>CM060924.1:384592668-389592668 GCA_030737875.1 Allium sativum
CATAAGGGAAAAACCCGTTCCGTGTTATACGGCGTGGTCTTATGAGATATCATTTAGTTTTCTGAAACTGTTTTAAACTGTTTACTCATACCAGTCCATGACTGACCCGGAGTTTATTTTGTTTTGTTCTACCTAAACTCTTGGGTGCCTAAATTTGTACGGGCAGTCAAGTAGTTCAGGATTTTTCAGATCTATCTAAAGGAGCTTGGAGCAGGAGGCTTCAGCGTTAGTTATATAGAGTTTTGTTCCACTGTGTTGTAAGTGTTGTACTCTGATAAGTGTATGTTATACAGTTAAGATTTTGTATTTCAAAGATATGATATAATATATTTTGTTCCGCTGCGATGTGAGATTCTGTGTTGTTATTTCTGTTCTTGTTTTATCTCTTTCTTCTAAAAAAATGTTTCGTATTTTCGTGATATTTGGGTTGGACGTATGATGTATATAGTCAACTCCGATGTTGCGGAAATCTAGGTCATTACATGCAAACTCTTCCAAAACTCACTCGTAAAGATAGGATCTCGATCACTTACTATGCTAGAGGGTATCCCATGCAGTCGAACTACCTCTTTACGATAAATGGATGCTAACGATGAGGCAGATCTCCTAACAGGTATAAAGTGAGTGCTTTTAGTCAGCCTGTCCACTATTACCCAAACATTGGTATTGCCCCTTCTTGACCTAGGTAACCCATCTATAAAGTCCATCGAAATGCTATCCCATTTCCACTGTGGGACCTCTAGAGGATGAAGCAGACCACCAGGCTTCTTCTGCTCCGCCTTGACTTGCTGGCATATCAAGCATTTAGAGACAAATTCAGCTACATCCTTCTTCATGCCATTCCAAAAGAAAACTCTTTTTATGTCTTTATACATCTTGTCTCCACCTGGGTGTATGGTCAACTTAGAATGGTGTGCTTCTTTGAGAACTGTCTTCACCAAATCCCTTGTTTGTGGGACACATAGTCTTCCATCCCGTCTCAGCCAACCCTCGGTATCTATGGGGTATCTATTGAGGTGACTAGAAGTCTCACCTCTAATTAACTTATACATCATATCAACAATCTAAGGGTCTTCACATTATACGGTTCTTATTGAGTCCAAAAGCGTAGGTCGCACCTCTAGTGTTTCTAACAAGCCAGATACAAACTCAAAAGAGGGTCTAAAGTCAAAGGTTGCTATGTACTCCAAGTTTTGCCTTTCCACAAAGAGAGGGCTTAAGGTCAGCTTTTTCCTACTCAAGGTGTCTGCTACCACATTTCTCTTGCCAGAGGTACAAGCAATCTCAAAATAATATGAGGCAAGAAACTCCATCCACCTTTGTTGTCTTAAGTTAAAATCTTTTTGTGAGAAAAGGTACTTTAATGATTTATGGTCAGTTAACAATTCAAACCTTTCTCCTAGTAGGTAATGAAACCATGACTTAAGAGCGAAAACAATGGCAGCTAACTCCAAATCATGAGTTGGGTAGTTCTTCTCATGTACCTTCAACTGCCTTCCCCCATAACAAACTACCTTGCCTTCTTGCATCAAGGCAGCGCCTAATCTTGTACCGCATGCGTCTGTGTATACTGTAAACATCTTACTCCCATCAGGCAATGTCAGGACTGGGGCTATTGTCAGAGCCCTTTTCAATCGTTGGAAAGCAACATCGCAATCCAAATCCCAGGAAAAAGTTAGGTTCTTGTTCGTCAATCTTGTAAGTGGGGATGAGATCTTCGCAAAGTCCTTCATGAACTTTCTGCAATAGCTTGCTAGCCCGAGAAAACTTCGAACTTCGGTTGCATTCCGTTGAATCTTCCAATCTTACATTGCGACTATTTTTATGGGATCTACGGCTATCCCTTCTTTGGACACCACATACCAAGAAATCTTCTTCTCTCCAAAAATGGCATTTGGAGAATTTTTCTTTCAGCTGATGTGCTCGAAGAGTATCCATAACTTCCCTTAAATTCAAAGCATGTTGTTCCTCGCTTTTTGAGAAAATCAAAATGTCATCCATGAAGACCACTACAACTTTATTAAGGAACTCATTGAACACCCTACTCATCAAGTCTACGAAATAGGCGGGTGCGTTTTGTCAGGCCAAAAGGCATAACAAGCCATTCGAAGAAACCATCCGGGGTCCTGAACGCGGTCTTATCTATGCTGTCTTCATCTAGTCTTAGCTGATGGAATCTGGTGGCTAGATCTAGTTGGGAGAAAACTGATGCACCTACAAGCTGGTCGAACAAGTCGTCTATTGTTGGAAGTGGGTGCCTATTCTTCTTGGTCGGCTTGTTTAGCTCCCTATAGTCCACGCATAGGCGAAGTGAACCATTCGCCTTAGTTGCGAACACTACTGGAGCACCCCATTCAGAAATACTCCGCCTTATGAACCCCTTTTCGAGCAGCTCTTTAACTTGCTTGCTGAGCTCCTTCATTTCCCTTATATCCATGTGTCCAATGGGTAAAGCAACTAGTTTTGCATTATCAACTAGGTATATGCGGAAGTCTATCTCTCGCTTTGGAGGTAAACCCTTCACCTCTTCAAAGACATCCGAGTATTCATGGACTACTCTAACAGATTGCAAGTTTTCAACAGACGCATCAAGAGATTCTAGGTAGCTAAGCATAACAGAATTCATGGGATTACAAGAGATTTCGAGAGTATTACCAAGGCGATTCATAAGTCTAACCACTTTCTTTTCACAATCGAGGATTGCACCATTACTGGATAACCAATCCATGCCATGAAACCCAAAACATAAGCATTACATCTAAACCCAATTCTTAGTATAGAAATTTCCAAATCCAAACAAATCATTGACAAATAAGCCGAACCCCAAATTGGATATGAAACAACCATGGGATCCTCTACTATACTGGTATCTAGGTGCAGAGATTCAACTAAAGCAGTAGATATAAAAGAGTGCGATGCGCCAGAATCAAAAAGTGTACAAATTGGATGATCAGAAAGATAAACTAAACTCTCAACAGAAATATTTCTACCTCATTCTTATGGAGGTTTAACGAGAGCATGAACCTTCCCTCCAGAAGTAGATCCAGTCCTCTGCCCTTGCCCTTGCCTTCTTGGGGAGTCCTTAGCCATATGTCTTGTCTCGCTGCATTGAAAACAACCACCCATCTTCCTCTTCTTCTTTCTGTAGTCTTTAATCAGATGTCCAAGTATGCCACAAAAATTACACTTCCTCTTGTCGCGGGGTTTGTTATTCTTTCTGCCCTTCTTAGAATCCGTCTTGTTTAATTAACCCTACCCATCTTGTTTAATTAACATGTTGTATTGGTTAAGTGTTGCCTAAGTTAAATTAACCCTACCATTCTTAGCATGTCTATTCATTAGCATTAATTCATTCATTAATGCCTCAACCTCTCACATTAGAACTGTTGTTTCTGGATGTGCCGGGTGGTTCCGGGCAGACTTCTACCGCAAACTCATTCTAACCTTGGGTTTTAGGCTTAATGCGCTAACCTCTCACATTAGATTTGTTGTTGCGGTCACTGGATGTGCCGGCCAGTTCCGGGCAGTCTTACACCGCAACTCAATCTAACCTCGTGTTAGACATGTTCATCTTTTAGCCAAATTACATATTTACCATACATGCCCAAATCTAGATTTTTATATGCCAATTACCCACAATTGTTGTCAATTCAAGTTAGGCCACATTTACTTGTTATGCCCAAATTTACTCAATTAAGTTATACCCAATACCCCGCATTTCAACCGTACATACAACATGATTCAGTCTAGGTTCCGAATGAACCTAGTATTCATAAAATAAAACAAAAAGGGGAATAGAGAAGGAACACAAGAATTGACATAAGAAACAAAATAGGCATGTAAAGGTATACCCAAATCAAAGAATCATGCTTCCAGTAAGCATGTTGTACATTAACAATAAGTATGGCCAAACTGAGCAAGTTACATCATAGGCACAAAGATTCGATAGAATTGAATATAAGAGAATCACCAATTTGGTGTACAACATGATAGGTTCCATTGTTTCAATCACAATGGTCTCATAAGCATAGATAATTCAGATTTGACAAAAGGATAAACATGAATCAGAATTGATTATCTCACAATTGGGCATAGTGGTTTACAACATGATAGGTTCCATTGTTCCAATCACAACAGTCTCGTAAGCAAAAGGATAAGCATTAATTAGAATTGATTAACTCACAATTAGGCATAGTTCTAGATCCGATTATTACAGTCATGATTTCTATTAGGTGTTCAAATTTGAATAATAACTGAACTTACAGTGATAGGTTTAGAAAAGGTGAATTAGTCGACGTTGTAGCGATTCTAATCTTTCTTTGTTGATTGAAAAGGAAGAACTTTACTCTAATTTGAAGCTTTCTAATTTGATCTCCAGTTGAGAGAAGAAGAAGAAGAAGGCTAGGCTAGTTTGGAGAAGGACATCATGGTGGCATCATAGAATAGGATTATGAGGTTAGGGTTTAGGTTTGAGGTGATTATATAGAAGTGTTAGATAAACCATGGCCTTTAGATTAGCATAGGGGTTATCAGAGCCACACAGCTCAAAGACACATCATCCAGCAAATCAGAGGAAGATACGTCATTACAGAACACTCCAGAATTCTATGCTGGAAAGACCTCGGCATGGGCGCACTTAGCAGGTGCGCCAGTGCATTTTTGTACTAGCGCACTTCACAAGTGCACCACTGCATTTTGGTCTGTTTCCGGTTTTTTTCTGCCTGACTTCGTTCGTCCATATCTCCTTCATACATTATCCGTTTTACGCAAACTCAGACTCTATCTCAAGCAGAATTCCGAGACGAACGTAATGGCGAAACCTGTTTCCTCTAATTATTCCTTTAATAATTAACTATTCTTTAATTATCTCTTATGTCATGTTTTAGAATTACGAGGTATTACAACTGGTGATACTCCATTGTCGATCATTTCCCAAATTTGATAATTTAAATTATCAATTCCCATTTAAATCTAATTAAAGATTCATTAAAACTCCACTTAGTTTTAATCTTCCCAAAAGTCAATATTGATGATTATTCAAAGCTAAGAAATTAATCTTATCTTTAACTGGGTTAAAGAACCAATGCCATTTAAAACACGGTTCACGATAAACCCAAAATCACATTCCATTAGTCTCTAATCTTAAATTAATAAGAGAGAAATTCCCTAAGTATTAATCCCGAAGGCCGAAACCAACATCAGATCAATACCCAGGAAACTATTCAACTTAGCTAATCTCCAGTTAGTTTCTAATTTTCTTAACTCCATTGGGTTTAAGAATAGTATTATTAAAGATACGTTCACGACAAACCCAAAATTCAATTCAATTCAATTCCAATTAAATGCTAATTAATCGGTAAACTTCATTAAATCTTAATAAAAAGATCTAATCTTTTCTCAACTGGGTTTAAGAACAGTGTTAGTGAAGTCACCATTCACGACAAACCCAAAATCCCATTTGATATTAAATACAAGGCTCTGAATAGAAAATATATCGTCTTATATTCAATATCAAATTCTGGAATCAACAAATATCGTATTGGAATAACGATATATATATCTTCCAAATTCCTCCACAATTTCCGTATAATCACGGAATCCAATATTGAAATATCCCGAAGATAATTTCGATTCAAATCCATTACAATTCATATATTGGAAATTCTGGTTATTTTTAAAACCATTTCAAATCCAATTTATTTATTTAAAAATATTGGATTTATAATTCTAGTTTATAACTAGTTCATTTCGATAAAATATATTTTTATCTTTTCAAATATGGAATTTTTCATGCCAATTGTTTCCAAATCATTTATTATGATTTTACACAAATTATTGATATTTTTAATAATTTTATCAAGGCCCGCGGTATAGTCGATTTCCATAAACGGTCATCGAACTACGCTTACAACGACCTTTTCCAAATTTGATTTGGACATAATTCCAAATCCAACCATTAGATATCAAATCTCTCATATTTAGAAATATCTTTTCGATACGAACCCAACGGTTCCAGTTTTAGGAGAATCCAACGGTCAGATCTCCCGTAATGTCCATTCGAAGTCAATGGTCAAAATTCGCGAACTACCGTGGCGCGGCGCATTCTATTCTGGCCATTATATATATAATTTTTTTTTTGTTGATTTCCATTTAAAACGTATGTTATAAATCATTTTAAATTCGTTTTCAAAATGATTTCAACTTCATATTCAATTTTAAATCAAAATTGAATATTCCATATCATCGATATATATACGAATGATAATATTTTCAAACATCAGATTTTGAAATCACTTCCTTTTCGATATTCATTATAATAATGAATAAAATCGATATATATATATATATCTCGTTCGCGTAAAAATGGCGCATATCTAATCAACACACTTTTATTCAACACATGAATATTTTTAACGGTTTATACATTCAATAAAAATGATATTTTTATTGTTTAAATATTTTATTCAACACATGAATATTCTTTTCAACACATGAACATATATTTTATTCAACACATGAATATTTATTTTATTCAACGCATGAATATTTTTAATACTTCCTGAATATTATTTTAAAATATTCTTTATTTTCCAAATTGGAATGAGTCCCAATCAATTACCATATAATGTTAATTATATGGATTCCATACAACACATGTATATCATAACAAAGATAAACAATCATCCATCATCTAAAGTGCATTTCACAACTGTATAAGCATTAAATATAAATAATTAACGCTTACAACAGCCTGTCAACCCATCGATTGACATACAACTAAACAGTTGGGATTAGTGTACGTCAAATATCATCCCAACACCCATGTGGGGTTTCAGTCAACAAACACATATTTTATTAGTGCAGTGGGGCGATGTGTAAAATTTATCGTCCCAATCCATATTAGTCAAATGTGTGTACATAAACAAATCGTCCGATTTGTTTATGAACATTTATTTTATTTCAACACATGAATATTTTATTTTATTGAACACATGAATACTTTATTTTATTCAACACATGAATATTTTTTTTATTTCAACACATGAACGTCTTATTCAACACATGAATATATTATTTTTATTCAACACATGAATATATTGTTTTTATTCAACACATGAATATATTATTTTTATTCAACACATGAATATATTATATTCTGCCCATTTCACATCACAATCAATTTTCACACAGAATACAATCATACAAGTCGTCCATGGTCTGTGGACGATGGGGAGCAGTTCATATATGCAGTTATAAAATAAATAACTGTATAAGAAATTATAGTGAGGAGTTCTCACCTTTGGGTTCCACTCCTCCATTCTTTAGCGGACGATTTGGATTCCGTTCAGCTTCCGGTTCGTTCCATCGCAGTTTGTTTTCATGTTGTTCATAGTACAAATTATATTTTTAATATGATGTTTATATATTTAGAAATCGCAATTTTACACCGCTATGTATATAATAAAAATCATATTTTTATTTTGCTAACTTCGTATAAAAATCAAATCTTTATCGCGATGTCAATATTACAAAAAATCACAGTTTTGTCACGATATCTGTATTATAAAAATCACAATTTTATTTTGCTACTACATAAATCAGAATCGTATTTTTATTCCAAATCTATATATATATATAAATCGTATTTTTATATATGTAAAAATCATATTTTTATCGCTATACATATTATAAAAATCGTATTTTTACGACGCTAATGTATATATAAAAATCATATTTTTACATAACTAAAATTTATATTTTTACTCGCCTAAAAATCATATTTTTATATGGTACTATATAAATAAAAATCAAATCTTTATGCCGTTATCATACATATAAAAATCCCCTCATTATTTTGCTATTCATACAATAAAAATCTCATCTTTATTTATTGTTCACATAGATAAAAATTCAATCTTTGTATGTATAAAAATCATATCTTTATTATAGTAAAATTGAGAATTACTTCAATGCTTCATATACATATATGAATCAAATTTTATGTAAATATTATTACCTTAAAAAAACAGAAATTAAAATGAATAATTAAAAAAACTTAGTGTTAGTAGAGGGGGGTGTAATGACCCGCATTCGCAGAGGGTATTATAATTAATTTATTTAATTATATAAATAGTGATATAGTGAATTAAATGGCGGTTTAATTAAATAATGGTGAATATTTAATTTTAAATAATAAATTAAATAATATATTTAATTCTGAAATAATCAGAATTGGCTGAAATGGCGATATAGTGTGAACTGGGTCATCCGTGATATTTAATTCAGCTTGGAATTGAATTTGAATAACGAATATATTATATAAATGACAGTTTGAACGTATAATTATATTATAATTAAAATCGAGCTTGAAATGGCACTGCAGTTCGAAAATTGGCGATTCGAACTTCAACTGAATGTACATGATTCGTTTTAAGTCGGATTTCTGTGAAACAAGAAACGTGTGGAGCTGGTGGAGTACATCTTTCAGGTGGAAGAGAAAAATTGAGATTTCGTCGTGTAGATTTTGATTTACGTCCAAATCAAATTGTAGAAAAGTCGTAGTGGAATTCCTTCATAATTTATAAAGGAATTATTTATATTTTGAAAAGGAAATTCATTTTTAATCGAATATCGGGTTAACCCAGATTCGAAATATCGAGTTATAAATCCCAATAGAGCTGTATGGTATTCCACTGTGACTATATAAGATAATATAAATTTATTTGTATTTAATTTAATTTTTATTTAAATATATTTATATATTTTAAATGGGTCATCCAATGCTTTAAAAATAGCCACTTTTGCAAATGGAGTCGGAATTAGATGAAACTAATTTTGTTGGATCCGCATTGTCAAATAGTTGTTAGATTTCTAGTTTTGTGATTTTTCGGGTCTGTATGTGGTCGTACGGATTTTTAGAGTGAGAAACAGTAGATATTTTGACCTTTACAAATACGCTGTGTGGGCAAATGGAGTCGGAATTTGGTGAAACCAGTTTCGTTGGGACCGTAATGTCGAACTGTAGCTGCATGTCCAATTTCGTGATTTTAGGATATCGTACGTTGGAATTTTTAAGGACCCGAAACAAATAGAAAATCAAGAAAATAAAATAAATAAATCAATAAAAAAATATCCCAACATTTTTTCTTGGTCAAATTGACGTCCACGCATCATTCCTCCTCAGCCACAACTGTTACCAACCACCAACACAACTATATAAGACCGCCAATGTTTTTACATTGAAAATTCCCAAAAAGGAAAATCATAACAAATAAAATACAATCAAATAAATTCCCAAACCGATTCATATGAACTCGTATGTTCATTCTCTTCACGCTGATACGCTTTAGCATGAGTTCGGTTCGATTTTGGGTGTTGTCGGTTTTGACAGTAAAAGCTAGGGTTGGAGTAATCATGTTATACGAGGCTTATTTGCGGATTTGGGTGTTGGATTCGGGTTGAGGGGTCAAAACCGCAGCTGTCATGTGTATTTTGTGGGTATCGATTATAATTTTGTTCGATGTTAGGGCGTCAACGAGCTGAAACCCGAGAGGAGGAAGAGTGGATCGAGTGTGAGGGTATTGGGATGGTGAGGTGGAGAATCCGGTGATGAGTTTAATGGTGGATTCGCCTTGGAGTTCGGTGAATAAACGGAGGATCGATGGAGGTCAAAAGACCGGAAATGGTATAAGGAAAGGAGGATGCCGCGTCGTGTTAATTAAGGAAGAAAGGTCGGGTGTGAAGAAGGGAGCTGACGGGTTTTAAATGTTGAGTGGGCCGATTATTTGGGTAAAGCCCAAATCACATATTAATTTAGTTTATTTTTAATTTATGTAGTGTAAACTTCGAAATGTTATAACTCGACCATATATAATCGGAATTCAGCGAAACAAGATCCCTTAGGATCGTATGGACGAGAGCAACACAATGAGACTGACTGGAAGTCCATCGGAGCTCATTACAATTTATGGCAAAATAAATTGTTCGTCCGAATCAAATCGAGTGATGGTTATCGTTGTTGACGATGATCGTCCAATGTGAGTAAATCTCACTAACTCTGAACAGTTTATATTTTTGTAACGTATATTTTGAACTGATAAATAATGACTGTTTGCTGTGTGTTAACTGTTTGGTTGAATTGTTTGTGTATTGATTGAAATCATAGAATAACGATATATATATATATAAATCGTTAATCGAATATTGATTCTGTTTAATAGAATATTTTATATTCGTGTGTTTAACATCTGTGATGCAGGGAAACATGTTGGAGGGGTCCAACTGGACTCCTCAATATTTATAATATTGTTCTGTTCATGTATTGTAATATATGATGTGATATATAATCTGTTATGGATTATGTGTGTTAGAATGATGTTGATCTTTGTTATTCGATATTTTAAATATCATAAAAAGACCCTGGGATGTAAAAAGAATTATTTCAATGTATATTGAAATAAAGGGATTTTATAAAATCAACAGATTAAATAAAAGGAAATATTTCAAAAGTAAATAAAAGGAAATATTTCGAAAGTAAATAAAAGGAAAATGTTTATAAAACGAATAGAGTTTTATAAAAGGGAAAATGTTGATAAAATGAAATAGAATAGAATAAAGGAATATCTATTTAGAAATTAAATAGAATAAAGGAATATTTATTTAGTAATAAATAGAATTTATAAAAGGAATATTTAGTTGGAAACTAAATAGGATTACAAACGGAAATTGACGTGATAAAAAGGAGTTAATCAAACGTAGTTTATCAAATAGAGTTAGTCAAACATAGTTATTCAGGATAAGTTACCATTTAGCACGACTACTAGCATAATTCGCAGGGCTGCAGATAGCCTACGGCGGTTGGATGTTTCCTGAGGGAATCAGGCGTAACCATTGTGATCGCTGCGATCTAGAGTTAAGCGAATGGAGTTAAATCGAATATTAGCTTTTCGAATAAGAGTTAAACAAATAGAGTTATTCAATTAGAGTTAATCGAAATAGAGTTAAACAAGATTAGAAACTGACTAGAGATTAGTTAAGTTGAATAATTTTCTGAGTATCGATCTAATGTTGGTTTCGGCCTTCGGGGTTTATACTTAGAGAATTGTTCTCATACTAGTTTACAGTCAGGGACTGATAGTTGTGGAATGATAGTGATATGTAAATAAACAATGGAAATGTTTTCTAGCGTTAACGTATATTTTCTAAACATAGGAAATAAGGAACATATGAATATATATATGATAGATGATTGATTTGATAGAATTTCCATCTGGAAATAATATCGTTGTTTGCACACGTATTTTTCTTTGATAGTTAGCTCACTGACTATCAAAGTTTTGACCATTTTAACGTTGTTAATATGGAGAGACCGGTTGGATTATTATCCAAAGAACCACTCTATATTGGCATAAGCGTTGCAAATCATATATGCCAAAGATAATTGAAGACGGAGTAAAGTGCAAGGGCTATTGTATAAGTCTTAGATAACGGTGCCTAAGATGGATGTACTGAATAGTGCCTTCGGTTCATCATGTTCCTGGATGACTTGTATGGATGAATGTCTGACAGAGTATTTCTAGAAAGGTCACGTACATTGATTTCTTCAACCGTACCAAGAGTGGAAGCGGAGAAGGAAACTTCTTTAGCTAACATGTAATGTACTGTTGTAGACGTCAATTAGTGATTTTTGATGGATCTGACAATGTGGCATTCGAAGTGAATCTGATGTGATGATAAAGCGTAACCTCAAGCCTCATCAACCGGTAAATGACAGAAATCGGGCAGGCAACATGGCTACGTAGGTTGCACCTATTAGGGTGTATAATCACCTGATCTAGAGTTTCATTTACTTCTAAAAATCTATTGTTGATGCTGTCCCATTTGGGAAACGGTTGCTGATCCCAACCGATGGTGATATACATTCGATACACTCAAGCGAAATGAGTGGTCGGTCATGTGTGGCCGGGTTGCAAGATGTTCTTGTTGAACCCAGTGTATTCCTTTTTAGAGGTACACTAGCGAAAGGTAGTTCCATACCTTGTCATAGTTGGAAATCCATTACCCAATACGTGCTTGCGGTTTTGATTGTATACTATATACGTAGAACGTGAGATGAAAGCGTTTCTGCTAGATGATTATTATATTGTGGTTGATAGACATTATTATAATATCAAAAGGTTTTTGATATAAAGATATTTTGGATTCTCATAAGGGAAATACCCATTCCGTTATACGGCGTGGTCTTATGAGATATCGTTTACTTGTTCAAACTGTTTTAAACTGTTTTATTCACACCAGTCCCATGACTGACCCGGAGTTTATTTTGTTTTGTTTTCCCTAAACTCTTGGGTGCCCAATTTTGTACGGGCAGTCAAGTAGTCAGGAATTTACAGAACTTGAAGAGCTGGAGCAGGAGGCTTCAGGATTATATAGCTGTTATTCGTTCCGCTGTGTAGTAAGTGTTGTACTTTGATAATGATGTGTATACATATACAGATTTATATTTCAAGGATATGTTATCTATTATATATTATTTGTTCCGCTGTGAGGTTCGTGTTACTCTGATGTTGTGTTCTTCTTCTTCTTCTATTCTAAGTTTCTATCTTATCTTTCCTCACCCTCTATTTTCTTTCTATTAGTTTTCTGATTTTCCAGTGTAATTGGTGTTGGACTTGTGTTATTTGGTCAGCTCAAATTGGACCGGAATTTTTGGTCACTATAAGGGGGTTTGGCCTGCGCTCGGATAAGAGGAGGAGGCAGGAGGGTCGCGGACAGGCGGGTGGAGGCCCCAGGGGGTCCCACGGTAGCTGGAGCAGGTTGTTTTGGGGCTACTGCACGGATTTAAGAAGAGAGAGAGGAGAGAGAGAAGGGGGGCGCCTGAGGTGGCGCTGGGATGGAAGGGGGAGGCCGGGACGGGGATGATGATCGCCGGGGCGGCGGAGCTGGGAATTGGGGAAGGATCGCTTTTTTTTTGAAGGGGCGTTGACCGTATTGTAAAGGGAGAGGGGATTAATAAGGTTATATATAATATATTTTATAATCCACAAAGTAACTTTTTAATTCGAACTCCTATTCAAATCCAATGACTGTCGCCCATAGCTAATTACGCATATTTCGAACACAATGGGATATCTTTCGCAAGCCAGTTTGGATAGCGACTATTCTGAATTTTCAACTGGGCATATCTTTTTATTCCCGCTATGAAATTTCAAGTTTTCGGATTCTTGGAAATATATTTTCAAGTAAATTCCAATATTTTTGGTTTCGCTAAAATCCGGTTTATTTTGAATCCTGTACATTCATTTGAAATTTGAAATCGAATTTTCAAACTACTGCGCCATTTTCAATTCCTTTTATAATTAAAATAAATATTTACATTCTAACGTCAATTCAAATAAATATATACGTTCTAATTCTTTTCAAAATAAATTTCTCATCGTTATTATTTAAAATAAATCATTTTAAATATTCAAAATTTATTAAAATAGCCAAAATAAAAAATTTAAATTATTTTTGATTTTCTGGGTTGTTACAATCTCCCCCACTTAAAATCTTTTCGTCCTCGAAAAGGAACAGAGCTGAAAGTTGTTTTACAAACCAACTCAACTTTCAGTTTGGCTCTCATTCTTTAACTTTTCAGTTTCTAAGAATTTTCCAATTCTTCAAAAATTTGGCTAACACCCTAAATTTTTGAAAAATTTCGTCATAACCTCCTTTGTACGAGGAGGGGTTTGGAAATTTATTGCGCTATATTAGGCACCCAATAAATCCTAAAAAGCATACATATATTTATAGTGATATATTTCGGTGTCCACAGGGGAGTGTGTATAGATTATAACTCCAGAGAATAAATTCTCGTCACCCTATAAATAGTTTTTGTGCCTTTATGACTAGAGAGACGTGATTATTATCAACTCCAAAACCGTGTGGGGTTTTCATTAATCTGGAAATTTACCGTTACATTTTATATAGTCCATTTCAGTCTTCGGTTCAACCTGAAATATATTCATCGCCATACAAGCCTCTCGCTTGTACGGTAAACTTCAACCTCGTCACACAAGCTCCAAGTGCTTATGTGTTATATGATGGAGTATGCTATCTTCATGCAGTATGCCATGTAGTGTAGTTCAAAATTAATTGTTACTATCCTATGGCGACGTTTATAATCTCACACAGAACAACCAGCACTCCGCATCCAATGACATTCACAGGAGTTGATATATAAATAAAATCATGTAGCCAACTCATCAAGGTTTACCTATTTGTCGGGCATGCAATAAATCCTTTACTCAACAGCAAATCCATTTACCAGTTCAATGTATATGCATGCATATATAGGAAACTCTAACAAAATTTCAATCCAGCTCAATATTTGATACAATTTGGCTTAATGGTTCAAAATTTTAATTAATCAAACAACACAACCAGCAATCAATTAGTTGATTAACGTTTCAAATTTATAGCTTTGATATACGTAAAGAAAATCATGTTTTTAATGCCAAATCACAACAATAACCCTATCTAGTTTTGGTTCTCACACAAGTCAATTGAAAATATATAGACATCCCACTTTCGAAACTCGAACACAAATGCTGATGATGTCTAGACTACCATCAGAATCGTCTCCGGGCGTCTAGAGTGTGATTCTATATCTGTTCAGTATATTAAAACTTCGAATACATGTTTGCAAGGCGTATATGCAAAATCTTTATATATTGGATTGTCCAAATTCAATACAAACAAAATATTCAAATACATATAAAGTGGTTTAAATTTTCAAAACAAAATTTGTTTCATTTTTTATTTGAAAACACTACTCTTCACACTCGTTCTAGGATACCACTGATCCTATCTCTAACGAGTCATTCTCATTGGATATTACTAATCCAATCTCTGATGAATTCTTTCGTTTGGTTCTAATGTGTCTTGTTCTCGAGCTCTGTAAACCAAAGCTCTGATACCACTCTATACGGATCTGAACTTCCCCATAAAGGAAAGCCCGGATTGTAATGAGAACAAGCCACGTCGGGACACAAACAGAAGAACATTTCATTGCTTATTACAACAACTCCATCAGAATACAGGAATATAACAGAGTATGATTTAATATTACACATTCGACAAATTTCAGAGATTCAAATTACATTTAAATACATAGCAGCGGAAAAATAATACAAAACACAACTGAAAGAGATACACGGATACAGAGCTTTCCGAATATCATTCCAGCTGTAAACCAGGATCCTGTGAATATAAATCTGCAAAACCAAAACTACAAGCTGCCCATGTGGAAATAGGGGCACCCAGAGTTTAGGTTAAAACAATAAACTCCAGGTCAGTCATGTGACTGGTGTGAGAACAAAAACAGTTATTAATCTTTATTTTTAAAGTTAGGTAAATCAAGGGACCACGCTGTATAACACGGAATGGGTTTCCTCCCAAGAATACCAGTGCATAAAACAAACGTCACAATGCTAAATAAAGAACAATGAAGCTATTATAAGACCCAGGTCCCATCACACAATGCAAATCAAGCCGGAGGATAGGGTTTTACCTTATAATAGCCAAATCATGCTTGATACGTGAAATTTAATCTTTTATTATTAATATAAGTGAAGAAATCAACTTCAAATATAAATGTATCAATCATAGACGGCAAAAGCGCCCCATCCCACTATGTCGCCATATATAGGATTACGACTAAAACTAAAATGTCACGTACTGGAAATTGGATTTCCGTCATGAGTCGGGGCCAGGGATGGCTCCTCACCGCTTCGACACACTCTAGCAAATGCCTCAGGATTCGGACGCTGGTGAATCCTTGTATTTTCAGGGCCCGTCCACACATAGCGGATTATTTACACCTGAACACACGTTTCCCGGTCCTATAGGACCTATCCATCGGCTCCGCAAAGAACGATATATCCGAGGTGCCTCGCATTCCAACAACTACACAGGTAAAAATAATATAAATGTCAGGGCTTGTAAAACGCTGACACCGCCCATGGCTAGAAAGAAACGCCGTGCACTCCCTGCTGTCACGATTTCGTTTTTGACTCATACAGAGGTGTGAGGCTCGCGAATTAACGCTATACACAAAGCTGTGCCATTTAAGGTCATGCTTTGATC
This sequence comes from Allium sativum, assembly GCA_030737875.1. Classification (NCBI taxonomy): domain Eukaryota; kingdom Viridiplantae; phylum Streptophyta; class Magnoliopsida; order Asparagales; family Amaryllidaceae; genus Allium; species Allium sativum. Next base: position 384,608,797 of record CM060924.1, read on the forward strand.
ATTAACCACAAGACTCTGCTTTTCGACAGAAGCCTTGATCATTTGCCACTTAGGCATGCCACACAGGCAATTCACTCCATGCGACTGATGTCTATCGATATATAACCTCTGAGCTCGTACGTCTCAGAGAAGGGCATTAAGAAAGAGAATAAATTCTCCGCCGCTAAACAGATATATATTTAATAGAAATCAATCAACACAGAATAAAGTCCAATGTCAGACATACAGTCCATTTAAAAGTTCGTTCTAGGTCTGAACGAAATCGGGAGCACCTTATTCCTCGTCCCATATGTCCAATACAGGAGAGAGGCCAACGCATATCCATCGATCTCCAAGTACGTCTGGACGATCACCACTTATTACCTCGTCTTGGGTGTACAACCCAATCAAGACATCAGTAATCATCTAAACGATGTGAAGACCTCCAGTCTTCAACCACCATCTTCATCGTCGACTTATCGTCGGATCAGTTATTCAGAATGGACATAAACACGGTCTTTTCAAATAACTCACGTATATAATAAACAAGTGCTATAAACACAACATACAATAAATCACAGTTTTATCACGATATCTGTATTATAAAAATCACATTTTTATTTTGCTACTACATAAATCAAAATCGTATTTTTATTCCAAATATATTTATATATATATCGTATTTTTATATATGTAAAAATCATATTTTTATCGCTATACATATAATAAAAATCGTATTTTTACGACGCTAATGTATATATAAAAATCATATTTTTACATAACTAAAAATTATATTTTTACTCACCTAAAAATCATATTTTTATATGCAACTATATAAATAAAAATCAAATCTTTATGCCGCTATCATACATATAAAAATCCCCTCATTATTTTGCTATTCATACAACAAAAATCTCATCTTTATGTGTTGTTCACATAGATAAAAATCCAATCTTTTTATGTATAAAATCAAATATTTATTATAGTAAAACTGAGAATTACTTCAACGCTTCATATACATATATAAATCAAATTTTATGTAAATATTATTACCTAAAAAAAACTGAAATTAAAATGAACAAATACAAAAACTTACTGTTAGTAGAGGGGGGGTTGGCCTGCGCTCGGATGAGAGGAGGTGGCGGGGGGGTCGCGGTCAGGTGGGTGGAGGCGCCAGGGGGTCCTACGGCAGCTGGAGCGGGTTGTTTTGGGGTAGTGCACAGTTTTAAGAAGAGAGAGAGAAGGGGGCGACCTGAGGTGGCGTTGGGATGGAGGGGGGAGGCCTCGACGGGGGTGACGATCGCCAGGGGGCGGCAGATCTGGGAATCGAGGGAGAATCAATTTTTTTTGAAGGGGCGTTGACCGTATTGTGAAGGGAGAGGGGATTATTAAGGTTATATATAATATATTTTATTATTTTATTATCCACAAAGTAACATTTTAATTCGAACTCCGATTCAAATCTAACGAGTGTCGCTCATAGCTAATTACCCCCATTCCGAACACAATGGGATATGTTTTGCAAGCCAATTCGGCTGTTATGATCAGTTTCCACTAAATTTAAAATATAAATCATTATATTCAAACACACATTTCAATTTACTGGGGTCCCTTACGGACCCCAAAATCTCCAGAAAAATAAATTTAGCTATGTTTTGACAATACAGTCCTAACAAAACTAATTTCGCCAAAATTGGTGACTGTTTGAAAAATGGCCATTTTCCGGTCGATCCGAATTGACTGATATTGTTCAAACACATTTTCTTTTGCCACACTCACATATTAGTTCCAAAAATTATGAAAATTGGAATCTAGCAATAACTTAACATCCCAGATCCAGCAAAATTGGTTTGGTCGAAAACGGAGGTCATTTGCAAAATTGCTATTTTTAAGGGCCATATTTCCACAGCGCCTATTCTGAATTTTCAGCTAGGCATAACTTTTTATTCCCTCTATGAAATTCTAATTTTTCTGATTCGTTGGAAAGATATTTTCAAATAGATTCAAATATTTTTGGTTTCGCTAAAATACGATTTATTTTGAATCTTGTACATTCATTTGAAATTTGAAATCGAATTTTCAAACTACCGCGCCATTTTCAATTCCTTTTATAATTAAAATAAATATTTATATTCTAATGTCGATTCAAATAAATATATACATTCTATTTCTTTTCAAAATAAATTTCTCGTCATTTTTATTTAAAATAAATCATTTTAAATATTTAAAATTCATTAAAATAGCCAAAATAAAAATTTTAAATTGGTTCTGATTTTCCGGGTTGTTACAAACCAAGTCAATTGGCTCAGCCAGCTTTAACCGAGCCAATTGGCTCAGTTTTCACTGAGCCAATTTGGCTCAATCAGTATTAACTGAGCCAATTGTCTCAGTTTTTACTAAGCTAAATTGGCTCAGTTTTTACTGAGCCAATAAGTTCAGTTTTTACCGAGCCATTGGCTCAGTTTAAATTGAGTGAGCAACATTTAATTTACTATTGATGTTCTCGTCCCGTATAATTTGTCATTATGTTATTTATTCTTGTTTCTAACTATGAAATATTTGAGTTATAAAAATATTTGTTAGGATGGGTCATATGCATTGTTTTCATGTCTCGACTCATATTATTATATTTGTTGAACATCGCAGGCTTTGGTTGAAGCAAGATAAAGAGTAGAAGGTGGCGATGGAACTCTAGGTCTAAATAATTTTGAGAAAGATCCCATTGTTGAAGTTTTTTTGACGCACCCCAAAATGGTATGCATGCACTATCTGATCTTGTTGATGGCGGATTTGTTATTTGGTTCATTCGTCGTTTGCATTCTGTGTAATGGTTGTATGCTAAATTATGATACTTAGATGTTATTTGATATTTGTTATGGATGATGAATAGTATATGTTAAATTGTGATGTTGGTCGAAATGGAATTTGCTTTAGGATATGAATTGTGATATGTCGTATTTGCTTTGAGATATTGCTATATTATATGTTGTATACTCTTATGGTGTATGCTTTATGAAATTAGTTGGAGTATATTATAATTGTTACTTGTTTAAACGAATTACCTACTACAGGCCTGATATAATATTCACGTTTGTAAGAGTTATAACTGTTAGTAAATTATTGTATGAAATAGTCAGTTTTATATACTAACAGTAATAACAGTTACATATTTCATATTTGTAACAGTAATTACTGTTAGTATATAAAACTGACTATATCATACAGTAATTTACTAACAGTTATAACTGTTACAAACGTTAATATTATACCAGGCCTATAGTAGTTAATTTGTTTAAACAAGTAACGATTATAATATACTCCAACTAATTTCATAAAGCATACACCATCCATAACAAATAACTATTTAACATATAACTATTCATCATCCATAACAAATATCAAATAACATCTAAGTATCATAATTTAGCATACAACCATTACACAGAACGCAAACGACGAATGAACCAAATAACAAATCCGCCATCGACAAGATCAGATAGTGCATGCATACCATTTTGGGGTGCGTCAAAAAAACTTCAGCAATGGGATCTTTCTCAAAATTATTTAGACCTAGAGTTTCATCGCCACCTTCTACTCTTTATCTTGATTCAACCAAAGCCTGCGATGTTCAACAAATATAATAGTATGAGTCGAGACATGAAAACAATGCATATGACACATCCTAACAAATATTTTTGTAACTCAAATATTTCATAGTTAGAAACAAGCATAAATAACATAATGACAAATTACACGGGATGAGAACATCAACAGTAAATTAAATGTTGTTCACTCAATTTAAACTGAGCCTATGGCTCGATAAAAACTGAGCTTATTGGCTCGGTAAAAATTGAGCCAATTGGCTCGGTTAATACAGAGTGAGCCAAATTGTCTAGGTAAAAACTGAGCGAATTGGCTCGGTTAAAACAGACTGAGCCAATTGACTCGGTTAAACTGAGCCAATCTGGCTTAGTTAATACTGACTGAGCCAAATTGGCTCGGTTAATAATGACTGAGCCAATTGGCTTAGTTAAAACTAAGCCAAATTGGCTCCGTTGGTACTGACTGAGCACTTGAACTAGTTAAGCATAGGAACTTACTGTTACTATACTAGAACTCTTGTTACTATCATGTGAAGAGAGATATTAAATAACTTGGCATGAGCTATTTTCTAGGAAGATAATTATCAAGCAAATAACATTCTCCAATGATCATCCAAAATATTGCAGAACAATCACAAACACCCACTATTCCCATTGCTTGGTTAATTAGCAGGCAATCTGTCAATGATCTATATATTAAGTAGACATTCAACTAGGTGCACGATAATAAATAGTTTGATATTAAACAAAACTAATAAAAACCTAAAATAGCTATTCAGGAGGAATAAAATCCAAACGATATAAAAGTAGGTTATTATTCCTCGTTGCATATATTATAGCATGATAGTAGAAATTTATAGTAGCAGAAATTTACTTCCCTGGAAAACATACCAAATCACCGTATTATCAGCAAAAACACAGAGCAATAAATAGCCAAAAAAAGGAAAACCAATGCAATTGTTGGACAAAATGATATCATATGCAATCATATAATTAGTTCCTGATCATGTATTTTCTGTGTTTCATTCACATATTGCATATATTAGATAAGTAATGAATATCCCTTCTTTTCTTGTTTGATAGATGCACTGAAGTATTTGGTGCAAAAATAAGTGTTCTCTAAGTAAAAAATCGCATTCCCATATCCAGACAGTTTTGAATTGTAGTCAAGATATACATTTGTTGAACTGAACATGGGCGCATATCCGTAAGCAACAACACATTAAATTAAAAGGGAAAATAAAAATAAAACGAAGTAGACCTTTTTCTTTAAATTCATTAGTCTAACATAACTGACTTTTTGTCATAGCTTATAAGAATAACATCTAGTTGAATGAAACTTATGCGTTTAATTAAGTTGAGTACATGTAGTTGTATATAATGACTATCGAGATTAGTGTGGTGTAAACTCCCTCTCGCTCGCCTAAAATTTAATAAAATGCCCTAAAAATGCTAAAATACAGGTGCCCTTAAACATATAAACATATATTTTAAAGACCATAAATAAATAAATATTAGGTTACCTGAATAAGAAGGAACTTTTGGCCTCTGCGCCATGGAGAGGCGAGGATGCAGGTTTCGAAGATTTTGACGACGCAAAGCTAAAAATGACAAACAACCCTGGTTTCGATCCAGTCATGCACGTGCCTCGCAAAAAAACTGCCAACTCCAAAGTCATTGACAATAATTCGACAGTCGAGCTTGATCCTGAGCTTCGGTACAGTTTTCAGAGAAACGTCCAGTTTCTTTAGCGAGTTTTTAGCATCGACACCCTTGTAAAACCTACCTCCTATTATAGTCTAAAATGTGTCATGCAATCTCAATTTCCTCACACGCATTTTCACAGTTCTCTTATCCAGCTGGAATAGCAGATGCGCAAAGATCACTTGGGTTAGGGCAAGAAGAGAGAGTTTCCCGTATTCATGCACACCAACACTGCTATAGCTAAGTTGTAGTTTGATCTTTAGACCTTGAAACTTGTATCATGCACACCAACATTGCTATAGCTATGCTGTGTGAAATTACGGTTGGTTTCATGTATGTGAGCTTGTAGTTGAATAATGTTTTGATTTAATCATTGTTTACAGAGATTTAAAAATAAAATAAAAAAGGTTACCTGAATAAATCTGAAGTGATGCTCTTATCCTGAGAGTCTGAAGAATGCCACTGAGGAAAACAAGAATACTGCCATGCATTCATAGTGGATGGCTGACAATCCATGCAAGAGATCACGAGGTTGCATTTAGCACAGTTTCCGCACAGTTCACTTCAACTATGCTACTTGCTCCAGAACAACAACTTGATGAGGTAGTAAACCAATACTATAAGCCCCTAAGTATGAAATAGTAAGGCCAAGTCACACAATAAGCATCCTAAAAGATGTTCTATGCCAAATATCTCCTCTGCAAAAAAATTGAAATAATTATTGACAAATTCATTAATGTAACTATCTAAGATTTTGAAAATAAAATTTGAATTTAATATGAATTTTAAATAAAATTTGGATGGTTTAAATGATTGTTGAATCAGATTTTTAGACAATAATAATAATATTTAAATGATGGAAAATTAAATTTTACTGTGGAATTTGTTACAACAATTTTTGTTTGAAGAAAATGTTTCGTCGTTAATCGAATTTTCGAAATTTAGTTGTAGTTCAGTCGCGAAAGGCGATTATGATTTGAAATTAACTTATAATTAAATATCCGTCGCAAATTTTTGTTCAATTTCAGTTCACGTAGTCTTAAAATATTTTATAGAAATTTATTGAAATCTTTATTTCAGAATATAAGCGTATATTTTTCTAGCGTATTTTGGGGTAACTATGGTCCCTTTTGACACTTTACAGAATCAGTCAACCGGTCTGTTTTATTATTATTCTGGGATCGTAACACATTATTGTACACGATTTTATTGTTAGTTCAGTGCCGATGGTTATCGATAATTAAATATGAAAGAAATTGGAAAGGAGGAAAATCTGGTGTACGAATTGCAAATGAAAAAGAAAGAAGAAGAACATGCCAATGGAACACATGCATCCTAGCGTATATGTAAACGCATGGCCATATAAGAAAGAAAGAAAATTTCCCTTTTATTGATAATAACGTGTAAAACAAAGAGAGCAAGTAAGTGGACACTTGTCTCTTGTCCTACTTAATAAATTCACACGTGCACCAAACTTTCCTCTTTAGAATAGCCTGTGTCTTGCTTCTCTCCCACTTTGTCTTCCCCTTTCACCATTATATATATATTAAAAAAATGGAAACAGCGAAGCTTGCATGCCCACCGTGCATCTCCCTCCTTTGGCCTCTTCTCAGTTTCTCCATTCAAAATATAAAAAAAACGTGAAAATTGTTGCAGGCATTCAGACTTAGCTTTCCCCCTCACAGAACTGGTACACACCACACTCTCCCCTAATGCTTCACACTCTACCGCACTCCCCTCTCCAAGAAAACTAGAAGCCTGTGCATGCAACAACTCCACTTGGTGCCAAAACCTTCCACTGCATTTAGCAACTTCCCACTTCTGTTTCGCCACCCACTGCCGAACCACTTACCGATGCCAGCCACCATCAGCTTACACTCGCAAAAACCCATCGGTCCACTCCCCTCGACTTTATATGCATGCACATCTATTTTATAGTTAAAGGCTTTGTCTTCCTTAAAAAAAGGGAAAACGCAAGAGAAAAGTGACGGTAGAAAAGAAGAAAAGGGGGGGAGAGAGAGAAAGACGAAGAGAGGGAGCGAGCACAAGAAGCAAAGGGCGCCGGATAGAACGAGATAGAGAGCAAGTTCTCTACTGAAAATAAATAAGGTGAGAACACTAAATCTCATTTTCGTTAATTAAATTTATATTGAGGAATTGGTAGACGTGTTAATGTGTGGCAATTGGTTGCACGAATGGTTAATTTCTAATTAATGGATGATAGTATGGTATGTGACATTATGATGGTTGCAAATAAATGAATGACGGAGCGCGTTAGTGGTATAACGCATGTTCGTAAATGGTTTGTTGTGTGCATGTAAGGAATGGATGCATTAAATGGTTGTTAAATGTATGAATATGCATACGTATTGATTTTCGAAGAAATTTAGCAATTCCCTAATTGTAATTTGAGAGCGATTTATGGGATAAATGACATTTAAATGATTATGCATTATTTTATTAATGGGAAAAGAAAGAAAGAAATTTATTGATTTAGTAATATTTATTGATTTAACAGTGTTATCGTACTGATTTTTGATGAAATTTAGCAATTCCCTAATTGTAATTTGAGAGCGATTTATGGGCTAAATGACATTTAAATGATTATGCATTATTTTATTAACGGGAAAAGAAAGAAATTTATTGATTTAGTAATATTTATTGATTTAACAGTGTTATGAATATTCCTTGATTCGATAATATTTTGTTAACTAAGTAATATTTGACAATTTAAAATTCCTTTCTAATTATCATTTTGTTAATGATATTGAATAAATTTTATGGTGTTATTATAAAGTCCATTAACTAAGTTATGCTAACAGCATTTCAACTATTAGACGAAATAATGACTTGAGTATTACTTGGGAAAACCTGTAAAATTTGATTTAGTAGTGTGTATATATATAAATTCAATTTTGAAAACTAATTAACATGTTATAAGCAATGCAAATTGATATTACAATTTATTTCGGAAGTACCTTGAATTAGAGTTGTGGTCTTAAACGTAATTTCCACTTTAATTGATGAATTGATGTAACAATGGGCTCTATTTTATTTTTATTTTTAAATCTACTATGACTTTAGATAACAATTTAAAATAATATTGAAAATTGTTTGCGGAAGATATTGGAACTTGAATTATTTGGTTATGAAATTTGATGCAAGTCTAGAGAAATATTTATAATGATATATTATAAATTGATACGAGTAATGATTTGGATTTGAAGTTTAAATTAAGGAACATAGCCTAAGTTTCGGGTTAACAAGTAAATTTGTTCCGTTACTAGTTTTGGAAAATTGAAGTGAATATCGAATATTGTGAAGTGCTAAATATAACAACTAGTTTCCAACGTAAAATTTGGTTGAATTGGTTTAGACGAAGCGATCTTCGGATATTTGATATAATTTCTATGGATGATGACTAGTACTATTTGTGGAATTAAATAGTGGAAATATCGTAATTTCGCTTATAGTATCGGTTTAATACAGAAACATATATCGGATATAAGAAGTTCGATTTCTAACCGATCGTATATATCTAGTTTGAATTTTTTGGAATAGGTGAATGATATGGTAATAACATCGTTTTAGCCGAGTAAGGTTGAGTTAATTATTGAAGTTAATATGGAACTAAGTGAACGAAAGAGAAAAGTGGAATGTCTTCAAATTGATTTGATTTACTCAAGATTTTTCAGAACTAGTATACTTTTCGAGTATGAATAAGAATGCAAGTCATCGGCATGGGAAGGAAACAAATTCCAATTTAAAATATTTGTATATTTATATAGGTTTTTAACTATTTAAACATTATATGTCAATTTCAAAATATTTAAATAAAACTTATTTGTCTTAAGATATGTATATGTTTAAAAGTATTATATTTGTATAATTCTTCAAAGTAAATATATGTTAAGTAATTATTTTTAACCATTTCTATTTATTTTATGTTAGTATATATATACATATATATATATATAAATTAGTTATGACAAATTTATTATTTTCAAATATTTTATTTAATTTAAATTGGGAATTGTTTCGGTCCTGAATCTTTTGATTTGAATATAATGAATCCATTTTGAATGATTTCAATGAATTTGAATTAAGGAAATATTGAAATCACGATACTTGGGTTATATTGATTGTTCAAAAGTAAGGCATTAAGAAAAAGACTATCTATAAACGATCATCTCTTAAGCAATCAATTCTGGATTTAGAAAAGACTAAGAGATGTATGTATATATATGTATGGAAAGCACTTGTTTTGAAATATGAAGCGTTGGTTATTTGGAAAGACCGAGATCGGAATTTATTTTCCGAGAACCATTCGAAATAACTATACGACATAAATAATAAAGTTATGAAGACGATGATTGAAGACCGTGATTCTTCACATTGAACGGACTGCCTGCTGATTGGTTTCTTTACTGAATAGCTACAGTAGAGAGATGCCCCTATTACCGGAGTGGCAGAAAGTCCGAACGTATTTGGAGAATTTTCGGATTTTGTTCTGTTCGGACCTAGAATGGACTTGTATGAATGGTGTGTCTAACATTGTAATTGACGGCATAACACCGATTTTCGTTGGTATGTATCTGGTTTGTGACGTACAAGCTCGAAATGGTTATATACAGATGGAAATCAGTGGTCATGTTGTGAATGGATAATGTGACATACTTAAGAGATGAAATGAGCTTGTACGATCAGGGCATTTCTTTTCTAGGCATGCTTTGTGTGTGACGTGACATCGACAAACCTCACACCCCGGATGATGAGAAACTAGCGGTTAGGTTGTGTATATATACATGAATTGATGATGACCGCTGCAGCAGTGGGAAACCACTTATGACTAATGGAATAGGGTATGTTCGGGGGGCCGTGTCTGGTCGAAAACCGTTGATCTACCTCGCGATTTGTATTGGTGTCTGCATCTGGATGAAAAACCTGTGATTACATTTCGTTTATGTTCCAATTGATCTTTCGTGCCAGGAATCATCAAGTTGGAAACCCAAATGTCCAATACGAGCCATAGGATTTTGATTGTGCATATATATATATATATATATATATATATATATATATATATATATATATATGGCGACATAATGTTATGGGGGCATTATGCCGTCTAGGATTAATACATTTATTTGCGAAATGTTTTCCACACTATATATATGTATTATGGCATTGAAAAGAGGATTTCACGTATGAAAGCATGTTTGGTTATCATAAGATAAAACTCGCGCATCTGATGTGCGCTTGCATTATGTGATGTGGGTCGAGCTTATGATAGCTTCATTTTCCAAAAGTCATTGTGTATTTGTATGCACGGGTATTCACCTGGAGTAAACCCGTTCAGCGTTAGCGGCGTGGTCTGGTGAATTTCCCAACTTTAAATAAATCCTAAAGTAATTGTTTTATGTTCTCACACCAGTCCCATGACTGACCTAGAGTTTATTTGTAACAACCCTGAATTTTGGGGCCAATTTAAAAAATTTATTTTGAGTTATTTTAATGAGTTTTGGTTGTTTAAAATAATTTATTTTGAAAAAATTAAATATATTCTTTTTAATGTAAATACGGAGCGTATACAGTTTGCATGTAATAAAATTTATTCTGTAATGTAATGTAATGTGGGAAACATTAAAACAAAATATTCAATAAATATTCCAACAAGTTGACAAAAAGGGAAGGTAGAAATTTAAAAATGCAATTTATGACAATTTTTAATTTTATTTAAATCAATGAATGCAGTATTAATGAAACAACGAAGAGAGGAGGACACTAAAAGCAAATGCAAGAAAAGAAATTAATAGGATTAAGGTAAAACAAATCAATGGATTAAAGGAAGGAATAAAAGCGCACTTAATGGAAAAAAAATGTGTATTTAAAACATATATGTTCTAGATAGAAAGAAGAAAAATTCTTGAGACAATGTTTGGTTTGGAGCATTGTTTTTGGACCTTTAGGTATCATAATCATGAAACAAAATTCAAATAGTTATGTTATATGTTTAATAGAGTGATAATAAAGAAACAATTATTTATAATGTTAACCATTCAAAGATATATGTTAGTGCATTAAAATGTACAAATCCATATGAATGAATTAAAGAATTGTAAACGAGGTAATAATAATAGTTTAAATGTAAAATAAAAACATACGCAAGGAAATATATAAATCGAATAATAAATGATAAAAGGTAGGGAAATCATTGGGTGAACAAAGGCAAGTAATAATTCAAATTAAAAAGGGAAAGGAAAGTCCATTAAACAAGAAAGGTTGGTAAAAATTAAAAAGAAAATAAATTAAAATTCAATAGTGGGAAAAAGGGAAGTAAAGAGGAAAATTTATTTAGATCTTTCTTAGAAAATGGTAGATGACTTTAAGTGGACATTAATGAATGCAGTAAAAAGTAAAGTAATGTCATTGGTTTACCTAAGAAAAGTTTATATATAAAAAAAAAGATACAATTTTAATGTTGATATTTTACAACGAAAATGTTTTACATTGAAAAGATTAAATTTTCAATTTTGTTAGATTACATGAAACTTATTTCATTTCTCAATTTCGAAGAATTACAACTTCCCATTCATTTTTGATTCAAGGTTAAGTGAATTAGATGTAAACAAACAAGTTATGTAACCTTACATTTACTTTTATAGACAACCTTTAATTATGGCAATTGCAATTCCAATTCATATCTTATTTTTTTTCCCATTACAGAATTTACCGAATAAGATTGCAGTTCATTAAATATTTAAAATAGAATAGTTCTAAATAATATATATTATGCCATTTAAATAATTATTGTAATAAATAATTTTATTATATAATAAATGCATTTATTCCTTTCTATTTATCCTCTTTTCTTTTTGATTTGCTTTTGAAATTTGATGATAAATAAACATTGTAACACACCGCATTTCGAGCAACAAAATTTTCAAATAACCATAGGAGTAATGTGCGAAACATTACAAAGGAATTAAATAAAAAGAAACAATGGAAGCCAATTGGTATGTTATTAATATTTTTTGAAAACCAAAATGTGTGATCTTCTAAGAAGAAGAGAGCACACATATAAATCATAATATCATAAAAAATACAGAGTCCCAATACAACTCCCTAGGAGAAAAACAACCAACAACACTCCAAATGTCAACACAACTCTAGAAAAGTATTTGGTAATAGATAGATGAGCTCCGGATAAACCACCGCCCATCTACTCCTATATCGAATTCCGGCAAGGCCACCACCCGATATAGAAGTATATCTACTCAAATACTATAATCAAAACCTCCCAGAAAGAATAATACAAAGTACAGCCCACAATAACTCTCAGAGTACAGTCACCATAAGAGCTCCACCAAAAAATCAAGCATCAAATCCAGATAGCTATCCATAAATCCCTCCAATATGCACTTCTACCCAAAAACCACAAATTTGAAGCATTCCATGCATTTCTTCAATATTCCTTCCACCTGAAAACCTGGATAATAACTACAACGACCCTCATTAGTTACCATCACATATATGTATGGGTATATTTTATATATATAAATGTATAGAAATATATTTATATATACATTATATGTCCATACATATATATGATAAAAGTAAAAAACAAACATTTCCAAAAATAAAATTAATTTCTATGCACTAATACGAAACCTATTGTTTCTAAAATATCTAATGATACTCTTAAATAACTCTAAATTAGACATAATTTTTTGCATCAAGTTTCCAGAATACAAATCTCTAAGGTATTTATAACATGGGGTGGTCATCCAATCCAAACAGAAATAAACTATCTTAATGATTAAATTATCAGGGGACACTGAAATAAAATGAAAAATTCTTTGATTTCTTTCCATCCAAATGAACCAACTAATGATAATAATTAACGTATCCATAACATATCTCTGTTTTGATTTATAAGTAAATCTATATTGATTCCAATACTTCTCACAGTTATTAAATATATTCACATTAGACATAACAAAAATCCTTAGCACCATAGTTAAAATATAATTGGACAAGTTACAAGAAAAGAATATATGGTCAACATCTTCCTCTGAATGACTGCAAAAACAACATTTAACATCCAACACAATATTCTTCTTCTTTAAAAGCTCAACTGTGTTAAGCTTCTTATGGATAATCAACCACATAAGAAACTTAGCTTTAGGAGGAGAATTTGATTTCCATATAAACTTAAAAGGAAGCAAAGACATACCAGGGAAATTGATAAGTTTGTACATTGAATTGACTGAGTAGACTAAACTCTTATCCAATCCCCAACTAATGGTATCCCTATACTCATCCAGATGGTATAAGGTTAATTTTGCTTTCAAAAGGGCCAGTTGTCTTAGTAAATCTCCATCTAAGATATTTACGAAAGAAAACTCCCATGGGGGTTCTGAATCCCTTCTATAAACATCCATTATTAACGAATTCTTGAAACCACAAGCGTTAAAAAGTTCAGCAAATTCTATTTTAAGAGGAATACAGGAAATCCAAGCATCATGCCAGAAAAAGGTAGAATTACCAGAATGCACTATCGTCTTGCATCCTAACTTGAAAAAATCCAAGCAGTTTAATACTTCCTTCCAGAAATGAGATAATCTATTAGACCTACTAAATCCCGATCCCCCTAGAATCTCCCCCTAGAGTAATAAGATTTTAAAACTAAATTCTTCCAAGTAGCCACTGTATCAGGACTCCTAAATTTCCATAACCATTTAGTAAGTAAGGATGAATTAAAGTTTACAAGGTTAATAATCCCTAAGCCCCCGTCTCTCTTTGACTTGCAACACAATTCCCAATTAACTAAACACTTATAACTATTACAATTGAGGTCACCATTCCATAGAAAATTCCTTCTAATTCTATCTATTTTCTTAATAACCCACTTAGGAAAACGATGAACCGTCATCCAATAAGTGGGAATGGCTGATAAGACCGAATTAACTAGCACTAATCTCCCTGCTCTAGAAAGAAATCTATTGTTCCAGCTAGATAATCTATTACTAATTTTATCAATAATAATTATCCAGTCATCCTTTTTAAGCTTAGAAGGTCTGATTTTAAATCCTAAATAGTCAAACGGAAATTTCATAATAGAACAGTTTAAGGTGTTTGCTACTAAGGGCTCAACATTACAACTATCATTAAGGACCATGACTGCACTCTTATCAAAATTAATTCGAAGTCCAGACAACATCTCAAAGCAATATAAAATAAACTTGAGAGTAATAACATGCTTAGGAAGATGAGACGAAAATAATAGTGTATCATCTGCAAATTGAAGTATAGACAATTCATTATGAAACTCCTCATTCCCCACACTACCTAAGACACCTAAATTCCCAGCCCTCTTAATAATTCTTGAGAAAACATCTACCGCTAGATTAAATAAAAAAGGCGAGAGAGGATCGCCTTGTCTGAGACCTCTCTTAGACTGAATCTTTTTACCAATCACTCCATTAACCACTATACTAGAACAACCCGACTTAAGAAGTAACATAATCCAGTTTGTCCATCGAACACTAAAACCCCTGGCGAGACAAAGCTCACAGATAAAATCCCAATCTACTGAGTCAAAAGCCTTCTCAAAGTCTAACTTCAAGATGGCGCAAGTTAAATTATTTTTAACACATACATTTATTGTAACAACCCGAATTTTCAATAACCTATAATAATGTAAATTGAGGCAGAATTTAATTCTAAAATCTTAATCAAGGGAAACGGGCTATGCCATTGCGTTCGTCTCGGAAAAATACGCGAAATAGAGTCCGAGTTTTCGAAAATCGGAGTCCGTATGACCCAGTTAAGGCCTATGGAAGTTTTCAGAAATTTCCATAATTAAAAACAGATTTAAATTTAAAATTAGAAACAATGGTTTGGGCCAGCTGGGCCAAGGCGGGAAAAATCCCGCCCAGGTCCCCCTGTCGACAGGCCTGTCGACAGGGGTCTAGGCATGTCGACTGCCCTGTCGACAGCCCTGTCGACAGGGGGTGCACGGGCTGCTTAGCCTGGTGCACCATTTCTGATTGGGGTTGGGTCTTGTGGCTTGTTTCTAGAGAGTTCCGGGATCTGATGGACCTAATTGAATCTAGGGTTAATCCTACGGTCTAAATCACTAGCCTAATCTATAAATAAGACCCTAACCTACCCTAAATCACTCATTATTCATCCTAGCAACTAAACTATGCCAAAATCAAAACTCTCATGGCCTCCACCCTCTTCATACAATTCCTAAATTAATTCCTAAGTGATTTTCCATGCATACAAGCATATTTAAGCTTGTATGATCCTCCTTAGCTTGCATTAAAGGCTTGTTTTTCAATTGGCATCATAAAGGAGGAGTCTTGATCAAGTTTGCTTGCATTTGGGGGCTTTAATTAGTTGCATAAGGGGTTCTTTACATTTGCTATAGCTATTTGAGTCCGCATAAGCATTGTAAGCCCTCTTACCTTCACTTTAGAAACTCTAAAGTTAATGTGTGATGAAAATTGGGGTTTATGTATGTTTATTGAGTTATGCATGTTTATGCAAATTTGCTAAGCCATGATTTGTATGTTTATTGAGTTATGCATGTTTATGCAAGTTTGCTAAGCCATGATTTGTATGTTTATTGAGTTATGCATGTTTATGCAAGTTTGCTAAGCCAAGATTTGTATGTTTATTGAGTTATGCATGTTTATGCAAGTGTACTAAGCCATGGTTTGCAAGTTTAACAAGTTATGCATGTTTATGCAAGTGTACTAAGTCATGGTTTGCAAGTTTAACAAGTTATGCATGTTTATGCAAGTTCACCAAGTCATGATTTGCAAGCTATGCATATTTATGCAAGTTTAAAATGACAAGTTGTGCATGTTTAACAAGTTGTGCATGTTTGACAAGTTATGCAAGTTTAAAATGACAAGTTGTGCATGTTTGACAAGTTATGCAAGTTTAAAATGACAAGTTGTGCATGTTTAACAAGTTGTGCATGTTTGACAAGTTATGCAAGTTTAAAATGACAAGTTGTGCATGTTTGACAAGTTATGCAAGTTTAAAATGACAAGTTGTGCATGTTTAACAAGTTGTGCATGTTTGACCAGTTATGCAAGTTTAAAATGACAAGTTGTGCATGTTTGACAAGTTATGCATGTTTATGCAAATTCCCTATGCCATGTTAGGCAAGTTTAACATGTTATGCATGTTTATGTTAATATGCAAGTTCACTATGCTAAGTTATGCAAGTCTAACATGTTATGCATGTTTGTTGTGATATGCAAGTTCATCATGTATGATTATGCCAAGTTCCCTCTTCCTATCCTTTATGCGTTATTACGAATATGTAAGCGATGGAATGACGTTGGGGGTTTGGGTAAACTTAAAATACATGAAAATACAAGATTGGGAATTTACCTATTAAGTTAGGTCTACCCCTTGGGAATTTACCTATTGAGTTAGGTCTACCCAAGTAATTGTTGACTTGTAATTATGTTTTGAAATAAAGTGGACATGACACTTAGAAAACATAAGTATGGCCAACTCGAGGTTGGGTTGAGTTTGTAGCGTAATTCTACCCGGAACCGACCGGCTTAACTAGTGGCTACAAACAATAGGACCCAATGTGAGAAGTTGGTCATGGGGTGCCAAGACCCGAGGTTAGACCAAGTTGTGGTGTAAAGCTACCCGGACCCGCCCGGCCTAACTAGTAACCACAACAAGGTCTAATGTGAGAGGTTAAGGTGCATTAAATTAATTAATGCCTCATGATTAGGGTTAAGTCAGGGTCCACTAATACTTAACCAATTTGGGGATTCGAGGGATTAGAATGCGGTTAAGTTGTGAACCGTTGGTTACACTTAACTAGTTTAATCCATTTGGGAGTTCAAGGGATTAGAATGGGGTTAAGCCACACTTAACCAGTTTAATCCAGGATTAGTGAAAGGTTAAATCACACTTAACCTTCTTAGAAAACCCTAGCAACGTGGTCTGTTCTAACAGTAATCCCAGTTTGGTATCATTCACAACCCTAGAGACTAGGCTAGGGCGGGGCACGATTACTGAAGGATGTAAGCGACCAAAGGGCGATGGCCGTGTGGTACAGCGGTGCGGGTCCGGCGGGCTACGGACGTGCACGTAGTCCGATGTTGGACAAACTCGAGGCACGGGTACCAGTAGTTTAGGGCTGTGCATTATTGCTTAAGTGTCCGGGGTTGACACCCGAGGGCTTGATACACCCAAAGGTGGACCCAGCACAGACTAACTACAACCATATGTGGGCCATATGGACACCAACACTTGACGTGTTAGGTTTATAGGGAGCCGATCGACTAGACCGTTGGGCTGGATCTTATATTAAGGTCACTTCATGTTATTGGGCCAAGGTTTGGGCTAAGGGATCAATACCTGTTATGTTGGTTTGCTAGTACACCGTGGTGCAGAACTTAACCTTGTTTTATGCGATGACACCTCTATCTTGTAGTTGATTTATCATGCCAGTATGTTGTTATTTATGATCATCTCAGTTTCCATCATGATGTTAACTTTATTAGTTTATAGACTGATCGTAGCAGGGCTTACTCAGTCTTTTTGACTGACCTGTTTTCTTTCGCCTCTTTTCTTCCGTTTCCCCCCCCCCCCCGGGTTCTCAGGGAGGGAATACTGGAGCCTAGCTTGGATTTTAGCTGCTTCCTTGGATAGCTCAAGTATGCTTTGGACTTGAGCCGCTATGGTTTATCACTCTTATTTGGGGATAGTACTTATGTATTTTCAGTTTATCAGATGATGTATTTATCTAGACTTGTAATTTTGGCAAAGTGACATTTTGATGTACCAGACTTGAGTTTTTGAAATGGTTTATAAATCTTCCGCTGTTTTATTTACTTACTCTGTTTATTTACATATATATGTCATGTCCTGCCTTGCTATATCATTATGCATGTTTACCAATAATGCCCCTCCAAAGCTAGTGCATTCCTTTGCGAGTGACCCTAGTGGAGGCGGGGTGTTACATTTGGTATCAGAGCATATGGTTTACGAGAAGGGATAAAAAGGTTTTTAAAACTTTTGAAAAGAAAAACTATTTTCAAAACCATGTATAAAGTATTTTCCAAAGAAAAGTCTAGTTATTTTTAAAAGGCTATTCCCCAAAAAGCCATTAGCACTATCCTTTGATCCCTCGTTTGAACTCTTTTCTTTTCGTATCCAGCATGTCTGACAATCTCATCTTGCCCGAAGGAGTAACGATACCCGATTGGTTTCGTCGGTACTTGGAAGTCACGGCACCGGTCCCGGGTGTCTCTAATGTTGTCTTTCCAGTCAAGGCCGCTGTTTCTCCTCCTCCTCCTTCTGTAGTTGATGTTCCTCTTCTCCCTCAGCCTTCACAAGCGGATTTTGCGGAAACTTGTAAGAACTTTAAGATGATGGGTTGCAAGAATTTCTTTGGAATCGAGACTTTAGTAGAGGCAAGGAATTTGTTGAAAGAGACCGAAGATCTTTTAGCCTCCTTTGATATAGGTGACCGCAGGAAAGTTTTATTGGCAGTATGGTTGCTAAAGGAAGAAGCTGCACGTTGGTGGGTAGTCACCACCGCTATTAGGCCAATTGAGACTTGGGATGATTTTAGAGGAAGGTTTGGACTAAGGTTCTTATTACTGAAGCAAGGGGACATGACTCTTAGGGAATACATAGATAAGTTTAATCAACTGGCTCGTGTCGATTTAGACTTGGTTAATACAGCTCAGAAGAAGGCCCTACACTTTGCTCTAGGATTAAACGAGCCATTACATGGTTTGGCCATGTCTCATATACCCTTGGGGGCAACTTTCGAGAATTTGGTGAATTTGGCCCTACTTCAAGAAGAAGATAACAATGACAAGAAAGAGGTCAAGGCGAATGAGTCTCAAGGCAAGAGAGTAAATTCCGGGAAACGGGGCAGGAATAACCACAACCGCAAGAACCAGCCAAGAGGGAATAGGAAATGTAACTTCTGCGGTAAAGTTGGACATATGGCCAGGGAATGTAGGAAGAAGAAGAGAAAGCGGGGCGAATGCTTTCATTGTGGTGAGTTTGGACATTTCAGCAAAGATTGCCCGAGGAAACAAGGGCAAGGTCAGACTCAGTATGCAGGACTATCTGGAGGGCGAATTCATCCCCTCAACACTGTTCTTCCAGCTCATGATAGAGGTAGTGTTTCTGTTGAAAATCTTGTTTACATTTTCTGATTTTCTCTGTTCGAACTTTGTTCGATTCTGGCATATCGCATAGTTTTATTTCATCCGATCTAGTTGAAAGTTTTGCACCTAAGTACTAGTCTGGTTGATGATCCCGTATGTGTTTCAAATCCAATTGAGGGTTCTGCCCGCCTGTCTGTGGTCTAAGTGGATTTGAAAATTTCTATCTTGAGTATAGAATTCTCGTGGGATGTTTATATTCTCGGTTTCGGGGGATATGGGTTGGTTTTGGGCATGGAATGGTCGTCCTGTTTTGGGCCATTCTGGGTTTTTGTATATAGGGTGTGGGGCTCATGACTCGCCTCGGTAATACCCTAGAAATTTCTAGCAACCCTAGGGGTCCCGTCATGTTATGTTATCTTGAATCCCTCAACTCGTCTATCGATAGTTTGCAATCGGTGAGGGTGGTCCGAGAATATCCTGATATCTTGGGTGAAGTAAAGGGGTTACCCTTAGACATGGATAGATTCCCGCATTATCTGGTTGGTAATGCCAAGCCAGTTTCGTGGCCGGTTAGGCACATTACCTCACGAAATGAGAGTTAAGAAAGCAAGTCAAGGAGTTGCTTGAGAAGAACTTCCTGAGACGAAGCATTTTCGAGTAGGGTGCTCCAGTAGTATTCGTTACTGATGTGGATAGTTTGTTTCGCTTATGTGTTGATTATCGTAAGATAACCGTTACCAAGGATCAATGATTTGTTTGATCAGCTTGTAGGAGCATCTGTTTTCTTTTGATCTAGCTACCGGATTCCATCAGCTTAGGATGGCTGAGGATGGAATTGACAAGGCTGCGTTTAGGACTCTGGATGGGTTTTAGAATGGCTAGTCATACTATTTGGTTCGACTAATGCACCCGCATATTACGTAAACTGGATGGGCAGGGTGTTTAGGGAGTCCTTGAACAAGTTTGTCATGGTCGTCATAAACGATATTTTGATCTCCTCAAAAGAACGAGGAAGAGCATGCTATACATCTCAAGGAGGAGATGGATACGCTTAGAGCCACCAGTTGAAGGTCAAGTTCTCCAAATATCACTTTGGAGGAAAGAAGTTGGATTTCTTGGGCACATAGTTCCCAAGTAAGGCTTAGCGGTGGATTCCGCTAAAGTGGTTGCGGTTTAAGACCGGAAAACTCTGAGGAGGGCAATTGAAGTAAGAAGCCTCCTCTGTTTGGCTAGTTAGTTAGCATTCCCGGAGCTTAGACTTACTCTTCTGGATCAAGAAGGGGTTTCGCAGGAAGAAGATCCGCAGTTGGTCAAGAACATGGACCAGTCGGTTCGAGGCGAGATGTTAAGTCACCTCACTAGATATATTATAGATGACAAGGGATGACTAAGGCACGATGAGAGATTATGTGTTCCTCGAGTGGAAGACTTGGTAAAGAAGGTTCGTACAGATGCGCATCACTCGAGGAGGTGGCCGAGTTGGTCTCAGGATGCATGATTGTGCCACCAAGTTAAGGCCAAGTCATAGAAGCCCAGAGGGCCATTACCTCTATTGGGGGTTCCGCAGGGGAAGTGTGAAAACATCCGATAGATTATGTGGATGGACTACCTAGATCAAGGAAAGGGAATACGAGTATGTGGGTCATAATAGGTAGACTCATGAAGAGTGCTCATTTCAGTTCGGTGAAGAGCAAGAGGACTGCGTCATGGTTAGCAACAAAAAGTTGGCCAGTTTTGAAATAGCCTACAGGAAGCCATGGGTAGGCAATTGAATCTAGGTATGGCCTATCACTCATAGGCGAATGGTTCATTTCGATTAAGCATGAGTTATAGAAAATCACGTTTATAGGGCAATTGGCAACGTGGATTGGTATCTTCAAGAAAGTTCTGCTGCGTGAAATATTGTATAGTAAGTGGACGAGATCCAGGATTCACTAGTGAATTTTGGAGAGCTGGCATGAGATCATGAGGTTATAGTATGTTTAAGCCAAGAATACAGAAGGAAGAATAAGTGGGAAAGAAAGACGAGAGGCAATAATGAAATGAGTTCCAACTCGAATTTGGGAAATAGGAGTTAGGAAGCCAAGGAATCAGGAAGTGAAAGATAGTCAAAGCCCAGTGGAGCTAAACTCAAGGAAACGTGACTAAGAGGAGTGAAGACTAGATACGCGCATCATATCTCTTTTTAAGAGTGCATCCTTGATCCTTGTTTTCCGGTGGAACTTGCTTGCAAGTTATCTTTTGTATATATCCTCTCGGTCCCATTTTCGATCTTATTTCTGTTGTAAGCTCCATAAGGGGGTTAAGACTCATCGGTTAGTACTATATGTCAAAGTTTGAATGGATTTCTTGTAATCCAAAAAGGAGTTTATCTAGTTTATCGTGTTTATCTTGTCATGAGAACCTTAGGTAGAAACCCTTTGGATGAAACATGTATTTGAAACATGTTATGTTTGATGGTTGCCAGTGGTTGCAAGTGTTTGCAAGTGGTTGCTCGTGGATGCATTATACACGATTAGGCACTAGATCGGCTCACACACTCCTCATATTGCATGTGCATGAGTGTTTATGCTTATTCTTGGATGAAATTCGTATGCTATCACATGGATGTTGCATATGGATGTATGATTGAGCACGCATGTAGATATTATACATTATGTTAGGAATTTGCATACATATGGATTCATTTCACTGACATACATATGCATTGAGGAGGTTTACTGTATCAGTAACCGCCTGATTTACATACATATGCATTAAGGAGGTTTACTGTATCAGTAACCGCCTGATTTTTTTTCATTAGGTAAGTACATATACACACACTTTTGCATATGTTCATCCAGCATTTAGAATCTTGTAAGGACAATGATTACTCGTGGATGATGCTTTGAGTAGATGGATGATTGGATGGTAGGATACGTTCTTCCTAACTTGAAGATTTCGGGGACGAAATCCTTTAAGGAGGGGAGAATGTAACAACCCGAATTTTCAATAACCTGTAATAATGTAAATTGAGGCAGAATTTAATTCTAAAATCTGAATCAAGGGAAACGGGCTATGCCATTGCGTTCGTCTCGGAAAAATACGCGAAATAGAGTCCGAGTTTTCGAAAATCGGAGTCCGTATGACCCAGTTAAGGCCCATGGAAGTTTTCAGAAATTTCCATAATTAAAAACAGATTTAAATTTAAAATTAGAAACAATGGTTTGGGCCAGCTGGGCCAAGGCGGGAAAAATCCCGCCCAGGTCCCCCTGTCGACAGGCCTGTCGACAGGGGTCTAGGCATGTCGACTGCCCTGTCGACAGCCCTGTCGACAGGGGGTGCACGGGCTGCTTAGCCTGGTGCACCATTTCTGATTGGGGTTGGGTCTTGTGGCTTGTTTCTAGAGAGTTCCGGGATCTGATGGACCTAATTGAATCTAGGGTTAATCCTACGGTCTAAATCACTAGCCTAATCTATAAATAAGACCCTAACCTACCCTAAATCACTCATTATTCATCCTAGCAACTAAACTATGCCAAAATCAAAACTCTCATGGCCTCCACCCTCTTCATACAATTCCTAAATTAATTCCTAAGTGATTTTCCATGCATACAAGCATATTTAGGCTTGTATGATCCTCCTTAGCTTGCATTAAAGGCTTGTTTTTCAATTGGCATCATAAAGGAGGAGTCTTGATCAAGTTTGCTTGCATTTGGGGGCTTTAATTAGTTGCATAAGGGGTTCTTTACATTTGCTATAGCTATTTGAGTCCGCATAAGCATTGTAAGCCCTCTTACCTTCACTTTAGAAACTCTAAAGTTAATGTGTGATGAAAATTGGGGTTTATGTATGTTTATTGAGTTATGCATGTTTATGCAAATTTGCTAAGCCATGATTTGTATGTTTATTGAGTTATGCATGTTTATGCAAGTTTGCTAAGCCATGATTTGTATGTTTATTGAGTTATGCATGTTTATGCAAGTTTGCTAAGCCAAGATTTGTATGTTTATTGAGTTATGCATGTTTATGCAAGTGTACTAAGCCATGGTTTGCAAGTTTAACAAGTTATGCATGTTTATGCAAGTGTACTAAGTCATGGTTTGCAAGTTTAACAAGTTATGCATGTTTATGCAAGTTCACCAAGTCATGATTTGCAAGCTATGCATATTTATGCAAGTTTAAAATGACAAGTTGTGCATGTTTAACAAGTTGTGCATGTTTGACAAGTTATGCAAGTTTAAAATGACAAGTTGTGCATGTTTGACAAGTTATGCAAGTTTAAAATGACAAGTTGTGCATGTTTAACAAGTTGTGCATGTTTGACAAGTTATGCAAGTTTAAAATGACAAGTTGTGCATGTTTGACAAGTTATGCAAGTTTAAAATGACAAGTTGTGCATGTTTAACAAGTTGTGCATGTTTGACCAGTTATGCAAGTTTAAAATGACAAGTTGTGCATGTTTGACAAGTTATGCATGTTTATGCAAATTCCCTATGCCATGTTAGGCAAGTTTAACATGTTATGCATGTTTATGTTAATATGCAAGTTCACTATGCTAAGTTATGCAAGTCTAACATGTTATGCATGTTTGTTGTGATATGCAAGTTCATCATGTATGATTATGCCAAGTTCCCTCTTCCTATCCTTTATGCGTTATTACGAATATGTAAGCGATGGAATGACGTTGGGGGTTTGGGTAAACTTAAAATACATGAAAATACAAGTTTGGGAATTTACCTATTAAGTTAGGTCTACCCCTTGGGAATTTACCTATTGAGTTAGGTCTACCCAAGTAATTGTTGACTTGTAATTATGTTTTGAAATAAAGTGGACATGACACTTAGAAAACATAAGTATGGCCAACTCGAGGTTGGGTTGAGTTTGTAGCGTAATTCTACCCGGAACCGACCGGCTTAACTAGTGGCTACAAACAATAGGACCCAATGTGAGAAGTTGGTCATGGGGTGCCAAGACCCGAGGTTAGACCAAGTTGTGGTGTAAAGCTACCCGGACCCGCCCGGCCTAACTAGTAACCACAACAAGGTCTAATGTGAGAGGTTAAGGTGCATTAAATTAATTAATGCCTCATGATTAGGGTTAAGTCAGGGTCCACTAATACTTAACCAATTTGGGGATTCGAGGGATTAGAATGCGGTTAAGTTGTGAACCGTTGGTTACACTTAACTAGTTTAATCCATTTGGGAGTTCAAGGGATTAGAATGGGGTTAAGCCACACTTAACCAGTTTAATCCAGGATTAGTGAAAGGTTAAATCACACTTAACCTTCTTAGAAAACCCTAGCAACGTGGTCTGTTCTAACAGTAATCCCAGTTTGGTATCATTCACAACCCTAGAGACTAGGCTAGGGCGGGGCACGATTACTGAAGGATGTAAGCGACCAAAGGGCGATGGCCGAGTGGTACAGCGGTGCGGGTCCGGCGGGCTACGGACGTGCACGTAGTCCGATGTTGGACAAACTCGAGGCACGGGTACCAGTAGTTTAGGGCTGTGCATTATTGCTTAAGTGTCCGGGGTTGACACCCGAGGGCTTGATACACCCAAAGGTGGACCCAGCACAGACTAACTACAACCATATGTGGGCCATATGGACACCAACACTTGACGTGTTAGGTTTATAGGGAGCCGATCGACTAGACCGTTGGGCTGGATCTTATATTAAGGTCACTTCATGTTATTGGGCCAAGGTTTGGGCTAAGGGATCAATACCTGTTATGTTGGTTTGCTAGTACACCGTGGTGCAGAACTTAACCTTGTTTTATGCGATGACACCTCTATCTTGTAGTTGATTTATCATGCCAGTATGTTGTTATTTATGATCATCTCAGTTTCCATCATGATGTTAACTTTATTAGTTTATAGACTGATCGTAGCAGGGCTTACTCAGTCTTTTTGACTGACCTGTTTTCTTTCGCCTCTTTTCTTCCGTTTCCCCCCCCCCAGGTTCTCAGGGAGGGAATACTGGAGCCTAGCTTGG
The DNA here is from genome assembly GCA_030737875.1 of Allium sativum. Taxonomy (NCBI): domain Eukaryota; kingdom Viridiplantae; phylum Streptophyta; class Magnoliopsida; order Asparagales; family Amaryllidaceae; genus Allium; species Allium sativum. The sequence continues at coordinate 384,634,233 of CM060924.1, forward strand.
ATTTTAGCTGCTTCCTTGGATAGCTCAAGTATGCTTTGGACTTGAGCCGCTATGGTTTATCACTCTTATTTGGGGATAGTACTTATGTATTTTCAGTTTATCAGATGATGTATTTATCTAGACTTGTAATTTTGGCAAAGTGACATTTTGATGTACCAGACTTGAGTTTTTGAAATGGTTTATAAATCTTCCGCTGTTTTATTTACTTACTCTGTTTATTTACATATATATGTCATGTCCTGCCTTGCTATATCATTATGCATGTTTACCAATAATGCCCCTCCAAAGCTAGTGCATTCCTTTGCGAGTGACCCTAGTGGAGGCGGGGTGTTACATTTATATACTCATGTACTGCCGCTACCCCATCCGCTATGTTTCTACCCTTAATAAACGCTGTTTGTGAGACGTCTATTAGGTCATTCATCTTAGTACTTAGTCTATTTGCAAGAACTTTTGAGATGATCTTTACCGATACATTAATTAAAGAGATTGGTCTGAAATCCTTTAGTGAATTCGCTCCAACTCTCTTATGTATGAGAATTACATTAGCAAAATTAAAATTACCTAACCTCAGATTACCACTATAAAAATCATTAAATAGATTAATAATATCAACCTTTAGAATCTCCCAAAATTGTTTGTAAAAAAGAACTGAAAAACCGTCAGGTCCTGGTGCTTTATCACTAGGCATATCACAGATTGCCTTCCATATCTCGTTCTCAGTGAAAGGACTATCTAAGCCAGTCAAATCAATCCTAGAGGTAGACGGGTAAATATCATTCCATCTAATATTTATCCTTCTTTTTATCCTAGTACCTAAGATCTGTTTGTAATACCTTGTAAAAGCATCATTAAGGTCCTTCTGGACTGATACCTCTACATCATTAATTAAGATGGAATGAATTAAATTATCACGCCTTCTTTTATTGGCCATACTATGAAAGAATTTCGTGTTATTATCACCTTCTTTTATCCATTGAATTCTAGATCTTTGTCTCCACATGACCTCTTCTTTCTCCATAATCAACTTAAGATCATACCTTAAAATACTAAGTCTATCCCTCTCATTCATATTAAGTATTCTAGTTTCACTAACTTTATCAATATCTAACATTTCACATAAAATCTTGTCTTTTTTAATTCTGACATTACCAAAAACGAACTTGTTCCATCGTTTAAGAAAAAATCTTAGCTTTCCTAGTTTTGCAACAAAAATCTTAGCAGAGTTATCTTTATACAAAATATTGAAATAAAATAAGGAATTCCATTTAATCGAGATCAAATTACTAAAACTACTGTCCAGTAACCACATCTTTTCGAATTTAAAATTCCTACTTATTATTAAATTCGAATCACAAGATAAAATGATTGGACAATGATCCGACAATAAAAAAGGTAAACCTTTAACTCTACATATGGAAAATCTATCCTCCATCTCATTATTAATAAAAAATCTATCTAAAAGAGCGAAAGAAGGAGTATCTCTATCATTGGACCATGTGAACATTCTATTACACATCGGAATCTCTATCAGATTATTTCCTATTATGAAATCGTTAAATTCCTCCATGTCAGAGAAATCACCTTCTCTAGGTGCTCTCTCCCCTAAAAATCTGGTGACATTGAAATCACCCCCTACAACCCATTGATTGAAAGAGAGATTACTAAAGTCAGAACATTCTATCCACAACCGTCTTCTCTCTAATTTAGTATGTGGGCCATATACATTTGAAATACCCAAAAGTGAATTATCTACTGTCGAAGCTAATATAATATGCAATGAATGCATCATAGGCTGCTCCTGTACGAGTCTATATTGGTTGTCTTTCCAACCAATCATAAGCCCACCGGCAGTACCTATTGCCGGTAGACAAGACCAGTTGCGAAAGTAAGACCCTCCTAACCTTCTATAAAAACTAGGATCAGGATCATCTATCTTAGTTTCTTGAAGTAAAACAATATCAAGGTGAAAATCTTTAAAAAAATTCCTAACTTTATCGCATATTTTGGGTTCATTTAGGCCCCTAATGTTCCAACTAACGATCCTCATCGACCTATAGATGAAGCTCGCTCTAGTTCTCTACTCCTAATAAAATCAGCATCTAAATCTAAGTCCGAAAAAACGAAAGCTGTGTCACTAGCTAACTGAAATAGCTGATCAGTGGAAAGACTACCTAAAGCATAACGAGAATAACCACTACCGAGAACAGAAGCAATACCTGAGCCCGAGTTCATATTGCTGCTACTAGCAACCGAACTCTGGGACCTACCGTGAGGTGATGCAGATCTATATCTCAACCTAGCACTGCGTCTAATCACTCCAGAACCGCTCTATGCTCTCCTCCTCCTTCCTCTCCTAGCCGGGGTTACCAAAACACCAGCAAGAGAAGACCCACCACTATGATCAGTATCGCCATCCAATATCACGTCACTGAGCTGACCATCGCTGACTCGTAAAGGAGAAGAACTCGCCCTAATCCTAGCACTGCGACGAATCACATCAGAACTGGTGATTACTTTCTTGCGCCTTCCCCTCCTATACGAAGCAGAAGGGGCAACAACCATACTCTGACAAGGGACGTTACTAGGCACCATCAACCCAACAGAACTAGAAAAATTTGTAGCCAACTCAGAAGCAATCTTCGAGCGTATGTAGTATTCCTCCCCACCAAATATACTCGGACTAGGTCGCAAATAAAAGAGGAGAAGTTTAACTAACTTGTCACTCACCACAACCATGCAAGGATCTCTTTCCCATGAAAAAGTAAATCCACACGACTGGCAGTCAAAGTCAACCAAACCGATAGTCACCTCAGCTAAATCTCCACTGGAAGGCAAGATAAACACCACACTGGTAGGCAAGCTAAAACCTGCACTGCCAATGCTGAGCAATTCCAAGTCTTCATCATACTTGTTATCCCCTTTATCCACCTCAGAATTAACCAAATCCCCACTACCATTCTCAACAATGAGACTTTTGCTCTTTGCCTTTATTACATACGAACCCCTCTTCACCCTGTCTAGCTCACAAACCCTGCGCCTTCTATGTTTTAATTGTAATAACCTCCCAAATTTTGGACGTCGAAATCGAAAGCCCTTCCTCAACAACATACCAAACTTCGAGACAGCCTCAGCTTTAGCTTCCTCTAACCCCACCTTCAACGAATTCAGGTCATCATCCAATTCTTTTAAATGTTCAAAACTGTTTGAAAGTTCAACATCTGTTGCCACTTTCCAGTCAAGCTCTTCATCCTCCTCCAGAATACAATCCTGCACTAATTTCGAGGCACAATCTGGAACATAGTCTCTCATATCCTCAAGATCCACCCCTGTCATTACATCTTTGCCCTTCATCATATTGGCAGACAATCTCCCTTTAAAACCAACCGAACTCAAGTGCAATTCATTGTTACCCAAACAACTTTGAACGAAAGGATCAATTAACATAGGGTCACATAATGACCCCCAACATAAACCCACATCTACTCCTGTCTGTTCTATAAGACAAATCTCTCCAGCATCAACCATATCCGCTCTAATCCCACTATCCTCTACAATCTGCCTGCTTCTACTCACACCGTCTTTAGCAGTTACTAAACATGCAGACATATCACGACTGACACCACCATTATAGTTTATAGCCGTATTTAGAACATCATAATGTTCTAAAATCTTATCCAACAGCCGTAAAACTGTAAACTTATTTCTGGCCAACAAGTCAGTGCATAATCTCCTCAGTTTAACAAGGTTCAAACTGAAGGCAAAAGCGTGTTCTTTTCTTGATAAAGGATGCGGTAATGGAGGATAAATCTTCAAAGTATCTACACATTTGTCCCACAAAATTCCATCAACCATCCCTTCCAAATTCCAACCCAATAGTAGAATCAGATAAGCCCCTTCATTCATGCTATTCGAAAAAACTATGGAAAACAATTCCAGTAAGTCCAACATTCTTTGACAAATCATCAAACAATTAAAGTGCAATAACTCCATAACTGATTTACCAGTGTATCTCAATGTACAGTCAGCCTTACAGTGTCCCAGTCCACCACAATTAAAACAACGCAACCCATTTCTGCATTCCTTCACTAAATGATTTGCATCACCACAATGAAAGCAAAAACGCTTACCCACAGGTTTCTGAAAACAAACCTTTTTAAATGATTTCCAGATTGGCATATTTGTTGATGGTTGCCTAACCACATCCGCAAAGGTTCGATTTAACTTTGAATTAATCTGCTGTTGGTAACTATCCTTGCTTGATGAAGCATTAAGGTTCACCTCTTCAATTGATGCCTCACATTGCCTGAATGTCAAATTCAATCTCCCCACCTTCATATTAGTCTTTTCACTAAGCAGAGTTGGAGCCGTGCCTTTGCAGATTCCTGATATGCCATGATAGATGCCTCTAGATTTGCCACCGAAAATGAGGACATCCCCTGATTCAAGTAAAATCTTTCTTTCCAAACCTTTGTATCTATCTTCCTTGAAAACAAACTCGGCCGAATCACCTATCGAGAAAGAAACCACAGGAAGACCAAGCAAAAGACTTTCGTTTCCTTCATCCCTATCTTGATGCAGACCCAATTTTCCATCTAAGTTATAATAATTGACAATACACACATCAGGCGACATAAGTGGTAAGTCAATAACATCTCCACTTTTACTCAAAATTTCTTTATGCGCTATCAACAGAGAATCAGCAACCAATTTTTTGAAATGTAAAGGGATTTCTGACGGGGTACCACCATCATTATTTCGTCTGTTATCATATTGTCTAGTTTTCAAATTCCAATTCCTGCCCAAACATAGCATAAGAAGATTCAACATTGCCCCATTCTCGTACGCTGGTCTGTAAAAACCTCCATCATTAAGCCCTAATTCTTGACAGCTATTTACGATTTGTATCTGATCATCTAGGCTTAAGAATTTCTTTAATAGTATCATACCAGAACTAAGGATCTGATGAGGTGATTCTATAACCTTATTCAGATTGTCACAAGAAAATATATTTCTTGAAGGAATCGAGCAATTATCCCTTTTGTGCCCTAGAAGACCACAATTGTAACATCGAATTTGATTCCAACCACCCCTCACATCTCGATTACCAATTCCGACCCCCAAACCACCATCAAACCTGATCTGAGAACCCACCGGAGTTCCCCCAGAACTATTTGGAGCAAACACTTTTGTCCCCTTCGCATTCAAACTCAAATTGATCGGAAAAGATTGACGCGAAATCGAGTGAGAACCAGAATTATTCAAAAAAGAACAAGAAGATACAGTCGCCATTTTTCGAAAGGAAAAGGTATTCCTTTTGTCGAAATTTTGTTGAATTCAGTTTAGAGTGGAAAGATTAAAAATGTATGTTATTAATATTAAAATGGACTTATATGTAAATAAAAGAATTAAACCTTTCAAAGGCTAAATTAAAAACACAGCACCTCTATACAATATCTTCCACACGCCCTAACCCTATCATTCCAAAAAAATCCCAACTTCTCTTCCTCCATCTCTCCAATGGCGGCTATGTCTCTTCTTCTTCTCCTCTAAATCTAAAAATCTATCTTCTCTCCTTTCTCTCCATAATCTATTCCTAAATTAAAAAGAATTAGGTTTAGGAATTCAACTTCTGCGATTAAAACAAAGTAGAGACTCAGATCTATTGCGCAAGAACAGAAGAGAGATTCAGACATACAAATAAAGGTGAGAAATTCTGATTCTTAAATTAAATTAAATTTTAATTTATTTTCTCGAATGGAAAAATCTGTATATCTGTATGTGTGAATCGTGACATCGAGTAGGACTTTTTAACAGAGATTGGAACAATTTTTGAACTCGTTTGAATTTCCAATACTGATCCAATCAAGGTGAGGTTCTATTTTAAATAATTAAATTAATTTAATTATTATTTTTTCCTTTGTTATTTAAATAATTTAATGGTGAATGAAGTAGATCTGAGATGTGATAATATTCTAAATGATTGTTTGGTTTATTTGTGTGTATAATTCCAGATCTGCTAGTTAAAAATATTCCAGATCTGTATGTGATGGAAAATTTGAATAATCATTTTGTTTACATTTTGTCGAATCATGTTTTGTCGATATTCTAAGAATCATGTATATATAAAAAAATACCACCTTGTTGTTACTTGATTTGACTAGACCCTTTTAGTTCACATATAATATTGAGATGATGTTTGTAGGATTGAGATATGACGATATGAAAGAAGTTACATTTATATTTAATGTAATTAGGATATGAATTTTTCACCGCTATGAAAATTACAATTGTAGGTGATAAATAAAAGTATGATTTTGCGATGCAATACAAATTACATTCTCTCTTAATGTAGTTAAAGAGGAGAATTTACATTGTAAATTAAAAATTACATTTTTATGTAATTAAAAGACATGAAATTTATACCGCATAAATAGAATTACATTCTTATATGTAAATTAAGAATGAGAATTTGCAATGAAAATAAAATTACATTTCTATATGTAATTAAAGAATAGGATTTTTCATTGCAAATTAAAAGACCAAATTTGACATGTAATATTAATTACATTTTTAATGTAATTAAAAAGGATATTTTTACTTTGTAATAAAAGAAATTACATTTTTCTTAGGTAATTAAAAGATAAGAATCTGACACTGTAACGTCAATTACATTTTTTATGTAAATAAAAAAGGAGACTCTTACATTGTAATAACAATTACATTTTTAATGTAATTAGAAAGTTAAGGTTTCTACACCATAAGATCAAGTACATTTTTAATGTAGTGAAAGAAAGAGATTTTGGCATGGTAAAAATTTATTACATTTTTAATGCAATTAAAGAATGAAACTTTGACGCCGCAAAATTTATTACATGTTATGGATTAAAAAGGTAGGCTTCGAAACATAAGTATTAATTACATTTGTAGTTATTGAGAAGAAGAATTTGACATGTAATGTTAATTACATTTTTAATATAATTAAAAAGAAGAATGTGACGTTGTAATCAAAATTACATTTTTGATGTAATTTAACAAGATAGAATTTTTCACCGTAATGATTTACTACATTTATGATGTAATTAAAAAGGGGATCTTACAATGTAAGTAAAAAAGAGATTTTACAGTGTAAATAAAAGATTAAAAAATAAATGGTAGAATTCAACATTTGAATAAAATTTACATTTTTAATAAAAGAAGAAAAGAATGAAATTCAACATTGAATTATATTTTCATTTTAATGTTAATAAAAGAAATAAAAGGAAGAATTCATCATTGAATTATAATTTACATTGTTCATGTAAATAAAGGAATGAAAGAATAATAGGGTGAAATCGGACATTGTATTAGAAGTTTACATTTTTAATGTGAATAAGATTAAAGAGATGAAAGTTACATTTTTAATGTAATTAGATTAAAAAGGAAAGTTTACATTTTTTTAATGTAAATAAAAAAAAAGAGATTTTAAGTGTAATTAAAGATAAGATTTTACCATTGTGATAAAAATTACATTTTTAAGTGTAATTAAAGATATGATTTTGTACGGTAATAAAAGTTTACATTTTTGTTAATGTAATTAAAGTAGAATGAAATTTACATTTTTATTAATGTAATTAAAGTATAATGAAATTTACATTTTTATTAATGTAATTAAAGTAGAATGAAATGTACATTTTTATTAATGAATTAAAGTAGAATGAAACTTATATTTTTCAATGTAAAAGAAAGAAAATGCAATAACTTACATTTTTCAATGTAAAAGAAAGAAAATGCAATCACTTACGTTTTTTCAATGTAAAAGAAAGGGAATGTAATAACTTACATTTTTCAATGTAAAAGAAATGAAATAACTTACATTTTTATTAATGTAATTTAAGGTGAATGAAAACTTACATTTTTTTATGTAATCAAAAAGAAGAAAATTCACATTTTTATTTAATGTAATCAAAAGAAGGAAATATTATATTTTTATAATGTACTAAAAAAAGAGTTAAAAGAGTTGCATTATGTAATAAAAGAGAATAAAGAAAAAAATACATTCTTTTTATGTAAAAAGAATATATTTTAATGCAAGTCATGAAACGAGGAGAATGATCATAGTTTTAAAATAAAATATGTTAATATTAAAAGTCTCATTTTTAATGTAAAGTTAGGATATAGAAAAATGATCATATTTTGGAAATAAAAATATTCCAGTTAGAATGAAATTGTGTTAACATAAAAATGAACACATATGTAGCGTTATGTCATTTTAGAGAAAATGAACACATACTTGGCGTTATGTCATTCTAGTAAAAATGAACATATTTTTAGTGTAAACGGTAATATATTAAAAAGAACAATATATGAGGAAAACCTTATTTACATTTTCTATGTAAATAAAATGAACATATTATTAGTGAAAACTTTATTTACATTTTCTTATGTAAATAAAAAGAATAATTTTAGATGACACTTTCATTTATATTTTCATGTAAGTAGGATATGAATAAGAAAAAGAAAAGAAAAACATTTATTCACATGTAGTGTAAATAAACAAGAAAAAGAGATGTTTTTAATGACATTTTCTATGCATTAAAAAGAATGAATTGAAAGTTACATTTTAGTTGTTAATTATTAATAAATAACTGTGGGAATGGAATTGCAATGTTCATTTAACATGATACCTTGATATAATACATGAACATGTCACATTACATCATTATATGATAGGAACATGATTGTGCGCTGTTTGTTTGGTTGATTCATTGACCTTATATGTTAATGACTACATGAAATGATTTATATTTATGTCGTTGGAATGAAGACGAATTATTTTTATTAAAATAAAAATAGTGATAAATAATAACGTTATGAAATAATTTAAATGATAATTATGCGAAGATTATTTGAAAAGACCGAATTATACTCATTTCAAATAATCATACGACGTTTTAAATGGAAGATATAGAAGACGGTGTTGAAGACCGGCGATCTTCACATCGGATGGGCGACGACTACTGAGACCCTGGATTGACTTGCTCCCAGGAAGGGGTTGAAGTGGAAATTGTCCGAATTTGGTTTTCGCTTAGACCCAGAGCATAAGCTTATAAATGGATTGTGTGTCTGACATTGTACTCCGTTAAATATCATGTTATTGATTTTCTGTTTAATATATAAATGTTGGTAGTGGAGAATTTATTCTTTGCTTAACACTCATTTATATATTGATGGACGATCAATGGTACGGTATGGATTGACAATGTGGCATGCTAAGATATTATGATCAAGGCTTTTGTTGAAAAGCCGGGCCTTATGGTTGAAGATTATAGCGTGACTTCGCGAGCCTCACACCCCGGTATGATGGTGAACGATTTGTTTGATTAGTAGATTGACCAATATACTTTATATACATGGATAGGGCCAACTGAGCGTATGCTGGGTGTGGTCGCTCGACATCTGGAGATTGGGCAATTGTTTCAGCAGAAGCCCATGAGGATAGAACACTAGTTTGTTCTTCCAAAGTGCGTATTATATGTATTACGGTGTTTTCTCTTGCCGGGACGTAAGCCGTGGAGATACATTCGCGATATGTCTTTCGAATCAAGAGCCATCATGATGGAAACCCAACTTCCCAATACGAGCTTCGCGGTTTTTAGTTGTATGCTTATATGGTGACATAATATATTATGCCGCTTACTTAACATATTATGCCACCTAGTTTTGATACTTTTATATTTGAAATTGTTTTCTACAATGTGCACTTATGGTATATAAGACGAATTTCGCGTATTAAGCATTTTTGACCCTTATAAGATAAAACTCTATCCTTCGGCGTACGTTGCAAGGGATTGAGCCTTATAATGGTTTCATTTTCTAAAAAGCATTGCACTGTTTAACGATGTACTTTGATTTTTATGCACTGGCAATCCAATGGAGTAAACCCGTTCCGCGCTAGCGGCGTGGTCCTTGGATTTGCCTTATTACTGTTAGTTAAATTAGTTAAGAATTCTCACACCAGTCCCACGACTGACCCATTGTTTGTTTCCACCTTTGCAAACTCGGGTGCCCTCTTTTCCACACGGGCAGTCGAGTAGTTTGTCTACAGGTCTTTATCTCTTGAGCCGGATTCTGGATCGAAGCCTAAAGCTGTGTCCATAGCATAGTTGTCTTCCGCTGCCTTAGTTTTTTTTTTCCGCTGCACTGTATTGTATTATAATATTGTAATCAATCTTTCGCTGTAATTTTTATTCGATGTACTCTGATATTTTGTACTCTGATGTAACATTACTGTAATGTTTATAAAAGTCTGATGTTGTTGTTCTAATGTTGTTGTATTCCCAAAGTTAACGTACTCGGGTTTTGAACGGTCTTGGTCGATTTTTGCGATCGATCGGGTCGGGCGAAACCCGGGCCGTTACATTATTGTTCCTTCCTAAACTCTGGGTGCCCATTTATTTTGCACGGGCAGCTGGCAGTTTAGTTTTGTAGTTATGATTCGTTGGAGCAAGCTTCGAAGCGCATTCTGAGTTGGAGTCAACGTTAGAGTTGAAGCTTTCGCCGTGTTTTGTTCTTCCGCTGAGAGTATATCTATATGTTTTCTTCCACTGTGTATATATATATAACTCTGATATTCATGTAACTCTGATGTAATATTGTTTTGAGAAATGAAAAGTTCTGTTATTTTGTTCAATGTATGTATGTACCCATAACAATTCGTCTGTCTGAATGGTTTAAGTTGGTTTAATTACCGGCGAGAATTGGGCAAAAAGGTGGGTCGTTACAATTAACATGAAAAGCAAAAGTATATATACATAGGTTTTTCCGTGCAAGCAACTTGAATGCAAAAGTATATATACATAGGTTTTTGTTTGATCTTCGCATAAGATAATGTTATAATAATGCCATATTAATATTAACAAGCATATTACCATACCTAACTCTGTTTTGCAAAACATGAGTTTAATAATTTTGTAGTTCTCTTTTATTCAGGCTAAAAACTTGGTTACTAAAATTTCAAAGCTACATAGTACAGTATTTGGTTTTTAATCAAAACTCAAACAATATAATTTTAAATTTAAATCCTTTGCTTATCCAAGCCATAAGCCTCAAATATTTAAATAGTGACATATTTTGTTTGTATTGTATGTATATATATGAAATAATGATACTGCGAAATGCCGTAAGACATGTTATTTTAAATTATTGGAATGGCCAATATAACATTCTATATAAGAGATTCAGTTGTATTTGATTAAATTATAGCTGATCATCAAATAAAGCCCTAAACTATTGATAGTCTTCCGTTGTGTTGGTTTATTTGTTCTGCTGCATTGTATTACATTTATTGTAAATTATCTTCCGCTGTATTATAATCGATGTACTCTGATATATTCTGTACTCTGATGTAACATTATTATGATGTTTATAAAAGTCTTCTTTTATTTGTTCTAATGTGTTGTATGCCCAAAGTTAGCATATTTGGGCCTTTGAACGGTCTAAGTTGGTTTTGCGATCGATTAGGTCCGAGCAAAATCCTGGTCGTTACAGTTGGTATCAGATCTTTGGTTAGCACAATCTTTGGTGTTTAACTCGTTAGAACTGAACAAAAGACTCATTAGAGGTAGGATTAGAAATATCCTATAAAAAAATACTCATTAGAGAAAGGATCAGTAGCATCCTAGAATGAGAAAACTCGTTAGAGATGGGGTTAGTCATGCCCTAGAATGAGTTGAGAGTGACAAGATTGTAATTAACGTATTTATGATATATATGTAATCCGATCATAGAAAATATGATTTTTGACTATATAAAAGTTATATATATTTTTGAAAAGCTAATCAACTAATTGATTAATGAAGGTGTTGTGTGATTATTAGTTCAACTAATAAAATTATTTAAACCAATAAAAAAAATGAAAGTTGAGTTGATTAATTAAACAACTTTCAGCTCCGTTTCTCGAGAACAAAAAGATTTTAAGTGGGGGATATTGTAACAACCCGGAAAATCAGAACCAATTTAAAATTTTATCTAAAGGAAATTTTGTTAGAAAATGCGACAGAATTTAAAAATTCCATTATTAATTTATTGTATATATGAAAAAAATTACCGTAAAACTTTTAATGTTATCTATGTAATAACACATGATGTTTAATACTATATGTTTTGAAAATTGAAAGGTTGCAAACTTTATAATAATTATCATTAAATAATCTAGCATTTATCTCATTTATTTATTCTCTCCTCTTTCTATCCTTTTATCTATCATTCAAATTCATTTAGAAACAAAGCTATTCCCTTTATTTCTCCTTTTCTTCATCCCTTCTCTTTATATCTACAATCTTCATATCTCAAAATAAAATAAAATAAAATAAAAGCCTACAAAACTATATGCATATTTCTGTGATTTATTCTTATTAGTCCAATTAAATATGTCCCCTAAATTACGTTATTTAATATTACGTGTTTGAAATTTAAAAAGTCACATAACTTTCTTATAGTCATCATTAAAACAATAAATAATGCATTCATTACTTTCCGTTATTCTCTTTCTTTATGTAGTTTTCTTTTGAATTTTCAATAAGAAATAAAGGTTAATAAATGTTGATTAGATTAACATGACATGTCTAGTCAACTAATTTATTCACTTGTAACCTACTACATATGTAGAGACTCAAGTGAGGAATAAAATAAAGTATATAACCAAATATATATATATATATATACATTATATGAAAATATGTATAGGCGTTGTATGAAAATATACATATACAATATATGAACATATATAAATGCGATATATAAAATGGTCATGAAATGAAATATTCATTAGTTAGTTAAAAATATATTTTGTTAGACAAAAGCATCGCTATTAGCATACTAGTGAAATATAAAATCATAAATAAAGGAAAGTCCCATCTTTCATAGAATAAATATAATTTGAAATCATATTCAATGAGGCGTGTCATTCATTGCAAGGAAAATAATAATAATAATAATGACAATGGTAATAATAATTGTTGCATGCGTTTCATTCATGTCTTTTACTTCTTTATGTTCTCTCTCTTTTGTTCATATACATATATGTCATACTATATACCTTTTATAAATACAAGAAAAAAAGAGAAAAAAGGATAAGATAGACAATTATTAAATTAAATATCATTTAATATATTGTTATTATATATTGACCTTTATCTCACACAGATTAACACCTCATCCCTATCAATTAATTTAATTCTTTTGTAACGTGCAATATATGGTTAGCGGGCCTTTTCTGAATTAAAGAAGTAATTAATTAATTAATTTATAAATACCCTAGAATAATCAAACCCTAATTCATATCATAGCCGCCGCCACCCTATCGTTCAATGGCCACTCTTCTTCAAATTTCCTTCATCAATTTCTTCTAATCCATCACATAATTCACGAAAATTATAAAGCCAATATGGGAGAGCACCACGAGACCTCTCTAGTCAACGGTCAAGATCATTGAAGGCGACCTCAATCAGGGTGCGATTTGGAATGGGGAACGACAGTTTTGGGTTGAACGATTTTAAAAAGAGAACGATGGGTTTTGAGAAGAAAGTGCACGACCCGAACTTCCCCGTAAAGGAAAGAATGGATTGCTTTGAGAACACGACAAATCAGAAGAACATTTCATTGCTTATTACAACAATTCCATCAGAGTACAAGAATATAACAGAGTATGAATAAATATTACACATTTGACAAATATCAGAGATTTAAATTACAGTGCAGTAGAAAATAATACATAACACAACTGAAACAAATATACGGTTACAGAGCTTTTCGGATATCATTCCAGTTGTAAACCAGGATCCTATGAATATAATATCTGCAAAACCGAAACTACTAGCTGCCCATGTGGAAAATAGGGGCACCCAGAGTTTAGGTTAAAACAATAAACCTAGGTCAGTCATGTGACTGGTGTGAGAACTAGAAAAGTTATTAAATCTTTACTTTAAAAATAAAGTAAATCAAGGGACCACGCCGTATAACACGGAACGGGTTTCCTCCCAAGAATACCAGTGCATAGGATAAACAACGCAATGCTTTTTGGAAAAATGAAGCTATTATAAGATTCAGGTCCCATCACAATGCAACACAAGCTAGAGGATAGAGTTTTACCTTATAATAGCCAAACATGCTTGGTACGTTTAAAACAAATCATTTTGATACTATTATAATGTAAAGTGTATGAATACAACTTCAAATATAAATGTATCAATCATTGACGGCATAGTGCCACATCTCACTATGTCGCCATACTAGGCTCTACAAATAAAACCGAAATGTCATGTATTGGAAATTGGATTTCCGTCATGAGTCGAGGCCAGGGATGGCTCCTCACCGCTTCGAGACACTCTAGCAGATGTCTCAGGACTACACACTCTGGATAACTCTTGGATCTTCAGGGTCGGTCCTCCGTTACGTTTGAGGATTAGTTATTCCTGATTCTCGTCCTATCGGACCCACCCACCGGCTCCGTAGAGACCAATATATCCGAGGCTCCTTGCATTCCAACAACCACATAGGTAAAAATAATATAAATGTCAGGGCCTGTAAAATGCTGACATCACCCAAAACTAGACAGAAACGTCGTGCACTACCTACAGTCACTGTCCCGTTTTTGACTCATACCGAGGTGCGAGGGTCGCGAATTAACGCTATACACAAAGCTACGCTGTATTAAAGCCGTGCTTTGATCATCAACCACAAGACTCTGCTTTTCAACAAAAGCCTTGATCACTACATCTCAGCATGCCACACAGGCAATTCATGTCATGCGACTGATATCTATCGATATATAACCTCTAAGCTCGTACATCTCAGAGAAGGGCGTTAAGCAAGAGAATAAATTCTCCGCCGCCAAACAGATATATATTTAATAGAAATCAATCAACACAGAATAAAATCCAATGTCAGACATACAATCCATTTACAAGTTCGTTATGGGTCTAAATGAAACCTGAGGCACCTTATTCCTTGTCCCGTATGTCCAATACAGGAGAGAGGCCCTCGCATATCCGTCGATCTCCAAGTGCGTTGGACGATCACCACTTATTACCTCGTCTTGGGTGTACAGCCCAATCAAGACATCAGTAATCATCCAAACGATGTGAAGACCTCCAGTCTTCAACCAACGTCTTCATCATCGACTTATCATCGAATCAATTATTCAGAATGGTTATAAACCCGGCCTTTCCGAGTAACTCGTGTATATAATAAACAAGTGCTATAAAAACACAACATACGCCTCATTCAAATTCTGAATATTCTTTTATTCAAATATTCATATATTTTGGGAAAGGTTCCCATTAATTTTATCAAAGATAAATTCTCTAAATTTATTCTTTAATCTTCCTTTGGATGTAAATTCAAACCAGGTTACGATTTTCCAAACTAGTCAGATTAGCGCACCTTACCGAAGTAATCATTGATTTCATTTCCCAATCCCAACCTATTCATCCCAAGGAGCAAAACTGGTAATACTCCATATCTAACACAACGGTCTTATCGATAAAATTAATTACCATTCCCGTTCAAATATAATTAAAGATTTAACTATCGCTAGGAGAAAAACTGGCGATACTCCATTCTCGATCATTTTCCAATTTTGCTGATTTAAATTATCATTTCCTATTTCAAACTAATTAAAGATTCATTAAAACCCAACTTAGTTTTAATCTTCCCAAAAATCAATATTAATGATTATTTAACTTTGGAAACACAAACATGCCGCATCGACTATCTACGCCATACTATCGATTTCTGTCGATATATAACCTCTAAGCTCGTACGTCTTAGAGAAGGGGTTAAGCAAGATAACAAATTCTCCGCCACCAATCAGATATATATTTAGCGAAGATCAACCATACAGTTTGAAATGCAATGACAGACATGTAATCCTGCCTTTAACTGGGTTAAAGAACTAATGTCATTTAAAACACAGTTCATGATAAACCCAAATCACATTCCATTAATTAAGGAATCTTCATGAAAAAAAAATCAATATATAATCGATATCAATTTCCATATCCGACCAATAATATAAATGGAATAATGGCAACGCCTTTTAAATTCCATATGAATTAACAGTCTTCCACCACATAATTTCACTTCGATTATTATCAAATCGAATTCCATTCAATTCCAATTTAATATATTAAATTGGAAAACTTTACGTTGGAAAATTCCCGTTAAATCTTAATAAAATGATTTATAAATTCCAAATCACATTTCACTATAAATTGGGTTAAAGAACGAATGTCGTTGGAAACACAGTTCACAACAAACCCAATTCACGTTCCATTTTCAATTCAAATTAAATGTTAATTAATTGGTAATTCTTCTTCAAATCTTAATTAAAATATTTATTCTATTCAAACGGGGTTCAAGAATAGTGTTATTTAAGACACCATTCACGACAAACCCAAAATCACATTACATTTTTAATCGGGTTAAAGAACAAGTGTTATTTGAAACACCGTTCACGATAAACCCAAAAATCAATTCCAATTCAATTCCAATTAAATATTAATTAATTGGTATACTTCATTAAATCTAAATAAAAAGATTTAATCTTTTCTCAACTGGGTTTAAGAATAGTGTTAACGAAGACACCATTCACGACAAACCCAAATTGTGACGGCATGGAATTTCGCTCGGTCCGAACCAGTCGCTAAACCGATCCAGGCCGTTCGAAACGCCTTATCGTTTGAGAACACGACAAAACAGAACGCATACACAAGAACATTTCATTGTATATTACAACAATGCATCAGATTACAAGAATATACAGAGTAAAAATGAATATTACACAGAAATATCAGAGATTTAAATTACATTTAAATACATAGCAGCGGAAAATAATACAATACACAACTAGAAGAGATATACGGATACAAAGCTTTCCGGATATCGTTCCAGCTGTAAACCAGGATCCTGTGAATATAAATCTGCAAAACCAAAACTACTAGCTGCCCGTGTCAAAATAGGGGCACCCAGAGTTTAGGTTAAAACAATAAACTCCAGGTCAGTCATGGGACTGGTGTGAGAACTAAAACAGTTATTAATCTTTATTTTTAAAGTCAGGTAAATCAAGGGACCACGCCGTATAACACGGAACGGGTTTCCTCCCAAGAATACCAGTGCATAAAACAAACAGCGCAATGCTAAATAAAGAAAAATGAAGCTGTTATAAGACCCAGGTCCCATCACACAATGCAACGCAGTCGAGGATAGGGTTTTCCCTTATAACAGCCAAAGAATGCTTGATACGTTTTAAAACAAATCATTTGATACTATAATAAGTGCATAGTGTATAAAACAACTTCAAATCATAAGTATCAATCATAGGCGGCATGAATGCCCCATACCACTATGTCGCCATATATAGGTTATACAATCAAAATCGCAAAGTCACGTATTTGGAAATTGGATTTCCATCTATGAACCGAGGCAAAAGATAGTCCTCAACCGATTCGAGACTGCCTAGCCCGAGTCTCAGGCAAGCGCGCAGGCAAGCCTTGGAGCGACAGGGCCGGTCCACCAACGTGGATTATTATACCTGAGCACTACGTTTCGCCGCCCTTTGGGGCGTAAGCGAGCCAACGAATGACTCCATCGGACCCGGATCGTCCGATCTAACCGAGGCGCCTCGCAACAGCAACAACCACATAAGTCAAACTCGTCAGGGCGTGTAAAACCACTGACGCCACTTCTAGCTAGGAGGAAACGCATGCCCTCCCTGAGGTCCGTCTCCCGTTTTTGGTTCATACCGGGTGTGAAACACGCGAGGTAAACGTTACACAAAGCTACGCCACAAAGGCCGTGCTTTGATCATCACCACAAGACTTTGCTTTTCAACAGAAGCCTTGATCATTTGCATCTTAGCATGCCACACAGGCAAACCATCCTATGCAACCGATATCAGTCACACAGAATGAAATCCGATGTCAGACACACAGTCCATTTACAAGTCCGTTCTGGGTCTGAACGAAACCGGAGGCACCTAGTACCCCGCATATCCATCGATCTCCAAGCACGTCTGGACGATCACTAACTGTTTCCATCTTCTTGGGTGTACAGCCCAATCAAGATCATCAGTTATCACCCAAACGACGTGAAGACCTCCGGTCTTCGACCATCGTCTTCATCTTCGACTTATCGTCGTATCAGTTATTCAGAATGGGATAAACCCGGTCTTTCCGAATAACTCGCGTATGTATTCTAAAAGTGTTACACAAACACAACATACGCCTCATTCCAATTCATTAGTCACTAACCGTAAATTAATCAAGAGAATAATTCCCCAAATATTAACCCCGAAGGCCGAAACCAACATCAGATCAATATCCAGAAAACCATTCTGCTTGGCCAACCGACAGTTAGTTTCTAAATTTCACATTCATAGGGAAAGATTCCCATTAATTTTATCAAAGATAAATTCCTTGAATTTATGTTTGAATCTCAATTCGAACTAGTCGGGATTAGCGAACCTTACCGAAGTAATCATTTGTTTTAATTTCCCAATCCCAACCTATTCATCCCATGAAGTAAAACTGGTTATACTTCATATCTAACACCACAGTGTTATCGGTAAATTCAATTACCATTTTACGTTCAAATCTAATTAAAGATTTAACTATCGCCTGGAGCAAAACTGGTGATACTCCATTTTCGATCATTTCAATCTAATTAAAGATTCATTAAAACTCCACTCAGTTTTAATCGTTAACTGGGTTAAAGAATCAGTGTCATTTAAAACACGGTTCACGATAAACCCAAAATCACATTCATTAATTATCGGGTTAAAGAACAAGTGTTATTTAAAACACTGTTCACGATAAACCCAAAAATCAATATCAATTCAATTCCAATTAAATATTATTGATTGGTACACTTCATTAAATCTAAATAAAAAGATTTAATCCTTTCTCAACTGGGTTCAAGAACAGTGTTAGTGAAGACACCATTCACGACAAACCCAAATCACATTCATTAATTATCGGGTTAAAGAACAAGTGTTATTTAAAACACTGTTCACGATAAACCCAAAAATCAATATCAATTCAATTCCAATTAAATATTATTTAATTGGTACACTTCATTAAATCTAAATAAAAAGATTTAATCTTTTCTCAACTGGGTTCAAGAACAGTGTTAGTGAAGACACCATTCACGACAAACCCAAATCCCATTTGATATTCAATATAAGGCTCTGAATAGAAAATATATCGGCTTATATTCAATATCAAATTCTACGATTAACAAATGTCGTATTGGAAATAACGATATAAATATATATCTTTCAAATTTCCGTAACAACATCCGTATAATCACAAATTCCAACATCGAAATATTCCGAAGACAATTTCGATTCAAATCCACTCCAATGCAATCATTGGAAATTTTGGTTATTTTCAAAACCCTTTTCAAATTCAATTTATTTATTTAAAAATAAATAGAATTATAATTCTAGTTCAAAACTAGTTCATTTCGATAAAAATCTATTTTTATCTTTTCAAATAGGGAGTTTTTCATCCCAATTCTTTCTAAATCATTTCTTATGATTTTACACAAATTATTACTATTTTTAATAATTTTATCAAGGCCCGTACAGTCGATTTCCATCAATGGCCATCGAACTGCACTTACAGCGACCTTTTTCAAATTTGATTTGGACATAATTCCAAATCCAACCGTTAGATTTCAAATTTCTAATATTCATTAGAAAGCTCTTTTCGATACGAACCCAACGGTTCCGGTTTTAGGAGAATCCGACGGTCGGATCTCCCGTAATGTCCGTTTGAAATAAATGGTCGAAATTTACGAACTGCCGCGGCGCGGCGCGTTCTATTCAGGCCATTATATTATATATATAATATATATAATATATATTTCGTCGATTCCTATTTAAAACGAATTATATAAATAGTTTTGAATTCGTTTCAAAAACATTTTCAACTTCCATTTCAATTCAAATCAAAATTGAATTCTTCTTTATAAATTCGTTTTAAAATCCATTTCTATTCAATTCAAATTTCAATTCAATTTGAATTTATTTCACTTCGCTTTCAATTCATTTCGAAATCGTTTTCAATTCAATTCATTTCGAAATCGTTTTCAATTCAATTCATTTCGAAATCGTTTTCAATTCAATTCATTTCGAAATCGTTTTCAATTCAATTCATTTCGAAATCGTTTTCAATTCAATTCATTTTAAAATGAATAAAATCGATATAAATATCGTTCACGTCAAAATGGCGTCAATCTAATCCTCACGGCTTCACATATTTCTATTTTCAAATATTCTATTTCAAATATTTCTATTTCAAATATTTCTATTTCAAATATTTCTTTTTTTTTCGAAACTGGAATGAGGCCCAATCAATTACCATATAATGTTAATTATATGGATTTTCTACAACACATGTATATATCAACAACGATGAATAATCAACCATCAACCAAAGTGCACTACACTGTATAAGCATCAAATATAGACATTTAACGCTTATAGCAGCTTGTCAATCAATCGATCGACATATTTAATCAATCAGGATGAGTGAACTTCAAATTTCATCCTAACACCCGTGTGGGGTTTCAAACAATCAAACACATATTTTATTTGTGCAGTTAGGCGATGTGTAAAATTTATCGACCCAATCAACGTCATTCAAATAGGTGTACATAAACAAACCGTCTGGTTTGTAAATGAATATTTATTTATTCACATTCACGTTAAAAATTATATTTTTAACGATAACACATTTTATTTTAACATATGAATTTCTATTCAGTTCATTCGTTAAATAAAATGCTATTTTTATTTTTCTAACTTATTTTAGAAAATTTCGGCGGCATAACGGCACGATACTAGAAACGGGACAAGGCCTAGCCTTATCCCCGGTCTAGTGAAGGCCCACGCCATTCACACATCAATCAAACCAATTCATTTCACCACACAATTCAATTTCAATCAAATAATCTAACCAACTACACAACCAAACAAACAAGTCCATGGTATGTGGACGGGTGTCGGGTGCTTCTAATAAGCACCGTCTGCATCCTAGTATATATATATAACTAGAAAAATAGAATTTGAGTGAGAAGTTCTCACCTATTGCTATCCTAGCTCCACGGCACTTCTTTTGCAGAAGTCTTCGTCGTTTCGCCTTTTTGTCACCTTCGCTGCCCAAGGCCACTATATATATAAAAATCGAATTTTTATTTCGCTATTCAATAAATAAAAATCGAATTTTTATTTCGAAGTTCAATATATAAAAATCGAATTTTTATTTCAAAGTTCAATGTATAAAAATCGAATTTTTATTTCAAAGTTCAATGTATAAAAATCGAATTTTTATTTCAAAGTTCAATGTATAAAAATCGAATTTTTATTTCAAAAGATCAAATCTTTTCTCTTACTTTTTAAAGTTTAACTCTTTTACCTTTCAAGTTTAAACCTTTTCTTTTTAAATTTAAACCATTTTCTTTTTAAATTTAAACCATTTTCTTTTTAAAATAAAATCAGTTTAAAATACTTTTAAAAATCAGTTTTGAATTTCCTTTAAACCAATCAGTTTTAAACCAAACAAAAATCAGTTTTTTCATATTATCAAAAATCAGTTTTCTTTAAATATAACCAAAAATCAGTTTTTTTTCTCTTTTATAAAAATGCAGTTTTTAAATCCTTTTTCAAAATGCAGTTTTTATTATTCTTTTAAATCAGTTCTGTTTTTATATCATAAAAAGAAAATCCAGTTTTTAGTTTCTTCTTTTAAAACAGTTTTTATTTTTCTTTTTAAATTCAGTTCTGTTTTTATATCATAAAAAGAAAATCCAGTTTTTAGTTTCTTCTTTTAAAACAGTTTTTATTTTTCTTTTTAAATTCAGTTTTACTATATATAAAATCTCAGTCTTACATTCTTAAACCTAAAATCAGTTTTATATTTTTCTAAACCTAAATCAGTTTTATATTTTTTTTTTTTTTTTTAACCTAAATCAGTTTTTTTCTATCGTTTAAAAATCGATTTTCTGTTTTAAATAAAAATAAAAATAAAGTAAATAAATTAAAAACTTACAGCACTTTGAAGAAAAAAGGGGGGTGAAACTGTCGTCGGCGGCACTTCAGGAGGGGGGGGGGGGTTCGGCGGCTTCATCGAGGGAGGGGGGTTCGGCGGCTTCGTCGAGGGAGGGGGGGGGAAGTTCGACGGGTCCGACGAGGGAGGGGGGGGGGGAGGTTCGGTTGCGAGATGGGGGGGGTCGATCTCGTTCGCGAGGGAAGGGGGGGGGTTTTCCGAGGTGGCGCCCCACCTCTGTGGAGGCGGCGGCGACTGATCGGGGGGGGGCGCTCCTCCGATCCTCCCCGCTTTTCTCTTTTTTTTTTTTTTTTTTTAAAAAAACTGAATTCGATTAATGAAGGGAAAAAGTGGGGGGGGGCCATCGGTTATTAGGAGAGGAAGGTTTTTTTTTTATTTTATTTTTTTATTATTATTATATTTGGCAAAAAGGTTGACTTTTACATATGACCTCGAAACGAGGTCCACCGCCTGTCGTCCATAGCGTTTCACCCCCATTCCGAACACAATGAGATATGTATCGCAAGCTGATTCGATTGTTATAATCAGTTTCCTTTTAAATTTACATTTAAATCATCATATTGAATTTTAAACGTGCATTTCAAATTACCGGGGTCACATACGAACTTTAAAAATTCCAGAAAAATATTTTCTAGCTTCGTATTGACGATACGGTCCTAACAAAACTAGTTTCGTCGAATTCTGAGACCGTTTGAAAAATGGCCAATTTCCAGTCGATTAAAATCAACTGAAATCGGTCAAACGCGTTTTCCTTCGCCACGCTCACATATTGATTCGAAAAATTATGAAATTTGGAATCTAGCAATAACTTAACATCACGGACCCAACAAAACTGGTTTCGCCGAAATCCGAGGTCGTTTGCAAAATGGCTATTTTTAAGGGCTATATATTATATTAAAATATATATAAATTCCACAGCGACTATTTCTAATTTTCAACTGGACATATCTCATCATTTATAAAGTGAAATCTCAGTTTCTCAACTTCGTTGGAAAGATATCATCAATTAGATCCTAATGTTTTTGGTTTCACAAAAATCCGGATTGTTTTGCACCCGGTACATTCAATTGAAGTTTGAAATCGAATTATCGAACTACCGCGCCATTTTTAATTCTATTTATAATTATATATAAATATTTATATTCTAACGACGACGCGTATAATATATACGTTCGAATTATATTCAAAAACAATTTCTCGTCGATATTATTTAAAATAATTCATTTTAAATAATCAAAATTCGCTAAAATCGCCAAAATAAAAATTTTAAACTGGCCCAGATTTTCGGGTTGTTACAATCTCCCCCACTTAAAACTTTTCGTCCCCGAAAAGGAACAAAGTCGAAAGTGGTTTGATTATTCAACACTACGCTCGACCTGGCTTCCATTCTCCAACTTTTCAGTTTCTGAGAATTTCTAAAATTTCAAAAATTTGGCTAACACCCTAAATTTTTGAAAAATTTCGCCATAACCTCCCCTGCAATGGGAGCATCGGGGAATTTCAAATAGCTTCCCCGGTCCTTCAGATCTCAAAAAGAAAAAGAAAAAGCCAAGCGGCTAGCCAATAGGCTCACAAAATCATCATCACCCAAACAAAACAAGAAATTATGTAGTAAACATGTACCTATTTGTCGGGCAAACAAATTTTATTCTCTGCTCTAGCCTCCTTGCTATGACCTGTTCAATGATATATATGTATATACATGCAAATGCGACCAATTTTCAATACAATTCAATATTTGGTTCAATTAGGCTTAATGGTAAAAACTTAGCAAACAAATAGGCAAACAACCCAAACATCAATCAATTAGTGGATTAGAGTTTCAAATTGATAATTTTGATACATAGTCAAAAAATCAGATTCTTGATGCCAAATCACAACAAGGTGTTCTAACTATATAACTTTTGGTTCTCACACCAGCCTAATGGAAATATATAGAAATCACACCTTCGAAACTCGAACATAAATGTTGATGATGCGATCGCTATCATCAATATCATCTTCGGGCGACTAGAGTGTGATTCTATATCTATCCAATATATTAAAATTTCAAATACACGCGGATCAGACGTATACGCAAAATCTATATATACTGGATTGTCCACATCAATATAATTAAATCATCAAATACGAATAAGTGATTTAAATTTTCAAAACAAAAATTTGTTTTCATTTTCAAAAATATACTCTTCACACTCGTTCTAGGATACTACTGATCCTATCTCTAACGAGTCATTCTCATTGGATATTGCTAATCCAATATCTGATGAATTCTTTCGTATGGTTCTAATGTGTCTTGTTCTCTAGCTTTGTAAACCAAAGCTCTGATACCAACTGTGACGGCATGGAATTTCGCTCGGTCCGAACCAGTCGCTAAACCGATCCAGGCCGTTCGAAACGCCTTATCGTTTGAGAACACGACAAAACAGAACGCATACACAAGAACATTTCATTGTATATTACAACAATGCATCAGATTACAAGAATATACAGAGTAAAAATGAATATTACACAGAAATATCAGAGATTTAAATTACATTTAAATACATAGCAGCGGAAAATAATACAATACACAACTAGAAGAGATATACGGATACAAAGCTTTCCGGATATCGTTCCAGCTGTAAACCAGGATCCTGTGAATATAAATCTGCAAAACCAAAACTACTAGCTGCCCGTGTCAAAATAGGGGCACCCAGAGTTTAGGTTAAAACAATAAACTCCAGGTCAGTCATGGGACTGGTGTGAGAACTAAAACAGTTATTAATCTTTATTTTTAAAGTCAGGTAAATCAAGGGACCACGCCGTATAACACGGAACGGGTTTCCTCCCAAGAATACCAGTGCATAAAACAAACAGCGCAATGCTAAATAAAGAAAAATGAAGCTGTTATAAGACCCAGGTCCCATCACACAATGCAACGCAGTCGAGGATAGGGTTTTCCCTTATAACAGCCAAAGAATGCTTGATACGTTTTAAAACAAATCATTTGATACTATAATAAGTGCATAGTGTATAAAACAACTTCAAATCATAAGTACCAATCATAGGCGGCATGAATGCCCCATACCACTATGTCGCCATATATAGGTTATACAATCAAAATCGCAAAGTCACGTATTTGGAAATTGGATTTCCATCTATGAACCGAGGCAAAAGATAGTCCTCAACCGATTCGAGACTGCCTAGCCCGAGTCTCAGGCAAGCGCGCAGGCAAGCCTTGGAGCGACAGGGCCGGTCCACCGACGTGGATTATTATACCTGAGCACTACGTTTCGCCGCCCTTTGGGGCGTAAGCGAGCCAACGAATGACTCCATCGGACCCGGATCGTCCGATCTAACCGAGGCGCCTCGCAACAGCAACAACCACATAAGTCAAACTCGTCAGGGCGTGTAAAACCACTGACGCCACTTCTAGCTAGGAGGAAACGCATGCCCTCCCTGAGGTCCGTCTCCCGTTTTTGGTTCATACCGGGTGTGAAACACGCGAGGTAAACGTTACACAAAGCTACGCCACAAAGGCCGTGCTTTGATCATCACCACAAGACTTTGCTTTTCAACAGAAGCCTTGATCATTTGCATCTTAGCATGCCACACAGGCAAACCATCCTATGCAACCGATATCAGTCACACAGAATGAAATCCGATGTCAGACACACAGTCCATTTACAAGTCCGTTCTGGGTCTGAACGAAACCGGAGGCACCTAGTACCCCGCATATCCATCGATCTCCAAGCACGTCTGGACGATCACTAACTGTTTCCATCTTCTTGGGTGTACAGCCCAATCAAGATCATCAGTTATCACCCAAACGACGTGAAGACCTCCGGTCTTCGACCATCGTCTTCATCTTCGACTTATCGTCGTATCAGTTATTCAGAATGGGATAAACCCGGTCTTTCCGAATAACTCGCGTATGTATTCTAAAAGTGTTACACAAACACAACATACGCCTCATTCCAATTCATTAGTCACTAACCGTAAATTAATCAAGAGAATAATTCCCCAAATATTAACCCCGAAGGCCGAAACCAACATCAGATCAATATCCAGAAAACCATTCTGCTTGGCCAACCGACAGTTAGTTTCTAAATTTCACATTCATAGGGACAGATTCCCATTAATTTTATCAAAGATAAATTCCTGGAATTTATGTTTGAATCTCAATTCGAACTAGTCGGGATTAGCGAACCTTACCGAAGTAATCATTTGTTTTAATTTCCCAATCCCAACCTATTCATCCCATGAAGTAAAACTGGTTATACTTCATATCTAACACCACAGTGTTATCGGTAAATTCAATTACCATTTTACGTTCAAATCTAATTAAAGATTTAACTATCGCCTGGAGCAAAACTGGTGATACTCCATTTTCGATCATTTCAATCTAATTAAAGATTCATTAAAACTCCACTCAGTTTTAATCGTTAACTGGGTTAAAGAATCAGTGTCATTTAAAACACGGTTCACGATAAACCCAAAATCACATTCATTAATTATCGGGTTAAAGAACAAGTGTTATTTAAAACACTGTTCACGATAAACCCAAAAATCAATATCAATTCAATTCCAATTAAATATTATTGATTGGTACACTTCATTAAATCTAAATAAAAAGATTGAATCCTTTCTCAACTGGGTTCAAGAACAGTGTTAGTGAAGACACCATTCACGACAAACCCAAATCACATTCATTAATTATCGGGTTAAAGAACAAGTGTTATTTAAAACACTGTTCACGATAAACCCAAAAATCAATATCAATTCAATTCCAATTAAATATTATTTAATTGGTACACTTCATTAAATCTAAATAAAAAGATTTAATCTTTTCTCAACTGGGTTCAAGAACAGTGTTAGTGAAGACACCATTCACGACAAACCCAAATCCCATTTGATATTCAATATAAGGCTCTGAATAGAAAATATATCGGCTTATATTCAATATCAAATTCTACGATTAACAAATGTCGTATTGGAAATAACGATATAAATATATATCTTTCAAATTTCCGTAACAACATCCGTATAATCACAAATTCCAACATCGAAATATTCCGAAGACAATTTCGATTCAAATCCACTCCAATGCAATCATTGGAAATTTTGGTTATTTTCAAAACCCTTTTCAAATTCAATTTATTTATTTAAAAATAAATAGAATTATAATTCTAGTTCAAAACTAGTTCATTTCGATAAAAATCTATTTTTATCTTTTCAAATAGGGAGTTTTTCATCCCAATTCTTTCTAAATCATTTCTTATGATTTTACACAAATTATTACTATTTTTAATAATTTTATCAAGGCCCGTACAGTCGATTTCCATCAATGGCCATCGAACTGCACTTACAGCGACCTTTTTCAAATTTGATTTGGACATAATTCCAAATCCAACCGTTAGATTTCAAATTTCTAATATTCATTAGAAAGCTCTTTTCGATACGAACCCAACGGTTCCGGTTTTAGGAGAATCCGACGGTCGGATCTCCCGTAATGTCCGTTTGAAATAAATGGTCGAAATTTACGAACTGCCGCGGCGCGGCGCGTTCTATTCAGGCCATTATATTATATATATAATATATATAATATATATTTCGTCGATTCCTATTTAAAACGAATTATATAAATAGTTTTGAATTCGTTTCAAAAACATTTTCAACTTCCATTTCAATTCAAATCAAAATTGAATTCTTCTTTATAAATTCGTTTTAAAATCCATTTCTATTCAATTCAAATTTCAATTCAATTTGAATTTATTTCACTTCGCTTTCAATTCATTTCGAAATCGTTTTCAATTCAATTCATTTCGAAATCGTTTTCAATTCAATTCATTTCGAAATCGTTTTCAATTCAATTCATTTCGAAATCGTTTTCAATTCAATTCATTTCGAAATCGTTTTCAATTCAATTCATTTTAAAATGAATAAAATCGATATAAATATCGTTCACGTCAAAATGGCGTCAATCTAATCCTCACGGCTTCACATATTTCTATTTTCAAATATTCTATTTCAAATATTTCTATTTCAAATATTTCTATTTCAAATATTTCTTTTTTTTTCGAAACTGGAATGAGGCCCAATCAATTACCATATAATGTTAATTATATGGATTTTCTACAACACATGTATATATCAACAACGATGAATAATCAACCATCAACCAAAGTGCACTACACTGTATAAGCATCAAATATAGACATTTAACGCTTATAGCAGCTTGTCAATCAATCGATCGACATATTTAATCAATCAGGATGAGTGAACTTCAAATTTCATCCTAACACCCGTGTGGGGTTTCAAACAATCAAACACATATTTTATTTGTGCAGTTAGGCGATGTGTAAAATTTATCGACCCAATCAACGTCATTCAAATAGGTGTACATAAACAAACCGTCTGGTTTGTAAATGAATATTTATTTATTCACATTCACGTTAAAAATTATATTTTTAACGATAACACATTTTATTTTAACATATGAATTTCTATTCAGTTCATTCGTTAAATAAAATGCTATTTTTATTTTTCTAACTTATTTTAGAAAATTTCGGCGGCATAACGGCACGATACTAGAAACGGGACAAGGCCTAGCCTTATCCCCGGTCTAGTGAAGGCCCACGCCATTCACACATCAATCAAACCAATTCATTTCACCACACAATTCAATTTCAATCAAATAATCTAACCAACTACACAACCAAACAAACAAGTCCATGGTATGTGGACGGGTGTCGGGTGCTTCTAATAAGCACCGTCTGCATCCTAGTATATATATATAACTAGAAAAATAGAATTTGAGTGAGAAGTTCTCACCTATTGCTATCCTAGCTCCACGGCACTTCTTTTGCAGAAGTCTTCGTCGTTTCGCCTTTTTGTCACCTTCGCTGCCCAAGGCCACTATATATATAAAAATCGAATTTTTATTTCGCTATTCAATAAATAAAAATCGAATTTTTATTTCGAAGTTCAATATATAAAAATCGAATTTTTATTTCAAAGTTCAATGTATAAAAATCGAATTTTTATTTCAAAGTTCAATGTATAAAAATCGAATTTTTATTTCAAAGTTCAATGTATAAAAATCGAATTTTTATTTCAAAAGATCAAATCTTTTCTCTTACTTTTTAAAGTTTAACTCTTTTACCTTTCAAGTTTAAACCTTTTCTTTTTAAATTTAAACCATTTTCTTTTTAAATTTAAACCATTTTCTTTTTAAAATAAAATCAGTTTAAAATACTTTTAAAAATCAGTTTTGAATTTCCTTTAAACCAATCAGTTTTAAACCAAACAAAAATCAGTTTTTTCATATTATCAAAAATCAGTTTTCTTTAAATATAACCAAAAATCAGTTTTTTTTTCTCTTTTATAAAAATGCAGTTTTTAAATCCTTTTTCAAAATGCAGTTTTTATTATTCTTTTAAATCAGTTCTGTTTTTATATCATAAAAAGAAAATCCAGTTTTTAGTTTCTTCTTTTAAAACAGTTTTTATTTTTCTTTTTAAATTCAGTTCTGTTTTTATATCATAAAAAGAAAATCCAGTTTTTAGTTTCTTCTTTTAAAACAGTTTTTATTTTTCTTTTTAAATTCAGTTTTACTATATATAAAATCTCAGTCTTACATTCTTAAACCTAAAATCAGTTTTATATTTTTCTAAACCTAAATCAGTTTTATATATATTTTTTTTTTTTTTTTTTAACCTAAATCAGTTTTTTTCTATCGTTTAAAAATCGATTTTCTGTTTTAAATAAAAATAAAAATAAAGTAAATAAATTAAAAACTTACAGCACTTTGAAGAAAAAAGGGGGGTGAAACTGTCGTCGGCGGCACTTTAGGAGGGGGGGGTTCGGCGGCTTCATCGAGGGAGGGGGGGTTCGGCGGCTTCGTCGAGGGAGGGGGGGGGGAGTTCGGCGGGTCCGACGAGGGAGGGGGGGGGGAGGTTCGGTTGCGAGATGGGGGGGGTCGATCTCGTTCGCGAGGGAAGGAGGGGGGTTTTCCGAGGTGGCGCCCCACCTCTGTGGAGGCGGCGGCGACTGATCGGGGGGGGCGCTCCTCCGATCCTCCCCGCTTTTCTCTTTTTTTTTTTTTTTTTTTTAAAAAAAAACTGAATTCGATTAATGAAGGGAAAAAGTGGGGGGTGGGGGCCATTGGTTATTAGGAGAGGAAGGTTTTTTTATTTTTATTTTTTTATTATTATTATTATTATATTTGGCAAAAAGGTTGACTTTTACATATGACCTCGAAACGAGGTCCACCGCCTGTCGTCCATAGCGTTTCACCCCCATTCCGAACACAATGAGATATGTATCGCAAGCTGATTCGATTGTTATAATCAGTTTCCTTTTAAATTTACATTTAAATCATCATATTGAATTTTAAACGTGCATTTCAAATTACCGGGGTCACATACGAACTTTAAAAATTCCAGAAAAATATTTTCTAGCTTCGTATTGACGATACGGTCCTAACAAAACTAGTTTCGTCGAATTCTGAGACCGTTTGAAAAATGGCTATTTTTAAGGGCTATATATTATATTAAAATATATATAAATTCCACAGCGACTATTTCTAATTTTCAACTGGACATATCTCATCATTTATAAAGTGAAATCTCAGTTTCTCAACTTCGTTGGAAAGATATCATCAATTAGATCCTAATGTTTTTGGTTTCACAAAAATCCGGATTGTTTTGCACCCGGTACATTCAATTGAAGTTTGAAATCGAATTATCGAACTACCGCGCCATTTTTAATTCTATTTATAATTATATATAAATATTTATATTCTAACGACGACGCGTATAATATATACGTTCGAATTATATTCAAAAACAATTTCTCGTCGATATTATTTAAAATAATTCATTTTAAATAATCAAAATTCGCTAAAATCGCCAAAATAAAAATTTTAAACTGGCCCAGATTCACTATAAATTGGGTTAAAGAACGAATGTCGTTGGAAACACAGTTCACAACAAACCCAATTCACGTTCCATTTTCAATTCAAATTAAATGTTAATTAATTGGTAATTCTTCTTCAAATCTTAATTAAAATATTTATTCTATTCAAACGGGGTTCAAGAATAGTGTTATTTAAGACACCATTCACGACAAACCCAAAATCACATTACATTTTTAATCGGGTTAAAGAACAAGTGTTATTTGAAACACCGTTCACGATAAACCCAAAAATCAATTCCAATTCAATTCCAATTAAATATTAATTAATTGGTATACTTCATTAAATCTAAATAAAAAGATTTAATCTTTTCTCAACTGGGTTTAAGAATAGTGTTAACGAAGACACCATTCACGACAAACCCAAATCCCATTTGATATTAAATACAAGGCTCTGAATAGAAAATATATCAGCTTATAGTCAATATCAAATTCTGAAATCAACAAATATCGTATTGGAATAACGATATATATATATATATATCTTCCAAATTCCTCCACAATATCCATATAATCATGGAATCCAATATCGAAATATTCCGAAGATAATTTCGATTCAAATTCATTCCAATTCATACATTATGATTTTGCACAATTTATTGATATTTTAATAATTTTATCAAGGCCCGTACAGTCGATTTCCATAAATGGTCATCGAACTGCACTTACAGCGACCTTTTCCAAATTGTATTTGGACATAATTCCAAATCCAACCGTTATATTTCAAATCCCTTATATTTGTTAGAAATCTCTTTTCGATACAAACCCAACGGTTCCGGTTTTAGGAGAATCCGACGGTCGGATCTCCCGTAATGTCCGCTCGAAGTTAATGGTCGAAATTCGCGAACTGCCGCAGCGCGATGCGTTCTATTCAGGCCATTATATATATATATATTATATATTTCTTCGATTTCCATTTAAAACGTATTTTATAAATCGTTTTAAATTCGTTTTCAAAACGATTTCAACTTCATATTCAGTTTCTAATCAAAATTGAATATTTCATATCATAGATATGTAAATGATAGTATTTTACAAATCATTATATTTCAAAATCATTTCCTTTTCGATATTCATTATAGAAATGAATAAAATCGATATAAATATCGTTCACGTCAAAATGGCATTAATCTAATCAACACGGCTTTATATATTTAAATACATTCGTGTCCATCCCAAATCGGACATAAAAATCATATTTTGATCTTTTACTGAATATTATTTTAAAATATTCATTATTTTAAAATATGCGTTATTTTAAAATATTCATTCTTTCCGAACTGGAATCAGACACAATCAATTACCATATAATTTGATTTATATGGATTTCATACAACACATGTACGCAATAACAACCAAACACAGTCAACCATCATCCAGAGTGTATTCTACACTGTATAGGCATTAAATATAAATATTCAACGCTTACACAGCTTATCAACCAATCGATTGACATATAACTAAATAATGGGATTAGTGTATGTCCAATATCATCCCAATACCCGTGTGGGGTTTCAATCAACAAATATCGTACTTTATTTGTGCAGTTGAGTGATGTGTAAAATTTATCACCCCAATCAATATCAGTCAAATGTGTGTACATAAGCAAATCGTCCAACGTGTTTATAAATATTTATTTTATTCATATACACGTTAAAAATTATATTCTTAACTATAAAACATTTATTTCCATTCCACATCACAATCAAACAAACAAACAAGTCGTCCATGGTCTGTGGACGACGGGTGTCGGGTGCTGCTAAGCACCGTCTGCATCCTAGTATATATTTTAACTAGAAAATAAAATTTAAAGTGAGAAGTTCTCACCTTTGGGATCCACTTCGTCATCTTTTCAAAGCAAAGAAGATGAACACTTCTTCGACTACAACCTTAAGCGAACACGATATCCTACACGATTGATTTTTATTAATAACACTCATAAGCTAAAAATCATATTTTTAACCCGCTACTTCATATATAAAGATCTAATTTTTATATTGCTACTTCATTATAAAAATCGAATTTTTGTATTGCTACTCTATAAATAAAAATCCTATTTTTATAATTTCTCTTTCATGACTAAAATATATTTTTATATACATAAAAATCATACCTTTTCTCTAATTAAAAATCAAATCTGAATCCTTCATTCACACAAAGAAAAATCCAACCTTTATACTTCATTCATGACATTCATACGATAAAAATTATATTTTTATCCACTAAAAATCGTATTTTTTCAT
The DNA here is from genome assembly GCA_030737875.1 of Allium sativum. Taxonomy (NCBI): domain Eukaryota; kingdom Viridiplantae; phylum Streptophyta; class Magnoliopsida; order Asparagales; family Amaryllidaceae; genus Allium; species Allium sativum. Next base: position 384,667,543 of record CM060924.1, read on the forward strand.
AACTAAAAATCGATCCTTTTTATAGCTAAAGATCTTATCTTTATCTGATTAAAAATCTAATCTTTTCGTATTTGAAAATATAAACTTTTCTATTATAAAAATATAACCTTTTCATTTTATAAAAATCTAATCTTTTTTTATTATAAAAATCGAATCTTTATATGTTATAAAAATCAAATCTTTTCGTAGTTATTCATATATACAATCAGATCGATAATTTGTTCATAGAAAATAAATAAACAAATTAAATAAAAAAACTTACTATGTTTTCAGCGAGAGGGGGTGTCCTTCCGTGCATTGGCGTCGGTCTGCGGAGGTAGGGGAAGGCGGCGCGTCGGGTTTTGGGTCTCAGGGGGGCTAGGGCTCTGGTTTGGGCGGTTTTTATTGGCGAAGGGGGAGAAAGAGAGGTAGCGGAGGAGAGAAGGCGATAGGGGGAGGCGCGTCGGGGGGGCCGACGCCTGGACCGCAGCGGTTGGATGTCGAGCGATGGCACTTCCTTTAAAAAAAATCGATTTCTAACTGAGAGGGAGAGAGGAGTGAAGGATATAAATACAATAATTTAATTATTTAATTAATTTATTCTTTAAAAGGTTGACTTTTTATCCGAACCCCAAATCGAACCCACCGACTATCGCCCCTAGCTAATTACCCCCATTCCAAACGCAATGGGCTATGTCCTGCAAGCTGCTTCGACTGTTACGATCAGTTTTCTTTTAAATTAACATTTAAACCATTATATTGAATATTAAACGTACATTTCAATTTATTGGGATCACATACAGACTCTAAAAATTCCAGAAAAATAAATCTGGCTATGTTTTGATGATACGGTCCTAACAAAACTAATTTTGTCGAATTTGGAGACCGTTTGAAAAATGGCCATTTTCTGGTCGATCCAAATTGACTGAAACTGTCAAAACACGTTTTCTTTCGCCACGCTCACATATTAATCCCAAAAATTGTGAATTTTGGAATCTAGCAATAACTTGACATCCTGGATCCAAAAAAAGTGGTTTCGTCGAAAACAGAGGTTGTTTGCAAAATGGTTATTTTTAAGGGCTAAAATTTCATAGCGACTTTTCTGAATTTTCAACTGGGTATAACTTTTTATTCCCGCTATGAAATTTGGATTTTTCAGATTCGTTGGAAAGATATTTTCAAATAGATTCTAATATTTCTGGTTTCGATCAAATCCGGTTTATTTTGGATCCTGTACATTCATTTGAAATTTGAAATCGAATTTTCAAACTACCACGCCATTTCCAATTCCTTTTATAATTAAAATAAATATTTATATTCTAACGTCGATTCAAATAAATAAATACGTTCTAATTCTATTCAAAATAAATTTCTCGCCGTCATTATTTAAAACAAATCATTTTAAATATTCAAAATTCATTAAAATCGCCAAAATAAAAATTTTAAATTGGTTCTGATTTTCCGGGTTATTACGGAAAGGTTATGGGATTTTAATTTTTAATTAATTATATAATTATATAATTAATATAATCAATGTTCGTAACGTCGTATCTCTCTCATACGAGGTCGGAATCGGACAAAACGAAATGCATTGGAATCACGACGATGAGATCTACAACGTGGAATTGACTAGAGCTTAAACGGAGCACGGAGAAAATTCAGATAAAAATCAATGTGAGATCTCTATTTTTAAATAAATTTAATTATTAATCGTGATGTGAAATTTATATTTATACTATATAAAATTTATGTTGGTGTTGTATAAAATTATAGTTCGTTGTGTGTGACTCCGATGAACATCTGAATTGAATTATGTATATTCTTGGTGGTCAAAATTTGTGTATGCAATAAAAACCATATTTTTATTATGTATATATATATATACAAATAGGATGTTCATGTTCGTCAAAATTGGTGCATACAATAAAAAACATTATTTTTATTGTATATATATGAGAATAAATAAAATGTTCGTGTTTATAAAAGGAATATCATTTTTATGAAATGTTAGCATAAAAGAAATATCATTTTAGTTAAAAAGGGTCATGTAGTATAAAATGTTGCATTAGAATAAATAGGTCATTTTAGTTAAAAATGTTACATTAGAATTAAATTGTCATATATTTAGATATGTTCATGTTACATTAAACAGTTCATATTAATATAAAAATATCATTTTTCTTAGAATCATGTCATGTAAATAAAATTGTCTTTTTTGTTGAAATATGAATTGACAAATAAAATTGTCACTTTTGTTGAAATATGAATTGACATATAAAATTGTCACTTTTGTTGAAATATAATTCACAAATAAAATTGTTATTTTCGTTGAAATTAGAATTGGCAAATAAAATTATAATTTTTATTAGTTATGTTGAATTAGAATTGTCAACACATAAAAGTACCACTTTTATTTGTTATGGTGAAACATTGAAATTTGTGTACAAATAAATATTCACTTTTATTTGTTATGTTAAAGATAGGAATTTGTATACAAATAAAAAACTCCTTTATTATTTGTCATTCACAACAAAGAAAATGTCTACAAAATAAATACTTTTTTTATGACATTAGAAATGTTACATTGAAACAGCCCGAACGTCCCCGGTCTCCGAAGAGAAGAGGAAGAACGAATTGTTTTGAGAACACGACAAAATAGAACGCAGACGGAAGAACATTTCATTGTTAATTACAACAATTCATCAGATTACAAGAATATACAAAGTATGAATGAATATTACACAGAAATATCAGAGATTTAAATTACATTACATAACAACGGAAAATAATATAATACACAACTGAAGGAGATATACGGATACAAAGCTTTCCGGATATCGTTCCAGCTGTAAACCAGGATCCTGTGAATATAAATCTGCAAAACCAAAATTACTAGCTGCCCGTGTCAAAATAAGGGCACCCAGAGTTTAGGTTAAGACAATAAACTCCAGGTCAGTCATGGGACTGGTGTGAGAACTAAAACAGTTAATCTTTATTTTTAAAGTTAGGTAAATCAAGGGACCACGCCATATAACACGGAACGGGTTTCCTCCCAAGAATACCAGTGCATAAAACAACAGCGCAATGCTAAATAAAGAAAAATGAAGTTATTATAAGACCCAGGTCCTATCACACAATGCAACGCAAGCCGGGGGATAGGGTTTTTACCTTATAATAGCCAAGAATGCTTGATACGTTTAAAACAAATCATTTGATACTATTATAAGTGCATAGTGTATAAAACAACTACAAATCATAAGTATCAACCATAGGCGACATGAGCGTCCCATGCCACTATGTCACCATATATAGGTTTACAAATAAAACCGCAAAGTCACGTATTTGGAAATTGGATTTCCTTCTATGAACGGAGGCAAGGGATCGTCCTCAACCGATTCGAGACAATCTAGCCCATGTCTCAGGACCCAGACTTAGGTGGGCCCTTGGATCGTCAGGGCCGGTCCACCGATGTGGATTAAAATGCCTGAACACTACGTTTCCCCGCCCTTTGGGGCGTAAATGAGCCAACGAATGGCTCCATCGGACCCGGATCGTCCGATCTAACCAAAGCGCCTCGCAACAGCAACAACCACACAGGTGAAAAGTATATAAATGTCAGGGCTGGTAGGTTACTGACACCACCCTAGCTAGAAGGAAACGCATGCCCTCCCTGAGGTCCTCTCCCATTTCTAGTTCATAACCGGGGTGTGAGGCTCGCGAATTCACGTTACACAAAGCTATGCCACATAGGCAGTGCTTTGATCATCAACCACAAGACTTTGCTTTTCAACAGAAGCCTCGATCAATTGCCACTTAGGCATGCCACACAGGCAATTCATTCCATGCGATAGATATCCATCAATATATAACCCCTGAGCTCGTACGCCTCAGAGAAGGGCGTTAAGCAAGAGAATAAATTCTCTGCCGCCAAATAGAAATATATATATATATATATATATATTTAATAAAAATCAATCACACAGACTGAAATCCAATGTCAGACACACAGTCCATTTACAAGTTCGTTCTGGGTCTGAACGAAACCGGAGGCACCTAGTACCCCGCATATCCATTGATCTCCAAGTACGTCTGGACGATCACCAACTGTTTCCATCTTCTTGGGTGTGCAGCCCAATCAAGATCATCAGTAATCACCCAAACGACGTGAAGACCTCCGGTCTTCAACCACCGTCTTCATCTTCGACACCACGTCGAATCAGTTATTCAGAATGGGATAAACCCGGTCTTTCTGAATAACTCGCATATATAATCAACAAGTGTTACACAAACACGACATACGCCTCATTCCAATTCAGAATATTCGTTTATTCAAATATTCTTCTACTTTGGGAAACGTTCCCATTAATTTTATCAAAGATAAATTCTTTAAATTTATTCTTTAATCTTCTTTGAATATCAATTCAAACTAGTCGGGATTAGCAAACCACACCGAAGTAATCATTTATTTTATTTCCCAATCCCAACCTATTCATCCCATGAAGTAAAACTGGTAATACTTCATATTTAACACCACGGTGTTATCGGTAAATTCAATTACCATTTCACGTTCAAATCTAATTAAAGATTTAACTATCGCTTGGAGCAAAACTGGTGATACTCCATTCTCGATTTTTTTCAATCTAATTAAAGATTCATTAAAACTCCACTTAGTTTTAATCTTTAACTGGGTTAAAGAATCAGTGTCATTTTAAAACCCGGTTCACGATAAACCCAAAATCACATTCATTAATTATCGGGTTGAAGAACAAGTGTTATTTAAAACACTGTTCACAATAAACCCAAAAATCAATACCAATTCAATTCCAACTAAATATTACTTAATTGGTGCACTTCATTAAACCTAAATAAAAAGATTTAATCTTTTTCTCAACTGGGTTTAAGAACAGTGTTAATGAAGACACCATTCACGACAAACCCAAATCACATTTGATATTAAATACAAGGCTCTGAATAGAAAATATACCGGCTTATATTCAATATCAAAATCTACGACCAACAAATATCGTATTGGAAATAACGATATATATATCTGTATCTTTCAAATTTCCATAACAACATCTGTATAATCACAAAATCCAACATCTAAATATTCCGAAGACAATTTCGATTCCAATCCATTCCAAGGCAATCATTGGAAATTCTGGTTATTTTCAAAACCATTTCAAACTCACTTTATTTATTTTAAAAATAAATAAATTACTATTCTAGTTCAAAACTAGTTCATTTCGATAAAAATCTATTTTCATCTTTTCAAATATGGAGTTTTTCATCCCAATTCTTCACAAATCATTTCTTATGATTTTACACAAATTATTGATATTTTTAATAATTTTATCAAGGCCCGTACAGTCGATTTACATCAACGGCCATCGAACTGCACTTATAGCGACCTTTTCCAAATTTGATTCGGACATAATTCCAAATCCAACCGTTAGATTCCAAATTTCTAATATTCGTTAGAAAGCTCTTTTCGACACGAACCCAACGGTTCTGGTTTTAGGAGAATCCGACGTTCGGATCTCCCGCAATATCCGTTCGAAGTCAATGGTCGAAATTCGCGAACTGCCGCGGCGCGTCGCGTTCTATTCAGGCCATTATATTATATATATAATATATATAATATATACTTCGTCGATTTCCTTTTAAAACATATTTTATAAATCGTTTTAAATTTGTTTTCAAACGATTTCAACTCCCTTTTCAAATTCAAACCAAAATTGAATTTTCCCTTTTAAATTCGTTTTAGATTCATTTCAAATTGATTCCAATTCAAATCGATTTTTAATTCAATTTCAATTCGTTTTCAATTCAATTTCGATTCGTATTCAATTCTATTCAATTTCAATTCGAATTCACTTATATTCAATTTCAATTCGAATTTACTTATATTCAATTTCAATTCGAATTTATTTCTATTCAGTTTCAGTTCGAATTTATTTCTATTCAGTTTCAGTTCGAATTTCAATTCTTTTCAAAATATCAGATTTTGAAATCACTTTCGATATTCATTATAAAATGAATGAAATCGATATAAATATCGTTCACGTCAAAATGGCGTCAATCTAATCAACACGGCTTCATATATTTCTATTTTCAAATATTCTATTTCAAATATTTCTTTTTCAAATATTTCTATTCAAATATTTCTTTTTCAAATATTTCTATTCAAATATTTCTTTTTCAAATATTTCTATTCAAAACTGGAATGAAGCCCAATCAATTACCATATAATGTTAATTATATGGGTTTTCTACACCACAGGTACACAATAACAACGATGAATAATCAACCATCATCCAAAGTGCATTCTACACTATATAAGCATCAAATATAAATATTAAACGCTCATAACAGTCTGTCAATCAATCGATCGACATACAACTAATTATTGGGATTAGTGTATGTCATATATCATCCCAATACCCGTGTGGGGTTTCAAACAATCAAACACAGATTTTATTTGTGCAGTTGGACGATGTGTAAAATTTATCGTCCCAATCAATATCAGTCAATGTGTGTATATAAACAAATCGTCCGATCTGTTTATTTTTATTTTATTTCATATACACGTTAAAAATTCTATTTTTAACTATAAAATATTTTCCACTATAAAATATTTTATTTCATTTTGCATCACATCACACAATCAACTACACATCAAAATCAAACAAACAAGCATACAAGCCGTCCATGGTCTGTGGACGATGGGTGTCGGGTGCTACTAAACACCGTCTGCATCCTAGTATATATTTCAACTAGAAAAATAAATTAAAGGTGAGAAATTCTCACAGAATTGCTAATCCAACGCCACGGCTCTTCTTAGGTAGAAATCTTCGTCGTTCTTGCCTCTTGTCACTTTCTTTGCCTGTATCCTCTACATATGTAAAAATCACATTTTTACTTCGCTATTCAATATATAAAAATCGAATTTTTTACTTCGCTATTCAATATATAAAAATCGAATTTTTACTTCGCTATTCAATATATAAAAATCAAAATTTTACTTTGCTATTCAATATATAAAAATCAAATTTTTACTTTGCTATTCAATATATAAAAATCGAATTTTTACTTTGCTATTCAATATATAAAAATCGAAATTTTACTTTGCTATTCAATATATAAAAATCGAATTTTTACTTTGCTATTCAATATATAAAAATCGAATTTTTACTTTGCTATTATATAAAAATTATATTTTTCTAATGAATAAAAATCAAACCTTTCTTGTTTCAAAAATTAAAACTTTTCGCCATTAACAATCTCATCTTTGCGCCATTAAAAATCACATCTTTTTATAGTTAAAAATCTCGTCTATTTATATTTTAAACAATGATTTTATTTTTAAAACTGACAATAAAATCATTATCAATTATTTTTTTAAACACTTACTGAAATTTAAAATCGCTATTCGTATGACTTTCAAAATTAATGAAAATAAAATAAAATAAAAGAGAGGAGGACTTACAGTAAAATCGATAGAGGGGGGGGGTGGGTTTGTTCGTCGGCGTCGGAGCGGTGGCGGCCGCCTAGCGCGCGTCAGTCGGAAAGGGGGGGGGGGTCTGCGCCAGGCGCGGCAGGGGGAGGGGGTCTTGAGGGCGGCTAGGGTTTAAAGGGGAGGGGTTTCGGGGTTTGCGTCGCGAGGTGGAAGCAGGGGGGTCCAGTGTCGCACGAGGAGAAGGGAGGAAGGAGGAGGAGGTGAACGCGAGGGAGGAGAAGGCGAGGGAAGAGGAAGGAGGCGGAGTTCGGGGGGGGGGGGGTCGATGGCACGGGGATCGATCCCGATCCCCTTTTTCTTTTCTTTTTCGTGAATGGATGAAGAAAAGGGGGGCAGAGAGAAATGATATGGAAGGGAGGGGGTTATTTTAATTTTAATTTTATATTATTTTAATTTCAAAAGGTAACTTTTTCATTCAACCTCGAAACAATGCCCACCGCCTGTCGTCTGTAGCGTTTTACCCCCATTCCGAACACAACGGGATATGTATCGTAAGCTGATTCGATCATTTCGATCAATTTTCGTCAAAATCAACATATAACTTTATATATTGAATTTGAACGCGCATTTCAATTTACCGGGGTCACATACTAACTCTATAAATCCCAGAAAAATATTTTCTAGCTTCGTATTGACGATACGGTCTTAACAAAACTAATTTCGTCGAATTCCGAGACCGTTGGAAAAATGGCCATTTCCCAGTCGATTAAAATCAACTGAAACTGGTCAAACGCGTTTTCCTTTGCCACGCTCACTTATTGATTCGAAAAATTATGAAATTTGGAATCTAGCAATAACTTGACATCACGGATCCAATAGAAGTAGTTTCGTCGAAATCCGAGGTCGTTTGCAAAATCTCCATTTTTAAGGGCCTGAATTCCATAACGACTATTCAGAAATTTCAGCTGGACATAACTTTTGATTCCCGCTATGAAATTTTGATTTTTCGAATTCGTTGGAAAGATATTCACCAATAGATTCAAATATTTTTGGTTTCGCTAAAATCCGGTTTATTTTGCAACTGGTACATTCATTTGAAGTTTGTAATCAAATTATTGAACTACCGCACCATTTTCAATTCCTTTTATAATTTAAAATAAATATTTATATTCCAATGACGATCTATATAATATGTACGTTTGAATTCTATTCAAAACAAATTTATCGTCGTTATTATTTAAAATAATTCATTTTAAATAATCAAAATTCGCTAAAATTGCCAAAATAAAAATTTTAAATTAGCCCAGATTTCCGGGTTATTACAATCTCCCCCACTTAAAACTTTTCGTCCCCGAAAAGGAACAAAGCCGAAAGTTGTTTAACAATTCAACCCAACTTCCATTATTTTGACTACGGCTTAAGTTCTTCAACTTTTCGGTTTCTAAAAACTTTTCAAATTTTTCAAAAATTTGGCTAACACCCTAAATTTACGAAAAATTTCGCCATAACCTCCCCTGCACCGGGAGCACGGGAAAATACCGAAATTGCCATACAGGCCTTCTTATCTCAAAAAGAAAAAGAAAAAGCCAATCGTCTCATAAAATCATCATCACCCAAACAAAACAGTAAATTATGATAAACATGTACCTATTTGTCGGGCAAACAAATTTTTATTCTCTGCTCTAGCCTCCTTGCTATGACCTGTTCAATGTAAGTACATGTATATGCATGCAAATGCGACAAATTTCCAATACAATTCACTATTTGATACAATTTGGCTAAAGGTTCAACATTTTAATTAATCAAACTATAATCAAACAACACAATCAGCAATCAATTAGTTGATTATCATTTCAAATTTATAACTTTGATATATAGTCTAAAAATCAAATTTTTGATGCAAAATCACAACAATAAGCCCTATCTAATTTTGGTTCTCACACCAGTCAATAGGAAATATATAGATATTACACGTTCGTTACTCGAATATAAATTCTGATGATGATATATCAATCATCAGAATCACCCCCGGGCGACTAGAGCGTAACTCTATATCTATCCAATATATCAAAACTTCGAATACACGCTAGCTAGGCGCATACGCAAAATCTTTATATATTGGATTGTCCTAATCAATATGAAATAAATAATCAACTACGAATAATTGATTTTAAATTTTCAAACAAAATTCGTTTCATTCAAAAAATATACTCTTCACACTCGTTCTAGGATACTACTGATCCTATCTCTAACGAGTCATTCTCGTTGGATATTACTAATCCAATATCTAATGAATTCTTTCGTATGGTGTCCTGTTCTCTGAGCTTTGTAAACCAAAGCTCTGATACCACGATGAAACAGCCCGAACTTCCCCGGTCTCCGGAGAGAAGAGGAAGAACGAATTGTTTTGAGAACACGACAAAATAGAACGCAGACGGAAGAACATTTCATTGTTAATTACAACAATTCATCAAATTACAAGAATATACAGAGTATGAATGAATATTACACAAAAATATCAGAGATTTAAATTACATTACATAACAACGGAAAATGATACAATACACAACTGAAGGAGATATACGGATACAAAGCTTTCCGGATATCGTTCCAGCTGTAAACCAGGATCCTGTGAATATAAATCTGCAAAACCAAAACTACTAGCTGCCCATGTCAAAATAAGGGCACCCAGAGTTTATGTTAATACAATAAACTCCAGGTCAGTCATGAGACTGGTGTGAGAACTAAAACAGTTAATCTTTATTTTTAAAGTTAGGTAAATCAAGGGACCACGCCGTATAACACGGAACGGGTTTCCTCCCAAGAATACCAGTGCATAAAACAACAGCGCAATGCTAAATAAAGAAAAATGAAGCTATTATAAGACCCAGGTCCTATCACACATTGCAACGCAAGCCGGGGGATAGGGTTTTTACCTTATAATAGCCAAGAATGCTTGATACGTTAAAAACAAATCATTTGATACTATTATAAGTGCATAGTGTATAAAACAACTTCAAATCATAATTATCAATCATAGGCGACATGAGCGTCCCATGCCACTATGTCGCCATATATAGGTTTACAAATAAAACCGCAAAGTCACGTATTTGGAAATTGGATTTCCTTCTATGAACGGAGGCAAGGGATCGTCCTCAACCGATTCGAGACAATCTAGCCCATGTCTCAGGACCCAGACTTAGGTGGGCCCTTGGATCGTCAGGGCCGGTCCACCGATGTGGATTAAAATGCCTGAACACTGCGTTTCCCCGCCCTTTGGGGGCGTAAATGAGCCAACAAATGGCTCCATCGGACCCGGATCGTCCGATCTAACCGAGGCGCCTCGCAACAACAACAACCACACAGGTGAAAAGTATATAAATGTCAGGGCTGGTAGGTCACTGACACCTCCCTAGCTAGAAGGAAACGCATGCCCTCCCTGAGGTCCTCTCCCGTTTCTGGTTCACAACCGGGGTGTGAGGCTCGCGAATTCACGTTACACAAAGCTATGCCACACAGGCGGTGCTTTGATCATCAACCACAAGACTTTGCTTTTCAACAGAAGCCTCGATCAATTGCCACTTAGGCATGCCACACAGGCAATTCATTCCATGCGATGGATATCCATCAATATATAACCCCTGAGCTCGTACGTCTCAGAGAAGGGCGTTAAGCAAGAGAATAAATTCTCCGCCACCAAACAGATATATATTTAATAGAAATCAATCACACAGACTGAAATCCAATGTCAGACACACAGTCCATTTACAAGTTCGTTCTGGGTCTGAACGAAACCGGAGGCACCTAGTACCCCGCATATCCATCGATCTCCAAGTACGTTTGGACGATCACCAACTGTTTCCATCTTCTTGGGTGTACAGCCCAATTGTAATGGCGGGGGATTTTCGACCCAGAAAATCAACATAAATACACTGTTAATTTCTCGAGCATCGAAAATACCGGGACATTAGTAGAAGAATTTAGAGGATGAGAAAGAATAAGATAGAACTAATAGAATAGAAGAAGAAGAAGATCACAACTGAACAGAATCAGAGTAAACACGAAACTCACAGCGGAATGAATAAATGGTATTATAACATAACTTTGAAATACAAAATCTGAATTTGTACTTACATATCATATCAGAGTACAATACATCATATCACAGCGGAAATAATCTCTAATTAATTAATGGTGAAGCCTTCTGTTTCCAGCTCCTCCAAGTGAATCTGTAAAAGCCTGAAACACTTGACTGCCCGTACAAATTTGGGCACCCAAGAGTTTAGGAAAACACAAACAAAATAAACTCTGGGTCAGTCATGGGACTGGTGTGAGTAAATTCCAACTATACAGTTTAATTTTGAAAAATTCTTTTAAACCAAAAGGATAATAGTAAGACCAGCCCACACATAAACATGGACGGCTTTTACCTTACTATAACCCAAAATATCTTGATATCAAATCCAGGGATATTATGATAATGTCTAAGAAAATAAATATCCAAGTAGCAGGACGCTTGCATCTCACGTTCCACATATATATATTATAAAATCATAAACCACAGGGCGCTTATTGGAGAATGGATTCCAACAGACAAGGTATGGGAGCACCTTCTAAATAGTGTACTCTAGATGGGATACACTCAGGGTTCAACAAGAACGTCTTGCAACCCGGCCACACATGACCGCTCACTCTTTTAGCTTGAGTGTCGCGAATATATTGCCATCACGGTTGTAGGCCATCCAACCGTCATCCGAAGATACAGAATCGAAAAAGAAGTATAAATATGAATTTTCTCTAGATCGGTGACAATACACCCTGCTTGGGGATGACCCAACTAGCCATGCTGCCTAGCCCAACTTTTGTTACTTCCTGGTTGTGAGGCTAGAGGCTACGTATATCTTCAGAACATCTGATCACCATTCACTTTGAATGTCACATCGTCAAATCCGTAATCACATATTGATTACACAAATGCACACTGGGTGTAGAATAAAGAGAAGTTACCTTCTCCCCACCAACTTGGTATATTTGTACAAATCAACGGCGTGACCGTTGGAAATACTCCGTTAGACACTCGTCCATACAAGTTGTCCTGGGACTGGACAAACAGATAGCATCTTTTCTGGAACCGGACGACCCTTGCGTTTAACTCCGTCTTCAATTTTACTTAAATATAATTCGCAGCGCTTATGCCTATACGGAGTGGTTTTCGGATAATAAATCCAACCGGTCTCTCCGTATTGACACAATGGTCAAAACACTTCGATGGTCGGTTATTTAACTATCGAAGTAAAAACAAACATCCATTCACAAACACTGGCCCTTTTATTTAATACTAACTTTCTAGTTCCCATATTTCTATAAACTCTTCCTTACTTCCCTTCATTTCTACTCTATTAGTTCCTCGTTATAAATCGGTAAGTGAATAAATTTCTAAGTATCAACCCCGAAGGCCGAAACCCACATCAGATTGACGCCTCGAAAGTTACTCAACTCAACCAACGTACAACGGGTTCTAATTTTTTTTAAAACTATATCACCTTCCTTATCATGCTCAGTATATCTTTTTAAAACATTATAACTTATCGACTTACTTTAAAATCATTATATTTTAACTAATGCTGCTATCCTTTCCTTCATAACTAATGCAATACGCTGTTATATTCTCTTTTATAACTACTGCAATACGCTGTTGTATTCTCTTTTATAGCTATTGCAATACGCTGATATATTCTCTTTTATAACTACTGCAATACGCTGCCATATTCACATTTCATTTGATAAACTCTGTTTCTAAGTCAGGTTCTTATTAAATCAATATCAAGTTTATAACTAAATACTAATTACGTATCCTATTATAATTTGTTGGTTTAAAACTAAATACTAACCAGCCTATCAGATTATAATTCCTAATAATGTTATTTAGGTTCAGGTCGTATATATAAATACTATACAACAAACAGTACATACAAATATTGAGGAATCCGGTTTGAATTCTCTAACCAGTTTCCTGTATCCACAGATGTTAGCCACAATAAATATCATTAATTTCATATTAGTATGAAATATCAGTGTTCAATCGTCGGTTTTAGATATATAACGGTTTATATTATTTCAACCAATTTAATTGTAATCTACCTAAACGACCATCACACAGCATGCAACCAATATTGAAATATAATTAAAATATTTTAAAATAGATCAGAGTGAGTGAATTTACTCACCTTGGCGCGTTAACCATTAAATAACGATTTGCGTCAGTCGGTTCGATCCGGCGTTTTATTCTGCCACTCACTAAACTTCGGACATCATCATTCACCAATGAGTTTGTCATCACGCTCCACTATTTAAACATAATACTGCTCCTCCGCCAGCAGCCTATACCTCAGTTAACTCCTCTTGTTTGCTGCCATATACAACTCATCAGACCAACGAAGGGACATCACTCCTCTTATTGCTTTTTTCTTCATACATATGAACTCCCTTCTCACGCCTTGATTCCTTCCTTACGTGTGCAATACATGGTTAAACCCCCCATGCATCGTCCCAGCTTCGTGTACACTCCCCCATACTACAAAGAACATCATTCTCCTCAACTGTTAGTACTTAGCTGAGTTTACTCATCTATGAACCGCGCCATCATCCTTGCCCCATACTTCAAGGCTCGACACTCCATCACCCAGCCCAACAACTCGTCGTCCTCCCCTTTAACGCGTCAGAAATGCTTCCTCTTATCCGCATGCAGCGCGTCACTCCACAACCCACGTGAACAGTAGCTTATCGTCTCCATGAATACCTTCTAACTCAAGCTCCATTATCTCAGAAGGAAGAAAAAGAATGGCGAGGCTTAGATTTGGTTTTCTGGAGACAACGGTTTCCGATATATATATAAATGAGGACGGATGAGGTAAGGTAACGTGCAGGAGAGGCTAGCACGTTCATTAGGTACGAGGCTTCATGGATTTTCGGAATTTGAGAATGGACACCACGTATGCACAGTTCGCCTGTTATTAGAATAGGGTATGTATTTGCATTTATTTTACTGTCTGTAGTCCGCCATGTCTATGTATTTTAGGGTAGCCTTGTGTTATTAAATACATAGGGTAATGACTATTTGTTTTGTCTAAGATTAGGGGTTATAGGGGAGGGTACTGCTTTTCATTTAACGTCCATGTTATTTATACATGAAAACAGCATGGGCAACACGTTTAGGCGGGTAAGATTTCCATGTGGGCTCATTAAATTTTGTACGACAAGCACATTACAATATTGCAAACATGTTCAATAATAGTTGAATAGAACAAAAGGCCAGCTGGTGCATATTCATCATAATACTGCAAGTAATATTTACGAATATCATATGTAGCGTGAACTATGTTGCAAACAGTATTGCTAGCGTGGAAATGGAAAAATCTCCAGCATGCAGTTAATGTTCATTGTTTCTATTGACTTTTATGTATGTTATAATTAATTGTTTGGTACTTCTTTACCGTGTTTTAGCGACATAGGTTAAGTTGGCCACGTTTTCAAGTTTAGGGTAGGTTAGAATAAACAATGGATTTGTACGGAGGTCTTCAGTAGAATATTTTCGCAATTCAGCATGACATATCTATTTATGTTGGCATGTGTGTTTAAAGTTAGAAAATAACGGTATCGTGCTACGTAAAGAATTTGTTCTTATCCGGGCAGCTACAGACAAAATTAAGAATACGGTTGTGTTCAGCGAGGTGCCACGACCCCAAAAATATAATAATACCGGTAGTTTGACTTATATTGTGAAACCCCGAAATACTGATACAGGGTACACAATACTCCAAATAAAAAGTTGCAAATTTAATTAATTAAAAATTACAGTAAAATTCTAAAAATTAAATTATCGCTACGCCTCAAAAGAACCTTGTCCCGATTTGCAACTGATATCAAGTTATATTCAAATAATCGTTACGGTCGATATACGCTTTTACAACGACTTTTCGAATATTTGATTTGGACATATCTTGTAGTATGTACGATGAAATCTCCATTTTCCACTTTCGTTGGAAAGATATAGTTCAACAGATTCCAACGTTTCTCGTTTTGAAGAAATCCGATTCAAAACGAGTCTGGTACACTCAGTTGAAGTTCAGAATGTTAATTTACGAACTGCTGCGATATTACGGGCTCGATTATATTTAATATATATTTTTATACGTTCAACTTCGTTTTAATTAAAATATAAATTCACTTATATTCTGAATTCAATATTTAAACTGATTTAAATATTCAAATACGAACCGACGAAAATGCGGGACGTTACAGTCCTTCCCCCTTAAAATAATTTCGTCCTCGAAATTGCTGAGATAGGGAAAATGCTACAATCTCTGTTATAAACAGGTTAAAAATCTTTTTGGTTTACTTCATAATTTCAGTTTCAACTGAACTGATTAATTCCAATTAAAATATTAATTTCTTCTTATTACCGAATATTTTCGAAAATTCTGAAAATTCCCTAACAGCTTAAATTTTCAGAGAATCTCGCCGGCATCTCCTCTCCTCTCCACATATCAATCGGTACTACTACAATCTGCCTCTCTGGGCTTTCTCAATTTCAACAGAAAATCAATCAACCAAATGCCTTGCCAAACAGACTCATAAAATATCATACTCGTATACCTTCTATGTTGGGCATTCAACTCTATCTCTGCCATCTGCTATCAAACCAGCATATATCCAAACATTTACAACTGATCCCCAATCAATTTATTTTTCAATCCAATCATTCTCTTTTACTCAGCCAAATTTCTATTTCAACTCCAATTCCATTTACTGATTTATTTCCCAATCAGTTATCTTCATCTCCGAATTCAAAATTCGATTCTTATTCTCCAAGAACCAATTTATTTTAATAACTCGAATCTCCAATATTTCTCTTTTACCATTTCCATTCTGGATCGTCCCAAATTCAGTCCAGTTTTGTTATCTTCATTTAAATTCCATTTTTACCATTTTAACTCCATAAGTTAAATTTTTATTTCAGAATTCAAATTCCTGGGGTTTTTATTTCAAATCAGTTTGAAATCATATATAATTCAAAACATTTGAATTTCTGACAACTTGTTTCTCAAAACAATACAAAACAAAATCTTTGGTAGTAATCCGTCACTTACCAGTTCGAAAATGAACACCGATAATGTCGCGATCATCACCGGAATTTATTTTCCAACCATCAAAGTGAGTTCAATACTATATTGCTTTTAAAAACTCATTTATAATCACTCTATTTTTGAAATTACTTCAAAATATCTTTCACAGCACTTGGAAAACAAATTTTCAAATCTCCCAGGATTTTAAAATTCCCATATATTTAATCCAGAATTCATTTCCAACATCTTCTCAAATTTCTAGAGTTTTATTTCAATTTTTGTTTTAAATTCAGATTCAGTTCATCTGATTTTGCATATCATACTTATATAATATTTCGATTGGTTATTTATATAACCATCTCAATTATAGATCTTATTTGATCATAATAAAGATCAATACTATAATAATCTCAAGATATATACTCCTTTTTATATCAAAATATATTTTTGGGTAAAATTTATTTTATTTACCCTTTTTTTTAAAACATACTGTGTCAAATTACTCTGTTCGAGGGTTTAAAAACACCTATCAATCCAGTTTGCACTACTGTTTCGACCAGAATTCATAAACCGCTCGACTGACCAGTCAACACAATATAAAACAGTTTTTATTTAATTTTCAAATACGTTCACTCGTATATATATACTCAAATTCAATCTAGAGTATTACTAACTCCATCTCTATTGAGTTACGCCACAGAGCCAAGGTAATCACTTAACCTTCAGCTCTGATACAAACTGTAATGGCGGGGGATTTTCGACCCAGAAAATCAACATAAATACACTGTTAATTTCTCGAGCATCGAAAATACCGGGACATTAGTAGAAGAATTTAGAGGATGAGAAAGAATAAGATAGAACTAATAGAATAGAAGAAGAAGAAGATCACAACTGAACAGAATCAGAGTAAACACGAAACTCACAGCGGAATGAATAAATGGTATTATAACATAACTTTGAAATACAAAATCTGAATTTGTACTTACATATCATATCAGAGTACAATACATCATATCACAGCGGAAATAATCTCTAATTAATTAATGGTGAAGCCTTCTGTTTCCAGCTCCTCCAAGTGAATCTGTAAAAGCCTGAAACACTTGACTGCCCGTACAAATTTGGGCACCCAAGAGTTTAGGAAAACACAAACAAAATAAACTCTGGGTTAGTCATGGGACTGGTGTGAGTAAATTCCAACTATACAGTTTAACTTTGAAAAATTCTTTTAAACCAAAAGGATAATAGTAAGACCAGCCAAACATAAACATGGACGGCTTTTACCTTACTATAACCCAAAATATCTTGATATCAAATTCAGGGATATTATGATAATGTCTAAGAAAATAAATATCCAAGTAGCAGGACGCTTGCATCTCACGTTCCACATATATATAGTATAAAATCATAAACCGCAGGGTGCTTATTGGAGAATGGATTCCAACAGACAAGGTATGGGAGCACCTTCTGAATAGTGTACTCTAGATGGGATACACTCAGGGTTCAACAAGAACGTCTTGCAACCTGGCCACACATGACCGCTCACTCATTTAGCTTGAGTGTCGCGAATATATTGCCATCACGGTTGTAGGCCATCCAACCGTCATCCGAAGATACAGAATCGAAAAAGAAGTATAAATATGAATTTTCTCTAGATCGGTGACAATACACCCTGCTTGGGGATGACCCAACTAGCCATGCTGCCAAGCCCAACTTTTGTTACTTCCTGGTTGTGAGGCTAGAGGCTACGTCTATCTTCAGAACATCTGATCACCATTCACTTTGAATGTCACATCGTCAAATCCGTAATCACATATTGATTACACAAATGCACACTGGGTGTAGAATAAAGAGAAGTTACCTTCTCCCCACCAACTTGGTGTATTCGTACAAATCAACGGCGTGACCGTTGGAAATACTCCGTTAGACACTCGTCCATACAAGTTGTCCTGGGACTGGACAAACAGATAGCATCTTTTCTGGAACCGGACGACCCTTGCGTTTAACTCCGTCTTCAATTTTACTTAAATATAATTCGCAGCGCTTATGCCTATACGGAGTGGTTTTCGGATAATAAATCCAACCGGTCTCTCTGTATTGACACGATGGTCAAAACACTTCGATGGTCGGTTATTTAACTATCGAAGTAAAAAAAAACATCCATTCACAAACACTGGCCCTTTTATTTAATACTAACTTTCTAGTTCCCATATTTCTATAAACTCTTCCTTACTTCCCTTCATTTCTACTCTATTAGTTCCTCGTTATAAATCGGTAAGTGAATAAATTTCGGAGTATCAACCCCGTAGGCCGAAACCAACATCAGATTGACGCCTCGAAAGTTACTCAACTCAACCAACGTACAACGGGTTCTAATTTTTTTTAAAACTATATCACCTTCCTTATCATGCTCAGTATATCTTTTTAAAACATTATAACTTATCGAATTACTTTAAAATCGTTATATTTTAACTAATGCTGCTATCCTTTCCTTTATAACTAATGCAATACGCTGCTATATTATCTTTTATAACTACTGCAATACGCTGTTGTATTCTCTTTTATAGCTATTGCAATACGCTGCTATATTCTCTTTTATAACTACTGCAATACGCTGCCATATTCACATTTCATTTGATAAACTCTGTTTCTAAGTCAGGTTCTTATTAAATCAATATCAAGTTTATAACTAAATACTGATTACATATCCTATTATAATTTGTTGGTTAAAAACTAAATACTAACTAGCCTATCAGATTATAATTCCTAATAATGTTATTTAGGTTCAGGTCGTATATATAAATACTATACAACAAACAGTACATACAAATATTGAGGAATCCGGTTTGATTGCTCTAACCAGTTTCCTGTATCCACAGATGTTAGCCACAATAAATATCATTAATTTCATATCAGTATGAAATATCAGTGTTCAATCGTCGGTTTTAGATATATAACGGTTTATATTATTTCAACCAATTTAATTGTAATCTACCTAAACGACCATCACACAGCATGCAACCAATATTGAAATATAATTAAAATATTTTGAAATAGATCAGAGTGAGTGAATTTACTCACCTTGGCGCGTTAACCGTTAAATAACGATTTGCGTCAGTCGGTTCGATCCGGCGTTTTATTCTGCCACTCACTAAACTTCGGACATCATCATTCACCAATGAGTTTGTCATCACGCTCCACTATTTAAACATAATACTGCTCCTCCGCCAGCAGCCTATACCTCAGTTAACTCCTCTTGATTGCTGCCATATACAACTCATCGGACCAACGAAGGGACATCACTCCTCTTATTGCTTTTTTCTTCATACATATGAACTCCCTTCTCACGCCTTGATTCCTTCCTTACGTGTGCAATACATGGTTAAACCCCCCATGCATCGTCCCAGCTTCGTGTACACTCACCCATACTACAAAGAACATCATTCTACTCAACTGTTAGTACTTAGCTGAGTTTACTCATCTATGAACCGCGCCATCATCCTTGCCCATACTTCAAGGCTCGACACTCCATCACCCAGCCCAACAACTCGTCGTCCTCCCCTTTAACGCGTCAGAAAAGCTTCCTCTTATCCGCATGCAGCGCGTCACTCCACAACCCGCGTGAACAGTAGCTTATCGCCTCTATGAATACCTTCTAACGCAAGCTCCATTATCTCAGAAGGAAGAAAAAGAATGGCGAGGCTTAGATTTGGTTTTCTGGAGACAACGGTTTCCGATATATATATAAACGAGGACGGATGAGGTAAGGTAACGTGCAGGAGAGGCTAGCACGTTCATTAGGTACGAGGCTTCATGGATTTTCGGAATTTGAGAATGGACACCACGTATGCACATTTCGCCTATTATTAGAATATGGTATGTATTTGCATTTATTTTACTATCTGTAGTCCGCCATGTCTATGTATTTTAGGGTATCCTTGTGTTATTAAATACATAGGGTAATGACTATTTGTTTTGTCTAAGATTGGGGGTTATAGGGGAGGGTACTGCTTTTGATTCAACGTCCATGTTATTTATACATGAAAACAACATGGGCAACACGTTTAGGCGGGTAGGATTTCCATGTGGGCTCATTAAATTTTGTACGACAAGCACATTACAATATTGCAAACATGTTCAACAATAGTTGAACAGAACAAAAGGCCAGCTGGTGCATATTCATCATAATACTGCAAGTAATATTTACGAATATCATATGTAGCGTGAATTATGTTGCCAACAGTATTGCCAGCATGGAAATGGAAAAATCTCCAACATGCAGTTAATGTTCATTGTTTCTATTGAATTTTATGTATGTTATAATTAATTGTTTGGTACTTCTTTATCGTGTTTCAGCGACATAGGTTAAGTTGGCCACGTTTTCAAGTTTAGGGTAGGTTAGAATAGACAATGGATTTGTACGGAGGTCTTCAGTAGAATATTTTCGCAATTCAGCATGACATATCTATTTATGTTGGCATGTGTGTTTAAAGTTAGAAAATAACGGTATCGTGCTACGTAAAGAATTTGTTCTTATCCGGGCAGCTACAGACAGAATTAAGAATACGGTTGTGTTCAGCGAGGTGCCACGACCCCAAAAATATAATAATACTGGTAGTTTGACTTATATTGTGAAACCCCGAAATACTGATACAGGGTACACAATACTCCAAATAAAAAGTTGCAAATTTAACTAATTAAAAATTACAGTAAAATTCTAAAAATTAAATTATCGCTGCGCCTCAAAAGAACCTTGTCCCGATTTGCAACTGATATCAAGTTATATTCAAATAATCGTTACGGTCGATATACGCTTTTACAGCGACTTTTCAAATATTTGATTTGGACATATCTTGTAGTATGTACGATGAAATCTCCATTTTCCACTTTCGTTGGAAAGATACAGTTCAACAGATTCCAACGTTTCTCGTTTTGAAGAAATCTGATTCAAAACGAGTCTGGTACACTCAGTTGAAGTTCAGAATGTTAATTTACGAACTGCTGCGATATTACGGGCTTGATTATATTTAATATATATTTTTATACGTTCGACTTCGTTTTAATTAAAATATAAATCCACTTATATTCTGAATTCAATATTTAAACTGATTTAAATATTCAAATACGAACCGGCGAAAATGCGGGACGTTACACCAATCAAGATCATCAGTAATCACCCAAACGACGTGAAGACCTCCAGTCTTCAACCACCGTCTTCATCTTCGACACCACGCCGAATCAGTTATTCAGAATGGGATAACCCCGGTCTTTCTAAATAACTCGCGTATATAATCAACAAGTGTTACATAAACACGTCATACGCCTCATTCCAATTCAGAATATTCGTTTATTCAAATATTCTTCTACTTTGGGAAAGGTTCCCATTAATTTTATCAAAGATAAATTCTTTAATCTTCTTTGAATATCAATTCAAACTAGTCGGGATTAGCGAACCACACCGAAGTAATCATTTATTTTATTTCCCAATCCCAACCTATTCATCCCATGAAGTAAACTGGTAATACTTCATATTTAACACCACGTTGTTATCGGTAAATTCAATTACCATTTCACGTTCAAATCTAATTAAAGGTTTAACTATCGCTTGGAGCAAAACTGGTGATACTCCATTCTCGATTTTTTTCAATCTAATTAAAGATTCATTAAAACTCCACTTAGTTTTAATCTTTAACTGGGTTAAAGAATCAGTGTCATTTTAAAACACGGTTCACGATAAACCCAAAATCACATTCATTAATTATCGGGTTGAAGAACAAGTGTTATTTAAAACACTATTCACGATAAACCCAAAAATCAATACCAATTCAATTCCAACTAAATATTACTTAATTGGTGCACTTCATTAAATCTAAATAAAAAGATTTAATCTTTTTCTCAAATGGGTTTAAGAACAGTGTTAATGAAGACACCATTCACGACAAACCCAAATCACATTTGATATTAAATACAAGACTCTGAATAGAAAATATACCGGCTTATATTCAATATCAAATTTTACGACCAACAAATATCATATTGGAAATAACGATATATATATATCTGTATCTTTTAAATTTCCATAACAACATTTGTATAATCACGAAATCCAACATCGAAATATTCCGAAGACAATTTCGATTCCAATCCATTCCAAGGCAATCATTGGAAATTCTGGTTATTTTCAAAACCATTTCAAACTCACTTTATTTATTTTAAAAATAAATAAATTACTATTCTAGTTCAAAACTAATTCATTTCGATAAAAATCTATTTTCGTCTTTTCAAATATGGAGTTTTTCATCCCAATTCTTCACAAATCATTTCTTATGATTTTACACAAATTATTGATATTTTTAATAATTTTATCAAGGCCCGTACAGTCGATTTCCATCAACGGCCATCGAACTGCACTTATAGCGACCTTTTCCAAATTTGATTTGGACATAATTCCAAATTCAACTGTTAGATTCCAAATTTCTAATATTCGTTAGAAAGCTCTTTTCGATACGAACCCAACGGTTCCGGTTTTAGGAGAATCCGACGGTCGGATCTCCCGCAATATCCGTTCGAAGTCAATGGTCGAAATTCGCGAACTGCCGCGGCGCGACGCGTTCTATTCAGGCCATTATATTATATATATAATATATATAATATATACTTCGTCGATTTCCTTTTAAAACGTATTTTATAAATCGTTTTAAATTTGTTTTCAAACGATTTCAACTCCCTTTTCAAATTCAAATCAAATTTGAATTTTTCCCTTTTAAATTCGTTTTAGATTCATTTCAAATTGATTCCAATTCAAATCGATTTTTAATTCAATTTCAATTCGTTTTCAATTCAATTTCGATTCGTATTCAATTCAATTCTATTTCAATTCAAATTCACTTATATTCAATTTCAATTCGAATTCACTTATATTCAATTTCAATTCGAATTTATTTCTATTCAGTTTCAGTTCGAATTTATTTCTATTCAGTTTCAGTTCGAATTTCAATTCTTTTCAAAATATCAGATTTTGAAATCACTTTAGATATTCATTATAAAATGAATGAAATCGATATAAATATCGTTCACGTCAAAATGGCGTCAATCTAATCAACACGGCTTCATATATTTCTATTTTCAAATATTCTATTTCCATTATTTCTTTTTCAAAAATTTCTATTCAAAAATTTCTTTTTCAAATATTTCTATTCAAAACTGGAATGAAGCCCAATCAATTACCATATAATGTTAATTATATGGATTTTCTACACCACATGTACACAATAACAACGATGAATAATCAACCATCATCCAAAGTGCATTCTACACTGTATAAGCATCAAATATAAATATTTAACGCTCATAACAGTCTGTCAATCAATCGATCGACATACAACTAATTATTGGGATTAGTGTATGTCATATATCATCCCAATACCTGTGTGGGGTTTCAAACAATCAAACACAGATTTTATTTGTGCAGTTGGGCGATGTGTAAAATTTATCGTCCCAATCAATATCAGTCAATGTGTGTATATAAACAAATCGTCCGATCTGTTTATTTTTATTTCATATACACGTTAAAAATTCTATTTTTAACTATAAAATATTTTCCACTATAAAATATTTTATTTCATTTCACATCACATCACACAATCAACTACACATCAAAATCAAACAAACAAGCATACAAGCCGTCCATGGTCTGTGGACGACGGGTGTCGGGTGCTACTAAACACCGTCTGCATCCAAGTATATATTTCAACTAGAAAAATAAATTAAAGGTGAGAAATTCTCACAGAATTGCTAATCCAACGCCACGACTCTTCTTAGGTAGAAATCTTCGTCGTTCTTGCCTCTTGTCACTTTCTTTGCCCGTATCCTCTACATATGTAAAAATCACATTTTTACTTCGCTATTCAATATATAAAAATCAAATTTTTTACTTCGCTATTCAATATATAAAAATCGAATTTTTACTTCGCTATTTAATATATAAAAATCGAATTTTTACTTTGCTATTCAATATATAAAAATCGAATTTTTACTTTGCTATTCAATATATAGAAATCGAATTTTTACTTTGCTATTCAATATATAAAAATCGAATTTTTACTTTGCTATTCAATATATAAAAATCGAATTTTTACTTTGCTATTCAATATATAAAAATCGAATTTTTTACTTTGCTATTCAATATATAAAAATCGAATTTTTACTTTGCTATTATATAAAAATTATATTTTTCTAATGAATAAAAATCAAACCTTTCTTGTTTCAAAAATTAAAACTTTTCTCCATTAACAATCTCATCTTTGCGCCATTAAAAATCACATCTTTTTATAGTTAAAAATCTCGTCTATTTATATTTTAAACAATGATTTTATTTTTAAAACTGACAATAAAACCATTATCAGTTATTATTTTAAAACTTACTGAAATTTAAAATCGCTATTCGTATGACTTTCAAAATGAATGAAAATAAAATAAAAGAGAGGAGGACTTAAAGTAAAATCGATAGAGGGAGGGGGTTTGTTCGTCGGCGTCGGAGCGGTGGTGGCCGCCAAGCGCGCGTCAGTCGGAAAAAGGGGGGGTCTGCGCCAGGCGCGGTAAGGGGAGGGGGTCTCGAGGGCGGCTAGGGTTTAAAGGGGAGGGGTGTAACACCCCGTAATTCTGTTAATATTAATAGCCACAAATTAAAGAATAACTAATTACAGATATGAGAATTAAGGGAAACGGGTTTCGCGGTTGCGTTCATCTCGGAAAAATACGCGAAATAGAGTCCGAAATTTCGTAAATCGGAGTCCATATGACCAAGTTATGGCCTCCTAAAGTTCAGAAGAAAAAAAATTAAAACAGCACAGACCAGGTCGACTGGGGAGTCGACCCTATAGTCGACCTGCCCCAGGGGGTCGACCCTAGAGTCGACCCTAGAGTCGACCTGCCCCCAGGGGGTCGACCCTAGAGTCGACCCTAGAGTCGACCCTAGTGTCGACCTGGGGGTCGACCTGCCTCCCGAATCTGCTTTTCTGCCTGGGTGCGTTCTGATGTATCTGGTCTCGTTTTCTGTCTAGATTCGTCTGCCTAAACCTATTTAAACAGCCCCAAACCTAGCCTTCTCTGCACACAATTCTATTCTGCTTCTTCTCTGCCTCTGTTCTAGTAAAAATAAAAATGGCGTCGCTACTCTGTTGGAATCAAAACTAGAAGCTAATCAACATCAACCTAAGCAATTCAATTCAAATTTGAGATAAAAGCTTCTGCAACAATTCTGTAACAACTAAAGTTCTTTCTTTAATCCAATCAAGGCAAGTACAGTTATTTTCTGCTATAAACATTAATTATAATTCTGATATGCTTTTAAATCTGAATCTGAGATTGTATATCTGTCAGATCTGTTTTTCTGTGACTGTTCTGTATCCCTTTCTGCTTCCTTTCTGTCTCTATAGCCAGGCTACCACGAGCATGTGCCTAATCTCATAAGAGATTAACGTATGAACGCAAACTTTGGGACAAATAATGAATGATGCGAAATTTGACAAGACTGAATTGAACGTATGACTTTAGATCTGAGGCATAAAATATATTGACATATGACTTGGGATTGGATGCATGAATTTGACTGTGAACATGTAATTTATATATGTTGTATGCATAGTGTACGTTGTAATCTAGATCTGTAACTAATTAGAGAAATGAACATATGTTATTTAGATCTGTAATTAATTAGAAAAATAAGCATATGTTGTAAACTAGTTTTAGACCTATGCATATTCTGTGATAAAAGAAGAGAGGAACCATTGTAAGATTACATATGATTTGAGACTTCGGACAAAATGCACATAAAAGTCAAGATCTGATTTTTAGAAGATGATTTAAAGATTTAGATTGTTGGGTATAGTTTGCATAATGATTCATGACTTAAAAAGAAGAAGATATGGAAACATAGGTGTAAAGATTTACATTAATTAGGATATCTATTATTGCGATTACACCTAAATAGGGATTTTTGGATATATGGCATGCATTGTAATTAACGGTTATATTTGGTATAATTTATATGTGAATCTGCTGTAAAATGCAAGTTTAATAAGAATTTGGAACATATGATATATGGTAAAGTTATGACCATAATCTGTGCTATGTAAATTTAATACAAACATAGGGTATATGATAATATTGTGAATCAAGACTATTATTTATGCACGTGAACTTAGGCAAGATTTATAATTAGGCAAGGTATGAAACTTTAAGAAGTGAGTAAATTTGTTATATTTGCCTAATTTGCTAGTTGCGTTACATTGCCTAATCTGCTAGTTCTGTTATATTGCTTAATCTGCTAGTTCTGCTCTACTGCCTAGTCTGCTAGATTTGTTCATCTGCCAAATCTGTCATCTGCTAAGTCTGTTGAAAATACTAAATCTGCTAGTTTGCTTAACCTGCTAAGTCGCCTAATCTGAGAAATCTGTTATCTACTATATCTGTTGAGTTGGTATAATTAGTCCGCTATTAACATAATCTGAATTGGCTATAGTTATGAATAATTGACATGTATATTAGGCGTGGGTATAAATGGTAAATCATTAATTAATTGGCCGCAAAGATAAACATGGCTAACTCGAGGTTAGAATGAGTTTGCGGCGTAATTCTGCCCGGAACCGCCCGACATAATCCAGTGGTCGCAAACAATAGGTTCTAATGTGAGAAGTTAGTCATAACGTGCTAGAAACCCGAGGTTAGACTCAGTTTGCGACAGAAACCTGCCCGGAACCAACCGGCCTAACCAGTAGCCGCAAACTGTCAGTCTGATGTGAGAGGTTTGGGCATTAATATTTAATTAATGAAAATCTGAGATAATTATGATGTCTAAAACGTGTTGGGTAAGGTTAAACCAATTGGACCAATGAGTCTGATAAACCCGTTTCGTGAATCCGAAGGCCCAATACAAAGTTAGATAATCTGGAACCAGTTAATCTGTAAGCCTGTTAATCCGAACATCTGATCCGTTAGTCTGAAAACCTGTTAACTTGATTTCTTAATCTGTGAACTAGTAAATCTGAATTCTGTATGTCTGAACTTGTAAACAAGTTAAATTGAAATCTGCTAGTCTGGGGGCACAAGGTTAGGAGGGGAATTACTTGTGTCATCTGTTGTTTGGGACCCATATTAGTCAGTAACCCTTTCTGGTATCAAAACTTTGACCCAACAGTTGGTAGGGTCCGGGCACGCTTACTGAACTAATTATAAGTGGTTCATTCTGATAATGGCGAGGGGTGTTGATGGTGCGTTCCAACCGGGTCATGTGCGTGCATGGATCCCAGTCTGCCTCTGAGGATGTAAGACGCCGTGACATCTGTAAATAGGTCTGTGCCAATTGGTTGTCACTTTAGGGAGTGATACACCCTAATGTGGGGCCGACACAGGATATTTATGTATTAGGGAGCCGATCGCTTGGGGTAGGGTTTTAGGGTACACTTAGTTCTGTCTGTTTCTGTTGGTACCGTCTGTTTCTGTTGGGTGGTAACACCTGTCTGTTTCTGCGTGGTACCGTCTGTTCGGGTGGTAAAGGCCCATTACTAGTGTACACCTAATTCTACATTCTGTTTCCGTAGGGATTAATCTGTTTCTGCTTCTGTCTGTTTCTGATCGGGTAGTAAAGGCCCATTATTAGCATTCTGTTTCTGTTAAATTATTCTGTACCCGTTCCTGCTTCAGTTTAGACATTAGGGTGACACCTAATTCTGTTATACTAGTATTAGTGCAGAGAAGTGTGAAGTAATAGTTTATGTCATTCTGTTCTTCTGTTATATCTGCTACATCTGTTACAGTTATCTCACATCCAGTTTTATGTTCATATCATATTATTATTATCTGTTCATATGCTGAAAGTCACTGGACTTGCCAGACTTTTTGTCTGACAATTGTTGTTTCGCCTCCTTTCTTCCGTCCCCCCCCAGGTTATCCAAGGAGGGAATACTTTAGCTTGATCCGGATTTCTCTTTGCTTGAAGTGCTTAAAGTATGGCTTGGCTCTGTATAGCTTCCGTTCTATGGGGATTATGATTTTAAACCATGCATTTTGAAGGCTTTTTTACAAGACTGATATTTTGTACTTGAATTCTGATATTTGAAAGGATGTAACCATATTGATTTCTGTTTCCGCTGTAATAAAGTTAAAAATGTTCAAGTACTGTTTTATCTGTCTTGTAAGTTTCTGTTCTGTTTACTAAAATGCTCCACCAAAGTTAAGGCATTCCCTTTGTGAGTGACCTTAACGGAGGTGGGGTGTTACACTTGGTATCAGAGCTGAAGGTTACCGGATTTGACAAAGAATTTTTGAAAACTATTTTCAAAAAGGTTTTGAAAAGGAAGTATTTTCAAAAGTAAAGCTTATTTTGAAAAACATAGTCCCCTAAGCCATATATCTATCTTTTGATCCTCTGCTTGAATCCTTGTTTCCTTCTTTCTTGAGTCTCTGGGGCTCCCGGCTTTCTGGGAGGTAACCTCGTCGAAGGGCAAAGTAGTGCCAGACTTCCATCGATAGCTGTAGTAGTTTCACCTGCGGCTAGTTTTCTTTAGAGCTTTGAAGGATTTTTCCGGGCGATGGAGGCAGCTTTCGAGGGATTGGTCAACATGTTACACAAGGATAGTAAAGATGAGAATGATGAGGTTTGGCTAAGGAGCACAACCCAAAGGTGAGAAACTCATATAGACTTAGTTCACAATGGAGGCAAAAGGGAAACACAAAAGAAGGAAGGAAAGTTTGAAGATAAGGAGGAGGAAAGTGTTTTACTTATGGAAGCTCGACTCATCTGAATAAGGATTACCGAAAGAGGAAGGGGAGGGTGCTTGCTTCAACTGTGGTGAGATGGGGCACTTTGCTAGGGACTACCCGAAGAAACGAAGGCAAGGACAGAGGACAGGACCAACTTCTGGAGGGCAGGCAAACACTCTCAAGGCTAGTGGATAGGATAGAAATAGGGAAAATTTCTGTAGAAGGTTTAATTTTCTTATCTGGTTATGGAGTTAAGACTCTTTCTGATTCTGTACTTGATACTCTGCACTTGAATACTAGTATTGTTTCTGACTCTGTTGTAGACTCAGACCCTTAAAGGGTATGACTCATCTGTTTTAAGTTAAGGTTTGAGGGATATCTGTGTTAGGCGTCAAATATGACGCATATATTCTGAGTTTTTGTGGGATATGATTTTATCATGCTTAGCTTCCGAAGAATCATTAGGGAACCTGATCTGTACCAGTAGTCTGTAAATATCTGAATACTTCTGATAAGATTTCCAGTTTTGACATTGTCTAAAGAGGGTAACCCTCTGGGTGTCAATCTGATGTTGATTTCGGTCTTCGGGGTTGACCCTTAGGGGAATTATTTTCTCAACCAATGTCTGATAGGAATCAAGTTTTTATTTTATCTGTACTCGCTTCCATCACTCGACTGTATCCTATCGATCGAGTGTTCAACTTATAGATAGGAATCCTAATGGGTGTAAACATGTGTTTGAGACATGTTATGTTTGATGGTTGCAAGTGGATGCAAGTGGTTGCTAGTGGTTGCTCGTGGACGCATATACACACACTAGGCACTAGATCGGCTCAAAAACACTCTCATACTGCATATAGATGTGTGAGCATTTTAAATTTTTATGGATGCAAAATGGTTGAATCAGCACATGGATGTTGCATATGAGTGGATGGTTGTGCACTCATATAGAAATGATATGTATCAAATAGGAAAATTGCATACATATTGGACTCATGGCACTGACATAATTCGCATTAAGGAGGTCAACTGAATCAGTAGACCGCCTGATATTTGCATTAGATAAGGAACATATACACACACTTTTGCAAATGTTCATAGAGCACTAGAAATTTCTAAGGACAATGGATGCTTGTGGATGATGACTGAGTAGATGAGTGATTGGATGGTAGGACACATTCTTCTTAACTTGAAGATTTCGGGGACGAAATCCTTTAAGGAGGGGAGAATGTAACACCCCATAATTCTGTTAATATTAATAGCCACAAATTAAAGAATAACTAATTACAGATGTGAGAATTAAGGGAAACGGGTTTCGCGGCTGCGTTCGTCTCGGAAAAATACGCGAAATAGAGTCCGAAATTTCGTAAATCGGAGTCCATATGACCAAGTTATGGCCTACTAAAGTTCAGAAAAAAAAATTTAAAACAACACAGACCAGGTCGACTGGGGAGTCGACCCTATAGTCGACCTTCCCCAGGGGGTCGACCCTAGAGTCGACCTGCCCCCAGGGGGTCGACCCTAGAGTCGACCCTAGTGTCGACCTGGGGGTCAACTTGCCTCCCGAATCTGCTTTTCTGCCTGGGTGCGTTCTGATGTATCTGGTCTCGTTTTCTGTCTAGATTCGTCTGCCTAAACCTATTTAAACAGCCCCAAACCCAGCCTTCTCTACACACAATTCTATTCTGCTTCTTCTCTGCCTCTGTTCTAGTAAAAATAAAAATGGCGTCGCTACTCTGTTGGAATCAAAACTAGAAGCTAATCAACATCAACCTAAGCAATTCAATTCAAATTTGAGATAAAAGCTTCTGCAACAATTCTGTAACAACAAAAGTTCTTTCTTTAATCCAATCAAGGCAAGTACAGTTATTTTCTGCTATAAACATTAATTATAATTCTGATATGCTTTTAAATCTGAATCTGAGATTGTATATCTGTCAGATCTGTTTTTCTGTGACTGTTCTGTATCCCTTTCTGCTTCCTTTCTGTCTCTATAGCCAGGCTACCACGAGCCTGTGCCTAATCTCATAAGAGATTAACGTATGAACGCAAACTTTGGGACAAATAATGAATGATGCGAAATTTGACAAGACTGAATTGAACGTATGACTTTAGATCTGAGGCATAAAATATATTGACATATGACTTGGGATTGGATGCATGAATTTGACTGTGAACATGTAATTTATATATGTTGTATGCATAGTGTACGTTGTAATCTAGATCTGTAACTAATTAGAGAAATGAACATATGTTATTTAGATCTGTAATTAATTAGAAAAATAAGCATATGTTGTAAACTAGTTTTAGACCTATGCATATTCTGTGATAAAAGAAGAGAGGAACCATTGTAAGATTACATATGATTTGAGACTTCGGACAAAATGCACATAAAAGTCAAGATCTGATTTTTAGAAGATATGATTTAAAGATTTAGATTGTTGGGTATAGTTTGCATAATGATTCATGACTTAAAAAGAAGAAGATATGGAAACTTAGGTGTAAAGATTTACATTAATTAGGATATCTATTATTGCGATTACACCTAAATAGGGATTTTTGGATATATGGCATGCATTGTAATTAACGGTTATATTTGGTATAATTTATATGTGAATCTGCTGTAAAATGCAAGTTTAATAAGAATTTGGAACATATGATATATGGTAAAGTTATGACCATAATCTGTGCTATGTAAATTTATTACAAACATAGGGTATATGAAAATATTGTGAATCAAGACTATTATTTATGCACGTGAACTTAGGCAAGATTTATAATTAGGCAAGGTATGAAACTTTAAGAAGTGAGTAAATTTGTTATATTTGCCTAATTTGCTAGTGGCGTTACATTGCCTAATCTGCTAGTTCTGTTATATTGCTTAATCTGCTAGTTCTGCTCTACTGCCTAGTCTGCTAGATTTGTTCATCTGGAAAATCTGTCATCTGCTAAGTCTGTTGAAAATACTAAATCTGCTAGTTTGCTTAACCTGCTAAGTCGCCTAATCTGAGAAATCTGTTATCTGCTATATCTGTTGAGTTGGTATAATTAGTCCGCTATTGACATAATCTGAATTGGCTATAGTTATGAATAATTGACATGTATATTAGGCGTGGGTATAAATGGTAAATCATTAATTAATTGGCCGCAAAGATAAACATGGCTAACTCGAGGTTAGAATGAGTTTGCGGCGTAATTCTGCCCGGAACCGCCCGGCATAATCCAGTGGTCGCAAACAATAGGTTCTAATGTGAGAAGTTAGTCATAACGTGCTAGAAACCCGAGGTTAGACTCAGTTTGCGACAGAAACCTGCCCGGAACCAACCGGCCTAACCAGTAGCCGCAAACTGTCAGTCTGATGTGAGAGGTTTGGGCATTAATATTTAATTAATGAAAATCTGAGATAATTATGATGTCTAAAACGTGTTGGGTAAGGTTAAACCAATTGGACCAATGAGTCTGATAAACCCGTTTCGTGAATCCGAAGGCCCAATACAAAGTTAGATAATCTGGAACCAGTAATCTGTAAGCCTGTTAATCCGAACATCTGATCCGTTAGTCTGAAAACCTGTTAACTTGATTTCTTAATCTGTGAACTAGTAAATCTGAATTCTGTATGTCTGAACTTGTAAACAAGTTAATCTGAAATCTGCTAGTCTGGGGGCACAAGGTTAGGAGGGGAATTACTTGTGTCATCTGTTGTTTGGGACCCATATTAGTCAGTAACCCTTTCTGGTATCAAAACTTTGACCCAACAGTAGGTAGGGTCCGGGCACGCTTACTGAACTAATTATAAGTGGTTCATTCTGATAATGGCGAGGGGTGTTGATGGTGCGTTCCAACCGGGTCATGTGCGTGCATGGATCCCGGTCTGCCTCTGAGGATGTAAGACGCCGTGACATCTGTAAATAGGTCTGTGCCAATTGGTTGTCACTTTAGGGAGTGATACACCCTACTGTGGGGCCGACACAGGATATTTATGTATTAGGGAGCCGATCGCTTGGGGTAGGGTTTTAGGGTACACTTAGTTCTGTTTGTTTCTGTTGGTACCGTCTGTTTCTGTTGGGTGGTAACACCTGTCTGTTTCTGCGTGGTACCGTCTGTTCGGGTGGTAAAGGCCCATTACTAGTGTACACCTAATTCTACATTCTGTTTCCGTAGGGATTAATCTGTTTCTGCTTCTGTCTGTTTCTGATCGGGTAGTAAAGGCCCATTATTAGCATTCTGTTTCTGTTAAATTATTCTGTACCCGTTCCTGCTTCAGTTTAGACATTAGGGTGACACCTAATTCTGTTATACTAGTATTAGTGCAGAGAAGTGTGAAGCAATAGTTTATGTCATTCTGTTCTTCTGTTATATCTGCTACATCTGTTACAGTTATCTCACATCCAGTTTTATGTTCATATCATATTATTATTATCTGTTCATATGCTGAAAGTCACTGGACTTGCCAGACTTTTTGTCTGACAATTGTTGTTTCGCCTCCTTTCTTCCGTTTCCCCCCCAGATTATCCAAGGAGGGAATACTTTAGCTTGATCCGGATTTCTCTTTGCTTGAAGTGCTTAAAGTATGACTTGGCTCTGTATAGCTTCCGTTCTATGGGGATTATGATTTTAAACCATGCATTTTGAAGGCTTTTGTACAAGACTGATATTTTGTACTTGAATTCTGAGATTTGAAAGGATGTAACCATATTGATTTCTGTTTCCGCTGTAATAAAGTTAAAATTTTTCAAGTACTGTTTTATCTGTCTTGTAAATTTCTGTTCTGTTTACTAAAATGCTCCACCAAAGTTAAGGCATTCCCTTTGTGAGTGACCTTAACGGAGGTGGGGTGTTACACTGGGTTTCGGGGTTTGTGTCGCGAGGTGGAAGCAGGGGGGTCCAGCGTCGCACGAGGAGAAGGGAGGAAGGAGGAGGAGGTGAACGCGATGGAGGAGAAGGCGAGGGAAGAGGAAGGAGGGGGGGGCAGCGATGGCACGGGGATCGATCCCGATCCCCTTTTTCTTTTTTCTTTTTTTTCGTGAATGGATGAAGAAAGGGGGGGGGGGCAGAGAGAAAGGATATGGAAAGGGGGGATTATTTTAATTTTATATTATTTTAATTTCAAAAGGTAACTTTTTCATTCGACCTCGAAACAAGGCCCACCGCCTGTCGTCCGTAGCCTTTTACCCCCATTCCGAACACAACGGGATATGTATCGTAAGCTGATTTGATCATTTCGATCAGTTTTCGTCAAAATCAACATATAACTCTATATATTGAATTTGAACGCGCATTTCAATTTACCGGGGTCACATACTAACTCTATAAATCCCAAAAAAATATTTTCTAGCTTCGTATTGACGATACGGTCTTAACAAAACTAATTTCGTCGAATTCCGAGACCGTTGGAAATATGGCCATTTCCCAGTCGATTAAAATCAACTGAAACTGGTCAAACGCGTTTTCCTTTGCCACGCTCACATATTGATTCAAAAAATTATGAAATTTGGAATCTAGCAACTTGACATCACGGATCCAACAGAAGTGGTTTCGTCGAAATCCGAGGTCGTTTGCAAAATTTCCATTTTTAAGGGCCTGAATTCCATAGCGACTATTCAGAAATTTCAGCTGGACATAACTTTTGAATCCCGCTATGAAATTTTGATTTTTCGGATTCGTTGGAAAGATATCCACCAATAGATTCAAATATTTTTGGTTTTGCTAAAATCCAGTTTATTTTGCACCTGGTACATTCATTTGAAGTTTGAAATCGAATTATCGAACTACCGCGCCATTTTCAATTCCTTTTATAATTTAAAATAAATATTTATATTCCAACGACGATCTATATAATATATACGTTTGAATTCTATTCAAAACAAATTTCTCGTCGTTATTATTTAAAATAATCAAAATTCGCTGAAATTGCCAAAATAAAAATTTTAAATTGGCCAAGATTTTCGGGTTATTACATACATTAGATTAAAAATAACATTTTTTTGGTTAGAAATGTTGCATTAGATTAAAAATAACATTTTTTTTTAGGAATGTTACATTAGATTAAAAATAACATTTTTGTTAGAAATGTTACATTAGATTAAAAATAACATTTTTTGTTAGGAATGTTACATTAGATTAAAAATAACATTTTTGTTATAAATTGTCATGTTAGATAAAAATAACATTTCAGTTATAAAATTATCATGTTAGATAAAAATATCATTTTAGATAAAAATATCATGTTAGATAAAATTGTCATTTTAGATAAAAATGTCATGTAAGGTAAAATTGTCATTTTAAATAAAATGTCATGTTATGATAAAAATGTCATTTTAGATAAAATGTCATGTTAGGATAAAATTGTCATTTTAGATAAAAATGTCATGTTAGAATAAAAGGTCATTGTAGTTAAATATGTCATTTATGTTAGAGATAAATATGTCATTTATGTTAGAGATAAATATGTCATTTATGTTAGGGATAAAAATGTTGAAACTTCAAAATTCACATTTTTAATGTAAAGATAAAATATATAAAATATTCATTGAATGGATAATAATGTTGAAACAGTAAAAATTTACATTTTTAATGTAAAGCATGATTTATGTAAAATGATCATTGGTTTAAATATAAAAATGTTTAACAATAAAAAGTTTACATTTTTATTGTATATGAGAAAATATGAAAAATGAACATTTGTTTTAAAAGATTCAAGTCAATAAAAATTTTGTTTACATTAAAATTTACACTTGAATGTATGTATGAGTCATATTAAAAGATTCATTGCTTGAAATTTTGTTTTTACATTAAAATTCACATTGTTAGTTTAAAAATGAATCATTAGAAAAAGGTCCATTGTTTGAAAAATGTTTTTACATTAAAGTTTACATTTTTAATGTAAATGAATCATATGAAAATAAAAGATTTATTGTGTAATAAAAAAATGTTTTGACATTGAAATTTACATTTTTAATGTAAATAAATCATTAGAAAAGGTTTCATGGTTTAATAAACTCTGTTAACATTAAAATTACATCTTTAATGTAATAATGGATTGATTAAAAAGATTAAACTTTGGTAAAAATGTGTTAACATAGGAAAGTACATTTTTAATGTACAAAAGATTATATAAAAAGATTAAAATTTGATTATAATATGTTTACATTAAAAAGCTCATTTTTAATGTATAAAAGGATTCAATAAAAAGATTATTGTTTGATAAAAAAAATTACATTAAAAAATACATTTTTAATGTAAGTAGGAATAATTAAAATATGCATTTTTTAATATTAACATTTACATGTTATAGAAGTAGAAATGTTCATTTGTTTGATATCAACATTAACATGTTAGAGAAATAGAAAAATGTACATTGGTAAAACATTATCATGATTATGTTAGCGATATTAGAAAATAATTCAAATTGAATTATAATTGGTTAAATTTATTAACCAATGATTTATGTATGTAAACTGTTGTTGTTTGAAAACCCCACACGGGTATTGGGATGATATTTGTCATACACTAGTCCTGATGTTTAGTTATATATATCAATCGATGGATTGACAATCTGTGATGAGCATTATTTATTTATTTATTTTAATGCTCACACAGTTATAAATTCACTTTGGATGTGAATGGATTGTTTATTGATTATTTCTCATTATTGTTATATACATGCGTTGTATGAAATCCATATAACTGAATTTATATGGTAATTGATTGAGTCGCACTCCGACTCAGAATATTTTTAATATAAAATATGTTTAAAATAAAGAATCTTTTGAAAATATGAATATTTTAAAATTCTGAATATTTTAAAATAATATTCAGTGTAAAATAAAATTATGACGAATATAATAATATAAAAATGTGAAGCCGAATTAAGTAGCAAACGTTATTTTAACCCGAACGAGTTTATCGATCGATTTGATTTACTTTATAATGGACATCGAAAGAAGTGATTTATAAATCTAATATTTTGTAAATATAAATATTTAATATGATAAAAATATAGAATGTTCATTTTTTATTCAAAATTGAAAACGAAGTTAAAATCGTTTTAAAATGAATTTATAAATGATTTATAAAATATGTTTTAAATAGTAAACGATGAAATATATGTAACATATATATATATATATATATTATATTTAATGGCCTGAATAGAACGCAACGCGCAGCGACCGTTCACGAATTTCAACCATTAATTTCAAATTAATGTAACAGGAGATCCGACCGTCGGATTCTCCTAAAACCAGAACCATTTGGTTTGTATCGAAAAGAGCTTTCCAATGAATATAAGAGGTTTGAAATTTAACGGTTGGATTTGGAATTATGTCTAAATCAATTTCAGAAAAGGTAGCTATGGATGCAGTTCAGTGGCCGTTATTGGAAACCGACTGTACGGGTCTTGATAAAATTATTAAAAATATTAATAAATTGTGTAAAATCATAATAAATGGTTTGGAAAGATTTTGGATGGAAAATTCCATATTTGAAAAGATAAAAATATATTTTTATCAGTATGAATTTGTTATTAACTAGAATAAATCTTTAGATTAAGATTTAATGGAGTTTCAGACTAATCAATATTTAATTCGAATTAAATAAATAAATTGGATTTTTGGATTTGTCGTGAATGGTGTCTTCAATAACACCATTCTTGAACCCAGTAGAGAAAAGAATAAATCTTTTAATTAAGATTATTAGAGTTTCCAATTATATTTAGTAATTCGAATAAAATGAAATGTGAATTGGGTTGATTGTGAACTGTGTTTTAAACGACATTTGTTCTTCAACCCAGTTAACAGTGGAAATATAATTTGGAAGTTATAAATCTTTTATTAAGATTTAATATAAATTCTCTAGAGTAAAGTTTTTCAATTTAATATATTAAATTGGAATTGAATGGGATTCGATTTAATAATAATCGAGATGAGATTCTGTAAAAGAAGACCATTACTATATATGGAATTTAATAGGCTTTACCGTTATTCCATTTTTATTATTAGTCTGATACAGAAACTTTTTAATATATTTATTTGTTTTCTGTGAAAATTCCATATTTAATGGAAGATGGTTTTGGGTTTATCGTGAACTGTGTTTTAAATGACATTGGTTCTTTAACTCAGTTAAAGACAAGATTACTTTCTTAAAGTTGAATAATCATATAATAATGATTTTTGATATTAAAACCAAATTATAGTTTTAATGAATCTTTGAAAAGAAGATTAAAGAATGAATTTAAGGAATTTATATTTGATAAAATTAACGGGAAAGTTTCCCTGATAATGCGAATATTTTATTTAAAATAATATTCTGAATTGGAATGAGGCGTATGATGTGTTTTTATAGCACTTAATTTTTTATTATAAAATACGCGAGTTATTCGGAAAGACCGGGTTTAACCCATTCTGAATAATTACTACGATGATTAAAAGTAAAAGATGAAGACGGTGGTTGAAGACCGTAGGTCTTCACACCGTTTGGATGATTACTGATGTCTTGATTGGGAGGCATCCACAGACAAGGTAATAAGTGGTTATCGTCCAGACGTACTTGGAGATCGATGGATATGCGAGCACCTCTCTCCTGTATTGGACATTTGGGACGAGGAATAAGGTGTCTCCGGTTTCGTTCAGACCTAGAACGGACTTGTAAATGGATGTGTGTCTGACATTGGATTTCATTCCATGTAAATTAAATTGATTTCTATTTAATATATACTTGTGGTGGCGGAGAATTTATTCTCTTGCTTAACACCCTTCTCTGAGATGCACGAGCTTAGAGGTTATATATTTGTAGTTATCGATCGCATGGCGTGGATTGTCAATGTGGCATGCCAAGATGCAAATGATCAAGGCTTTTATTGAAAAGCAGGGCCTTGTGTTTGATGATCAACGCATAACTTTATTTAGCTTAGCTTTGTGTAGCGTAAATTCGCGAGCTTCACACCCCGGTAAGAGTCAGAAACGGGACATGGGAACACAAGGAGTGCACACGTTTCTTTCTAGCCAGGAGTGGTATCAGGGTTTTGCAAGCCCTGACATTTTACTTATGTGGATGATGGATTATGAGGCCTCAGTTATATTGGTCGATAGTGACCAATTTATAGGTTCAATAGGACCAGGAAGTGTTTGTTCAGGAATTGCCAATCCACTAAAGTATTTGTGGACCGACCCTGCAGGATCCAAGGGTTCGCCAGCGTCCGACTCCTGAGACATTTGCCAGAGTATCTCGAATCGGT
Organism: Allium sativum; assembly: GCA_030737875.1. Taxonomy (NCBI): domain Eukaryota; kingdom Viridiplantae; phylum Streptophyta; class Magnoliopsida; order Asparagales; family Amaryllidaceae; genus Allium; species Allium sativum. The sequence continues at coordinate 384,707,099 of CM060924.1, forward strand.
AAGGAGATCGTCCCTAGCCTTGACTCATGATGGAAATCCGACTTCCAATACGACATCATGCAGTTTTGATTGTAGAACTAGTATGGAGACATAGTGTATGGTAGCTATGCCATCTATGATTGATACATTATGATTGAAATTGTTTTTGAAATATATATACACTAATAATAATATCAATCCATTTTATCGTACCAAGTATTTTTTTACCATTATAAGGTAAAACTCTATCCTCCGGTTTGCGTTGCATTGTGTGATGGGACTTGAGTCTTATAATGGTTTCATTTTTCTGAAAAGGATTACGTTGTTTAACAATTTACTTCATTTAAATTATGCACTGGCAATCCAATGGAGTAAACCCGTTCCGCGTTAGCGGCATGGTCTTGTGATTAGCCTTATTATTAGATAAGTTAAGTAAGATTTCTCATACCAGTCCCATGACTGACCCGTAGTTTGTTTCACTAGCAAACTCGGGTGTTCTTATTTTCCACACGGGCAGTCGAGTAGCTTATTTTGCAGAAATATTGAGCAGGATTCTGGATCGAAGCATAAAGCTATGTCCAGAGCATTGATAGTCTTCCGCTGTGTTGGTTTATTTGTTCCGCTGCAATGTATTACATTTATTGTAAATTATCTTCCGCTGTATTATAATCGATGTACTCTGATATATTCTGTACTGACGTAACATTATTATGATGTTTATAAAAGTCTTCTGTTATTTGTTCTAATGTGTTGTATGCCCAAAGTTAGCGTATTCGGGCCTTTGAACGGTCTTAGTCGGTTTTGCGATCAATTAGGTCTGAGCAAAATCCTGGTCGTTACAAGAAGCTTATACAGTTTGGATTGATGTAGAGGTGGATCTAGAAGCTTTCTTGTAGAAATTGAATTACGAGATGCATGCCATTGGACAAGCTATTAGATCAATTGTGGCTTGGCGTAAGGATTTCGTTGTCTTCGACTAGTGTACTCCCGTAGGGTACGTAATCTTTTATGGACCAAACTTTTATCGTTCTTATATACTTTTTGTGTTGTGTTGATGTATATATTTTGGAATGACTATGATCTTTATAGCGGTATAGTTGGTGATGTAAATGACTATTTTATATTGTTTTGTTGGGTATGTATTGTATTTTGATCAAAAACTATGATTATTAATACATATGAATGAATTTGATTTAGTTATACTTGTTGCACCGATATATGAATTATATTATTATTAATATGTGAATAATTGTGCATGTATTATTTTTTCAAATTTAAAATGAAACTTTCAATTATAGTTGTAATAAAACATATTACAACTGTCAAAAATAGTTGTAAAAACTATGAAATCACAACGGTGCGTAACAGTTGTAATAGGTATTACTACAACGGTGCATAACAGTTGTAGTAGGTATTACTATAACGGTGTATAACAGTTGTAAAAGATTTTTGTCCATTACAACTTCTTAATATACACCAATGTAATCATCGTTGTAAAAAGTTATTTATAACTGCTTTCCACCATTGTAATATGGTGATTCTGTTATAGTGGATCATAGGTGGAGTAAGATCAATTGAGGATGGATGATCGTTTGAAGACATTTTCATGTTGATAATATGTGTTTATCTTTGTTTTATATAAAGTAAGTACCAGGCTTTTTATTTATAGTTAATTGTCTCTTAATTTCAGAAATTTCCTTTGTGGATTAGAAATAACGTAGAATGTGAACCTATAATTAAGAAACATCAAGTAGTCAAATGGTAAAGATATATGCCTAGTTACCAAGCCACCAGGGTTTAAGTCCTGGTTGATGCAAAAATTCAATTTTTTTTTTCAATACAACATTTTGTAAATCTTTAAATGATATTATTTGAGAAGACCTGAATTTCCCCGTGAAGGAAAGCCCGGATCGAATTGAGAACAAGACGAATCAGAACACAAACAGAAGAACATTTCATTGCCTATTACAACAATTTCATCAGAATACAAGAATATAAAGAGTATGAATAAATATTACACATTTTCTAAATACCAGAGATTTGCAAATTACAATGCAGCGGAAAATAATACAAAAACACAACTGAAAGGAATATACGGATGCAGAGCTTTCCGAATATCATTCCAGCTATAAACCAGGATTCTGTGAATATAAATCTGCAAAACCAAAACTATTAGCTGCCGATGCAGAAAATAGGGGCACCCAGAGTTTAGGTTAAAACAATAAACTCCAGGTCAGTCATGTGACTGGTGTGAGAACTAAAACAGTTATTTAAAAACTTTATTTTAATTAGATATATCAAGGGACCACGCCGTATAACACGGAACGGGTTTCCTCCCAAGAATACCAGTGCATATAACAAAACAATGCAATGCTTTTTGAAAAAATGAAGCTATTATAAGACCCAGGTCCTATCACACAATGCAAGTCTAGCCAGGGGATAGGGTTTTCCCTTATAATACCCAAACATGCTTGGTACGTTATAAAAATCATTTGATACTATTATAAGTGCATAGTGTGTAAAACAACTTCAAATATAAATGTATCAATCCTAGACGGCATGGGTACCATATATCATGTCGCCAATACTAGGCTCTACAATCAAAACCGAAAATGTCACGTATTGGAAGTTGGATTTCCATCCGTGAACCAAGGCAAGGGATCGTCCTTACCGCTTCGAGACACTCTACCCTGTGTCTCAGGCAAGTACTGTCAAGCCTTTGGATCGTCAGGGCCGGTCCACCCAATGTGGATTAAAATGCCCAAACACTACGTTTCCCCACCCTATGGGGCGTAACTAAGCCAAACGACTCCATCGGCCCGGGAACGAACGATATAACCGAGGCACCTCCCTATCCATTATCCACATAAGTAAAATGCCAGGGTGTGCAAAACACTGACACCACTCCTAGCTAGAAGGAAACGCATGCCTTCCCTGATGTCCTCTCCCGTTTCTGGTTCACACCAGGGTGTGAGGCTCGCGAATCAACGCTACACAAAGCTATGCTACATTAAAGTCATGCTTTGATCATCAACCACAAGAATCTGCTTTTCAACAGAAGCCTTTATCATTTGCATCTCAGCATGCCACATAGGCAATTCACGCTATGCAACCGATGTATATCAATCACACAGAATGAAATCCAATGTCAAACACACATCCATTTACAAGTTCGTTTTGGGTCTGAACGAAACCGAGGCACCTTATTCCTCCCCCATATGTCCAATATATGGGAGTGGCCCTCGCATATCTGGTCGATCTCCAAGTACGTCTGGACGATCACCACTTATTACCTTGCCTTGAGTGTACAGCCCAATCAAGACATTAGTATTCATCCAAACGATGTGAAGACCTTCGGTCTTCAACCACCATCTTCATCCTCGACATATCGTCGAATCAGTTATTCAGAATAGGATAAACCTGGTCTTTATGAATAACTCACGTATATAGTAAACAAGTGCTATAAAAACACAACATATGCCTCATTCCAATCCATCTATTCAAATATTCATATACTTTGGGAAAGGTTCCAATTAATTTTATCAAAGATAAATTCTTTAAATTTATTCTTTAATCTTCCTTTGGATATCATTTCAATCTAATTAAAGATGCATTAAAACTCCACTTGGTTTTAATCTTCCAAAAAATTAATATTAACGATTGTTTAACTTGGGAAATCATATCCTGTCTTTAACTGGGTTAAAGAACCAATGTCATTTAAAACACGGTTCACGATAAACCCAAAATCACATTCCAGTCCATCAGCCTTTAACCGTAAATTAGCAAGTGAACAATTCCCTAAGTATTAACCCCGAAGGCCGAAACCAACATCAGATCAATACCCAGGAAATCATTCAACTTAACTAATCTCCAGTTAGTTTGTGATTTTCTTAACTCCAATGGGTCTAAGAACAGTATTATTAAAGTTACCATTCACGACAACCCAAAATCTTATTTCTGTCTTTAACTGGGTTAAAGAACCAATGTCCTTTAAAACACGGTTCACGATAAACCCAAAATCACATTCCATTCCAACGGCCTTTTACCATAAATTAGCAAGTGAACAATTCCCTAAGTATTAACCCTGAAGGCCGAAACCAACATCAGATCAATACCCAAGAAACCATTCAACTTAACTAATCTCCAGTTAGTTTCTGATTTTCTTAACTCCATTAGGTCTAAGAATAGTATTATTAAAGATACCATTCACGACAACCCAAAATCTTATTCCTTTGTTAATTGGGTTAAAGAACAAGAGTTATTTAAAACACCATTCACGATAAACCCAAAGACCAATTTCAATTCAATTCCAATTAAATACTAATTAATTGGTATACTTCATTAAATCTAAATAAAAAGATTTAATCTTTTCTCAACAAGGTTCAAGAACAGTGTTAATGAAGAACCATTCACGACAAACCCAAAATTACATTTAATATTAAATACAAGGCTCTAAATAGAAAATATGTCGGCTTATATTCAATATCAAATTCTGGAATCAACAAATTCCTACACAATATCCGTAAAATCACGTAATCCAATATCGAAATATTCCGAAGATAATTTCGATTCAAATCCATTCCAATTCATATATTGGAAATTCCGGTTATTTTTAAAACCATTTCAAATCCAATTTATTTATTTAAAAATATTGGATTTTTAATTCTAGTTCAAAGCTAGTTCATTTCGACAAAAATATATTTTTATCTTTCCAAATATGGGATTTTTCATCCCAATTCTTTCAAAATCATTTATTATGAATTTACAAAAATTATTGATATTTTTAATAATTTTATCAAGGCCCGTACAGTCGATTTCCATAAACGGCCATCAACTGCACTTACAACGACCTTTTCCAAATTTGATTTGGACATAATTCCAAATCCAACCGTTAGATTTCAAATCTCTAATTCGTTAGAAATCTTTTTTCGATACGAACCCAACGGTTCCAGTTTTAGGAGAATCCGACGGTCGGATCTCCCGTAATGTCCGTTCGAAGTCAATTGTCGAAACTCGCGAACTGCCGCAGCGCGGCGCGTTCTATTCAGGCCATTATATTCTATATAATATATATTTCATCGATTTCCCTTTAAAATGTATTTTATAAATCGTTTTAAATTCGTTTTCAACGGTTTCAACTTCATATTCAATTTCAAATCAAAATTGAATATTCCATATCATCGATATATATATATGATTGTATTTTCAAAACATTAGATTTCAAAATCAATTCCTTTTTTGATATTCATTATAAAAATGAATAAAATCGATATAAATATCATTCACGTCAAAATGGCGTTAATCTAATCAACACGGCTTTATATATTTAAATATTTTCGTGTCCATCCCAAATTGGACATCAAAACCAAATTTTGATCTTTTACTGAATATTATTTTAAATATTCATTATTTTTAAATAATCGTTATTTTAAAGTATTCATTCCTTTGTGAACTGGAAGCAAACACAGTCAATTACCATATAATTTGATTTATATGGATTTCATACATGCATGTATATAACAACAATCAAACACAGTCAAGCATAATCCAGAGTGCATTCTACACTGCATAAGCATCAAATATAAATATTTTACGCTTATTACAGTCTGTCAACCAATCGATTGACATATAACTAAATATTGGGATTTGTGAGTTTCAATCAACAAATAATGAATTTTATTTGTGTAGTTAGGCGATGTGTAAAATTTATCATCCCAATCAATGTCAGTCAAATGTGTGTACATAAACAAATTGTCCGATTTGTTTATAAATATTTATTTTATTCTTATACACGTTAAAAATTATATTTTTAACTATAAAATATTTTATTCCATTCCACATCACACAATCAATTTTCACAACACAAACAAACAAGCATACAAGTCGTCCATGGTCTTTGGACGATGGGTGTCCGGTGCTGCTAAACACGGTCTGCATCCTAGTATATATTTAACTAGAAAATTAAATCAAAGTGAGAAGTTCTCACGTTTGGGTTCCACTCCGCCGTGCTTTGATTGTCGATCTATGTAGTATACCTACGTTAAAATTATATTTTTAACCAATCAGTAATTATTTCTTTGTATGATTATTTTATAAATAATATACATAGGTTAAAAATTATATTTTTATCTTTATAAAAGAAAATCCATATTTTTATAACAACACTACATAGTAAAAATCACATTTTTCTATTGCTAAAGAATATATAAAAATCACATCTTTATTTTCTTTATAATATAAAAATCATATTTTTATTATCTCAATAATATAAAAATCGAATCTTTATTCTCACTACTTCCTGATAAAAATAAAGTTCATATTTTTATTTCAAAAATCATATCTTTATACATTTCAAAAATCATATTTTTATACATTTCAAAAACCATATCTTTATACATTTCTACTTTAAAAATCATATTTTATATAAACAAAAATCATAGCTTTTGTTCATAAAAATCAAAGCTTTTCATAATTAAAAATCTCTCTTTTTTATTGTTGTGAATCTTGTATAAAAATCAGGTCTTTAAAAAAACTATTTACATTAAATAAGATAAAGCAAATGAATTAAAGAAACTTACATTGTTTTAAGGAAAAGGGGGGAAGGGGTGGAATGACGCTCGTTGGAGGTGAAGGAGAGGGAGCAGGCGGTGGTGGATGGCGCAGTTGGCGGCGGCGGGCGTTGGCGGGTCATCAGCGGTGGTTTTGGGCGAGGTAGGGATTGGGGGTACAATTTTTGATAGAGAAGGGGAGAGGGAAGAGGCGTTGGAGGGGGTGTGAGCCTCGACGGCGGTTGGTTGGTGGCTCCGATGATGGGAGTGGCGGTCGCGACGCAGGGCTGGGCGGTTTTGAGGAGCGGCAGTGTTTTTTTTAATATTTTTTTCTTCGATCTGAGAATTAACAGTGGGTGGGGGGATAAAGGTAAAAGGGGTGTTGACTTTTTATTTATTTTATTATTTTTAACTCTCAAAAAGTAACTTTTTATTTTGAACTCCAAATCAAACTTACCTACTATCGCCCCTAGCTAATTACCCTATTCTGAACCCAATGGGATATGTCCGGTAAGCTGATTCGACCATTTCGATCAGTTTCTGTCAAAATCAAAATATAAATCTATATATTGAATTTGAACGCACATATTATTTACTGGGGCCACATACGGACCCCAAAAATTCCAGAAAAATAAATCTGGCTATGTTTTGACGATATGGTACTAACAAAACTAATTTCGTCAAATTTAGAGACCGTATGAAAAATGGTCATTTTCTGGTTGATCCAAATTGATTGAAACTGACAAAACACGTTTTACTTCGCCACGCTCACATATTAATCCCAAAAATTATGAATTTTGGAATCTAGCAATAATTTGACATCTCGGATCCAACAAAAGTGGTCTCGTCGAAAATGGAGGTCGTGCAAAATGGCTATGTTTACGGTCTATATTTCCATACTGAATTTTCAATTGGACATAAATTTTTATTCCCGCTATGAAATTTCAATTTTTCAGATTTGTTGGAAAGATATTCTCAAATAGATTCAAATATTTTTGGTTTTGCTAAAATCCGGTTTATTTTGAATCCTGTACATTCATTTGAAATTGAAATTTCAAACTACCGCGCCATTTCCAATTCCTTTTATATTTAAAATAAAATATTTATATTCTAACGTCGATTCAAATAAATATATACATTCTAATTCTATTCAAAATAAATTTCTCGTCGTTATTATTTAAAATAATCCATTTTAAATATTCAAAATTCAGTAAAATCGCCGAAATAAAATTTTTAAATTGGTTCGGATTTTCCGGGTTGTTACACTATTCCTAGTTCTCATCTTAGTTTTATAAATGTACTTTCAAGTAAAGGTTTAGTAAAGATATCTGCTATTTGATTTTCAGATGAAATAAATTTTAGGTTTATTATATCTTTTTCAATGTTCTCACGTAAAAAGTGATGACGTATATCAATATGTTTAGTTTGAGAATGATTAATTAGATTTTTAGATAAATTTATTGCACCAGTATTATCGCAATAGATTGTTGATTTTGATAAATTAATGTTAAAATCTTTTAGTGTTTGTTGCATGTATATAACTTGAGCAGAAGCCAAAGCTGTTGACATATATTTAGCTTCGCACGTAGATAGCGAAACGCAATTTTGTTTCTTGCTAAACTAAGAGACTAGTGATTTTCCAATTAAATGACAAGTACCACTTGTACTTTTACGATCCGTCCATGAACCTCTGAAGTCAGCATCACTATAGGATACTAATCCGAAAGAACAATCTTTCAGATAGAAAAGTCCAAAATCTTTAATATTGCTTAGATAACGTAATATACGTTGTACTGCTCGTAAATGTGATTCGTTTGGATTGGATTGAAATCGTGCACATAAACAAACACTCATCATTATATCTAGTCAGCTAACTATTAAATATAATAATGATCCAATCATACTACGATACAATTTTTTATCAACATTTTTGCCATTTCCATTCCAAATAATTTAATTTAATTATTACAATATTTTTCTTGATTTATAAAGTTGCCATTAGATAATTGTTTAATTTGTAGACCAAGAACATAAGATAATTCTCCTATATGGGACATTTCAAATTCTTTAGTCATAATTTCTGAAAATTCTTGACATAATTTTTCATTAGTAGAACCGAAAATAATATCGTCTACATATATCTGAATTATTAATATATCCTTTTTAGCTCGTTTCATAAATAATTTTTGATTAACCTTTCCAATTTGAAATCCCGACCTTATTAAATAATTCTTTAGACGTTCATACCAAGCACAGGGTGCTTGTTTTAAACCATATAAAGCATTTTTCAATTTATATACATAATCAAGGTTATTTTCGTGTGGAAATAAAGGAGGTTGTTTAACATATACATTTTTTATATATCCATTTAGGAAAGCACTTTTTATGTCCATCTGATATAATTTAAAATTATGAAAACATGCACAGGCTAGTAAGATACAAATTCCTTCTTCTTACTTTATTCCTTCTTCTTAATTATATCCTTGTGCAACTAGTCTTTCTTTATTTCTAGTTATATTTCCTGATTCGTTAGCTTTGTTGTTATAAACCCATTTTGTATCGATGGCTGCTTGATCACTTGGTCTAGGAACTAATTCGCAAACTTCACTGCATTTAAACTGATTGAGTTCTTCTTACATGGCTATCTATAATCAAATTTTCATCAATATATGCTTCTTTTGGATTTTTTGGGTTCTATATAAGATTAGAAAGCTATGTGACATACTAAATTTAATTGATATCTAGCTCTTACATTTAAAGCTATATCTCCAATATTATTTTGAACTAGGTGATCTTGTAATATTTTTGGTGGAGATATTAATTCATTAATATTTTGAACAATGTTTTCATCTTCCCTAGTACTTTGATTGTTATTTTCCTTCTTATTTTGACTAGTATTTTCATTTTCTATATCAGTAGAAATAGTATTTTCATTATCGTTATTACGAATAACATTTTCATCTTCTTTATAATTATAAATAAAAAAATTGTCTTCTCTAGAATTTTTTATTTTCAAATTTTCATTACTATATGAATTTTGATTAATATTTTCATCGAAAAATACGTGAAGTGTTTCCTCAATTTTGTTATTCTTTTGTTATAAATATAGTAAGCTTTGCATCGATCGGAATATTATAGGAATATTCCTATATCTGATTCTAAATCAAATTTTCCCATCTTATCCTTGGTGTTTAGAACAAAACATTTTGAACCAAAAAATTAAAAATATGAAATATTCGGTTTTCTATCGTTAAATAGTTCATATGGAGTATTTTTCGTAAGCGGTCGAATAGAAACACGATTTAAAACATGACAGGCTACTGCAACTGCTTCTGCCTAGAAATATTTCAGTAACGTGCTTCAATTTAGTAACGCTATGGAACATTCTTGTAATGTTCCGTTTTTCTATTCTACAAATCCATTTAGTTGTGAAGTTCTAGGAAACGAAAAATTGTGAAAAATACGTTTCTTCTTACAATACCGATCAAATATTTCATTTTTGAATTCTCCTCCGTGGTTGCTTCTTATATTTTTAATTTTAAATCCTTTCAACTTTTGAATATGTTTGACATAAGTTTTAAAATGTTCAAAAGTGTCATTTTATTTTTTATAAATATTTTCCAAGTATATCTAGAAAAATCATCAATAATTACAAACCCATATCTACTATGATTTATGGATTAAAATTAGGTTGGCTCAAATAGATCCATATGTAGTAATTACAATAGTCGTATTGTTGAAATGAATTTTTTTGATTTAAATGAAGATTTCGTTAATTTATGTACCTAACTGACAAGTGTCACAAAGGTTATCAACTTTAAATTTCATTTTTGGTAATCCCTTAACTAATTCATTCTTCGAAATTTTATTAATTGTTTTAAAACTCATATGACAAAATCTTTTGTACCATAGCCAAGGATCATTTTCTTTAGCTAATAAACACAAATCTGGATTATTATTAATTTTATATTCAGAATGTAAATATTTTTATCTCTATTTCCTTCGAAAATTAGATTTTGATTTTTATCAGAAATACTACATTTATTTTCTGAAAAAATATATTTTAAAACCCTTTTCACATAATTGATTGATACTAACATGTTATGTTTTAAATTTTTAACTAATAAAACATCAGTAATAAGTGGTAAATTAGATGTACCATAATTGCTCACATCGCCTTTGCTGATGATGTATACCTTGGAATTATCTCCAGAAGTGACAGTTCCTACTTTCAAGTAGAAAATGATTGTCAACATTTCTTTTTCTCTTGTCATATGTTTTGAGCAACCAATATTGAGTATTAATTTTCCTCTTTTCTTGAGCGGGACTTGCAAAAAATATGTAATGACGTTGGAACCAACTTCCTCCATTAGGGTCCTAAGAGTTAGGTCTTAGGAAACCAAACCCAAGAGGGTTCAGTGTCCCTTTTATAAACATAATTCTTATTTTTATGAACAATTTATTAGAATGTTTTTACATATTTATTCTAATCAAAAGATTATTTGATTTAGGAACCCATATATTAATAGGTTTAGAAACTATTTTTGTAGCAAATTTTTCTGAGTTACTAGATTTGACCCTTCTATTTAGTTTCTTCCTAGGTTGAATATCAGATTTCTTATTATAACCTAATCCCTTTTTACTAGATCAAGGTTGAGAATTTTCTATAATTTTAGATAAATTTTGTCTTCCTTTATTAAAATTATTCACATTCTTAGTAATATCATCTAATTTTATGTTAAGACTAGAGTTATCTAATTCTACTATTTTAATCCTAGTTTTCAACTCATGATTTTCAGAAACAAGTGCATTATTCTTTTCTTTTTGAGTTTCAATTTCTTGACCCAATAATGAAAGTTAATAATTTGCATTAGAAAGAGATTCTTGAAGTTTGCTAATTTCTTCCTCTAATATCTCCTTTTCATCTTTCAGCATATCTCTTTCGAATTCTTCCTTTTTCTGAGCCTCATTAGCTTGTTTATATTTTCTTTTTTAATTTGTTTCCAAATTCTAATTTTATTTCTAACATATCTTCATAAGAAAAATCACTTACCTCATTATTTTTAGCCATGAAGCATACGTTAGCTTGTTCAGTGTCACTATCTGATGATGAGTCAGAATCATCCCATGTTACAGAGAAAGCTTTCTTCTTGGATTTATCTTTCTTGTTTTGATATTCTTTCTTTTTCTCTGGATAGTACTTCTTTACATGGCCTTTCTTTCCACAGTTGTAGCATTCTAATATCGAGGCTGATGGTTTTGATGAGGTATTATTACTGGATTTTCTTTTGAAGGTTTCCTTATTTCCTTTCCTAGATTTCAAGAATTTATTGAAATGTTTAGTAATGAAAGCCAAATATTCTTCATTGTCAGAATCTAAAACTTCTTCTTTTTCAGCATGAAATGCAAGATTCTTTTTGTCCTATGCATGATTTTTTTTCCTGAAAATTCACTTCATATGACATTAGATTTCCTATTAACACTTCTGGTTTCATGATCGAGAGATCATTAGCTTCTTCGACCTTCCTTTCCCAGTCTTCCATTAAAGAGTTTAGGATTTTGATATTATATAAAAATCAGAATATTTTTCTCCTAAGCCTAGTAATAAATGATAAATATTCTGAAATCTAGAATACATGTCATTAATAGATTCATTTTCATTCGTTCTAAAATTATAAAATTGACTTTTAAGCATGGGTATCTTGCTTTGTTTAACCTTTTTGCTCCTTCATGAGTTACTTTGAGTGTTCTCCATATTTCACATGCAATATTACACATGCATATATGGTTAAACTTATTTCTATCCAAGGCACGATGTAACATATTCATAGCTTTAGCATTTGCAGTAGCATATGTTTTCTATATATATGACCATTCAGAATAATTAGTAGTAGAAGATGTATATCCTTTCTGGGTTATATTCCATGAATCAAAACCATTTGCTTGCATATTGATTCTCATTCGTGTTGCCTAAGAACCACAGTTTAAACCATTAAAAAATAGAGTTTGTGCAGTGGATTGACCTTCAGTAAAGCTAAAGATGGTGTTAATGTTGTTTTCCGTATTATCGAGATATTTAACTAATTTTTTATAGTTATAAGATAACCTTGCTCTGATACCAAATGAAAAGACCTAGTAGGATCGACTAATATAGAAAAAAGAGTAATACACTAAATGCAGATGTTCTAGCAATATACTAACTTTGATATATGCAAGTAAATATTTAATGAGATAAATATTTAAAAACAATATCATAGATAAGCAATAAAAAAGCTATAAGTGTAAAAACCCATATTTTTTAGCCTAATTTAATTTAAAAATATTTTTGAATTTTGAATATGATTCCAAAGATTTGATAAGCTAAATTTGATACAAAAGTTAAGTTTTGTTAAATTTATAGCAATTAAAATTTTTGTTAAAAGAAGGATTTTTGTCAAAATAAGAATTTTGTAATTTGTCAAATTCATTTGATTTAATCATTAGGAAATCTAGATTAAATTGATTTTTGAATTGAATTTTTAACTGCAATGTGAATTATAAAATAACTTGTTTAAAATGATGGAATTCAACGGTAAAATACATTGACAAAATATGTTAGTTTTTGTCAAAACTGGTTTTGATCAAATATTAAAAATTTGTCAAAAATGAGAATTTATAACTTGACAAATTTAAGTTGATTTAATCATTTGAAAACTTGTAATTTGATTTTTATATTTGGTTTAAATAAATTTGTTTATAACTATAAAATAAACGGTAAGAAATATCGATGAAAATAGAGCAACTTTTGTCAACATCGATGGTTTAAATATGTATTAGCAAAACCATTATAAGTATAATCATTTTAATAAAAAATAAATATAGATTATTGAATGAAATAATTATTTTGGAATTATTAAGTAACATAAGTTAATAAAGATCACCAGATTTTGTCAACACTAGCATTTAATTTAATCGGGTTTTGTCGTCAAGTTGACAAAAGATGACATTGGTTAATATATATAAGTGTTGCAAGTTTGAAACACTTATAAGTGTGACAAAAAGTGTCACAAATGGTAGGTAAAAAATCATACACCTAAGGCACATGGTTTTAAAGAGAGCACATGGTATTTGGAAGGTGGTTTTACACATGTAAGGGGAGACTTCAATGTTGCATAAGATGAAGTCATGTATCCCTAACCTAAAGTCCATTATGCCCATGAACCAAGGCTATAAACAAAGCCTTAAGCCTCTCCATTTTCATTCTATTTTCACTTTATTCTTCTACTTTTTCCTAAGCTTCTTCCTCCTTCTTTAGTAATGGCTTCCAAGCCATCTTCTTCCTCCTCTTCCCTTTATTCCTCCTCCATTTGACTGTGAGCCGCCTTCTCTCCCCCTCCTCCTTGCGCCCCTCAACCTCCTCCTCCTCCGAGTTTGAACATCTCAAATAAAAAAATAGAAAAGAAGAAGAAGAAAGGATATGTATTATATATATAGTATAAAGAGAAAAACAGTGCGGGACGCGGTTACGATACCCGATGATTCAGCCAAGGTCCTACAATAAAGAATTAAAGAGTTATGTTGGTGAGAAACACTATATATATATATATATGGTTGTAAAGTATATATATTGTTATCATGTATGCTTATGATTGGTAGATAGATGTGAAATTGTGGTTAATTAGTTAATTAGCGAAGTATAAGAGTTAATTATCTAATGCTTGTACACTATGTTCATAAACATATATACATACAATGTGTATATATATATATGTGTGTGTGTGTGTGTGTGTGTATTGCACGTGAAATTATTTAAGCGGAAACAGAGTATGTTAAAATTGGAATGTGTGGCTAGAATTCAGGGAGAATTTCACGTGCAATATAAGAGATGTAGTGGAACGCTCCTCATATATATATATATATATATATATATATATATATATATATGTGTGTGTGTGTGTGTGTGTGTGTGTGTGTGTGTGTGTATGTATATGATATGTCTGAATGGTTGCTAAAAATGTTATTTTAGCTGTGAATAGTGATAATATGTTCACTACACACACATATGTGAAATAATATGGGTATTGGTTAAGTTTCGGTCCATTTTGATAATATAATTGAATATTATATTCAATTAAATAATAGGTAAAAATAAAAGTTGGAATTTTGTACTCGAAATATTTTGGAAATGAAATTGAAGTAATTACGAATAACTTTCATAAAGGTAGAAATTTATTTGAAAAGGTTTTCAATTTTATATGGCTTGTTCAAATTTGAAATCGATTTTAAATAGTAAATTAAAAAATTGAAGTTTGGTTTAGTACATAAATGAGGTCAAAAACTTAAATTAATTGTTCCATTTACCTTATATTTTGTTTAATTTGATTTCAAGAAAGTTTGGGTTTCAAAAGATAAATTTTGAAAAATAATATTATTTTAATAATAAAATAATAATATAATATTCATTTAGTATGAATATTTTGATTTTAAGGTTTAAAATTGAAAATATTATTTTAAATAAGTTTATATAGATATTATATTAAATTATAATTATATTTGAAGTAAATCAGATAAATTTTGAATTAAAATTTTAATATGGTCTGAATAGGACTAGTTGTGCTATTATAATTCACGAATTTCGACCATAAAGCTTCAAATGCTTATAACAGGAGCAAGTTAAATCGGATTTCTTCGAAATGAAAAACATTTTTATATAATGATGATAGTTTTCAAATAAAAAAAGAATTTTCAAATTTAAATGTATCGATTCCAAGTTATGTGTAAAATTATTTTTGGAAAAGTCATTGTAAGTGCAGTTCGTTGACCATAACGGTAAACGACTATTCTAAAATAATTAAATATGTAAATTTTTGTAAAATTGTAATAAAACATTTAAAAGTGATTTGAGTTGATGATATGAAGTTTGGATATTGTAAAGGTTGTTTGATCAAACTAGCTAATTTGAAACACTTTTTGCGACGCTTTTTCAGTAATGTTTTGTTCTAAAGCTTTAAACTCATTTATGTTCAAATGACTAATAATTTTTTTGGAAGTTTTAGAAATTTAAACAAGATTTGGTCATGAGCAGATTAAATTTACTTAAAGATTTTAAGAGTTTTCAAATAACGGTTTTATTTGGAATAAAATGGAAACAATCTCCATATAATTGGCATTAAATTCTATAGATGAAACTTACACTATTCGTGGAATTTAAAAGGTAGTTGTATCGTTATTCCACCTACAGTATGTTTTGAATACGAAAATTGATACTGAATATAGGTTGATACAATTTCTGCTTAATTCTTATACTCAATATAAATTAGTTTTGGAATTTGAAAATTAAACGAAAATAATTTTCAGATATTCGATATTAGAACTCGTGCTTCAAATTATATTATTCGAGGAATTTTAAAGGTATTTATATCGTTATTCCACTTATAGTATTAATTGATTATGGGGATTGATATTGAATATAAGCTGATATAAATTTTATTCAAATCTTATATTTAATATCAATTGGTATTTGAGTTTGTTGTGAATGGTGTTTTAAATGACATCATTCTTTAACCCAAAATCGAGTATGATTTGGAATTTAAAAATGGATTAAGATCTTTTATGAGGCTAATGAAGATAATGCTTAATGATCTGGATTCAGAGATAAAAACGAAAGTAAAGGAATTGGAGAACTAATGAATCTTAACTAGAGATTTTAAAAACCTAAACTATCTTTGATTTAAAAATATATTTTGAAGAAGGATTTAAAAAATGAATTATTTTCGTAATAAGGTTTTAATTAACCAATCAAAATGGAAAGAGACATAGTGAATCTTGTATTTCAATATAGTTTGAAATAACACTTATTATTCGGAAGGACCGGAATTGGGTTTCCATCTGAAAACCATTCCGAATAATACTACAGCATTTTGAAAAAATGATATATATTGAAGACAGTGGTAGAAGACCGGGGATCTTCACATCGTAAAGGCTGCTCGTTGATATCTCAATTGAGTTGAACACCAACGATGAGATTATATTATAGGAGTGGTCCTAACGTACTTGGAGATTCTCTGAATTTGTAAGGGCTTCTCTCCTTAATTGGATGAGGAATAAAGCGTTCTTTCAGTCCCATAACGAACTTGTATGGATGCGTGTCTGACATTGTATTTTATAATGTATTAATTGGTCTTTACTAAACTTATTTCTGTTGGTGGCGTAGAGGTTATCTCTTAGCTTAACACCCTTCTTTGAGACGTACAAGCTCAAAGATGATATGGCTAGTAATTATTTGTCGTATATTATGAAAT
Source organism: Allium sativum (assembly GCA_030737875.1). NCBI lineage: Eukaryota > Viridiplantae > Streptophyta > Magnoliopsida > Asparagales > Amaryllidaceae > Allium > Allium sativum. The sequence continues at coordinate 384,723,906 of CM060924.1, forward strand.
GACAGTGTGGCATACTGAGTGATTATACTATTGATCAGCAAAGCATAGCTCTGTGTAACGAGACTTTAACAAGCCTCATACCCTGGAAAATGGCCAAAGCAAGAAAGATGCAGCAAGTTTATGCGTTATCATCTCCTTATACATAAAAAATGTACCATGGTATGGAGCCCAGTTATTACTTATGTGGCAACTTCTACTCTTGTGGAGGTTGTTTTTGCCGGTGTCTGATTTAAGGTTGGTAATGACCGGGAGGTGTTATATTAAGGTGTGATCCAGTTAAGGGAGATCTCTATCTTGTGTTGGTAGAGAACTTGAGTTGTTCTTGGGATATTCCTCTAGAAATGTACCCATCGGTAATGAAGTTTCTTAGCTTGGTAATTTGTTGGAAACACATTCTCCACAGCGAGCTAGTACGGTTTTTGTTGTAAACTTACATGTTGACATAATATATGGCACCTATGCCAGCTAAGATTGATACATTTGTTTATGAAAGTGATTTCCATATTTAGGCACGAATATTAATATCAAATGTTTTTCACATATCAAGCATGTTTAGTTATCATAAGAAAAAAATCTAAACCAAGTCTGTGTTTGCATTGTGTGTGCGCCGCGAGACCTTATGGTAGCTTCATTTTCCAAAAAGCATTGCGATTTTTTTATGCACTGGTATTCATAAGGGAAAAACAAATTCTGGGTTTATATGGCGTCGTCTTATGAATTAACCTATTTTATAAGGTATAACTATTTCCATGACTGACCTGGAGTATATCGTTCTTCAACATAAACTCTAGGAGCCCATATTTTCCACACGGGTAGCCTGATAGTTAAGGTTTTGCAGATTTAGCTTGGAGTCATTTTAGAGCAAGTTCTGGATTAGAGCTGGAGCTATGTCCAGAGCATTTTATTTCATTTGATGAGCTTAGTTGTTTCCGTTGTGTATGTATTTTCCGCTGTACTCTGATGATGTAAAAAAATTATTGTTATGACAATGAAGTTCTTTTGTTCCGTTCCAATGTGTAAGAACCTCTAACCATCCATTTTTTTAGGACGTTTCAGGTTGGTTTAATTACCAAGGCTATACGGCTCGAAAAGCGGGTTGTTACAGTAAGTAAAGGAAAGGAACACCAGGAATTTTCATACCGGTTTAGCGCACCGTCCTATGTCAGTCCCTAAGATACCCTTAGTCCTTTCACTATAAACCCTCTCTTCACCCAGAGGAACAGGTCTATACCGCCGTTATAGGACTTCTTTCCACCTAGACTATACCAACTAGGTTTTTTCCACTTGGACTTGCTTACAGGACTTCACCACCTGAATTACCTTCAGTATTTTCTACCGCCTTTGTCGAACTTTGTTACAAGAAAAAAAATGACTTGTTTGTTGATTTATCACAAACGAAGTACAATATTCTATGATCTTCTCCTTGAATTTATAGATTAATAAATGTGAGTAAGTGGAGATAGAGGTGGATTTCAATCTCTTTTGAATTCAAATAAAGTTTGAATTATAATCACCGAATTCAATGAGATCTAGAATGCAAGAATTGAGAAACTCGAATGACCAAGAACTTGAATTCAATAGAATAGACAAGAATGAGATCAAATAAGTTGTTTGAGATGTTGTTCTTGCATGTATATATAGTGAATGGAGAGTTACAACTGCTAGTGAAGTTTCATGATCGAAATCAGAGAGTTGCAACTTTTTAAGATCTAGGAAACTCTTTAGAAAAAGTCATGTCTCTTCAAAATATGACATTTGGAACTTTTTTTAGTCGACTGAATATTCATAGTCAGTCGACTGAACTGGAAGAAAATAAAAGTTTTGTATACGATCAGATTCAATTGATTGAGTAGATCTATTTAGTCGACTGAATCTGGAGCATGCACACAACTTTTATGTGCACAATATCCAGTTAACTAAACTAATTAATTCAGTCAACTGAAATGTGCTTTTTCCAGATTCTCATGTATATATATATATATATGAAGTTTTATTGAGAATTTTAAAAATAAAAAATTTGATGAGAGATCTTAACATTATAATCTAACACAAGACTCAACTTAATGTAAAATGAATAACGTACTTCAAGAGTCTTTGATGCGTTTGCGAGACATCTTGATTGCGATATGTTGACTTGTTCTTTCATTTTGCTATTTACCCAAATATCGTGATTCAATGTAGCCTACTTTGGAATTAAGGTCTTAAGTAGTTTAGGATCCGCCTATTGGGGTATTAAGTGATTGGATTTGCTCTTCCCTTTTAAGGAGTAAGGGTAGAGTCGTAGGTTTAGCCTTTGTCAGGTACCAAGTGATTTAGTAATTCACCTTTTTCCGATATAAAGTATTAAATGGCTAATTGTGTACGAGTTTGGAAATCTCTGGAAGGGTCTCCTTTTTTTTAGGTAGTAAATGACTGGGACAGTGTCCGCCTTGCGATATGATATTAAATAATCGCTATTAGAGACACCAAAGGCATGTCTATCCTATGGGAAGTATTAAGCGACTCAGGTATTATCCAATAAGGCCAGCTAAATAGTAATGTAGGCATCCATTCAGGGAAAATCTTAAATGGTGGAAAGCTGTCTACCTAAATAGAGGCCATAAATGAATGCTTACTATCTTTTTCCTTATGCAAGGTTTGGGATATGTGAATTATTTGGAAGCCTTAATAAGTTGTTATGAGACTTAGTAGGTGTACTCCAATTTATAATAATGAGTTTGTAAAACATCTACCAATGTATTAATTGATCAATTGATCCACATTAACCTTTAAGTGATCATAGGAATCCGCCCTACATAGATTATATTGTGAGTGAGGTTATAAATGGCTATAAAACCTACCTCTTTTGTGTTAATGAGATATTAAATGGTCAGAAATCCAACTCTTAATTGCGAGTTTACAGGGTGGCTTAAAGGTTTCATATATGCATAAAGCTTTTATCTTAGTAAATAATAATAATCTACCTTTGGGGAGTGCTACCTTGGGTATGGTATTCAATCATTATGCATAATTATGCAAGGTCAGGTTAGAATCACTAATCTTGTTAGACATATAATTTAGGTGAACCCAAATGAGATATATTTATGTATTGTGGATAGTATTATACATTTTCACTCCCACCAGGACTAGTTGTTCTGACTTCCTCCTCATAACAACTCTTAGGTTTAACTTAGGGGAGACAGGCCTTTGGAAGCGTTCGTGCTTTCTTTCTATTCTTGTTCTTTCATGATTGGTATTGATATGGTGATTCACTATTAATGTAGTTGTCATGATCAAATATTTATTGTCCTTTCTTGTTTTCACAATGAGTTAGCTTTATAGTACTCTGATTATGCTTATTCTCATTATTTGCACACACTAGATCCACATGATCTGTGCTTGAATGAGTTTAAGTTTCAATTTTTAATGAAATCCAGGCTTAAAAAGTGCAGTTTGTTACATTCGATAGCAAAGCTTAGGCTTAGACAATCAAAGGAATTAATAATTAAGATTTAATGAGAGAAGGTATTCTAGTTTTCCTTCTATTTTTACTTGGATATATGCATTTGACTCTAAATAATTTGATGATGAAGTAGTCATGATCCTATTTAGTAGGAACATATTTAAGCGATTATGAGTTAGAAATATTTTAGGGGTCGAGTTTCTTGCCAACTCCGAATCACCCCATGGTGCACTTGACGATTATCTTGAAGAGTATGAGGACAACATATTATGAATTTGTGGATATGAGATTTATAACAAGACGAAAAGCTGGCCACACCTGAGATAGTCTCTTTATTTATGACCTGGGAGTTCAAATCGAAGACTTTTCTTCGTTTTTAGAAAACGGGAAATTCATGTTGATATGTCGTAATAGCGTAGAAGCATATAAAAGCGGTATATTCACTCAATACCTTTGTTTGGAAATCGGGATACTTTTTATTTGAATTGGACTCCTTTGAGTTTTTTAGTCTTATCATCAGGAGAAATTAATTTTTTACATTTGTTTCTAAAGTGAAAGGGTTTCGAAGATCTATATTATTTTTCTAGAAAATTAATTTTAAATAAAACGAGTTTTCGTTTAAAGAAATAATATAAATGTATAAAGTTTGAGACCCTACGTTTATAAATAAAGTTGAATTTTCAAAGAATTTCTAAACCAATCTCTCGAAAGGACTAAGGAAAAATTCTGTCTACCTTGGGTATTTTATTCTTAAATTGTTGTTTCATCCATCAGCTAGATAAGGGGATAAATTCATATAAATTTGATACGAAATAATAGCTGAAATATTTTCGGGTATTCTTTGGTTGTTGTGTAATCGTAGCCTTTTATTGAGACTACTGTGAATCTTTGGAAAATGATTCAGAATTTGACGGTGGTCCATGACACCGCCATGGTGAGGGAAAGAGTTTACAGGTTGCGTCAGATTTTAAAAGATGGCGCAATCCGGTTAATATTTTAATCCGGCCCTAATAGGATCTATCATTAACCTATATCAAAAATGCAATCAGTGATTGACTGCCTAATGTTAAACCTTGAATAGTCAACTAGTAGATAGTTTTGGTACAACTTTAACCTAGGTATCAATCATAAAAGTTATGTCTGAGTTCTTCTCCTTAAACTTCATTCTTCGATTTCCCTTCCTTATCTAGCTGAGCCATGTCTATATTATCTTTCCTCTTTCTTTATAGTCACTCGTCTCCTTCTTTTTTGTACTAATTGGCGTATTAAATCTCGCCTTTCTATTACGTAAAGATCTAAACCCTTCTGACCATTTCTTACCCATAATAACTATTTGCACTATTTGATCTTCCTCATGTCTTTTAGGTTTCATTCCCCAAGTGGCCACTTAATTGGATTGGATTGAGAGTAAGGCTCCACCACTTTAGGGATTAAACAATTAATTGTAGATGTAAGATTTGCATCGCTACTTTGCTTTGTTATTTTTGAATGGGAGTGTTGTCCGTGCTACATCCGCCTTTACATTGTCTTCTTGGAATAGATTTTTATGAGGCCCATTGTTGGTTAGGAGGTGAAGATTAAGCTATCTTTTAATGGTTATTCTGATGAGAATCTCATGAAGATTTTAGATGTATCCATGTCATACACAGACTTAAATTGACTTTTGTTTGACTAACTTTGAGATTTTGTAGTAGATCTCTTTTCTCTAGCAGTCGGTTTTCGAGTTGAGTAATCTATGTCCAAACTTCCTATGTATATATGTGACTAATTTAACATATTATTCCAAAAATTGGGAGTTACACTAGATTTACCCTATGATACGGAAATCAACCTTTGCTTGGATAGGTGGTGTAGTCGTCATTTGGGATCACGTCATCTTTAATTCAACTTGTTGTTCTTATGTGTTGTTCCATGGAGTTACTTTTTATATTTTCACCTATCCACTTTTCTTTAAGCAATGTTAGGTGAATCTCCTCAAATGGCATTTGGTGGAAGGATTCTATTGCTATCGCTAATTCTCTCGTAGAAGAGATGGCGATGTGGAAACCTCTAGCAATATTGGCAGTGTCTACAATACGGGATTGAACATTTAGCTACCATAATATGACTAGTCAGAGATCATGGAAATGGTTCAAGCTACAGCCAAGGAGCAAGATGTCTCGTTGTTTATAGGCAACGTATAGAAGTTTCGGTATTTTTGTCTTTTTTTTCCAATATTGGTTCTTTCCCCTTTCCAGTATTTGTTTCTTAGCGTTGTTGTGATTGTAACTGTTAGTATTAACTGTCCTTGTAAATCGCACGATGATGCTATGAGGTTTCTATTTTTTTGGAAATATTATGTATGTCATTCGTATTTATTTGTGATTTGAATCGAAAGTGAATTCTCATAATTTAAATCTTACTAACAGTAACTTCAAATCTAGAAATTTTGATCTTTAAGTTCTAAATTTTAGCAAAGGAAAAGTTATGAATTGTCTTGTCATGGGTAATTACCTTTTCCATTCCTTAAAAGCTAAAGCTTAAATTTTTGGCTATCGGCATTTTTCATAAAAATTTTGGTAGGATCTGTTGAGCTCGAGTTGTGCATTTTTCGCTAATGGACTTTCATCTACGTTGAATTGTGAGCTGAATCATTTATATTTCTGGAATTTTTTTGGAAACATTGTCATAATGTTATTAAAAAGAAAAGATAACAATTTTTAAATTTTAAATTTTAAATCAAGTTTTTTACCATTGAAAAATAATACGTTTTTATGCGTTTGAGGAACTATTTTTCCAAAATGAACATGAAAATTTTGGGGTCACATGTGAGCGTAAGGAAGACAATTAGAAGTTTTTTTGCAGTGCATTAAGGTCGATGATACGTTCAAATGTTAATTGTAATTAGAGAAAAACTGGTTTACCTTTGGAAACACGATTTCCATGCATTGTCAACGATGAGCATGAGTTATTATTAAACTCATTTACGTTTTAGGGCTTGTTTTAACACTCCTTATGCAGTTTACACGCCGAAGATTTGGAGTAGTATGGAGAAAGCAAGGTGAAATTCCACTGTAGGACGGAAGCCCAAAATTTCAAAGTGGTAAAAATGTTAATTTGTCCACTAAAATTCATTTTTCTTACATTGAAGAAATTGACAAGAACCAATTTAGATGCATTATCGTTTTGGATGTTAGCATTCGAATGCAAACTCGGTTGCTTTGTACTTCTATTCGTAGTCATGTGAAGGATTTAGATGAAAAATATTCCTTAAAAGCTGCATATATATAGAATTGCTAGAATATTTTAAGATGCTTGCATCATGTTTTCAGAAATATTTTCAAAATAAAGTGCACATGCATAAACAGTGTACATGCGCACATTTGGTTGAAAAATTGGTCATACAAAAATTTATTGTGCGGTTTGAGGATAATTCGATGCCAGCACCACGACTTAATCAATGCTAAAATTTAGAAACAAAATTTTCTTTTAAGGAGGAAAGAATGTAACACCCCAAATTTTGGTGTTAGTTAAATTGGTTATTTAATTAGGCTCCAAAAATGGAATTTTGATCAAATTATGGAATTTAACCATGAAACTTACATGGTTGCTTTCGTGATGGAAATCTAGTCAACTTTCATGTTTGGAACTTCGCGAATGGAGCGCGTACGAAAAAGTTACGGATGAAAAACGAATACAGACAAAAAATAAATAAAAGAATAATTGATAATAAATGTTACTATAAATCACCTACCCTCATTGGGGGTAGACGACCAAGGTGGTTGACTTAGGTGTCAACCATGCGGAAGATCGCTAGGTGCGACATCCTGGTCATTGCTCTGGTGGCGGCTAATGTTTATGGTTAATAAAAAGTTATATTAACTAACAATCTTATTAAAATTAAATCTGACGGTTACGAATCATTTAAGCGCCTATAAAAAAGCCCTAGACCCCTTATCTTTTCTCGATATTTTCTGGAGGGAGCAACGAAGCCATGACATTTCTCCAATCTCTTCGAAAATTTCTTAAATAGAATTATTCTCTAAACAAACAATAAGAATTAGAGAATGTATCCATATATATAGGAATATTGGTTCTTGTGTGTAAGGTATATTCTTAGGGGTTATATTATTAATTTTCTTTCCCTATTCCAATTCTTTTCTAAATCTTCAAATTATAATATTTAAACATATCCCATTTTAATACATGTTATTGATCTGTAAGGATTTGGGAATAAAACCTAAATGTTGTCGTCCAGATCTGAGATTTAGGGAAAGCTTTACAGGTAAGTTAGAAATTTAAATATTGTCTATAATATCAGATATGTTTCGTTGGTGTAATTTTAATTCATATGTCTAAATCTAATATTTGAAATTTACCTACAATTCTTTCTGTATCTCTTGTTAATGTTTGCACCTACATCTGGAATTCAGACCCTAAATATTATTGATATTTATGTTATTTTTGGTTTCAGATTTGTAAAAAGGGTATAATTGTAAGATTAATGTAAATTGCTATTTTTAGTTTTAAACCTCTATGTGTTTTGGATTGTTTTAGGTTTTGTTTAATTTTTGTAAATAGGCCTTTTTGTTCTTTTTCCACAAAGAGGCAATATTTGAAATTTTAAGAAATACGCAAATAAACAATAAGAAGAGATGTATAAATCACGTCTTTTACACATAATTTACATGGTCTATTACAAATAAAATATTACGTATTCTTTATAGTTTTGAATATATCTATATTTCATCTTTTTAAATGTTTGAGCAAGTTTACAGAAATTATACCAAAGGGCCTTTAGGTCTTTAAATCTCAGCAAGTCAATACATATAAAGATTGTTCTAGTCTGTAGTTTGGACTATAAGGTAAATTAACTAGAATTAAAAAATTGTAAATGAATAAATATAGAAATCTAAAAAAAGCATACACATAATAAGCATGCTAAAATATATAGTAATACAACATCCATCCAAAAATACACGTAATTAATGCTAATACATCTGTATTTACCTTGAGTTGCTGTGTCTCCTGGTATGCGTCTCGAAATTTTGGGATATGTAGTTTCATGGTTTCTTTTGAGTCTGTTTTATTCTGGTTTGGGTGGAGTATTTGGAGTTAGTTGGTCACCGGTTACTCGATTGTTCACCACCACTTTTTCAACAATACGTGTGAAGCTCTTTTTTTTTTGATTTAGTGATGGTGGCTTTCCATTTTTGGCTACCCTTCTCCTTCATGTGAATGTGGATGTTATAGTGTTATGCTAGTGATGGACACGGTTCTTCTGTGGCCACCTTTTGTTTTTTTGTAGGTTCGTCTGTTGGTGCTACACATTTGCATTGTTCATACTAAGTGGTTGATGTAAATTATGTGCTCTGCTCCTCTATTTCTCTGGTAGCCTACTGCAAAAGAGTTGTCATATATGTTCAAGTCAAATTAGCAATGCTATATGGGATGGAATTTGGGCAAGTGCTTGGTTTGTATATCCCACTATGCTACCTGGTTTCTCCTCATCGACGGTTTCCATTTAACGGTGGGCATGTTGTAGTTTTGCTTGGTAGTATAATATCTTTCGGAATAATGGTTGAGATTTACTTTTCTAGTACACTATGTGTGCCTCCCTATTTCTTAGTTGTGACCTTTTGGAGGAGTGGTGCAATTGTTTTTACACTGTGTTTTGATGTTCATTGTTGGATATATTGAGCCATGTGTACGTGGTGATCTCCATGCCATTGTGATGCTATTTTTTTGTCGTAACTAGCTTGGCATTTGAAGTATGGAATGCTATGTATTTTGTAAAGGATGTGATAATTGTTTTGCCTACCCTTCTTTTGGTGTAGGATTAACATGATGTAACTTTTTGCTTAGGCTATGTAATCTTCTCCCTCCATGGAGTATGATAATTCTGTATTCTAGAAAAAGTATCTAACTCCAATACCGTACCCTAGGTAGGGTGACAGTGGATGGTCCATCTTAAAAATCGAATTTGTAGTAGGTTGGTAACCTCCAACCTCTTGTAATACATGTAACTAAATAATAATAAGTGCTTACGGTCACTTTAAAAACCGGTCAGCTTTGCCAAAAAAAAAGTTAAATGTGAGTTTGAATTCAAAATGTTCTCCATTATTTATGTATTTTAATTAACATTACATATAATAAACAATGAATTAACAATTGCAATCATTTTTTTAATGGGAGATAAATATAGAAATAAATAATAGTGAATTCAAAAAGGTTGCAATTAATATAAATGAGGATTAAAATATTGTAACTCCCAATTAGGGGCAATTAAAATAGTAAACACAATATACATGTATAAGAATTAAGATAATGGATAAAAACTAGTGTTAATAATGGCAGTTACAATAAATAGAAATTAATGGAAATAAATGGGACTGATATAAAGGATATTTATTGTTATATCTATTGCTTTAGGAAAAGTGACAATTATGATTATTAATGACATATGACAATTATGGTAATAAAAACAAATGGGGATTTGGGTAGAAATTACCATAATAAATACTAAGTCCAATAAATCATCTTAGAGATTATAGTAATCTTACTCTATTTTATAGGAATATCAATTCAATCTTACCTCTATTTTAATTATAGGAGCAATATCTCTAATTAATATAAGAGTTGGAATTAGTAGGTTAATCAAGCAATGTCATTTAAGTTATCCGATAGAAGTCTGCAATTTTGAGTAGTGGGATATACGTAGAAATGATGTGAATATCATTGATCATAGGAACCCATGATGATCGTTATATCATAGCATGGAATGTTCCTATTAGTTTACTTCAAGTGTTAAGGTCTTAAGTGGTTGTAGGGCCCACCTTCCATTCGAAAGAAGAAACCTAAAGTATAAATCAGTGTCACAACCTGTATCTGAATTAAGATCTTAAGTACTTTGAGATTTGCCTATTGGGGTATTAAGTGACTAGATTCTGTCTTTCCTTTTAAGGAATAAAGGTAGATTCGTAGGGTCTGCCCTTGTCAAGTATTAAGTGATTTGATGTCTTGCTTTTTCCCGATAAGAAGTATTAGATGGCTAATTGGGTGCGAATTCAGAAATCTATGGAAAGGTTCTCTTCTTTTAGGTAGTAAGTGACTAGGGTCGAGTCCTCCTTGGGGTATGGTAGTAAACCATTATTGGAAGTACCAAAGGTCTGCCTACCCAGTGGGGAATATTATGGCTTAAGGATTATCCAATAAGGTCAACTAGATAGTAATGTAGTGGTCCACCGGAAGAAGGTCATAAATGAAATAAAGTCGTCAACCTACCGAGGTCATATGTGACTGCTTACTATCTCTTGCCTTATATGAGGTTTCGGATATGCGAATGACGCAAACCTTAATTAGTGTTTAGTGGACTTAGTAGCTAGTGTTCCTAATTTATAATAGTGAGTTTGTAAACCACCTATCAAGGTATTAAGTGATCGACTGATCCACCTCAAGCATTGAGTGATCGTAAGAATCCATTGTATATAAATTATATTGTGAGTGATGTCATAAGTGGCTATAGAGCCTTCCTCTTTTGTCCTAATGAGATATTAAGCGGTGAGAAAGCCTGCCTCTTAGTTAAGAGTTCATAGGGTGGTTTAAAGGCTTCGGGTGTGCGTAAAGGTTCTATCTCAATATATAATAATCATCTATCTTTAGGGAGTGCTACATTGGGTATGGTGGTCAATCTTTGTGCGTAACTTTGCAAGGTTAGCTTAGAATCACTAACCTTGTTAGACATATAATTTAGGTGAATCCAAATGGGATATGTTTGTATATTATGGACAATATTATACATTTTCATGTCACCAGGACTTATTGTTCTAACCCCCCTCCTCATAACAACTCTTAGGTTTAGCTTAGAGAAAACAGGCCTTTGGAAGTTTTCGTGCTTGGTTTTCTATTCTTGTTCTCTCATGCTCGGTATTGGTATAGCGATTCACTACCAAGGTAGTTATCATGGTCGGTACTTATTACTCTTTCTTGTTCCTGCTATGAGTTAGTTTTATAATAGTCTGATCATGCTCTTATTATTTGCAGGTACCAGATCTACACGATCCATGCCTAAATGGTTCTTTTTTCGTTTTTGCCGAAATTTAGGCTCAAAAGAGTGCGGGTTGTTACACTGCCACTATTCAAATCTATACAATAATATTCCTTTTGTAGCAATTTTTCTAATGGATGCTTAGGCCTTAAAACTATTATCAACATTTGATGCCACATAAACGCATACGTGATTAACTAATTTTGGTGCTTGTTTCAATGTTCTTATAGCAAAAGGATCTCAGCCCTAACTACTAAAGAACACCAAAATCATAAGTAAAATAATGTTTTTAAATGAGAAAAAATCAAAAATAAAACATAAAAAAAGTGAAAGATACATAAATTAAGAGAGTTTATCTATATTTATAATGTTTTGAAACGTAGATAATACATGTGTATTGCATTTTGTCCAAGACTAAGAAATAAACAAACATTTAAACATTTTTTGAGCCATTTCTAAGTCACAATATGATGATCCATCTTTCCAACTACGACAACATATTTAATACCTCGTAAAATATACCTAAAGTAGACATAAGGTAATTTAATTTAAAATAAATAATAATAATCAGTAATAAATTAATGGAATAAAAAGGGAATTTTGAATAACTGAAATTGGGTTATGAAATTATTGCTATTGCATTTAAGACAAGTTTCTGATCCATTTTCATATTTTATTTACTGAAAACGGAGTCCGTATAAAAGAGATATTAATAAAACAAGTTATGCATAAATATTAACACACAAGGTTTGAAACTAAAATAGGATAAATATAAATTGGAATATATTTAATTATTGATTGACATGAAAGAATATTATAAGTGAATTTGAAATTTCGTGTATATATTTATATGCAAACGGGACTAAGATAATCAACATATGGAAATAAATCAAAACAATCGATTCAGAATTAATTAGAAAACAATGTTATAGGAGAATTAAATCTCCTGGCTCGATCCCAAAAGGGGAGTCGACTGTCCCTGTAGGAGCCCATGACATTTTATGGTTAGACTTTGGAAAAAGTCTAATTTGTTTAGGCAGCTTGTGCAGGGTGGAGAGTTGGTATTATATTTTGGGCTTTACCAAAGTTATGGAGATAAAAGATATTGTTAATTGTAGGAACCCATGATATTTTATATTTTATAAGATACCTTCAAAACATGGAAAAAACTTAGTGGGGCCTTATCAAGAATCGGGGATGAAGACTGAACCATGGGGGTCTTGTTCCACCACAAATATGGTGGAACACGGAATTTCAAGACTCCACAGTACATAATTAGATTGGTTCGAGTACATTAATGAGAGAATTCGAGAGAAGGCATGAAAATTTTAAATTTTGTGACCTTTCTCGAAAATTTAGGATTTTTATGATTGCATTATGGTTGCTAGATTGGATTGTATGATATGGTTGCAATACAAATGCATTGTGAATTCATATAAAATTATATGCATATTAGGATGTTTTGCATACATGTGGCTCACTTACTACACATACACGCGGGGACTGAGCTCACTGTAGCAAGGCTGCAGTACATAATCATTATGAGATATGGATGTTTATGGATGATTATAAAATAATATGGGTGTACAACATGATTGTTTAGAGCAAGTTGTGTTCTTCGCCGCTTCAAAAGATCTCAGGAAGTAATCTCTTATAAAGGTGGCAAATGTAACACCCCATAAATAAAACTAAAGTAGACATAAGGTAATTTAATTTAAAATAAATAATATTAATCAACAATAAATTAATGGGTTGAAAATGGAATTTTTAATAATTGGGAATTAGGCCATGAATTATTTCATTCGTGGCGATATTATGATCCGTTTTCATATTTTATTTGCTAAAAATGAAGTCCGTATGAAAGGGATATTAATAAAACAAGTTATTTGTGTAAATAATAACACAAAAAGTTTGAAATTCGAATAGAATAAATACAAATCCGGAATATATTTAGTTATAGATTGACATGAAAGAACATTCTAAGTGAATTTGAAATTGTGTGTATATATTTATATGTAAAGGGGACAAAGATAATCAACATATGGAAATAAATTAAGCAATCAATTTAGAATTAATAAGAAAACAACTTTACATGAGAGTTAAATCTCCTAGCTCAACCCTAAAAGAGGGTCGATCGCCCTGGTAGGATGGGGGGTCGATCGTCCCTCCCAGGTGGAGTGGTGGTGGATGTGTGTTTGATAGGGAGATTTATATAATTTGCATCAGTTGGACCATCCAGATTAGATCTAAATAATCCAACGGTCTATACTTATACTTGCAACTATAAATATGACTCACTAGCCTCACTCTTAACCTTACTCTCATTCCTCTCCATGCCTCTATATTGCATGCCCTTCTGCCATTGCTAATTCTAGAGATAAGGTCAGGATTCTCGTCTATCCCTATAACCTCAATTTTATCCTCTCTATTCTAAGATTTTTATAGATTCAAGTTCTAGAATTTAGTTTATATATATAAGATTTTGATTCACTTGATTTTTATGTTTACATATTAGTAGAAGGATTAGAGCACAATTTCGAAAGCTAGATCCAAATCTAATTCTATACATATCTTGTTATTCTTCATTCTTAAATCACTGTGAGTGAAAACCCTATAAGTTTCTATTACCTATCTTTTGAAGTTCAGATTTAGAATACTATTCCTATATAGGATTTAGATTAAATGAAAATAAAATACTATGAACCCTCCAAATCCATTATTTATTTATTGCTGAAATGGTCAATCAAAAGTGATGTACTTAGGGTGTTGTGAAACTCTTAGTTTTTGTTTCTGATTCACTTGATTCTTATTTTAATGTTCATATATGTTTGTGTGCTAAAAACATGAGATTTGTATATTGTAAATTAGTAGGTTTAAAAGTCTACTTAAAATAGATTGGCTTGAACGTAATATTTACAATATACTATCTTAAGTTTTTGTATGCAATATAAATATAAAAGTGAAGCAGCGCCAAAAACAAGATTTTTGCATATGTAATTGGATCTATTGCACCTTGTCTATATCTCTATTATTTAAATGACTATTCAAACCTTGGTTGCAAGTTTTATTCATATGTGTTGTTATTTCCCCTTTATCATTAATTATAAAAATACATGTTGGACCATGTTAATTGATAGGGAAATTAACTTGTATACCTTAATTGTGATTATCAAGGATTGACATTTCAAATGTGGTTAGGTCGTTATTCTCGTTCGCATAATTCATACCTGGTTATTCATATATATATATATAGCATAATTAAACGTAATATTAATGCGTATTAAGTGCATACTAAATAATTTTAAATTAGGAAATTGATTTTGAATGTCCCCATAGGAATTTGTATACATTTTTGTGAGTTAATGGCTTTAATTATAATTAATGACACATAAACACAAGATTAATTATTACTTGTAGTAGAAGCCTTCCCGGAACTGACCAACATATCCAACATCTACAAGTAAGACTGGTTAATGTGAGAGGTCTAGGTGTCATGGGCCATTATAGTTAGTACACTATGATGCGAGGTTAAGCACCTTGTAATAGAAGCCTACCCGGAACCGCCCGACAAATCCAACATCTACAAGTGGTCGGTTTAATGTGAGATGTCTAGTATGTGTATGTGTGTGTGTGTGTATATATATATATGTGTGTGTGTGTGTGTTTATGTGTGTTTGTAAAGTAGGCATGCCTTTGGAAAGGTATTAAGTGATCGACCTACCTTTGGTTGGGTATTAAGTGGTTTGGACTAGGTTCACTCCTTGGTTCTGGACCAATGTCATAGGACCCACCCTTCTAAGTTTCAAGTGGTCTTTGGGTCTGCCTTTCTCGTTTAAGGTATTAAATGGTCCTAATAGACGATAGCGTATGAGTGGGTAGTTCTCCAAGTAGTGTCAGCTTCTTATCTAGGGGTTTAGTGAGGGCTTACCTAGGGATGGTTTATATAGGCTCGGAGTTCATCCGTACAGGCAACTGGATAGTAATTAGATGGTCTACCAAGAGGATCTTACATGAAGTGGTGTTCCTACATAAACCTAGTATTAAGTGGATGTTATTATTTATCAATCTATAAAAACCATATATATATATATATATATGTAATAACGTTGACGTTGGGGACGAGGTCTTAAGTGGCTAGGGGTCCTCCATAAGGTATTAAGTGACTATAAGGATGTACGCCCTTGATAAATTAGAAGATGTCCATAAGTGACTAGGTATAGCCCGCCTAACGGGTTATTAAGTGACTGTAAGGATGTCCACCCTTTGATTTACTTGTAGGCCTTATGTGACTGTAAGGATGTCCTCCTCATATGTTTAGTTGTGTATGTTTGTTTGCATAGACATAACATAAAGCATTGACACTACCAAATATAGGAAATAGTTATTGTAACGACCCGTATTCTACGCATCGAAGGATCGTAGAATATATATTTCTCTCACATACGAAGTCGTATGGTCATGTAACTTTGGGAGGCGACTATTGGAGTCATTTCCCATGTTCATGATTTTTGCCGATTTTTAAATGATCGTTTTGCCCCTAGTTGATCTTGTTTTGGCCATAACTTTTGATTGGTAAGGAATTTTTACCTAAAATCACTTCCATTAGATCCAGATGATGGTTTACCTTTCCGTAGAGTGGTCATATTAGCCAAACGGACTTACTGTTTGGGAGATATGGCTGAATTAAGGTTTAGAGGGTGAAAAACAACTTAATTGGGCTTAACCGGGCGATTAGCAGCTAGGCCCATTGGAGGATTTCGGGATTTGGGGTATTCAAGGGCTGTTAGTGTTAGGGATTTCGGTTTTTACTTATTTTCCAGCCGCCACATACATCATAGAAACCCTAACAACGGCCTCCAACATCTAGAATCATCTCTAATCACCGTTTAATCAAGGATTAAGCTTAGCAACATCAAATCAAGGAGAAATAGCACCATTTCAGAGTTAGAGCTGCTGTTAGACGCTGGAGATCGCCCCAAATCAGCGGAGTTTCAGTTTTGAAAGTTTTGTTTGTGGCTAAGGTGAGTGATTAGCCTTATTTTTACACTAATTATGGTTAATAAAGGGTAATTAGTGTTAATTAGCGAATTTAAACATGATTAAATTCTGGAAAAATATTTACAAATTTAGAAATATTGTTTTAGGCCTCTGTTAGAAATTTTGGTTAATTCGGTTAAGTTTTGCTAATCCTAACATTAGTTATTGTTAAACATGATTAAGGGGAAAATATGGGTTTTGGGTATGTTTGATCCATTTTAACATATCATATTGTAGATTTTTTGTTTGTGGTTGATTATACATGTTCCTATGACTGTATGGTATGCTTTGTGATTACTTAGAACAGTTAGAATGGTCGAAAACGCCGTCGTGTGGCATAAAACAGTCGCTGGAAAAGTTGCAGGAATTTGTGCAGAACCGGATCGGATCGCCCCCTTTCCGAACCAACTCCATTCGTGAAGCATGTGTCACGAAATGAAACCATCTCCGACCTGCTCGCATGAAGTGTGTCACGAGCCGCTTGCATCTGACCTGGAGAAAGAGCCCGAACCGATGCCATTCTCGAACCCGTTCGTAAAGTGTCTTCTCCGAACCGACCTGCTCGCGTCTAGGACTCTGAACCACTTTGTGGCCACGAACCGAACTGATGAAGGTTCGACCATGAGCAAATGGAGGACCCGACTCGAAGTCACAACCCGAACCGAACTGGAGCATGCATGACGGAACAAAACCAATGTGGCACCATGGCTTAGCTTGGGCACCACGACCCGATCCTATGGAGGGAACACGACCCGACCCGAGCAGGGTTGACGACCATGGACTGAATGAGAAGAAGAGAGCCGATCTGAATATAAGCTTGACTCCGAACCGATCCGGAGGAGACCAAACCCAAGATGCAAAGGTAGTCCAAATGGGAAAGTTTGTACTCAGGATCCAGTTGGGAACCAACGAGTTAACTTCATGGTTGGACTTTGTTGCGGGACGTGTGCTAAGGAGTTATCGACGTCCATAACTTTGATTCACCACCGAAAGATGAATGTTAGGCTACGGATCAATGCAGTGGGTAGTTATTACTTCATGGGACAGAGTGATCGTAGCATGGCTATGAGCCAGTGCAGTGGAGTGATCACTACTCCATGGAGCAGAGTGGACATAACAAAGTATTAGTGGTTATGGATTAGTACAGTGTAGCTGTCACGACTCCATGGGGCAGAGTGATCGTAATAAAGTATTGGGTGATCAAAGCGGTGGATATCGTATGCTTTACGCACTGAGTGAGAGATGTGAGGATGGTTGTTATGTGTGACGGCCCGCCCCGCACCAGCCTGCATTTCCTTCGAAAGTGCGATGTACACATGCCCAACTAGCACGGGACGGTAGTCAGAAGAAAGGAAAGAAGAGAATTAACTAACAAGAAACCTGTAGAATGTCTCACAGCGCATGGAGTAAAATATAATAATAACATACTTGACATAAAACAGGTGAGACAGTGTATAAGCTGATAACTAAAACCAACATCAACATCAACATCAGAGCAGCGGAAATCCAAATACAGCTTATTACAACTTTTCAAATTTATTGTCTCTAAACAAAAGAAAGCTAAAGTAGAAAATGCACCACCAATGCCCAAGCAGTGATCTTCAACAACACAGGGAGAATACTATATATATATATATATTACGTGGAAGCCTCTTGCTTGTCTCCGGATCATCTACCCGTGCATCACCAGCTAACCTGTCTCTAGTCTGCTCGTGTGAGCACCCAGAGTAATAAGAGGAGACATAAAACTCTGGGTCAGACATAAAGTCTGGTATGAGCGATAAGCATCTAAACAGAATAATAACAGGTATACTAAACCATACCTGAACCTGGACCTGCAACCAAAGAGTTAGTACCACATACCGTACAATACTCTAAGGTGCCATAATAAATAGTGTAAAGAATACGGGGGAGTGGTGTGCATGTCATAATGATAGCAAACAAATCATCCATAGCAACCATCATCACATCTCTCACTCGGTGCGTAAAGCATACGATGTCCACCACTGTCAATCACTAGACCCATCGAAATAGTGACGGAGTTCAACTTGTACAACTACTGCTACTACCAAGCTTACCACATGGAGTCATGACCAAACCTTTACAAATGACCCCACTTCATTGGTTTATAGCCCTTTAGTCGTACCTAGGCCATTTCAGCTCTGAATCCGTTCACGTACTTCCCATACATAGTGATCCAAAGTCATAAACATCGACTGCCCCTTGGCACACGTCCCGCAGCAAAGCCCAATCATGAAGTGAACTCATCGGTTCCCAACTGGATCCTGAGCTCTAACTTCCCATATTGGACTACCTTTGCATCTCGGGTTATTAGTCAATACTGGGTCGGGTCGGGTTCCTTTCAAGCCATCGGTTCGGGTCGGGTCCACTGCGTTGCATTGGTGCATGGTCTTCCTCTGATAGCGGTTCGGTTCGGGTCCACTCCATCGCGTCGGTTCGGGTCGGGTGTCCTCCTCCGGGTCGGGTGTCCCACCTCGGGTCGGGTCGGGTGCCATCTCCCTTCCAGTTCGTGCTTCCGCTCCGATCCGCTCTCTCGTTCTTCACGTGCTCCGATCCGATCCCTCCTTCTTTATCCGATCCGATCCCAGTTCAATTAGCGTGGCCTTCCTTCTTGCCAGATCTCCCAAATGTCAAGTTCCGATCCGAACCCTTCATCCCTGAGTCGATCCGATCCCCAGCTTAACCAGCATGGCCTTCCTTTTTGCCAAGCCTCCTTTGTGCCAGACTCCAGTCCGGGTCGGGTTCCTTGCCCAGGTCTCCAATCCGATCCGAGCCCATATCCGATCCGATCAGAAACCCTACACAACTTTCTGCAACTTTTTCCAGCAACTTGTTTACGCCATTCGACGACGTTTTCGACAAATCTAACTATACTAATCAATCACAAATCATGTCAAACAGTCATAGCAACATAGCAAACTAACCACAAACACCAAAACAATGAATTTACATGTCAAAATGGATCAATTATACCCAAAACCCCTTATTTTCCCTTAAGCATATTTAAGTAAAACTAATCATAGGGTTAACTAAACTTAATCAAATTAAACCAAATTTCTACCAGAGGCATAAAATATTATTTTCGAATTTATAGATATTTTTCCAGAATTTATTAGTGTATAAATTCGCTAATCTTAAATAATTATCCTTAATTACCGTAATTAGTGCAAAAACTATGCAAATCACTCACCTTGGCCACAAACGAAATTCTCAGAACTGAAACGTTGCTGATTTGGGGGATTTCTAACGTCTAACAGTAGCTCTAGCCTTGCTTTCGTGTTTCCTCTCCTTAATTTGATGTAGATTAAGCCAAAACTTGATTAGAAAGTGATTTGGGTGTTGGAGGCCATTGCTAGGGTTGCAAGAAAGAAAGTGGCAGCTGGGAAATGAGGATAAGGTCGTTCTCCAACTGATTTCAGCCTCCTTCTTACCCTAATCCCGAAATCCCCCATTGGGCCTAGCTGTTAATCACCCGGTTAAACCCAATTAAGCTGTTTTTCACCATCTGAAACTAGTTTCAGCCATATCTCCCAAACCGTGAGTCCGTTTGGCTTATGTGACCACTCTACGGAATTGTAAACCATAATTCGGAGCCAATGGAAGTAGTTTCAGGTCAAAATTCCTTTCCAGTCAAAAGTTATGGCCAAAACAGTGCCAACTAGGGGTAAAATGGTCATTTAAAAATCGACAAAAATCATGAACATGGGAAATGACCCCAATAGTCGTCTCTCAAAGTCACATGACCATACGACTTCGTATGTGAAAGAAATAAATATTCTACGATCCTATGATACGTAGAATACGGGTCGTTACACTCTCCCCTCCTTAAGAAATTTCGCACCCGAAATTCCTCAACTGTAAACATACAAAGGATCCTGCATGCCTAACAACCACATACAACAATCAAACATGCAAAACAAGCAACCAAGCCTATCCTAGCATGCGGAAAACTAAATCGAAGTTAAAATCTTACCAGGCAAAGAGTTCTGGATATGTCTTCCTAATGTTCTCCTCTATCTCCCAAGTACAATCATTCTCGTCCTCGCTCCACTGAACCTTGACTAGCTTCACCGCCTTCCTTCGAAGTTGCTTAATGTCGTGCTCGACAATACGCGCCGGCTTGCGGTTCCCAACCGCCTCGGGTTCTACTTCGAAGTCCTCTAACTGATCAGGTGAAATAGTCGTATCTGAGTCGTGGACGAACTTCCTCAGTTGGAAAACATGAAATACATTGTGAACTCCCGCCATCTTCTCTGGTAAGTCAACTCTATATGCCAAATTCCCGACTGGTTCAAGAACAGGGAACGGGCCAACAAATCTTGGTGCTAACTTGCCTCTCCTGCCAAATCGTATCACGCTCTTCAACGGAGAAATCTTGACAAACACCAAGTCACCAACGGAGAATTTTAAGTCTCTTCTCCTCTTATCAGCATAACTCTTCTGCCTATCTTGGGCAGCTTTCATTCGTTGTTGAATGATCTTGATTTTATCTGAAGTTTCCCTCACCACATCTGGTCCAAGCATAAACTTCTCGCCAGTCTCTATCCAACATGATGGTGAGTTGCACGGTCTTCCGTACAAAGCTTCATATGGAGCCATACCGATACTGGATTGGTAGCTATTATTATATGCAAACTCTACTAGATGCAAATGGTCATCCCATGATCCACCAAAATCCAATATACATGCTCTCAAGAGATCTTCCAAAATACGATTCACCCTCTCCGTCCGACCGTCGGTCTGAGGATGATATGCGGTACTGAGACGTAACTCTGACCCTAGAGCCTCTTGTAAGCTCTTCCAAAACCCACTAGTGAACAACGGGTCTCGGTCACTCACAATGCTTTTAGGTACCCCATGAAATCTCACTACCCACTTCATATACAATTCTGCTAACTTAGCTGCCGTTCTGGTCGATTTGACTGGTATGAATCTGGCACTCTTAGTCAATCGATCCACGATTACCCAAATGCTAACATGTCCCGATCTAGTCCTTGGTAAACCATCGATGAAATCCATCGAGACTTGCTCCCATTTCCATTTGGGAATTTCTAATGGTTGTAACAACCCACTAGGCTTCTTTTGCTCAGCTTTAACTAGCTGGCAATTCATGGATTTGGATATAAACCTCCCAATGTCTCTTTTCATCCCTTCCCAGTGGTAGGTCTGCTTCATGTCTCGATACATCTTATTACCACCGGGGTGTATAGTCAGTTTTGAGTGATGACACTCTCTAAGCACTTCATCTCTCAATCCATTGACATTGGGTACAACAAGCTTTCCATTCTTTCTAAACCATCCATCTCGATCAAGCCCATACTTTTTCATCTCCTCATCAATACCCATCTCTAACTTGGAGATGATTTCCAATAGGTTAGGATCGTCCCTCTGACTAGAGCCGATCCGCTCAATCAAAGTGGGTCTGATCGTCAAACTTGCTAACATTTCTGGATCCAATTCGCACTTTGGTCTGAAATCATACCCAGCGATGTACTCCAGTTGCTTCCATTCTAGGAACATAGCCCCTAAACTGGCATGTCTCCTACTTAATGCATCAGCCACCGCATTGCCCTTTCCCGGTGTATATGCGATGTCAAAATCATAGGAAGCCAAGAATTCTAACCACCTCTGTTGCCGGAGATTTAAATCCTTCTGGGAGAAGAGGTACTTCAACGACTTATGATCTGTAAACAACTCAAATCTTTCTCCCAAGAGATAATGCCTCCACATCTTTAACGCGAACACAATCGCTGCCAATTCCAAATCATGGGTAGGGTATCTTCTCTCGTGCTGTTTCAATTGCCGACTTGCATAAGCTACAACCCTACCGTCTTGCATCAATACAGCACCCAGTCCGGTACCACAAGCATCCGTGTATACCGTCATCTCTTCATTCCCCTTAGGAATGACTAACACTGGTGCGCGTGTCAACTTGTCCTTTAGACCCTTGAATGCATTCTCGCACCTTTCATCCCAGACAAAAGCTTGATTCTTCTTGGTCAACTGGGTCAATGGTGCTGCTATCTTGGAGAAACCTTGGATAAACTTATGATAATATCCAGCTAACCCCAAGAAACTTCTTACATCTGTTGCATTCTTGGGCGTAGGCCAATCCTGTATCGTAGCCACCTTCGCCGGGTCCACGGCAATACCATTCTCTGAAAAAACATGGCCCAAGAAACTCACTTCCCTCTTCCAGAAGTGACACTTAGAAAACTTTGCTTTCGATTGGTGCTTTCTCAACACCTCCATCACTATTCTTAAATGTTCCTTGTGTTCTTCCTCTGTCCTCGAGTAGACCAAAATATCATCAACGAACACAAGGACAAATTTATTCAACTGATCTCTGAATACCCTATTCATAAGATCCACAAAATATGCTGGGGCATTGGTCAGCTCGAATGGCATGACCAACCACTCATAAAATCCAGACGGCGTCCGAAATGCCGTTTTAGCTATACTCTCAGCTTCCACTCTAAGCTGATGAAAACCAGTCGCGAGATCCAACTGAGAAAATACTCTCGCGCCACCCAACTGATCGACCAAATCATCTATCCGCGGTAGAGGATACTTGTTCTTCCTCGTCACTTTATTCAACTCGCGGTAGTCTACACACAAACGAAGGGAACCATCCGCCTTGGTAGCAAACACAACTGGTACTCCCCATTCAGAAACACTCCTTCTGATAAATCCCTTCTTCAAAAGATCGCTGACTTGCACCTCGAGCTCTCGCTGCTCCCTTGGTGCCATACGACGAAGTGGCATCACTATAGGTCTGGCATCTTTTACCAAATCAATACGGAACTCAATCTCTCGGTGTGGTGGAAGCCCGGTCACTTCTTCGAAAATATCCGGATACTGGCCAACCACGGGCAAACCTGACAACTCACTATGCGCAATGTCGAGGGAGTTTAGAAAACTAGCCAATACCCCATCACTGGGTAGACCACCAAACACTATCCTCCGTCCATCATCCGCTCTAGCTGTCACCAAAAAGCCCTCACAGTCTACCACCATCCCGTATCTTCGGAGCCAATCTACTCCCAAAATAGTGCCAAACCCAGTAAAGCCCAAAACAAAGCAATCACAAACAAACATGCATCCATGACTCGATAAGACCACATTACGACAAATCATGCTAAGGCTAGTCGAACCACCAATCGGGTTCGTCACTACTAAAGGCCTATCGACAATCTCGGGCTCCAGTCCTAACATATCTACCAGGTCACTAGATATGAAAGAATTGGAAGCTCCAGTATCAAACAAAACTCTAACAGGAACATCATAAACGGAAAGCATACCTTGAATGACGACATTCTTTCCCTTCTCCGCCGCTGTTGGGGCATTCGACGAAGAAGGAATAGCATTAAGGGCATAGGGTTTCACCATTTTCTTTTCTTTAGGGGGTTGCGGACACTTGTCCTTGTGATGTCCCATTTGGCCACAGTTGAAGCACTTCCTATCCGCTGGCTTGGCCCGATAATTACTAGCATAATGGCCCTTCTTACAACAGCTGAAGCACTCAACATCTTGCTTATTCTTTTTCTTCTGGCCATCCTTAGTCTGATTCTGCTTCCTCTTATTCTGGGAACCACCCTTGCCTCCACCACTTGCTTGTGGCTTTGGCTCATCTGCGGATGCGACCTCAGTCTTCGGCTTAGGGTAGAGACTTTCTGATCTTAATGCTTTCCCCACAATCGATTCAAACGTCTCATCGATGTGGTTAATAAGCCTTTCCCCCAAGTACTGATCCAAACCAGTTATGAATTTCTCATTCCTCTTCTCGGCAGTATCAATAAGAGATAATCCATATTTTGACAAAGTGTCGAATTCAGCAATATACTCCGAGACAGCTCTGCCATTCTGCTTGAGCTCCAAGAATTTCTTAAACAACACTGACTTCTGAGCAGCTGGAATGAACTTCTCGCTAAAGCGAGCCTTAAACTGCTCCCAAGTAATTTGATCTTCGGGAGTAGCTGCCTTTATAGCATTCCACCAATTCATTGCCCGCCCTTGCAGCTGACGGGACGCTAGCTTTCTCTTCATCGCATCCTCGATGCCCAAATCCTCGAAGATACGTTCACAACTATCCAACCAATCCTAAACATCCGTAGCCGACTCCGTTCCGTGGAACGGCTTCCCACCAAGGCTAGTATAATCCTTATTCAGCTTGGCGAAGTCGACTCTAGGCGCCTGCACTATTGGACCACCACCATTTCCACCATTGGGAGCTGCCCTCTGCACATCTCTAAGCATCTCTCTCATGAGGTCAGTAAACATCGTCCTCATGTCAGCAGCATTCCCATTATTGGCTCCCCTACCAGCACCTCTAGTATATCGGCTCATCGTCAATCTGAAAAAGGAAACGATTAACGACCCCATAGTGGTGCTAGTGCAGTACGACTTCATTCTTATACTACTAATAGTATATACATATAAAGCATTTAAAAACCAAAGTAATCACAAATACGCTCTCTCGTATACGTATATTACCTCTCCCTGATAACTTCCCTAGGTTAAATACGCAACCTAGAGCTTTGATACCAAGTGTGATGGCCCGCCCCGCACCAGCCTGCATTTCCTTCGAAAGTGCGCTGTACACATGCCCAACTAGCACGGGACGGTCGTCAGAAGAAAGGAAAGAAGAGAATTAACTAACAAGAAACCTATAGAATGTCTCATAGCACATGGAGTAAAATATAATAATAACATACTTGACATAAAACAGGTGAGACAGTGTATAAGCTGATAACTGAAATCAACATCAACATCAGAGCAGCGGAAATCCAAATACAGCTTATTACAACTTTTCAAATTTACTGTCTCTAAACAAAAGAAAGCAAAAGTAGAAGATGCACCACCAATGCCCAAGCAGTGATCTTCAACAACACAGGGAGAATACTATATATATATATTACGTGGAAGCCTCATGCTCGTCTCCGGATCATCTACCCGTGCATCACCAGCTAACCTGTCTCTAATCTGCTCGTGTGAGCACCCAGAGTAATAAGAGGAGACATAAAACTCTGGGTCAGACATGAAGCCTGGTATGAGCGATAAGCATCTAAACAGAATAATAACAGGTATACTAAACCATACCTGAACCTGGACCTGCAACCAAAGAGTTAGTACCACATACCGTACAATACTCTAAGGTGCCATAATAAATAGTGTAAAGAATACGGGGGTGGGGTGTGCATGTCATAATGATAGCAAACAAATCATCCATAGCAACCATCCTCACATCTCTCACTCGGTGCGTAAAGCATACGATGTCCACCACTGTCAATCATTAGACCCATCGAAGTAGTGACGGAGTTCAACTTGTACAACTACTGCTACTACCAAGCTTACCACATGGAGTCATGACCAAACCTTTACAAATGACCCCACTTCATTGGTTTATATCCCTTTAGTCGTACCTAGGCCATTTCAGCCCTGAATCCGTTCACGTACTTCCCATACATAGTGATCCAAAGTCATAAACATCGACTGCCCCTTGGCACACGTCCCGCAGCAAAGCCCAATCATGAAGTGAACTCATCGGTTCCCAACTAGATCCTGAGCTCTAACTTCCCATATTGGACTACCTTTGCATCTCGGGTTATTGGTCAATACTAGGCCGGGTCGGGTTCCTTTCAAGCCATCGGTTCGGATCGGGTCCACTGCGTTGCATTGGTGCATGGTCTTCCTCTGATAGCGGTTCGGTTCGGGTCCACTCCATCGCGTCGGTTCGGGTCGGGTGTCCTCCTCCGGGTCGGGTGTCCCACCTCTGGTCGGGTCGGGTGCCATCTCCCTTCCAGTTCGTGCTTCCGCTCCGATCCGCTCTCTCGTTCTTCACGTGCTTCGATCCGATCCCTCCTTCTTTATCCGATCCGATCCCAGTTCAATTAGCGTGGCCTTCCTTCTTGCCAGATCTCCCAAATGTCAAGTTCCGATCCGAGCCCTTCATCCCTGAGTCGATCCGATCCCCAGCTTAACCAGCATGGCCTTCCTTTTTGCCAAGCCTCCTTTGTGCCAGACTCCAGCCCGGGTCAGGTTCCTTGCCCAGGTCTCCAATCCGATCCGAGCCCATATCCGATCCGAAACCCTGCACAACTTTCTGCAACTTTTTCCAGCAACTTTTTTACGCCATTCGACGACGTTTTCAACAAATCTAACTATACTAATCAGTCACAAATCATGTCAAACAGTCATAGCAACATAGCAAACTAACCACAAACACCAAAACAATGAATTTACATGTCAAAATGGATCAAATATACCCAAAACCCCTTATTTTCCCTTAAGCATATTTAAGTAAAACTAATCATAGGGTTAACAAAACTTAATCAAATTAAACCAAATTTCTACCAGAGGCATAAAATATTATTTTCGAATTTATAGATATTTTTCCAGAATTTATTAGTGTATAAATTCGCTAATCTTCACTAATTACCCTTAATTACCGTAATTAGTGCAAAAACTATGCAAATCACTCACCTTGGCCACAAACGAAATTCTCAGAACTGAAACCTTGCTGATTTGAGTGAATTCTAACGTCTAACAGCAGCTCTAGCCTTGCTTTCGTGTTTCCTCTCCTTAATTTGATGTAGATTAAGCCAAAACTTGATTAGAAAGTGATTAGAAGGTAATTTGGGTGTTGGAGGCCATTGCTAGGGTTGCAAGAAAGAAAGTGGCGGCTGGGAAATGAGGATAAGATCGTTCTCCAACTGATTTCAGCCTCCTTCTTACCCTAATCCCGAAATCCCCCATTGGGCCTAGCTGTTAATCACCCGGTTAAGCCCAATTAAGCTGTTTTTCACCATCTGAAACATGTTTCAGCCATATCTCCCAAACGGTGAGTCCGTTTGGCTAGTGTGACCACTCTACGGAATTGTTAACCATCATCCGGATCCAATGGAAGTGGTTTCAGGTCAAAATTCCTTTCCAGTCAAAAGTTATGGCCAAAACAGTGCCAACTAGGGGTAAAATGGTCATTTAAAAATCGACAAAAATCATGAACATGGGAAATGACCCCAGTAGTCGTCTCTCAAAGTCACATGACCATACGACTTCGTATGTGAAAGAAATAAATATTCTACGATCCTATGATACGTAGAATACGGGTCGTTACATTATGCTTGATTGTTTGCCATCACTATGGCATGCACACCCCCACCCTCGTATCCTCACCATATGTTAGTGGCACCTTAGAGTATTGTACGGAATGTTGTGCTAACTCTTTGGTTGCAGGTCCAGTTTCAGGTATGGTTTAGTATACCTGTTATTGTTCTATTTTGCTGCTTATCGCTCATACCAGACTTTTGTATGACTCAAAGTTTTATGTCTCTTCTTATTACTATGGGTGCTCCTAAACGAGCAGATTAGAGACAGGTTAGCTGGTTATGCACGAGTAGCTGATCCGGAGACGAGAAGTAGGCTCCTACGTATTATCTACAAATATTCTCCCTGTGTTGTTGATGGTCACTACTTTGGGCATTATAGTGTACCTTTCCTTTCTTTTACTTTAGAAATAGTATTTTGAAGTTGTAATAATGGTTATGGATCATAAGCTGTATTTTGGATTTTCGCTGCTATGATGATTATGATTTAGTTTTCAGCTTATGCATTATCTCGCCTGTTTTATGTCAAGTATGTTATTATTATATTTTATTCCATGCACTGTAAGACATTCTACAGGTTCCTTGTTAGTTCAAATTTCATTTTTTCCTTTCTTTGGCGACCGTCTCGTGCTGGTTGGACATTGGCACAGCGTACTTTCATTGGAAATGTTGGTTGGTGCGGGGCGGGCTATCACAGTCATTCCTAAGCTTATATGTTTTTCATTTACTAGAACTTTATATTTTGACCTCCCTCCTCTTAACATAAACAGGTTTGTAGGTGAGGACGCTAGAATCAGTGATGATTAGTGATTGCTTGGAGGTGGAACCCTACCATGGAGGCTTAGTTATTTATGGTCGTAGTATTATTATTGTTATCATTATGTATTTAGGATAATTGTTGATGTACCTTTTACCTAATGAGACTCGATTGTATCTGATGATGTTCATTGTTTTATTTATGGTATTTTGAGATATTATATTTTATCCCTTTCGTTGACTCTGATTTCATCTAAATTGATCCATTATATCTGTTTTAATATTTCCTTATATGAATCAACGACCCGTTTAGAATGGCTCTAAGTTCCATGGGTCTTTTCTAGGTCGGAATTTAGGCCTATTCTGAGCAGGTTGTTACAACCTACTAGCATAAAGCTTTATCTCAATGTTGTTTTTGAGAAAGTAATCTTTTTACAAAACTCTCAAGGGTTATATCATCCAATTTTCACTCACTATTGTGGAGCAATGCATAAGTCTCAATGGATAATTATGTTCTCATATAAAGCTCATGAAGGTAGTATGTAAAAATTGTTGAGAAATCAAGAACGAGTAGCAGGGGGTAGTCGAGGAATAGGCATCATCTTCAACTGCTATCAAAACAAGTGGGGCTTCATTTGAAGGTAGCATGCTCTGTTCTGTAGTCTTCAAGTATCTTTGGAGCCACACTAAAATCTGGATATCCATAACCTTTTAATTATTTAATCGTTGTTGCTTTAGTAGCATGACCCATGGTAGCTATTAGCATATGATAATTATAAGCAACTTCTTCAAAAGAAAATTAATAAGAATAAGAAAGAAAATGTAAGTTGCTAACGTTATATCTATAGTATATAAAATACGTGTACACAATTTAAATTTCATCTCAAATTAAAGTGATCTTGAAATGATACCAAATGTGATATTAGCCATTCCTATCACCATAGTCCATGCAAACAAGCACTTAGATTTCATAATTGTCGACCCACATTTTAGAAGGATGTTACACGATGAACTCAGGTACGTAAACTTTACAGCCATTGAGGCGTACAATCCAGAGTGATGATCAGATCACTCAAGAATCGGGTATGGACAAGAACATGAAGCTATAAATAGGTGTATTTACTCAGATAGCACTATGGAATCAGCTAATATGGAAAAGAGTCTAGAAAAGCTAGGGATCATTATGCATCTGAAGCGTAGATATTCAAACTTCAAAACTAAATAAAACAACAACCACAACTCAAAGACCGGAGAGGAGTTAGAATAACCAAGCCAGGGGGGCCTAAGGGTCGCACTACGATTGGGAAACCCTTATATGTCAATACCTATCCCTTCAAGGGTATGGACCTTTGACCTCTTACGCTCATTGCTCTGGGTTTTATTCAATCATTTCAAGCCGATCTAAGGTCTTTTTCAGCAATAATCACTCTACCATTAGCAATGGAAAAATGGATCTTCTTCTCTACAAGACTATGTCAAAACTCTGTTCAAGAGACAACTACACTTCATTTTTCTTTAATTTCATAATCAAATGAACTATACTTGTAATCTATAATATGTTAAAAGGTTAGTTCAAGTAGCTGTTGTTAGAGATTGAGATGTTGGTGGTGATGGTTTTGAAGTCAACAACCTTGTTTCAACTTTGTTTCAATTATCATCATTATTATAAAATATATACTAACACTGTTATCTAAAAAAATTATGTGCCTATACAGGAAATCTATGCAGGTAATAGTTATTGAAGATTATACATGTTGACGGCAAAAAATGTCGTAAACACCAAAGATTCCAATTACTAGGAATAGTTAATTTGGTCGCACAGACAAGAGTGGAAAGTAGTAAAATAACACAAGAGATTTATAGTGGTTCGGCCTAGTGAGAGGCATACGTCCACTTTGAAGCGTTGTTGGAATATTATTGATCACGAAAGTTTATAAGGTTGAGACCCTCTCATGACATCTCATTACATTCATTTCAAAGCCATATGATGTCATCTTTAAGCTATATGATGTCATCTCTAAGACATGATGTCATCATTATCATATATGATGTCATAATTATCATATATTTAATATACTAGGAAAAGACACTTTTGCCCTTCTTCGTCAAATAGGAGATGCCATTAAAGTCGCTCTTTGGAGGTCTTGAGCTCACAAATTCCAACCCCTTTCAAGTGTAAAGTCATGTGCTATTTATAGGAAAGGGAGTAGGTAGGAGTAGGTGGGAGTAGGTAGAAATGGGGGACCACACCCAGAATTTCGCACCTGGAGCCTGCAAACCCGTAAATTTCGTACCTGGAGCATGCGCACGCTGGAAATTCGCACCCGGGCCTGAGGTGCGAAATTTTGCACCTCGTGGGTGCGAAATTCGCGCCCCATAGAGGAGCAAAATTCGTACCTCCTTGGGTGCAAAATTCGCACCCCAGGGTAAGAATTTTGCACCCCTGTTGGGTGCGAATTTTGCACACTGCTGGGTGCGAATTTAGCACCCCTAGGGGTGCAAAATTCGAACCTCCCAGGGTTATGAAGTTCTCTTTATGAGGCGCGCGAAGGATGCATGAATAGGTGTTTGGAGGGCTCGAGATCCGGGCTTATGAGTATTTGGGATTCAAGGCCTTGGTTCGGAAATATGTTTGGGGGAGGCGCGAGGTCCTTGGCGGCGCGGTCCCTCTCCATCATGTCTCCTTTGCTCTTAGGCATCCCTTTTGGCTTTAGTCACATGCGATGTGTTGAGCCGAGCGTGTCTTGCGTACTTTTGGGAACCGGACCAAAAAACCGGTTAACATTTCCCCCCAAAGTACGTCTTGTTTCGACATGATATGCTTTGGATTGGTTGAGGTACGAATTGAGTTGCTGGTTTATCTTGTAAGTTAAAGGAAAACATGTACCACCCCATGTCCATTAATGTCACTCACAAAGGGAATGCATCAATGTCCATGAAGCATTATTGTTGTATAGAACAGATAAATTACAAGAATAAATAAATAAAACAACACAGTGGAAGATAAAACTTATTTCATAGCATCATAACTCAAAACAGGCTTACATAAGTGGTTTCCAAAACCATTACAACAGGATCAATAGTCTTTTCGAAAAACTTCAAAGTACATAAAGAAGCACTTAAATAACATAAATGCATAAATCCCAACTGAGCATAAGCAAAGCCATAAAGATGAGAGAGTCCAAAGCGATACATCTACTCTTTTCAAGCAACTGAAGGAAATCGACACTAAGCTGTAGTATTCTCTCCTTGTAAACCCGAGGGGGAGGGAAGGAAAGAAAAGAGGCGGAAACAAACGGGTCAGACATAAACTCTGGCGAGTCCAGTGATTTTAACAAATAATAGGTAAGGTAAATAATCAAGTCATAAATAGGTATCATGATATGGTTGTAACATAGATAAGGTAGATAAAAAGGATGGACAAGATGATTTCGTTCCTAAGTACTAAGACAATCCTACACCTTGGCTAAGCCAACAACCCTCCAAGTACTAACCCCAAAGACCGAAGTCAACTTCAGACTAGCACCCAAAGGACTATCCAAATCAACCAACATGTATTTTGTTACACCGCACTTTTGCTAAGTTACACCACATTACTTAATTACACTGCACATCTACTAGTCTCTTTTACTCAAGGTTAATCCCTTCCCACTAACTGTACCCACATAACAAACTTGGTAGTTACTTGTACCTAGCTGCTATCGTAGGTGCCGGCTTGCTCCTACCACCGCTAAGGTACCCTTACTCTACCCATTCGATCGGCTCCCTAAACCCCGTAGGCACCCGTGTTGGCCCCACAGTGGGGCGTATCACTCCCCAAAGTGGCAACCCCGATACCAACATGAAATGCACGGCCATACCTACACGATGCAACAACGTCTTACCTACCGGCCCGGACCCATGCACGCACATGAACCCATTGGACTTGCGTTGCCACCGCTATTCACGTTTTGACCTCTTATATTCAAGCCCAGTAAGCGTGTCCCAACCCCGGCCTAGTACCAGACCCAATTAGATACTCAAACGGGTTGCTGGTTGAAACGGGTCCCCATCCGACACAAGCCTCCCACCTATGCTTGGCCCCCACTAGGTTTTTCCCCCACTTAACCATTTTAATTTAAATGTCCATGTCTTATACATGCTACGATTAAGTCCATACTTACATGTCATAATTTACATGCCTTATTTTATTCCGGTTAAGTCCATATTTACATGTCATAATTTACATGTCACCCCACTTAACCCTATAACCATACCCATGTCTTATTATGGTTAGTATTCCTTAATTCATTCCTTATGACGAACGGTGCATGACCTCTCACATTAGACCGAACACTTTGTGGCCGCTGGATTTGCCGGGCGGTTCCGGGCAGTCTTACGCCACAAACCGGGTCTAACCTTGTGCCACCCATCGTTACGCCTACAATTCATGCCTTTGACCTCTCACATTAGACGTCCAATTGTGGCAGCTAGATTTACCGGGCGGTTCCGGGCAGTCTTACACCACAACTGCGCCTAACCTCGTGTCAAAGGTTTATTAATAATCGTATTTCACCCGAACCCTTTTTTTCATGTCATGTGTTTCCAATTCAACATATAATCATGCTTACAATTTTTGCCTATTTCAACTTCTCATTAATTATACTAATTACATATTAATTGGTCTCAAATACAAATTTCCAATTATAGGCAATTTCATCAATTCCATGTAATTCATACCCAAATATGCCAATTTCACATATTATCCAATTATCCAATAATATCCAATAATTTCCAAATTTCCCATATTCCCTATATTCCCCATCGCTCCCATGAATTCGCATTCGCGCGTAGTTTTAATATAGGCTCGAAGGTAGCCCAGAACCACAAATAAAAGGAATAGGGGTAAGAAGAGAGAATCAATTCATAAAAAAATGGAATAAAACATCATCATGAAATAAAGAGGCATATAGACTGGCATAGAGGCATAATAAAAGATTCAACATGAATAAACTGATAAAAGGTATGAACTTTACATAGAAACATAGGCATATGATGACATGGATCAAACGATGACAACTTGGATGAGATTTAAATTACATACATACATATGAATCCTCTTTAAAACTTCATCATGTTACTTTTAATCCCATTATATTGTGAAAATCACCGTACTCACCTTTCATGGTTAAAGAATAGAATTATGCACTGAAATTGGTGTAGAAACGTTGCGGTATTGTTGATTGATCTTCTTTAATTGTTGTTGAAGCTCTAAACTTTGATTTGAATTGTGTATGAACACTTGAGATTAGATTAGAGGCGACGGCTAGGGTTTAGGAGAGAGAGTTTGACAGCATAATGGTGTCTTAGAAATTATTTTATGAATTAGGGTTAGGTTGATGACATATTTATAGGTGTAGGAAGTTATTTAGGCCTTAGGATTAACCCTAGAACTGATCTGGACCATCAAAAATCGTCCCAGACACAAAAATCGCACCACGCAGCAAACTGGCCGAACCAGGTTCGACCTCCCAAAGGGGGAGGTCGACCCCCAGGTCAACCTGGGGGTACCCAGGTCGACACCATGGTCGACCTCCCTGGTCGGCCTGGTCACATTTTTTTTCTTTCTTTCTTGGTATCTTCCGAGGGTCATATCTCCTACGTCCGGACTCCATTTTTCGAAAACTTGGACTCTATTCCATGCAGAATTCCGAGACGAATGTAATGGTGCAACCCATTTCCCTTCATTCCTCTTTTAAAAATTAAGTGCTCTTAAATTTAGTTAATTCAATCATTCAAAATTCGGGGTGTTACATTCTCCCCTACTTAAAGGATTTCGTCCTCGAAATCTCTAAGTCAAGAAGAACGTATCCTACCATCCAATCATCCATCTACTCAACCATTAACCACAAGCAACCATTGTCCTCAAAAAAAATTCTAATGCTTTTCATGTACATATGCGTAGTGTATGCATATATTTGTATACTAATGCAAAATCAGGCGGTCCACTGATTCAGTCGACCTCCTTAATGCAAATAATGATAGTGCCATGTGTCCATCATGTATGTAAAAAACCCTATACATATCATAACTACATGTGTGCACAACCATTCATTTAAATGCAACATCCATATGATACACACATTCAATGTACACTCATTTTACTAAATACATCCATTTATATGCAATATGCAATATGAAAGTGACTGAGCCGATCTAGTGCTTATAGTGTGTGTATATGCATCCACGAGCAACCACTAGAAAACACTTGCATCCACATGCATCCACCATACATAACATGTCTCAAACACATGTTTCAACCATAGGACTACCCTATCTAAAGGTCAAAGATACTAGCGAGAGGACATACTAAAGATAGAACAAGTACAAGCCAAGCGATAAAGGAGAAATTAAAAGACATACCCTCGAAAAGAAAAGGGTACAATGAACGCATCTTCTCTTCCGTCTCCTAAGTAGCCTCGCTCTCATCATCTCCCAATTGCACTTTGACTAGCTTGATCTCTCGATTCCTCAACTTCTTAATCTCCGACCCAAGAATGCATGTAGGAGCTCGTCGAATCGTCGCATCACACTCTACCTCCACCTCTCTAAGCAAGCTCGGCTCTACCACTTCCGCAGTCTCATGCAAGCACTTCCTCAAATGTGATACATGGAATACGTCGTGTACACCACTAAGTCTCTAGGGCAACTCCACTCTATACGCCATCTGTCCAATCCTCTCCTTAATAGGAAACGGCCCTACGAACCTTGGTGCTAACTTCCCAATGGACCCAAAGCGAACAACATTCCGTAATGGAGACACCTTGATAAATACCATGTCCCCAATATCAAATTCAAAATCTGTCCTCCTCTTGTCTGCATAATGCCTATCTTGCGCCGTCTTCATCCCCATTCGAATCAAATCGATCTTTTCTGAAGTCTCTTTAATCATATCGGGCCCAAGTAAGATCTTATCCATAGATTCCCACAAACATGTAGGTGAACGACAAGGCCTTCCATAAAGAGCCTCGAAAGGTGCCATGCCAATGCTAGACTGAAAGCGAACTCCACCAAAGGAAGATGCTCCTCCCATGTACCTCCGAAGTCTAAAACACATAGCCTCAAAAGGTCATCTAGAATTCGATTCAACCTCTCGGTCTGGCTGTCCGTCTGAGGATGATATGCGGTGCTCAAACATAACTAAGTCCCTACCGCCTCTTGCAAGCTCTTCCAAAACTCGCTAGTAAAGATAGGATCGCGATTGCTCACTATGCTAGAAGGAACACCGTGCAAACGAACTATCTCTCGAATGTATATGGAGGCTAACCATGGAGCAGTCCTCTTACTCTTCACTGGAATGAAATGGGCGCTCTTACTAAGTCTGTCTACCACGACCCAAATCCCAGTATTACCCTTCCTCGATCTCGGTAACCCATCAACAAAGTCCATCGAGACACTCTCCCACTTCCATTGTGGGACCTCCAATGGGTGAAGCAACCCACCGGGATTCTTTTTCTCTGCTTTTACTTGTTGGCACACCAAGCATCTAGCGACAAACTCGGCCACATCCTTCTTCATACCGGCCCAAAAGTAAACTCTTCTCATGTCCATGTACATCTTGTCCCCGCCGGGATGAATGGTCATCTTCGAACGATGTGCATCATCAAGAATGGTCTTCCTCAAGTTCTCATCTTGTGGAACACAAAGTCTACCGTCCCTACGTAACCAACCCTTATCATCTAGGGTATACCTACTGATATGGCTCGATGACTCCCCCCTTATGAGCTTCTCAACCAACTCAACCAACTGTGGGTCATCTCGTTGTGCCTCACCAATCCATCCCAAAAGCGTAGGTCTGACCTCTATGGATGCTAGCAAACCGGGTACAAAGTCAATGGAAGGTCTAAAGTCAAACGTAGAGATGAACTCTAAGCTTCGCCGCTCAACAAACAACGGACTCAAGGACAACCTTTTCCTAGTTAAGGCATCTCCAACACTTCCCTAAGATGTAGGGCATGCTCTTCCTCGCTCTTAGAAAAGATCAAGATGTCATCCACAAAGACCACCACGAATTTATTAAGGTACTCCCTAAACATCCTACCCATCAATTCAACAAAGTATGCAGGGGGGGGGGGGTTTGTCAAACTGAAGGGCATTACAAGCCACACATAGAAATCGTCCGGAGTCCTAAAGGCAGTCTTGTCTATGCTATCCTCAGCCACTCTCAACTGATGGAAACCAGCAGCTAAGTCCAACCGCGAAAACACTGAGGCACCAACTAACTGATCGAAGAGATCGTCAATCCTCGACAGTGGGTGCCTATTCTTCTTAGTAAGCTTATTAAGTTCTCTATAGTCCACACAAAGTCTAAGGGACCCATCCGCCTTCGTGGCAAATACTACTGGAGCACCCCACTCCGATATACTACGTCTTATGAATCCCTTCTCAAGCAACTCCCCTACTTGCTTATTGAGCTCCATCCTCTCACGAGGAGCCATGTGGCATACTTGCAGAGATACTGGTTTTGCATTGTCTACAAGATAAATACGAAAGTCTATCTCACGTTTTGGGGGTAGACCCCTCACCTAATCGAAGACATCAACATATTCACGGACTGTACGAACAGAATGTAAATCATCATTGGATGCGTCAAGTGACTCAAGATAACTAAGCATCACCGATCCTCTAGGGTCACAAGAAATATCAAGGGTCTTTCCTCTACGAGTCAACAATTTTACTACCCTTCGTTCACAATCTAGGATGGCACCATATCTGGCTAGCCAATCCATCCCTAGAATCAACCCATAGCCCATGAACCCAAGCACAAAAGCATTACATTCCAAACCAACGCCTAAGATAGACAATCTCAAATCCCTACAAACCATGGATAAATGAGCCGACCCACCAATAGGATTTGAGACTACAATAGGATTCACAACGAGACTAGTATTTAAGTGCTGTGTTTCAACTAATGATGTAGAGATAAACGAATGTGATGAGCTAGAATCGAATAAAGTACGGACAGGATGATCAAACAAGAAAATCAAACTTTCGACAGAATTTTTTTCTACCTTCTTCCTATCCCGGAGCCATGAGAGCGTGAATCTGCCCTCCCGAAGTAGAACCTGCCCTCTGCCCTTGCTTCTTAGGACAGTCCTTCACAGCATGACCCGCATCACCACAATGATAACAAGCGAACTTCTTCTTCTTCCTACAGTCTTTCTTCAAATGGTCGGGTATCCCACAGTTGTGACACTTCCTCTTTTCTTTACCACCTTTCTTTTGTTGTTGGGCTTTTTTTGGATCCTCCTTCTTATCTTGCGGCCTAAAAGTACTTACACCCTTCTCTTCTTCATGCATGTATGCCATATCAACAAGCTTTTCATACG
This sequence comes from Allium sativum, assembly GCA_030737875.1. Lineage (NCBI taxonomy): Eukaryota > Viridiplantae > Streptophyta > Magnoliopsida > Asparagales > Amaryllidaceae > Allium > Allium sativum. The sequence continues at coordinate 384,761,661 of CM060924.1, forward strand.
TAGCACCATTGGAATGTGGGACATAGCCAAACTGTGAAGCGGTTCATTTAGGCCCTTTGCAAACCTCAAGGCCTTCATGTGAGGCGTATTCACCAACTCTAGCCCAAATCTCGCCAACTTATTAAATTCGGTCACAAACTCCTTCACGGTCAAGTTTTTCTGCATCAATGTCAAGAACCTCTCCATGTACATACTCTCCTCAGCTTGAGAAAGGAATTTCAACTCAAACCTTCCCCTAAAATCTGCCCACGTCTCTACAATACACTCTCCATTTGTAACCTCCCACCAAAACAAAGCTTCGTCCTTCATCAACCAAGAAGCCAATTGGACCTTCCTACAATCGTCCAAATCGAAAATGCCAAACAGATCCTCCACATCTTTCAACCAATTTCTAGCTTCAACGAACGTTTCAGACCCACAAAAAGGTTTTCCACCCATCGAACGAAAGTCTTTACATATCTTGAAGAAAGCATATCCACGCGAAGGAATGACTGGAGCTGGGGGAGGAGGAACGTTGGCCGGACCCACGGCAACGGCCCTATCCTCGAGATATTGACGAAACTAACCGGGTACATGAACACCCTCTGGTATCTCAGATGCTCCAGACATGCTGAAAAGAAAAAGGAAGAGTTTCAAAACAAGGGAAGCGAAAGAGAGATGCATGGCTTGCGGGAATTATGCTCTTTAAAATAAACTTTCCTTGAAAATAGCTTCTTTAAAACAAGTTTCTGAAAATACTTTCTAGGAAAATAATACTTTTGAAAACACTTTTCAAAACTTTTTATCAGTTCTTGTAACCATAGCTCTAATACCACGTGTAACACCCCATGTCCATTAATGTCACTCACAAAGGGAATGCATCAATGTCCATGAAGCGTTATTGTTGTATAGAACAGATAAATTACAAGAATAAATAAACAAAACAGCACAGTGGAAGAAAAAACTTATTTCATAGCATCATAACTCAAAATAGGCTTACATAAGTAGTTTCCAAAACCATTACAACAGGATCAACAGTCTTTTCGAAAAACTTCAAAGTACATAAAGATGCAAATACTTAAATAACATAAATGCATAAATCCCCACTGAGCATAAGCAAAGCCATAAAGATGAGAGAGTCCAAAGCGATACATCTATTCTTCTCAAGCAACTGAAAGAAATCGGCACTAAGCTGTAGTATCCCCTCCTTGTAAACCTGATCGGGGGAAGGAAAGAAAAAAGGCGGAAACAAACGGGTCAGACATAAAGTCTGGCGAGTCCAGTGATTTTAACAAATAATAGGTAAGGTAAATGATCAAGACATAAATAGGTATCATGATATGGCTGTATAATAGATAAGGTAGATAAAAAGGATGGACAAGATGATTCCGTTCCTAAGTACTAAGACAATCCTACACCTTGGCTAAGTGAACATCCCTCCAAGTACTAACCCCGAAGACCTAAGTCAACATCAGACTAGCACCCAAAGGACTATCCAACTCAACCAACATGTATTTTGTTACACCGCACTTTTGCTAAGTTACACCACATTACTTAATTACACCGCACATCTACTAGTCTCTTTTACTCAAGGTTGATCCCTTCCTACTAACTGTACCCACATGACAAACTTGGTAGTTACTTGTACCTAGTTGCTATCGTAGGTGTCGGCTTGCTCCTACCACCGCTAAGGTACCCTTACTCTATCCATTTGATCGGCTCTCTAAACCCCGTAGGCACCTGTGCTGGCCCAACAGTGGGGTGTATCACTCCCCAAAGTGGCAACCCTAATACCAACATGAAATGCACGGCCATACCTACACGATGCAACAACGTCTTACCTACCAGCCCGGATCCATGCAAGCACATGAACCCGTTGGACTTGCGTTGCCACCGCTATTCACGTTTTGACCTCTTATATTCAAGCCTAGTAATCGTGTCCCAACCCCGGCCTAGTACCGGACCCAATTAGATACTCAAACGGGTTACTGTTTGAAACGGCTCCCCATCCGACACAAGCCTCCCGCCTATGCTTGGCCCCCACTAGTTTTTCCCCCACTTAACCATTTTAATTTAAATGTCCGTGTCTTACACATGCTACGGTTAAGTCCATACTTACATGTCATAATTCACATGCCTTATCTTATTCCGGTTAAGTCCATATTTACATGTCACCCCACTTAACCCTCTAACCATACCCATGTCTTATTATGGTTAGTATTCCCTAATTCATTCCTTATGACGAATGGTGCATGACCTCTCACATTAGACCGAACACTTTGTGGCCACTGGATTTGCCGGGCGGTTCTGGGCATACTTACGCCACAAACCGGGTCTAACCTCGTGTCACCCATGGTTACGCCTATAATTCATGCCTTTGACCTCTCACATTAGATGTCCAATTGTGGCAGCTGGATTTGCTGGGCGGTTCCAGGCAGTCTTACACCACAATTGCGCCTAACCTCGTGTCAAAGGTTTATTAATAATCATATTTCACCCAAACCTCAATTTTCGTGTCATGTGTTTCCAATTCAACATATAGTCATGCTTACAATTTTTGCCTATTTCAACTTCTCATTAATTATACTAATTACATATTAATTAGTCTCAATTACAAATTTCCAATTATAGGCAATTTCATAAATTCCATGCAATTCATACCCAAATATGCCAATTTCACATACTATCCAATTATCCAATAATATCCAAATTTCCAAATTTCCCATATTCCCTATATTCCCCATCGTTCCCACGTATTAGCATTCATGCATATTTTTAATATAGGCTCGAAGGTAGCCTAGATCCACAAATAAAAGGAATAGGGGTAAGAAAAGAGAATCAATTCATAGAAAATTGGAATAAAACATCATCATTAAATAAAGAGGCATATAGACTGGCATAGAGGCATAATAAAATATTCAACATGAATAAACTGATAAAAGGTATGAACTTTACATAGAAACATAGGCATATGATGACATGGATCAAACGGTGAAAACATTGATGAGATTTAAATTACATACATATGAATCCTCTTTACAACTTCATCATGTTACTTTTAATCCCATTATATTGTGAAAATCACTGTACTCACCTTTCGTGGTTAAAGAATAGAATTATGCGCTGAAATTGGTGTAGAAACATTGTGGTGTTGTTGATTGATCTTCTTTAGTTGTTGTTGAAGCTCTAAACTTTGATTTGAATTGTGTATGAACACTTGAGATTAGATTAGAGGCGGCGGCTAAGGTTTAGGAGAGAGAGTTTGACAGCATAATGGTGTCTTAGAAATTATTTTATGAATTAGGGTTAGGTTGATGACATATTTATAGGTGTAGAAAGTTATTGAGGCCTTAGGATTAACCATAGAACTGATCTGGACCATCAAAAATCGTCCCAGACCCAAAAATCGCACAACGCAGCAAACTGGGCGAACCAGGTTCGACCTCCCAAAGGGTGAGGTCGACCCCCAGGTCAACCTGGGGGTACCCAGGTTGACACCATGGTCGACCTCCCCCTTGGGAGGTCGACCTGCTCACATATTTTTTTCTTTCTTGTTATCTTCCGAGGGTCATATCTCCTTCGTCCAGACTCCGTTTTTCAAAAACTTTGACTCTATTCCATGCAGAATTCCGAGATGAACGCAATGATGCAAACCGTTTCTCTTCATTCCTCTTTTAAAAATTAAGTGTTATAAAATTTAGTTAATTCAATCATTCAAAATTCGGGGTGTTACAAAACACATGTTAGTTGACAGGCTCGTTCGCTGTAGGATTGCAAGCGAGTCGTTGCTGGTATGGCACCGTGCTAACGTTGCTAAGTATTCGCAGTGCATTGCCTCCACGTGTTCATGGGGTCAGTATGCGAATGGAATATGTGTACATGAGCGCGCGGCGTGAAGCTTCAAACTTGGGGGTTCGTTTTTTCCTTCTCTTTCTCTTTTTGTTAGGGTGAAAAATTTCAAGTCATAAGGGTTCGAAATTTTGACCCGTAGAGATTCGGAATTTCGAGAACCGGAGGCTCAAAATTGTGAACCCAGGAGGTTCGGAATTTCAAACTCGTGCGTTCGAAATTTCATACTCTTGGGTTTGAAATTTCGAACCCTGGAGATTCAAAATTTCGAACTCATGGGTTCGAAATTTCGAACCCGTAGGTTAGAGATTCTAGGTAATGCCAAGGGACTTTTTCTTCTTATTATAAATAGCCCTCCCTTCACTTTTTCCCTTCCATTTATTTTTTTCCTTGACCGCCATTGATTCAGAGCTCCAAAGCCCAACCCCGTTTATTCCGAACCAGACTTAGGTAATGTTTGGATCGAGGCATGAGGAGGAAGGAGGTCGAAGCATTAAGATTCGATGCGAGGGAGGCAGCGGCCTGAGCCGGGTTGGGAGGCTCGAATTTGCGAACCTATAGGTTTTGAATTTGCGAGCCCTGAGAGGTTCGAATTTTCAAACCTGGAAGGGTTCCAATTTTCGAGCCTCCAGTGTTTGAATTTCTGACTCCTGATGGGTTCGACTTTTCGAACCTGGAAGGATTCGAAATTTTGAACCTCCAGCGTTTGAATTTGTGAACATCGAGGGGTTCGAAATTTCGAGCCTGGTGGGTTCGAATTTTCGAACCCTGAGGTATTCAAGCTTCTGAACCTCGAGGGTTTTGAAATTTCGAACCTAGAAGGGTTTAAGAGGGCCGCAGCCTTTCATGCCTATCGCGGGGTTCGGGTTTGCTGCCAGCCCAACCGCTCTGTGCCACGCCTTAGCGGGGTATTGTTTCCCATGTATAGGACTTCGATCTTCCGACTACCCACCTTTATATTCACATATCAATGGTACACTTGCGCGCTTGGTACCAACGCTTACAATGATAGTCATGTATACGGGAATTTGAATTGTTTCACATAGGATAGCGCATATATCTGAATTATGATTGAGTTGTTGGACTGTTTTAATTTCATTTGTACATCTTAATTTTGAATGACACCGCACTCACCTGTTAGCTTTAACTAGCACGAGGGGTATAGGTTATTCCAATGCGATGTCTAATATTAGTGCATTAAGGTATAGCAAGCCATGCAAATAAGATCAAAGACTGGGAAAATCCTAGAAGTCGAGGCTTCCCTGTCATTGTCACACACATCTGATTCTACCAATTGCGGTAGCTCGAGTGGCAACGAGCTTGAGACTACCGAAGGATCTGTTCCTTCTCAAACGACCAGTTCACCTGAAGTATCCGATCACGGGGAACAAATTGGGAGGCTACATTCTCCGATCATAAACGAAGAGGTTGAGAATGTGGATATTATTAATGAAGATGCACCGGTGGGCCCAGTTGCCCCAGATATGTTGCCCGACGCTGTTATCTTGGAAAATCTGACAGTCTCGGTACCGTCGCACATGGATGCTACAACAGTTAGGAAAATGGCGATGTGATTCAATATACCGGAGGGCGATGTCCATGCACCAGGAGAGGGTGGCAGGGCTCATGCGCCGCCCGAGGGTTTGACCGCCTGGAACAGACAAGCTTGTTTTGCGGGATGCATGCCCCCAGCCAATGACTTCATTCGGGATACTATCCTATTTCCGCCTTGCACCTTCGCAACTGCATCTAAATGCTTATTCATCGCTCTTAGGCACTTATGTTCTATACCGAGAATATATGCACTTGGAACCCACTGAGAGGTCATTCGGTATTTCTTCAGCCTGAGGAGAACGTCTAGCGGATCGGCCTCCCAATGGTTCCTAGAGGCGACATCCGCCACCAAATTCTTCGTCGAGACGTGGCCCAGGCCATCGGTGTTCAAACAAGACTGGTTCTTTAAGCGCTGCCCTCCTGGATTTGCAAGGAGATGGATTAAAGGGAGTAAGTACTTTTGAACTCTGTTCCCTATTATAAAGTTCTTGGAGCCTGTATCTCATTATTCTTTTTTGATCACAGCAGGGAACCTGGAGGTGCCACCGGTGAAGAGTACAAGAAGCGTCTTAACGCCTTGCAGGAGATTCCTGAGGAGTCTCGCAAAACTGAAACTATGACAAGCCAAGAGCGTCTTCGCCGTGTGGGGTTGCTTCCTAATGATCGGGCTATAATTATGCCCGCAGTGGCAAGCAGTGTGCCAAAAAAGGTAGTGGAGAAAAGCCCTATGACCCCTGGTTTGAAAAGAAAGTTGCCCTCTGTTGGGCCCAGACTAAAAAAGGTTGTAGAATTCCGGGGAGATGTCGGTAGAGATGGGGCTTGCGGTGAGAAGGCTGCAGCTAGAGATGAGGCCCAATTGAACATTCCCATCCTGCCCCTGGCAGGAGGGGCGGGTGCGGAAGTGTCGATTAGGCCATTGTCTCTGGTGACTTCTCCTGGAGCCGCCACCCTGCTTGAGGACGAGCGCCAGTTTGATGGTTTAAATAAACTTGACCTAGAAGTATACCCGTGGCCGACTCCGTCTCGCATGGACGAATTAGCTTTTGCTGTGGAGGGATTAACTCCTTCAAGTGGACCATAATCTGGTCTGCTGAGAGAACACTTAGGGCATACACTCATTAACACTGCATAGCATATTGGTTTATCTGAACGTGTGACTTAACTGACTGTGTTTCGTTTCTTTGACAGTGATATGGCTAGAGGGCGTGGAGGACGAGGTTATGGACCTGGAGGCCATCAACGCCCTAGGAATCCTTTCTTTGATGGCTTCAGAAGAGGGACCAACTTGTATGACACTCCATCCCCGCCTGGTCGCAATAGTGAGCACCGAGGTGGGCATCGATCTCGATGATCTCCCCCTCCTCCTTCCCCTCTGATTCGGGTGTCCGAGGGAGATTTTCGACTTAACATAGGGGGTTCCAGGCATCCATCCTCGATAGATCCTTCACATACAGTGCCCTTGGCTCCTGCTCTGCTCTGCCTGCTAAGGGTAAGGGGCCGTCATCTAGCCATTCGAGACTGGCGGGAGTAACGGTAGTAGGGAGGCAAAACCCTGCGGAGCCCGAGAGGCCAGAGCTTTCCATTGGTGAGAGGAAAGAGCTACTAAAGCAAGACTTTCCTCACCATTATTTTAATGAAATAAAGTTCATTCCTGACCTCTAACCATCCTCTCTCAAGGAGTCCGTGGATGTCTGGATGCGTGTGAGGGCAGAATACATTTAGGCCGACCAACTTCTTAGTTACTCCTACCAACTCTCGAAGCTAATCATGAAGAAAAACCTGGAGCTCATCAACCAGGGTTTGGCCATAGAGGCTAAATGGGTCACCGTTGGCAATTTGAATGCTGACATTGGTGAGTTTATTATTTGTATTATGCGCGTGCCATTTCTCATTCATGTGCCTTTTAATAATGACTTGTGGGCCCTGTTATTGCAGTGGAGATGAAGAAAGCGTACGAGGAACTCAAACGAGAAACTGATCATTCCCGCTCTTCTTTCATGGAAACTATAGCTGATTTGACCACCGAAAACACGGCCCTTAAGAGGGATAAGGCTGAGGTGGATAAAGCATGTATCGAGTTGGAAAGGGAGAACGCAAGAGTCTTCGAACTCCAAAATGACAACATTGCTTTAAGAGTAGAGAATGACAGCTTGAAGCGGCAGCTCGAGGAAATGAAAAAGGCCAAGGAGGATGCGGAGGCTAGTAACCGGGATGTGTTGGAAACAATGGATGGATTGAGAGCAGCACATCTGAGAGAGTTGGAACAACTACGAGAGAAGATGGAGGATACAGAGTTCCGGGTTCAATCGTCCATGGAGGAAGACATCCGAAATACATATGTTATGGTTATGAGATTCCATATACTCTCGTGGGTTGAGGATTACCCCCGTGAACTAGCTCGAACCTGGGAGAGGTTGGTTCCGTATGAAGCTTATTTGCGCCAAGTGGGCGTCGGGTCCTTGGATGAACGACAACTTATAACTGATCTCTTGACCGCCGAAGAGCGCGAAAAGCTGGAGGAGGATAAGAGGTTGTTGCTTGAGGATGCCGAGAGAGAGAGAGACTTGAGAGGCTCACTGCTGAGAAAGGGAAGGCTGCCATGACTGAGAGCATTGTGGTAGCGGAGACATTTGCAGAATGAAGCTCCTATCGGCCACTGGCCCCTGAATCGGTTATGGTGAGCGATCATGCAGCATCAATTCAGGTTTCAACTGAGCATGACCCTGAGTACCCGGGACTAGGAGAGACCGGATTCACCGTATCTAATACCACAAATACCCTTATTGTCATTTCTACACCATCCCTGACCGGTAAATTTCTTTTGCCATGCATCCCCGAGGATGACGTAATTAATGAATTTGCGGACTAAAAGGTTGTGTTTTCACTGTACTGCCCTTCCTGGACTGACTATGGCATCGGGCCCTGCCCCCGCGGCCCCACAAACAACTGAACCTGGGCCAGGACCTGCGGCAGCGTAATTTGGAGAAGGCGACGATCAAGTGGATACCTACTCGGATATAAGGTTAACTCCCAGCATGTTTGAGAGCCTTATGGAGGAAGTAGAGGTAGTTAATGGGCAGAATTCTCGTACCAGCGGTCCGATGGAAGCCGATGTGCCCTAGATGGCAGCCATTGTGGAGGCGCAACAAGACAAGATGGTGGCTAAAAGCGAGGAAATGGAGGAGAAGCGAAGGTAGGATGAGGCTGCTAGGCAGGAGGTCCTAATGAAGACCGAACGTGATGCGGAGGCGAAAGCCGCTGAAACGGTCGAACCGAGGAGGGCCAATGAGGAAGCAGAGGAGAAGAGGGCTGCTGATGAGGCCCGGAAGAAAAGGGAGGATGAGGAAGCCCAACAGAGGGCTACCGAGTCCCTTGAGAAAACAAAAGTTGGTGCTATCACTCCGCATAAATGCCAGAAACTTGCTAAGCGACGTGACGCCAGGAGGCCAAGGAACGGGCTGAGCGAGAAGGCAAAGAGATACCGGAGAAGAATGGCGCTATAGTAGGCCTTGCTGCCGGAAGTTCCCCCATGTCTATGCCGCGTATCGCCCTTGTTGATATCACCGAGATCTCTAACGGTGAGGGTGCAGACGAGAAGCGTCTCTCGACTTTTCATGAATCAACCACTTCTCGGAAGTGCCGAGATGGAAGGAGTGGGTCTGGTAAAAAGAGCCCAATGCAAAGGATGAACCAACAAGTGCTAAATCTGCAAAGAAGAAACAAAAGGAAAAAAAGAAAAGACACGGTTAGTGTTAGTAACTTAAGTAGAAGTTACCGTTCATTTTGGAAGTGTAGGTCGATAGTTTATGCGAGTACGACCCTCGCTTTTGGTTTTTCAAGACACGGTGTGGTTTTCATGTACACCCTATCATCAGAAAAGAAATATGTTAGACACGTAGTCTGTTTTAATGTGTGTGTAAAAATGAAATTTGAATTAGTAAAGATCGCAATTTGTGTTAAGTGTTAGGATGTACTTCTCATGTTTTCCAGCGTCCTATACTTGCACAAGCATACCTACCAACTGTAACGGCTGGGAATTTTCGACTCCTCGAGGGTCGAAAATCCCGAGACGTTAGTGAAAGAAAGTAGAGGGTGAGGAAGAAAAGATAGAACTAATAGAATAGAAGAAGAAGAACATACATCCTCAGAGTAAACACGAATCTCACAGCGGAACGAATAAAATATAACATAACTTTGAAATACAAATCAGTACTCGTATATACATACCATTTCAAAGTACAACACTTAACAACACAGCGGAATAATAATAGCTATAATCCTGAAGCCTCCTGCTCCAAGCTCTCCAAGTGTATCTGTAAAATCCCGACTACTTGACTGCCCGTACAAATATAGGCACCCAAGAGTTTAGGGAAAACAAACAAAATAAACTCCGGGTCAGTCATGGGACTGGTGTGAATAAAACTCCAACACTTGGTCAAATAAAGGATATCTTTCTGATATTATAATAATGTCTACATACAAATAGATATCAATCTAGCAGAACGCTTGCATCTCACGTTCCACATTCATAGTATACAAATAAAACCGTGAGCGCTTATTGGAGATTGGATTCCAACAGACAAGGTAAGGGAGCACCTTCCGATCAGTGTACTCTAGAGGAGATACACTAGGGTTCAACAAGAACGTCTTGCAACCCGGCCACACATGACCATCCACTCATTTAGCTTGAGTGTAACGAATATATTATCACCGATGGTTGGGATCAGCAACCATCCTTCCCGATAAGGGACAGCATTGAAATAGATTATAAAGAAGTACAATTGAATATTCTCTAGATGGTGATAATACACCCTGCTTGGGTATGGCCCAACTAGCCATGCTGCCTAGCCCAACTTCTGTTATTTCCCGGTTGTGAGGTTTTGAGGTCACGTTTATCACTTTGACAGATTATTTCTTAAATTACTTTGAATGCCACATCGTCATACCGCCAAATCAATATCGATTTCTCAAGGCATCATGGGTATAAAAGCTAAGAGAAACGAATTTCTCCGCCACCCAATGTAATACGTTTGAAGAGATCAACATATATGATTCGTTAAGAATACTTTGTCAGACACTCGTCCATATACGTTGTCCTGGGACTGAACAAACCGAAGGCACTATTCAGTGAATCCATCCTACCTAGGCTTTTCCCAATAGCCCTTGCACTTTACTCCGTCTTCAATTATCTTCAGCGTACTTGATTCGTAACGCTTATGCTAATACGGAGTGGTTCTTCGGATAATAATCCAACCGGTCTCTCCATATTAACAACGTAAAAATGGTCAAAACTATGATAGTCTGTAATTCAACTATCAAATGAAAACATGTCGGTGTACAAACAACGATCTTATTTCCAAATGGGAATTCGATCGATCAATCATCATATGTTCATATTTCCTTATTTCATATATTTAGAAAATATATGTTATTAATCATAGGAAAACATTTCCATAGCTTATTTTCACATCACTATTATTTCGCAACTATCAGTCCCTAACTGTAACTAGTATGAGAACAATTCTCTAAGTATCAATCCGGAAGGTCGAAACCAACATCAGATCGTCACTTAGAAAACCGTTCAACTTACCCTCTCCAGTCAGTTTCTGAATTTGCTTAACTCTATTTCTTAAATTCTTATCATGAAAACATTTCGTTTTCTATGTTTAGAAAACATATCTGACTATATTTGGAAAACGTTTCCAAAACTCATTTACGGATTTCCAATGAACGTTGTATAAAACATCGTTTCGCTTAATCCATTTATCGCTTATTCCTTAACTTTATTCCTAATCAACCTTTTAGATAGAACCACAACTATTCCTTTGTCAATTCTGAAGTCAATCAAGTTGGGGTATAATTACCTCGCAGACCTTAATTGAACAACGTCCTTTACTGTGAAATAGATGAAGCTCATCACTCACTTTTTACAATCATCTGTTTACGCAAATTCTCGGATTCAGGTTACGAATCCACTTCTTATATGACAACGTTTGATTATAACTATAACGTTATAATTCCTACCCCTAAAATATCTAACCTAAATTATAAATTTATTTCCTAACTCGAATAATTTAACAGACACCTAATTTCTAAATCAATAACTAAATCTTGATTTAAACCCTGGAAAGTAAATAGTACTTTCCCGAATTCGCTATAATCGAATTCGACGTATAACTCTCTTTCGAGTAATCTCTATTCGATTAACTCTCCCTTTTTAATAACTGATATTCGATAAACTCTATTTCGATTAACTCCTATCGAATAACTAATATTCGAATAACTCTTCTTGGTTGGCTCTATTTCATTAACTCTTATCGAATAACAAATATTCGATTTTCTTAAATGTGTCGATTCTTATCGAATAACTAACATTCGATTTAACTTAAATGGATTTACTCTTATCGAATAACTTATTCGATTAACTCAACTTAATTTTCTTAACTCGATTATCTCAACTCGATTACTTAACTCGATAAATCTTAACTCGATTACTTAACTCGATAACTTAACTTAACCCAAATCGATTAACTCAACTCTAATCGATTAACTTAATTTGATTTACTCCTTCGAATAACTCATTTGAATAACTTAATTGATTAACTCCTTCGAATAACTAATTCGAATAACTTACCTCCGAATAACTAATATTCGATTTACTCTAACTCGATTAACTTAATTCTAATCGATTTACTCCATTTCGATTCAACTTAATTCAAATCGATTAACTTAACTCAAATTGATTAACTCCTTTCGAATAACTAAATTTGATTTAACTCTTCTCGAATAACTAAATTCGATTAACTCAAATTGAATAACTAATATTCAATTAACTCTTACGTGATTAACTCTATTCGAATAAGTAATTCGAATCACTCTAATGTGTTTAACTCTATTCAAATATCTAATTCGAATAACTCATTTCGAATAACTAAATTCGATTAACTCCTTTTTATAACGTTTATCCATTTATAAAGATTTACTTTTTACAACGTTTATCCATTTATAAAGATTTACTTTTAGTAATGGTTCTTCACTTTATAAATGTCCTTTTAATAATGTTTCTACTTCTCTATATAAGTCCAGACTTATATATATTCCATTTATCAACGATAAATAATTTATTTAATTTATAAAACATTATTTATAAATTAATCTACTTCAATTTATCTGTTTAAAACAGATTTCCTATTTAATATCTCATTTAAATCCATATTGTGTTATACCGTGTGCGAAGCACGTGTTTAAATCTATCCTTGTATAATTCTTTTTATTTTCCGAACAAGTGTTCCTTTATTTATTCCCTAAATAAATATTCCTTTATTCCATTTATTTATAATCTAAATAAATGTTCCTTTATTTATTTCCTAAAATAAATATTCGTTTATATTCTAATTCATTTATTTTCTAAATAAATGTTTCTATTTTATTTCATTATTTTCTAAATAAATGTTTCCTTTTTCATTTATTTATTTTCTAATTAAATAAATGTTTTCCTTTTATAAAATCCTATCGATTTTATAATTAAGATTTCATTTTCAATATAAACATTGAAAATCCCCTTATCAACATTTCGGTATGTTATGGTATTCAATCATATCAAATCACGATGTTCAATATCGTCCAAGCACATATAATCGCCCACAGATTTTATATAACATCATATAACAATATATGGAAAACAATAAAATAACTGTTGAGGAATCCAGTAGGATTCCTCCAACCTGTTTCCCTGCATCCACAGATGTTACACAATATAATCAGCATCACTTTCAGTTCAATATGAACTATTCTATTAAAACAGAATCAATATAGAAATTCCACTAACTGACTAGCAGTTCAATCAAACGGTCAACACACAGTCAATCAGACAATATTTTAACAGTTCTAAGAATACAACGTGAAAATAAAACTGTTTAGAGTTTGTGAGATTTACTCACATTTGCAGTTCATCGTTAACGAACGATAAACTGTTGTTTGATCTGAATCAAACAGTTTAATTCGCCGTAAATTCAGACGAGTCCCAATCCACTTTCAGTCAGCTTCATTGTGAAGCTCTCGTCCCTACGATCCCAACGGATCTTGTTTCGCATCTCCTTAAGGCCCAATGGAAAGTCACCGCCCCAAACAAATCAGACCCGCACCCTCACATATTTTCTTGGCCCATGTTTTACAAATCCTTTCTTCCTCTTCTAAATCTGCTTCCTCCAGTAAATTCCCAACCCGTTGACCGACGCCAACCACTTCCATGGCCACCCAATGTCGTCGCGGCCTCCACCATCTAACTCAGCACCATCCTCTCATCTCGATAACCCTCCCAAACCTCAACTCGACACCTCTCCAGAAGGATAGCGATTCCCGTTCGAACCTGCTGACCATGGACCGACCTCGACACACAGAAAATCCGCCGAACTCCCCCATAGCGCCACCATCTGTTGCGCCTTGTCGTCCTGAGCTCCACCAACACCTCGATTCTACCTCCGTCCCCTCCTATCTCGAACCACGTCGAGCCCTAGTCCGCTGCCTCCAAACCCAGTGAACATATATGGTATTCGAACCCAATAAAAACCACACCAAAGAGAAGAGGACCTCAACAGAAAACAATATCCTCTTGTTTTGGATTTTCCTTTGAAAGAAAATGGCGGCTCACTTTCGATCAGAACGAAAGGGAAATTAGGTTTTAGAATTTGCAGATGTATTTATAGGAGAATTTTCTTTAGTTTATGAGGATGTGGAAGTTCTGTTTCCATTTGCTAAGTGGTGGCTGTGGACTAAAGCATGTGTTCTATTCTATACCGTGTACTAATAAATGTTGGTGCCACAGTATTCACTTCCATTAGGTTGTCGTGATCGTCCAACTATATAAGTATATATATTTTTACGGATTGTTTTATTTATTCCTTCTTTTTATTTTGTAAGTTATGTACCTTGATATACACAAATATTTTTGCGTACGAGCCGCTACCGACAGAACTAAAAACACCTTTGTGACGAGCGAGGTGTCCCGACCCCAAAAATATAATAATACCGGTAGGTGGACTCATATTTTGAAACTTCAAACTGTTGATTTCAGGGTGCGAAATACTTCAAATAAAAAAAATCGCTTATTAAATTAATTAAAAATTACAGTAAAATTCTAAAAATTATTTTATCACTATTTCCCAAAAGAACCTTGTCTAAATTCAAAGCCGATCTCCAGTTATATCGAATAAACAGTTATGGTTGATAAATGATACTATAGCGACTTTTCTGATATTTGATTTGGACATATCTCAAAATTTACACGACGAAATTCCGATTTTTCTCTTCCACTAGAAAGATATACCCCACCAGCTCCACGCGTTTCTTGTTTCACAGAAATCCGGCTTAAAATGAATCATGTACATTCAGTTGAAGTTCAAATCGCCAATTTTGCGAACTGTCGCGACGTTTCAGGTTCGTTTTAATTATAATTATAAATTATAAGTTCGAACGTTGTACTTTAAGTTATCGATATCGCCAAATCGATATATAAATCATTAAATAAATTAATTATTCGACAGCTAACAAAACGCGCCATTACAGACTTCCCCCCTTAAAATAATTTCGTCCTCGAAATTGCTAAGTTAGAAAAATGCTACTAACTCTACTGACTAGATTTAAAAATCTTTTTTGTTTACCTCTAAATTTCAGTTTCGACTGGACCCATTTAATTTTAATTAATTTATTAATTTGTTTCCGACCAACTAAAATTTTCAAAAATTCTGAAAATTTTCTAACACCTTAAATTTTCGAAAAATTTCGCCATAACCTCCTTTGTACGGCTCAATACGTCAAACCACAACTCGCCTCTCTAGGCCTCCTCCAATCCAAAAGGAAATCAAAATAGCCAAGCGTCTTGCCAATTCGGCTCATAAAATCCATACTCATATATGATATAAACTTGTACCTTTTTGTCGGGCATTTAACTCTATCCCTTTCATCTGCTACCACTTCAACATATACCAATGTTATCCATTCCAATTGATCTCCAATCAGTTCATATCCTCAAATGCAAATCGAATTTCATTCGAACTCTAATATCAAATTCCAAATTATTGACTTATCAAATTGGTTCCATTCTAGATTATCTCTAATCCAATTCAATTTTATTTAACTCGGTTCAAGTTAAATTTCAATTTATTTTTACCATCTCATTTTATTTAACCATTAGTTAAATTTTAATTCCAGAACTTAAGTTCTTGGGTTTCTTTCAAATCAATTTGAAATCATAATGCCAATTCAAAACCTTTGAATTTCTAAACAACTTGTTTTCTCAAAACAATTCAAAAACAAAACCTTTGGTAGTAATCCGTCACTTAGAACTCGAAAATGAACACTATTGATGTCTAGATTCATCATCAGAATCTGTTTTCCAGCTATTGAAGTGAGTTCAATACTATATCATTTCCAAAACCATTACTAAATACTTCCATTTTGAAAACATTTCAAAATCTCCCAAGAACTTAAAATTTCCTTATTTTAAATTCCAAATTCTGATTTAAATTCATATTTAATTCAAACTATTTCATATATTACATTCATATGAATTCTGATTGGTCATTTATAACCATTTCACCCTTTTATAATCTTATTCGATTATAATAACAACCAACACAATCAATATACTATAATAATTTCAAGATATATATTTCTTCTATAAACAAATATATTTTGGGAAAAATTATTTCATTTACCCTCTTTCAAAACATACCATGACGGTTCATCGTATTCGAGTGTTTAGTAACCCTTATCGATACAGTGGATCAAACTGATCGTCCAGAATTCATAAGCCACTCAACCAATGAGTCTCCACAATATAAAACCATTTTATATTGAATAACAATTACGCGCTCATATATATACACTCAAACTCAATCTAGGATATTACTAATCCATTCTCTATCGAGTTATGCCACAGAGCCAAGGTAATCACTTAACTTAAGCTCTGATACCAACTGTAACGGCTGGAAATTTTCGACTCCTCGAGAGTCGAAAATTCCGAGACGTTAGTGAAAGAAAGTAGAGGGTGAGGAAGAAAAGATAGAACTAATAGAATAGAAGAAGAAGAAGAACTTACATCATCAGAGTAAACACGAATCTCACAGCGGAACGAATAAAATATAACATAACTTTGAAATACAAATCAGTACTCGTATATACATACCATTTCAAAGTACAACACTTAACAACACAGCGGAATAATAATAGCTATAATCCTGAAGCCTCCTGCTCCAAGCTCTCCAAGTGTATCTGTAAAATCCCGACTACTTGACTGCCCGTACAAATTTAGGCACCCAAGAGTTTAGGGAAAACAAACAAAATAAACTCCGGGTCAGTCATGGGACTGGTGTGAATAAAACTCCAACACTTGGTTAAATAAAGGATATCTTTCTGATATTATAATAATGTCTACATACAAATAGATATCAATCTAGCAGAACGCTTGCATCTCACGTTCCACATTCATAGTATACAAATAAAACCGTGAGCGCTTATTGGAGATTGGATTCCAACAGACAAGGTATGGGAGCACCTTCCGATCAGTGTACTCTAGAGGAGATACACTAGGGTTCAACAAGAACGTCTTGCAACCCGGCCACACATGACCGTCCACTCATTTAGCTTGAGTGTAACGAATATATTATCACCGATGGTTGGGATCAGCAACCATCCTTCCCGATAAGGGACAACATTGAAATAGATTATAAAGAAGTACAATTGAATATTCTCTAGATGGTGATAATACACCCTGCTTGGGTATGGCCCAACTAGCCATGCTGCCTAGCCCAACTTCTGTTATTTCCTGGTTGTGAGGTTTTGAGGTCACGTTTATCACTTTGACAGATTATTTCTTCAATTACTTTGAATGCCACATCGTCATACCGCCAAATCAATATCGATTTCTCAAGGCATCATGGGTATAAAAGCTAAGAGAAACGAATTTCTCCGCCACCCAATGTAATACGTTTGAAGAGATCAACATATATGATTCGTTAAGAATACTTTGTCAGACACTCGTCCATATACGTTGTCCTGGGACTGAACAAACCGAAGGCACTATTCAGTGAATCCATCCTACCTAGGCTTTTCACAATAGCCCTTGCACTTTACTCCGTCTTCAATTATCTTCAGCGTACTTGATTCGTAACGCTTATGCTAATACGGAGTGGTTCTTCGGATAATAATCCAACCGGTCTCTCCATATTAACAACGTAAAAATGGTCAAAACTATGATAGTCTGTGATTCAACTATCAAATGAAAACATGTCGGTGTACAAACAACGATCTTATTTCCAAATGGAAATTCGATCGATCAATCATCATATGTTCATAGTTCCTAATTTCATATATTTAGAAAATATATGTTATTAATCATAGGAAAACATTTCCATAGCTTATTTTCACATCACTATTATTTCGCAACTATCAGTCCCTAACTGTAACTAGTATGAGAACAATTCTCTAAGTATCAATCCGGAAGGTCGAAACCAACATCAGATCGTCACTTAGAAAACCGTTCAACTTACCCTCTCCAGTCAGTTTCTGAATTTGCTTAACTCTATTTCTTAAATTCTTATCATGAAAACATTTCATTTTCTATGTTTAGAAAACATATCTGACTATATTTGGAAAACGTTTCCAAAACTCATTTACGGATTTCCAATGAACGTTGTATAAAACATCGTTTCGCTTAATCCATTTATCGCTTATTCCTTAACTTTATTTCAAATCAACCTTTTCTATCGAACCACAACTATTCCTTTGTCAATTCTGAAGTCAATCAAGTTGGGGTATAATTACCTCTCAGACCTTAATTGAACAACGTCCTTTACTGTGAAATAGATGAAGCTCGTCACTCACTTTTTCCAATCATCGGTTTACGCAATTCTCGGATTCAGGTTACGAATCCACTTATTATATGACAACGTTTGATTATAACTATAACGTTATAATTCCTACCCCTAAAATATCTGACCTAAATTATAAATTTATCTCCTAACTCGAATAATTAAACGGACACCTAATTTCTAAATCAATAACTAAATCTTGATTTAAACCCTGGAAAGTAAATAGTACTTTCCCGAATTCGCTATAATCGAGTTCGACGTATAACTCTCTTTCGAGTAATCTCTATTCGATTAACTCTCCCTTTTTAATAACTGATATTCGATAAACTCTATTTCGATTAACTCCTATCGAATAACTAATATTCGAATAACTCTTCTTGGTTGGCTCTATTTCATTAACTCTTATCGAATAACAAATATTCGATTTTCTTAAATGTGTCAGTTCTTATCGAATAACTAACATCCGATTAACTTATATGGATTTACTCTTATCGAATAACTTATTCGATTTACTTAACTTGATTTTCTTAACTCGATTATTTCAACTCGATTACTTAACTCGATAAATCTTAACTCGATTACTTAACTCGATAACTTAACTTAACCCAAATCGGTCAACTCAACTCTAATCGATTAACTTAATTTGATTTACTCCTTCGAATAACTAATTCGAATAACTTAATTGATTAACTCCTTCGAATAACTAATTCGAATAACTTACCTTCGAATAACCAATATTCGATTTACTCTAACTCGATTAACTTAATTCTAATCGATTTACTCCATTTCGATTCAACTTAATTCAAATCGATTAACTTAACTCAAATTGATTAACTCCTTTCGAATAACTAAATTCGATTAACTCAAATTGAATAACTAATATTCAATTAACTCTTACGTGTTTAACTCTATTCGAATAACTCTAATGTGTTTAACTCTATTCAAATAACAAATTCGAATAACTTATATATGTTTAACTCTATTCGAATAACTTATGTGTGTTTAACTCTATTCGAATAACTTAACTCTTTTAACTTTACTCGAATAACTATATTCGATTAACACTTTCTTTCGAATAACTATATTCGATTAACTCTTCGACTAACTCCTTTGGATTAACTAACTTCGAATAACTCCTTTGGATTAGCTAACTTCGAATAACTCCTTTGGATTAACTAACTTCGAATAACTCCTTTGGATTAACTAACTTCGAATAACTCCTTTGGATTAACTAACTTCGAATAACCAATATTCGATAACTACTCTTCGAATAAATAATATTCGGTAACTCTTCTCAAATGAATAACATTTGATTTCTCCACTCGAATAAACTATATTCGATTACTCTTCTCTCGAATACACTATATTCGATAACTCTACTTCGAATAAGTGATATTCGGCAACTCTACTCGATTAACTCCACTTGGATAACTCTAACTGGTCAACTCTAACTGAGTAACTCTAACTGATCAACTCTAACTGGTCAACTTTAACTGGTCAACTTAAATGGTTTAACCTAACTGGTTAACTCCAATGGTTTAACCTAACTTGATTTACTTGTCTCGATTAACCGAACTAATCCACTTAGTTTAACTTAGTTAATTCACTTTGATTAACTCTAACTGATTTACTTAGTTTAACTCAGCTAATTCACTTTGATTAACCCAACTAATCTACTTCGATTAACCAATTAGTTTAACTTGACTAATTCACTTAGTTTGACGCAACTAATTCACTTTGATTTACAAATGAGTTTAACTTAACTAAGTCACTTAGTTTGACGCAACTAATCCACTTTGATTTACCAATTAGTTTAACTTAACTAATTCACTTCGATTAACCGCTTAGTTTATCTTAATTAATTTACTTTGGTTAACTTAACCAATTACTTTGATTAACTCGACTAACTCGCTTTGGTTAACTTAACCAATTACTTTGATTAACTCGACTAACTTGCTTTGGTTAACCTAACAAATTACTTTGTTTAACTCGACTAACTTTGCTTTGGTTAACCTAACCAATTACTTTGTTTAATCCTTTTATCACACTCTGGTATTTCTTATGGTTTTTAACACATCACCTAACAACGATGAATATCGTCCAACCACACGTAATCACAACAGATTATATACATCACATTTATATATCACAATACATAAATCACAGTAAAAATAACTGTTGAGGAATCCAGTTGGATTCCTCCAACCTGTTTCCCTACATCCACAGATGTTAAACAACACCAGTATAATATTCTGATAAACAGAATCAACATATAACTATTTTACGGTTTATATATATATATATATACATACGTAAATATATATATAAAATCTCTACTAACTGACTAGCAGTTCAAGCAAACAATCAACACACAGTCAAACAGACAATATTTTAACAGTTCTAAGAATACAACGTGAAAATAAAACTGTTTAGAGTTTGTGAGTTTTACTCACAGTTGTGCGTTAACCGTTAAATAACGGTTTGTGTTCGTTGATTTGAGTCGGACAATTTATTTCGCCATAAATTGTAACTAGCTCGGATGGACCCCCAGTCAGTTTCATTGTAGAGCTCTCGTTCATACGATCCTGTCGGATCTTGTTTCGTTCAATT
Organism: Allium sativum; assembly: GCA_030737875.1. Classification (NCBI taxonomy): domain Eukaryota; kingdom Viridiplantae; phylum Streptophyta; class Magnoliopsida; order Asparagales; family Amaryllidaceae; genus Allium; species Allium sativum. The sequence goes on from CM060924.1 coordinate 384,782,522, forward strand.
CTGACATCGTATGGCGAAGTTATCATATTTCGAAGTTTATACGAATTTAAATAGAAAAATAAAACATGGTTTTAATAACAGATGGGCTTATCTTTGAAAACCCGGCCCATTTACCTTGCGCCAGCCCATTACCCTCACCCCTAAATAACCCGCTTCCCTCGTTGCTTACCCGAACCGCATCTTCTTCCCACATCCACTTCGCAAGCTTCAGGAAAAACACCTCGTTGACCTCCTCCTTTGACCGACCACCCACCATCACTCCGACCACCGAGCTCGACTCACATGCCACCGTTCTCTTCCTCGTTCGAAACCGCACCTTACCCTACCTATTTCACCCCACTCGATCGCCATCTGATTTTCGCGACCTGGAGCTCGACGCAGCGACTTGCGACATGGATGTAACACCCCACGCCCGCTATGGTCACTCACTAAGGGAATGCCATAGCATCGGTGGAGTATTTTAGTGAATATAGAACAGAAAAATTACACCAAGACAGATATAAGTAGTACTTGAAATTTAAAACATCATCTCAACACAGCGGAAATAAACATGTCTGGTTACATCATAAAACCATGATAAAAGTCAAGTACAATATCCGTCAAAATAAAGAAGTACATAATCCCACTCTCTCATACAATAGCCATGACAAAAGAAAAGATAACTGGATAACTGGAGCTTTACATCTACCCAAGCTCCCAAAGACTGGAACAGCAATCCGATCAAGCTCTACTACCGCTAGGATCCACCGTAGGACCTGAGGGTTGGGAAAAAGATAAAAACAACGGGGTCAGACATAAGTCTGAGTGAGTCCTATAACTTTAACAATACAATCATTAAAGTAACCAGAGAAGACATAAACTTGACCTACGGTAATATCTGGGGATGAATGGCTACACTAAGCAGCTTGGTAGACTTAGGATAAACTAAGATAACCGTCAGGACGCATCTACCCACCCAAGGATAATTACTAACTGCACCACACCAGTCATTCCTACTTAAAGGTTGATCCCTTCCAAGGACTTAGAAAATTTCCCCAGTAGTCTCGTGCACCCCTAGCCCACTACATAGGTGTCGTCTGCCCCTATCTCCACTAGGTGTACTCAGTAATTCTTACCCAGTAGTTTCATGTACCCCTACATAGGTGCCGTCTGCCCCTATCTTTATTAGGTGTACCCACTACTCCCCATCGATCGGCTCCCTACCGTAGATACCCGTGCTGGTCCCACAGTGGGGTGTATCACTCCCCTAAAGTGGCTACCCAATACTATCAATGGTGCACGGCTTTATATCTACACGATGCAACAACGGCTTATCTACCAGCCCGGGCCCACACACGCATATGAAACCCGTTGGACTTGCTTTGCCACCGCTAACCCGTTTTGGCCTCTTATAATCAAGCCCAATATGCGTGTCCCGTCACTCGACATGGGTCGAGCCCACAAAGATACGTTTGGGATATTGGTTGAAATGGGCCCCCAACAAGCTACCCACCTAAGCTTGTCATATATCTAGTGTATCCCACTTAACCCTTTAATCATGTTTAATTACATGTTTCCACTTGGTTAAGTATTCTAATCGTATTTTCTATTGCCACCCAAGGCAACCCACTAGATTCCACATGCCACCCAAGGCAACCAAAAAATTTCCACATGCCACCCAAGGCACCCACTTAACCCCTCATGTCCCACTACATGCTAATATGGTTAAGTGTTTCTTAATTAATTAAGACCGTGATCTCCCATAATGACCTCCCACATTAGACTGACTGTTATGACCGCCTGGTTTAGCCGGTAGAGTCCGGGCAGTCTTACGTCATAACAGAGTCTAACCTCGTGTCTTTACCTTAATCACGTATTTAATTCATGGCTAAGACCTCTCACATTGGGCTGACATTTGTAGCAACTGGTTAAGCCGGTCGGGTCCGGGCAGTTTTACACTACAAATGAGTCCAACCTCGTGTCTTAGTCGATTAATTACACCTAATTAATCACCCCCATATTAATTATCCCTAATTAATATCAAGTTTTCCATAACATGGGTAGACCTAACTCAATAGGTAAATTCCCATGGGGTAGACCTAACTCAATAGGTAAATTCCCACTTATGGTAATTTATTTTTATGGTATGCTTAATCATACCCAATCATTCATTTATTAACATATTTACCAACCCCATCGTTCCCCACGTAAATCGTTCTCATTTCATGACATAAATAAGGGGAAGATCATCACAAATATCATGGGTTTAGCATACAACTTTGTCATGGGTTAAGAGGATGTCAACTTGCATATATGAACACATTTTAACCCAACCACATTTAACCCAAACTTGCATATTATCATACACATGGTTTGCATAACATGTTGCATATGAGCTTGCATATTATCATACACATATTTTGCATAACATGTTGAACTTGCATATAAGCATTCTCATGACTTGCATAACATGTTAAACATGCATTTAGGCATACACATAACTTGCATAAGCATTCACATACTTGCATAAACATTCACATACTTGCATAAGCATACATAACTTGCATAAACATGCATAACTTGCATATCATGTCATTTAAGCATATACATATCTTGCATAAGCATTCATATACTCGCATAAGCATGCATAACTTGCATATCACATAAATCTTGCATTTAAACATATACATGACTTGCATAAGCATCCATACACTTGCATAAGCATGCATAACTTGCATATCACTTTAAACTTGCATTTAAACATATACTTATCTTGCATAACTTACTTTATTAAACATGCATAATTCCACTCATTAAATATGCATAAATCCACTTGTTAAGCATGCATATACCAACTTGTTAAACATGCATAAATCAACTTATTAAGCATGCATAAACCAACTTATCAAATATGCATAAACATAGAACAACATAGAGTAACATATCATTATACATGATTCAAACTCACTAATCCGCATTTAAGACCATAAGTCTCATTACACCCAATCTACTTACTTTAACAATTGGTGTTAAAGTGATAGAAACTCACCAAACCCAAAATTAACCAACTTATGAAGAGGAATTAGTTGCTAATTATGAAGATGGTGATGATTAGAGAATGATTTGAGAGGGATTAGCTTGCAACTTCCTTCTTAGATTAGTGGAGGCTCCTCTTAGGATTTAATTTGGCGGCATGAGGCCATCATTTCTATTTTTGGTAAGGATTAAGGGGGGTTTAGGGTGTATTTATAGATTAGGTGAGTGTTTTAGGCCCTTAGATTAACCCTAGATTAATTTAGGTCCGTTAGATTTAGGAAACCTCTAGAACCAAGCCCAGCCCTAGCCAGAAAACCAGATCTGGTGCACCCAAGCACCCTGGTTCGACACGCCGTGTCGACAGGCAAGTCGACAGGCATGTCGACACCCCTGTCGACAGGCCTGTCGACAGCCCTGTCGACATGCTTCGGGCGGGAATCTTCCCGCCTGGCCCCGCTGGTTCTAATTTTAACTCTGAATTTAAGTTTCTAAATCTGTTTTTAGCTCTAATTTTTCTGCAAACTTCTTTGGGCCATAACCGGGCCATACGGACTCCGATTCTCGAAAACTCGGACTCTATTTCGCGTATTTTTCCGAGACGAACGCAATAACGCAGCCCGTTACCCCCAATTCCCACGTCTGGGATTATTTATCCTGTAATTAGTGAATTTTAGTATTAACTAAAATTCGGGGTGTTACATTCTCCCCTCCTTAAAGGATTTCGTCCCCGAAATCTCTAAGCTAAGGAGAATGCATATCCTACCATCCAAACATCCATCTACTCAATCCATCAAACACGGGCATCCATTGTCCTTAGAACAATTTCTAATGATGTATGAGCATATGCAAAGAGTGTTTGTATATGTTCCCTATCTAATGTATGAACATATGCAAACCATGATAGTGCCATGCATCCATTATGTATGCGAAAGAACCCTATTGACACATACAATATCTACATGAGTGCACAATCATTCACCAAAATGCATCATCCATGTGATAACACAACCATTATACATCCATAAATATATCTTCCTACACACAATTTTATGCAATATGAAAAATGAAGTGACTGAGCCGATCTAGTGCCTAGAGTGTGTGTGTATATGCATCCACGAGCAACCACTAGCAAACACTTGCATCCACTTGCATCCATCAACCATAACATGTCTCAAACACATGTTTCAACCATAGGTTTACCCTATCTAAAGGTCAAAGGTACTAACGAGAGGACATACCAAAGATAAGATAAGTACTAGACAAGCGATAAAGGAGAAAGTAAAGACATACCCTCAAAAAGAAATGGGTACAATGAACGCATCTTCGCTTCCGTCTCCCAAGTTGCGTTGCTCTCATCTTCTCCCCATTGTACTTTGACTAGCTGAACCTCTCTGTTTCTCAACTTCCTAGTCTCTGACCCAAGGATGCGAGTAGGAGCTCGTCGAATAGTCGCATCACGCTCTACCTCTACATCTCTAAGCAAGCTCGACTCTACCACCTCTGCCGTCTCATGTAAGCACTTCCTCAGATGTGATACATGGAATACATCATGAACACCACTAAGTCTGTCGGGTAACTCCACCCTATATGCCATCCGTCCAATCCTTTCCTTGATAGGAAACGGCCCAACAAACCTCGGTGCTAACTTCCCAACGGATCCGAAGCGAACAACATTTCTCAACGGAGATACCTTAACAAAAACCATATCCCCAACCTCAAACTCAAGATCCGTCCTTCTCTTGTCCGCATAAGATTTTTGCCTATCTTGCGCTGCTTTCATCCTTCTTCGAATCAAATCGATCTTCTCAGAAGTCTCCCTAATCATATCAGGCCCAAGCAAGATCTTATCCGTAGATTCCCACCAACATGTAGGTGATCGACAAGGCCTTCCATAGAGAGCTTCGAAAGGAGCCATACCAATACTGGACTGAAAGCTGTTATTATATGCGAACTCCACCAATGGAAGATGCTCTTCCCATGTACCTCCAAAATCTAAGATACAAAGCCTCAAAAGATCTTCTAGAACACGATTCACCCTCTCAGTCTGGCCGTCTGTCTGAGGATGATATGCGGTGCTTAGACACAATTGAGTCCCCACTGCTTCTTGCAAACTTCTCCAGAACTCGCTAGTGAAGATAGGATCTCGATCACTTACTATGCTAGAGGGTACCCGATGTAATCGAACTATCTCTCGAAGATATACTGAAGCTAGCCATGGAGCAGTCCTCTTGCTCTTCACAGGTATGAAATGGGCGCTCTTAGTAAGTCTGTCTACCACCACCCAAATTCCTGTATTACCCTTCCTTGATCTGGGTAACCCGTCAATAAAATCCATCGAGACGCTATCCCACTTCCATTGCGGAACCTCCAATGGGTGAAGCAACCCACCTGGTTTCCTTTGCTCCGCCTTCACTTGCTGGCACACCAAACATTGAGCAACATACTCGGCCACATCTTTCTTCATACCGGCCCAGAAGAAAACCCTCTTCATGTCTTGGTACATCTTATCCCCACCGGGATGAATGGTCATCCTAGAACGGTGTGCGTCATCAAGAATAGCCTTCCTCAAACCCTCGTCTTGCGGTACGCAAAGTCTACCGTCTCTACGCAAGCACCCCCTATCGTCTAGGGTGTACCTACTCAAATGGCTGGACGACTCCCCCCTTATGAGCTTCTCTATCAACTCAACCAACTGTGGGTCGTCCCTCTGGGCTTCCCCAATCTGCCCCAAAAGAGTAGGCCTAACTTCCAAGGAAGCTAGCAAACCGGGTACATAATCAATGGAAGGTCTGAAATCAAACATCGAGATAAACTCCAAGCTTCGTCGTTCCACGAACAATGGACTCAAGGACAACCTCTTCCTGCTCAAGGCGTCCGCCACTACGTTACCCTTGCCAGGGGTATACGCTATCTCGAAATCATAAGATGCTAGGAACTCCATCCACCTTTGCTGTCTTAAGTTTAGATCCTTCTGAGAGAACAAGTACTTCAAAGATTTATGGTCAGTGAACAACTCGAATCTCTCACCAAGAAGATAATGACGCCAAATCTTAAGCGCAAAAACAATAGCGGCTAGCTCTAAATCATGGGTAGGGTAGTTTTTCTCATGTGGCCTTAACTGCCTTCCACCATAGGCTATTACCCTTCCCTCTTGCATTAAGACTGCGCCAAGTCCTGTCCCACAAGCATCGGTATAGACAACAAATGGCTTGCTCCCATCTGGCAACACCAAAACTGGAGCAGTGGTTAAAGCTCTCTTTAACCGTCGGAACGCATCATCACAATCTACGTCCCATGCGAAAACAAGATTCTTCTTCGTTAAGCGGGTTAATGGGGCTGATATCTTCGCGAAGTCTTTAATAAACTTCCTATAATAACCCGCCAAGCCCAAGAAACTTCTTACTTCGGTAGCATTTCTAGGAACCTTCCAATCTTGGACTGATACTACCTTCGCGGGATCCACAGCTATCCCTTCCTTGGAGACCACGTGCCCCAAGAACCGTACTTCCTTCCTCCAGAAGTGACATTTAGAGAATTTAGCCTTAAGGCTATGTGCTCGAAGAGTCTTCAACACTTCCCCAAGATGTAGGGCATGCTCTTCTTCACTCTTAGAAAATACTAAGATATCATCCACAAAGACCACCACGAATTTATTAAGGAACTCCCTGAACACCCTACTCATCAAATCAACAAAGTATGCAGGGGCGTTCGTCAACCCAAATGGCATCACCAGCCACTCATAGAAACCATCCGGAGTTCTAAAGGCAGTCTTGTCTATGCTATCCTCAGCCACCCTCAACTGATGAAACCCCGTGGCTAAGTCCAACTGAGAAAATACTGAAGCGCCAACCAACTGATCGAAAAGATCATCAATCCTCGGCAATGGGTGTCTATTCTTCTTTGTGAGCTTGTTGAGTTCTCTATAGTCTACACAAAGTCTGAGGGACCCATCCGCCTTCGTAGCAAAAACTACTGGAGCACCCCACTCCGATATACTCCGTCTTATGAACCCCTTCTCAAGCAACTCCCCTACTTGCTTATGGAGTTCCCTCCTCTCACGAGGAGCCATGTGGCGCACTGGTAAAGATACCGGTTTAGCATTATCCACCAAATAAATTCGGAAGTCAATCTCCCGCTTCGGAGGTAAGCCCTTCACCTCCTCAAACACATCCGGATATTCCCGGACCACTCTCATAGATTGCAAACTCTCGACCGAAGCGTCAAGCGATTCAAGATAACTTAGCATAACAGAGTCCATGGGATTACAAGAGATCTCGAGAGTGTTACCCAAGCGGGTCATGAGCCTAACAACTCTCCTTTCGCAATCAAGAACGGCACCATTACTGGATAACCATTCCATGCCCAAAATCAACCCATAGCCCGTGAAGCCCAAAACAAAAGCATCACATCTAAACTCAATGCTAAGTATAGAAATCTTCAAACCCAAACATATCATGGACAAATAAGTGGAGCCCCCAATTGGGTTTGAAACAACCAAGGGATCATCTACCAGACTGGTGTCTAAGTGCAGTGACTCAACTAATGATGATGAGATAAACGAATGCGATGCGCCTGAATCAAACAATGTACGGACAGGATGATCAAATAGAAAAACCAGACTTTCAACGGAAATAGTTCTACCTCTCTGCTGAACCGGTGGAACTGAGAGAGCCTGTACTTGCCCCCTAGCCTGACCTGGTGCCATAAGAGCTTGCACCTGTCCTCCTGAGGTAGACCCCGTCCTTTGCCCTTTCTTAGGGCAATCCTTCACTAAATGCCCTGCTTCGCCACAGTGGAAGCAGCCAGTCTTCTTCTTCTTGCGACAATCTTTGCTTAGGTGGCCAGGTGTCCCACAATTGAAACACTTCTTCTTCTTATCCTTGCCACCGTTGCCTTTCCCACCTTTGTTTTGTTGTTGTTGCTGAGGTCTCTTTTGATCTCCCTTCTTCTCGGGTGCCTTACTAGCATTGGGACCCTTCTCTTCTTCATACATGAGTGCCATGTCAACTAGCTTCTCAAAGGTGGCCCCCATAGGGATATGAGTCATAGCCAACCCATGCATCGGTTCATTCAAGCCTTTCACGAACCTCAAAGCTTTCTTCTCCGGTGTATTCACCATGTCTAGGCCAAACCTTGCCAATTGATTAAACTTGTTGACATATTCCTTCACCGAGAGATTTCCTTGCTTTAGAGTCAAGAATCTTTCCATATACAAGTTTTCCTCCGCCCTTGAGAGAAACTTTGCCACAAATCTTTGCCTAAAATCCGCCCAAGAGTCAACGGGGCGTTCTCCATTAGTGACCTCCCACCAGAATGAGGCCTCTCCCTTCATTAACCAAGCAGCCAACTTGACTTTCTTTCCTTCTTCCATCTCAAAGATATCTATCAACTCTTCCACCTCCTTAAGCCAATCTCTAGCCTCCACAAAGGTTTCAGATCCTTGAAAAGGTTTTCCTCCCATAGCTTTGAATTCCTTACAAGTCTTAGCAAAAGTATCCGTGCGAGGAGGAGGGGGAGGAGGAAGATCGGGTGCTACGGTTGGTGGAGGAACATTTGCTGGACCCGTAGTGGTGGCCCTAGCCTCCATCAATCTCCTATACCATACTGGTATCGTCACACCCTCCGGAAAATTAAGATTCTCGGCCATGCTGAAACGAAAAAGGAAAGATTCAAAACGGAGAATTCGAAGGATATAGATATGGCTATTGGGGATTATGCCTTTCTTTCAAAAACTTTTCTCTTAAAAGACATGTTTTTGAAAATATCTTTTCCAAAAATGTTTTTAGAAAAATAGTTTTCTAAAAATTTTATCTGTTCCGGTAACCTGGCTCTGATACCACGTGTAACACCCCACGCCCGCTATGGTCACTCACTAAGGGAATGCCATAGCATCGGTGGAGTATTTTAGTGAATATAGAACAGAAAAATTACACCAAGACAGATATAAGTAGTACTTGAAATTTAAAACATCATCTCAACACAGCGGAAATAAACATGTCTGGTTACATCATAAAACCATGATAAAAGTCAAGTACAATATCCGTCAAAATAAAGAAGTACATAATCCCACTCTCTCATACAATAGCCATGACAAAAGAAAAGATAATTGGATAACTGGAGCTTTACATCTACCCAAGCTCCCAAAGACTGGAACAGCAATCCGATCAAGCTCTACTACCGCTAGGATCCACCGTAGGACCTGAGGGTTGGGAAAAAGATAAAAACAACGGGGTCAGACATAAGTCTGAGTGAGTCCTATAACTTTAACAATACAATCATTAAAGTAACCAGAGAAGACATAAACTTGACCTACGGTAATATCTGGGGATGAATGGCTACACTAAGCAGCTTGGTAGACTTAGGATAAACTAAGATAACCGTCAGGACGCATCTACCCACCCAAGGATAATTACTAACTGCACCACACCAGTCATTCCTACTTAAAGGTTGATCCCTTCCAAGGACTTAGAAAATTTCCCCAGTAGTCTCGTGCACCCCTAGCCCACTACATAGGTGTCGTCTGCCCCTATCTCCACTAGGTGTACTCAGTAATTCTTACCCAGTAGTTTCATGTACCCCTACATAGGTGCCGTCTGCCCCTATCTTTATTAGGTGTACCCACTACTCCCCATCGATCGGCTCCCTACCGTAGATACCCGTGCTGGTCCCACAGTGGGGTGTATCACTCCCCTAGAGTGGCTACCCAATACTATCAATGGTGCACGGCTTTATATCTACACGATGCAACAACAGCTTATCTACCAGCCCGGGCCCACACACGCATATGAAACCCATTGGACTTGCGTTGCCACCGCTAACCCGTTTTGGCCTCTTATAATCAAGCCCAATATGCGTGTCCCGTCACTCGACATGGGTCGAGCCCACAAAGATACGTTTGGGATATTGGTTGAAATGGGCCCCCAACAAGCTACCCACCTAAGCTTGTCATATATCTAGTGTATCCCACTTAACCCTTTAATCATGTTTAATTACATGTTTCCACTTGGTTAAGTATTCTAATCGTATTTTCTATTGCCACCCAAGGCAACCCACTAGATTCCACATGCCACCCAAGGCAACCACAAAATTTCCACATGCCACCCAAGGCACCCACTTAACCCCTCATGTCCCACTACATGCTAATATGGTTAAGTGTTTCTTAATTAATTAAGACCGTGATCTCCCATAAAGACCTCCCACATTAGACTGACTGTTATGACCGCCTGGTTAAGCCGGTAGAGTCCGGGCAGTCTTACGTCATAACAGAGTCTAACCTCGTGTCTTTACCTTAATCACGTATTTAATTCATGGCTAAGACCTCTCACATTGGGCTGACATTTGTAGCAACTGGTTAAGCCGGTCGGGTCCGGGCAGTTTTACACTACAAATGAGTCCAACCTCGTGTCTTAGTCGATTAATTACACCTAATTAATCACCCCCATATTAATTATCCCTAATTAATATCAAGTTTTCCATAACATGGGTAGACCTAACTCAATAGGTAAATTCCCATGGGGTAGACCTAACTCAATAGGTAAATTCCCACTTATGGTAATTTATTTTTATGGTATGCTTAATCATACCCAATCATTCATTTATTAACATATTTACCAACCCCATCGTTCCCCACGTAAATCGTTCTCATTTCATGACATAAATAAGGGGAAGATCATCACAAATATCATGGGTTTAGCATACAACTTTGTCATGGGTTAAGAGGATGTCAACTTGCATATATGAACACATTTTAACCCAACCACATTTAACCCAAACTTGCATATTATCATACACATGGTTTGCACAACATGTTGCATATGAGCTTGCATATTATCATACACATATTTTGCATAACATGTTGAACTTGCATATAAGCATTCTCATGACTTGCATAACATGTTAAACATGCATTTAGGCATACACATAACTTGCATAAGCATTCACATACTTGCATAAACATTCACATACTTGCATAAGCATACATAACTTGCATAAACATGCATAACTTGCATATCATGTCATTTAAGAATATACATATCTTGCATAAGCATTCATATACTCGCATAAGCATGCATAACTTGCATATCACATAAATCTTGCATTTAAACATATACATGACTTGCATAAGCATCCATACACTTGCATAAGCATGCATAACTTGCATATCACTTTAAACTTGCATTTAAACATATACTTATCTTGCATAACTTACTTTATTAAACATGCATAATTCCACTCATTAAATATGCATAAATCCACTTGTTAAGCATGCATATACCAACTTGTTAAACATGCATAAATCAACTTATTAAGCATGCATAAACCAACTTATCAAATATGCATAAACATAGAACAACATAGAGTAACATATCATTATACATGATTCAAACTCACTAATCCGCATTTAAGACCATAAGTCTCATTACACCCAATCTACTTACTTTAACAATTGGTGTTAAAGTGATAGAAACTCACCAAACCCAAAATTAACCAACTTATGAAGAGGAATTAGTTGCTAATTATGAAGATGGTGATGATTAGAGAATGATTTGAGAGGGATTAGCTTGCAACTTCCTTCTTAGATTAGTGGAGGCTCCTCTTAGGATTTAATTTGGCGGCATGAGGCCATCATTTCTATTTTTGGTAAGGATTAAGGGGGGTTTAGGGTGTATTTATAGATTAGGTGAGTGTTTTAGGCCCTTAGATTAACCCTAGATTAATTTAGGTCCGTTAGATTTAGGAAACCTCTAGAACCAAGCCCAGCCCTAGCCAGAAAACCAGATCTGGTGCACCCAAGCACCCTGGTTCGACACGCCGTGTCGACAGGCAAGTCGACAGGCATGTCGACACCCCTGTCGACAGGCCTGTCGACAGCCCTGTCGACATGCTTCGGGCGGGAATCTTCCCGCCTGGCCCCGCTGGTTCTAATTTTAACTCTGAATTTAAGTTTCTAAATCTGTTTTTAGCTCTAATTTTTCTGCAAACTTCTTTGGGCCATAACCGGGCCATACGGACTCCGATTCTCGAAAACTCGGACTCTATTTCGCGTATTTTTCCGAGACGAACGCAATAACGCAGCCCGTTACCCCCAATTCCCACGTCTGGGATTATTTATCCTGTAATTAGTGAATTTTAGTATTAACTAAAATTCGGGGTGTTACAATGGATGATCACCGAACCACCCCAAATTATTCACACAAACTCGGTTCTACACCATAACCTCAAATCCATTATCAACTCGAGTTGAAACCCCTCCTATCTCGCTGGAACTTCAACCCTAGAAAACGCTGTTAAAACCAACAGCGAACGAAACAACGTCGATCCCTTCGAGAAGCACATAGGATCGAAGCGTATGAGATGGAGATTCCATATATATATATCTGCAGATTTATAGAAATTTGTGTCGATTTAATTTGTGATTTTCTTTTAAGTATTTCTTGCTGCGTTCTTGAGTTTATATGGTTATATAGAGCTGTGTTGGGGTTGGTAACGTCTGTGGCTGAAATACAAGGGTGCGTGGCCTTCCTATTGTCCACGAAAAATGATGAGATATTTTTATTTTGATTTTCTTTATTTTATTTCTTTGCTTTTGTACTCTTCGTGGTCCTTAAAAATCACTGCAGCCGCATACGACGCCTAAAAATCATGAAAACTGACACGCTGATAGAATTTGACATTACGGTCCCAACGAAACTGGTTTCGTCGAATTCCGACTCCGTATGCTCACACAGTGTATTTTTAACTGTCAAAATACTGTCTGTTTCTCACTCTAAAAATCCGTACGGCCACACACTGACTCTAAAAATCACGAAACTGGAAATCTAATAACTATTTGACATTGCGAATCCAACAAAACTAGTTTCGTCGAATTCCGACTTCGTTTGCAAATTCGGCTATTTTTAAAGCTCTGGATGACCATTTAAATATATAAATATATTTAAATAAAATAAAATAAAATATTTATAAATAAATATTATCGTATATATTCACAGTGGAATACCATATGACTCCAATGGGATTTACAACTCGATATTTCAAATCTGGGTCAACCCGATATTCGATTTATATTGAAATTCCTTTTTAAAATATAAATAATTCCTTTATAAATTATAAAGGAATTCTACAGTGACTTTTCTAGAATTTTATTTGGACATATCTCAAAATCTACACGACGAAATCCTGATTTTTCTCTTCCGCTAGAAAGATATACTCCACCAGCTCCACACGTTTCTTGTTTCACAGAAATTCGACTTAAAATAAATCATGTACATTCAGTTGAAGTTCAAATCGCCAAATTGCGAACTGCCGCGACGTTTCAGGTTTGTTTTAATTATAATTATAAATTATAAGTTCGAACGTTGTACTTTAAGTTATCGATATCGCCAAATCGATATATAAATCATTAAATAAATTAATTATTCGACAGCTAACAAAACGCGCCATTACAGACTTCCCCCTTAAAATAATTTCGTCCTCGAAATTGCTAAGTTAGAAAAATGCTACTAACTCTACTAACTAGATTTAAAAATCCTTTTTTGTTTACCTCTAGATTTCAGTTTCGACTGGACCCATTTAATTTTAATTTATTTTATTAATTCATTTCCGACCAACTAAAATTTTCAAAAATTCTGAAAATTTTCTAACACCTTAAATTTTCGAAAAATTTCGCCATAATCTCCTTTGTACGGCTCAATACGTCAAACCACAACTCGCCTCTCTAGGCCTCCTCCAATCCAAAAGGAAATCAAAATAGCCAAGCGGCTTGCCAATTCGGCTCATAAAACCCAAACTCATATATGATATAAACTTGTACCTTTTTGTCGGGCATTTAACTCTATCCCTTTCATCTGCTACCACTTCAACATTTACCAATGTTATCCATTCCAATTGATCTCCAATCAGTACATATCCTCAAATCCAAATCGAATTTCATTCGAACTCTAATATCAAATTTCAAATTATTGACTTATCAATTTGGTTCCATTCTAGATTATCTCTAATCCAATTCAATTTTATTTAACTCGGTTCAAGTTAAATTTCAATTTATTTTTACCATCTCATTTTATTTAACTTCATTAGTTAAATTTTAATTCCAGAACTTAAGTTCCTGGGTTTCTTTCAAATCATTTTGAAATCATAATGCCAATTCAAAACCTTTGAATTTCTAAACAACTTGTTTTCTCAAAACAATTCAAAAACAAGATCTTTGGCAGTAATCCGTCACTTAGAAACTCGAAAATGAACACTGATGATGTGGCCACACTCATCAGAATCTATTTTCCAGCAAATCAAAGTGAGTTCAATACTATTTTACTTTCAATTTGAAAACATTTTCAAAATCTCCCAGGAACTTAAAATTTCCTTATTTTAATTCCAAATCTGATTTAAATTCATATTTAATTCAAACTATTTCATATATTACATTCATATGAATTCTGATTGGTCATTTATAACCATTTCACCCTTTTATAATCTTATTCGATTATAATAACAACCAACACAATCAATATACTATAATAATTTCAAGATATATATTTCTTCTATAAACAAATATATTTTGGGAAAAATTATTTCATTTACCCTCTTTCAAAACATACCATGTCGGTTCATTGTATTCGAGTGTTTAGTAACCCTTATCGATACAGTGGATCAAACTGATCGACCAGAATTCATAAGCCACTCAACCAATGAGTCTCCACAATATAAAACCATTTTATATTGAATAACAATTACGCGCTCGTATATATACACTCAAACTCAATCTAGGATATTACTAATCCCATCTCTATCGAGTTATGCCACAGAGCCAAGGTAATCACTTAACTTAAGCTCTGATACCAACCGTAACGGCTGGAAATTATCGACTCCTCGAGAGTCGAAAATTCCGCGACGTTAGTGAAAGAAAGTAGAGGGGGAGGAAGAAAAGATAGAACTAATAGAATAGAAGAAGAAGAAGAACTTACATCATCAGAGTAAACACGAATCTCACAGCGGAACGAATAAAATAAAACATAACTTTGAAATACAAATCAGTACTCGTATATACATACCATTTCAAAGTACAACACTTAACAACACAGCGGAATAATAATAGCTATAATCCTGAAGTCTCCTGCTCCAAGCTCTCCAAGTGTATCTGTAAAATCCCAACTACTTGACTTCCCGTACAAATTTAGGCACCCAAGAGTTTAGGGAAAACAAAAAAAATAAACTCCGGGTCAGTCATGGGACTGGTGTGAATAAAACTCCAACACTTGGTTAAATAAAGGATATCTTTCTGATATTATAATAATGTCTAAATACAAATAGATATCAATCTAGCAGAACGCTTGCATCTCACGTTCCACATACATAGTATACAAATAAAACCGTGAGTGCTTATTGGAGATTGGATTTCAACAGACAAGGTATGGGAGCACCTTCCGATCGGTGTACTCTAGAGGAGATACACTAGGGTTCAACAAGAACGTCTTGCAACCCGGCCACACATTACCGTTCACTCATTTAGCTTGAGTGTAACGAATATATTATCACCGATGGTTGGGATCAGCAACCATCCTTCCCGATAAGGAACAGCATTGAAATAGATTATAAAGAAGTACAATTGAATATTCTCTAGATGGTGATAATACACCCTGCTTGGGTATGGCCCAACTAGCCATGCTGCCTAGCCCAACTTCTGTTATTTCCCGGTGGTGAGGTTTGAGGTCACGTTTATCACTTTGACAGATTATTGCTCCAATTACTTTGAGTGCCACATCGTCATACCCGCCCAATCAATATCGATTTCTCAAGGCATCACGGGTATAAAAGCTAAGAGAAACGAATTTCTCCGCCACCCAACGTAATACGTTTGAAGAGATCAACATATATGATTCGTTAAGAATACTTTGTCAGACACTCGTCCATATACGTTGTCCTGGGACTGAACAAACCGAAAGCACTATTCAGTGAATCCATCCTACCTAGGCTTTTCACAATAGTCCTTGCACTTCACTCCGTCTTCAATTATCTTCAGCGTACTTGATTCACAACGCTTATGCTAATACGGAGTGGTTCTTCGGATAATAATCCAACCGGTCTCTCCATGTTTACAACGTAAATATGGTCAAAACTTTGATAGTCTGTGATTCAACTATCAAATGAAAACATGTCGGTGTACAACCAACGATCTTATTTCCAAATGGAAATTCGATCGATCAATCATCATATGTTCATATTTCCTTATTTCATATATTTAGAAAATATCTGTTATTAATCATTGGAAAACATTTCCATAGCTTATTTTCACATCACTATTATTTCCCAACTATCAGTCCCTAACTGTAACTAGTATGAGAACAATTCTCTAAGTATCAATCCGGAAGGTCGAAATCAACATCAGATCGTCACTTAGAAAACCGTTCAACTTACCCTCTCCAGTCAGTTTCTGAATTTGCTTAACTCTATTTCTTAAATTCTTATCATGAAAACATTTCATTTTCTATGTTTAGAAAACATATCTGACTATATTTGGAAAACGTTTCCAAAACTCATTTATGGATTTCCAATGAACGTTGTATAAAACATCGTTTCGCTTAATCCATTTATCGCTTATTCCTTAACTTTATTTCAAATCAACCTTTTCTATCGAACCACAACTATTCCTTTGTCAATTCTGAAGTCAATCAAGTTGGGGTATAATTACCTCTCAGACCTTAATTGAACAACGTCCTTTACTGTGAAATAGATGAAGCTCGTCACTCACTTTTTCCAATCATCGGTTTACGCGAATTCTCGGATTCAGGTTACGAATCCACTTATTATATGACAACGTTTGATTATAACTATAACGTTATAATTCCTACCCCTAAAATATCTGACCTAAATTATAAATTTATCTCCTAACTCGAATAATTAAACGGACACCTAATTTCTAAATCAATAACTAAATCTTGATTTAAACCCTGGAAAGTAAATAGTACTTTCCCGAATTCGCTATAATCGAGTTCGACGTATAACTCTCTTTCGAGTAATCTCTATTCGATTAACTCTCCCTTTTTAATAACTGATATTCGATAAACTCTATTTCGATTAACTCCTATCGAATAACTAATATTCGAATAACTCTTCTTGGTTGGCTCTATTTCATTAACTCTTATCGAATAACAAATATTCGATTTTCTTAAATGTGTCAGTTCTTATCGAATAACTAACATCCGATTAACTTATATGGATTTACTCTTATCGAATAACTTATTCGATTTACTTAACTTGATTTTCTTAACTCGATTATTTCAACTCGATTACTTAACTCGATAAATCTTAACTCGATTACTTAACTCGATAACTTAACTTAACCCAAATCGGTCAACTCAACTCTAATCGATTAACTTAATTTGATTTACTCCTTCGAATAACTAATTCGAATAACTTAATTGATTAACTCCTTCGAATAACTAATTCGAATAACTTACCTTCGAATAACCAATATTCGATTTACTCTAACTCGATTAACTTAATTCTAATCGATTTACTCCATTTCGATTCAACTTAATTCAAATCGATTAACTTAACTCAAATTGATTAACTCCTTTCGAATAACTAAATTCGATTAACTCAAATTGAATAACTAATATTCAATTAACTCTTACGTGTTTAACTCTATTCGAATAACTCTAATGTGTTTAACTCTATTCAAATAACAAATTCGAATAACTTATATATGTTTAACTCTATTCGAATAACTTATGTGTGTTTAACTCTATTCGAATAACTTAACTCTTTTAACTTTACTCGAATAACTATATTCGATTAACACTTTCTTTCGAATAACTATATTCGATTAACTCTTCGACTAACTCCTTTGGATTAACTAACTTCGAATAACTCCTTTGGATTAGCTAACTTCGAATGACTCCTTTGGATTAACTAACTTCGAATAACTCCTTTGGATTAACTAACTTCGAATAACTCCTTTGGATTAACTAACTTCGAATAACCAATATTCGATAACTACTCTTCGAATAAATAATATTCGGTAACTCTTCTCAAATGAATAACATTTGATTTCTCCACTCAAATAAACTATATTCGATTACTCTTCTCTCGAATACACTATATTCGATAACTCTACTTCGAATAAGTGATATTCGGCAACTCTACTCGATTAACTCCACTTGGATAACTCTAACTGGTCAACTCTAACTGATTAACTCTAACTGGTCAACTTTAACTGGTTAACTCAAATGGTTTAACCTAACTGGTTAACTCAAATGGTTTAACCTAACTTGATTTACTTGTCTCGATTAACCGAACTAATCCACTTAGTTTAACTTAGTTAATTCACTTTGATTAACTCTAACCGATTTACTTAGTTTAACTCAGCTAATTCACTTTGATTAACCCAACTAATCTACTTCGATTAACCAATTAGTTTAACTTGACTAATTCACTTAGTTTGACGCAACTAATTCACTTTGATTTACAAATGAGTTTAACTTAACTAAGTCACTTAGTTTGACGCAACTAATCCACTTTGATTTACCAATTAGTTTAACTTAACTAATTCACTTCGATTAACCGCTTAGTTTATCTTAACTAATTTACTTTGGTTAACTTAACCAATTACTTTGATTAACTCGACTAACTCGCTTTGGTTAACTTAACCAATTACTTTGATTAACTCGACTAACTTGCTTTGGTTAACCTAACAAATTACTTTGTTTAACTCGACTAACTTTGCTTTGGTTAACCTAACCAATTACTTTGTTTAATCCTTTTATCACACTCTGGTATTTCTTATGGTTTTTAACACATCACCTAACAACGATGAATATCGTCCAACCACACGTAATCACAACAGATTATATACATCACATTTATATATCACAATACATAAATCACAGTAAAAATAACTGTTGAGGAATCCAGTTGGATTCCTCCAACCTGTTTCCCTGCATCCACAGATGTTAAACAACACCAGTATAATATTCTGATAAACAGAATCAACATATAACTATTTTACGGTTTATATATATATATATATACATACGTAAATATATATATAAAATCTCTACTAACTGACTAGCAGTTCAAGCAAACAATCAACACACAGTCAAACAGACAATATTTTAACAGTTCTAAGAATACAACGTGAAAATAAAACTGTTTAGAGTTTGTGAGTTTTACTCACAGTTGTGCGTTAACCGTTAAATAACGGTTTGTGTTCGTTGATTTGAGTCGGACAATTTATTTCGCCATAAATTGTAACTAGCTCGGATGGACCCCCGGTCAGTTTCATTGTGGAGCTCTCGTTCATACGATCCTGTCGGATCTTGTTTCGTTCAATTCTGACATCGTATGGCGAAGTTATCATATTTCGAAGTTTATACGAATTTAAATAGAAAAATAAAACATGGTTTTAATAACAGATGGGCTTATCTTTGAAAACCCGGCCCATTTACCTTGCGCCAGCCCATTACCCTCACCCCTAAATAACCCGCTTCCCTCGTTGCTTACCCGAACCGCATCTTCTTCCCACATCCACTTCGCAAGCTTCAGGAAAAACACCTCGTTGACCTCCTCCTTTGACCGACCACCCACCATCACTCCGACCACCGAGCTCGACTCACATGCCACCGTTCTCTTCCTCGTTCGAAACCGCACCTTACCCTACCTATTTCACCCCACTCGATCGCCATCTGATTTTCGCGACCTGGAGCTCGACGCAGCGACTTGCGACATGGATGATCACCGAACCACCCCAAATTATTCACACAAACTCGGTTCTACACCATAACCTCAAATCCATTATCAACTCGAGTTGAAACCCCTCCTATCTCGCTGGAACTTCAACCCTAGAAAACGCTGTTAAAACCAACAGCGAACGAAACAACGTCGATCCCTTCGAGAAGCACATAGGATCAAAGCGTATGAGATGGAGATTCCATATATATATATATCTGCAGATTTATAGAAATTTGTGTCGATTTAATTTGTGATTTTCTTTTAAGTATTTCTTGCTGCGTTCTTGAGTTTATATGGTTATATAGAGCTGTGTTGGGGTTGGTAACGTCTGTGGCTGAAATACAAGGGTGCGTGGCCTTCCTATTGTCCACGAAAAATGACGAGATATTTTTATTTTGATTTTCTTTATTTTATTTCTTTTCTTTTATACTCTTCGTGGTCCTTAAAAATCACTGCGGCCGCATACGACGCCTAAAAATCATGAAAACTGACACGCTGATAGAATTTGACATTACGGTCCCAACGAAACTGGTTTCGTCGAATTCCGACTCCGTATGCTCACACAGTGTATTTTTAACTGTCAAAATACTGTCTGTTTCTCACTCTAAAAATCCGTACGGCCACACACTGACTCTAAAAATCACGAAACTGGAAATCTAATAACTATTTGACATTGCGAATCCAACAAAACTAGTTTCGTCGAATTCCGACTTCGTTTGCAAATTCGGCTATTTTTAAAGCTCTGGATGACCATTTAAATATATAAATATATTTAAATAAAATTAAATAAAATATTTATAAATAAATATTATCGTATATATTCACAGTGGAATACCATATGACTCCAATGGGATTTACAACTCGATATTTCAAATCTGGGTCAACCCGATATTCGATTTATATTGAAATTCCTTTTTAAAATATAAATAATTCCTTTATAAATTATAAAGGAATTCTACAGCGACTTTTCTAGAATTTTATTTGGACATATCTCAAAATCTACACGACGAAATCCTGATTTTTCTCTTCCACTAGAAAGATATACTCCACCAGCTCCACACGTTTCTTGTTTCACAGAAATTCGACTTAAAATAAATCATGTACATTCAGTTGAAGTTCAAATCACCAAATTGCGAACTGCCGCGACGTTTTAGGTTCGTTTTAATTATAATTATAAATTATAAGTTTGAACGTTGTACTTTAAGTTATCGATATCGCCAAATCGATATATAAATCATTAAATAAATTAATTATTCGACAGCTAACAAAACGCGCCATTATAGACTTCCCCCCTTAAAATAATTTCGTCCTCGAAATTGCTAAGTTAGAAAAATGCTACTAACTCTACTAACTAGATTTAAAAATCCTTTTTTGTTTACCTCTAGATTTCAGTTTCGACTGGACCCATTTAATTTTAATTTATTTTATTAATTCATTTCCGACCAACTAAAATTTTCAAAAATTCTGAAAATTTTCTAACACCTTAAATTTTCGAAAAATTTCGCCATAACCTCCTTTGTACGGCTCAATACGTCAAACCACAACTCGCCTCTCTAGGCCTCCTCCAATCCAAAAAGGAAATCAAAATAGCCAAGCGGCTTGCTAATTCGGCTCATAAAACCCAAACTCATATATGATATAAACTTGTACCTTTTTGTCGGGCATTTAACTCTATCCCTTTCATCTGCTACCACTTCAACATATACCAATGTTATCCATTCCAATTGATCTCCAATCAGTACATATCCTCAAATCCAAATCGAATTTCATTCGAACTCTAATATCAAATTTCAAATTATTGACTTATCAATTTGGTTCCATTCTAGATTATCTCTAATCCAATTCAATTTTATTTAACTCGGTTCAAGTTAAATTTCAATTTATTTTTACCATCTCATTTTATTTAACTTCATTAGTTAAATTTTAATTCCAGAACTTAAGTTCCTGGGTTTCTTTCAAATCATTTTGAAATCATAATGCCAATTCAAAACCTTTGAATTTCTAAACAACTTGTTTTCTCAAAACAATTCAAAAACAAGACCTTTGGTAGTAATCCGTCACTTAGAACTCGAAAATGAACACTGATGATGTCTAGATTAATCATCAGAATCTATTTTCCAGCTATCGAAGTGAGTTCAATACTATATCATTTTCAATTTGAAAAACATTTTCAAAATCTCCCAGGAACTTAAAATTTCCTTATTTTAAATTCCAAATTCTGGTTTAAATTCATATTTAATTCAAACTATTTCATATATTACATTCATATGAATTCTGATTGGTCATTTATAACCATTTCACCCTTTTATAATCTTATTCGATTATAATAACAACCAACACAATCAATATACTATAATAATTTCAAGATATATATTTCTTCTATAAACAAATATATTTTGGGAAAAATTATTTCATTTACCCTCTTTCAAAACATACCATGACGGTTCATCGTATTCGAGTGTTTAGTAACCCTTATCGATACAGTGGATCAAACTGATCGACCAGAATTCATAAGCCACTCAACCAATGAGTCTCCACAATATAAAACCATTTTATATTGAATAACAATTACGCGCTCATATATATACACTCAAACTCAATCTAGGATATTACTAATCCCATCTCTATCGAGTTATGCCACAGAGCCAAGGTAATCACTTAACTTAAGCTCTGATACCAACTGTAACGGCTGGAAATTTTCGACTCCTCGAGAGTCGAAAATTCCGCGATGTTAGTGAAAGAAAGTAGAGGGTGAGGAAGAAAAGATAGAACTAATAGAATAGAAGAAGAAGAAGAAGAACTTACATCATCAGAGTAAACACGAATCTCACAGCGGAACGAATAAAATATAACATAACTTTGAAATACAAATCAGTACTCGTATATACATACCATTTCAAAGTACAATACTTAACAACACAGCGGAATAATAATAGCTATAATCCTGAAGCCTCCTGCTCCAAGCTCTCCAAGTGTATCTGTAAAATCCCGACTACTTGACTGCCCGTACAAATTTAGGCACCCAAGAGTTTAGGGAAAACAAACAAAATAAACTCCGGGTCAGTCATGGGATTGGTGTGAATAAAACTCCAACACTTGGTTAAATAAAGGATATCTTTCTGATATTATAATAATGTCTAAATACAAATAGATATCAATCTAGCAGAACGCTTGCATCTCACGTTCCACATACATAGTATACAAATAAAACCGTGAGCGCTTATTGGAGATTGGATTCCAACAGACAAGGTATGGGAGCATCTTCCGATCAGTGTACTCTAGAGGAGATACACTAGGGTTCAACAAGAACATCTTGCAACCCGGCCACACATGACCGTCCACTCATTTAGCTTGAGTGTAACGAATATATTATCACCGATGGTTGGGATTAGCAACCATCCTTCCCGAGAAGGGACAGCATTGAAATAGATTATAAAGAAGTACAATTGAATATTCTCTAGATGGTGATAATACACCCTGCTTCGGTATGGCCCAACTAGCCATGCTGCCTAGCCCAACTTCTGTTATTTCCCGGTTGTGAGGTTTTGATGTCACGTTTATCACTTTGACAGATTATTTCTTCAATTACTTTGAATGCCACATCGTCATACCCGCCAAATCATTTTCGATTTCTCAAGGCATCACGGGTATAAAAGCTAAGAGAAACGAATTTCTCCGCCACCAACGTAATACGTTTAAAGAGATCAACATATATGATTCGTTAAGAATACTTTGTCAGACACTCGTCCATATACGTTGTTCTGGGACTGAATAAACCGAAGGCACTATTCAGTGAATCCATCCTACCTAGGCTTTTCACAATAGCCCTTGCACTTCACTCCGTCTTCAATTATCTTCAGCGTACTTGATTCGCAACGCTTATGCTAATACGGAGTGGTTCTTCGGATAATAATCCAATCGGTCTCTCCATATTTACAACGTAAATATGGTCAAAACTTTGATAGTCTGTGATTCAACTATCAAATGAAAACATGTCGGTGTACAAACAACGATCTTATTTCCAAATGGAAATTCGATCGATCAATCATCATATAAATATATATGTTCATATTTCCTTATTTCATGTATTTATAAAATATATGTTATTAATCATTGGAAAACATTTCCATAGCTTATTTATGCATCACTATTATTTCACAACTATCAGTCCCGAACGGTAAACCACTAAGAGAACAACTCCTAAGTATAAATCCCGAAGGTTGAAACCAACATTTGATCGTCACTTAGGACACTGTTCAACTTAACTAATCTCCAGTCAGTTTCTAAATTTGCTTAACTCTATTTCTTAATTTCTTATCATGAAAACATTTCATTTTCTATGTTTAGAAAACATATCTGATTATATTTGGAAAACGTTCCCAAAACTCATTTACGGATTTCAAATGAACGTTGTATAAAACATCGTTACGCTTAATCCATTAATCGCTTATTACTTAACTATATTTCAAATCAAATTTTCTATCGAACCACAACTATTCCTTTGTCAATTCTGAAGTCAATCAAGTTGGGGTATAATTACCTCTCAGACCTTAATTGAACAACGTCCTTTACTGTGAAATAGATGAAGCTCATCACTCACTTTTTCCAATCGTCTGTTTACGCAAATTCTCGGATTCAGGTTACGAATCCACTTCTTATATGAAAACGTTTGATTATAACTATAACTTTATAATTCCTACTTCTACAATATCTAACCTAAATTATAACTTTATATCCTAACTTGAATAATTAAACGGACACCTAATTTCTTAAATCAATAACTAAACCTTGATTTAAAACCCGGAAAGTAAATAGTACTTTCCCGAATTCGATATAATTGAATTCGACGTATTACTCTCTTTCGAGTAATCTCTATTCGATTAACTCCCTTGTTAATAACTTATATTCGATAAACTCTATTTCGATTAACCCCTATCGAATAACTAATATTCGATTTACTTAAATGGATTAACTCTTATCGAATAACTAATATTCGATTTACTTAAATGGATTAACTCTTATCGAATAACTAAATTTGATTAACTCAAATTGAATAACTGATATTCAATTAACTTGATTTGATTTATTCCTTCTAGAATAACTAATATTCGAATAACTCTTATTAATTTTACTCTATTCAAATAACTAATTTGAATAACTCTAGCTTGTTTAACTCTATTTGAATAACTAATTCGAATAACTTATATATGTTTAACTCTATTCGAATAACTAATTCGAATAACTTATATGTGGTTAACTCTATTCGAATAACTAATTCGAATAACTTATATGTGTTTAACTATATTCGAATAACTAATTCGAATAGCTTATAGGTGTTTAACTCTATTCGAATAACTAATTCGAATAGCTTATATGTGATTAACTCTATTCGAATAACTAATTCGAATAACTTAACTCTATTCGAATAACTAATTCGAATAACTTATTTGATTTACTCCTTCGAATAACTATTATTCGAATACTTTATTTGCTTATAAAGATTTCCCTTTTTATAACGTTTATCCATTAAAAGATTTCCTTTAACAACGTTTATTCATTTATAAAGATTTACTTTTAGTAACGGTTCTTCACTTTATAAATGTTCCTTTAATAACGTTTCTCCCCTTCTAAGGATTTCCCTTTAACAGCGTTTATTTACTTTATCGGTGTTAAAAACAATTTCTACTTCTCTATATAAGTTCAAACTTATATATCCCATTTATCAAACAATAAATATTTTATTTAATTTATAAAACATTATTTATAAATTAAATCTTCTCACTTTATCTGTTAAAAATAGATTTCCTATTTAATATCTCCTTAAAATCCATATCGTGTTATACTTGTGTGCGAAGCACGTGTTTAAATCTATCCTTGTATAATTCTATTTATTTTCCCAACAAGTGTTCCTTTATTTATTCCCTAAATAAATATTCCTTTATTCCATTTATTTATAATCTAAATAAATGTTCCTTTATTTATTTCCTAAATAAATATTCCTTTATTCCATTTATTTATAATCTAAATAAATGTTCCTTTATTTGTTTCCTAAATAAATATTCCTTTATATTCTAATTCATTTATTTTCTAAATAAATGTTTCTAATTTATTTCATTTATTTTCTAAATAAATGTTTCCTTTTTCATTTATTTATTTTCTAATTAAATAAATGTTTTCCTTTTATAAAATCCTATCGATTTTATAAATAAGATTCATTTTCAATATAAACATTGAAAATCCCCTTATCAACATTTCGGTATGTTATGGTATTCAATCATATCAAATCACGATGTTCAATATCGTCCAAGCACATAAAATCGCCCTCAGATTTTATATCACATCATATAACAATATATGAAAAACAATAAAATAACTGTTGAGGAATCTAGTCGGATTCCTCCAATCTGTCTCCCTGCATCCACAGATGTTACACAATATGATTATCATCACTTTCAGTTCAATATAAATTATTCTGATAGCAGAATCAATATATAAATATTTAACGGTTTATATATATATATATAATTACATATATATATATATATATATATATAATTTTCACTAACTGACTAGCAGTTCAATCAATCAACTAACACACAACAATCAACATATGATTAACAGTTATAAAAATACGTTATAAAAATATAACTGTTCAGAGTTGGTGAGTTTTACTCACATTGGACTATCATCATTAATAACGATAATTTTCGCTTGATTTAGACGGACAATTTATTTCTCCATAAATTGTAACGAGCTCGGATGGACTCCTAGTCAGTCTCATTGTGTTGCTCCCGTCCATACGATCCTAATGCAACTTACGGTTCGCGAATCCGACCTCGTATGAAATAGATATCGCGTTACGAAGTTTAATCACTTTTTTAATTAGGACTTAAGTTATAAACTAAAACATGGACTTTAATTATTGGGCCTCACCCTATAATACTCCAGCCCAACACCATATATACCTCAGCCCACATACAATCCTCCTTCCCCAAATGACTGCCGTGCTCCAGTAATCACCCCACAACCAAAATCCAATCCTCTCACTTCGATTTCCTCCTCTACGCTCGATGATATCAAAAACCCATAACACCGTTTCCTTCCTCGTTCCAGTCTCCACCATCTGCTCGCCCCAGTATTCAGCTCGATCCCCTCTCCCTGCTTGCGTCGTCGAACCCTGTTCAAGACCACCGAACGGTTTTTGCACCGAACCCTCCACAAACACCACCACCTCTTCGCTTCTCCACCCTGAATCCAAATCTGAACCTTCAACCACTCATCAATGCCTCAATTCCGAGATTGCCCAAACCCTAGCTGTCGCTGGGTAAAACCCATGAACCCAAACGACGATCGCACCTTTTAAAAACGGTATGAAATCGAAGAGAGATCCTAGAGGATCCTTAACATATAGATTACTTGATTTTAGGATTTTTCATTCAGTTTCTTTTGATTTTTCTTTTTGAAGAACTTTACTGTAATGGGTTGTTATGCGGTTATATAGTGCTGTTCTTGGTTGGTGGCACTTGTGGCTGAAAATACAGGTTGCGTGGCCTCCATATTGTCCACGAAAAATGGATGGATATTTTTATATTTGATTTTTATATTTTATTTTATCGATTATATGCTCGTTTCAGTCTTCTAAAAATCCGTGTGATCACACACGATACCTAAAAATCACGAAACTGGACGTGTAGCTAGAGTTCGACATTACGGTCCCTACAAAACTGGTTTCGTCGAATTCCGACTCCGTATGCTCACACAGCGTATTTTTAACCGTCAAAATATCGACTGTATTTCACATTAAAATCCCGTTCGGCCACATAAGGACTCTAAAAATCACAAAACTGGAAATCTAACAACTATTTGATATTGCGGATCCAACAAAACTGGTTTCGTCGAATTCCAACTTCGTTTGCAAAAGAGGCTATTTTTAGACCCTTGGATAATCCATTTAAATATATAAATATATTTAAATTAATTAAATTAAATATAAATAAATTTATATTACCGTATATATTTACAGTGGAATACCATACAACTCCAGAAAAATTATATGTTTGATATTCCAAGTTCAGATTGAATCGAATTTCAATTTATATTGAAATTCCCTTTTATAACGTATATAAAGCGTTACGAATTATATACGAATTCCATAGCGACTTTTCTGAAATTTGATTTGGACGTAACTCAAAATCTACACGATGAAATCCCGATTTTTCTTCTCCACTAGAAAGATATACTCCATCAGCTCCACACGTTTCTTGTTTCACAGAAATCCGATTTAAAACGAACCCTGTATATTCAGTTGAAGTTCAAATTGCCAAATTGCGAACTGCCGCGACGTTTCAGGTTCGTTTTAATTATAATTATAAATTATAAGTTCGAACGTTGTACTTTAAGTTATCGATATCGCCAAATCGATATATAAATCATTAAATAAATTAATTATTCGACAGCTAACAAAACGCGCCATTACACATACCTATCATCACACTTAACAAAAAAGCAAGTGTGTACCGAGCTTTGGGTCAATTATTCTAGAGGGGTGTAATTGAGCGTAGGCTTCTAGTAAATTTTCCTCAGCTCAGGAAACCCGTATTTTGCGAAGCCAGGCTAAGCACCTGCTGTTTTGGGTTGTCCGGAGTTAGTCCCAAGTGTAGCGAAGGTGTAGGGCATCGCGTTTTACTGTCCGCCTGGTGGGTGGCTCTCCCATTGTTCATCGAGTTGAGGCGAGCCGCAGGCATTGTTTATTCTCCTGAGATGAGAAGCCCGGATCATCAGCCCGTAGGGTCCGATAGTGGCCATGGGGTACGTTTTATCCTTGAGAGCTTAGGGGAAGAAACGATTTAATGGTCGATCTCGGTGCTGCGCCAAGATTCGACTGACACCCGTAGTCGAGGGAGGGATTTGCATCACTCCTACCTAGCTGTTGGGTGGCCCCAAGTTGCTTGGGACTTGGGCACGGAATGATTTATCCTCGGCCTTGGCACGGGGATGAGGTTTGAGTTCATGGTTATTTATACTCGATCGCGCCGCGGGCCGGCAACTCGAGTAGCATGGCTGGCTCCCTTGCTCGGGGTGCCGGTTGTATCCATTATGTTTGGCCTCGATGTTGGCTTGAGGCCTAGATGGCAGTATCGGCGCCCATGCTCGGGGGGTCGATACGGCGATCGTTTGGTTACGTGGAAGTCGGCTGTTAGGATTATTCAAATGCGTCATGCGCGGAGCAAGCACAAACAGGAAAAGATGGGAGGTTGAACATCATTTCCACTCTTAACTTTGGCGGTAATAGCCTTTACAATGCATTGAATTGCTAGAAAATAAAACATTGTTTGAAAGCATAAGCAACTATGTACTAAGTTGTGTAAAGTAGCGGCGGAGATGTTCACTGTTCCATGCCCTTGGGAGTTCAGCCCCATCCACGGTTGCGAGTTTGAAAGATCCATTGCCGAGCTTCTAGAGTATGGAGTACGGACCTTCCCAACGAGGGGCGAGGCCTGTTGGTGGAGGAAAGATCCGCTATAAGATGAGGTCGTCGACATTGAGGTCCTTATGACGGACCTTGGAATTGAAGTATCGGGCGACTCGTTGTCATTGGGCAGCGTCTCGGAGATCAGCTTCGTTCCTTTTTTCTTCTTGCAAGTCAAGTGACCCTAAAAGTAAATCTGGGTTTGTCTTTGGATCAAAATAGGTGACTCGATGAGATGAAAGCTTGAGCTCAATAGTAATGACGACTTCTGATCCGTAAGCAAGGGCGAAGGGAGTATGTCCAGTTGTTGTCTTGTGGGTTGTTCGGTATGCCCATAGGGCTAATGGAAGTTCGTCCACCCACATGCCTCTAGCCTTTTCCAGGCGCTTCTTGATGACGGACTTAATAACTTTATTGACCGCCTCGACCTGCCCATTGGCTTGGGGACGATCCACTACTGAGAATATCTTTTCGATGATGTGTCACTGGCAGAAAGCTTTGAATTCGGCGTTCTCGAATTGAGTGCCGTTATTAGAAATGATAGCTTGAGGGACCCCATATCGAGTAATGATGTTGCGTACAACGAAGTTGATTATCTTCTTGGTGGTCATCGTGGCGAGAGCTCTGCCCATTTGGTAAAATAATCAACCGCGACGACGGCGTATCGTGCCCCGACTCTGACCATTGGAAGAGTTCCAATGATGATGATTCCCCACATGGCAAAAGTCCATGGCCTAATCACTTGTGTCAGCTCTGTAGGCGGGGCTCTCGGGATCTTTGAAAAGAGCTGGCACTTGTCGCACTTGTGAGCATAGTCTACGGCGTCTTGATCGAGCGTGCGCCAATAATAACCACGTCTAAGTATTTTTCTGGCCAGGGTTTGCCCTTCCGTATGGTCGCCGCACTCCCCCTCATGTACATCAGTTAAGACTTTGATGGCGTCATGATGGGCTACACATCTGAGCAATGAGATGGAGAAACCTTTATGGTAAAGCACCCCATCCATAAGAACATAGCGAGCCGATTGGCGGGCGAGCGATCGTCTTTCCTTGTAGCTCCTCGGATGGTGAAACACCCCACCTCCGTTAGGGTCACTCTCAAAGGGGATGCCCTAGTTTTGGTGGAGGTTTATAAGTATAAGTCACAGATATACAAGACAGATATAAGAACACATATTTGTAAACAGCGGAAAATCAACAACTTTTATTTCATAAAAGCAAATACGTGCTACAACAACATCACCATAATTGTCTTACATCTTTTTCCAAAAACATAACATAACACTTTCATAATCTGTCTTGATTACATTATTTAAAGAAGCATAAATAAAACATAGATAAACTGCAAAAGCCCCATAGAGTTTGTCCAAAGCCATAGTTTCAAACGAAAAGGTCCCAGCAATACATTTCTCTTCTTCAAGCTGGATGTTAAGGCTGGTTAAGCTGCAGTGTTCCCTCCCTGTGGACCTGGGGGGGGGGGAAACGGAAGAAAAGAAGACGAAAGAAAAGTAGAGTCAGACATAAAGCCTGAGTAAGTCTAGTACTATTCTGTCTATGAATAAAGAACTGGGTATGATAAGTATAAACAAGAAGTGGGAAAGCACTATAAACTTGGTTAAGTTGTCTAGGGTCGAATATACTATCGTACCCCATGTAAATCTCTGAACCCATATAAACTAGTTCCCAACTAGCACCCCATAATCAGGGTGAAGTGATCCATTTCATAATGATCGGCTCCTACTCGCATAGTTACATGTGTCTTACGGCCCCCGATGTTGTAGTTACCTATGCTGGTCCCACCATGGGGTGTATCAAGTCCCATGGCGGCGGCCCGACACAACCTTAGAATGCACAGGTATGCTACTGGTGCCCAGTGCTTTATTTTTGTGCGCCGGAGTGTGTGCACGCCCGCACCCCGTTAGAACCTACACTGCTACACCACGCCGTCGATTTGACCTCTTACAATCAACCCAGTAATCGTGCCCCACCCTGCCTAGTTTCAGGGTATCCTGATACACCTTCTAGGGTTACTGCTGAAAAGGGTCCCCCGTTACTAGGTTTTCTATCTCTAGCCAACATGCTAAGTTGGTTAAGTGTTTTCCTACCTAACCCCCACCAGTCCATTTAGTTTAGCATGTTTCATTTTGATTAAGTTTTTAGTCCACTTAATCCTAACAATCCTGACTCAGCTTTAATTGTCTTATTAAAGCCTTGACCTCTCACATTAGACAGGTATTGTTGTGGCTGCCTGTTGCCGGTTGGTTCCGGGCAGTCTTACGCCACAACTCAGTCTAACCTCGGGTCCTTATTGGGCTCCATGTTTAACCTCCCACATTGGATAGGTATTGTTGTGACTACTGGATAGCCGGGCGGTTCCGGGCAGGTTTACATCACAACTCAATCCAACCTCGGGTTAAACACATCGTATGTTCTACATTTACATATTTTGTCTTTCTTCTTTATTTTCTTATATGTAAATATTTGCGGCCCATTATTAAGTTAATGGTGTAAAGGTTACACCAATCATGGGCCCAACCCATACTTGAATTTGGGCCCTTTTATTTTATATTTTCATTCATTAGTAATTTTAACCCAACGTTATTTTCCCCCGTTTAACACGTCCGTTTATTATGTATATGTTGGGCTTAGCCCTTTTAAGCCCAACTTAGCCATGCGAAAAGGGGAGGCTTAAAGCGAGATTACATACACAAAAAGGGGGAATGTGAACGCATGAACTTGCAATATGACGTTGGAAATACAAAATAGAAACTGGTGTACTTGCATAGTAGTGACATATACTTTGGTCATAAAGCATAAGTGACATGAATCAAACCATGTAAACTTGTAGTTAAGTTAAGAATATCACTATCGACACATAGGCTTAACTACAACACAAACCTATATTTTTATTCAAGAATAATGTCAAACATAAGCAAATCATGTTCGTAAGACTACTACATGTTTACAAAGGTGTCTACTTTTGTGACTAATACAAAAGTATAGTTAAATTTGTTCACATAACCATGGCATAAATATTTCTAACATGAAATCATGATTTTTACTTTAGTCATGCAAACTTGCAAAAAAGGGATTTTGAATCTAACCTAGCTATGTACTACATATGTCATCATATAATTCTTGTAAACAATATAATCATGGATTTCAATTATGCAAAATATCAATCATAGCCTAGTCATATTCATAAGTTTGCAAATAGGTTTTCTTGTACAAAAGCATGGCTTAATACATAGATCATGATGCCAAATTTTCAACATAATTTCATATGGACTATGATAACCCAAACTTATTCAATTTACTTCACAAAAATGATGTTTGTATAAAAATACACCTTATGATGGCATAGTAGCAAAACCCCAAACTTGCATGAATTTCAATTAATCAACTACATACATGTAGCTTCAATATGGATTACATAATTTGCGAATATTCCAAACGTATACTTGCATAAAACTACCGCATGTAGTTTTTCATAATTGAATAACATAATTCGAGCATATCCAAACGTATACAATATTCCAAAACGATAAGAATCATAGTAACGCACAAATATGAATTACTTTATCGCCACAATCAAGTATACAAACCAACACAATTATTTGTTCATACCAAAATAATACTCTACTTACAATTGTGTGGCGAATTCTCAAATTTAGGGATTTGAAGATGTGATTCCTTGTTGATTTGATTTGTTTAGGTTGCTTGATGTTTAGAATTTGCCTCCTAATCCTCTCTCTCCAATTGGTGGCTACTCTCAGTCGTTCCTCAGCAACATGGCGGCTTTGTTCTTATTTTTGAATGAATAGATTAGGGTTGAGTCTAGGGTCATTTTTATAGAGGTTATGAACTGATTGGTACCATTGATGTTGCTTGGATTGATCGTAGCCATTCATCCTAAGGAGAGACCAATTAGAGCCTGCCACCTAGCCCTAAAGACAAAGCAGACTACAGAAAATCGACCAACATAAAATAGGCCAGCCAGGTTGGGCTGGGTTCGACCTGGCTCTGGACCAGGTCGACATGCCCGTCGACAGCCCTGTCGACCTGGCTAGACCAGGTCGACAGCCCAGTCGACCTGGGTGCGTTAGGCAGGTGTTTTTCCGCCCTGGCCCATTGGGCCCCATTTTGGAATTTAAACTTAATTCAGAAACTTCCGAAGGCCATATCTTCTTCATACGGACTCCGTTTTTCGAAAACTCGGACTCTATTTTGCGTATTTTTCCGAGACGAACGCAATGGCGTATCCCGTTTCCCTTAGTTCTTTGATTAAAATTAATTATACTTTAATTTGTTGATTTCACAGTTATAGAATTCGCGGGGTGTTACATTCTCCCCCACTTAAAAGGATTTCGTCCCTGAAATCTTCAAGTTAGGAGGAATGTATATCCTAACATCCAATCATCCATCTACTCATCCAACAAACACGAGCATCCATTGTCCTTAAAAGACTTCTAATGCTTCATGATCATATGTGAAGTGTGTGTGTACATGTACTTATCTAATGCAAAATCAGGCGGTCTACTGATTCAGTTGACCTCCTTAATGCGAATTATGTAAGTGCCATGAATCCATTATGTATGCGAATTTTCCTATTCATGATTCTACATGAGTGCACAATCATTCAATACAAATGCAACATCCACATGACAACATATTAGAGTTCAACCATACACGAATGCAAACATATATGCATATGCAATATGAAGTGACTGAGCCGATCTAAACCCTAGATTGTGTGTGTATATGCAACCACGAGCAACCACTAGCAATCACTTGCAACCACTTGCAACCATCATCCATAACATGTTTCAATTACATGTTTCCATCCAAAGGGTTTCTACCTAAAAGATAAGATAGATAACAGCGCAACTTAAGGAAAAGGAAAGATCAAGGATGTACCCAAGAACAGAAAAGGGTAGGCAGTGCGTATTCTAGCTTCAGTTTCCCAAGTCGCGTCTCCCTCGGCGTCGCTCCACTGAACTTTGACGAGCTTGACTTCGCGGTTGCGTAGCTTCTTCACTTCCGTTCCTAATATGCGGGTTGGAACTTTTCTTATGGTTGCTTCGCGTTCCACTTCGGCCTCTTCGAGGATATTTGGCTCTACCACCTCGGCTGACTCATGTAGACATTTTCGGAGATGTGAAACGTGAAAAACATTGTGGACTCCAGCCAACTTCTCGGGTAGCTCTAATCTATAGGCCATTTTCCCAATTTTCTCGATGATAGGGAATGGCCCTACGAACCTTGGTGCTAGCTTTCCTGTGGTTCCAAAACGAACAACGTTTCTTAGTGGTGATACCTTGAGAAAAACTCTGTCTCCAACCTCAAATTCAAGGTCGGTCCTTCTCTTGTCGGCATAGGACTTTTGTCTGTCTTGGGCCGTCTTCATCCTTCTTCGTATTAAGTCTACTTTCTCTGAAGTCTCTCGGATCATATCTGGTCCAAGTATGAGCTTATCAGTAGACTCCCACCAACAAGTGGGCGATCGGCACGGTCTTCCATATAAAGCTTCGAAGGGCGCCATTCCGATGGTTGCTTGATAGCTGTTGTTGTAGGCAAATTCCACCAAAGGAAGGTGGTCTTCCCATGTCCCTCCGAAGTCGAGGACGCATAGTCTTAAAAGGTCTTCCAAAACTCTGTTTACTCTCTCCGTTTGGCCGTCGGTTTGGGGATGATAGGCTGTGCTCAAGCATAACTGCGTTCCTACTGCTTCTTGCAGACTCCGCCAAAACTCGCTGGTGAAGATGGGGTCTCGGTCACTAACAATGCTAGATGGTATTCCATGGAGTCGAACAATTTCCTTGAGGTAAAGTGATGCTAGGGATGAGGCAGTTCTTTTACTTTTGACAGGTAAAAAGTGGGCGCTTTTAGTAAGCCTATCCACTATTACCCAAATGCTAGTGTTGCCCCTCCTAGACCTAGGCAGCCCATCGATGAAGTCCATTGAGATGCTATCCCACTTCCACTGCGGGACCTCCAGAGGATGTAGCAGTCCGCTAGGCTTTTTCTGTTCCGCCTTAACCTGTTGGCACACCATGCACTTAGAAACGAACTCTGCCACGTCCTTTTTCATGCCGTTCCAGAAGAAAGTCCTTTTTATATCTTTGTACATTTTATCTCCGCCTGGGTGTATCGTCATCTTGGAGTGATGTGCTTCCTCGAGAACTTTCTTTGCTAAATCTTTTGTCTGTGGGACGCATAGTCTTCCGTCTCGCCTTAGCAAACCCTTATCGTCGATGGAGTATCTGTTGAGGTGACTTGAAGTCTCACCCCTAATTAGCCTATCAATTATTTCCACAAGCTGAGGGTCTTCGCGTTGTGCTGTCCCTACTGAATCCACTAAAGTTGGGCGCACTTCGAGAGATGCTAGCAAGCCCGGTACGAAATCGGAGGAGGGCCTAAAGTCGAAGCTGGCTATAAACTCTAGGCTTTGTCTTTCAACAAACAACGGGCTTAGGGTCAATTTCTTTCGGCTCAACGCGTCTGCAACTACGTTGCCTTTGCCCGGAGTGTAGGAGATTTCGAAATCGTACGAGGCAAGAAACTCCATCCATCTTTGTTGCCTCAAGTTAAGATCCTTCTGCGAGAAAAGATATTTCAACGATTTATGGTCAGTGTAAAGTTCGAACTTCTCACCTAGGAGATAGTGTCGCCAAGACTTGAGTGCAAAGACGATGGCGGCTAACTCAAGATCGTGGGTTGGGTAGTTCTTTTCGTGCACTTTCAACTGCCTCCCGCCATAAGCTACTACCCTTCCTTCTTGCATTAAGACGGCGCCTAGCCCTGTCCCACATGCATCCGTATAAACAGTGAACATCTTGCTCCCATCTGGCAGCGTCAAAACTGGGGCTGTTGTAAGAGCCCTTTTCAGTCGTTGGAAAGCAAACTCGCAATCCAAGTCCCAATTGAACACTAGATTCTTCTTGGTCAATTTCGTGAGCGGAGCTGAGATTTTCGTAAAATCCCTTATGAATTTTCGATAGAAACCTGCTAGTCCTAGAAAGCTTCGGACCTCAGTTGCATTCCTTGGTGTCTTCCAATCCTGTACCGCCACTACCTTAGCAGGGTCCACTGCTAACCCTTGTTTGGATACTATGTGCCCAAGGAACCTCACCTCTTCTCTCCAAAAGTGGCATTTGGAGAATTTGGCTTTTAGTTGATGGACTCGCAAAGTTTCCATGATTGCCCTTAAGTGCTGAGCATGTTCCTCTTCACTCTTTGAGAAGATAAGGATATCATCTACGAAGACGACTACGAATTTGTTGAGGAAATCTCTAAATACCCTACTCATCAGGTCCACGAAGTAAGCAGGTGCATTTGTCAAGCCGAAAGGCATGACAAGCCATTCAAAGAAGCCGTCTGGGGCTCTGAACGCCGTTTTATCGATGCTATCTTCTGCCACCCTTAGCTGATGAAAACCGGTTGCTAAATCGAGTTGGGAGAAAACAGACGCCCCTACAAGCTGGTCAAATAAATCGTCAATTCTAGGGAGAGGGTGCCTATTCTTTTTCGTTAGCTTGTTGAGCTCCCTATAGTCAACACATAGACGGAGTGAACCATCCGCCTTTGTAGCGAACACCACAGGAGCGCCCCATTCTGAAATGCTTCTCCTAATGAACCCCTTTTCTAGAAGCTCTTTAATCTGTTTACTGAGCTCTTTCCTTTCTCGTGGAGCCATGTGTCTAACGGGCAACGCAACGGGCTTTGCATTATCTACAAGATATATGCGGAAGTCTATTTCCCGCTTCGGAGGCAAGCCCTTCACCTCCTCGAAGACATCCGGATACTCCCGGACCACTCTAACTGATTGCAAATTTTCAACAGAGGCATCTAGCGATTCAAGATAACTAAGCATAACCGCATACGAGGGATTACAAGAAATTTCCAAAGTATTACCGAGCTGGGTTAGGAGCCTAACAACCCTTCTCTCACAATCAAGGATGGCCCCATTACTGGATAGCCAATCCATACCCAAAATCAAACCATAACCCGAAAAGCCCAAAACAAAGGCACTACATTGAAATTCTACACTTAGAATAGAAATTTTCAATCCCAAACAGATCATAGACAAATGAGCTGGGCCCCCAATTGGGTTTGAAACAATTAAGGGGTCCTCTACCATACTAGTTTTTAGGTGCAGAGATTCTACTAAAGCAGACGAGATAAAGGAGTGTGATGCGCCAGAATCAAATAAGGTGCGAACGGGGTGATCATAAAGATAAATTATACTTTCTACAGAAGTATTTATACCTCGCTGTTGCAGAGGTGGTGCTTCCAGCACATGGACCTGTGCCCCTGGGGTGGATCCAGCCCTCTGCCCCTGTCCTCGTTTCTTTGGGCAGTCCTTAGCCCTGTGGCCTGTCTCACCGCAAGAAAAGCACCCACCATTCTCCTTGGCCTTCTTTTTCCGACAGTCCTTTACTAAGTGCCCCACTTTGCCACAGAAATTGCACTTCCTCTTCTCTTTGTTGCCTTTTCCGCCCTTCTTAAAGTCTGTCTTCTTAGGCTGCAAACCCTCCTTCTTCCCTTGAGAGTTTTCTGCCATTGTCTCCTTCTTGCCCTTATCTTCTTCATTCAGCAATGCCATTTGCACCAATCTTTCATACGTGGCTCCCATGGGTATATGGGTCATGGCCAAACTGTGTAATGGCTCATTCAACCCTTTGACGAAACGGAGAGCCTTCTTGTGCGGGGTGTTGACTAGGTCAAGCCCAAACCTAGCCAGTTCATCGAACTGATTCACATACTCTCTGACTGTCTTGTCCCCTTGCTTAAGAAATAAGAATTTTTCCAACTGCAAACTTCTTTCCGCATCTGAGAGAAATTTAGTCTCAAACCTTGCCCTAAAGTCCTCCCATGTCTCCACTGGTCTTTCAGCATTAGTGACTTCCCACCAGTAGGAAGCCTCGCCCTTCAATAGCCATACTGCCAATTGTACTTTTTGTCTATCCTCTACCTCAAAGATGATGAACAGGTCCTCCGTTTCTTTCAGCCAATTTCTAGCTGCCACGAAGGACTCAGTTCCATGGAAATCCTTTCCTCCCATAGCTTTAAAATCTTTACATATCTTAGCAAAAGTGTTTCCCCGTGGAGGAGGTGGAGGAAAAGGTGCCGCTGCAGCTGGATGATTTCCTGCAGCTGGGGGAGGAGGAACGGTAGGACCGGGCTGAGTGGCCCTTGCTTCTAAGAACCGTCTAAACCAACCAGGTATTGGCACCCCTTCTGGCAAGTTAAGTTCTTCGGACATGCTGAAACAAAAAGGATAGATTCAAAACGAAGGATAAGAGATAGTACCTATGGCTTTGGGGAGTGGACTTTGCCTTTTTAAAATAAAATAATATTTTTCTTTTAAAAATGCTTCTTTAAATTTCCTTTTTGAAAATAATTTTTCAAAACTTTTTGTCTTATCTGGTAAACCTATGCTCTGATACCAAGTGAAACACCCCACCTCCGTTAGGGTCACTCTCAAAGGGGATGCCCTAGTTTTGGTGGAGGTTTATAAGTATAAGTCACAGATATACAAGACAGATATAAGAACACATATTTGTAAACAGCGGAAAATCAACAACTTTTATTTCATAAAAGCAAATACGTGCTACAACAACATCACCATAATTGTCTTACATCTTTTTCCAAAAACATAACATAACACTTTCATAATCTGTCTTGATTACATTATTTAAAGAAATATAAATAAAACATAGATAAACTGCAAAAGCCCCATAGAGTTTGTCCAAAGCCATAGTTTCAAACGAAAAGGTCCCAGCAATACATTTCTCTTCTTCAAGCTGGATGTTAAGGCTGGTTAAGCTGCAGTGTTCCCTCCCTGTGGACCTGGGGGGGGGGGGGAAACGGAAGAAAAGAAGACGAAAGAAAAGTAGAGTCAGACATAAAGCCTGAGTAAGTCTAGTACTATTCTGTCTATGAATAAAGAACTGGGTATGATAAGTATAAACAAGAAGTGGGAAAGCACTATAAACTTGGTTAAGTTGTCTAGGGTCGAATATACTATCGTACCCCATGTAAATCTCTGAACCCATATAAACTAGTTCCCAACTAGCACCCCATAATCAGGGTGAAGTGATCCATTTCATAATGATCGGCTCCTACTCGCATAGTTACATGTGTCTTACGGCCCCCGATGTTGTAGTTACCTATGCTGGTCCCACCATGGGGTGTATCAAGTCCCATGGCGGCGGCCCGACACAACCTTAGAATGCACAGGTATGCTACTGGTGCCCAGTGCTTTGTTTTTCTGCGCCGGAGTGTGTGCACGCCCGCACCCCGTTAGAACCTACACTGCTACACCACCGCCGTCGATTTGACCTCTTACAATCAACCCAGTAATCGTGCCCCACCCTGCCTAGTTTCAGGGTATCCTGATACACCTTCTAGGGTTACTGCTGAAAAGGGTCCCCCGTTACTAGGTTTTCTATCTCTAGCCAACATGCTAAGTTGGTTAAGTGTTTTCCTACCTAACCCCCACCAGTCCGTTTAGTTTAGCATGTTTCATTTTGATTAAGTTTTTAGTCCACTTAATCCTAACAATCCTGACT
The DNA here is from genome assembly GCA_030737875.1 of Allium sativum. Lineage (NCBI taxonomy): Eukaryota > Viridiplantae > Streptophyta > Magnoliopsida > Asparagales > Amaryllidaceae > Allium > Allium sativum. The sequence continues at coordinate 384,822,304 of CM060924.1, forward strand.
CAGCTTTAATTGTCTTATTAAAGCCTTGACCTCTCACATTAGACAGGTATTGTTGTGGCTACCTGTTGCCGGTTGGTTCCGGGCAGTCTTACGCCACAACTCAGTCTAACCTCGGGTCCTTATTGGGCTCCATGTTTAACCTCCCACATTGGATAGGTATTGTTGTGACTACTGGATAGCCGGGCGGTTCCGGGCAGGTTTACATCACAACTCAATCCAACCTCGGGTTAAACACATCGTATGTTCTACATTTACATATTTTGTCTTTCTTCTTTATTTTCTTATATGTAAATATTTGCGGCCCATTATTAAGTTAATGGTGTAAAGGTTACACCAATCATGGGCCCAACCCATACTTGAATTTGGGCCCTTCTATTTTATATTTTCATTCATTAGTAATTTTAACCCAACGTTATTTTCCCCCGTTTAACACGTCCGTTTATTATGTATATGTTGGGCTTAGCCCTTTTAAGCCCAACTTAGCCATGCGAAAAGGGGAGGCTTAAAGCGAGATTACATACACAAAAAGGGGGAATGTGAACGCATGAACTTGCAATATGACGTTGGAAATACAAAATAGAAACTGGTGTACTTGCATAGTAGTGACATATACTTTGGTCATAAAGCATAAGTGACATGAATCAAACCATGTAAACTTGTAGTTAAGTTAAGAATATCACTATCGACACATAGGCTTAACTACAACATAAACCTATATTTTTATTCAGGCATAATGTCAAACATAAGCAAATCATGTTCGTAAGACTACTACATGTTTACAAAGGTGTCTACTTTTGTGACTAATACAAAAGTATAGTTAAATTTGTTCACATAACCATGGCATAAATATTTCTAACATGAAATCATGATTTTTACTTTAGTCATGCAAACTTGCAAAAAAGGGATTTTGAATCTAACCTAGCTATGTACCACATATGTCATCATATAATTCTTGTAAACAATATAATCATGGATTTCAATTATGCAAAATATCAATCATAGCCTAGTCATATTCATAAGTTTGCAAATAGGTTTTCTTGTACAAAAGCATGGCTTAATACATAGATCATGATGCCAAATTTTCAACATAATTTCATATGGACTATGATAACCCAAACTTATTCAATTTACTTCACAAAAATGATGTTTGTATAAAAATACACCTTATGATGGCATAGTAGCAAAACCCCAAACTTGCATGAATTTCAATTAATCAACTACATACATGTAGCTTCAATATGGATTACATAATTTGCGAATATTCCAAACGTATACTTGCATAAAACTACCGCATGTAGTTTTTCATAATTGAATAACATAATTCGAGCATATCCAAACGTATACAATATTCCAAAACGATAAGAATCATAGTAACGCACAAATATGAATTACTTTATCGCCACAATCAAGTATACAAACCAACACAATTATTTGTTCATACCAAAATAATACTCTACTTACAATTGTGTGGCGAATTCTCAAATTTAGGGATTTGAAGATGTGATTCCTTGTTGATTTGATTTGTTTAGGTTGCTTGATGCTTTAGAATTTGCCTCCTAATCCTCTCTCTCCAATTGGTGGCTACTCTCAGTTGTTCCTCAGCAACATGGCGGCTTTGTTCTTATTTTTGAATGAATAGATTAGGGTTGAGTCTAGGGTCATTTTTATAGAGGTTATGAACTGATTAGGACCATTGATGTTGCTTGGATTGATCGTAGCCATTCATCCTAAGGATAGACCAATTAGAGCCTGCCACCTAGCCCTAATGACAAAGCAGACTACAGAAAATCGACCAACATAAAATAGGCCAGCCAGGTTGGGCTGGGTTCGACCTGACTCTGGACCAGGTCGACATGCCTGTCGACAGCCCTATCGACAGCCCTGTCGACCTGGCTAGACCAGGTCGACAGCCCAGTCGACCTGGGTGCATTAGGCGGGTGTTTTTCCGCCCTGGCCCATTGGGCCCCATTTTGGAATTTAAACTTAATTCAGAAACTTCCGAAGGCCATATCTTCTTCATACGGACTCCGTTTTTCAAAAACTCGGACTCTATTTCGCGTATTTTTCCGAGACGAACGCAATGGCTTATCCCGTTTCCCTTAGTTCTTTGATTAAAATTAATTATACTTTAATTTGTTGATTTCAAAGTTATAGAATTCGCGGGGTGTTACAGATGGGTCTCGTGTTGTAGGTAATTCTTGATTGGTGTCATCCAGGATTCAGGTTCGGGTTCGGCATTCATGACCGCCTCAGTTTGAATTTACTTGATACTAGGGGAGTTGAGCACTTCGACGGGGGTGAATCCCAAAAGTTGTGGATCCTCGAAGCTTGCTAGTTTGGATAGCGAATCTGCTTTTTCATTGTGTTCTCGAGGAATGTGCGAGATGATGAAGTGGTCGAAGTAAGTGAGTAATTCCTGAACCTTGGTTAAGTACAGGGTGAGTCGTTCCCCCTTAGCTTGATATTCCCCTTGTACTTGACGCACGATGAGTTGTGAATCAGAGAAGATTTGGAATGTCTTTAGTTTGAGCTTGATCGTGATTCTAAGTTTGACAATCAAGGCCTCATATTATGCGTCGTTGTTGGTAGTAGGTAAATTTAGTTTTAGCGCTTAGCATATCAGGCGTTCCTCGAGGTAATGAACACGACTCCGGCCCTAGAGCATCTGTTGTTGGAAGACCCATCCATGTACAACTTCCATTGAATACCGAGAGATTCCGTGTTCTCTGCCGAAGTCTCCTCGGGGGAAGTGAACTATACAATGAAGTCAACAAGATCTTGGCCGAGGATGGCTTGGCGGGGAATGAACGTTATCTCAAATTGGCTTAGCTCCATACTCCACTTCAATAGCTGTCCAGACGCTTCGGGTCGCTACAGGACCGGTCATAGTGCCTGATCGGTGAAAACCTTTATAGGATGAGACTGGAAGTATGGTCGAAGTTTCCAAGAGGAAATGAGCAAGCAGAATGCTAGCTTTCCTAGCTTCGCGTAATTCTTCTTTGCCCCTGTCAATCATTTGCTTATTTAGTAGACAGGCCGTTAGATGCGGTCCTCGAGGCAGATTAACGACGAGCTGATTGCCTACATAGAAACAGCCAAATAAACGTATAAGTCCTCATGGTCTACGGGCTTAGATAGGATAGGTGGTTGCTCTAAGTGATTCAAAAGTTCGTTGAATGCAAAAATGCATTCTGGGGTCCACTCGAAATTGCGTTTTCCTTTTTGAAGTAAATCGAAGAAAGGAATGCACTTATCGGTGGCCTTAGATATGAACCGAGTCAAAGCGGCGGCCTTTCCATTTAAACTTTGGACGTCCTTGATGTTCTTGGGGACTTGGATGTCCTGAATAGCTTGGATTTTTTCTGGATTGACTTCGATTCCCCGGGAGTTGACGATGAAATCCAAGAATTTTCCTGAAGCGACTCCAAAGGAGCATTTCAAGGGGTTGAGTTTCATGTCGTACCGACGGAGGATACCGAACATTTCAGAGAGGTCATGGACGTGACCTCTTGATACTTTAGATTTTACCAACATTTCATCTATGTACACTTCCATGGACTTTCCAATTTGGTTTTTAAAGAGTCGATTAACCATTGCTGATAAGTTGCGTCGGCATTCTTGAGGCTGAAGGGCATGACGCGGTAGCAGTAAAGTCCGAGGTCTGTTATGAAGGAGGTATGATCCAGGTCGCGAAGGTTCATTGAGATCTGATTGTATCCTGAGTAGGCATCCATGAAAGATAGTAGTTAGTATCTAGCAGTTGAATCAACAAGTCGGTCGATTTTTGGGAGTGGGAAGCTGTCCTTTGGGCATGCCTTGTTTAAATCAGAGAAGTCAACGCACGTTCTCCATTTACCCTTGGCTTTTTTGACCAGGACTGGATTGGAGACCTATTCGAGTTAGTCGGCTTCGCGAATAAAATTGTTTTTTAGCAGATGGTCTACCTCTTCCTCGAGTGCTTTTGATCTTTCGAGTCCTAAGAAGCGGCGCTTCTGCTTGATCGGAGGCATCGTGGGATCGATGCTTATACATGGTATACGATCGCAACGTCGATGCCTCTCATGTCAGAGTGAGTCCATGCGAACATGTCTAAATTTGCCTTCAAGAAATCTACAAGATCTTCTTTGATTGCAGGATGGAGTTGCGATCCTATCTTCAGCACCCTTAATGGATCATCGGGATTAATGGGAATATCCACTGTAGATTCGAATGGGGTATCCCTCTTGTACTTGGGCTTTTCGTCCTTCCATGGGTCGAGGTCTTCGGAAAGATGGCAGTGGCGCCTTAGCCAACGCCTAGATGCCACTGATTTCTATACTGAAATAGTCTTGGTGCAAGAAGGCATGGGCACTGCTTTTCCCATGTCCTTATTGTGCGCATTCTTCCATTCTATTGCATAACATTCTCTGACGCTTGCTTGGTCGCCTCTGATTGTTCCAATCCCGTTTTCTATTGGAAAATTCATTAGGAGAGACCAAGGCGACATGCATACCCGAAACTCCGTGAGAAAAGGGCGTCCAAGGAAAGCTTTGTAGGGGGAATCAATGTCTATAACCACAAAAGTGAAGATCCGGACCCGGCTCCGATCCCCCACACCTAGCTCCACAGGTAAATCGATCATTCCCACTAGGGAACTAGAAGCCCCATTGAAACCATGGATCGTGGCACGGCATGGCTTTAAGTCATTTATTTCTAACCTCATATGGTCGTAAGCAGCTTTGAAAATGATGTTGACTGAGCTTCCGGAACCGATTAATACCTTTTGGATAGAAGCGACACTGATCTGAGCCGTGATAACTAGTGGATCGGTGGTTGGGATTTCCACCCCAGTAGAATCTCTTTTGCCGAAAACGATGTCGTCCCGCATGGTCTTTTGGAGCTTAGTTGGGACAGATTCGTTGGATGTGGAGCAAGTTTCATAAGTAGCATGCTCTACTGAACAAACATACTCTTCCATTTTTCGGAAGCTGTCATGTGTGGGATAAGTTCCGCCACATATGTTGTTGATTATGATCCCACGCCATGGGTTAGATGTACATGGAGCTACCTTGGCGGCTGCTTGAGGCGTTGGTGCTTGAGGTTTTGAATTGGCTTCGGGAGAAAAAGGTTCTTGGACATATTGCTCTAGTCACTTCTCACAGATGAGTTTTTCGATTGCGTCCCTGAGCTGGCGACACTCGTTGGTATCGTGGCTTTACACGTCGTGGCTTCTTATATGGCAAAGTGTTTCATGTCTCCAAGTAAATTGTTTCTAGATCCTCGTTTAGCGGGGTGTATGTCTCAAAGGCTCGGTAAGAGCCAGACTTTCTTGGCTCAATCGGGGCCTGATCGTTGTTCCAGCCACCTTGCCTACAATTGTTCGGTCTTTACCTATTGGGATTTGCCCTCTTGTTCTGATCAAAGGGCTCTCCTACTTGTTTTCTTCTGAGGTTGTTATTTGCAGTGCGTGCTTGAGAGTTGTTGGGGAGAATGATTGCGGTGAGTCGATTCCGTCTCGCCTCTTCTTGGCATAAGTATTGTCCCGCCTTCTCATAGAAAGCATCGAGGCTTTTTGGCTGTTCCGATCAATCCACCCCCATATTCAGAAGTAGTAAGGACACCTTTTGCCAATTGAAAGAGTATGGTGCGAGGGTCTGGATCCTCAACCTCGATGAGGGTGACATTGAACCGGGAGAGGTAACTTTTGAGCGACTCAGGGGGCCCTTGGTATAAGTTGGAAAGGGTGAGGGTATTCTTTGGAGTTGGTATATGCATCCTGAATTGCTTGACCAACTGTGTTGCTAACTGACTGAAATTGTTAATCGAATCAAGTGGGAGGCGAGAGAACCATAACAAAGCAGTTCATGATAAGAAGACTAGGAAACACTTGCATTTGACCGGATCGTTGCCCCGGCTCTAGTCCATTTTCCATTCATATCGATTTAGGAAGGCACAGGGGTCAGTGGTTCCATCGTAGAGCGGCATTTGCGGCATGCTGAAGCGTCGCATCCATTCAGCTTTGTTTACCCTTCTTGTGAAGGGTTACACCTAATGTGCGCTTCCCATGAATCGTGCACATTTCCTCGCATTTCCCTCATAATTCTTTGGACCGTGTCTGGAAGGTAAGTTGGATGGGGATCCGCCATGGGGACCCATGAGTTTTGGTGGTACTCCGGAGTTCTTTTGTGGGGGCATCTTCTATGATAGATGTCCGGATCATCTTCCTCCATGTCCTCGACATCTATGATTGGGTTCTGGTGTGGACGGTGAGGTACAGCAGGGTGATGCAGATCCTGTTCTGGAGGAACTCGGGCCGTTGGAATAGCCGGTCCATCATCCTGATTAGCGACTGTCGGATTGTGTCGAGGAAGAGGTTGGTTAGTAGGGCCTGGTCCGTCATTGATGATCAAGCGAGAGCGGTCTCGGTACTGTGCCCCCTCGCTATATGTGGCTATAGTTCGGTCGCATTGTCATTCCCATTGTCGTTGGCGTAGCCATTACCGTTTCCGTTGTCGAGGGCATTGGTGTAGGCGGCGACGTTGTTGATGAGGCTAAACCTCCTCCTTCGATGCGGGACCCTGGACTCAGAAGAGGAATTTTCCGAGATAGTTGGTCGAGGTCGAGCGTTGTTCCGAGTTAATTGAAGTCGAGCGACGGCGCGCTGACTTTCTTGAAGTTGTCGCATAAGGTTCATGTTATTCCTTAATGCTTGATTAAGCTCGACCGTTGTGTTCTCATATTTTTCATTAAGCGCATGGATTTGAGCTTGTGCTGCGGGCGCTTCGGGGTCCACAATAGGAAGGACGGTTTCATTAGTGGCCGAGATGTCCGCCGGTTGAGGTTATTGGGATGTCCGGCCTCGGCTGCGGCTGAAGAGCCGATCATTGCGTTCTTTGGTCGCTTTGCCATCGTGAGCGGACTCAACGACAGGTTTAGCAAGGAACCTCAAGCTCGTTGGGATTCGAGATGACAATGTGCGACAAAGGCGCAAAATCCGAGTTTTCTCAGTGAAAGCACCAAATGTTGACGGCGAAAAATGTCGTAAACACCAAAGATTCCAATTACTAGGAATAGTTAATTTGGTTGCATAGACAAGAGTGGAAAGCAGCAAAATAACACAAGAGATTTATAGTGGTTCGGCCTCGCGAGGGGCCTACGTCCACTTTGAAGCGTTGTTGGAATATTATTGATCACGAAAGTTTACAAGGTTGAGACCCTCTCATGACATCTCATTACATTCATTTCAAATCCATATGATGTCATCTTTAAGCTATATGATGTCACCTCTAAGGCTATATGATATCATCTCTAAGACATGATGTCATCATTATCATATATGATGTCATAATTATCATATATTTAATACACGAGGAAAAAGACACTTTTGCCCTTCTTCTTCCTCAAATAGGAGATGCCATTAAAGTAGCTCTCTAGAGGTCTTGAGCTCACAAATTCCAACCCCTTTTAAGTGTGAAGTCATGGGGTATTTATATGAAAGGGAGTAGGTAGGAGTAGGTGGGAGTAGGCATAAATGGGGGACCACCCCTAGAATTTTGCACCTGGAGCATGCACACCCGTAAGTTTCATACCTGGAGCCTGCGCACGCTGGAAATTCGCACCCAGGCCTGAGGTGCGAAATTCCGCAACTCGTGGGTTCGAAATTCGCACCCTCCCAGGGTACGTATTTCGCACCCCTGTTGGGTGCGAATTTCACACCTCTTGGGGGTATGAATTTCACCTTATGAGGCGCGCCTAGGCTGCATGAATAGGTGTTTGGGGGGCTCGAGATCCGGGCTTATGAGTCTTCGGGATTCGAGTCCTTGGTTTGGAAATGTGTTTGGGGGAGGCACGAGGTCCTTGGCGGCGCGGTCCTTCTCCATCCTGTCTCCTTCACTCCTGGGCGTCCCTTTTGGCTTTAGTCACACGCGATGCGTTGAGTCGAGTGTGTCTTGCACACTTTTGGGTATCGGACCAAAAGGCCGGTTAACAGTACAGTTCATATAATCAAGATTTCATAGAAGAAGAATTTAAAATTCAGGACTCATGAGTATCGAGAATTCAAGAAATATAGAGTATTATGTCGTTAAAACTGGGTTACCACTAAATTCTTGTTTCAAACTTTATTCTGATTTTAAATCCCTTTTCGAATAATTTCAAAATTACTTGTTTTTAAAATCTATTTTTCAAACGATTTCAAAATTACTTAATTTTAAATCTATACTTTTTATTTTTAGAAATATTTTATCCCCTGAAATTTATTTTAACTCTTGCTTTTAAATATTAACTCTTAATTTAAACAAATTTTATTTGCAAATTTAATAATAATTTTATTATAGTTCTTATATTTTCAATTTCCTTATTTATGATAAGTTTTAGATATATTTATAGTTTTATATGTGTATACTTTTATATCATTTTATATTTAGTTTTTAATCATTTCTATAAGTCATTTTATTATATGTTTTTAAATATATTTTTACTAAATATACTCTATTTTAATATAAAGTAAAATAGTTTTTTTTTAACTCAGGAATCTCCATGATTTATTTAAACATTATTTGATATGATTTTAAAAAAATTATTTTTGAATTTTTATGAGGGGATGTCGGCATACAACTTTGTGTATGTCGACATAGGTGCCGTTAAATTATTTTTTAAATTTGGAAATGTTGTATCTTTGGAATTCAAATCTTTTTTGAAAGGATGTGGCTGTTGGAAAACTATGTAATGGCTTCATAATTCGAAATTTTTAACTACCTTTCATCTCCTGCTTTCTTATTCATTATACCATTATTCTTCTTAATTTTTTAACTTTCTACTTCAAACTCTCTCTGAAATTCAAGTGCTACTCAAGAATTATAAGCTATTTGTAATCAAAGATCGCAAGATCAAAGTATATAGAGTCAATACTACAAAAATAAATAAGAGAAGGGTGCGGTAGTGTCCCATATAAATCTACTTGGTGCGATTGTGTCCCAAAAATAGATTGGGTGTAAAGGTGTGGCCCAAAAATCAACTAAGTCTCTCTGTGCTTTGAATCTGTTGGGGGTATGTACTTGTAGCCCTGAAATCAAGGATTGTAATTGGATTTATTGAATAAAAATCCACATCAACCCAACGTTGTTCGACACTAGATGTAGAGGAGTCCTAGACTAGTATAAAATCTCAATGTGTACTTTTCTTTTACTGGTTTTTATTTTATTTCTACATCTTTGATTGATTTTGTGGTTTGTGATATCTGTGATTTGTATAGCATTCTGTTTAATTCAAAAAGATTTCAAAAATTTTAATATAATCCATAAAACACTATTCACCCCCTCTAGTGTTTAGTTTGCGTTAAGATCCTTAATCCGCATCTCCAACAAATGTAAGTAACCAAAAACATAGCTAACATTTTGGCACACCAAGAAGGGAGGCAAATCTTTAGATTAGAGGCTTGGAATCTATGATTTGGAAAATATTGAAGAATAGCAATGTCTAAGGAGAAGAAGGCTGGAGCACTAGCTGAAGAATCTGGATAAGAAAGAGGTTAGGAGCCTTCCTCTGGTGGTAATCCTTCCATCTATCTAACTAGGGAGGGCATGAACAATGTGGTGAACAAACTAGGAATATATTGTTTAGGTATTAGAGCATGTTGAAGAGACATGAAGAAATGATGACAACTTTTGTTCTAGAGAATCGGATAAACTTCAAAGATTGGAAACCATGATCAGTGCATGGGAAATGAAGCTAATACACAAGGAAATAGATCTCAACACCTGAAACCCGCACTCTGGATAGACACCCGGGTCGCTACCGACCCTCCTAAGAGATCATACCTAATCCCTCTCAACCGGGAGGCATAGCCTTAGCACAACGTAATATGACTTTGTTGGGACATGGAATTCAGAATTTGAATGGCAAAGTTGCAAAGTTGGGTCAATAAGTCAGTTTGAATCAACCAAGGCAATCCCTATTCAAAGTGGCAGGATCAAAGTTGATCCCACCATAAAAATCAGTACTGACCCCCTGAACCTTAGGGGCATGCCCCCGGGGTTAGGTAAATATGGGAGCTGGTGGACCCATAGCTAACCCAGATGCTCACATGGTAAAAGTTTAAGATGCTGGTTAGAGATCACTTCTGGATAATAATGCCGGATTTGCAAATGTTATCCGTCGAGCTATAAAAGGCGGAATAGTGATCAATATGTAGAAAATATGCATATTATAATTTCAGGCTAAATATCCCAAATGCAAGAAATCCTCCTTACTTCAAGCTTAAATGTTGGAAGCATATAATAGGAGAATAGAACCAACAGTTCACTTGATGAGGCTCGTAGAAGTATTAGGGGTAACTGAGGAAATTACAGAGAAATGTTTCCCTTTGTACTTATCAGATATCATAACATTTTGGTTTAGGAAACTAAGAAATGGAACCATCAGAACTTAGTCGAAGTTTATTGACATGTTTTTGAGTCAGTTTTGGGTGCATATAACTCAATCCAAAAATGTCACGGTCTTAACGATGATCAAACAAAAAATCGGAGAGACTCTCCAAAATTTCTTAGCTTTCTTTAACACAACCGTGACATTAGTGAATCAACAGAATTTGTTGATGGTGTCAAGGAAGTAGTATCCATTTCTATGGATAATTCAGGCTTTAAAATATCTTTGGAATGAGATCCTCCAAGGGATGTCGGAGAACTATCATAAAGCTGGTCGATTCCTAGGATAGGAATATGCGAATGCAGATCGTGAGGCCTTGGAAGTGAATGTTGTCAAGGATGAAGAACCGTCTAGCTCAGACAAATATTGGGAAATAAAAGGTCATGATGATTATAGCTAATCGAAAAGAATGCAGAAAGGGTCGAGATTTTCTTCTTATGCAAATCTAAATGTCAACTTGGAAAGAGTAACTATGGATTATATGTAATACCTTTCATTTTGGAGGCCAACAAGGAGGAAGTGTCTTTAAGCTGTAGATTATTAACCACCTATCTAACCTGCGGGTTTGTTATGAGGAGGGGGTCAGAAAAAAATTCTAGTGAATGGATGAATTATACTTTCTACAAATAATACTAAATATACCTTTCTATCACTAGTTCATATTTATTAAGTTATTCAGGTTTATTTCACAATACACTTTTGATTTTTCCGCATAAATCGTACTGATCTACTTCCAAGTAGATTAACCTAATAAATTCCCAATAACGAGATACTTCCCACAATACCCTCCTCGAGTGGTCCCCATCATCGTGCTTTGAGAACGTACTGGACCTCCATCTGCATGCTATGAAATCGTACTAAGTTATGCTGCGAAAGCGAATAGGCATTTATCGCTGCGCCATAAGGGCGCCCTAATCCCTGATTTTCTCTAGGAAACTCGGTCGGGGGTTTTATACATACATGTAAAGGCCAGCCTCGTTAGGCCAACAATACATATATTCAAATTTAGGTCTGTCTCTTTGGTGGTTCTCCAAAGTCCAACTCCAGCCTACCCCCAATCTAATGAAAGACTATTCAAAAGAGCTAATGATTGCCCTACCATCCGATCTAAATAAAAATGTGGTCCCTCATCCAATGACCCGAAAGTAAAAGTTCATTGGCCTTTTGGCTTAGCTCTAGTATTCAATTGACGATGATAGGTATCCGACGACCTACCATCCTTGTTGGGTCCTGATCACGAAGCCTCCCTCTTTGAGGAAACCGTCGAGTCATCTTAAAGTTGCCCTCCTACCATTCTTTAGGATGACCATCATTCAAGATGCAACCAAGGCATACTCACCAGATGGAATCGTACAGACCATGCCTATGTGGGTATAATTTCATTAGGCCTACCACAGAGGGGAATCACAAAGTATCCTTACATCACATAGAAGTTCCACACTTCCTTGCAGTCCTGTCGAATAATAAGTTGAATGTGCTCCTCTCGTGTCTCCAAACGCCCACGATGATCTTCCCTGTCGAGCTCTTCATCCCAAAACGTACGAACTAGTCCAAGCATATCTCGTCATTATTTTATTTAGACCCTATGCCTAATTTTCAACTACGCGTTTGTTTTACTTATCGCATTATTAACTATCTTGGATGTTCCACTTATTTATTCTATATTCAAGTTATTTACATTTCAGCGTAAATTTATCCACTTATGGTTATATTCATTAAACTTAATTCCTCAATTATAGGTTTATTTCTAATAAGCCTACTATTAGGGATGAGAATCACAGATCTTAAGGCAAAACTAACACTAGAGGGGGGCGACGAATAGTGTTTTAAAGAGATTATGGAAAACTTAAACAACTAACGATTATTTAAACAACTATATGAATCAAAGAATGAATATCACAATAGAAACAATCACGGATGCAAATATAAACAGAAATAAAATGGAAAAAAAGAAATAAAACACTAGATTTTATACTAGTGTATTGAAGAGATTATGGTAAACTTAATCAATTAACGATTATTCAAACAACTATATGAATCACAGAATGAATATCACAACAGAAACAATCACAGATGCAAATATAAACAGAAATAAAATGTTGAAAGAGAAATAACACACCAGATTTTATACTAGTTCAAATTACTCCTACGTCCATTCCCATGCAACGCTCGATTGCACATAGTTTTATTAATACTAGTATTAATCTTACAACACCCTTGATTTCACGGCTACAAGCTTAACACTGATTCCACAGCCTTTATTTCACAGCTACAAGGTTCACACCGATTCAACATCCTTGATTTCACGGCTACAAGGTTCACACCACTCCATTTCCTTGATTTACAGGCTACAAGGAACACATCCTTTCCTTAACAATTACAAACAGCCATAGAACCCTTAAATAGCACTTCCAAACGGAGAGTATTTGATAGAGATTGAGAAGAGAAACAAAATGATATTATTTGTATTGAAAATGGCATAGTATAAGTGTAGAAATCAAGAAATTAAGTTAGAATAATGGTGGTAAGAGCAAGGATGAAGAAGGAGAAGATAAGTTTGTTAAAAATGCGAAATGACCCCTTTATATAGAGTTCCAAAGGTTGCAACGGTTCTGAAACATTTCAAATAATGAAAAGACACTTCCTTTGAATTTTTGAAAATGTGACGGTTATATGTCAACATGTCAAATATTGTATGTTGACACATATATGATATTTGAATTTTTAAAATCATTTTTCAAGTGTTTAATATATTATAATAATTCTTAAATTAAAACTAGTTGTTTAAAATGATTTTTCTAAAGTATAAAAAACATATTAATATATAATTTAAACATATATAAGTATATGATATAAAACTGTATATTATAATTATAAACATATATATAATGTAAATACAAAACTTAATAATATATAAAAACTATATAATAAATAAATATATATTTGAAAACATATGTAAAAATAATTTGAAATCATTTAGGAAGGTGTTTAAAGATAAGATGATTTGAAAACAGAATTTGAAAACATAATTTGAAAGTGCTAACCTGAGTTTTAAATATTAACTAGACTATTACTTTGATATTCTTGAGCTCTTGAAATTTTGATATCTTGATTCTCAAGAGTCTTGAATCTTGAATCTCTTAAACTGTACAGTCTTTTATATTACCTGCATATATAATTTCTGCATATATATATATATATATATATTCTGGATAGAGATGTTAGTATATATTTTATAATCAATAATCTTAATAATTGAAACAAGGTTGTCATTATCAAAATTCCATTCTCCAACAATCTACCGCTTTTTGATGATGACAACCTTGGTTTATAAAATATTCATACCTAATATACTTGTTGATCTAATTTCTTGAATACTCCCCCTTTCACCATGAATTTCTTCTGACTCCCCCTTAAACTATGCCCATCTTAAATTATATCTTATCTTAAATATGTCCTATTTTATAATTTCTCCCCCTTTGTCATCAACAAAAACTATTCTAAACTAAACTATACTCCCCCTAAGTCTATGCTATAAATAATCCTAATGCTTCATTCTAGATATATAACTTCCTTAAGACTAAATCTAAAGTTAATGACTAATGTAATTCTATATAAACAAGAATATAACTAAGTAACTCAAACAATATTTTTAAACAATTTAATGTCAAACCAATCAATATACAGTTAAACACAAACTGGTCAAATCAAATCCAAACAAATCACACAATTTTTACATACCAAATAAAGCATATCAAATCAATCAAATTTATACATCCCTTGGAACTTCCACCCATCCATCTCCACCAAAGATTGGATCCTTTTTTATGACATCCCAAACTTCTTTGTCTTTGGTGAGAGGTGCTCCAATGATCTTTTTGTCTTCATCTCTGAAAAGTGAAGAAATCGACCAATGAATGGCATCAAAGTGTTTCTCTTGATGCTCAACCATCTTTATCTAACTTAATTGTAGATGATGTTGATTATGAAGTATTATAAATAGGATATTCTTGAACTAATTGAGGGTTTCTTCATGATTCTCACTTAGATTGTGAATAGGATTAGCCATTATTTTGATAATTTAGAGAAGGAGTATTTAGAGAATGAAGAGAGAAATAAAACTAAGTTTTTCTGAAAGAAAAAGGTATTTATAGAGTTTGGAATTTGTTTGAAATGAAGAGACATAAGGTAGTTATTAAAAAATTCAAATTTGAAACAATTTGAATTTCCTGACAGTTATAGATCGGCATGTCAATTTATACATGTCGACATACCCTTATGTATTTTGGGTATTTTGAAATTTTGCATACTTTTTGAATATATTATATCATATTATTTAATTTAATGTTTATATAGGTTTTAAGTTTGATTTGACAAAAAATAATAACCATTCATTACTACTAAAGGATTACAAGCAAGCGATACATGAAATTTAAAGCGAGAAGAATGAAATATGAAAATACGAAAGGAAATACAAGCTACTACGAAAAGATAACAAATTAATAAGCTTAGATTTCAGCGAATGAGGAGGAGGAAGATGATATTCCAAGTTTTCTTCCTATTTTTTCAAAGAACTTGTTCATTTTAGAAGACAATTGATTAAGTGTCTTCTTAATGATCTTCTTTTGGTTCTTAGCTAACTTGACTTGGTTTTGGACAAGTAATTCTTTGGATATGGCTCTACTAGATGTTGGACACTCTACACTTTCCAAAGAGGATTCTTCTTCCTTATCGATTTCTATTGGGTTTTCCTCTTGTTCCATTTGAGCTTGTATGCCGACAAATGTTTCATAAGGATTAAAAGTGATTGGAATTTCCATAAGATTTATATTACCCGAGTTAAAAACCTTTCTTGGCACAAATTCCTCTCCTTTGAGATCCACTCTAAAATATTTAAAGGTGCGGGTAAGATAAATTCCATGATAGAGCATATTCTCCTTGTTAGACATTTTATGGGCTTGAATTCTTTTAAGATCACATCTGCCTAATTAATACTACAATTGCCAAAGATGGCAAAAAGAGCCTTTTGGACCTTAAGAGTAGGGAAATTAAATTTTCCGGAACGTGGAATGAGAGTATGTTGAAGAAGGAGGTACCATTCTTGCTTTTGGGTAGAAAAAGTGATTTTTGAAATCCGTCCGTTCATTGCTTTCAAAGATGTGAAATGTTTCCAAATCTTGTTCATCAATTTCAAAATCTGAAAAATCTGAACCCGTACTCTTACAATTTAAAATGGTTCCCAAAAGTTCATAATCCAAAATAATTTGTGTGCCTTTTACACAACTCCAAACTTGATTATCATTTCCTTCGTAAAACCCATGATTTAAATTTGCATAAAACATTTTGACTAGATTCGAGTAACATACTTCATCATTATCCCGAGAATTTATCAAGCTTAAAACTTCATTTTGTTCAAAAAGAGAGCGAAGATCATAAGAAGAAAAGTATTCAAAGATAGAAAAAATTACCGTATTGACTTTTCCATTAGTATCATAGTCAATATAGGCTTGAATAGCTTTTGGATCATTCTAGAGATGGCCTTTAAGAGTTTTGGTCAATCTCATTGTATTTGGTGTGCTTGAGGAAGCCATTAAAATGTAGATATGAAGAGAATAGAATGGAAAAAGTTTTTTTGAACTTTGAATGAGAGGTAGAGAGAGTAGAATTGAATCGATAAATAAATAAAGAGTAAATGGACACATCTTTCTGAGTAGAAGGGCACCTTTTCAGACATTGGGAATTGGTGAAAAGATGGAGGGAAGTTTAAAATTTTGAAATTCAATATTGAATTTCAATTTCTGGTGCATATGTCGACATGTCAATGCATGTATGTTGACATATGTGTGCCAATTTACATTTCAAGTTGCTTTTTGAATTTGTTTTATTATTTTAACATTTTATATTCTTTGTTTTATTATTTTATGAGATGATATTTTTAATTTAAAAAAAATTTAAAATTAAATTTTGTTATTATAATATTTTTTATTATATTAATATTTTGAATTTCAAATTTCAAATTTAAATTTCAAATTCAAATTTTAGAATTCAAATTTCAAATAAGGCAAGAAAACAAGCATCCATTCAACCAATTCAATCAAAATTTATTAATTAAGGCGCACCTGGTTTATAGATCCATTTCTTCAATACATTCTGAATTGCTGTGAAGCACATATTTGAATTTCCGGTTTCTGGCTCTTCCTCGTTAGATGATGAGTCTAAATCACTGTTTCAAATCTCGCAAATATCGCATGAGATCTCCTTCGAGATCTCGTTTTGGGTTCCTTCCGAAACAAAAGAGAAAATATCACTCTAAAGCTCGTTTCAAATATATCGCCCGAGATATTGCAATATCGAACGATATATCGACCGAGACGAAATACTGGAATATCGTCCGAGATCTTAGTTTTTTGGTTAAAATTTAAATTTGTGCCTTAACTAGAAAAATAATTAAAAATTTCAAATCTAACCATGATAATCTTTTGTTATTTTATATTTTGCGTGTTAACTGACCATATTATATGTTCATATATGATCTACAATGCTTATAATTTTCATATTCGTTTTTTTTACATACATGTTACCTATGAAATTATATATTTTATGGTCCATTTATGATGATTTTTTTTAATGTTTTGGATCCTTTTAATGTTTTATGTCTAATAATATTTCTTCTTTAAACATATTATGATTTAGAGTCTGAACGATCTTTCGCAAAACAAAGAATGATAAAGTTATTTTGCAATTCAAGTTTAAGTTACTATATTTTTAATAGCATTTATAAAATTCATTTTGTAAAAATGTCATTTTTTAACATATCATGTACCCCAAGATTGTTCCGACATGAACTTTTAGACCTGAGATGGAAATCCGAGACGAACTCTCGAGTTATATTCATCTCATCCGAGATCTCCCCCGATACGAGATCAAGCCTAGAAAATTCCCAAGATGAAACGCGACCGATATCCGAGATTTAAAACCTTGGTCTGAATCATCCAAAGTTGTTGTTTATGCTCTTTTTCTCTTCTTTGATGAATTGTTGTTTGTTGTTGATTTGATTTATCAGGATATGGACACAGTCTTTTTATATGACCTGGTTTGTTGTAATTGTAGCATCTATTGTCATTTTTTTCCCGAACTTCCTTGATTATTTCTCTGAAAATTATTTCTTCTTTTATATCTCAGAAAAATTCCAAAATTCCTTGTCGTGAAGGCAAATTCTTCATAATCCTAACTGCTTGAATCAAATTCATTAGTCATTGCTTTGAATGCTATAGATTACTTTTCTATTGGCTTATTTTCCTTTCTTTTCTGTAATTGTGCTTCGAACGACATAAGATTCCCTATTAACTCCTCAATTTTCATTTCACTGATGTTATTGGCCTTTTCAATTGCCAGTGTTTTCTGATCCTGTTCTGGAGTTATTGTATTAAGATTTTTTCTGACTTGATCCTCTTTAGTATAAGTTTTTCCCAAAGTCATTAATGAATGCATGATTTCCTGGAACCTACAGTACATATGGAGACAGATTCATTATGATTCATTTTAAATAACTCAAATTGATTAGTCAACATTGATATCTTTGTTTTTTAACTTTATTGGTTCGTTCATGAGTAACATGCAATGTTTTCCATATACCATGAGCAGATTTACAAATTAATACACTATTGAATTCATTTCTATCTGATGAACAGAATAACATATTCATACCCTTAGAATTACTCTATGCAGCAGCCCTTTGTTCTAGACCATTGTGCAAAATTAGTAGTGGGTTCAACATATTCGGTCTGTGTGATATTCCAAGTGTCTAATCCTATAGATTGCAAATATATTTCGTCCTACATGCCTAATATAAATAATTACTGCCATTAAATAATGGTGGTCTAACGGTGGATTGACCCTCTACAAATGAACTATTGTTACTGGCAATTCCAGTGTTGGTTGCCATTTAATATTTCCAAAATTCAGATGATAAAATTTTGAAAACCTATGCTCCGATACAATTTGTTGGGGATGAGGATCACGTATCTTAAGGAAAAACTAACATTAGAGGGGGGCGGTGAATAGTGTTTTAAAGAGATTATGGAAAACTTAAACAATTAACGATTATTCAAACAACTATATGAATCAAAGAATGAATATCACAACAAAACAATCACAGATGCAAATATAAACAGAAATAAAATGGAAAAAAGGAAATAACACACTAGATTTTATACTACTTCGGATTACTCCTACGTCCATTCCTATGCAATACTGGATTGCGCGGAGTTTTATCAATACTAGTATCAATCTTATAATACCCTTGATTTCACGGCTATAAGGTTAACACCGATTCCACACCCCTGATTTCACGGCTACAATGTTCAAACCGGTTCAACACCCTTGATTTCACGGCTAAAGGGTTCACCCCGCTCCCTGTCCTTGATTTACAGGCTACAAGGAACACACCCTTTCCATAAAAATTACCAACAGCCCTAGAACCCATGAATAACACTTCCAAACAGAGATTATTTGATGGAGATTGAGAAGAGAAAGAGAATGATATAATTTGCATTGAAAATGACGTAGTATAAGTGTAGAAATTAAGAAATTAAGTTAGAATAATGGTGGTAAGAGTAAGGATGAAGAAGGAGAAGATAAGTTTGTTAAAAATTCGAAAATGACCCCTTTATATAAATTCCAAAGGTTGCAACGGTTCTGAAACGTTTAAAATAATGAAAAGACACTTCGTTTGAAATTTTAAAAATTTGACGGTTATATGTCGACATGAAATATTGTATGTAGACATATGTATGATATTTGAAATTTTAAAATCATTTTTCAAGTGTTTAAATCCATATATATTCTGAAAATTCCTGAATTAAAACTAGTTGTCTAAAATGAATTTTCTAAAGTATAAAAAACATATTAATAAATAATTGTAACATATATATAATTATATGATATAAAACTATATATTATAATTATAAACATATATATAATTTAAATATAAAACTTAATAATATATATAGACTATATAATAAACATATATATATATATACACACACACACACACACATATATATATATATATATATATATATATATATATATATATATATATATGAAAACATAAGTAAAAATTAATTGAAATCATATAGAAAGGAGTTTGAAAATAAGATGATTTAAAAACATAATTTGAAAGTGCTAACCGAAGTTTTACATATTAACTAGACTCTATTACTTTGTTATTCTTGAGGTCTTGAAATCTTGATATCTTGATTCTCATGAGTCTTGAATCTTGAATCCCTTAAACTATACAGTCTTTGTAACGACCCGTATTCTACACATCATAGGATTGTAGAATATTTATTTCTTTCCCGTGTGAAGTCGTATGGTCATGTAACTTTGGGAAACATCCATTAGGGTCATTTCCCATGTTCATGATTTTTGTTGATTTTTAAATGACCATTTTGCCCCTAGTTGGTACTGTTTTTGCCATAACTTTTGATTGGAAAGGAATTTTGACCTGAAACCACTTCCATTTGATTCGTTTGATGGTTTACCTTTCCGTAGAGTGGTTACATTAGCCAAACGGACTTACCGTTTGGGAGATATGGCTGAAACAAGGTTTGGAGGGTGAAAAACTGCTTAACCGGGCCAAATCGGGTGATTAGCGAGTAGGCCCATAACCCATTTCGGGATTAGGGTTATGGGAGGGCTGAAATGAGATGGAGAATCATTCCATTTCAGTTTTCTAGCCTCCACTTATCACCAAGGATCCCTAAAAATGGCCTCTAACCTCTAAATCACCACCAAATCACCTTTTTGTCAAGGATTTAGCTTAGCAACCCCTAATCAAGGAAGATCTTCACCAAAATAACTTAGGACCTGCTGTTTGGCATAAAGATTCACACCAAATCAGAGAATTATTTCAGATCTTAGTTTGTTTTGTGGCTAAGGTGAGTGATTTGCATAGTTTTACACTAATTATGGCTAATTAGGAGTGATTAGTGTTAATTAGCGAATTTATACACTAATAAATTCGGGAAAAATGTTCATAAATTCCTAAATGATGTTTTATACCTCTGATATGAATTTGGGTTAATTTGGTTAAGATTTGCTAATCCTATCATTAGTTTCACCTAAACATGCTTAAGGGGAAATATGGGATTTTGGGTATGTTTGATCCATTTCTACTTATCATATTGATGTTTTGATGTTTGTGGTTGATTATGTATGTTGCTATGACTGTATGGTATGCTTTGTGATTGATTAGAATAGTTAGAATGGTCGAAAACGCCGTCGAATGGCGTAAACAGCTCGCTGGACAAGGTGCAGAGATTCGGATCGGATAGGGGATTGAGTGACGATCGAATCGCCCTATGGGACCGTGGGACATCACCACGAGTCGAGTCATCTCCTCCGAACTGAACCACCTGCGCAAGGCCCACGAGACGAATCGATGCAGCGCCGTGCCCAAACTGAAGTACTCCGATCCGGATCGCGAATGAGCATTACGACCCGATCTGTCCAAGAAGGGTGAGCACGATCCGTCGACCTGGAGGAGTGCTTTCCGACCCGAACCGCTTGAAGGACCACGATCCGATCCGAAGGAACTTACCACGAATCGATCCGAAGGAACTTACCACGAATCGATCCATGGCGATGGACTTGGAGACCCCGACCCGATCCGCTGAAGGGTACTCGAACCGATCCGATGGAACTGGAGGACCACGAGTTGATGGCGTGACTCGATCCGAATGAAGGAGCTCGATCCGAACCGTGGTGACGAAGGCTCCGAACCGATCCGATCTGAAGGCCACGATCCGATCCGATCTGGTGATGACCAATAACCCGAGATGCAAAGGTGGTCCAAATGGAAGTTAGAGCTCAGGATCCCGGAACCAGTTGGGAACCAATGAGTTCACTTCATGGTTGGACTTTGCTGCGGGACGTGTGCTAAGGAGTTGTCGATGTTCATAACTTCGATTCACCACTAAAAAGGAATGATGGGCTACTTATCAGTGCAGTAGGGTCATTATGACCTGAGGGGCAAGGTGATGGTAGCAAGACTACGTTATCAGTGCAGTAGGGTCATTATGACCTGAGGGGCAAGGTGATGCGTAGTAAGACTATGAGCCAGCGCAGATGGGGTGAATAACTCCATGGGGCAAGTGGACATAGTAAGGATTAGTAAGGCTATGAGCCAGTGCAGTGGGGTTCTTGTGACTCCATGGGGCAAAGTGGACATAGCGAAGGATTTGTGGCTACGTTATCAGTGCAGTGAAGCCATTTATGACTTCATGGGGGCAAAGTGATCGTAGCAAGGTATGTTGGGTGATCAAAGTGGTGAATATCGTATGCTTTACGCACTGAGTGAGAGATGTGAGGATGGATGCTATGCTTGATTGTTTGCCATCATTATGACATCTACACCTCCCCCACCTCTGTATCTTTACACAGTTTGATATGATACCTTAGAGTGTTGTACAGTATGTAGTGCTAACTCTTTGGTTGCAGGTCCAGGTTCAGGTATGTTTTAGTCTACCTGTTATTGTTCACTTTAGACGCTTATCGCTCATACCAGGCTTTATGTTTGACCCAGAGTTTTATGTCTCCTCTTATTACTCTGGGTGCTCACACGAGCAGACTAGAGACAGGTTAGCTGGTGATGCGCGAGTAGCTGGTTCGGAGGCGGGCAGGAGGCTTCCACGTATTATATATATATACACATTCTCCCTGTGTCGTTGATGGTCGCTACTTGGGCATTAGTAGTGTACCTCATTTATCTTACTTTTGCTTTGAGACAGTTTGAAAGTTGTAATAAACCGTATTTTGGGTTTCCGCTGCTATGATGTTTAGTTCTGATTTTCAGCTTATGCACTGTCTCTCCCGTTGTATGTCAAGTATGTTATTATTATATTTTGTTCTATGCGCTGTGAGACATTCTACAGGTTCTTTGTATGTTCATTTCCTTCTCCCCTTTCCTTCTGACGACCCGTTCCGTGCCAATTGGACATGTGTACAGCGCACCTTTGGAGTAAATGTCGGTTGGTGCGGGGCGGGCCGTCACACTTGGTATCAGAGCTCTAGGTTGCGTAGTTAACCTAGGGAAAGACACATGGGAGAGTTAGTACGTATATGAGAGCGCGTATTTGTGATTACTTTGGTTTTCAAAAGCTATGTATATATATACTATTAGTAGTATAAAGAATGAAGTCGCACTGCACTAGCACCACTATGGGGTCGTTAATCGTTTCCCTTTTTCATATTGACGATGAGCCGAGATACGAGAGGTGCTGGTAGAGGGACCAACCAAGGGAATGTCGCTGACATGAGGGCTATGTTTACTAACCTCATGAGAGACATGCTTAGAGAAGTGCAAGGGGCAGTTCCCAATCCCGCAGTTGGTGTTGGCCCAGTAGTGCAGGCGCCTAGGGTCGATTTCGCCAAGTTGTGCAAAGATTACACTAATCTTGGTGGAAAGTCGTTCCACGGAACGGAGTCGGCCACAGATGTTCAAGATTGGATGGATAGTTGTGATCGTATCTTTGATGACTTGGGTCTTGAGGATGCGATGAAGAGAAGGCTAGCATCTCGTCAGCTGCAAGGGCGAGCGATGAATTGGTGGAATGCCATTAGAACAGCTACTCCAGAGGACCAGGTTAATTGGGTTCAGTTCAAGGCTCGCTTTAGCGAGAAGTTTATTCCAGCTGCCCAGAAGTCAGTGTTGTTCAAGAGGTTCTTGGAACTCAAGCAGAACGGCAGGGCGGTTTCCGATTATATTGCTGAGTTCGACACTTTGTCGAAGTATGGACTGTCTCTCATTGATACTCCTGAGAAGAAGAATGAGAAGTTCATTACTGGTTTGGATGGATACTTGGGGGAGAGGCTTATCAACCACATCGATGAGACTTTTGAATCGATCGTGGGGAAAGCTTTGAGATCAGAGAGCCTTTACCCTAAGTCAAAGACTGAGGCTGCATCTGCAGAAGGGCCGAAGCCGCAAGTAGGCGGTGGAGGCAAGAATAACTCTCAGAATAAGAGGAAGCAGGACCAATCTAAGGGTGGCCAGAAAAAGAGCAAGAAGGATGTTGAGTGCTTCAGCTGTGGAAAGAAGGGCCATTATGCTAAAGAATGTCGGGCCAAGCCAGCGGAAAGGAAGTGCTACAACTGTGGTCAAGTGGGACATCAGAAGGATAAGTGTCTGCAACCTCTTAAGGAGAGGCAGATTGTGAAAGCATATGCTCTTGATGTTGTTCCTTCTTCGTCGAATGCCCCAACTGCGGCGGAGAAAGGAAAGAATGTTGTTATTCAAGGTATGCTTTCTATTTATGATGTACCAGTTCGAGTTTTGTTTGATACTGGGGCTTCCCGTTCCTTCATATCTAGTGACCTGGTAGATAGGTTGGGACTGGAACCCGAGATAGTCGATAGACCGTTGATTGTGACGAACCCGATTGGTGGTTCGACTAGCCTTAGTATGATTTGCAGAAATTTGGTCTTATCGAGTCATGGATGTATGTTTGTATGTGATTGCTTTGTTTTGGGCTTTACTGGGTATGGCATTATATTGGGAGTCGATTGGCTCCAAAGATACGGGGTGGTGGTAGACTGTGAGGGCTTTTTGGTGACAGTGAGGGCGGATGATGGACGGAGGGTAGTGTTTGGTAGTCTACCTAGTGATGGGGTTATGGCTAGTTTTGTAAATTCACTCGACATCCCGCAGGATGAGTTGTCAGATGTGCCCGTGGTTGGCTAGTATCCGGACGTCTTCGAGGAGGTGACCGGGCTTCCACCACACCGAGAGATTGAGTTCCGTATTGATTTAGTGAAAGATGCCAGACCTATAGTGATGCCACTTCGTCGTATGGCACCAAGGGAGCAGCGAGAGCTCGGGGTGCAAGTCAGCAATCTTTTGAAGAAGGGACTTATTAGAAGGAGTGTCTCCGAGTGGGGAGCACCAGTTGTGTTTGCCACTAAGGCAGATGGTTCCCTTCGTTTGTGTGTGGACTATCGCGAGTTGAATAAGGTGACGAGGAAGAATAAGTATCCTCTACCGCGGATATATGATTTGTTTGATCAGCTGGAAGGAGCAAGAGTGTTCTCCCAGTTGGACCTCGCGACAGGATTTCATCAGCTTCGAGTAGCGGATGAGAGTGTTCCGAAAACGGCATTTAGGACGCCGTCTGGATTTTATGAGTGGTTGGTCATGCCGTTTGGGTTGACCAATGCACTAGCCTATTTTGTGGATCTTATGAATCGAGTATTCAGAGATCAGTTGAATAAGTTTGTTCTTGTGTTCGTGGATGATATCCTTGTTTACTCAGGGACAGAAGAGGAACACAAGGGACACTTGAGGATAGTGATGGAGGTGTTGAGGAAACACCAATTGAAAGCGAAATTCTCTAAGTGTCATTTTTGGAGAAGGGAAGTGAGATTCTTGGGTCATGTTGTTTCAGAGAGTGGTATTGCCGTGGACCCTACGAAGGTGGCTACGGTACAGGATTGGCCTACGCCCAAGAATATAACAGATGTGAGAAGTTTCTTGGGATTAGCTGGATATTATCGTAAGTTTATCCAGGACTTCTCCAAGATAGCAGCACCGTTGACTCAGCTGACTAAGAAGAATCAGTCCTTCGTCTGGGACGGAGTGTGTGAGGATGCCTTCAAGAGTCTAAAGGAGAAGTTGACGCGTGCGCCAGTGTTAGTCATTCCTAAGGGGAATGAAGAGATGACGGTATACACGGATGCTTGTGGTACCGGACTGGGTGCAGTATTGATGCAAGGAGGTAGGGTTGTAGCTTATGCTAGTCGACAGTTAAAGCCGCATGAGAAGAAGTATCCTACCCATGATTTGGAATTGGCAGCAATTGTATTTGCGCTGAAGATGTGGAGACACTATCTCTTGGGAGAAAGATTTGAATTGTTTACCGATCATAAATCGTTGAAATATCTCTTCTCTCAGAAAGATCTGAATCTCCGTCAGTAGAGATGGTTAGAGTTCTTGGCTTCGTATGATTTTGATATCGCGTACACACCTGGAAAGGGTAATGCGGTAGCCGATGCCTTGAGTAGGAGACATGCCAGCTTAGGGGCAATGTTTCTTGACTGGAAGCAACTGGAGTATATCGCGGGGTTTGATTTCAGACCAAAGTGCGAATTGGATCCAGTCATGCTAGCTAGTTTGACGATCAGACCCACTTTGATAGAGCGGATTGGTTCTAGTCAGAGGGACGATCCTAATCTATTGGAAATCATCTCCAAGTTAGAGATGAACATCGACGGTGAGGAGATGAATGTGTATGGGCTCGATCGAGATGGATGGCTTCGGAAGAATGGAAGACTAGTTGTGCCCAACGTGAATGGTTTGAGAGATGAAGTGCTTAGAGAATGTCATCACTCAAAACTGACTATACATCCCGGTGGTAATAAGATGTATCGAGACATGAGACAGACCTACTACTGGGAAGGGATGAAAAGAGACGTTGGGAAGTTTATATCCAAATGCATGAATTGCCAGCTAGTTAAAGCCGAGCAAAAGAAGCCTAGTGGTTTGTTGCAACCATTAGAAATTCCCGAATGGAAATGGGAGCAAGTCTCGATGGATTTCATCGATGGGTTACCAAGGACTAGATCGGGATATGATAGCATTTGGGTAATTGTGGATCGATTGACTAAAAGTGCAAGATTTATACCAGTCAAATCGACCAGGACAGCAGCCAAGTTGGCAGAATTGTATATGAAGTGGGTAGTGAGATTTCATGGAGTACCCAAAAGCATTGTGAGTGACCGAGACCCGTTGTTCACTAGTGGGTTTTGGAAGAGCTTACAAGAGGCTCTAGGGTCAAGATTACATCTCAGTACCGCATATCATCCTCAGACCGACGGTCAGACGGAGAGGGTGAATCGTATATTGGAAGATCTCTTGAGAGCGTGTATATTGGATTTTGGTGGATCATGGGATGACCATTTGCATCTAGTGGAGTTTGCATATAATAATAGCTACCAATCCAGTATCGGTATGGCTCCATATGAAGCTTTGTACGGAAGACCGTGCAACTCACCATCATGTTGGATAGAGACTGGCGAGAAGTTTGTGCTTGGACCAGATGTGGTGAGGGAAACTTCCGATAAGATCAAGATCATTCAACAAAGAATGAAAGCTGCCCAAGATAGGCAGAAGAGTTATGCTGATAAGAGGAGAAGAGATTTAAAATTCTCCGTCGGTGACTTGGTGTTTGTCAAGATCTCTCCGTTAAAGAGCGTGATTCGGTTTGGCAGGAGAGGCAAGTTGGCACCAAGATTTGTTGGCCCGTTCCCTGTTCTTGAACTAGTCGGGAATTTGGCGTATAGAGTTGGCTTACCAGAGAAAATGGCGGGAGTCACAATGTATTTCATGTTTCCCAACTAAGGAAGTTCGTTCACGACTCAGATATGACTATTTCACCTGATCAGTTAGAGGACTTCGAAGTAGAACCCGAGGCGGTTGGGAACCGCAAGCCGGTTCGTATTGTGGGGCACGATACGAAGCAACTTCGAAGGAAGGCGGTGAAGCTAGTCAAAGTTCAGTGGGGCGAGGACGAGAATGATTGTACTTGGGAGACAGAGGAGAGCATTAGGAAGGCATATCCAGAACTCTTTGCCTGGTAAGATTTACTTTGCGATTTAGTTATTCCGCATGCTAGGATAGACTTGTTTTGCATGTTTGATGGTTGTTTTATGATTGATAGGCATGCGGGACCTTTGTGTGTGTTTGGATTAGGGAATTTCGGGGGCGAAATTTCTTAAGGGGGGGAGAGTGTAACGACCCGTATTCTACACATCATAGGATTGTAGAATATTTATTTATTTCCCGTGTGAAGTTGTATGGTCATGTAACTTTGGGAAACATCCATTAGGGTCATTTCCCATGTTCATGATTTTTGTTGATTTTTAAATGACCATTTTGCCCCTAGTTGGTACTGTTTTGGCCATAACTTTTGATTGGAAAGGAATTTTGACCTGAAACCACTTCCATTTGATTCGTTTGATGGTTACCTTTCCGTAGAGTGGTTACATTAGCCAAACGGACTTACCGTTTGGGAGATATGGCTAAAACAAGGTTTGGAGTGTGAAAAACTGCTTAACCGGGCCAAATCGGGTGATTAGCGAGTAGGCCCATAACCCATTTCGGGATTAGGTTATGGGAGGGCTGAAATGAGATGGAGAATCATTCTATTTCAGTTTTCTAGCCTCCACTTATCACCAAGGATCCCTAAAAATGGCCTCTAACCTCTAAATCACCTCCAAATCACCTTTTTGTCAAGGATTTAGCTTAGCAACCCCTAATCAAGGAAGATCTTCACCAAAGCAACTTAGGACCTGCTGTTTGGCATAAAGATTCACACCAAATCAGAGAATTATTTCAGATCTTAGTTTGTTTTGTGGCTAAGGTGAGTGGTTTGCATAGTTTTACACTAATTATGGCTAATTAGGAGTGATTAGTGTTAATTAGCGAATTTATACACTAATAAATTCGGGAAAAATGTTCATAAATTCCTAAATGATGTTTTATACCTCTGATATGAATTTGGGTTAATTTGGTTAAGATTTGCTAATCCTATCATTAGTTTCACCTAAACATGCTTAAGGGGAAATATGGGATTTTGGGTATGTTTGATCCATTTCTACTTATCATATTGATGTTTTGATGTTTGTGGTTGATTATGTATGTTGCTATGACTGTATGGTATGCTTTGTGATTGATTAGAATAGTTAGAATGGTCGAAAACGCCGTCGAATGGCGTAAATAGCTCGCTGGACAAGGTGCAGAGATTCGGATCGGATAGGGGATTGAGGGACGATCGGATCGCCCTATGGGACCGTGGGACATCACCACGAGTCGAGTCATCTCCTCCGAACCGAACCACCTGCGCAAGGCCCACGAGACGAATCGATGCAGCACCGTGCCCAAATTGAAGTACTACGATCCGGATCGCGAATGAGCATTACGACCCGATCCGTCCAAGAAGGGTGAGTACGATCCGTCGACCTGGAGGAGTGCTTTCCGACACGAACCGCTTGAAGGACCACGATCCGATCCGAAGGAACTAACCACGAATCGATCCATGGCGATGGACTTGGAGACCCCGACCCGATCCGCTGAAGGGTACTCGAACCGATCCGATGGAACTGGAGGACCACGAGTTGATGGCGTGACTCGATCCGAATGAAGGAGCTTGATCCGAACCGTGGTGACGAAGGCTCCGAACCGATCCGATCTGAAGGCCACGATCCGATCCGATCTGGTGATGACCAATAACCCGAGATGCAAAGGTGGTCCAAATGGAAGTTAGAGCTTAGGATCCCGGAGCCAGTTGGGAACCAATGAGTTCACTTCATGGTTGGACTTTGCTGCGAGACGTGTGCTAAGGAGTTGTCGATGTTCATAACTTCGATTCACCACTAAAAAGGAATGATGGGCTACTTATCAGTGCAGTAGGGTCATTATGACCTGAGGGGCAAGGTGATAGTAGCAAGACTACGTTATCAGTGCAGTAGGGTCATTATGACATGAGGGGCAAGGTGATGCGTAGTAAGACTATGAGCCAGCGCAGATGGGGTGAATAACTCCATGGGGCAAGTGGACATAGTAAGGATTAGTAAGGCTATGAGCCAGTGCAGTGGGGTTCTTGTGACTCCATGGGGCAAAGTGGACATAGCGAAGGATTTGTGGCTACGTTATCAGTGCAGTGAAGCCATTTATGACTTCATGGGGCAAAGTGATCGTAGCAAGGTATGTTGGGTGATCGAAGTGGTGAATATCGTATGCTTTACGCACTGAGTGAGAGATGTGAGGATGGATGCTATGCTTGATTGTTTGCCATCATTATGACATGTACACCTCCCCCACCTCCGTATCTTTACACAGTTTGATATGATACCTTAGAGTGTTGTACAGTATGTAGTGCAAACTCTTTGGTTGCAGGTCCAGGTTCAGGTATGTTTTAGTCTACCTGTTATTGTTCACTTTAGACGCTTATCGCTCATACCAGGCTTTATGTCTGACCCAGAGTTTTATGTCTCCTCTTATTACTTTGGGTGCTCACACGAGCAGACTAGAGACAGGTTAGCTGGTGATGCGCGAGTAGCTGGTTCGGAGGCGGGCAGGAGGCTTCCACGTATTATATATATACACATTCTCCCTGTGTCGTTGATGGTCGCTACTTGGGCATTAGTAGTGTACCTCATTTATCTTACTTTTTCTTTGAGACAGTTTGAAAGTTGTAATAAGCCGTATTTTGGGTTTCCGCTGCTATGATGTTTAGTTCTGATTTTCAGCTTATGCACTGTCTCTCCTGTTTTATGTCAAGTATGTTATTATTATATTTTGTTCTATGCGCTGTGAGACATTCTACAGGTTCTTTGTATGTTCATTTCCATCTCCCCTTTCCTTCTGACGACCCGTTCCGTGCCAATTGGACATGTGTACAACGCACCTTTGGAGTAAATGTCGGTTGGTGCGGGGCGGGCCGTCACAGTCTTCTATATTACCAGCATATATAATTCCTACATATATTCTGGATAAAGATGTTAGTATATATTTTATAGTCAATGATGTCAATAATTGAAACAAGGTTGTTGTCATCGAAATTCCATTCTCCAACACCTACTTCATTCTTTTTCCTTTTTAATTATATCCTTATAATATATTGTTTAGGAAGCTATACTTATCCCAAAATGATTGGTTACTAAGAACTATACAATTTATTCCCATAGCTTAAAGTAATTATTGCAATGGAAACCCATAAGCTCAAGTCACTTCTTTTCAAACATTTTAGGCTATTGAACAGTGTGCAATATGGTAAGGACCCTTATTCCGCACTGTTACACATCTGCCTCTAATTTAAACTTGTAATTACGTTTTCCACCTTTTCTTAAGAACCAAACTATGGAAACATATCTTATTATCACTAACCAATCAACCTAGGTTACTACCAACTCCCTAATTAATTTAACGTTAATTGGTTCTCACTTCTATTTTATTTTTCCATCTTATTGCAAATTACCATAAATTTACACATAACAATGATTAATTAATTTGTGCAAGACCAAAGTTTTCATATTTTGCACATAACTATATCTCACTTGATATACGCTTAATAATGTTCCGATTAAGTTCACACATAACCACAATCCATAAAATTAGCATATGGTCATGATTCCCAAATTTTGAAATTAGCACATAGTCTTGATATGCACTTAATAATGTTTCAGATAATTGGAGCATGATTGAAATTTAACATTGATTGTATGTTTTTACATTGAAGTGGGGGAAAAGAAGAAGAAGAGCATATCATAAGTCCATGGAAATCAGATGATAAATTATATCATTACTGGAAAATATAATTTAAATCCACTCATCTAATTGCGCAAACTTATTGAATCTAAGTTAGATCCATTATCTGTGGTCTTCTTAATATGATCTATTATCGAAATAGCTACGGATTTACAAATCTGAAATTGAAAGAAGGAGAAGAATCACAAGAATCTAGGTTTACTGAACTTACCTCACGTAGATGAGAAACCGAAGCACCTATAGTTTAGATCTATATTCTTTGTCTACAAATCTTGAATCAAGATCCTAAAACTAATATATTCTTACTTCTGAAGGATTTGGAAGATAATGAAAATAGCAGATCCTTGGTGTCATTCCAAAAAATGTGAGCCGAAAGCTAATTTATAAATGCACAAGAGAATCTCATTTGTTGGATCGAATAAATAAAATCCAAGCCATTGAAATCATTGAATTCACGTCACTTTGCCCAGCACTGGGTCGACTCGGGATCTAGGTGGGTCGACCCCTGTTTCGAACTAGTACTAGGATGGGTCGACCCCTGGGTCGATCCACTTATGTTGTGAACGTTAATTTTGTACCTATTAAATTTTGTCTAACACTGAACTCAACGTTCTTTTTCTTACCTGATATTCTTTTCTATATTAATTTCTTCTAAGTATAATGCATGTTTTAGATTTCAAATTCAAACTTGTGTGTATATATTCACGCATAACTTTATAATTTTTTGTTCATTAATAACTTCCCCATATGAACTCCATTTGGGGGCAAGTCATATATGTGAATGAATCATAAAATCACCAACACGAACACAATGGTACTTATTTTGAGGCCAAATTATAAAACCATAAAACAACGATATTTATCAACAACTATTTAAGTATGCATGTGCGTGTGTGTGTGTATATATATATATTAAAATACGAGGTGTTACACAAGGAATCATTGTTAATTTTTGGCATGTAAATCAAATAACAAAATGGCTAAGTCGCTTACCCATGTACAAGAATCAACGAGATGTCTATGCATGCTTTAAGACAATGACAAATCTTTGTAGGAACTAAATTAACCCTATGGGTGAATAGGTTTTATAATAATTTCTCATAGAATAAATATTAATAATAAATCAACACAGATAATAACCAGAGTAAATGCGGAAAGTAAATAAAACACAGATATACCCAACTCTAGTAAAACCCGACCTAGTCCTATCCTAACGTTTCTGTTAGGAATTAAAAAATCTATTTCCTACCGCCATTGTATACTCGTGACGCTTGCTCGCTAATTATTTGTAACGTCCCGCCATTTGGACCATTTCAAATCGGTGATTAGACCAATTTAAAATGTTCAAATTGACGGATCGTTATTAGCTTACATAGTTTAAAATAGAGTCAACACATAACATAGAATATATATATAACACACAGTGTTGAACAGCAAAATAAAATTTTATTTATTAATCAGAATTTTGAATACAAGATGTTTATATACAGCGGAATTTGAAAGAATAATTTAAATACAAGAAAAATCTTTATTGGTTTAAAACTTCATAGTGCGCATCTTCGGAACCCAAGCTTCGCCAGTCTTCGAATCCTAAGTTATAATCTTTAAATCTGTAACACTCGGGTCTGACCCGAGCGTTCCATGCAAAAACATAAAACACTCGAGTCAGGATTAATCATAGTTCAAGTAAATTAACTTCAATATAAACTGAAATATAGTAGTTAATCCTAACATCAAACGCACAATATTCAGGGATGTAGTGTCTACTCTATATTAGTGTTCAAGCCGAGTATAATATCTGTGCATACAATTCTTGTTTCAGGGACAAATGGACGCAGAAGTTTGCATATACACACGTGTACAAGTACACATGTGCACTGCCCCCAGCATCCTGTATCAACACCAATTCAATATTCAAGTACAAATGCGTAGGCGTTCGTGTGCCAGCATACGACAGTGCAACCAAATACAAGAGCTATAGCAACACTAAAAGGCAATAACACCTGGTAGCAGCAGGCATATATGAACATCAAACTGTGCAGCATGGTGGTGGCACAACTAATGTATTAGGATTTAAATACTAACAGCATAGCAAGCAACAAGCAACTAGTGTGTACAATACAATATTTCTTTTCAGGTTACCAAAGACAATTTATTTTTCCATATAGGTAGGCATATGCAAATGTCCAGAGCAACATACAAGGGTGTTTAATATTTCCAAATTTAACTAAACATACAATGGGATATGTGTACATATATATCATGTACTTAAGAAAAGGACCAAACAGTGCAAGCCTCATGCACAAAACAGGGTGTAAATGTTAACGCGGTAAGCATTTATGCAAAAGAATGTACTCATAATTATAACCGAGAAGGCAGTACAATAACTGAATGTCTAAGAATAACATGAGACAGGGTACCAAATTCCCAATTTACATAGCATAGTATGACCGAGTGGGACAAATGGACTTGCATGCTGCTGTAAGAGTGAGCAGCAACAGTCAAGGTATATCTGTGACAGTAAGTGATATGTGACTTAATGACATATGTTCAAGCAAGGAAAACACATGAGAAATTACAAAGCTACATAACCAGTGCATAAGTGATCTACAGGAAATGATGGGATTAACATACCAAGTAAACTATTCATGCAAAATAAATTATAGGCAATAGGGGATATACGCATGTTGTAGTGTGACTCAAATTCAAATTACAGTTTTTCTCCTGAAATCCAGTGGCAAGGTTATCAACTTTAGCAAATTCAATATGGGGATAACAAGTTTCAGAATATTGTACATTCCGTTCAGCATAAGTACTAGCAGGTAGATGTTCATAAACATAATCAGATTTCCAGTTATAAAAATGCTTCAAGACAAATAAAACATAAGCAATTAGACCATTTATTCAACTTTCCCCACAAATCTGTGCTTCCTATATTTGTCAACAACTAGATAATATATAAAAATGGTTTGATAAGCTGTAGCCAGTAGCCATTAAAATTACAAAGGTTCAATGAGATATAGTGGATAAACGCAATAGCAAAACATATATAGTGAAAGACCCTACTTATTATTAAAATCTTATAAAGTGAAATTTCAGGCTCTTTCATATCTAAAACATATACACAATAGGCGTTGTCAACTATTATATTATATAACAAAACATACATAGTCTGTTAAACGAAGTGTTTTAGTTTGATAAATGCATGTAGAACAAAGACATTGCATCCACCCTAAATGAGTTAACAGGGTACCACATATGACAAGAGACTGTGTACCAATGACAAGATTCATACAAGTGTATAGCTTCATGGCATGCAACAAAAATGTCCAAATTTCCGATTTTAGAATGATTATAAAAATGGCAGTACACATGCATTACGAGGAATAACGAATTTCTAGAAATGGAACATTTTAGTTTGCCTGACAATATAGGGAAGCATACTTTCCCAAAACATGCATGGATAAATAAAGATAATACAAGAAATTCACCTTGTGCTTTAGATTCATGTAAGATGCATATATATGGCTTTTTGACCAAAACAACATAATGAATTAAATATCACAATATGTATATCAAGTGGAAGGTTACTCTTTTTTTGTGGTGCGAGCTTCTTTTCTTAGGAAGAAACTAAAAATTCATTTTACTGACAGGACCTAAATAAGGGAAAGAAACATGCAAAATACAATACTTGGTGTATATTTGTGCAACCAAACCAAATATTAACACACACACACACACACACACACACACACATATATATATATATATATATATATATATATATACATATACATACATACATATATATATATATATAAATGTATATTTCAGGTGTAAGGTGGAGCATCATGTCTATAAGCAGGTGAATCATATATGTACCCTCTCAAATACGAACAGTAATGGTACGATGGCAAGGTGCCCTAGTTTAAGATCTAACGAAAAGTAACTTAAAATTGAACAAGGAAATCAGGTGTACAATATTATGTAACAAACAAAATCGACATCGAATGACTACGTTCAACCAGACAATGGGGTGTTCACACAGCAGGAAGTTGCAGAAACAATGATACACAACCAACAAAATAAAATCAACCCAACTAACTAATTTACTCCAGTTCCTATCGAAGTTAGATCACCTGAAATAACATTAATCGTGAGTATAACTCACCTTAAATGGTTGTGGGACAAATCGGGGATGTTGGAGTGAATTTCAACGGCCAGTGGCAAACAAGCTAAGTCGATTGGAGCAGCGGTTATGTGGTTGGTCCAAGAGGCGACTGGCGATGATTTGAGGTGATGAGGTACTTCATTAGTGGCTCAGAGATGGTTGCGACAACTTCACGGTGGTGACGGCTCAGCGGAATAAGGAGAGGCGCAATCGATTGTGGACTGAAGCCATTTGAGAAGGATGGAATTGGATTTGGGAAAAACTTAAATTTTGATTTTCGGTGGCCTTTAATATTGGACTGGGGAAAATGATTTTTACTGATGAAATTAGGGAGGATACGCCCATTTTTAAAAAGGAAAATTATGAGATAAAAACCAAGTCGCTTCACATAGGTTATTGGGTATCTTCATATTACACTTTATAGGTCGGCTAATGTTTATCAGAGGTAGGTAATATTTAAGGGTAGGTGATAACGCGGTTAAACTTTACCGTGAATTACCATGTACTGCTTTGATTTCGAACCCAAACAGTCTCCAAATACGACAAAAATTATATGTACCCCTTCGTTTCAGTGTTTTGAATTTAATAAAATTAATTTAATTGTAATCCGCCTCCGATTCTATACAACATTATTTCAATTTTAAATTAATATCGGTTCATCGATTTTTATCTTGTTTGTCCATCGATAACCCCGTTTGATTCCAAATTCAAAACGTTGAATTCAATATCCTTTATATACACAAATACATACACCTCTAAGACAAATTTTGATATATTTCAACAAATAAAATTTCTAATTTATTTAATGTCAATAACGTTTATCTCTAAGATTCAGCCATTTATATTTTCAGGTTAATTCCATTTCTAATTCAAATATATAACCAAATTCAATTCAAATGTCCAACAATAAATATTTGATATACAACCAACCATTCTGAATTTAATATCGAATTCAATTCATCTCAAAATCGATATATTTGATTTTAAATTCCAACCCGAGTATCAATATAAAATTGATTATTAATAATTAAATCTTTTTAATTCCATCTTCCAGTTATCAAAATTTCTGGGACTTTACATTATTCTAACCCTACGCTCAAAACTTCTACCCCAAAGTTTATACTAGGAGTTAAACAATACAACGCTTACACATACAGATAAACTCACAACTATCGCTTACTTGATTGTTTTAACCCTATGCTGAAAACCCTTCCACGACTCGTTTCCTAAGTTGTGAATTCTCAAACTACAAATCCTATAGTTTGCTACATAGTTAAAAGATACAGTTTGTAAATTAAAAAATACAATTGAAAATAAAAATGATTAAAATCTAAACACTAGATACCAAAATACAAGTGACATAATGTTAACAAGCCCGACCTAAGTTACGTGATAGCTCCACTTTGTTATTCTTCGACTGGTCCACTTTGCTTTAATTCCCAATCACATGTTCCTACGTAAATCAATCTTATGGTTTTTAACACCAGACAAGCGACACTCCTCTAATACTTTGACCAAAATAAAAAATGGTAACTTTGATTTCGTTGATTGATTTCTTCCTCTCCGATGCTTGCAGAGTTGCTAGTTATTCGTCGAACTTGTTTGTAACTGAAATTCTTGTAAGTGAGTTCCCCTTTTTGATAATTGGTTTGCTCGACTTCGATGATTTTGTCAGATTATACTCGAATATAATTGTGACAACTTGCTTGAATTGACTTGGCTTTGGCTTGAATTTTTTGACTCTTTCAATATGATTTCAAACTCTCTGTTTTTCTTTTATAACTGGAGCGATTTGGCTATTCTTCAGCTTGATATATTTGACTATTTCAACTTGATTTTGAAATCTCTGCACCATATGCTCGCATACAATGCACTATGTCGTAGATGGCCTACTACAACGAAAATTCGTGGTTTTGCTAGCTACAATGTGGCCATAGCTATGTTGTTTTTTGTCTATTGCAATACACGCTTCAATGTGTTAGCATATATATCAACCATGTGTTGCAGTAGCTGCGTGAATAAAATTGTCAGTCTGCGTCAACACGATCCAACGGTCCATATTAGCGATCCACGAGAAATAATGTTTAAGGCAGGAAACAAAAACAAACTTGTAAATAACAAAATATTCACTCAACCTCTCAAACACTCACTCTCAAACAAAACACTCTGTCGCTCAACCTCTCAAACACTCACTCTCAAGTTCAATTAGGGCTAAAAGTTCAATTTACAAGCTTAATTGGGGTTCGATTAGGGCAAGTTCGAGTTCGAGTTCAATTAGGGCTTCGGTGTTTCAATTAGGTCTTCAATTGGGGTTCGTTTGGGTTTAAAATTTCAGTTAGGGCTTCGATTTAATCTGCTGTTTAAGGTATCACTTAATGTATATTTCAGTTTTTTTGATTTATTGTTGTGTTGCCTAATTTACTGATTTACTTATGCTTTCAAGTGTAATCATATTCCTGATTTTATTATTGTGTTTGTCTTTGTCCTTATAGTCATGGCTAAATGATATTTGTTTATGTTATTTATTTGTCAATTAGTGATGAACGACAAGGAAAAACTATGGGCAGAACTTCCAAAGTTTAGTGAAGGATACATCAGTGGAGTGAAACTTTTTTATTCGAAATACTTTTTCTAGATTCACGGTATGTGATGAAATTACATGCCCTTGCAAAAAGTTTTATAATCGCAAGTGGCGTCATCTAACAACCATCTGATTTGGAATGGTCCATCTGAATTGTACGTGAAATGGATTTGTGAGGTTTCCTGTTTAGATCCTAAAAGGAGCGATAACGATATAAATTGTGAAGCAGGAATAAATTTTGGAAACAATCTCGATGAGATGTTGCAACATACTTATGGAAATATGCAGAACAATGAAGGTGTATCTTCTGATGGATCAAATGGAATAAATGTCGATGCTAGAAAATTTCATTAACGTGTTGAAGAGGGAAAGCAGCCATTATATCCCCGGTGTACTAAATTTCCGCGATTAAGTTTCACTATCAGGCTTTATTCTTTAAAATGCCTACATGGAATCATCGAGTCTTCATTCAGCGGTTTATTAGAGTTGATAAAAGAAGCTTTTCCACAAGCCCACATCCCTTTATATTTCAATGCTACCAAAAATATCATTAAAGATTTAGGCCTCGATTACCAAATACATGCATGTCCAAATGATTGCATGCTATATTGGGCAGAAAATGAAAAGGAAAATAACCGCAAAAATTGTGGTTTTTCAAGGTGGGTTATGTTGGAAAAGAAGGTGGCTATTGACAATGATCTGGAGAAGCAGATTCACAAAGTACCAGCAAAAGTGATGCGGTATTTTCCACTAAAACCAGGGCTGAAAAGGATGTTCATGTCCAAGGAGTACACAAAACTTATGTTATGGCATGCAGTGGGACGAAAAAATGATGGCAGACTTCAACATGCAGCTAATGGCGAGGTTTCCAAGACGATGAATGCCAATTATCCTCATTTTCATTTAAAAACAGAAATATCAGGTTTGGAGTAGCATCTGATGGGTTTAGTCCTTTTCGTACAATGACTACACAGCACAACACATGGCTAAACATATTGGTAAATTATAACCTTCCGTCTTGGTTATGCATAAAGACAGAAAATTTGATACTTTCAACCCTTATCCCTGGTCTAAAGTCTCCTAACAATTACATGATCTCTACATGCAGCCTCTTATCGCAAAATTGAAAAAATTTATGGGATCTTGGCACACAAACTTATAATGCCTTCACTGGTGATAATTTCACATTACGTGCAAGCGTATTATGGACGATCAGCGACTTTCCGGGCTATGCAATGTTATCTGGCTGGAGCACAAAGGTTTATTTAGCTTGTCCCGTATGCCATTTCGAGATTTCTTCAACTTACTTGAAAGTAAAAAAAATGCGCTACATGAATCGTAAGAAATTTTTAGCCACGAGACACAAGTGGAGATTTGATAAGAAAAGGTTCAATGGTGAAATTGAAATGGGAACACTTCTCGGAATTTTATCCGGGACTGACATTGAAGAATTGTTGGCTGGTTATGAAAATATTTTGGGGAAGAAAGAGGTCAAGAAGCATAAAAATGAATCTACTTTTAAAAAAGTCAATATTTTTTAATTTACCATACTGGAGTCAAAATGTATGTCGACATAACCATGATGTTATGCGCATAGAGAAAAACATTTGTGGTAACATACTTGGTACTTTACTAAATATTGATGGGAAGTGAAAGACCACTTAAATGCTTGGTATGATTTACAAGAGATAGACATCAGGGAGGTCCTTCATCCGGTTCTATCAACTAATGGTAATTACCTTGACATGAGGGATGCCAAACTTGAAATGACGAACAAGGAGAAAGAAATATTTTGCTCGGTGTTGGAGAATGCTAAACCGCCTTATGGTTGTGCAGCTAATATTAGTCGGTATGTAAACAAGAAGGAAAGGAAAATTGCAGGGTATAAGAGCCATGGTGCTCATTTTATTCTCCACTACTTGCTACAGTTTGCTGTGAAGAAATCTGTATAACCTGAAGTTGCAATACCTATGATAAGATTAGGTGCATTTCTAAGAAGTATTTGGAGTAAAACTATCAATTTGGTTGATCTCAAGAGGCTACAAAAGAAATTGTGGAAATTCTTTGTCAATTTGAGATGATATTCCCAAATACTTTCTTCGATACAATGGTGCACTTGCTAGTTCATTTATGCAAGAAATTTGAATATGGTGGGCCTGCACATGTTCGTTGTATGTTTCCTATTGAGCGTTATCTTTGTAAACTGAAATCATATGTTTGCAACAAAAGTAAACCTGAGGCATCCATTGCTGAAGGTTATCTTGTGAAAGAATGTTCGATATTCTATTCAAGGTTCTTAAGTGGCAATGGACCAGGAAAAATGCAATTTGAAACCGATCCACAGAATCTGGAATATCCTATTGGCACAAGAAGAAACAAAGATGGAAAAGCTATTCATCTTAAAAATTCTCAATGAAAGGAATGTCACCATTTCATTCCATTCAATTGTGGTAACAAGGAAATAGAGAGTTTACGTAAGTAAGTTTTTAAGTTTTATTTTTATTTTAGTAAGTATTTAAGAATTAGAAAATTTGTTTCTATCTTTTATTAACTAGGTCTTTATTCTAGGGAACATCGGGCTTTAATTGGTGGTCATGCATGATCAAAAAATATAAAAGAGAGAGAGAATACAGTGAAGAATTTTGGAAGTGGTTAAAGGAAGAAGTTTGGAAAATGGAGGACATTTCAAAAGAAGTACAACTTCTTGCAATGTGCCCTCTTCCAACAGCTAAGAGATTTACAAGATATGTTATCAATGGATACAGATTTTATACAAGTTCCAGAGATGCCAAATTTACAACCCAAAATGGTGGTGCATTTTTGACAGCATTGACTACTAGCTTTGCAAGTTCGAAAGATCAAAATCCATTGGTTGGTGAAGTTAATTACTATAGATCAATTGAAGAAATATTAGAACTAGATTATTAGTGAGAATTTAGTGTGGTTTTATTTAAGTGTTGTTGGTACCGAAAGTGAAAGATTTATATGGGATGACTCATGTCAATTTTAATCGATTGTGCCAGAAATATGATCCTTATGTTATGGCTTCACAAGTACAACAAGTGTTTTATATAGAAGATCCAACTGATAAGATGTGTCACAACGTTATCAAGAAATTGCCGAGGGACCGGTGTGAAATCGTAAGAGGATATGAAAATGAAGATTTGAATGATATCCAACTTGCTTATGAATGGAAAATCAAGATTTTGATGTTCATTGGTGTAGATATGATGTCCCAATAAGACGAATCCGCCATCCACCTAGCAAAGTGAAAGACAATGCTTCTTAAATTCTGTGTATCACTATCATATTTATTCAAATAACTGTTCTACAAAATTTAAGTTAGAAAATATTGTTTCTGCCACTAAAGCTTTGCTGAAATGCATGACTTTTGAAACAACTTTATTTTGCAGGTGAAAGAGGCAGTGATGAAGTTGTTCAAGAACTTGTTACTGAAGGCACCAGAGGTACTGGAGGCAGCAGAGGCACTGAACGCACTGGAGGCTCGCGCTATATTTTGAAACTGTTTAGTTTGATGTAAACATGAATTTAGTACTAACTGTGTTTGTAAGTACTCTGTAAAACTGAATTTATTGGCTATGTTTTGTTAGTTAGTAGTTGACTAAGTAGTACTTGTGTTGCTGGTTAATTTGAAATGAAAAGTTCTTTATTAATTTTAGTGTGTGATGTTAATTGATGTTATGTTGCAGTGTGTTATATAATGTTGCCATAGTTATGATATAATGTTGCAGTATATGATGTTAAATGCTGTCGTAGCTATGATATAATGTTGACATTGGATGGTAAAAGTGTTGCCATAGATTAATGCATGTGGGCCCTACAACCGGATTCCGTGAATCCGGCTATAGATTTTAGTGCCACAACAGGATTCCGTGAACCCGAGATGCAGATTTTAATGGACCCCACATTTTTGTAAATTTAGTACATGTGACAACATCTGTACCGATGTTAACTTAGGGTCGCAAAGATGTTTCCTATGACTCTAGGGCAACGCGGCAAAACGCAACACCAAGTAAGTGTTGCCACAGATAATTTTTGGCCTATAGCAACATTTTTTGGCACTTCCTGCATCACTTCTTTGGCGTTGCAGTATGCAATCTATGGCATAGTGAATATGCTGCGTAGGCATATACCTATTTCTACTAGTGTATATGTACATATAATTTCTTGTTTATCCCTATTATTGGTGTTAATGGTTCAGTTCTTGTCCTTGTGCATTGTTGTACCCATGCTTGTGTATTTACTGTGCTAGTGCATTTTGTTGCACTACTGGCCATGCTCGCTTGTGTTTATTTTTGGCCCTGCCGCCGTACTTTGTTGTACAATGTGTTTTTGTAATGTGTATGTTTATTGACCTTAACTGTTTAGCATGCAGGCCTGTTTGATAATACTCATTTAAACTTGTTGTTGTGCTTGCATCATGTTGTCCGTGTTTTGATTCTTCCATGTCTTGAACTTTCATGTCGTGCTACCTGTAGCACTTATTGGTTTGTTGATTTATTTGACATGTATTCCGCTGTGTACCCATGCCATGCTTCAATGGCCTGATTGTTTACATTACCATGACCTAGAATTTTTTTTTACCATGCATCTAAGTTGTTTGAATGTCTGAGTGTTCATTTTCGTTGCACCACTATTACCCAGACCTTGTATCTTGCTTGAATGTTGTGCTTAGCCTTGTAGTGCTTGTTGCTGTGCACTTTGGTTTTTTAGGCTTCTTGTTGAACTAATTTGAGTTGGATCTGAAATT
The DNA here is from genome assembly GCA_030737875.1 of Allium sativum. NCBI lineage: Eukaryota > Viridiplantae > Streptophyta > Magnoliopsida > Asparagales > Amaryllidaceae > Allium > Allium sativum. Next base: position 384,864,554 of record CM060924.1, read on the forward strand.
TGATACATGCACCTACACATTTTGATTATATATATATATATATATGTATATGTATATACATATACACGTATGTATATACATGTATTGTGCTTGTGCATTACTGATATGAATATTGAACTATATTTGTGAGCTATTCATATGTCGACATGAGACTTCAATAAAAGTTTCTGTTGAGGCCAAAATAATTGTAGGCTGTTACACTTCACTGAGTTTAATCGTTTGATTTGACCTTTATAGTTATCCATGAAGAAAAATAACATGTGCTTGAAACTATAGTATCTGCAGTGTATCATTGTAAATATTATACACTGTTCAAGTACGTGCATACATACATACTTATACACACACACATACGCAAACACAGGCACACACACACACACGCGCGCACACACACACACACACACACACACACACATATATATATATATATGACCCTGTCTATAGAAAGGATGAGAAACAACCCAAGTAATTGAGGTAAATTAAAATTAAATCAAATTTATATTTGCAAATTAAATTGTTACTTTTAAGTTTACCACATTATTCTAATTTGACAGCTACGATGAACAACTGGACAAATTTTGGATCAGTCACTGAAGATGAAGACATTGAGTGTGTGAGTGACTGAGTGAAAAATTATAACTATGTGTATGTTGCAAGGAAACATTTGTAAAAACTAAGTGTGTAATGTATAATGTTTGTAACAAGTAGAATGAGAACAGTGACATGTAAAATTTGTACTATTCAATTGTGGAATAAATAATTATTTGTTTGAATAAAATATTTATTCAAAATTGTGCAAATTCTGAGTTTAGAGGTGTCAAATGGGTCATGTAGTATGGGGGTCAACCAAAATTTGACACAACCCGTTTATCATCCATTTATATTCACCCATTTAACACAAGGCTTTATCTAGCCCAACCCACCTACTAATTGGTTTACCCATTTGACCTATCTAAATATAATTTGGTATTTTTATATACAATTATGAGAATTATTTTGTTATTTTCTAAGTATAAACATAAATCACCTTGGGAAGCTATAATGTTTGTTCATGGGACGAAAAATCCAAGTATTCCATATTGTCTGTAATTAAGGTGAGAGCCTATTGGTCAAAGTCTCGTCCAGTTCCGAGGTAATATGAAGAAATTACTGCAGTTTTTACAAAAAAAAGTAGGGACTTTATATGCATGTAGATTTTAGATATGGGAATGTAGCCTGTTATTTTCTAAGTACAATTGTTAGTCACCTTAGAGACCTACATTGTTCATTCATAGGACGAAACATTTGAGTATTCCATACTGTCTGTAATTTAGGTAAGCGTCTACCGGTTGAGGTCTCGTCCGATTCCAAGGCAGTATGAAGAAATTACTGCAGTTTTTACCAAAAATAGTGACTTCGTATGTAGGCAAAGTTCAAATATGGGAATATAGCATGTTATTTTCTAAGTACAACTGTTATTCACCTTGGAGAACTACAAATTTCGGTCACAGGACAAAACGTCTAAGTGATTCACACTGTCCGTAATTTAGGTGGGAATCTATCGATCGAAGTCTCATCTATTTCCGAGGCAGTATGAAGTAATTACTGTAGTTTTTACAAAAAAATAGCGACTTCATATGTAGGCAGAGTTCCAATATGGGAATATAGGCTGCTATTTTCTAAGTACAACTATAACTCACCTTGGAAAACTACAATATCCGTTCACAAGACGAAACGTCCAAGTGCTTCACACTGTCCTTAATTTAGATGGGAATCTGTCGGTCGAAGTCTCATCCGGTTCTGAGGCAGCACGAAGAAATCACCGTAGTTTTTACATAAAAATAGCCATTTTGTATGTAGGCAGAGTTCAAATATGGTAATATAACATGTTATTTTCTAGTACAACCGGTAGTCGCCTTGGAGAACTGTAGTATCCGTTCACAAGATGAAACATTCATGTGTTCCATATTGTTTGTAATTTAGGTGGGAGTTTATTGGTCGACGTCTGGTCGGTTCCAATGCAGTATAAACAAGTTATCGTAGTTCAAACCAAAAAATAGCGACTTCGTATGTAGGCATAGTTAAATGGGTAAGCGGGTTACCCATTTGTAGCCCTTTTAAAAATGGGTCAACCCTTTATGACCCACTTAATATAAATTATAAATGGGTTGACCCAACAAGGTTGTAATTAGAGTAAAATGGATTGGGTAAACGGGTAGGGTCATATTTTAACAGGTTTATCTGAGTTAAATATTTAATTCATGCATGTGATTATTTATTGTCTATACGTATGATTATATATATATATATATGTGTGTGTGTGTGTGTGTGTGTGTGTGTGTGTGTGTAAGTCTATTTAAACACAAAGTTTTGACATAAAATGAGGGACACAAAATCTGAACCATAGAATTATCCCGTGATTTGCACCACTCACATATAGACAAATTAATCATGTGGCAGAGATCTTGTGTCTTCTGATTTGTGTCAAAATTTTGTGTTCATATAGCCGCTTCTATATATATATATATATATATATATATATATATATATATATATAAACAAATTTATTGAATAATATATATGCTGTTATCATCAAACAAAAATCATATCAATATATTTAACAATCTTTCCATTTTGATGATGAAAAACATATGTTTAGATTTATTTTTAAAAAAAATTGGGTACTTTATTATAAGATCAAAACATATACATGATGTCAGTTGTACTAGATCAAAACAAGTGCGAACATAGACTCTCTACCCAAAAAACACTCATACTGATAATTGTAACAACTAAGGTACCGTTCGCAGGCATTTTTTGGCACGTTACCGTTGCATTTGCATTTGCGTCGGACGCATGCCACTCCTAACAATAGTCACAAGCCACGTTGCTGAATGTTAAAAATTGGACTATTAGCGTCCGACACGTCGGACGCTAATGGTCTAATTTCTAACATTTGGCTCCAGCACCTATATTACACCTCACTCCTTCCACCTCTCCACACTTTCAAACTACACAATCCTCATTTTCTTCTATATTCTTCCAACCAAATCCGAGCATCAAAATAAGTTTTATTATTAACGTTATTTTAATTATTTTCAATTATTCAACATATCGTTTTTCTATGTTTTTTGGAATTTTTTATTCAATTTGCATTTTTATTTTTCAGTATGGCCAACCAAAAAACTGCGCATCATTGGTCATTCAATGCAACTCAGATTATGATGCAATGTGTTGTTGAAGCCTATGGTGCTTGTGGCAGCAATAAAAAAAGATGTGCACAAAGCAATACCAAAAAAATTCAACAATGTTGTACAGAACGATTCGAACATCACACCGATAGACGAAATCAAAATCCGAAATAAATATGATAGTCTTCAATGAGAGTGACTCAAATGGGATGCGCTGATGAACAAGACTGGTGTTGGTTGGGACTCTAGTAAGGGAATGATTTCTGGAAGCGTCGAATGGTGGGAAGATCGTGTAAAAGTCTGTGAACTTTAATTTTTATGGTTTATCTGTAGATAGTTACTTAAAATTTGTTTTTTATTTTTAGGAATTTGAACCAATTATTATAAAATATAGTAAACATCTGATTGATCATTTGGAGATGATGCAACAATTATTTCATGAGACGAACGCTACTAGTCAATTGTCATATATGTCGTCTTCAACACAGAGCACGCTTGATCGATCATGTGCTTTTAATGGATTTTTTAATTCATTGAAAGAAACACAAAATGAACATAACCCAAATTTGGATTCGCCATCAAATTCTCCGTTGCAACAATACGGATTCAGACGCACCTAACCACATATTCACTTCACTCTATCTTCATTTTCAATTCAAAAAAGAAAAACACCCAAATCGATCCTTCCAACTAAAAAATGGTGGACTCTCTGGATCTTCACCAACAATCCTCTGCACTACGAAAAAGACAACAACGCCAGTTCCTCCAGTTACAGATCCACATAAAGGCGCATTCATCAAAGTAGCATGGCATCTCATATCTACAATCCAGTTTATCTGCGAATAATTTTCATCCCTCGCCTTCTTCGTGATTCAGACAGTAGGATGGGAATGTCTGCTTTAATCAATTCGGTCTAACTAGGACAGGTAATTTCTTGCTTTGAAAAAACCGATTATTCCTCTTTGTTCAAATATCCCAAATAATAGTCGTTAAGCTTGCATCAATAACATTACTCATGTGTTCGTCTTGTCTGTCAAATCTTGTGATAGCTGCAACAATGCCGGATAACTTGTAGTAACAAAAATTTGGGATATTGAAATGTTGCAATATGTTGTACTATGTAGATTTTGCATAATTACATTCAAAAAATAAGTGATTTGTTCACTCATCAGCATTGTCACACAATTTACAAGTGGTTAGGAATTCACTATTCCACCTCTTTAGCTTATCCAAAGTGTTAAACTTGTTCAAAGCTGCAAAATAAGCACAAGCTAACATTTTTGGAGCACAGATGTGATTCCATATATGTTGATACCATGGCAGATGGCACTAAAGAACCTTTAACTTGAACATTATTCCACGCAGACTTAAAAGTGAACCTGCCACTATGAGAAGGAACCCACCACGAGTGGTCAGCCTTAGTTCCCGTGTCTACGTTGATATGCTGAATAAGATCCTAAATGTAACCAGGGAATAGATCAAAGGGAATGGCCATTCCGACTCTGATATTGTTGACACACTTTTTGGTAAAAGCTATCACACTGAATATCTGAATAGCATCGCGCTCGGATATGGAGAACATTGCCAGAAGGCAGGCAGCGATTTGGTCAAAGTCGCATCACGAACAAAGAAAGGCCCGAAACTCCAATTAGATGACCATTTTTGGGCCCGAAAACAGCGATTACGGAGCTAAGCTTTGCATCTCTTGTAGATCTCTGAATTAGCTTCAGTTTGAGCTTTGGTTTGGCTCAATCGGACTTACGGTTTGAAAGTTATGTCCGTTTCCGTAAACTGGTGTAATCTGGCAATTTCCTGGATAAAGCAACGAAGCGTCATACGATCGGAGTATGGCTCATGCACCCTCGGATCGCCCCTCATAGGATCGCCCCCTCGTCTCGTGATGCACCTCGTCTCGTGAAGCACCCCGACTCGTGGAGCACATGTAGACCACGACCCGACCACTCCAGCTCGCCCTATGTGGCCACGACCCGACCCCCGAACCTGCTCCTACGCAGCTTGTTCTGACCTATTCTCAAGGCTATTCGCTCTCCTATTTTCCCGGATCGGGTGCCACATACCCCATCACGAACTGGTCTTCCCAGAAGCTCTCCTACAGCTATAAATACACCATTTGAAGAAATTTTCAAGGATCTTTTTGGCTCTAACTCCTCACACCTTCCACCATTGCTCTCTACAAAACATTTTCAGCAGCAAAGGAGCCAAATTCCACACTACAACACGAGGATTTCGTGTATAATCTTCATTTTTCTCACTTCTTTTCATTGTAAACACGAGGATTTCGTGTATAAACCGAGAGAATTGTACTTGTAAGTTCTTAGGATTTAAGAACAGATAAAGTGGACGTAGGCTTGGTTTGAGCCGAACCACTATAAAAACTTTGTGTGTTCCCCATTTTTACTGCTTTTTCTGCATTCTGTGATCTGCATTTGGGTGTTAGGCCCAGATTTTGGTCTAACATTTTGGCACGCCAGGTGGGGGGCACACGACAACCTCAATTTCTAGCTTGAAAGGAGACTCAATGGCGAACAAAAGGAAGAAGACTGGAACTTCTGCTCATGCTGATGATGCTGACACTGAAGGCGCAAGGAATGAGGCAAGCCAGGAGGCTTCCTCTCATGAAAACCCATCAGCATTTTTGACTAGAGATGAGATGGACAACGTTCTCGCTGAATTGAGAGATCAAATGGCAAGATAGGACGATCTCCTCAGGAAACAACAAGAGATGATCGATGGATTCTTCGCTCGGATGGATGGAAGGTCGATCAACGCTCAAGTCACTAGAAATGAAGCCACTGAAGCGGCTCGCGCATCATCTGGACTTGGGGGCAACCCCGCTCACTCTTGGAAATGTTCAGGTTCAACCTACTTCAGCCCCAGTTCAAATGGAAATAAGGACGGAAGCTCTCGCTCCTCAACCGCAACCGGCTCGTGATAGAGATCCAGAAGCGGCTCGTGATAGGGCATCACAACCCAATCGGATTGCCCCCCAGACTCACGAACTGTGCTCCACGATCCCGCCTCATGAGCTGACCTCCCTGGCTCACGACCGGGTCTGGTCACCCCCCTTGATCCACAAACCGCGACCCACGACCCTCTCACGACTGCTCACCAACAGCTTCCTTCTCTCGCGCTCAACGATGGGGGCACCAGCTCTGATCTTGGCAATTTCAACAACTTTTTGAATGAAATCGGCTAGCAGAACTGATTGAACGCCTCTCGAGAGGCTTGTACTTATCAGAATGATGTGGATGACGTCAACCACACTCCTTTAACTTAGGAAATCAGGAATTCTCGTAATCCCCCAGATTTCAAACTTCCACAAGTAGAGCCCTACAACGGCAGGACTGATCCAACCGTGCATCTGATGCACTACAAACGACATATGGAAGTTCAATCGACATCGGAAAACGTCATGGCAAAGTGTTTTCCTCTCTTTCTTACTGACATAGCCGCTATGTGGATTCGGCAGCTAGAAACGGAATCGATCAGTAGTTGGAACATGTTAGTCGCACGCTTTATTGAACAATTTCGGGTTCACATCGCTCGGCCCAAGAACGTCATGTCACTTACTACAATCAAGCGGAGGCCCAAAGAAACTCTACGTTCATTCCTGAAAAGATTCAACGTTGCAGCAACACTAGTTGACCGACCTGAACCATCGATGGTGCTGATGGCAACAGTATCCGGTGTCTTAGATGATACGGAATTCAAAAAATCTTTGTATTGAGATCCACCATGAAATCTCAGCGAATTCTACCTTGAAGAAGACAGATTTCTGCGGGAAGAAGATGCAACCTCCGAGAAGAAAGTTCTCGATGTAAACATGCTTAAAGACGGAGAACCGTCTGATTCTGGAAATGGCAAAGGAAAAACCGCTGTCAAGAATGACCGCAACACTCAGCCCCGGAGAGGGCCCAGATATGAAAAGTACACTGAACTCAATGCCCCACTCTTAGACATCTATCTGGACACGAACGGTGCTATCTCCTACCCAAAGCCTCTCAGGAGGGAGCCATCACAAAGAGAACGCGATTCTGGGAAGCACTGCATATTCCACGATATGGACAGACATGACACAAATGACTGCAGGCATTTTCGTGATTTGATTGAGGAACGGGTTAGACGTGGAGAGCTACCCGAGTATGTGAAACTACCGACATCGCCTGCACCTGTGCTGCTACCTCCTGCTCCCCGAGAAGGAATGACCCTAGATCGAGCTCTCGTGGGCTCATCATCAACTGATCTAGATGAGATCAGCTTTCATTTTATGCATTTCTTAGGCTTTAAAATTTGTTCTTTGCTTTCACTAGGTTTTCTGATTGGTTGAATCGGAGTACACATGTACGGGGTTAAGATGTAGCCCCAAGGCGTGCTCTGGACTTGGTGTCAAACCAATCAGGATTTGATTTGGTTTTGCATTTTGAATTGAATAAGGACTCTCCAAGCATGGATTATGTTTGGAGAATTTAAGTATCTTGTCAGGATGTGGCAGGATCCTCAACTTCGGTTAAAGTATGGCTTATACTTATTATAGAACTCTAGGTATGGATTATGCCTAGGGATGGACTATCTTGTCAGGCTGTGGCAAGCGTAGCTCTACTTCAAGTCTGAGTATGGTTTATACTCACTTTGGAATCCTAAGTATGGATTATACTTAGGAACAACAAATGGTCTTGTCAGGATGTGACAAAAGAAATCGGGTATGGATTATACTCGGTTTGAACTCCAGGGTATGGATTATGCCCTGCAAACGGTCTTGTCAGGATGTGACAAAAGAAATCGGGTATGGATTATACTCGATTTGGACTTCTGGGTATGGATTATGCCTGGAAATGTTGGCCTTTGCCAGGATTTGGCAGGATGACTCAAACGTCCCTTGAGTATGGTTTATGCTCATTAGACGCCGAAGCATGGTTTATGCTTAGAAAATTTGAACAACATCGCCAGGATTTGGCACGTTTGTTTCTCCTTTATCTCTTTACAGGTATGGATTATATCTGTAGCTGGCAGACCTGGCAAGGTCATGGAATTATCGAATTTCTATGGCTTATAGATTTCTTGGACTATCCAGCACACATCTTCCTTCAACCAGCAAGATATGTTTTAGGGGGCAAACTTGTTGACAAACTTTTTGGTAAAAGCTATCACACTGAATATCTGGATAGCATCGCGCTCGGATATGGAGAACATTGTCAGAAGACAGGCAGCGATTTGGTCAAAGTCGCATCATGAACAAAGAAAGGCCCAAAACTCCTATCAGTTGACCTTTTTTGGGCCCGAAAACAGCGATTACGGAGCTGAGTTTCATAACGCTGGTAGATCTCTGAATTAGCTTCAGTTTGAGCTTTGGTTTGGCTCAATCGGACTTACGGTTTGAAAGTTATGTCCGTTTCCGTAAACTGGTGTAATCTGGCAATTTCCTGGATAAAGCAACGAAGCGTCATACGATCGGAGTATGGCTCATGCACCCTCGGATCGCCCCCTCGTCTCGTGAAGCACCTCGTCTCGTGAAGCACCCCGACTCGTGGAGCACATTAGGCCACGACCCGACCACTCCAGCTCGCCCTATGTGACCATGACCCGACCCCCGAACCTGCTCCTACGCAGCTTGTTCTCACCTATTCTCAAGGCTATTCGCTCTCCTATTTTCCCGGATCGGGTGCCACGTACCCCATCACGAACCGGTCTTCCCAGAAGCTCTCTTACAACTATAAATACACCATTTGAAGAAATTTTCAAGGATCTTTTTGGCTCTAACTCCTCACACCTTCCACCGTTGCTCTCTGCAAAACATTTTCAGCAGCAAAGGAGCCAAATTCCACACTACAACACGAGGATTTCGTGTATAATCTTCATTTTTCTCACTTTTTTTTCATTGTAAACACGAGGATTTCGTGTATAAACCGAGAGAATTGTACTTGTAACTTCTTAGGATTTAAGAAGAGATAAAGTGGACGTAGGCTTGGTTTGAGCCGAACCACTATAAAAACTTTGTGTGTTCCCCATTTTTACTGCTTTTTCTACATTCTGTGATCTGCATTTGGGTGTTAGGCCCAGATTTTGGTCTAACAGATATAATTGACGAGACCTCCCTATAACGACCTCCCGTATAACTTAGTTGTTGCCAACCCAGTTTGTGAATTAACGAGTCACCATGAATCCATGGGTCAAACCAAACAATAATTCCTTGGCCATTTGCAATATTCTTATTTATAAGACCTTTGCTATGACCCCTTGCTTTGAGTATTATCTTCCATGTCGCAAATGCATTTGGATCCTATTGCAAAATACAAATTTCCGGTTACCCCAATATGTGCACGCCATCCATTGCGCCCACAAGCTTGTACACTCCAAAAATCTCCATAATAATTTAATGCTAGTAGCCAGTTGAATATCCTGTATTTTCTTAAACCCAACCCGCGTTCTTGTTTTGGCCTACACACTACATCCCAGCTTAGTCTATGTTGCTTTCCTACCCATAAGAACTGTGCACATATGCCCTCAATTTTACTAATAACTTGTTGAGGTAGTTGGCAAAGTTATATCCAAAAACTGACCATAGGATAGATCACTGTTTTAATTAGCTCTAACCGGCCCGCCAAATTTAATAGCCTGCTATTCCATGACCTAAGTTTCCTTTTAATTTTGTCTACTTATCTATTATAGTCTGTAGTTTTCAAAGCCGACTTACTTAAAGAAACACTTAAGTGCACAATAGGCAATGCACTTTGTTGAACTGTCAGAATATTGGATATTTCCTATTTCATTGTAGCACATTTACTAAAGAATAATTTAGATTTTTTGTCATTGATAGAAAGACCATCCTGATTCCTGAGTTTGGTTAAAACCGCCTTAATCGTGTCCCCATTGCAAGTGTAGGCTTTAGCAAAAATCAGTAGATCATCGGCATACAGTAGATAGTTTATAATAGGTGAACACTTGTAAATTGGGTCGGTGTTCCTTTTTATTTGTTCTATTTCTAAGGACAAAGATAGGAACTCGATTGCAATCTTAAACCACAGTTACTGGAGATAAAGCCAGTAGGAACACCATCAATAGTTTCTGAAAAAGTAGGGGAGGAATAAGGAAATACAAGTGTAAATCAGATTAACAAGAGAACTCGGAAAACCCATACACAAAAGCATGTGGCAAATAAATTCTCTATTTACATATTCCTTGTGCAAGTCAACCTTTATGCACATGTTTTTAGATCCTTTCCTATTAAAATACCGTAGCATCTCATATGCTAGAAGAGAATTTTCTGAAATATTGCTGCCTTTGATAAATGCCAGCTGATTTGGAGACAAGGACGGAGCCAGGATTTAAGCATGACCCGGGCTATAAAAAGTTACAATATGAACAAACTCAATAATCATTTTAACAACTAATACAATTTAAACTATCATGATTGGGGTTATGATTCAGTGGTTAATAATGAAATCCAAATGCATGAAAATCAATCCAGAGAACCATTGTTTTTTTAAAGGTAATTTACTTCAAAGTTTGCTTAATATCCCGATCTTCTCTTTTTTGATTAGTTTGTAATCAAACAACTAAAAGGCAGAGGTATAAAGAGTGTAAAAAAAGAAGCAAATAGTGTAAGTGAATAGAAAATACAAGTAGGTTAAATAACTCAACGTATAAACAGGTTCCTTAGCTTTGCATTTCTGCCGCTTTTTTTTTTTTTTTTTTTTTTTTTTTTTTTTTTTTGCAAATAGTGGCAAATACCGGTGGCAAATAGAATATGGAAAATAGTTCTATTCTTTTTTGTGAAATAATGACCTGGGCTGTAGGTCAGGTACTCTTAGCTTTTCATCCGTCCCTGTTTGGAGAAATTATGCCATTCATAAACCTTTTAATTCGGTTGCAAATGACATTTACAAATATCTTGTAAATCACATTATAACATGATGTAGGTCGGTAATCCGAAATGGACGATGCATTGCTTGTTTTTGGCACCAAAGTAAGATATGTGTGGTTAATCTCATTGATAATCTGCGCACCCGGAAATTTGCCTCTAATTACCAATATTAAATCATTTTTAATAAGATCCCAATGTTGTTTAAAAAACTTGGATCCCATGCCTTATGGCCCTGGGCTGCTGTCATCCCTTATCTAGAAAGTAGCTGTCCGAATTTCAACTTTTGATACTTCCGATTGCAAATAACTTCCAGCTGAATTTGACAAAATCTTTTTGTAGATAAATGTGTCCAAGGAATGATCCATCTCACTAGAGTTATAGAGATCTGTAAAGTACGAGAGGGCCATACTCTGCACTCTGCAATTGGGAAATGCTCAGCACCGGTACACCATTCTCATCTACTATTCTTGTTATGCAGCTGCTTCTTTTATTACATGTCATTTTGGAGTAAAAAAATTGTACATTGATCTCCTTCTGTCATCAACGAATTTTCAATTTCCTTCTATTATCAATAGCATGACTATGCATGAAGTACTCCAACTGGAAAAATGTTATCTTTATATTCCTGTAAAAACGTTTGATCACATGGATTTTCCAGTAATTGATTATATAGCTTATCATTCTTTTCCCTTGATACATTTACAGTTACAGCTAAAGAATTTTTGTCTCTACTCCATTGTTTTAAAGCATATTTGACCCTCTTTAATTTACATAAAAATCGGTAGAGATAATTCCCTTCCACATTACCCATCCAACTAGCTTCTACTATGTTAGTATAACCATTGATATTCAGCCACTTATTGTTAAATCTTAACGGGCATCGTAACTTACCATGTTCAGTCTTTTGAGATAATTGAGCCAAAATTGGGCAATGATCACCCGTTGAATGCAGCAATAAAATCATAGAAACCTTAGGGAACAACTGTTGGAAAACCAATTTAGAAAAACAAAAATCTATCTATTTTAGTGTGGGTAGAAAATTCTTTACCACCTCTCCAAGAAAAAATATTTCCTTTTGTCTGAATTTCCAATAGCCCTACGCTCACCGGCATTTTGAAAATTATTTGAGAACACGCCGGTCACAGCTTGATGATTTGTCGAAATAATATCAAACTGCCACTGTGTAGAATTCCACATGACATTAATGAGACTTTTCCTATTTGAAAGCTCATTTATGCAATATGACCAATATGTAAAATAGCCTTTCACAAAAACATGCATTTCATTGTGTGATAACTTGTGTTCTAACAAAGGAACAAATGACACTTGAAATCGGGAAACATGATCCAAAATATCCAGTTTTCTGGTGGGAGAGTTCATTCCCCTCACATTCCAGAACATAAACGCCATTAATTAGCTTTAGGAGCATTTGCCCCATTGTTAGAGTTACCAGGGGTAAAACTCACTTTATTTCTCTTGCTGCATCTATTTTTCCCTTTTACCTGACTAACCAAATCCTTCCATGCAGGATTGCTAACGACTCCGTCATCAGACTCCCCTGCTTGGAAAGTGAAGTTATCATCATCCCTTCTACTTCGAGTGATTCCAAGGCTAGAAGTACCGGCAACAGGTAATTTGTTTGAAGCATTCAATTTATTAGGATCAGAAACAATACGCTGTAATGGCTCATGCTCATTGGAGCTTTGCTTCTCTGTAGCAGGTGATCCACTATGTTAACAGGTCTAGAATGCACTGCGGTGGCCGCTTGCCCATCAACATTAGAGGAATCCTCCGTACCTGTAGCAGCCGAAACACCATGTCCATTGTTGCTGGAGAGCAACCATCATTTCATGTATCAGAATTTACATGCTGGCTATGAGAATTTACAGACATTATGTTACGGCATATGTTATCCTGGTGTGTAACTTTGTGAATCACTCTGGAGTGTAATTTTGAATTGTTTTGAACACATTGCTCTTTACTATTGCCACATTTGTTAGAGTTAGCATTCTTTGGTAAAATATTGTCTATAGTTGGACCATTATTCATGTCCACTTGCATTAAGTCATCTTGATTTATATTAAAGTGCACTTGACCGTTCAGTTGTTTGGGCAGCCAACTTTTAATCATATTTACATTAAATCCCTCTGTATCCCCTGCGTCTGGTAGGAATTCATCTGGATTGTCAGAAGACCTAACCGCCATCACACCATGACTACATGTAAACCTTTTTTTTTTATATAGATTTTATCAGCATATGGTTAGTTTTGGAAGTACATGTAAATGTGTTTATTCGTGATATTGTCAGTTAATTGTGATGCGTCCGTGCTTCCTCTATTTATATACTCCCCTATAACTAGACTCCCCTTATACAGAAGCATATATTGAGAACCCGAGAACTTATCATTTAAATTTCGAATATTAAACCATTCTTAGCTATTTACTCATCTATCAAAATCTTAACCTTTCTCCTTTTTTTGTTATCATAACAAGAATAACAGATATCGAAATAGTGAAGAATTTTGACTATAAATTATAAACTCAAATCAAGAGGGAAAACACATAGCATAAATCCCAATCAATCAAATAAAAATCATAAGATTACATAATTTAAAAATAAATTTTACTTTTCAAAATGATGGATTGACGATCGATTTTATGTGATGAAGAGGGTTTGCAAGAAACTTCAAAAAACAAGCAATTTAACTTCTAAATTTTCAAATAATATAAATTTAAACACATTATAAACATTTTAAAACACTTTCTAATCATACATAATCGTTAAGACTTTTAAATGAGATTAGTAGTAACTTAAAAATTCCAAGTATTTTCTAACCATGCATAACCATGATGACTTTTAATTAAGATTAGAATAATACTTAGATTTAAACATGTTCGTTCCATGCATAACCGTGAGGACTTTTAAATGAGAATAGAATCATAATAAACAAAGATTTACGTTATTCACCTATGCACAACCATAAGAACTTTTAAATGATAGTGCATAACTAGCATAAAAAATCTTTTATTTCTAAAAACAAATCAGACTCTTTATATTATATAACAATGATGAATGACCGAATGATGGTAGTGAAAGAGATGATCATGAAATGGGTATCAAATTTAAAAATATTATAAAATTTGTTCAATCTCTATGTGATTTTAAAATAATTTTTTTATCTTGTCATAAAATATAATGTAGTCACTCATCACAATTTCAAAATCTATAAATAATTTTGATATGTTTCAAAATGACTCAATTGGTCGATATTTTAATTTTGAGTAAACAATCAAAAATACTTTTAACATTTGGAATATGTATAGGCCAGTTTTTCATAAGAGGGGTTGTTGACAAAAATTATTCAAGTTGAAAATCAATTTTCAAAGTAAATCAATTAGTTAAATTATGGTATTATCTGAAACCACATGTACCGATTGCTTCTAATATTTAATGAAACCTAGGCATTAATTTTTATATCAACTTATTTTACAAACACCATGCTTACATAAGAATTCCAAGCAAATCCAATTTTACCAAACAAAGAAGCATTTTATAATTTCAAATTAAATAAAATGTTTATGATGACCCGTCCTACCGTCCGGTTCAAGCCGATCGTTAAACCGACTTAAACCGGTTAAAAAGACATATCGCTTGGAGTTCCAACACATTGTCACAAAAACAAAGACTTTTCATTAACATCATTAAAAATGTTATATCAGAGTACAAGAATATCAGAGTATAATAAATTACAACAATGCACAGCGAAAATATAAATACATAAGTCTCAACGGAAAACTATCAAATGCTCTGGATACAGTTTTAGCTTCAATTCAGAATCTTGCTCTATAAAATATCTGAAAACCAAAACTACTAGTTGTTCATGTGGAAAATTATGGACACCCAGAGTTTAGGTGAGAAATCAATAAACTCCGAGTTGGTCATGAGACTTGTGTGAGAACTAAAATCAGTTATTAACTTTTAATTTTAAAAGCAAGATAAATCATGGGACCATGCTGTATAACACGGAACGGGTTTCCTCCACATGAATACCGGTTTCGATTCATAATAACTCAAAACCAAAATAGTTTCATCTTCATATTTGGACTTATAACTCAAATAACTACATAACAAACCATAATCCATATCATACAATCATCAATCAAGATTCAAACTTCGAAATTCATGCTTTTTTGAAAAAAAAATGAAGCATTATAAGACTCAAGTCCCATCACACAATGCAACGCAAACTGGAGGATAGTGTTTTATCTTAAACATTTTTGATATTCTTTAAAACAAATATTTTGATTTTTTTTATTATAAGTGTCTAGGTGTGGAAATCACTTTCGAAAGTAAATATATCAATCTTAGCTCGCAGAATGACTCATTCCATCATGTTGGCGATATAGTATACAACTAAAAACACGAAGTCTCGTATTGGAAATTGGATTTCGACTATGAACCAAGGCAAAGGGCCTTCCTTAAACGTATTTGGAACACTCTACCAAATGTCCCAGGAGTCAACTATTGATTCCTCGGATCGGCAGGGCCGGTCATCACTAAACGCAGCTAATTTGAATCTTAGCTGAACAACGTTCCTCGGTCGTATTTGACTGTCACACGAGGTCCCTCAGCTATCGTCCACATAAGTAAACTTGTCTAGGCTCCATACCATGGCAACACTATTTAGCCTGAAGGGAACGTTAGCTCACATCTCTATTTCCCACTATCTTGTTTTCAGCTCATTCCGAGGTGTGAGGCCCTAGAGTTAACGTCCACAAAGCTCTGCTTTTCAACAGAAGCTTTGATCTATCTACCAGCAACACCCAGCATGCCACATTGTCAATTCACATCATATGATCTGTGTCTATTAATATATATCCCTATGAGTACATAGGTCTCAGAGGAGGGTGTTAAGCTAAGAGGATATATCCTCTGCCACCAATTGATATACATCAGTAGAAACCGGTTGGTTATGTGTAAAATACAACATCAAACACACTATCCATTTACTAGTCCGTTATGGATTTGAACAAAATCAAAGGCACCTTATTCCTCGTTCAACTATGGAGAGAGGCCCTTGCATGTCTGGACTACTGCTACGACGACCGCCCTGTACTTCCCGCACAAACCTAGGAGAAGTGCTTTGTATGACATGTCAGACCGATACGGGACGATCATCAAGAGAAGAAAACATAAGCGGAACCTGTCGTATAACTCACAGTGCAAGGACAAAATATTATAGAACATATACAAAGGCAATAATAGTGAAGCATAATTGAGCAAAATCTTAAACTTTCATATCATCATGAAATATCCATACATCAACTGGAATACATCAATAGAATCTGTACAACCAGCCTCACTACAAAGTCCACTCAGAGTAGCATAATAGCGGAAACAAAAAATAGTAGATAATAGGAAATAATACAACAGCCTCCTGCTTGTCGTCGCTCTGCAGCATTGTCCTCATCAAGATCCACTACCTGCTACCTAGTCTTCCCATTCACAATCAGATGAACAACCCAAGATAATAAGAGGGAGAAATAAAACCTTGAGTCAGACAATAGTCTTAATGGGCGCTAAACAGCTATCTAACATCATAAATAAAGTATATGAGAAATAGGTCAAAATCGGATTTTTAATGTCGCTGCATGTACATAAAAATCGGATTTTTAATACTCTACATATATAAAAATCGGATTTTTAATGTCGCTGCATGTACATAAAAATCATATTTTTATAACCCTACTACATAGGTAAAAATCATATTTTAAACACGACGTTTACATTATAAAAAATCACATTTTTATATCGCTACTACATATATAAAAATCTGATTTTTAGCCAACTAATAATTATTTCTTTGTACGACCACTTTATAAATAACATATATAGTCTAAAAATCATATTTTTATCTTTCTAAAAACATTTCCACGCCATACACTAGTTAAAAATCATATTTTTAATCTTGCCAAAAATATCTCCTTCCTACGATAAAAATTCTATTTTTAACTAACCAAAAATGATATTTTTACATAACTAAAAATCATAACTTTATGTAATTGAAAATCATAACTTTACATAAGTAAAAAATCATAACTTTATATGCTTCATACGTCAAAAACCATAGAAGCTTTAAAGCGGAAAATAAGAAAAATATCAGAGATACATTTGGATCCTGTACGTTTATTTGAAATTTTAAATAAGAAAAATATCAGAGATAACAAATTATAATGCAGCGGAAAATAATACAAAATACAACTGAAAGAGATACATGGATACAGAGCTTTCCGAATATCGTTACAGCTGTAAACCAGGATCCTGTGAATATAAATCTGCAAAACCAAAACTACTAGCTGCCCGTGTGGAAAATAGAGTCCCTTGGAGTTTAGGTTAAAACAATAAACTCCAAGTCAATCATGTGACTGGTGTGAGAACTAAAACAGTTATTTAAACTTTACTTTAAAATGGAGTAAATCAAGGGACCACGCCGTATAACACGGAATGGGTTTCCTCCCAAGAATACTAGTGCATAGGATAAACAACGCAATGCTTTTTGGAAAAATGAAGCTATTATAAGACCCAAGTCCCATCACACAATGCAACACAAGCCGGAGGATAGGGTTTTCCCTTATAATAGCAAAATATGCTTGGTACGTTTAAAACAAATCATTTGATATTATTATAAGTGTATAGTGTCAGAACAACTTCAAATATAAATGTATCAATCCTAGACGACATGGGTACCATATATCATGTCGCCATACTAGGCTCTACAGTCAAAACCGAAATGTCACGTATTGGAAATTGGATTTCCGTCATGAGTCTAGGAAAGGGATGTACTCCTTTCTGCTTTGAGACACTCTAGAAAATGCCTCGGGGCTATGCACTCTGGGTAACCCCTGGATCCTCCAAGATCGATTTCCTGAACACACGTTTCCCGGTCCTATAGGACCAATCCATCGGCTCCGTAGAGACCGTTATAACCGAGGCGCCTCGCAATCCAGCTACCGCATAGGTAAAAATATAACAATATCAGGGCATGCAAAACCCTGACACCACCCATTGCTAGTAAGATACATCATGTCCTCCTTGGGTTCCGTTATCCCGTTTTAACTCATACCGAGGTGTGAGGCTCGCGAATTAACGCTATACACAAAGCGTAGCTATATTAAAGCTATACTTTGATCATTAACTACAAGACTCTGCTTTTCAACAAAAGCTTTGATCACTGCATCTCAGCATGCCACACAGGCAATTCATGCCATGCGACTGATATCTATCGATATATAACCTCTGAGCTCTTTCGTCTCAGAGAAGGGCGTTAAGCAAGAGAATAAATTCTACGCCGCCAAACAGATATATATTTAATAGAAATCAATAAACATAGAATAAAATCCAATGTCAGACACACATCCATTTACAATTTCGTTCTGGGTCTGAACGAAACCGGAGGCACCTTATTCCTCGTCCCGTATGTCCAATACAGGAGAGAGGTCCTTGCATATCCGGTCGATCTCCAAGTATGTCTGGACGATCACCACTTATTACCTTGTCTTGGGTGTACAACCCAATCAAGACATCAATAATCATCCAAACAATGTGAAGACCTCCGGTCTTCAACCACCGTCTTCTTCGTCGAATCAGTTATTCAGAATGGGTATAAACCAGGCCTTTTTGAATAACTCGCGTATATAATAAACAAGTGCTATAAAAACACAACATACGCCTCATTCCAATTCTGATATTCTTTTATTCAAATATTCATATACATTGGGAAAGGTTCCCATTAATTTTATCAAAGATAAATCCTTTAAATTTATTCTTTAATCTTCCTTTGGATGTCAACTCAAACCATATTAAGGTTTTCCAAACTAGTCGGGATTAGCGCACCTTACCGAAGTAATCATTTATTTAATTTCCAATCCCAGTTTATTCATATCATGGAGCAAAGCTGGTAATACTCCACAACTAACACCACGGTCTTATTGGTAAAATTACTTACCATTTCCTGTTCATATCTAACTATCGCTAGGAGAAAAACTGGCGATACTCCATTCTCGATCATTTCCCAAATTAGATAATTTAAATTATCACATTCCCTTTTCCAATCTATTTAAAGATTCATTAAAACTCCACTTAGTTTTAATCTTCCGAAAAATCAATGTTAATGAATATTTAACTTTGGAAACACAAACATGTCGCATCGGAAATCTCATCGTACTATTGATTTCTGCCGATATATAACCTCTAAGCTCGTACGTCTCAAAGAAGGGTGTTAAGAAAAAGAATAAATTCTCCACCGCCAAAGAGATATATATATTTAGCGGAGATCAACCATACAGTTCGAAATACAATGATAGACATGTAATCCTGCCTTTAACTGGGTTAAAGAACGAATGTCATTTAAAACACAGTTCACGATAAATCCAAATCACATTCCATTAATTATAGAATCTTCACGGAAAAACAAATCAATATATAATCGATATCTATTTTCGTATCCGACTAATAATATAAATGGAATAACGACAAAGCCTTTTAAATTCCATATGTATTAACAGTCTTCCTACACAGAAGTTCACTTCGATTATTATCAATCAAAATTCCATTCAATTCCAATTGAATATAATAAATTGGAAAATGTTACTTTGGAAAATTCCCATTAAATCTTAAGAAAAAGATTTATAAATTCCACATCACGTTTCACTGTAAATCGGGTTAAAGAACGAATGTTGTTAAAAACACAGTTCATAATGAACTCAATTCACATTCCATTTTCAGTTCCAATTAAATGTAATTATTTGGTAATTCTTCTTTAAATCTTAATTAAAAGATTTATTCTTTTCACACTGGGTTTAAGAATAATGTCATTTTCACGACAAACCCAAAATCCCATCAGTCTCTAACTGTAAATTAGTAAGAGAACAATTCCCTAAGTATTAATCCCGTAGGCCGAAACCAACATAAGATTAATACCTAGGAAACCATTCAACTTAGTTAATCTCCAGTCAGTTTCTAAATTTCTTAACTCCATTGGGTTTAAGAACTGTATTATTAAAGATACCATTCATGACAAACCCAAAATCCAATTTGATATTAAATACAAGGCTCTGAATAGAAAATATATCGGCTTATATTCAATATCAAATTCTGAAACCAACAAATATTGTATTGGAATAACAATATATATATATATATATATATATATATCTTCCAAACTCCTCCACAATATCCGTATAATCATGAAATCCCATATCGAAATATTTCGAAGATAATTTCGATTCAAATCCGTTCCAATTCATATATTTGAAATTCCGGTTATTTTTAAAACCATTTCAAATCCAATTTAATTATTTAAAAATATTGGATTGTAATTCTAGTTCATAACTAGTTCTTTCGATAAAATATATTTTTATCTTTTCAAATATGGAATTTTTCAACCCAATTCTTTCCAAATGATTTATTATGATTTTACACAAATTATTGATATTTTTAATAATTTTATCAAGGCCCGTACAGTTGATTTCCATAAACGGTCATCGAACTGCACTTACAACGACCTTTTCCAAATTTGATTTGGACATAATTCCAAATCCAACCATTAGATTTCAAATCTCTTATATTCGTTAAAAGCTCTTTTCGATACAAACCCAACGGTTTCAATTTTAGGAGAATCCGACGGTCGAATCTCCCGTAATGTCCGTTCGAAGTCAATGGTCGAAATTCGCGAACTGCCGCGGCGCGGCGCGTTCTATTCAGACCACTAATGTATATAATATACATTATATATATTTCATCGATTTCCATTTGAAACAAGTTTTATAAATCGTTTTAAATTTGTTTTCAAAACGATTTCAACTTCATATTCAATTTCAAATCAAAATTGAATATTCCATATCAATAACATATAAATGATAATATTTTCAAAACATTAGATTTTGAAATCACTTCCTTTTCGATATTCATTATAAAAATGAATAAAATCGATATAAATATCGTTCACGTCAAATGGGGTTAATCTAATGAACACGGCTTTATATATTTAAATATTTTCGTATCCATCCCAAATCGGACATCAAAAATCATATTTTGATCCTTTACTGTATATTATTTTAAAATATTCATTCTTTCTGAACTGGAATCAGACACAGTCAATTACCATATAATGTGATTTATATGGATTTCATACAACATATGTATACAACAGCCATGATAAACAATCAACCATCATCCAAAGTGCATTCTACACTGTATAAGCATTAAATATAAATATTCAATGCTTACAACAGTTTGTCAACCAAACAATCGACATACAGCTAATTATTGGGACTAGTGTATGTCATATATCATCCCAATGCCCGTGTGGGTTTCAATCAATCAAACACAGATTTTATTTGTGTAGTTGGGCGATGTGTAAAATTTATCATCCCAATCAATATCAATCAAATGTGTGTACATAAACGAATCATCCGATTTGTAAATGAATATTTATTTTATTCATATACACGTTAAAATTATATTTTTAATGAAACATTATTTTATTCAATACATGTATATTTTATTCCACATCACAAACACCAACAATTTCACATCACAACATACAATCGAACAAGTCGTCCATGGTCTGTGGACGATGGGTGTCGGGTGCTGCTAAGCACCGTCTGCATCCTAGTATATATTTTAACTAGAAAACAAAAATTAAAGTGAGAAGTTCTCACTGTGGGTTCCACTCCTCCATTTTTATTTCTGAATTTCAGAACAGTTCTGACTTGGCTGAAACTCTAACGCAATCTTCTTCACGCTGTTCATAGTAAAAATCACATTTTTATTTCGATTCTAAAAATTATATTTTTACTTCGCTAAAAATTATATTTTTAATACTCTACATATGTAAAAATCGGATTTTTAATGTCGCTACATGTACATAAAAATCATATTTTTATAACTCTACTACATAGATAAAAATCATATTTTTAACACGATGTTTACATTATAAAAATCACATTTTTATATCGCTATTACATATATAAAAATCGGACTTTTATCCAACTAATAATTATTTCTTTGTATGACCATTTTATAAATAACATATATAATCTAAAAATCATATTTTTATCTTTATAAAAATATTCCCATGCCATACACTAGTTAAAAACCATATTTTTAATCATGCCAAAAATATTTCTTTCCTACGATAAAAACCCTATTAACTAAAAATGATATTTTTACATAACTAAAAATCATAACTTTA
The DNA here is from genome assembly GCA_030737875.1 of Allium sativum. NCBI lineage: Eukaryota > Viridiplantae > Streptophyta > Magnoliopsida > Asparagales > Amaryllidaceae > Allium > Allium sativum. The sequence goes on from CM060924.1 coordinate 384,886,861, forward strand.
TGTAATTGAAATCATAACTTTACATAAATAAAAATCAAAAATTTACTTGCTTCATACGTCAAAAAACATAGAAGCTTTAAAGTGGAGAAAACTCACATATTTTCTATCATACTGATTTGTTGTTCTGGTTCCAGAATTTGCAAATGAGCTCCAATCTTCACACCATCTTATTTTCCAGTTTAAACGCGCCATTCTGGACAACTTTCTCCTAGTGGTCTTCCGAAAATGTGCCATTTCGCCGGAAATCGCGAAATGACAGTATTTGGACATCAGACTTTGGACGCGTTTTCTGAACAACTCCGCAGTCCAAAATATGACTTCCATATACTCAAATCGAAGAGAAAATCGTGCTCTTCGATTTTTGGTAATGAGGAGTTTTATCCAGAAATGCACGGTTTGGGAGTTATTGGCGAAATAGTGATAGGGTGTTATTTGCAAAACGGAAATTTTTGTTGAAAAGAGAGATTTTGGATTTTTGCGGCCCAAGGCCAAGGGGAGGGCGACCGGCAGCGGCAGCGGGCCTGATGGAGCGTGCATAGGCTGCAACAAGGTGGTGGTGGGGTGGTGGTGGCCCACGGCAGCGGGGTTTGGTGATTTGGGGCCTAGGGTTTTCAATTTGAAGAGAGAAAGAGGAGGAGAGAGAGGAGAGGAGGAAGAGGAGGTGGAGGGTGGTGCGGCGGCGCTATTGGGAGGGAGCGGCAGTGTGGAAGTGTGGGTGGAGGGGGGGGCAGAGGAACGTCGGTTTCTCTTTTTGGTTTCTGAACGAAGAAAGAGACCTAGAGAAAGGGGGTTTTGAAATTTTAATATTTAATTTAGTTTATTTCCAAAAAATTACTTTATCATTCTAACTCCAAATCGTACCCAACAACAGTTGTCCTAGCTAATTACCCCTATTCCGAATATAATGGGATATGTCCCGTAAGCTAATTCGACTGTTTTCGATCAGTTTTTCTCAAAATTAAAATATGAATCAATACATTGAATTTTAACGTACATTTTAATTTAATGGGGCCACATACTGACTCCAAAAATTCCGAAAAAATAAATCTAGCTATGTTTTGACGATACGGTTCTAACAAAACTAATTTCGTCGAATTTGGAGATCGTTTGTCGATTAAATTCAAACTGAATTGACCAAACACGTTTAAATCCGCCACGCTCACATATTGATTCCAAAAATTATGACAATTGGAATCTAGCAATAATTTGACATTCCGGATCCAACGAAAGTGGTCTCGTCGAAAACGGAGGTCATTTGCAAAATCGCTATTTTTAAGGGCTATATTTCCATAACGACTATTCTGAATTTTCAACTGGACATAACTTTTTATTCCCACTATGAAATTTTGATTTTTCAGATTCATTGGAAAGATATTTTCAAATAGATTCTAATATTTTTGGTTTCGCTAAAATCCGGTTCATTTGGATCCTGTACGTTTATTTGAAATTTTAAATTTGAAATTGAATTTTCAAACTGCCGCGCCATTTTCAATTCCTTTTATAATTAAAATAAATAATTATATTCTAACTCCGATTCAAATAAATATATACGTTCTAATTCTGTTTAAAATAAATTTCTAGTCGTTGTTATTTAAAATAAATCATTTTAAATATTCAAAATTCATTAAAATTGCCAAAATAAAAATTTTAAATTGGTTCTGATTTTCCGGGTTGTTACAATCTCCCCCAATTAAAATCTTTTCGTCCTCGAAAAGGAACGGAGCTGAAAGTTGTTTAACTAACCAACTCAACTTTCAGTTTGGCTTTCATTCTTCAACTTTTCAGTTTCTAAGAATTTCTAATTTTTCAAAAATTAGGCTAACACCCTAATTCGAAAAATTTCGCCATAACCTCCTTTGTACGAGGAGCATCGGGAAAATTCCCAAACCGCCACACATGCCCACTCATCTCAAAAAGAAAAACAAAAAGCCAAGCGGCTAGCCAATCGACTCATAAAATCATCCAAACCCAATAAATTTGTAAACATCTACCTATTTGTCATGCATACAATTTTATTCCTCTTCTCTAGCCTCCTTGCTATGACATATTCAATGTATATACATGTATATGCATGCAATTGCAATCATTTTCAATTCAGTTCAACATTTGATACAATTTGGCTAAATTTACCTTACATTCACATAATGGTTTAAATGAATAATCACAGAACACAACCATCAATCAATTATTGGATTAAGATTTCAAATGCATAACTTTAATATATATATATATATATTCAAAAATCATATTTTTGATGCCAAGTCACAACAATTAAATCCTATCTAGTTTTGGTTCTCACACCAGTCAATTGGAAATATATAGATATCGCACCTTCGACACTCGAACATAAACACTGATGTTAAAGCTTCATCATCAGAATTATCCCTGGGCGGCTAGAGTCTGATTCTATATCTATCCAGTATATTGGAGGCTTCGTATATATGCTAGCTAGGCGTATACGCAAATCTCTATATACTGGATTGCCCAAATTCAAAATAAAATAAATAATCAAATACGTATAATAAGATTTAAATTTTCAAAACAAAATTTGTTTTAACTTTTATTTTAAAAATAATATTCTTTCGACTCATTCTAGGATACTACTGATCCTATCTTTAACGAGTCATTCTCATTGGATATTAGTAATCCAATCTCTGATGAATTCTTTCGTTTGGTTCTAATGTGTCTTGTTCTCGAGCTCTGTAAACCAAAGCTCTGATACCACGTGTAACGACCCAAACTTCCCCAAAAGGAAAGGCCGGATTGTAATGAGAACACGAAAAATCAGAACATAAACAGTAGAACATTTTATTGCTTATCACAACAATTCGATTAGAATACAAGAATATACAGAGCATGAATAAATATTATACATCAGAAAAATATTAGAGATAACAAATTATAATGCAGCGGAAAATAATACAAAAACTACTGAAAGAGATACACGGATACAGAGCTTTCCGAATATCGTTACAGCTGTAAACCAGGATCGTGTGAATATAAATCTGCAAAACCAAAACTACTAGATGCCCGTGTGGAAAATAGGGGCACCCAGAGTTTAGGTTAAAACAATAAACTCCAAGTCAGTCATGTGACTGGTGTGAGAACTAAAACAGTTATTTAAACTTTACTTTAAAATGGAGTAAATCAAGGGACCACGCCGTATAACACATAACGGGTTTCCTCCCAAGAATACTAGTGCATAGGATAAACAACGCAATGCTTTTTGGAAAAATGAAGCTATTATAAGACCCAGGTCCCATCACACAATGCAACACTAGACGGAGGATAGGGTTTTCCCTTATAATAGCCAAACATGCTTGTACGTATAAAACAAATCATTTGATATTATTATAAGTGTATAGTGTCAAAACAACTTCAAATATAAATGTATCAATCCTAGACGACATAGGTACCATATATCATGTCGCCATACTAGGCTCTATATTCAAAACCGAAATGTCACGTATTGGAAATTGGATTTCCGTCATGAGTCTAGGCAAGGGATGTACTCCTTTCCGCTTCGAGACACTCTAGCAAATGCCTCGGGTCTACACACTCCGAGTAACCCCTGGATCCTCCAAGACCGGTCCACACTTACGTTAGTGGATTGGCAATTCCTGAACACACGTTTCCCGGTCCTATAGGACCTATCTGTCAGCTCCGTAGATACTGATATAACTGAGCCGCCTCGCAATCCAACAACCACATAGGTAAAAATATAATAATGTCAGGGCATGCAAAACCCTGATGTAACACCCTACCTCCGCTAGGGTCACTCACAAAGGGAATGCACTAGTTTTGGAGGGGTATTATCAAGATAACATCACAGAATTATCACAAGACAGACAATCAATATAAAAAAATTAAGTAAACAGCGGAAGAATTTATGAGCAAAACAGAACTTCATTTTATTCCAAAATAAACCATGTCTCTTACAAACATTTCAAATAACTTCATTACAACTGTCTTGTAATAATAGCCAAAGAAGCAATAACTTAAAAACAGAAAAACAGCTTATTCCCCAAGTGCAGTAAAAAGAAGCAGCCATAGCAAACCATACATGCTGAGCCAAAGCAAGTGATATCCAAGCTAAGAGCTAGTGTTTCCTCCCTGAGAACCGGGGGGGGGGGGGGAATGAAAGAAAAAGAGGCGAAAGGAAAAGGGTCAGTCATAAAGACTGAGTAAGTACTAGTGACTTTCAGTGTAAAAACGGTTAAAACAACCTGCCATGTATGAACTGGAACTAAACTTAAGAATGGTGTCAAGGTGAACAAGATAGACTAAGGTGATCAGGATAAGTCAAGACAAGTCAAGTAAAGCATCACATGTTCGAGATTCGTTGCATCGACTGTACTAGTATACTAAGCCAATATCACAAGTTAATCACGAAATAAATCCCACGGCCCAATATCATGAAATGACCCTGAAACGGGGTCTGACCCAAGTACGGGGTCCTACGGAGCGATTATCTAGTCGATCGGCTCCCTACAAGTTCTAGCTCGCCAAGTGTCCGTGTCATACGGCTAATCACGAATGTAGTCACCTGTCTTGGGTCCACCTTCGTGTGTATCAGCCCTAGAGTGTCAACCCCTGACACGATTCAAGATGCACAGATAAATCTACGGATACCCAGTGTCTGCCTAGGAATACGTGCACGACCGTAGCCCACCGAACCTACACTGGCGTACCCCACTGCCGTCGTTCACCTCTTACAATCAGCCCAGTAATCGTGCCCCACCCGGCCTCCCCAGGGTACCTTGATACATCTAGAGGGTTACTGCTGAAAAGGGTCGTGTCTAGGGTTTCGCCTAACAGATTAGGTCATGTAATTCGTGACCTAACCCGCCTAACCGATTAAGTCATGTAATTCGTGACTTAATCCTTTTCCAGTCTAGTCATATCAAGATGGTTAAGTATGTCATTTAAATTCGTGACTTAACCCGCTTACGTGTCATGTCAAGTTGGCTAAGTGTTGTCGTTTCAAGTTCATGACTTAGCCCTACAAATCGTGTTCAAGTTGGTTAAGTTGTCTTTTCATGTTCATGACTTAACCCTAATTGGCATTAATTGATTCGTTAATGCACCGAACCACTCACATTGGATCCTATTGTTCGTAGCCACTGGATTTGCCGGGCGGTTCCGGGCAGGTTTACGCTACGAACTCAACCCAACCTCGGGTTTCAAGCGTGATGTGACCAACTACCCACATTGGATCCTATTGTTTGTAGCAACTGGATTTGCCGGGCGGTTCCGGGCAGATTTACACTACAAACTCAACCCAACCTCGAGTTGGCCACTTTCCTTTTTTCTAAAGTCATGCCCATGTTCTTATCAGATTCGTGCTATTTTCATAGCATGTTCATATGTCAATTTCGTGCCCAACTAAGGCATGTTCCAAGTCAAGTTATGGCATGTTCAAGTCGAGTTTTCGTGCCATATTTCATGTTCTACTTATGCCAAATTTCACGGTTTATGATTATAATCAACTCAAGTTTTGCCTATTCTACCCAATCGTTTCCCCAACGTATATAAACGTACTTCGTTCGCAAGCATAAACAATTCAAGAGATAAAGGGGAATAACACCAAACATGTGATAGGCATATGTGACAATTCCAACATCACTTGCATAATAAACAGGCTATAACATATCACATGGTTTCAATACTAACATGATGATAACTTGGCATAATAATGGTTCCAACTTGGTTTAACATGATGATTTCAACTTTACATCATAGGCATAATAATCCTTACGGGCATAATAATCATTTTATTACAAACATGAAACATTAAAGGCATGGTAATTCTAATAGGCATAGTGGATTCCAATTTAGCATTTTTAACATAATGATTCTCATCTAGCATTATAAACATAATGATTCCAACTTTTCATCATAACCTAGCAATTCCCAATTTGTCCTTAACATGATAGGTATATTAACATCACAGGCATAGTTTCATTAATATCATAGACATGGTTTAATTAGCATCATAGGCATGGTTTAATCAACATGAGGATTTCAATGAACATAATGATTCCATGGACATGTATTTGTTCAACTTGCAATAAAATTAAGCCCAAGTGATTCATAACAACCTCAACATCATGATAAGTTTAACTTGCAACATTAACATAGCAATATTCCCAAATTTTGATTCAAAGTTAAACAATATAAACATGGATTAATAATAGTTCTTAATTCCGGTTTCAATTCATAGCATGTCCATGTTATTTTAGCGTTTTTGCCTAAAAAGTGACATAGAACTTACAATATGAAGCAAGCAATCCAAATCAAAACTTTAAATCAAATAGCCCCAAATCCGTTATCTAAAGCGTCGTAGTTGTTGTAGCTTCTAGTTGTAGCCTTCAAGAATCATCCTTCGTCTTCTTTAATTTTTGTTCTTTGTATTTCTAATTTAGAGTTCTAGGTTTAATGGAGGCTGCATGAGTGCTAAAATGAAATAGTATGATTTAGGCTAGGTCTTAGTGTCTTTAAATAGTTGTAGGCAACTCATTTAGGCCATTAGATCAACCCCAGAGTCAATCCGGACCATCAAAACACATACCGGGCTTCAAAATTGGGTTCTGGGCCAAACCAGGCCGACCAGGTCGACCTGTAGGGGGGGGGGGGTCGACTCTAGGTCGACTCTAGTGTCGACCTGGCCTGGGGAGGTCGACTCTAGGGTCGACTCGGTTCTGTCTGCCAGAAAGTCTGCTGAAACTTGTTTTGGCCATATCTTGGTCATACGGACTCCGATTTTCGAAAACTCGGACTCTATTTCACGTATTTTTTCGAGAGGAACGCAATGGTGAAGTCCATTTTACCTAATTCCTGATTCTTAAATTAATTATCCTTATTTTACTATCTTTTCCGTTACACACACCGTTACCGAACTAATTTTTCTTCTCTTCCAAATATTAATTAATTCTTCTTATGCATCACCATTATTTACCTATCTAAACATATTTTTATATATTTTATTTCATTTTTAATTATACCTTGATTTCTTGTTTTCACATGTTGTTAAAATTCGGGTTGTTACATTCTCCCCTCCTTAAAGGATTTCGTCCCCGAAATCTTCAAGTTAAGAAGAATGTGTCCTACCATCCATCATCCATCTACTCAAAACATCATCCACAAGAAACCATGGTCCTTAAAAGACTTCTAATGTTTTATGAACACATGCAAAGAGTGTGTGTATATGTTCCTTATCTAATGCTAATGATCAGGCCTGATTGATTTTCTAAATGCAAAATATGTTTAGTGAAATGAATCCAATATGTATGCAAAATTTTCCTATTATAATTCATAATTTCTACATGAGTGCACAAATATTCAATCATATGCAACAACCAAATGATAGCACAACCAAGTTTCCAAAATAATCACTCATGCATATGCAAGTATGAAACTTTGACTGAGCCGATCTAGTGCCTAATGTGTATTCATGCATCCACGAGCAACCACTTGCGACCACTTGCAACCATTTTGCAATCATAACATGTTTCAATTACATGTTTACATCCAAAAAGATTCTACCTATGGTTCTCAAGATAGGATCGAGGAGATAACAAGATAAAACAAAGCATCTAGAAAAAGAAGTTAAAGATGTACCCCCGGAAGGTCCGGTCTGCTTCTTAGGGCAGTCCTTGCTGATGTGTCCAGTCTCCCCACAATGAAAACATTCACCTTGATTTCTCTTCCTCTTTCTACAATCCTTGGCTATGTGCCCTTCCGTACCACAGAAATTGCATTTCCTTTTATCACGTGAGTTGTCGTTCTTGCCTCCTTTCTCGGGGTCTACCTTCTTATTCTGAGAATCGTTGGGCTTGACCTCTTTCTTGCCCTTCTTATCTTCCTTATATAGTAGGGCCATATCCACCAAGCTTTCAAAGGTCGCCCCCATGGGCACATGAGTCATGGCCAAACCATGTAGTGGCTCGTTCAAGCCTCGTGCAAAACGTAGCGCCTTTTTCTGAGGAGTGTTGACTAACTCCAATCCGAAGCGAGCAAGCTGATTGAAACGGTTCACATATTCTTTAACTGTCATATTTCCTTGTTTGAGGGCCAGAAACCGTTCCATTTGGAGACTCTCCTCTGCCGATGACAAGAACTTAAGAACAAATCTCCCTCTAAAGTCCGCCCAAGTCTCAATGGGCCTAGTAGCGTTGGTGACTTCCCACCAATAAGAAGCTTCCTCTTTCATGAGCCACGCCGCCAACTGTACTTTCCTATTGTCCTCTACCTCAAAGATAACAAACAAGTCTTCGGTTTCCTTCAACCAATTCCGTGCCTCAACAAAAGTCTCAATTCCTAGGAAATCCTTTCCGCCCATGGCCTTAAAGTCCTTGCATATCTTTGAAAAAGCGGTTTCTCGCGGAGGTTAAGGAGGAGGATTGGCTAGGCCTTCCACATTAGCCCGAGCCCCGAGGAAACGACGGAACCAAGTGGGTATATTGACACCCTCGGGAAGATTAAGATCGTCGGCCATGATAAGCTGAAAACGAAAAAGGAAAAGATTCAAACGAGGAAACAAAGATAGTGCTAATGGCTTTTTGGGGAATAACCTTTTGAAATAAACCAACTTTTCTTGAAAAGTGCTTCTTTGTAAATGGTTTTGAAAAAAGAAATTCAAAAGGTTTTCAAAACTTTTGCCCAGTCTTGGTAACCTTCTGCTCTGATATCAAATGTAACACCCTACCTCCGCTAGGGTCACTCACAAAGGGAATGCACTAGTTTTGGAGGGGTATTATCGAGATAACATCACAGAATTATCACAAGACAGAACATCAATAAAAAAAATTAAGTAAACAGCGGAAGAATTTATGAGCAAAACATAACTTCATTTTATTCCAAAATAAACCATGTCTCTTACAAACATTTCAAATAACTTCATTACAACCGTCTTGTAATAATAGCCAAAGAAACAATAACTTAAAAACAGAAAAACAGCTTATTCCCCAAGTGCAGTAAAAAGAAGCAGCCATAGCAAACCGTACATGCTAGGCCAAAGCAAATGATATCCAATCTAAGAGCTAGTGTTTCCTCCCTGAGAACCGGGGGGGGGGGGGACAAAAGAAAAAGAGGCGAAAGGAAAAGGGTCAGTCATAAAGACTGAGTAAGTCCTAGTGACTTTCAGTGTAAAAACGGTTAAAACAACCTGTCATGTATGAACTGGAACTAAACTTAAGAATGGTGTCAAGGTAAACAAGATAGACTAAGGTGATCAGGATAAGTCAAGACAAGTCAAGTAAAGCATCACATGTTCGAGATTCGTTGCATCGACTGTACTAGTATACTAAGCCCATATCACAAGTTAATCACGAAATAATTCCCACGGCCCAATATCATGAAATGACCCTGAAACGGGGTCTGACCCAAGTACGGGGTCCTACGGAGCGATTATCTAGTCGATCGGCTCCCTACAAGTTCTAGCTCGTCAAGTGTCTGTGTCATACGGCTAATCACGAATGTAGTCACCTGTGCTGGGTCCACCTTCGGGTGTATCAGCCCTAGGGTGTCAACCCCTGACACGATTCAAGATGCACAGATAAATCTATGGATACCCAGTGTCTGCCCCGGAATACGTGCACGACCGTAGCCCACCGAACCTACACTGGCGTACCCCACTGCCGTCGTTCACCTCTTACAATCAGCCCAGTAATCGTGCCCCACCCGTCCTAGCCCCAGGGTACCTTGATACATCTAGAGGGTTACTGCTGAAAAGGGTCGTGTCTAGGGTTTCGCCTAACAGATTAGGTCATGTAATTCGTGACCTAACCCGCCTAACCGATTAAGTCATGTAATTCGTGACTTAATCCTTTTCTAGTCTAGTCATGTCAAGATGGTTAAGTATGTCATTTAAATTCGTGACTTAACCCGCTTACGTGTCATGTCAAGTTGGCTAAGTGTTGTCGTTTCAAGTTCATGACTTAGCCCTACAAATCGTGTTCAAGTTGGTTAAGTTGTCTTTTCATGTTCATGACTTAACCCTAATTGGCATTAATTGATTCGTTAATGCATCGAACCACTCACATTGGATCCTATTGTTCGTAGCCACTGGATTTGCCGGGCGGTTCCGGGCAGGTTTACGCTATGAACTCAACCCAACCTCGGGTTTCAAGCGCGATGTGACCAACTACCCACATTGGATCCTATTGTTTGTAGCAACTGGATTTGCCGGGCGGTTCCGGGCAGATTTACACTACAAACTCAACCCAACCTCGAGTTGGCCACTTTCTTGTTTTCTAAAGTCATGCCCATGTTCTTATCAGATTCGTGCTATTTTCATAGCATGTTCATATGTCAATTTCGTGCCCAACTAAGGCATGTTCCAAGTCAAGTTATGGCATGTTCAAGTCGAGTTTTCGTGCCATATTTCATGTCCTACTTATGCCAAATTTCACGGTTTATGATTATAATCAACTCAAGTTTTGCCTATTCTACCCAATCGTATCCCCAACGTATATAAACGTACTTCGTTTGCAAGCATAAACAATTCAAGAGATAAAGGGGAATAACACCAAACATGTGATAGGCATATGTGACAATTCCAACATCACTTGCATAATAAACAGGCTATAACATATCACATGGTTTCAATACTAACATGATGATAACTTGGCATAATAATGGTTCCAACTTGGTTTAACATGATGATTTCAACTTTACATCATAGGCATAATAATCCTTGCGGGTATAATAATCATTTTATTACAAACATGAAACATTAAAGGCATGGTAATTCTAATAGGCATAGTGGATTCCAATTTAGCATTTTTAACATAATGATTCATCTAGCATTATAAACATAATGATTCCAACTTTTCATCATAACCTAGCAATTCCCAATTTGTCCTTAACATGATAGGTATATTAACATCACATGCATAGTTTCATTAATATCATAGACATGGTTTAATTAGCATCATAGGCATGGTTTAATCAACATGAGGATTTCAATGAACATAATGATTCCATGGACATGTATTTGTTCAACTTGCAATAAAATTAAGCCCAAGTGATTCATAACAACCTCAACATCATGATAAGTTTAACTTGCAACATTAACATAGCAATATTCCCAAATTTTGATTCAAAGTTAAACAATATAAACATGGATTAATAATAGTTCTTAAATCTGGTTTCAATTCATAGCATGCCCATGTTATTTTAGCGTTTTTGCCTAAAAAGTGACATAGAACTTACAATATGAAGCAAGCAATCCAAATCAAAACTTTAAATCAAATAGCCCCAAATCCGTTGTCTAAAGCGCCGTAGTTGTTGTAGCTTCTAGTTGTAGCCTTCAAGAATCATCCTTCGTCTTCTTTAATTTTTGTTCTTTGTATTTTTAATTTAGAGTTATAGGTTTAATGGCAGCTGCATGAGTGCTAAAATGAAATAGTATGATTTAGGCTAGGTCTTAGGGTCTTTAAATAGTTGTAGGCAACTCATTTAGGCCATTAGATCAACCCCAGAGTCAATCCGGGCCATCAAAACACATACCGGGCTTCAAAATTGGGTTCTGGGCCAAACCAGGCCGACCAGGTCGACCTGTAGGGGGGGGGGTCGACTCTAGGGTCGACTCTAGGGTCGACCTGGCCTGGGGAGGTCGACTCTAGGGTCGACTCTAGGGTCGACTCGGTTCTGTCGGCCAGAAAGTCTGCTGAAACTTGTTTTGGCCATATCTTGGTCATAAGGACTCCGATTTTCGAAAACTCAGACTCTATTTCGCGTATTTTTTCGAGAGGAACGCAATGGTGAAGTCCATTTTACCTAATACCTGATTCTTAAATTAATTATCCTTATTTTACTATCTTTTTCGTTACACACACCGTTACCGAACTAATTTTTCTTCTCTTCCAAATATTAATTAATTCTTCTTATGCATCACCATTATTTACCTATCTAAACATATTTTTATATATTTTATTTCATTTTTAATTATACCTTGATTTCTTGTTTTCACATGTTGTTAAAATTCGGGTTGTTACACCTGACACCACCCATAGCTAGAAAGAAACGTCATGTCCTCCTTGGGTTCCCTTATCTCGTTTTTAACTCATACCAAGGTGTGAGGCTCGCGAGTTAATGCTATACACAAAGCGGGGCTATGTTAAAGCAATGCTTTGATCATCAACCACAAGACTCTGATTTTAAACAAAAGCCTTGTTCACTGCATCTCAGCATGCCACACAGGCAATTCATGCCATGCGATTGATATCTATCGATATATAACCTTTGAGCTTGTACGTCTTAGAGAAGTGTGTTAAGCAAGAGAATGAATTCTTCGCCGCCAAACAGATATATATTTAATAGAAATCAATCAACACAGAATAAAATCCAATGTCAGACACATATCCATTTACAAGTTCGTTCTAGGTCTGAACGAAACTGGAGGCACCTTATTCCTCGTCCCGTATGTCCAATACAGGAGAGAGGTCCTCGCATATCCAGTCGATCTCCAAGTACGTCTGGACGATCACCACTTATTACCTTGTCTTGGATGTACAACCCAATCAAGACATCATTAATCATCCAAACGATGTGAAGACCTCCGGTCTTCAACCACCGTCTTCATCGTCGAATCAGTTATTCAGAATGGGTATAAACCATGCCTTTCTGAATAACTCGCGTATATAATAAACAAGTGTTATAAAAACACAACATATGCCTCATTCCAATTTTGAATATTCTTTTATTCAAATATTCATATACTTTGGGAAAGGTTCCCATTAATTTTATCAAGGATAAATCCTTTAAATTTATTCTTTAATCTTCCTTTGGACGTCAACTCAAACCATATTAAGGTTTTCCAAACTTGTCGGGATTAGCGCACCTTACCGAAGTAATCATTTATTTAATTTCCCAATCCCAACCTATTCACCCCATGGAGAAAAACTGGTTATACTCCATAGCTAACACCACGGTCTTATCGGTAAAATTAATTACCATTTCCCGTTCAAATCTAATTAAAGATTTAACTATCGCTAGGAGAAAAACTGGCGATACTCCATTCTCGATCATTTCCCAAATTTGATAATTTAAATTATCACATTCCTTTTTTCAATCTATTTAAAGATTCATTAAAACTCCACTTAGTTTTAATCTTCCCAAAAATCAATATTAATGATTATTTAACTTTGGAAACACAAACATGTCGCATCGGCAATTTCGCCGAACTATTTATTTCTGCCGATATATAACCTCTAAGCTCGTACGTCTCAGAGAAGGGTGTTAAGAAAGAGTATAAATTCTCCGCTGCCAAACAGATATATATTTAGCAAAGATCAACCATACAGTTCGAAATACAATGACAGACATGTAATCCTGCCTTTAACTGGGTTAATAAACTAATGTCATTTAAAACACAGTTCACGATAAACCCAATCACATTCCATTAATTATGGAATCTTCACGGAAAAACAAATCAATATATAATCGATATCAATTTTTGTATCCGACTAATAATATAAATGGAATAACGGCAAAGCCTTTTAAATTCCATATGTATTAACAGTCTTCCTCCACAGAAGTTCACTTCGATTATTATCAATCAAATTCCATTCAATTCCAATTTAATATTATAAATTGGAAAACGTTACTTTGGAAAATTCCCGTTAAATCTTAATAAAAAGATTTATAAATTCCAAATCATGTTTCACTGTAAATCGGGTTAAAGAACGAATGTCGTTAAAAACACAGGTCACAATAAACTTAATTCACATTCCATTTTCAGTTCCAATTAAATGTTAATTAATTGGTAGTTCTTCTTTAAATCTTATTTAAAGATTTATTCTTTTCATATTGGGTTTAAGAACAGTGTCATTTAAAACACAATTCATGATAAACCCAAAATCCCATCAGTCTCTAACCATAAATTAGTAAGAGTACAATTCCCTAAGTACTAATCCCGGAGACCGAAACCAACATCAGATCAATACCTAAAAAACCTTTCAACTTAGCTAATCTCTAGTCAGTTTCCAAATTTCTTAACTCCATTGGGTTTAAGAACAGTATTATTAAAGATACCATTCATGACAAACCCAAAATCCAATTTGATATTAAATACAAGGCTTTGAATGGAAAATATATCGGCTTATATTCAATATTAAATTCTGAAACCAACAAATATCGTAGTGGAATAACGATATATATATATATATATATATATATATATATATATATATATATCTTCCAAATTCCTCCACAATATCCGTATAATCACGGAATCCCATATCAAAATATTTAGAAGATAACTTGATTCATATCCATTCCAATTCATATATTGGAAATTCCGGTTATTTTTAAAACCATTTCAAATCCAATTTAATTATTTAAAAATATTGGATTATAATTCTAGTTCATAAATAGTTCATTTTGATAAAATATATTTTATTTTTCCAAATATGGAATTTTTCATCCCAATTCTTCCTAAATCATTTATTATGATTTTACACAAATTATTGATATTTTTAATAATTTTATCAAGGCCCGTACAGTCGATTTCCATAAACGGTCATCAAACTGCACTTACAGCGACCTTTTCCGAATTTGATTTGGACATAATTCCAAATCCAACCATTAGATTTCAAATCTCTAATATTCGTTAGAAAGCTCTTTTCAATACGAACCTAATGGTTCCAATTTTAGGAGAATCCGACGGTCGAATCTCCCGTAATGTTCGTTCGAAGTCAATGGTCGAAATTCGCGAACTGCTGCGGAACGACGCGTTCTATTCAGGCCATTAATATATATAATATATATTATATATGTTTCATTGATTTCCATTTAAAACGAGTTTTGTAAATCGTTTTAAATTCGTTTTCAAAATGATTTCAACTTCATATTCAATTTCAAATCAAAATTGAATATTCCATATCATTAACATATAAGTGATAATATTTTCAAAACATTAGATTTTGAAATCACTTCCTTTTCGATATTCATTATAAAAATGAATAAAATCGATATAAATATCGTTCACGTCAAAATGGCGTTAATCTAATTAACAGGCTTTATATATTTAAATATTTTCGTATCCATCCCAAATCGGACATCATAATCATATTTTGATCCTTTACTGTATATTATTTTAAAATATTCATTATTTTAAAATATTCATTCTTTATGAACTGGAATCAGACACAGTCAATTACCATATAATGTGATTTATATGGATTTCATACAACACATGTATACAACAACCATGATAAACAATCAACCATCATCCCAAGTGCATTATACACTGTATAAGCATTAAATATAAATATTCAATGCTTACAACAGTCTGTCAACCAATCGATCGACATACAGCTAATTATTGGGACTAATGTATGTCATATATCATCCCAATACCCATGTGGGGTTTCAATCAATCAAACACATATTTTATTTGTGTAGTTGGGCGATGTGTAAAATTTATCGTCCCAATCAATATCAGTCAAATGTGTGTGCATAAACAAATCGTCCGATTTGTAAATGAATATTTATTTTATTCATATACATGTTAAAATTATATTTTTAGTGATACATTATTTTATTCAATACATGTATATTTTATTCCACATCATAAACACCAACAATTTCACATCACAACGTACAATCGAACAAGTCGTCCATGGTCTGTCGACGACGGGTGTCGGGTGCTGCTAAGCACCCTCTCCATCCTAGTATATATTTCAACTAGAAAATAAAATTAAAGTGAGAAGTTCTCACCGTGGGTTCCACTCCTCCATTTTTATTTTCTGAATTTCAGAACTGTTCTGACTTACATGAAACTCCAACGCAATCTTCTTCACGCTGTTCATAGTAAAAATCACATCTTTATTTTAATTCTAAAAATTATATTTTTACTTCGCTAAAAATTATATTTTTAATACTCTACATATGTAAAAATCGGATTTTTAATGTCGATACATGTCCATAAATATCATATTTTTATAACTCTTCTACATAGGTAAAAAACATATTTTTAACACGATGTTTACATATTAAAAATCACATTTTTATATCGCTACTACATTTATAAAAATCGGATTTTTAGCCAACTAATAATTATTTCTTTGTATGACCTTTTTATAAATAACATATATAATCTAAAAATCATATTTTTATCTTTCTAAAAATATTTCCATGCCATACAATAGTTAAAAATCATATTTTTAATCTTGCCAAAAATATTTCTTTCCTACGATAAAAATCCTATTTTTAACTAACCAAAAATGATATTTTTATATAACTAAAAATCATAACTTTATGTAATTGAAAATCATAACTTTACATAAATAAAAATCATAACTTTACATGCTTCGTATGTCAAAAAACAAAGAAGCTTTAAAGCGGTGAAAACTCACATATTTTCTATCGCCCAGATTTGTTGTTCTGGTTTCAGAATTTGCAAACGAGCTCCAATCTTCCACCATCTTTTTCTCCAGCTTAAATGCGCCATTCCGGACAACTTTCTCCTAGTGGTCTTCCTTACGAAAATGTGCCATTTCACCGGAAATCGCGAAAAGACAGTATTTGGACAACAAACTTTGGAAGCGTTTTCTGAACAACTCCGCAGTCCAAAATATGACTTCTGTATACTCAAATCGAAGAGAAAATTATGCTCTTCGATTTTGGTAATGTGGAGTTTTGACCAGAAATGCATGGTTTGGGAGTTATTGGCGAAATAGTGACAGGGTGTTATTTGTAAAACGGGAATTTTTGTTGAAAAGAGATATTTTGGATTTTTGGGGCCCACGGCCAAGGGGAGGGCGGCCAGCAGTGGCGGCGGGCCTGATGAAGCATGGGTAGGCTGCAGCAAGGTGGTGGCGGGGTGGTGGTGGCCCACTGCAGCGGGGTTTGGTGATTTGGGGCCTAGGGTTTTCAATTTGAAGAGAGAAAGAGGAGGAGAGGAGGAAGAGGTGGTGGAGGGTGGTGCGGCGGCGCTAGGGGGAGGGAGCGGTAGCGTGGAAGTGTGTGTTTGTGGGGGGGGGGGGGGGGCTGAGGAACATCGGTTTCTCTTTTTGGTTTTTGAACGAAGAAAGAGAGTGAGAGAAAGGGGGGTTTGACCAAGTTCGTATTTTAATATTTAATTTAGTTTATTTCCAAAAAGTTACTTTTTCATTCTAACTCCAAATCGAACCCAACAACTATCGTCCCTAACTAATTACTTCTATTCCAAACAAAATGGGATATGTCCCGTAAGCCAATTCTACTGTTTCGATCAGTTTTTCTCAAAATTGAAATATGAATCAATACATTGAATTTTAACGTACATTTTAATTTACTGGGCCACATACTGACTCCAAAAATTCCTGAAAAATATATCTAGCTATGTTTTGACGATACGGTTCTAGTAAAAGTAATTTCGTCGAATTTGGAGACCGTTTGAAAAACGATCATTTTCCAGTCCATTAAATTCAAACTGAATTGACCAAACACGTTTAAATCCGCCACGCTCACATATTGATTCCAAAAATTATGAAAATTGGAAACTAGCAATAATTTGACATTGCAGATCCAACAAAAGTGGTCTCGTCGAAAATGGAGGTCGTTTGCAAAATCGCTATTTTTTAGGGTTATATTTCCATAGCGACTATTCTGAATTTTCAACTAGACATAACTTTTTATTCCCGCTATGAAATTTTGATTTTTCAGATTCATTGGAAAGATATTTTCAAATAGATTCTAATATTTTTGGTTTCGCTAAAATCCAATTTATTTTGAATCCTGTTTTAAAATTTGAAATCGAATTTTCAAACCACCGCGCCATTTTCAATTCCTTTTATAATTAAAATAAATAATTATATTCTAACTTTGGTTCAAATAAATATATACGTTCTAATTCTGTTCAAAATAAATTTCTAGTCATTGTTATTTAAAATAAATCATTTTAAATATTCAAAATTCATTAAAATTGCCAGAATAAAAAATTTAAATTAATTCTGATTTTCCGGGATATTACAGATACCTAGGGTACTTGACAAATCATCTAGTCTTTTAGGTGTCCCTATTATACCCCTGCTTTGAGTCCACTGAAACCTCCGACTAATGATAATTCCTCGGCCTTCAATATCTCTAGTCGTCATCATCGACAACCATCTATAAGCTCAAGAGCCTTCTCGAGCAACCATTTTCCATGAACTGAAACATCCTTTAGTCGTCTTCGCATTCGTTGCCTTTCATCGATTAATGAACAATTCATAACGCTTCAAACATTCCACCTTGAATTTAACTCGAATCACGTCCATTCTTGAATCGAAATAAACATCGTTTGGTCAATGCCTTAATGGATCGCCCCAACCCTATGCATCGTTCATGTAACACCCCACCTCCGTTAACGTCACTCACAAAGGGAATGCCTTAACTTTGGTGGAGCATTTTAGTAAACAGAACAGAAACTTACAAGACAGAAAAAAACAGTACTTGAAAAATTTATAACTTTATTTCAACAGAAACCGAAATAAGCTTGGTTACATCCTTTCAAATCACAATATCAGAATTCAAGTACAAAATATCAGTCTTGTACAAAAGCCTTCAGAATGCATAGTTTAAAATCATAATCCCCACAGAAGAAGACAAGCCATACTTTAAGCACTTCAAGCGGAAGAAATATGGATCAAGCTAGAGTATTCCCTTCTACAAAACCTGGGGGGAAACGGAAGAAAGGAGGCGAAACAACAAGGGTCAGACAAAAAGTCTGGCAAGTCCAGTGATTTTAAGTTATGAACAGATAATGATAACATGACATGAAAATAAAACTGGATGAGAGATAACAGTAATAGGTGTAGCGGATATTATAGAAGAACAGAATGAAATAAGCTACCTCTTTTACACTTCTCTGCACTAATACTAGTGTAACAGAATTAGGTGTCACCCTAATGTCTAAACTAAAACAGAAACGGGTACAGAATAATTTCCACAGAAATAGAACGCTAATAATGGGCCTTTACCACCCGATCAGAAACAGATAGAAGCGGAATGCGGATAATGGGCCTTTACCACCCGAACAGAAACATAAACAGATTAATCCCCACGGAAACAGAATGTAGAATTAGGTGTACACTAGTAATTGGGCCTTTACCACCCGAACAGACGGTACCACACAGAAACAGACAGGTGTTGCCACCCAACAGAAATAGACGGTACCAACAGAAACAGACAGAACTAAGGGTACCCTAAAACCCTACCCCAAGCGATCGGCTCCCTAGTACATAAATACCCTATGTCGGCTCCACAGTAGGGTGTATCACTCCCTAAAGTGACAACTAATTGGCACAGACCTATTTACAGATGTCACGGCGTCTTACATCCTCAGAGGCAGATCGGGATCCATGCACGCACATGACCCGGTTGGAACGCACCATCAACACCCCTCGCCATTATCAGAATGAACCGCTTATAATTAGTTCAGTAAGCGTGCCCGGACCCTACCTACTGTTGGGTCAAAGTTTTGATACCAGAAAGGGTTACCGACTAATATGGGTCGCAAACAACAGATGACACAAGTAATTCCCCTCCTAACCTTGTGTCCCCAGACTAACAGATTTCAGATTAACTTGTTTACAAGTTTCAGACATACAGAGTTTAGATCAACTAGTTCACAGTTCAGACAATCAAGTTAACAGGTTTTCAGACTAACGGATCAGATGTTCGGATTAACTGACTTATAGATTAACTGGTTACAGATTAACAGACTTACAGATTAACTGGTTACAGATTAAAAGACTTACAGATTAACCAGTTACAGATTAACCGGTTATAGATTGTCTAACTTTGTATTGGGCCTACAGATTCACGAAACAGGTTTATCAGATTCATTGGTCCAATTGGTTTAACCTTACCCACCCAACACGTTTTAAACATCATATTTATCTCAGATTTTCATTAATTAAATATTAATGCCCAGACCTCTCACATTAGACTGACAGTTTGCGGCTACTGGTTAGGTCGGTTGGTTCCGAGCAGGTTTCTGCCACAAACTGAGTCTAACCTCGGGTTTCAAGCATGTTATGACTAACTTCTCACATTAGAACCTATTGTTTGCGGCCACTGGATGTGCCGGGCGGTTCCGGGCAGGATTACGCCGCAAACTCATTCTAACCTCGAGTTAGCCATATTTATCTTTGCGGCCAATTAATTAATAATTTACCGTTTATGCCCACGCCTAATATATATATGTCAATTATTCAGATTATGTCAATAACAAACTAATCAACTCAACAGATATAGCAGATAACAGATTTTTCAGATTAGGCGACTTAGTGGATTTAGCAGATTAAGCAACATAGCAGATTTAGCAGATAACAGATTAGGCATCTCAACAGATTTAGTTTAGCAGGTTTGGCATTTTCAATAGACTTAGCGGATGACATATTTAGCAGATTTAATATTTCTAAAGGTTCTATTTACATGCCTTGCCTAATCATAAATTAGGCCTAAATTCATATGCCTAAATAATTGTCATGATTCACAATATGATCATATACCCCCTGTTTGCATAAATTCACATAGCACAGAATATGGACATAATTTACCATATAACATATGTTCCTATTTTGGTTAAACTAGCATTGTACAGCAGATTCATATATATTATACCAAATATTACAATGCATGCCACAAATCTAGGTTTTAATCAGGTATCCTATCCTTAGAGTCAGATATTAAATTATGTCCCCAAATCACATATTATCATACATAGCTTGCTCAGATCCAGATCTAGTTTACAACATGTAATATGTATCTAAACTAATTACATGCCTACGATCAAATTTATGCCCCAATTCCTAAGTCATATGTCCAATGTAAATATTATGCCTCAACTTCTCAAGTCGTATGTTCAATATTCTTTATGCCACAAAACTCAAGTCATAGGTTCAATTATATGCCTTTGATTTATGTCCTAAGTTCCAAGTTCAACCTATGTTCTTTCCTCAAATCGGTCACATATCGGTCATGCCCATTTCATGCATTATTCATTTTATTGTCCCGAATATTTTAGCGTATGTTAATCTCTTATGAGATTGGCTCAGGCTCGTGGTAGCCTGGCTATAGAACAGAAAGAGGAAAGAAATACAGAATAAGGTAGATCTAAACAGAACAGAATAGACATAATCTCAGATTCAGATTTACAATTCATGTCACAATCAGAATTAACGTTTATATCGTAAAATAACTGTACTTGCCTTGGTTGGATTAAAGAAAGAACTTTAATTGTTGTAGAATCATTGTAGGAGCTTTAATCTCTAGTTTGATTGAGTTTGGAGGCTAAGAGAATTGCTTAGAGAGCGACGACCATGATCAAGAGGAAGTCCAGCAACATTTTGATGTAAGAATGTTTTGTTATCCATTAGGCTAGGTCTTAGGATGTATTTATAGGTGTAGGAACTCATTTAGGCCCTCAGTTAACCCTAGAACTCACCAGGTCCGTCCAAACACATCACAGCCCCCAAAATCGCACACACACATGCACCAGGTTCGACCAGGGAGGTCGACCCCCAGGTCGACTGCCCAGTCGACCTAGTCTGGGGGGTCGACTGCCCAGTCGACTCCCCAGTCGACCTGGGTCTGGGGGGGTCGACTGCCCAGTCGACCTGGGTCCTGGGCAGGAAATTTCCCACCCAGCCCGCTTCTGGGTTTGAATTCGAATTTTGAATTTGAATTTCGAGCTGTTTTCGATTCTGAAAATTTCGGAAACTTCGAAGGGTCAAATCTCCCTCATACGGACTCCGATTCTTGCAAACTCGGACTCGTTTCCAAGAAAAATTCCGAGACGAACGCAATGGCGCAACCCGTTTCCCTTGATTCTTATTTGAAAAATTAATTATCCTCTGATTTGTTACTTATACGTTCACAGAAAATACGGGGGGTTACAGTCTCCCCTCCTTAAAGGATTTCGTCCCCGATATCTTCAAGTTAAGAAGAATGTGTCCTACCATCCAACATCCATCTACTCAATCATCAATCACTGGCGTCCATTGTCCTTAGAAACTTCTAATGTTGTATGAACATATGTAAAGGTGTGTGTATATGTTCCTTATCTAACGCAAAGATCAGGCGGTCCACTGATTCAGTTGACCTCCTTAATGTGAATTATGCCAGTGCCATGAGTCCAACATGCATGCAATTTTCCTACTTGATACATATCACTTCTATATGAGTGCACAACCATTCAGTCATATGCAACATCCATGTGCTGGGTCAACCATTATGCATCCACAAAAATTGAAAATGCTCACACATCCATATGCAGTATGAGAGTGTTTTCGACCCGATCTAGTGCCTAGTGTGTGTATATGCATCCACGAGCAACCACTAACAACCACTTGCATCCACTTGCAACCATCAAACATAACATGTCTCAAACAAATGTTTACACCCATTAGTTTCTACCTAAAGTTCGAAGATTCGATCGATAGGATACAGTCAAATGATGGAAGCGAGTACAGATAAAACAAAAACTTGGTTCCCATTAGACATGGGTCCTAAGTATCGGCCCTGAAGACCGAAACCAACATCAAATTGACACCCAGAGGATTACCCTCTTTAGATAATGTCAAAACTGGAAATCTTAACCTTATCGGGAATATTCAGATATTTACAGATTACTGGTACAGATCAGGTTACCGAACTAAGCATGATAAAACCCAGAATGTATGCATCCTACCTGACGCCTAACACAGATATCTCTCAAACCCCAATCTATCACAAACAGATTAGTCATAACCCTTATGGGTTTGGGTCTACAACGGAATAAAAAAAAATACTAGTATTAAAGTGCAGAGTATCGATTATAGAATCAAAATGCCAGAATCAGAAAGAGTTTTAACTTAACAATCAGATAAGAAAATTAAACCTTCTACTTAAATTTTCTTATTTCTACCCTATCTACCAGTCCCTTGAGCATTCGCTTGTCCTCCAGAAGTGGGTTCTGCCCTCTGCCCTTGCCCTCGTTTCTTCGGGCAGTCCCTAGTGAAATGTCCCATCTCACCACAGTGGAAGCAAGTGCCCTTCCTTTTTCTGCAATGCTTGTTCAGATGAGTCGAGCTTCCACAAGTAAAGCACTTTTTCCCTTTCTTATCTTCAGACTTCTCATCCTTCTTTTGTGTTTCCTTTTTGGGCCATGCTTTCTTATTTTGTGGTTCTTCCTTCTTTGTCTCTTTTGGGCCCTTGTTTTCCTCGTGCAGTAGTGCGATGTCCACCAATTTCTCGTAAGTCGCTCCCATGGGTACATGGGTCATGGCTAGGCTGTGTAGTGGCTCGTTCAATCCTTTAACAAAGCGGAGAGCCTTTTTATGCTGAGTGTTGACTAAATCCAATCCGAACCTAGCTAGTTGGTTGAACTGGTTGACATATTCCTTGACCGTCATACTTCCTTGCTTAAGAGATAAGAACTTTTACAGTTGTAAACTTCGTTCAGCTTGCGAGAGGAATTTTGTCTCAAACCTTGTTCTGAAATCCATCCATGCTTCAACTGGCCTCTCGGCGTTAGTGACTTCCCACCAATAGGAAGCTTTGTCTTTGAGCAGCCATACCGCCAACTGTACCTTCTGCCTATCGTCCACCTCGAAGATAACGAATAGATCCTCAGTTTCTTTGAGCCAGTTCCTCGCTTCTACGAATGATTCAGTTCCCTTGAAATCCTTCCCACCCATGGCCCTAAAATCTCTACAGATCTTTGAGAAAGAAATTGCACGAGGAGGGGGCGGAGGAGGGGGATCATTTGTTGGACCTGCGGCGGCGGTCCTAGCCTCAAGATATTGACGAAACCAACCGGGAACATGAACACCCTCTGGTATCTCAGATGCTTCAGACATGTTGAAACGAAAAAGGAAATATTCAATACAAAAAGGACTGAAGGAAAGATATATGGCTCTTGGGGATCATGTTTTCCAAAATAAGCTTTATTTTTGAAAATACTTCCTTTCGAAACCTTTTTTTTTTTTGAAAAAAACTTTTATCTAATCTGGTAACCTTTAGCTCTGATACCAAGTGTAACACCTCACCTCCGTTAAGGTCACTCAAAAAGGGAATGCCTTAACTTTGGTGGAGCATTTTAGTAAACAGAACAGAAACTTACAAGACAGAAAAAAACAGTACTTGAAAAATTTATAACTTTATTTCAACAGAAACCGAAATAAGTTTGTTTACATCCTTTGAAATCACAATATCAGAATTCAAGTACAAAATATCAGTCCTGTACAAAAGCCTTCAGAATGAATAATTTAAAATCATAATCCCTACAGAAGAAGACAAGCCATACTTTAAGCACTTCAAGGGGAAGAAATCTGGATCAAGCTAGAGTATTCCCTTCTACAAAACCTGGGGGGGAAACGGAAGAAAGGAGGCGAAACACAAGGGTCAGACAAAAAGTCTGGCAAGTCCAGTGATTTTCAGTTATGAACAGATAATAATAACATGACATGAAAATAAAACTAGATGAGAGATAACAGTAACAGGTGTAGCGGATATTATAGTAGAACAAAATGACATAAGCTACCTCTTTTACACTTCTCTGCACTAATACTAGTATAATAGAATTAGGCGTCACCCTAATGTATAAACTGAAACAGAAACGGGTACAGAATAATTTCCACAGAAACAAAACGCTAATAATAGGCCTTTACCACCCGATCAGAAACAGACAGAAGCGAAATGCGGATAATGGGCCTTTACCACCCGAACAGAAACAGAAACAGATTAATCCCTATGGAAACAGAATGTAGAATTAGGTGTACACTAGTAATTGGGCCTTTACAACCCGAACAGACGGTACCACGCAGAAACAGACAGGTGTTGCCACCCAATAGAAACAGACGGTACCACCAGAAACAGAACTAAGTGTACCCTAAAACCCTACCCCAAGCGATCGACTCCCTAGTACATAAATACCTTGTGTCGGCTCCACAGTAGGGTGTATCACTCCCTAAAGTGACAACCAATTGGCACAGACCTATTTACAGATGTCACGTTGTCTTACATCCTCAGAGGCAGACGAGGATCCATGCACGCACATGACCCGGTTGGAACGCACCATCAACACCCCTCGCCATTATCAGAATGAACCGCTTATAATTAGTTCAATAAGCGAGCCGGACCCTACCTACTGTTGAGTCAAAGTTTTGATACCAGAAAGGGTTACTGACTAATATAGGTCCCAAACAACAGATGACACAAGTAATTCCCCTCCTAACCTTGTGTCCCCAGACTAACAGATTTCAGATTAACTTGTTTACAAGTTTCAGACATACAGAGTTTAGATCAACTAGTTCACAGTTCAGACAATCAAGTTAACAGGTTTTCAGACTAACGGATCAGATGTTCGGATTAACCGGCTTATAGATTAACTGGTTACAAATTAACAGACTTACAGATTAACTGGTTACAGATTAACAGACTTACAGATTAACTGGTTAAAGATTAAAAGACTTACAGATTAATCGGTTACAGACTGTCTAACTTTGTATTGGGCCTACAGATTCACGAAACAGGTTTATCAGATTCATTGGTCCAATTGGTTTAACCTTACCCACCCAACACGTTTTAGACATCATATTTATCTCAGATTTTCATTAATTAAATATTAATGCCCAGACCTCTCACATTAGACTGACAGTTTGCTGCTACTGGTTAGGCCGGTTGGTTCCGGGCAGGTTTCTTCCATAAACTGAGTCTAACCTCGGGTTTCAAGCACGTTATGACTAAATTCTCACATTAGAACCTATTGTTTGCGGCCACTGGATGTGCCGGGCGGTTCCGGGCAGGATTACGCCGCAAACTCATTCTAACCTCGAGTTAGCCATATTTATCTTTGCGGCCAATTAATTAATAATTTACCATTTATGCCCACGTCTAATATATATATGTCAATTATTCAGATTATGTCAATAACAGACTAATCAACTCAACAGATATAGCAGATAACATATTTTTTAGATTAGGCGACTTAACGGATTTAGCAGATTAAGCAACCTAGCAGATTTAGCAGATAACAGATTAGGCATCTCAACAGATTTAGTTTAGCAGGTTTGGCATTTTCGACAGACTTAGCAGATGACAGATTTAGCAAATTTAATATTTCTAAAGGTTCTATTTACATGCCTTGCCTAATCATAAATTAGGCCTAAATTCATTTGCCTAAATAATTGTCATGATTCACAATATGATCATATACCCCCTGTTTGCATAAATTCACATAGCACAGAATATGGACATAATTTACCATATAACATATGTTCCTATTTTGGTTAAACTAGCATTGTACAGCAGATTCATATATATTATACCAAATATTACAATGCATGCCACAAATCTAGGTTTTAATCAGGTATCCTATCCTTAGAGTCAGATATTGAATTCTGTCCTCAAATCACAGAATATCATACATAGCTTGCTCAGATCCAGATCTAGTTTACAACATGTAATATGTATCTAAACTAATTACATGCCTACGATCAAATTTATGCCCCAATTCCTAAGTCATATGTCCAATGTAAATTTTATGCCTCAACTTCTCAAGTCGTATGTTCAATATTCTTTATGCCACAAAACTCAAGTCATAGGTTCAATTATATGCCTTAGATTTATGTCCTAAGTTCTAAGTTCAACCTATGTTCTTTCCTCAAATCAGCCACATATCGGTCATGCCCATTTCATGCATTATTCATTTTATTGTCCCGAATATTTTAGCGTATGTTAATCTCTTATGAGATTGGCTCAGGCTCGTGGTAGCCTGGCTATAGAAAAGAAAGCAGAAAGAAATACAGAATAAGGTAGATCTAAACAGAACTGAACAGACATAATCTCAGATTTAGATTTACAATTCATGTCACAATCAGAATTAATGTTTATATCGGAAAATAACTGTACTTGCCTTGGTTGGATTAAAGAAAGAACTTTAATTGTTGTAGAATCGTTGTAGGAGCTTTAATATCTAGTTTGATTGAGTTTGGAGGCTAAGAGAATTGCTTAGAGAGCGGCGGCCATGATCAAGAGGAATTCCAGCAACATTTTGATGTAAGAATGTTTTGTTATCCATTAGGCTAGGGCTTAGGATGTATTTATAGGTGTAGGAACTCATTTAGGCCCTCAGATTAACCCTAGAACTCATCAGTTCCATCCAAACATGTCACAGCCCCCAAAATCGCACACACACACGCACCAGGTTCGACCAGGGAGGTCGACCCCCAGGTCGACTGCCCAGTCGACCTGGTCTGGGGGGTCGATCGCCCAGTCGACTCCCCAGTCGACCTGGGTCTGGGGGGTCGACTCCCCAGTCGACCTGGGTCCTGGGCGGGAAATTTCCCGCCCAGCCCGCTTCTGGGTTTGAATTCGAATTTTGAATTCGAATTTCGAGCTGTTTTCGATTCTGAAAATTTCTGAAACTTCGGAGGGTCATATCTCCCTCATACAGGCTCCGATTCTTGCAAACTCGGACTCATTTCCAAGCATAATTCTGAGACGAACGCAATGGCGCAACCCGTTTCCCTTGATTCTTATTTTAAAAATTAATTATCCTCTGATTTGTTACTTATACGTTCACAGAAAATACGGGGTGTTAAGTTCACCTATCCATGCTTCCCTCGTTCCAACCGACCCAAGTGGGTGCGACTCAACCTTAGCCGACCCACTTATAACACATAGAACCTGACCCTTTTCATTGCCTCTTTTCACCAACACAGGCCGACCCAACTCCTTTCAAATGACCCGACCCATGACTGGATCATAACCGATCCATACGATTTTCCGGATCCACTTTCCAAAGACCCAAGCATTTTCATTTCGTTTCTGGCCGACCATCATATGCTCAACGACCCATCGGGGGCCCAACGATCCGACCCATTGCGTGCGATCCATCCCATCTTCATTGATCCATCACACCCAAACGACCCATGTAAACCAACCCAATCCGAACTCGTGCCACCCGATCCATCACAGTATAGCCAATCCATTCAAATTCCCACTTGCCCGATCCATCCCTTTAAAACCGACCCAAACTATAGCTAATCACCACCGATCCACCGTAGAACTCGAGCCAATCCATCAATTCCTTCTCATTTTGGTCCATTCGATCCAAACGCCACTGATCCATGCGATCATAACTCAAACTCGATCAACACACACCCGATTTCAAACAATCATCCAATAACACAACCAAGCGATCATCAAACAAGCACTAACACAACAAATAATAATCAACAAGCATGTGATATTCACCAAAGCATGATTAAACAATAAACGAATCAATAAATGGATCTAAACCTGTATAAACATAGAATTATCATATGAATTTACTGTTATAATCTTACTAGATTAGATCCTATGGTGATCCAAATTCAAAGTATACTTACATCAATTAGATATAGGCGAAAACAACTTGAAGTGATGAAAATAAGATCAAATAATCTATATACTTACCTGACACTTCTAGCTTAGTTGGTTAGAGGTGGGCGAATTGGGATGAGACATAGGTCTCAGGTTCGAGGGCCACCTCTACCAATTTCTAGGGTTGACTACCTAGGTAGTGTGAAGGCATTGAAAAACCAGGGTATATCACTACCCGTGGGGTTTACTAAGACCGACAAGCAATGGTTTGAGTGAAGTCTTAGGTTCCACGTGTAACTCAAAAATAATCCATATACTTGGTTGAATCCGGGTGAGAGAAGCTTATCGCTCACGAAATCCACAAAATAGCTTCAAACCAATAGATCTCTAATCCAGACAGCGAAGAACGGTCTTCGAATCAATCACTTTGATGCGATCTACCTTTCTTAGATGTTGATCTTCAATCTTCTAATGTAGATCTATGAATCAGAATGAAGTGCAGAGGTATTTGATGGAGTAGGGAGAATCACAAACTCCAACCAAATAGGGAAATGAAGAAACCAAACAATTCTCCTTGCCTCTACCCTCCTATTTATAGCAAACAACCCCTAGCCTTAATGGGTCTCACTAATCAATCCATTAATGACTAATTAGTCTTTCCAGAAAATGTGCAGCACTAAAACAACGATTCCTTCCAAACCGATGAACCAAATCTTTAATGCGACCACTCTACGAAATTTGAAACATCGTTTCCTTTTCAGCGAATTCGATCCCAGCACTTGATTCGGTCCCAGTCAAAAGTTATGTCCTACACAAATATGACAGGGGAAAAATGGTCACAATTCAAATTGATAAAAATTATGGACATGTCTCACATCCCCATAAACAACCTATCAAAATATGAGAATGAACCAACCCTTATAGAATTAAATAAAAATATTTCACGATCCACTGACATGTAAAATGTGGGTTGTTATGTTCTCCCCCTCCCCTTTTAGGAATTTCGCCCCCGAAATACCAAACAAACACAAGCAACCAAAAACAATTCTGCATGCCTATCATTCCCGAGCAGCCAATCTATCATCCAAACTAACAACTATCAAACCATGCATCCATAGCGTTATCCTAGCACGTGGAATTCTAATAATAGCACAAGTTACAATGGTGTAAGGTGACATGCCATTAATGGGCATACCATTGAAGAGTTCTAGATGGATCGCCTTCATACTATCTACCGTTTCCCATGTACAATCGTCATCAATCTCACTCCACTGTACCTTGACTAGCTTAACTATCTTCCTTCTAAGCTATTTCGTGTCATTCACCACAACCGAAGCGGCTTATGAGGTCTCGAAACTATGGACTCAACATCTAGATCTTCGTATTGATCCGGAGATACCACCACATTCGAATCATGCACACATTTCCGTAGAAATGACACATAGAAAAGATTGTGCACACTTGACATCTTCTCGGGTAAATCCAATCTATATATTTCCAATTCGGTCGAATATCGAAAATGGTCCAATAAACCTTGGAGCTAACTTTCCTTTATTTCTGAACCGAACATCATTCTTCAATGGTGAAATCTTCACAAAACCATATCACCCATGTCAAACTCCAAATCTTTTCGATGGTTATCGGCATAATTCTTCTGATGATCCTGGGCTGCCTTCATTCGTTGCCGAACGATCTTGGTACTATCTAATGTTTCTCTTATCATCTCTGGCCCATGTATCAGCTTATCTCCAGTCTTTAACCAACATGCTAGAGAATTACACGGCCTTCCATACAACGCCGCGTATGGTGCCATCCTAGTGCTCGATTGGAAGTTGTTTTTGTATGCAAACTCGACTAGATGTAGATGGTCTTCCCACAATCCCCTGAAGTCCAATACACAAGCTCTAAGGAGATCTTCCAATACTCGGTTAACTCTCTCGGTTTGACCATCAGTCTGGGGATGATAAGCTGCACATAAACATAACTCGGTTCCCAAAGTCTCTTGCAAACTCTTCCAAATTCCACTTGTGAACAATGGATCTCGATCACCCATTATGCTCTTCGAGATACCATGGAATCAAAGTATCCATTTTATATTTAGCTCAGCCAACTTCATTGTTGTCCAAGTCGATCTGATAGGAATAAACCTTGCACTTTTGGTCAAGCGATCCACGATGACCCAGATTCCTTTATTTCCTGCCCTGGTTCTAGGTAGTCTATCCATATCATCTCCCACTTCCACGTAGGAACTTCCAATGGCTGAAGCAATCCACTCGGCCTTTTCTATTTAGCTTTCACCAACTGACAGTTCATACACTTTGAAATGAAATTTCCAACATCCCTCTTTTTACCCTCCCAGTAGTACGCTCGCTTCATGTCCCGATACATCTTGTTACAACCAGGATGAATCGTCAACTTAGAGTGAT
Source organism: Allium sativum (assembly GCA_030737875.1). NCBI lineage: Eukaryota > Viridiplantae > Streptophyta > Magnoliopsida > Asparagales > Amaryllidaceae > Allium > Allium sativum. Next base: position 384,917,607 of record CM060924.1, read on the forward strand.
GACATTCCCTCGTAACCACATCTATCAATCCATCAACATCATGAACAACCAATCGTCCTTGCTTCTGAAGGAAACCATCTTGATCAACCTCGAATTCCTTGTCTTCTGGTTCCAACTTCTAGATGATCTCGACAAACTTTTCGTCGTGTTTTTGGCTTTCGCCGATCCTTTTGATGAGAGTAGGTTTTATCAATAAGCTTGCCAACATCTCAGACTCTAACTTGAACTTAGGCCTGAAATCAAATCCTGCCAAGTACTCGAGGTGCTTCCAACCTGAAAAAATTGCGCCCAAACTTGCATGTCTTCAATTTAATGCATCTGCAAACCTTTACTAGGAGTATAGGAGATACCAAAATCATACGATGCCAGAAACTCTAACCACCACCGCTTTTGAAGATTCAAATCCTTTTGGAAGAAAAGATAATTCAATGACTTGTGATCTTTAAACCACTCGAATCGAACTCCCAACAGGTAATGTTTCCACATCTTTAGAGCAAACACTATCGCAGCTAACTCTAAAACATGAGTCGGGTAATTCCTCTCATGCGACTTCAGCTATCGACTCGCATATGCCACAAATCTATCCTTCTCCATCGACACTGCTCCAGTTCCAGTACCACATACATCAGTGTATATCACCATTTCTTCATTTCTACTCAGAATCGTCAAAACAGGAGCACTCGTCAGTCTCTCTTTCAGGATTCCAAAGGCTTGCTCACACTTCGATTCCCATGTGAACACTTGATTCTTCTTCGTCAATCCTTTTAATGGTGCAAATATTTTGGAGAAATCCTTGATAATTTGACAATAATATCCTACCTATCCAAGGAAACTCCGAACATCCGTCGCATTCTTAGGTCTATCCCAATCCTGGATTGCTACCACCTTAGCGAGATCCACTGCTATTCCGTTTACAGAAACAACATGGCCTAATAACCTCACTTCACTCTTCTAGTAGTGACACTTCAAAAACTTGGTTTGAACTGATTATTTCGCAAGATTTCCAAAATAACTCTCTAGTGCGTCTTATGCTCTTCCTCATTCCGGAAGTAAACTAGAATATCATCCCTGAACATAAGCACAAACTTGTTCAACTGATCTCTGAATATCCTATTCATAAGATCCACAAAATACACTGGTGTGTTGGTTAATCCAAACGGCATCGCCAACCACTCGAAGAAACTAGATGGTGTCCAAAAGCAGTCTTCGGCACACTATCCTTCGCCACTCTCAACTAGTGAAATCCCATCTCCAAATCCATCTGGGAAAACACCTTTGCCTCATGAAGCTGATCGAACAAGTCGTCTATCATTAGCAATGGATATTTGTTCTTCTTAGTTACCTTATTCAGCTCACGATAATCAACACACAATCTTAAAGATCCATCGGCCTCGGTTGCAAATACAACTGGTGCACCCCATTTGGATACACTCCTCCGTATGAATCCTTTTCCCAAAAGGTCACGTACTTGCACTTCTAACTCTCATTGTTCCTTAGGTTCCATCCGCCTAAGAGGCATGCCGATAGGTCTAGCACCATCGACTAAATCGACCCTGAACTCAATCTCGCGATGCGGCGGCAACCTTTTGACCTCATCAAAGACATCATCGAACTCACTAGCGATTGGCAGAGATGACAAGTCTTCCCGTGGAATTACAAGCGAATATAAAAAGATTACGAAGACCCTGTCTTCTGGCTTACATCAAATCACAACCATTTGTCCTTCCACATCCCCGACTGTCACCTCAAGCTTCTCGCAATCCACTTTTGCTGCATACCTCTTGAGCTAGTCCATACCCAAAATAATCCTAAGCCCAGCGAAGTTCAACACAAAGCAACCACACACAAAAGAGCAACCATGACTTGACAACACCAGACCATGGCATCATACGCAAACTAGATGAACCCCCTATTGGATTGGTCACAACCAATGTTCTATCACAAATCTCAGGCTCCAAACCCAAGTGGCACACAAGCTCATTGCAATTTTTTTTGAAGCAAAAGGTTGTGAGTCAAGATGATTCACGCCTTCATATGTAGCATCATAAAGTCAAGTACATCATCCAACATGTATTTACAAATAACCCCAACACAAAATAACATCATAACATAACCTGATTACATATAACAGTACACCCCAAAAAGATAATAGCATATCATACTACATAACATACTACATAAAACACTGCATATCATCTAGTGAACAACGATCTGATGCCATGAAAGCTAACTGGTAATCCTCTTGTAAGCACGATCATGAACCCTTGCAGCAATGGTGTCCACGTACTTCACTCCGCTGTCTTTACCTATCCATAATAACACATATTTGAGGATGATAAATAAAGTTTTGTTAGGAGACCTCATCTTGCATTTGAACTTTCTAGAGTTACACTCGTGCCACAAAATCCAAGTATAAGCAAAATTTAACAAAACAAAAAGATGACGATTAGGTTTTTCTACAAGGGTGGGGAAAATATGTTGCCAAAATTCAACTGATCCAGGATAAAAGCACTCCACTTCGAATCTAAATTCATGTAAACCAAACATTTTGTCCACACATAGAATGAAAAGTCACAACTCTAGAACATGTGCTTGTAATCTTCCTCGTCCTCATCATAAAATACACATCCATCGGTAATAGCCAAACCCTTTCGACGCAAGTTATCCACCGTATTCAGATGACCATGCATAAGTATCCATATGAAATTTGACTTTCATAGGAACCTTTTTAATACTCCACATATAATCAAAGCCTAACCATCTTCTTCCAGCAAAATTCATCATTTTGTACACACCTCTGATTCTAAAAATATTCTTGTCACCTTCTAACCTCCACCCAAACTCATCATTCCCATCAACTAAGTAAACATTTTCTAAAAATATGAACAATTGACATAATTGAAGAAGTACGTTGCCCGAAACAAATCTACCAAATGATAATCTCCATTTAAAATTGACAGCAGCCGAATTATACATCTCTCCAACCGAAGAGGATCTGTTGCAGGCAATCTCAAACAATTCTCCATACTCATCTTTCAAAGCAATGTGGAGAATCCAGCAATCATACCAAAATGATACTTTGAACCCATTCTTCACCAATATTCTTGTGAGAATTTTTATCCAGTGAGAATTACTCATGACTCCTTGCCAAAAAACTGAACAATGCGATGAATCAGAATTCCAGTCAAATCTACCATTGTAACAAATGCTAATTATCCATTCCTTCCAAGAAACTTGTTTATCACTCATCATCACCCATAGCCATTTGCAAAGAAGAGTAGAATTCATTTCCTACAAGTTAAGCATGCCAAGACCTCCTTGTTCTTTGGATTTGCAAATTTGTTCCCAAGAAACCAAACAACTTAGTTTTTTAGCTTCCTTTGCTCCAGTCCAAAATAAGTTTCTCCTTATAGCATCGATTTTGTCAATTACCCATCCAGGACATCTGAAGAAAGATAACCAATAAAGAGGTAAGGAAGATAGAACCAAATTCAAAAGCATCAACCTCTCTGCTCTTGAAAGCGTTTGTCCTTTCCATCTGGCAAGTCTTACGTCAACCTTTTCAATAAGATGCTACCAATCTTTCTTCATTAACTTCTTTGGTCTGATGCACATGCCCAAATAGTTCAATGGAAATTTGTCCTCCTTGCAGTTGAGAATCTCCGCATGTTTTCTAGCCCAATCTACAGTACACTCTAAGGTGTTTACACTGCTTTTGTGGAAATTAGTTTTCAAACCTGATAAACGCTCAAATGCATACAATTTTTTTAATAGCAGTAGTATATTTACACTCAGGCTTACTAAAAATCATAGCGTCATCAACACAGTGTAAAGAGTTAATACCACCCACCACATGCTTACTTCCAAAGATTTTAATGATACCGTTTTCACAGCTAACCTTCAGGATCCGAGAAAACACATTTGCCGCCAAATCAAACAGGAGACGGGATAAAGGAGCCCCTTGTCTCAGACCCCTCTTCGAATAAATAGTACTATTAGCAATTCCATTAACACAAATGTTAGATATGCTAGAAGAAAGAATCATAACAATCAAATTAATTCATCTACAAGGGAACCTCCTCGCCTTAAGAACATCGTGAACCTCTTAATCCATCGTATCAAAGGCCTTAGCGAAATCCAATTTGATAATGGCACATGGAATGTCAGAACGGTCGCAGTGAGAAATGACTTCCTGCACCAACACAGCCCCTTCCAAAATAAATCTACCTTTGATGAATGCATTTTGAGATTTATCAATTAAATCCTCCATCCTCTTTTTCAATCTATTTGCCAAAACCTTAGTGGTCAACTTAAATGTGCTGTTTAGGGGACTAATAGGCCTGAAATCCGCAGGTGACACATTTCCTTCTTTCTTAGGAATCAGAACCACATTAGCATAACCCAACATCTTGAGCCTCAAATTACCATCATAAAATTCTTTAAATAACCATAATACATCATTTTTACTCACATTCCAGTATCGTTTGAAGAAGAAATTGGGGAATCCATCTGGACCAGGTGCTTTATCTCCAGGCATCTCGTTTAAGGCAACCATAATTTCATCCTCTGTAAAAGCATTCTCCATCTCATCAAGGTTCAAAGCTGAAAGATAAATCCTCTTTTAATCAACTGAACTATGATGCTCAATTCTTTCACCATATATTCCCTTGTAATAACCAGTAAAAGTGTCGCTTAGTCTCTGTTGTTCACTAATTTCTTCCCCATCTTTCCATGTGCTACTAATCATATTCGTCCTTCTTCTGCCATTAGCAATTTTGTGAAAGTAGCTAGTGTTGTTGTCCCCCTCTTTCAGCCATTGGGTTCTAGATCTTTGCTTCCAATAAATCTCTTCCTGATCGATAACTTTAATGAGTTCTTTCTCTTTACACGACAATAATTCTTTCTCTTTATCATTTAAGCTTCTACTCTCCTCCAAAATGTTAAACTCTAAAATTTCCTTTTCAAGCTTTTCCTTTTTGATTCTAACATTTCCAAACACTTCTCTATTCCACTTCACTAAGTATTTACATAACAACTTCAATTTTCTACATTTGTTACCAGCCACATCTCCTAAATCGCAAAAACCATTCCATTTACTCACAATCATGTCATTAAAATTATCCTCAAGACACCACATCTTCTCAAATCTGAAGAAAACCTTTTTTCTAACTGTATCTCCCTATCTAAAACAATGGGGCAATGATCTAAAATAATTGAAGACAATCCCTTTTGATAAGTAAGAGGGTGTATGTCATCAAAACAAGGGTTGATGAAAAAAAGGATCAAGTTTAAACAATGTGGGGGGAGTTCTTCGATCACTCAAGGTGTATGTTATATTTGTTAGAGGTAGATCAATTAGATCACACTCGTGCACAAACTCACTAAAACCATCCATGTCACCCCCGTAATTGTTCCTTAAATTACTTCTCACTAAAGAAAATCTAGTTACATTAAAATCCCAACTAATGACTCAAGGGCCATACATCAAATAGTGAAAATCAACTCCTTCTTTCCGTAAAGTTTTCCTTTCTATTCTGGTGTTCAGCCCATACACATTAGAAATGAAGTAAAAAACTCTGGTCTTCCTACATTCCAGCGCAACATGAAGACAGTGACTTTGCATAATTTCTTGTTTTAAAGACCATAAACTGCTATTCCATCCAGTGCACATGCCTCCCACACTCCCTATAGCAGGAATAAAACTCTATTCATCTACCACTCCCCCTAAACATTTAAATACATTGTCACTTGGTTTTTCTAATTTAGTTTCTTGTAACATTACAATATCGGGTTTAATAGATTTGAGATAATTCTTAACTCTAAGACACTTATCAAAAGTTCCTAGACCTCTAACATTCCTTGTTACAATAATCATGGTAAGACATTTTCCCTCTCTAATTCTTTATTTTTGAACTCATTAATAACATCATCATTCAACATAAAACCAGATCTATTAGCGAGCTCATGCATTTTATCTCTGGAAAGAGTATTAGGAATAGCAGGGACAAAGTTGCTACCTTTCAGAGGGTGAGCTAAACTCCTAGAACTCCTCCTTAGCATCACGACATTAGAGTTTAGAGCCCTTTTGCCCCTACCTTTGGCTTTGGTTGATGAATGAATGCAATGCTCCAGTGTCAAACAACAATCGAACTGAAACACCTCCAGTAGAAAGCATACCTTGAACAACAACACTCTTCCCTTTCTCCTCTACCGTAGGAGCTCTTTATAAAGATAGCATAGCCTCCAAAGCATATTCCTTCACAATCTGCTTACCCTTAGCCAGTTCTGGACAATCCTTCTTATTATGCCCGATTTTCCACAATTATAGCACTTCCTCTTGGCTTTCGGATTATTGCAATCCTTGGAAAAATGACCCTTCTGCATTGAACGAATGCAACAACAGTCTCTTCCTTAGGAAACAAACTCTCATGCCTCAAAACTTTCTCAACAACCTTCTCATAAGTCTCATCTAAGTGAACAACCAGCTGATTCCTAAGATATTTGTCCAACGCAAATGACAAAATATTCTTTCTTTTGGTAAGGAGTCTCAACATACGAACGTGCATACTTGGACAAAGCTTCAAAATCTAAAAGATACCCTGACACCTGTCGACCATTCTGCTTTAGTTCAACAAATCTCTTGAACAGAATAGACTTCTGGACTGTAGAAATGAACTTCGTCTCGAAATTGACTTGGAACTATTCCCAAGTGATCTCATATTCTTGAGTCTCTAAAGTGACAGAGTTCCACGAATCCATAGCTCTGCCCTGTAGCTGTCTCGATGCAAGCTTACTCTTAGTCGCATCATCAATAACCAAATCTCCAAATATTCGAGTGCAAGTATCAAGCCACCCTTGATCCTCTACAGTCGGCTCTGTCCTTTTGAACGATTTCCCTTCTAGTGTAGTGAAATCCTTGCACAACTTCCCAAAGTCAACCACCCTAGGTACTTGCACTTGAACTCCAACATCTACCGCAACTGTCTCTAGAGAGGGTACCCTCCTCATGATTGCCGCCACCATGGCCTCAGCTGGGTAATCCGGAACAGATTTCTCCCTGACGGTATGTCTTGAAGATTGATGACTAATTATAAATATGAAAATAGAATGATTAGTCCACACATGAGAATAACTACAAATGGAGTTCAAGCGCTACTATAATATAGTATACATCCATCAGAAAATTATAAATATATCTCTCATACATCATTACGTCTTCGAACTTTGGATAAAATCGCTTAGCCAAAGCTTTGATACTAAATGTGATGACTGCCCAGTACCTCCCGCACAAATCGAGGAGAAGTTCACTGTATGACGTGGTAGGCCAATACCGGACGAGCATCAAGAGAAGAAAACACAAGCGGAATCTATCATGTAACTCACAACGCAAGGATAAAATATAATAGAACATATACAACAGGCAATAATAATGAAGCATAATTGAGTATTATCTTAAACTTTCATACCATCATGAAATATCCATACATCAACTGGAATACATCGACATAATATGTACAATCAGCCTCACTACAAAGTCCACTCAAAGTAGCATACAACAACATAATAGCGGAAACAACAAATAGTAGATAGTAGGAAATAATACGTCAGCCTGCTGCTCGTCATTGCTCTGCATCATTGTCCTCATCAACATTTAATACCTGCTACCTAGTCTGCCCATCCACAACCGGATGAACATTCCACATTGAATTAACTTGAAGCCACGTCCATTCTCGAACCAAAACGCTAATGCAAGTAAAGAATACAAGGGTTTTTATAGTGGTTCGATCTAGGATAGATCTACGTCCACTTTGGAAGTGTTTTTCATTATCATGGAGAAAATTATATGTAGCATTTGCTTATACATCTCATTAGTACACTTGTACACTCTCTTTATGATGATTTCCCATTTTTTCCTCTCTTTACACTTTAGATCTCGCTTGGATTTGAGAAGGAACATATTAGATCTTGTGATTAGATAATCTTCCTTGATCCCATCATGAAGTTAGTGTTTGATCCATGCTTTAAAGAGAAGTAATGACGGTTGGAGATCACTTGGAGTGAATTGGAGTGAGAATTAATGGTGTTTGGAGAAGATGAGATCCACTTGATGTTAGAGGAAGAAGGAGTGAGCTTGGGAAGCCATTAATGGAGCTTGGATTACTTGGGAATAGTGAAGAAATGATTTGGACAACCCTTTGGGGTGGAAGAATCGGTCCCTTGAAGTGTGGTGAAATGGGGTATTTATAGGAGTAGTTTGGACCAAGTGGCAATTCTATAATTATGGTGTACATGGTATGGGTCGAGCGTACATATATTTACAAAACTGCCACTGGACAGCTGGTGCCAGCTGTACACAACTGGCGCAGGACCCGTGGTGTAAGATCCATAACGTAGGACCTATAACGCTCGAACTACAACGTAGGACCCATGGCGCTCGACTCACGGCGTAGGACCCATGGCGCTCGACCCATAGCGCTTGACCCATGATGTAAGGCCCATAGCGCTCGACCTATGGCGCTCGACCTCATGGTGCTCAACCCTTGGTGTAGGACCGATAGCGTAGGACCCTTGGGTGCTCAATCATGCTTCTCTTAATGACCGATCGATTCGCTCAGGCGGTGACCGACCATCATAGATGAACGAGCTGTATGGGTGAATGGTCCCATATATGTAATCTGATTATTTGCACTTGATATGTTCGACACAATGCCTGAATGAGCTTTCTGTTATATAGTCGACGCCCTCTGTTGTGAACCGTGTTTATAACGGAGTTAACATTTGCCCCTCGAAGCTTGTATTTTTTGCCTGTAAAAAATGCGGGCTTCGAAATGAGCATTGCTATTGATATACCTTTTCATCGAGCTCCAATTGCAGCTCTTTGTTCGCTATGGCGAATATTAATTTGAATTCGTATGCCTTATGTCACCTGTTTTGTAATTAAAACAAGCATTTGCACGATTTTGGAATTATACTTTGTTATTGATTGTCCAGATTAATAACAGATTAGTTTAATAATTAAAAATGAATCGTAGCGAATTTTATTTTGAATTGAATAAAGTGTTTACATAGGACTGCTTAATTTAACTGTTTATAACTTGTCAAATATTATCTGCACAAACAAGATATTCTAATTCGAATTCGCGTTAATGCTACAGATCAACTAACCAAACCGACTGTGGATTTCAGGCATCATTTTCTTAATGAATTATATAATAATACATAACATTGCTCATTTGGGAAATACGTGTCTATAATTTATTTCCTACTTCTTTTTTGAGAAGCTTTGATATTCGTGCCCTAGCGTAGGAGGTCATCACTGGTCTTCATTATGGGAAGAATTTTTTATAGCTCATTGTTTGTCATGTCGATCAGTTCTAACATTGAAGACTCCATTAGATGCCCCGTATTTTGGAGAGGTCGTTATAATCCAATGTTCGTCTCCTCCTGTTGACTGAATTAACATCATAAATTTCATTGAGCACCATTGACATCTCCTGTGGAGAAGTTGATTTCTCTATGGAAAGGATTTTTGAAAATCATATCATTTCGCAGTGTGAACTCCAACAACATTTAGATGAGGTTGCATCGCTTCGTGCCACGAACTCCCATGCTTCATTTCACTTATAGTGAACTCTCGAGTTTCGTTTCGCATAAAGAATTCCAGCGGCCTTTGTGGGTTGCATCGCTTCGCGCCACGAACTCCCACGCTTAATTTCACTTATAGTGAACTCCCGATCTTCGTTTTTCGCAACGAATTCCAGCGACCTTAGAGGGTTGCATCGCTTTACGTCACAAACTCCCACGCTTTATTTCACTTATAGTGAACTCCCGTGCTTCGTTTTGCATAACGAATTCCCACGAACTTGGAGGGTTGCATTGCTTCGCGCCACGAACTCCCACGCTTCGTTTCACTTATAGTGAACTCCAGCGCTTTGTTTCGCGCAACAAATTCCCATGACCTTGGAGGGTTGCATCGCTTCGCGCCACGTACTCCCATGCTTCGTTTCACTTATAGTGAACTCCCGCGCTTCGTTTCACGCAATGAATTCCCGCGACCTTGGAGGGTTGCATCGCTTCGCGCCATGAACTTCCATGCTTCGTTTCACTTATAGTGAACTCCCGCGCTTCGATTCGTGCAACGAATTTCTGCGAACCTTTTTTGAAATTTGGATCCTTGGCTGTTCGCCTCCCTCTTTTCCATTTGACTCATTGGGGATTTCCTTATTCACTCTTCAAAATGGTGCTTTTTCATCCTTGCATTATGCATATCAATGGTTATAACACTTGACATTTGAATTGATGTTATTAGGGCTATCTCACTTGGCTGGAGTTTGAGGAAACGAATGTCGAACAACCTGCAATGAGAATGTCGTCCTTAGAAAATTTTGTATATTTTGCAAGTAAGAGATCCACATAGTCAGATAAGATTTCGTTCATAAAGCTATTGTTCGGTACAATGCATATAAATCATTATTTACTTTTTACAAGAAAGTAGAACATAACAAGATGTAAACTAATGCAAGAAGTAAAGTAAAGGCGATAATGATCGCTTATTCTGAGCCATAGATATTAGATCATCATCAACGGTTGTCAGTTGACTATCGACCGTGGATTAGCTTGATCAGGAGCTCTGTTAATTGGACCGGATTGATCATTTGATGTCCCTTGCCCCTAGGGACTTGCAGAAGGATTTGCATCTTGGGAATTCTTCACATATTGTTGCAGGCAGTTCTTCCTAATCAACTCTTCAATTAATGATTTTAGATGCCTACATTCATTGGTGTTGTGGCATGGCTAATTATGAAACCGAACGAACTTCCCATATTTGGTTAGATGGTCATTCACCTTCATCGACCGAGGTTTCGGGTAATCTTCTGCATTCTTCGTGGCAAGGTATATGTTTTTAGGAGTGTCATTCAAGAGTGTTAGTTCAGACGAGTCATGAAGGCGAAACTTCTTATTAGCTTTGTTGTCGTTCCCGTCATTAGCTCGCTTCTACCCCTTAGTTTTCTGTTGATTACATTGAATAGCAGCACTTTTAGGAGCCTCGAGAAGTTGGTTACCAGCAATAATCTAAAGTGGCACAGGATTATCGTCCACTCTCATATACTCCTCGGCTTTCTTATAGAGCTTGTCAAGCGTGTTTGGTTCCTTCATCTTTATCCATCTCTCGAATTCGCTTATTTTGTCTATAGCGTCAAGTAAGGCCATGAGGACTATTCATGGCTCTGGATTCCTCACTTCAGACAAGGAAACATTGAGTCGACTGAGAAAGGCTTTAACAGTTTCCCTTGGCTTTTGTTTCATTGCCGAGAGCGTTATAACATCCTTGGCTTTGGTAGCATACAAGCGGAACTGCTCCTTGAACTTTTTGGTCAGGTTAGAGAAATGATCTATGGATTTAGGTGGAAACTTTGTGAACCATAATGATGCCGCACCTTCTAAGTAGAGAGGAAAGTATGTGCATATCATTTCATCAGTCGCTTTAGTCGCACACATGAGCCACTCGTATTCGAACAAAAAGTAGTTATGATGCCGTTGTATAGAGGCAAAATCGGAGGATTGAACTTCTTTGGACATTCTGCTTCAAGGATTCTTTTGGTGAATGGAGCCATATCGGGAGAGAAGTATCCCATTCTCCTTCATCTCTCTGCTAGCTTGATTCCTCTTCATGATTTTTTCTATCATATCCGAGATGTAATCTTCAATGTTATGCCGGTCTGTGAAGGTAAGCTCTTTACCAAATGTTCGTCTAGGCAAGCGGTCTTGATTTGAGAACATAGGAGCTTTACTGTAACAACCCATAATTTTAAATATAAAAATGGTAAATTAAGGAATAATTAGTTTTTAGAAGAAGAAATAAGTGAAACAGTTTATGCCCTTGCGTTCGTCTCGGAATTCTTCATGAGATAGAGTCCGAGTTTGCGTAAAACGGACATCGTATGAAGAAGTTATGAAGCTCGGAAGATTTAAAGTTTAAAGTTGTAAAACAAGTTGATGGCCCATTTTTAACCATTCGACTGTTTTTAGATAGAAGTGAAAACTGTCGACTGGTTGAAATTGGCAAGTCGACTGGTTGATTCGACAAGTTTTTCTAATTTGAGTAGTTCAGATGGTTCCTAATCAAATATAAAGGCCCTTATACACCTAATACATCTATAAATAAACACCTAAACCTAACCCTAATCTCATTATGTTCAACCATGGCGCCTCCATGCTGCGCTAATCTAAATTAAAACGAGCCTTTCTTCTCCATCAAGTCAAATTAGAAGATCAAATTCTAGAAAAATGGTCTAGCTAATCAAATTCAGAATTCAGAATTCAGATCTATTCTCTCTAAATTCTCTAAACCTAACACTGTGAGTTTCTAGATTACTTCTAGGTTTAGATAAATAAAAGTATGCTTTGATAGACAATGAATTGGATATGTTGTAAAGTATGATTCTGTGTTGATATGAAACTATATCCTATGTCATGACAAGATCTAATTTCCTAGATCTAATATAATTGTGGTGATTTGATTATGATGTTTATATGGATCTTGACTTGTAACCATGTTATGATGGAAGTACATCTATTAATTTAGATAATTGTGACATTACTTGGATCTAGACTTTTATGCTAATCACCTTTCACTTGTCATATTGTGATACATTGATATATGTTGTAAACTTGACATGTGAATCTACCTTTTAATCTAAACATGTTGCCATGACTATGCAAGATCTAGGTAATTAGACACCTAATGTTAGATCTAGATCTCATTATGCTTGCTTAAACATCATAGTAATTGCCACAAGTTATTAATTATGCCCACTTAGTTATGATATTAATCACATGTCCATTCACTTTGTTACTATGCCAGTTTATGATCATGTTTATGTCACGACATGTTGAAACTATCACCCTCGTCATATTCCCTCTTAATTATTATAGCTAGGCTACTTTATAGCCTAGATGCCGCCAAGATACGTACGAATACGTTAGAGAGAAAACGGGGAAAAAGGGAATTAAAATTGGCATGATTTACGTAATGTTTAATAGGAAATGGGACATGTAAATCAAATGGGGAAAACATAGAAATAGTTACCTATAATGACATAGGTAGATTTGGATTAATTTGGATATTTAGTAATTTACAATTAGGAATCATAAATTGTACTTATGACACGAGGTTAGGTTACATTAGTGGCGGAAGTCTGCCCGTACCCGACCAGCATATCCAACAGCCACTAATGTTGAACCTAATGTGGGAGGTCTGAGTGCTCAAATACGAATAATGCTAAGACACGAGGTTAGGCCCAACTGTGGAATAAGACTGCCCAGACCCGACCGGCATATTCAGCATCCACACGTTGTAGCCCTAATGTGGGAGGTCTAGCCCATTATAACCATAATTGGACATGACAAAGAAATGGATTACTTAACCTAATTTAATATGAATATGGACTTAAGTTAGGGTTAAGAAAAATTGGATGGGTAGTGGGGGTTAATTAAGTTAGAGGGGATGGGTATTATATATATAAACATATAGGCCCACATACTTAACCCAATAAGGTTATGTAATTAAGGACACCTAGTGGTATACATAACCAGTAGATAGTGTAATAAGGTTATGTAATTAAAGACACCTAAGTGGTATACATAACCGGTAGATGATGTAAGAAAGTTATGTAATTAAAGACACCCTTTAGGGTAAGCATAAGTAGTATAGGGCTATGTAATTAAAGACACCTAAGGGTATACACAGTCAGTAGTAAACCTAGTAGGGATAGAAGACAAGGAGGAGAGCTTGTATCATATTGAGAGGGACCCATTTCAGTCAGTAACCCGAAGTGGTATCAAGTAAAGACCTCCATACTAGGCAGAGAAGGGGCACGCTTACTAACAGATTGTAAGAGATCCAAATGAGGTGGATGGTGTGGGCGGTGCAAATCGACTGTAGACATGTGTGTACATTGGCCGGGCAGAGGGGGCTAAGACGACCGTGACACTAGTAGATATAGTTGTGCACACCATGGGTTGCCACTTTAGGAAGTGATACCTCCTACCATGGGGCCCGCAGAGGGTATCTACAAGGTAGGGAGCCGATCGATTAAGGTACTGGTTAGGGTATACTTAGACGTATGACCTAAGCCTACTAGCTTATAGTGGAAGGGATCATTTCATTTTAGTTATACTAGTAATAATACAGAGTTATCATTAGTAAGGCACATATACTTTAACTTGCTTACCTTGTCACACCTGCCATTTATGTGGTGATTTTTCTCGTATCCACTTTATATGCCTACCATGTTGCTTTTAGTTGTCTACTAGCTAAAATTAACTAGACTCACCAGACTTTATGTCTGACCCTGTTGTTTCTCCTTCTTTCTTTCGTTTCCCCCCAGGTTCTCTGGGAGGAAATAATCATACTTAATCAGAAATCAGATATCATCTTGCTAGGAGCTACTTCTGAAGTATGGCTCAAGTTCTTGACTCTACTATGGGTTAACTCTTTTTATTGGGAAAATGATGCATTTTGTTTACTTATGTACTCTATTGGTGCAAGACAAAAGTATTCTACTGTAATGGTTTTTGTGACTTATGAAATTGTGGACCATGGAGTTATGACTTATGTTTAAATAAAAGTTTAAATTTTCCGCTGCTGCCTTATTTATCTCTGTCTTGTAATTATTCTGTGTCTATTTACCTATAGCGCTTCATGAATCTTAATGCATTCTCTTAGTGAGTGACATTAACAGACGTGGGGTGTTTCACTTGGTATCAGAGCTGAAGGTTACCATATTAGATAAAAAAAATTGATTTTTTTTTTCAAAAAGGTTTTGAAGAAAGCATTTTCAAAAAGAAAAGTCTGGTTTGAAAAACATTCCCTAAAGATCCATATGTAGTATCCTTCAATCCTCCATCTAAATTTCTCCCTTTTCCCTTTTTTAAGCATGTCTAGGGAACAAAACATCCCTAATACCCTAGAGGGAGTCACTATACCCGGATGGTTCTATAGGTATTTGGAAGCCACGACGCCAGCCGAAGGCCAAAAAGACGTTTCTCCCCCAGCTGCACCAGTCGTTCCTCCTCCTCCCCTCCAAGAGCAGATAACTCCGCCAAGATCTGCAAGGACTTCCATGCTATGGGAGGGAAGCCATTCCATGGGAACGAGACATTCGTAGAAGCTCAGAACTGGCTCAAGGAGACCGAGGACTTATTCGTAATCTTTAAAGTGGAGGTACGAAGAAAAATCCAATTAGCTGCTTGGTTGTTAAAGGACGAAGCCTCATTTTGGTGGGAAGTCACCCAAGCTGGACGTCCGGTAGAGACTTAGGAAGACTTTAGAAAGAGGTTCGACATAAAATTTCTTTCCCAAGTGGAGCAAAGCACACAGATGGAGAGGTTCGTAGCTCTCAAACAAGGAAATTTGACGGTGAAGGAATATGTGAACAAGTTCAACCATCTGGCAAGGTTCGGTTTAGTGTTGGTAGATACACCGCACAAAAGGGCTTTACGGTTTGCTAAAGGGCTGAATGAGCCTCTGCATGGGCTAGCAATGTCTCATATTTCAATGGAGGCCACGTTTGAAAAGCTTGTTGATATGGCCCTAATGCATGAGGAGGACAAGGGAGAAAAGAAGGAAGTGAAGCTGAGGGGACATCGCAGAATAAGAAGGTATGGCCTAAGAAGGGGCAAGAACAGCAACAACAGAAGAAAGGGGGAAAAGATGTTAAAGGCAAGGATTAGAGAAAATGTCACAATTATGGAAAGGAGGGCCACCTGATCAAAGATTGCGGGAGATGGAAGGCCAGTTGCTTTAATTGCGAAGAGATCAGACACTTCTCTAAGGAGTGCTCGAAGAAATAGGGATCGCAGGGACAAGGGCAAACAACATGGACTTTTGGAGGACAGGTGCATGCTCTCGCGATCGGTGTTCCTGAAAGAGGTAGAAAAATTTCCATAGAAAGTTTAGTTTCTCTTTCAAACCTTCCAATTAGAGCACTTTCTGATTCTGGTGCTTCACACTCGTTTATATCTAATTCTGTGGTTGAATCTCTACATTTAATTACTAGTATGGTAGTAGATCCCGTAGTTATTTCAAACCCCATTGGTGGTTCGGCATATTTGTCGATGATTTGTCGGGGTTTGAAAATATCTGTGTTGGGCGCCGAATTTGAATGCGACGCGTATGTGCTCGGGTTTATGAGCTACGGGTTGATTCTAGGAATGTATTGGCTTACCACATATGGGGCCATTCTGGATTGTGAGAAGAGGGCTGTTAGACTCCTGACTCGTTATGGAAAGACCCTCGAAGTTTCTTGTGACCCTCAAGGGTCTGTTATCTTAGCATCCTAGAGTTCTAGATGCATCCATAGATGATTTGCAAACTATTCAAGTGGTTTGAGATTGTCCTGATGTTTTTGATGAGGTACAGGGTTTACCTCCAAGACGTGAGATCGACTTCCGCATATATCTGTTGGACAATGCAATGCCAGTTGCATTACTAATGCGCCACATGGCTCCAAGAGAAAGGAGGGAGCTGAGTAAGCAAGTAGGGGAGCTACTTGAAAAAGGGTTTATTAGACGTAGCATATCTGAGTGGGGCGCTCTAGTAGTATTTGCAACTAAAGCGGATGGCTCGCTTCATTTGAGTGTTGACTATAGAGAGTTAAATAAGCTCACCAAGAAGCATAGGCACCCGCTTCCAAGGATTGATGATTTATTTGACCAGCTTGTTGGTGCCTCAATATTTTCTCAGTTGGACTTGGCTACGGGATTCCATCAGCTGAGGGTGGCTAGGACAGCATAGATAAGACTACTTTCAGAACTCCAGATGATTTCTTTGAATGGCTAGTTATGCCTTTTGGGTTGACAAATGCACCTGCCTATTTTGTTGACTTGATGAGTAAGGTGTTTCGGGAGTTCCTAAACAAGTTCGTTGTAGTCTTTGTTGATGATATTTTGGTCTTCTCCAAGAGTGAAGAAGAGCATGCCCAGCATTTGGGAGAAGTTCTGAAAACTCTCCGTGACCATCAGCTAAAAGCAAAGTTCTCCAAATGCCATTTCTGGAAAAATAGGTGAGATTCTTAGGGCATGTAGTCTCCAAAGAAGGAATAGCTGTAGATCCCGCGAAGATGGTTGCAGTACAAGATTAGCAGATTCCTAAAAATGCAACTGAGGTGAGAAGCTTTTTTGGGTTGCCAGGTTATTACAGGAAGTTCATTAAGGACTTCACAAAGATATCAGCCCCTCTCACCAGGCTGACAAAGAAGAATTTGACATTTTCATGGGATATAGACAGTGACATTTCTTTCCAATGACTAAAAGGGCTCTGACAATAGCCACAGTCTTGACCCTGCCCGATGGGAGTAAAGTGTTTACTATTTACACTGATGCGTGTGGTACAGGGCTTGGTGTGGTTCTGATGCAATAAGGAGAAGTAATATGTTATGGGGGTAGGCAGTTGAGATTTCATGAGAAGAACTACCCCACACATGATCTAGAGCTAGCGGCCATAGTATTCGCGTTAAAGACGTGGCATCTTTAATTACTTGGAGATAAGTTCGAGTTATACACCGATCATAAATATCTCAAGTATCTATTCTCCCAGAAGGATCCAAACCTAAGGCAACAACGATGGATGCAGTTCTTAGCCTCATATGATTTTGAGATTGCTTATACCCCCGGCAAGGGCAATGTGGTGGCATATGCACTAAGTAGACAGAGGGTAGCCCAGAGTTCTCTGTTTGTGGAAAGAAAGAACTTGGAGTTCATATCAGCTTTTGATTTTAGACCCTCCATTGAAGTTTTTCCTGATTTATTTGCATCCTTAGAGATATGACCGACTCTTGTGGAGAAGATAGGAGCTTCACAATAAGGTGACCCACAGATTCTAGACATCATGGACAAGCTCAGAAGAGGGGAGACTTCTAGTCACCTCAGTAAGTATGCCATAAATGAAAAGGGGTGGTTGCGACAAGACGGAAGGCTTTGTGTTCCTCAAACTGGAAGCTTGATAAAGGCAGTCCTAGAAGAAGCCCGCCATTCTAAGATGACCATACATCCGGGCGGTGACAAGATGTATAGAGACATAAAGAGGGTTTTCTTTTGGGCTGGGATGAAGTAAGGACGTGGCCGAATTTGTTTCTTAATGTTTGGTTTGCCAGCAAGTCAAAGCTGATTAAAAGAAGTCCGATGGATTACTTCATCCGTTGGAGGTTCCGCAGTGGAAATGGGAGAGCATATCTATTGATTTCATAGATGGTTTGCCTAGATCGAAGAAATGTAATATTAGTATTTGGTGATAGTTAATAGACTCACCAAGAGTGCTCACTTTATTTCAGTTAAAAGAAAAAGGACGACGCCATGGTTGGCAGCAATTTATGTTCGTGAGATAGTTCGTCTCCACGGAGTTCCTTCCAGCATCATGAGCGATCATGACCCCATCTTTACCAGCGAATTTTGGAGGAGCCTGCAAGAAGCATTGGGTACACAGTTGTGTTTGAGCACCGCTTATCATCCTCAAATTGATGGGCGGACGGAGAGGGTGAACATAATTTTAGAAGATCTTTTAAGGCTGTGTATCCTCGACTTCGGAGGGACTTGGGAAGAGCATCTTCATTTAGTAGAGTTTGCCTACAATAACAGCTATCAGGCTTGTATCGGCATGGCACCATTCGAAACATTGTACGGACGACCCTGTAGATCGCCAACTTGTTGGTGGGAATCTACAGAAATATTAATACTTGGACCTGATATGGTTAGGGAAACATCCTAAAAGATTGACCTTATTCGACGACGGATGAAGACAACTCAAGATAAGCAGAAGTCCTATGCAGATAAGAGAAGGACTGACATCGAATTCGAAGTAGGAGACCTAGTTTTTATCAAAGTATCACCTTTGAGGAATGTGGTTCGCTTCAGATCAGTAGGGAAGTTGACACCTAGGTTTGTGGGACCATTTCCCATAACGGAGAGGATTGGCCAAATGGCCTACAGAGTAAAGCTCCCAGAAAATTTATACGGTGTTCATGACGTTTTCCATGTCTCTCATCTACGGAAGTGCTTACATGACACTGTAGAAGTTGTTGAGCCGAGCATATTGGAAGAAGTCGAAGTGGAACGGGAGGCAACAATCAGAGGGGTCTCCACCCGTATTCTCGGGTCAGAGAGTAAGAAGCTGCTCAATAAGGAAATCAAGTTGCTAAAGGTTCAATGGGGAGATAACCCAGAATATGCGACTAGGGAACCTGAAGATAAGATTCATGCCTCGTACCCTTTTATTTTTTAGGGTATGTTCTTAACTCCTTTTTCCTAAATCTTATCAGTACTTGTTTCCATCAATAGAGTATGTCTTATCCATGGTATTTTCGACCTTTACATAGATATCCTACGGATGTAAACATGTGTTTGAAACATGTTATGTTTGATGGATGCAAGTGGATGCAAGTGTTTGCTAGTGGTTGCCTGTGGATGCATATACACACATTAGGCAATAAGATCGGCTCAATCACGCTCATATTGCATATAAAATGGATGAACTGGCATATGGATGTCGCATTCGGACAAATGGGTGCGCGCACATATAGAACTTATATGATACAATAGGTTTATTTGCATACATATTGGATTTATGGCACTAGCATACATCGCATTAAGGAGGTCAACTGAATCAGTAGACCGCCTGATCTTTTGCGTTAGCGTTGGGACATATACACACATGGTTGCATACATTCATATAAGCATTAGAAAACATTAAGGACAATGGATGCTTGTGGATGATGGATGGTAGGGTACATTCTTCTTAACTTAAAGATTTAGGGGATGAAATCCTTTAAGGAAGGGGGATTGTAACACCCCATAATTTTAAATAAAAATGACAAATTAAAGAATACTTAATTTTTAGAAGAAGAATTAAGTGAAACGAGTTACGCCATTGTGTTCGTATCAGAATTCTGCTTGAGATAGAGTCTGAATTTGCGTAAAACGGACATCGTATGAAGAAGTTATGAAGCTCGGAAGATTTAAAGTTTAAAGTTGTAAAACAAGTCGGCCGCCCATTTTTCACCATTCGACTGGTACAAGTCGGCCGCCCATTTATCACTAGTCGACCGTTTTTAGATAGAAGTGAAAACTGTCGACTGGTTGAAACTGGCCAGTTGACTGGTTGATTCTGGGCAGTTTCCTGATGACGTGTTTTTCTAATTTAAGTGGTCCGGATGGTTCCTAATCAAATCTAAGGGCCCTTATGCACCTAATACATATATATATATATAAAAACATCTAAACCTAACCCTAATCTCGTTATGTTCATCCATGGCGCCTCCATGCTGCTCTAATCTAAATTAAAACAAGCCTTTCTTCTCCATCAAGTCAAATTAGAAGATCAAATTCTACAACAACGTTTTAGCTGATCAAATTCAAAATTCAGAATTCAGATCTATTCTCTCTCAATTCTCTAAACCTAACTCTGTGAATTTCTAGATTACTTTTAGGTTTAGATAAATAAAAGTATGCTTTGATAGACAATGAATTGGATATGTTGTAAAGTATGATTCTGTGTTGATATGAAACTTTATCCTATGTCATGACAAGATCTAATTTCCTAGATCTAATATAATTGTGGTGATTCGATTACGATGTTTACATGGATCTTTACTTGTAACCATGTTATGATGGAAGTACATCTATTAGTTTAGATAATTATGACATTTCTTGGATCTAGACTTTTATGCTAATCACCTTTCACTTGTCATATTGTGATACATTGATATATGTTGTGAACTTGACATGTGAATCTACCTTTTGATCTAAAAATGTTGCCATGACTATGCTAGATCTAGGTAATTGGACACCTAATGTTAGATCTAGATCTCATTATGCTTTCTTAAACATCATAGTAATTGCCACAAGTTATTAATTATGCCCACTTAGTTATGATGTTAATCACACGTCCATTCACTTTGTTACTATGTTTGTTTATGATCATGTTTATGTCACGACATTTTGAAAATATAACCCTCATCATATTCCCTTTTAATTATTTTAGCTAGACTACTTTATGGCCTAGATGCCGCCAAAATACGTACGAATACGTTAGAGAGAAAACGGGGAAAAAGGGAATTAAAATTGGCATGATTTATGTAATGTTTAATAGGAAATGGGACATGTAAATCAAATGGGGAAAACATAGAAATAGTTACCTATAATGACATAGGTAGATTTGGATTAATTTGGATGTTTAGTAATTTACAATTAGGAATCATAAATTGTACTTATGACACGAGGTTAGGTTACATTAGTGGCGGGAGTCTGCCTGGACCCGACCGGCATATCCAGCAGCCACTAATGTTGAACCTAATGAGGGAGGTCTAAGTACTCAAATAAGAATCGGGCTAAGACACGAGGTTAGGCCCAACTGTGGAACTAGGCTGCCCAAACCCGACCGGTATATCCATCATCCACACGTTGTAGGCCTAATGTGGGAGGTCTAGCCCATTATAACCATAATTGGACATGGCAAATAAATGGACTACTTAACCTAATTTAATATGACTATGGACTTAAGTTAGGGTTAAGAAAAATTGGATGGGTAGTGGGGGGTTAAGTAAGTTAGAGGGGATAGGTAATATATATATATATGTATATAAATATATAGGCCAACATACTTAACCCAATAAGGTTATGTGATTAAAGACACCTAGTGGTATACATAACATGTAGATGGTGTAACGGTATTATGTAATTAAAGACACCTAAGTGGTATACATAACCGGTAGAAGATGTAAGAAAGTTATGTAATTAAAGACACCCTTTAGGGTAAGCATAACTAGTATAGGGCTATGTAATGAAAACACCTAAGGGTATACATAGTCAGTGGAAAAACCTAGTAGGGATACAAGACAAGGGGGAGAGCTTGTATCATACTAAGAGGGACCCATTTCAGTCAGTAACCCGAAGTGGTATCAAGTAAAGACCTCCGTACTGGGCAGAGAAGGGGCACGTTTACTGGTTGATTGTAGGAGATCCAAACGAGGCGGATGGTGTGGGCGGCGCAAACCGACCGGGACATGTGCGTGCATGAGCCGGGCAGAGGGGCTTAAGACGACCATGAAACCAGTAGATATAGTTGTGCACACCATGGGTTGCCACTTTAGGTAGTGATACCTCCTACTGTAGGGCCAGCACAAGATATCTACAAGGTAGGGAGCCGATCGATTAGGGTAGTTGTTGGGGTATACTTGGACGTATGACCTAAGCCTACTAGCTTATAGTGGATGGGATCATTTCATTTCAGTTATACTAGTAATAATGCAGAGTTATCATCAGTAAGGCACATATACCTTAACTTGCTTACCATGTCACACCTGCCATTTATGTGGTAACTTCTCTCGTGTCCACTTTATATGCCTATCATGTTGCTTTTAATTATCTACAGGCTAAAAGTAACTAGACTCGCCAAACTTTATGTCTGACCCTATTGTTTCTCCTTCTTTCTTCTGTTTCCCCCCAGGTTCTCAGGGTGGAAATAATCAAACTTAATCACGAATCAGATATCATCTTGCTAGGAGCTACTTCTGAAGTATGGCTCAAGTTCTTGACTCTACTATCGCTTAACTCTTTTTATTGGGGAAATGATTCTTTTTATTTACTTATGTACTCTGATGGTGCAAGACAAAAGTGTTTTATTGTAATGGTTTTTGTGACTTATGAAATTGTGGACCGTGGAGTTATGACTTATGTTTGAAATAAAAGTTTAAATTTTCAGCTGCTACCTTATTTATCTCTGTATTGTAATTATTCTGTGTCTGTTTATCTATAGTGCTTCACAAAACTTGATGCATTCCCTTAGTGAGTGACATTTACGGACATGGGGTGTTTCATTTACCTTCCCTATGAAGAGGTGCCCCCATGGCGGGACTAGTGACCTTTCGAGCATTCACTTTGGAATAATTCTTAGACATTGATTTCAATTCATCGATGTTAGCTTCGTCTTTGTCACGCAACTAATCATAATCGTCATTAGAAGCGGGCAATTTTTTATTTTCTTCTAGATCAACATGGACCTTCGGAAGGGCTGGATTTGGTCGACCATTAAGGATGGCGTCAAAATTTCTCCATCATAGCTTTAGTAGAAGCATCCACCCTTTGATTCATATTGTACATAGCGTCGTTCAACTCATTTTTAGTTACACCGGCTCCACCTACTGAGTCTTCGCCAAATTCGAAATGATTATTCAGTGGCGTAGTCTCGTTAGCAGCATTATCGCTTCCTCCAACAGTTTTGCTCGTAGCTTTCTTAGATTTTGCCATGGTTTTGGAGAAGGAGGTGGTTTAGAACTTCTATGCAGAGTCGGCTATTGGGCTAGGCCCAACAGCCAAGCGCCTACAGCAACCCCCCAAACCCAGCAACCCTCCATGCATAAAAAAAGGATCTCGGCTCTCACTCCAGAAACGAATTTCCGGTTTTGAGTTCTGACTTCCGCTTCATACTTTCGAGTTCCGACTTCCGCTTGTCCAAAAAACTTGTCACTTCTCAGCAATCTCGATCTTGTTTCCTTTAGAGAATCAGAAGCCAAAACCTAATTCTCTTTTTCACATTCAACCAGGTATGGGTTTTCAATTCTAAATTACTTTATACAATTTCAGTTGATGTTTATACAATTGCTATTTTTTTTATTGAAAAGAACTAGGTTTTTAGGAGTCGCTGTTTTTAATTGATCTGAATTCTGAAAAGAACTTGTAATCTGCAAATCAATTGATGTTAAATTTGATTGCGATTGCTATTTTAATTATTGTTGCAATTAATTTACACAAATTTTGGTCAATAAAATTTGATTGCAATCAGAAGCTAAATACTCAAATTCAATTTACACAAATTTAAGTCAATAAAATTCGATTCCTTGAATCAATTGTTTATAAATTATTTTATTTGAATACCAAATTAATTGTCAAATATTTAGGAAATATGACAAAGAACGAAGATGATAAAAATCAAATTAGATATCGAAAACAAAACTCTGGATCTTACAACAAAAGAGTAAAGTAATAGAAAGAGGAACTAGCAAAATCTCTCGTTGGTTCAATTTCTAAGATGTTTGAAGCAAAAAACAAACAATCTCAATGTTCAACTTCAAGTTGGATTAATGAAGCAAGCAATGATAACGAAGACAACGATGAGATTGTTGAGAATAATGAGAATGTTGCAAGAGAAAATAATGAGGATAACACTCATGAAGAGATCGTTGAGAATGAAGAGGTCGATGTTAGCAAAGAATACATTGGTAGCTTGGTTGTGCTTGATCTAGAGAAGGATGTTGAATTGAATTATGATCCGAGTTTATGGGAATCAGTGACCGATACTAAAGGAATAATGTTGGTTAAACATGGTCAGATTAAGGTGTTGAAAGAAAAAGATAAATTTCCTAAGAATGCTATTGATGGGAGACATTTCTCTTCTAAATATTATATTGGTTTCTGTTGATCCGCTTTTTAGTCAAAGCAGTCACACATGGAATCTCTTCTCAACAATACACTCAAGCGTTGGGAATATCGTCAGAAAACATGAAGTGATTTGGTTGAAATCGCATCACAAACAAAGAATGGCCCGAAACTCCTACCAGATGACCTTTTCTGGGCCCGAAAACAGCGATTACGGAGCTAAGCTCTGTAACTCTTGTAGATCTCTGAATTAGCTTCAGTTTGAGCTTTGGTTTGGCTCAATCGGACTTACGGTTTGAAAGTTATGCCCGTTTCCGTGAATGCATGCAGAACCGAAAACTTGGAATTTGGAAATTGGCTTGACCTCCCGGATCGGATCGGACCTGCTCCGACTCCACACTTCGAAGATGCTCAAACTTGGGTTCCATCTCACCTCGGTTCGGATCGGACTATCAGAACCCGACCCGGCTTGCACTCAGCTCAGAACTATACATCATAACTCCGGTTCGGAGCCTCCTCCTTGGTTCGGTTCGGAGCCGAACCGATCCGACCTCCATCGCACTAACCTGGCACATGAAGTCTTCGGATTGGAGACACCAGCTCGGTTCGGGTCGGACCCGAACCGATCCCCCTGCACCTGCTCAGACGCAGCAAGTTTGACCGCTTCTTAAGGGATAACTACCTCCTACTAATTCGGATCGGCCGCCACCTGTATGCACACGATCTGAAGGCCACTTCTCCACTCTCTCCGAGATGTCCTCTCCGCTCACCACGTCACACCCGATCCGACCCGATTCAGGACTCCCAGCAGCTCCTCAACGCCTATAAATACACCACGAGATGGTCATTTCAAGGGACTTTTTCCGGCACTAACACCTCCCGACCTCCATTACCAAGTATTCAAGGACTTTGGATACTCCTCAACTCAATCAAACACGAGGCTATCGTGCATAAATTCAATCCCTTTTCTCCTCTTCTTCATTACAACACAAGGTTATTGTGTATAATCGAATCTCACAGATTGTGAGACACCATTGTAATTGTAATCCTTCAGGATATGAGAAACTATAAAGTGGACGTAGGCTTGGATTGAGCCGAACCACTATAAAAATCTCGTGTGTTCCCTGTTTTTACTGCTTTTTATCTGTAATCTGTGATTTGTGAGGATTTCACATAGACTTTGGGTGTTAGGCCCAGATTTCGGTCTAACATTTTGGCGCGCCAGGAAGGGGGGCACACGATACAACCTCTTCTACTAGCTTGAACGGAAGCGGATTATTTGGCTATTGGATCAATGGTCAAGCGAAAGAAAGACGGAACCTTCTCTCGTGCTGAGGATGTTGGCACTGAAGGCACAAGGAACGAGGTAAGCCAGGAGGCTTCCTCTCATGAAAATCCATCAGCATACTTAACCAGAGATGAAATGGATGGCGTTCTCGATGAATTGAGAACCCAGATGGCTAGGCAAGATGATCTCCTCCGCAAACAACAGGAGATGATCGACCAATTCTTCGCTCGGATGGAAGGTAGGCCGAGTGGCAACACACAACTTGCTGGAAATAGCACGGAAATAGCCCCAGCAGCAGCAGCTGCAAACCGGATCGGTTCGGATCCGATCCGAACCGAGGGCCAAAATCTGAATTCAACGCAGATGGAAATGGGAGACATTCCCCACCGGATCGGTTCGGACCCGATCCGAACCGCCACCTTACATGAACCTGGGGGCAGCAGCCTCCCCTCTGGAAATCAAGACTTCGCTCCAGCACGACCTACCTCCGCACCGGTTCGGATCGGTAATCCCACACAGCTTCAGCATCAAGCTCCCCGGTTCGGAACAGGCGATCCTGATCGGATCGGTACATCCGACCCGAACCGTGCACCCCTCCATAACCCCCCTCGCTTCTCCGAGCCGCAGCAAGGGGCACCTCCGAACCGAACCGGATGGCCTTCCAAGCTCCCTATACCTCTCTGAACTCTTCTGGGCTCAACGCTGGGGGCACCAGCTCTGAACTTGTCAACTTGCAACAGCTCTTTGAAGGCGATCGGCTCGCCAGCCTTATTGAACGCCTCTCGAGAAGCCGCACTTATCAGAATGACATGGATGATGTCAATCACAATCCATTCACACAGGAAATCAGGAACTCCCGTAATCCCCAGGATTTCAAACTTCCACAACTGGAGCCATACAACGGTAGAACAGATCCTACCGTGCACCTAATGCGCTATAAACGGCATATGGAAGTTCAATCGGCGTCGGAAAACGTCATGGCTAAATGCTTTCCCCTCTTTTTGACTGATATTGCTGCTATGTGGTTTCGACAGCTGGAATCTGAATCGATCAACAGCTGGAACATATTAGTCGCTCGCTTTATTGAACAGTTTCGGGTCCACATTGCTCGACCCAAAAATGTCATGTCACTCACTACAATCAAACAGAGACCCAAAGAAACTCTGCGATCATTTCTGGAAAGATTCAACATTGCAGCAGCATCAGTTGATCGGCCTGAGCCATCTATGGTATTGATGGCGGCAGTATCCGGCGTTCTAGACAACTCGGAGTTCAAGAAATCCTTGTACCGAGACCCACCAAGGAATCTCAGTGAATTCTATCTTGAATCGGATAGGTTTTTGCGTGAAGAAGACGCAACCTCCGAGAAGAAGGTTCTCGATGTTAACATGCTCAAAGACGGAGAACCGTCTGATTCTGACAAAGGCAAAGGAAAAGCTGCCGTCAAGAATGACCGCAACGCTCAGCCCCGGAGAGGGCCCAGATATGAAAAGTACACAGAACTCAATTCGTCACTAACCGACATCTACGTGAACACAAACGGTGACGTCTCCTATCCAAAGCCTCCCAGGAGGGAACCATCGCAAAGAGAACGCGATTCTGGGAAATATTGCATATTTCACGATATGGACGGTCATGACACAAATGACTGTAGACACTTGCGAGATCTGATTGAGGAACGGGTTAGACGTGGAGAGCTACCCGAGTATGTGAAACAACCAACAACACCTGTACCTGTGCTGCCACCACCTGCTCCCCGGAGAGGGAATGACCCTGGAACGAGCTCCCACCGGCTCGTCATCAACTGATATGGATTGGATCAATCTGCATTTCCTGCATTTCTTAGGATTTAAGATATGTTTCTTTGCTTTCTTTAGGTTTTCCGATTGGCTAAATCGGAGTACACACGTTCGGGGTTAGGATTTAGCTCCAAAGCGTGCGCTGCACTCGATAACAAACCAATCAGGATTTGCTTTGGTTTTGTACTTTGAATTGAATAAGGAAGGACTTTCCGAGCATGGATTATGTTTGGCAATTTAAGTGTCTTGTCAGGTTGTGGCAGGATTCTCAATCTCAACTAAAGTATGGCTTATACTTATCTCGGACCCCTAGGCATGGATTATGCCTAGGGACAGACTGTCTTGTCAGGTTTTGGCAAGCATAGCTCTATCCCGACATGAGTATGGATTGTATTCACTAGGATTCTTAAGTATGGATTGTACTCTGGAACGGCTTATTGTTTTGTCAGGATCTGGCAAAGGAACTCAATAAAACTCGAGTATGGTTTATGCTCAGTTTGAACTTCCTGGTATGGCTTATACCCGGAAGGTTAGGTCCCTCGTCAGGTTTTGGCAGGATGATTCGGACGTGTCTTGAGTATGGTTTATGCTCAAACAAGCGCCCAAGCATGGTTTACGCTCGAAAGTGTAATTAGTTTTGTCAGGATTTGACACACCTTTCTGCTCTCTTTTCTTCGCAGGTATGGATTATACTTGCAGCTGGCCGGCCCGGCGTGGCCTTGGATTATCCAGAACACACCTTCCTTCAACCAGCAAGATATGTTCTGGGAGGCAAAATGTTGATCCGCTTTTTAGTCAAAGCAGTCACACATGGAATCTCTTCTCAACAATACACTCAAGCGTTGGGAATATCGTCAGAAAACATGAAGTGATTTGGTTGAAATCGCATCACAAACAAAGAATGGCCCGAAACTCCTACCAGATGACCTTTTCTGGGCCCGAAAACAGCGATTACGGAGCTAAGCTCTGTAACTCTTGTAGATCTCTGAATTAGCTTCAGTTTGAGCTTTGGTTTGGCTCAATCGGACTTACGGTTTGAAAGTTATGCCCGTTTCCGTGAATGCATGCAGAACCGAAAACTTGGAATTTGGAAATTGGCTTGACCTCCCGGATCGGATCGGACCTGCTCCGACTCCACACTTCGAAGATGCTCAAACTTGGGTTCCATCTCACCTCGGTTCGGATCGGACTATCAGAACCCGACCCGGCTTGCACTCAGCTCAGAACTATACATCATAACTCCGGTTCGGAGCCTCCTCCTTGGTTCGGTTCGGAGCCGAACCGATCCGACCTCCATCGCACTAACCTGGCACATGAAGTCTTCGGATTGGAGACACCAGCTCGGTTCGGGTCGGACCCGAACCGATCCCCCTGCACCTGCTCAGACGCAGCAAGTTTGACCGCTTCTTAAGGGATAACTACCTCCTACTAATTCGGATCGGCCGCCACCTGTATGCACACGATCTGAAGGCCACTTCTCCACTCTCTCCGAGATGTCCTCTCCGCTCACCACGTCACACCCGATCCGACCCGATTCAGGACTCCCAGCAGCTCCTCAACGCCTATAAATACACCACGAGATGGTCATTTCAAGGGACTTTTTCCGGCACTAACACCTCCCGACCTCCATTACCAAGTATTCAAGGACTTTGGATACTCCTCAACTCAATCAAACACGAGGCTATCGTGCATAAATTCAATCTCTTTTCTCCTCTTCTTCATTACAACACAAGGTTATTGTGTATAATCGAATCTCACAGATTGTGAGACACCATTGTAATTGTAATCCTTCAGGATATGAGAAACTATAAAGTGGACGTAGGCTTGGATTGAGCCGAACCACTATAAAAATCTCGTGTGTTCCCTGTTTTTACTGCTTTTTATCTATAATCTGTGATTTGTGAGGATTTCACATAGACTTTGGGTGTTAGGCCCAGATTTCGGTCTAACATTTTGGCGCGCCAGGAAGGGGGGCACACGATACAACCTCTTCTACTAGCTTGAACGGAAGCGGATTATTTGGCTATTGGATCAATGGTCAAGCGAAAGAAAGACGGAACCTTCTCTCGTGCTGAGGATGTTGGCACTGAAGGCACAAGGAACGAGGTAAGCCAGGAGGCTTCCTCTCATGAAAATCCATCAGCATACTTAACCAGAGATGAAATGGATCAAGCAATTGACAAAAGAATGGAATGTTTAATTAAGCAAGAGAGACAACAGTGGAAAAAGGTACTAATCCGCATAATTGGTGTTGTGAAAACACTTCCTCGAAATAATTTAGCATTCCGTGGTTCAAATGAAAAGATTTATGACAAAAACAATGGACTTTTTTTGTCAATTTATAGAATCCATAGCCGAATTTGGCCCAATTATGAAAGAGAATCTTAGGCGTGTGGTGAATAATGAGACAAGTAACCATTATCTTAGCCATGGTATTCAAAATGAACTTATACTTTTGTTGGCATAAAAGATTAAGGATGCAATGCTTGCAAAAATCTTAAGAGTGAAATATTACTCGATCATACTTGATTGTACTCCGGATTTGAGTCACAAAGAACAAATGTCAATCATAATTAGATGTGTAGATGTTGAAGATGCTGTCAAAGTAGAGGAGTTTTTTCTAGGCTTTATAGAGGTTGATGACACATCAGGTCTTGGCCTTTTTAAAACGCTTGAGACCACTCTAAAGGATCTTAAGCTTAATATTGATGATGTGCGAGGTCAAGGTTATGACAATGGATCAAATATGAAAGGTATATTATTTTTTATGAAAGGTATACAATTTATTTTTATCTTATTCGTTCAAGTAACAAATTATTTGAATTTAATGTAGGTAAACACCAAGGTGTACAAAAAAGACTTCTTGATATAAATCCTAGAGCGTTGTATATTCCATGTGGATGTCATAGCTTAAATCTTGCTTTGTGTGATATGGCAAAATCATGCAAGAAAGCTAGAAGTTTCTTTTCATATGTTCAAAAAAATTTATACTTTGTTCTCCGGTTCGACACATCAATGGTAAACTCTTAGAAAATACGTAAATGGATTGTCTCCAAAACCATTATCGGCAACCTGTTGGGAAAGTCATATAGAAAGTGTAAAGGCAATAAGAACTCAACCATCGGATCTAAGAGATGCATTAATTGATATTGGAAACAATTCTTCTAAAGACGATACCATGATGTGGAAGCTAAGTGTTTATGTCAAAATGCTTTAGAAGACTTTGAGTTCTTGATTAGCCTATGTATTTTGTACACTATATTGAATAATATTAACCGAGCTAGCAAAATGCTTCAACAAGAGGATGTGGATATTGAGTTTGCCATTATAAAAGTAAGGGAACTTATAGCTTTTTTCGAGAATTTTAGACAAAAATGGATTTGAAAGCATGATAGATGAAGCAAAAGAACTTGCGAAAGAGGTTGGCATTGAGCCCAAATTTGCAAAGAAAAGGGTTGTTCGTCGAAAAAGGCACTTTGATGATGACGTAGATGTTGATGTTAACAAAACTCAATCTACAGAAGATAATTTTTGGAATACTTACTTTCTTCATATAATTGATCAAGCTCTTGCTTCACTTAATGATCGTTTTGAACAATTAGTATTTTATGAAGGAATTTTTGGATTTCTTTTGAATGCGAAATTCAAAACCATTGAAGATAATATGAACAATGTATGGCATTAGAAATGTTTTTAAAACACGATCAAGAAAGTGATATTTGTGTAAAAGGATTATTTCTTGAACTTACACAATTGATAAGAATAATGCCATTAGAAGTAACAAAATCAAGTGGCATTCTTGATTTCATAAGATCTTATCATGATGTGAGTGGATTTATAAATGTATGGGTTGCATATCGAATTTTATTGACCGTTCCGGTTACGGTGGCTTCAGCGGAAAGAAGTTTTTCGAAGTTGAAGTTGATAAAAAATTATCTTCGAACTACTATGACACAAGAACGACTAAGTGGGTTGGCTATGATTTCCACTAAAAAAGAATATTTGGATAAGTTGAAATATGATGACATAATTGAAGAGTTTTCTTCTAAAAATGCAAGAAGAAGTTGTTTTCGTTGAATAGTGTTAGTGTTAAAGATATGATGACATGTTTACACTTTTGGTTTTATATCATGTATTTTGTACACTTTGATATGTATGTAAAAGGGGTTTTTAGTGTGAAGGACAAAGTCAAACAAAAATTTGTTCATAAGGACGGTCAATAAAAAAATTATCCCCAAGGACAATTTTACACTAGATAGTGGAATTCAGGGGGGTCCATTGTTTTTCCACTTTACACTAAAAGTTGGCCTTTTGAGCAAAATTTTTGGCTCTTTTCCTTTTGGGCAAACTTTTTGCTTTTTTTGTCTTTCACACAAGTTTCCTGTATGTAAAAATATAGTGTATGCTATTTGTCATGCTTTTGGTTTTATATAATATATTTTGTGCATTTTGTTATGTGATAATATGATGCTTACAATATTTCTTTTTCATGTTTAATAGCTTCTCCTAGTAAGCTATTACTTTGTTTACTTGCATTTATATTCTTATACAATTCTTATTGTTTTATGCAACAATAGTGTAATGAATGATAACGTCTTAATATTTTTTTGATTGTTTCATCTAATAATATTTCTTATTGTTTTATGCAGCAATGGGTTGATGCAGCAATGCTTTTGGTCATTAAATCCTTTTGTTTGAAGTGCTTTGATAGACATGTCATGGTATATGCATTCTACCTTTCATGGATATCCAGGTGAGTACATATATAGCATTGTTGATAATTTTTTGTTGCTTGCTTGTGTAGTGAGTATGCTGACAGTTTGTTTTTTTGGACAGTTTCATTAACAGTTTTTTTTTCTAGAAGCAACAAATTTGTATTTTGCCTAAGGCATCAAAAATGATGGAGCCGGCTCTGCTTCTATGCAAGGCCTTTAACCTTGGGAAAGTGTGAGAAAAGGAAGTGTGAGTGCAGCCCCATGGTGCGCGCCAAATGTTTAAACCAAAAATGATTCAAACACCAAAGGTGTAAAATCACACTTCACCAAACGGTATGAAAAATGAAAATGAGGCCACGAATGCTAATGCAAGTAAAGAATACAAGGATTTTTATAGTGTTTCGATCTAGGATAGATCTACGTCCACTTTGGAAGTGTTTTTCATTATCACGGAGAAAATTACATCATCTCATACATCTCATTAGTACACTTGTACACTCTGTTTATGGTGATTTCCCACTTTTTTCGTCTCTTTATACTTTAGATCTCCCTTGGATTTGAGAAGGAACAGATTAGATCTTATGATTAGATAATCTTCCTTGATCCCATCATGAAGTTAGTGTTAGATCCGTGCTTTAAAGAGAAGTAATGGCGGTTGGAGATCACTTGGGGTGAATTGGAGTGAGAATTAATGGTGTATGGAGAAGATGAGATCCACTTGATGTTGGAGGAAGGAGTGAGCTTAGGAAGCCATTAATGGAGCTTGGATTGCTTGAGAATGGTGGAGAAATGATTTGGGCAGCCCTTCGGGGTGGAATAATCGGTCCCTTGAAGTGTGGTGAAAAGGGTATTTATAGGAGAAGTTTGGACCAAGTGGCAACTCTGTAATTATGGTGTACATGGTAAGGGTCGAGCATACACACATTTATGAAACTGCCACTGGACAGCTGGTGCCAGTTGTATATAATTGGCGTAGGACCCCTGGCGTAGGACCCATAGCGCTCGACCCACGGCGTAAGACCTATGGCGCTCAATCCATAGCGCTTGACCCATGGTGTAGGACCCATGGCGCTCGACCCATAGCGCTCGACCCATGGCGTTGGACTCATAGCGCTCGACCCATGGCGCTCGATCCCTAGCGCTTGACCCCTGGTGTTGGACCCATGGCGCTCGACCCCTGGTGAAAGACCCTTAACGTAGGATCCATAGGTTAGGATCCCTGAGTGCTCAATCACGCTTCTCTCAATGACCAGCCGATCGGCTCAGGTGGTGACCGGCCATCATGGATGAATGAGCAGTATGGGTGAATGGTCCCATATATGCAATCTGATTGTTTGCACTTGATATGTTCGACACAATGCCTGAATGAGCTTTCTGTTATATAGTCGACGCCATCTGTTGTGAACCGTGTTTATAATGGAGTTAACACAGAAATATACTTACATCAATTAGATCTATGTGAAAATGACTTGAAATGATGAAAATAAGATCAAACAATCCATATACTTGATTGAATTCGTTTTAGAGATGCTTATCACTCACCAAATCCATAGAATAGCTTGAAATAAATGGATCTCTAATCCAGACACCGAAGAATAATCTTTGAATCAATCACTTTGATGTGATCTACCTTTCTTCAGTGTTCATCTTCAATATTCAAATGTAGATCTATGAATCAGAATGAAGTGGAGAGGTATTTATGTTGAGTATAATAGTATGATTTTTGTTTGATGATAACGAACATATATATTATTTTATAAATGTGTTTGTAAACAATACTATTCTATAATACAAAACACATACAAAAATAAACATTTATTTGAATAGAATACTAACACACAAAATTGAATATTCAAACATATTTTTATTTAAATAAATATTTTATTTCTACAGTTGAAATAGTACATATACATCACTCCACTATTTACAATCCAGTTAAATATACTTGGATATTTCTGTTTAATTCAGACATGACATACTTGAATATATATCACATGAAATTGTACTATTAAAAGAATTCAAATTAAATAGACAAACTGAATTGAACAACAAAAATATATTTTTTATTTATTTCAATTCAAGTTGTGGTACAATTTTATTCACGTCTACAATCATTTTCATATACATAAGATCCTCACTACATATCACTTGGTATCACTCAGTTATATATACACAGTTACATATACATTCACTGACACTAACATTGAGTCTTCACGAGCTTCCAAACCAGTCCAATCATCTCCATACCTATCACAGAAGCACACACAGTAAACTGGAACAAAAACAGAATTAAATACAAGCAAATATAAATTTATTTTAATTTTTTTTTGCCTCATAATTTTTGGTGTGTTTCTCATAATTTTTCTGATTTGGCCTGATTTATATCAAATGCTCACATTTGTTTAAGTGTATAGAGAAGAAACCAGTATTACAACTGAGGAGCAGCCTCGTGGACCAACTCAACTTAGTGCATATCAACACAAGCAAGAGCAGCATCCAAATTCACATGGACATCAGTGCGTGCATGTATCAATTCAAGGCAGAAAGAATGCTTCAGCAAATCAAGTGTGTATATAGGACGCAAAGCATTTGCAAGTTCAATTGCTCAGCTCAACCATTCAAGACACAACATGAAGCAGGCCGATTTCAAGAAAAGTACACAAGGATATGGCGCAACAGGAAGGGACACAGTGCATAGGTGGTCATGGTGTACACAGCAAAACGGGTCCAGTTTTTTTTTTAAACTAGGCATACATGTTTACATGGATACACTACCAATACACCATGTCAAGGCTGAGCTAAGTAACAGGCTAGTAAAAGATGCTGACTACACAACACAAAGGTCTGGACATGGTGAGACAAACTAGCAACAAAGCATATTTCTAGAGGACAGTGCAAGTGCACAACACATATATACATGCTGACAAGAATGCAAGCGAACAATGGTGATTGGCACAAGAATTTCAGGATACACAGAAGCAAAGGACCATCACAAGCATCATGTAGCAGACTATAGTAAATTAAATGCAAGCACAAATGGCTCAACTTCACAGAGAAAATAGAAATGGAAAAGACTACATAACAATACCCAGTGATCAAGACAGTATCAATTCATATCAGATTTTTTAAGTACTAGAAAACATCTCAAGCATGCCGAATGAAAATATCACAAGTGCAGTACCATGTTCAAGCTTAAACAAGACACAACAAAGGGTTTAAGTCAAGTGTAGCATCAGTTCAAACTCAAGGAAAATCAAGTTTAGTACCAATTCAAATTTGTATAGCATCAGTACTTATTTTTCAGCTAGACAAAATCAGTGTAGTAACTACTCTTATCAAAGTATAGCAACTGTTCTTATCTAAATTTTTCAAGGCAAAGGCGTGTTCAATTTTCAAAGGTCGATTCGATTTTAATAGCAACGTATAATTTAAAAATGGACAAGAATTCATCATGCAAAAGTTCCAGAAACTATTGGCACAAGTATTTTCCAGAAAAATATACAAGCATAGCAAAAATAGGAGAAAGGCATGCGAATTCAAAATCAAGGAAGAATCAAATTCTAGAACACACAGCAATAAACACTCAGGACCAATTCAAAGCCGAGAAGACTTCAAGCCAAAATTTACGTAATATCTAATAACCAAATTACAATACGAAATCATAGAATATTTACGAATTTAAATCCTATATATACACCACGTCATCATCGGTGTTAGGTATCAAAAATTCATGGAGAAAAATTCAAACAAATAAATTCAGAAGAACGCACATAGATTCGACAATTTTCAATCGATCAATAGGCCAAATCGTTTGACCAATATCATCAACAAATTGGAACGTTAGAGAGGAATTTCCTGAACAACATATCAAGTCGCGATTTGGATCAGAGATTGCAAACCCTAGATAAATCGCCTCTGTCATTTTTAATTCTAGAAAGAAGAAATAGAGGGCCGAATTATTAAAGTGGTTGAAGCAAAAAAAGTGGTCGGCCAAGCTTATTAAAGGGGCTAATGTTTTTAATCTGGGGTTACGATTTTGGGTTTATTATTTTATAAGGATTTTTATTTTTTAAATGTTTTAGTTTGTAATCAAGTTTATACTTTTCCAGTTTGTTTGTAAAACTAGGGAGACGAATTTCGGGGTTGTAATTCAAGGAAATCTGGTCTTAGGGATAGAAATCAGTGCAAGGTTTTGAGCGTAGGGTTAGAACAGTTGGAAGCGAGTGTCGCAAGTTTACAGGGGATGTAAGCGTAGAGATTGTTTTAATTCCTAGTAGAAACCTTTGGGAATGCAGCAGTATGTAGGGTATTTCCGAAGCTAGGTATATATGTGTGTTATTTATTTTCCGCATTTACTCTGATTATTTTCTGTGTTGATATTATTTAATTACTCAGCAAAAAACTACAATACACCCTATTCACCCCCTCTAGGGTTCATTTAGATCCTATAAATTAATGGAGTAGGGAGAACCATAAACTCCAACCAAATAAAGAAATGGAGAAACTAAACAATTCTCCTTGCCTCTACCCTCCTATTTTTAGCCGACAGCCCCTTGCCTTAACGAGCCTCACAAATCAACCCACTAAAGACTAATTAGTCTATCCAGAAAATGTGCAACACTAAAACAGTGATTCCTCCCAAACCGCTAAACCAAATCTTTAATGTGACCACTCTACGGAATTGGAAACATCATTTCCTTTCTAATGAAATAGACCCTAGCACCTGATTCGATTCCAGCTAAAAGTTATACTTTGTACAGAACTGACAAGGGAAAAATGATCACAAACACAACTGACAAAAATTGTGGACATGTCTCACATCCCCATAAATTACCTATCAAAATATGAGAATGATCCAACCCTTACAGAATTAAATAAATTACCTATCAAAATATGAGAATGATCCAACTCTAATAACCATGAGGCGAACCCGTTGCCCCTTAAGACCCCGTTCTAATATGTTAACGTTCTTAAGTCTATACTCTCACTTGTAATACGAGAAGTAGTATTGCGAATGTTACTACTTAACTGATATTACGGTAGGTCACCTAAGTCGATTAAGACTTCCCTTAGACAGTTAGTTAACATGCAATGGCCACATATATTTTATTTACTAAGTTCGTCCCTAGTTGAGCCCTTATAAACTTTTAAAGGAAGTGGACACCACCCGTGAACTACCCTACTCCGTTGTCGTTTTTGCCTAACCACTTTTAGAGAAGGAAGACCCAAAGATTTACTTCAAATCTAATAAGGGTGGGTCCCATGACTTTGATTCCTCTCCAAGGAGTAAACTTTCGGAGGGATCCTATTCCTAACCACTTAAGACCCAAATTAGACAAAAAGAAAATCAGCCACTTAAGACCTTCTCAAGATGTTGTAAACCTACATATTTTCACATGCAACAGATATATATATATATATATATATATATATATATATATATGCACATTAGACCTCTCACATTAAACTGTATACCTGTAGATGTTGGATATGCCGGTCTGTTCCTGACATACTTCTACTACAAGTTGGTTTAACCTTGTGTCTAGTGTACTAAGTTTGAATGGTTCATAGCACCCAGACCTCTCATATTTGTTGGGCCTACTTGTGGTTGCTAGGTTAGCTGATCGGTTCCGGGCAGACTTATACCACAAATGGCAACTAACCTCGTGTCTTGTGTCATTATTTATACGTATATAACCATTCTATTCGCATACACAGGTAATCAATATATATTTACACATATGGGGACAATTTAAATTCGAATTCTACCCAAATCGCATTTATTACGCTAACAAAATGTTAATTATGTTTATATAACTAAAATAGTTATAACGCCTAAATAACGTTAATATCCGTATGAACCAAGAAACGTTCTAACGAGATTGTAACTGTCAAGTTTGTCTAAATCAAGGTATGCAAGTTATTTTTTCCATATTTTTACTACTATAACTTAGGCATGATGACATAATAACAATATAACAAATGGCAGTGAATGGAAAATATACATACATACAAATTTCAACTTGCATCCTGGGCTTGTTGGAATGATTTCAATATTGGATTAAAAATAGAGTATTTCATACATTTATACATGTATCTTTATAATTTGCACTTTATCTAATTCACTCATTTT
Organism: Allium sativum; assembly: GCA_030737875.1. NCBI lineage: Eukaryota > Viridiplantae > Streptophyta > Magnoliopsida > Asparagales > Amaryllidaceae > Allium > Allium sativum. The sequence continues at coordinate 384,955,971 of CM060924.1, forward strand.
TGGTGTTATGCACATAAAAACGTTTACATCTGACATATTTCAAGTATGAATACGTTTGGATAAAAATAGAATCCAATCCTAATCAAATCATGAAATACCCAAATTTAAACCCTTTTAGGATACAATCAAATGTTTAATAAATGTGAATTACACAAAATAGAAACAATAGTAGCAACACCCCTTTTCTTCTTTAACTCAATTTAAAATTAACAATCCACAAAACCCAAATAATCATGACAATTCATATGCAAATATAAAATAGAGGATTTGGGGATTTTTGTTATTGATTTCCAAATCCTCCTAGGCATATTTATCAACATGACAATCTAATAAAAATATGAATATGCCTAAGTAAAAGATATTCTTCTCACGGATCTAAGGTAGAACATAGAGAATTCTGTGGTAGATCTAGATCTGTGCTTAATCTTTGTGGCAGACGTTCTCCAATAAACCTCCTAATATATATATATATATATATATATATATATATATAAGAAACATGTATTATAATCTCACACACACATATATATACACCAAATTCCAAAATACTAAACCTATATGAATTAGAATAGAGAGAAATTATGAATAGGGTTGGTGGAATAGAAGAAATCCTTAACCTTTTTCTTTTATTTTTCTCTGGAATTTAGTAATGGCAGAGAGACAGCAGAGAGGCACAGAGAGAGAATGGTTAGGGTTTCATAGTGTGATATGAGGGGCTATATATAGTTGCCCGGGTAAGCGTAGACCATTGGATTAGTTTGATTTAATCATACCTTTTATTTATATATATCCTCTCCAAAAAAACCTAATCACATAGATTTATTGGGTTGTCCAGCCACGGCGGTTGACCTGAGCGGTCGACCGACGGTCGACACCCTCTTGGGGGGGGGGGGGTTGACCCCTAGGCGCTGGAACGCCCAATAAATGTGTGTTGTTGAGGTGTTTATTTTAATTAATACATTCCTTAATCTCTTAATCTTGTTCCTTATAAACAATATCCTTTGTCCCAAGATCTTATCCTTATTTCGAATGTCAAATTCTCTCTCTTTATGTTGAATTTATTTTAGACATATATATATATATATATTATCCATTTAATTGTATATATATATTGCATTTTACGGTCTAAATTCATTTTTTCATAACTTCTTCATACATTGTCCGTTTTTTCAATAAATTATATATGAAAACGATTCATAATTTCGCCACGAAACAAAACAAAAGAATTTTGTAGCCAAATTCCTAAAGCTGTAAAATCTCATTTTCCATCTTTACTATTTAATTGCTTAATTTTGATTAATTATTTATTATTAATACTTATGTATTTTACGGGGTGTTACATATAGTTATTTAAAATGGGTTGAAACTCGGTCTTCCCGAATAACTTTTTTTTTTAAAATGTGTGGAGAATATACAAGAATATCATCAATTTCATTCTATTTTGGATTATTACTTGATTTCAATTAGATCTTAACACAAAGGTTAGTACCTAAATTAAAATCCCATTCCCATCCCTTAAATGGAACACAGAGGAAGACACCATTCCCACTCTATCGGTCTAGGGCAATTTCTACCTACGATAGAATGTGACTAGCTCCTTACCCCTAATCCATATCCACATTTATTTTGGTAAGTTCAAATTACCTTCATTAATCACCTTTTTCATTTCATTCATTCAAATCTTTACCCAAAGATTTATTGAAACACTAACTTAGTTTTAATCTTCGAAATCGTTCTTTTCTTTAAATGGGTGAAAAACAATGTTATTAAAGACACTAGTCATAATAAACCCAAAATAAAACATCCAATTGAAATGGAATCTTCATGGAAATCATACCAGCTCACAATCGACAAAATTCATGTATCAGACAGATACTGTAAGCAGAATAATGGCAAAGCCTTTTAAATTCCTTAAATAGTAAAGGTCTTCATCCATGGAGACTCATCTGGATTATCACTAAATCGATTTCCAATCAATTCCAATTTAATTCATTAATTGGAAAACTTAATTTCATAGAATTTCATCAATTCTTAATTAAAATATTTGTCGTTACTTTTCCCAATCATCACTTATTCATAGTTGGGTTAAAATAATAACATTATTTTAAATGTCATTCACAACAAGCCCAAAATTTAATTGATATCAAATATAAGATTTAAACAGAAATTATATCAGATTACATTGGATACCAATTCCCAAAATCAACAAGTAATATAAGTGGAATAACGATATAAATATCTTCCAAATTCCTCAAATAGTATAAGTCTAAACAACGGAATTCCACACTGTATAGCCAAAGATTTATTTCTATCCAAATCTAATTAATTAAAATTTGAAAAACTTTTCCTAAATCAATATATCTATCGAAACATACCTTTAAATAGTACTTAGATTTGGTAAACCAAATAACTTAGGCTTGCTGGGTTAAGGATGATGTTATCAAGGGCATCGTCCACAACAAACCCAAAATCAATTTCCAAAAATAGCTTGTTTTCATAAAATAGCTTGTTTTCATAAAATAGCTTTATATCATTCAAAACTTGATATATTAAATCCACATAGATTTTAAATCATTTACTATGATTTACCATAATTTTTTTCATATTTTTAATAATTTTTATTTGGCCATTATAGACAGAATCCAGTTTTGACCCCTAAACTACCAAATAAAGATTTTTAGGAAAATCGGAATTGGATATATCCTCAAACCTAACCGTTGGATCTTACTACTTTACTTTTCATTTGAAAACATTTTTCATTTTGAACTCAAGATTTTTCATTTTGGGAAAATCCAATGATCGGATCTCCTGGAAAGTCAATTTGATGTCAATGGTCGTAATTCGCGAACTAAGAGTGATTAGTCATGTTCGGACCAAAATTTGACTTGAAATAAAAAGTAAGTTGAATTGCTTCTAAAATAGCTTATGAATTATATATATAATCACTTTTAGAAACTATATTTCAATTATTTCTCTTTAAAATCAAATATTCCATTATTTGATCATTTTAATATTATTAATTCATTAAAATAATATTATTTTGCAAAACTTATTATTTGTAGTCCAAATTTTCCTGAAGTCCATCATAGAAATAAATAAGATAGTTTGGAAACTAAAATCTCATTAAAACATTTTATGGATACCTGAACCATACTTCACTCTTTAAAGTTAATATTCGTTTTCAATTTAAATTTGTAAATATGCCCTTATTAATTTAAAACTAGTTCAAAAATAATTCTTGTCCTTATAAAAACTATTCAAAGTTGCTTAAAATATCTTTCCAAATTATTTGGATTTAAAATTCAAACTTTTCTTTTTCACTTAACATTTTATGTATAAGATATTCAATTAAATTCCAAATTGTTTTCAAATCAAATACAATTTCAAATCTTTTTCCAAATTAAATTTCAAATTCAAATCATTTTTAAATTCAAATTAATTTCAGTTTAAATCATTTTTAAATTCCAATAAATTTCAAATTAACCTTCTCGTCTGCCGAATATGTTAAGGATAGCCAGGGAGAGCAGGAAACTATATTTTCCAAACCTAAGCCTAGACACTATCCACTCTATCATCTTAAAGCGTTCCGGTATTTTCTAGAAAAAACTTCATCAATATATATGTATCCATACATATGTGTCGTTCACCTAAATGTTAATATAATTAACACTTATTTTCCATATAGGGATTATTTAACATAAGTGTTAATACACTTAACACTTAAAGTCAACCACCCAATAACATATCCAATAACCCAATTGCTATTCATTATAGCAACCAATAACATCACAGCATCCAATAACAATATAGGGTATCACTTTCAAGAGGATTCAAACCATTCACACATAAAGGTGACCTTTCTATCACTTAAAATTAGGTGTCCACATTTCTTAACACATAAGGCAACATCTTTAGCACTTCAAACTAAGTGTTTACATTGTTAACACCTAAAGGCAACATTTTTAACACTTTAAACCAAGTGTTCACAACTTTAGCACTCATTAACATTCAAGCCAACTCAAATCACATTAGTCACAAACATAACCATCATTAGTCACCACAAGCATCATTAGTAAGCTATTAACATCATAAACAACTTATGAATATCATTAGCAAACATTAGTAATTAATTTAAGCTAGAAATCCAAATGTGAGTGAAGAGTTCTCACCATCGCTATCCACTCCACCGTTCTTCAAAGCTATAGGTCTTATCAACAGCCTTCCAGCGTCACGAGTTACCATTCTCTAGATATCTCATCTTAACTTCCTGATGCATACTAACTCGACATATAAATTAAAATGGAGGCGTCTTTTTTACTTTAAAATGTTGAAGCTTTGGTTTTTACGAGGTTTAAGGCTTACTATTAAAAAGGAAGAAATATATAAGTGGTTTTAAAGCGGAAAGGTGCCATTTTTGGCCTTGGTATGCTTTGTCCTAAGGGATAATAGGGCATGGCCTTGGCAAGGATGGGGAGAGAACTATGGATTGTAGCATGTGGAGGCAGGGGAAGAGAAATGGACTGGTTTTGAAGTGTTTTAAGGTAGAGAGGGGAAAAAACTAGGGTTAGTCGAATTTAAGGGGAGAGAGGGAAGCCATTAAAGGGGCTTGGAAAGAAAAATAAAATGGAGAAAAGTAAAATGAAAGGAGAAGGGAGGTGTTGGTTTTAGGAAAAAGGAGATGTATAAGAGAAAGACAACTCAAAAGTTACCACATGGACTTGTTTCCATTCTTTAAGCATGACGAGATGAAGTGTCGAACAAGGAAAGAGAGAAAGGGAAGAAGATGACACCTCAAAAGGAAAGCACATGGACTTGTTTTTTTCCTTAAGCATGAAGAGATGAGGTGTAGAACTAGGAAGGAAGAAGGGGAAGAAGGTGACACCTCAAAAGTATAACACATGGTTTGGCCTGGTTTTTATTGGCTTAGGAATTGTTTCCACTAGTTTAACTTAACTTTTACTTAAGTACTAAATTTATTTGCTAATATTACTAACTACAATACTTAGCTAAATACTACAACAAATTTCAATATCGACAAATGTTTTTAAAGCTGAATATTTTGTTAAATCCAATATTTAAGTTGAAATTCAAATGGTATATTTTCAAATTAAAAACTATATATATATATATATATATTTAAAATCCATTTAATCCAAATCAAATTCAAATGGTTTTGGTTTTCGACTTCGATTTTGTTACCAGTTTTCATCATGATTAAGCGCAAGAAGCTCAACGCTATTGCTAAAGCTCATGGTGTAGGTGGTGAAGGAAGTTAAGATCTTTATTTGAATGGAGTTCCCTTGAATTAAGTCACTCATGAAGATGTCGATGGGACGATTAAGAATTTGGCCACGGATTTGAACGCTTGACTCGAGCGGTAGATATAAGCTTTTAATACCTTTCTTAATCGGATCGAAGAAAGGATAAGGAATTCCGAAAAGCCGACTAGCTAGGAAGATATTATTGGAACAAGTACCAGTGTTACTCAAGCTGTGACTCGGGACTTGCGGGCAAACCCGCAAACTAATCAGTAGGCCGATGTCGATCCTCAGGCCGATGCCGGTCCCTCTACACTCAGAGGCACCCCTTGTCCCAATATCGCTTCAGCCCATGACGCTTTGGTTGGTCAAGTTGCGAGCTCCGCTATTGGTAATGTTGTTCAAGCGTCGGTGTGCATAACTTTGTATGGTGGTGCTTCCACAGTTTCGGGAGTTAGGATTGTGCCCAATGCGTCCCTTCAGGTTGGAATTCAAACAAATATTCTTCTTTCTAATCAATTGATTCCTAATTTGGACTTAAACACTAGGAGCACCAATGTCGCTTTGGATAATCTGAATTAGTTGCTTGATTTTGGTAGCGGATCTCAAATCATGGATGTTATTGGTTGATTCACTTGAGTCGGTGCCTCTTCTTCGAAATTGGAATGTGTTACTCGTACTCTATTTTCTTTGGACACCAGGAATTCCCGTAATCCACCTTACTTTAAACTACCAATGTTGGAAGATTATCATGGTCAGAAGGATCCGACTACTCACTTGATGTGGTATATTCGGCATATGGGAGTCCTCTTTGCTTCAGAAGGTGTCATGGCAAAGTGTTTTCCTCTTTACTTAACTGATATTGCTACTATATGGTTTAGGCAACTGGAGACGGACTCTATCACTTCTTAAAATGCTTTGGTTAGCAGGCTTGTGGAACAGTTTAGAGTCAACATCACTTGCCCGGAAAGCATTATGAATTTAAATGGCATTAAGAAGAATTTCGGGGAGACTCTCCGTAAATACCTGAAACGGTTTAATGGTGTGGGGGCTTCGGTCGATAGACCTGACATGTCTATGATTCTAACGGTCGCAGTTTCTGGTATTTTGGATAAATCCGACTTGAAGATTTCATCACGTCGAGACCCACTGAGGGGTTTTGGTAAGTTCTATTTTGAGGCTGAAAGATTCCTTCGAGAAAAGGATGAGAGAACTGAAAAAAATGTTCTTGAATCTAATGTGGTTAAGGGCGGGAAACCGCCTGATTTTGGTAATGCAACAACACGGATTTTCAAAACCAATTAATTTTTTTTATTTTAGCTATATTAATGGATTTTTAATATTTAAAATGATTTACTTAAATAATAATGACTAAAAATTAATTTTAATCAAAGATAGAATGAATAAATTTATTTTAATTATAAAAACAGGCCTGAAATGGCACGGTAGTTTGAAAATTCAATTTTAAATTTCAAATGAATGTACAAAATTCAAATAAATCGAAATTAAGTAAAACCCAAAATATTTGAATATGTTTAATTAAATCTTTCTAACGAATGTGAAATATTAAGATTTCATAATAAAAATTGAAAGTTATGTCCAGTTTAAAATTCAGAATAGTCGTTATGGAATTTATACATAGTTTAATATAGTATATAGCCCTTAAAAATAGCCATTTTGCAAACGACCTCCATTTTTGATGAAACCACTTTTGTTGGATGCGGAATGTCAAATTATTGCAAGATTCCAATTTTCATACTTTTTGAAACTAATATGTGAGCTGGGTGAATTCAAGCGTGTTTGGCAGTTTCAGTTTGAATTGAATTGACTAAAAAATGACCATTTTTCAAACGGTCTCAAAATTCAATGAAATTAATTTTGTTAGGACCGTATCGTATAAACATAACGAGATTTATTTTTATGGAATTTTCGGAGTTAGTATATGGCCCCGATAAATTAAAATGTATGTTCAAATTCAATATATATTGATTTATACTTTAATTTTGATAAAGACTAATCAAAACAGTCGAATGGGATTACGAAACATATCCCATTGTGTCCGGAATGAGGGTATTTAGCTAGAGGCGATAGTCGTTGGAATTCATTTGGAGTTCGTTTAGATAAACATGAATTTTTGGAATTAAATTTTAATAAAATAAAAAAATTAAAAGGGTATAAATACTACTCGGTCAAACCCAAGTCCCTCCAACCCATGGTCAACGCGCGTTGGCCTCCATCTTCGTTTCGAATGGTAGAAATACTCCAAAAGAAATCCCTCAAAAATCTCACAAATCGTTCAATGAAATTCAAAATCTCTAAAAGGAATATTATAGAGAATTTCGTGATCTCCTGATCTATACGGGTTTGATGAGCTTCGATTAGGTGTGGTGTTCGAATCACTGGTTCAAATGTGAGGCGGTCGTGCGGCTTTTCTGAAGCGATGGAACGTGCGAGTGGGCTAGGTCTGAGGGAGGAGGGGCGTCGCGCGTAGGCGGAGCAAGGGATGGCCGACAATCATCTTCCAAGCGACGGTGGCGGCAATGCGAGGGAGGTTTCAGTTTTGAGCAATGGTTCAACGTCGGCCTGTAGAAATTAAAAGAGGTTAACGTTTATTACCGCTATTAATTTATTTATTTAAAGTTTAAAAATCCATATCTTTTCCATACCAGGTCTAAATCATGTGAAACTGGATCCGTTGGGATCGTGGGGACGAGAGCTTCACAACAAGACATACCGGGTCCAATTTGGAGCATTTTAGAAATTTGGGGAAATTCAAACCCAAACTGTACTGAAACCACCAGTTAAAGATTGACGGAGTGGATCCCAAAGTGAGAAGTCCTTCTCGCTCAAATTATTTTACAGTTAAATATATACTAGGTTGCAGACGGGGCTTTGTAGTCCCCGACACCATTTATTGTACAAACCATGGTTGATTGTTTGTTTGGATTGTGATTGTGATGTGAAATGAAATAATATATATATGCGACGCGAATAAAAAATATATGTGTTGTGAATAATATATATATGAGAAATGAAATAATATATATATATATATATATATATATATATGCGATGTGAAGAAAATATATATGCAATGTGGATTTTTTTTTGGGAAATGGGTATAAATTTTATTTCAAGGCATTACAACCCGAAAGCGAACACAGGACCAAGGCCTTGTTACAATTGTTCGGATGTGTTAGCAGACGCTAACCGACACGTACTCACTTTACACTGAACATTCGAGAATATTATCATAAAGTAGCGTAAAGGTAAAATACACACATCTAATACACCAAACCCTTGACTTCATCTCTCGTCTTCCTATCTTCCAGATCTATGGCGGCTGGTACACGAAGTAACTCGTGCTTGTATCTCGGCGCGGATCCAGTGGCAGCATCCGATCCACGTCTACCATTCCGACTGCTATAGGTCCCCTTTGTGTGGTAAGTCCCCTTTCTTCCTTCGTAGTGCCAGTTTTAGTTCTTGAATTGCTAATTTACTAACGAACTGAACTATCTTCTCTTTTTTTTGGTGTATGCAGTTGTTCCTCTCCTTCCACGCACTCCATACAACAACTGTAAGAGCGACACTCTCCACTTCGGCTATTTGACCTATGCACTGCCTGATCATTTCAAGGTTTGTGATGATTTCATGTAGTTTATTTTCTGTTGTGCTGTAGTTAACTGCTAGACAGCAGTTGTTCCATATCTTCTTTGTGAACTCACATTCGAAAAACAAGTGCCTATGATTTTCTTCAGTCGTTTTGCATAACACACAAGTAGATTCATCTATTATACTCCATTTACGTAGTCTGTCTTTCGTGGGAAGCCTACCTGGTATAGCCTTGTATGCACAGCACAACATTTTGGGGACATTTCTCTTACTCCAATTTTTGGTTGCCAGTTTGGGTCTAATGTCATTCCAGGTTTGTTGTAGTTTAAAACTGTTACCCATCCAGGTCCATGTGTCAAACTGTCTGTTCATATGTATCTCCATACTTTCAATCAGCCTTCTTTGCTCCATGTTACAAGAAAAATTCACTCTCCACTGGTTGTTGTTGATAATAGTGTTAACTGATAGGTCTAGGCAGCCATAAGCTGAATATGTGTCCCACCCATGTCAGTCAATTAGTGATTTTCCCTCAATCCAAGGGTCCAGCCACAAATTAGTTTCAATACCTTTTGCAATAACTCTTCTGCTGTGCTTTGCTAGAGCGTTTCTTGCTCTTAATATGGCCTTCCAGGTAGAAGAGGCATTATTGTCCTCTTTCATTACCCATAAATTCTCCCTGTAGTATCTCTTGTTCATCCATCTAGCCCATAGTCCTGTGTTGTTAATTATTTTCCATGCTTTCTTTAATGTGAAAACCTCTCTCATGGTCTTTATGTTTCTAAGACCCACTCCTCCTTCCTCCTTAGGCCTGCACAGCTCCTCAAACTTGATCTTGGGCAATCCCCCTCTCCAAATGAAGTCTGAACACACCTTCTCAATTTTCTTAATTGATGCATCTGGTAATTGAAAAGTTTGCAACCAAAAATTGACCTTTGCATGAACCACTATATGCACAAGCTCAATTCTACCAGCAAAGGTCAAAAGCCTAGAGCTCCATCCATATAATTTGTCTCTTATACTTGTGATTAAGCCTGTGCACTCTCTGTAAGTTATTTTATTTGAAGACAAAGGCACTCCCAAGTATTTAACTAGTAATTCCCCTTCTTGGACTTTCATCCCATCAAGTACTTGATCTTTGTTCCTGCATGTTTTATTAAAATAGCATTTAGTTTTGGAAACATTGACTTTCAGTCCACAAAGTACCTCCAGTTTGTCAAATATGTCTTTGATATGCCCAGTTGCACCACCATTTGCTTTGACACATATGAGTAGGTCATCCGCATACAATAAATGAGAAATACTGGGTTGAATGTTGTGAATAGTCTGCACCCATTTGTTGTGGAAGGCCAGCTCCATTTGGAGTGTAAAGTACTCCATAGCCACTGCAACTAGATAAGATGACAAAGGATCACCTTGCCTGATCCCCCTGTTGCTGCTTAAGAACCCTTTAGGCACCCCATTAATTAGGATGGAGAAGGTGGGAGTTGTTATGCACTCCTTGATTAAGTTCACTGTTTTGGCTGGGAATTCCATGCAGTTGAGCATATGAATAATAAAATTTCTACTAATTTTGTCATATGCTTTGTGCAAATCTACTTTAAGGCACATACGATCAGCTCCCTTCTTGTTGAAATTTCTGATCAATTCATGTGCTAGTAGAGAATTCTATGAAATACTTCTACCTTTTATAAAAGCACTTTGACACTCTGCAATTAAATCTGGTAGAATCATCTGTAGTCTATTGCATAAGACCTTAGTTATGATCTTATATATTACATTACAACATGCAATTGGCCTGTAATCTGCCACATTAGTTGGTTTGTCACATTTAGGAATAAGGCATTTAAAAGTGTGGTTAATTTCTTTCAATATTTTACTTGACTCAAAAGTTTCTTGAATTGCTAATGTCAGTTTATCTTTCAGATTATGCCAGTGGATCATGAAGAAATTAGAGCCCAGGCTATCAGGCCCAGGAGAGGAGTCGATGTGAATCGATATGATGGCATCCCACACCTCACTCTCGGTAACTCTGGCCATCGGCAATCTTCTACCACTCGAGTTAACCAGTCTACGAGTTGCAACATGTGGTAAGTGTTCCTCAGTTTGGCCATCATATAAATCTTGAAAGTAATGCAGTGCATCCTCTTCAAATTTGTTCATATCGATGCAGATATTGCCATCTTGGTCATACATTTGTAAGTTATAGTTTATGTTCTTTATGACAGCCATTTTAGTGTAGAAAAATTTGGTGCATTCGTCTCCTTCTGTCAACCATTTTTCCTTAGCCTTCTGTTTCAATTCTATTGCTTTGATGTGCAAGTGATCTTTCAGTCTGGCCTGGGCATCATAATACTGAGCCCAAGTGTCATTAGAGTTTTCTCCCCCATCAATCTTGCATAGTAATTCCTCATTAAGCTCCTCTAGTTCAACCAACTTGTCCTTTTCTTTTGGCCTGATTTTGTTCCATTGTTTGAGTCCCTCTTTTGCCTTTTTGAGAAATTTCACAACATGATAAAGATAACTGTCTTCAGTTAGAGTGAGATCTTCAAAATCTATTATTGAGTGGTACGCTTCTATTAAAAGCCATTCATTAGAATACCTAAACGGTTTGCCTTTCTCCCCTTTCTCCATTTCTTTGAGCAATATATGTAGTGGCCAATGGTCACTTGTTGAATTAGGCAAAATGTTTACCTTAATATCAGCAAATTTCCTCATGCACCGCATATTAATTAGAACTCTGTCTAATTTGCAAGCAATTTTCCTAACTTCACCACTTTTCCATGTGAATTTCAGCCCCCCATGGATTGGTTCTATCAGCCCAGCAGCGAGCCAACAGTTATTGAATTCTGAAAGTTGTGTTGCTCTGAGGGTAAGTCCACCTTGTTTTTCTTCAGCTTTCAACACAGCATTGAAGTCCCCCATTATTAGCCAAGGCTCAGTAATTTGTTTTGATAGTTGAGTGATTTTACCCCATAATGCTACTCTCTGGCTAGCTAAATTGCTAGCATATACTGTGGTGATGCATAATAGCAACTCCCCAGTGTTTTTAGCCATCACAGTAACCTGTTGTTCATCTTTGTCTTTAACAGTGATCTCCCAAACAGTTTTTGACCAGGAAAAAATGATTCTGCCTTTGACCCCTACATCATTATTATGTTAGACTAACCAGTCTCTACCCAGCTGTTCCTCAAAGTAATTAACATTTGCATTATTCATTTTACTCTCAATTATACCCATAATAGAAGGATTAAGGCTCCTCCTAAGATTATAGAGGTCTAAAGAACGGGTATCATTATTCAGACCTCTGACATTCTAGTTTATGATTGATATTTAAATTTGAGGGCATTGCTCCTCAAAATCTTAGGAGATTTCACTTGTCCTACCAAGTTCTTGCTCTTCTTTCCTTCGTTTCTGAGCTGTTCTTCATAGTTATCATTTGGTTTAGTGTATTTGCCATCAGTTTTTGTGTTTGGTTGCCCTCTTCCTCGACCACTGTAATATTGACTACTAATTTGCTCAAGTTTGCTATTGTTTCAGGATCTGGGTCCTGCTGACTGGTCTGAATGCCCTGGGTTTCTGCTTGAGCAACCAGCTCTGCCTTCTGCTCCAGCTGGGCCTGTGACGACTCCTGCACTGCCTCCTGTTCATCGTTGATGATGGTTGTTTGATCTTCTGTACATATTTATGTATTAAGTAGACTAGTATCTGTGTTTGGTGATGGCATAGTGTTAGTGCCTCCCTTTTTGCTGTGCTGTTCAACGTCTGTAATATTGTCTTCTTTCTCTTTCATTTGCCACACTTGCTGAAAAGTGGTGGCACATTGGCTGTCAGTATGGCCAAAGCATTTGCAAGTACTGCAAATGGGTGGTAGGTTCTCGTACTCTACACTCTGGTAATAATTATTGCCTTGCTTATCTTTAGCTCTAACCTGTTTTGTGATATTGCTATTTGCACGAATTTTTACCAGCACTCGAGCATACTTGAGTGTGGATACTTGTTTAGTGCAATCATCCATAGTTAGGGGGTTGCCAATTAAACTTGCCATCTTGCTGATGCCTCTGGCATTCCATAAAGTGAGGTCCAAGTTGTGGAGCCGAATCCAAACTGGATGCGATTCAAGCATGTCTCGCTCCAGTTTGAGATTCGTTCCCATCTTTTAGTGAAAATGAGTCTTCCATCCTCGAACCATGGACCAGTCTGAAGTACTTTGTTGCAGTCTTCCTCATTGGCGAATTTAATCAAATAGAATCCGTTTTCTCTTGCGAAAACTTTCCAACTGCCTTGGGGTTTCCACTCTCTTCTTATATAGGCATTTAAGTGGACATTATATGGGCGTTTCCCTATCAAGTAAATGTAAATTGAGTTCGTCCACATATTGTTTGCTTTACTGAAGATCTGCTCATCCAGCACTGCATACTCCCCCTCTTCATCTTTTTCAGCTTCAAATTTCTGAACTTCCCCTTTTATTTGCTTGTTCCTAGCCAATACGTCCTTCCAGTTGCGGTTATCAGCCTTAAACTGCCAGTTTTGAGTATCTTCATGAGCTTTCTTCCCTTTCTCCTGTAATCGCTTTCCAGCCACAACGTTTGCAAAGCTTGCCTTCTTTTTCCTCACATCTTTCCATCCCAAATCTTGATTTTCCTCACTAGGTTTTGGGTCCCCATAGGCGGCTGCCATTTTTATGTTAATTATATGTGGAAAATATATATATATATCCATTGTGAAAAAAAAATATGCGATGTGAAAATCATATGTGCATTGTATTAAAATATAAATGCGTTGTGAAATTATATATATGCATTGTGAAGTAAAATATACATATGCGTTGTATAAAATTATATATGCAATATATAAAATTTTCATGGATTGAAATGATTATTTATTCATTAAAAATATAATTTTTAACATGTATATGGACTATATAAAATTGTCGTGGATTGAAATAATTATTGGTTGGCTAAAGATATTATTTTTAGCATATGTATATGATATACAAAATTGTCATGTAATGGAATATTCATTTTTGATTTAAAACTGAAATGGAAGTGGGATTCGTTTTTAAAACGAATTTATAAAATATGTTTTGAACGGAAATATATATATATAGGTTTGAATAGAACGTGCTGTGCTGCGACTGTTCGCGAATTTCGACCATTGACTTCAAATTGACATTACGGGAGATCCGACCGTCGGATTCTCCTAAACCTAAAACCATTGGGTTCATATTGGAAAGATTATTCCAATGAATATAAGAGATTTAAAATCTAATGGTTGGATTTGAAATTATGTCCAAATCAAATTTGGAAAAGGTCGCTATGGTTGCAGTTCAATGGCCGTTATTGGAAACCGACTGTACGAGCATTGTTAAAGTTATTAAAAATATTAATAATTTGTGTAAAATCATAATAAATGATTTGAAAAGAATTTGGATGAAAAATTCCACGTTCGTAAAGATAAAAAAAATATTTTCATCAAAATGATTTAGTTATTAACTAGAAAGATAATCCAACGTTTTTAAATAAACAAATTGGATTAGTGAATGGTGTAATCTAACCAGAATTTTCCAATAGATGATTTGGAATAGATTTGAATAAAAATCATCTTTGGGATATTTCGATATTGGATTCCGTGACTATACGGATATTGTCGAGGAATTTGGAAGATAGATATATATCACTATTCCCTATACGATATGTGTTGGTTTTAGAATTTGATATTGAATATAAGACGCTATGATTTCTGTTTAGAGCCTTATATTTAATATCAAATTGGATTTTGGGTTTGCCATGAATGGTGTCTTCAGTAACACGGTTCTTAAACCCCATGTGGAAAGAATAAATCTTTTAATTAAGATTATTAGGGTTTCCAGTTATATTTAGTAATTGGAATAAAATGGAATGTGGATTGGGTTTATTGTGAAATATGTTTTTAACGACGTTCGTTCTTTAACCCGATTGATAGTGAAATGTGATATGGAATTTGTAAACCTTTTAATTAAGATTAACGGAATTTTCCAAAGTAAATTTTTCCAATTTAAAAATATTAAATTGGAACTGAATGGAATTCGATTTGGTAATAATCGAGATGAGCTTCTATAAAGGAAGACCACCACTATATACGGAATTTAAGAGGCTTTGCTGTTATTCCATTTATAGTATTGAGTTGATACAGAAATTAATATCGATTATATATATTGATCTGTTTTCCATGAAAATTCCATAATTAATGGAATGTGATTTTGGGTTTATCGTGAACTGTGTTTTAAATGACATTGGTTCTTTAACCTAGTTAAAGACAGGATTACATGTATAACATTGTATTTTGAACCGTATTGTTGATCTCTGCTAAATAAATATCTGTTTGGTAGCAGAGAATTTATTATCTTGCTTAACACCCTTCTCCGAGACATACGAGCTTAGAGGTTATATATCGGCAGAAATCAGTGGTACGGTGTAGATTGTCGATGTCGCATGTTGGATTTCCCAAAGTTAAATAATCATTAATAATGATTGTTGGAAGATTAAAACTAAATGGAGTTTTAATGAATCTTTAATTAGATTGAAATGTGAATATGATAATTTAAATTATCAAATTTGGGAAATGATCGAGAATGGAGTACCACCAGTTTTACTCCAGGCGATAGTTAAATCTTTAGTTAGATTTGAATAGGAAATGGTAATTAATTTTACCGATAACACCGTGGTGTTAGATATGAAGTGCTACCAGTTTTGCTCCATGGGTTGAATTGGTTGGGATTGCGAAATTAATCAAATAATTACTTCGGTAAGGTGCGCTAATCCCGACTAGTTTGGATAAATCTTAATTTGGTTTGAAATGATATCCAAAGGAAGATTAAAGTATAAATTTAAAAGAATTTATATTTGATAAAATTAATGGGAAACTTTCCCAAAAAATATGAATATTTGAATAAAAGAATATTTTGGACTGGAATGAGGCGTATGTTTTGTTTTTATAGCACTTGATTATAAGATACGTGAATTATTCGGAAAGGCCGGGTTTATACCCATTCTGAATAATTGATTCGACGATTTTGGATTGGAATATGTGTTGTTTGATCTCTATTAAATATATATCTATTTAGTGGCGGAGAATTTATTCTCTTGCTTAACACCCTTCTCTGAGACGTACGAGCTTAGAGGTTATATATCTATAGGCATCATTCGCATGGCGTAAACTGTCAGTGTGGCATGCTGAGATGTAAATGATCAAGGCTTCTGTTGAAAAGTAGATTCTTGTGGTTGATGATCAAAGAATGGTTTTAAATAGCATAGCTTTATGTATAGCATTAATTGGCAAGCCTCACATCTCGGTATGAAGCAAAAACGGGATTGTGACTGCAGGGAGTGCACGACGTTTCTTTCTAGCTACAGGTGGTGTCGTGGTATGGAGCCAAGACATTTTTTTTCTATGTGGATGATGGATAGCGAGGCGCCTCTGATACATCGTTCACTACGGGGCCGTTGGATAGGTCCAATAGGACCGGGAAACGTGTGTTCAAAAATAACTAATCCAAAAAAGTAAGTGCGGACCTCCCCTGAAGATACAAGGGTTCGCCAGCATCCGAGCCCTGAGATATTTGCTAGAGTGTCTCGAATTGGTGAGGAGCCATCCCTGGCCTCGACTCATAGATGGAATTCAATTTCCAATACATGACATTTCAGTTTTAATTGCAGAACTAGTATGGCGACATAGTAGCATGGGATACTATGTCGTCTATGATTAATACATTTATATTTGAAGTGATTTTGTCACTATAGACTTATAGTAATATCAAAATGATTTGTTTTAAAACGTATCAAGCATGTTTGGCTATTATAAGGTAAAACTCTATCCTCTGGCTTGCGTTGCATTGTGTGATGGGACCTGAGTCTTATAATAGCTTCATTTTTTGAAAAGCATTGCGCTATTTATAAACTGTTTTATGCACTAATATTCTTGGCAGAAAACCCATTACGTGTTATACTATGTGATCCCTTGATTTACTTTATTTCTATAGTACCGATTTAAATAGTTGTTTTAGTTCTCACACTAGTCACATGACTGACCTGGAGTTTATTGTTTTAACCTAAACTCTGGGTGACCCTATTTTCCACACGGGCAGCTAGTAGTTTTGGTTTTGCAGATTTCTATTTCTTACGATCCTAGTTTACAGAGGAAGCTATATTCGGAAAGCTTTGTATCCGTGTATCTATTTCAGTTGTGTTATGTATTATTTTTCTGCTGCTATGTAATGTATTTTAATCTTTGATATTTTTCTGATGTATATTATATATCCATGCTCTGTTATATTCTTGTATTTTGATGTAGTTCTTGTAATAACAATGAAATAATCTGACGTTTGTGTTCTGATTTGCTGTGTTCTCAACTCAATCTGTTGTTTTCCGTCTCTTTGGAGATCGGGGGATTTTAGATCGTTTCATTTGGGTATCAGAGCTTTGGTTTACAAAGCTCATGAACAAGGCACATTAGAACCAAATGAAAGAATTCAACGGAGATTGGATTAGTAATATCCAATAAGAATTACTAGTTAGAGATAGGATCAGTAGTATCCTAGAATGAGTTAGAAGTGTATTATTTTTTAAAAACAAAATTAGTTTTGAAAATTTAATCTAATTATACGTATTTGAGTATATTATTTTATATCGAATTTGGACAATCGAGTATATAAAGATTTTGTATATACGCGTCAATCACACTCTAGTCGCCCGGGGATAATTCTGGTGATGTTCGGACATCCTCAGTATTTATGTTCGAGTTTTGAAAGTGTGATATCCATATGTTTCCAATTGACTGGTGTGAGAACCAAAATCAGATAGGGTTATTGTTGTGGTTTGGCACTAAAAATATGATTTTTAAGTATATATAGAAAGATATGTTTGAGAAGAAAATTAACTAATTGATTGTTAGTTGTGATGTTTGATTATTAGTTTGATTGATAAAAAATATTGGAATAATAAAACCAATAAGAGATTAAATGGTAAATTAAGCCAAATCAAAACAAATATGGAACTGAATTGAAAATTGATTGGAATTGCATATGTATACATACATACATACATACATACATACATACATATATATATATATATATATATATGTATATGTATATATGAATAGGTCATAGCATGGAAGTTAAGAAGTGGAATAAAATTGTATGCCTGACAAATAGGTACATGTTTACTAATTTATTGGGTTTTAATGATTTATGAGACGATTGGCTTTTCCTTTTTCTTTTGGATTGATGAGGGCCCTGTGAGGCTAGTTGCGGTTTTAAAAGTCTCCCCGTACAAAGGAGGTTATGGAGAAATTTTTCGAAAATTTAGGGTGTTAGCCAAATTTTTGATAAATTAGAAAATTCTTAGAAACTGAAAAGTTGAAGAATGAAAGCCAGAATGAAAGTTGAGTTGGTTAGTTAAACAACTTTCAAGTCCATTCCTTTTCGAGGACGAAAAGATTTTAAGTGGGGGAGATTGTAACAACCCGAATTTTTAGAACCAATTAAATTTTTTTATTTTAGCTATTTTAATAGATTTTGAATATATAAAATGATTTATTTTAAATAATAATGACAAAAATTTATTTTAATCGAAGTTAGAATGAATAAATTTATTTAATTATAAAACGAGCCTGAAATGGCATGGTAGTTTGAAAATTCGATTTTATACTTCAAATGAATGTACATGATTCAAATTAAATGGGATTTCAGTAAAACTAGAAATATTTGAATCTATTTAATTATATCTTTCACACGAATGTGAAAAATTAATATTTCATATTATAAATTGAAAGTTATGTCCAACTCTGGAATTTATATATATTTTAATATAATATATAGCCCTTAAAAATAGCCATTTTGCAAATGACCTCCATTTTCGATGAAACCACATTTGGTTGATCCAAAATGTCAAATTATTGCTAGATTCCAAATTTCATAATTTTTGGAATTAATATGTGAGCAGGGTGAATTTAAACGCATTTGGTAGTTTCAGTTTGAATTGGATTGACCAGAAAATGACCATTTTTCAAACGGTTTCCAAATTCGATGAAATTAGTTTTGTTAGGAACGTATCATCAAAACATAGCAAGATTTATTTTTCTGGAATTTTTGGTGTCAGTATGTGGCCTCGGTAAATTAAAATGTACATTCAAATTCAATATATATTGATTTATATCTCAATTTTGATAAAAACTAATCAAAAGAGTCGAACGGGCTAATGAAACATATCACATTGTGTCCGGAATGGGGTATTTAGCTAGGGCGATAGTCGTTCGAATTCATTTGGGTTCAGTTAGATAAACATGAATTTTTGGAATTAAATTTGTATAAAATAAAAAAATTAAATGGGTATAAATACTACCCGGTAAAACCCTAGTCCCCCCAACCAATGGTCAACGCGCGTGAGCCTCCATCTTCGTTTCGAACGGTAGAAACACTCCAAAAGAAATCCCTCAAAAATCACACAACTCGTTCAATGAAATTCATAATCTCTGAAAGGAATTTCCAAGAGAATTTCGTGATCTTCTAATCTATACAGGTTTAATGAGCTTTGGTTACATGTGGTGTTCGAATCGCTGGTTCAAACGTGAGGCGGTTGAGTGGCTTTTCTGAAGCGATGGGATGTGCAAGTGGGCCAGGTCTGAATGAGGAGGGGCGTCGCGTCTAGGCGGAGCAAGGGATGGACGGCGATCATCTTCCAAGCGACTGTGGCGGCAACACGAGGAAGGTTTAAGTATTGAGAAATGGTTCAACATCGGCTTGTAGAAATTAAAAGAGGGTAACGTTTATTAGCGCTATTAATTTATTTAACTACGCATTTATTTATCTGAAGTTTAAAAATCGATATCTTTTCCATACGAGGTCCAAATCGTGCGAAATTGGATCCGTTGCGATCGTGGGGACGAGAGCTTACAACAAGACTAACCGGGTCCAATTTGGAGTACGTTAGAAATTTAGGCAAATTCAAACCCAAACTGTACTGAAACCATCAGTTAAAGACTGACGAAGTGGATCCTAAAGTGAGAACTCCATCTCACTCAAATTATTTTACAGTTAAATATATACCAGGTTGCAGATGGGGCTTTGTAGCCCCCGACACCATTTATTGTACAAACCATGGTTGATTGTTTGTTTGGATTGTGATTGTGATGTGAAATGAAATAACATATATATATATATATATATATATATATATATATGCGATGCGAGTAAAATATATATGTGATGTGAATTATATATATATATATATATATATGCGATGTGAATGAAATATATATGTGATGTGAATAAAAATATATATGCGATGTGGAATATATATATATCCGTTGTGAAACATATATATGCGATGTGAAAATCATATGTGCTTTGTATTAAAATATAAATGCATTGTGAAATTATATATAGGCGTTGTGTAGTAAAATATACATACGCATTGTATAAAATTATATATGCAATATATAAAATTGTCATGGATTGAAATAATTATTTATTCGTTAAGAGTATAATTTATAACATGTATATGGACTGTATAAATTTTTCATGGATTGAAATAATTATCGGTTGGCTAAAAATATTATTTTTAGCATATATATGAGATATACAAAATTGTCATGTAATGGAATATTCAATTTTGATTTAAAACTGAAATTGAAATGGGAATCGTTTTTAAAACGAATTTATAAAATACGTTTTGAACAAATATATATATATATATATATATATTAATGGTTTGAATAGAACGTGCCGTGCCGTGACCTTTCATGAATTTTGACCATTGACTTCTAATTGACATTACGGGAGAGCCGACCATCGAATTCTCCTAAACCCAAAACTTTTGATTTGTATTGGAAAGAGCTTTCCAACCAATATAAGAGATTTGAAATCTAATGGCTGGATTTGGAATTATGTCCAAATCAAATTTGAAAAAGGTCGCTATGGATGCATTTCGATGGCCGTTATTGGAAACCGACTGTACGAGCCTTGTTAAAGTTACTAAAAATATTAAAAATTTGTGTAAAACCATAATAAATGAGAATTTGGATGAAAAATTCCACGTTTGTAAAGATAAAAAAATATTTTTATCAAAATAATCTTGCTATTACCTAGAAAGATAATCCAACGTTTTTAAATAAACAAATTGGATTAGTGAATGGTTTTAATCTAATCAGAATTTTCAAATGTACGAATTGGAATGGATTTAAATAGAAATCATCTTCGGGATATTTTGATATTGGATTCCGTGACTATACGGATATTATGGAGGGATTTGGAAGATAGATATATATCGTTATTCCCCATATGATATGTGTTGGTTTCAGAATTTGATATTGAATATAAGCGGATATAATTTCTGTTTAGAGCCTTATATTTAATATCAAATTGGATTTTGGGTTTGTCTGAATGTTGTCTTCAGTAACACTGTTCTTAAACCACGTGTGAAAATAATAAATCTTTTAATTGAGATTATTAGAGTTTCTAGTTATATTTAGTAATTGGAATAAAATGGAATGTGAATTGGGTTTATTATGGACTGTGTTTATAACAACATTCGTTCTTTAACCCGATTAATAGTGAAACATGATTTGAATTTGTAATTCTTTTAATTAAGACTAATGGAATTTTCCAAAGTAAAGTTTTCCAATTTAAAAATATTGAATTAGAATTGAATGGAATTCGGTTTGGTAATAATCGAAATGAGCTTCTGTAAAGGAAGACCGTTACTATATATGGAATCGAAGAGGCTTTGTCGTTCCATTTATAGTATTGATTTGATACGGAAATTAGTATCGATTATATACTGTTATGTTTTCCGTGAAGATTCCGTTTTGATGGAATATGATTTTGGGATTGCTGTGAATGGTGTTTTTATATGACATTTGTTCTTAACCCAATTAAATGCAGGATTAATTTCCAGAAAGTTGAATAATCATTATGATTTTTGAGATTAAAACTGAACTAGAGTTTCAATAAATATTTAATTAGATTTGAATGAATGAATGATAATTAAATTTACTAAAATACGAGATGTGGTATAAACCAAATATGCTTGGTTGTTGATATTGATCATGATTGATTGATTGCTTGGATTGTGCTCGACCAGTTTATGAGCAAAATATGCTTTTACATTTAGCATTGGGTTGGGTAGAAATATTTTTATGCTAACATCTTGTGAAACACTTCACGATTTGACTACGAGATGTTTAGCGATGTTGTTAAGTTCATTTCAAATTTAATGAATGATTTTGAAATGATATTTTTCTTAAGTGAAAAGAAATGTATTCCCGATTTTGGATAGAGAATGTTTTATAAAATATTTTATAAAACAAAAAGAATTTTAAGGGCCAAACCCAATGATTTCGAAATGATTTGGAAATGTATTATGGTTTTACATTGTGGTTCATCGCGTATCCGATTAGTTGCTATTGATGATGTATCTTTTTGCTGGCGGAGAATTTATTCTCTTGCTTAACACCCTTCTTTGAGACATACGAGCTCAAAGGTTATGTGATTAATAGTGATTAATCGTATGTGTGAATTGTTGATGTGAAGTACTATAGTTTGAGAGTACTAGTGATTATTATGTTGTGAAATGATTTTCCCCACTTCTGGATATGAAATGATTTAGCAAGTATGGGGCTAAAGATTCGGGTAACCTGAGCGTGACTGAAAGTATGAGGGCGGTTGTAACACTCCATGTCCATTAATATCACTCACAAAGGGAATGCATCAATGTCCATGAAGCGTTATTGTTGTATAAAACAGATAAATTACAAGAATAAATAAAAAAAACAACACAACGGAAGATAAAACTTATTTCATTGCATCATAACTCAAAACGAGTTTACCTAAGTAGTCTCCAAAACCATTACAACAGGATCAATAGTCTTTTCCAAAAACTTCAAAGTACATAAAGAAGCAAATGCATAAGTCCCCACTGAGCATAAGCAAAGCCATAAAGATGCGAGAGAGAGTCCCAAGCGATACATCTACTCTCTTCAAGCAACTGAAAGAAATCGGCACTAAGCTGTAGTATTCCCTCCTTGCAAACCTGAGGGGGGAAAAAGGAAGAAAAGAGGTAGAAAAAAGGGGGGTCAGACATAAAGTCTGGCGAGTGCAATAACTTTAACAATATAATTATCAAAATAACTAGGATAAGTCATAAGCTGGGAAATAAGGAAATGACTATGAACAATTGGGTATGACAGAACAAACAAGGAAATAAGACGATCAAAGATAACTTTAAAGGCGCCCCTAATCACTATAGGACAATTACTATACTGCACCACCACTAGTCACCCTAAAGGTTGATCCTGCCTACAGAACTTAATAATGATAATGGTAGTTTCGTGTACCCCTAGCTGCCTTCATAGGTGCCGTCTGCCCCTATCTCCACTAGGTGTACCCACTACCCCCATTCGATCGGCTCCTTAACTCGTAGATACCCGTGTTGGCCCCACAGTGGGGTGTATCACTCCCCAAAGTGGCAACCTGAAACTACCAAAAATGCACGGCTTATATCTACACGATGCAACAACGTCTTACCTACCAGCCCGGGCCAACACACGCATATGAACCTGTTGGACTTGCGTTGCCACCGCTGACCCGTTTTGACCTCTTACAATCAAATCCAGTACGCGTGTCCCATCCTCGACTTGGGTCGAGCCCACAAAGATACTTAATGGGTTACCGGTTTGAAAAGGGCCCCCATGCATGGCACAAGCTTTCCACCTATGCTTGGTCCCCTATAAGGTTTTTCCTCACTTAACCCCATTCTTATTCATGTCTTCTTACATGTTTCAATCTTGGTTAAGTGCATCTAATCGTATTTCAAATGCCACCCAAGGCACCCACTAAATTCCACATGCCACCCAAGTCACCCACTTTACCCCCTCATGTCCCACTACATGTTTGTCTGGTTAAGTGTTTCTTAATTCATTAAGACCGTAACCTTGTAAAGACCACCCACATTAGAATGGCATTTGTGGCAGCTGAATTTGTCGGGCGGGTCCGGGTAGTCTTACACCACAAACAAGCCTAACCTCGTGTCTTTACAACTGTTACGCATTTAATTTATGCCTAATACCTCCCACATTAGACTAGCATTTATGGCAGCTGGATTTGCCGGGCGGGTCCGGGCAGTCTTACACCACAAATGAGTCTAACCTCGTGTCTTAGGCGGTTTATTTTTACACATAATTAATTATAATTTCCCTATTCAAATTGTCAATCAATTACAAATTTAACTATGTCCATAATTAACACCTTAATTATGTCCATCTATTTATGGTATATAAAATTATACCAATTAACATCACATTTAAGGCATTTATGCCAATTCTTAATATTAATTCTTTTAATATTATCCCATTGCCCCATGTTGTACGTTCATTCGTTTAACGTGAAATATACGTTAGACTCGAATAGTCTAACTTATGGAATAAAGGGAAAACATCACAACATGCATAGAATAAAAACTAGATCTAAACATAAGGGGTGAACTTGCATGTGTGAATAATGTTTTTCATCTAAAACTTGCATAGGCAATAGTCACAAACTTGCATAAACTATAGATGTCATAGATCTAATCATAAGGTGTAAATTTGCATAAGCAATAGTCACAAACTTACATTACATGATTCATATTCCAAACATATATATACTTGCATATGTGATTTATGCAACATGAACTATGGTATAAACTTGCATCTATCTCACAAATGTCATAACCTAACTTTAGATCCAATTTACACATAAAATAGATGTCATGAAACATGTAAGGTTGTATATGATTCTCACTAACTTGCATATGATTCATATCTAAATTAACATCCCAACTTGCATATAAAATTATCAAGTTAAAATTACATATGATTTAACATGTGACTTAGTTCCAACAGACAAAACCAAACTAGCATATGAAGCATCATTATGAATTGATTGTACATAAGCCAACAATTAACATAGATTTACAACATAGATAATAATATCACAGCTTTACAACATAGATAATAACATCATAGATTTACAACATAGATAATAACAGAACGGTCAATGATTCACAACATAACCATATAACCCAAATCATAACTCAACCTAGTTAAATTCTTAATTATCTTATTAAAGAAATCGAACTCACAACTCAAAGAAGGTCTTGAGTTCTGAAATTGATTTAGCTCTCCTTTGAAGAAGACAATTTATTGTTGTTGTTGTTGTTGTTGTTGTTATAATCTTGAATTGAATTGATTTGATTAGCTTTTCTTCCTCTCTAATTGGTGGCGGCTACTCTAGGTTGCAAGGTGGTAGCATGACGGCCATGGTTCTAATTTTTATTTGATTTTAGGGTTTGAGTCTACATGTGTTTATATAGAGTTTAGAATTAATTTAGGCCATCCGATCAACCTAGAATAAACCACAGCCATTCAATCAAGATAGGTTGACAAGTCAGCCCTAATGACAGCCAAGAGTCAGAAAATCGTCATCTTTCAAATCTGTCCAGGGGGGGTGCAGGTCGACCCCCTGGTGACCTGTATGGGTAGGTCGACCCCATGGTCGACCTGGCCCCTGGCGGGAATTTTCCCGCCTAGCCCAATATGAGTCTGAATTTGAATTTTTGAAATCTGTTTGAATTTTTCAGAAACTTCCGATCGCCATAACTTCTTTATACGAAGTCCAATTCATGCAAACTCGGACTCTATCTCAACCAGAATTCCGAGATGAACACAATGGCGTAACCCGTTTCCCTTAATTCTCACATTTAAAATTAAATATTCTTTAATTTGTTACTTTAGTGTTAACAGAAATACGGGGTGTTACATTCTCCCCTACTTAAAGGATTTCGTCCTCAAAATCTCTAAGTCAAGAAGAACGTATCCTACCATCCAGTCATCCATCTACTCAACCATCAACCACTAGCAACCATGGTCCTTACATGATTTCTAATGCTTTTCATGTACATATGCAAAGTGTGTGTATATGTTCGTATACTAATGCAAAATCAGGCGGTCCACTGATTCAGTCGACCTCCTTAATGCAAACAATGAAAGTGCCATGTATCCATCATGTATGCAAAGAACCCTACATATATCTTTACTACATGTGTGCACAACCATTCATTTAAATGCAATATCCATATGATACACACATTCAATGTACATTTATTTGACTAAATACATCCATTTATATGCAACATGCAATATAAAAGTGACTGGGCCGGTCTAGTGCCTAAAGTGCGTGTTTATGCATCCACGAGCAACAACTAGCAAACACTTGCATCCACATGCATCCACCGTACATAACATGTCTCAAACACATGTTTCAACCATAGGACAACCCTATCTAAAGGTCAAAGATACTAGTGAGAGGACATACTAAAGATAGAACAAGTACATGATAAGCGATAAAGGAGAAATTAAAAGACATACCCTCGAAAAGAAAAGGATACAATGAACGCATCTTCTCTTCCGTCTACCAAGTAGCGTCGCTCTCATCATCTCCCCATTGCACTTTGACTAGCTTGACCTCTCGATTCCTCAACTTCTTAATCTTCGACCCAAAAATGCATGTAGGAGCTCGTCGAATCGTCACATCACGCTCTATCTCCACCTCTCTAAGCAAGCTCGGCTCTACCACTTCCGCGGTCTCATGCAAGCACTTCCTCAAATGTGATACATGGAATACATCGTGTACACCACTAAGTCTCTCGGGCAACACCACTATATACGCCATCTGTCCAATCCTCTCCTTAGTAGGAAACGACCCTATGAACCTAGGTGCTAACTTCCCAATGGGCCCAAAGCGAAAAACATTCCGTAATGGAGACACCTTGATAAAGACCATGTCCCCAATATAAAATTCAAGATCTGTCCTCCTCTTGTCCGCATACGATTTCTGCCTATCTTGCGCCATCTTCATCCTCCTTCGAATCAAATCGATCTTTTCTGAAGTCTCTCTAATCATATCGGGCCCAAGTAAGATCTTATCGGTAGATTCCCACCAGCATGTAGGTGAACGACAAGGCCTTCCATAGAGAGCCTCGAAAGGTGCCATGCCAATGCTAGATTAAAAACTATTATTATACGCGAACTCCACCAAAGGAAGATGCTCCTCCCATGTACCTCCGAAGTCTAAAACACATAGCCTCAAAAGGTCCTCTAGAATACGATTTACCATCTCGGTCTGGCCGTCCGTCTGAGGATGATATGCGGTGCTCAAACATAACTGATTCCCTACCGCCTCTTGCAAGCTCTTCCAAAACTCGCTAGTAAAGATAGGATCACGATCACTCACTATGCTAGAAGGAACACCGTACAAACGAACTATCTCTCGAATGTATATGGAGGCTAACCATGGAGCCGTCCTCTTACTCTTCACTAGAATGAAATGGGCGCTCTTAGTAAGTCTGTCTACAACGACCCAAATCCCCGTATTACCCTTCCTTGATCTCAGTAACTCGTCAACAAAGTCCATCGAGACACTCTCCCACTTCCATTGTGGGACCTCCAATGGGTGAAGCAACCCATCGGGCTTATTTTGCTCTGCTTTTACTTATTGGCACACCAACCATCTAGCGACGAACTCGGCCACATCCCTCTTCATACCGGCCCAAAAGTAAAATCGTCTCTTGTCCGTGTACATCTTGTCCCCTCCAGGATGAATGGTCATCTTCGAACGATGTGCATCATCGAGAATGGTCTTCCTCAAGTTCTCGTCCCGTGGTACACAAAGTCTACCGTCCCTACGTAACCAACCCTTATCATCTAGGGTATACCTACTGAGATGGCTCGATAAATCCCCCCTTATGAGCTTCTCTATTAACTTAACCAATTGTGGGTCATCTCGCTGTGCCTCACCAATCCGTCCCAAAAACGTAGGTCTGACCTCCAAGGATGCTAGCAAACCAGGTACAAAGTCAATGGAATGTCTAAAGTCAAACGTAGAGATGAACTCTAGGCTTTGCCACTCAACAAACAACGGACTCAAGGACAACCTTTTCCTACTTAAGGCGTCTGCCATCACGTTACCCTTGCCAGGGGTATATGCTATCTCGAAATCGTAGGACGCTAAGAATTCCATCCACCTTTGTTGCCTTAAGCTTAAGTCCTTATGAGAGAACACGTATTTCAGCGATTTGTGGTCTGTGAACAATTTGAATTTCTCGCCAAGAAGATAATGGCGCTAAGACTTAAGCACGAAAACAATAGCGGCCAACTCTAGGTCATGTGTAGGGTAATTTCTCTCATGCACTCTCAACTGCCTTCATCCATAGGCTATTACCCTCCCCCTCTTGCATTAAGACTGTGCCTATTCCTGTCCCACAAGCATCGATATAAACGGTAAATGGCTTACTCCCATCTAGCAACACTAAGACAGGGGATGTGGTCAAAGCTCTCTTTAAACGTTGGAACACATCATCACAATCTACGTCCCACATGAAAACTAGGTTCTTCTTCGTTAAGTGTGTCAATGGGGCTGATATCTTTGCGAAGTCCTTGATAAACTTCCTATAGTAGCCAGCCAACCCCAAGAAACTTCTCACCTCGGTAGCATTTTTAGGGACCTTCCAATCTTGGATGGCCACCACCTTCGCGGGATCCACAGCTATCCCTTCTTTGGAAACCACGTGTCCTAAGAATCGCACTTCCTTCCTCCAAAAGTGACATTTAGAAAATTTAGCTTTAAGGTTATGCGCTCGAAGGGTCTCCAACACTTCTCTAAGATGTAGGGCGTGTTCTTCCTCGCTCTTAGAAAAGATCAAGATGTCATCCACAAATACCACCACGAATTTATTAAGGTACTCCCTAAACACCCTACTCATCAAGTCAACAAAGTATGCGGGGGCGTTTGTCAAACCGAAGGGCATTACAAGCCACTCATAGAAACCGTCTGGAGTCCTAAAGGCAGTCTTGTCTATGTTATCCTAAGCCACTCTCAACTGATGGAAACCAGTGGCTAAGTCCAACTGCGAAAACACCGAGGCGCCAACTAACTGATCGAAGAGATCGTCAATCCTCGGCAGTGGGTGCCTATTCTTCTTAGTAAGTTTATTAAGTTCTCTATAGTCTACACAAAGTCTAAGGGACCCATCCGCCTTCGTGGCAAATACTACTGGAGCACCCCACTTTGATATACTACGTCTTATGAATCCCTTCTCAAGCAACTGCCCAACTTGCTTATTGAGCTCCCTCCTCTCACGAAGAGCCATGTGGCGTACTGGCAGAGATACTGGTTTTGCATTGTCAACAAGATAAATGCGAAAGTCTATCTCACGTTTTGGAGGTAGACCCCTCACCTCATCGAAGACATCAACATATTCATGGACTATACGAACAGAATGTAAATCATCATTGGATGCGTCAAGTGACTCAAGATAACTAAGCATCACCGATCCTCTAGGGTCACAAGAAATATCAAGGGTCTTTCCACTACAAGTCAACAATTTTACTACCCTTCGTTCACAATCTAGGATGGCACCATATCTGGCTAGCCAATCCATCTCTAGAATCAACCATAGCCCATGAAACCAAGCACAAAAGCGTTACATTCAAAACCCACGCCTAAGATAGACAATCTCAAATCCCTACAAACCATGGATAAATGAGTCGACCCACCAATAGGATTTGAGACTACAATGGGATCCATAACAAGACTAGTATTCAAGTGCAGTGTTTCAACTAATGATGTAGAGATAAATGAATGTGTTGTGCCAGAATCGAATAAAGTACGGACAGGATGATCAAACAGAAAAACTAAACTCTCAACGGAAATGTTTCTACCTCGTGCTTGCAGCGGTGGGACCGCGAGAGCCTGGACCTTCTCCCTTGCCTTCCCTGGTGCCACAAGAGCCTGAATCTGTCCTCTTGAAGTTCTTTGCCCTTGTCCCTGTTTCCTTGGGTAGTCCTTAACTAAATGACCTGCCTCTCCACAGTGGAAACAACCAGTCTTCGTCTTTTTCCTACAGTCTTTACTCAGATGGCCTAGTGTCCCACAATTAAAGCACTTCTTCTTTCCTTTGCCATTATTGTTCTTCCCGCCCTTCTTGTTTTGTTGTTGTGGTTTCTTTTGATCTCCTTTCTTCTCAGGTTCCTTATTAGCATTGGCGCCCTCTCTTCTTCATGCATAAGCGCCATATCAACTAGTCTCTCAAAGGTAGCCCCCAAAGAGATGTGGGTCATAGCTAACCCATGTAGCGGTTCGTTCAAACCCTTAACAAATCTCAGGGCCTTCTTTTTGGGTGTATTCACCAAGTCCAAGCCAAATCTCTCCTTGAACTTGTTGACGTATTCTTTCACTGATAGATTCCCTTGCTTCAACGCCAAAAATATTTCCATATATAAATTCTCTTTAGCCCGTGAGAGAAACTTTGCCTCAAACACACGCCTGAAATCCGGCCATGTATCAACTGGATGCTCTCCATTAGTGACCTCCCACCAAAAACGAAGCTTCGTCCTTCATCAACCAAGCAGCCAATTGGACCTTCTTACAATCGTCCAAATCGAAAATGCCAAACAGAACCTCTACTTCTTTCAACCAATTTCTATCTTCAATGAACGTTTCAGATCCACCAAAAGATTTTCCACCCATCGAACGAAAGTCTTTACATATCTTGGAGAAAGTATCTCCACGTGAAGGAATGGCTAGAGCTGGGGGAGGTGGAGGAACGTTGGCCGGTCCTGCGGCAGCGGCCCTAGCCTCGAGATATTGACGAAACCAACCGGCTACATGAACACCCTCTGGTATCGCAGATGCTCCAGACATGTGGAAAAGAAAAGGAAAGAGTTTCAAAACAAGGGAAGCAAAAGAGAGATGTATGACTTGCGGGGATTATGCTTTTTAAAGTAGACCTTCCTTGAAAATAACTTCTTTAAAACAAGTTTTTGTAAATACTTTCCAGGAAAATAATATTTTTGAAAACACTTTTCAAAACTTTTTATCTGTTCTTGTAACCATAGCCCTGATACCATGTGTAACACCCCATGTCCATTAATGTCACTCACAAAGGGAATGCATCAATGTCCATGAAGTTTTATTGTTGTATAGAACAGATAAATTACAAGTATAAATAAATAAAACAACACAGCTGAAGATAAAACTTATTTCATTACATCATAACTCAAAACGAGTTTATATAAGTAGTCTCCAAAACCATTACAACAGGATCAATAGTCTTTTCCAAAAACTTTAAAGTACATAAAGAAGCAAATTCATAAATCCCCATTGAGCATAAGCAAAGCCATAAAGATGAGAGAGAGTCCCAAGCGATACATCTACTCTCTTCAAGCAACTGAAAGAAATCGGCACTAAGCTGTAGTATTCCCTCCTTGCAAACCCGAGGGGGAAAAAGGAAGAAAAGAGGTGGAAAAAGGGGGGTCAGACATAAAGTCTGGCGAGTGCGATAACTTTAATAATATAATTATCAAAATAACTATGATAAGGCATAAGTTGGAAAATAAGTAAATGGCTGTGAACATTTGGGTACGACAGAACAAACAAGGAAATAAGATGAACAAAGATAACGTTGAAGGCGCCCCTAATCACTATAGGATAATTACTATACTGCACCACCACTAGTTACCCTAAAGGTTGATCCCGCCTACAGAACTTAATAATGATAATGGTAGTTTCGTGTACCCCTAGCTTCCTTCATAGGTGCCGTCTGCCCTTATCTCCACTAGGTGTACCTACTACCCCCATTCGATCGGCTCCCTAACTTGTAGATACCCGTGCTGGCACCACAAAGGGGTGTATCACTCCCCAAAGTGGCAACCTGATACTACCAAAAATGCACGGCTTATATCTACATGATGCAACAACATCTTACCTACTAGCCCGGGCCCACATATGCATATGAACCCATTGGACTTGCGTTGCCACCGCTGACCCGTTTTGACCTCTTATAATCAAATCCAGTACGGGTGTCCCGTCCTCGACTTGGGTCGAGCCCACAAAGATACTTAATGGGTTACTGGTTTGAAAAGGGCCCCCATGCATGACACAGGCTTTCCACCTATGCTTGGTCCCCTCTAAGGTTTTTCCCCTCTTAACTCCATTCTTATTCATGTCTTCTTACATGTTTCAATCTTGGTTAAGTGCATCTAATCATATTTCAAATGCCACCAAAGGCACGCACTGAATTACACATGCCACCCAAGGCACCCACTTAACCCCCTCATGTCCCACTACATGTTTATTTGGTTAAGTGTTTCTTAATTCATTAAGACCGTAACCTTGTAAAGACCTCCCACATTAGACTGGCATTTGTGGCAACTGAATTTGCCGAGCGGGTCCGGGCAGTCTTACACCACAAATGAGCCTAATCTCGTGTCTTTACAACTGTTACGCATTTAATTTATGCCTAAGACCTCCCACATTAGACTGGCATTTGTGGCAGCTGGATTTTCCGGGCGGGTCTGGGCAGTCTTACACCACAAACGAGTCTAACCTCGTGTCTTAGGCGGTTTATTATTACACATAATTAATTATCCACAATTTGAATTAATTTCCCTATTCAAATTGTCAACCAATTACAAATTTAACTATGTCCATAATTAACACCTTAATTATGTCCATCTATTTATGGTATATAAAATTATACCAATTAACATCACATTTAAGGCATTTATGCCAATTCTTAATATTAATTCTTTTAATATTATCCCATTGCCCCACGTTGTACGTTCGTTCGTTTAATGTGAAATATACGTTAGACTCGAATAGTCTAACTTATGGAATAAAGGGAAAACATCACAACATGCATAGAATAAAAACTAGATCTAAGCATAAGGGGTGAACTTGCATGTGTGAATAAGGTTTTTCATTTAAAACTTGCATAGGCAATAGTCAAAAACTTGCATAAACTATGGATGTCATAGATCTAATCATAAGGTGTAAACAAAGCAATAGTCACAAACTTACATTACATGATTCATATTCCAAACATATATATACTTGCATATGTGATTTATGCAACATGAACTATGGTATAAACTTGCATCTAACTCACACATGTCATAGCCTAACTTTAGATCCAATTTACAAATAAAATAGATGTCATGAAACGTGTAAGATTTTATATGATTCCCACTAACTTGCATATGATTCATATCTAAATTAACATCCCAACTTGCATGTAGAATTATCAAGTTAAACTTACATATGATTTAACATATGAATTAGTTCCAACAGACATAACCAAACTAGCATATCAAGCACCATTATGAATTGATTGTACATAAGCCAACAATCAACATAGATTTACAACATAGATAATAACATCACAGCTTTACAACATAGATAATAAAATCATAGATTTACAACATAGATAATAACACAACGACCAATGATCCACAACATAACCATATAACCCAAATCATAACTCAACCTAGTTAAATTCTTAATTATCTTATTAAAGAAATCAAACTCACAACTCAAAGAAGATCTTGAGTTTTGAAATTGATTTAGCTCTCCTTTGAAGAAGACAATTTGTTGTTGTTGTTGTTGTTGTTGTTATAATCTTGAATTGATTTGATTTGATTAGCTTTTCTTCCTCTCTAATTGGTGGCGGCTACTCTAGGTTGCAAGGTGATAGCATGACGACCATGGTTCTAATTTTTATTTGATTTTAGGGTTTGAGTTTACATGTGTTTATATAGATTTTAGAATTAATTTTGGCCATCCGATCAACCTAGAATAAACCCATTCAATCAAGATAGGGTGACAAGTCAGCCCTAATGACTCAGCCGAGAGTCAGAAAATCGTCATCTTTCAAATCTGCCCATGCAGGGGGGGGGAGGGCAGGTCGACCCCTTGGTCGACCTGTATGGGTAGGTCGACCCCCTGGTCGACCTGGCACCTAGCGGGAATTTTCCCGCCTAGCACAATCTGAGTCTGAATTTGAATTTTTGAAATCTGTTTGAATTTTTTTGAAACTTTCGATTGCCATAACTTCTTCATATGAAGTCCAATTCACGCAAACTCGGACTCTATCTCAACCAGAATTCCAAGATGAACACAATGGCGTAACTCGTTTCCCTTAATTCTCAAACTTAAAATTAAATATTCTTTAATTCGTTACTTTAGTGTTAACAGAATTTCGGGGTGTTATAGCGGTGTAGTTCCCCAGAGTGTGGAATGGAGCATCATCGGTGTAGCATGCTCCATAGTGGGAGGTGCGCACACGTACACACACACACACACATATATATATATATATCGAGTTGGAGGGGCGCATACAGCCTGGTCCGTGGGCCATGCACGATATTTGGTTGCATATTTATTTGTATGCATTGTTATGTTTTGGAATTCATATTTCCAAAGATTTTGGTTTGATAACCCGAAATGAATTATAATTAGATATAAAAGTTAGATATGTGTTTCAATTGAATTGAAATAAGAATCGGGAAATAAAGTCCAAAAGAATAATTTCTGTAAAGTGAATTGGATTTCGAAAATCTATGTTTGGGGTTAAGCCTAAATGGGTAGATTGGAAAGTTGCATGTTGTTTGAAGCATTGTAGATCCATATATCTATTATTGGTTATTTTTTAGATACTGGTATTCTTGGAGGTAAACCCATTCCGTGTTATACGGTGTGGTCCCTTGGTTTAAATAACTGTTTTAGTTCTCACACCAGTCCCATGACTAACTCAGAATTAATTGTTTTAACCTAAACTCTGGGTGCCCATATTTTCCACATGGGCAGCTAGTAGTTTTGGTTTTTCGCAGATATTCCTTTTCCTGAGATCCTGGATTACAACTGGAGCTAAATTCGAAAAGCTTTGTATCCGTATATTTCTTTCAGTTGTGTCAGTTGTTATTTTCCGCTACGCATTGTACTTATGTATTATTTTCCACTACTTTGTATTTTAAATCTCTGATATTTTTCTGTGTAATATTTTTTCAAACTCTGACATCTTGTACTTTGATGTAAATTGTTGTAATAAGCCATGAAATGTTCTGTCTTTGTGTTTCGATTAGTCTTGTTCTCAAAGCAGTCCGCCTTCTTGTTCGGTTTAGGCTGATCGGGAAGTTCTGGTTGCTACAGGCAAAGTAAAGGCCTCTAGTGTTAGTAAACCTTTTTCGGCGAATGGTCGCAACAAAGCTTGGAAATAGGCTAATTCTCGTCTTATTCGAAGCTTACTCACACCCATGAGGAGATTTACTTGGAAGTTCATCCCATTGATCCATTCAGAAAGCCTCCCACAAGGGAGTCAGCTCAGAGAGAAAAGGAAGCTAGTTGGCATTTCTTGTTTCACGATCTCGATGGCTATAATATAAACAATTGTCGACATCTCAAGGATACGATCGAAGGGTGGGTCATACGTGGAGATTTGGGATGATTTGTTTTGAATCACGATATGACGCTAGGACAAGCACAAGCCCCTAATGGAACTCAGGATAGGCCTAGGAACTACATTCGTCCCGATGACATTGTTATCAACTAAAACCCTTACTTGCTCGGATTTCTTGGGTGCAAGTCTACCCGACGTCAGTATCCTTTGGCTTGCGGCTTCTAGTCTTCTGGCTTTGTGGATATTTTGGTTACTTGATCGTAGTTCTTCTTGGTCCTCTAGATATTGGATTTGGATTTTTTGTATCTTGGATTTGGTTCTTGTGGATTCTCTGGCTTCTTAGATTTTGGTTTTTTAATCCTTCGGTGCTTTGGCTCTATTTGGTTTTTTAGTTTTTGGATTCATGGCTCTTGGATGACGGACTTTCCACTTACGACTCTCTTACTTCTGGTTTTCTGGCTTTTAGTTCTATTGGATTTCTTGAGCCTATGGCATTGGCTCTCTTAGCTTTCTCTAGATTTGGTTATTCAGGTCTTGACCCTTGGTTTTAAGGACTTTGGTCCTTTGGATGTATCTTTTCTTTTCTAGTTATTTTGGTTATTCAAGTTGTAAGATGGTTGAGTCAGCATATCCATGTACGGGAACAGGATTCCCTAGGCATGCTCTTTGTTTGACAATATATTATCACCCCCTCAAATTATTAATGAAAATACTACTTTTCCCGACTTTGGATATTTGAATGGCTTAGTTTTCTTACCCATGTGACGGGAATAAGAAAGTTCTGAGGCATGCTCTTTGTGAATGATAAACCACACACTCTCCTTCACAAATGAATTTAAAATAAAAAACGGTCAAGTCCGCCTATCCATGCACGAGGGTAGGCCGGCCCCCTAGGCATGCTCTTTATGAGTGACGAATTGTTGTGTTTTCTCATTTGGCTTTACTGAAAATCCTTAACTTTTATAACTTTAGTAAAATTACTTTGTAAAGTAAGGACGCTTGCTTATGAAGTATGAAATCAACAACATGATTGCAAACTTTAATAAGCATCTGTCTATCTTCGCCTCTTGTCTTACTTCTGTAATAACCCAGAAATCTGAGCCAATTTAAAATTTTTATTTTGGCAATTTTGATGAATTTTGAATATTTAAAATGTATTATTTTAAATAATAACGACAAGAAATTTATTTTGAATTGGATTAGAACGTATATATTTATATAGATCGTCGTTAGAATATAAATATTTTATTCTTAATTATTAAAGGAATTGAAAATGGCGCGGTAGTTCGAGAATTCGATTTCAAATTTCAAATGAACGTACAGGACTCAAAATAAACCGGATTTTAGCGAAACCAAAAATATTAGAACCTATTTGAGAATATCTTTCCAACAAATCCGAAAAATCAAAATTTCACAGCGGGAATAAAAAGTTATGTCCAGTTGAATATTCAAAATAGCCGCTATGGAATTCTGGCCCTTAAAAATGGAAATTTTGCAAACGACCTCTGTTTTCGACGAAACCACTTTTCTTGGATTCGGGATGTCAAGTTATTGCTATATTCCAAAATTCGTAATTTTTCTAATCAATATGTGAGCGTGGCGAAGTAAAACGTGTTTTGACAGTTTCAGTCAATTTCGATCGACCTGAAAATGGCCATTTTTCAAACGGTATCAGAATTTGATGAAATTAGGTTTGTTAGAACTGTATCATCAATACGAAGCTAGAAATAATTTTTCGGGAATATTTAGAGTTGGTACGTGGCCTCGGTAAATTGAAATGCGCGTTCAAATTCAATATATAGAGTTATATTTTTATTTTGATGAAAACTGATCGAAACGATCGAATCAGCTTATGAAACATATCCCATTGCGTTCGAAATGGGGGTATTTAGCTAGGGCGACAGTCGTTGGGTTCAATTTGGAGTTAGTATTAACAAAAATGTATTTTTCAAAATAAAGGAGTTTAAATAATAATAAAATATAAAATAAATTCTTATAAAACCCCCATCGAAACCCTAGCCGCCACAGATCGAATGAAAGGCCAATGTTCTTCAAAATTTAATCCACCGAAATCTCCAAATCCCCTTCGAATTGATTCCTCCACCCAAAGTGAAAATCGTCGAGCTCAGAAAGGGCTTCAAAATGATGGTGGTATGGTCAAGAATGGTTTCGTGGATAGCTCAAATTTCGAGCAACTACCACCGCCATTCGCAGGCAGTTTCTGTCCACTACGGGGCACCGAGATGGGATCCACTTGAGGCACGGGGGAGTCGAGTTCGGCGGTCAGCGGGGCATCGTCCGATCGTGGTCCAGGCTCTCGTGGGCAGCGCAAATCAAAGTCCTAGTGGTGGGGCTAGGTTCAAACAGGGGTCTGAGGGAATTCGTGAAAGAGAAGGTTAATTAATCCCTTAATTAGAGATTAATTATTAAGTAATTATCTATTAATGTAATTAAAATTTTAAACATTCGTTTCTTTTTCATACGAGCACGAAATTGGATAGTTTTAGTTGCGTTGGAATCGTCATGAAGAGCACTTCAACAAGGAGCAGACTAGAGTCAAAACAGAGAAGACTAGAATTTGAGGAAAATTCAAAACTCAAACTATTTTGAAATTCAGAATTAAACACCGACGGACTTGAAACCAATGTGAGAACTCCTCACTTTTATTTTAATTTCTGGTTGAAATATATACTAGGATGCAGACGGTGCTTAGCAGCACCCGACACCCGTCGTCCACAGACCATGGATGGCTTGTTTGTTTGATTGATGTGTTGTGAAAAATGATTGTGTGTAGTGGAATGAAATAAATTATTTTACGGTTAGAAATATAATTTTTAAAGTGTATATAAAATAAATAGTTATAAACGAATCGGATGATTTGTTTATGTACACCCATTTGACTGATATGGATTGGGACTATAAACTTTACACATAACCAACTGCACAAATAAAACCTGTGTTTGTTTTTTGAAAACCCCACACGGGTGTTGGGATGAAATTGGCTATACACTAGTCCCAATAATTAGCTGTATGTCATCGATTGATTGGCAGGCTGTTATAAGCATTAAATATTTAGTTTTAATGCTTATGCAGTTGTGTGGTGCACTTTCGATGATGGTTGATGATTTATCGTTGCTATTATATACATGTGTTGCAGGGAATCCATATAATTAACATTATATGGTAATTGATTGGGCCTCATCCCAATTGGGAAAATAAGGAATATTATAAAAGAAAATTCATGTGTTGAAAAGAATAAAAATTCATGTGTTTAATAGAATAAAAATTCATGTGTTGAATATAAAGAAAATTCATGTGTTGAATAGAATAAAAATTCATGTGTTGAATAGAATAAAAATTCATGTGTTGAATCGAAAGAATATTCATATGTTGAATAGAATAAAATATTCATGTGTTGAATAAGAATAAAAATTCATGTGTTGAATAGAATAAATATTCATATGTTGAATAGAATAAATATTCATGTGTTGAATAAAATAATATATTCATGTGTTGAAGAAAATATTCATTTGTTGAATAGAATAACGAAGTTATTGAAATATATAAAGTAGTGTTGGTTAGATTGACGCCATTTTGACGTGAACGATATTTATATTGATTTTATTCATTTTTATAATGAATATCGAAAAGGAAGTGATTTCAAAATATAATGTTTTGAAAATATTATCATTTATAAATCAATGGTATGGAATATTCAATTTTGATTTGGAATTGAATATGAAGTTGAAATCGTTTCAAAAAAGAATTTAAAACGATTTCTAAAATATGTTTTTAAAGAAATCGACGAAATATATATAATATATATATATAATATATATTATATATATATATATAATGGACTGAATAGAACGCGCCGTGCCGCGGCAGTTCGTGAATTTCGACCATTGACTTCGAATGGATATTACGGGAGATCCGACCGTCTGATTCTCCTAAACCCGGAACCGTTGGGTTCGTATCGAAAAGAGCTTTCTAAA
The DNA here is from genome assembly GCA_030737875.1 of Allium sativum. Taxonomy (NCBI): domain Eukaryota; kingdom Viridiplantae; phylum Streptophyta; class Magnoliopsida; order Asparagales; family Amaryllidaceae; genus Allium; species Allium sativum. The sequence continues at coordinate 384,995,139 of CM060924.1, forward strand.
AAATAATAGAGATTTGAAATCTAATGGTTGGATTTGGAATTATATCCAAATCAAATTTGGAAAAGGTCGCTGTAAGTGCAGTTCAATGGCCTTTGATGGAAATCGACTGTACGGGCCTTGATAAAATTATTAAAAATTGTAATAATTTGTGTAAAATCATAAGAAATGATTTGGAAAGAATTGGGATGAAAAACTCCATAATTGAAAAGATAAAAATAGATTTTTATCGAAATGAACTAGTTTTGAACTAGAATTATAATCCATTTATTTTTGAAATAAATAAATTGGATTTGAAATGGTTTTGAAAATAACCAGAATTTCCAATATATAAAGTGGAAATGGATTTGAATCGAAATTGTCTTTGGAATATTTCGATGTTGGATTTCGTGATTATATAGATATTGTTATGGAAATTTGAAAGATATATTTATATCGTTATTTCCAATACGATATTTGTTGGTCGTAGGATTTGATATTGAATATAAGCCGATATATTTTGTATTCAGAGCCTTGTATTTAATATCAACTGGGATTTGGTTTTGTCGTGATTGGTGTCTTCATTAACACTGTTCTTAAACCCATTTGAGAAAAAGAATAAATCTTTTTATTTAGATTTAATGAAGGATACCAATTAAATGATATTTAATTGGAATTGAATTAGAATGTGATTTTGGTTTTATAGTGAACCGTGTTTTAAATAACATTGGTTCTTTAACCCAGTTAAAGATAGGATGTGATTTCTCGAGTTAAACAATCATTGATATTGATTTTTGGGAGGATTGAAACCAAGTGGAGTTTTAATGAATCTTTAATTAGATTGAAATGATCGGGAATGGAGTATCACCAGTTTTGCTCCAGGCGACAGTTAAATCTTTAATTAGATTTGAACGTGAAATGTTAATTGAATTTACTGATAACACCGTGGTGTTAGATATGAAGTATTACCAGTTTTACTTCATGGGATGAATAGGTTGGGATTGGGAAATAAAAATAAATATTACTTCGGTAAGGTTCGTTAATCCCGACTAGTTTGGATAAACCATAATTTGGTTTGAATTGATTTGCAAAAGAAGATTAAAGAATAAATTTAAGGAATTTATCGTTGATAAAATTAATGGGAACTTCTCTCTAAGAATATGAAATTTGGCAACTAACTGAAGATTAGTTAAGATGAATGGTTTTGTGGGTATTGATCTGATGTTGGTTTCGGCCTTCGGGGTTAATATTTGGGGAATTGTTCTCTTACTAATTTACGGTTAGTGACTGATGAATTGGAATGAGGCATATGTTGTGTTTGTGTAACACTTGTTTATTATATACGCTAGTTATTCAGAAGGACTGGGTTTATCCCATTCTGAATAACTGATTCGACGATGTGTCGAGGATGAAGACGATGGTCGAAGACCAGAGGTCTTCACATCGTTTGGGTGATTATTGATGATTTTGACTGGGCTGTACACCCAAGAGGAGGGAATCAGTTGGTGATCGTCCAGACGTACTTGGAGATCGATGGATATGCGAGGTACAAGGTGCCTCCTGTTTCGTTCAGACCCAGAACGGACTTGTAAATAGACTGTGTGTCTGACATTGGATTTTATTCTGTGTGATTGATTTCTATTAAATATATATATATATATATCTGTTTGGTGGCGGAGAATTTATTCTCTTGCTTAACGCCCTTCTCTGAGACGTACGAGCTCAGGGGTTATATATTGATGGATATCAATCGCATGGAGTGAATTGCCTGTGCGGCATGCCTAAGTGGAAAATGATCAGGGCTTCTATTGAAAAGCAAAGTCTTGTGCATGGTTGATGATCAAAGCACGGCCTGTGTGGCATAACCTTGTGTATCGTTGATTCGCGAGCCTCACACCCTGGTTGTGAACCGGAAACGGGAGTAGGACATTAGGGAGGACATGCGTTTCCTTCTAGCTAGAAGTGGCGTCAGTGGTTTGACACGCCCTGACGAGTTTGACTTATGTGGTTGTTGGGTTGCGAGGTGCCTCAGATATATCGGTGACTGTGTGGAGCCGATGGAGTCATTTGGCTCATTTATGCCCCCAAAGGGCGGGGAAACGCAGTGTTCAGGCATTTTAATCCACATCGGTGGACCTGCCCTGACGCTCCAAGGGTCGATGTGTTCTGTCCCTGAGACATGGGCTAGATTGTGTCGAATCGGTAGAGGACTATCTTTTGCCTCGGTTCACAGATGGAAATCCAATTTCCAATACATGACCTTGTGGTTTTGATTGTAGAACCTATATATGGCGACATAGTGGGATGTGGCACTTATGCCGTCTATGATTGATACTTATGATAAAAGTTGTTTTCTTCACTTATAGTAATAATAAAAGATGAAATTTCACGTACCAAGCATTCTTGGCTATTATAAGGTAGAAACCCTATCCTCCGGCTTGTGTTGCATTGTGTGATGGGACCTGGGTCTTATAATCGCTTCATTATTCTTTATTTAGCATTGCGCTGTTGTTTTATGCACCGGTATTCTTGGGAGGAAACCCGTTCCGTGTTATACGACGTGGTCCCGTGATTTACCTAACTTTAAAATAAAGATTAATAACTGTTTAGTTCTCACACCAGTCACATGACTGCCTGGAGTTTATTGTTTTAACCTAAACTCTGGGTACCCTAATTTTGACATGGGCAGCTAAAAGTTTTGGGTTTGCAGATTTATATTCACAGGATCCTGGTTTACAGCTGGAATGATACTCGGAAAGCTCTATATCCATGTATTTCTTTCAGTTGTGTGTTGTTTTATTTTTCCGCTGCGATGTATTTAAATGTAATTTAAATCTCTGATAGTTTTTATGTAATATTTATTCATACTCTGTCTAATCTTGTATTCTGATGGAATTGTTGTAATAAACAATGAAATGTTCTTCTGTTTGTGTTCCGATGTGGCTTGTTCTCAAAGTATCCGCTCTTTCCTTCTCAGGGAAGTTACAGTCTTCACAACTTCGATAAGATTGCTTTGATTTATGGCGGGTTTGGATCTTGAGGGTTTGGTTGGTGGGTCCTACTTATTTAGCTATGGGGTGCCTGTCAAGACGACCTCTAATTACATTGGGTGGACTTGTCAGTGACGCAACAAGATTATTCACTCATGGCTATCTTGGTCTTTTCTCCTACTTCGACAAGATTCCCTTGATTCATGGCTAGTCTCGGGCCTCAAGCGTCTGGTCGGTGGATCGTGCTCGTTTGGTTATTGGATCATCTCAACAAGGAGAATCGTCTGGTTATTCTGGTTATTTTGCCTATTCCGGGTATCTCTCAGAACGATCAGGACCGATCGTTGGCTTTCATCTAATTTTAGGCTTTCTAGTTTATTAGCTTTGGATTTTTGGTTAATACGGCCTGATGCGATCGTGGCTCTTTTGTTTCTTGTTATATGTAACAACCCTTAAAATCAGAACCAATTTGAAATTTTTATTTTGGCTATTTTAATGAATTTAGAATATTTAAAATAATTTATTTTAAATATTAATGACTAAAAATTTATTTAAATCGAAGTTAGAACGAATATATTTATTTTAAGTATAAAATGAGTTAGAAATAGCGCTGCAGTTTGAAAATTTAACTTTGAACTTTGATTGAATATACAGGATTCAAAATCAAATGGATTTTAATGAAACCAAAAATATTTAAATCTGTTTATAATCTTTCTAACGAATCTGAAAAATTGAAATTTCATAGCGGGAATCAAAAGTTATGGCTAGTTGAATATTCAGAATGGTCGCTATGGAATAAATATAGCCCGTAAAAATAGACATTTTGCAAACTACCTCCGTTTTTGATGAAACCACTTTGGTTGGATCTGGAATGTCAAATTATTGCTAGATTTCAAATTTCATAATTTTTTGAATTAATATGTGAGCGTGGCAAAGGAAAACACGTTTGGTAATTTTAGTCTGAATTGGATCGACCAGAAAAAAATCCATTTTTCAAACGGTCTCCAAATTCTACAAAATTAATTTTATTGGGAACGTATCGTCCAAACATAGCTAGATTTATTTTTCTGGAATTTTTGGAACTAGTATGTGGCCCTGGAAAATTAAAATGTACGTTCAAATCCATATTTGAATGTTTTATATTTTAATTTGAAGGAAAACTAACGGAAACAGTCGAATGGGCTTATAAAACATATTCCGTTGTATCCAAAATGGGGGTATTTAGCTAGGGGCAACAGACGTTGAGTTTGAATTAGAGTTCATACGGACTAACGGATAATTTTGGAACTAAAAGAATTAAATATTTAAATATAAATCAAGGGCCAATCAAATCTCTCCATTCATTTCATCGTTCCTAGATAAAACCTGATACCCTATCTCGTGAATGACCATAAAGCCTTCCTCCCTTCTCTCCTCGTTATCTCACCAACCACTCAATAAAATCGAACGGTTTAGTCGAAGATTTTGTGGAGATTTCTTCCAGCTTCAAATCAGTACCAGCCTCGTCCCCTATCATTGAGTATTCGGTGAGATCCATCGCCTCGAAGTCCGGAGTTTTCAACTGCCGCTGTGAAGGCCTGAGTGATCGAATTGGGCTCCACCACGCTACGCGGAAAGCCCTCCCGTCCCTCTTCGACGCAACACTGGCCGATCGTCCTATCACTATGCGGATTGATCGCAAATTCATACCCTAGTTTTGAACGACGAATGGAGAGGTACGACAGAGTTTTATTTAAATGTTTAAAATTGTTGCAAACTATGATTTTAGAATAAAAATCGTATCTTTATCATATGATAACAAAATTCGATGAAACAGGAGACATCGGACTCATGTGGATGTCTTCTACATTTTAGAAGAGACTGGAGAATTTTTGGAGCTTCCTACAATTTTTGGTGTGGAGCCCAATGTGAGCAATATAAATTCAAATTGGAATAAAATAGCGATATATAAATTATATAGGCGAAGTATAAATTATATACGCGTTGTATACCTCATGCATGGGCGTTGTATGAGTTATATGAGTGATGTATAAATTATACATGCGTTGTATAAATCATATATGCGTTGAAATGGAGTTGAAATGGAAATGAAATATATTTGTATATGTATATATATATACACACACACACACACACACACCCTCGTCCACAGACCATGGACGATATAAATTGATTGTGTTGAATGATTGTTCGTGGTTGAGAATGATGGATTGTGGTTGAAAATAATTGACTTTGGTTGAAAATAATTGATTTTGGTTGAAACCAAATTGGAAATTGTTTGTGGAAAAATTCATTATGATATGAAATATGATCGAAATGTTTAGATCATTTAGTAATACCCCTTGTAAATGCCGTGAGGTCTATGGTAGTACGAGGAGCCGTACATCGGGACGGTGCCGGTTTTAATTACCCAAACATTATAATGCCAAAAATTTCTGAAATATTTATGTGTTTGCCAAATATTTATGTGTTTGTCAAATATTCTTGTGTTTGTCCAACATTCATGTGTTGATAAATATTCATGTTTGAAATAAATTGTTTGTACAATAAAAATCACATTTTTATTGTGTGTATGAATAACTAAAAATATTCATGTTTGAAACAAATTGTTTGAACAATAAAAATCACATTTTCATTGTGTATATGAATCGCTAAAAATATTCATGTTGGAAATAAATTGTTTGAATGATAAAAATAACATTTTTATTATATGTATGAAGTATATAAAATATTCATGTTTGAAATAAATTTTTTGAATGATAAAAATAACATTTTTATTATATGTATGAAGTATATAAAGTAATCATGTCGGAAATAAAATGCCTTAACAATAAAAATCGCATTTTTATTATATGTAGGGAACTTTAAAAATAACGAAAGGTTGAAACAAATATTTGTTGAATGAAAATAATATTTTTAACATGTATATGAACCGTTAAAAATAGTGAAAGGTTGAAATAAATATTTATTGATTGAAAATAATATTTTTAACATGAATATGAACTGTTAAAAATAACGAAATGTTGAAATAAATATTTGTTGATTGAAAATAATATTTTTAAAATATATATGAAGCATTAAAAAATCATCATGTATAGAAGTAAATATTGGTTAGCTAAAAATATTATTTTTAGCTTAGATATTCATCTATATCCACGTTGCTGAACAGGTTATGGATAAACCGCTAAGAAGGGAAATAAAACTTTATGCCCGACAAATAGGTACATGTTTACTAATTTTATTTTTCTTTTAAAGAGTTTATGTGCCTAAGGCTGGCCGCTTGGCATTTTCTTTTCTTTTAAAGTGTTTATGAGCCTAAGGCTAGCCGCTTGGCATTTTGTTTTTCTTTTAAAGATTTTATGATCCTAAGACTGGTCGATTGGCATTTTCTTTTTCTTTAAAGATTTTATGATCCTAAGGCTGGCTACTTGGCGTTTTCTTTTTCTTTTAAAGAGTTTATGAGCCTAAGGCTGGCCGCTTGGCATTCTCTTTTTTTTTGGATCGATGAGGACCCTACGAGGCGAGTTACGATTTTCCAAACTCCTCCCCATAAAAAGGAGGTTATAGTGAAATTTTTTGAAATGTAAAGGCGTTAGTCAAAATTTTGAAGTGAAAACGATCTAGAAATTGTCGAATGAATTATATATATATATATATGCATACAAATTAAAATAAAATGAATCGGCAGCTGCAGTTTATGTTTTGGAATCGTGAATTATTTGAAAAGGCCGAGTTAATTATCATTTCAAATAATTGATCGACAATGAGAAGTCGAAGAATGAAGGCGGTGGTTGAAGACCGGGGATCTTCACATCGTTTGGATGATTATTGATGTCTTGATTGGGAGGCATCCCAAAACAAGGTAGTAAGTGGTGATCATCCAGACATACTTGGAAATCGACCGGATATGCGAGGGCCTCTCTTCTGTATTGGACAAACGGGGCGAGGAATAAGGTGCCTCCTATTCCGTTCAGACCCAGAATGAACTTGTAAATGGATGTGTGTGTCTGACATTGGATCTTATTCTGTGCTGATTGATTTCTATTAAATATATATCTTTTTGGTGGTAGAGAATTTATTCTCTTGGTTTACACCCTTCTCTGAGACGTACGAGCTCAGAGGTTATATATCGATAGACATCAATCGCATGGCGTGGAATGTCAATGTAGCATGCTAAGATGCAAATGATCAGGGCTTTTGTTGAAAAGCATAGCCTTGTGGTTGATGATCCAAGCACGACTTTAATATAGCATAGCTTTGTATATTGTGTTAATTCGCGAGCCTCACACCCCGGGTAGGAACTAGAAATGGGAGAGGACTTTAGAGATTACATGCGTTTCCTTCTAGCTAGGAGCAGTGTCATGGTATGGAGCCCTGACATTTTTACTTATGTGGATGATGGAAAGCGAGGCCTCAGTTATATCGGTCACTACAGTGCCGATGGATGGTTTGGTCGATATATGGCCAGTTTACGCCCCACAGGGCGGGGAAACGTATTGTTCAGGCATTTTAATCAACTTCGTGCGGACCGGCCCTGACGATCCAAGGGCCTACCTGAGTCTGGGTCCTGAGACACGGGCTAGAGCGTTTCAAAGTCGATAAGGATGATCCCTTGCCTTAGTTCATGATGGAAATCCAACTTCCAAATACGACATCGTGCAGTTTTGATCGTAGAACTAGTATGACGACATAGTAGTATGGGGTACTATGCCGTCTATGATTGATATATTATGATTGAAAATTTTTTAGAAACATATATGCACTAGTAATAATATCAAATGATTTTGATTTACACGTATCAAGCATATTTTGGCTATTATAAGGTAAAACTCTATCCTCCGGCTTGCGTTGCATTGTGTGATGGGACCTAAGTCTTATAATGGCTTCATTTTTGTAAAAAGCATTGCGATGTTTATAAGATTTATTTGTTTTAAGAACTGGCAATCCAATGGAGTAAACCCGTTCCGCATTAGCGGCGTGGTCATGTGATTGGCCTTATTATGAAATAAATTAAGTAGATTTCTCATACCAGTCGCATGACCGACTTGTAATTTGTTTCACTTGGCAAACTCGGGTGCCCTTATTTCTACACGGGAAGCCTTGTATTCAGGTTTTAGCAGGCTCATTCTGGATAGTTATGGAACTGATGATGGATTCTATCATTTCTATTATGTTATTCAGACTTTGTTATGTATATTATGTTTGATTCTGCTACAGACATTTTATATAAAGCTGAAACTGTATTTTGTACTAAGTATGATCCTATTATACTGTGTAACTCTAATGACTATATTTGTTCCAGTGTAATTTATTGTACATTGTCTGGTGTATTGATATATTTATGTTCTACTATTATTGTTTATGTTTTATATTCCAAAGATTATCCTGGCTTCCATGGCACCGTAGTTTAGGGTCCTCACATTATAAAGATTTGTTTTGGACTTTTCCAAGCATTGAATTCTTGAATTTTTGTTCTTCTCGCAAAACACACATGTTCCTTCGATCAAGCAAGACATGTTTTGGATGGTAAAGTGTTAGCACAGTTTTTGGTCAAAGCTGTCACACATTAAGATTTTGGTTAACGATGCACTCAAGTGTCGAGAACATCATCAGAAAACACAAAGTGGTTTGGGCAAAGTCATGAGTACCCAAAAAAGGTTGGAAATGGCGTTGATTCGTAAAATCATCGTCGATGGACTTAGAAAATCCAACATGGTAAAAATACGTGGTAGACTCGGTCTGATAAGCTCAAAATGCTTGAGCGCATCGTTCCGATCATGTAGCAAAACTCATTATAGAAAAATGTATCGATTTTGGCAAAATCGTATTTGGCGCACCCAAAAACTGTTGATCAGTATGGTACGATCACAAAAATGGCCTGCGCGACTCATGAAGCGATCAAACTTGGTAAATCAGTATTTTCCAAAAATCAGTGTCACACACTTAAAAATAGCTGGTCAGCATGGCACAACCACGAAAAATGGCTTACGCGACTCATGGCCTGATCAAACTTGGTAAAATCGGCATTTGCCAAAAATTAGTGTTGAGCATATAAAAACAGCTGATCGACATGGCTTGCTCACGAAAAATGGATTAAGAGGCTCACGGCATCAAAATCTAGCATTTGGCAAAAAAAAGTGTCACTCATTCAAAAACATTTGATCGGCATGGCACGATCACTGAAAATGGCTTGTGCGACTTACGTCATCAAAATCTAGCACTTGGCAAAACTCTGGTTTAGCACGTCTAAAAACAAGTGATTGGCATGTGCAAATCATCAAAAACCATGTGCTCGTGCTTAGCTGATTACATCTGGCAAAGTGGTTGATCATCGGATTTGGCGCGATAGTTGTAACGTCCCGCATTTTTATCAATTTATGTTTGGATATTTAAATTAGTTTATATATTGAATTCATAATATAAATGGATTTTTATATTAATTAAAAAAAAGTTTGAAATGTATAAATATATATTAATTATAAACGAGCTCAAAATGGTGCGGTTGTTCGTAATATTGAGTTTTGAACTTCAATTGAGTATACAGAATTCATTATAAATCAGAATTCGCTGAAGCAAGAAATATTCGAATTTGTTGAACTGTAAATTTGTAATAAAAGAGAAAAATCAAGATTTCATATTTTATATTGTAAGTTATTACCATAGAAAATTTTCAAATAGTCGTTGTGGAATCATTTATAAGCCGCAATGCTTTATTTAATAAAATAAATCGATTTTAAATCAATTTAATATTGGTTTGACTAGAGAATGAAATATCGAGTTAAGATTTCAAGTCAATATATTATGGAGTTATATGAATTTAGTTTGTGTACATTTATATAATGATAATAGTTTATTTGTTATTTTTAAGTCAATTTATATTAAATCCAATTTAATGTTAAACCGTCAATTTAATTTAATATCTTCTTTATATGGTTGAATTAGACTACGAAACATGTTCTAATGTGTTTAAAATGGTGGTAGAACCCTAAGAATTTCGTTCGTTGCGCTCAGTTAGGGGTTTTTAATCATAGGGTATTTTAATTTAAATCTCACCGGTTAAATAAATTGAATTACATAAAAATATAATAAGATAAAAATATAGTATAGGGGACAACCTAAATTTTATAGCGCAAACTACTCTATAAATTTTCAGCATCTTCTCTTTTCACTATCACGTCTAAATATTTCCTTCTCCATGAAGCTTCAAACAAGGTACACTGTAATCCTAATCTACCTATAACTTGTAGAAATGACGTCGTTCCAATCCTTTCATCGCTCTCCTATATATAACCTCTCGCGTTCAGTAATTTCCCATTCTCAAAACCAATACCGTTCATTTCCTTTCTCTTCTATTAAACCGCAAATCCCTCCACTATTATAATAATAATAATGTTCAATCAAAATCGAACTTGCAACTTTAAATTGCGAGTTCCCAGAAGTCTTGATGCACTGGCGATTTCCAGGAAGGTGTACGATGTGGAGCTCGAACGAGATTTTGGATCTGGGTTAAACGAAATTTGCAGAAAGGGGTTCGACAGGGGTACCATGAAGGGTGCACGCTGTGTTGATGATGAACTGGGGATTCAGTAGTAAGGGGATTTGGGGGGTCGGTCTATGATTGTACTGGTTACGATGTACTAATGAAAATCGAGGTGGTGTGTTGAATTTTGGGGATAACGGGATGCCAATGTTCTGGTATTAAACAGTAGAGATTGAGGAAGCCGCCAGTAGGAGTAAGGGAAATCTGGTCATTTTTTGTCTGTGGATGACCTCACGGTTTTTGATAATGGGGATTTCATGCATCTAGTTCGCACGCAGGCGGCATGTTTTATTTTCATTTCCACAATCCTATTCTAATTTGTTTCAACCACAAGAGGGTATTTTTCAAACACAAAGGTATTTTTCAACCATAATCCAACAATATCAACCACAAACAATTATTTTCAACCATTCGCCATACCACATATTTTCACGCCAGTCACAAGCAATAAATATCGTCCATGGTTTGTGAACGAGGGGAATATATATATATATATATATTCGTATATAAATATATTTCACTTCCATTTCAACACAATTTCAATGCATATATGTTTCATACAACGCTTGTATAATTTATACATCGCTCATATAACTTATACAACACATGTACATAAGGTATTCAATGCGTATATAATTTATACTTCGCTTAAATAACTTATACAACACGATTCCATTCACATTTGAATTTAGAGTTCTCACATTGGTTTGTTGCTTTTCTAAAAATCCGCGGTCTCTTATAGAATGTAGAGAGCGTCCTTGCGGTCACGATGTCTCCTGTTTAATCGAATTTCATTAACACACGATAAAGATACGATTTTTCAAAGTTTGCAACACTTAAAAGTGTTATTTTCAGTTTAAAATGGCCAAAGCCGATACCTTTCACGAACGTTCAAAACTAGGTTTCAATTTTGCGGCAAATCCATAAAGTATCGCATCGATCAGGTGGTGCGATGTCGAAGGGGGGGTCTGAGGCGCACCTGCGCGTAGGGGTGCGGTTGGGTCCGATCGCCTAAGGCGCGCGTGGCGGCGGCGGGAAGGTTGGAACTTGGAGGAGGTGATTCGCGAAGCACAGGCGACGAGGCGGGGTCTAGCAGGTATGGATTTGAAGAGGAGGAGGAGAGCTTTGAAGATCAGGTGGTGGCGGTGTCTATCGTGGACTGTGGCGGCGGGAAAATGATCGGGAAGGTGGGAGTACGGTTTCCGTTGAGAGCTATAGGGGGCAGGGGGTTTTCTGATTTTTGGAAAATAAAAATTATAAAGGAAATTTTCTATTAGGCCATGCTTTATTAAATTTTAAAACAGTGTTTACAAATACGAACACCAATTCAAACCGAACGACTGTCACCCCCAATTAAATACCCCCATTTCGGACACAATAGGTTATGTTTTGTAGGCCAATTTGACTGTTACAGTTAGGTATTTTTCAAATTAAAGTATAAAACATTCAAATTCTATTTTGAACGTACATTTTAATTTGCCGGGGCCACATACTGATTCGAAAAATTCCAGAAAAATAAATCTGGCTATGTTTTGACGCTACGGTTCCAACAAAACTAGTTTCGTCGAATTCTGAGACCGTTTGAAAAATGACCATTTTTTGGTCGATCCAATTTAACAGAAATCAACCAAACACGTTTTATTTTTCCACACTTACATACTAGCTTTAAAAATTATGAAATTTGAAACCTAGCAATAGTTTGACATCCCGGATCCAACAAAAGTGATTTCGTCGAATTCCGAGGTCGTTTGCAAAATGTCTATTTTCAAGGGCTATACATTCTCTATAGCGACCATTCTGAAAATTCATTGGCCATAACTTTTGATTCCCGCTATGAAACTTCGATTTTTCATATTCGTTAGAAAGATATTCACAAACATATTTAAATATTTTTGGTTTCACTAAAATCCGTTTTATTTTGCACCCGGTACAGTCAGTCAAAGTTCGAATTCAAATTTTCAAACTTCCGCACCTTTTCTAATTCATTATTTTATTGAAATATTCTATTTCAATTGTTTAAATTTCTTTAAAATAACCAATTTAAAATTTTTAAATTGGCTCGTATTTTCCGGGTTGCTATAGGATGCGTGGAAGTTGATCTGTAGGGAATTATTTTTGTTGGGGTTCGGCAGATTTGTGAACTAAGGTGACTGGGTTTAACAGTGAGATGTTTGGGAATGTTGATGGTGGAAATGAAATTTTTAAATGGTGGAGGCTCGTTTTGGAAGGAAGACTGATCTGTTTGAGGCCATGTAATGTGATGCTGGGAAGATAGAATACTGGTTAAAGAAGTCGTGATTGTAACGACCCAAATTTTTGGTCGGTTAATTTTAATTTAATATGGATCTAAATATTTAGTTGATAATATAAATCAATTTTTATACTGAGTTATCGATTTAGTAATCGAAATACGATTTATTTCGAGTATATATAATCATCGTAATACGAAAATGAAATTAATTGAATTCAAAATTTAAAACTGAATTGAAACAATTCAGATGATCAATACAGACTTCTGTTTGAATTAGAATAATAATATTAATTTATTAACAAGGAATTAATTTTTTTGAATTTAATTTATATCGATTTAAATTAATATCTTCTCCATACAATAAAATGGAGCTTCGAAACCTGTTCCAGTGTGTTTAGAATAATGGTTTAATTCTTGGAAGCCCAGTTGTTGCGCTTAAATAGGGGTTCGAAATTAAATAGGGTAGTCGTGCTCTAACTTACCCACAAAGACTACCTCTTATTCCTTCGTAATGAAGTAACATCACTACAAACCTACTCTATCTACTGCCTTCTTCTTTCACTTCATGTACTTTGTGTTTCATTCCTTCGTTACAAAGTAAAACAGAAAAATTAATGGTATGCACTGTCTGTCCCCTTCTCGCGCATATATAAAGAATCATCGTCTCCATTTCCTTGCCATTTTTCTTTTACTTGAAAACGAATTCGAAGCCACTGTCCTCAGAAGCAAATCGAAATCCTCAAAACAAAAAAACAAAAAAATGGCGGATCTTAATCTATTTCCCTTTCGTTCCTTTTCTTTTCCGTTCGATTAAAATAGGGAAAAACCCGCTCCCGTCTTCATTTCAGGAAATCGAAAATTGAGTAGAGCCTCAGGAGGAAATGGACTTCGATAGGCTTCCCTAAAAATGGATCATGCGATACTTATTGGGTACTGAAACTCGAACATCGCGATTAGTGTATGTGGAGCTATTCTTCACGTGGGTGTCTTGTTGGGTGCCATGACTCAAAGTAGGGGTTGTTCAACTCTGCTACAATTAAAGGAGACAGAGTCGTGATGGTGTCTTGGAGGTCGGAAATGGAAGGGCGTTTACTGGCGAACTCAAGGAGAACGATAGGGTCGGTTCAACATTGAAAGGGAATCGGTTCGATTGTCTGACGATGATTGAGAAATGGGTTGCGACAGCAAAATACTGGGGATCGAAGAGGCGCAATGGAGTTTTGAAATTGGGGTATAGATCCAAGTTGTGGCAGTAGTTAACACCTGTGGCAAATTTGTTTATGGAATTCAACGTTGGTTTTCATCGCACCAGTATGAGATGCGTTAATCACAGTTGGAAGTTGCGATAAAGGAGAAGCAATTACACTCGGTTTGATGATGTTTGGGAGGAAATTGTTGTTTGGTAATCAATTGGTGATGCACGGTGGTAAGATTAAGAGTGCGATCTGGGTATCATGAATTTATACTCGATTTTAGTTGTGGGTTCGAGCTGTAAGGGGATAATTATGGAGTGTTCAAGGTGAGTAGTTAAAAAACAAGATTTGTCTTTGTTGATTCATTGGAAGGCGTAAGTGATTGCTGATATTCAAGGCTAATGAAGGTGAAATTGTGCAACCAGGTTCGATTATTGGAAAGTGTTCAAATGTGCCGCGTTTAGGGAAGGAGATAAGCATGGGTTAAGGTAAAATAAAATAATTAATATAGTTAATTATGTTTAAAAGTTTATATAAGTATATAGTGTACAAACTAGTAGTAATTATATCATTATCATACGAATTTAGATTCGAACATTGTCAAGTTTCGCTAAGCTCATATGAATTTAATCTTCGCAAGTGGAATTCATTTTTAGATTTTTGGAATTAGAATGAATCGTAATTTAAAACCACGATGAGTAAATCTCAGTCAAATTTTATTTAGAATTATTTTTATTGTTCAAAAATAATTGTTCGTTGATTGTTTGCATGCACTGAGATATTTTTGTGGCAACTTAAAATATATATCAGTCATTTAGGGTTTATGTTTATGGCTTTTATTATATATATTGGTGGTTGGATTCTCGCAGTACCAGCGGATGCCCGTGGTATCATTAGCGGATGACCCTATGTTCCCCACGCTATGATAATGAATGACCTTATATACTTCGATATCCTGCCTTGAAGTAGGATGGATATTAATTATGTTGGCTAAGTATGTGGATGCAGGAAAACAGGTTAGAGGGATCCAACCAGATTCCTCAAAAATATTATTATTTGTTTGTTGTCATATATATTATCATATATGATGTGTTAGAAAACCTATGGTTGATAATTATGTGCTTTTGATTGATTGAATATCACTGGGGTTAAATATTGATTGTAGAAAAATATCGTGAAAAGAGATTTTAAGATTTAAACGGGAAATTCTATTTTTCTAAAAATAAAATTTGAAATTCGAATGGACAAGAAATATTAACTTGGTTTGAATAAATAAAACAAGTATTGAAGTTTATATACGATGTTTATAAATTGAATAATGCAAGGAATTGAAATGAATTTATAAATGGTATTTATAAATGGAATGGGAAAATTATCATTTAGATAATTTGGGAAATGTAAATACAGATGTGAATTTAAAAGAGGAAATTTTATTTTTCCAAAGTAGAAATTAAAATTCACAAATGGATTTGAAATCGAGACTTTTTTAAATATATAAACAAGTAAAATAAATGATGTTTATAAAGAAAGGTGAAAGTTATCAATTGGATAATTTAAATATTTAAATTCAAATATGAATTTAAAGTGATAATGGGGAGCTGAGAATGGGGAGCGATGTTAAAAAGAGAAATGAGGATATCTATTCCGATGTTCAAAATATGAATTAAAATAAATCAAAACAGATTTATGGTTAGATTCGACTATGTCGAATTTATAAAAATAAATTATATCCATAAAGGATATTTAAATTGTATTAAATAGGAATTTAAATTTAATATGAAAATATATTATACATTATATATGAAAGTTATAAAAATAAAATATTCCAAAATAAGTTTTTGGTTTTAAATAGATTTCGAAATGGAACTTGTTTAAATATATAAAACAAGAAAAATTATAAATGGTGTTTATAAATATGATGAATTTATTATCAAGAGATAATTTGAAATATTAAATTCAAGTATGAATTTAAAAGTATAATTTGAAATCATTTTGAAAAAGGAAATGATATTTTCCATTCCAAAATTCGGAATATAAAAGAGTTGGGTTTCAAATAGGTATTTGAATGGAAAGCTTGTTTTAATTTTTAAACAAGAAAATTAATTTATAAAAAATGTTTATAAAAATAGGAAAATAAATTATCATTAGATAATTTAGACATTTAAATTCAAGTATGAATTTAAAAAGTGAATTGGAAAAAGGTTTGAAATAGAAAGATTGATTATGTTCCGGAATTTGGAATATAACTAAATTGAGAAAAACCCAAGGATTGATAATTGGGATTTGATTATATCGGTTTTAATAAAAAAAATTACTTCAAATGGAATTGGAATTCATCATAGAAAATTGAGTTATAGAAAAATTTATAAAGGAGATATGAAATAATCGACGATTATGGATAATCGAAAATATTAAGTTAGATTTGGAAAACCAGTTTAATATATATATATATATATATATATATAAGAATAGAGTTGGAATTTAAATTAAACGAAGTCTAAAGTTTATCTTTAAATATAATTAAAACGAGCTCGCCGTAGCTCGGTAGTTCATAATTTGGCATTTCGATCTTCAGTTGAGTATATAGAACTCAATTTAAGTTGGAATTCCTTGAAACAAGAATCATTATGACCGATTGAATAATAGTTTCCTAATGGAAGAGAAAAACCTGGATTTCGTCTAATAGATTTAGAGTTATGTCAAAATAAAATTTCCAAAAAACAGTGCCATAACCATTATAAAACCATAACTGTTTATTTAAATTAATAAAAGGATTTAAGTAAATAAAATCCGAATTTCCATTTGAAAAATCCAGATTTGAGTTGTAAAATATATCTGAACTCAAGTGGAGAAATGGATTGATTTTTTTTTTTAAAATCGAATCATATTTTTAATTATTGAATAGAATTAACTAATTTGAATAATAATTAGTTAATGAGATTTGAATCGAAATTGGACTTTGAAAGATAAATTAGATTTGTGAATTCATACTTGAAATCGAATATGAAACTTAAATTAAAAATGGAATTAAATTAATTTATAAGCAAGATTAAAATATATTTGAACATGATATGTTCAAATAAACAGTGATAGGCAAAAGAGCTAATAAAAGGATTAATTAGCGAGTTGGTAAAAGTAATTGAATGAAGTTCAAAAAAATGGGGAAAGGACGTAAATGGGTTAGACAGGTATGGAATGAAGTGTATGAAGATTTTAATGTAAGTGCCCAATAAAATGGTACACGATTAAATTCCATATGAGTTTTTATGCGCCGAATCAACAAGTCACTTGGCTTTTTGATTTTCTTTTTAATGGAAAGAGCCTAGAAAGGCGTGTTGAGGTTTGAACTATTGACCGATACAAAGGAGGTGTTGGCAAAATTTTCCGAAAATTTAAGGAGTTAGAAATTTTTTAAGAAAATTTGATAACTAGAAATTAATACATCCATATATATAGAATTTGAGAAGGAAATGAAATTAAAATAGAATATTATAAACAAAAAGGAAATCTATAGATTAAATCCGGTCAAAACAGAAAGAGAAATGTATACATGTTTTAAAAATGAATAATTGGTTTTTATGGTGTTGATTATTTGAGATAAGTGGTCTTGTCTGTTTTGAAGTAAAAGATGTTATTCAGGCAAGGTCTGAGAGGTAGTTATACCCCAGCTTGATTGATTTAATTATTAACCGATAAATAGCGATCCAGTCTCGAAGATAAATGTTGAAAGAGTTTGGTTGGATGCGGTATTTTGGGTTGTTTTAACGATGTTTTACACAACATTCGTTTTAACCCAAATAAATGGAATTTTGGAAATATAATAATAAATATCTCCTAAGTCCAAAAATGAATGGTCGTGAAAGAGATAAGAAATTGGAATGACTCCAATTATAAATAAAAGATACTTTTTAAGTATAGAAAATAAAAGAAGGCAATATATGGAAATGTTTTCCAAATAGCATAAGAGGCCAAGATGATTGTTGGAAATATCGGGTAAATAGATACTGATAAAGAAATGGAGAAGTGATTTAATTAATGGAATATTAATTAAGGCGCCCAGTGATTATTTGATGCTTTGAATGGATGTTTGTTTTTCTTCGATAGTTAAATAACCGACTATCAAAGTATTTTCCAATATCATTATCAATATAGAGAGACCAGTTGGATTATTATCGTTTTTTCAAAAGGATTTTGAAAGTTAAATCAAGTTTTTTGGATTCTCATAAGGGAAATACCATTTCCATGTTTTACGCGTGGTCTTATGAGATATCGTTTATTCTCTCGAACTATTTTAAACTGTTGTACGAGCAGTCAAGTAGTTCATGATTTTTCAGATCTATCTAAAGGAGCTTGGAGCAGGAGGCTTTAGCGTTATTTAGTTGTTGTTTTTCTGCTGTGTTGTAAGTGTTGTACTCTGATTATGACATATGTATAGAAAAAAATTTGTACTCCAAAAGATGATATATATATATATATATGATGTTTTGTTCCGCTGCGATGTGAGATTCTGTATTGTTACTTTTGTTATTCTTCTACTTTTTTCTCTTTTTAATAATGATTTGTATTTCTATGATATTTGGGTTAGACGTGTGGTGTATTTAGTCAACTCAGATAGTATGGATTTGCGGGCCGTTATAGTGATGACTGGAGAATTGTGGTGAGTCTGTGTAGATGGTGTAACATTTATATGGAAGGGCTGTTAGAGATATCGACCGTAAGATGTTTGCTAAAAGGTTGAAGTGGGATAGGGCAGTCATTTGAGCTATCGGCAGTAGGAGATGATCAGTAATTAGTTGTGTTACTTTGGAGTGGATCGAGTTAGTTGCAAAGCAGAAGGTGATAAATTCAATTAAGACGAGTCTAATAGATGTATAGCCATGGGGTATGGAATCAAACTAGATATTCGACAAAGGAAAATCGAGGTGAGTTAAACTCAGTCAGTTAAATTATTAGGAACTGTTTTTAATAGTTCAAACTTAATTTATTGCTTGTTGACCAATAAATAGATTGATATAAAGTGATAATAATATATAACAATATTATATAATAATATTGGTGATTGGATATATTTCCAGCAGTACCATTAGCGGATGATTTCCCTATGCGCCCCATAATATATATAGTGGACGATCTTCTATACCGCGATATCCTTCCTTGAAGCAGGATGGGTATTATTATTGTTATTTGATAGTTAAATAACCGAATATCAAATCTAATGTAATAACCCGGATTTTGGAACCAATTTAAAATTTTATTTTTAATTGATTTAGTGGATTTTAAGAATTTAAAATGATTTATTTTGAGAATTAATGGTTTAAAATTTAACGAACACGAAACAGCGCGGTAGTTTGAAAATTCGATTTTTAATTTCAAATGAATGTACATAAATCAAAATAAATCGGATTTCAGTAAAACCAAATACATGTGAATCTATTTAATAATATCTTTATAATGGATGTGAAAATTTTATATTTTACTTTATAAATTTATGTCCAGTTTAAAATTTAAAATAGTCGCTATGGAATATATGTATATTAATAATATAAAGCTCTTAAAAATAGCCATTTTTCAAACGACCTCTGTTTTCGATGAAACCACTTTTGTTGGATCCGAAATGTCAAATTATTGCTAGATTTAAAATTTCGTAATTTTTGGAATTAATATGTGAGTGTAGTAAATTTAAACATGTTTTCAAATTCAGTTTGAATTAAATAGACCGGTTAAAAAGGACATTTTACAAATAGTCTCCAAATTTGACGAAATTAATTTGGTTAGGACCATATCGTCAAAACATAGCTAGATTTTATTTTTCTGTAATTTTTGGAGTCAGTATATGGCCCCAGTAAATTAAAATGTACGTTCAAGTTGAATATTGACCGTTATATTAATTTATATTTTAATTTTGATGAAAACTGATTGAAATAGTCGAATTGGCTTATGAAACATATTTCATTGTGTCTGGAATGGTGTTATTTAGCTAGGGGCGATAGTCATTGGGATTCGTTTCGAGTTCGGATGTAAAATATAACATTTAGGAATTAAATAAAAATAAATACAAATATAGGCCAATCAAATAATTCCAAATCCTATTTAATTCTCTCAGAAAAACCCGTAGCCACTATACGTTCGAAGGTGATAATTGCTTAAAAATTTCTCCCTTAAAATAATTCAATCCACGCTATGAATCATAAAAAATTCTAAACAAATATTGAAGAGGATCGTGTGTTCTTCAAATCCACATGATAGTGATTATCTATAGTTTTGTATTTTTTTTGATACACTCACCCAAAGGGCCACTGTTTCATGGAGAATTTCAGCGCAATGAGGCCGTCGAGTTCACCATCGTGGCCGGGGAAGGAAGCACTCGCGATGGCGCATCATGTGGCAACGCCTGATCATCGTCCAGTGATTCGGATTACTTGAAAATTGCAACCCTAGAAATTGAGCACGGGTTCGACGTTTAACTAGAGTGTTTAAACAAGGAAGAAGGTATTAATTTAATTAATTATTTTATTATTTATCTTAAAAATGTCTCTAACATATAAATTATCACAACTCTTCCATATGAGGTCAGAATTCGAAAATTTCAGTTCCGCTGGAATTGTGGGATCGAACACTACAACATGGGACTGACCAGAACGAAAATGGAGCAAATTGGATTTTCAGCTAAATTAAATTCCATTTAATTCAGTTTGAAAATAAATTCTTCAAATAAAGAATGGTGGAGTGGAAATGAATGTGAGAATTCACTCATTAAAATTTTTGTTCAGTTATTCATTTTATAACTATATATATATATTGTCATTGTTGATTTTTATTTGTGGTATGTGACATTTCTTGAGTTCAAAACATGAACTATTCATGACTCATTTGCACAAGAAGCATTGTTTGAA
Source organism: Allium sativum (assembly GCA_030737875.1). NCBI lineage: Eukaryota > Viridiplantae > Streptophyta > Magnoliopsida > Asparagales > Amaryllidaceae > Allium > Allium sativum. The sequence goes on from CM060924.1 coordinate 385,015,982, forward strand.
TATACGACACTCGTATTTCAAACAATGCGGATAGACACTCTATGTATGTTGAAATGAGATATAAATATCTATTTATAACTTAAAACAGTGAAAATTGGTTAAGTAGAAAAATAATTCAAGTCGAATTAGAATTTTTTAAATTTATTAACCAATAATTTAAATAGACTGTTGTTGTTTGAAAACCCTATATGAGTATTGGGATGATATTTAACATACACTGATCCCAATATTTAGTTGTATTTCAATCGATTGATTGACAGACTGTTGTGAGCGTTATTTATTTATTTATTTTAATGCTTATGCAGTTATAGAATGCACTCTGGATGATGTTTGAATGTTTAATGATTATTTATCATTATTGTTGAATACATGCAATGTATTAAATTCATATAACTGAAATTATATGGTAAATGATTGAGTTGCATTCCGATTCCGAATATAAACGAATATTTTAAAATAATATTCAGCGAAGAATCAAAATATGATTTTGATGTCCGGTTCTGGATGGACACAAAATATTGAAATGTGAAGCCGGGTTAAGTAGTTAAATGCCATTTTAACTCGAACGGGTTTATTACTGGATTTTATTCATTTAATAATGAATATGAAAAGTAAATGGATTTCAAAGTTTGATATTTTAAAAATATTATCATTTTAATATTATAATGATATGGAATATTCAATTTTGATTTAAAATTGAAATGGAAGTTGAACGAATTTATAAACGATTTATAAACTATGTTTTGAATAGAAATCATTGAAATATTAATATATATGTATATATATATATATATATATTTAAATGGCCTGAATAGAACGCACCGCGCAGCGACTGTTCGCGAATTTTGACCATTAACTTCAAATTGGCATAACGGAAGATCCGACCGTCGGATTCTCCTAAAACCAAAACCATTGGTTTCGAATTAAAAAGATATTTCCAATGAATATAAGAGATTTAAATTTGAATGGCTGGATTTCAAATTATGTCCAAATCAATTTCAAAAAAGGTCGCTATGGATACAGTTCAGTGGCCGTTATTGAAAACCGACTGTAAGGGCCTTATTAAAATTATTTAAAATATGAATAAATTATGTCAAATCATAATAAATGATTTGGAAAGAGTTTGGATAATTCCGAAAGAAAAAATATATTTTTATCAGAATAAGTTGTTTTATAAGTAAAAGAAAGAACTGAAAGAAATTATAATGGTTTTCATAAAACCAATATTTTCCAACATATGAATTGGAATGGATTCAAATGCAAATAATCTTCAGAATATTTTGATATAGGATTATGTGATTATACGGATATTGTTGAGGAATTCGGAAGATATAGGTATTGTATTCCCAATACAATATCCATTAATTTCAGAATTTGATATCAAATATAAGTCGATATAATTTCTATTCAGAGCCTTGTATTTAATATCAAACTGGATTTTGGGTTTGTCGTGAATGGTTTCTTTAGTAAGACCGTTCTTAAACCCCGTTGAGAAAAGAAAAAAAATCTTTTAATTAAGTAAAATGAAGTTTTCCAATTTATAATTATAAATTGGAACTAAATGAAGATGATTTTGGGTTCATTGTGAACGATGTTTTAAATAACATTTGTTCTTAAAACCCAATTAACAATGAAGATATGATTTGGAATTTATAAATATTTTTTATTAATATTAATGGAAATTTTCCAAAGTAAAGTTTTCCAATTTAATATATTAAATTGGAATTGAATGGAATTCGATTTGGTAATAATCGAGAGGAGCTTCTATGAAGGAAGACCGTTACTATATATGGAATTTAAAAGGCTTCGCCGTTATTCCAGTTATATTATTAGTCTGATGCGGAAATTCATATGAATTACGACGGATCTGATTACCGTGAAGATTCCATTTTGATGGAATATGATTATGGGGTTTATCGTGAACTGTGTTTTAAGTGACATTGGTTCTTTAACCCAATTAAAGATATGATTGATTTCCTAAAGTAGAATAATCATTAAATAATGATTTTTGGGAAGATTAAAACCAAGATGAAGTTTTAATGAAATATAAGTAGACTAAAAATGAGAATGGAATAATTAGATTTATCGAATTCAAGAAATAATCGAGAATGAAGTTCCACCAATTTTACTTCATGCGATAGTTAAATCTTTAATTAGATTTGAATGTGAAATTGTAATTAATTTTACCAATTACACTGTGGGTGTTAGATATGGAGTAGTACCTGTTTTGCTCCATGGGATGAATAGGTTGGGATTGGGATAATAAAATAATAAATGATTACTTCGGTAAGGCACGATAATCCCAACTAGTTAATAAACCTTGTTTTGGTTTAGATTGTGAAAAGATATAATAAAATCTTTTGAAAATGATATCCAATGGAAGATTAAAATATAAGTTTAAAAGAACTTATCTTTGATAAAATTACTGGGAACCTTTCCCTTAAGATATGAATATTTCAAAAAAAGAAGATTTTGGATTGGAATGAGGCATATGACGTGTTTTTATAACATTTGATTATAAAATACATGAGTTATTTGGAAAGACCGGGTTTATACCATTCTGAATAACTGATACGACGACTAAAAGCCGATGATATGAAGACAATGGTTGAAGATCAGAGATCTTCACATCGTTTGGATGATTACTCATGTCTTGATTGGGATGTACACCCAAGACGAGGAAATAAGTGGTGATAATCCAGACATACTTGGAGATCGACCGGATATGCGAGGGCCTCTCTCCTGTATTGGACATACGGGACGAGGAATAAGGTGCCTACGATTTAGTTCAGACCCAGAACGGACATGCAAATGGATGTGTGTCTGACATTATATTCTGTTATGCTGTATTTGTTGATCTCTGCTAAATATATATCTGTTTGGTGGCTGAGAATTTATTCTCTTTCTTAACACCCTTCTCTGAGACGTACGATCTTAGAGGTTATATATTGGTGGACATCAATGGTATGGTATGGATTGACAATGTGGCATGCTGAGATGGATGGATCAAGAATTTTGTTCAAAAGCAGAGCTTTGTGGACGATGATCAAAGCAAATATTTAAGTAGCACAACTTTGTTTAGCGTTAATTCACGAGCTTCTCCCCGGTATGAACCTAAAACATGATTAAGGAATACAGGGAAATGGACATATGTTAGTTTCTAGCTATGAGTAACGTCATGGTATCGAGCCCGGACATTTTACTCATGTGGATGTTGGAAAAACTTTATGATGGAAGGCGAGGTACCTCGGATTTGATTTGAGTCCCTAGTGGCTCTTGAGTGGTTGACGTACTGACCCATTTTGGAGGTTCGATAGAACCGGTTAACATATAGTTTATGGTTTAACTAATCATCGATGGATGACTGGCCCTGAAGTTCCGAGAGGTTGCCCAGAGTGTGTACCCCAGAGGCATTGCTAGAGTGTCTTGAAATCGAAAGGAACATCCCTTGCCATGGTTCATAGGTGGAAACCCAATTTCCAATAGGCTATTTTACGAGTTTAGTTGTAAACCTATATGGCGATGTAATATAATGGTACCTACGCTGCCTATGATTGATACATTTATATTTGAAGTTGATTTTTTCACTTATAGTAATAATAAAAGATGAAATTTCTCATATCAAGAATGTTTGGCTATTATAAGGTAAAACTCTATCCTCGACTGAGTTCATTGTGTGATGGGACCTAAGTCTTCTAATAGCTTCATTTTTCTATTTAGCACTGCGTTGTTTGTTTTGTGCACTAGTATTCATGGGGGGTAAATCCGTTTCGTGTTATATGGCGTGGTCCCATGATTTATCTAACTTTAAAATAAAAGTTAATAACTGTTTTAGGTCTCACTCCATTCCTATGACTGACTCGGAGTTTATTGTTTTAACCTAAACTCTAGGTGCCCATATTTTCCATAAAGGGCAGCTAGTTGTTTTAATTTTTGTAGACATTCATTTCCACAAGATCCCTGATTACGGCTGGAGCTATATTTGGAATGCTTTGTATTCGTGTATCTCTTTCAGTTGTGATAGTTGATGTTTTCCCCTGTACATTATGTTTTTGTATTTAAATGTAATTTAAATCTCTGATATTTTTTCCGCTATATATTATTTATTTGAACTTTGATATCTTGTACTCTGATGTAATTGTTGTAATAGCAATGAAATGTTCTATTATTTTATGTCCTGATGCATCGTGTTCTCAACGCAATCCGCGTTCTCGTTCGGTCTAGGCGGGATGGGAATTTCGGGTCGTGTCAGTTTGGTATCAGAGCTTTGGTTTACAAAGCTAGAGAACAAGGCACATTAGAACCAAACAAAAGAATTCATTAGAGTTGGGATTAGCAACATCCTATAAGAGTAACTTGTTAGAGATAGGGCAAGTAATACCCTAGAATGAGTTTGAAGAGTGATATTTATAAAAAATGAATTTAATTTTGAAAATTATATCATATTATACGTATTTAATCATTTTATTTTATATTGATTTTGGATTATCGGGTATAAAAAGATTTTGCATATACTCCTTGCAAATGTGTATACAAAGTCTCATATATAATAGGTATATATAGAATCACACTCTATTCGCCTGGGGATGATCCTAGTAATTGTGATCACATTACCAGTGCTTATTTTCGAGTTTCGGAAGTAGGATGTCTATATATTTCCAATTGGCTGGTGTGAGAACCAAAACTTTGATAAGGTTTATTGTTTGTGATTGGGCATTGAAGATATATTTTTGAGTATATGTAAAAGTTATGCATTTGGAAATTTAATTAACAAATTGATTGCTGGTTGTGATGTGTGATTATTAGTTTGATTAATTAAAATATTGATATGATAGAACTAATAAAAGAATGATAAATAAAGAAAAATCAAATATAAGGAAGAACTGAATTGAAAATTTAGTTCGAATTGGATTTATTTATAGATAGAAATGCATACACATGTATGTTGAGCATGTTATGGATTCGCTGTTGAGTAGAGAAATATATTGTGTGCCCGACAAACAGGTGCACCTTAATGAGTTGGTTACGCAATTTTATTTATTATATAAACTACTATGAATGAATTTGGATGCGTTGTGATGGTTGTTCTATGTGAGAATAAAAAAATACGCCATAAGATAGCAACAAATAAATTATAAACTACACTGCACTACATACCACATGAAGACTGCATATCATATCATATTCCATATAAGCATTTGGCGCTTATATGACGAGGTTTGGATTTCCATATGAGCAAGATGCTTGTATAGTGAGAACTGAATTACAAGTTGAACAGAAGACTAATTTTGGACTTAACAAACATATAAAGGTGCTCGGGGCAGGATTTAATAAAAACCTGTAACAACCCAGAAAATCTGAGCTAGTTTAAATTTTTTTAATTTGGCTATTTTTGTGGATTTTAGATATTTTAAATAATAACAACGAAAAGTGTGGTTGAATCGATATTTGAAAATAAATATAATTATTTTAAATTATAAACAAGGCCTGAAATGGCGCGGCAATTTCAAAATTTCAATTCAAACTTTGACTGACTGTACCGGGTGCAAAATAAAACAGATTTTAGTTAAACCAAAAATATTTATATCTGTTAGTGAATATCTTTCTAACGAATCTGAAAAATCGAAGTTTCATAGCGGGAGTCAAAAGTTATGGCCAAATGAATTTTCAAAAAGGTCTCTATAGAGAATATATCGCCCTTGAAAATGGACATTTTGCAAACGACCTCAGAATTCGACGAAACCACTTTTGTTGGATCCGGGATGTAAAATTATAGCTAGGTTTCAAATTTCATAATTTTTGAAGTCAATATGTGAGCGTGGCAAAATAAAATGTGTTTGGTGAATTTGTGTTAAATTGGATCAGCCAGAAAATGGCCATTTTTCAAACAGTCTCAGAATTCGACGAAACTAGTTTTGTTGGGACCGTATCTTCAAAACATAGCTAGATTTATTTTTGGGAATTTTTAGAATCAGTATGTGGCCCCGACAAATTTAAATGTACGTTCAAATCAAATATTGAATGTTTTATAGTTTAATTTGAAGAAAAACTGACTGTAACAGTCGAAAGGGCCGACGAAACATATCCCATTGTGTTCGGGATGGGGGTATTTAGCTGGGGGTGACAGCCGTTGGGTTTGGATTGGAGTTCGTTTGGAGAAAACCCTCATTTTTGAAATCATAAATCGCGGGCCAATAGGAAAATTCTTTCATAAATTAAAATATAAAAAAAATCAACCCCTCCCCCCCCCCCCCCCGCCCCCCGTAACCTGCGATCGACGATGGTGGGTGTTCAAATCTTCCCATCCATTTTTCGACCAAACCAGAAAGAATCAGACCCTGCTCCTGTTCAACTTTTTGAAGATCTCGATCCCCTCTCCACATTCATACCTGACTCGACCCCCATAGTTGCGCCATCGTCGAGATCCAACGCTTCAAAGTTCCCGAGTTTAAACCGCCACTGCGCCTCCCTGGGGGTGTCGATCTGGACCCCACCACAGGCGCCGAGAACCCTGTTCCTCCCTCTACGACATCATACAACCTGATCGCCTTCAAGCGCCTCGGATTTCACGAAAAACTAAAACCTATTTTTGAAGAAAACAGAAAGGTACAGCTTTGATTATTTTGAACTGATTTTCACATTTAAAAGCATAGCAAACTTATAAAAATCATATCTTTTTGCTATGTTGACGATATTCAGTGAAACAAGAGACAGTGGACTTGTGTGGACGTCTTCTACATTCTAGAAGAAACCGTATATTTTTCTGATCCTTCTGCTACTTTTGGTGGAGTGGAACCCAATGTGAGATTTCAAATATATAAACGATATGGGAAACAACGATGTATAAATTATATAGTCGATGTATGAGTTATATAAGCGTTGTACACCTCATGTACAAGTGTTGTATAAGTTGTACGTTCGATGTATAAGTTATATATCCATTGTAAAAATTATATATGCATTGAAATGAATTGAAGTGAATTGAAATATATTTATATACGAATATATATATATATATATATATATATATATATATATACTCCCCTCGTCCACGGACCATGGACGATATTTATTGGTTGTGATATAGTTTGGATTATTGGTTGATGTGAAATTTGGTGAAAATCATGAATGATTGATTGTGGTTGAAAAATACCTTTTTGTGGTTGATAATTATTTTGGATGAAACCACATAGGATTAGTTTGTGGAAAAGAAAAATAAACATGCTCGTCTGCGTACGAATTAGATGCATGAAATCCCCACTGTCAAAAGATGCGAGGCTTTAAGGTAGAGCGAGGAGTCGTACTAGGGATGGTCCCAGTTTTAACTACCTGCCGTTATGCCGCCGAAATTTTCAATAATAGTCATGTGTTAGAATTATTTTCATGTGCTGAAACTATATTCATGTGTTGAATAGAAATTCATGTATTGAATGAGTTCATGTGTTGAGTAAATTATTTGAAAGATAAAAATCACATTTTTATTATATATATATAGCTTATATAAAATATTATTATTTAAATAAATTGTTTTAACACCAAAAATAACATTTTAACCTTATGTATAGACTATATAAAATAATCGTGTTTTGAAATAAATTGTTTTACAATAAAAATCACATTTTTATTTTATATATATATATATATATCAACTATAGAAAATATTCATGTGTTGAATAAAGGACTAGAACGATAAAAATCATATTTTATCGTATGTGTGAAGTCGAAAACATTCATGTGTTGAATATATAGATTGAACAATAAAATCTACATTTTTATTGTGAATATGAAGTGTTAAAAATGGTGATCTGTGGAATAAATATTTTTGATGATAAAAATATCATTTTTATCAAATATATAAAGTGGATATGGTTTTGAAATCGAAGAATGAATTATATTTATATATATATGTAATTAAAATAAATCGAATAACGAAGCTGCAGATCGTGTTTTGAAACCGTGATTTCAAACGATTAGTGCGGGAGATCCCACCATCGGATTTTCTCGAAACCGAAACCGTTGGGTTCGCTTTGGAAATATCTTTCCAATGACACCCACTTTGTGAAGATCCAACGGTTGGATTGCCTAGAATGTTTAATTCAAATCTGAAGAAAAATAGCGCCAGAATCGATTATATTTATATATATGTATGTAATTAAATTAAATCGAATAACGACGCTGCAGTTCGTATTTTGAAATCGTAACTTCAAACGATTGTACCAGGAGATCCGACCGTCGGATTTTCCCGAAACTGAACCGTTGGGTTCGTTTTGAAAAGAATTTTCTAATGATATAAAATTTGTGAAGATCCAACGGTTAGATTTTCAGATATGTGTAAATCAAATCTGAAGAAAAACAGCCGCGTTATGGCCTGAAGCGTCATTTGAATGAATTGGCTATTTTTAAATAAATAAAAATAGCGATAAATCATGATAAAATATTATAAATGATATGGAACGGAAATAAACTGAATTTGCTCAGTTTATGTGATATTTGATGGTTGAATGTGTTTGGCATGAAAATTACATTAAGGAACAGAATTAGTGATATCGAATAATTTAACCATTGAAATGAATTGATTTGAAATTCTAAATATACGTGAATTATTTGAAAAGGCCGAGTTTGTTCTCATTTCAAATAATTGATCGACGAGTGAAAGTCGAAGATACGAAGACTGTGCAAGACCAATGATCTTCACGTCGAATGGAGGGATGCTACTGATGCTCATGATAGGAGTAGCTACCTTGAAGGGGCTGAAGTAGTAGCCGTCCGGACGTACTTGTTGATTGTACGGATTGCGAGGTATTGAGTGCCTCTGGTTTCGTTCAGACCCAGAATGAACTTGTAAATGGGCTGTGTGTATGACATTGGATTTTGTTCTGTGCTAATTGATCTCTATTAAATATATATCTATTTGGCGGCGGAGAATTTATTCTCTTGCTTAACGCCCTTCTCTGAGACGAACGAGCTCAGAGGTTATATATCGGTAGAAATCAGTCGCATGGAGTGAATTGCCTGTTGGCATGCCTAAGTGGTAGTTGATCAAGGATTCTGTTGAAAAGCAAAGTCTTGTGGTTGATGATCAAAGCACGGCCTGTGTGGCATAGCTTTGTGTATAGCGTTGTTTCGCGAGCCTCACACCCCGGTATGAGCCAGAAACGGGAGAGGACATCAGGGAGGACATGCGTTTCCTTCTAGCTAGGAGTGGTGCTTTGGGTTTTGCACACCCGGGTATTTTACTTATATGGATGATGGAAAGCGAGGCCTCGGTTTCTTCGGTCTCTTCGGAGCCGATGGTGTGGTCAGATATGACCAGTTTACGCCCCATAGGGCGGGGAAATGCAGTGTTCAGGATTTTAATCCACATCGGTAGACTGGTCCTGACGATCCAAGGGCCCACCTGTGTCTGGGTCCTGATACATGGGCTAGATTGTCTCGAATTCAGTAAGGACTATCTTTTGCCTTGGTTCATGACGGAAATCCAATTTCCAAATACGACATCGTGCAGTTTTGATTGTATACCTATATATGGCGACATAGTGGTATGGGGCATTAATGCAGTCTATGATTAATACTTATGATTGAAATTGTTTTTGAAACTTATATACACTAGCAATAATATCAAATGCTTTTGTTTTATTCATATCAAGCATATTTTTGCCATTATAAGGTAAAACTCTATTCTCCGGTTTGTGTTGCATTGTGTGATGGGAACTGAGTCTTATAATGGCTTCATTTTTATAAAAAGCATTGCGATGTTTAAAAGATTTATTTGTTTTAAAGCACTGGCAATCCGATGGAGTAAACCCATTCCGCGAAAGTGGCGTGGTCCTGTGATTAGCCATATTATAATATGTGTTAATAGATTTCTCATACCAGTCCCATGACTGACTCGTAGTTTGTTTCACTTGCAAACTTGGGTGCCCCCTTTTTCTACATCGGCAGCCTTGTATTCAGGTTTTAGCAGGCTCTTTCTAGATAGCTGGAGCTGAAGACGGATTATATCATTTATCTCTTTTTATGCTGTTCAGCTCCTATTGTACATATTATGTTTGTTTTCCGCTGTAGACATTTATGTATAGCTGAAATGTATTTGTACTAAGTATGATCCTGTGTACTGTGTAACTTTGATGATTATGTTTATCCAGTGTATTCTATTTTAAATTATCTGGTGTATTTTATTATTTCTGTTATGCTGTTATCTGTTTATGTGTTATATTCCAAAGATTACCCTTGCACCGTCTTATCGGGGTTTGGGGTCATCTCAAACGTGGTATCAGAGCTTTGGTTAGGCTTAGTTCTGGAATATAACATATGAACGAACTCGTCAGTAATAGAACCAGTAGTGTTCTAGGACGAGTAACTCATTACAGATAGGATCAGTAATATCCTAATATGAGTATAGCAGAATGAAATACACCTCGATAGACACATTTACATTTAAGTATATGTCTTTATGTTTTAAAATTACCTTTTCTGTTGACCTGACACTTGGTCTGCTATTTGCAGAAGTATTAGAAAATGAGTGTCAGAAACAGAAGGAATGCTGAACCAAATCTAGAGGCTCTATTAAAGAAATATCGAAATCTAGGTGGAGTATCATTCTCGGGAAATGAATCCATTAGTCAAACCCAAGATTGGGTGCGGTCTGCTGAAAGAATTCTTGAACGTCTCCAGCTGGGAGATGACCAGAAAAGATTAGTGACGTCTTGGGCACTCAAAGACGAAGCTGTGTTCTGGTGGGAGACAATCATTAAGGATAATCCAGAAGGTGATATCACTTGGGGTAGATTTAAAGAAATTTTCCAAGAAAGATTTACTCCTCCAGAAGCAACTGAGCGGTTATGTGATGAATTCTACTATTTGATACAAGGAGATATGAATATCCCATAATATCATAAGAGATTCAATGAACTTTCTCGTTTTGCTCTGCATCTGATTCAAGATCTAAAGTGAAAGAATCTGAGGTTTATAAATGGTCTTCAAAGAAAATACCAGAATAAAGTAATGGGGCATGTGAAGCTCCCTTTTTCTGAAATGATATACATGGCTTATCAGTATGAAGATCTAAATAATCGAGGCCTTTTACTCGATGAAGAGGAAGTCAGTTCGAGCAATAAAAGGAAAAATGAAACTGATAGCCCAGAGACGAGTACACAGCCTGAGGCCAGTACGAAGGCTGAGTTCAGAAAGAAGCCTAGATTCAATCGGGAAAATATTATATCTGAAAAAGGACCTGTAACGACTGGAATATGCAATAATTGCAAGAAGCCAGGGCATTTTCAAGGGAATTGCAAATCCTCGAGGAAGGAAAGAAATGTTGGATCAAAATCCAATAAGAAGGGTCGAGGGAATAGGAAATGTAATATTTGCCATCAGGTTGGACATATTGCAAAGAATTGCCAACTATGTAACAGCCCGCATTTTATGTATCGGAAGATCATAAAATAATTTTATTTTATTCCCTGAGGGTTGGATCATTCTCATCTTTTAGTATGTTGCTTATGGAGATGTGAGACATGTCCATAAATTTTACCGATTTTGTTTGGGACCATTTTGCCCCTGTCAGTCTTGTACAGGGCATAATTTTTGATTCAGGTCGAATCAGAGGGTGAGACCTGTGCCATTGGAAAGGAATTGATGATTCTCTTTCCGTAGAGTGGTTACATTAAGGATTTGTTTCAGTGGTTTGGGAGAAATCGCTGTTTTAAGGTTTTTCAGTTGGCTGTTCAGGTTTTGGAAGGCTAATGGGCTGATTTGGAGAAGGCCCATTAGAGGGTGGGTGGAGACTATAAATAGGGGATAAGGGGTATGGAGAAAGGTTGGCATTTTCCATTCTCTTATGGGGAGGCTTTGATCTCCTTCTACCTCTAACATCTTTCCACCATTAAAATTCCAAAATCCAAGGAGGGAAATCGAAGATCTACACCATAAGAGGCTAGATTTACATCGTCTCAAGGGCAAATTCATCGAATTGAAGAGTTTGATTCGAAGTGTTCGCTGTCCGGATTGCGTTTTCATTGCTTTTGCTTAGATTTGGATAATTGGTGAGTGATTTACATCTCTCATTCGGATTCATGCGAGTATATGGGTTTTAGGATGTTAATTTCATCATTTCCATGTTATTTTCCTTAGATCCACACCATGCTAAGTCCATTTTATATATGAATCACCTTAGGATCTGAACTAGATAATTTAAATGGTTAATTTTATGATTTTTCTCAAGATTATGCAAGTTAGATCCGTTTTTATGTTCATATGATTCACTTATCATGTTTTGGGAAATTTATGTGTTTTGATGGAAATTGTTAGATTGATGATATTGTTGGTTGCATAACATGTTTGTGATTGCGTTTGGATGAATCGGATAAGTTGGTTTCGTCGGATTCGTCGTTTGGCGAAGTTTTGGTCGAAATCGGAGTCGAATTGGAGATGTGCAGGTTTCTGGTCATCCTGGAGTTGGTCGGGTCGGTCTGGAATGAGGTGGTCGGTCGTAGTATGGCTTGGGAAGCAAGTCAGGGAGCTGGTCGGTTTAAGCTGGTCGGTCCAGAAGGAGCAGAAGTGTTTTCTGGTCGGTTTCAGATGGTGGTATTCTGGTCGGTTTCAGATGGTGGCATTCTGCTTGGTTTTTACTGGAAGCAAATCCTGGTCGCTCTGAAGGAGCTGGTCGGTCAGGTGGAGCAAAATCTGGTCGGTCTTGACGGGGTCGATCCAAAGCTGGTCGGTCCCAAGGAGGTCGGGTCGATCCAAAGCTGCAAGGAGGTCGAGTCGATCCAAAGCTGCATGGAGGCGGGTCGTTCTGGAGCAAGGCTGGTCGGTTTTTGGCGGGTCGTTTTGGAGCAAGGCTAGTTGGTTTTTGGCTGGTCATTCTGGAGCAAGGTTTTGGTCGGTTTTGGCAGGGTCGTTTTCTGAAAAAGTACGTTTTCGGGTACGACTCGAGTACGAACCAAAAAGGTCTGAAAAAAAATATTTTTCGGGGGAAACCCCCCGAACCCTAGCCACAGCGCAGTGATGTGTTTTGGTTCGGTGATGGCGTGACTTCGAGGTGATTCAAGTAGGAAGACTTGAAGTGATGAATGTGTTCGTTGATCAAGATGGAACAACGAATGCGGAGACAACTCAAAGGTCGTGAGTTGGTGGATAATGGCTGCTCGAGAAGGTTGCTTGAGCTATGAAACATCGTCAAGGTTGGACGATTAGAGATGCGAAGGCCGAGAAGTCATCGTTGTCGTAAGTCCTAGCAGGCTCAAAGCAGGGGTACGATGGGTATCGTTGAAAGGCCCAAAAGACCGGTTGTTGGTCGAGTACCCTGGGTCTTTCTGGTTGGGGAAAGGCCTAGTGTCAAGGTTGGGCATATGGAGTTCATGCTAGAACTGGGGTTATCATTAGCCCTTGACATATGGCAAGGTTGGCCGTCATACGATAATGATGGTTTCGAAGCAGGATTGGCGGTGATAGCCAGAGTCAGTTATGGATGATTGTTTGTTCTGTTTGTACTATCTCACATAGATTATCCAAAGTCGAGGGAGATGTCCTTTGAGTGCTTAAGTGATATTGGTTTAGGCCTCTGGCGAGGGTACTTGAGGAATGTTAAACTCGATTAGGGTTGTCTGTGTGAGACTTATATAATCTGGATGTTATGTGTGTTCTCTATGATTGAATGGGTGTTCTGGTTTCTATGGATGAATGGTTGAAATGCTTGGTGTAAAGGCTATCACTGTCCGATGTGGGGAAGATAAGGTTGAGTTCTTCTCTGGTGATGTGGGTAGATAAGTTGTTCATTTACCCATTCTCATATGCTTTCTTGTTGAAGTTTGTTAGCTGTATTATCGCTCACTAAGACTATTGTCTGACTCAAGGTTTTATGTCTCCTCTTATTACCTTGGGCTGTTCATCTGGTTGTGGATGGGCAGACTAAGTAGCAGGTTACAGGTAATGGAGCTTAGTGATACGAGGAAGCTGAGCGATGACGAGCAGGAGGCTGGCGTACCAGTTTTATTCTATCTAGTATTTCTGTTTCCGCTGTTTGAGTTGCTTGAGAGTTGTAGTGAGGCCTTATGTACAAACTTGGATATCAGTTGGATAATCTTTCTGGATGTTGAAAGAGTTTCAAAAGTTTGCTATATGATACCTCATTACTATCACCTGTTGTATATGTTCTATTATATTTTATCCTTGCGCTGTGAGTTCTACGACAGGTTTCGATGTGTTCACTTACTATGATGATCGTCCATAGCAGCCTGGCACGCCTTTCAGCGCATTATTCCTCTTGTTTAGTGCGGGGGTTATGGGCGGTCGTCACATTTGGTATCAGAGCTCTGGTCAACGATTTTGGCCAAAGTTCGAAGACGCAATTACGTATGAGAGACGTATTTGTAGATTTCAGTTGGATGTTTACTATATATATTGTATATATAGTAGTAGTGGTTGTATCTCTTTAGTAGTTTTCTTGGAAGTGGCTAATTATTCTAAATTGCAGATTTAGAATGAGTAGACGACCATCAAGACACGCTGCTAGGGGAGCTAATACTGGAGGGGGAAATGGTGGTGAACCAGATTACCCGGCCATGTTTGAAGCCATGGTAGAAGCAATTATGCGAAGGGTACCCGCTCCAGTGGCGGCTACGGTAGATGTAGGTGTGCGAGTTCCTAGGGTAGATTTTGCAAAGATGTGCAAGGACTTTACATCTCTAGGAGGGAAACCATTCAAGGGAACTGAGCCAGCTGAAGAGGTTCAGAGGTGGATGGATTCATGTGTTCGAATCTTTGGAGACTTGGGTATTGAAGATGCAATGAAGAGAAAGCTTGCATCAAGGCAGCTTCAGAGCAGGGCCATGGAATGGTGGAATTCTGTCATACTCAAGACTCCGGAAGAGGAGATTTCATGGGAGAAATTCCAAGCTAAGTTTGAAGCAAAATTTATCTCCACTGCTCAAAAGTCCGTTCTCTTCAAGAAGTTCGTAGAGTTGAAGCAAAATGGCAGATCAGTTCTTGACTACATTTCTGATTTTGAGGCTTTGTCTAGATATGCTCGTTCATACATTGATACACCATATCAGAAGAACGAGAAGTTTGTCTTGGGTTTGGATGCTCATATTGGAAAGCCGCTTGTGGACCACCTTGATGATTCATTTGAAAAGATTGTGGAAAAGGCTATTCGTCATGAGAGCTTGTTTCCCAAGGAAGCAAATGTTGTTGCTGCAACCAAGGAGGTTCAGAAACCACAGCAGGGTGGTAATAATAAAAAGAGGAAGCAGCAACAACAGAAAGGAAAGGGTAGCCAAAAGAAACCCAAGAGTGAGGTGCTTTGCTTTAACTGCCAACAGAAGGGTCATTATTCAAATGAGTGCAAAAATCCCAAAGCTGAGAAGAAGTGCTTCAAGTGTGGAAAGCCTGGGCATGAGAAGAAGGATTGTCCAGAATCAGCTAAGGGCAAGCAGATTGTGAAGGCATATGCTATGGAAGCCGTGCCATCTTCTTCAAGAGCTCCTACTGCAGAGGAGAAGGGAAAGGGTGTTGTGGTGCAAGGTACTTTTTCCATTAATGGTGTTTCAGTTCGAGTTTTGTTTGATACTGGAGCATCACATTCATTCATCTGCAATGAGCTTGTTTGTCGCTTGGGTTTGGAACCCGAGATTTGTGATAGGCCATTGATCGTGACAAATCCAGTTGGGGGTTCGTCTAGTTTGTGCATGATTTGTCGTGGTCTAGTATTATCGAGTCATGGTTGCTCTTTTATGTGCGATTGCTTTGTTCTTAACTTCGCTGGGTATGGGATCATCTTGGGCATGGATTGGCTCAAGAGATATGCGGCAAGGGTGAATTGCGAGAAGCTAGAGGTGAGGGTCAGGGATGTGGAAGGGCGAAAAGTGTTGATTAGATGTAAGCGCGAAGACGGGGTCTTTGTGAGTTATCTATATTCGCTTGGGATTCCACAGGAAGACCTATCATCAGTGCTGATCGCTAATGAGTATGTAGATGTCTTTGACGAGGTCAAAGGGTTGCCGCCGCATCGCGAGATCGAGTTTAGGATCGATTTGGTCGAGGGTGCGAGACCAATTGTTATGCCACTTAGGCGGATGGCGCCTAAGGAACAGCGAGAGTTGGAGGTGCAAGTTAGAGGCCTTTTGGGAAAAGGTTTCATTCGGAGGAGTGTTTCCGAGTGGGGTGCACCAGTCGTGTTTGCAACTAAAGCAGATGGCTCGTTAAGGTTGTGTGTGGACTATCGTGAGCTGAACAAGGTGACTAAGAAGAACAAATATCCGTTGCCAAGGATTGATGACTTGTTCGATCAACTTCATGAAGCCAAAGTGTTTTCTCAGATGGATCTGGCAACGGGATTTCACCAGTTGAGAGTGGCTAAGGATAGTGTACCAAAGACTGCTTTTAGGACACCATCCGGGTTCTTCGAGTGGTTGGTGATGCCATTCGGATTGACTAACGCGCCAGCGTATTTTGTGGATCTTATGAATAGAGTGTTCAGAGATCAGTTAAATAAGTTCGTGCTTGTGTTCGTGGATGATATACTGGTTTACTCCAGAAATGTGGAAGAACATAAGACGCATTTGAGAGTTGTGTTAGAGATCTTGCGAAAGCATCAGCTTAAGGCTAAGTTCTCAAAGTGTCACTTTTGGAAAGATGAAGTGAGGTTCTTGGGTCATGTTGTTTCTGGAAAAGGTATAGCGGTTGACCCCGCTAAAGTGGCAGCAATCCAGGACTGGGATAGACCTAAGAATGCGACGGATGTTCGGAGTTTCCTTGGGTTGGCTGGTTATTACCGAAGGTTTATCAAGGATTTCTCCAAGATAGCCGCACCGTTAACAGGATTGACGAAGAAGAACCAAGTGTTCACATAGGATGCAAAAGTGTGAACAAGTGTTCGAAATCTTGAAGGAGAGATTGACGAGTGCACCTGTGTTGACCATTCCAGGTGGGAATGAAGAGATGGTGGTGTATACTGATGCATGTGGTACTGGACTTGGAGCAGTGCTCATGCAGAAGGATAAAGTTGTGGCCTACGCGAGTCGACAACTAAAGTCGCATGAGAAGAACTATCCAACTCATGATTTGGAGTTGGCAGCGATTGTGTTTTCTCTGAAGATGTGGAGACATTACCTGTTGGGGGTACGATTCGAGTTGTTTACGGATCACAAGTCGTTGAAGTATCTTTTCTCCCAAAAGGATTTGAATCTTCGGCAGCAACGATGGTTAGAGTTTCTGGCATCGTATGACTTTGGGATAGCCTATACTCATGGCAAAGGCAATGCAGTTGCAGATGCATTGAGTCGAAGACACGCAAGTTTGGGAGCGATGTTTTCGGAATGGAAGGGCCTCGAGTATTTGGCAAGGTTCGATTTCAGGCCATGGTGCGAGTTGGAACCTGAAATGTTGGCAAGCTTGTCGATAAGGCCTACTCTTATCAAAAGGATTGGCGAGAGCCAAAAGAAAGATGTGAAGCTTGTCGAGTTCATTCAGAAGCTGGAACCAGAGAATAAAGAATTCGAGGTCGATCGAGAAGGTTGGCTTCGAAAGCAAGGGCGATTAGTTGTTCCTGATATCGATGGATTGAGAGATGAGGTTCTGAGAGAATGTCATCACCAAAGTTGACAATTCATCCCGGTGGTAATAAGATGTATCAGGACATGAAGAGAATCTACTATTGGGAAGGCATGAAGCGAGATATTAGAGAGTTCATTTCCAAATGTATGAACTGTCAGTTGGTGAAAGCTGAACAGAAGAAGCTGAGTGGTTTACTTCAGCCATTAGAAGTTCCTACATGGAAGTGGGAGCAGATATCGATGGATTTTATCGATGGACTACCTAGAACTAGGGCAGGAAATGAATGGATTTGGGTCATTGTGGATCGTTTGACCAAAAGTGCGAGATTTATTCCCGTCAAGTCGACTAGGACAGCATCAAAATTGGCTGAGCTTTATGTGAAATGGATAGTTCGATTCCATGGTATCCCAAAGAGTATAGTAAGTGGCCGGGATCCATTGTTCACGAGTGGATTTTGGAAATGTTTGCAAGAAGCTTTGGGAACCGAGTTGTGCTTAAGTACGGCATACTATCCACAAACTGATGGTCAGACCGAGAGAGTCAACCGAGTTTTAGAAGATCTCCTGAGGGCTTGTGTGTTAGACTTCGGAGGATCATGGGAAGACTATCTACATTTAGTCGAATTTGCATATAATAATAACTACCAGTCGAGTATTGGGATGGCACCATATGAGGCGTTGTATGGAAGGCCGTGTAATTCTCCAGCTTGTTGGTTGGAAACTGGAGATAAGTTGATACTTGGGCCTGAGATGATAAGAGAAACCTCGGATTGTATCGAGATAATTCGACAACGAATGAAGGCGGCCCAAGATCGTCAGAAAAGTTACGACGATAAGCGTCGTAAGGATTTGGAGTTCGACGTAGGTGATATGGTTTTCATAAAGATTTCACCGTTGAAGCAAGTGGTTCGATTCGGAAGTAAAGGAAAGTTGGCTCCTAGGTTTGTTGGACCATTTCCGATAGACGAGCGAATAGGAAAGCTCGCATATAGGTTGGAGTTACCCGAGAAGATGTCGAGTGTGCATAATGTTTTCCATGTGTCATTTCTACGGAAGTTTGTGCACGACTCGAATGTGGTGGTATCTCCAGAACAATATGAAGACTTGGAAGTAGAGACCGCAGTTGCGAAACCTCGTAGGCCACTTCGTGTTGTGGGAAATGATACGAAACAGCTTAGAAGGAAGACGGTTAAGCTAGTCAAGGTACAATGGAGTGAAGATGGCGACGATTGTACATGGGAGACGGAAGAGAGCATGAGGGCGACTCATCCAAAACTCTTCGTCAGTAGGACCCTTTGATATCGTATCTTCGTTGTATCATTGTATCTTGTTGTTGTTTAATAGAATTCCGCGTGCTAGGATAAGGCTATGGATGCATGGTTTGATGGTTGCTAGTTTGGATGATAGAATTGGCTTCTCATGGATGTTAGACATGCGGAATTGTTGAGGTTGCTTGTGTTTGCTTGGAATTTCGGGGGCGAAATTCTTAAGGGGGGGGGGGGGATGTAACAGCCCGCATTTTATGTATCGGAAGATCATAAAATAATTTTATTTTATTCCCTGAGGGTTGGATCATTCTCATCTTTTAGTATGTTGCTTATGGAGATGTGAGACATGTCCATAAATTTTACCGATTTTGTTTGGGACCATTTTTCCCCTGTCAGTCTTGTACAGGGCATAATTTTTGATTCAGGTCGAATCAGAGGGTGAGACCTGTGCCATTGGAAAGGAATTGATGATTCTCTTTCCGTAGAGTGGTTACATTAAGGATTTGGTTCAGCGGTTTGGGAGAAATAGCTGTTTTAAGGTTTTTCAGTTGGCTGTTCAGGTTTTGGAAGGCTAATGGGCTGATTTGGAGAAGGCCCATTAGAGGGTGGGTGGAGACTATAAATAGGGGGTAACGGGTATGGAGAAAGGTTGGCATTTTCCATTCTCTTATGGGGAGGCTTTGATCTCCTTCTGCCTCTAACATCTTTCCACCATTAAAATTCCAAAATCCAAGGAGGGAAATCGAAGATCTACACCATAAGAGGCTAGATCTACATCGTCTCAAGGGCAAATTCATTGAATTGAAGAGTTTGATTCGAAGTGTTCGCTGTCCGGATTGCGTTTTCATTGCTTTTGCTTAGATTTGGATAATTGGTGAGTGATTTACATCTCTCATTCGGATTCATGCGAGTATATGGGTTTTAGGATGTTAATTTCATCATTTCCATGTTATTTTCCTTAGATCCACACCATGCTAAGTCCATTTTATATATGAATCACCTTATGATCTGAACTAGATAATTGGTCGTCCTGGAGTTGGTCGGGTCGGTCTGGAATGAGGTGGTCGGTCGTAGTATGGCTTGGGAAGCAAGTCAGGGAGCTGGTCGGTTTAAGCTGGTCGGTCCAGAAGGAGCAGAAGTGTTTTCTGGTCGGTTTTAGATGGTGGTATTCTGGTCGGTTTCAGATGGTGGCATTCTGGTTGGTTTTTACTGGAAGCAAATCCTGGTCGCTCTGAAGGAGCTGGTCGGTCAGGTGGAGCAAAATCTGGTCGGTCTTGACGGGTTCGATCCAAAGCTGGTCGGTCCCAAGGAGGTCGAGTCGATCCAAAGGTGCAAGGAGGTCGAGTCGATCCAAAGCTGCATGGAGGCGGGTCGTTCTGGAGCAAGGCTGGTCGGTTTTTGGCGGGTCGTTCTGGAGCAAGGCTAGTCGGTTTTTGGCTGGTCGTTCTGGAGCAAGGTTTTGGTCGGTTTTGGCAGGGTCGTTTTCTGAAAAAGTACGTTTTCGGGTACGACTCGAGTACGAACCAAAAAGGTCTGAAAAAAAATATTTTTCGGGGGCAACCCCCCGAACCCTAGCCGTAGCGCAGTGATGTGTTTTGGTTCGGCGATGGCGTGACTTCGAGGTGATTCAAGTAGGAAGACTTGAAGTGATGAATGTGTTCGTTGATCAAGATGGAACAACGAATGCAGAGACAACTCAAAGGTCGTGAGTTGGTGGATAATGGCTGCTCGAGAAGGTTGCTTGAGCTATGAAACATCGTCAAGGTTGGACGATTAGAGATGCGATGGCCGAGAAGTCATCGTTGTCGTAAGTTCTAGCAGGCTCAAAGCAGGGGTACGATGGGTATCGTTGAAAGGCCCAAAAGACCGGTTGTTGGTCGAGTACCCTGGGTCTTTCTGGTTGGGGAAAGGCCTAGTTTCAAGGTTGGACATTGCCAAGGTTGGGCATATGGAGTTCATGCTAGAACTGGGGTTATCATTAGCCCTTGACATATGGCAAGGTTGGGCGTCATACGATAATGATGGTTTCGAAGCAGGATTGGCGGTGATAGCCAGAGTCAGTTATGGATGATTGTTTGTTCTGTTTGTACTATCTCACATAGATTATCCAAAGTCGAGGGAGATGTTCTTTGAGTGCTTAAGTGATATTGGTTTAGGCCTCTGGCGAGGGTACTTGAGGAATGTTAAACTCGATTAGGGTTGTCTGTGTGAGACTTATATAATCTGGATGTTATGTGTGTTCTCTATGATTGAATGGGTGTTCTGGTTTCTATGGATGAATGGTTGAAATGCTTGGTGTAAAGGCTATCACTGTCCGATGTGGGGAAGATAAGGTTGAGTTCTTCTCTGGTGATGTGGGTAGATAAGTTGTTCATTTACCCATTCTCATATGCTTTCTTGTTGAAGTTTGTTAGCTGTATTATCGCTCACTAAGACTATTGTCTGACTCAAGGTTTTATGTCTCCTCTTATTACCTTGGGCTGTTCATCCGGTTGTGGATGGGCAGACTAAGTAGCAGGTTACAGGTAATGGAGATTAGTGATACGAGGAAGCTGAGTGATGACGAGCAGGAGGCTGGCGTACCAGTTTTATTCTATCTAGTATTTCTGTTTCCGCTGTTTGAGTTGCTTGAGAGTTGTAGTGAGGCCTTATGTACAAACTTGGATATCAGTTGGATAATCTTTCTGGATGTTGAAAGAGTTTCAAAAGTTTGCTATATGATACCTCATTACTATCACCTGTTGTATATGTTCTATTATATTTTATCCTTGCGCTGTGAGTTCTACGACAGGTTTCGATGTGTTCACTTACTATGATGATCGTCCATAACAGCCTGGCACACCTTTCAGCGCATTATTCTTCTTGTTTAGTGCGGGGGTTATGGGCGGTCGTCACAAACTATCTCCGAAATCAGAATTAGTGCAGGTGAATAAAGTAGCAGAAGTTCCTGGAACCTCATCTGGTCAGGAAAGGCCAGATGTTTTAGAAGGCACGCTTACTGTGAAAAACATTCTAGTTAAAGTACTGTTTGATACAGGCGCGTCGCGAAGCTTTGTTGCAAAGAATGAGGTTAAGAAACTGGATTTGAATTTGAAAAAGCTCAGAGAACCCATGACTGTTCATAATCTGGTTGGGGGTTCTGTCGATCTTAGTTGGGTTTGTGGGGTTCCAGTTTCTTTTTCCTGCTATCGATTCCCTACTATCGCAATCGTCATGAATTTTACAGAGTTTGATTTTATTCTAGGAATGGATTGGTTAACCAAATATGAAGCTGAGGTTAAGTGCGCCGACAGAGTCGTAAGGGCGAAGATTAAATCAGGCAATTATATAACCATTCCATGTGAAGGTTCGAATTCTGATAGAAAGGACTTCTGGGTAGCTCTAGATATTTCTCCTGATCAAATAGATCCTGTTCCTGTCGTCCCAGAGAATATTCCGATCGACATTGAAAATATCCCTTTTGTCAAGAACTATGCGGATGTATTCGAAGAAGTTGTTAGCTTACCTCCGCAGAGAGAAATTGATTTCAAAATCTCTTTAGTTCCGAATGCAAGGCCAGTAGTTCATGCTATTCGAAGAATGACCTTGAAAGAGAAAGAAGAGTTAGATAATCAAACTAGATAGCTTGTATGGAAAGGTCTGACTAGGCCGAGTTTCTCTGATTGGAGGGCAGCAGTGGTATTTATCCCGAAGTCAGACGGTACTCTTATGTTATGTGTAGATTATCGTGACTTGAATAAACAGGCGCTGAGGAACAAATATCCACTGTCGCGGATTGATGATCTGTTGGATCAATTGAATGGCGCACAAGTATTCTCCCGAATGGACCTAGCTATATGTTTCCATCAGCTTCGTATTGCCGAAGAGTGTGTTCCTTTGACAGCATTCAGAGGTCCAGACTTATTCTACGAGTGGTTGGTAATGTCGTTCGGCTTATGTAACGCTCCACCTTAATTTGTCGATCTAATGAACCGGGTATTCAGAGGAGTATTGAATAAATTTGTTCTGGTTTTCATTGATGATATACTGATCTTCTCTAAATCAGAAAGCGAGCATGAAAAACGTTTGGAACAAGTGTTAGAAATTCTCAGAAAGAATGTTTTAAAAGCAAAATTTTCCAAATGTATATTCTGGCAAGAAGAAGTTAAATTTCTTGGCCACGTCGTGTCAAAACAAGGAATTTCGGTGAATCCCAGTAAAATCACTGCCATTCAGAATTGGAAAGAGCCTCGTACGCCCACAGAAGTCAGAAGTTTTCTTGGATTGGACAGTTATTATCGGAAGTTCGTTAAGAATTTTTCGAAGATATATATTCACTTAACAAAGCTTACTAAGAAACATTCGAGATTCAACAAGACTCCCAAATGTGAGGAAGCTTTTCAGGAACTGAAGTTAAAATTGACGACTGCTCCAGTGCTAACAATTATTGATGGCAATCAGGATTTAAAAGTCTGGACCGATGCTTCTAAAGAAGGCCTTGGCGCAGTGTTAATGCAAAGAGGCCATGTAGTCGCTTATGCTAGCCGTCAATTGAAACCACATGAAAAGAATTATGTAACTCACGATCATGAATTGCTAGCTATCGTGTTTGCTATGAAAATCTGGAGGCATTATCTATTGGGTGAGAAGTTTGAATTATATACTTATCATCAATCATTGAAATATTTATTCACCCAGAAGGATCTGAATATGAGACAGCAGCGTTGGTTAGAATTTCTCGCAGCTTATGATTTAGATATTTTATATACTTCGGGAAAAGCCAATGTTGTAACTGATGCGCTCAGCAAGAAGAATGCGATCATCGCCAGTATTATCATTACACCATCATTGATTGATAAAATAGCTATTCTTCAGAAAGACGATAGTTTTATTAAGGAGGTGATCAGAAGGATTCAAAAGGGCGAAGTCTCCAGTTTCCAAGTGGATGGCGCAGGAGTTCTGAGATTGAAAGGTAGAATTTGTGTTCCCGACAATCTTGAGCTCAAAAGAGAAGTAATGGACGAGAGCCACAAGTCCAAACTGAGCATCCACCCGGGGGTTAGTAAAATGTACAATGACCTCAAGCGAACATCCTGGTGGAAGGCAATGAAAAGAGATATCTCTATATATGTTAGCCGGTGCTCCAGCTGTCAGCAAGTCAAAAGCGATCAGCAGAAGCTCGCTGGATTGTTGCAACCGGGTGGGAAGTGGGAACAGATTTCTATTGATTTCATAGATGGTTTGCCAAGAACCAGGAAAGGAAATGACAGTATTTGGGTGATCGTAGATCGTCTCACGAAGACCGCCCATTTCATACCTGTCAAATCGAATAGAAATGCTCAGAGTCTGGCGCAGATTTATTTTAGAGAAATTGTTAGACTGCATGGAGTTCCCATGAGCATCGTTAGTGATCATGACCTGATTTTTGGTAGTAAATTCTGGGAAGCATTCCAAGCAGAATTGGGAATGAAGCTGAATTTGAGCACCGCATATCATCCTCAAATAGATGGCCAAACTGAGAGGGTGAATCATATTCTTGAAGACCTATTGCGGATGTGTATTATTGATTTTGGCAGATCATGGGAAGACCATTTACATTTGGCCGAATTCTCATATAACAACAGCTATCAGGTGAGCCTGAAAATGTCTCCATTCGAAGTATTGTATGGTAGACCGTGCTGATCCCCTGCTTGTTGTGTAGAACCTGGCAATAGACTTGTATTGGGGCCTGATATGATTCGCGATGATGCGGACAAAGTCGATTTCGTTAAGAAACGATTACTAGCCGCTCAAAGCCGACAGAAAAGCTATGCATGTAAGAGAAGAAGAGATATATAATTTGCTGTTGGCGACCACGTGTATTTAAAGGTATCTCCGATGAGAGGAGTTATCCGATTCGGTAAAACAGGGAAATTAGCACCCACATTTATTGGTCCGTTTCCTATTCTGGAACAGGTTGGAACTCTCACTTATAAGGTTCAATTACCTGATTGGTTGCCTGGAGTACATATTGTGTTTCACGTATCTCAACTTCGAAAGCATGTTCATGACCCAGACTTGATCGTGGAAGAAGCAGCGCAATGGGATATAGAAATTACTCCAGAATTGGCTGTGAGAAGAGAGACGTTAAAGATAATTGGCAAAGAAACCAAAGAACCGAGGAACAAAAAGGTTCACTTAGTCAAAGTGCAATGGAGTGGAGATCGCGAGATTGTACTTGGGAAACAGAGGAAAGCATTAAGAAAGGCTATCATAAGTGCAGGGTGGATATCTCTGACTGACTCTGGTGCAAGGTACATTTACCATATTTTGCAATTTCCATTATGTTCTCCACTTTGTTGTTGTTTTCTTTTCCTGGATGTAAACTTTTAATCATATAGTCTGAATGATTTTAAAAGAATATATAAGTTAATTAGTATATTTTTGAAAAGTTATAAACAAATTGATTATTGTTTGTGTTGTGTGATTGTGGATTTGATTTATTAAATTATTAGATTGATAATTAAATTAATCAATAAGAGCATGATGGTAAATTTATGCAATTAAATCGCACATTGAACTGATTTAAAAATAGATAGAAATATATACATGTGCATTATATATATTTGAACAGGTAAGTGGATTGGCTGTTGAGTAAAGAATTTATTTGCGTGCCCGACAAATAGGTAAACCTTAATGAGTTGGATGTGCAATTTTATTTATTATATCAACTCCTGTGAATGCCATTGGATGCGGAGTGCTGGTTGTTTCGTGTGTAACAATAAACGTCGCCATAGGAAAGTAACAATTAATTTTGAACTACACTACATGGCATACTTATTGAGGATAGACATACTTCATCATATACCACATAAGCACTTGGAGCTTGTGTAACGAGGTTGAAGATTTACCATACGAGCGAGAGGCTTGTATGGCGATGACTATATTTTACAGGTTGAACTGATGACTGATATGGACCATATAAAATATAACGGTAAATTTCAAGATTAGTAAAAACCCCACACGGGTCTGGAGATAACAATAAACACGTCTCTCTGGTCATTAAGGCACAAAAACCATTTAAAGGGTGACAATAATTTATTCTCTGGAGTTATGATCTACACACACTCCCCTGTGGACACTGGAATATATCACTATAAATATGTGCATGCTTATTAGGATTTATTGGGTACCTAATACGACCCAATAAATTTCCAAACCCCTCCCCATACAAAGGAGGTTATGGCGAAATTTTTCGAAAATTTAGGGTGTTAGCCAAATTTTTGAAGAATTTGGAAATTCTTAGAAACTGAAAAGTTGGAGAATGAAGCTAGATTGAAAGTAGAATTGGTTAGTTAAACCACTTTCGACTTTGTTCCTTTTCGGGGACGAAAAGTTTTAAGTGGGGGAGATTGTAACAACCTGGAAAATCTGAGCCAGTTTAAAAAATTTAATTTGGCTATTTTTGTGAATTTTAGATATTTTAAATAATAACGACGAAAAGTGTGGATATTTGAAAATAAATATAATTATTTTAAATTATAAATAAGGCCTGAAATGGCACGACAGTTTCAAAATTTCAATTCAAACTTTGACTAACTGTACCGGGTGCAAAATAAAACGGATTTTAGTGAAACCAAAAATATTTAAATCTGTTAGTGAATATCTTTCTAACGAATCTGAAAAATCGAAGTTTCATAGCGGGAGTCAAAAGTTATGGCTAAATGAATTTTCAGAAAGGTCGCTATAGAGAATATATCGCCCTTGAAAATGGACATTTTGCAAACGACCTCAGAATTCGACGAAACCACTTTTGTTGGATCCGGGATGTAAAATTATTGCTAGGTTTCAAATTTGATAATTTTT
Organism: Allium sativum; assembly: GCA_030737875.1. Taxonomy (NCBI): domain Eukaryota; kingdom Viridiplantae; phylum Streptophyta; class Magnoliopsida; order Asparagales; family Amaryllidaceae; genus Allium; species Allium sativum. Next base: position 385,042,629 of record CM060924.1, read on the forward strand.
GAAGTCAATATGTGAGCGTGGCAAAATAAAATGTGTTTGGTGAATTTCTGTTAAATTGGATCGGCCAGAAAATGGCCATTTTTCAAACAGTTTCAAAATTCGATGAAACTAGTTTTGTTGGGACCGTATCGTCAAAACATAGCTAGATTTATTTTTGGCAATTTTTAGAATCAGTATGTGGCCCCGGCAAATTGAAATGTACGTTCAAATCAAATATTGAATGTTTAATATTTTAATTTGAAGAAAACTGACTGTAACAGTCGAAAGGGTCTACGAAACATATCCCATTATGTTCGGGATGGGGGTATTTAGCTAGGGGTGACAGTCGTTGGGTTTGGATTGGAGTTCGTTTGGAGAAAACCCTCATTTTTGAAATTATAAATCGCGGCCCAATAGGAAAATTCTTTCATAAATTAAAATATAAAAAAAAAATCAAACCCCTCCCCCCCTGTAACCTGCGATCGACGACGGTGGGTGTTCAAATCATCCCATCCATTTTCCGACCAAACCAGGAAGAATCAGACCCTCTCCAGTTCAACTTTTTGAAGATCTCGATCCCCTCTCCACATCCACACCTGAATCGACCCCTGTAGTTACGCCATCGTCGAGATCCATTGCTTCAAAGTTCACGACTTTAAACCGCCGCCGCGTCTCCCTGAGGGTGTCGATCCGGACCCCACCACTGGTGCTGGGAACCCTGTTCCTCCCTCTACAACGTCATACAACCTGATCGCCTTTAAGCGCATCGTATTTCATGAAAAACTAAAACCTAGTTTTGAAGAAAACAGAAAGGTATGGCTTTGATTATTTTGAATTGATTTTCACATTTAAAAGCATAGCAAACTTATTAAAATCATATCTTTTTGCTATGTTGACGAAATTCAGTGAAACAAGAGACAGTGGACTCGTGTGGACGTCTTCTACATTCAAGAAGAGACCGCATATTTTTCTGAGCCTTCTGCTATTTTTGGTGGAGTGGAACCCAATGTGATATTTCAAATATATAAACGATATGGAAAACAACGATGTATAAATTATATAGTCGATGCATGAGTTATATAAGCGTTGTACACCTCATCTACAAGTGTTGTATAAGTTGTACGTTCGATGTATAAGTTATATATGCGTTGTAAAAATTATATATGCATTGAAATGAATTGAAGTGAATTTAAATATATTTATATACGAATATATATATATATACACACACACACATACACTCCCCTCGTCCACAGACCATGGACGATATTTATTGGTTGTGATATTGTTTGGATTATTGGTTGATGTGAAATTTGGTGAAAATCATGAATGATTGATTGTGGTTGAAAAATACCTGTTTGTGGTTGAGAATTATTTTGGATGAAACCACATAGGATTAGTTTGTGGAAAAGAAAAATAAACATGCTCGTCTGCGTACGAATTAGATGCATGAAATCCCCACTGTCAAAAGCTGCGAGGTTTTAAGGTAGAGTGAGGAGCCGTACTAGGGACGGTCCCGGTTTTAACTACCCTGCCGTTATGCTGCCGAAATTTTCAATAATATTCATGTGTTAGAATTATTTTCATGTGTTGAAACTATATTCGTGTGTTGAACAGAAATTCATGTGTTGAGTAAATTATTTGAAAGATAAAAATCACATTTTTATTATATATATAGCCTATATAAAAATTAGTAATTTAAATAAATTATTTTAACACCAAAAATAACATTTTTACCTTATGTATTGACTATATAAAATAATCGTGTTTTGAAATAAATTGTTTTACAATAAAAATCACATTTTTATTTTATATATATATATATCAACTATAGAAAATATTCATGTGTTGAATAAAGGACTAAAATGATAAAAATCATATTTTATCGTATGTGTGAAGTCGAAAATGTTCATGTGTTGAATATACAGATTGAACAATAAAATCTACATTTTTATTGTGAATATGAAGTGTTAAAAATGGTGATGTGTGGAATAAATATTTTTGATGATAAAAATATCATTTTTATCAAATATATAAAGTGGATATGGTTTTGAAATCGAAGAATGAATTATATTTATATATATATGTAATTAAAATAAATCGAATAACGAAGCTGCAGTTCGTGTTTTGAAGCCGTGATTTCAAACGATTAGTGCGGGAGATCCCACCATCGGATTTTCCCGAAACCGAAACCGTTGGATTCGCTTTGGAAATATCTTTCCAATGACACCCACTTTGTGAAGATCCAACGGTTGGATTGTCTGGAATGTTTAATTCAAATCTGAAGAAAAACAGCGCCAAAATCGATTACATTTATATATATATAAATATAATTAAATTAAATCGAATAACGACGCTGAAGTTCGTATTTTGAAATCGAAACTTCAAACGATTGTACCGGGAGATCCGACTGTCGGATTTTCCCAAAACTAAAACCGTTGGGTTTGTTTTGAAAAGAGCTTTCTAATGATATAAAAGTTGTGAAGATCCAACGGTTTGATTTTCAGATATGTGTAAATCAAATCTGAAGAAAAACAGTGCCATGGCCGCGTTATGGCCCTATGCGTCGTTTGAATGAATTGACTATTTTTAAATAAATAAAAATAGCGATAAATCGTGATAAAATATTATAAACGATATGGAATGGAAATAAACTAAATTTGCTTAGTTTATGTGATATTTGATGGTTGAATGTGTTTGGCATGAAAATTACATTAAGGAACAGAATTAGTGATATCGAATAATTTAACCATTGAAATGAATTGATTTGAAATTCTAAATATACGTGAATTATTTGAAAAGACCGAGTTGGTTCTCATTTCGAATAATTGATCGACGAGTGAAAGACGAAGATATGAAGACGGTGCAAGACCGATGATCTTCACGTCGAATGGAGGGATGCTACTGATGCTCATGATAGGAGTAACTACCTTGAAGGGGCTGAAGTAGTAGCCGTCCGGACGTACTTGTTGATTGTACGGATATGCGAGGTATTGAGTGCCTCTGGTTTCGTTCAGACCCAGAACGTACTTGTAAATGGACTGTGTGTCTGACATTGGATTGTTTTTCTGTGTTGATTGATCTCTATTAAATATAAATCTGTTCGGCGGAGGAGAATTTATTCTCTTGCTTAACGCCCTTCTCTGAGACGTACGAGCTCAGAGGTTATATATTGATAGAAATCAGTCGCATGGAGTGAATTGCTTGTGTGGCATGCCTAAGTGGCATATGATCAAGGCTTCTGTTGAAAAGCAAAGTCTTGTGATTGATGATCAAAGCACGGCCTGTGTGGCATCGCTTTGTGTATAGCGTTGTTTCGCGAGCCTCACACTCCGGTATGAGCTAGTAACGGTAGAGGACATCAAGGAGGACATGCGTTTCCTTCTAGCTAGGAGTGGTACTTTGGGTTTTGCATGCCCGGGTATTTTACTTATGTGGATGATGGAAAGCGAGGCCTCGGTTGGTTCGGTCTCTTCGGAGCCAATGGTGTAGTCAGATATGACCAGTTTACGTCCCATAGGGCAGGGAAACGCAGTGTTCAAGAATTTTAATCCACATCTGTGGACCAGCCCTGACGATCCTAGGGCCCACCTGTGTCTGGGTCCTGATACATGGGCTAGATTGTCTCGAATTCGGTAAGGACTATCTTTTGCCTTGGTTCATGACGGAAATCCAATTTCCAAATACGACATCATGCGGTTTTGATTGTATACCTATATATGGCGACATAGTGGTATGGGGCATTAATGCCGTCTATGATTGATACTTATGATTGAAATTGTTTTTGAAACATATATACACTAGCAATAATATCAATTGCTTTTTTTGTATTTGTATCAAGCATATTTTTGCCATTATAAGGTAAAACTCTATCCTCCGGTTTGTGTTGCAATGTGTGATGGGAACTGAGTCCTATAATGGCTTCATTTTTATAAAAAGCATTGCGACGTTTAAAAGATTTATTTGTTTTTAAGCACTAGCAATCCAATGGAGTAAACTCGTTCCGCGAAAGTGGCGTGGTCCTGTGATTAGCCATATTATTAAATGTGTTAAGTAGATTTCTCATACCAGTCCCATGACTGACTCGTAGTTTGTTTCACTTGCAAACTCAGGTGCCCCTTTTTCTTCACGGGGAGCCTTGTATTCAGGTTTTAGCAGGCTCTTTCTAGACAGTTGGAGCTAAAGATAGATTCTATCATTTATCTCTTTTTATGCTATTCAGCCCCTATTGTACATATTATGTTTGTTTTCCGCTGTAGACATTTAGGTATAGCTGAACTGTATTTGTACTAAGTATGATCCTGTATACTGTGTAACTTTGATGATTATGTTTATCCAGTGTATTCTATTGTACATTATCTGGTGTATTTAATTATTATTTTCTGCTGTTATCTGTTTATGTGTTGTATTACAAAGATTACCCTTGCACCGTCTTATCGGGGTTTGGGGTCGTCTCAAAACGCTACAAAGGTCTGGAGATGACAAAAATTCACGTCTCTTTTATTTTTAATTACGGCACATGGATTATTTAATTTCCAGCATTGGGGCAAGGTATGAGATTTTGACCTTTTTACACATCTCCCTTGGGCATAGATAGGTCACAAAAATTGTGTATGCTTTTTATTGATTTATTGGGTGCTTAATGCGACCCAACAAATTTTTCAGACCCTCCCCATACAAAGGAGGTTATGGCGAAATTTTTCAAAAATTTAGGGTATTAGCCAATTTTTTTGAGAAATTAGAAAGTTCTTAGAAACTAAAAAGTTGAAGAACTTGAGTCAAGCGAAGGTGGAGTTGGTTGAGTAAACGACCTTCAGTTCCTTCTTCTTTTTCGAGGACGAAAAGATTTTAAGTGGGGAAGATTGTAACAACCCGGATTTGGAACCAATTTAAAATTTCATTTTTAATTGATATAACGGATTTTAAGGATTTAAAATGATTTATTTTGAGAATTAACAATTTAAAATTTATTTAAATCAAAGTTAGAACGTATAAATTTATTTTAATTATAAAACGAACTTGAAATGGCGTGGTAGTTTAAAAATTCAATTTCTAATTTCAAATGAATGTACATAATTCAAAATAAATCAGATTTCGGTAAAACTAGAAACATGTGAATCTGTTTAATAATATCTTTCTAAAGGATCTTTAAAATTTAGATTTCACTTTATAAATTATAAGTTATGTCCAGTTTAAAATTTAAAATAGTCGCTATGGAATATATATATATATTTTAATAATATAAACCCTTACAAATAGGCATTTTGCGAACAACCTCCATTTTCTACGAAACCACTTTTGTTGGATCCGGAATGTCAAATTATTGCTAGGTTTAAAATTTCATTACTTTTTGGAATTGATATTTGAGCGTAGTAAATTTAAACGTGTTTTCAATTTCAATTTGAATTAAATCGACCAGCTAAAAAGGCCATTTTTCAAATGGTCTCCAAATTTGACGAAATTAATTTTGTAGGACCGTATCATCAAAACATAGCTAGATTTAATTTTTCTATAATTTTTGGAGTTAGTATCTGGCCCTTGTAAATTAAAATGTACGTTCAAATTCAATATTGACTGTTATATTAATTCATATTTTAATTTTGATGAAAACTGATCAAATTAGTCGAATTGGCTTACAAAACATATTCCATTGTATCTGAAATGGGGGTATTTAGCTAGAGATGATAGTCATTGGCATTCGTTTGGAGTCTAGATGTAAAATCTAACATTTTTGGAGTTAAATAAAAATAAATATAAATATGGGCCAATCAAATAATTCCAAACATTATTTAATTTTCTCAGAAAAACCCGTCGCCGCTATACTATCGAAGGCGACAATTGTTCAAAACTTTCTCCCTTAAAATCTTTCAATCCACGCCATGAATCACAAAAATTTCTGAATGAATGTTGAAGAGGATTGAGTGTTCTTCAAATCCATACGAGAGTGATTATCTATAGTTGTGTATTTTGTTCGATTCGCTCACCCAAAGGGCAGCCGTTTCATGGCAAATTTCAGCGCAAGGAGGCCGTCGAGTTCACCGTCGTGGCGAGGAAGAAAGCGCTTGTAGCGGCGCATCGTGTGGCAATGCCTGATCATCGTCTAGTGCTTCGGATTGCATGAAAAAATTACAAACCTAGGAATTGAGCACGGGTTCGATGTGTAACTAGAGTGTTTAAACGAGGAAGAAGGTATTAATTTAATTAATTATTTTATTAATTATCTTAAAAATGTCATTAACATATAAATTATCACAACTCTTCCATACGAGGTCGGAATTTGACAATTTCAGTTCCGTTGGAATCATGGGATCAAACACTACAACATGGGACTGACCAGAGCGGAAACGGAGCAAATTGGATTTTCAGTTAAATTAAACGCATGTTTAATTCAGTTTGAAAATAAAATCTTCAATTAAAGAATGGAAGAGTGGAAACGAATGTGAGAATTCTCTCACTAAAATTTTTGTTCAGTTATTTATTTTATAACTGAAAATATATATATAAATTGTCATTGTTGATTTTTATCTGTGGTACGTGACATTGCTTGAGTTCAACACATGAACTATTCACGACTCATTTGCACAAGAAGCGTTGTTTGAATATACGACACTCTGCGGTTGTTGAAATGAGATATAAATATCTATTTATAGTTTAAAACAGTGAAGATTGGTTAAGTAGAAAAATAATTCAAACCGAATTAGAGTTGGTTAAATTTATTAACCAGTGATTTATTTAAATAGATTGTTATTGGTTGAAAACCCCACGCAGGTATTGGGATGATATTTGGCATAAAACGATACCAATATTCAGTTGTATGTCAATCGAATGATTGACAGACTGTTATGAGCGTTATTTATTTATTTTAATGCTTATACAGTTATAAAATGCACTCTGGATGATGTTTGAATATTTAATGATTATATATCATTATTGTTGAATACATGCGATGTATGAAGTCAAAATAACTGAAATTATATGGTAAATGATTGAGTCACATTCCAATTACGAATATGAATGAATATTTTAAAATAATATTCAGTGAAGAATCAAAATATGATTTTGATGTCCGATTTTGGATGGACACAAAAATATTGAAATATGAAGCCGAGTTAAGACGTTAAACACCATTTTAACTTGAACGGGTTTATTAATCGATTTTATTCATTTTATAATGAATACGAAAAGGTAATGGATTTCAAAATCCGATATTTTGAAAATATTATCATTTTAATACTATTATGATATGGAATATTCAATTTTGATTTAAAATTGTAATGGAAGTTGGAATCATTTTTAAAACGAATTTATAAACGATTTGTAAAATACGTTTTAAATGGAAATTGGCAAAATATTATATATAACTGAATAGAACGCGTCGTGCAGTGACTGTTCGCGAATTACAATCATCAACTTTGAATTGGCATAACGGGAGATCCGACCGTCAGATTCTCCTAAAACCGGAACTGTTGGGTTCGTATCGAGAAAATCTTTCCAATGAATTTAAGAGATTTAAATTTGAACAGTTGGATTTCAAATTAGGTCCAAATCAATTTTAGAAAAGGTCGCTATGGATGCAGTTCGATGGCCATTATTGGAAACCGACTGTAAGTGCCTTATTAAAATTATTTAAAATATGAATAAATTATGTAAAATCATAATAAATGATTTGGAAAGAGTTTGGATGGAAAATTCCACGTTTGTAAAGATAAAATCTATTTTTGTAACACCCCGTAATTTTAAACATGACATAAGAGATAATTAAAAAATAATTAATTTTTAAAAGAAGAATTAGGTGAAACGGGTTACGACATTGCGTTCGTCTCGAAATTCTACTTGAGATAGAGTCTGTGTTTGCGTAAAACGGACAACATATTAGGAAGATATGGACGATAGAATTTGGGCAGAAAAATCAGAAAACAGGCTGTGATAACTGGCGCACTTGTGAAGTGCGCTAGAACAAAAATGCACTGGCGCACTTGCACTGACGCACTTGGGAGGTGCGCCCATGCCGAGGCAAAACCTGCACAGAATTTTGGAGAGTTCTTTGATGACGTGTCCTTCGGGGATTGGTTGGATGACGTGGCTTTTGAGCTGTGTGGTTCCGATGATCTCTAATCTAATCTAAAGGCCCTAATTCACCTAATACACCTATAAAAACATGCCTAGACCTAACCCTAATTTCATTACACTAATCCATGGCGCCTCCATGCCTCCCTAACCTAAATCAAAACTAGCCTCTCTTCTCTTCCCCGAAGCAAATCAGAATTAGAGTATTCAAATTAGAAGATAAGAATCAAATTCTACAACAACGGTTTAGCTAATCAAATTCAGATCTATTCTCTCTTCTTAATCCTATCGCTATGAGTCTAAGTTACTTTAACATATAATTAATTTAGAAGTGATTGTGGTAGGATTGTAAATTGGATTTTATGAACATGCCTATAAGATGAATCATATCAAGTTTGTAAATTCTTATCTTTCAGATTCTAAAGTACTGCTATCATATGCCTATTAGATCTATTCTTTCTATGTCAGTTCATATTCCATAGGCCTGTTGGATCTATTTTATTGTTCTATTCTAGTTCATAATTCGTATGCCTATTTTTATGCCAGTTTTGATGTTGATTCTCTTCCCCACCTCTCTTCCTTTTTATTTTACGAGATTAGTCTAACTTCAAGCCTAACATATTATGTTGAATTATACGTACGAATGACGTGGGAATGTTGGGAAAATTTTTGGGAAAATATTGATTAATATGAAATTGGGGATAAACTGATTTGTAAACACGTAGTTGATTTGGGGCATAGTTATGTGTAAATTGTATACATGAGATTTAGCATAAGTTGGATGTGGGCATAATTGGATATAATTTGTATACATGAAGTTTGGCATAAATTGTTAATAACAATGAACGCAATCTGATTTGGGCGTAAATTGGTTTAACATGTGTACATAAGATTATAGGCCTAATTTGGATTAAAATTTTGAATATAATTTAGATTGGAAATTATGGGTAATTAGGATATAATTTAATCCAAGATTTAAAGTTGGACCTTGAATCAAGAAAGTGATAATGAACGCCTAAGACACGAGGTTAGATTCAAATTGCGGTATAAGACTGCCCGGAACCACCCGGCACATCCAGCAACCGCAATTTTGTAATCTAATATGAGAGGTCAAAGGTAGAAAGTAGATACGTGATAATGCAAAGACACGAGGTTAGATTCGAATTGCGGTATAAGGCTGCCCGGAACCTCCAGGCATATCCAACTACCGCAAAACGGCAATCTAATGTGGAAGGTCTTGCAAGATTACGGTTATAATGAATTAATGAACACTTAACCAAGATAAGACATGTAGTAAGACATGGGGGTTAAGTGGGTGACATTTGAAATATAATTTGAAGCACTTAACCATGGTGAAACATGTAAGAAGACATGGGAATAAGAAGGGGTTAAGGGGGAATTCCTAGTGGGTACCAAGCTTAGGAGGGAAGCTTGTGTCAAGTGTGTGGACCCTTTTCAACCAGTAACCCATTATGTATCTATGTGAGCTCGAACTAGGTTGAGGACGAAACACGCTTACTGGGTTTGATTGTAAGGGGTCAAAAGAGTTAGCGGTGGCAACGTAAGTCCAACGGAGTCATGTGTGTGCGTGGGTCCGGGCTGGTAGGTAAGACACTGTTGAATCGTGTAGGTATAAGCCGTGCCTTTTTAGTAGTATCGGTGTGCCACTTTAAGGAGTGATACACTCTACTATTGGACTAGCACGGGTTTCTACGAGTTAGGGAGCCGATCGAATGGGGAGGGTAGTGGGTACAACTAGTGGAGATAGGAGCAGGCGGCACCTATGATAGCAGCTATGAGTACACGAAACTACCACCATTATTATTATTACTATGTTTAGTAAGAGGGATCAGCTTTCAGTGTTGAACTAGCATTGGTGCGGTGTAGGAATGATCATATAGTGATTAGAAGCGCAATCAACATTACATCTTATTCATCTTGTTTGCCTCGTCACATCTACTTATGTTACAGTCATCTCTTATATCCAGTTTATGTTCTTGTCCTGTAACTTTACTGATTATATTGTTAAAGTCACTAGACTCGCCAGAAGTATGTCTGACCCTTTTTTGTTTCACCTCTTTTCTTTCTTTCCCCCCCAAGGTCCTCGGGGTGGGAATAGTGAAGCTTGACTTGGATTCCTTTCTTCTTGAAGTGCTTGGAAGTGTTGAAAGTAATGCTCAGCTTTATCTCTTTTTCATTATGGCTATAAGGGGTGGGATTATGGTTTTACTTCTATGTACTCCGATAATAATTTTGTACAAGATGGATATATGTGTACTTGGCTCTAGTATGTGGTTTTGATGTTGTAACCAAACATGTTTTTGCTTTTCCGTTGCAATGAATAAATTTTGAATTTTCTTAAGTACCATTTTATATATCTGTCTTGTGATATTCTATTCTATACTCTTATAATACTCCATGAAAGTTAATGCATTCCCTTAGTGAGTGACATTAATGGATGTGGGGTGTTACACGTGGTATCAGAGTTGAATGTTACCAGAACACATAAAAGATTTTGAAAACCGTTTTCAAAAGCATTTTTAGAAAGAAGTATTTTCAAAAACATGTTTTAAAGAGGGTATTTTCAAGAGCGAATTTTATTATGAAAAGCATAATCACCAAAATCCATATATCTTTCTTTTGATTCTTTGTTTTGAATCTTTTCCTTTTTCCTTTCAGCATGTCTGGGGAACCCGATATACCCGAGGGTGTACCGATACCAGGCTAGTTCAGAGGGTATCTATAGGCTAGGGTATTGCCGGAGGCCTAGCCAACGTTCCACCTCCCCCAGATGCAGCTCCTCCTCCTCCTCCCCATGTAGACACTTTTTCTAAGATATGCAAAGACTTCCATGTGATGGATGGAAAACCATTTTATGGGATTGAGACATTTGTTGAGGCTTGGAATTGGCTCAAGGAAGTGGAGGACTTGTTTGGTATCTTTGTGATAGACGATGGAAGGAAGGTTCAGCTAGCTGCTTGGTTGATGAAGGACAAAGCTTCCTTTTGGTGGGAAGTAACTAATGGAGGACGTGCAGTGGAGACATGGATAGACTTTAGACGAAGGTTCGAGTTGAAATTTCTTTCACAAGCGGAGGAGAGTTTATACATGGAGAGGTTCCTGGCTTTGAAACAAGGGAATTTGTCTGTGAAGGAGTACGTTAACAAATTTAACCAGTTAGCAAGGTTTGGTATGGAATTAGTTAATACACCGCATAAGAAGGCCTTGAGATTTGTCAAGGGTCGGAATGAACCATTACACGGGTTGGCTATGTCCCACATTCCTATGGGGGCTACTTTCAGGAAACTTGTTGACATGGCGCTAATGCATGAAGAGGAGAAAGGTGCTAATGTAGATAAGGCACCGGATAAGAAAGGGGATCTAAAGAAGGCACAACAACAACAGAAGAAAGGTGGTAAGTATAACAAGGGCAAGGGGAAGAAAAGGTGCTTTAATTGTGGAACACTGGGCCACTTAAGTAAGGACTGTAGGAAGAAGAAGAAGACGGGTTGCTTCCAATGTGGTGAGGTAGGACATATGATTAAAGACTGCCGAAGGAGGCAAGGACAAGAGCAAGGACAGAGGACAGGATCTTCTTCTGGAGGGCAGGTTCATACTCTCATGGCACCTATGCAAGAGAGAGGTAGAAACATTTCTGTTGAAAGTTTGATTTTCCTTTTGATCATCCTGTTCGTACTTTGTTTAATTCTGGTGCTTCACATTCATTTATATCTGCTTCGTTAGTTGAAACACTGCACCTAAATGCTAGTCTAGTTATGGATCCCTTAGTTGTCTCAAATCATATTAGGGGTATGGCTCATCTTTCAACGTTATGTCGGGATTTGAGAATATATGTGTATGGCATTAAGTTCGAATGCAATTCTTATGTGCTTGGTTTCACAGGCTACGAGATGATTCTAGGAATGGATTGGCTAGCCAGATATGGTGTAACACCCCGTGTATTCTATAACAGTGAAATTCACAAATTAAGATATAATAAATTTCAAATCAGAGAATTAAGGGAAACGGGATACGCCACTGCGTTCGTCTCGGAATTCTGCTTGAAATAGAGTCCGAGTTTGCGTAAAACGGACTCCGTATGAAGAAGATATGGCCTCCGGAAGTTTTAGAATTCAGTTTAAAATTCAAACAGACAAAAACAGCTCAGAAAAACCAATTCAAAATTCAAAATCGGGCCGGATTGGCCAGGGCGGGAATTTCCCCCCAAGGCACCCAGGTCGACTGCGTAGTCGACCTGGGGCTACCCAGGTCGACTGGGTAGTCGACCTGGGTCACCCGTGTCGACTACCAAGTCGACACGGTGTCGACTGGCGTGTCGACCTGGCCCATGAGCCAGGTCGAACCCAGCCCCCCCCCCGGCTGGCCTTGTCTGTGTTTGGTCGATTTTCTGAGCCTTGCCTTGTCACTAGGGCTAGATGTCAGCTCCTGATTGGTCTCTCCTTCAAACGAACGGCTATTATTAAACCAAGCTCCATCGACGGTCCTAATCAACTCAAAAACTCTATAAAAAGGACCTAAGACTCACCCTAATTCACACAAACAAAAATGGAGATGAGACCGCCATGCTGCTGAGGAAAGACTAGGAATAGCCATCAGGAATTGAGAGGCAATTAGGAGATAATTCGAAAGCTTATAGCAACGTCAATTAAATCAACACAACGCCTACAACAAAGGATAACATCTCCGAATTCAGAATTCAGATTCCTGAATTGAAGAATCATCATACGTCGTAAGTAGAGTGCTATTCCGATGTGAATAAATAATTGTGTTTTGATTTGTGTAAAGTGAGAAATGGAATTGTGGCGATAATAATCTATATTTGTATGTTGGTTTGATTCTAAACTATTTGGAAATGTTATGGTATACGATTGGGTATTTGCAAGTATGTGGTTTATGTTGACAACTATATGTTGTGGTATTTTATTTGGGGTTCATACAACTATATGATTCATGTTAACAACCATATGTTGTGGTATTTTATTTAGGATTCATACAAGTATATGATTCATGTTAATAACCATATGTTATGGTATTTTATTTGGGATTCATGCAAGTATATGATTCACTATTATGCCAATATGATGTACATACTTTTATGGTCACTTTTAGTGTGTAATTGGACTCGACTAAGTACTATGGTTTATATGAATCTATGTTGGAATTGGCAAATATACTTTTGTATCAAAAACAAAAGTAAGCATTTTTATGAACATGATCAAACTATGTTTGGTGTTATGCCTAGTTGAAACCATGTTTAGGCCTACGTTGTTATAAAAATCATATGGTGATATAGGTAGCACATAAATTAAGTTAGATTTACATTCCTATTGCAAGTTTACATGAATAGATTAAAAACCATGATTCATGTCTAGGTATGTTTATGCTATGATCATATGAATAGAATGATTCATGTTTAAGTATGTTTATGCCATGATTATATGCTGTTACCGTGCAAGTTCACATATGCCTAATTCATGTTAATTAGATCGTTATGTTGCAAGTTCACGCATTCACACTCCCCTTTTTTTTGTCACTTAGAATATATAAACACCATGTTATAAGCCTCCCCTTTTTCATGTGGCTAAGTTGGGTTTAAATGTTAAGCCCAACATATGTTATATTTTAGTGAACGTATAAAAACGGGGGTAATGACGACGGGGTTAAAACATAGAACATATGTGTGGCATGTTTGACGCATGCCAACAACCTTGAAAAATAATTAAGTGGCATAAATAAAATTTAACCAATAAAGATGAATTTGAATAATGGGCCGCAAATATTTACATATAAAAAGGAAAGAGACAAAATAAGTAAATGTAGAAAATACGATGTGTTTAACCCGAGGTTGGATTGAGTTGTGATGTAAACCTGCCCGGAACTGCCCAGCTGTCCAGTAGTCACAACAATACCTGTCCAATGTGGGTGGTTAAACACGGAGCCCAATAAGGACCCGATGTTAGACTGATTTGTGGCGTAAGACTGCCCGGACCCAACCGGCAACAGGCAGCCACAACAATACCTGTCTAATGTGAGAGGTCGAGGCTTTAATAAGATAATTAAGGCTGAGTCAGGATTGATAGGATTAAGTAAATTATATTAATACTTAATCAAAATGGAACATGCTAAACTATACAGACTGATTGGGGTTAGGTTTACAAAACACTTAACCAACTTAGCATGTTGGCTAGAAATAGAAAACCTAGTAGCAGGGGACCCTTTTCAGCAGTAACCCTACAAGGTGTATTAGGATACCCTGAACTAGGCGGGGTGGGGCACGATTACTGGGCTGACTGTAAGAGGTCAAATCGACGGCGGTGGTGCAGCAGTGTAGGTTCTAATGGGGTGCGGGCGTGCACACACTCTGGCGCAGAAAAATAAGGCACTGGGCACCAGTAGCATACCTGTGCATTCTAGGATTGTGTCGGGCCGCCACCATGGGACTTGATACACCCCATGGTGGGACCAGCATAGGTAACTACAACATCGGGGGCCGTAAGACACAAGTAACTATGCGAGTAGGAGCCGATCATCAGAAATGGATCACTTCACCTTGATTATGGGGTGCCGATTGGGAACTAGTTTATATGGATATAGAGATTAATATGGGGTACGATAGTATATTCGACTCCAGACAACTTAGTTTGTGGTGCTTTCCCATTTCCAGTTTATACTTATCATACCCAGTTCTTTATTCATAGACTGAATAGTCCTAGACTTACTCAGGCTTTATGTCTGACTCTACTTTTCTTTCATCTTCTTTTCTTTCGTTTCCCCCCCAGGCCCATAGGGAGGGAATACCGGGGCTTGACCAGCTTTCACATCCAGCTTGAAGAGAAAGAATGTATTGCTTGGATCTTTTTCATTTTGGACTATGGATTTGGACAACAATTATGTGACTTATGCAGTTTATTTATGTTTTCTTTATGCTTCTTTAAATAATGTAATCAAGACAGTTATGAAGATGTTATGTTTTTGGAAGGATTGTAAGACAATTATGGCATGGTTTGTGTAACACGTATTTTAATGAAATAAAAGTTGTTGTTGTTTTCCGCTGTTCAAAAATATGTGTTCTTATATCTGTCTTGTATATCTGTGACTTATACTTATAAACCTCCAACAAAATTAGGGCATTCCCTTTGAGAGTGACCCTAACGGAGGTGGGGTGTTTCACTTGGGATCAGAGCATAGGTTTACCAGATAAGATAAAAGTTTTGAAAATTTATTTTCAAAAGAAAATTTAAAGAAGCATTTTTAAAGATAAAATGTTATTTTAAAAAAAAGGCATAGTCCCCCCAAAGCCATAGGTACTATCTTTTATCCTTCGTGTTGAATCTATCCTTTTTGTTTCAGCATGTCCGAAGAACTTAACTTGCCAGAGGATATACCAATACCTGGTTGGTTTAGACGATTCTTAGAAGCAAGGGTCACTCAGCCAGGTCCTACCGTTCCTCCTCCCCCAGTTGCAGGAAATCATCCAGCTGCAGCAGCACCTCTTCCTCCACCTCCTCCGCGGGGTAATACTTTTGCTAAGATATGTAAAGATTTCAAAGCTATGGGAGGGAAGGACTTTCATGGAACTGAGTCCTTCGTGGCAGCTAGGAATTGGCTAAAGGAAACCGAGGACTTATTTGTCATCTTTGAGGTAGAAGATAGGCAGAAGGTACAACTGGCAGTATGGCTACTAAAAGGTGAGGCTTCCTACTGGTGGGAAGTCACTAATGTAGAAAGACCAGTGGAAACATGGGAGGACTTTAGGGCAAGGTTCGAGGCTAAGTTTCTCTCAAAAGCTGAAAGGAGTCTTCAATTGGAAAAATTCTTATTTCTTAAGCAAGGGAATATGACAGTCAAGGAGTATGTTAACCAGTTTGATCAGCTGGCTAGGTTCGGACTGGACCTAGTCAACACCCCGCACAAGAAGGCTCTCCGCTTTGTCAAGGGGTTGAATGAGCCATTACACAGTTTGGCCATGACCCATATACCCATGGGAGCTACGTATGAAAGGTTGGTGCAGATGGCATTGCTGAACGAGGAGGATAAGGGCAAGAAGGAGACAAATGCAGAAAGCTCTCAAGGGAAGAAAGAGGGTTTGCAGCCTAAGAAGACAGACTTTAAGAAGGGCGGGAA
This sequence comes from Allium sativum, assembly GCA_030737875.1. Classification (NCBI taxonomy): domain Eukaryota; kingdom Viridiplantae; phylum Streptophyta; class Magnoliopsida; order Asparagales; family Amaryllidaceae; genus Allium; species Allium sativum. The sequence continues at coordinate 385,058,820 of CM060924.1, forward strand.
AGACAACAAAGAGAAGAGGAAGTGTAATTTTTGTGGCAAAGTGGGGCACTTAGTGAAAGATTGCCGGAAAAAGAAGGCAAAGATGAATGGTGGGTGCTTTTCTTGCGGTGAGACAGGCCACATGGCTAAGGATTGCCCGAAGAAACGAGGGCAGGGCAGAGGGCTGGATCCACCTCAGGGGCACAGGTTCATGTGCTAGAGGCACCACCTCTGCAACAGCGAGGTATAAATACTTCTATAGAAAGTGTAGTTTATCTTTATGATCACCCAGTTCACACTTTATTTGATTCTGGCGCATCACACTCATTTATCTCATCTGCTTTAGTAGAATCTCTGCACCTAGAAACTAGTATGGTAGAGGACCCCTAATTGTTTCAAATCCAATCGGGGGCCCAGCTCATTTGTCTATGATCTATGTGGGATTGAAAATTTCTATTCTAAGCATAGAATTTAAATGTAGTGCCTTTGTTTTGGGCTTTTCGGGATATGGTTTGATTTTGGGCATGGATTGGCTATCCAGTAATGGTGCCGTCCTTGATTATGAGAGAAGGGTGGTTAGGCTTCTGACCCAACTCGGTAACACTTTGGAAATTACTTGTAATCCCTCGTATGTGGTTATGCTTAGTTATCTTGAATCGCTAGATGCCTCTGTCGATAATTTGCAATCGGTTATAGTGGTCCGGGAATATCCGGATGTCTTCGAAGAGGTGAAGGGTCTGCCTCCGAAGCGGGAGACAGACTTCCGCATATATCTTATAGATAATGCAAAGCCCGTTGCGTTGCCCGTTAGACACATGGCTCCACGGGAAAGGAAGGAGCTCAGTAAACATATTAAAGGACTTCTAGAGAAGGGGTTCATTAGAAGGAGCATTTCAGAATGGGGCGCTCCAGTGGTGTTCGCTACAAAGGCGGATGGTTCACTCCGTAAATGTGTTGACTATAGGGAGCTCAACAAGCTAACGAAAAAGAATAGGCACCCTCTCCCCAGAATCGACGATCTGTTTGATCAACTTGTATGAGTGTCTGTTTTCTCCCAACTCGATTTGGCGACCGGTTTTCATCAGCTAAGGGTGGCTGAAGATAGTATCGATAAGACAGCATTCAGAACCCCAGACGGCTTCTTTGAATGGCTTGTCATGCCTTTTGGCTTGACAAACGCACCCGCTTACTTCGTGGACTTGATGAGTAGGGTGTTCAGAGAATTCCTCAACAAGTTCGTAGTGCTCTTCGTAGACGATATCCTTATCTTCTCAAAGAGTGAAGAGGAACATGCTCAGCACTTAAGGGCAATCATGGAAACTCTGCGAGACCATCAGCTAAAAGCCAAATTCTCCAAATGCCACTTTTGGAGAGAGGAAGTAAGATTTCTTGGGCACATAGTATCCAAAGAAGGATTAGCAGTAGACCCGGCTAAGGTAGTAGCGGTGCAGGATTGGAAGACACCAAAGAACGCAACAGAGGTCCGAAGCTTTCTCGGGCTAGCAGGCTTCTATCGGAAATTCATCAGAGACTTTGCAAAGATATCAGCTCCACTCACAATGTTGACCAAGAAGAATCTAGTGTTCGATTGGGACTTGGATTGCGAGTTTGCTTTCCAACAACTGAAAAGGGCTCTTACAACAGCCCCAGTTTTAACATTGCCAGATGGAAGCAAGATGTTCACAATTTATACAGATGCATGTGGGACAGGGCTAGGCGCCGTCTTAATGCAAGAAGGGAGGGTAGTAGCTTATGGCAGGAGACAATTGAAAGTGCATGAAAAGAACTACCCGACCCACGATCTTGAGTTAGCCGCCATCGTCTTTGCACTCAAGTCTTGGCGACACTATATCCTAGGTGAGAAGTTCGAACTTTACACTGACCATAAATTGTTGAAATATCTTTTCTCGCAGAAAGATCTTAACTTGAGGCAACAGAGATGGATGGAGTTTCTTGCCTCGTACGATTTCGAGATCTCCTACACTCCGGGCAAAGGCAACGTAGTGGCAGACGCGTTGAGCCAAAAGAAACTAACCCTAAGCTCGTTGTTTGTTGAAAGACAAAGCCTAGAGTTTATAGCCAGCTTTGACTTTAGGCCCTCCTCCGATTTTGTACCAGGCTTGCTAGCATCTCTCGAAGTACGCCCGACTTTAGTGGACTCAATAGGAACAGCACAACGCGAAGACCCTCAGCTTGTGGAGACGATTGATAGGCTAATTAGGGGTGAGACTTCAAGTCACCTCAATAGATACTCCATCGACGATAAGGGCTGGCTAAGGCGAGACGGAAGATTATGCGTCCCAGAGACAAGGGATTTAGTAAAGAAGGTTCTCGAGGAAGCACATCACTCCAAGATGACGATACACCCCGGCGGGGATAAAATGTACAAGGACATAAAGAGGACTTTCTTTTGGAATGGCATGAAGAAGGACGTGGCAGATTCCGTTTCTAAGTGTATGGTGTGCCAACAGGTTAAGGCGGAACAGAAAAAGCCTGGCGGTCTGCTCCATCCTCTAGAGGTCCCGTAGTGGAAGTGGGATAGTATCTCAATGGACTTCATTGATGGGCTGCCTAGGTCAAGAAGAGGCAACACTAGCATTTGGGTAATAGTGGATAGGCTTACTAAAAGCGCCCACTTCTTACCTGTCAAGAGTAAAAGAATCGCCTCATCCCTAGCATTTCTTTACCTCAAGGAAATTGTCCGACTCCATGGAATACCATCCAGCATTGTTAGTGACCGAGACCCTATCTTCACAAGTGAGTTTTGGCGGAGTCTGCTAGAAGCGGTAGGCACACAGTTACGCTTAAAGCACAGCCTATCATCCCCAAACCAACGGCCAGACAGAAAGAGTGAACAGAGTTTTGGAGGACCTTTTAAGACTATGCGTCCTTGACTTTGGAGGGACGTGGGAAGACCATCTTCCTTTGGTGTAATTTGCCTACAACAACAGCTACCAAGCAACCATCGGAATTGCGCCCTTCGAAGCCTTATATGGAAGACCGTGCCGATCCCCACTTGTTGGTGGGAGTCTACTGACAAGATCATACTTGGACCGGATATGATCTGAGAGACTTCAGTAAAAGTAGACTTAATACGGAGAAGGATGAAGACAGCCCAAGACAGACAAAAATCCTACGCCGACAAGAGGAGGACCGACCTAGAATTTGAGGTTGGGGACAGAGTTTTTCTCAAGGTATCTCCGCTAAGGAACGTTGTTCATTTTGGAACCACAGGAAAGCTAGCACCAAGGTTCGTAGGGCCATTTCCTATCATTGATAAAATTGGGAAAATGGCCTATAGATTAGAGCTACCCGAAAAATTGGCCGGAGTTCACAACGTTTTCCATGTTTCACACCTCCGAAAATGTCTACATGAATCTGCTGAAGTGGTAGAGCCAACTATCATAGAAGAAGCTGAAGTGGAACGCGAAGCAACCGTGAGGAAAGTTCCAACCCGCATATTAGAAACGGAAGTGAAGAAGCTACGCAACCGCGAAGTCAAGCTCGTCAAAGTTCAGTGGAGCGACGCCTAGGGAGACGCAACTTGGGAAACTGAAGCTAGAATACGCGCAGCCTACCCTTTACTTTTCGAGGGTACATCTTTGATCTTTCTTTTTCCTTAAGTTGCGCTTTTATCTATCTTTTTAGGTATATCTCCTCGACCTTATCTCTTAGGTAGAAACCCTTTGGATGAAAACATGTAATTGAAACATGTTATGGATGATGGTTGCAAGTGGCTGCAAGTGATTGCTAGTGGTTGCTCGTGGTTGCATATACACACACAATTTAGGTTTTAGATCGGCTCAGTCACTTCATATTGCATATGCATAAATGTATTTATTCGTATATGGATGAAGTTTAGTGTGTTGTCATATGGATGTTGCATTTATATATGAATGGTTGTGCACTCATGTAGAATCATGAATAGGAAAATTTGCATACATAATGGATTCATGGCACTTACATGATTCGCATTAAGGAGGTCAACTGAATCAGTAGACCACCTGATTTTGCATTAGATAAGTAAATGTACACACACTTCGCATATGATCATGAAGCATTAGAAGTCTTTTAAGGACAATGGATGCTCGTGTTTGATGAATGAGTAGATGGATGTTTGGATGTTAGGATGTACATTCTTCCTGAACTTGAAGATTTCGGGGATGAAATCCTTTTAAGTGGGGGAGAATGTAACACCCCATGTATTCTATAACAGTGAAATTCACAAATTAAGATATAATAATTTCAAATCATAGAATTAAGGGAAACGGGATACGCCATTGCGTTCGTCTCGGAATTCTGCTTGAAATAGAGTCCGAGTTTGCGTAAAACGGACTCCGTATTAAGAAGATATGGCCTCCGGAAGTTTCAGAATTCAGTTTAAAATTCAAACAGACCAAAACAGCTCAGAAAAACCAATTCAAAAATCAAAATCGGGCCGGATTGGCCAGGGCGGGAATTTTCCCGCCTAAGGCACCCAGGTCGACTTGGTAGTCGACCTGGGTCACCCAGGTCGACTGCCAAGTCGACACGGTGTCGACCTGGCCCCTGAGCCAGGTCGAACCCAGCCCCCCTAGCTGGCCTGGTCTGTGTTTGGTTGATTTTCTGAGCCTTTCCTTGTCACTAGGGCTAGGTGTCAGCTCCTGATTGGTCTCTCCTTCAAACGAACGGCTATTATTAAACCAAGCTCCATCGACGGTCCTAATCAACTCACAAACTCTATAAAAAGGACCTAAGACTCACCCTAATTCACACAAACAAAAATGGAGATAAGACCGCCATGCTGCTGAGGAAAGACTAGGAATAGCCGTCAGGAATTGAGAGGCAATTAGGAGATAATTCAAAAGCTTAAAGCAACGTCAATTAAATCAAAATAATGCCTACAACAAAGGATAGTATCTCCAAATTCAGAATTCAGATTCCTGAATTGAAGATTCGTCATACGTCGTAAGTAGAGTGATATTCCGATGTGAATAAATAATTGTGTTTTGATTTGTGTAAAGTGAGAAATGGAATTGTGGCGATAATAATCTATATTTGTATGTTGCTTTGATTCTAAACGATTCGGAAATGTTATGGTATACGATTGGATATTTGCAAGTATGTGGTTTATGTTGACAACCATATGTTGTGGTATTTTATTTGGGGTTCATACAAGTATATGATTCATGTTAACAACCATATGTTGTGGTATTTTATTTAGGATTCATACAAGTATATGATTCATGTTAACAACCATATGTTATGGTATTTTATTTGGGATTCATGCAAGTATATGATTCACTATTATGCCAATATGATGTACATACTTTTATGATCACTTTTAGTGTGTAATTGGACTCGACTAAGTACTATGGTTTATATGAATCTATGTTGGAATTGGCAAATCATACTTTTGTATCAAAAACAAAAGTAAGCATTTTTATGAACATGATCAAACTATGTTTGGTGTTATGCCTAGTTGAAACCATGTTTAGGCCTATGTTGTTATAAAAATCATATGGTGATATAGGTAGCACATAAATTAAGTTAGATTTACATTCCAATTGCTAGTTTACATGAATAGATTAAAAACCATGATTCATGTCTAGGTATGTTTATGCTATGATCGTATGAATAGAATGATTCATGTTTAAGTATGTTTATGCCATGATTATATGCTGTTACCATGCAAGTTCACATATGCCTAATTCATGTTAATTAGATCGTTATGTTGCAAGTTCAAGCGTTCACACTCCCCTTTTTTTGTCACTTAGAATATATAAACACCATGTAATAAGCCTCCCCTTTTTCATGTGGCTAAGTTGGGTTTAAATGTTAAACCCAACATATGTTGTATTTTAGTGAACGTATAAAAACGGGGGTAATGACAACGGGGTTAAAACATAGAACATATGTGTGGCATGTTTGACGCATGCCAACAACCTTGAAAAATAATTAAGTGGCATAAATAAAATTTAACCAATAAATATGAATTCGAATAATGGGCCGCAAATATTTACATATAAAAAGGAAAGAGACAAAATATGTAAATGTAGAAAATACGATGTGTTTAACCCGAGGTTGGATTGAGTTGTGATGTAAACCTGCCCGGAACCGCCCGGCCGTCCAGTAGTCACAACAATACCTGTCCAATGTGGGTGGTTAAACACGGAGCCCAATAAGGACCCGAGGTTAGACTGAGTTGTGGCGTAAGACTGCCCGGACCCAACCGGCAACAGGCAGCCACAATAATACCTGTCTAATGTGAGAGGTCGAGGCTTTAATAAGACAATTAAGGCTGAGTCAGGATTGATAGGATTAAGTAAATTATATTAATACTTAATCAAAATGGAACATGCTAAACTATACAGATTGATTGGTGTTAGGTTTACAAAACACTTAACCAACTTAGCATGTTGGCTAGAAATAGAAAACCTAGTAGCAGGGGACCCTTTTCAGCAGTAACCCTACAAGGTGTATCAGGATACCCTGAACTAGGCAGGGTGGGGCACGATTACTGGGCTAACTGTAAGAGGTCAAATCGACGGCGGTGATGCAGCAGTGTAGGTTCTAACGGGGTGCGGACGTGCACACACTCTGGCGCAGAAAAATAAGGCACTGGGCACCAGTAGCATACCTGTGCATTCTAGGATTGTGTCGGGCCGCCACCATGGGACTTGATACACCCCATGGTGGGACCAGCATAGGTAACTACAACATCGGGGGCCGTAAGACACAAGTAACTATGCGAGTAGGATCCGATCATCAGAAATGGACCACTTCACCCTGATTATGTGGTGCCGGTTGGGAACTAGTTTATATGGGTACAGAGATTAATATGGGGTACGATAGTATATTCGACTCCAGACAACTTAACTTAGTTTGTGGTGCTTTCCCATTTCCAGTTTATACTTATCATACCTAGTTCTTTATTCATAGACTGAATAGTCCTAGACTTACTCAGGCTTTATGTCTGACTCTACTTTTCTTTCGTCTTCTTTTCTTTCGTCTTCTTTTCTTTCGTCCCCCCCCAGGCCCACAGGGAGGGAATACCGCAGCTTGACCAGCTTTCACATCCAGCTTGAAGAGAAAAAATGTATTGCTTGGATCTTTTTCGTTTTGGACTATGGCTTTGGACAGCAATTATGGGACTTATGCAGTTTATTTATGTTTTCTTTATGCTTCTTTAAATAATATAATCAAGACAGTTATGAAGATGTTATGTTTTTGGAAGGATTGTAAGACAATTATGGCATGGTTTGTGTAACACGTATTTTAATGAAATAAAAGTTGTTGTTGTTTTCCGCTGTTCAAAAATATGTGTTCTTATATCTGTCTTGTATATCTGTGACTTATACTTATAAACCTCCACCTAAATTAGGGCATTCCCTTTGAGAGTGACCCTAACGGAGGTGGGGTGTTTCATATGGTGCCATTCTCGACTGTGAAAAGAGGGTAGTTAGGCTGTTGATTAGTTTGGGTAATACTCTCGATATTTCTTGTGACCCTAAGGGTTCTATTATGCTTAGCTACCTAGAATCTATTGATATATCTATTGATGAATTGCAATCTGTTCGAGTAGTCTGTGAGTATGCAGATGTCTTCGAGGAGGTTAAGGGCTTATCTCCAAAACGCGAGATAGATTTCCGTATATACTTGGTGGACAATGCAAATCCAGTTGCATTGCTGGTGCGCCACATGGCTCCAAGAGAAAGGAAGGAGCTTAGTAAACAAGTGAAAGAGTTGCTTGAGAAAGGATTCGTAAGGAGAAGTATCTCGGAGTTGGGTGCTCCTGTTGTTTTTGCCACGAAGGCTGATGGTTCGCTTAAATTGTGCGTGGACTATAGGGAGCTTAATAAGCTCATGAAGAAAAACAGACACCCATTACCAAGGATAGATGATTTGTTCGATCAGTTGGTTGGTGCTTCGGTTTTCTCGCAGTTGGACTTAGCTACAGGATTTCATCAGTTGAGGGTAGTCGAGGATAGTATAGATAAGAGAGCTTTAGGACTCTCGACAGTTTCTTCGAATGGCTAGTCCTGCCTTTTGGTTTGACCAATGCACCCCGCATATTTCGTAGACTTAATGAGTAGGGTGTTTAGGGAGTTTCTAAACAAGTTCATGGTGGTCTTTGTGGATTATATTTTGATATTTTCTAGAAGCAAGGAAGAGAATGACCTACATCTTACGAAAATCTTAGAGACCCTTCGAGCACAACAACTCAAAGCTATGTTCTCCAAATGTCATTTTTACAAGAAAGAGGTGAGGTTCTTAGGACACGTGGTCTCCAAGGAAGGGATAGTTGTGGATCCCGCGAAGGTGGTAACAATATAAGATTGGAAGATTCCTAAGAATGCAACAGAAGTAAGAAGTTTCCTTGGTTTGGCGGGCTATTACAAAAAGTTCATCAAGGACTTTGCTAAGATATCAACCCCACTTACACGATTGACAAAAAAGAATTTGACCTTTTCTTGTGATGTTGATTATGACGATGCTTTCCAACATTTGAAGAAGGCATTGACAACAGCTCCAATTTTAGTTTTGTCAGATGGGTGTAAACCGTTCACAGTGTATATCGATGCTTGCGGGACAAGGCTTGGCGCAGTTTTGATGCAAGAGGGAAGTGTGATACGCTATGGTGGAAGGCAGTTAAAGGTCCATGAGAAGAATCACCCTACTTATGACTTAGAGTTAGCTGCTATAGTTTTTGCGCTCTAGTCCTGGCGTCACTATTTGCTTGGTGAGAGGTTTGAGTTGTATACAGACCATAAGTCACTAAAGTATTTGTTCTGCCAAAAAGATTTAAACTTAAGGCAACAAAGGTAGATGGAGTTCTTAGCATCCTATGATTTTGGATTGCATATACCCCAAGCAAGGGTAACGTTGTAGCTGATGCCTTGAGTAGAAAGAAGTTGACTTTGAGTCCTTTGTTTGTCGAGCGGTAGAGTTTAGAGTATATCTCTACCTTTGACTTTAGACCCTCTATTGATTATGTACCCGGTTTGTTGGCATCGTTAGAGGTACGACCTACGTTTTGGGATAGATAGGTGCGGCACAGCAAGATGACCCACAGTTGATAGAGATAGTAGATAAGCTCATAAGAGGGGAGTCTTTAAGCCATCTTAGTAGGTATACTATCGATGACAAAGGTTGGTTGCGTAGGGATGGGAGACTTTGCGTATCTCGAGATGAGAGTTTGAGAAAGACAATCCTTGAAGAGGCACATCGTTCTAAGATGACCACACATCCCGGTGGAGACAATATGTATCGGGACATGAAGAGAGTTTTCTTTTGGGCTGGAATGAAGAAGGATGTGGCTGAGTTCATTTCTAGATGCTTAGTGTGCAAGTAAGTTAAGGCTGAGCAAAAGAAGCTTGGTGGTTTGCTTCACCCTTTAGAGGTTCCATAGTGGAAACGGGAAAGTGTTTCCATGGATTTCGTCGACGGGTTGCCGAGGTCAAGGAAGGGTAATACGGAGATTTAGGTAGTAGTGGATAGACTTACCAAGAGCACCCATTTTATTACCGTTAAGAGTAAAAGAACAGCGTCATGGTTAGCATCTGTTTATCTCCGAGAGATAGTTCATCTACACGGCATACCTTCTAGTATCGTAAGCGACCGAGATCCCATTTTCACTGGTGAGTATTGGAAGAACTAGCAAGAGGCGGTATGAATGCAATTGTGTTTGAGTCCCGCTTATCACCCGCAGACGGACGGCCAAACAGAAAGAGTGAATCGGAATCTAGAAGTTCTTTTAAGGCTAGGCATCTTGGAATTTGGAAGGACATACGAGGAACATCTTCCATTAGTAGAGTTTGCCTACAACAACAGCTATCAAACTAGCATTGGCATGACACCTTTTGAGGCTCTATATGGACGACCTTGCCGATCACCGACTTGTTGGCGGAAATCGACGGATAAGATTTTACTTGGACCCGAGATGATTAGGGAAACTTCAGAGAAGATAGACTTGATTCGAAGACGCATGAAGACGACCCAGGACCAGCAAAAGTCATATGCTGATAAGAGAAGGACCGATCTTGAGTTCAGTGTTGGAGACATGGTCTTTATTAGCGTATCACCGTTGAGGAATGTAGTTTGTTTTGGGTCTGTAGGGAAATTGGCACCAAGGTTCGTAGGGCCATTCCCCATTACAGAGTGAATTGGACAGATGGCCTACGGATTGAAGTTGCCCAAGAAGCTCAGTGGTGTTCATGGCGTAATTCATGTGTCGCATTTGCGGAAGTGTTTACATGATACCGCGGAAGTAATAGAGCTGAGCATGCTCAGATAAGTGGAAGTAGAGCGGGATGCCACAATTTGACGAGATCCTACATGCATCCTTGGATCGGATGTCAAGAAATTACGCAACCGAGAGGTCAAGTTAGTTAAAGTCCAGTGGGGAGATGATCAAGGAAATACAACTTAGGAGACTGAAGACAAGATGCGGGCGTCATACCCTTTCCTTTTTGAGGGTATGTTCTTAACTTCTCCTTTTTCTACCACTTTGTTTATACATGTTCTATCGTTTAGTGTATCCTCTCGATCATATCTTCGATCTTTAGGTAGAAAATCCTATGGTTGTAAACATGTGTTTGAGACATGTTATGTTTGGTGGATGCAAGTGTTTGCTAGTGGTTGCTAGTGGATGCATTTACACACACATTAGGCACTAGATCGACTCAATCACTTTCATATTGCATATGAATGAGTGTGCATATTTAAGTTAATGGATGTATATTGAATGTGTTATCATATGAATGCTGCATTTGAATGAATGGGTGTGCACTCATATATAAATGATATGTATCATTAGGATTCTTTTGCATACATAATGGACACATGGCACTATCAGGTTTTGCATTAAGGAGGTCAACTGAATTAGTAGACCGCCCGATCTTTCCATTAGATCAGGAACATATGCACACACTTTTGCATGTGTTCATATAGCATTAGAAATCATTTAAGGACAATGGATGCTTGCGGATGATGGATGAGTAGACGGATGATTGGACGGTAGGATACATTCTTCTTGACATGGAGATTTCTGGGACGAAATCCTTTAAGGAGGGGAGAATGTAACACCCCATAATTTTAAACATGACATCAGAGATAATTAAATAATAATTAGTATTTAAAAGAAGAATTTGGTGAAATGGGTTACGCTATTGTGTTCGTCTTAGAATTCTACTTGAGATAGAGTCCGAGTTTTCGTAAAACGGATACCGTATGAGGAAGATATGGACGATAGAAGTTGGGCAGAAAAATCAGAAAACGGGCTCGGATAATTGGCGCACTAGTGAAGTGCGCCAGAACAAAAATGTACTGGCGCACTTGGGAAGTTCGCCAGAACAAAAATGTACTGGCGCACTTGGGAAGTGCGCCCATGCCAAGGCAAAACCTGCACAGAATTCTGGAGAGTTCTCTGATGACGTGTTCTTCAGGGATTGGTTGGATGATGTATCTTTTGAGCTGTGTGGTTCTGATGATCTCCAATCTAATCTAAAGGCCCTAATTTACCTAATAAACCTATAAAAACACACCTAGACCTAATCCTAATTTCATTACACTAATCCATTGCGCCTCCACACTACCCTAACCTAAATCAAAACTAGCCTCTCTTCTCTTCCCCAAAGCAAATCAGAATTGGAGTATTAAAATTGGAAGATAAGAATCAAATTCTACAACAATAGTTTAGCTAATCAAAATTCAGATCTATTCTCTCTTCTTAATCCTATCGCTATGAGTCTAAGTTACTTTCATATATAATTAATTTAAAAGTGATTGTGATAGGATTGTAAATTGGATTCTATGAACATGCCTGTAAGATGAACCAAATCAAGTTTGTGAATTCTTATCTTTAGGATTCCAAAGTAGTGTTATCATATGCCTATTAGATCTATTTGTTCTATGTCAGTTCATATTCCATATGCCTATTGGATCTATTTTATTGTTCTATTCCAGTTCATAATTCATATGCCTATTTTTATGCCAGTTTTGATGTTGATTCTCTTCCCTACCTCTATTCCTTTTTATTTTATGAGATTAGGCTAACTTCGAGCCTAACATATTACATTGAATTATACGTACGAATGACATGGGAACATTGGGAAAAAGTTTGGGAAAATATTGATTAATATGTAATTAGGCATAAATTGATTCGTAAACACGTAGTTGATTTGGGGCATAATTATGGGTAACTTGTATACATGAGATTTGGCATAAGTTGGGTGTGGGCATAATTGGATATAATTTGTATACATGAAGTTTGGCATAAATTGTTAATAACAATGAACGCAATTTGATTTGGGTGTAAATTGGCATAACATGCATACATAAGATTATAGGCCTATTTTGGATTAAAATTATGAACATAATTTAGATTGGAAATTATGGGTAATTGGGATATAATTTAATGTAAGATTTAAAGTTGGAACTTGAATCAAGAAAGTGATAATGAACGCCTAAGACACGAGGTTAGAATCAAAATGCGGTATAAGACTGCCCGGAATCGCCCGACACATCCAGCAACCACAATTTTGTAATCTAATGTGAGAGGTCAAAGGCAGAAATTAGATTTGTAATAATGCAAAGACACGAGGTTTGGATTGCGGTATAAGACTGCCCGGAACCGCCCGGCATATCCAACAACCGCAAAACGACAATCTAATATGGGAGGTCTTGCAAGATTACGGTTATAATGAATTAATGAACACTTAACCTAGATAAGACATGTAGTAAGACTTGGGGGTTAAGTGGGTGACATAGGTGACATATGAAATATAATTTGAAGCACTTAACCATGATAAAACATGTAAGAACACATGGGAATAAGAAGGGGTTAAGTGGGAATTCCTAGTGGGGACCAAGCTTAGGAGGGAAGCTTGTGTCAAGTGTGTGGACCCTTTTCATTATCGCTATTTGGAGTGGGATTATGGTTTTACTTCTATGTACTCTGATAATAATTTTGTACAAGATAGATATTTGTGTACTTGACTATGGTTTGTGGTTTTGATGTTGTAACCAAACACGTTTTTCTTTACCGCTACAATGAATAAATTTTGAATTTTCTTAAGTACCATTTATATATCTGCCTTGTGATATTCTGTTCTATATTCTTATAATACTCCATGAAAGTTAATGCATTCCCTTATTGAGTAACATTAATGGACGTGTGTTATTACACTTTTTATCAAAATAAGTTGTTTTACAACGAGAAGAAAGAAGTGAAAGAAATTATAATGGTTTTAATATAACCAAAATTTTCCAACATATGAATTGGAATGGGTTTGAATGGAAATATTCTTCGGAATATTTCGATATTGGATTATGCGACAATACAGATATTATTGAGGAATTTGAAAGATATAAATATCGTTATTCCCAATACGATATCTGTTAGTTTTAGAATTTGATATCGAATATAAGTCGATATAATTTCTATTCGGAGCCTTGTATTTAGTATCAAATTGGATTTTGGGTTTGTCGTGAATAGTGTCTTTAATAACACCGTTCTTAAACCCAGCTGAGAAAAGAATAAATCTTTTAATTAAGATAAATGAAGTTTTCCAATTTATAGTTATAAATTGGAATTAATGGAAGATGACTTTGGGTTCATTGTGAATGATGTTTTAAATAACATTTGTTCTTAAAACTCAACTAATAGTGAAGATATGATTTTAATTTATAAATCTTTTTATTAAGATTAATGGAAATTTTCCAAAGCAAAGTTTTCCAATTTAATATATTAAATTAGAATTGAATGGAATTCGATTTGGTAATAATTGAGAGGAGCTTCTGTGAAGGAAGACCATTACTATATATGGAATTTAAAAGGCTTCGCCGTTATTCCGTTCATATTATTAGTCTGATATGGAAATTCATATTGATTACGACTAATCTGATTTCCGTGAGGATTCCATTTTGATGGAATATTATTTTTGGGTTTATCATGAACTGTGTTTTAAGTGACATTGGTTCTTTAATCCAATTAAAGACAGGATTGATTTCCTAAAGTTGAATAATCATTAAATAATGATTTTTGGGAAGATTAAAACCAAGATGAAGTTTTAATGATATCTTTAAGTAGATTAAAAAAGAGAATGGAATAATTATATTTATCGAATTTAAGAAATAATTGAGAATGGAGTACGACCGGTTCTACTCCTTGCGATAGTTAATCTTTAATTAGATTTGAACATGAAATGGTAATTAATTTTACCAACAACACAGTGGGCGTTAGATATAAAGTAGTACCAGTTTTGCTCCATGGGATGAACATGTTGGGATTGGGATAATAGAAAAATAAATGATTACTTCGATAAGGCTCGCTAATCCCTACTAGTTAATAAACCTTGTTTTTGTTTAGATTGTGAAAAGATATAATAAAATCTTTTGAAAATGATATCCAATGAAAGATTAAATTGTAAGTTCAAAAGAACTTATCTTTGATAAAATTAATGAGAACCTTTTCCCTAAGATATGAATATTTAAATAAAAGAGTATTCCGGATTTGAATGAGGCGTATGATGTGTTTTTATAACACTTGATTGTAAAATACACGAGTTATTCTGAAATACCGGGCTTATCCCATTCTGAATAACTGATACCACGACTGAAAGCCTATGATATGAAGACGGTGGTTGAAGACCAGAGATCTTCACATCGTTTGGATGATTACTAATGTCTTGATTGGGACGTACACCCAAGACGAGGTAATACGTGGTGATCATCCAGACTTACTTGGAGATCGACCGGATATGTGAGGGTCTCTCTTCTGTATTGGACATATGGGACGAGTAATAAGGTGCCTTCGGTTTCATTCAGACCCAGAACGGACCTGCAAACAGATGTGTGTATGACATTGTATTCCGTTATGATGTATTCGTTGATCCCTGCTAAATATATATCTGTTTGGTGGCGGAGAATTTATTCTCTTGCTTAATACCCTTCTCTGAGACATACGAGCTTAGAGGTTAGATATTGGTGGAAATCAATGGTATGGTATGGATTAACAATGTGGCATGCTGAGATGCATGGATCAAGGGTTTTGTTGAAAATCATAACTTTGTGGTTGATGAATAAAACACAGCTTTAAGTAGCACAGCTTTGTGTAGCGTTAAGTTGCGAGCTTCACTCCTCGGTATGAACCTAAAACGGGGTTAGGACTACAGGGAAATGGACTTATGTTACTTTCTAGCTACGAGTAACGTCATGGTATAAAGCCCAGACATTTTGCTCATGTGGATGTTGGAAAAACTTCATGATGGAAAGCGAGGTACCTCGTATATGATTTGAGTCCCTAGTGGCTCTTGAGTGGTCGAACGTATTGACCCATTTTGCAGTTTCGATTAAACCGACTAACATGTAGTTTATGGTATAACTAATCATCGATGGATGACCGGCCCTGAAGATCCAAGAGGTTGCCTAGAGTGTGTACCCCAGAGGCATTGGTAAAGTGTCTCGAAATTGGAAGGAACATCCCTTGCCTTGGTTCATAGGTGGAAACACAATTTCCAATATGCAATTTTACGATTTTAGTTGTAAACCTATATGACGACGTAATATAATGGTACCTACGCCGCCTATGATTGATACATTTTGTAATAACCCGGAAAATCTGGGCCAGTTTAAAATTTTTATTTTGGCAATTTTAGTGAATTTTGATTATTTATAATGAAATATTTTAAATAATATCGACGAGAAATTTAGTTTGAATATAATTCGAACGTATATATTATACGCGTCGTCGTTAGAATATAAATAATTATTTAAAATTATAAAAGGAATTGAAAATGGCGCGGTAGTTCGATAATTCGATTTCAAACTTCGATTGAATGTACCGGGTGCAAAACAATCCGGATTTTAGTGAAACCAAAAAGGATAGGATCTAATTGATAATATCTTTCTATCGAATCCGGGAAATCGAGATTTCATAGCGGAAATCAAAAGATATGTCCAGTTGAAAATTCTGAATAGTCGCTATAGAATTTCGGCCCTTAAAAATAGCCATTTTGCAAAAGACCTCGGATTTCGACGAAACCAGTTTTGTTGGGTCCGTGGTGTCAAATTATTGCTAGGTTTCAAATTTCATAATTTTTAGAATCAATATGTGAGCGTGGCAAAGGAAAACGCGTTTGACCGGTTTTAGTTGATTTTAATCGACTGGAAAATGGCCATTTATAAACGGTCTCAGAATTCGACGAAACTAGTTTTGTTAGGACCATATCGTCAATACGAAGCTAGAAAATATTTTTCTGGAATTTTTCTAGTTAGTATGTGACCCCGGTAAATTGAAATGTACGTTTAAAATTCAATATAATGATTTAAATGTAAATTCAACTGGAACTGATTGTAACGATCAAATCAGCTAGCGATACATATCCCATTGTGTTCGGGATGGGGGTAAAACGCTATGGACGGCAGGCGGTGGGCCTCGTTTCGAGGTCGTATGTAAAAGTCAATTTTTTTTTGAAAAATTAAATAATAAAATAATAAAAATAAATTTTAATTCCCCCCCTTTATCTTCCTTTCTGCCCCCCCTTCGTTTTAATTTCAAACGAAAAGAAAAAAAAACCCTAAAAACCTATCGACAGCTGCCCCCCTTTGAAGCGCCGCCGCCGCCCATCACCGCACCCCCCTCCCTCGTACGTCGAACTCCCACTGAAGCCGCAACCCCCGAAGCCCCCCCCCCAGATCGCACGAGCTCCGACGAAGCCCCCCCTCGTTCGCGACGCTGAAGCCGCCGACCCCTCGAAGCAGCTCCGCCTGCCGCTGACGACATCTTCTTCCCCCCCCCCCTTCGCAGCTAATCGGTGAGCATTTTTTTTTATTTATTCTGTAAAAACTGATTTGTTTAAAAATTAAAACTGATTTGAAAATGAAATTAAAACTGATTTGTTTAAAAATTAAAACTGATTTGAAAAAAAATTAAAACTGATTTGAAAATGATTTTTAAACTGATTTTATAACTGATTTGTTTAAAAGTTAAAACAGATTTTTTGAAAGATTTAAAAACTGATTTTTAAAAAGGTTTTAAAGGATTTGAATTTTGAAAAGTAAAAGATTTGAATTTTGAAAAGTAAAAGATTTGAATTTTGAAAAGTAAAAGATTTAAACTTTAAAAAGTAAAAGAAAAGATTTGATCTTTGAAAGGGAAAAGGCGGAATCTATATTTTTGAAATTCGATTTTTATATATTGAATAGCGACGTCAAAACTCGATTTTTATATATTGAAAGTCGAAGTAAAAATCAGATTTTTATATATTGAAAGTCGAAGGAAAAATCAGATTTTTATATATTGAAAGTCGAAGGAAAAATCAGATTTTTATATATTGAAAGCCGAAGGAAAAATCAGATTTTTATATATTGAAAGTCGAAGTAAAAATCAGATTTTTATATATTGAAAGTCGAAGTAAAAATCATATTTTTATATATTGAATAGCATCGTAAAAATTCGATTTTTACATATGTAGAGAATACGGGCGAAAGCGACAAAAAGGCGAGGTCGACGAAGAATTCTGCAAAAGAAGAGTCAAGATAATTGGATAGCTATTGGTGAGAATTTCTCACTCTTCAATTTCATTTCTAGTTATATATATATATATATATATATATATATATATACTAGGATGCAGACGGTGCTTAGTAGCACCCGACACAATCGTCCACAGACCATGGACTTGTTTGTTTGGTTGCATAGATTAGTTTGATGATTTGATTTGAATTTGGTTGTTTGGTGAATATGATTGATGTGTGAATGGCGTGGGCCTTCACTAGACCGGGGATAAGGCTAGGCCTCGTCCCGTTTCTAGTATCGTGCCGTTATGCCGCCGAAATTTTCTAAAATATGTTAGAAAATAAAAATATCATTTTATTTGTGTAAATGAATAATAGAAATTCATATGTTGGAATAAAATGTTTTATCGTTAAAAATATAATTTTTAACGTGAATATGAATATAGTGAAAGTGAATAAAATAAATATTCATTTACAAACCAGACGGTCTGTTTATGTACACCTATTTGAAGGACATTGATTGGGTCGATAAATTTTACACATCGCCCAACTGCACAAATAAAATATGCGTTTGATTGTTTGAAACCCCACACGGGTGTTGGGATGAAATTTGAAGTTCACTCATCCTGATTGATTAAATATGTCGATCGATTGATTGACAGGCTGTTATAAGCGTTAGATATCTATATTTGATGCTTATACAGTGTAGTGCACTTTGGTTGATGGTTGATTATTTTTCAATGCTATTATATGTGTGTAATGCATGAAAATCCATATAATTAACATTATATGGTGATTGATTGGGCCTCATTCCAATTTGAAAAATAAAGAATATTATAAAATAAAAGTTCATGTGTTGACAGTACTCATCCATTGAGATTGGTCATGTGTTGAACGAAATATTTTGATGATAACAACTATTTTGAAAATAGAAATTTATGAAGCCGTGTTGATTAGATTGACGCCATTTTGACGTGAACGATATTTATATCGATTTTATTCATTTTAAAATGAATATTGAAAAGTGATTTCGAAATCGAATATTTTGAAATGAATTGAATTGAAAACGATTTCGAAATGAATTGAATTGAAAACGATTTTGAAATGAATTGAATTGAAAACGATTTTGAAATGAATTGAATTGAAAACGGTTTCGAAATGAATTGAATTGAAAACGATTTCGAAATGAATTGAATTGAAAACGATTTCGAAATGAATTGAATTGAAAACGAATTCAAATTGAATTGAAAGTGAATTGAAATGAATTCAAATTGAATTAAAATTTGAATTGAATAGAAATGAATTTTAAAACGAATTTATAAAGAAGAATTCAATTTTGATTGAATTGAAAAGAAAGTTGGAATTGCTTTTGAAACGATTTTAAAACTATTTATATAATTCGTTTTAAATAGAAATCGACGAAATATATATTATATATATTATATATATAATATAATGGCCTGAATAGAACGCGCCGCGCCGCGGCAGTTCGTGAATTTCGACCATTTATTTCAAACGGACATTACGGGAGATCCGACCGTCGGATTCTCCTAAAACCGGAACCGTTGGGTTCGTATCGAAAAGAGCTTTCTAACAAATATTAGAAATTTGAAATCTAACGGTTGGATTTGGAATTATGTCCAAATCAAATTGGAAAAAGGTCGCTGTAAGTGCAGTTCGATGGCCATTGATGGAAATCGACTGTACGGGCCTTGATAAAATTATTAAAAATAGTAATAATTTGTGTAAAATCATAAGAAATGATTTGGGAAAAATTGGGATGAAAAACTCCATATTTGAAAAGATAAAAATAGATTTTTATCGAAATGAACTAGTTTTGAACTAGAAATATAATTCTATTTATTTTTAAATAAATAAATTCAATTTAAAAAGGGTTTTGAAAATAACCAGAATATCCAATGATTGCATTGGAGTGGAATTGAATCGAAATTGTCTTCGGAGTATTTCGATGTTGGAGTTCGTGATTATACAGGTGTTGTTATGGAAATTTGAAAGATATATATTTATATCGTTATTTCCAATACGACATTTGTTAGTCGTAGAATTTGATATTGAATATAAGCTGATATATTTTCTATTCAGAGCCTTGTATTGAATATCGAATGTGATTTGGGTTTGTCGTGAATGGTGTCTTCACTAACACTGTTCTTGAGCCCAGTTGAGAAAAGATTAAAACTTTTTATTTAGATTTAAAGAAGTGTACCAATTAAATGATATTTAATTGGAATTGAATTGATATTGATTTTTGGGTTTATCGTGAACAGTGTTTTAAATAACACCCGTTCTTTAACCCGATAATTAATGAATGTGATTTTGGGTTTATCGTGAACCGTGTTTTAAATGATACTGATTCTTTAACCCAGTTAAAGATTAAAACTAAGTGGAGTTTTAATGAATCTTTAAATAGATTGAAAAGATCGAGAATGGAGTATCACCAGTTTTACTCCAAGCGATAGTTAAATCTTTAATTAGATTTGAACGTGAAATGGTAATTGAATTACCGATAACACTGTGGTGTTAGATATGAAGTACTACCAGTTTTACTTCATGGGATGAATAGGTTGGGATTGGGAAAATAAAATAAATGATTACTTCGGTGTGGTTCGATAATCCCGACTAGTTTGAATTGATATTCAAAGGAGATTAAAGAATAAATTTAAAGAATTTATCTTGGATAAAATTAATGGGAACTTTTCCCAAATTATAGGAATATTTGAATAAAAGAATATTCTGAATTGGAATGAGGCGTATGTTGTGTTTGTGTAACACTTTTATAATATATACGCGAGTTATTCAGAAAGACCGGGTTTATCTCATTCTGAATAACTGATTCGACGTGGTGTCGAAGATGAAGACGGTGGTCAAAGACCAGAAGTCTTCACGTCGTTTGGATAATTACTGATGATCTTGATTGGGCTGTACACCCAAGAAGATGGAAACAGTTGGTGATCGTCCAGACGTACTTGGAGATCGATGGATATGCGGGGTACTAGGTGCCTCCGGTTTCGTTCAGACCCAGAACGGACTTGTAAATGGACTGTGTGTCTGACATTGGATTTTAGTCTGTGTGCTTGATTTCTATTAAATATATATCTGTTTGGCGGCGGAGAATTTATTCTCTTGCTTAACGCCCTTCCCTGAGACGTACGAGCTCAGAGGTTATATATTGATGGATATCAAACGCATGGAGTGAATTGCCTGTGTGGCATGCCTAAGTGGCAATTGATCAAGGCTTCTGTTGAAAAGCAAAGTCTTGTGGTGATGATCAAAGCACAGCCTGTGTGGCACAGCTTTGTGTAACGTGACTTCGCGGATTTCACACCCGGTATGAACCAAAACGGGAGATGGACCTCAGGGAGGGCATGCGTTTCCTTCTAGCTAAAAAGTGGCGTCAGTGGTTTTACACGCCCTGACGAGTTTGACTTATGTGGTTGTTGCTGTTGCGAGGCGCCTCGGATATATCGGTCGTTCTCGAACCGACGGAGTCATTTGTTGGCTCATTGACACCCCAAAGGGTGGGGAAACGCAGTGTTCAGGCATTTTAATCCACATCGGTGGACCGGCCCTGACGATCCAAGGGCCCACCTGTGTCTGGGTCCTGAGACACGGGCTAGAGCGTCTCGAATCGGTTGAGGACTATCTTTTGCCTCGGTTCATAGACGGAAATCCAATTTCCAAATACGTGACATTTGCGGTTTTAATTGTAGAACTAGTATGGCGACATGATATATGGTACCCATGCCGCCTATGATTGATACTTATGATTTGAAGTTGTTTTATACACTATGCACTTATAATAGTATCAAACGATTTGTTTTAACCGTATCAAGCATTCTTTGGCTGTTATAAGGGAAAACCATATCCTCGGCTGCGTTGCATTGTGTGATGGGACCTGGGTCTTATAACAGCTTCATTTTTCTTTATTTAGCATTGCGCTGTTTGTTTTATGCACTGGTATTCTTGGGAGGAAACCCGTTCCGTGTTATACGGCGTGGTCCCTTGATTTACCTAATGATTTAAAATAAAGATTAATAACTGTTTTAGTTCTCACACCAGTCCCATGACTGACCTGGAGTTTATTGTTTTAACCTAAACTCTGGGTGTCCCTATTTTGACACGGGCAGCTAGTAGTTTTGGTTTTGCAGATTTATATTCACAGGATCCTGGTTTACAGCTGGAATGATATCCGGAAAGCTTTGTATCCGTATATCTCTTCTAGTTGTGTATTGTATTATTTTCCGCTGCTATGTATTTTAATGTAATTTAAATCTCTGATATTTCTGTGTAATATTCATTTTTACTCTGTATATTCTTGTAATCTGATGCATTGTTGTAATATGCAATGAAATGTTCTTTTATATGCGTTCTGATTTGTCGTGTTCGAAAACGATAGGGCGTTTTCGAACGGTCTGGGTCGGTTTAGCGACTGGTTCGGACCGAGCGAAATTCCTTCTCGTCACAGTTGGTATCAGAGCTTTGGTTTACAAAGCAGAGAACGAGACACATTAGAACCATACGAAAGAATTCATCAGATATTGGATTAGTAATATCCAATTAGAATGACTTGTTAGAGATGGGATCAGTAGTATCCTAGAACGAGTGTGAAGAGTATATTTTTAAAATGAAAACAAATTTAGTTTTGAAAATCTAAATCACTTATTCGTATTTGATTATTTATTTATATTGATTAGGACAGTCCAGTATATAAAGATTTTGCATATACGCCTTGCAAACGTGTATTTGAAGTTTTAATATACTGGATAGATATAGAATCACACTCTAGTCGCCCGAAGATGATTCTGATGATAGTTCGAACATCATCAGAATTGGTATTCGTGTTTCGAAGGTGTAATATCTATATATTTCCTATTGACTGGTGTGAGAACCAAAAATTAGATAGGGCCTATTGTTGTGAATTGGCATCAAAAACATGATTTTTGTATATGTATCAAAATTATCAATTTGAAAACTCTAATCCACTAATTGATTGATGATTGTTTGTTCGATTATTGTTTGAATAATTAAAATTTGAACCATTTAGTTCATTTGAGTCAAATATTGAGTTTTATTGAAATTGGTCGCATTTGCTTGCATATACATATACTTACATTGAACAGGTCATAGCAAGGAGGCTAGAGCAGAGAATAAAATTTGTTTGCCCGACAAATAGGTACATGTTTACTACATAATTTCCTGTTTTGTTTGGGTGATGATGATTTTATGAGCCTATTGGCTAGCCGCTTGGCTTTTTCTTTTTCTTTTTGAGATCTAAAGGACCGGGGAAGCTATTTGAAATTCCCCGATGCTCCCGGTGCAGGGGAGGTTATGGCGAAATTTTTCGAAAATTGAGGGTGTTAGCCAAATTTTTGAAAATTTGAAAATTCTCAGAAACTGAAAAGTTGGAGAATGGAAGCCAGATCGAGCGTAGAGTTAATTAATCAAACCACTTTCGACTTTGTTCCTTTTCGGGGACGAAAAGTTTTAAGTGGGGGAGATTGTAATAACCCGGAAAATCTGGGCCAGTTTAAAATTTTTATTTTGGCAATTTTAGCGAATTTTGATTATTTATAATGAAATATTTTAAATAATATCGACGAGAAATTTAGTTTGAATATAATTCGAACGTATATATTATACGCGTCGTCGTTAGAATATAAATAATTATTTAAAATTATAAAAGGAATTGAAAATGGCGCGGTAGTTCGATAATTCGATTTCAAACTTCGATTGAATGTACCGGGTGCAAAACAATCCGGATTTTAGTGAAACCAAAAAGGATAGGATCTAATTGATAATATCTTTCTATCGAATCCGGGAAATCGAGATTTCATAGCGGAAATCAAAAGATATGTCCAGTTGAAAATTCTGAATAGTCGCTATAGAATTTCGGCCCTTAAAAATAGCCATTTTGCAAAAGACCTCGGATTTCGACGAAACCAGTTTTGTTGGGTCCGTGGTGTCAAATTATTGCTAGGTTTCAAATTTCATAATTTTTAGAATCAATATGTGAGCGTGGCAAAGGAAAACGCGTTTGACCGGTTTTAGTTGATTTTAATCGACTGGAAAATGGCCATTTTATAAACGGTCTCAGAATTCGACGAAACTAGTTTTGTTAGGACCATATCGTCAATACGAAGCTAGAAAATATTTTTCTGGAATTTTTCTAGTTAGTATGTGACCCCGGTAAATTGAAATGTACGTTTAAAATTCAATATAATGATTTAAATGTAAATTCAACGGGAACTGATTGTAACGATCAAATCAGCTAGCGATACATATCCCATTGTGTTCGGGATGGGGGTAAAACGCTATGGACGGCAGGCGGTGGGCCTCGTTTCGAGGTCGTATGTAAAAGTCAATTTTTTTTTGAAAAATTAAATAATAAAATAATAAAAATAAATTTTAATTCCCCCCCTTTATCTTCCTTTCTGCCCCCCCCCCCCCCCCCCCCGTTCGTTTTAATTTCAAACGAAAAGAAAAAAACCCTAAAACCTATCGACAGCCGCCTCCCTTTGAAGCGCCGCCGCCGCCCATCACCGCACCCCCCTCCCTCGTACGTCGAACTCCCACTGAAGCCGCAACCCCCGAAGCCCCCCCCAGATCGCACGAGCTCCGACGAAGCCCCCCCTCGTTCGCGACGCTGAAGCCGCCGACCACTCGAAGCAGCTCCACCTGCCGCCGACGACATCTTCTTCCCCCCCCCCTTCGCAGCTAATCGGTGAGCATTTTTTTTTTATTCTGTAAAAACTGATTTGTTTAAAAATTAAAACTGATTTGAAAATGAAATTAAAACTGATTTGAAAAAAAATTAAAACTGATTTGAAAATGATTTTTAAACTGATTTTATAACTGATTTGTTTAAAAGTTAAAACAGATTTTTTGAAAGATTTAAAAACTGATTTTTAAAAAAGGTTTTAAAGGATTTGAATTTTGAAAAGTAAAAGATTTGAATTTTGAAAAGTAAAAGATTTGAATTTTGAAAAGTAAAAGATTTAAACTTTAAAAAGTAAAAGAAAAGATTTGATCTTTGAAAGGGAAAAGGCGGAATCTATATTTTTGAAATTCGATTTTTATATATTGAATAGCGACGTCAAAACTCGATTTTTATATATTGAAAGTCGAAGTAAAAATCAAATTTTTATATATTGAAAGTCGAAGGAAAAATCAGATTTTTATATATTGAAAGTCGAAGGAAAAATCAGATTTTTATATATTGAAAGCCGAAGGAAAAATCAGATTTTTATATATTGAAAGTCGAAGTAAAAATCAGATTTTTATATATTGAAAGTCAAAGTAAAAATCATATTTTTATATATTGAATAGCATCGTAAAAATTCGATTTTTACATATGTAGAGAATACGGGCGAAAGCGACAAAAAGGCGAGGTCGACGAAGAATTCTGCAAAAGAAGAGTCAAGATAATTGGATAGCTATTGGTGAGAATTTCTCACTCTTCAATTTCATTTCTAGTTATATATATATATACTAGGATGCAGACGGTGCTTAGTAGCACCCGACACAATCGTCCACAGACCATGGACTTGTTTGTTTGGTTGCATAGATTAGTTTGATGATTTGATTTGAATTTGGTTGTTTGGTGAATATGATTGATGTGTGAATGGCGTGGGCCTTCACTAGACCGGGGATAAGGCTAGGCCTCGTCCCGTTTCTAGTATCGTGCCGTTATGCCGCCGAAATTTTCTAAAATATGTTAGAAAATAAAAATATCATTTTATTTGTGTAAATGAATAATAGAAATTCATATGTTGGAATAAAATGTTTTATCGTTAAAAATATAATTTTTAACGTGAATATGAATATAGTGAAAGTGAATAAAATAAATATTCATTTACAAACCAGACGGTTTGTTTATGTACACCTATTTGAAGGACATTGATTGGGTCGATAAATTTTACACATCGCCCAACTGCACAAATAAAATATGCGTTTGATTGTTTGAAACCCCACACGGGTGTTGGGATGAAATTTGAAGTTCACTCATCCTGATTGATTAAATATGTCGATCGATTGATTGACAGGCTGTTATAAGCGTTAGATATCTATATTTGATGCTTATACAGTGTAGTGCACTTTGGTTGATGGTTGATTATTTTTCAATGCTATTATATGTGTGTAATGCATGAAAATCCATATAATTAACATTATATGGTGATTGATTGGGCCTCATTCCAATTTGAAAAATAAAGAATATTATAAAATAAAAGTTCATGTGTTGACAGTACTCATCCATTGAGATTGGTCATGTGTTGAACGAAATATTTTGATGATAACAACTATTTTGAAAATAGAAATTTATGAAGCCGTGTTGATTAGATTGACGCCATTTTGACGTGAACGATATTTATATCGATTTTATTCATTTTAAAATGAATATTGAAAAGTGATTTCGAAATCGAATATTTTGAAATGAATTGAATTGAAAACGATTTCGAAATGAATTGAATTGAAAACGATTTTGAAATGAATTGAATTGAAAACGATTTTGAAATGAATTGAATTGAAAAAGGTTTTGAAATGAATTGAATTGAAAATGATTTCGAAATGAATTGAATTTAAAACGATTTCGAAATGAATTGAATTGAAAACGATTTCGAAATGAATTGAATTGAAAACGATTTCAAATTGAATTGAAAGTGAATTGAAATGAATTCAAATTGAATTAAAATTTGAATTGAATAGAAATGAATTTTAAAACGAATTTATAAAGAAGAATTCAATTTTGATTGAATTGAAAAGAAAGTTGGAATTGCTTTTGAAACGATTTTAAAACTATTTATATAATTTGTTTTAAATAGAAATCGACGAAATATATATTATATATATTATATATATAATATAATGGCCTGAATAGAACGCGCCGCGCCGCGGCAGTTCGTGAATTTCGACCATTTATTTCAAACGGACATTACGGGACATCCGACCGTCGGATTCTCCTAAAACCGGAACCGTTGGGTTCGTATCGAAAAGAGCTTTCTAACAAATATTAGAAATTTGAAATCTAACGGTTGGATTTGGAATCATGTCCAAATCAAATTGGAAAAAGGTCGCTGTAAGTGCAGTTCGATGGCCATTGATGGAAATCGACTGTACGGGCCTTGATAAAATTATTAAAAATAGTAATAATTTGTGTAAAATCATTAGAAATGATTTGGAAAAAATTGGGATGAAAAACTCAATATTTGAAAAGATAAAAATAGATTTTTATCGAAATGAACTAGTTTTGAACTAGAAATATAATTCTATTTATTTTTAAATAAATAAATTGAATTTAAAAAGAGTTTTGAAAATAACCAGAATATCCAATGATTGCATTGGAGTGGAATTGAATCGAAATTGTCTTCAGAGTATTTCGATGTTGGAATTCGTGATTATACAGGTGTTGTTATGGAAATTTGAAAGATATATATTTATATCGTTATTTCCAATACGACATTTGTTAGTCGTAGAATTTGATATTGAATATAAGCTGATATATTTTCTATTCAGAGCCTTGTATTGAATATCGAATGTGATTTGGGTTTGTCGTGAATGGTGTCTTCACTAACACTGTTCTTGAGCCCAGTTGAGAAAAGATTAAATCTTTTTATTTAGATTTAATGAAGTGTACCAATTAAATGATATTTAATTGGAATTGAATTGATATTGATTTTTGGGTTTATCGTGAACAGTGTTTTAAATAACACCCGTTCTTTAACCCGATAATTAATGAATGTGATTTTGGGTTTATCGTGAACCGTGTTTTAAATGAAACTGATTCTTTAACCCAGTTAAAGATTAAAACTAAGTGGAGTTTTAATGAATCTTTAAATAGATTGAAAAGATCGAGAATGGAGTATCACCAGTTTTACTCCAAGCGATAGTTAAATCTTTAATTAGATTTGAACGTGAAATGGTAATTGAATTACCGATAACACTGTGGTGTTAGATATGAAGTACTACCAGTTTTACTTCATGGGATGAATAGGTTGGGATTGGGAAAATAAAATAAATGATTACTTCGGTGTGGTTCCATAATCCCGACTAGTTTGAATTGATATTCAAAGGAGATTAAAGAATAAATTTAAAGAATTTATCTTGGATAAAATTAATGGGAACTTTTCCCAAAGTACAGGAATATTTGAATAAAAGAATATTCTGAATTGGAATGAGGCGTATGTTGTGTTTGTGTAACACTTTTATAATATATACGCGAGTTATTCAGAAAGACCGGGTTTATCCCATTCTGAATAACTGATTCGACGTGGTGTCGAAGATGAAGACGGTGGTCGAAGACCAGAAGTCTTCACGTCGTTTGGATAATTACTGATGATCTTGATTGGGCTGTACACCCAAGAAGATGGAAACAGTTGGTGATCGTCCAGACGTACTTGGAGATCGATGGATATGCGGGGTACTAGGTGCCTCCGGTTTCGTTCAGACCCAGAACGGACTTGTAAATGGACTGTGTGTCTGACATTGGAGTTTAGTCTGTGTGCTTGATTTCTATTAAATATATATCTGTTTGGCGGCGGAGAATTTATTCTCTTGCTTAACGCCCTTCCCTGAGACGTACGAGCTCAGAGGTTATATATTGATGGATATCAAACGCATGGAGTGAATTGCCTGTGTGGCACGCCTAAGTGGCAATTGATCAAGGCTTCTGTTGAAAAGCAAAGTCTTGTGGTGATGATCAAAGCACAGCCTGTGTGGCACAGCTTTGTGTAACGTGACTTCGCGGATTTCACACCCGGTATGAACCAAAACGGGAGACGGACCTCGGGGAGGGCATGCGTTTCCTTCTAGCTAAAAAGTGGCGTCAGTGGTTTTACACGCCCTAACGAGTTTGACTTATGTGGTTGTTGCTGTTGCGAGGCGCCTCGGATATATCGGTCGTTCTCGAACCGATGGAGTCATTTGTTGGCTCATTGACACCCCAAAGGGTGGGGAAACGCAGTGTTCAGGCATTTTAATCCACATCGGTGGACCGACCCTGACGATCCAAGGGCCCACCTGTGTCTGGGTCCTGAGACACGGGCTAGAGCGTCTCGAATCGGTTGAGGACTATCTTTTGCCTCGGTTCATAGACGGAAATCCAATTTCCAAATACGTGACATTTGCGGTTTTAATTGTAGAACTAGTATGGAGACATGATATATGGTACCCATGCCGCCTATGATTGATACTTATGATTTGAAGTTGTTTTATACACTATGCACTTATAATAGTATCAAACGATTTGTTTTAACCGTATCAAGCATTCTTTGGCTGTTATAAGGGAAAACCCTATCCTCGGCTGCGTTGCATTGTGTGATGGGACCTAGGTCTTATAACAGCTTCATTTTTCTTTATTTAGCATTGCGCTGTTTGTTTTATGCACTGGTATTCTTGGGAGGAAACCCGTTCCGTGTT
Organism: Allium sativum; assembly: GCA_030737875.1. Taxonomy (NCBI): domain Eukaryota; kingdom Viridiplantae; phylum Streptophyta; class Magnoliopsida; order Asparagales; family Amaryllidaceae; genus Allium; species Allium sativum. The sequence goes on from CM060924.1 coordinate 385,087,728, forward strand.
ATACGGCGTGGTCCCTTGATTTACCTAATGATTTAAAATAAAGATTAATAACTGTTTTAGTTCTCACACCAGTCCCATGACTGACCTGGAGTTTATTGTTTTAACCTAAACTCTGGGTGCCCCTATTTTGACACGGGCAGCTAGTAGTTTTGGTTTTGCAGATTTATATTCACAGGATCCTGGTTTACAGCTGGAATGATATCCGGAAAGCTTTGTATCCGTATATCTCTTCTAGTTGTGTATTGTATTATTTTCCGCTGCTATGTATTTAAATGTAATTTAAATCTCTGATATTTCTGTGTAATATTCATTTTTACTCTGTATATTCTTGTAATCTGATGCATTGTTGTAATATGCAATGAAATGTTCTTTTATATGCGTTCTGATTTGTCGTGTTCTCAAACGATAAGGCGTTTTCGAATGGTCTGGGTCGGTTTAGCGACTGGTTCGGACCGAGCGAAATTCCTTCTCGTCACACATTTATATTTGAAGTTGATTTCTTCACTTACAGTGTAACGGCCCGGATTTCGCCCGACCCCAATCGATCGCAAGATCAATCAAGACCATTCAAAACCTGCGTACATTAAAGCTGGTAACAGAGCCAGGTTAGCTCAAATCTTTGGGGTACAATTCATTAGAACACTCATCGGAGGTTGGATTAGTAATATCCAATAAGAATACTCATTAGAGATAGGATCAGCAGTATCCTAGAATGAGAATACTCATTAGAGATAGGGTTAGCAATGCCCTAGAATGAGTCAGAGTGAAGAAGAGTTCATAATTAATGTAACACCCCACTTCCATTAATGTCACTCACTAAGGGAATGCATTAACTTCCATGGAGGTTTTAAGTGAATATAGAACAGAAAAATTACAACAAGATAGATACTAAGTAGTACTTGAAAACTAAAACTTCATTTTATTGCAGCAGAATTTAAACATGTTTGTTACATCATAAAAACCATAAATCAGAGTCAAGTACAATATCCATCTTGATCAAATAAAATACATAATCCGATTTCATAAATAGCCATAAAAAAAAGATAACAAGCTGGACTTTACTTCAACGGTCCAAGCTTTCTGTAACAACCCGTATTTTTGAATAACATGTTATAACATAAATCAAGGCAGAATTAAACTGTAAAATCTGAATCAAGGGAAACGGGCTAGGCCATTGCGTTCGTCTCGGAAAAATACGCGAAATAGAGTCCGAGTTTTCGAAAATCGGAGTCCGTATGACCAAGATATGGCCTCGCGAAGTTTCACGAAAAATTCAAATTCAAAACAGATTCAGAAAATTCAATTTTCAGAAGTGGCGGGAAAATTCCCGCCAGACCCAGGGGGGTCGACCTGGGGTCGACTGGGGAGTCGACCTCCCCCCCCCCAGGTCGATTGGGGAGTCGACCCCAGGGTCGACCTGGGTGTCGACCTGCCTGGTCGGCCCAGGCAGCCTGGTGCACCATTCTGGCTGTTTTGACCTGTTTGTTTGCTTGTGACGGGATTTGATGGCTTGGATTGAATCTAGGGTTAATCCTATGGCTAATACTATCCTAATCTTCTATAAAAAGACCCCTAAACCTAGCCTAAATCACTATTATTCAATCCTACAACTAAACTATGTCAAATTGATTCCTCTCATGGCCTCCACTCTCATGCTAAAATTTCTAAATTATTTATATGAGAGATTTTGAGTGCATACAAGTGTTTTCAAGCTTGTATGAGTGTTCTTAGTTTGCATTCAAGTCAAGTTGCAACATTTCTATTTCAAAGCAAGGATTTTTATTGATTTGGCTCAAGGGTTTTTCATTTGGAGCTTGCATATTTGGGTGATTGCATAAGGGCTTCGTCTCAATCTTTTAATAACTATTTATTTGTGTCTTCATAGCATTGTAAGCCCTTTTCTACTTTCTTTCTTTGAATTCTAAAGTTAAATGAATGTTGCAAGTTTGGGATTGATCATTATGATATGCAAGTTTGGTTGATCATTATATGCAAGTTTAGTTGATCATTATATGCAAGTTTGGTTGATCAATATATGCAAGTTTGGATGATCATTATGAAAGTTGGTTTAATCATCATGTATGACACATGTTGCTATGTTATGCAAGTTTGGGTTGATCATGTTATCATGTTATGCAAGTTAAACTTGATGTTGTGAGCATAAAGCTCCAAGTTTTATATTAAAGGTTGCATTTTGGCAACATGAAAGTTATCATAACCCTTATGATAACTTGCATGTGAGGCTAAATGCGAAATTCTAGCAACTTCTACATGTCATTCATCACCATGTATCACTCATATGCTAAGTTTGGTTTTATGCATGCTTTTGAAGCCTAATGATGCAACATGCAAGTATATGAACACATGTACATCTCATATGCCACCATGTTAAACTTGTGGCTTCAACACCTTTTTGTCATGATTATGCCAAGTTCCCTATTTTATCCTTTATGCGTTGTTGCGATTATGTAAACGATGGGATTACGTTGGGATTGGGTAACATTATGACATAAACATGGTTTTTATAACATGACGTGATATGTTAACTTGTAATTATGTTTTGGAAACATAATGGACATGACTCTTAGAAAATATGAGTGTGGCCAACTCGAGGTTGGGTTGAGTTTGTAGCATAAATCTACCCGGACCCGCCCGGCTTAACTAGTGGCTACAAACAATAGGACCCAATGTGAGAAGTTGGTCATGTTGTGCTCGAACCCGAGGTTAGATCTAGTTGTGGTGTAAAGCTACCCGGACCCGCCCGGCTTAACTAGTAACCACAACAAAGTCTAATGTGAGAGGTTAAAGCACATTAAGTTAATTAATGCCTCCTGATTAGGGTTAAGTCATGGTCCACTTAATACTTAATCAATTTGGGCTGGATGGGTTAATCGGGGTTAAGTCAGGGACCTTGGGTACGCTTAACCAATTTAACCCACGTTTGGATCGGGTTAACCACATTTAACCCGTTAAGAAACCCTAGTTGCGTGGTCCTTTTCAGCAGTAACCTTCTAGATAGTATCATAAGACCCTAGGACTAGGATAGGGTGGGGCACGATTACTGGGCTGATTGTAAGAGACCAAAAGAGACGGCTGAATGATGCACCGGTTGTTCAGGCGGACCATGGTCGTGCACATTAAGTCCGGAGTTGAACATGGGGGCCGGTAGGTTTAGACTGTGCATCCTAGAATGGTTTCTGACTGTTACACCGTAGGGCCTGATACACCCTAGGGGTGGACCCTGCACAGTCAACTACATTACATGATTAAGCCGTATGACACCGACACTTGACGAGTTAGGCTTATAGGGAGCCGATCAACTAGACCGAGTAGTTGGACCTTGATTTAGGTCACCTCATGATATTGGGCCAAGCTTGGGCCAAGGGATCAATTCTTGTTTTTACTTGACATGTTAGAATGCTAGTACACCCGTGGTGCAAAACTTAACCTTGATTATGCGATGACACTTTTATCTATCTTGTTAGTTAATCATCATGCCAGTATGTTGTTATCCTTATGTTCATCTCAGCTTCTCATGCCAGTTAACTTTATTAGTTCATAGACGGATAGTAGTAGGGCTTACCAGTCTTTTTGACTGACCTATTTTCTTTCGCCTCTTTTCTTCCGTTTCCCCCCCCCCCCCCCCCTCAGGTCCTCAGGGTGGGAACATTGGACCTTAGCTTGGATCTTTACAGCTTGCTTTCTGGATTTGCTCATGTACAGTTTTGGACATTGAGCTAGCTATGGTTTATCACTTCACTTTGGGGATAGTACTTTATGTATTTCTATTTTTCAGTTTATGTTATTCTCTAGACTTTGTTGTTGGAAAATAATGACCAAGTACTCTGTTGTAACTTAACTATGGTTTTGAAATGCTAGTTTTATCCGCTGCTTTATTTACTCTGTTTTACTTATATGTTCTGTCTTGTGATATCTGCATGCATGTCTACCTTGTTTAACGCCCCTCCAAAGCCAATGTACTTGCAAGAGTTACCTTGGCGGAGGTGGGGTGTTACATTTGGTATCAGAGCATAAGGTTTACAAGATTTGAGCAAAAGTGTTTTTAAAACTTACCTTTTGAAGAACTATTTTCAAAACCAATTAAGTATTTTCCAAGAAAAGTCTAGTTTATTTTAAAAGGCTATTCCCCAAAAGCCATAGCACTATCCTTCGTTTCTTCATTCTGAATCTATCTTTTTCTTCGTTTTAGTATGGCTGATCGCTTTAACATCCCGGAAGGCGTACAAGTACCCGTCTGGTTCCGGAGATTTATGGAGGCAAGGGCGAATGAAGCCGGCCCCGCGGCCATTCCTCCTCCTTCCCCCGTTGCTAACATCTCTCCTCCTCCCGTAGCTGAGGTTCCTCCTCCCCCTCAGCATACACAAGTGAATTTCGCGGAGCTTTGCAAAGACTTTAAGGCGATGGGTTGCAAGAATTTTGTCGGAACGGAGACTTCTGTGGAGGCAAGAAGCTGGTTAAAGGAAACTGAAGACCTCTTTGCTATCTTTGAGGTGGAAGATCGTAGGAAAGTTCTGCTGGCGGTATGGCTATCAAAAGGGGAAGCTGCTTATTGGTGGGTAGTCACCACCACTACTAGACCCATTGAGACTTGGGATGACTTTAGGAGAAGGTTTGGACTAAAGTTTCTATCATCGACTGAAGAGAATCTTCAGATGGAGAGCTTCCTATCTCTAAAGCAAGGGGACATGACAGTTAGGGAATACGTGGATATGTTTAATCAACTTGCTCAGTTCGGCCTAGAATTGGTAAACACAACTCAGAAGAAGGCCCTACACTTTGCTCTAGGATTGAATGAGCCATTGCGCAGTTTGGCCATGTCTCATATATCCATGGGGGCGACTTTCGAGAGTTTAGTGAATATGGCCCTGCTTCAAGAAGAAGATAAGAGTGGCAAGAAGGAGGTCAAGGCAAATGAGTCCCAAGGCAAGAAGGAAGATACCGAGAAAAGAGACAAGAACAATAAGAAGAGGAAATGCAACTTCTGTGGGATTACTGGACACATAGCCAAAGACGGTAGGAAGAAGAAAAGGAAGTTGGGGGGATGCTTTCATTGCGGACAGTCTGGACATTTTAGCAAGGATTGCCCTAAGAAGCAAGGACACGGGCAAGGACAAACTCAGCAAGTAAGACCCTCTGGAGGGCAATTGCAGGCTCTCCTCGCTCTTATAGCTTTTGATCGAGGTAGAGTTTTTATAGAAATTCATGTTTACATTTCTGATTTTCCTGTTCGCACCTTATTTGATTCTGGCGCATCGCATAGTTTTATCTCTTCTGATATTGTTGAAAGTTTGCACCTAAGTACTAGCTTAGTTGAGGATCCCGTTTGTGTTTCAAATCCAATTGGGGGTTCCGCCCATTTATCTATGATTTGTGTGGATTTGAAGATTTCTATCTTGGCCGTAGAATTCATGTGTAATGCTTATGTTCTCGGATTCACGGGATATGGGTTGATCTTGGGCATGGATTGGTTGTCCAGTTATGGAGCCATCCTCGATTGTGAGCATAGGGTGGTGAGGCTCATGACTCGCCTCTGTAATACCCTAGAAATTTCTTGTAACCCTAGAGGTACCGTCATGTTATGTTATCTTGAATCTCTTGACTCGTCCATCGATGATCTGCAATCTGTAAGGGTGGTCCGAGACTATCCTGATGTCTTTGAAGAAGTTAAGGGGTTACCCCCTAAACGAGAGATAGATTTCCGCATTTATCTAGTTGAAAATGCCAAGCCAGTATCATTGCCAGTTAGGCACATGGCTCCACGTGAGAGAAGGGAGCTCAGTAAGCAAACCAAGGAGTTGCTTGAGAAAATTTTTATTAGGTGAAGCATTTCTGAATGGGGTGCTCCGGTGGTATTCGCTACTAAGGCGGATGGTTCGCTTCGTCTATGTGTTGATTATCGAGAGTTGAACAAGCTGACAAAGAAGAATAGGCACCCGTTACCGAGGATTGATGATCTCTTTTGGTGCTTCTGTTTTCTCTCAACTCGATCTATCCACTGGATTCCATCAGCTTAGAGTAGCTGAGGATAGCATTGATAAAACTTCGTTTAGGACTCCAGATGGATTCTTTGAATGGCTTGTCATGCCATTCGGTTTGACTAATGCACCCGCATAGTTCGTGGACTTGATGAGTAGGGTGTTCATGGAGTTCCTTAACAAGTTTGTTGTTGTCTTCATGGATGATATTCTGATCTTCTCAAAGGATGAGGAAGTACATGCAAGGCATCTCAAGGAAGTGATGGATACGCTTAAAGCGCATCAATTGAAAGCCAAGTTCTCCAAACGTCATTTTTGGAGAAGGGAAGTTCGGTTTCTTGGACATATAATCTCTAAGCAAGGCATAGCGGTGGATCCCGCGAAAGTGGTTGTGGTTCAAGACTGGAAGACTCCTAGGAATGCAACCGAAGTAAGAAGCTTTCTTGGTCTGGCGGGCTAATATAGGAAGTTCATCAGGGACTTCGCTAAGATTTCGGCCCCTCTTACTAAGTTGACGAAGAAGAACTTAGTCTTTGCATGGGACTTAGAGTGTGAGCTTGCTTTTCAAAGGCTCAAGAGAGCCCTTACCTCAGCTCCAGTTTGGCAACGTGGATTGGCACTGTTTTCAAGAGATAGTTTTCTGTGTGGGATACCGTATAATATGTAAACAAGATCCAAGATTCACTAAAGAATCTTGGATAGCTTGCACGAAACCATGAGCACGCAGTTATGTTTAAGCCAAGTATTTTAGGCAAAGAATAAGTGGAAGTGGAACGAGAGGCAACGGTGAAATGAGTTCTAACTCATATTTTGGGAACAAGAATTAAGAACTACGGAATTGCGAAGTTAAAAGACGGCCAGGGCACGATGGGATTAAGCACAAGAAAATGCGGCTTAGAAGATCGAAGACTAGATATGTGCATTTAATCTCTTTCTAAGAGTAAATCCTTGATCCCTATTGTTCCGTGGAGCTTACTCGCATGCTATCTTTTAAGTATATCCTCTCGGCCCTATCCTCAATTTTAGATCTGTTGCAAACCCCCTAAGGAGTATGACTAGCCTATTTGTGATATATGGTTGGGGTGAAGAAGTTCGTCACCAAACTATTTGGGCTCTATGGGATATGGGTAATAATTGATAGACTTACGAAGAGAACCCATTTTTCCGGTGAAAAGCAAGAGGACCGTATCATGGCTAGCATCTGTTTATCTTCGAGAGATAGTATGGTTGCATGAAGTTTCTTCTAGCATAGTTAGCGGTCGTGACCCAATTTTCACTAACTAGTTCTGGAATAGTTTGCAAGAAACGATGGGTACGCGATTGAATTTGAGTACAGCCTATCACCCCCAGACGGGTGGCCAAACCAAAAGGGTGAATAGAGTGCTAGAAGATCTTTAGAGGCTTTGTGTTCTTGACTTTGGTGGTACTAGGGAAGACCACCTTCCTCTTGTAGAGTTTGCCTATAATAATAGCTATTAAGCCAGCATAGGGATGACACCATTCGAAGCTTCGTATGGGAGGTCGTGCAAACCACCAACATGTTGGTGGGAGACGACGGGTAAGCTTATAATAGGGCCCGACATGATAAGGGACACATCCGAGAGGGATGAATTGATTCGAAGACGGATGAAAACGGCCCAAGACAGACAGAAATCCTATGCTGACAGACGAAGGGCAGATTTGGAATTCGAAGTGGGAGACATGGTTTTCGTGAAGGTTTCCCCTTTACGTAATGTGGTTCGTTTTGGAGCAGTGGGGAAGATGGCACCAAGGTTCGTAGGACCCTTCCCTATCATAGAAAGAATTGGAAAGATGGCCTATAAGGTGGAGTTGCCCGAAAAGCTAGCCGGGGTGCATAATGTCTTTCATGTCTCGCATCTCCGAAAGTGCCTTCATGAGTCCGCCAAGGTGGTTGAACCAAGCATTCTTGAAGACATTGAGGTAGAGAAAGAGGCAACCTTGAGAAGAGCTCCGATTCGTATCTTGGGATCAGAGATCAAGAAGCTAAGGAATCGGGAGGTCAAGTTAGTGAAAGTTCAGTGGGGTGAAGCCGAGGAAGACGCAACTTGGGAAACCAAGGAGAAGATGCGTGGGTTTTATCCATTTCTTTTTGAGGGTACATTCTCAACCTCTCTCCTAAGTAGCATATCTTTCTTTTTGCTATCCGTGTTTATCCTGTTTGTCTAATTATCTCGTTAATCATGTTATGAGGACCTTAGGTAGAAACCCTTTGGATGAAACATGTATTTGAAACATGTTATGCTTGATGGTTGCAAGTGGTTGCAAGTGTTTGCACGTGGATACTCGTGGATGCATGATACACATTAGGCACTAAGATCGGCTCACACACTTTCATACCGCATATGCATGAGTGTTTATGCTTATTCATGGATGAAACTTGTTATGTTATCACGTGGATGTTGCATATGGATGAATGTTATGTGCACTCATGTAGAGACTATGAGTTATGTTAGGAATTTGCATACATATGGACTCATTTCACTAACATGCTTTGCATTAAGGAGGTTTACTGAATCAGTAACCGCCTGATTTTTGCATTAGATAAGTACATATACACACACCTTTGCATATGATCATACAACATTTAGAATCCTTTAAGGACAATGACTGCACGTGGATGATGTTTTGAGTAGATGGATGATGGATGGTAGGATACGTTCTTCCTAACTTGGAGATTTCGGGGACGAAATCCTTTAAGGAGGGGAGAATGTAACAACCCGTATTTTTGAATAACATGTTATAACATAAATCGAGGCAGAATTAAACTGTAAAATCTGAATCAAGGGAAACGGGCTGTGCCATTGCGTTCGTCTCGGAAAAATACGCGAAATAGAGTCCGAGTTTTTGAAAATCGGAGTCCGTATGACCAAGATATGGCCTCGCGAAGTTTCACGAAAAATTCAAATTCCAAACAGATTCAGAAAATTCAATTTTCAGAAGTGGCGGAAAAATTCCCGCCAGACCCAGGGTGGTCGACCTGGGGAGTCGACCTCCCCCCCCAGGTCGACTGGGGAGTCGACCCCAGGGTCGACCTGCCTGGTCGGCCCAGGCGGCCTGGTGCACCATTCTGGCTGTTTTGACCTGTTTGTTTGCTTGTGACGGGATTTGATGGCTTGGATTGAATCTAGGCTTAATCCTATGGCTAATACTATCCTAATCTTCTATAAAAAGACCCCTAAACCTAGCCTAAATCACTATTATTCAATCCTACAACTAAACTATGTCAAATTGATTCCTCTCATGGCCTCCACTCTCATGCTAAAATTTCTAAGTTATTTATATGAGAGATTTTGAGTGCATACAAGTGTTTTCAAGCTTGTATGAGTGTTCTTAGTTTGAATTCAAGTCAAGTTGCAACATTTCTATTTCAAAGCAAGGATTTTTATTGATTTGGCTCAACGGTTTTTCATTTGGAGCTTGCATATTTGGGTGATTGCATAAGGGCTTCGTCTCAATCTTTTAATAACTATTTATTTGTGTCTTCATATCATTGTAAGCCCTTTTCTACTTTCTTTCTTTGAACTCTAAAGTTAAATGAATGATGCAAGTTTGGGATTGATAATTATGATATGCAAGTTTGGTTGATCATTATATGCAAGTTTAGTTGATCATTATATGCAAGTTTGGTTGATCATTATATGCAAGTTTGGATGATCATTATGCAAGTTGGTTTAATCATCATGTATGACACATGTTGCTATGTTATGCAAGTTTGGGTTGATCATGTTATCATGTTATGCAAGTAAAACTTGTTGTTGTGAGCATAAAGCTCCAAGTTTTATATTAAAGGTTGCATTTTGGCAACATGAAAGTTATCATAACCCTTATGATAACTTGCATGTGAGGCTAAATGCGAACTTCTAGCAACTTCTACATGTCATTCATCACCATGTATCACTCATATGCTAAGTTTGGTTTTATGCATGCTTTTGAAGCCTAATGATGCAACATGAAGTATATGAACATATGTACATCTCATATGCCACCATGTTAAACTTGTGGCTTCAACACCTTTTTGTCATGATTATGCCAAGTTCCCTATTTTATCCTTTATGCGTTGTTGCGATTATGTAAACGATGGGATTACGTTGGGATTGGGTAACATTATGACATAAACATGGTTATTATAACATGATGTGATATGTTAACTTGTAATTATGTTTTGGAAACATAATGGACATGGCACTTAGAAAATATGAGTGTGGCCAACTCGAGGTTGGGTTGAGTTTGTAGCATAAATCTACCCGGACCCGCCCGGCTTAACTAGTGCCTACAAACAATAGGACCCAATGTGAGAAGTTGGTCATGTTGTGCTCGAACCCGAGGTTAGACCTAGTTGTGGTGTAAAGCTACCCGGACCCGCCCGGCTTAACTAGTAACCACAACAAAGTCTAATGTGAGAGGTTAAAGCACATTAAGTTAATTAATGCCTCCTGATTAGGGTTAAGTCATGGTCCACTTAATACTTAATCAATTTGGGCTGGATGGGTTAATCGGGGTTAAGTCAGGGACCTTGGGTACGCTTAACCAATTTAACCCACGTTTGGATCGGGTTAACCACATTTAACCCGTTAAGAAACCCTAGTTGCGTGGTCCTTTTCAGCAGTAACCTTCTATATAGTATCATAAGACCCTAGGACTAGGCTAGGGTGGGGCACGATTACTGGGCTGATTGTAAGAGACCAAAAGAGACGGCTGAATGATGCACCAGTTGTTCAGGCGGACCATGGTCGTGCACATTAAGTCCGGAGTTGAACACGGGGGCCGGTAGGTTTAGACTGTGCATCCTGGAATGGTGTCTGAGGGTTATACCGTAGGGCCTGATACACCCTAGGGGTGGGCCCTGCACAGTCAATTAAATTACATGATTAAGCCGTATGACACCGACACTTGACGAGTTAGGCTTATAGGGAGCCGATCAACTAGACCGAGTAGTTGGACCTTGATTTAGGTCACCTCATGATATTGGGCCAAGTTTGGGCCAAGGGATCAATTCTTGTTTTTACTTGACATGTTAGAATGCTAGTACACCCGTGGTGCAAAACTTAACCTTGATTATGCGATGAAACTTTTATCTATCTTGTTAGTTAATCATCATGCCAGTATGTTGTTATCCTTATGTTCATCTCAGCTTCTCATGTCAGTTAACTTTATTAGTTTATAGACGGATAGTAGTAGGGCTTACCAGTCTTTTTGACTGACCTGTTTTCTTTTGCCTCTTTTCTTCCGTTTCCCCCCCCTCAGGTCCTCAGGGTGGGAACATTGGAGCTTAGCTTGGATCTTTATAGCTTGCTTTCTGGATTTGCTCATGTACAGTTTTGGACATTGAGCTAGCTATGGTTTATCACTTCACTTTGGGGATAGTACTTTATGTATTTCAGTTTTTCAGTTTATGTTTTTCTCTAGACTTTGTTGTTGGAAAATAATGACCAAGTACTCTATTGTAACTTAACCATGGTTTTGAAATGCTAGTTTTATCCGCTGCTTTATTTACTCTGTTTTACTTATATGTTCTGTCTTGTGATATCTGCATGCATGTCTACCTTGTTTAACGCCCCTCCAAAGCCAATGTACTTGCAAGAGTTACCTTGGCGGAGGTGGGGTGTTACACTTTCCAAAGAGAGATAAAGCAATCCAATCAAACTCCACTAGAGCTTGGTCCAACCTGAGGACCTGGAGGGGGAAAAAGGATAGAAATGGAGGGGGTCTGACATAAAGTCTGGCGAGTATGATAATTCTAACAATAATATTATCAAAATAACAAGACTAAGGCATAAGCTGGAAGACAAGTAAATGTCTATGAACTATTAGGTATGGAAAAGCATATAAAGATAACGTTTAAGATAAAGTTAAAGATAACGTTAAAGGCACACCTAATTACTAACGAATAATTACTTCACTGCACCGCACATTACTACACTGCACCACACCAGTCACCCTAAAGGTTGATCCCACTTGCTTCACACAGAAACAATATAAATAGCCTTACGTACCCCTAATTGACTACATAGGTGCCGTCTGCCACTATCTCCACTAGGTGTACCCCACTACCCACTTTCTATCTGCTCCCTACTCGTAGATACCCGTGCTGGCCCCACAGTGGGGTGTATCACTCCCCTAAAGTGGCAACCCGATACAACTTGAGAATGCACGGTTTATACCTACACGATGCAACAACGTCTTACCAACCAGCCCGGGTCCACACACGCATATGAAACCCGTTGGACTTGCGTTGCCACCGCTCCCCGTTTTGGCCTCTTATAGTCAAACCCAGTATGTGTGTCCCGTCCTCGACTTGGGTCGAGCCCACAAAGATACGTTTGGGATACTGGTTGAAATGGGCCCCCACAAGCTACCCACCTTAGCTTGTCACCACTAGTATATCCCACTTAACCCTCTTAGTCATGTTCATTTACATGTGTGTTTGGTTAAGTCTTACTAATCATATTTCACATGCCACTAAGGGCACCCACTAGATTCCTCATGCCACCCAAGGCACCTACTTAACCCCCATGTCCCACCTTACATGTTTATCTGGTTAAGTATTTCTTAAATCATTCAGGCCATAACCTCATAAAGACCTCTCACATTAGACTGGCATTTATGTTAGCTGGATTTGTCGGGCGGGTCCGGGCAGTCTTACACCATAAAAGAGTCTAACCTCGTGTCTTTACAACTGTTATGCTTTAGTTTATGCCTAGGACCTCTCACATTGGGCTGACATTTGTAACCACTGGATTTTCCGGGCGGGTCCGGGAAGGTTTACGTCACAAACGAGTCCAACCTCGTGTCCTAAGCATTGATTATCACTTATAATCTTTTACCCCAGTTTTAATAATTCCCTATTCAAATTATTAATTAACTCCAATTTTTAATGATGCCCATAATTGACTCAATTATGGCCATCCATTCCTGGCATGCAAAATCATGTCAATTGCACCCCAACTTCTTTATATTAAATCCTTAATATTACCACTAGCCCACGTTTATACGTTCGCTTATTCAATGCAGAATATACGTTAGACTCGAATAGTCTAACTCATAGCATAGAAATATATCATCACAACATATAGACGATTAAAATGAATCTAATCATAATAGGGGTGAAACTTTCATAAACTACACATGTTAAGGATCTAAAGGTGTCAACTTGTTAAATGGCACAATTTACATGATATGATCATAACCCAAATTTATGTATAATCTTGCATATGGGGTTTTAGGCAACATAATGATGGTGTGAACTAGCATAGAATTTCACATATGTCATAGCATAATTCTAGAGGTCATAATAGATGTCATGGCATATGTTCATAACTTTTACCAACCAACCTAAACTTGCATACATGGTTTGTCATATAGATCAACATAGCCCAAACATGATGATTTGATTAACATGAACTAACTAGCCTAGATAATAACATCATGACTTTATAACATGTATGATTCATCTCAATTTAGCATAGAAACTCTCAACATACATAACATCATCATAGCATGATTTACAACATATAGGATATCATCACCACATAGCATAGGATTTATAACATACATGATAGTATAAGGTTTACAACAACATATATGACAATTCACATCATCTACTCATAATCCATTCATAACTTAACCTAATTAAAATGATAATAATCTTGTTAAGACTATCATACTCACAATTAGAGAAGAAAAGAGTCGAATTAGCGCTCCTTTGATGAAGAATCGCTGTTAGGGTTGGGTAGTTCTGATTTGGTTGTTGTTCTTTATCTTTAATTTGATGGCGGCTGCACTAGGTCTCAAAATAACAACATGACGGCTATGGTCTTTGTTTATTTTCTGATTTAGGGTTTGTGTATAGGGGTATTTTTATAGAGTTAATAATTAATTTAAGCCGTCGGATGTTCTTAAGGTTAATCAAAACCATTCAATTATGATAGGATGATGAGTCAGCCCTAACGACTCAGCAAGGAGTCAGAATGGACTCAACAACACGGGTCAGCCTGAACCAGAAAGCTATGCAGGCTCCAGCCACGGCCTGGGCGCACTTGGCAGGTGCGCCAGTGTAAATATGTACTGGCGCACTTCCCAAGTGCGCCAGTGCATTTTTTTTCTTTACTATGCCACCAAACTTCATTCGTCCATAACTCTTTCATCCGGCACTCGTTTCCCGCAAACTCGGACACTATTTCAACCAGAATTCTGAGACGAACACAATGGCGCAACCCTTTTCCGACAATTCTCACGTCTGAGATTAGTTATTCATTAATTTGTAAATATTAATATTAACAGTATTACGGGGTGTTACATTCTCCCCTCCTTAAAGGATTTCGTCCCCGAAATCTTCAAGTTAAGAAGAATGTATATCCTAACATCCAAACGTCCACCTACTCAACCATCAAACACAGGCATCCCTTGTCCTTATAGACTTCTAATGATTTCATGTTTAAATGCACAGTGTGTGTATATGTCCATATCTAATGCAAAATCAGGCGGTCCACTGATTCAGTTGACCTCCTTAATGCAAACCATGATAGTGCCATGCATCCATTATGTATGCAAAAGTTCCTTAATGCTACATATTATTTCTACATGCGTGCACAACCATTCACCAAAATGCGGTATCCATATGATAAAAACAATCATCATACATCTATTTTACTAAATACAGCCATTTATATGCAATATGCAATATGAAGTGACTGAGCCGATCTAGTGCCTAATAGTGTGTGTATATGCGTCCACGAGCAACCACTAGCAAACACTTGCACCCACTTTGCATCCATCATACATAACATGTCTCAAACACATGTTTCAACCATAGGATTATCCTAACTAAAGGTCAAGAATACTAGCGAGAGGATACTCTAAAGGTAAGATAAGTACAAGATAAGCGATAAAGGAGAGATTAAAGGACATACCCTCGAAATGGAAAGGGTATCGTGAACGCATCTTCTCTTCTGTCTCCCAAGTAGCGTTGCTCTCATCATCTCCCCATTGTACTTTGACTAGTCTGACCTCTCAATTTCTCAGCTTCTTGATCTCTGACCCAAGAATGCGTGTAGGAGCTCGTCGAATCGTCGCATCACGCTCGATCTCCACCTCTCTATGCAAGCTCGGCTCTACCACTTCTGCGGTCTCGTGCAAGCACTTCCTCAAATGTGACACATGGAATACGTCGTGTACACCACTAAGTCTCTCAGGCAACTCCACTCTATACGCCATCCGTCAAATCTTCTCCTTAATAGGAAACGGTCCTATAAACCTTGGTGCTAACTTCCCAACGGACCCAAAGCGAACAACGTTCCGTAATGGAGACACTTTGACAAAGACCATGTCCCCAACCTCAAACTCGAGATCTGTCCTCTTATCCGTATAAGATTTCTGCCTATCTTGCGCTGCTTTCATCCTCCTTCGAATCAGGTCGATCTTCTCTGAAGTCTCCCTAATCATATCAGGCCCAAGTAAGATCTTATCTGTAGATTCCCACCAACATGTAGGTGAACGACAAGGTCGTCCATAAAGAGCTTCGAATGGTGCCATACCAGTGCTGGACTGAAAGCTGTTATGGAATTCCGCCAATGGAAGATGCTCTTCCCATGTACCCCCAAAGTCTAGGATACATAGCCTCAAAAGATCCTCTAGAATGCGATTCACCCTCTTGGTCTGGCCGTCCGTCTGAGGATGATATGTGGTGCTCAAACATAACTGAGTCTCTACCGCCTCTTGCAAGCTTCTCCAAAATTCGCTAGTGAAAATATGATCGCGGTCGCTCACTATGCTAGAAGGAACACTGTGCAAACGAACTATTTCTCGGACGTATACAGAAGCTAACCATGGAGCAGTCCTCTTACTCTTCACGGGAATGAAATGGGCGCTCTTAGTAAGTCTATCTACTATAACCCAAATTCCCGTATTACCCTTCCTTGATCGCGGTAATCCATCCACAAAATCCATCGAGACACTTTCCCACTTCCATAGTGGAACCTCCAATGGGTGAAGCAACCCACCGGATTTCTTTTGCTCCGCTTTTACTTGTTGGAACACCGAGCATCTAGCGACATACTCGGCTACGTCCCACTTCATACTGGTCCAAAAGAAAACTCGCTTCATGTCTTTGTACATCTTGTCCCCGCCGGGATGAATGGTCGTCTTTGAACGATGCACTTTGTCAAGAATAGTCTTCCTTAGGTCATCGTCTTTTGGTACACAAAGTCTACCATCCCTACGTAACCAACCCTTATCATCTAGGGTATACCTACGGAGATGGCTTGATGACTCCCCTCCTTTGAGCTTTTCTACTAACTCAACAAACTGCGGGTCGTCTCGCTGTGCCTCGCCAATCCGTCCCAAAAGCGTAGGTCTGACCTCCAAGGATGCTAGCAAACCGGGTACAAAGTCAACGGAAGGTCTAAAGTCAAACATCGAAATGAATTCTAAGCTTCGCCGCTCAACAATTAAAGGACTTAAGGATAATCATTTTCTACTTAAGGCATCTGCCACCACGTTACCCTTGCCAGGGGTGTATATTATCTCGAAGTCGTAGGATGCTAAGAACTCCATCCACATTTGTTGCCTTAAGTTCAAGTCCTTTTTAGAGAATAAGTATTTTAAAGATTTGTGGTCAGTGAACAATTCGAATCTCTCGCCAAGAAGATAATGACGCCAAGACTTAAGCGCGAAAACAATAGCGGCCAACTCTAGGTCATGCGTAGGGTAATTCTTCTCATGCGCTCTCAACTGCCTTCCACCATAGGCTATTACCCTTCCCTCTTGCATTAAAACTGGCCCTAGTCTTGTCCCACAAGCGTCAATATAAACGGTAAATGGCTTACTCCCGTCTGGTAATACTAAGATTGGGGCTGAAGTCAAAGCTCTCTTCAAACGTTGGAACGCATCATCACAATCTACGTCCCATGTGAAAACTAGGTTCTTCTTCGTCAAGCGTGTCAATGAAGCTGATATCTTTGCGAAGTCTTTGATAAACTTCCTATAGTAGCCAGCCAACCCTAAGAAACTTCTTACTTCGGTAGCATCTTTAGGGACCTTCCAATCTTGGATGGCCACCACCTTCGCGGGATCCACAGCTATCCCTTCTTTGGAAACCACGTGCCCCAAGAACCATACTTCCTTCCTCCAGAAGTGACACTTAGAAAATTTAGCCTTAAGGCTCTGCGCTCGTAGGGTCTCCAACACTTCCCTAAGATGTAGGGCATGCTCTTCTTCATCCTTAGAAAAGATCAAGATGTCGTCTACAAAGACTACCACGAATTTGTTAAGGTACTCCCTAAACACCCTACTCATCAAATCAACAAAGTATGCGGGGGCGTTTGTTAAACCGAAGGGCATCACTAGCCATTCATAGAAACCGTCCGGAGTCCTAAAGGCAGTCTTGTCTATGCTATCCTCAGCCACTCTCAACTGATGGAAACCAGTGGCTAAGTCCAACTGTGAAAACACTGAGGCGCCAACTAACTGATCGAAGAGATCGTAAATCCTCGGCAGTAGGTGTCTGTTCTTCTTAGTAAGCTTATTAAGTTCTCTATAGTCCACACAAAGTCTAAGGAACCCATCCGCCTTCGTGGCAAATACTACTGGAGCACCCCACTCCAATATACTACGTCTTATGAACCCCTTCTCAAGCAACTCCTTCACTTGCTTATCGAGTTCCCTCCTTTCACGTGGAGCCATGTGGCGTACTGGCAAAGATACTGGTTTCGCATTATCCACAAGATATATTCGAAAATCTATCTCCCGCTTCGGAGGCAAGCCCCTCACCTCCTCAAACACATCCGAGTATTCTCGGACCACTCTAACAGATTGTAGATTTTCCTCAGACGCATCAAGCGATTCTAGATAACTTAGCATAACGGAATTTATGGGACTACAAAAGATTTCGAGAGCGTTACCAAGGCGAGTCACGAGCCTAACTACTCTCCTTTCACAATCAAGAACGACCCCATTTCTGGATAACCAATCCATTCCTAAAATTAGCCCATAGCCCGTGAAGCCCAACACATAAGCATCACATCTAAACTCAACGCTAAGTATAGAAATTTTCAAATCCAAACACACCATGGACAAATAAGCGGAGCCCCCAATTGGATTCGAAACAACTAAGGGATCCTCTACTAAACTGGTGTTTAAGTGCAGTGATTCAACTAATGATGTAGAGATAAACGAATGCGATGCGCCCGAATCGAATAAGGTACGGACAGGATGATCAAACAGAAAAACTAAGCTTTCAACGGAAATGGTTCTACCTCGTTCTTGCAGCGGTGGGACCGCGAGAGCCTGAACTTGTCCCCTTGCCTGCCCTGGTGCCATAAGAGCCTGCACCTGTCCTCCCGAGGTAGCTCCTGCCCTCTGCCCCTTCTTTGGGCAGTCCTTCACTAGATGTCCCGCTTCACCACAGTGAAAACAACCAGTCTTCTTTTTCTTTCGGCAATCCTTGCTGAGATGGCCTGGTGTCCCACAGTTAAAACATTTTTTCTTTCCCTTGCCATTACCGTCTTTACCACCCTTCTTGTTTTGCTGTTGAGGTTTCTTCTGATCCCCTTTCTTCTCGGGTGCCTTATCAGCTTTAGCGCCTTTCTCCTCGTGCATAAGTGCCATGTCTACAAGCTTCTCGAAGGTGGCCCCCATAGGGATGTGGGTCATAGCCAACCCTTGCAAAGGCTTATTTAATCCATTAACGAACCTCAGAGCCTTCTTCTCCGGCGTGTTCACTAAGTCCAAGCCAAACCTTGGTAATTGATTAAATTTGTTGACATATTCTTTCCCTGATCAGCTTCCTTGCTTCAATGTCAAGAACTTTTCCAGATATAGTTTCTCTTCTACCCTTGAGAGAAACTTCACCTCAAACCTACGTCTGAAATCCGCCCAAGAATCAACATGATGCTCCCTATTAGTGACCTCCTACCAAAACGAGGCCTCTCCCTTCATTAACCAAGCTGCCAATTTGACTCTCCTCCCTTCTTCTACTTCAAAGATTTCTAGCAATTCTTCCACTCCCTAAGCCAATCTCTGGCTTCCACAAACGTTTCTGACCCTTGAAAAGGTTTTCCACCCACAGCCTTAAATACTTGCACGTCTTTGCAAAAGTATCAATGCGAGGAGGAGGAGGAACGGGTGCAACTGGTGGTGGAGGAACAACGGCCGGACCTGCGGCGGCCCTAGCCTCTAATAGCCTCCTATACCATCCTGGTATCGTTACACCATCAGGAAGGTTAAGATCTTCAGCCATGCTGAAACGAAAAAGGAAAGATTCAAAATGGAGAATTCGAAGGATAAAGATACATGGCTATTTGGGGATTATGTTTTTCTTAAAAACTTTCCTCTTTAAATTACTTATTAAAACATGTTTTTGAAAGCACTTTTTCCAAAAATACTTTAGAAAAATAGTTTCTCTAAAAAAATTATCTGTTATGGTAACCTTAAGCTCTGATACCACGTGTAACACCCCACTTCCATTAATGTCACTCACTAAGGGAATGCATTAACTTCCATGGAGGTTTTAAGTGAATATAGAACAGAAAAATTACAACAAGACAGATACTAAGTAGTACTTGAAAACTAAAACGTCATTTTATTGCAGCGGAATTTAAACATGTTTGTTACATCATAAAAGCCATAAATCAGAGTCAAGTACAATATCCATCTTGATCAAATAAAATACATAATCCCATTTCATAAATAGCCATAAAAAAAGATAACAAGCTGGACTTTACTTCAACGGTCCAAGTTTCCAAAGAGAGATAAATCAATCCAATCAAACTCCACTAGAGCTGGGTCCAACCTGAGGACCTGGAGGGGAAAAAAGGATAGAAATGGAGGGGGTCAGACATAAAGTCTGGCAAGTATGATAATTCTAACAATACTATTATCAAAATAACTAGACTAAGGCATAAGCTGGAAGACAAGTAAATGTCTATGAACTATTAGGTATGGAAAAGCAGATAAAGATAACATTTAAGATAACGTTAAAGACAACATTAAAGGCACACCTAATTACTAACGAATAATTACTTCACTGCACCGCACATTACTACACTACACCGCACCAGTCACCCTAAAGGTTGATCCCACTTGCTTCACACAGAAACAATATAAATAGCCTTACGTACCCCTAGCTGACTACATAGGTGTCGTCTGCCCATATCTCCACCAGGTGTACCCCACTACCCACTTTCGATCGGCTCCCTACTCGTAGATACCCGTGCTGGCCCCACAGTGGGGTGTATCACTCCCCTAAAGTGGCAACCCGATACAACTTGAGAATGCACGGCTTATACCTACATGATGCAACAACGTCTTACCTACCAGCCCGGGTCCACACACACATATGAAACCCGTTGGACTTGCGTTGCCACCGCTCCCCGTTTTGGCCTCTTATAGACAAACCCAGTATGCATGTCCCATCCTCGACTTGGGTCGAGCCCACAAAGATACGTTTGGGATACTGGTTGAAATGGGCCCCCACAAGCTACCCACATAAGCTTGTCACCACTAGTATATCCCACTAAACCCTCTTAGTCATGTTCATTTACATGTGTGTTTGGTTAAGTCTTACTAATCGTATTTCACATGCCACTAAGGGCACCTACTAGATTCCTCATGCCACCCAAGGCACCTACTTAACCCCCATGTCCCACCTTACATGTTTATCTGGTTAAGTATTTCTTAATTCATTCAGGCCATAACCTCATAAAGACCTCTCACATTAGACTGGCATTTATGGGGTCCGGGCAATCTTACACCATAAAAGAGTCTAACCTCGTGTCTTTACAACTGTTATGCTTTAGTTTAGGCCTAGGACCTCTCACATTGGGCTGACATTTGTGACCACTGGATTTGCGGGGCGGGTCCGGGCAGGTTTACGTCATAAACGAGTCCAACCTCGTGTCCTAAGCATTGATTATCACTTATAATCTTTTACCCCAGTTTTAATAATTCCCTATTCAAATTATTAATTAACTCCAATTTTTAATGATGCCCATAATTGACTCAATTATGGCCATCCATTCATGGCATGCAAAATCATGTCAATTGCACCCCAACTTCTTTATATTAAATCCTTAATATTACCCCTACCCCACGTTTATACGTTCGCTTATTCAACGCAGAATATACGTTAGACTCGAATAGTCTAACTCATAGCACAGAAATAAATCATCACAACATATAGACGATTAAAATGAATCTAATCATAATAGGGGTGAAACTTGCATAAACTACACATGTTAAGGATCTAAAGGTGTCAGCTTGTTAAATGGCACAATTTACATGATATGATCATAACCCAAATTTATGTATAATCTTGCATATGGGGTTTTAGGCAACATAATGATGGTGTGAACTAGCATAGAATTTCACATATGTCATAGCATAATTCTAGAGGTCATAATAGATGTCATGGCATATGTTCATAAGTTTTACCAACCAACCTAAACTTGCATACATGGTTTGTCATATAGATCAACATAGCCCAAACATGATTTGATTAACATGAACTAACTAGCCTAGATAATAACATCATGACTTTATAACATGTATGATTCATCTCAATTTAGCATAGAAACTCTCAACATACATAACATCATCATAGCATGATTTACAACATATAGGATATCATCACCACATAGCATAGGATTTATAACATACATGATAGTATAAGGTTTACAACAACATATATGACAATTCACATCATCTACTCATAATCCATTCATAACTTAACCTAATTAAAATGATAATAATCTTGTTAAGACTATCATACTCACAATTAGAGAAGAAAAGAGTCGAGATAGCGCACCTTTCATGAAGAATCGTTGTTAGGGTTGGGTAGTTCTGATTTGGTTGATGTTCTTTATCTTTAATTTGATGGCGGCTGCACTAGGTCTCAAAATAACAGCATGACCGCTATGGTCTTTGTTTATTTTCTGATTTAGGGTTTGTGTATAAGGGTCTTTTTATAGAGTTATTAATTAATTTAAGCCGTCGGATGTTCTTAGGGTTAATCAAAACCATTCAATTATGATAGGGTGATGAGTCAGCCCTAATGACTCAGCAAGGAGTCATAATGGACTCAACAACACGGGTCAGCCTGAACCAGAAAGTTGTGCAGGCTCCAGCCTCGGCCTGGGCGCACTTGGCAGGTGCGCCAGTGTAAATATGTACTGGCGCACTTCCCAAGTGCGCCAGTGCATTTTTTTTATTTTTCCTTACTATGCCACCAAACTTCGTTCGTCCATAACTCTTTCATCCGACACTCGTTTCCCGCAAACTCGGACTCTATTTCAACCAGAATTCCGAGACGAACACAATAGCGCAAAACGTTTCCCACAATTCACATGTCTGAGATTAGTTATTCTTTAATTTGTAAATATTAATATTAACAGTATTACGGGGTGTTACAATTAACGTATTCGGAATTTGAACGGTCTTGATCGATCTAGCGATAGATTGGGATTGGGCGAAATCCGGGTCGTTACAGCTTTATTTCAATACTTATGCTTTAACAAAAATATTATTTTCATTTCAATTTTAATTATATTGAAAATTACATTGAAGATGAAATTAGTTCTTTTATTTGCACTCATTAAGGCAAATATATTTCGAAAGGAAAAATTGTTCTTTTGTTTGGAATCACTAATGTAAATATACATGGGAATTAAAGTTTATTCTTTTATTTGCATTCTCTAATGCAAATATACATTAAATTATAAATTGTTCTTTTATCTGCATTCCCTAATGCAAATATATTTTGAAATAGAATTTTCCCTTTTATTTGCATTCACAAATGCAAATATATTCAGAAAATAAAGTTATTTCTTTTATTTGCATTCACAAATGCAAATATACATTGAAAATAAAATTATTTCTTTTATTTGCATTCACAAATGTAAATATTTATATTAAAAATAAAATTAGCTCTTTTTACATTCACAAATGTAAATATACTTTGAAAATCAAGTTTGTGCTTTTATTTGCATTCCACAATGCAATATAACATTTAAATAAAAGTTACATTTTATTTGCAAACATAAACATGAAATAAACATCTTTGTCAAACTTAATTTAGTTAAAATGAAATGAACATTTTTGTCAAACTTGATTAGTTAAAATAAAATAATTACTTTTGTCAATTTATACTAGTTGAAATAAAATAATTACTTTTATCAATTTATACTAGTGGAAACAAAATATGCATTTTTGTCAAATTGATTAGTTAAAATGAAATAAACACTTTTGTCAAATTATACTAGTTAATAACAAAATGTTCACTTTTATCAATTTACATTGTTGAAACAATCATTTAATTTAGTCAATTTTTACTAGTTAAACCAAAATAGGCATTTTGTCAAAAATATTCATTTTTGTCAAAATGAATTAGTTAAAGAAATTTATATATATATATATATATATTATGTTTGGCAAGACATATACTTGTCAAGATAGGTTAGGTAATCAATATTTATTTTGTCGAAACAAAAATCATCATTTTTGTCTCATTAGAATTGTCAGAATAATATAACTATTCTTGCTTGAGTTTAAACTAGCAAAAATAGAAATTATCAATAGAGACAAAGTTATTATGCTTATTTATTCATTGCAATTGAGAAATTTTCTCGTCATGATTATATATTGTGTATTACACTTCCATTCACAAGTTACTCGACTAGTGTATGTGATTGGGACGATAATTTTCACAAATCGCCCAAGTACACAAATTCGTTTATTATTTGTTTGTTGGTGGAAACCCCACACGGGTGTTGGGATGAAAATTTACATACACTAATCCCAATATTTAGTTGTATGTTGATCGTCAGATCGACAGGCTGCGATGGCGTTATGATTTAATTTTAACGCTTACACAGTGGAAATTACACTTTGGATGGATATGGATGATTTGATGATTATACTGATATTGTCATATATATGATGTGTGTGTGAAATCCATATAATCCAAATTATATGGTAAATGTTTGAGTCGCATTTCGATTCAGGTGTTCTTTTAAATAATGTGACGGCAAGGAATTTCGCTCGGTCCGAACCAGTCGCTAAACCGATTCAGGCCGTTCAAAACGCCCTATCGTTTGAGAACAAGACAAAACAGAACGCATACAGAAGAACATTTCATTGTATATTACAACAATGCATCAGATTACAAGAATATACAGAGTAAAAATGAATATTACACAGAAATATCAGAGATTTAAATTACATTTAAATACATAGCAGCGGAAAATATTACAATACACAACTAGAAGGAGATATACGGATACAAAGCTTTCCGGATATCGTTCCAGCTGTAAACCAGGATCCTGTGAATATAAATCTGCAAAACCAAAACTACTAGCTGCCCGTGTCGAAAATAGGGGCACCCAGAGTTTAGGTTAAAACAATAAACTCCAGGTCAGTCATGTGACTGGTGTGGGAACTAAAACAGTTTTTAATCTTTATTTTTAAAGCTAGGTAAATCAAGGGACCACGCCGTATAACACGGAACGGGTTTCCTCCCAAGAATACCAGTGCATAAACAAACAGCGCAATGCTAAATAAAGGAAAATGAAGCTGTTATAAGACCCAGGTCCTATCACACAATGCAACGCAAGCCGGGGGATAGGGTTTTCCCTTATAACAGCCAAAGAATGCTTGATACGTTTAAAAACAAATCATTTGATACTATCATAAGTGCATAGTGTATAAAACAACTTCAAATCATAAGTATCAATCATAGGCGGCATGAGCGTCCCATGCCACTATGTCGCCATATATAGGTTTACAAATAAAACCGCAAAGTCACGTATTTGGAAATTGGATTTCCGTCTATGAACCGAGGCAAAAGATAGTCCTCAACCGATTCGTGACTCTCTAGCCCGAGCCACAGGATCAGAACGCATCAACCCTTTAGATCGTCAGGGCCGGTCCACCGATGTGGATTATTATGCCTGAACACTACGTTTCCCCGCCCTTTGGGGCGTAAATGAGCCAACTAAATGACTCCATCGGTTCGAGAACGACCGATCAATCCGAGGCGCCTCGCAACAGCAACAACCACATAAGTCAAACTCGTCAGGGCGTGTAAAACCACTGACGCCACTTCTAACTAGGAAGAAACGCAAGTCCTCCCTGATGTCCTCTCCCGTTTTTGGTTCATACCGGGTGTGAAACACGCGAGGTAAACGTTACACGAAGCTACGCCACAAAGGCTGTGCTTTGATCATCACCACAAGGCTTTGCTTTTCAACAGAAGCCTTGATCATTTGCATCTTAGCATGCCACACAGGCAAACCATCCTATGCAACTGATATCAGTCACACAGAATGAAATCCGATGTCAGACACACAGTCCATTTACAAGTCCGTTCTGGGTCTGAACGAAACCGGAGGCACCTAGTACCCCGCATATCCATCGATCTCCAAGTACGTCTGGACGATCACTAACTGTTTCCATCTTCTTGGGTGTACAGCCCAATCAAGATCATCAGTAATTACCCAAACGACGTGAAGACCTCCGGTCTTCGACCATCGTCTTCATCTTCGACTTATCGTCGTATCAGTTATTCAGAATGGGATAAACCCAGTCTTTCCGAATAACTCGCGTATATATTATAAAAGTGTTACACCAACACAACATACGCCTCATTCCAATTCATTAGTCACTAACCGTAAATTAATCAAGAGAATAATTCCCCAAATATTAACCCCGAAGGCCGAAACCAACATCAGATCAATATCCAGAAAACCATTCTACTTAGCTAACCGACAGTTAGTTTCTAAATTTCACATTCATAGGGAAAGGTTCCCATTAATTTTATCCAAGATAAATTTCTTGAATTTATTCTTCTTTCGAATTTCGATTCAACTAGTCGAGATTAACGAACCTTACCGAAGTAATCATTGGTTTTAATTTCCCAATCCCAACCTATTTATCCCATGAAGTAAAACTGGTAATACTTCATATCTAACACCACAGTGTTATCGGTAAATTCAATTACCCTTTCACGTTCAAATCTAATTAAAGATTTAACTATCGCCTGGAGCAAAACTGGTGATACTCCATTTCGATTATTTCAATCTAATTAAAGATTCATTAAAACTCTACTTAGTTTTAATCTGTGACTGGGTTAAAGAATCAGTGTCATTTAAAACACGGTTCACGATAAACCCAAAATCACATCACATTTCAATCAGTCCCTAATTGTAAATTAGCAAGTGAGCAATTCCCTAAGTATGAATCCCGAAGGCCGAAACCAACGTCAGATCAATACCTCGGAAACTATTCGACTTAACTAATCTCCAGTTAGTTTCTGATTTTCTTAACTCCTTTAGGTCTAAGAACTGTATTATTGAAGATACCGTTCACGACAACCCAAAATCACATTTCATTAATGATCGGGTTAAAGAACGAGTGTTATTTAAAACACTGTTCACGATAAACCCAAAAATCAATATCAATTCAATTCCAATTAAATATCATTTAATTGGTACACTTCATTAAATCTAAATAAACAGATTTAATCATTTCTCAACTGGGTTCAAGAACAGTGTTAGTGAAGACACCATTCACAACAAACCCAAATCACATTTGATATTCAATATAAGGCTCTGAATAGAAAATATATCGGCTTATATTCAATATCAAATTCTACGATTAACAATTGTCGTATTGGAAATAACGATACAAATATATCTTTCAAATTTCCATAACAACACCTGTATAATCACGAATTCCAACATCGAAATATTCCGAAGACAACTTCGATTCAAATCCACTCCAATGCAATCATTGGATATTCTGGTTATTTTTAAAACCCTTTTCTAATTCAATTTATTTATTTAAAAATAAATAGAATTATATTTCTAGTTCAAAACTAGTTCATTTCGATAAAAATCTATTTTTATCTTTTCAAATATGGAGTTTTTCATCCCAAATCTTCACAAATCATTTCTTATGATTTTACACAAATTATTACTATTTTTAATAATTTTATCAAGGCCCGTACAGTCGATTTCCATCAATGGCCATCGAACTGCACTTAAAACGACCTTTTTCAAATTTGATTTGGACGTAATTCCAAATCCAACCGTTAGATTTCAAATTCCTAACATTCGCTAGAAAGCTCTTTTCGATACGAACCCAACGGTTCCGGTTTTAGGAGAATCCGACGGTCGGATCTCCCGTAATGTCCGTTTGAAATAAATGGTCGAAATTCGCGAACTGCCGCGGCGCGGCGCGTTCTATTCAGGCCATTATATTATATATATAATATATATAATATATATTTCGTCGATTTCTATTTAAAACGAATTATATAAATTGTTTTAAAATCGTTTCAAAAGCTATTTCAACTTTCTTTTCAATTCAAATCAAAATTGAATTCTTCTTTATAAATTCGTTTTAAAATTCATTTCTATTCAATTCAAATTTCAATTCAATTTGAATTCATTTCAATTCACTTTCGATTCAATTTGAATTCGTTTTCAATTCAATTCATTTCGAAATCGTTTTCAATTCATTTTGAATTCGTTTTCAATTCAATTCATTTGGAAATCGTTTTCAATTCATTTTGAATTCGTTTTCAATTCAATTCATTTCGAAATCGTTTTCAATTCATTTTGAATTCGTTTTCAATTCAATTCATTTCGAAATCATTTTCAATTCATTTTGAATTCGTTTTCAATTCAATTCATTTCGAAATCGTTTTCAATTCATTTTGAATTCGTTTTCACTTCAATTCATTTTGAAATCGTTTTCAATTCATTTTGAATTCGTTTTCAATTCAATTCATTTCGAAATCAATAAAATCGATATAAATATCGTTCACGTCGAAATGGCGTCAATCTAATCAACACGGCTTCATAAATTTCTATTTTCAAAATAGTTGTTATTATCAAAATATTTCGTTCAACACATGACCAATCTCAATGGATGAGTATTGTCAACACATGAACTTTTATTTTATATTGATAAAGATGTAAATTTTATTACTAAAATATTTCGTTCAACACATGACCAATCTCAATGGATGAGTATTGTCAACACATGAACTTTTATTATATAATATTCTTTATTTTTCAAATTGGAATGAGGCCCAATCAATTACCATATAAAGTTAATTATATGGATTTTCATACAACGCATGTATATAATCACATTGAAAAATAATCAACCATCAACCAAAGTGCACTACACTGTATAAGCATCAAATATAGATATTCAACGCTTATAACAGCCTGTCAATCAATCGATCGACATATTCAATCAATCAGGATGAGTGAACTTCATATTTCATCCTAACACCCGTGTGGGGTTTCAAACAATCAAACATAGATTTAGTTGTGCAGTTGGGCGATGTGTAAAATTTATCGTCCCAATCAATGTCATTCAAATAGGTGTACATAAACAAACCGTTCGGTTTATAAATGAATATTTTATTTTATTCACTTCACGTTAAAAATTATATTTTTAACGATAAAACATTTTATTCCAACCTATGAATTTCTATTCAATTCATTTATTCAATAAAATGATATTTTTATTTTTCTAACATATTTTAGAAAATTTCGGCGGCATAACGGCACGATACTAGAAACGGGACGAGGCCTAGCCTTATCCCCGGTCTAGTGAAGGCCCACGCCATTCACACATCAATCAAACCATTCAATTCGCCACACAATTCAATTTCACCAAAACAATCAAATCCAAATCAAATAATCTAACCAACTACACAACAAATCAAACAAGTCCATGGTCTGTGGACGGGTGTCGGGTGCTTCTAATAAGCACCGTCTGCATCCTAGTATATATATAACTAGAAAATTTAAATTGAAAGGTGAGAAGTTCTCACATATAGCTATCCTAGCTCCACGGCACTTCATTTGCAGAAGTCTTCGTCGTTTCGCCTTTTTGTCACCTTCGTTGTCCGCTTTCACTACATATGTAAAAATCGAATTTTTACTTCGCTATTCAATATATAAAAATCGAATTTTTTATTTCGAAGTTCCACAGATAAAAATCATATTTTTATTTCGAAGTTCAACAGATAAAAATCATATTTTTATTTCGAAGTTCAACAGATAAAAATCATATTTTTATTTCGAAGTTCAACAGATAAAAATCATATTTTTATTTCCAAAACATCGCTATAAGTTTCTTATTTCCTTTTTAAAAAATCAGGTTTTATACTTAAAAAAAAAATTCAGTTTTAATCTTTTAACAAAACAGTTTTTAATTTTTTTTTATAAAATCAGTTTTTAATTTCTGTTATAAAATCAGTTTTTAATTTTTGTTTTTTTTTTAAATTTCAGTTTTTAAAAATGTTTATAAAATCAGTTTTTATATTCCTTTTTAATTCAGTTTTATACTTTTAAAAATATCAGTTTTATACCCTTAAAAATATTCAGTTTTTAAAAATTTAAAAATAAAAATAAAAATACTTACAGAGGGGGGGGGGGTCCTGCAGATCGTCGGAGGCGGGGCTCTCGAGGGTGGCGGTCGGCGGTTCAGCGTTGCGAACCAGGGGGGGCTTCAGCGGAGCTCGAGCGATCTGGGAGGCGTTCGAGGGTTTCGAGGTGGAGGCGGGGTCTTCCTCTTCGTCGACGGCGATGTCTGGAGGGAGGAGGTCGTGCGGTGGGGGGGCGGCGATAGGTCCGTCGGCGGCTCGTATTTGATTAGGGTTTTTTTTTTCTTTTGAAATCGTTTAAATGAATCGGGGGGGGGGGGCAGCAGATATAAGGGAGGGAAGGTATATTTTTTTATTATTTAATTATTAAATTTCGCAAAAGGTTGACTTTTACATATGACCTCGAAACGAGGCCCACCGCCTGTCGCCTATAGCGTTTTACCCCCATTCTGAACACAATGGGATATGTATCGCAAGCTGATTTGATCGTTACAATCAGTTTCCTTTTGAATTTACATTTAAATCACTATATTGAATTTTAAACGTACATTTCAAATTACTGGGGCCACATACTAACTAGAAAAATTCTCGAAAAATATTTTCTAGCTTCGTATTGACGATACGGTCCTAACAAAACTAGTTTCGTTGAATTCTGAGACCGTATGAAAAATGGCCAATTTCCAGTCGATTAAAATCAACTGAAACTGGTCAAACGCGTTTTCCTTTGCCACGCTCACATATTGATTCGAAAAATTATGAAATTTGAAACCTAGCAATAACTTCACATCCCGGACCCAACAAAACTGGTTTCGTCGAAATCCGAGGTCATTTGCAAAATGTCCATTTTAAGGGCCTGAATTCCATAGCGACTATTCAGAATTTTCAACTGGACATATCTTTTGATTCTCGCTATGAAATTCCAATCTTTCGGATTCGTTGGAAAGATATTATCAATTAGATCCCATTATTTTTGGTTTCACTAAAATCCGGATTGTTTTGCACCCGGTACATTCAATTGAAGTTTGAAATCGAATTATCGAACTACCGCGCCATTTTCAATTCTATTTATAATTATATATAAATATTTATATTCTAACGACGACGTATATAATATAAACGTTCGAATTATTTTCAAAACAAAATTTCTCGTCGATATTATTTAAAATAATCTATTTTAAATATTCAAAATTCGCTAAAATTGCCAAAATAAAAATTTTAAACTGGCCCAGAATTTGCGGGTTATTACAATCTCCCCCACTTAAAACTTTTCGTCCCCGAAAAGGAACAAAGTCGAAAGTGTTTTGATTATCCAGCTCTACGATCGATCAGGCTTCCATTCTCTAACTTTTTAGTTTCTGAGAATTTTCAAAATCTCAAAAATTTGGCTAACACCCTAAATTTTTGAAAAATTTCGCCATAACCTCCCCTGCACCGGGAGCATCGGGGAATTTCAAATAGCTTCCCCGGTCCTTCAGATCTCAAAAAGAAAAAGAAAAAGCCAAGCGGCTAGCCAATAGGCTCACAAAATCATCATCACCCAAACAAAACAGGAAATTATGTAATAAACATGTACCTATTTGTCGGGCAAACAAATTTTATTCTCTGGCTCTAGCCTCCTTGCTATGACCTGTTCAAAGATATATATGTATATGCAAGCAAATGCAACCAATTTCAATACAATTCAATATTTGATCAAATTAGGCATAATGGTTCAAAATTATCAAACAATTAAACAAACAACACAAACATCAATCAATTAGTTGATTAGAGTTTCAAATGCATAACTTTGATACGTATACAAAAAATCATGTTTTTGATGCCAATTCACAACAAAGTGTTCTAGCTATATAAGATTTGGTTCTCACACCAGTCTAATGGAAATATATAGATATCACACCTTCGAAACACGAATATAATTATTGATAATGCGGCCGCATTACCAAAATTATCTCCGGGCGACTAGAGTGTGATTCTATATCTATCCAGTATATTAAAACTTCGAATACACGCGGATCAGACGTATACGCAAAATCTATATATACTGGATTGTCCACATCAATATAAATAATCAAATACGAATAATTGATTTAAATTTTCAAAACAAAATTTGTTTTCATTTGAAAAATATACTCTTCACACTCGTTCTAGGATACTACTGATCCCATCTCTAACGAGTCATTCCCATTGGATATTACTAACCCAATATCTGATGAATTCTTTCGTACGGTTCTAATGTGTCTTGTTCTCTGAGCTTGGTAAACCAAAGCTCTGATACCAACTGTGACGGCAAGGAATTTCGCTCGGTCCGAACCAGTCGCTAAACCGATTCAGGCCGTTCGAAACGCCCTATCGTTTGAGAACAAGACAAAACAGAACGCATACAGAAGAACATTTCATTGTATATTACAACAATGCATCAGATTACAAGAATATACAGAGTAAAAATGAATATTACACAGAAACATCAGAGATTTAAATTACATTTAAATACATAGCAGCGGAAAATATTACAATACACAACTAGAAGGAGATATACGGATACAAAGCTTTCCGGATATCGTTCCAGCTGTAAACCAGGATCCTGTGAATATAAATCTGCAAAACCAAAAATACTAGCTGCCCGTGTCGAAAATAGGGGCACCCAGAGTTTAGGTTAAAACAATAAACTCCAGGTCAGTCATGTGACTGGTGTGGGAACTAAAACAGTTTTTAATCTTTATTTTTAAAGCTAGGTAAATCAAGGGACCACGCCGTATAACACGGAACGGGTTTCCTCCCAAGAATACCAGTGCATAAACAAACAGCGCAATGCTAAATAAAGGAAAATGAAGCTGTTATAAGACCCAGGTCCTATCACACAATGCAACGCAAGCCGGGGGATAGGGTTTTCCCTTATAACAGCCAAAGAATGCTTGATACGTTTAAAAACAAATCATTTGATACTATCATAAGTGCATAGTGTATAAAACAACTTCAAATCATAAGTATCAATCATAGGCGGCATAAGCGTCCCATGCCACTATGTCGCCATATATAGGTTTACAAATAAAACCGCAAAGTCACGTATTTGGAAATTGGATTTCCGTCTATGAACCGAGGCAAAAGATAGTCCTCAACCGATTCGTGACTCTCTAGCCCGAGCCACAGGATCAGAACGCATCAACCCTTTAGATCATCAGGGCCGGTCCACCGATGTGGATTATTATGCCTGAACACTACGTTTCCCCGCCCTTTGGGGCGTAAATGAGCCAACTAAATGACTCCATCGGTTCGAGAACGACCGATCAATCCGAGGCGCCTCGCAACAGCAACAACCACATAAGTCAAACTCGTCAGGGCGTGTAAAACCACTGACGCCACTTCTAACTAGAAAGAAACGCAAGTCCTCCCTGATGTCCTCTCCCGTTTTTGGTTCATACCGGGTGTGAAACACGCGAGGTAAACGTTACACGAAGCTACGCCACAAAGGTCGTGCTTTGATCATCACCACAAGGCTTTGCTTTTCAACAGAAGCCTTGATCATTTGCATCTTAGCATGCCACACAGGCAAACCATCCTATGCAACCGATATCAGTCACACAGAATGAAATCCGATGTCAGACACACAGTCCATTTACAAGTCCGTTCTGGGTCTGAACGAAACCGGAGGCACCTAGTACCCCGCTTATCCATCGATCTCCAAGTACGTCTGGACGATCACTAACTGTTTCCATCTTCTTGGGTGTACAGCCCAATCAAGATCATCAGTAATTACCCAAACGACGTGAAGACCTCCGGTCTTCGACCATCGTCTTCATCTTCGACTTATCGTCGTATCAGTTATTCAGAATGGGATAAACCCGGTCTTTCCGAATAACTCGCGTGTATATTATAAAAGTGTTACACCAACACAACATACGACTCATTCCAATTCATTAGTCACTAACCGTAAATTAATCAAGAGAATAATTCCCCAAATATTAACCCCGAAGGCCGAAACCAACATCAGATCAATATCCAGAAAACCATTCTACTTAGCTAACCGACAGTTAGTTTCTAAATTTCACATTCATAGGGAAAGGTTCCCATTAATTTTATCCAAGATAAATTTCTTGAATTTATTCTTCTTTCGAATTTCGATTCAACTAGTCGAGATTAACGAACCTTACCGAAGTAATCATTGGTTTTAATTTCCCAATCCCAACCTATTTATCCCATGAAGTAAAACTGGTAATACTTCATATCTAACACCACAGTGTTATCGGTAAATTCAATTACCCTTTCACGTTCAAATCTAATTAAAGATTTAACTATCGCCTGGAGCAAAACTGGTGATACTCCATTTCGATTATTTCAATCTAATTAAAGATTCATTAAAACTCTACTTAGTTTTAATCTGTGACTGGGTTAAAGAATCAGTGTCATTTAAAACACGGTTCACGATAAACCCAAAATCACATCACATTTCAATCAGTCCCTAATTGTAAATTAGCAAGTGAGCAATTCCCTAAGTATGAATCCCGAAGGCCGAAACCAACATCAGATCAATACCTCGGAAACTATTCGACTTAACTAATCTCCAGTTAGTTTCTGATTTTCTTAACTCCTTTAGGTCTAAGAACTGTACTATTGAAGATACCGTTCACGACAACCCAAAATCACATTTCATTAATGATCGGGTTAAAGAACGAGTGTTATTTAAAACACTGTTCACGATAAACCCAAAAATCAATATCAATTCAATTCCAATTAAATATCATTTAATTGGTACACTTCATTAAATCTAAATAAACAGATTTCATCATTTCTCAACTGGGTTCAAGAACAGTGTTAGTGAAGACACCATTCACAACAAACCCAAATCACATTTGATATTCAATATAAGGCTCTGAATAGAAAATATATCGGCTTATATTCAATATCAAATTCTACGATTAACAATTGTCGTATTGGAAATAACGATACAAATATATCTTTCAAATTTCCATAACAACACCTGTATAATCACGAATTCCAACATCGAAATATTCCGAAGACAACTTCGATTCAAATCCACTCCAATGCAATCATTGGATATTCTGGTTATTTTTAAAACCCTTTTCTAATTCAATTTATTTATTTAAAAATAAATAGAATTATATTTCTAGTTCAAAACTAGTTCATTTCGATAAAAATCTATTTTTATCTTTTCAAATATGGAGTTTTTCATCCCAAATCTTCACAAATCATTTCTTATGATTTTACACAAATTATTACTATTTTTAATAATTTTATCAAGGCCCGTACAGTCGATTTCCATCAATGGCCATCGAACTGCACTTACAGCGACCTTTTTCAAATTTGATTTGGACATAATTCCAAATCCAACCGTTAGATTTCAAATTCCTAACATTCGCTAGAAAGCTCTTTTCGATACGAACCCAACGGTTCCGGTTTTAGGAGAATCCGATGGTCGGATCTCCCGTAATGTCCGTTTGAAATAAATGGTCGAAATTCGCGAACTGCCGCGGCGCGGCGCGTTCTATTCAGGCCATTATATTATATATATAATATATATAATATATATTTCGTCGATTTCTATTTAAAACGAATTATATAAATAGTTTTAAAATCGTTTCAAAAGCTATTTCAACTTTCTTTTCAATTCAAATCAAAATTGAATTCTTCTTTATAAATTCGTTTTAAAATTCATTTCTATTCAATTCAAATTTCAATTCAATTTGAATTCATTTCAATTCACTTTCGATTCAATTTGAATTTGTTTTCAATTCAATTCATTTCGAAATCGTTTTCAATTCATTTTGAATTCGTTTTCAATTCAATTCATTTCGAAATCGTTTTCAATTCATTTTGAATTCGTTTTCAATTCAATTCATTTCGAAATCGTTTTCAGTTCATTTTGAATTCATTTTCAATTCAATTCATTTCGAAATCGTTTTCAATTCATTTTGAATTCGTTTTCAATTCAATTCATTTCGAAATCGTTTTCAATTCATTTTGAATTCGTTTTCACTTCAATTAATTTCGAAATCGTTTTCAATTCATTTTGAATTCGTTTTCAATTCAATTCATTTCGAAATCAATAAAATCGATATAAATATCGTTCACGTCGAAATGGCGTCAATCTAATCAACACGGCTTCATAAATTTCTATTTTCAAAATAGTTGTTATTATCAAAATATTTCGTTCAACACATGACCAATCTCAATGGATGAGTATTGTCAACACATGAACTTTTATTTTATATTGATAAAGATGTAAATTTTATTACTAAAATATTTCGTTCAACACATGACCAATCTCAATGGATGAGTATTGTCAACACATGAACTTTTATTATATAATATTCTTTATTTTTCAAATTGGAATGAGGCCCAATCAATTACCATATAAAGTTAATTATATGGATTTTCATACAACGCATGTATATAATCACATTGAAAAATAATCAACCATCAACCAAAGTGCACTACACTGTATAAGCATCAAATATAGATATTCAACGCTTATAACAGCCTGTCAATCAATCGATCGACATATTCAATCAATCAGGATGAGTGAACTTCATATTTCATCCTAACACCCGTGTGGGGTTTCAAACAATCAAACATAGATTTAGTTGTGCAGTTGGGCGATGTGTAAAATTTATCGTCCCAATCAATGTCATTCAAATAGGTGTACATAAACAAACCGTTCGGTTTATAAATGAATATTTTATTTTATTCACTTCACGTTAAAAATTATATTTTTAACGATAAAACATTTTATTCCAACCTATGAATTTCTATTCAATTCATTTATTCAATAAAATGATATTTTTATTTTTCTAACATATTTTAGAAAATTTCGGCGGCATAACGGCACGATACTAGAAACGGGACGAGGCCTAGCCTTATCCCCGGTCTAGTGAAGGCCCACGCCATTCACACATCAATCAAACCATTCAATTCGCCACACAATTCAATTTCACCAAAACAATCAAATCCAAATCAAATAATCTAACCAACTACACAACAAATCAAACAAGTCCATGGTCTGTGGACGGGTGTCGGGTGCTTCTAATAAGCACCGTCTGCATCCTAGTATATATATAACTAGAAAATTTAAATTGAAAGGTGAGAAGTTCTCACATATAGCTATCCTAGCTCCACGGCACTTCATTTGCAGAAGTCTTCGTCGTTTCGCCTTTTTGTCACCTTCGTTGTCCGCTTTCACTACATATGTAAAAATCGAATTTTTACTTCGCTATTCAATATATAAAAATCGAATTTTTTATTTCGAAGTTCCACAGATAAAAATCATATTTTTATTTCGAAGTTCAACAGATAAAAATCATATTTTTATTTCGAAGTTCAACAGATAAAAATCATATTTTTATTTCGAAGTTTAACAGATAAAAATCATATTTTTATTTCGAAGTTCAACAGATAAAAATCATATTTTTATTTCGAAGTTCAACAGATAAAAATCATATTTTTATTTCGAAGTTCAACAGATAAAAATCATATTTTTATTTCCAAAACATCGCTATAAGTTTCTTATTTCCTTTTTAAAAAATCAGGTTTTATACTTAAAAAAAAAATTCAGTTTTAATCTTTTAACAAAACAGTTTTTAATTTTTTTTTATAAAATCAGTTTTTAATTTTTGTTTTTTTTTAAAATTTCAGTTTTTAAAAATGTTTATAAAATCAGTTTTTATATTCCTTTTTAATTCAGTTTTATACTTTTAAAAATATCAGTTTTATACCCTTAAAAATATTCAGTTTTTAAAAATTTAAAAATAAAAATAAAAATAAAAATACTTACAGAGGGGGGGGGGGGGTCCTGCAGATCGTCGGAGGCGGGGCTCTCGAGGGTGGCGGTCGGCGGTTCAGCGTTGCGAACCAGGGGGGGCTTCAGCGGAGCTCGAGCGATTTGGGAGGCGTTCGAGGGTTTCGAGGTGGAGGCGGGGTCTTCCTCTTCGTCGACGGCGATGTCTGGAGGGAGGAGGTCGTGCGGTGGGGGGGCGGCGATAGGTCCGTCGGCGGCTCGTATTTGATTAGGGTTTTTTTTTTCTTTTGAAATCGTTTAAATGAATCGGGGGGGGGGGGGGCCAGCAGATATAAGGGAGGGAAGGTATATTTTTTTTTATTATTTAATTATTAAATTTCGCAAAAGGTTGACTTTTACATATGACCTCGAAACGAGGCCCACCGCCTGTCGCCCATAGCGTTTTACCCCCATTCTCAACACAATGGGATATGTATCGCAAGCTGATTTGATCGTTACAATCAGTTTCCTTTTGAATTTACATTTAAATCACTATATTGAATTTTAAACGTACATTTCAAATTACTGGGGCCACATACTAACTAGAAAAATTCTCGAAAAATATTTTCTAGCTTCGTATTGACGATACGGTCCTAACAAAACTAGTTTCATTGAATTCTGAGACCGTATGAAAAATGGCCAATTTCCAGTCGATTAAAATCAACTGAAACTGGTCAAACGCGTTTTCCTTTGCCACGCTCACATATTGATTCGAAAAATTATGAAATTTGAAACCTAGCAATAACTTCACATCCCGGACCCAACAAAACTAGTTTCGTCGAAATCCGAGGTCATTTGCAAAATGTCCATTTTAAGGGCCTGAATTCCATAGCGACTATTCAGAATTTTCAACTGGACATATCTTTTGATTCTCGCTATGAAATTCCAATCTTTCGGATTCGTTGGAAAGATATTATCAATTAGATCCCATTATTTTTGGTTTCACTAAAATCCGGATTGTTTTGCACCCGGTACATTCAATTGAAGTTTGAAATCGAATTATCGAACTACCGCGCCATTTTCAATTCTATTTATAATTATATATAAATAATTATATTCTAACGACGACGTATATAATATAAACGTTCGAATTATTTTCAAAACAAAATTTCTCGTCGATATTATTTAAAATAATCTATTTTAAATATTCAAAATTCGCTAAAATTGCCAAAATAAAAATTTTAAACTGGCCTAGAATTTGCGGGTTATTACAAATAAGAATATTTTTACATTAGAAATCCATTTATATAAAGTGTATTTATTTTCATAAAATATATTTTTAATCAAGTATATGTTAAAACATAGAGTATTTGGAAAAGAAAAATAATTTGTAATATAACGAATACTTCTCATTTAGAATCTTTTATATAAAGTATATTTTTAATGATTATTTTAAAATATGTTTTTAAAAGATTACTAGCATTTGCAATTATATTTTGTGATATGAAATAAATTGAGATGTGAAGTGGATTTATCGTGGACAGTGTTTTAAATGACATTTGTCCTTTAATCCAATTTACATTGAAATTATTATTTGGAATTTATGAATCTATTTTTTAGTTTTAAAAAAGACATTTTCTAAAATCAAGTTTTTTTTTCCAATTTAATATATAATTGGAATTAAGTGGAAATTCGATTGGTAATAATCGAAATGGGCTTCTGTAAAAGAAGACCGATATTATATACGGAATTTAAGAGGCTTTGCCGTTATTCCATGTATATTGTTAGTCCGATACAAAAATCTATATCGATTATGTATTGATTTGATTTCTGTGAGATTCCATATTTTGGGAATTGATTTATAGGTTTATCGTGAACTGTGTTTTAAAGGACACTAGTTCTTTAACCTGTTTAAGACAAGATTTATTCCTTAAAAATAAATGATCTTGTAATAATGATTTTTGATATCAAATCAAAACTGGAGTTTTAATAAATCTTTTAAGGAAGATTTAAGATTTTATTTTCGGAGTTTATCTTTGATAAAATTAATGAGAATTCTTAAAACACGAAATTTGAACAGTCTTGATCGATCTGGCGATCGATTGGGGTCGGGCGAAATCCGGGTCGTTACATACAGTAATAATAAAAGATGAAATTTCGCAAACCAAGCATGTTTGGCTATTATAAGGTAAAACTTTATCCTCGACTGTGTTCATTGTGTGATGGGACCTGAGTCTTATAATAGCTTCATTTTTTCGTTTAGCATTGCACTGTTTGTTTTATGCACTGGTATTAAAGAAGGATAAACCTGTTCCGTGTTATACAGCGTAGTCCCGTGATTTACCTAACTTTAAAATAAAAGTTAATAACTGTTTTAGTTCTCACACCAGTCCCATGACTTACTTGGAGTTTATTGTTTTAACCTAAACTCTGGGTGCCCATATTTTCCACACGGGCAGCTTGTAGTTTTGGTTTTTGCAGATATTTATTTCCGCAAGATCCTGGATTACGGCTGGAGCTATATTCGGAATGCTTTGTATTCATGTATCTTTTTTAGTTGTGTTAGTTGATTTTTTCCGCTGTACAATATGTTCATGTATTTAAATGTAATTTAAATCTCTTATATTTTTTCCGCTGTATATTTTTTGTTTGAACTTTGATATCTTATACTCTGATGTAATTGTTGTAATAGCAATGAAATGTTCTATTATTTGTGTTCTGATGCATCGTGTTCTCAATGCAATCCGCGTTCTCGTTTGTTCTAGGCTGGATGGATTGCAAGGACTACTCACTACTGATCTACAGGGTGATTCCTAGGATGTGGTAGGAGGGTGCCTTTAATTTATCCTATTCCTGATGACATGTATGGACGATGTGGGATTCAAAAGTGAATGGTGGCCGGATGTTCTAAAAAGAAGAATTATAACCTCAAGCCTATTTGACCGGGAAATGACAAAAATCGGGTGGGCAACATGGCCAAATGGGTCGCTCCAATTAGGGTGTATAATCACCTATTTATAGAAAATTCATTTCATTTTTTATTCTGTCTGATGTTGTCCCTTTTGGGAAACGGTGGTTTGAGCCCAACTGTTGGTGATATACATTCGATACACTCGAGCGAAATGAGTGGTCGGTTATGTGTGGCTGAGTTACAAGATGTTCTTGTTGAATTCCAGTGTATCCCCTCTAGAGTACATTGATCGGAAGGTGGTTCTGTACCTTGTCATAGTTGGAAATCCAATCTCCAATAAGCGCCCACGGTTTTTGATTTTATTATATATGTATACCTTGAGATGTAAGCATTCTACTAAATGATTATTTAGTTGATTTAGACATTATCATAATATCGGAATAATTATGATTTCTAAAATGGTTTGGGTTATCGTAAGGTAAAAACCGTCCGTGTTTATATTTGGATTGGTGTTACGATTATCTTTTTCTTTTGAAATAATTTTTGACTTTAAAATCAGGTTGGATGATACCAATAGTTTAAATTACTTTTTCTCACGTTGGTTCACCAGATTGACATGTGTGTTTGAAATTCTCGGGCCAGACTGTGTTTTACAGGTCCAGTATAAGATACAAATTTTAGGAGACGTACTGGAGGAGTTCAGACATATGATTCATATATAGTTATTATTTCGTTGTGAGTTGTAAATGAGGACAGATTTGTTGTAACTTTCCAGATGAATCAAATGTTCGTTGTACTTTAATAAATTGTAAGCATTATTTCAAGTTTTCAATATAGATTTATTTCTGTATTATATTTTATTATGCTGCGATGTGATACGTTTATATTATGGTTAGTTATTCTTCTTCTTTTTCTTCTATTATTATCTTTCTTTCTTATATTTTCCCAACCTCTAATTTCTTTCTATTAGCTTTCTTGGTTTTCAATACTTGAATTTTGACACATGATGTATTAGTGTCTGAATTCGAGAGTCGAATTTTTCGAGATGCTACAATAGTGATCGACATGGGAAAATATTTGAAACCACGTGTCCAACACAAGCTGATCACTTGAAAATTTTGGCATGGAAAGAAGGATACAAAATATGGCATGAAAAAATGTGGAATGACTCATGCGGATTCGAAATTGGCCCGACTCCATACCCAGAATTTTTGATGTGAAAAGTGGCAGATCTGGCAAGGGATTCGAAATTTCTGGATTTTGCTAGATCTTCTGGCACGATGGAAAACACACGCGGATCATCTGCTTTTGCTTGCTAGACAAGGGCTTTCAACTGATTTTTGGGATTCGAAATTTCGAAAGTGGAAAACGCACTAGATTTTTTGGCACCCTTGTTTTTACCATGCTGATCACGCTTTTTGGCCTGATCAACACACATTTTCACTAGATTCTCCAATTTCCATATTTTTCTGTAAGACCTTGGTTTTTTTACTTTGATTGTGGGATACGAATTTCGTATCCTTAAGGATACGAATTTGACCGAAACACCAAAAACTCAACTATAAATAGTACCAAGCTTGGCATTCAAAGGGGTTGGTTCTCATTTGGTATTTTGGACTTCTTGGAGCTCCTAAGCATCACTAATGGTTTCTGCCTTCTTCCCCATGACTATTGGACATAGCTTGGACCTCTAAACTTTTTGTTTCAACTTTGGGATATTCACAAGGACTTTTTCACTATGGACTATTTTTGGATTTCTTGAACATCGAAGCTACTTTTTGGATATTGTTGACCAAGGCAACATACTTACCCAAAAAAGAAGAAAAAGGGCATTTTGGTGAAAGTTTAGAATTAACAAATATTTTGTTTTTCTATTGCAACGCTTTGCACAAATATTGTCTGAACTTGTACAACTCTTGTAATCAACTATTATATGATGATTGATAACTATGAAGTGGATGTAGGCGTTAGTGCCGAATCACTATAAAAAGTTATGTTCTCCCCACATTTCATTACTTTGTATTTGGATTATTTTGTTTTCACTAAATATACGCTTAGACGTTGGCGTGCGTAAATCAGCGACAATTCCCCCACGTCAACAACATTGTCAAAAATTCTAAAAACTGTTTATAACCAATACTACAAATATATTGTAGTTTTTAATTAGTTTAAGTCTAGATTCTAGAAAAACTCAAATCATAAAACTGTAGATAATCGAATCTATATTACAAAACATCTTGAATTTTGCAGTTTGAAGTTAGGATGCTCAAGTTATGACAAAAATACTACAGCAGTGTCAAAACAAAATTTCATTAACAGAAAAATATGAATATGAGTTCAAAGATCATACCTGACTTACCAATGAAATTGTGAGCTTATGAATCTCCCACTCAACATTCTATGGCTAAGGAACATTAAAAATTTGCAATAATGATATGGAACAACTTAAACTATATCTTTCTCAAAGTTGTTCCATAGCCACCTTCAATAACTAAATATTTATAGGATCGAGTGGTTTAACAAAAGTTCTTGTACCATCCTTAACTTCATTTAAACATTATGCCACCCAGACTTGTTTATGTAGCAATCCATTACATTCACTAACATATCTTTAGGAACCTATTTTTTTAAATAAATTTTAAATAAATCTATCAAAAACAAGTTTTATTACCTTTTGGGACCTAATTGTTTAATTAGATTGTTTTATTTCTAAACATGCATACTTTCTATTTAAGTCCAAATTTTCCACAAAACACATATATATAAATTTCTTTGAAATTATCTGAATTTACTCTTTTAATTTGATTAGATTTCCCAAAGCCAAGTCCCCTTTTAGTTTTAACAATTGGTTTTTAAACATCATATTCAATGATTTTTCTCCATTTGAATTTAGCTAATATCGATTCAATTTGTTGATTTTAGTTTTAAGATTACTATTTTCATTCATTAATTTAGAACATCGATAAATAACAATCTTTTTCTTTTCAGAATCATTTTGTTTTAAAACCATAATTTTGTTTTCAAGCACTTTTATTTTGGTATTATTCTTTGTAATCCCAGTTTCAAAACATTAACGTTTTCCAAATTCAAGTTTTGAAAAACCTTGATTTTATCAATCTCTTTTTCCAAATCATGATTTATTCGTGTAATCCCAGATTTCTTATTTTTCAAAGTCACATTTTCATTTTCATGGGTTTTAAAATTCACTTTAGTTTCAATTACTTATTCTTGAAAATCATATATTTATCACATTTGACATTTCTGATTTTCACGGATTTGTTTTCAAGCTCATTCAAAATCAATTCGGTTTTCAACAAACTTTCCTTCTTAAAAATTTCATTTTTGGAACTATCAACCATCTTAAGATTTTCCAAATTCTTTTGAAAAAAATTATTTTTACGTATTAATTCATCCTCGTTTTTCTTTAATACCATAACTTACTTTTTCAAGATTTTGTAAATTTTCATTGAGATGAACTAAATCATTTCCCAAATTCAAACAATTTTCGCAGTCAACATTTTCGAATTTCCAAATTTTATTAAGCTTCGAAGTCATTACTTTTGTGGTGCAACTCAAAGATTTTAGATTTCAATTTTTTATTTTCAACTTGAGACTATGAATGGTTCTAGTAAATTCATCACAGAGGAAAAGTAAATATTTAAATGAAAAATCCCTTAGCTCATCATCTGTTGAGCCGCCATCGTTGTCGTCATCCAAATCGTCTTCTTCAACTTTAATAAATGCCATCAGACATAATTTTGAAACTGAATTGACTTCTGGGAGATTTGAATTTTGGTAGTATTTTCCATCATACATCGCATCGAGAGTGTTTCAGATTTCCCTTATAGTTGAAAAATGAAAGATATGGTTAAAATGATCAATGCTAATTGAAACGACCCGAACTTCCCCGGTCCCCAAAGAGAAGGGAAAGCGCGGATTGTTTTGAGAACACGACAAAATAGAACG
Source organism: Allium sativum (assembly GCA_030737875.1). Taxonomy (NCBI): domain Eukaryota; kingdom Viridiplantae; phylum Streptophyta; class Magnoliopsida; order Asparagales; family Amaryllidaceae; genus Allium; species Allium sativum. The sequence goes on from CM060924.1 coordinate 385,131,746, forward strand.
CATACACAATAACATTTCATTGTATATTACAACAATGCATCAGAATACAAGAATATACAGAGTATGAATGAATATTACACAGAAATATCAAAGATTTAAATTACATTTAAATACATAGCAGCGGAAAATAATACAATACACAACTAGAAGAGATATACGGATACAAAGCTTTCCGGATATCTTTCCAGCTGTAAACCAGGATCCTGTGAATATAAATCTGCAAAACCAAAACTACTAGCTGCCCGTGTCAAAATAGGAGCACCCAGAGTTTAGGTCAAAACAATAAACTCCAGGTCAGTCATGTGACTGGTGTGAGAACTAAAACAGTTATTAATCTTTATTTTATAGTTAGGTAAATCAAGGGACCACGCCGTATAACACGGAACGGGTTTCCTCCCAAGGACACCAGTGCATAAAACAAACAGCGCAATGCTAAATAAGGAAAAATGAAGCTATTATAAGACCCAGTTCCCATCACACAATGCAACGCAGGCCGGAGGATAGGGTTTTTACCTTATAATAGCCAAGAATGCTTGATATGTTTAAAACAAATCATTTGATACTATTGTAAGTGCATAGTGTATAAAACAACTTCAAATCATAAGTATCAATCATAGGCGACATGAGCGCCCCATCCCACTATGTCGCCATACTAGGCTCTACAAAAAACCCCGCAAATGTCACGTATTTGGAAATTGTATTTCCATCTATGAACCGAGGCAAAAGATAGTCCTCTACCGATTCGTGACTCTCTAGCCCGAGCCTTAGGATCAGAGCTCGAGTGACCCTTGGAGCGACAGGGCCGGTCCACACGGAGTGGATTAAAATGCCTGAACTATATGCTAGTCTGCCCTATGGGGCACAAATGAGTCCAATGACTCCATCGGTTCGAGAACGACCGATATAACCGAGGCGCCTCCAATTCCAATAACCACATGAGTCAAACTCGTCAGCCAGTTCAAGCACTGACGCCACTCCTAACTAGAAACCAACATATGTCCATATCCCTGAAGTCCGTCTCCAGTGTTTGGTTCATACCGGGGTGTGAGGCTCGCGAATTCACGTTACTCAAAGCTGTGCCTCACAGGCTGTGCTTTGATCATCACCACAAGACTTTGCTTTTCAACAGAAGCCTTGATCATTTGCATCTTAGCATGCCGCACAGGCAAACCATTCTATGCAACCGATATCAGTCACAGAGAATGAAAGCCGATGTTAGACACACAGTCCATTTACAAGTCCGTTCTGGGTCTGAACGAAACCGGAGGCACCTAGTACCCTGCATATCCATCGATCTCAAAGTACGTCTGGATGATCACCAACCATTTCCATCTTCTTGGGTGTACATCCCAATCAAGATCATCAGTAATCACCCAAACGACGTGAAGACTTCCGGTCTTCGACCATCGTCTTCATCTTCGACTTATCGTCGTATCAGTTATTCAGAATGGGATAAACCCGGCCTTTCCGAATAACTCGCGTATATTTTAAATAAGTGTTACTCAAACACAACATACGCCTCATTCCAATTCATCAGTCAGTAACCGTAAATTAATCAAGAGAATAATTTCCCAAATATTAACCCCAAAGGTCGAAACCAACATCATATCAATATCCAGAAAACCATTCTGCTTGGCCAATTAACAGTTAGTTTCTAAATTTCACATTCATAGGGAAATGTTCCCATTAATTTTATCCAAGATAAATTCCATGAATTTATTCTCTAGTCTTCTTTTGAATTTTGATTCAACTAGTCGGGATTAACGAACCTTACCGAAGTAATGATTTGTTTTAATTTCCCAATCCCAACCTATTCATCCCATGAAGTAAAACTGGTAATACTTCATATCTAACACCACGGTGTTATCGGTAAATTCAATAACCATTTCACGTTCAAATCTAATTAAAGATTTAACTATCGCTTGAAGTAAAACTGGTGATACTCCATTCTCGATTATTTCAATCTAATTAAAGATTCATTAAAACTCCACTTAGTTTTAATCTTTAACTGGGTTAAAGAATCAGTGTCATTTAAAACACAGTTCACGATAAACCCAAAATCACATTCCATTAATTATCAGGTTAAAGAACGAGTGTTATTTAAAACACTGTCCACGATAAACCCAAAAATCAATATCAATTCAATTCCAATTAAATATTATTTAATTGGTACACTTCATTAAATCTAAATAAAAAAATTTAATCTTTTCCCAACTGGGTTCAAGAACAGTGTTAGTGAAGACACCATTCACGACAAACCCAAATCACATTTGATATTCAATACAAGGCTCTGAATAGAAAATATATCAGCTTATATTCAATATCAAATTCTACGATTAACAAATGTAGTATTGGAAATAACGATATAAATATATATCTTTCAAATTTCCATAACAACATCTGTATAATCACGAATTCCAACATCGAAATATTCCGAAGACAATTTCGATTCAAATCCACTCCAATGCAATCAATGGAAATTCTGGTTATTTTTAAAACCCTTTTCAAATTCAATTTATTTATTTAAAAATAAATAGAATTATAATTCTAGTTCAAAACTAGTTCATTTCGATAAAAATCTATTTTTATCGAAATCAAATATGGAGTTTTTCATCCCAATCCTTTCTAAATCATTTCTTATGATTTTACACAAATTATTACTATTTTTAATAATTCTATTAAGGCCCGTACAGTCGATTTCCATCAACGGTCATCGAACTGCACTTACAGCGACCTTTTTCAAATTTGATTTGGACATAACTCGAAATCCAACCGTTAGATTTCAAATTTCTTATATTCGTTAGAAAGCACTTTTCGATACGAACCCAACGGTTCCGGTTTCAGGAGAATCCGACGGTCGGATCTCCCGTAATATCCGTTCGAAGTCAATGGTCAAAATTCGCGAACTGCCGCGGCGCGGCGCGTTCTATTCAGGCCATTATATTATATATATATAATATATATAATATATACTTCGTCGATTTCAATTCAAAACATGCTTTATAGATCGTTTTAAAATTCATTTTCAAAACGGTTTCAACTTCATATTCAATTTCAAATCAAAATTGAATATTTCAATTTAAATTCATTTTAAATTCATTTCAAATGGATTTCAATTCAAATTGATTTCTAATTCAATTTCAGTTCGTTTTCAATTCAATTCAATTTCAATTCGAATTCATTTCTATTCAATTTAAGTTTCAATTCAATTTGAATTCATTTCGCTTCGTTTTAAATTCAATTCGCATTCGTTTTCAATTCGATTCAATTTAAAGTGGTTTTCTATTTGATTCAAATTCGTTATATATTCAATTGAAATCAAATTCGTTATATATTCAATTGAAATCAAATTCGTTATCTATTCAATTGAAATCAAATTCGTTATATATTCAATTGAAATCAAATTCGTTATATATTCAATTGAAATCAAATTCGTTATATATTCAATTGAAATCAAATTCGTTATATATTCAATTGAAATCAAATTCGTTGTATATTCAATTTTCAAATGTTCTGTTTCAAATATTTCTTTTTCAAATATTTCTATTTCAAATATTTCGTTTTCAAATATTTCTATTTCAAATATTTCGTTCAACACATGACTAATCTCAACGGATGAGTACCGTCAACACATGAACCTTTATATTATATTGATAAAGATATAAATTTTATTATAAAAATATTTCGTTCAACACATGACTAATCTCAACGGATGAGTACGGTCAACACATGAACCTTTATATTATAATATTCTTTATTTTCTAAATTGGAATGAGGCCCAATCAATCACCATATAATGTTAATTATATGGATTTTCATACATCACACGCATATAATAGCATAGAAAATAATCAACCATCAACCAAAGTGCACTACACTGTATAAGCATCAAATATAGATATCTAACGCTTATAACAGCCTGTCAATCAATCAATCGACATATTTAATAAATCAGGATGAGTGAACTTCATATTTCATCCCAACACCCGTGTGGGGTTTCAAACAATCAAACACAGATTTTAGTTGTGCAGTTGGGCGATGTGTAAAATTTATCGTCCCAATCAATGTCCTTCAAATAGGTGTACATAAACAAACCGTCCGGTTTGTAAATGAATATTTATTTATTCACATTCACGTTAAAAAATTATATTTTTAACGATCAAACTATTTTATTCAACCTATGAATATTCCATTCGGTTCATTTATTCAATAAAATGATATTTTTATTTTTCTAATTTATTTTAGAAAATTTCGGCGGCATAACGGCACGATACTAGAAACGGGACGAGGCCTAGCCATATCCCCGGTCTAGTGAAGGCCCACGCCATTCACACATCAATCAAATTTACCAAACAACCAAATTCAAATCAAATCATCTAACTAATTTATGCAACCAAACAAACAAGTCCATGGTCTGTGGACGATTGTGTCGGGTGCTACTAAACACCGTCTGCATCCTAGTATATATATATAACTAGAAAAAGAAATTGAAGAGTGAGAAATTCTCACCGATAGCTATCCAACTTCACGACACTTCATTTGCAGAAACCTTCGTCGCTCTCGCCTTTTTGTCATCTTCGTTGCCCGTATTCTCTACATATGTAAAAATCGAATTTTGACTTCGCTATTCAATATATAAAAATCGAATTTTTACTTCGATGTTCAATATATAAAAATCATATTTTTACTTCGATGTTCAATATATAAAAATCATATTTTTACTTCGATGTTCAATATATAAAAATCATATTTTTACTTCGATGTTCAATATATAAAAATCATATTTTTACTATCTATACTTTATAAAAATATAGTCTTTCTCGTGAACGAAAATCCTATTCATTTTCTACAAACAAAACCCAGTCTTTTTATTTTTCAACAAAAATCAGATTTTTACTTGCTAAAAATCTAAACTTTGTATAATTATAAATCTAAACTAGATATAACTATAAATTTAAACTGCTCTCTCTAATAAAAAATCAAGAAAACTCACCTTTTATCAATACAAACCGGATCTTCGTTGCCAGAGCGGATCTACCTCGACTGGAGGACGAGCGGCGCCATCAGCAGGTGGAAGGGGAGGCTGCGACAGGTCGGAGGAGGGTGGCGGCTCGATTTAGGGTTAGGCTTGGGGTTGGGCTGTATTGGGTTCGGGTTCTTGGGGGGGTACGGTTTGGGATTTCGTGCGTCAGAGGGAGGGGATCGTCGCGAGGTGGGAGGGCTTCAGGTGGCGCTCGGTGGTCGATGCGGTGGCTTGGATGGTGGCGGTGCGTCGCTTGGCTGCGGAGCTCGAACGGAAAGGGGAAGAGAAGGCGAGGCGAGGGGAGATGGGGGTATCTGTGGCGCTATGTCGATTGGGGGGGGGGCGACTTCGTCGAAGTGGCGGCGACATGGAGGAGGCCGCTCGCGCCCCTCCTCGATTCTTTTTTTTTCCTGATTCTGCTGAACGAAGAAATAGGGGGAGGGGGCAGAATGAAATAAGGGGGAGGGGAGAGAACTTTAAATTTTAAATTATTTAATTATTTATTTACTAAAAAAGTTGACTTTTACATACGTCCTCAAAACGAGGCCCACCGCCTGTCGTCCATAGCGTTTCACCCCCATTTCGAACACAATGAGATAGGTATCGTAGGCTGATTCGGCTGTTACAATCAGTTTCCGTTAAATTTACATTTAAAACACATTATTGAATTTTAAACGTACATTTCAAATTACCGGGGTCACATACTAACTAGAAAAATTCCCAAAAAATATTTTCTAGCTTCGTATTGACGATACGGTCCTAACAAAACTAGTTTCGTCGAATTCTGAGACCGTATGAAAAAGGCCAATTTCCAGTCGATTAAAATCAACTGAAACTGGTCAAACGCGTTTTCCTTTGCCACGCTCACATATTGATTCGAAAAATTATGAAATTTGGAATCTAGCAATAATTTGACATTACGGATCCAACAAAACTGGTTTCATCGAAATCCGAGGTCGTTTGCAAAATTCCCATTTTTAAGGGCCTGAATTCCATAGCGACTATTCAGAATTTTCAACTGGACACATCTTTTGATTCCCGCTATGAAATTTTGATTTTTCGGATTCGTTGGAAAGATATTATCAAATAGATCCTATTATTTTTGGTTTCACTAAAATCTGGATTGTTTTGCACCCGGTACATTCAATTGAAGTTTGAAATCGAATTATCGAACTACCGCGCCATTTTCAATTCTATTTATAATTATAAATAATTATTTATATTCTAACGACGACGTATATAATATATACGTTCTAATTATATTCAAAATAAATTTCTCGTCGATATTATTTAAAATAATTCATTTTAAATAATCAAAATTCGCTAAAATTGCCAAAATAAAAATTTTAAACTGGCCCAGATTTTCGGGTTGTTACAATCTCCCCCACTTAAAACTTTTCGTCCCCGAAAAGGAACAAAGTCGAAAGTGGTTTGATCAATCAACTCTACGTTCGATCTGGCTTCCATTCTCCAACTTTTCAGTTTATGAGAATTTTCAAAATTTCAAAAATTTGGCTAACACCCGGAATTCTCGAAAAATTTCGCCCTAACCTCCCCTGCACCGGGAGCCACGGGAAAATCCCGAAATTGCCATATAGGCCTTCTGATCTCAAAAAGAAAAAGAAAACGCCAAGCTGCTAGCCAATAGGCTCATAAAATCATCATCACCCAAACAAAACAGTAAATTCTGTAGTAAACATGTACCTATTTGTCGGGCAAACAAATTTTATTCTCTGCTCTAGCCTCCTTGCTATGACCTGTTCAATGTAAGTATATGTATATGCAAGCAAATGCGACCAATTTTCAATATATTCAATATTTGGTTCAATTAGGCATAATGGTTCAAAATTATCAAACAAATAAACAAACAACACAAACATCAATCAATTAGTGAATTAGAGTTTCAAATTCATAATTTTGATACATATACAAAAATCATGTTTTTGATGCCAAATCACAACAATAGGCCCTATCTAATTTTGGTTCTCACACCAGTCAATAGGAAAAATATAAATATCACACCTTCGACACTCAAACACTAATTCTGATGATGAAGCTTCAATCATCGGAACCATCTCCGGGCGACTAGAGTGTGATTCTATATCTATCCAGTATATTAAAATTCCAAATACACGTTTGCAAGGCGTATATGCAAAATCTTTATATACTGAACTGTCCAAATCAATATAGAATAAATAATCAAATATGAATAGTTGATTTAAATTTTCAAAACAAAAATTGCTTTCATTTTAAAAATATACTCTTCACACTCGTTCTAGGATACTACTGATCCCATCTCTAACGAGTCATTCCCATCGGATGTTACTAATCCAATATCTGATGAATTCTTTCGTATGGTTCTGATGTGCCTTGTTCTCTGAGCTTGGTAAACCAAAGCTCTGATACCACGTTGAAACGACCCGAACTTCCCCGGTCCCCGAAGAGAAGGGAAAGCGCGGATTGTTTTGAGAACACGACAAAATAGAACGCATACACAAGAACATTTCATTGTATATTACAACAATGCATCAGAATACAAGAATATACAGAGTATGAATGAATATTACACAGAAATATCAAAGATTTAAATTACATTTAAATACATAGCAGCGGAAAATAATACAATACACAACTAGAAGAGATATACGGATACAAAGCTTTCCGGATATCGTTCCAGCTGTAAACCAGGATCCTGTGAATATAAATCTGCAAAACCAAAACTACTAGCTGCCCGTGTCAAAATAGGGGCCCCCAGAGTTTAGGTCAAAACAATAAACTCCAGGTCAGTCATCTGACTGGTGTGAGAACTAAAACAGTTATTAATCTTTATTTTATAGTTAGGTAAATCAAGGGACCACGCCGTATAACACGGAACGGGTTTCCTCCCAAGGACACCAGTGCATAAAACAAACAGCGCAATGCTAAATAAGGAAAAATGAAGCTATTATAAGACCCAGTTCCCATCACATAATGCAACGCAAGCCGGAGGATAGGGTTTTTACCTTATAATAGCCAAGAATGCTTGATACATTTAAAACAAATCATTTGATACTATTGTAAGTGCATAGTGTATAAAACAACTTCAAATCATAAGTATCAATCATAGGCGGCATGAGCGCCCCATCCCACTATGTCGCCATACTAGGCTCTACAAAAAAACCCGCAAATGTAACGTATTTGGAAATTGGATTTCCATCTATGAACCGAGGCAAAAGATAGTCCTCTACCGATTCGTGACTCTCTAGCCCGAGCCTCAGGATCAGAGCTCGAGTGACCCTTGGAGCGACAGGGACGGTCCACACGGAGTGGATTAAAATGCCTGAACTATATGCTAGTCTGCCCTATGGGGCATAAATGAGTCCAATGACTCCATCGGTTCGAGAACGACCGATATAACCGAGGCGCCTCCAATTCCAACAACCACATGAGTCAAACTCGTCAGCCAGTTCAAGCACTGACGCCACTCCTAACTAGAAACCAACATATGTCCATATCCCTGAAGTCCGTCTCCAGTTTTTGGTTCATACCGGGGTGTGAGGCTCGCGAATTCACGTTACTCAAAGCTGTGCCTCATAGGCTGTGCTTTGATCATCACCACAAGACTTTGCTTTTCAACAAAAGCCTTGATCATTTGCATCTTAGCATGCCACACAGGCAAACCATTCTATGCAACCGATATCAGTCACAGAGAATGAAATTCGATGTCAGACACACGGTCCATTTACAAGTCCGTTCTGGGTCTGAACGAAGCCGGAGGCACCTAGTACCCCGCATATCCATCGATCTCCAAGTACGTCTGGATGATCACCAACCGTTTCCATCTTCTTGGGTGTACAGCCCAATCAAGATCATCAGTAATCACCCAAACGACGTGAAGACTTCCGGTCTTCGACCATCGTCTTCATCTTCGACTTATCGTCGTATCAGTTATTCAGAATGGGATAAACCAGGCCTTTCCGAATAACTCGCGTATATTTTAAATAAGTGTTACACAAACACAACATACGCCTCATTCCAATTCATCAGTCACTAACCGTAAATTAATCAGGAGAATAATTTCCCAAATATTAACCCCGAAGGCCGAAACCAACATCAGATCAATATCCAGAAAACCATTCTGCTTGGCCAACCGACAGTTAGTTTCTAAATTTCACATTCATAGGGAAATGTTCCCATTAATTTTATCCAAGATAAATTCCTTGAATTTATTCTCTAATCTTCTTTTGAATTTTGATTCAACTAGTCGGGATTAACGAACCTTACCAAAGTAATCATTTGTTTTAATTTCCCAATCCCAACCTATTCATCCCATGAAGTAAAACTGGTAATACTTCATATCTAACACCACGGTGTTATCGGTAAATTCAATTACCATTTCACATTCAAATCTAATTAAAGATTTAACTATCACTTGAAGTAAAACTGGTGATACTCCATTCTCGATTATTTCAATCTAATTAAAGATTCATTAAAACTCCACTTAGTTTTAATCTTTAACTGGGTCAAAGAATCGGTGTCATTTAAAACACAGTTCACGATAAACCCAAAATCACATTCCATTAATTATCAGGTTAAAGAACGAGTGTTATATAAAACACTGTCCACGATAAACCCAAAAATCAATATCAATTCAATTCCAATTAAATATTATTTAATTGGTACACTTCATTAAATCTAAATAAAAAATTTAATCTTTTCCCAACTGGGTTCAAGAACAGTGTTAGTGAAGACACCATTCACGACAAACCCAAATCACATTTGATATTCAATACAAGGCTCTGAATAGAAAATATATTGGCTTATATTCAATATCAAATTCTACGATTAACAAATGTCGTATTGGAAATAACGATATAAATATATATCTTTCAAATTTCCATAACAAAATCTGTATAATCACGAATTCCAACATCGAAATATTCCGAAGACAATTTCGATTCAAATCCACTCCAATGCAATCATTGGAAATTCTGGTTATTTTTAAAACCCTTTTCAAATTCAGTTTATTTATTTAAAAATAAATAGAATTATAATTCTAGTTCAAAACTAGTTCATTTCGATAAAAATCTATTTTTATCGAAATCAAATATGGAGTTTTTCATCCCAATCCTTTCTAAATCATTTCTTATGATTTTACACAAATTATTACTATTTTTAATAATTCTATTAAGGCCCGTACAGTCGATTTCCATCAACGGTCATCGAACTGCACTTACAGCGACCTTTTTCAAATTTGATTTGGACATAACTCCAAATCCAACCGTTAGATTTCAAATTTCTTATATTCGTTAGAAAGCTCTTTTCGATACGAACCCAACGGTTCTGGTTTCAGGAGAATCCGACGGTCGGATCTCCCGTAATATCCGTTCGAAGTCAATGGTCGAAATTCGCGAACTGCCGCGGCGCGGCGCGTTCTATTCAGGCCATTATATTATGTATATAATATATATAATATATACTTCGTCGATTTCAATTCAAAACGTGCTTTATAAATCGTTTTAAAATTCATTTTCAAAATGGTTTCAACTTCATATTCAATTTCAAATCAAAATTGAATATTTCAATTTAAATTCAATTTAAATTCATTTTAAATGGATTCCAATTCAAATTGATTTCTAATTCAATTTCAGTTCGTTTTCAATTCAATTCAATTTCAATTCGAATTCATTTCTATTCAATTTAAGTTTCAATTTAATTTGAATTCATTTCGCTTCGTTTTAAATTCAATTCGAATTCGTTTTCAATTCGATTCAATTCAAAGTGGTTTTCTATTTGATTCAAATTAGTTATATATTCAATTGAAATCAAATTCATTATATATTCAATTGAAATCAAATTCGTTATATATTCAATTGAAATCAAATTCGTTATCTATTCAATTGAAATCAAATTCGTAATATATTCAACTGAAATCAAATTCGTTATATATTCAATTGAAATCAAATTCGTTATATATTCAATTGAAATCAAATTCGTTATATATTCAATTTTCAAATGTTCTGTTTCAAATATTTCTTTTTCAAATATTTCTATTTCAAATATTTCTATTTCAAATATTTCGTTTTCAAATATTTCGTTCAACACATGACTAATCTCAACGGATGAGCACGGTCAACACATGAACCTTTATATTATATTGATAAAGATATAAATTTTATTATAAAAATATTTCGTTCAACACATGACTAATCTCAACGGATGAGTACGGTCAACACATGAACCTTTATATTATAATATTCTTTATTTTCTAAATTGGAATGAGGCTTAATCAATCACCATATAATGTTAATTATATGGATTTTCATACATCACACGCATATAATAGCATTGAAAATAATCAACCATCAACCAAAGTGCACTACACTGTATAAGCATCAAATATAGATATCTAACGCTTATAACAGCCTGTCAATCAATCGATCGACATATTTAATAAATCAGGATGAGTGAACTTCATATTTCATCCCAACACCCGTGTGGGGTTTCAAACAATCAAACACAGATTTTAGTTGTGCAGTTGGGCGATGTGTAAAATTTATCGTCCCAATCAATGTCCTTCAAATAGGTGTACATAAACAAACCGTCCGGTTTGTAAATGAATATTTATTTTTTCACATTCACGTTAAAAAATTATATTTTTAACGATCAAACTATTTTATTCAACCTATGAATATTCCATTCGGTTCATTTATTCAATAAAATGATATTTTTATTTTTCTAACTTATTTTAGAAAATTTCGGCGGCATAACGGCACGATACTAGAAACGGGACGAGGCCTAGCCTTATCCCCGGTCTAGTGAAGGCCCACGCCATTCACACATCAATCAAATTTACCAAACAACCAAATTCAAATCAAATCATCTAACTAATTTATGCAACCAAACAAACAAGTCCATGGTCTGTGGACGATTGTGTCGGGTGCTACTAAACACCGTCTGCATCCTAGTATATATATATATATAACTAGAAAAAGAAATTGAAGAGTGAGAAATTCTCACCGATAGCTATCCAACTTCACGACACTTCATTTGCAGAAACCTTCGTCGCTCTCGCCTTTTTGTCATCTTCGTTGCCCGTATTCTCTACATATGTAAAAATCGAATTTTCACTTCGCTATTCAATATATATAAATCGAATTTTTACTTCGATGTTCAATATATAAAAATCATATTTTTACTTCGATGTTCAATATATAAAAATCATATTTTTACTTCGATGTTCAATATATAAAAATCATATTTTTACTTCGATGTTCAATATATAAAAATCATATTTTTACTATCTATACTTTATAAAAATATAGTCTTTCTCGTGAACGAAAATCCTGTTCATTTTCTACAAACAAAACCCAATCTTTTTATTTTTCAACAAAAATCAGATTTTTACTTGCTAAAAATCTAAACTTTGTATAATTATAAATATAAACTACATATAACTATAAATTTAAACTGCTCTCTCTAATAAAAAATCAAGAAAACTCACCTTTTATCAATAAAAACCGGATCTTCGTTGCCGGAGCGGATCTACCTCGACTGGAGGACGAGCGGCGCCATCAGCAGGTGGAAGGGGAGGCTGCGACAGGTCGGAGGAGGGTGGCGGCTCGATTTAGGGTTAGGCTTGGGGTTGGGCTGTATTGGGTTCGGGTTGGGGTTCTTGGGGGGGGTACGGTTTGGGATTTCGTGCGTCAGAGGGAGGGGATCGTCGCGAGGTGGGAGGGCTTCAGGTGGCGCTCGGTGGTCGACGCGATGGCTTGGATGGTGGCGGTGCGTCGCTTGGTTGCGGAGCTCGAACGGAAAGGGGAAGAGAAGGCGAGGCGAGGGGCGGTGGGGGTATCTGCGGCGCGATGTCGATTGGAGGGGGGGCGACTTCGTCGAAATGGCGGCGACATGGAGGAGGCCGCTCGCGCTCCTCCTCGATTCTTTTTTTTTCCTGATTCTGCTGAACAAAGAAATGGGGGGGGCAGAATGAAATAAGGGGGAGGGGAGAGAACTTTAAATTTTAAATTATTTAATTATTTATTTACTAAAAAAGTTGACTTTTACATACGTCCTCAAAACGAGGCTCACTGCCTATCGTCCATAGTGTTTCACCCCCATTCCGAACACAATGAGATAGGTATCGTAGGCTGATTCGGCTGTTACAATCAGTTTCCGTTAAATTTACATTTAAAACACATTAATGAATTTTAAACGTACATTTCAAATTATCGGGGTCACATACTAACTAGAAAAATTCCCAAAAAATATTTTCTAGCTTCGTATTGACGATACGGTTCTAACAAAACTAGTTTCATCGAATTCTGAGACCGTATGAAAAATGGCCAATTTCCAGTCGATTAAAATCAACTAAAACTGGTCAAACGCGTTTTCCTTTGCCACACTCACATATAGATTCGAAAAATTATGAAATTTGGAATCTAGCAATAATTTGACATTACGGATCCAACAAAACTGGTTTCGTCGAAATCCGAGGTCGTTTGCAAAATTCCCATTTTTAAGGGCCTGAATTCCATAGCGACTATTCAGAATTTTCAACTGGACATATCTTTTGATTCCCGCTATGAAATTTTGATTTTTCGGATTCGTTGGAAAGATATTATCAAATAGATCCTATTATTTTTGGTTTCACTAAAATTCGGATTGTTTTGCACCCGGTACATTCAATTGAAGTTTGAAATCGAATTATCGAACTACCGCGCCATTTTCAATTCTATTTATAATTATAAATAATTATTTATATTCTATCGACGATGTATATAATATATACGTTCTAATTATATTCAAAATAAATTTCTCGTCGATATTATTTAAAATAATTCATTTTAAATAATCAAAATTCGCTATAATTGCCAAAATAAAAATTTTAAACTGGCCCAGATTTTCGGGTTGTTACACTAATATAACAATATAAAATATGCACAACACGAGCATTGATAATAATATTTTTCTTATATTCCATATCACTCATATTTTCAATAATATCCCAATATTTAGAATTAGCAAATTTTAAATAAACTTGCATTTTTAATTTCCAATTTAAAAAATCTTTTTCATCGAAAATAATTGGAGTTTTGTTGGTTAAATTCTCGTTAGATTGACAAGTAGAAAAAACATTTTTTGATAAATTCATGGTTCTGGAGTTATCCTAAATAAATAAAACCCGCTATGATACCACTTGTAGGATCTAAATTAACCTTAAAGGTGTGGTGAATAGGGTTTATAATAGTTTCCAACTGAATAACTATTAATAATAAATCAGCAACCAACGATAATATCAGAGTAAATGTGGAAAGGAAGTAACACACATATATACCCATCTTTGGCAAAACCCCGCAAACTGCTTCCCTTAGGTTTCTACTAGGAATTAAATTATATGTCGCTTACAGCCACTGTAACTCGCGACGCTTGCTCACCTAATTGTTCTAATTCTATTCTCAAAACTTTTGCCCTAAAGCTTCTACTAGGAGTAAAACAATACAATGCTTATACACATAGGTAAACTTGCAACTATCACTCACCTGATTGTTCTAACTCTACACGCAAAATCCTGCACCATAATTCAATCCCTGAGTTATGAATCTCAAACTACAAATATTGTAGTTTGATGCCTAGTTAAAACTTGAGTTTGTGAAATTAAAAATACAATTGAAAATAAAATCGATTAAAATCTAAAACCTTATATCATAAAATTAAAGTGATTCAATATTAACAAGCCAACCCGAGTTATGGGATAGCTCCCCTTTGTTATTCTTCGGCCGTTCCACTTTGCTTTAATCCTCGATGACTTGATTTTGTGTTTGAATTCTAGGATTTTTAACATCAAACCAGCGCGATCCTATGATACTTAAAACGAAATAAAAAATGGTAGCTTTGATTTCATTGATCGATTTCTTCCTTTTTGATGCTTGCGAAGTTGCAAGTTATTCGTCGAGCTTGTTAGCTATTGAAAATTTTCTAAGTGATTTCACCTTATTGGTTATTAGTTTCTCGACTTTGATGACTTATGCTAGTGATGAATTAGGGTATTTATAGGGTTTCGATTCCCTATTATTTCTCTGATTTTGCTTTTGATTTGGCCATAAATATATTAGAATATAATTGTGAGAACTTGCGTGAATTGACTTTCTTTGGCTAGAATTTCCTGACTCTTTCAATATGATTTCGAACTCTTTGTTTTTCGTCTATAAATGGAGAAACTTGGCTATTCTTTGGCTTGATATATTTGACCATTTCAATTTGATTTTCTATGTACCATATGCTTGTATGCACTCTTCTACATATTATTATACATGTTTCTATTAGCATATATGTACATATAATTTCTTTTTTATCACTGCTATTGGTGTTTGATGGTTTGGTTATTATCTTGGTGCATTGTTGTTCTTGTGCTTGTGCATTTGTTGCACTTATGCATTTCGTTGCACTACCATGCCATTCTCACTTGTTTTTATTTTTATCCCTAATGCCTTACTTTGCTCCACCCTGTGTTCTTATAATGCTCATGTGCATTGGCCTTAGTTGCTTGGTGTGTTGGCATGTTTGATAATATTCATTTAAACTTGTTGTTGTACTTGCATCATGTTATCCGTGTTTTGTTTCAGCCATGTCTTGAACTTGCATGCCATGCTATCTATAGCACTTGTATTTTGGTTTGTTGATTTGTTTAACATGTATTCTGCCATATACTCACTGTTATACTTCACTGGCCTGGTTGTTTATATGCCATGACCTTGAATTTTTTTCCATGCGCCTAAGTTGTTCGATTGTCTGAAATGTCCATTATCATTGCACCATTGTTATATAGGCCATGTATCTTGCTTGAATGTTGTGCTTGGACTTGTAGTGCTTGCTGTTGTGCACTTTGATTTATTTTTTTATTTTTTTTACTTCTTGTTGCATTGTTTTGAGTTGGATCTAAAACTTGATACATGCATTTGCATATTTTGATTATATATGTGTATATGCATATGCATGTACATGTATTGTGCTTATGCATTAGTGGTATGAATATTGAACTATATTTATGAGCTCTTCGTATGGAAAACATGAGACTTCAATAAAGGTTCCTATTGAAGCAAAAATAATTGCAGGCTGCTACATTGCACAGAGTTGAATCATTTGATTTGACATATATAGTTGTCCGTGAGGAAAAATAACATGTGCTTGAACACTATAATATTTGCAGTGCATCGCTGTAAATATTATACATCGTTCAAGTGTATATGCATACATACATATGCATATATATACACATATACATACATATATATGACACTATCTATCAAAATGGTGAGAAACAACCAATGTAACCAAGGAAAATAAAATTTTAAATAAAATTTATTTTTTCAAATTAAATTGTTTCTTTTCCAGTTTACCACATTATTCAAATTTGACAAGTGTGATGGACAACTGGACAAATTCTGAATCAGTCATTGAAAATGAAGACATTGAGTGTGTGAGTGACAAATTGTAACTGAGTGTATGTAGTGAGGAAATATTTGTACAAACTGGGTATGTAATGTATAATTTTTGTAACAAATAGAGTGAGAATAGTGACTTATGAAACTTATACTATTCGATTAAAAAATAAATAATTATTGGTTTGAAAAAAAATATTTGTCCAAATTGTGTTATTTTTGAGTTAAATATTTAATTCGTGCAAGTAATTATTTATTATCTATGTGTATGAAATAGTACATATATAAACATATTTATTGAATAGTATATATCTTTGTTATCATCAAATAAAAACCATACCAGTCTATTCAACAACCTTTCCATTTGATTTGAATAAATCTGTAACAAAAGGTCTAATCTACGGATACCTGCACTAGAACCTAATGTAATCCCTAAGTAAGCTTTAAGATATCGATAAACCAATGATTTATGATGTAATTAGACCTTTGTTTTTTGCACTTTATAAAATAATTTGGCAAGTGTGGTTTACTCTACACTAATATAAATAAGAGGAAACTAGCTAAAAGCCTTACTAATTTAAGGCTACTGTCGTTCATGCATATACCCAAACCCCGCATAAGGTGAGAGGTGGTAACTAGCCACTTAATACCAGGTTTACGTAGGAGCTCGACACCGTTTAAGACCCTCCTGGAGGACCCCCATGTTACTATCTAGCTGACCTTATAAGATAATCTCATAACCACTTAATACTTCCCGCACGATAGGCAGACTCACGGTACCTTCTTAACTGTCATTTAATAACTAATCCCAAAGCGGACTCTCATCCCAGTCACTTACTACCTAGAGGAAGTGGACCTATGTGGGGATTACCAAACTCGTACCCAACAACCATTTAATACTTCTTATTTATGGGGAGGTGATCTATGCGATCACTTAATACCCATTTAAGGGTGTACCTAACTACTAAATACCTTTAATCCTGAAGCAGGCTACACTTATGAATTATTCCCTTGATAGTTTCTCCTTTCGGAGAACTATTTTAGGAAATAATTCACTATGCAAATTAACTATCGTCAAGGGTTCCTACGGTTAGTGATGTCCCACATCAGTTTTACATATATCTGACTGCTAGAAAGTGCAGACTTCTATCGAATAAGGCAACTGACCTCGCATTATTAACCTACTAAGTAACCGTTATTTCTAATTATATTAATTTTAGGTTAACTTGAATAAAATAAAGAAAGCCTGTAACTTCCTATCTTGGGTTGTTTAATTGTTTATTTCTTCATTGGACTTAGCATTTACAATGACAATTAATTCCCATTTATTTTTATTAATTAGGTAATCTTCCATTTATGACCCTAACGGTCATATTTTCTAAGCATTAATTAACCTATTAAATGCCATTTTATGAGTCCTATTTATGATCTAATCTAATATTTGTAACTCCCAAACATTTCTATATTAATTTAATTCCATTTGAGTCTTATTTGAATATGTAAATTAATAAGCATATTATTTATTTATTTATTTCCCTAGTTGGAGTTACAATCCCTATTCCTAACATAAATTTAATTATAACCATTTAGAAATAATTACCCTATTCAATCCATTCCCCAAAAAAACATGGTTACGACATTTATTACCTTACTTATATGACCCTTTTTATTTGTAGAAAATCGGTTATATTTATTGCTATAATGGCCATAATATTTATTTCCGTTCAACATGGGTTATATATCCATATACATCCCTATAAAACAGAAATCACTCAAACACATAACAATAAATGTTTATTATTATAAAATATTAGCATTATTTACATAGATTTAAATGGACAAGATTTTAGTACATATTTATTTACATTTTAAGCGTAAAATTAACGTAGTTACTAATTTTATTTTATCAACATTTAATATTATTATTCTATTCTAAAACAACGACCAAAATAACTCCTTTTGTGTTTAATTTGTTATAAGTTTCAAAATCTTATAAAAGGTTATTCATTGTAATTATTGTAAATTTTGACTAAACTATTTTAAAATAGGAAAATTGGCACATTTCAAATCTCAAGGAAATTGGATAATATTTTATGTAGAATAGATGTTGCAAACTACGTATAGAAATACATGAATTTGTACATCTCTTCCTATTTAATTTACTTATGTTCCATGTAGATTTCAAATAATGCTTTTTAATGCAAAAAAGACAAAATT
The DNA here is from genome assembly GCA_030737875.1 of Allium sativum. NCBI lineage: Eukaryota > Viridiplantae > Streptophyta > Magnoliopsida > Asparagales > Amaryllidaceae > Allium > Allium sativum. Next base: position 385,150,403 of record CM060924.1, read on the forward strand.
AAAATAACTAAGTAAAACCCCAACAATATCATACACAAACAGGATTATTATTATTTTTAATCTAAACTGCACAATTACAAATCAACACCCAAATCCTATGAATTTGGAATGAAATTCTATACTTCTAATTAAAGATTTAGGACTGATTTTCAAATCCAAGGTGTTTACAATACCGACAAACAATTTTAGAATAATTGTAGGCAAGATGATGATAATAAATCAAAGCCCTAAAATTTATATTTAACCAATATTCGTAATATTCCAGATTTGACAAAAATAAACAAATCTGATAACTTTTTGGCATGTAATTCAGATTCAACACAAACGAACTATATAACTTATTATAAACAACATATGTATATCCCACTCGTTTGAAAGCTATCCAAATTTGAGCTTTTAGGCTTGTAATTCTCAAATCCTACAGATGAGCAATTTATTTACAAAGGGTATTTAAATACAAATTTAGATTTGTAGATTTGAAAGAAAAATAGGAAAATAAGAAGGAAATTCAATAATATAATTTTCATGTTTGTAGAACCAACTCTTTGGCATGGATATGGATTCAGTATCTCCAATTCTAGTTAATTTTATTTAACTAGATTTATATTTTATAATTTTAGAAGAGATTGGAGAATTGGAAAGGGTAGAGCTTTGCTGCTACCTCCAGAAATATGAACAAAAGAGTGGGGGTCTAGCCCTTTATTTATAGGCGTATAAATGACCATAGACCATTAGATTTTATTTTATAAAGATCCGTCCGTTTATACAAAATTTTGTAATAAAAATACCCCTCAAAACGTAGCTATCACTAGATGTTTTCAATTAGAGGGATTAACCCCTAGGTCGACCGCCTTAGGTTGAAGCTGCCCGCTAATGGTAGGTGATAAATGGCAATAAATTATTATATTTTCTTATATATTTATTTTCCATTCATTTTCATATCTCTTTCATAACTTTTTCATATGGAATTCCTTCGCAAAGTTGCAAATATGAAAGTTGACCAGAATTCCGTCATGAATACAGCATTGCATGTTTTTGTCAAATTCCATCATTTGCAAAATTTCCATTTCTGGAAACCTAATTAATTGCCGTCAAAATTCCAGGTTGTTACAAGAATGATATTTCAATAACTAGCTAAGAGATTTTGCAGTAGATCTTTTTTTCCCTAGATGTGAGTTTTTGAAGGCAGGTAAATTTATGCCTAAATTTTCCATATTGATGTGCGACTCATTTAGCAAATTATTTCAAAATTGGGGAGGTACGACTAGATTTTTTCTATGATGCAGAAGTTATCTTTTCAATGATCAGCAGGATCGCTGTCAACTGAGACTTCATCACCATTGACTTAATGATTCTTATACACTAGTTCGTAAAGTTACTTTCTGTATTTTCACCTATCCACTTCCGTTTTTAGGCAATGATAGATGTATCTCCATGAGAAACAATTTCGTGTAAGATTCCATTGGTCATTACTAATTTCTCTTAAACATACGGTGATGTAGAAACCTCTAGGAACACCAGCTACTTCAACCTCACAAATTTTGGCATCTACCTGCAATGATACGACTAGTCAAAGGGTGGGGAAATGGTTTGAGCATAGTCACGGAGCAAGACTTCTCGTTATGTGCAGTAAATGTTTTGGAGTTTCGATGTTGTTATTTTTTTCTTCCAGCATTGGTCCTTTTCTTCTTGAGTGATCATTTGAGCTTGAATTATGATTGTTAGTTTGTTAACTATTCTCATAAAATAGCATGATAATGTTATGAGATTATTATCTTTTGGAGTTGTTTTGTTAGTCATTCACACTCATTTATGATTTGAATTGAAAATGAAATATCATAATTTAAGTCTAACTAACAGTAATCATAGACTTAAATAAATGATTTGGTAATAGTAAATTTAAGAGAAGAACGAGTTAAGAGTTACTTTTGTCATGGTTAACTATTTTCGCTTGTTCTTTAAAGCCATATGTCACGAACTTCCTTACTAATGGTAACGTTGTCCTACCTTTTTTCTTGAATTACCATGCTAGATCTTTATGTGATAATCTACTTTAGGGTATATCCTACTCATCAATGTATAAGCTATCATGGAATGGGTCATCGCACAATGTTAAAAATGTTTATTTCTTCCTACTGAATTATGAGTCATTGTCATCATGATAGTGGTATAAAATAGTGTGGAGTAAAACTGCTGTGCCCAAGGAGAACTTCATGTTTTGAAAAGTATTAAATAATGCCTTGCTTACGAAAAATAAACTCAATCAGATAGGAATGCTTGTTAATACTAACTGCCTGCTGTGTGACAATCGGGAGGAAACCACTGAGCATTTTTTTAATGCATCTTCACATATGATCAATGAAAAAGTTTACTGGGATTGTTTGGTGTTAATGTTCATTGTAACACCCCGAATTTCAATTAACACTAATGGTTAGTAATTAAAGTATAATTAATCTCAGATGTGAGAATCAGGGGAAACGGGCTGCGTCATTGCGTTTGTCTCAGAAAAATACGTGAAATAGAGTCCGAGTTTGCGTAAAATGGGTACCGTATGAAAGAGATATGGACGAACGAAGTTAGGCAGAAAAACCCGAAACAGGCCAGAATTGCACTGGCGCACTTGTGAAGTGCGCCAGCACAAAAATAGACTGGCGCACTTTGGAAGTGCGCCCATGTCAGGACAGGAAACCTGCACAGTTTCTAGAGAGTTCTGTGGTTGGGTGCACCAGTTTGGGGTTTGGGCTTGGTCTTAGGGCTGGTTTCTGGAAGGTTCCGAAATCTAAGGGTCCTAATCTAATTTAGGGTTAATCTAAGGGCCTAAAACACTCACCTAATCTATAAATACACCCTAAACCTACCCTAATCCATACTAAAAATAGAATTGAGGGCTACATGCCGCCAAATTAAATCTTAGAAGGAGCCTCCACTAATTTATGAAGAGGGTTGCAAGCTAATCACTCTCTAATCAACCTCTAATCCATTCTAAGCATCTTAATCTTCTTCATTTGGAGTGCAAATTGGCTAGTTGTGAGTTTCTATCACTCTAATGATCAATTGCTAAACTAAGTAGATGAGATATGATGAGATCATATGGTTTTGTTTGTGGATTAATGGGTTTTAAGTCATATGACATGATGTTAGTTTGCTAATATATGTGGGTTATGCAAGTTTTGTGCTTTGTGATCATATGTTAATATGCAAGTTACATGTATGATAATATGCAAGTTACATGTATGATAATTATGCAAGTTGTATGTTTCTTCATATGCAAGTTTATGAGTTCATATGCAAGTTATGTAACATGTTATGCAAGTTCATATGCAAGTTATGTGACATATTATGCAAGTTCATATGCAAGTCATGTATTTGTTAATATGTAAGTTTATGTAACATGTTATGCAAGTTAATATGCAAGTTATGTGACATGTTATACAAGTTAATATGCAAGTTATGTGACATGTTATACAAGATTATATGCAAGTTATGTGACATGTTATGCAAGTTCATATGCAAGTTATGTGTTTGTTAATATGCAAGATGGCACCTTTGAATCATGTTCATACATATGCAAGTTGACACCTTTTATATGTGTTATGTCATGAGAACGAAATTACGTGGGAACGATGGGGTTAATTAAATGCATATGTTAATAAGATTGTGTGAAATTAATATAATTATGCATAACATAAAATAAATGAACATAGTATGGGAATTTGCCTATTAAGTTAGGTGTACCCACACTATGTGTTGGGAATTTGCCTATTAAGTTAGGTGTACCCACACTTTGGAATTGGGAATTTGCCTATTAAGTTAGGTGCACCCATATTCCTAAAATAAACATGATAATTAACACAAATTATGGGGGTGATTAATTAGGAGTAATTAATCGATTAAGACACGAGGTTGGACCCGTTTGTAGTGTAAGACTGCCCGGAGTTTACCGGCTTAACCAGGCATCTACAAATGACGGTCCAATGTGAGGGGTCTTAATCATAAATTAAATACGTAACAAGGGTAAATGACACGAGGTTGGACCCGTTTGTAGTGTAAGACTGCTCGGAACCTACCGGCTTAACCAGGCATCTACAAATGACGGTCCAATGTGAGGGGTCCTTTACACGGTTACGGTGTTAATCAATTAAGAAACACTTAACCAGATAAGCATGTAGTGGGGCATGGGGGTTAAGTGGGTACCTTGGGTGGTATGTGGAAATTGCTAGTGGTTGCCAATAGAAAATATGATAAAATACTTAACCAAGATGAAACATGTAATTAAACATGATTAAAGGGTTAAGTGGGAAACACTAGTGTGTGGGCCAAGCTTAGGGGGATGGCTTGTGCTGGGGGCCCATTTCAACCAGTAACCCATACGTATCTTAGTAGGCTCGACCCATGTCGAGGACGGGACACGCATACTGGGCTTGACTATAAGAGGCCAAAATGGGTTAGCGGTGGCAACGCATGACCAACGGGTTTCATATGCGTGTGTGGACCCGGGCTGGTAAATAAGACGTTGTTGCATCGTGTAGATATAAGCCGTGCACCGTTAATTTTATCAGGTTGCCACGTTGGGGAATGGTACACCCCACGGTGGGGCCAGCACGGGTATCTACGTTCGGGAGCCGATCGAATGGGGAGTAGTGTGTACACCTAGTGGATTGTAGGGCCCCGTGGCGTCTACTTAGTCACCTAGGGGTACGCGAGAACTATTAAGTTAATTTTATAAGTCCATGGGTGGGATCAACCTTTAAGTTAGGAATGACTGGTGTGGTGCAGTTTAGTAATTTACCTTTGGAAGGGTAGATGCGTCTTTATCTTTTATCTTAGTTTAGTTGACTGCTTAGTGTAGCCATTCATCCCCATTAGTTACCGTATATCAGTTTATGTCTTCTCTGGTTACTTTAACGATTGTATTGTTAAAGTTATAGGACTCGCTCAGACTTATGTCTGACCCCGTTGTTTTTATCTTTTTCCCAACCCTCAGGTCCTACGGTGGATCCTAGCAGTAGTGGAGCTTGATCGGATTGCTGTTCCAGTCTTTAGGAGCTTGGATAGATGTAAAGCTCCAGTTACCCAGTTATCTATTCTTTTGTCATGGCTATTGTATGAGAGTGGGATTATGTACTTCTTTATTTTGATGGATATTGTACTTGACTTTTATTGTAGTTTTATGATGTAACCAGACATGTTTTACTTCCGCTGTTATGAGATGATGTTTTAAATTTCAAGTACTATTTATATCTGTCTTGTTGTAATTTTTCTGTTCTATATTCACTAAAATACTCCACCGATGCTATGGCATTCCCTTAGTGAGTGACCATAGCGGGAGTGGGGTGTTACATTCATCTTGTAATCTCTGAATTGCAATGGCATTGCATTCACATATCTACTATTTGTGAGGAGGATTTGGGAAGAAATAAACTCATGAGCCTTTAAGTTGAAGAGGAAAAGTTGTGATGAAATATAGGCTAATATAAAGCTTCAAATCAAGAGAGATTTGTCTTCTTCTGGTTACGTTTTGATAGCTCCTTTGCAACCTTTTGGTCGAATATGTTGTTTTGAGTTTTGTTTCTTTATTTGTGTGTGCATTTGTGTTTATCCTTGTGTGTTGTACTTTGCATATTTTTTATGCTTAGAGCTCTTTATATGTTTTTTCATATTATAAATGTGGTAGGGTCCACTTAACCCCGCTTGCCTTTCCAGAAAAAGCTAAATTTTAATTTCTGGGTATTATCATTCTCTAAAATATCCAATTTTTGGTAGAATTAGTTGAACTTGGTTTATATACTTTACATGTAACCGACTTTTGTCTATGTCGAATTATGATCCGATTCATCAAATTTTCAGAAAATATTTCTCCAAAATTTTTGGAAAAGGAAAGATTTTTTTTATTTTTTTTACTTTGAATTAAGTTTCTATTTTTGAAGGGTATACGTGTTTTAAGTTGATTTTTTGAAATTAGACATTCAATTTTGAGAATTATAAATTTATTTTCCTAGAAGTTGCAATTTATAAGGTCGCATGTGGAGCATAAGGAAGGTAATTAGAAATTAGTTTTCTAATTTTAGAGTAAGCTATGGTTGGCGATACGTTTAAAATGTTAAAGGTTACAATTGAAAGGTTTTTTAAGTCTTAGAAATATTGTTTCCATCCTTGTCGACGATGCACGTGAGTTATTATTAGGTTCACTTACGTTTCGGAGCCTTAAAAAAATCTCCTTATGCAATTTATATCCGGATATTTTGGAGTATTCCAGACAAGCAAGATAAGTTCCACTATATAATAGAAACTGGAAAATTGCAAAGTAGTAAGAATGTTAAATTCCCTAATAAAATTCATTTTTCTATCATAAAAGAAATAATTTGGAAGTGATTTAAGATGCGTTCTCATGTTGGATATTAAGAATTGGATGAAAAATTGATAACTTCATACTTTTATTCGTAGTATTATGAAGTTTATGATTGAAAAATATTTTTCAAAAGATGCAGACATATAGAACTGTTGAGTATATTTAGGTTGGTAGCATAATATTTTAAGAACTATTTTCAAAATAAAGTCCATTTATACATATAGATTTGATTTAGAAACATTATGCATTCATATTTTTAAGGTTGTGACTCATTTTCTACACTATGAACATCCATAGGTTAGGTTGTAAAATTAGTTGTACACAAATCTGTCATGTAGTTTAGGATAATTAGGTGCTGGCAACATGACTTAGAAACTGTAAATTATTGAGCCCAAATTTCTTTTACAAAGAAAAAAATATAACACCCCTAAATTTGATGTTAATTCAATTAGTTTACTAATTATGTTCAAAAAAATGGAATTTGAGAGAACGACGGAACTTGACAATGAAACTTACACCGTTGCCTTTGTAATGCAATTTTAGTCAACTTTAACGTTGCTACTCGAACATAGTTCATATGAAGAAGTTAAAGATGAAAAACGAGCTCGGATAGAAAATAAATAAAATAAACAAATATGATGACTTCTCCAAATATTTACCTAACCCCACTAGTGGCAAGTCGACCTAGGGGTCGGACGCTAGGTTGACCTCTTAATTGATTAGCTGCCTTAGCATCTAGTTTTTGGTGGAGATTTTAATAATGTATATAAAATGATTTTTTTTAACTTAAAGATAACAGTTTAAGGTCATTCCAGGTCCTATAAATAAAGGCCTATCCCCCTTATTTTCATATTTTCTTAAGACAACAGCGAAGCTTCACCATTTTCATTTTTTAAATGTCTTACAAATTTTCTTAAAATGAATAGATCTCAATATAATAATAAGGAATGGAGAAAGTAAATTTAGATTTGTAAGAAGAGATGGGTTTTACGCATTAGGTAAATTTTTATGTTACTAATCTTTTTTCCATTCCAATTCTTTATCCAGAACTGCAGATTTTAGTATGTATATCTTCCTTTTTTTATACATATTATATGGGTCTGGAATGATATGGAAATGAAACCTAAAATCTGTAATTCAGATCTGAGATTTGGGAAAGCTTTATAAGGTGAGTGGAAAACCAGTATGTTGTTTATAATGTCAAATATTTTTGTTGGCGTAGTTTGAATTTATATGCCTAAATCTAATAATTGGAACTGTAGGCTTTCTAATAAAATATCTAAATCTTTTTTACACATTCTTTTAGTGTATTGCTAAAAGCACCCAAATTTCTTCTTCCTAATACCACAAGTGGTATTAGGAAGTGTAAAGCTGGGTGCTTTTAGCATAATACCACCATGTGATGCTAAAAGCACCCAGCTTTACACTTCCTAATACCACATATGGTATTAAGAAGAAGAAATTTGGGTGCTTTTACTAGCACTCTTCTTTTATGCATTACATTAGTGTTTACAACTAGATCAGGAAAATCAATCCTAAAACATATTAAAATTATTGTGCAGTTTTTTTCCAGATCCATAGAAATAGGTGTAAAAGTAGGATTTGTTGAGTGACCTATTTTAATTTAAATCTATTTGTGTTTTGATGTATGTAAGGATATTTTTTAAATTTTAATAAATTAGCCTGTTTCCCCCTTTTTTTGTAAAAACCCATGTTTGAAATTGTAACACCCTACCTCTGTTAAGGTCACTCACAAAGGGAATGCCTTAACTTCGGTGGAGCGTTTTAGGTAAAAGATGCACATAAATTACAAGACAGACAAATAAAGCAGCAGAAAATAGTCATTTTATAAACAATGTGGTTCAGTCAAGCTTTTACAACAATTGTCTCAATCATACTTAAAAATAATACATAGAACTTCTGTCTTGATTTAAAAAATTCCAAGTATAAAAGAAGCATAAAAATAACAATGATATTCCCCAATAAAGCATGAATCAGCCATAGCAGTGGAAGAGAGTCTCCAAAGCAATACATTGACTATCTTCGAGCTTGGAAAGAAAACCGAGCTAAGTGGTAACATTTCCTCCCTGTGAACCTGGGGGGAAGGACGGAAGAAAAGAGGCGAAACAAACTAGGTCAGACATAAGTCTGGTAAGTCCAGTGACTTTCAGCATGAAAATAGGCAAAAGCATCATGACATGAATAAACCGAATATAAGACAATACAGTGATAACAAGGATAACATACGATTAGCATAGATATGTTAAGGCAAGGTAAACTAAATGCGCTTCTACTCTTTCTCTGCTTCGCTACTACGTTGTTATTCATATTTTTATACCTCTGCACTGCCTAACTAGTGTCCTAACTAATAATCTGTGTAAAATGATAATATTACAACGTGATCCCAATCCCGTAATTATGGTAGCCTTCAGGTGTACATCTAGTATGAGGATTTTACCTCAATTAGCCAAATCGCCATGAAGATGTTAGATGTACCTTTACAACCCTAACGATCGGCTCCTTACTATTATTAATTTTCCTTGTGTCTTGTGTCAATTGGCCCTCTCTTGCATGTAGATACCCTGTGCTAGTCCCACCGTAAGGTGTATCAGTCCCTATGATAGCAACCCGACATGATTTAAGATGCACAATGTATAACTACTGGTACCCAATGCCTGCTTTTTCCCACTCCGGAGTACGCGCACGCCCATAATCCGTTGGAACCTACACTAACGTACCCCTATCACTATTTTGACTGCTTATAATCAGGTCAGTAATCGTGCCTCCCTGTCTAGTTTCAGGGTACCTTGATACATCTACTGAAATGGGTCCCCGTTACTAGGGTTTCTTACTAGTTAAGTTTGTGGGCCTATATTTACTAATATTAACCACCAACCAGATATGTACTTAACCCTGCCACTGATTCAAACATATTTACTTAATGGTTAAGTTTGTGGGCCTATATTTACTAATATTATCCACCAACCCGATATGTACTTAACCCTCCCATACATTATGCCATATTGGTTAAGTGTTGTCCATTCATGTTAACTTAACCTACCCACTCATCATGTCATGTTGGTTAAGTGTTTCTTATTAACTCTTCTCACTCGTCACGTTGGATTGGTTAAGTGTTTCCTATTAACTTAACCCCGTTCATTCATCTTGTTATATTGGTTAAGTATTTCCCATTAACTTAACCCTATTCGTTCATCAGGTTACATTGGTTAAGTGTATCTTATTAACTTAACCCCACGCGTTCATCATGCTGTATTGGTTAAGTGTCATCAATCAATTCAAGTTAACTTAACCCACCCACTTGTCGTGTTACAATGGTTAAGTGTTGCCTTCTTGTGTTAACTTAACCCTTACCACACATTATGTTATATTGGTTAAGTGTTGCTCTCTTGTTTTAACTTAACCCTACCACGCATCATGTCATATTGGTTAAGTGTTTCTTATTAATTTAACCCTACATATTCATCATGTCATATTGGTTAAGTGTTTCTTATTAACGTAACCCTTCTCATTCATCATGTTGTACTGGTTAACTTAACACTGCTCACTTGTCTAATTAACATGTTATAACGGTTAAGTGTTCTAAATTTATTTAACCCCACCTTCTTGTCTAATTAACATGTTATAATGGTAAAGTGTTCTAAAGTTTACTTAACCTTACCATTCTTAGCATGTATGTTTATTGGCATTAATTAATTAATTAATGCCCCCAACCTCTCACATTAGAACTGTTGTTTGCGGTTGCTGGATGTGCCGGGCGGTTCCGGGCAGACTTCTACCGCAAACTCATTCTAACCTCGGGTTTTGGGCTAAATGCGCTAACCTCTCACATTAGATCTATGTTGTTGCGGTTACTGGATGAGCCGGGAGGTTCCGGGCAGTTTTACACCGCGACTCAATCTAACCTCGGGTTATGCATGTTTATCTTTTGGCATATTTACCATACATGTCCAAGTCTAGATTTTATATGCTAATTCCCAAATTCACAAAACTAGTCATGTTCCAATTCTCAAGTTATACCCCAAAAAAGCTGATTGTAAGTTTTGCCTCACAAATTCAAATTCAAGTTATTGCTCAAAATAGGTTACACCCAATTTTCCCAAATTTGCAATCATAGTCATGCCCCAAAAATCACAATATAACACATGCCCTAAGGTTTAGTCATATTGCAACATACAAAATATTCTCCAAAAACCCCCAATCATGATTCACGGTATAAACTATGCCAAATTATAGCCTTTAATTACAGTGTATGCCAATTACCTAAAAATCTCAATTTAGGCGTGTTCACATTTAACAGTTATCCCTATCTTACTATAGGTTTTCATGCCTAAGCCATACATCACTATACACAATAATCTCCTTCTTCCAAGTCATAAACTATCATATATAATATGCCACAATTTTAGGTCTTACTACAACATGTACTATGCCTTACATGTTTACAGTTCAATTTACGCCCAAACCCCAAGTCATATGTCCAATATACTTTATGCCTCAAATCTCAAGTCATATGTTCGATAAACTTTATGTTTTAAATTCAACATGTGTTATGTCCTCATATTCGTTACAAATCAGTTATGCCCAATTATACATAATTTAATACTTTTTCCAATTTTAGCGCTGGCCCTGTCCAAATCATATATTATGTCCAATTTTTCCCAACGTACGTTCATCTCTTTGGCTCAGGCTCACAGTAGCCTGGCTATAAAAACAAAAAGGGAAGAAGGAAAGAAGAGACAAAGAATGGACATAATAATAACATTGAGATAGATCCAATGGATATAGAAAGATAGATAGGAATAGGCATAATCTCAGATTCAAATTTATTATAATGTCAGGATCATAATTAAATTTTATTTCTGAAAGTAACATGAACTTACAAATTACAAAACGGTCTTGAATTCAGGGATCTGATTTCTGAATTTGATTAGCTATTCCTTTGATGTAGACTTTGATGGTTAACTTGAAATCTCTAATTTGATTGATTAAGGTGGAGGCTAGGTCACTTCAGGTTTTAGCAGCATATAAACGCTTATGAATTCATGTGGAGAAAACAATAGGTTTAGGGGTCTTTTTATAGGTGTATAGGGAGATTTAGAGCCTTCAAATCAGTCTAGAAGTCATCAGAATCATCCAAAGCAGAATACCACGTCACACAGCGAATTAGAAAGCGACACGTGGTGAAACACGTCATCGGCCAGATCTGGGCCAACATGGGTCGACACCCTTATAGGGGGGTCGACACGTATGTCGACACCCCTATAGGGGGGTCGACACCTATGTCGACTCCCCCGGGGGTCGGCACCTCTGAGCGGGAAATTTCCCGCTCAGCCTGCTTTGACCCACATTCGATATTTGAACCCTGTTTTGACTTCTGGAATTATTTTATATGTATATATATACTTCCTTGGGCGTATACAAACTTTTAAGGCTTATAACTTCTTCATACAGTGTCCGATTTATGCAATCTCAGACTCTATCTCAAGCAGAATTCTGAGATGAACGCAATGGCGTAACTCATTTCCCTTAATTCCTACTTTTAAAATTAAGTATTCTTTAATTCGTTACTTTAATATCCATAGGAAATATGGGCTGTTACATTCTCCCCTCCTTTAAAGGATTTCGTCCCCGAAATCTCCAAGTCAAGGAGAATGTATCCTAACATCAAACATCCACCTACTCAACCATTCAATCATAGACGTCCATTGTCCTTAAAAATATTTCTAATGCTTCCGTGATCATATTCATAGTGTGTGTACATGTCGTTATCTAATGCAAAATCAGGCGGTCTACTGATTCAGTTAACCTCCTTAATGCGAATTATGTCAGTGCCATGAGTCCATCATGTATGCAATTATTCCTAACCGTACTTTATAACTTCTACATGAGTGCACAATCATTCATATAAATGCAACATCCATATGATAACACATCATGTTTCAATTCATATATATAAAAATTCACTCATGCATATGCAATATGAAAGTGACTGAGCCGATCTAGTGCCTAATGTGTGTATATGCATCCACGAGCAACCACTTACATTCACTTGCATCCACCAAACATAACATGTCTCAAACACATGTTTACATCCATTGGCTTCTACCTAAGGATCGAGGATAGGATCGAGAGGATATACTTAAAAGATAAAGACTAGCAAATAAACATTACAGAAAAAGAGAGATCAAGGATATACCCTCAAAAAGGGTATGATGCGCGTATCTAGTCTTCAGTCTTCTAAGTCGCATCTTCTTGAGCTTCATTCCATATTGCTCTGACTGTCTTAACTTCACGACTTGCGTAGCTTCTTAATTTCAATTTCTAGAATATGCGTTGGAACTCATTTCACTGTCGCCTCTCGTTCCACCTTTTCTTCTTATAGTATACTTGGCACTACAACTTCTGCCGTGTCATGCTAACATTCCCAGAACTATCTCTTGAAAATAAACAGATGCTAACCATGTTACCACGTGTATATACTAAGATGATTAGATTCTTCTTCGTCAATCTAGTAAGTGGGGCTAATACCTTCGCAAAGTCCTTAATGAACTTCCTATATTAGCCCGCTAATCCAAGAAAGCTTCTTACTTTTGTTGCATTCCTTGGGACCTTCCAGTATTGCACCGCAAATACTTTTGCGGGATCTACTGCTATCCCTTTTTTGGATGCCACATGTCCTAGAAACGTTACTTCTTCTCTCCAAAAATGGCATTTTTGGAGAACTTCGCCTTAAGTTGATGCACTTGGAGGGTATCCGAGACTTCCCTTAGATGCAAAGCATGTTCTTCCTCATTCCAAAATATCATCTATGCACAAGAAAAGTGAACCATCCGCCTTTGTAACGAAAACGACTGGAGCACCCCATTCAGAAATACTTCGCCTTATGAACCCTTTTTCAAGAAAAATCTTTTTCTTGTTTACTGAGCCCTTCCTTTCCCTTGGATTCATGTGTCGTACAGGAAATGCAACTGGTTTTGCATTGTCAACTAGATATATGTGGAAGTCTATCTCGCATTTTGGGGACAAACCCCTAACCTAAAAAACATCTGCGTACTCATGGACTACTCTAACGGATCGCAAATCGTCAATAGATGCATCAAGTGATTCTAGGTAGCTAAGACAAACTGATCCCTTAGGATCGTACGAAATCTCGAGGGTATTCCTGAGGCAAGTCGAAAGTCTGAGTACCTTCCTTTCACAATTACTAGCTAACCAATCTATGCCTAGAACCAACCCATAGCCCATGAAACCAAAAACATAAGCATTACACTTAGATTCAATACTTAATATAGCTACTCTCAAATCCCTTACAAACCAAAGATAAATGAGCCGAACAACCAATTGGATTTGAGACAATAATGGGATCTTCTATTATACAAGTACTAAGGTATAGAGACTCAACTATGGAAGCAGATATAAACGAATGTGAAGCATTAAAATCAAAAAGAGTACTAACGAGATGATCAAAAAGAAAAACTAGACTTTACTTCCTCTCTCTCAAGTACACTGGCGGTGAAAACATGCACTTGCCTTCCTGAAAATCTTGTCCTTGTCCTTAATTATATGACCCGTTATACCATAATAACGACACTTCCTCTTGTATTAGATTTTTCTATTCTTTCCTCTTTCGTGAACCAAGTCCATATCCATGAGTTTCTCATCCTTGGGTTAGCCAAACTCCCTTATTCTCATCTTTTCCATCTTTGTGTAACTTGTTGACAAGTCTCTTGAAAGCTGCCTCCATTGCACGGAAAACCCTACAAAGCTATAAAGAAAATTAGCCGTAGGTGAAACTACTGTGGTTATATGGAAGTTGGGCACTTCTTCACCCTTTAACAGATGTCGTAGCCTCATCAAACCTACGGAACCATGCCGTAATGAGGTTACCTCCCAGAAAGCCAGGAGCCCCGGAGACTCAAGAAAGAAGGAAACAAGGACTCAAACAGAGGATCAAAAGATAGTGCATATAGAATTGGCGATATGCCTTTAAAACAAAACTTTTCTTTTGAAAATGCTTCTTTTAAAATCGTCTTGAAAATAATTTTTCAAATCTTTTATCTAATCCGGTAACCTTCAACTCCGATACCATGTGTAACACCCTACCTACGTTAAGGTAACTCAAAAAGCAATGCCTTAACTTTGGTGGAGCGTTTTCGGTAAAAGATGCAGATAAATTACAAGACAGACAAATAAAGCAGTGGAAAATAAAGTCATTTTATAAACAATGTGGTTCAGTCAAGCTTTTAAAACAATTGTCTTAATCATACACAAAAATAATACATAGAACTTCTGTCTTGGTTCAAAAACTTCCAAGTATAAAAGAAGCTTAAAAATAATAATGATATTCCCCAATAAAGCATGAACCAGCCATAGCAGTGGAAGAGAGAGTCCAAAGCAATACATCGACAATCTTCGGGCTTGGAAAGAAAACTGAGCTAAGTGGTGACATTTCCTCCCTGTGAACCTTGAGTTGGGGGGGGGGGACGGAAGAAAAGAGGCAAAACAAACTAGATAGACATAAGTTTGGTAAGTACAATGACTTTCAGCATGAAATAGGCAAAAGCATCATGACATGAATAAACTAAATATAAGATAATACCGTGATAACAAGGATAACAAGATAACGTACGATTAGCATAGATATGATAAGACAAGGTAAACTGAATGCACTTATATTCTTTCTCTGCTTCACTACTACCTTGTTATTCTGATTTTTATACCTCTGCACTGCCTAACTAGTGTCCCAACTAGTAATCTGTGTAAAATGATAATATTACAACGTGATCCCAATCCCTGCAATTATGGTAGCCTTTAGGTGTACATCTAGCATGAGGATCTTACCTCAATCAGCCTGATCGCCATGAAGATGTTTGATGTACCCTTACTACCATATCGATCGGCTCCTTACTCGTATTAATTTTCCTTGTGTCTTGTGTCAATCGGCCCTCTCTTGCGTGTAGATACCCTGTGCTGGTCCCACCATAACGTGTATTAGTCCCTATGATAGCAACCCAACACGATTCAAGATGCACAATGTATAACTACTGGTACCCAGTGCCTGATTTTTCCCACTCTGGAGTACGTGCACGCCTGTAATCCATCGGAACCTACACTGACATACCCCTTACCGCTATTTTGACCGCTTATAACCAGCCCATTAATCGTTCCCTATCCTGCCTAGTTTCAGGGTACCTTGATACATCTATGTGGGTTACTGCTGAAATGGGTCCCCGTTACTAGGGTTTCTTACTGGTTAAGTTTATGGGCCTATATTTACTAATATTACCCACCAACCAGATATGTACTTACCCTCCCACTGATTCAAACATATTTACTTAATGGTGAAGTTTGTGGGCCTATATTTACTAATATTACCCACCAACCCGATATGTACTTAACCCTCCCACACATTATGCCATAGTGTTGTCCATTCATGTTAATTTAACCTACCCACTCATCATGTCATGTTGGTTAAGTGTTTCTTATTAACCCTTCTCACTCGTCACGTTGGATTGGTTAAGTATTTCCTATTAACGAAACCCCATTCATTCATCATGTTATATTGGTTAAGTATTTCCCATTAACTTAACCCCATTCGTTCATCAGGTTACATTGGTTAAGTGTATCTTATTAACTTAACCCCACATATTCATCATGCTGTATTGGTTAAGTGTCATCAATCAATTCAAGTTAACTTAACCCACCCACTTGTCGTGTTACATTGTTTAAGTGTTTCCTTCTTGTGTTAACTTAACCCTTCCCATTCATCATGTTATATTGGTAAAGTGTTGCTCTCTTGTTTTAACTTAACCCTTCCACGCATCGTTTCATATTGGTTAAGTGTTTCTTATTAATTTAACCCTACTCATTCATCATGTCATATTAGTTAAGTGTTTTTATTAACTTAACCCTTCTCATTCATCATGTTGTACTGGTTAACTTAACCCTGCTCATTAGTTAAGTGTTTCTTATTAACTTAACCCTTCTCATTCATCATGTTGTACTAGTTAACTTAACCCTGCTCGCTTGTCTAATTAGTATGTTATAACGGTCAAGTGTTTTATATTTACTTAACCCCACCTTCTTGTCTAATTAACATGTTATAACGGTTAAGTGTTCTAAATTTTACTTAACCTTACCATTCTTAGCATGTTTGTTTATTTGCATTAATTAATTTATTAATACCCCAACTTCTTACATTAGACTGTTGTTTGCAATTGCTGGATGTGGTGGGCGGTTCAGGACAGACTTCTACCGCAAACTCATTCTAACCTCGGGTTTTGGGCTAAATGAGCCAACCTCTTACATTAGATCTGTGTTGTTGCGGTTACTGGATATGTCGGGCGGTTTCGGGCAGTTTTACACTGCAACTCAATCTAACCTCGGGTTAGGCAAGTTTATCTTTTAGCGTATTTGCCATACATGTCCAAGTCTAGATTTTTTATGCTAATTCCCAAATTCACAAAACTAGTCATGTTCCAATTCTCAAGTTATACCCCAACAAAGATGATTGTAAGTTATGCCTCACAAATTCAAATACAAGTTATTACTCAAAAAAGGTTACACCCAATTTTCCCAAATTTGCAATAATAGTCATGCCTCAAAAATCACAATATAACACATGCCCTGAGGTTTAGTCATATTGCGCCGTACAAAATATTCTCCAAAAACCCCTAGTCATGATTCACAGTATAAACTATGCCTAATTATAGGCTTTAATTATAGTGCATGCCAATTACCCAAAAATGTCAATTTAGGCATGTTCACATTTAACAGTTATCCCTATCTTACTATAGGTTTTCATGCCTAAGCCATATATCACTATACACAAAAATCTCCTTCTTCAAAGTCATAAATTATCATATATAATATGCCCCAATTTTAGGTCTTACCACAACATGTACTATGCCTTACATGTTTACAGTCCAATTTACGCCCAAACCCCAAGTCATAGGTCCAATATACTTTATGCCTCAAATCTCAAGTCATATGTTCGATACACTTTATGTTTTAAATACAATATATGTTATGTTCTCAAATCCTTTACAAATCAGTTATGCCCAATTATATATAATTTAATACTTTTCCCAATTTTAGCGCTGGCCATGTCCATATCATATATTATGTCCAATTTTTTCCAACGTACGTTCATCTCTTTGGCTCAGGCTCGCAGTAACCTGGATATAAAAACAAAAAGGGAAGAAGGAAAGAAGAGACAAAGAATGGACATAATAATATCAATGAGATAGATCCAATGGATATAAAAAGACAGATTGGAATAGGCATAATCTCAGATTCAGATTTATTACAATGTCAGGATCGTAATTAAATTTTATTTCTGAAAGTAACATGAAATTACAAATTACAGAACGGTCTTGAATTCTGGAATATGATTTCTGAATTTGATTGGCTATTCCTTTGATGTAGACTTTGATTGTTAACTTGAAAACTCTAATTTGATTGATTAAGGTGGAGGCTAGGTCACTTCAGGTTTTAGCAACATATAAATTCTTATGAATTCGTGTGGAGAAAACAATAGGTTTAGGGGTCTTTTTATAGGTGTATAGGGAGATTTAGAGCTTTCAGATCAGTCTAGAAGTCATCAGAATTGTTCAGAGCAGAATACCACGTCACAAAGCGAATCAGAAAGTGACACGTGGCGAAACATGTCATCGGAAGATTTGGGCCAACAAGGGTCGACACCCCTATTGGGGGGTCGACACCTATGTTGGCACCCCTATAGGGGGGTCGATACCTATGTCGACTCCCCCTGGGGGGGTCGACACCTCTGAGCTGGAAATTTCCCTTTCAGCCTGCTTTGACCCACATTTGAGATTTGAACCTTGTTTTGACTTCTCGAATTATTTTATATGTATATATATGCTTCCTTGGGCGTATACAAACTTCTAAGGCTTATAACTTCTTCATATGGTATCCGATTTACGAAAACTCGGACTCTATCTCAAGCAGAATTCTAGGACGAACGCAATGCCTAACCCGTTTCCCTTAATTCATACTTTTAAAATTAAGTATTCTTTAATTCGTTACTTTAATATCCATAGGAAATACGGGATGTTACAGAAATTATAAGGAATAAGCAAAAATATAAAGGAACGGATGTGTAAGCTGATGCGTTTTATGCGTAACTTACGTGTTTTGTTAGTAGTTCACACTATCTAATCCAATAAAATGATTATTAATTCCTAATAATTTAAATATGTTAATGTTCTAATCTTTTTAACGTTGCTCAAATTTATGTAAATTATAGCAAAAGACTTCTTATAATATAATTTGAATTTCAAAAAAAATAAAAATATAGGAAGATTATTCTAATCATTAGAATGGACTAGAACGTAAATTAGTTAGATTTAGAAAATTAGTATGTATGTATTTATTGGGATAAATTATTAATATTTTGCTTATCCAAATTATACATAATTAATGCTAACTATTATTATTAGGTAGATGTTTAGGTTAGATTTGTATTTGAAATGTTCTCCATTAATTAAAGGCATAAATTTAATGTTTTCCTTAATAAATGGGGAATTAATAATCGAAACCATGTGGTTTATTATTATTAAATGTAGTAATTAATTATAGAATTCAAAAAAATTACAATTAGAATAAATACGAATTAAATATTGTAACTCAAATTTATAGGCAATTAATATAATAAATTTGGTGGTAGTTATTGAGTTACAATTATTGGGAAAATTAATGGGACCAATATTAATGGAATTTATTGCAATGTTTACTGCCTTCGAAAGAATGGCCATTATGATTATTAACACCATAAAATTTTAATAAATAATAGTTATAAAGGTTAATAAATTGAATATTAATAAATAAAATAATCAAAACTGGATAAAATGGACTTTATCTTGCGTTTGTTACGAAATTCTGATTCAGATAGAATTTTGGTTTGCGTAAATCGGACAAAGTATGAACAAGTTATGGTCAAATGAAGTTTGTATTAAAATAAATAATTTAAATAATAAATTCATGAAAGTTGTAATGGTCAAAGGGCGACCCAAACCGTTGTGTTGACCCATGCATCAACACTAGTATCGACCAAGATAGGAGGTGGGTCAACCCACCCGAGGCCAGGCACGAGCCTGTTCCTAGTCGGATTAACCTGTTTCTAAATAATCCTTTTGTTGACTCAGCATGAGGTGTTTTCTATGATTTGGATTAAAACCCTAAGATCCTATGACCTAGACTATCCTATCACACTTATAAATAGACTAGAAACCCTAACTATTTTCCTGCACCAAATATTTCTTCATCTTCTTCCTCCACTCTATTATGTTCTGAAATAAAATTAGTAAAAGGGTTAGGGTGTTGTCAACGTATAAATTGAAAGGATATTTCTTCTTCTACTTCAGTTTCAAAGGTTTTTCCTGGATCTATTACAAATCACTTTGGGTTTTATGTTATTTCTATATTAGCAATTTTAAAAAAAAAAATTGACAGTAAATATATTGGATCTGAAAGTATCAATGTTTATAAGTTTATTCGTATATGTTATTGATCATTTTTAAATACTTTCAATTACCTATCCCTTTTTCAGATATTATTTTTTTATATATACATTCTTCTTCCTTATCCCATTTCTTTCATTGTTTTATTTCCAGTCATATTAGGCCTATTTATTCAATTTTTTCTTTTTTGAGTTTGGATATGTTTCTCCTTTTCCTTTGTTTTGCACCGAGCCTAGGCCAACTAGAGCCTAGGCCTTCACCATTTGAGTTGCGTAAAATTGGAATAATCTATAATAACGATAAAAAGGGGATTTTGGCATATTGGAACTTGTGAACCATAGACTGTAAAATTTGGATAATTATAAAGGAAGAATATGCAAACATGTAAATCTGAATAGGTTGTACTTAATTTTATATTAAGTAAACATGTCGTAGGAAAATATGTGAATCAAATGTATATAAAGATAAACATGTTACTGTAATTTGTATCTGTAAACATTTAAGCAGGGGCCTATCAGACTTGGGGAAGGGTTGTGTAAAGAATTACATTTAATAAGTAATGTTACTTACAACCTTGGAATATAATATGGGATCATATTGAGCTTATTAATAAACTTAAACCTATTATGTTAAACTTGTATTATTAATAAGCTAAGATGTCCATACTGCTGGTAAAATATGTGGGGACTCTTAAAATCCTAGTAAAATTGGGGGCAAAGCCTAAGGTGGCTTGTGTTATTATGCTATTTGTTTTTCTGTCTAGAACCCATATCAATCAGTATCCTCCTATTATCAAACGGGTTTCACACTAGGTAGAGACTTGGGAACGTTTTACCGATGAATGATTGTAAGAGGTCCAAATTCTAGAGGTGGGTACAGGCGCGTTCCAGTGGAGTCATTAGCGTGCCTGGATCCGATCGGGGAAGATAAGATGAACTAACATCGGAGAATAAGGCTGTGTCTTTTAGTCGATGAATTCGGGACTAATATCCCCAAATACCATAGCTGGCACAAGTTATTCGTGTCTGTTTAGGGAGTCGATCACTAGGTAGTAATTACGTAAAACCTAATCCTGATATTCTGAAAGTTGGTGCAGAAATTATGTTCTAGGATATGAAAGAGAAGCTTATCTTACCTTATCTTGTTTTATTCCGTATTTCGTACTTTACTGTATTTTCAAATCCATTTATTATTGATCTGTCTTGATACTTCTTTATCTTATGCTTATGCTAAAAATCACTAGAACTCACCAGACTTTATGTATGACCTATTTTGTTTTTCCTTCTCTCTCTTCCTTTCCCTCTAGGTTTTCATAGTGGAAGATCGCAGCAGTGACAGTGACCTTTTGATTTAGCTTAGATTTGGATCATTCTCTGCTTCATGTATTGTCTTGATTTCTATTCTATGAATATTGTTGTAAATAATGAGGGATATAAATTTTATGGTTTTGTACTTATACTCTGATTACCTACTTTCCAGAGACAAATGTTTTGTGGTATTCGAAACAATAATGTTGTGATGCTAGTTTAATAAAAAAATTGTTTTTGAAAGTTTTCAGCTGCATTTCATATTCTATCTTGTGATTTTTTTTGGCAAAGTCGTCCTATTTTTAAGGTGTCCGCAAACACCTTTTATTATAGCTAATAATAAAACTCGGTATACTGCATGTGATTGTTAGAATGCAACCATCCATTTGTGTTTTCAAGGTTGACCTCCACCACCTACGGAGTTTATAGTTGTCCGTCCACTCTACCCAGGCTTACAAAAGTAGAGCTAGATAATTTACTAGACTACAAATATTTTATGAATTTTAGTCTCTGTATTATAACTTTATACAGATTGCGCTTCACAAAACTTAATGCATCCTCATATGGGTGACATTAAGGGATGTTGGGTGTCACATTAATGGCAAGCGGTGGTTATGATAATTAACTTAAATGGAGATTTTGGGTGAAATTACCATAATTGTACTAAGTCCAAAAATCTTCTTAGAATTATAAGTCCAATTTTAGGACTATTAATCTTATCTTATATTTATTTTGAATCTAGTTATAATATCAAAATTAAAAATAGAAATTTATCTTAATAGGTTTACGGTGTGATGTTGGTTGAGTTATCTGATAGAAGTGTGCACTTTTCAGTAGACGAATGTATGCATAACTGATGTAAGATGTCATTAATCATAGGAACTCAGGACAATTATTACAACGTGTTGAGGAATGTTCCTAAAGTTTTACTTCAAGCATGAGGTGTTAAGTGGCAAAATGTCCGCTTGCCTTCTGAAAGAAGAAACCTAAAAGAAATTGAGTGTCGTAGCCTACTTTATGATTAAGGTATTCAGTACTTAGATCCCCCTTTTGGGGATGCTAAGTGATTAGAATCTCCCCTTTCCTTAGGATACATCCTAAGGAGTATGGTTAGTAGTTGGGTTACACATCCTCAGGTATTAAGTGACTAGGTTAGAGTCCGCCTTGGGATAAGGTATTAAATAACCATTAGGAGGTAGTCTGTCTACTCTACAGGAATTATTAATTGACTCAAAGAATACACAATAATTTCAGTTAGTTAGTAACACAAGGATCCACCGAGTGAAGGTACTAAATGGCAATTTGTCATCTACATATCTTATGCATTTTATTTTCTTTTTCGGATTGGGATAAGCAAATTACGGAATCCTTAGTTAGCAGTTAGAGGATTAGTAGTTTGTCCTCTAGTTAATAATACCGTGTTAGGAAACCACTTATCAAGGTCTTTAGTAATCGTTGGATCTACCTTATATATATATATATATATATATTCATTTTGAGTGAGGTCTTAAGGGATTGTTGGATCCACTTTATATATATGTTACCTTTTGAGCCAGTCGTAAGCGGCTATAAGACCCGCCTCTTTTGAGAATTGGGTGACATATTAAGTGGTTAGAGGGCCCGACTCTTAGATATTGGGTTGTGGGGGAAGTTTAAAGGCTTCATACATAAAAAGGTACTATCTTAGGATTCATTAACCTGATTTAGGAAAATTACTACCTTGCATATGGTAGTTAAATCTTTGTGAGTAACAGTTCAAGGATAAGCCAGAATCATTGAACTTGTAAGATATATTATTTGGGTGAAACCAAACATGGTACATTTAAATATTAGGGACAGTCTTATACATTCTCTACTCACTAGGACTTGTTGTATTGACCCTCTCCTCATTACAACTTTTAGGATAGCATTAAAGAAGCAGGTTTGTTTTTCGTTCTCATTCTCTCATGCTCGGTATTGGTGTGGTGACTCGCTTTTAAGGTAGTATCCTTAGTTAATATTTATTATCGTATCTTTTTTCCATTGTAAGTTCATTTTTATAATACTCTGATTATGCACATGTTATTTATTATAGGTACCAGATCAACATGATCGTGCTTGGATGGGTATGGATTTTGATTTTTGTCAATATTCACGCTTAGAGTAGTGGGGTTTTTTGATAGGTTATTGTTTTTGTTGAGGTGAATAATGGGTTTTGTGAGGATAAAGGGCACTGAAACTTAAGGAGGGAAGGACTATAGATTAAGGTGAATGATATCAATAGGCTATTGAAAGAGAATTAACAAGGCCGAGCATTGTGATGGTGATGTAAGAAAGTGGTGATGGTGTTCAGGTTCTATTGTGTGTAATTTTATTGACCGGTTTGAGTTGACATTATGGTGGGTGGGTATGGTTGCGGGATTGATGAGTGGTTGTAGGGAGTGTATGCATGAGGTAGATCGTTGTTTTAGTTATGGAAATGGATAATGGATGAGCTTGCCAGAAGAATGGGGTTGTGATTGGTTAATTGTAGGAAGAAGGTAGTTGCAGGTTGTCATTATGACGTTCACTGAGAAATCTCATATGGATGGTCAAAGATTTGTTGAATGGAAAGGGTGATGGGTAGATGGTGGAAGTCGGGTTGGGGTTGCAGCTGCCTGGTTGTGGGATTAATTAGTGAAGATGAGATAGCAAGGGAAATTTTGAGTTTTTTGAACTATATAAATATAATTATATAATAAAAGATATTTTTTAATAAATTTGGGTATCACGGAATACCAAAGAAAATAAGAAGAAGTTATAGGAAAACTAAGAAACTAAATTAAAGAAAAGAAAAAAAAACTTTTTAAGATAAATAAAAGAAAACTGCTAAAAGAAAACAAGCAACTAAACTTAGGGGAGAAAACCTTTATTTTTCAAATAAGGGAAATCAAAAAAAGAAAATCAGAAATTGCAAAATTGGTAAGGAAACGACTGATGTATCTATAAAGAAACTTGATTCGAAAATCAAACACACACTAGAAATCGATTGAACTCCATCGCGATGGCGCCAAAAACATGATTGATGGTTTTCTTTGTAAACAAAAACCATTATATGTTTAACTGCAAGCACATAACGTCTGTTGTAATAATTATGCGAAATAGGTCGAACCCGCTAGTAGTTGTATAATTGCGTATTTTTGTTTAAATTCTAGGAGAGTAAGACGAAGTCGAGTGATAAATCTAATTAGTCCAAACTAATAAACTACTAGAATTAATGAAAAATAAAATCACGTAGAAATCATAAAAAGGAGAAATTTGTGCGATGGAAATTAAAATCAGAAAGAAAACAGAAAATAAAAAGATTTATTGACCTCTTGGCAAACAAGTACATCTCAAATTAATAAGACAAAATAAACAAAAGAGGAATATGACAGAGAACAAAATAAATAAAATAAGAAAAGTATTTTATTGTTGAAGTAGAAATTTGATTACAAGAGAATAAATTAAAAAGAAAAAAAAGAAAAAAACCTAAGTTGATGCCCTAATGGCATCTAAAGTCAAGATACTCTAAAATGATGTTAGGCAGGGGTATTTACAGTACTTCTTAAATCTAGATCTAAGGAGAGGAAATCTCTTGAAATTTCGACATGGTTTTCTTTTAGAATCTGATTCTTTATTATTTTGAAAATACCCTTCCTCGTATTCTCTAAAAGCTTCTTGATCCAACACATTCTATGAAGTCTTTGACTTGATCATTCTTTAAATGCTTTTTGATCTAGAATGTTCTATAGCTTGTTCTAGAAGGACTTATTTTTGGTTGACCTATGATTGTTATTGTGCATAACTTAACACCTTACTTCTTTTCAACAGAGCCTTGAGCTTCAACTATTATTTCAAAACCCATTCTTTAAGAGTTACTCCGTTTACTAAAATTATAAATCTGCAAAAAAAAGATTAAAAGACTAAATAGTGCTACTTTATGAATAATAAAATGTATAATCAAGCAATTATAATTTTACAGAGTCTGTTGTTCACCAAATACCCCCACACTAGAACTTTTATTCATCCTCGAATAAAACCTAATTAAATTTATTAGTCACACTTTCGTATAAAAACACGATTGTATTTAGTATGTTCAGTTTTTACATTTAGAATCAGAGCACTAGGTTTAGAGTATCAAAGAAATAAAGAAGTAGGATTTAGTGAGAGAATGTATTGATCTTTCTTTCTATTATCTTTGAATCTTTTCGTATGATACTTAGTAGTCAGATAATGATGTAGTTATAGTCCTACCATGTAGGAATAAAACAAAATGACTATGAGGTGGAAATATTTTGTAGTTAGAGTTTCTTTCCAACACCGAATTACCATACGGTGCACTTGGCGATTGTTTTGAAAAGCATGACGACGATGTATGGTTTAATCCTGTGGACCTAAGATTTATGACATGATAGTGAAAGCTAGCTACGCACGAGAAAGTCATGATTTTTGAATGGTGATAGGGAGTTCCAGTATAAGGTCTATTCTTGGTTTTAAGTGAAAAGGAAATTCATGTTAATATGTCGTACTAGTCAAAGACGCGTTGAGGAGGTATATTCACTCAGTACTTTATTGTAGCGGACTAAATATTCTTTTATTTGAAATAATTCCATTGTTTTTCTTAGTCCAACCATTGAGTGAAGATTTATTACGTAATAATAATAATCAATAATAGTACATACATAGTTCAAAACCCTTTTTTTAAAATAAAATTTAACAGTGAAAAGAATTTCTAATTTATTCCTCTCGAATGAACTATGGAAAAATTAAGGTCTAATTTGGGGTATTTTTCCTCTTCAATTATGTTATGCTCATGAATTAAAAAGGGTATAGTTTTGTACGAAACAAATATGGAACAATAGCCGAGTCTATTTCGGTTATCTTGAGATGTTGTCTGATAGAATTGAGACTGCTTAAATCTTTGAAGGACAACTCAAAACGAGATGGTTTACAAGTATAAATTTGAAATGTTCTTTGGAGGACTTCTTCTATTAGGTTAGATTTGAATTGGAAATTGTTAGCCTGCTTTGTGACCAGGCTACCCAAAGCCAGGGACTTGAGTATGAACTTACATTGATTGGCGATCACTTGGATGGAGTGATAGAAAGATGGAAAATTTGAATTATTCATGCAAATGTCATCGGATCGGATCCCCCATTCGGATCGGATCGGATCCCTCCTTTCATATCGGATCAGATCCCCCTCCCCGGATCGGATCGGAGTACCCTCTACCCGAACCGCCTGAAGTATTCTGCACAAAAGTGCGTGCAAGCATTCTGCTTGAACAACTGGTTCGGTTCGGATCCGATCCGAACCGACTGGACCTGCTT
Organism: Allium sativum; assembly: GCA_030737875.1. Classification (NCBI taxonomy): domain Eukaryota; kingdom Viridiplantae; phylum Streptophyta; class Magnoliopsida; order Asparagales; family Amaryllidaceae; genus Allium; species Allium sativum. The sequence goes on from CM060924.1 coordinate 385,176,891, forward strand.
CTGCACACGGAGTTTGACCTCTTCTTTTGGCATAATCGACTCCTACAATTGCGGATCGGACTCCACTTGGCAAAGCACGACCTGGTAACCACTTTTCCACGTTCTCCACTACTTCTGAGATCTCCTCTGGTCACGCCACGTGGCCCATCCGAACCGGAAGCGCCCAGAGCTTATCTACAACTATAAATACACCACGACATGGCCATTTGAAGGGACTTTAGCATTTCATTCATTCATGGTAGCCACGGCCGAATTCCCTCACCAATAACTACCTTCTTCTCCAATGAAAATCAATGAAAATCAATGAATTCGGAGAGAATTATTCATTGTATTTGAGCGATTGAGTGATTGTATTCCTTGTAATTGTAATCCATGAATGAAATGAGAAACTATGAAGTGGATGTAGGCTTATTAACGCCGAACCACTATAAATCTCGTGTCTCTACTTGATTTTTTATGTTTTAGCTTATTATTCCTCGCAAATTCTAGACAATTGGGTGTTAGTGCCATTTTTTGGTCTAACATTTTGGTGCTTTCACTGAGAAATGGATATTCTCAGCTTTTCGGATTATTTATCTACTATTTGGATCTCCAAGTCTGAAGAGATAATCCGTATTCTCATCACTTTCGAAGCTTTCGACGATTTCAGTAATTCTACCCAAAGCATAGATGTCTCTGGAATGAAGTCATGGGTTTGAAAAGATTCGCCCAGCACAGCAGCAACGTCCAGCATGGACCTCGACTTCGGATCGGATCAGATGTGTTTCTAGTTCAAGCGAAGCTACCGGGTCGGATGCTAATGAAGCTCTTGGATCGGATGTAGATGAAGTGTAGACTACTATCCATAAGGGGGTCGGATCTGGTCCTACCCGACCTGAAAAACAACCGCCGACCCGAACTAGAGAGGGGGATCCGAACCGGCCGCTTGCTGATGACGTAACCCCGACCCGATCCAATGACATACGCAATCCAATCCGACCCGAAGACGTCTAACCTGGAGTGGCACAACGAACCGACCCGGGGACAGTGCTCTGAACCGACTTGTTTAGCAGGACTCGAATCCAACTGCAGTTGATACCCCGACCCGACCCAATGATGCATCTCCGAACCGAACCGAAGAGGGTGCTACGACCCGAACCGCAGGAAAGTGGAGATGCAGGGTAGGGAAGAACGATCCGAACAGGAGGAGGAGATCCGAACTGGCTCTTTCATATATACCGAACCAACTAGCTAATGACATCTCCGATCCGGCTCGGAGGAACTAGTCCGATCCGACCCGACCTGAAGACAATCTCCGAACCGCAAATTTGAAGGCATGATCCGATCCGACCCGAAACATCTATTTTTGGAAAAAATACATTTTTAATATCATTTCAGAAAAGGCTCCATCTTCCAAAATCGAAAAAATCGTGCGGACCCGCTGACGGCCTCGCCTTCGGCTCGGAGCACGGCTCGCCTTCGGCTCGACGTATATTTTGACCAACAGTAGTCATCAAAGTTTGTTAATGAAGATAAGGTGGATAGTCAAAGAATATGACAACCAAATGGCAACGACTAGGATTCCTCCAGAAGCCATAGCCTCTATTTGCCGATGCCATTCAATGGGAGGAGCTGTCAGTCAGATTCAGCTTGCTATCAATGACAGTATACGAGATAATGATTGTCTAATAGTAGCCTCATCTTCTGGAACTCCGATAGTGTAGATTTCAGCAATGCAACTGATGTTGTTCCCTAATGAGTAGTGACCACCCCATTTATATGACTTAAACCTGTCCAATCGGCGAAGCATCGAATGACAATTATATAGAATTGTTTGAACACTACTTCAAAGATGATTCATATGATCTTAGTGACCATGATTGTCAATAGTGGGATACCAGAAAGCAGCTAAGGATCCCAACATCCCAAAGCTACACTTCAATTGTATGATGTGATGGATAAAATGTCCTGCGTCTCACCTTCCGAAGAACTTAGCTAACCTTTGCAATGGCTATTTGCTGTCAGTCGCATTGAGGAAGACTGATTTCCATCGAATAAGGGTTAGGTCAACATACTTTGGTGCCCAGCGATAGGTAACAGCTGAACCCCTGCAGGCCATGATTGGACGTATGAATCTTTGCTCGGATGATAGCAACTTGTCTACTCACCAGTCACCATATGACCTTTGTCAAGAGATGAGAGTTCGAGATCAAAACAAATATGAATCGACCGTTAGCTCTCGACTTCATACATCAATTGTGATAGAAAACGTGAACATTACTTCAAGCCTTGAAAGCCATTCTATTGTAGTCAAGTTTATCTGACTAAGGTCTAAACTGACCAGCTCTAGCGGCGATTAGAGCTTGCATTGCACCCTGGTATCTATTGCTAAAATTCCTAATGAAAGATGGAATGGGAATGGTCCATGGCGACCATGTTACTGGAAGAGACTGCTATTTAGCTAGTTAGGAGATGCTACTCAATGGAAGTGGCAAGTTAAAGGTTTAGAGCACTTAAGCCTGGATGCTGATTGATTATCTGTGCATTAGATCTTATTCCCAACGTGGGACTAAAGGCATATCTGTGGATGGATGAGATATGACTATCCCCCTAGCAGCCATGACTCCCTTATACTCAATCCTTGCCCTTAGCATGGGGGCAAGAAGGCGATTCAAATAAGATGTGACCTCGTTATTCGCTTATAGTATTTACCTAATTGCCTTTGTCAGTCCAAGTCCTCAATCAAGGTCTGTTCATTCTTAGGTCCGCCACCCCACAACGGTTTGAAAATACGTCCATCACCAGCTAAAGATTTTGACAGCCATCCCCTGATAAAGATGTAGTGAGGAAAAATGGACCTGCAAAGAGCGTGCAATGCCATCTTCGCACAAAATGATATTCATTCCTTTAACAGGATTACTTTTTAACCATGACTCTTATATTTCCATGCTTTATGAGTTATTGATGTAACTAACTCAGATGAATTTATAGGTGGATGATGTAGGTACCCCGAATCTGGTACCGATCAATCTTTGAGCACCTACAGGAAGAATTATGGAGCATTGCCGTAACGAGCCCGATTGAACTGCTCGTTTACAGAGCCACGTCCTTCGCCTGAGAGAAGTTGTATAGCTTAATATGGATCCGAGGTGACCATCCACTCATTGGCTCACACGTGGCAGGCCTCAAGATAATTGTGCATTGAAGTTCAACGTCGGAATCCGATTCCGGATGGATGCAGTTCGACTGTCTACATGGCTCGATCCGTTAAACGAGGCAGCACTGCCCCTTGATATGCTTACTTTTCAATCATACAATTTACTTTTACATGCTTCCTGAGTTATGGACATGACTAACTCATGCGATATGAATGATGAAGGTACCCGAAGTTTGGTGCCAACCACTCCTTCCATGGTTTAGTCGGAGGAACGTAAAGCTTTGGCGAACGTGATTCAACTATTCACCCTCCTGATGCCAACAACCTGACATAAATGAAGTTTGACCATTCATTCATGGACTTTTTGCCCTTGAAGTAGGGGGCAAGCTAATATATGCACATAATTTCAACATATCTATGCATAGGCATACAAATGAGGCATCCTCAACATCTAGCCTTTAATTTGCCAGACACGACATAGAGATATACTCGGGTGTGACATAACCACTTAGCAGTTCTATGACTCCATCCCCTGATCCAACGAGAAGAGTGCAAAAATGACAGGGGCACGATCACATGAACGACATAACTTTTGCCTTCGATGTGGGGGCAAAAGGGAAATGTTAAGACGAGAATGAGTGTGACTCGACCGCTCTCCAAAAACTTCTTTAACTCTTTCCCATGCTTCCGACGGGAGGAGTATAAAATCAACAGGGACGTGAACCGACCATCCCTGATGGCGACCTTTGCCCTTGATGTAGGAGCAAAGGGACGATGCCAAGGCAAATGTGACCCGACTGTTTGCCCGACTAACTCTAATCCTCAGAGCTTGGATATGAGTATAAACTTAGGACGAGTGTGATAGGCGCGCCAAGATTTAAGACCACTCGATCCACAACTCTAACCCAAACTGACTTTGGGAGAGTATAAAGGACGAACCGCGACGTCCATAACTCTAACTCTCACGACTTGAGAGAGAGTATAAATCTGTTGGGTTAGTGTGAATGGTGCACCATGACTTAAGACCACTAAACCCATAACTCTAACTCTCACGACTTGGGAGAGAGTATAAAGGACAATGCTGCGACGTGCATGCAATCTTCATTGCCCTCTGACTGAGGATAGGATTATAAAGGACTTACGGATCGGACATCCGAATGACTTAATCCGGTTCCCATCAACGCTGGGGGCACGGACATAGATTTCTGAATTAACTTCAAACACGCTTCGGACGCGACCCGTGTTTCAAAGTTAAATGGAGGCTATAGACACTATACCTCCAAACTACGACACCTGACACTTTGACATTTAATAATTCTATGCTAGATAGATTAGCACTGAACATGTTTTCATTTCGAGCTACAATTGCTTGTGACTTAAAGATTGACATAGTAGCTTGCAAGACTAAGCTAACTATTCTTTTTCGAATTGCAAGATTATGTACAGATACAAAGCAAAGACACAAGGGATACTCGCGTACAACAACAAAGAGGTCGTGTTTGAAGGAATGACGTCGACTTCTAATGCTAAGCTTCCCACACGACTCAATGCAATCACCGAAAGGAGGTCCTAAGAGTGATATATCAAATCAACATACACGCCCATGTGTGACTGGCCATAGCCCAAGTGCAACGACGAGTGCTACCTCACAAATACGTTGAATGGAAAACGTGATAACTCGAGCACTTGGATAACTCGAGCACATAAGCTTATAAAGCAATGTCTCTTTTCCATGCATCCATGTCTAAATTTAAAAGGGATGTGATACAACTGCCGACCTTTCTCCATTACCCCAGGACTGGGGCCGCACTGCTGAAAATATTCATAAATGTTATATATCTGTGACTAACTTATACCTCGATCTTGACAGGCTGCTTGAGGACCACGAAATGGATGCAGAGTGAACGTCCATTTGCTAGTCCGGACCGACTTCCCGATTGAAAGACCCCATGTAAAGGGAGATGCCATTGCTTTGACTCCTAACTTGCGCGGAGGCGAATTGCCTGACACTCAGACTCAAAAGCGAAGAAGAAGGAAGATAGAAATTTCTTCCGTGCTGAGGATATTGGCGCAGAAGGCGCTAGGATCGAAGGAAGGTAGCAGATTTCTTCTTGTGATGATCCCTCAGCATGTCAAGCTAGATATGAAATGGATGGTACCATTGCTGATTTGTGAACTCACATGGATCAGCGAGATGAACTTCTCCGGAAACGACAGAAAATGGTGGATAACTTCTCTACTCGGATAGATGGAAGGCCTAGTAGCTTCGACTTATTCGCTAGAGCGAGCTCCATGGGAATTCGAACGACAATGAACTTGGCTCGTACGATCCCTGCCCCGTGGTCCAGATAATATGAGACCCTAAGACAAGTTAGCATGGTCGTCTTTGATAAAACAAAGATGCAACCAACCTCCTCCCAGGTATTTGTAACATGCAACTTCCGACCGTGACATTTTGGATGAAAACGATGGATATGTAAGAGCCGCCGAAAAACTTAAACGGAGCTCGACCAACCTTTGCTTCCATACAGATCAATGTTTAAAACCCAGCTCAACCTCAACATGAGGCTCCTCATGAAGGGGGAAAGTAGAGGCATTCGAAGTGGCAATAATTTGACATATCGCAATTCGACTCCAATCCTCAGAGCTTGGATGGGAGATCCAAAACTAACATGAGTCAGACACGAACAAATAATTTTATGTCAAACTTTAACTCATGACTTGATGAAGAAGTATGAATTTAGAGAAGAAATGGATCTGGTGCTCACCGCATAGCAGAACCCCTGTAGAGGGGGGCATAGGACACAAGTTTCGAGTATTGGCGACTTTATGCACATTTATTATCATCGGAGCCCCGCAAGATCCTAGACTGTAACCAAAAGAATGACTCGCCAAGACCAACCCGCATACATCCGAATAGGAATTTTTCATTCAGAATTAAAGAACAGAAGCCTGATGGACGGCTATTACATATGCAAAACCAAGAAGCCAAAGGCCGGCTTCCACCCGCTTCAGGACTTCATACCGGGGGCACTAGTGCTAAATTAGGTAATTAGCGACAACTTCTCAAAGGAGAGGGCCAAATTGGCAATATTAATTGATGTTTCAACAGAGATCCAACGAGACCCTGCATGCATTCCTTGAAAGATTCAACGTTGCAGCAGCATCGGTACATCGATCTGGACCATATATGGTGTTGATTGCTGTGGTATCCGGTATTCTGGATATCTCAAACTTTAAAATCCCTCTTCATCGAGATCCACCAAGAGGACTTGGAGGATTCACCTCTAAAACAAACTTTGGTATCTATCTACCATGAGATTTTCCTAGAAACGTTGGAAAATCCTATCCTGAGACAGGCAGATTCGTGCAATAAGAGTGTGCTAATGTTGAAATGGATGATCTCAATGTCTTCACGACAGAATGGAGCACCATCTAACTCTTGAAATAATAAAGGAAAAAGAAAAGCCCCAGGAAAGATTAACAGGAATTTACAATCATGTAAAAGACCAATGTCATTAATCGGGCCCGCGGTCTTGATTGTCAAGCTTAATGGAACCAAGCACGGGAGATAGACTCAACAAGACTATGATGGCTATTTCAGATTATGCCAAAGCGTGAATGAAGGAGCTCGAATAACTCACTAACGACGTTCGCTCGCTTGCAAGATTGACGAGCTTACTCAACACTGTGTCTGATGTAAGGAGAGTATCTAAGTTTGCTGATATACTCAATAGGGCGATCACTGCTTTCTGGATAAACAGATGGGTTGACCCCAACGCGAATGTGATTCGACCATTCGCATATACAACTCCAACCCTTGATGACTTGGGAATGTGCACATAACGACACAGGGTGACTAAGATTGTTGAACCTACATATCTAACCTGATGCGGCAGAAAAAAGTATAGAGGCTAAAAGATTGGATGTCCGATTGACCTATCATAACCCCCAACAATGCTGGGGGCATAAGCATTGACTTCGCTTGTCCTCCACTAATGCTAGGAACATCAACTTCAACCGACAGATTGACTTTAAACATGACCCTGACTCAATGCATGATTCAGAACATGTACATTATATCTTTAGAATATGACGTGATTCATCCCAACCATCCAAGTGAGCGAAATTACGAATCAAGCAAGAATTCAAAGACTTGATCGGCAACTGCATCAAATGGAGAGTATGATGAACTCCTCTGCTGCCTTACAATTGTGATAATCCTACCAGCTATTGGCTTGCATGTTTTCAACAACATCTCGTACTGACTCGTATGTGATCACGGGACTATAAAACAATCTGAAGTGATCATGGCTTTCGGATGCACTATTATAACGATTAGATGCAATCATGGAGTCCTAGATTAATATCCTGATATCGAGATAGTCCAAATCTAAGCAAAAATGACAAATTCATATGCCGACTCTGATGCGCTCTATCCGAACGGTCCAGATGCTAGCTCAAGATATGAAGATTCCGACACCATACTATGACTTGGACGGCTATTGTATACATTGACTTACACATTAAAGAAATCTTAGCTTAGTTATGCACTTGACTTGTTTACGAAGATGGCGTCGTTTGGCATCAACTTTTACATGTACGATCTCACACGGGAGCCAAACATACAATATGACCTATCATGAAGGAAATCAACATCTTGATTCGACAATGTTTAAAACGGTTACCTGATCATTTTGACTACTCCTTCCACAGAATTTGTACTAACTAGCACCCATGGAAGTAGTGTAACAATTCGATAAAGCCTCCTCAAGGATGGATGGCGTTCTAAAAAGATTTATCTCGACTTAATCAAAGCACATCTCATCTGCGATAAGATGTACTTTGGGGGGCAAAATGTTAGCCTGCTTTGTGACCAGGCTACCCAAAGCCAGGGACTTGAGTATGAACTTACATTGATTGGCGATCACTTGGATGGAGTGATAGAAAGATGGAAAATTTGAATTATTCATGCAAATGTCATCGGATCGGATCCCCCATTCGGATCAGATCGGATCCCTCCTTTCAGATCGGATCAGATCCCTCTCCCCGGATCGGATCGGAGTACCCTCTACCCGAACCGCCTGAAGTATTCTACACAAAAGTGCGTGCAAGCATTCTGCTTGAACAATTGGTTCGGTTCGGATCCGATCCGAACCGACTGGACCTGCTTCTGCACACGGAGTTTGACCTCTTCTTTTGGCATAATCGACTCCTACAATTGCGGATCGGACTCCACTTGGCAAAGCACGACCTGGTAACCACTTTTCCACGTTCTCCACTACTTCTGAGATCTCCTCTGGTCACGCCACGTGGCCCATCCGAACCGGAAGCGCCCAGAGCTTATCTACAACTATAAATACACCACGACATGGCCATTTGAAGGGACTTTAGCATTTCATTCATTCATGGTAGCCACGGCCGAATTCCCTCACCAATAACTACCTTCTTCTCCAATGAAAATCAATGAAAATCAATGAATTCGGAGAGAATTATTCATTGTATTTGAGCGATTGAGTGATTGTATCCCTTGTAATTGTAATCCATGAATGAAATGAGAAACTATGAAGTGGATGTAGGCTTATTAACGCCGAACCACTATAAATCTCGTGTCTCTACTTGATTTTTTACGTTTTAGCTTATTATTCCTCGCAAATTCTAGACAATTGGGTGTTAGTGCCATTTTTTGGTCTAACAGAAATGTTCTTCATTCACTAGGGGTATAAATTTAATGCTACCAGCAATAAAGGGGGAATCAACAATTGTAACCTTAGGGTTTACGGGATTAAATATAGAATTCAAAAAGGCTACAATTAGGATAAATAAAAATTAAATGTTGTAACTCAAATTTACTAGCACTTAACATAAAAAAATTCATGGTAGATAATGAATTGCAATTGACGGAAATTAATGGGAGTGATATTAATGGAATTTGTTGCAATGTTTATTATCTTACATAGAATGACCAAAATGGTTATTAATGGAACATGGCAGTTATGGTAATTACTTTAAATTGGGACTTTGGGTAGCATTACCATAATTATACTTTAGTTCAATAAATGTTCTTAGAATCATGAGTCTTAATTTAGGATTATCAATCTTATCTTATAATTACTTTAAACATATGAATAATATCCAAATTAAATATAGAAATTTGACTTAGTAGGTTGACGATGTGAGGTCAGATGAGTTATCTGATAGAAGTTTTCACATTCCAGCAGTGGGATATATGCACAACTGATGTGAGATATCGTTCTTCTTAAGAACCTATGATAATTATTTAGAGGTGAGCGTTCGGTTGGTTTTAAGAAAGAAAAATCAGACTGGATTGGAACTAAATAATTTCAAAACCAAACCAAATCGATCTTTTTTGGGTAATTCGGTCGGCAGCCGGTTTAATCGAACTTGAAAAATATGTTTTTACTTAAATGATTAACTCACTTAAAGTAAAATATAAATTTATATTTAGAGAAATTTTATTCACTAAATTTTATGTATACAATAAAATTTGACTTATTTTTAATAAATACCTTGGTATTTTATCACCAAACCAATTATTTAAAGTACTACAATACCATAAAGCTAGATACCATAATAAGAGTTCGGTTAAATTGTTAACCAAAAAATATATTATTTTACAAATAGAATCAAACCGATTTAGTTTCAAAATTGAACTGAATTGATCTGACTAAAATAAATTGGTTTAGTCTGTTAATTCGATCCTAGTTGAATATTTCTTACCCCTATAAATATCACAACGTGTTGTGAATTGTTCCTAAAGGTTTTCTTTAATCATGAGGTATTAAGTGGTTGTATAATCTGACTCCCCTTTGAAAGAAGATATCTTAAGGAAATTGAGTGTGGTAACCTGCTTTAGGATTAATATATTAAGTAGCTAGATTCGATTTTTGAGGATATTAAGTGATTGGACTTGCCTCTTTCCTTAGGATTTATCCTAAATAGTATAGGTAGAAGCCGGGATTTCCTCTTTCCATGGGACTTATCCTAAAGAGTACGAGTACCAATCAACTCGCCCTTTCTTTAGGGTCCTGAATTGTATAGGTATCAGTCGTATAGGTCACCCTTAATAGGTATTAAGTGATTGTATGACCCACAAATTTTCAATCAAAGTATTAAATGGCTAATTGTACAAATTAAGGAACCTCTAAAAGGGTAAGATTCCTCAGGTATTACGTGGCTGGATTAGAATTTTCCGTAGGTATAAGGTATTAAATGGCTGCTACTGAGGTATCAAAGATCTACATGTCCTACAGGAAGTATTAAATGACCCTAAGGTTACCCAATAAGGCCAGTTAGATAATAACACAAGGGTCCATTAGGGAAAGGTCTTAAATTACAAGTTGTCATATACCTATCTCGCAAGTACTTACTGGATACTTACTATCTCTCGAATTATGCATTTTATTCTTTTTGGGATTGGGATACATGGATGGCAAAAGCCTTATTTATCGATTAGAGGGGTTAGTCGACGTATCCACTAATTAATAGTAATATGAGAAGAAACCACTTGTCAAGGCTTAGTGATCATTGGATTCGCTTTATATATATATCACATTTTTGAGTGAGGATTTAGGTGTTCATTGGATCTGCCTTATGTATATATATTACATTTTGAGTAAAATTGTAAGTAGATATCGAACCCGCTTCTTTTGAGAATTGGCTAAGGTATTATGTGGTTAGAGAGCCCGCCTCTTAGGTTTTGCGTTGTAGGGATAGTTTAGAGGCTTCATATACGAAAGGGTACCATCTTAGGTTTCAATAACTTGATTCTAGATAAATGCTACTTGGGGGTATGTTACTTAAATCAGCGTGCACAACAATGCAAGGTCAAGCCACAGTCACTAACCTTGTTAGAAAAATTATTTTGGTGAAATTGTACGTGATACATTTACATATTATGGACAGTTGTATACATTTTCTCCTCACCAGGATTTGTTTTTTTGAACGTTTCTCATTACAGCTCTTATGATAACATTAGGAGAAACGATCTCTGAAAGTGTACATGCCTGGTTTTATTTCTCGTTCTCTCGTGCTCAGTATTGATGTAGTGACTTACATTTTATAAGGTAGTAACCATAGTAAATATTTATTATCCTATCTTGTTTTTCTATGAGTTTACTTTTATAATACTCAGATTATGCTTATGTTAATTATTGTGAGTAACAAATCAACATGATCCATGCTTGATGAGTTTGGTTTTCGATTTTTGTCAGAATCAAAGAAATTAGAGCTCAGAAAAGTGTTGGTTTTAACAGCTCAGAGACGTGACCACATCACGTAAATGCCTACATACGTTCTATTATGACGACCATTTTATGGAAATGAAAATATTTCCCAGATATCTTCTCCATTTTAATTGACTCCCTCAAAGCCAATTTCTTATATGTTCATTACCTTACGTTGCAGGGTAATTATTCTGTACTATATTGTTCTGTGTCATATAATCGTCATACTTTGGGAATCTCCAACACTTCTTAGGGTTTCGCTGTCTATCTTTATTACTCCGGTTAGTTCTTTTTTGATTTCTGCCTTTGTTTTCCACATTTATGACCATATGATACCACGCTATGATTCCCCACTCCGAGACCCATATTAACAAAGAGTATTAACTAGTAGCATTGTCTGTTAATGCAAAGAATAGGGTTTTTTTAGGAGTAACCATCCATAATATCGTATTAAATATGTCGAGATTTTTTCTTTTCCATGTATCAACATACTTAATCCTTATCTACTAAACTACTACGGTGACTACAAGATCTATTTAGAATAAAATGCAATGTAATGATATACACAAATTATGGAACAAGAATCACAAATATACATACACACGAACACGTCGTGTACAATACGTAATACAACATGTGTTGTCAGATAAGTCACTACATATATATACAACATAACCCTATAAAAATAACATACATCATCATGTCCCATATGAATAGCAAAGACGACTACAAAAACTTTACAATCCCAAAAAAATAGGGCTTGATATATATAGATGAACTGCTAAGCATGAGACATAAGATCTTAACCTACGGCTTGGTCTAACCTAGATAATAACACAGGAGTCAATATAACTTGAATCATATAATTTGTATAAATGATTAGAAAATAATTTGTTAAGGGAGAACATTCCTTTATTTTACAAGGAATAAAATATCATGATTTTCCACATTGTTTTCAAACATAAGGTAATGCTAGGAATATTACTAGAAACAATGAAGTGGAATCACAATACCATGTAAACCACCGAATATCACTGGAAATCACCAGATGGAATCAACCATATAAATAACTGGATGTCGCTGGAAATCACGAGATGGAATCACAATACCACATAAATCCCTGAATCATTGAAAGTGTGTTAAGAGTTTGAATCAACTAATGAAATCACCATAAATAATAATAAACACTATGGTAAAATCAATAATTAAACTTAAAAACACTGAAACAATATGATTTGGATCCAACAATATGATTCACAAGTCAAAACTATGGTAATCTTTTTGGTTTGTTACACTTTGACATTTCTCACTCTCCCTCTACCGACAAATTTGACTATCCTTCACAAACTCTTCCAACCACTATATTTTCTTCCTCCGATTGAAAATATTGTGTTGCTTCTAAACAAATTTTGTAAGAATGAAAACAACTATAGGCCCGAATTTTTCGCAAAATGCTAAAATCCCTGTCCATTAAAGCTGGAATTGGGTATTTGGTGTCCTGTAAATAGGAAAAGATAGATATATCAGGGCTCAAGTAAATAACTCATAGTAGTAATGATTAAAATAAAATAATAAGTAAATAGCCATCAAGAAAATGACACTTTCTAAAACAAATGCTCTAAGCTGAATAGTCTCTGCCTTCTATCTAACTTGTAGGTTGTTATGAGGAGAGGGTCAAAATTAAAGTTCTGATGAACGAAAAATTGTATAATTTAAAATATAACACTACATATACCATTCAATTTTTATTTTAGTTACATTTGGTTTATTTAGGTTACAATAATCTCACATCCATGCGTAAATCGTATTCATCCACTCCCAAGTAGACCAAACCTCACAGTCAATATAGATATTGCTACATTCTCTTAAACCACCTTTGTCCTTTATATTGCCCAAAATGCTCTTCGTATCCTCCTTGATAGGAAATAATCATCTCGCCATGAGAGTGGTACAACTACATCTAAAAAGGATATCCTCGTTAGGCCTGCAATATAGATGTTTTGTTGTTTGATAAGAAAACGTGAAACTACATTCGTGATGGACCACTCCAATGCCTACACTACGGACGTCCACGATGTACCACTGAATGCATACATTGAGGGTCACATGCAATCTCTCTATCTATATTATTAATTTCCTCTGAGACTACTAAGGTCTACTTCGTATGGAACTCAGTCGGGGATTTACTACTTCTGTGAAGGCTAGCCTCATTTGGCCTATAAAACAGATACCCTTAATGGTATGTTTCTTCTAAACATCGTTATGACCCTTCGTAGCCACCCCTCAACTACTTGGAAGAATCTCTAAAGAGTTAACGGCTTTTCCCTACAACAGGCATCGGAAGATCGTAAAATATTTTTGTTTTATTCCCTGAGCGCTGGATCTTCTTATATTTCAATATGTTACTTACAGGGATGTCAGAGATGTCCATAATTTTTATGTAATGGCCCGAATTTCCATACCCTTTGAGTTGACTAATCACACCACATGTCCAACCCAAATTGTATAGAACACGAGTCATTAATAGAAAGAAGTAAGAGGATGAGAAATAGAAAGAAAGAAAAAAACTAGAATAGAAGAAAATGCGAAGGACACAATCTCACAGCGGAAGGAATAAAATATATAAAATAACATAACTTTTGAAATACAAATCAGTAACTATATATACATACAATTATCAGAGAACAACAACTATTTCTGGAATAGTTATAAACACCTGTTTCCATATACAAACATAGTACACGGCAGAAAATATGATATTTATAGCTAATTGTTGAAGCCTCCTGCTTCAAGCTCTTCCAGGTGAATCTGAAAAATCCCAAATACGTGATTGCCCATACAAATTTGGGCACCCAAGAGTTTAGGAAAAAAACAAACAAAATAAACTCTGGGTCAGTCATGGGACTAGTGTGACTAAACTCCAGCCATTTGTTTAACTTTCAAAAATATTTTCGAAAGAAATGATAATCGTAAGACCGATCCACACATAAACACGGATATTTTTTTACCTTATGATAACCAAAATATTTTTGATATCAAATCAAGCGATATTATAATAGTGTCTAAATCAAATAAAAAGAAATTAGTGGAATGCTTGCATTTCACGCTCCATATACATTATAAAATCAAAAACCGCAGGGCGCTTATTGGAGATTGGATTCCGAGTATGACAAGGTATGGAACCACCTTCCGATCAGTGTACTTTAAAGGGGATACATAGGGGTTTAATAAGAACATCTTGCAACCTGGCCGCACACAGCTGGCCACTCATTTAACCTGAGTGTACCAAGCATATTATCACCAACGGTTGTGATCAGCAACTGTTACCGAAAGCATACAGCAGCGAATAAAATAAGAATCAAATTAAAATTTCTCTAGATCAGGTGACGATACCTCTAATGGGAATTACCCACTTGGCCATGTAGACTTCCTAATTTCTGTCATTTCCCGGGTGATGAGGCTTGAGGTCACGATTAACTTTCAGCACATCTTGCCATCGTTGACGTTGAATGTCACGTCGTCAGACATTCGTCCATATATGTTGTCCTGGGACTGGACAAACTGAAGGCACCGTTCTATTAATCCATCTTGGGTAATTTTTACCTAGGGTTAACAGAACAGTCTTTGCACTTTATTCCTTCTTCAATTATCTTCAGCATAAGTTGATTCGTAACGCTTATGTCAATACAGAGTGGTTTTTATATAATAAACCTGATCCTGGTCTCTCTGTATTGACAACAGAGGTATAAAATAAAACAAAACCTTGATAGTTGGTGATTTGACTATCAAAGGAACATTCATACAATTAATGGTCCTATTTCCAAATGGAAATTTTATCGATCAATCATCAAACAACACTGGCCCCCTTTTTAAATCAATTCCTTATTATATTATTTATCAGTACGAAATCAAACTGATTTGATTGTATATAAGAGAAAAATATTCACAATTTAAGTGAATGGTTTAAAGAAAATATTTTGCGAATGAAATATCTTTGAAGGAAATTTAGATTGAAATATGAATCCAAATTATAAATTGGGTGAAAAGGGAAATTCTGATTCCCATTTTCCATCTTTCGTATCCATTCAAAGCTCTATTATCTCTCTCGATTCTTGGAAAAACATTTCCAATATCCTAATTTCTTTATTCGAGAAAATATCTCTTATTCCAGTTAGAAAACATTTCTAAATATTCACGAATCCTTATTTTTTTATATTCAGAAAATATACCTTATCAATATCGAAAAATATTCCTATATTCCATTTATTAATTCCTCATTGAACAATACATTTCATTTTCTATGCATAGAAAATATCTCTGATTTTATTTGGGGAAACATTTCAAAATCCTTTAAATTAACCCGATGTTATAAAAACATCATTATTATAACTCAAACCATTTAACATTTATTAACTAACCATATTGCTAAACAATCTTCACTATCGAACCTTAACCATTCCTCCATCAATCATGATGGTTGGGGTATAATAACCTCTTAGGCCTTTATTGAACAGCATTCTCAACTTTGAAATAGTCAAAGCTCACAATTTCGAACAAAACATCACTTACGCCTCTCGGATTCAATCTAAGAATACGCTTCTTTTACAAAAAAACATTGATCATAACGGTAGCGTTATGATCGTTGTTTCCAAATAATTGATTTATAAAACATTTATTTTAATGATAGCATTATAATCGTTGTTTTGATTTATAAAACATTTATTATAATGGTAGCGTTAAAATCATTGTTCAGATTTATAAAACATTATTATAACGGTAGCATTACAATCGCTATTTCCAAATATTTGATATTTAAAATATAACTTGTACTTATAAATTTCAATTAATAAGTAAATAAATAATTAAATCTGATTCATAATGGAAAGTAAAAATAACTACTTCACAAATTTCCCTTTTCACCCAATTTATAATTTGGATTCATATTTCAATCTAAATTTCCTTCAAAGATATTTCATTCGCAAAATATTTTCTTTAAACCATCCACTTAAATTGTGAATATTTTTCTCTTATATACAATCAAATCAGTTTGATTTCGTACTGATAAATAATAATTTAAGTCTAAATTCTATTTATAACTTCTATTTAAATTTTTCCATACCAATCTCATTTGTATTGCACTTATTTAAAATCTTGTTTATAATTTCCTTTATAGTTTTCTCAGTTCAAAACTCATTTCAAATATTGGTTTCAAAACCGATTTCCACTTTTCATATGAATTCAAATTTGAATTTATATTTCAATTTATCTAATGATAAATAATTTACTTAATTTATACTTTCGTTTATAAACAACTTCTTGTTTTCACCAATAACATGTTTTTAATTTCAACTCTATTCGAAATGACATTTCTAATTTTAGAAATAAATTTCCTATTTTAAACTCAAATTTCATTTTCTATATTCAAAAATATTTTACGGTATTTAAAAGCTGAGATTCGCGGGCCAGGGTTATTCAACATAGCATAATCAATCAAAGTATATATCACGGTAAATAACAAACAATAATATAAATGTTGAGGGATCCAGTTTGTAATGACCCGCAATGGCAGAGGTATTATAATTAATTTATTTAATTATATAAATAGTGATATAGTGAATTAAATAATCGTGGAATTAAATAATGGTGAATATTTAATTAAAATAATAAATTAAATAATATATTTAATTCTGAAATAATCAGGATTAGCTAAAATGGCGATATGGTGTGGACTGGATCATCTGTGATATTAGTTCAGCTTGGAATTTAATTTGAATAACGAATATATTATATAAATGACAGTTTGAACGTAGAATTATAATATAATTATAATCGAGCTCGTAATGGCGCGGCAGTTCGCAAATTAGCGATTCGAACTTTAAACGAATATACAGAAGCCGTTTTAAATCGGATTTCTGTGAAACAAGAAACGTTAGGAGCTGGTGGAGTATATTTTTCTAGTGGAAGAGAAAAATCGAGATTTCGTCGTGTAGATTTTGATTTATGTCCAAATCAAATTTTAGAAAAGTCGCTGTGGAATTCCTTTATAATTTATAAAGAAATTATTTATATTTTAAAAAAGGAATTTCAATATAAATCGAATATCGGGTTTACCCAGAAGTGAATATCGAGTTAGAAATTCATATAGGAATATTCTAGAGCTATAGGGTATTCCACTGTGAGTATATACGATAATATAAATTTATTTATATTTAATTTAATTATATTTAAATAAATTTATATATTTAAATGGGTCATTCAGAGCTTTAAAAATAGCCAGTTTTTCATACGACCTCAGAATTCGACGAAACCAATTTTGTTGGATTCGTAATGTCAAATTATTGTTAGATTCCCAGTTTCGTGATTTTTAGAGTCACTATGTGGCCGTACGGATTTTTAGAGTGGAAAACAGTCAATATTCTGACAGTTAAAAATACGCTGTGTGAGCATACGAAGTCAGAATTCGACGAAACCAGTTTCGTTGGGACCGAAATGTCGAACTCTACCTACATGTGCAGTTTGGTGATTTTTGGGTATTGTATGTAATCAATGGGGATTTTAGAAGGCAGATACAAGGAGGAAATCAAAAATGAAATATAAAAAAAACTAATTAAAAATATCCTAAGTTTTCTGTGACCACATGAAGGCCACGCGACCACCTTCCACAGCCACATATACTACCAACCCCAAACAGCATATAATAGCCGTGTGAACCACAAGCACAGAAAATTTCCTCGCTTGAAAAATTCATAAGAAATACAAATATAATCCAATAAATTACAAAGTCAGATTCTTAGGATTCGCAATGGGTAGCTCTTCGATTTTGTGCCCATTTTGTTGTGTTAGATCGTTGTTTGCGAGGTTGGCTTTTTACGGCAGCACCTAGGGTTCCAAGTGGTGGGAAATTGGAGGGGTTATTCACGGATTGGGGGTTTAGATTTGAGTTGAGGAGGTCATGGCGCTTCGATTGAGGGTGTTTTGGTGGAGTGCGGTGGTAGGTTGATGGTCCGACGTCGTACAGTAGGGGCAAGGAAAAGGACATCGATTTGGCTCAGGGGGGTTTCAGGGGATGCGGTTTCTGATGGGGAACCGAATGGTGGTGGTTGCGCCCTGCGTTGGTGACCGAAGTATCAGTGGTTGGTGGTCAAAAATGGGGTCAACGAGGAGCTTTTGTTTTCTAGAGTCATGCATGTTTGGGGGAGATGAACGAAAAGGATACGGTGCGGGTTTTAAATTGGTTAATGGGCCAGGGATTTAATTGAAAAGATAAGGCCCAATTTCTTTAATTTAAATTCAAGTTTTATTTAATTTTAAATCGTATTAACTTATATAAATCATATCTTTGTCATACGATATCGGTTTTCAGCAAAACAAGATCCGTTAGGATCGTATGGACGGTGGCTACGCCATGGAATTGACTGGGCGCGAATCCGAGCTCGTTACAATTTATGGCTAAATAAATTGTCGATCTGAATCAACAACAATTATCGTTAATTAACGGTGATAGTACAATGTGAGTAAATCTCACCAACTCTGAACAGTTTTATAATTTCATGTTGTATTTTTAGAACTGTTAAATATTGGCTGATTGACTGTGTGTTGACTGTTTGATTGAACTGCTAGTCAGTTAGTTGAATTTCTATATTGATTCTGTTTAACAGAATATATCATATGGAACCGAAAGTGATGTTATCTACATTGTTTAACATCTGTGATGCAGGGAAACAGGTTAGAGGAATCCAACTGGATTCCTCGACATTTATTTTACTGTTTTTCATATATTGTGATATATGATGTGATATATAATCTGTTGTCGATTATATGTGTTTGGACGATACTGATCATCGTGATTTGATATGTTGAATACCATAACATACCGAAATGTTCATAAGGGAATATTTTCAAAGTGATATTTGAAAATAAAATATTTATAAATGGATTATTTATAAATAAGAAATATTTATAAATTGGAATATTTATAAATAGGAGATATTTAGAAAAAGGGAAAATGTTATAAAAAGGAAACTGTTATAAGAAGGAAATCATTTTAAAGTTGAGAACCATTACTA
The DNA here is from genome assembly GCA_030737875.1 of Allium sativum. Classification (NCBI taxonomy): domain Eukaryota; kingdom Viridiplantae; phylum Streptophyta; class Magnoliopsida; order Asparagales; family Amaryllidaceae; genus Allium; species Allium sativum. Next base: position 385,196,339 of record CM060924.1, read on the forward strand.
AAAGTAAATCTTTAAAAATGAATAAACGTTATTTAAAAGGAAATCTTTATAAGGCGGATAAAGGAGTTAAATCGAATATGGTATTCAAAAGGAGTTAAATCGAATATGGTATTAGAAAGTAGTAAATTGAATTAGTTATTCGAAAGGGGTTAGTCGAGTCGAGTTAGTTGAATAGAGTTAATCGAATATTTGTTATTCGAATAAGAGTTAACCAATTAGTGTTAATCAATTAGAGTTAACTAGTTAGAGTTAAACCAGTTAGAGTTGATCGATTAGAGTTAAAGCAAATGAGTTAATCGAATATAGTTTATTCGAATATAAAGTAAAAGGAGTTAATCGAATATAGTTTATTCGAATAGAATCAATTGAGTTAATCGAATATAGTTTATTCGAATAGAGTTAGAGGAGTTATCGAATATAGTTTATTCGAAAGGAGTTAAGCGAAATGAGTAAATCAATAGCGTTAGTCCAATAGAGTTAATCCAATAGCGTTAGTCCAATAGAGTTAATCCAATAGCGTTAGTCCAATAGAGTTAATTGATAAGGGTTAATCGAATAGAGTAAATTGAATAGAGTTATCGAATATACCATATTCGAAGGAAAGAATTATCGAATAAGAGATGATTCGAAGGAGGGTTAAGTAAGGAAGTTAGTTAAAGAAATATAAAGTGAACTTTGCCTATTTCAAAGTTAGAAATGTTGTTCAGTTAAGGTCTGAGAGGTAGATCTACCCCAACTTGATTGGCTTCGTATTTAACTAAGGAATGGTTAAGGTTCGGCAGTAAAGGATGGTTAAGTGAATTTAGTAATTAAAGGAAATGGTTTGAGTTGGCATCGCGATGGTTTGTTTAAACATCTGACTAAGTCCAATGAAGGAGTTTTGGAAATGTTTTCCAACTAAGAACCAGAAATGTTTTCTGGTATAAAAAAAACAAGAAATGGAAATGTTTCCAATGGTAATAACATATATTTTCTAAATTTAGAAAATAAGAAATGTTGAATATAGGGAAACAGGAGATAAGTAAGTTAATTAAATAAAGAGATAAATGTTGAATGATGATTGATCGATATAATTTTCGTCTAGAAATAATATCGTTGTTTGCACACTTGTTTTTATTCGATAGTTAAATCACAGACTATCGAAGTTTTGACCATTTTAACGTTGTTAATATGGACAGACTGGTTTGATTATTATCCAAAGAACCACTCTGTATTGGCATAAGTGTTGCGAATCATATATGCCAAAGATAATTGAAGACAAAGTAAAGCGCAAGGGTTATTGTATAAGTCTTAGATAATAGTGTCTAAGATGGATGTATTGAATAGTGCCTTCGGTTCATCCTGTTCCTGGATGACTTGTATGGACGGATGTCTGACAGAGTATTTCCAGACGATCACGTATATTGATTTCTCCAACCGTACCAAGAGTTGAAGCGGAGAAGGAAACTTCTTTTAGCTAACACATAATGTATGGTTGAGGATGTCAATTGGTGATTTAATGGATTTTACGATGTGGCATTCAAAGTGAATTTGGTGTGATGATAAAGCGTAGCTTCTAGCCTCATCATCCGGTAAATGACAGAAATCGGGCAGGTAGCATGGCTAAGTCGATCGCACCGAAGTAGGGTGTATAATCACCTGATCTAGAGTTTCTTTTACTTCTCAAAAATCTATTGTTGATGCTGCCCATTCGGGAAACGGTTGCTGATCCCAACCGTTGGTGATATACATTCGATACACTCAAGCGAAATGAGTGGTCGGTCATGTGTGGCCGGGTTGCAAGATGTTCTTGTTGAACCCAGTGTATTCCTTTCTAGAGGTACACTAGCGAAAGGTGGTTCCATACCTTGTCATAGTGGAAATCCATTACCCAATACATGCTTGCGGTTTTGATTGTATATTATATATGTAGAACGTGAGATGAAAGCGTTTCTGCTAGATGATTAATATATTGTGGTTGATAGACATTATTATAATATCAAAAGGTTTTGATATAAAGATATTTGGATTCTCATAAGGGAAAAACCCGTTCCGTTATACGGCGTGGTCTTATGAGATATCGATTACCTGCATGAACTGTTTTAAACTGTTTTACTCACACCAGTCCCATGACTGACCTGGAGTTTATTTGTTTGTTTCCCTAAAATCTTGGGTGCCTAAATTTGTATGGGCAGTCAAGTAGCCAGGATTTACAGATACACTAGAAGAGCTTGGAGCAGGAGGCTTCAGGATTATATAGTTATAGTTATTTCCGTTGTGTTGTAAGTGTTGTACTTTGATAATGATATGTATATTCAAGTACAGATTTGTATTTCAAAGTTATGTTATGAAATATATTTATTCGTTCCACTGTGAGATTCGTGTTACTCTGATATTGTGTTTTTCTTCTTCTTCTATTCTAAGTTTCTATCTTATCTATCCTCACCCTCTGTTTTCTTTTTATTAATTTCCTGATTTTCAGTTTAATTTGGAGTTGGACTTGTGTTTTTGGTCAGCTCAAATTGGACCGGATTTTTGGGTCATTGCAGTTGGTATCAGAGCTTAAGTTAAGTAAATTACCTTGGCTCTGTGGCGTAACTCGGTAGAGATAGGGTTAGTAATACCCTAGATTGAGTTGAGTGTATATATACGAGTGAACGTATTTGTAGATGATATAAAAATAGTTTTATATTGTGGAGATTTATTGGTTGAGTTGTTTATGAGTTCTGGTCGATCAGTTTGATCCACTGTATTGGTAGGAGTTGCTAAACACTCGAATACGATGAACCGTCATGGTATGTTTTGAAAGAGGGTAAATGAAATTTTTTACCCAAATTATATTTTGATATAAAGGATTTATATTGGAATGATTATAATATATTGGATATATTGGTTGTTAGTATAATCGAGTAAGATTATAAATAAAATGGTTATGTAAATAACCAATTAGAATTCATATAAAGGAAATACGTGAAATAAGATGAGTTAAATCTGAAATTTAAACCTGAAATTGAAGTTAAAACTCTGGAGAATTGGACAAGTGTTTGTAAATGGATTTGGATTAAAAATAAGGAAAATTTAAGATCCTAGGAGATTTTAAATTGTTTTACAAGCAGTGTGAATTATATTTTGAATTGAATTTCAAGGTGGAAATGTTTAGAAATGGTTTTATAGTATTGAACTCACTTCGATCGCTGGAAAATAGATTCCGATGATGACAGCTGCATCATCAGTATTCATTTTCGAGTTGTAAGTGATGAATTACTACCAGAGATACTGTTTTGAATTTGTTTTAAGAAAGACAAGTTGTGTTGAATTTCAAAATGGGATTTATATTATAGAAAATACTAACTTGTTAGAATATATATAAAACGAGTATTGAATTTATAAACTTTGTTTATAAATTTAAAATGTTGAATTTGAATTGAATGTATAAACTTTGTTTAAATATATTATGTGGGATTTTAAGTGAAGTTATAGACGTTGTTTATAAATTATGCATAGGATTGAGAATGAAATTTGAATAAAGAAGATTCAAATAAAATTGAATATGAAATTTGAATATAGAAAATTCAAATAGAATTGAATTTGACATTTGAATATAGAAGATTCAAATGGAATTGAAATGAAATAAAGAGAATTCAAATGGATTTGAATATAGAAATTTAAATGGAGTTTGAATCGAAATTGGACTTTAAAAAAGGAAAGTGATTTGTAAATTCATATTCGAAATCGAGTATGAAACTTAGATTGAAATTGAGATTCAAAGAGTTATAACCATGTTTAAAAATATATTGAACATGTTATGTTCAATTATTAAATGAAATAAGCAAAAGTGCCAGTTAACAAACAGATTAACAAATAGAGTTAAGAACGACTAGATTGAACTAAAATGAATTGGAAATAGTCAGATATATGTTAAACAGGGTTGGAATGAAGTTAATGAAGGTATATAAATAGAATGCTCGACGAAAAGGTATGTATTTAATTCATATATGAGATTTTATGCGCTGTATCGGCTAGCCTCTTGGCTTTTTCTTTTTCTTTTGGATTGGTGAGGGCCATGGGAGGCTATTTGAAATATCCCGATGCTTCTAGTACAAAGGAGGTTATGGAAAAATTTTCCGGGAATTTAAGGAGTTAGAATATTTTTAAGAAGTTTGATAACTAGAATCTTATATATCAATATATATAGAAGTCGATAAGAAAACGAACTTAAAAATAGGATAGTATAATCAAAAAGGAAGTACAAGAATAAAATCTAGTAAGAATAGAAAGAGAAAGTGTATATGTGTTTAAAAAGTGAAGAAGTAGTTGTATGGTATTGGTTATTCGAGTAAGTAGTCATATCTGTTTTGATGTTATAAATGTTATTCAGTCAAGGTCTGAGAGGTAGTTATACCCCAACTTGATTGATTTCATTATTAACAAATAAATAGTAAGATTTCAGGCTCGAAGAACAATGTCGAATAAGAGTTAGTTGAATATAGTATCTGGGTTGTCGTAACGATGTTTTACACAACATCCGTTTTAACCCAAATAAGTGTAAGCTTGGATATATAATAAAGAATATTTCCTAAGTATAGAAATAAACGAGATCGGAAAAGAGATAAGTAATTGGAATATTTTCCAATTATAAATAGCATATATTTTCTAAAGTTTAGAAAATAAAGGAAGGCGATATTCGGAAATGTTTTCCAAATAACATAAAAGGCCAATATGGTTATTGAAAATATTTGGTTAACAAATATTGATAAAGAAATAGAGAAGTGATTTGATTAATGGAATATTAATTAAGGGCTCAGTGACATGTTCAAAAGGAAAATTTGTTTTTTGAAAAGAGTGAACTGTTTAAAGAACTCCCAGGGAAAGACTATTTGAATTAAAAACAAATTTAATAGAAATTTGTGAAAGCAAAATTGAATTAAAGTTGTAAGAACCCGTAACTTCCCCGTGAAGGAAAGAGCGGATACTTTGAAAACAACACACAAATGAACGCAGACGGAAGAACATTTCATTGTTATTACAAAAATTCCATCAGATACAAGAATATACAGAGTAAAAATGAATAAATTACATTTGACAAATATCAGAGATTACAATAAATTTCATAGCAGCGGAAAATAATACAAAATCACAACTAGAAGTGATACACGGATACAGAGCTTTCCGAGCATCGTTCCAGCTGTAAATCAGGACCCTGTGAATATAAATCTGCAAAACCAAAACTACTAGCTGCCCGTGTGGAAAATAGGGGCACCCAGAGTTTAGGTTAAAACAATAAACTCCAGGTCAGTCATGCGACTGGTGTGAGAACTAAAGCAGTTATTAATATTGGTTTTAAAGTTAGGTAAATCAAGGGACCACGCCTTATAACACGGAACGGGTTTCCTCCCAAGAATACCAGTGCATAGAACAAACAGCGCAATGCTAAATAAAGAAAAATGAAGCTGTTATAAGACCCAGGTCCCATCACACAATGCAACGCAAGCCGGAGGATAGGTTTTTTACCTTATAACAGCCAAAGCATGCTTGATACGTTTAAAACACATTATTTGATACTACAATAAGTGTATAGTGTCAAAACAATTCATATCATAAATATCAATCATAGTCGGCATGGGTACCATCTATCATGTCGCCATACCAGTTCTACAATTAAAACCGCAATACATGTATTGGAAATTGGATTTCCGTCATGAGTCGAGGCAAGGGGCAAGCTCCTCTCCGTGTTCGAGACACTCTAGCAAATGCCTCAGGACCGCACACAGCAATCCCCTGGATCCTCCAAGGCCGGTCCTCTCTTACTTTTGAGGATTGGCAATTCCTGAACACACGTTTCCCGGTCCTTACAGACCTATATCCGAGGCGCCTCGTATCCAACAACCACACAGGTGAAAAGTATATAAATGTCAGGGCTGGTAGGTCACTGACACCACCCTAGCTAGAAAGAAACGTCGTGCACTCCTTGGGTCCGTATCCCGTTTTTGACTCATACCAAGGTGTGAGGCTCGCGAATTCACGTTATACACAAAGCTACGCCACACAGGCCGTGCTTTGATCATCCACCACAATACTTTGCTTTTCAACAGAAGCCTTGATCAACTGCCACTTACGCATGCCACACTGGCAATTCATTCCATGCGACTGATGTCCATCGATATACAACCTCTGAGCTCATACGTCTCAGAGAAGGGCGTTAAGCAAGAGAATAAATTCTCTGCCGCCAAACAAATGTATATTTAATAGAGATCAATCAACACAGAATAAAATCCAATGTCAGACACACAATCCATTTACAAGTTCGTTCTGGGTCTAAACGAAACCGGAGGCACTTACCTCGCATATCCATCCATCTCCAAGTACGTCTGGACGATCACCAACTGATTCCCTCATCCTGGGTGTACAGCCCAATCAATATCATCAGTAATCACCCAAACGATGTGAAGACTTCCGGTCTTCAACCACCGTCTTCATCTTCGACATCTCGTCGAATCGGTTATTCAGAATGGGTATAAACCCGGCCTTTCTGAATAACCCACGTATATGATAAACAAATGTTACACAACCACAACAAACGCCTCATTCCAATTCAGAATATTCTTTTATTCACAAAATCACATTCTTAGGGAAAGGTTCCCATTAATTTTATCCAAGATAAATTCTTCTAAATTTATTCTTTAATCCCCCTTTGGATATCATTTCAAACTAGTCGAGATTAGCGAACCACACCGAAGTAATTATTTATTTTATTTCTCAATCCCAACCTATATATCCCATGGAGAAAACTGGTAATACTCCACATCTAACACCACGGTGTTATCGGTAAAATTAATTACCATTTCACGTTCAAATCTAATTACAGATTTAACTATCGCTTTGGAGCAAAACTGGTGGTACTCCATTCCCGATCACTTTTCCAGATTTGATAATTTAAATTATCAATTCACATTTTAATCTAATTAAAGATTCATTAAAACTCCACTTAGTTTTAATCATTTCAAAAATCAATATCCCGCCTTTAACTGGGTTAAAGAACCAATGTCATCAAAAACACGATTCACGACAAACCAAATCACATTTGATATTAAATACAAGGCTCTGAATAGAAAATATATCGGCTTATATTCAATATCAAATTCTGAAACTAACAAATATCGTATTGGGAATAACGATATATAGTATATCTTTCAAATTTCCCCAAAACAATATCTGTATAGTCACGAAATCCAACATCGAAATATTCCGAAGATAATTTCGATTCAACTCCACTTCCACTTCACCTATTGGGAATATTGATTATTTTTACAATCACTTTCAAATTCAATTTATTTATTTAAAAATAAATTGATTTTAATTCTAGTTCAAAACTAGTTCATTTCGATAAAAATCTATTTTTATCATTTCAAATGTGGAGTTTTTCATCCCAGATCTTTCCAATTCACATATTATGATTTTACACAAATTATCAATATTTTTAATAATTTTATCAAGGCCCGTACAGTCGATTTCCAACAACGGCCATCGAACTGCGTTTACAGCGACCTTTTCTAAAATTGATTTGGACATAATTCTAAATCCAACCGTTAGATTTCAAATTTCTAATATTCATTGGAAAGCTCTTTTCGATACGAACCCAACGGTTCCGGTTTTAGGAGAATCCGACGGTCGGATCTCCCGCAATGTCCGTTTGAAATAAATGGTCGAAATTCACGAACTACCGCGGCGCGGCGCGTTCTATTCAGGCCATTATATATATAATATATATATATATTATATATATTTCGTCGATTTCCTTTTTAAAACGAATTTTATAAATCATTTTAAATTCGTTTCTAAAACAATTCAACTTCTATATTCAATTTCAAATCGATTTGATTTCAATTCCATTCGAGTTCATTCCAATTCAATTCAAATTCAAATTCGTTTCAATTTAATTCAAATTCAAATTCGTTTCAATTCAATTCTAATTCTAATTCGTTTCAATTCAATTCAAATTCTAATTCGTTTCAATTCAATTCAAATTCTAATTCGTTTCAATTCAATTCAAATTCTAATTTGTTTCAATTCGATTCAATTTGAATTCATTTCAAATATTAAATTTTGAAATCACTTTTCCCATATTCATTATAAAACGAACAAAATCGATAAAAATATCGTTCACGTCAAAATGGCGCAACTCTAATCAACACGGCTTTATATTTTTCAAAAAACTTCTTTATTCTATTCAACAAATGAATATTGATCCCATTCAACACATGAATCTATATTTCTTTCAACACACGACTAATCTCAACACATGAGTACTGTCAACACATCACTATTTTTGTTATGTAAAATATTTTATAAAACTATGGTATCTATCGTTTGATTTTCAATTAGACTTCTACTAGGAAGTAATTCTAATTTTAAATATGATAAAGATGTAAATTTCATTGTATAAAATATTTCGCTCAACACATGAACATCGTCAACACATGACTATTTTTATATTCAACACATGAATTTTCTTTTATAATATTCCTTATTTTCCCGATTGGAATGAGGCCCAATCAATCACCATATAATGTTAATTATATGGATTTTCAGACATCACACGTATATAATAGCATTGAAAAATAATCAACCACCATCCAACGTGCACCACACAACTGCATAAGCATCAAATATAAATAATCGACGCTTACACAGTCTGTCGACCAATCGATCGACAATAATTAAATAATTGGGATTAGTGTACGCCAAATATCATCCCAACACCCGTGTGGGGTTTCAAATCAACAAACACATATTTTTGTTTGTGCAGTTGGGCGATGTGTAAAATTTATCGACCCAATCAATATCAGTCAAATCAGTGTATATAAACAAATCGGTCGATTTGTTTATAAATATTCATTCCTTCCCTCTCACGTTAAAAATTATATTTTTAGCGATAAAACATTTTATTTTAACACATGAATTTCTATTCAGTTCATTTATTCAATAAAATGATATTTTTATTTTTCTAACATATTTTAGAAAATTTCGGCGGCATAACGGCACGATACCATAAACGGGACGAGGCCTAGCCTTATCCCCGGTCTAGTGAAGGCCCACGCCATTCACACATCAATCAAATCCATTCAATTTCACCAAACAATTCAATTCAAACCCAAATCATCTAACTAATTTATGCAACCAAACAAACAAGTCCATGGTTTGTGGACGATTGTGTCGGGTGCTACTAAGCACCGCCTGCATCCTAGTATATATATAACTAGAAAAAGAAGTTGAAGAGTGAGAAGTTCTCACCGATAGCTATCCAAACATCTTGACTCTACTTTGATATAGATCTTCTTCGTTCTCGCCTTTTTGTTACCTTCGTCGCCCGCTTTCACTACCTATGTAAAAATCGAGTTTTTACTTCGCTATTTAATATATAAAAATCATATTTTTATTTCGAAGTTCAATATATAAAAACCATATTTTTCTTTTGAAGTTCAATATATAAAAACCATATTTTTCTTTCGAAGTCATATAGATAGAAATTCCGTTTCAAAAATATAGATTTCGCCTTTTCAAATTTAAAGATCTCATCTTTATAAAAATCTCATTTTTATTTTTCTACACATATAAAGATGATATTTTTAATATTCCTATCATGTAAAAATTATATTTTTATTTCTCTACCTAAACAAAAATCATATTTCTACCACTTCTATATAGTAAAGATTATATTTAAAAAAAAAAATCACGTCTTTATATTTTTAAAAGTCACGTCTTTTCTAAATCAAAAATATAATCTTTTCTTATATGAAAATATGACCTTTGCTTATATAAAAATATAATCTTTTCACTAATAAAAATCATAGCTTTTGTTAAATAAAAATCAAATAAAAATTTCAATCTATTCGTATTATTAAATATAAACTTTTCTAATGTTAAAGATCTAATATTTCATGAATCAAAAATCATAACTTTACTCTTCTAAAAATAGGATCTTTCATGAATTAAAAAGTGTATATTTCCTATCGTTAAAATCACATATTAATCACAACTTTATATATATATATAAATCTGAGCTTTACACTCATAAAAATCTGAGCTTTTAAATCTATAAAAATCTGAGTTTTAAATCAATAAAAATATGAGTTTTAAATCAATAAAAATAAATAAAATAATGAAAAATACAAGGCTCACAGTTTTCGATTGAAGGAGGGGGGTTTTCTGACTGGTGGTCGGCGCTGGTGGTCGTTGGTGGTGAGGGGAGGCTGCTCTGGTCGGAGCCGGTCCTAGAGGTGGCGGTTTTAGGTTGCGTCCCTCGATTTAGGCGCTTAAGAGGGGATAAGCCTTGGACGGAGAGAGGAGGAGGGAAAGGTGGGTGCGACGGCGGCCTGGAAGGGGAAGCGACGGCGGTAGGCGATGATGTAGGGGGAGCGATGGCACAGGCGAAGACTTCGAAGGTGTCCATTTTTTTTATTTTCGATTTCACTTTCTGGTTTGGGAATAATGAACGGGGAAAGGGATTTAATTGAAAATTCATATATATTATATTATTTATTTTATATTTAATCCAAGAAAAGGTTGACTTTCATTTCGAACCCCGATTCAAGCCCAACGACTGTCGCCCCTGGCTAATTACCCCCATTCCAAACACAATGGAATATGTATCGTAAGCTGATTCGATCGTTTGAATCAGTTTACCCTTAATTTACATTTAAATCACTATATTCAATTTTAAACGTACATTTCAAATTACTGGGGTCACATATTAACTCTAAAAATTCCCGAAAAATATTTTCTAGCTTCGTATTGATGATACGGTCCTAACAAAACTAGTTTCGTCGAATTCTGAGACCGTTAGAAAAATGGCCAATTTCCAGTCGATTAAAATCAACTGAAATGGTCAAAACACGTTTTCCTTTGCCATGCTCACATATTGATTCGAAAAATTATGAAATTTGGAATCTAGCAATAATTTAACACTACGGATCCAACAAAAGTTGTTTCGTCGAAATCCGAGGTCGTTTGCAAAATTCCCATTTTTAAGGGCCTGAATTCCATAGCGACTATACAGAATTTTCAACTGGACATATCTTTTGATTCCCGCTATGAAATTTTAATTTTTTCGGATTCGTTGGAAAGATATCGTCAATTAGATCCTAATGTTTTTGGTTTCACTAAAATCGGGATTGTTTTTCACCCGGTACATTCAATTGAAGTTTGAAATCGAATTATCGAACTACCGCGCCATTTTCAATTCTATTTATAATTATATATAAATATTTATATTCAAACGAAGACGCGTATAATATATACGTCGAATTATATTCAAAATAAATTTCTCGTCGATATTATTTAACATAATCTATTTTAAATATTCAAAATTCGCTAAAATTGCCAAAATAAAAATTTTAAACTGGCCCAGATTTTCCGGGTTATTACAATCTCCCCCACTTAAAACTTTTCGTCCTCGAAAAGGAACAAAGTCGAAAGTGGTTTGATCAATCAACTCTACGTTCGATCTGGCTTCCATTCTCCAACTTTTTAGTTTCTGAGAATTTTCAAATTCTTCAAAAATTTGGCTAACACCCTAAATTTTCGAAAAATTTCGCCATAACCTCCCCTGCACCGGGAGCATCGGGGAATTTCAAATAGCTTCCCCGGTCCTTCAGATCTCAAAAAGAAAAAGAAAAAGCCAAGCGGCTAGCCAATAGGCTCATAAAATCATCATCACCCAAACAAAACAGTAAATTATGTAGTAAACATGTACCTATTTGTCGGGCAAACAAATTTTATTCTCTGCTCTAGCCTCCTTGCTATGACCTGTTCAATGTAAGTATATGTATATGCAAGCAGTTGCGACCAATTATCAATACAATTCAATATTCGGTTCAATTAGGCATAAATGGTTAAAAATTAGCAAACAAATAAACAAACAACACAAACATCAATCAATTAGTGAATTAGAGTTTCAAATTCATAAATTTGATATATATACAGAAAATCTTGTTTTTGATGCCAATTCACAACAATGTGTTCTAGCTATATAGGTTTTGGTTCTCACACCAGTCTAATGGAAATATATAGATATCACACCTTCGAAACACGAACATAAATACTGATGATGTGGCCACATCATCAGAATTACCCCCGGGTGTCTAGAATGTGAGTCTATATCTATCCAGTATATTAAAACTTCGACTATACGTTCATGACGCGTATACGCGAAATCTATATATACTCGATTGTCCATATTCAAAGTAAATAAATATTCAAATACGTATAAAACGATTTAAATTTTAAAACAAAATTGTTTTCATTTGAAAAATATACTCTTCACACTCGTTCTAGGATACTACTGATCCTATCTCTAACGAGTAATTCTAATTGGATGTTGCTAATCCAATATCTGATGAATTCTTTCGTATGGTTCTAATGTGTCTTGTTCTCGAGCTCTGTAAACCAAAGCTCTGATACCACTGTAAGAACCCGTAACTTCCCCGTGAAGGAAAGAGCGGATACTTTGAGAACAACAAACAAATGAACGCAGACGGAAGAACATTTCATTGTTATTACAACAATTCCATCAGATACAAGAATATACAGAGTAAAAATGAACAAATTACATTTGACAAATATCAGAGATTACAATAAATTTCATAGCAGCGGAAAATAATACAAAATCACAACTAGAAGTGATACACGGATACAGAGCTTTCCGAGCATCGTTCCAGCTGTAAATCAGGACCCTGTGAATATAAATCTGCAAAACCAAAACTACTAGCCGCCCGTGTGAAAAATAGGGGCACCCAGAGTTTAGGTTAAAACAATAAACTCCAGGTCAGTCATGTGACTGGTGTGAGAACTAAAGCAGTTATTAATACTGGTTTTAAAGTTAGGTAAATCAAGGGACCACGCCGTATAACACGGAACGGGTTTCCTCCCAAGAATACCAGTGCATAGAACAAACAGCGCAATGCTAAATAAAGAAAAATGAAGCTGTTATAAGACCCAGGTCCCATCACACAATGCAACGCAAGCCGGAGGATAGGGTTTTTACCTTATAACAGCCAAAGCATGCTTGATACGTTTAAGACACATTATTTGATACTGCAATAAGTGTATAGTGTCAAAACAATTCAAATCATAAATATCAATCATAGTCGGCATGGGTACCATCTATCATGTCGCCATACTAGTTCTACAATTAAAACCGCAATACACGTATTGGAAATTGGATTTCCGTCATGAGTCGAGGCAAGGGGCAAGCTCCTCTCCGCATTCGAGACACTCTAGCAAATGCCTCAGGACCGCACACAGCAATCCCCTGGATCCTCCAAGGCCGGTCCTCTCTTACTTTTGAGGATTGTCAATTCCTGAACACACGTTTCCCGGTCCTTACAGACCTATATCCGAGGCGCCTCGTATCCAACAACCACACAGGTGAAAAGTATATAAATGTCAGGGCTGGTAGGTCACTGACACCACCCTAGCTAGAAAGAAACGTCGTGCACTCCTTGGGTCCGTATCCCGTTTTTGACTCATACCGAGGTGTGAGGCTCGCGAATTCACGTTATACACAAAGCTACGCCACACAGGCCGTGCTTTGATCATCCACCACAAGACTTTGCTTTTCAACAGAAGCCTTGATCAACTGCCACTTACGCATGCCACACTGGCAATTCATTCCATGCGACTGATGTCCATCGATATACAACCTCTGAGCTCGTACGTCTCAGAGAAGGGCGTTAAGCAAGAGAATAAATTCTCTGCCGCCAAACAGATGTATATTTAATAGAGATCAATCAACACAGAATAAAATCCAATGTCAGACACACAATCCATTTACAAGTTCGTTCTGGGTCTGAACGAAACCAGAGGCACTTTCCTCGCATATCCATCCATCTCCAAGTACGTCTGGACGATCACCAACTGATTCCCTCATCCTGGGTGTACAGCCCAATCAAGATCATCAGTAATCACCCAAACGATGTGAAGACTTCCGGTCTTCAACCACCGTCTTCATCTTCGACATCTCGTCGAATCGGTTATTCAGAATGGGTATAAACCCGGCCTTTCTGAATAACCCACGTATATGATAAACAAATGTTACACAACCACAACAAACGCCTCATTCCAATTCAGAATATTCTTTTATTCACAAAATCACATTCTTAAGGGAAAGGTTCCCATTAATTTTATCCAAGATAAATTCTTCTAAATTTATTCTTTAATCCCCCTTTGGATATCATTTCAAACTAGTCGAGATTAGCGAACCACACCGAAGTAATTATTTATTTTATTTCTCAATCCCAACCTATATATCCCATGGAGAAATCTGGTAATACTCCACATCTAACACCACGGTGTTATCGGTAAAATTAATTACCATTTCACGTTCAAATCTAATTACAGATTTAACTATCGCTTTGGAGCAAAACTGGTGGTACTCCATTCCCGATCACTTTTCCAGATTTGATAATTTAAATTATCAATTCACATTTTAATCTAATTAAAGATTCATTAAAACTCCACTTAGTTTTAATCTTTTCAAAAATCAATATCCTGCCTTTAACTGGGTTAAAGAACCAATGTCATCAAAAACACGATTCACGACAAACCAAATCACATTTGATATTAAATACAAGGCTCTGAATAGAAAATATATCGGCTTATATTCAATATCAAATTCTGAAACTAACAAATATCGTATTAGAAATAACGATATATAGTATATCTTTCAAATTTCCCCAAAACAATATCTGTATAGTCACGAAATCCAACATCGAAATATTCCGAAGATAATTTCGATTCAACTCCATTTCCACTTCACCTATTGGGAATATTGATTATTTTTACAATCACTTTCAAATTCAATTTATTTATTTAAAAATAAATTGATTTTAATTCTAGTTCAAAACTAGTTCATTTCGATAAAAATCTATTTTTTATCATTTCAAATGTGGAGTTTTTCATACCAGATCTTTCCAATTCACATATTATGATTTTACACAAATTATCAATATTTTTAATAATTTTATCAAGGCCCGTACAGTCGATTTCCAACAACGGCCATCGAACTGCGTTTACAGCGACCTTTTCTAAAATTGATTTGGACATAATTCCAAATCCAACCGTTAGATTTCAAATTTCTAATATTCATTGGAAAGCTATTTTCGATACGAACCCAACGGTTCCGGTTTTAGGAGAATCCGACGGTCGGATCTCCCGCAATGTCCGTTTGAAATAAATGGTCGAAATTCACGAACTGCCGCGGCGCGGCGCGTTCTATTCAGGCCATTATATATATAATATATATATATATTATATATATTTCGTCGATTTCCTTTTTAAAACAAATTTTATAAATCGTTTTAAATTCGTTTCTAAAACAATTCAACTTCTATATTCAATTTCAAATCGATTTGATTTCAATTCCATTCGAGTTCATTCCAATTCAATTCAAATTCAAATTCGTTTCAATTTAATTCAAATTCAAATTCGTTTCAATTCAATTCTAATTCTAATTCGTTTCAATTCAATTCTAATTCTAATTCGTTTCAATTTTAAATATGATAAAGATGTAAATTTCATTGTATAAAATATTTCACTCAACACATGAACATCGTCAACACATGACTATTTTTATATTCAACACATGAATTTTCTTTTATAATATTCCTTATTTTCCCGATTGGAATGAGGCCCAATCAATCACCATATAATGTTAATTATATGGATTTTCAGACATCACACGTATATAATAGCATTGAAAAATAATCAACCACCATCCAACGTGCACCACACAACTGCATAAGCATCAAATATAAATAATCGACGCTTACACAGTCTGTCGACCAATCGATCGACAATAATTAAATAATTGGGATTAGTGTACGCCAAATATCATCCCAACACCCGTGTGGGGTTTCAAATCAACAAACACATATTTTTGTTTGTGCAGTTGGGCGATGTGTAAAATTTATCGACCCAATCAATATCAGTCAAATCAGTGTATATAAACAAATCGGTCGATTTGTTTATAAATATTCATTCCTTCCCTCTCACGTTAAAAATTATATTTTTAACGATAAAACATTTTATTTTAACACATGAATTTCTATTCAGTTCATTTATTCAATAAAATGATATTTTTATATTTCTAACATATTTTAGAAAATTTCGGCGGCATAACGGCACGATACCAGAAACGGGACGAGGCCTAGCCTTATCCGCGGTCTAGTGAAGGCCCATGCCATTCACACATCAATCAAATCCATTCAATTTCACCAAACAATTCAATTCAAACCCAAATCATCTAACTAATTTATGCAACCAAACAAACAAGTCCATGGTTTGTGGACGATTGTGTCGGGTGCTACTAAGCACCGTCTGCATCCTAGTATATATATATATAACTAGAAAAAGAAGTTGAAGAGTGAGAAGTTCTCACCGATAGCTATCCAAACATCTTGACTCTACTTTGATATAGATCTTCTTCGTTCTCGCCTTTTTGTTACCTTCGTCGCCCGCTTTCACTACCTATGTAAAAATCGAGTTTTTACTTCGCTATTTAATATATAAAAATCATATTTTTATTTCGAAGTTCAATATATAAAAACCATATTTTTCTTTCGAAGTTCAATATATAAAAACCATATTTTTCTTTCGAAGTCATATAGATAGAAATTCCGTTTCAAAAATATAGATTTCGCCTTTTCAAATTTAAAGATCTCATCTTTATAAAAATCTCATTTTTATTTTTCTACACATATAAAGATGATATTTTTAATATTCCTATCATGTAAAAATTATATTTTTATTTCTCTACCTAAACAAAAATCATATTTCTACCACTTCTATATAGTAAAGATTATATTTAAAAAAAAAATCACGTCTTTATATTTTTAAAAATCACGTCTTTTCTAAATCAAAAATATAATCTTTTCTTATATGAAAATATGACCTTTGCTTATATAAAAATATAATATTTTCACTAATAAAAATCATAGCTTTTGTTAAATAAAAATCAAATAAAAATTTCAATCTATTCATATTGTTAAATATAAACTTTTCTAATGTTAAAGATCTAATATTTCATGAATCAAAAATCATAACTTTACTCTTCTAAAAATAGGATCTTTCATGAATTAAAAAGTGTATATTTCCTATCGTTAAAATCACATATTAATCGCAACTTTATATATATATATATATATATATATATAAATCTGAGCTTTACACTCATAAAAATCTGAGCTTTTAAATCTATAAAAATCTGAGTTTTAAATCAATAAAAATATGAGTTTTAAATCAATAAAATAAATAAAATAATGAAAAATACAAGGCTCACAGTTTTCGATTGAAGGAGGGGGGTTTTCTGACTGGTGGTCGGCGCTGGTGGTCGTTGGTGGTGAGGGGAGGCTGCTCTGGTCGGAGCCGGTCCTAGCAGGTGGCAGTTTTAAGTAGCGTCCCTCGATTTAGGCGCTGAAGAGGGGATAAGCCTTGGACGGAGAGAGGAGGAGGGAAAGGTGGGTGCGACGGCGGCCTGGAAGGGGAAGCGACGGCGGTAGGCGATGATGTAGGGGGAGCGATGGCACAGGCGACGACTTCGAAGGTGTCCATTTTTTTTATTTTCGATTTCACTTTCTGGTTTGGGAATAATGAACGGGGAAAGGGATTTAATTGAAAATTCATATATATTATATTATTTATTTTATATTTAATCCAAGAAAAGGTTGACTTTCATTTCGAACCCCGATTCAAGCCCAACGACTGTCGCCCCTGGCTAATTACCCCCATTTCAAACACAATGGAATATGTATCGTAAGCTGATTCGATCGTTCGAATCAGTTTACCTTGAATTTACATTTAAATCACTATATTCAATTTTAAACGTACATTTCAAATTACTGGGGTCACATATTAACTCTAAAAATTCCCGAAAAATATTTTCTAGCTTCGTATTGATGATACGGTCCTAACAAAACTAGTTTCGTCGAATTCTGAGACCGTTAGAAAAATGGCCAATTTCCAGTCGATTAAAATCAACTGAAATGGTCAAAACACGTTTTCCTTTGCCACGCTCACATATTGATTCGAAAAATTATGAAATTTGGAATCTAGCAATAATTTAACACTACGGATCCAACAAAAGTGGTTTCGTCGAAATCCGAGGTCGTTTGCAAAATTCCCATTTTTAAGGGCCTGAATTCCATAGCGACTATACAGAATTTTCAACTGGACATATCTTTTGATTCCCGCTATGAAATTTTAATTTTTTCGGATTGGTTGGAAAGATATCGTCAATTAGATCCTAATGTTTTTGGTTTCACTAAAATCCGGATTGTTTTTCACCCGGTACATTCAATTGAAGTTTGAAATCGAATTATCGAACTACCGCGCCATTTTCAATTCTATTTATAATTATATATAAATATTTATATTCAAACGACGACGCGTATAATATATACGTCGAATTATATTCAAAATAAATTTCTCGTCGATATTATTTAAAATAATCTATTTTAAATATTCAAAATTCGCTAAAATTGCCAAAATAAAAATTTTAAACTGGCCCAGATTTTCCGGGTTATTACAAAAGTAAAGTCAGTAAAGTGGCAACTGAGATTGAATTAGAATGATATCAAGATAAATTGGATTGTGAGATTCAAATTTGAAGTGTAATGTGATAATCAAGTTAAGAGTTGGGAATCGAGAAGAAACTCAAGTTGAAATGATATTTGGCTCGGATATAAGCGAATGGTTGTATTGGAGATAAAAGTGATTTGGATTTGATTGGGATAAGCCTTGTATATGCTGAGTTGATAGCATATGGAAGTAATTGAGTTGATTTGCCCGACAAAAAGGTACAAGTTTATATTTCATATGATATGAGATTTTGATGAGCCGAATTGGCAAGCTACTTAGTTGTTTGATTTTCTTTTGGGTTGGAGAAGGCCAGAGCGGCGAGTTGGAGTTTGATCAATTGACCAGTACAGAGGAGGTGCTAGCAAAAAATTTCGAAGAGTTAAGGCGTTAGAAAATTTTCAGGATTTCTGAAAATTTTCGTTGATAAGAATTAATTAATAATTTAATTGAAATTAAATTTGTTCAGTTGAAACTGAAGTTAAGAAGTGAACAAATATGTTCTAACCAGTCGATAGGGTCGTCCTCTACCTCTTAGCAATTTCGAGGACGAAATTATTTTAAGTGGGGAAGATTGTAATGACCCGCATTGGCAAAGGTATTATAATTAATTTATTTAATTATATAAATAGTGATAAAGTGAACTAAATGATCGTGGAATTAAATAATGGTGAATATTTAATTAAAATAATAAATTAAATAATATATTTAATTCTGAAATAATCAAGATTAGCTGAAATGGCGATATGGTGTGAACTGGATCATCTGTGATATTAGTTCAGCTTGGAATTTAATTTGAATAACGAATATATTATATAAACGACAGTTTGAACGTAGAATTATAATATAATTATAATCGAGCTCGAAATGGCACGGCAGTTCGCAAATTGGCGATTCGAACTTTAAACGAATATACAGAAGCCGTTTTAAATCGGATTTCTGTGAAACAAGAAATGTTAGGAGCTGGTGGAGTATATTTTTCTAGTGGAAGAGAAAAATCGAGATTTCGTCGTGTAGATTTTGATTTATGTCCAAATCAAATTTTAGAAAAGTCGCTGTGGAATTCCTTTATAATTTATAAAGGAATTATTTATATTTTAAAAAAGGAATTTCAATATAAATCGAATATCGGGTTGACCCAGAAGTGAATATCGAGTTAGAAATTCACATAGGAATATTCTGGAGCTATAGGGTATTCCACTGTGAGTATATACGATAATATAAATTTATTTATATTTAATTTTATTATGTTTAAATAAATTTATATATTTAAATGGGTAATTTAGAGCTTTAAAAATAGCCAGTTTTTCATACGACCTCAGAATTCGACGAAACCAATTTTGTTGGATTCGTAATGTCAAATTATTGTTAGATTCCCAGTTTCATGATTTTTAGAGTCAGTGTGTGGCCATACGGATTTTTAGAGTGGAAAACTGTCGATATTCTGACGGTTAGAAATACACTGTGTGAGCATACGAAGTCGGAATTCGACGAAACCAGTTTCGTTGGGACCGAAATGTCGAAATCTACCTACATATGCAGTTTGGTGATTTTTGGATATTGTATGTAATCACAAGGGATTTTAGAAGGCAGATACAAGGAGGAAATCGAAAATGAAATATAAAAAAAATAAAATTAAAAATATTCGAAGTTTTTCTGTGGACCACATGAAGGCCACGCGACCACCTTCCACAGCCACATATCCTACCAACCCCAAACAGCATATAAAAGCCGTGTTAACCACGAACACAGAAAATTTCCTCACTTCAAAAATTCATAAGAAATACAAATATAATCCAATAAATTACAAAGTCAGATTCTTTGGATTCGCGATGGGTAGCTCTTCGATTTGGTGCCCATTTAGTTGTGTTCGATCGTTGTTTGCAAGGTTGGGTTTTTACGGCAGCACCTAGGGTTCCAAGTGGTGGGAAATTGGAGGGGTTATTCACGGATTGGGGTTCGGATTTGTGTTGAGGAGGTCATGGCGCTTCGATTGAGGGTGTTTTGGTGGAGTACGGTGGTAGGTTGATGGTCCGACGTCATACAGTAGGGGCGAGGAAAAGGACGTCGAGTTGGCTCAGTGGGGTTTCAGGGGATGCAGTTTCTGATGGGGAACCGAATGGTGGTGGTTGCGCCCTGCGTTGGTGACCGAAGTATCGGTGGTTGGTGGTCAAAAATGGGGTCAACGAGGAGTTTTTGTTTTCTGGAGTCAGGCATGTTTGGGGGAGATGAACGAAAAGGATACGGTGCAGGTTTTAAATTGGTTAATGGGCCGGGGATTTAATTGAAAAGATAAGGCCCAATTTCTTTAATTTGAATTCAAGATTTATTTAATTTTAAATCGTATTAACTTATATAAATCATATCTTTGTCAAACTATATCGGTTTTCAGCAAAACAAGATCCGTTGGGATCGTATGGACGGTGGCTACGCCATGGAATTGACTGGGAGCGAATCCGAGCTTGTTACAATTTATGGAGAAATAAATTGTCGATCTAAATCAATGACAATTATCGTTAATTAACGGTGATAGTCCAATGTGAGTAAATCTCACCAACTCTGAAGAGTTTTATAATTTCATGTTGTATTTTTAGAACTGTTAAATATTGGTTGATTGACTGTGTGTTGACTGTTGATTGAACTGCTAGTCAGTTAGTTGAATTTCTATATTGATTCTGTTTAACAGAATATATCATATGGAACTGAAAGTGATGTTATCTATATTGTTTAACATATGTGATGTAGGGAAACAGGTTGGAGGAATCCAACGGGATTCCTCAACATTTATTTTATTGTTTTCCATATATTGTGATATATTATGTGATATATAATCTGTTGTCGATTATATGTGTTTGGACGATACTGATCATCATGATTTGATATGTTGAACACCATAACATACCGAAATGTTGATAAGGGAATATTTCCAAAGTGATATTTGAAAATAAAATATTTATAAATGGAATATTTATAAATAAGAAATATTTATAAATTGGAATATTTATAAATAGGAGATATTTAGAAAAAGGGAAAACGTTATAAAAAGGAAACTGTTATAAGAAGGAAATCATTTTAAAGTGGAGAACCATTACTAAAAGTAAATCTTTAAAAATGAATAAACGTTGTTAAAAAGGAAATCTTTATAAGGCGATTAAAGGAGTTAAATCGAATATGGTATTCAAAAGGAGTTAAATCCAATATGGTATTCGAAAGTAGTAAATCGAATTAGTTATTCGAAAGGGGTTAGTCGAGTCGAGTTAGTTGAATAGAGTTAATCGAATATTTGTTATTCGAATAAGAGTTAACCAGTTAGAGTTAATCAATTAGAGTTAACCAGTTAGAGTTAAACCAGTTAGAGTTAATCAGTTAGAGTTAATCGATTAGAGTTAAAGCAAATGAGTTAATCGAATATAGTTTATTCGAAAATAAAGTAAAAGGAGTTAATCGAATATAGTTTATTCTAATAGAATCAATAGAGTTAATCGAATATAGTTTATTCGAATAGAGTTAAAGGAGTTATCGAATATAGTTTATTCGAAAGGAGTTAAGTGAAATGAGTAAATCAATAGCGTTAGTCCAATAGAGTTAATCCAATAGCATTAGTCCAATAGAGTTAATCCAATAGCGTTAGTCCAATGGGGTTAATTGATAAGGGTTAATCGAATAGAGTAAATTGAATAGAGTTATCGAATATACCTTATTCGAAGGAAAGAATTATCGAATAAGAGATGATTCGAAGGAGGGTTAAGTAAGGAAGTTAGTTAAAGAAATATAAAGTGAACTTTGCCAATTTCAAAGTTAGAAATGTTGTTCAGTTAAGGTCTGAGAGGTAGTTCTACCCCCAACTTGATTGGCTTCATATTTAACTAAGGAATGGTTAAGGTTCGGCAGTAAAGGATGGTTAAGTGAATTTAGTAATTAAAGGAAATGGTTTGAGTTGGTATCACGATGGTTTGTTTAAACATCTGACTAAGTCCAATGAAGGAGTTTTGGAAATGTTTTCCAACTAAGAACCAGAAATGTTTTCTGGTATAAAAAAACAAGAAATGGAAATGTTTTCCAATGGTAATAACATATATTTTCTAAATTTAGAAAATAAAAAATGTTGAATATAGGGAAACAGGAGATAAGTAAGTTAATGAAATAAAGAGATAAATGTTGAATGATGATTGATCGATATAATTTCCATCTGGAAATAATATCGTTGTTTGCACACTTGTTTTTATTCGATAGTTAAATCACAGACTATCGAAGTTTTGACCATTTTAACGTTGTTAATATGGAGAGACCGGTTTGATTATTATCCAAAGAACCACTCTATATTGGCATAAGCGTTGCGAATCATATATGCCAAAGATAATTGAAGACGGAGTAAAGCGTAAGGGTTATTGTATAAGTCTTAGATAATAGTGTCTAAGATGGATGTATTGAATAGTGCCTTCGGTTCATCCTGTTCCTGGATGACTTGAATGGACGGATGTCTGACAGAGTATTTCCAGACGATCACGTATATTGATTTCTCCAGCTATACCAAGAGTGGAAGCGGAGAAGGAAACTTCTTTTAGCTAACACATAATGTATGGTTGAGGACGTCAATTGGTGATTTGATGGATTTGACGATGTGGCATTCAAAGTGAATTTGGTGTGATGATAAAGCGTATCTTCTAGCCTCATCATCCGGTAAATGACAGAAATCGGGCAGGCAGCATGGCTAACTAAGTCGCACCGAAGTAGGGTGTATAATCACCTGATCTAGAGTTTCATTTACTTCTCAAAAATCTATTGTTGATGCTGTCCCATTCGAGAAACGGTTGCTGATCCCAATCGTTGGTGATATACATTCGATACACTCAAGCGAAATGAGTGGTCGGTCATGTGTGGCCGGGTTGTAAGATGTTCTTGCCGAACCCAGTGTATTCCTTTCTAGAGGTACACTAGCGAAAGGTGGTTCCATACCTTGTCATAGTGGAAATCCGTTACCCAATACATGCTTGCGGTATTGATTGTCTATTATATATGTAGAACGTGAGATGAAAGCGTTTCTGCTAGATGATTAATATATTGTGGTTGATAGACATTATTATAATATCAAAAGGTTTTGATATAAAGATATTTGGATTCTTATAAGGGAAAAACCTGTTCCGTTATACGGCGTGGTCTTATGAGATATCGATTACCTGCATGATCGATTACCTACATGAACTGTTTTAAATTTTTTTACTCACACCAGTCCCATGACTGACCCGGAGTTTATTTGTTTGTTTCCCTAAACTCTTGGGTGCCTAAATTTGTACGGGCAGTCAAGTAGTCGGGATTTACAGATATACTGGAAGAGCTTGGAGCAGGAGGCTTCAGGATTATAAAGCTATAGTTATTTCCGCTATGTTATAAGTGCTGTACTTTGATAATGATATGTATATTCAAGTACAAATTTGTATTTCAAAGTTATGTTATGAAATATATTTATTCGTTCCGCTGTGAGATTCGTGTTACTCTGATATTGTGTTCTTCTTCTTCTTCTATTCTAAGTTTCTATCTTATCTATCCTCACCCTCTGTTTTCTTTTTATTAATTTCCTGACTTTCAGTTTAATTTGGGGTTGGACTTGTGTTTTTGGTCAGCTCAAATTGGACCACATAGGATCATAAAATCATCAAACCCAAGTAATATTGTAAACATGTACCTTTCTGTCGGGCATAATTCTATCTCTTGCATTTGCTTCCATTCAATATCAGCTCGGCATACATATATCCATTTCTAATTGGTTTCGGATCAATCAAACTTCCAGTTTTTAACTTTCTAATCAACCTCTTATTAGTTCACTTCCATTCTATCAATTCAAATCTGATTTCTATTCAATCCACTTATTATACTCGAATCCAAATTTATCACAATTCAATTTACAACATCCAATATATATTTAACTTGCTTATTCGTAAGTCGAATTCATATTAATAATTCGAACCTCAGCATTTCTCTTTATTTAATTTCATTCGTAATTATTTTTAATCCAATCTAAATTTATTTAAATTAAGTTAAATTTCTATTCATTTGGTACATTTTTACCATTTCAATCTATTCAACTTATACAAGTTAAATTTTAATTTTAGAATTCAAATTCCCGGGTTTTATTTCAAGTTAGTATGAAATCATTTGTATTTATATACATATATTTATAATCAACTCAATTCAAAACATTTGAATTTCTAAAACAACCTTATTTTATCAAACAATTTCCATTAATAAATCTATTATGGTAGAAACCTGTCACTTAGAAACTTGAAAATGAATACCAATAATGTCGCGATCCATTATCAGAATTATTTTCTCACCACTGAAGTGATTTCAATGCTTAATAACTTTTAAAATCTCATTTAAAATCATTTTTATTCAAAAATTCTTCAAAGTAATGTTATATTACTTTTAAAAATACTTTAGAAAATATTTCTAATCCTCTGGTATTTAAATTCCAAATTCTAGTCTGAATCCAATTGAAATTCAGCTTATTTGTATATCTGATTCTTATATGAATTCAATTTGGTTTATGTAACCAATTCGCTATTATAATCTCATCTGATTATAATAACAACCAACAAATTCAATAATTTCAGAAAATTATTCCTTTTATATAAAAAATAGTTTTGGGCAAAATTAATTCATTTACCTCTTTTAAAACAATATTGTATCGAATTGCTTTGTTCGAGAGTTTAGAAACACCTATCGATACAGTTATACATTTTGTATCGACCAGAATTCTTAAACCACTCAACAAACCAGTCAACAAAATATAAAACAATGTTTTATCAATTCTACAAATACGCACTTATATACATACTCAAACTCATTCTAAGGTATTACTAACCCCATCTCTATTGAGTCATGCCATAGAGCCAAGGTTACTACTTAACCTTTAGCTTTGATACCAAAAGTAATGGCCCGAATTTCCATACCCTTTGATTTGACTAATTACACCACACGTCCAACCCAAATTGTACAGAAAACAAATCAATAATAGAAAGAAGTAAGAGGATGAGAAATAGAAAGAAAGAGAAAAATAGAATAGAAGAAAATGCGAAGAACACAATCTCATAGCGAAAGTAATAAAATATATAAATAACATAACTTTTGAAATACAAATCAGTAACTGTATATACATACCATTATCAGAGCACAACAGTTATTTCTGGAACAGTTATAAACACCTGTTTTCAGATACAAACGTAGTACACAACGGAAAATATGATATTTATAGCTAATTGTTAAAGCCTCCTGCTTCAAGCTCCTCCACGTGAATCCAAAAAATCCCAACTACTTGACTGCCCTTACAAATTTGGGCATCCAAGAGTTTAGGAAAAAAAGAAACAAAATGAACTCGGGCCAGTCATGGGACTGATGTGAGCAAACTCCAACCATTGTTTAACTTTCAAATTTTTTTTCGAAAGAAATGATAATTATAAGACTGATCCATACATAAACACGGATAGTTTTTCCCTTACAATAACCAAAAATATTTTTGATATCAAATCAATTGATATTGTAATAGTGTATAAATCAAATAAATAGAAATCTCGTGGAACACTTGCATCTCATGCTCCATATACAATATAAAATCAAAAACCACAGGGCGCTTATTGGAAATTGGATTCCGATTATGAAAAGGTATGGAACCACCTTCCAATCATTGTACTCTAGAGGGGATACACTGGGGTTCAACAAGAACATCTTGCAACCCGGCCACACATGCTTGGCCACTCATTTAACTTGAGTGTACCGAGCATATTATCACCAATGGTTGTGATCAGCAACCGTTACCGAACGCATACAGCAGCGAATAGAATAAGAAGCAAAATAAAATTTCTCTAGATCAGGTGATGATACACCTAATGGGAATGACCCACTTGGCCATGTCGCTTGCCTGATTTCTATCATTTCCGGGTGATGAGGCTTGAGGTCACGATTATCTTTCAGCACATCTTACCAACATTGGCTTTGAATGTCACGTCGTTAGACATATGTTGTCCTGGGACTGGACAAACCGAAGGCACCACTCTATTAATCCATCTTGGGCTATTTTTACTTAGGGTTAACAGAACATCCTTGCACTTTACTCCGTCTTCAATTATCTTCAGTATAAGTTGATTTGTAACACTTATGCCAATACGGAGTGGTTTTCAGATAATAAACCTGACCCGGTCTCTCCGAATTGACAACGGAGGTATAAAATAAACCAAAACCTTGATAGTCGGTGATTTAACTATCGAAGGAACTTCCATACAATCAGCGGTCCAATTTCCAAATGGAAATTTTATCGATCAATCATCAAACAACACTGGCCCCTTTTTAAATCAATTCCTTATTATATTATCATTTCTGATTCCCATTTCCCATCTTTCGTATCCATTCGAAGCTCTATTTTCTCTCTCAATTCTTGGAATTTTTTTTCCAATATCCCAGTTTCTTTAATCGAGAAAATATCTCTTATTCTAGTTAGAAAACATGAGACGACCCCAAACCCCGTACTGATGGTGGCAAGGGTAATCCTTTGGAATATAACACATAAACAGATAATAACAGAACAGAAATAAATAAATACACCAGATAATGTACAAATAATACACTGAATAAACGTAATCATCAGAGTTACATAGTATACAGGATCATACTTAGTACAAATACATTTCAGCTATACATAAATGTCTACAGCGGAAACAAACATAATATGTACAATAGGAGATGAACAGCATAAAAAGAGATAAATGATAGAATCTATCTTCAGCTCCAGCTATCCGGATAAAGCCAGCTAAACCTGCATATAAGGCTGCCCGTGTAGAAGAAGGGGCACCCGAGTTTGAAAGTGAAACAAACTACGAGTCAGTCATGGGACTGGTATGAGAAATCTACTCAACACATTTAAAATATGGCTAATCACAGGACCACGCTACTTTCGTGGAACGGGTTTACTCCATCGGATCGCCAGTGCTTTAAAACAAATCATTCTTTGAAACATCGTAATGCTTTTTATAAAAATGAAGCCATTATAAGACTCAATTCCCATCACACAATGCAACGCAAACCGGAGGATAGAGTTTTATCTTATAATGGCCAAAATATGCTTGATACGAATAAAACAAAAGCATTTGATATTACTACTAGTGTTTATATGTTTCAAAAACAATTTCAAATCATAACTATCAATCATAGACGGCATTAATGCCCCATACCACTATGTCGCCATATATAGGTATACAATCAAAACCGCACAGTCACGTATTTGGGAATTGGATTTCCATCATGAACTAAGGCAAAAGATAGTCCTTACCGAATTCGAGACTCTCTAGCCCGAGCCTCCGGAACAGCCGCAAGTGCCCCTTGGAGCGACAGGGCCAGTCCACACAGAGTGGATTATAGTGCCTAAACAATACGTTTCCCCGCCCTTTGGGGTGTAAATGAGCCAACAAATGACTCCATCGGCTCTGCATAGTCACCGATATATCCAAGGAACCTCGCAACAGCAACAACCACATAATTCAATCTCGTAAGGGCATGTAAAACCACTGACGCCACTTCTAGCTAGAAAGAAACGCATGTCCTCCCTGAGGTCCTCACCTGTTTCTGGTTCATACCGGGGTGTGAGGTTCGCGTATTCACGTTGTACACAAAGATACGCCACACAGGCGGTGCTTTGATCATCACCACAGGACTTTGCTTTTCAACAGAAGCCTTGATCACTGCATCATAGCATGCCACACAGGCAATTCACACCATGCAACCGATGGCTATCAATCACACAGAATAAATTCCAATGTCAGACAAACAGTCCATTTACAAGTCCGTCCTGGGTCTGAACGAAACCGGAGGCACTATATACCTCGCAAACCCATCGACCTCCACGTACGTCTGGACGATCACCACTTATTATCCATATTTCGGGATGCCTCCCAATCAGGACATCGGTTACCATCCAAACGAGGTGAAGATTTCCGGTCTTCAACCACCGTCTTCATCTTCGATTTCTTATCGTCGATTTAGTTATTCAGAATGGGATGAACCCAGTCTTTCTGAGCAACTCGCGTATATAATGAACACGTGCTACACAAACACTACATACGCATCATTTCTATTCTTTAGTCACTAACCGTAAATCAGTAAGAGAACGATTCCCCAAATATTAACCCCGAAGGCCGAAACCAACATCAGATCAACACCCAGGGAACCATTCGACTTAGCCAACCTTCAGTTAGTTTCTAAATCTCACATCCATATCGTTTATAATATTTTATAACGATTTATCGCCATTTTTATTTATTTTAAAATAGCCAATTTATTCAAACGATGCTTCGGGCCATAACGCGGCCATGGCGCTGTTTTTCTTCGGATTTGATTTACACATATCTGAAAATCTAACCGTTGGATCTTCACAAAATTTATATCATTAGAAAGATCTTTTCAAAGCGAATCCAACGGTTCCAGTTTCGGGAAAATCCGACGGTCGGATCTCCCGGTAATCGTTTGAAGTTTCGATTTCAAAACACGAACTGCAGCGTCGTTATTCGATTAAATATAATTATATTTATGTATATATATAAATATAATCGATTCTGGAGTTGTTTTTTTTTCAGATTTGAATTAAACATTCCAGACAATCCAACTGTTGGATTTTTACAAAGTTGGTGCCATTGGAAAGATATTTCCAAAGCGAACCCAACGGTTGCGGTTTCAGGAAAATCCGATGGTCGGATCTCCCGAACTAATCGTCTGAAATCACGGTTTCAAAATACGAACTGCAGCTTCGTTATTCGATATATTTCAATTCTATTTATATATATATATCGATTCTTCGATTTCAAAACTATATGATTTTCATACATTTGGTAAAAATGATATTTTTATCTAACTATCTTCTATTTCAACACTTCACTATTTTTAACAATTAATTTATATAATACAAATGTGATTTTTAATGTAAAACAATTTATTTCAAAACACGACTATTTTATATAGTTCATATAGATGATAAAAATATGATTTTTATTATAGAACAATTTATTTCAAAACACGACTATTTTATATAGTTCATATAGATGATAAAAATATGATTTTTATTATAAAACAATTTATTTCAAGACACGACTATTTTATATAGTTCATATAGATGATAAAAATATGATATTTATTATAAAACAATTTATTTCAAAATATGAATGCCATTCAACACATGAATTTCAATTCAACGAATGAATTTCGATTCAACACATGAAGGTTTTCTATTCAACAGACGAATATAGTTTCAACACAGGAAAATAATTCTAACACATGAATATTATTCAAAATTTCGACAGCATAACGGCAGGGTAGTTAAAACCGGGACCGTCCCTAGTACGGCTCCTCGCTCTACCTTAAAGCCTCGCAGCTTTTGACAATGGGGAATCATGCATCTAGTTCGCACGCAGGCGGCATGTATATTTTTTCCATTTCCACAAACTAATCCTATGTGGTTTCAACCAAATATTTCTCAACCACAAATGGGTATTTTTCAACCACAATCAATCAATTTCAACCACAAACAATTCTAATCAACCATTTGTAATCAACCAATTTTCACACCAATCACAACCAATAAATATCGTCCATGGTTTGTGGATGAGGGACGTGTATATATATATATATATAAGCATTTCACTTCTATTTCAACAAATATATAATTTTTACAACGCATATATAACTTATATATCGAACGTACAACTTATACAACGCTTATACAAGAGGTGTACAATGCTCATATAACTCATACATCGACTATATAATTTATACATCGTCGTTTTCCATATCGTTTATAAATTAGAAATCTCACCTTGGGTTCCACTCCACCAAAAATAGCAGAAGGCTCAGAAAAATATGCGGTCTCTTCTAGAATGTAGAAGACGTCCTCACGGTCCCGGTATCTCTTGTTTCACTGGATTTCGACAAGAAACGAAAAAGATATGAGTTTTACAAGTTTGCAACACTTAAAACTGTAATAATCTATTTAATTCACATCAGGTCGTTACCTGTCGAAGTGGTTCGAAATTTGGTCAGGGAAATTCGCGAAATCCGTGCAGCGTGATGCCGGTCAGGTGGTGCAGCGTCGTCGAGGGTCAAGAGGCGCGTCAGCGGGTCCCCCCATGGTCGAGCTCGAACTGGTGGTCGCGGCGGAATCAGGCGATGAACGGGCGAACTTCGTGGGCCTGATTCTCGATGGAGACGAGGCAAGGGTGGTCGAGGTAGGTATGGATTTAGAGCTGGGATCGAGGGCTCCAAAAGCTTCAACTGGCGGGGGCGCTGAAATGTCGTGGATCGATCGGAAATTGGTCGGGAAGCGGCGAACTTCGAGCGTCGTTCAGATCGGGAGAGAGAAAAGGGTTTCTGCCTTTTTTTTATTTTTTTATTTTTTTGTAAAAAATCTGATTGGCCGGGGGGGTTTTAAAAGGGGTTTTCTGACACGACCTCCAATCCAAACCCAATGACTGTCGTCCCTAGCATTTTACCCGCATTCCGAACACAATGGGATATGTTTCGTAGGCCCATTCGACCATTTCAGTCAGTTTTCCTTCAATTTAAAATATATAACATTCAATATTCAATTTGAACGTACATTTCAATTTGCCAGGGCCACATACTGATTTGAAAAATTCCATAAAAATAAATCCAGCTATGTTTTGACGATACGGTCCCAACAAAACTAGTTTCGTTGAATTCTGAGACCGTTTGTCAAATGGCCCTTTTCTGGTCGATCATATTTAACAGTAATTGACCAAAACACATTTTCCTTTGCCACGCTCACATACTAGCTTCAAAAATTATGAAATTTGAAACCTAGCAATAATTTAACATCCCGGACCCAACAAAAGTGGTTTCGTCGAATTTCGAGGTCGTTTGCAAAATGGCCATTTTCACGGGCTATATAATTTCCATAGCGACCTTTCTGAAAATTCATTTTGCCATAACTTTTGCTTTCCGCTATGAAACTTCGATTTTTCAGATTTGTTAGAAAGGTATTCACTAACAGATTCAAATATTTTTGGTTTCACTCAAATCCGTTTTGTTTTGCACCCAGTATAGTCAGTCAAAGTTTGAATTCAAATTTTGAAACTATCGCGCCATTTCAGGCCTTGTTTATAATTAGAATTAATTATATTCCTTTTCAATTGTCGATTCAAACTCAGTTTTCATTGATATTATTTAAAATATTTATTTTAAATATTTAAAATCAACTATTTTAGCCAATTTAAAATTTTTAAATTGGTTTAGATTTTCCGGGTCGTTACAATCTCCCCCACTTAAAATTTTTCGTCCCCGAAAAGGAACAAAGTCGAAAGTGGTTTGATTAATCAACTCTACATTCAATTTGACTTCCATTCTCTAACTTTTCAGTTTCTGAGAAATTTCAAATTCTTCAAAAATTTGGCTTACACCCGGAATTTTCGAAAAATTTCGCCATAACCTCCTTTGTACGGGGAGGGGTTTGGAAATTTATTGGGCCGTATTAGGTACCCAATAAATCCTATAAAGCATACACATATTTATAGTGATATATTATGGTGTTTACAGGAAAGCGTGTATAGATAATAACTCCAGAGAATAAATTCTCGTCACCCTGTCAAAGCCTCAGGAAGTGTGTATTTTAATTGCTCCAGAGGATAAATCCTCGTCACCTCGTCCCGTGTGGGAAATAAATAATCCTTGTGTCGTATCTAATAACTAGAGAGACGTGATTATTGTCAACTCCAGACCCGTGTGGGGTTTTTATTAATCTGACAATTTATCGTTATAACTTTGTATGGTCATATCAGTCATCAGTTCAACCTGTAAAATATAGTCATCGCCATACAAGCCTCTCGCTCATATGGTAAATCTTCCACCTCGTCACACAAGCTCCAAATGCTTATGTGGTATATGATGAAGTATGCCTATCTTCAGAAGTATGCCATGCAGTGTAGTTCAAAATTAATACTTACTGTCCTATGGCGATGTTTATTATTTCACACAGAACAACCAGCACTCCGCATCCAATGGCATTCACAGGAGTTGATATAGTAATATTTCGCATCCAACTCATTAAGGTTTACCTATTTGTCGGCACGCAAATAAATTCTTTACTCAACATCTATCCCATTACCTGTTCAAACATATATAATGCACAAGTATATATTTCTATCTATTTTCTAATCAGTTCAATGTGTGATTTAAATGAATAAATTCTACCATTATTCTATTATTGATAAAATTAACTATTGTTTCAATAATTTTAATTAATCAAATCTACTATCACACAACACAAACAACAATCAATTTGTTTTTAACTTTTCCAAATCATACAAATTAATTCATACACTCTTATATAATTAAAAGTGCACATCCACGGAAAGAAAATAACAACCAAGTAGAGAACTAATTGGTAATGCAAAGTATGGTAAATGTACCTTGCACCGGAGTCATTCAGAGATATCCACTCGG
Organism: Allium sativum; assembly: GCA_030737875.1. Lineage (NCBI taxonomy): Eukaryota > Viridiplantae > Streptophyta > Magnoliopsida > Asparagales > Amaryllidaceae > Allium > Allium sativum. Next base: position 385,229,441 of record CM060924.1, read on the forward strand.
CATCTAGGATAGGCTTTCTGAATGCTCTCCTCAGTTTCCCAAGTACAATCTCGCGGATCTCCACTCCATTGCACTTTGACTAAGTGAACTTTCTCATTCCTCGGCTCTTTGGTTTCTTTGTCGATAATCTTTAGTGGCTCTCTTCTCACAGCTAATTCTGGGGTAATTTCAATATCCTGTTGAGCTGCTTCTTCAACGATCTAGTCTGGATCATGAACGTGCTTTCGAAGTTGAGATATGTGAAATACATCGTGCACTCCAGGCAACCAATCAGGCAATTTAACCCTATAAGCGAGAGTTTCGATCTGTTCCAGAATAGGAAACGGGCCAATGAATTTGGGCGCCATCTTCCCAGTTTTACCGAACCGGATAACTCCTGTCATCGGCGATACTTTCAAATATACATAGTCGCCAACTGCAAACGATATATCTCTCCTTCTCCTATTGGCATAGCTCTTTTGTCGGCTTTGAGCGGCGAGTAATCGTTTCTTAATAAAATCGACTTTGTCGGCAACTTCTCGGATCATATCTGGCCCCAACACAAGTCTATTACCGGGTTCGACCTAATAAGCAAGAGATCGGCACGGTCTACCATACAACGCTTCGAATGGTGGCATTGTTAGACTCGCCTGGTAGCTGTTGTTATATGAGAATTCAGCCAAATACAGATGGTCTTCCCATGATCCACCAAAATCTAGAACACAAGCCCGTAATAGATCTTCTAAAATACGATTCACCCTCTCAGTCTGACCATCTGTCTGAGGATGATAGGCGGTGCTCAAGTTTAGCTTTGTTCCCATTTCTACTTGAAATGCCTCCCAGAATTTGCTAGTGAATATTGGATCTCTACCACTTACTATACTGATCGGCACTCCGTGTAGTCTAACAATTTCCTTGAAATAAATCAGCGCCAGACTCTGAGCAGTTTTGTTTGATCTGACAGGTATGAAATGGACGGTCTTCGTGAAGCGATCTACGATCACCCAAATACTGTCATTTCCTTTTCTGGTTCTGGGCAAACCATCAACGAAGTCCATGGAAATATGTTCCCACTTCCAGCCTGGAACGTCCAGCGGTTGCAACAGTCCAGCAAGTTTCTGTTGGTCTCTTTTGACTAGCTGGCAAGTAGGGCATCGGCTAACATATATTGAAACGTGTCTTTTCATAGCCTTCCACCAGAATGTTCGCTTGAGGTCATTATACATTTTTCCCACACCAGGATGGATACTCAGCTTGGACTTGTGGCACTCGTCTAACACTTCCCTTTTTAGCTCAGGGATGTCAGGAACACAAATCCTTCCTTTCAATCTCAGGATTCCGTCGTTATCTATTTGAAAACACGAGAGTTCGCCTTTCTGAATCCTTTTGATCATATCCTTAATAAAGTTATCCTCCTTCTGAAGAATAGATATTTTGTCAATCAAGGAAGTCGTAATAATAAAGCTGGCGATCATTACATTCTTTCGGCTTAACGCATCGGCCACGACATTGGCTTTCCCTGGAGTGTATAGAATCTCAAAGTCGTATGCTGCAAGGAACTCTAGCCAATGTTGCTGCCTCAGATTCAGGTCTTTCTGAGTGAACAGATACTTTAACGACTGATGGTCTGTATACAGTTCGAATTTCTCACCCAGAAGATAGTTTCTCCAGATTTTCAAAGAGAATGCGATAGCCAACAACTCAAGATCATGAGTTACGTAGTTTTTCTCGTGCGGCTTCAGCTGACGGCTAGCATAAGCAATCACTTGACTCCTTTGCATTAACACTGCGCCAAGGCCTTCTCTAGAGGCATCTGTCCAGACTTTTAAATTCTGATTGCCGTTGATAATGGTTAACACTGGAGCAGTTGTTAACCTTAACTTTAGCTCTTCAAAAGCCTCCTCACATTCTGGAGTCCATTTGAATTTCGAGTGCTTCTTTGTAAGCTTCGTTAAGTGACCAGTTATCTTCGAAAAGTTTTTAATGAACTTCCGGTAACAACTAGCCAATCCAAGAAAACTGCGAACTTCTGTAGGAGTACTAGGTTGTTTCCAGTTTTGAATAGCCGTGATTTTACTTGGATCCACATCAATTCCTTCTTTTGATACGACGTGGCCAAGAAATTTCACTTCATCTTGCCAGAATATACATTTGGATAGTTTTGTTTTAATACATTCCTTCTGAGGATTTCCAGAACCTGTTCCAAATGCTTTTCATGTTCGGCCTTTGACTTAGAGAAGATTAGAATATCATCAATAAAAACCAGAACAAATTTATTCAAAATCCCTCTGAACACTCTATTCATCAGATCGACGAAGTAAGCTGGAGCGTTACATAAGCCGAACGACATTACTAACCACTCGTAGAATAAGTCTGGACCTCTGAATGTTGTCATTGGAACACACTCTTCGGCAATTCGAAGCTGATGGAAGCCTGTAGCTAGGTCCATCCTTGAAAATACTTGTGCTCCATTCAGACGATCCAATAAATCATCGATCCGCGGCAATGGATATTTGTTCTTTATTGTCTGCTTGTTCAAATCACGATAATCCACACATAGTCGCAAAGTACCGTCTGATTTTGGGACAAACACCATTGCTGCTCCCCAATCAGAGAAACTAGGCCTGATCAGACCCTTCCATACTAGCTGTCATGTTTGATTGTCAAGTTCTTCTTTCTCTTTCAAAGACATTCTTCGAATAGCGTGAACTACCGGCCATGCATTCGGAATCAAAGCGATCTTGAAATCAATTTCCCTCTGCGGAGGTAAGCGAACAACTTCTTCGAACACATCCGCATAACTCTTTACGACTGGAATATCTTTGATGAGGTCGGGAATATTCTCTGTGACTTCGGGGATATTTTCTATTTGAGCAGGAGAAACATCTAAAGCTGCCCAGAAGTCTTTTCTATTTGAATTCTGGCCTACACAGGGAATGGTTATATAATTCCCTAATTGGGCCTTTGCTTTAACAACTCTCTCGACACACTTAACTTCAGCTTCATATTTTGTCAACCAGTCTAATCCCAAGATAAGATTGAATTCAGTAAAGTTCATGACGATGGAGATGGTAGGGAACTTATAACAGGAAAAAGAGACAGGCACTGCACAAACCCAACTGAGATCGATTGAACCCCCAACCGGATTTTGGACAGTCATTGGTTCTTTGAGCTTCCTCAATTTCAAATCCAACTTCTTAACTGCATTCTTGGCAATAAAGCTTCGTGACACGCCTGTGTCAAATAGTACTTTAACTGGAATATTTTTCACTTTAAGCGTGCCTTCTAAAACATCTGACCTTCCCTGACTATCTGAGGGTGCTGAGGTTTCTGCTACTTCATTTACCTGAGCCTCCTTGGTTGCCTTTAACAGCCGGAAATCCTGCTTTACATGGCCAAACCGATGGCAAATGCTGCATTCTCTGGTCTCTTGAAACTTCTTATTAGACTTAGATCCTTCCTTTCTTTGTTTTTTTAGAGATCGATAACTTATCGAGAGATGTCCTTGCCTATTGCAGTTAGAGCATACAGTTGTCGTTACTGGTTCCTTCTCATATTTTGCCCTTTTTCTCTTGGCACTAGGCATCTTACTGGCCTCTGACATCGTACGGGCCTCAGGACGATCAGTTTCAGCTCAACTTTATTACTAGAGCTGACTTCCTTAGTACTGTAACATACCTTTCTCGTCGAGATCCTCGTACTGGTAAGCCATGTATATCATTTCAGAGAAAGGAAGCTTCACATTCCTCATTACATTGTTCTGATATTTTCTTTGAAACCCGTTGATAAATCTCAAATTCTTCCTCTTCGGATTTTCAATTAGATGAGGGGCAAAGTGGGAAAGTTCAATGAATTTCTTATGATATTCTGGAATGGTCATATCTCCTTGTATCAGATAAGAAAATTCATCACATAGTCGCTCAATTGCTTCGGGAGGAGTAAATCTTTCCAGGAAAATCACTTTGTATCTATCCCAGGTGATATCACCTTCTGGATTATCCTTAATAACTGAATCCCACCAGAACAAAGCTTCATCTTTGAGTGCCCAGGAGGCCAGTAATCTTTTCTGGTCATCCCTCAGCTTTAATCCTTCAAAGATTTTCTCAGCCGAACGAATCCATGCTTGTGTTCTCATAATAAATTCTTCACCCGAGAAGGATTTTCCACCCAGATTTCTATATTTCATAAATAGAGCTTCTATATCCAGGTCAGTATTACTTCTTCTGTTTCTGGCACTCATTTTCTAGTACTTCTGCAAATAGAAGATCAAGTGTCAGGTCACAGAAAAGATATTTTAAAACATAGAAACATATACTTCAAATGTAAATGTGTCTATTGGGGTGTATTTCATTCTGCTTCTCATACTAGGATATTACTGATCCTATCTGTAATGAGTTACTCGTCCTAGAACACTACTGGTTCTATTTCTGACGAGTTCGTTAATATGTTATATTCCAGAACTAAGCTTAACCAAAGCTCTGATACCAAATGAGACGACCCCAAACCCCGTACTGACGGTGGCAAGGTAATCCTTTGGAATATAACACATAAACAGATAATAGAAGAAAAAAAATAAATAAATACACCAGATAATGTACAAATAATACACTGAATAAATGTAATCATCAGAGTTACACAGTATACAAGATCATACTTAGTACAAATACAGTTCATATATACATAAATGTCTACAGCGGAAACAAACATAATATGTTAAATAGGAGCTGAACAACATAAAAAGAGATAAATGATAGAATCCATCTTCAGCTCCAGCTATCCGGATAAAGCCAGCTAAACCTGAATACAAGGATGCCCGTGTAGAAGAAGGGGCACCCGAGTTTGAAAATGAAACAAACTACGAGTCAGTCATGGGACTGGTACGAGAAATCTACTCAACACACTTAAAATATGGCTAATCACAGGACCACGCCACTTTCGTGGAACGGGTTTACTCAATCGGATCGCCACTGCTTTAAAACAAATCATTCTTTGAAACATCGCAATGCTTTTTATAAAAATGAAGCCATCATAAGACTCAGTTCCCATCACACAATGCAACGCAAACCGGAGGATAGAGTTTTATCTTATAATGGCCAAAATATGCTTGATACGAATAAAACAAAAGCATTTTATATTACTACTAGTGTTTATATGTTTCAAAAACAATTTCAAATCATAACTATCAATCATAGACGGCATTAATGCCCCATACCACTATGTCGCCATATATAGGTATACAATCAAAACCGCACAGTCACATATTTGGGAATTGGATTTCCGTCATGAACCAAGGCAAAAGATAGTCCTTACCAAATTCGGGACTCTCTAGCCCGAGCCTCCGAAACAGCCGCAACTGCCCCTTGGAGCGATAGGGCCGGTCCACACGGAGTGGATTATAGTGCCTAAACAATACGTTTCCCCGCCCTTTGGGGTGTAAATGAGCCAACAAATGACTCCATCGGCTCCACATATTCACCGATATATCCAAGGAGCCTCGCAACAGCAACAACCACATAATTCAATCTCGTCAGGGCGTGTAAAACCACTGACGCCAGTTCTAGCTAGAAAGAAACGCATGTCCTCCCCGAGGTCCTCTCCCGTTTCTTGTTCATACCGGGGTGCGAGGTTCGTGTATTCACGTTGTACACAAAGCTACGCCACACAGGCGGTGCTTTGATCATCACCACAAGACTTTGCTTCTCAACAGAAGCCTTGATCACTGCATCTTAGCATGCCACGCAGGCAATTCACACCATGCAACTGATGGCTATCAATCACACAGAATAAATTTCAATGTCAGACACACAGTCCATTTACAAGTCCGTCCTAGGTCTGAACGAAACCGGAGGCACTATATACCTCGCAAACCCATCGACCTCCACGTACGTCTGGACGATCACCACTTATTATCCAAATTTCGGGATGCCTCCCAATCAGGACATCGGTTACCATCAAAACGAGGTGAAGGTTTCAGGTCTTCAACCACCGTCTTCATCTTCGATTTCTTATCCTCGATTTAGTTATTCAGAATGGGATGAACCCGGTCTTTCTGAGCAACTCGTGTATATAATAAACACGTGCTACACAAACACTACATACGCATCATTTAAATTCATTAGTCACTAACCGTAAATCAGTAAGAGAACGATTTCCCAAATATTAACCCCGAAGGCCGAAACCGACATCAGATAAACACCCAGGGAACCATTCGACTTATCCAACCTTCAGTTAGTTTCTAAATTTCACATTCATGTCGTTTATAATATTTTATAACGATTTATCGCCATTTTTATTTATTTTAAAATAGCCAATTTATTCAAACGACGCTTCGGGCCATAACGCGGCCGTGGCGCTGTTTTTCTTTAGATTTGATTTACACATATCTGAAAAGCTAACCATTGGATCTTCACAAAATTTACATCATTAGAAAGATCTTTTCAAAACGAATCCAACGGTTTCAGTTTCGGGAAAATCCGACGGTCGGATCTCCCGATATAATCGTTTGAAGTTTCGATTTCAAAATACGAACTGCTTCGTTGTTATTCGATTAAATATAATTATATTTATATATATATAAATATAATAGATTCTGGGGCTGTTTTTCTTCAGATTTGAATTAAACATTCCAGACAATCCAACCGTTGGATTTTTACAAAGTTGGTGCCGTTGTAAAGATATTTCCAAAGCGAACCCAACGGTTGCGACTTCGGGAAAATCCGATGGTCGGATCTCCTGCACTAATCGTTTGAAATCACGGTTTCAAAATACGAACTACAGCTTCGTTATTCGATGTATTTCAATTCCATTTATATATATATATATATATGTATATATATATATATATATATCGATTCTTCGATTTCAAAACTATATGATTTTCATACATTTGATAAAAATGATATCTCTATCTAACTGTCTTCTATTTCAACACTTCACTATTTTTAACAATGAATGTATATAATACAAATGTGATTTTTAATGTAAAACAATTTATTTCAAAACACGACTATTTTATATAGTTCATATAGATGATAAAAATATGATTTTTATTACAGAACAATTTATTTCAAAACATGACTATTTTATATAGTTCATATAGACGATAAAAATATGATTTTTATTATAAAACAGTTTATTTCAAAACACGACTATTTTATATAGTTCATACAGATGATAAAAATATGATTTTTATTATAAAACAATTTATTTCAAAATATGAATACCATTCAACACATGAATTTCAATTCAACGAATGAATTTCGATTCAACACGTGAAGGTTTTCTATTCAACAGGAGAATATAGTTTCAACACAGGAAAATAATTCTAACACATGAATATTATTCAAAATTTCGGCAGCATAACGGCAGGGTAGTTAAAACTGGGATCGCCCCTAGTACGGCTCCTCGCTCTACCTTAAAGCCTCGCAGCTTTTGACAATGGGGAATCATGCATCTAGTTCGCACGCAGGCGGCATGTATATTTTTTCCATTTCCACGAACTAATCCTATGTGGTTTCAACCAAATATTTCTCAACCACAAACGGGTATTTTTCAACCACAAACAATTCTAATCAACCATTCGTAATCAGTCAATTTTCACACTAATCACAACGAATAAATATCGTCCATGGTTTGTGGACGAGGGGCGTATATATATATATATATATATATATATATATATATATATATATATATAGGCATTTCACTTCTATTTCAACACATATATAATTTTTACAACGCATATATAACTTATATATCGAATGTACAACTTATACAACGCTTATACAAGAGGTGTACAACGCTCATATAACTCATACATCGACTATATAATTTATACATCGTCGTTTTCCATATCGTTTATAAATTAGAAATCTCACCTTGGGTTCCACTCCACCAAAAATAGCAGAAGGCTCAAAAAAATATGCGGTCTCTTCTAGAATGTAGAAGACATCCTCACGGTCCCGATGTCTCTTGTTTCACTGGATTTCGATAAGAAACGAAAAAGATATGATTTTTACAAGTTTGCAACACTTAAAAGTGTAATAATCTATTTAATTCACATCAGGTCGTTACCTGTCGAAGTGGTTCGAAATTAGGTCAGGGAAATTTGCGAAATCCGTGCAACGTGAGGCCGATCAGGTGGTGCAGCGTCGTCGAGGGTCGAGAGGCGCATCAACGGGTCCCCCCATGGTCGAGCTCAAACTGGTGGTCGCGGCAGAATCAGGCGATGAACGGGCGAACTTCGTGGGCCCGATTCTCAACGGAGACGAGGCAAGGGTGGTCGAGGTAGGTATGGAATTGGAGCTGGGATCGAGGGCTCCAAAAGCTTCAACTGGAGGGGGCGCTGAAACGTCGTGGATCGATCGGAAATTGGTTGGGAAGCGGCGAACTTCGAGCGTCGTTCAGATCGGGAAAGAGAAAAGGGCTTCTGCCTTTTTTTATTATTTTTTTGTTTTATAAAAAATCTGATTGGCCGGGGGGGGTTTTAAAAGGGGTTTTCTGACACGACCTCCAATCCAAACCCAACGACTGTCGTCCATTGCGTTTTACCCCCATTCCGAACACAATGGGATATGTTTCGTAGGCCCATTCGACCGTTTCAGTCAATTTTCCTTCAGTTTAAAATATATAACATTCAATATTTAATTTGAACGTACATTTCAATTTTCCAGGGCCACATAGTGATTTGAAAAATTCCAGAAAAATAAATCCAGCTATGTTTTGACGATACGGTCCTAACAAAACTAGTTTCATCAAATTCTGAGACCGATTGTAAAATGGCTCTTTTCTGGTCAATCCTATTTAACTGCAATTGACCAAAACACATTTTCCTTTGCCACGCTCACATACTAGCTTCAAAAATTATGAAATTTGATATCTAGCAATAATTTAACATCCCGGACGCAACAAAAGTGGTTTCGTCGAATTCTGAGGTCGTTTGCAAAATGGCCATTTTCACGGGCTATATAATTTCCATAGCGACCTTTCTGAAAATTCATTTGGCTATAACTTTTGCTTTCCGCTATGAAACTTCGATTTTTCAGATTCGTTAGAAAGGTATTCACTAACAGATTTAAATATTTTTGGTTTCACTCAAATCCGTTTTGTTTTGCACCCGGTACAGTCAGTCAAAGTTTGAATTCAAATTTTGAAACTACAGCGCCATTTCAGGCCTTGTTTATAATTAGAATTAATTATATTCCTTTTCAATTGTCGATTCAAACTCAGTTTTCATTGCTATTATTTAAAATATTTATTTTAAATATTTAAAATCCACTATTTTAGCCAATTTAAAAAAAATTAATTCGTTCAGATTTTCCGGGTCGTTACAATCTCCCCCACTTAAAACTTTTTGTCCCCGAAAAGGAAAAAAGTCGAAAGTGGTTTGATTAATCAACTCTACGTTCAATTTGACTTCCATTCTCTAACTTTTCAGTTTCTGAGAATTTTCAAATTCTTCAAAAATTTGGCTAACACCCGGAATTTTCGAAAAACTTCGCCATAACCTCCTTTGTACGGGGAGGGGTTTGGAAATTTATTGGGCCGTATTAGGTACCCAATAAATCCTATAAAGCATACACATATTTATAGTGATATATTCTGGTGTTTACCGGGGAGCGTGTATAGATAATAACTCCAGAGAATAAATTCTCGTCACCCTGTCAAAGCCTGAGGGAGTGTGTATTTTAATTGCTCCAGAGGATAAATCCTCGTCACCTCGTCACGTGTGGGAAATAAATAATCCATGTGCCTAGAGGGACGTGATTATTGTCAACTCCAGACCCGTGTGGGGTTTTTTATTAATATGGCAATTTATCGTTACAACTTTATATGGTCATATCATTCATCAGTTCAACCTGTAAAATATAGTCATCGCCATACAAGCCTCTCGCTCGTATGGTAAATCTTCCACCTCATCACACAAGCTCCAAATGCTTATGTGGTATATGATGAAGTATGCCACTTCAGAAGTATGCCATGCAGTGTAGTTCAAAATTAATACTTACTATCCTATGGCGATGTTTATTATTTCACACAGAACAACCAGCACTCCGCATCCAATGGCATTCACAGGAGTTGATATAGTAATATTTCGCATCCAACTCATTAACGTTTACCTATTTGTCGGGCACGCAAATAAATTCTTTACTCAACAGCTATCCATTACCTGTTCAAACATATATAATGCATAAGTATATATTTCTATCTATTTTCTAATCAGTTCAATGTGTGATTTAAATGAATAAATTCTACCATTATTCTATTATTGATTAAATTAACTATTGTTTCAATAATTTTAATTAATCAAATCTACTATCACACAACACAAACAGCAATCAATTTGTTTTTAACTTTTCCAAATCATACAAATTAATTCATACACTCTTATAGAATAAAAGTGCACATCCATGGAAAGAAAATAACAACAAAGTAGAGAACTAATTGGTAATGCAAAGTATGGTAAATGTACCTTGCACCGGAGTCAATCAGAGATATCCACTCGGCATCTAGGATAGGCTTTCTGAATGCTCTCCTCAGTTTCCCAAATACAATCTCGCGGATCTCCACTCCATTGCACTTTGACTAAGTGAACTTTCTTGTTCCTCAGCTCTTTGGTTTCTTTGCTAATAATCTTTAGCGGCTCTCTTCTCACAGCTAATTCTGGAGTAATTTCAATAACCTGTTGAGCTGCTTCTTCCAAGATCAAGTCTGCATCATGAACGTGCTTTCGAAGTTGTAGTTAGCAACCGTAACCAAAAGCATATAGCAGCGAATAGAATAAGAAGTAAAATAAAATTTCTCTAGATCTGTTGATGATACTCCTAATGGGAATGACCCACTTGGCCATGCTGCCTGCCTGATTTCTATCATTTCCCGAGTGATGAGGCTTGAGGTCACGATTATCTTTCAGCACATCTTACCATCATTGACTTTGAATGTCACATCGTTAGACATTCGTCCATATATGTTGTCCTAGGACTCGACAAACCGAAGGCGCCATTCTATTAATTCATCTTGGGCAATTTTAACCTAAGGTTAACAGAACAGTCCTTACACTTTACTTCGTCTTCAATTTTCTTCAGCGTAAGTTGATTCGTAACGCTTATGCCAATACAGACTCATTTTCAGATAATTAACCTAATTCCGTCTCTTCGTATTAACAACGGAGGTATATAAAAAACCAAAACTTTAATAGTCAGTGATTTAACTATCAAAGGAACATCCATACAAACAGCGGTCTAGTTTCCAAATGGAAATTTTATCGATCAGTCATCAAACAAAACTGGCCCCCTTTTTAAATAAATTCCTTCTTATTTTATCATTTTCAATCCCCATTTCCTATCTTTCGTATCCATTCAAAGCTGTATTTTCTCTCTCGATTCTTGGAAAAAAAAACGTTTCCAATATCCTAATTTATTTATTCAAGAAAATATCTCTTATCTCAGTTAGAAAACATTTCTAAATATTCATGAATCCTTATTTTATATTCAGAAAATATACCTTATTAATATCGGAAAATATTCCTATATTCCATTTATTAATTCCTCGTCGACCAATTCTTTTCATTTTCTATGTATAGAAAATATCTCTCATTTTATTTGGGGCAACATTTCTAAATCCTTTAAATTAACCCGATGTTTTAAAAACATCGTTATTATAACTCAAACCATTTAACATTTATTAACTAACCATATTGCTAACCAATCTTCACTATCGAACCTTAACCATTCCTCCATCAATCATGAGGTCAATCAAGTTGGGATATAACTACCTCTCAGACCTTAATTGAACAACATTCTCAACTTGGAAACAGTCAAAGCTCACAACTTCAAACAAAAAATCGCTTACATGACTCTCGGGTTCAATCTAAGAATATGCTTCTTTTATGGAAAAACATTGATTATAACGGCAGCGTTATAATCGTTGTTCCCAAATACTTGGTTTATAAAACATTTATTTTAACGATAGCATTATAATCGTTGTTTGGATTTATAAAACATTTATTATAACGGTAGCGTTAAAATCGCTGTTTAGATTAGTAAAACATTATTATAACGGTAGCGTTACAATCGCTGTTTCCAAGTATTTGATATTTAAAAATATAACTTGTACTTATAAATTTCAATTAATAAGTAAATAAATAAATAATTAAATTTGATTCAAAATGGAAAGTAAAAAATAACTACTTCACAAAATTTGATATAATCGAATTCCAATAAATAACTCTCTCTCTCGATTAATCTATATTCGATTTATAATACAAAATTCAGAATTTATCTACCATTTTAGGTTAATTAAAATTCCAAATTCACTTTTTAATTTATTCTTTTGTAATCATTACTAAATTCCTTTATGACCATTCCAGTCTACAAAATGTTATCACACTTTATTTTATATTCCGAATTTTGAACTAAAACTAATCGTTTTCTTTCAAACGATTACCCATTTCCCTTTTCACCTAATTTCTAATTTGGATTCATATTTCAAATCTAAATTTCCTTTAGAGATATTTCATTTTGAAAATATTTTCTTTAAACCATTCTCTTAAATCGTGAATATTTTTCTTTATGTATAATCAAATCAGTTTGATTTCATACTGATAAATAATATCTTAAGCCCAAATTCCATTTATAACTTCTATTCAATTTTTTCCATACCAATCTCATTTGTATTGTAATTATTTAAAATCTTGTTTATAATTTCCTTTACAATTTGCTAAGTTCATGACTCATTTCAAATATTGGTTTCAAAACTGATTTCCACTTTTTATATGAATTCAAATTTGAATTTATATTTCAATTTATCCAATGATAAATAATTTACTTAATTTATACTTTGTTTATAAACAACTTCTTTTTTCTCCGATAACATGTTTTTAATTTCAATTATATTCGAAATGACATTTCTAATTTTGGAAATAAATTTCCTTTTTTAAGCTCAAATTTCATTTTCTATATTTGAAAATATTTTACGTTGTTTAAATACCAAAATTCTAGGGACAGGGTAATTCAACACAGCATAATCAATCACAGTATGTATCACATTAAATAACAAACAATAATATAAATGTTGAGGGATCCAGTTGGATCCCTCCAACCTGTTTCCCTGCATCCACAGATGTTAATCAACATTAATTTCATACAAAAATGAAATATCATAGTAAACTGAACTAATAATCAATAAACGATATAACTATATTGACTATTCAACCAATTTTATCAACCATCCATCCAAACAACCATCACACAGTTTACTCACCTTGTTTTGCAGTTGATGATTCTGCAATTATTTCATTTAAAATCAAACAGTGTTTGATCTTATAACAAAATTCCAATAGCTCCGTTTTTAGCCACCATAGTTCCACAATGAGGATCCCGGCGTTATGATTCCGGCGTGACTGGTTTCGATAGCTTCTGATAATGAATGAACAAATTATACATTTTAAAAGATTTAACAAATATTATTATCCAACTACCATTAACTAAATTTTATTTTAATTAGTTTACCTCAACCTAAAAGGTTGGCTGCTCTATGAGGAATTGAATCATGAATTTCAGTTTTGCAATTCATCGTTTGAGGTGATTAACCAATTATACTCGTGATTAATAAATCACATAATCCTTTAACCGTTATTTTAATCGGTTAACCACCATTTTCGTTACTATTATCCCCATGTGTGATGTAAACACCCATGCCATTTCTTCATCAACATTTTAAATCCGACTCCTACTGTTCATACACCACTGCCATGCTCTTTCCAGCGTCCTTCCATTAATTCATTGACCGAAACCATCTTCGAACTTCTCATTAAAACCTCTCCATCCCAGAGACCACCATGCCACATTCGCATGCACCGTTCGAAACGTCACTCCAGCCCTCCCTTTTATTACTTAATTTTCCTGGTACTTGCAAATCAAAACTTGACTATAGATTAACTGACAAGAATGAACTCCAACCACTAATCCCCTTCACCACCCTCACTTCCTGTTAGAACATGTCTTTTTCTTTACCAACATGTCCACATCGAAAATCCTTATACAATTCATACAGGCGGCGAAAAGGACACTGCCATACTTCATTTAACACCATCAACGACCTGAATCTTATGACCTTCGCTACCACCGCCGTTGGCACCGGCTTACCACCCCCTCTGCATGCCCTAAACGACGCCCCTCCAAACTGATCCTGTTGCTAGTAAGTTGGCTTCGAACTGAGTGCTTCAACATCGAAAATTGGCGAGTTCCAACCACCGTAGAGGCCCACTCCACTACCAATAGGAGCGCCTCCTCCCTGCCGTCACTTCTTATTCAGGGTTCGACGCCCCCTCAATGACCCACAACGCCCAAAACCGACTTACATAGTTCGGTGAAAAAAACGAGGGTGGAAAAATACTGTGATCGAGTTTACTAAAATTCATATAGGGAAGAATCTGATGTTTCCAGAAATTGAACGAATCCCATTTTGGATTTTATTAGTGTGTTTCGAATTTGATTTCGAATTATCAAGATCACGACTTACTGCTGAATGAGATGAATTAAATTAGGGCTTTGGGGTTTTATTTAATTTTTACTGAGTTTAGAAGGCAAGATTTGGATTTTCCTTTTGGCTTGTAAAATGAATGAAGAAATGAGAATCAGAAATATATATAAAATAACTAATTGGCTTCGGGTAGAAGTCTCAGGGTGGCATTACTGAAAAGGAATTGGTAGCTTTTGAGAAAAGTTGCAGTTATTTATTTATTTATTTAGTATTTAAAATTTAGCGTACCCCGCTACACATAGTTTCATTCACTTATGGACTGCTATAGACAAAAAATAAAAATACTATTGGCGATGTGTCATGATCCCAAAACATAATAATATAGACAAGTTAACTTCTATTATTACATCCCAAAATACCGATATATGGTGTAAAATACTTCAAATAAAAAGTTGCTTATTTTTCAAAATAAAAACTACAGAAAAATTCTATAAATTAAATTATAACTACGTCTCAAGAATCTTATCCGAATTCGATACCAATATTTAATTATATTAAATAAACTGTTATTGCTTATAACTGACTCCTCAACGACTTTCTAAAAATTTGATTTGGACATAACTTACAATCTATAAGACGAAATCTCGATTTTTCACTTTCATTGGAAAGATATAGTTCAATATATTTGAACGTTTCTTGTTTCAAAGAAATCCGACTTATAACGAATCTTGTATATTCATTTAAAGTTAGAATCGCCAAATTACGAACTATTACATCGTTACGGGCTCGTTTATAATTGTACTGTAAACCATACGTTCAAACATCGTTTTACAAATGAATTCGTTGTTATAATTAAATTCTAAACTGAATTAAATCTTTTAAATTATCAAATTCACTCAATATTGCAAATTCAACTTATTTCCAACTATTTTAGAATTAAATATATTACACCATTATTTATTAATTAAATGTTCAGAATAATTGAATTCAAGTTGTTTAAATCTCTAAATCACCATTTAAATAATTAAATTAATTAATTATAGGATCGTAGAAAATCCGGGATGTTACGTTTTATTAATTTTGTTTGTGACCATTTTTCCCCTATCAGTATTGTACAGGGGATACTTTTTGACTCAGGATGAATCAGGTGCTGAAACCTGTGCCATTGGAAAGGAAATGATGATTCCCTTTTTGTAGAGTGGTTACATTAAAGACTTGGCTCAGCGGTCTGGGAGGAATCGCTGTATAAGGTTTTACAGTTGGCTATTCAAGTTTTGTAAGCCAAGTGGGCTTTGTAGAGGTCGATTTGTGGGCTGGTGGAAAACTATAAATAGAGGGTGAGAGGTATGGGGAATAGTTCACTTTCTCCATTCTCTCATTTGGTGGCCTTGTGTTCCTCCTTCCTCTAACACCTTTCCACCATTAAAAATCGAGATCTAAGGAAGGGAATCCAAGATCTACACCATTTGAAGCTAGATCTACATCATTTGAAGTGAGAGTTCATCAAATGCTAACAAGTTTTTCGCAGTCCGGAATCTAAATTCACCGTTTTTTCTTTGATTTGGAGAATTGGCAAGTGATATGCATCTCTCACACGGATCCAATCAAGTAAATGAATGTTTGATCATGATTTTCATCAAATTCAAGTCGTTTTCCTTCGATCTACATCATGGTAAGGTTTATTTCATATGAATCCCCATTGGTTCTAATTTAGCAAGTTAATACCGGTAACCTCTTTGTTATTTCATATGTTTATGCAAGTGTAACGACCCGGATTTTTAGCGACTTTGGTTATCGATATAAGCTCGATGTCGATAACCAAAACATCGAAAAATCCCAGTAATTAATGAAAGATATTAGAGGGTGAGGAAAGATAAGATAGAAACTTAGAATAGAAGAAGAAGAAGAACATAACATCAGAGTAACACGAATCTCACAGCGGAACGAATAAATATATTTCATAACATAACTTTGAAATATACATCTGTATTTGAATATACATCATTATCAAAGTACAGCACTTACAACACAGCGGAAATAACTATAGTTATATAATCCTGAAGCCTCCTGCTCCAAGCTCTTCCAGTATATCTGTAAATCCCGACTACTTGACTGCCCGTACAAATTTAGGCACCCAAGAGTTTTGGGAAACAACAAAGTAAACTCCGGGTCAGTCATGGGACTGGTGTGAATAAAACAGTTTAAAACAGTTCAAGCAGGTAATCGATATCTCATAAGACCACGCCGTATAACGGAACGGGTTTTTCCCTTATGAGAATCCAAAATATCTTCATATCAAAAAACGTTTTTGATATTATAATAATGTCTATCAACCACAATATAATAATCATCTAGCAGAAACGCTTTCATCTCACGTTCTACATATATTGTATACAATCAAAACTGCAAGCACGTATTGGGTAATGGATTTCCAACTATGACAAGGTATGGAACCACCTATCGCTCGTGTACCTCTAGAGAGGAATACACTGGGTTCAACAAGAACATCTTGCAACCCGGCCACACATGACCGACCACTCATTTCGCTTGAGCGTATCGAATGTATATCACCAACGGTTGGGATCAGCAACCGTTTCCCGAATGGGACAGCATCAACAATAGATTTTTAGAAGTAAATGAAACTCTAGATCAGGTGATTATACACCCTACTTCGGTGCGACCGACTTAGCCATGCTGCCTGCCCAATTTCTGTCATTTACCGGATGATGAGGCTAGAAGCTACGCTTTATCATCACATCAGATTCACTTTGAATGTCACATCATCAAATCCATCAAATCATCGATTGACGTCCTCAACCATACATTATGTGTTAGCTAAAGAAGTTTCCTTCTCCGCTTCCACTCTTGGTACAGTTGGAGAAATAAATATACGTGATCGTCTGGAATTACTCTGTCAGACATCCGTCCATACTCGTCATCCAGGAACAGGATGAACCGAAGGCACTATTCTGTAAACAGGATAGCCCTTGCACTTTACTCCGTCTTCAATTATCTTTTGGCATATATGATTCGCAACGCTTATGCCAATACAGAGTGGTTCTTTGGATAATAATCCAACCGGTCTCTCCATATTAACAACGTTAAAATGGTCAAAAACTTCGATAGTCTGTGATTTAACTATCGAATAAAAACAGGTGTGCAAACAACGATATTATTTCCAAATGGAAATTTATATCGATCAATCATCATTTAACATTTTTTCTATTTATTTAATAAATTTACTTATCTCTCATTTCCCTATATTCAACATTTCTTATTTTCTAAATTTGGAAAATATACGTTATTAACAATGGAAAACATTTCCATTTCTTGTTTTCTTTATTAGAAAACATTTCTGGTTTCTTATTTGGAAAACATTTCCAAAGCTTCTTTATTGGACTTAGACAGAGGTTTAAACAAACCATCGCGATGCCAATTCAAACCATTTCCTTTACTGCCAAACCTTAACTATCCCTTAGTTAAAAACGAAGCCAATCAAGTTGGGGTAGAACTACCTCTCAAACCTTAACTGAACAATATTTCTAACTTTGAAATAGGCAAAGATCACTTTATATTCCTTTTACTAACTACCTTACTTAACCCTTCTTCGAATAGCTATATTCGATTGACTCCTTTCACTTAACTCTATTCGATTAACCCTTATCAATTAACTCTATTTGACTCACGCTATTGGATTAACTCTATTTGACTAGCGCTATTTATTTACTTATTTCACTTAACTCCTTTCGAATAAACTATATTCGATAACTCCTTTTACTTTCTATTCGAATAAACTATATTCGATTATCTCGTTTTACTTTCTATTCGAATAAACTATATTCGATTAACTCATTTGCTTCTATTCTAGTCGATTAACTAACATCGATTAACTCACTTGCTTCTACTCTAATCGAATTAAACTAACATCGATTAACTCCTTTACTTTAACCCTAATCGATTAAACTAACATCGATTAACTTCTTTTAACTTTAACACTAATCGATTAAACTAACATCGATTAACTTCTTTTAACTCTAACACTAATCGATTAAACTAACATCGATTAACTTCTTTTACTTTATTCTCTAATCGATTAACTAACATCGATTAACTTCTTTTAACTTTAACACTAATAAACTATTCATTTATAAAGATTTACTTTTAGTAACAGTTCTTCACTTTACAAATGATTTCCCTTTTATAAAACTCTATTCGTTTTAAAAACATTTTTCCCTTTTATTTATTTTCGAAATATTTCCTTTTATAAAATCTGTTGATTTTATAAAATCCCTTTATTTCAATATGCATTGAAATAATTCTTTTTACATCCCAGGGTCATTATGATATTTACAATATCGAATAACAATGATCAACATCATTCCAACTCACATAATCCATAACTGATTATATAACACATCATATATCACAATATATGAAAACATTAAAATAAATGTTGAGGAATCCAGTTGGATTCCTCCAACCTGTTTCCCTGCATCACAGATGTTAAACAATATAGATAACATCACTTTCAGTTCTATATGATACATTCTGTTAAACAGAATCAATATAGAAATTCAACTAACTGACTAGCAGTTCAATCAAACAGTCAATACACAGTCAATCAGCCATCATTTATCAGTTCTAAATATACGTTATAAAAATAGAACTATTCAGAGTTGGTGAGTTTTACTCACATTTGCAGTTCATCGTTAAAGAACGATAAACTGTTGTTTGATCTGAATCAAATAGTTTAATTCGCCGTAAATTCAGACGAGCTCCACTCTACTCCCAGTCAGTCCCATTGGGTAGTGTCCGTCCATACGATCCTATCGGATCTTGTTTCGTTGAATTCCGATAATGTATGTAAAAGATATCATCATTCGAAGTTTACACATTATTAAAATAAAAATAAAACTTGAATTAAATGAATTGGGCTTTCACCTTTTAAAACCCCGGCCCACTAAAAACCAACCCGCCTCCTACTAAAACTGACCCGCCTCCTTGTCTTCCTCAAATTCCAAATCGTCAGTTCCAGAAACAAAATCCTCCCCCATCGTGGTACTTCCACCACCCACCGATCCATCATCCGTCAGCGAAACCCAACGCAAAGAATACCATCTCACTCCTTATCGCAATCCCCATCCTCCCATACCCATTTTCCGAACTCGGACACCGTCTCGAGCAGCAACAGGGCGTGACAGTACTGACAACCGAACCCATCCAAAGCCTCACCACCCGAGTGCCTCTCCATCCTGATCACCAATACCACCTCCATTTTGTGAATTAAAGCCCCAAGAGTTTTCAAACCCGAACCCTAGCCTTCACTGTCAAATACACCCTCGACCAAACCGTGATCGCACCAAGTGAAAACCATACCAGCGGATGGATCAAGTGACGAGTATCTCATCCATATACTCATATGGATTTTAGGAATTTTATACCATTTATTTAGGATTTTCTTTTGAGATTTTTTTCCTTGTTGTGTTCTGTTAATGCCATATATATATACGGTGTATTGGTAGGTAGCGTTTGTGGTTGAGACAGGGTGAGGCGTGGCCTGCTTGTTACCAGAAAAATGGTTGGAGATATTTTCGAATTGAATTTATATTTTATTTAAATGATTTTCCCGTCGTATCTTCTTTCTAAAAATCCCAGTGATTACATAAGATACCTAAAAATTCCCAAACTGGAAATGTAGCTAGAGTTCGACATTACGGTCCCAACGAAACTGGTTTCGTCGAATTCCGACTCCATATGCTCACACAGCGTATTTTCAACCGTCAGAGTATCGACTGTTTTTCACTCTAAAAATCCGTACGGCCACACAGTGACTCTAAAAATCACGAAAATGGAAATCTAACAACTATTTGACATTGTGGATCCAAAAAAATTAGTTTCGTCGAATTCCGACTCCGTTTGCAAAACTGGCTATTTTTAAAGCTCTAGATGACCCATTTAAATATATAAATATATTTAAATTAAATATTTAAAATTAAATATTATCGTCTATATCCACATACGATGTCATACGGCTCTAGAATATCCTATCAGAATTTATAACTTGATTATCCAGAATTCCAGAATAAATCGATGTTTAATTTATATCGAAAATCCATTTATAACGTGATTAAAGTGTCGCAAATTATAAAGGAATTCCACAGCGACTTTTCTGAAATTTGATTTGGACGTAAATCAAAATCTACACAACGGAATCCCGATTTTTCTCTTCCACTAGAAAGATATACTCCATCTGCTCCATACGTTTCTTGTTTCACAGAAATCCGGCTTAAAACGAACCATGTACATTCAGTTGAAATTCAAATCGCCAATTTACGAACTACAGCGCCATTTCAAGCTCAATATTAATTATAATTCTATGTTCAAACTGTCGTTTATATAATATATTCGTTATTCAATTTCAATTTCAAGCTGAATTAAATATCACAGATGATCCGGTTCACACCATATCGCCATTTCAGCCAATTCTGATTATTTCAGAATTAAATATATTATTTAATTATTATTTTAATTAAATATTCACTATTATTGAATTCCACGACCATTAAATTCACTAACCCACCATTCATATAATTAAATAAATTAATCATAATACCCCTGCCAATGCGGGTCATTACAATCTTCCCCACTTAAAATAATTTCGTCCTCGAAATTGCTAAAAGGTAGAGAACGACCCTATCGACTGGTTAGAACATATTTGTTCACTTCTTAACTTCAGTTTCAACTGAACCATTTTAATTTCAATTAAATTATTAATTAATTCTTATCAACGAAGATTTTCAAAAATCTTGAAAATTTTCTAACGCCTTAACTCTTTGAAAATTTTTGCCAGCACCTCCTTTGTACTGGTCAATCGGTCAAACTCCAACTCGCCTCTTTGGGCCATCTCCATCCCAAAAGAAAATCAAACAGCCAAGCGGCTTGCCAATTCGGCTCATCAACATCTCAAACCCATATGAAATATAAACTTGTACCTTTTTGTCGGCATATCATTATATTCTTTCCACCTGTTATCAATTCAGCGGATACAAGGGTCATCCCTATCAAATTCCAATCTGCTTTTATCCACAACACAACCATTCGCTTATATCCGAGCCAAATATCATTTCAACTCGAGTTTCTTCTTGATTCCCAACTCTTAACTTGATTGTCCCATTCCACTTCAAATTTGAATCTCACAATCCAACTTGTGTTGATATCATTCTAATTCAATCTCAGTTACCACTCTACTGGCCTTACTTTAATTCAAATTTGCTTTCACAATTTTCTGTTAAATTTGTTTTTAATTCAAACGGTCTTTACCTGGGAGTTTTTTTTTTTTTTTTACAGCTTACTCTTTTCAAAAATCAAATTTTCCTTTTTGAAATTCAATTGAGTCCTTAATCAATATTCCATTAGTTGAATCACTTCTCTATTTCTTTATCAATATTTGTTAACCATATATTTTCAATAACCATATTGGCCTTTTATGTTATTTGGAAAACATTTCCGAATATCGCCTTCCTTTATTTTTCTAAACTTTAGAAAATATATGTTATTTATAATTGGAAAATATTCCAATTACTTATCTCTTTTCTGATCTCGTTTATTTCTATACTTAAGAAATATTCTTTATTATATTTCCAAGCTTACCCTTATTTGGGTTAAACGGATGTTGTGTAAAACATCGTTACGACAACCCATTACTATATTCAACTAACTCTTATTCAACATTGATTTTCGAGCCTGGAATCTTACTATTTATTTGTTAATAATGAAATTAATCAAGTTGGGGTATAACTACCTCTCAGACCTTGACTGAATAACATTTATAACGTCAAAACAGATATGACTACTTACTCGAAAAATCAACACCCTACAACTATTATTCACTTTTAAACACGTATACACTTTCTCTTTCTATTCTTACTAGATTTTATTCTAGACTTCCTTTTTTATTTTACTATTCTATTTCTAATTCGTTTTCTTATCGACATCTATATATATATATATCGATACGTTGATTTCTAACTATCAGATTATCTTAAAAATATTCTATCTCCTTAAATTCCCGGAAAAATTCGCCATAACCTCCTTTGTACCAGGAGCATCGGGATATTTCAAATAGCCTCCCATGGCCCTTACCAATCGAAAAGAAAAAGAAAAAGCCAAGCGACTAGCCGATTCGGCGCATAAACTCTCATATGGAATTAAATACATACCTTTTGTCGAGCAATCTACTTATAACTCTTGCATTATCCTTATCCATACCTATCTCATGTATATTTATACATTTCTAATTCATTTCAACTTGATCCAATCATTTTAACTTAGTTCGTTAAGTGATTTTCAAATTACCGGTTTGCCCATTTCACCTTCATATTTGAGTATAACATGTTCAAATATATGTTTAACTTACTTATAAACAAATCAAATTCTATCTTTTCAAACTCAGGTTTCATATTCAATTTCGAATATAAATCCTCAAACCCCCTTTTGAATGCTATATTCAAATTCCATTTGAATTCTATTTGAATCCTATATTCAAATTCCTTTTTAACTCTAATTGAATTTTCCTAATTCAAGTTCTATATGAATTTCATATATTTAAACTCCTTTAAATTTCTATGTTCAATTTGAATTACAAATATTCAAATTCCTTTTCAAATCCTTTATTCAATTTCTATGTCACTTCTCTTATTCAAATTCTATTCGATTTCTCTCATGTCAAATTCTATTCGATTTCTCTTATGTCAAATTCTATTCGATTTCTATATTCAAATTTCCTCTATTCAAATTCTATATCACTTCCATTGAATTTCATATATTCAAACTCCCTTTGAATTTCTATATTCAATTCCTATTTCAATTCCCTTATTCAAATTCTATATTTGAATTTCATCTCAAATCTCTTATTCAAATTCCATATATGAATTTCGTTTCAATTCTATTTGAATCTTCTTTATTCAAATTTCCTTTTCAATTCTATTTGAATCCTCTACATTCAAATTTCATTTTCAATTCTATTTGAATCCTCTACATTCAAATTTCATTTCTCTTTTGATATTCAAATCCTATATTTGAATTCCTTTATATTTTCTATATTCAAATTCTATATTTGAATTCCATTTGAATTTCTATATTCAAACTCTATTTCAATTTCATTGAATTTCATATATTCAAACTCTATTTCAATTTCATTGAATTTCATATATTCAAACTCTATTTCAATTTCATTGAATTTCATATATTCAAACTCCCTTTTGAATTTTCTATATTCAAATCCCCTTTGAATTCTCTTATTTACATTCTATGTTTGAACTTCTTTTTTTCAAATTCCTTTTCAAACTTTCTTTATTCATTCTTTACATAAGTCTCGATTTCAATTCCTTTTGAAATCGATATTTCTACCTTTGGAAAATAGATTTCCCTTTCAATTTCACACTTGTATTTTTATTTCTGAATTATCCAATGATAGTTCTCTTCACTTCATTTATAAACTTCATTTATAAAAGAACTATTTATAAACTTCGTTTATAAAGGAACTTCTTGTTTTATTTCTTTTAAAACAAGTTAATATTTCAAATCTATTTCAAAATTCAAATTCTATATTTTAAATTCTATTTTGAAATTCAACACACTTGTCTTTCCCAAAACAAATTCAAAACAGTATCTCTGGTAGTAATTCGTCACTAACAACTCGAAAATGAATACTGATGATGCAGCTGTCATCATCAGAATCTATTTTCCAGCGATCGAAGTGATTTCAATACTATAAAATCATTTCTAAACATTGCCACTTTGAAATTCATTTCAAAATATGATTCACACTGCTTGTAAAACAATTTAAAATCTCCCAGGATCTTAAATTTTCCTTATTTTTAATCCTAATCCATTTACAAACACTATCCAATTCTCCAGAGTTTTAAATTCAATTTCTGGTTAAAATTTCAGATTCAACTTACCTAATTTCACATATTTCACTTATATGAATTCTGATTGGTTATTTACATACCCATTTAACTTATAATCTTACTTGATTACAATAACAACCAATATATCCAATATATATCAAAATATAAGTTGGGTAAAATTATTTCGTTTACCCTCTTTTCAAAACATACCATGATGGTTCATCGTATTCAAGTGTTTACAAAATCCCTACCGATACAGTGGATCAAACTGACCGACTAGAACTCATAAACAACTCAACCAATGAATCTCCACAATATAAAACAAATTTTTATATCAATAACAAATACGTCCACTCGTATATATACACTCAATTTCTGTCTAGGGTATTACTAACCCTATCTCTACCGAGTCACGCCACAGAGCCAAGTAATTCTTAACTTAAGCTCTGATACCAACTGTAACGACCGGGATTTTTAGCGACTTTGGTTATCGACATAATCACGATGTCGATAACCAAAACATCGAAAAATCCCAGTAATTAATGAAAGAAATTAGAGGGTGAGGAAATGTAATAACCCGCAAATTCTGGGCCAGTTTAAAATTTTTATTTTGGCAATTTTAGCGAATTTTGAATATTTAAAATGAATTATTTTAAATAATATTGACGAGGAATTTATTTTGAATGGAATTAGAACGTATATATTATATACGTCGTCGTGAGAATATAAATAATTATATATAATTATAAATAGAATTGAAAATGGCGCGGTAGTTCGATAATTCGATTTCAAACTTCAATTAAATGTACCGGGTGCAAAACAATCCGGATTTTAGTGAAATCAAAAACATTAGGATCTAATTGGTAATATCTTTCTACCGAATCCGAAAAATCAAGATTTCATAGCGGGAATCAAAAGATATGTCCAGTTGAAAATTTTGAATAGTCGCTATGGAATTCAGGCCCTTAAAAATGGACATTTTGCAAATGACCTCGGAATTCGACGAAACCAGTTTTGTTGGGTCCGTGATGTAAAGTTATTGCTAAGTTTCAAATTTCATAATTTTTCGAATCAATATGTGAGCGTGACGAAGGAAAACGCATTTGACCAGTTTCAGTTGATTTTAATCGACTGGAAAATGGCCATTTTTCCAACAGTCTCAGAATTCGACGAAACTAGTTTTGTTAGGACCGTATCGTCAATACTAACCTAGAAAATATTTTTCGAGAATTTCTAGAGTTAGTATGTGACCCCGGTAATTTGAAATGTACGTTTAAAATTCAATATAGTGATTTAAATGTAAACTTAACGGAAACTGATCGAAACGATCGAATCAGCCTACGATACATATCCCATTGTGTTCGGAATGGGGGTAAAACGCTATGGACGATAGGCGGTGGGCCTTGTTTCGAGTTCGTATGTAAAAGTCAACTTTTTCGAAAATAAAATAATTAAAAAATAAAAAAAATTCTTTTCTTCCCCCCCTTTTAACCGCTCTGGCCCCCCCCAATTTATTTCAGATCGAATTAATAAAAAAAAAGAGAGAAACGAAAATCGCGATCGCCCCCCCCCCCCCCCCCCCGTTGCCTCGATCGCCGCCAGAGGCGGGGCTCGCCACTGCGCCACCTCCCCGTAATCCGCCTCCCTCTCCTCCGATCTCTTCTTCCTCCACTCCGCCCCCTCCTCTGCCACGAAACCCGAATACCCCCAAAACCCAATCCGACGCCGCCGAGACCCAGAGCCGCCACCCACCTCCGCCCAGTCCTCCACCTCCCAGTT
The DNA here is from genome assembly GCA_030737875.1 of Allium sativum. Lineage (NCBI taxonomy): Eukaryota > Viridiplantae > Streptophyta > Magnoliopsida > Asparagales > Amaryllidaceae > Allium > Allium sativum. The sequence goes on from CM060924.1 coordinate 385,255,591, forward strand.
GCACCGCCGCAAAGGACCCCCCCCCCTTTTTTCTTCCTCCAATCAACGCTGTAAGTTTTCATGTTAATTTCGTTTTATTTATTTTTCAGTTTAGATTTTTAATTTATAAAAGTTTAGGTTTTTGTATTAGGGAAAATATAATTTTTATTGAAGGTAAAGAGTAAAAATATAATTTTTATAATATAGAAATAGTAAAAATATGATTTTTATATTTTTAAAGAATTAAAAATATGATTTTTATATTTTTAAAGTATTAAAAATATAATCTTTATTAAGTAGAAGATGTAAAAATATGATTTTTGGTTAGGTAGAGAGTTAAAAATATAATTTTTACATGATAAAAATATTAAAAATATCATCTTTATATGTGTAGAAAAATAAAAATGTGATCTTTATAAAGATGAAATCTTTTTATTTTTATAAAGGCGAAAACTTTATTTTTATAAAGGCGAAAACTTTATTTTTATAAAGGCGAAAACTTTATTTTTGAAAAGGCTAAATCTTTATTTTAGAAAAGGCGAAATCTTCATGTGGAAAATAGCGTGATAAAAATATAATTTTTATCTATTTGACATAGTGATAAAAAGTCGATTTTTATATATAGAACATCGTAGTAAAAAGTCGATTTTTATATATTGAACACCGTAGTAAAAAGTCGATTTTTATATATTGAACACCGTAGTAAAAATTCGATTTTTATATATTGAATAACATGGTAAAGATTCAATTTTTATATAAAGTATAACGAAGTGAAAATTCTATTTTTACAAATATGAAATAGCGATGGAAATTCTATTTTCACAATATGAAGTTAGCGATAAAAATATGATTTTTATATAATAGAGAATATAAAAATGTGATTTTTATATATATAGTGACTACGGGCACAAGAAGATGATAAAAAGGCGAGAAGAAGAGTCAAGATGATTGGATAGCTTTCGGTGAGAACTTCTCACTCTAAATTCTCTTTTTCTAGTTATATATATATATATATACTAGGATGCAGACGGTGCTTAGTAGCACCCGACACCCGTCATCCACAGACCATGGATGGCTTGTTTGTTAAATTGTTTGGTTGTGTAGTTGGTTAGTCTAATTGATTGAAATTTGAATTGTTTGGTGAATTGAAATTGATTTGATTGATGTGTGAATGGCGTGGGCCTTCACTAGACCGGGGATAAGGCTAGGCCTCGTCCCGTTTCTAGTATCGTGCCGTTATGCCGCCGAAATTTTCTAAAATATGTTAGAAAAATAAAAATATCATTTTTATTGTGTAAATGAACTGAATAGAAATTCAAGTGTTGAAATAAATATTTTTGTCGTTAAAAATATAATTTTTAACGTGAAAGTGAATAAATGAATATTTATAAACAAATCGGCCGATTTGTTTATATACACTGATTTGACTGATATTGAATGGGTCGATAAATTTTACACATCGCCCAACTGCACAACTAAAAATCTGTGTTTGATTGTTTGAAACCCCACACGGGTGTTGGGATGAAATATGAATTTCACTCATCCTGATTGATTAAATATGTCGATCGATTGATTGACAGGCTGTTATAAGCGTAAGATATCTATATTTGATGCTTATACAGTGTAGTGCACTTTGGTTGATGGTTGATTGTTTATTATTGCTATCATATACATGTGTTGTATGGAATCCATATAATTAATGTTATATGGTGATTGATTGGGCCTCATTCCAATCGGGAAAGTAATGAATATTATAAAAGAAAATTCATATGTTGAATATAAAAATAGTGATGTGTTGACAGTACTCATGTGTTGAGATTAGTCGTGTGTTGAAATAAATATAGATTCATGTGTTGAATGGGATAATATTCATTTGTTGGATAGAATAAAGAAGTTTTGAAAATATAAAGCCGTGTTGATTAGATTGACGCCATTTTGACGTAAACGATATTTATATCGATTTTATTCATTTCGAAATGAATTGAATTGAAAACGATTTCGAAATGAATTGAATTGAAAACGATTTCGAAATGAATTGAATTGAAAACGATTTCGAAATGAATTGAATTGAAAACGATTTCGAAATGAATTGAATTGAAAACGATTTCGAAATGAATTGAATTGAAAACGATTTCGAAATGAATTGAATTGAAAACAATTTCGAAATGAATTGAATTGAAAACGATTTCGAAATAAATTGAATTGAAAGCGAATTCGAAATGAATTCAAATTGAATTGAATAGAAATGAATTTTAAAACGAATTTATAAAGAAGAATTCAATTTTGATTTGAATTGAAATGGAAGTTGAAATTGTTTTGAAACGAATGTAGAACTATTTATAAAATTCGTTTTAAAAAGGAAATCGACGAAATATATATAATATATATATATATTATATAATGGCCTGAATAGAACGCGCCGCGCCGCGGCAGTTTGTGAATTTCGACCATTTATTTCAAACGGACATTGCGGGAGATCCGACCGTCGGATTCTCCTAAAACTGGAACCGTTGGGTTTGTATCGAAAAGAGCTTTCCAATGAATATTAGAAATTTGAAATCTAACGGTTGGATTTGGAGTTATGTCCAAATCAAATTCGAAAAAGGTCGCTGTAAGTGCAGTTCGATGGCCGTTGTTGGAAATCGACTGTACGGGCCTTGGTAAAATTATTAAAAATATCTATAATTTGTGTAAAATCATAATATATGGATTGGAAAGAGTTGAGCTGGAAAATTCCACATTTGAAAAGATAAAAATAGATTTTTATCGAAATAAACTAGTTTTGAACTAGAATTAAAAATCAATTTATTTGTGAAATAAATAAATTGAATTTGAAAGTGATTTTAAAAATAATCAACACTCCCAATACGTGGATTGGACTGGAGTTGAATCGAAATTATCTTCGGGATATTTCGATGTTGGATTCCGTGACTATACAAATATTGTTAGGAGGATTTGAAAGATATATTTTATATCGTTATTTCCAATACGATATATGTTGGTTTCAGAATTTGATATTGAATGTAAGCCGATATATTTTCTATTCAGAGCCTTGTATTTAATATCAAATGTGATTTGGGTTTATCGTGAATCGTGTTTTAGAAGACATTGGTTCTTTAACCAAGTTAAAGGCAAGATATCGATTTTTGAGAAGATTAAAACTAAGTGGAGTTTTAATGAATCTTTAATTAGATTGAAAAGTGAATTGATTATTTAAATTATCAAATCTGAAAGGTGATCGAGAATGGAGTATCACCAGTTCTGCTCCAAAGCGATAGTTAAATCTTTAATTAGATTTGAACGTGAAATGGTAATTAATTTTACCGATAACACAGTGGTGTTAGATGTGGAGTATTACCAGTTTTCTCCATGGGATATATAGGTTGGGATTGGGAAATAAAATAATAATTACTTCGGTGTGGTTCGCTAATCCCGACTAGTTTGGAAAACCATAACATGGTTTGAAATGATATCCAAAGGAAGATTAAAGAATAAATTTAGAAGAATTTATCGTGGATAAAATTAATGGGAACCTTTCCCTAAAAATGTGTTTTTGTGAAAGAATATTCTGAATTGGAATGAGGCGTTTGATGTGTTTGTGTAACATTTGATTATCATATACGTGGGTTATTCAGAAAGGCCGGGTTTACACCCATTCTGAATAACCGATTCGACGAGATGTCGAAGATGAAGACGGTGGTTGAAGACCGGAAGTCTTCACATCGTTTGGATAATTACTGACGATCCTGATTGGGCTGTACACCCAAGAGGATGGAAATAGTTGGCGGTCGTCCAGACGTACTTGGAGATGGATGGATATGCGAGGAAAGTGCCTCCGGTTTCGTTCAGACCTAGAACGGACTTGTAAATGGATGGTGTGTCTGACATTGTATTCCTTTATATTGTATTTGTTGATCTCTGCTAAATATATATCTGTTTGGCGGCGGAGAATTTATTCTCTTGCTTAACGCCCTTCTCTGAGACATATGAGCTCAGAGGTTATATATTGGCAGAAATCAGTGGTACGATATGGATTGATAGTGTGGCATACTGAGATGCAGTGATCCAGACTTTTGTTGAAAAGCAAAGTTTGGTGGTTGATGATCAAAGCGCAGCTGATATAGCATGGCTTTGTGTATAGCGTTGATCCGCGAGCCTCACAGCCCGGGATGGTGGTAAACTGATGGTTTGATCAGTATACATTTTTAGTGTAGTGGATTCGGTCGACCGATATTGAGCTTCGTGCTCGGAGGGATAGAGTAAGCGGTGTTTTCTCTTGCTGGGACGTAAGCCGCGGTGATACTTGAGTCCCAAAAGTGCGGATGTGCATAGCGGTGTTTTCTCTCGCTGAGACGTAAGCCGCGGTGATTTGTACTACGCGATAGATCTTTCGAATCAGGAGCCACCATGATGGAAATCCAATTTCCAATATGTGTATTTCGGCTTTATTTGTAGAGCCTAGTATGGCGACATAGTGGGATGGGGCACTCATGCCGTCTATGATTTATATTTATGATTGAAATTGTTTTTGACACTATACACTCATTATAGTATCAAATCATTTGTTTTAAACGTATCAAGCATGTTTGGCTGTTATAAGGTAAAACCCTATCCTCCGGCTTGCGTTGCATTGTGTGATGGGACCTGGGTCTTATAATAGCTTCATTTTTCGAAAAAGCATTGCGCTGCTTATTCTATGCACTAGTATTCTTGGGAGGAAACCCGTTCCATGTTATACGGCGTGGTCCCTTGAATTACTCTCTTTTAAAGTAAAGTTTTAAATAACTGTTTTAGTTCTCACACCAGTCACATGACTGACCTGGAGTTTATTGTTTTAACCTAAACTCTGGGTGCCCTTATTTTCGACACGGGCAGCTAGTAGTTTTGGTTTTGCAGATTTATATTCACAGGATCCTGGTTTACAGCTGGAATGATATCCGAAAAGCTTTGTATCCGTATATCTCTTCTAGTTGTGTATTGTATTATTTTCCGCTGCTAGGTATTTAAATGTAATTTAAATCTCTGATATTTCTGTGTAATATTCATTTATACTCTGTATATTCTTGTAATCTGATGCATTGTTGTAATAACAGTGAAATGTTCTTCTGTTTGTGTTCTGATTTGTCTTGTCCTCACAGTAATTCGTTCTTTCTCATCTCTTCGGAGACCGGGGAAGTTTCGGGTCGCTTCAGTTGGTATCAGAGCTTTGGTCTACAGAGCTCGAGAACAAGACACATTAGAACCATACGAAAGAATTCATCAGATATTGGATTAGTAATATCCAATTAGAATTACTCGTTAGAGATAGGATCAGTAGTATCCTAGAACGAGTTTGAAGAGTATATTTTTCAAATGAAAACAATTTTGTTTTAAAATTTAAATCGTTTTATACGTATTTGAATATTTATTTACTTTGAATATGGACAATCGAGTATATATAGATTTCGCGTATACGCGTCATGAACGTATAGTCGAAGTTTTAATATACTGGATAGATATAGAATCACATTCTAGACACCCGGGGGTAATTCTGATGATGTGGCCACATCATCAGTATTTATGTTCGTGTTTCGAAGGTGTGATATCTATATATTTCCATTAGACGGGTGTGAGAACCAAAACTAATATAGATAGACACATTGTTGTGAATTGGCGTCAAAACATGATTTTCTGTATATGTATCAAAATTATGAATTTGAAACTCTAATTCACTAATTGATTGCTGTTTGTGTTGTTTGTTTATTTGTTTGATAATTTTGAACCAGTTAGCCTAATTGAAACAAATATTGAATTATATTAAAAATTGGTCGCATTTGCTTGCATATACATATACTTACATTGAACAGGTCATAGCAAGGAGGCTAGAGCCGAAGAATAAAATTTGTTTGCCCGACAAATAGGTACATGTTTACTACATAATTTCCTGTTTTGTTTGGGTGATGATGATTTTGTGAGCCTATTGGCTAGCCGCTTGGCTTTTTCTTTTTCTTTTTGAGATCTGAAGGACCGGGGAAGCTATTTGAAATTCCCCGATGCTCCCGGTGCAGGGGAGGTTATGGCGAAATTTTTCGAAAATTTAGGGTGTTAGTCAAATTTTTGAAATTTTGGAAATTCTCAGAAACTGAAAAGTTGGAGAATGGAAGCCAGATCGAACGTAGAGCTGATTAATCAAACCATTTTCGACTTTGTTCCTTTTCGGGGACGAAAAGTTTTAAGTGGGGGAGATTGTAATAACCCGCAAATTCTGGGCCAGTTTAAAATTTTTATTTTGGCAATTTTAGCGAATTTTGAATATTTAAAATGAATTATTTTAAATAATATTGACGAGGAATTTATTTGGAATGGAATTAGAACGTATATATTATATACGTCATCGTGAGAATATAAATAATTATATATAATTATAAATAGAATTGAAAATGGCGCGGTAGTTCGATAATTCGATTTCAAACTTCAATTGAATGTACCGGGTGCAAAACAATCCGGATTTTAGTGAAATCAAAAACATTAGGATCTAATTGGTAATATGTTTCTAACGAATCCGAAAAATCAAGATTTCATAGCGGGAATCAAAAGATATGTCCAGTTGAAAATTCTGAATAGTCGCTATGGAATTCAGGCCCTTAAAAATGGACATTTTGCAAATGACCTCGGAATTCGACGAAACCAGTTTTGTTGGGTCCGTGATGTAAAGTTATTGCTAAGTTTCAAATTTCATAATTTTTCGAATCAATATGTGAGCATGACGAAGGAAAACGCGTTTGACCAGTTTCAGTTGATTTTAATCGACTGGAAAATGGCCATTTTTCCAACAGTCTCAGAATTCGACGAAACTAGTTTTGTTAGGACGGTATCGTCAATACGAAGCTAGAAAATATTTTTCGAGAATTTCTAGAGTTAGTATGTGACCCCGGTAATTTGAAATGTACGTTTAAAATTCAATATAGTGATTTAAATGTAAACTTAACGGAAAATGATCGAAACGATCGAATCAGCCTACGATACATATCCCATTGTGTTCGGAATGGGGGTAAAACGCTATGGACGACAGGCGGTGGGCCTCGTTTCGAGTTCGTATGTAAAAGTCAACTTTTTCGAAAATAAAATAATTAAAAAATAAAAATAAAAAAAAAATTTCTTTTCTTCCCCCCTTTTAACCGCTCTGCCCCCCCCCAATTTATTTCAGATCGAATTAATAAAAAAAAAAAAGAGAAACGAAAATCGCGATCCCCCCCCCCCCCCCCCCCGCCGTTGCCTCGACCGCCGCCAGAGGCGGGGCTCGCCACTGCGCCACCTCCCCGTAATCCGCCTCCCTCTCCTCCGATCTCTTCTTCCTCCACTCCGCCCCCTCCTCTGCCACGAAACCCGAATACCCCCAAAACCCAATCCGACGCCGCCGAGACCCAGAGCCGCCACCCACCTCCGCCTCCGCCCAGTCCTCCACCTCCCAGTTGCACCGCCGCAAAGGACCCCCCCCCCCCCTTTTTTCTTCCTCCAATCAACGCTGTAAGTTTTCATGTTAATTTCGTTTTATTTATTTTTCAGTTTAGATTTTTAATTTATAAAAGTTTAGGTTTTTGTATTAGGGAAAATATAATTTTTATTGAAGGTAAAGAGTAAAAATATAATTTTTATAATATAGAAATAGTAAAAATATGATTTTTATATTTTTAAAGAATTAAAAATATGATTTTTATATTTTTAAAGTATTAAAAATATAATCTTTATTAAGTAGAAGATGTAAAAATATGATTTTTGGTTAGGTAGAGAGTTAAAAATATAATTTTTACATGATAAAAATATTAAAAATATCATCTTTATATGTGTAGAAAAATAAAAATGTGATCTTTATAAAGATGAAATCTTTTTATTTTTATAAAGGCGAAAACTTTATTTTTATAAAGGCGAAAACTTTATTTTTATAAAGGCGAAAACTTTATTTTTGAAAAGGCTAAATCTTTATTTTAGAAAAGGCGAAATCTTCATGTGGAAAATAGCGTGATAAAAATATAATTTTTATCTATTTGACATAGTGATAAAAAGTCGATTTTTATATATAGAACATCGTAGTAAAAAGTCGATTTTTATATATTGAACACCGTAGTAAAAAGTCGATTTTTATATATTGAACACCGTAGTAAAAATTCGATTTTTATATATTGAATAACATGGTAAAGATTCAATTTTTATATAAAGTATAACGAAGTGAAAATTCTATTTTTACAAATATGAAATAGCGATGAAAATTCTATTTTCACAATATGAAGTTAGCGATAAAAATATGATTTTTATATAATAGAGAATATAAAAATGTGATTTTTATATATATAGTGACTACGGGCACAAGAAGATGATAAAAAGGCGAGAAGAAGAGTCAAGATGATTGGATAGCTTTCGGTGAGAACTTCTCACTCTAAATTCTCTTTTTCTAGTTATATATATATATACTAGGATGTAGACGGTGCTTAGTAGCACCCGACACCCGTCATCCACAGACCATGGATGGCTTGTTTGTTAAATTGTTTGGTTGTGTAGTTGGTTAGTCTAATTGATTGAAATTTGAATTGTTTGGTGAATTGAAATTGATTTGATTGATGTGTGAATGGCGTGGGCCTTCACTAGACCGGGGATAAGGCTAGGCCTCGTCCCGTTTCTAGTATCGTGCCGTTATGCCGCCGAAATTTTCTAAAATATGTTAGAAAAATAAAAATATCATTTTTATTGTGTAAATGAACTGAATAGAAATTCAAGTGTTGAAATAAATATTTTTGTCGTTAAAAATATAATTTTTAACGTGAAAGTGAATAAATGAATATTTATAAACAAATCGGCCGATTTGTTTTTATACACTGATTTGACTGATATTGAATGGGTCGATAAATTTTACACATCGTCCAACTGCACAACTAAAAATCTGTGTTTGATTGTTTGAAACCCCACACGGGTGTTGGGATGAAATATGAATTTCACTCATCCTGATTGATTAAATATGTCGATCGATTGATTGACAGACTGTTATAAGCGTAAGATATCTATATTTGATGCTTATACAGTGTAGTGCACTTTGGTTGATGGTTGATTGTTTATTATTGCTATCATATACATGTGTTGTATGGAATCCATATAATTAACGTTATATGGTGATTGATTGGGCCTCATTCCAATCGGGAAAGTAATGAATATTATAAAAGAAAATTCATGTTTGAATATAAAAATAGTGATGTGTTGACAGTACTCATGTGTTGAGATTAGTCGTGTGTTGAAATAAATATAGATTCATGTGTTGAATGGGATAATATTCATTTGTTGGATAGAATAAAGAAGTTTTGAAAATATAAAGCCGTGTTGATTAGATTGACGCCATTTTGACGTAAACGATATTTATATCGATTTTATTCATTTCGAAATGAATTGAATTGAAAACGATTTCGAAATGAATTGAATTGAAGACGATTTCGAAATGAATTGAATTGAAAACGATTTCGAAATGAATTGAATTGAAAACGATTTCGAAATGAATTGAATTGAAAATGATTTCGAAATGAATTGAATTGAAAACAATTTCGAAATGAATTGAATTGAAAACAATTTCGAAATGAATTGAATTGAAAACGATTTCGAAATGAATTGAATTGAAAGCGAATTCGAAATGAATTCAAATTGAATTGAATAGAAATGAATTTTAAAACGAATTTATAAAGAAGAATTCAATTTTGATTTGAATTGAAATGGAAGTTGAAATTGTTTTGAAACGAATGTAGAACTATTTATAAAATTCGTTTTAAAAAGGAAATCGACGAAATATATATAATATATATATATTATATATAATGGCCTGAATAGAACGCGCCGCGCCACGGCAGTTCGTGAATTTCGACCATTTATTTCAAACGGACATTGCGGGAGATCCGACCGTCGGATTCTCCTAAAACCGGAACCGTTGGGTTCGTATCGAAAAGAGCTTTCCAATGAATATTAGAAATTTGAAATCTAACGGTTGGATTTGGAGTTATGTCCAAATCAAATTCGAAAAAGGTCGCTGTAAGTGCAGTTCGATGGCCGTTGTTGGAAATCGACTGTACGGGCCTTGGTAAAATTATTAAAAATATCTATAATTTGTGTAAAATCATAATATATGGATTGGAAAGAGTTGAGCTGGAAAATTCCACATTTGAAAAGATAAAAATAGATTTTTATCGAAATAAACTAGTTTTGAACTAGAATTAAAAATCAATTTATTTTTGAAATAAATAAATTGAATTTGAAAGTGATTTTAAAAATAATCAACACTCCCAATACGTGGATTGGACTGGAGTTGAATCGAAATTATCTTCGGGATATTTCGATGTTGGATTTCGTGACTATACAAATATTGTTAGGGGGATTTGAAAGATATATTTTATATCGTTATTTCCAATACGATATATGTTGGTTTCAGAATTTGATATTGAATGTAAGCCGATATATTTTCTATTCAGAGCCTTGTATTTAATATCAAATGTGATTTGGGTTTATCGTGAATCGTGTTTTAGAAGACATTGGTTCTTTAACCCAGTTAAAGGCAAGATATCGATTTTTGAGAAGATTAAAACTAAGTGGAGTTTTAATGAATCTTTAATTAGATTGAAAAGTGAATTGATTATTTAAATTATCAAATCTGAAAGGTGATCGAGAATGGAGTATCACCAGTTCTGCTCCAAAGCGATAGTTAAATCTTTAATTAGATTTGAACGTGAAATGGTAATTAATTTTACCGATAACACAGTGGTGTTAGATGTGGAGTATTACCAGTTTTCTCCATGGGATATATAGGTTGGGATTGGGAAATAAAATAATAATTACTTCGGTGTGGTTCGCTAATCCCGACTAGTTTGGAAAACCATAATATGGTTTGAAATGATATCCAAAGGAAGATTAAAGAATAAATTTAGAAGAATTTATCGTGGATAAAATTAATGGGAACCTTTCCCTAAAAATGTGTTTTTGTGAAAGAATATTCTGAATTGGAATGAGGCGTTTGATGTGTTTGTGTAACATTTGATTATCATATACGTGGGTTATTCAGAAAGGCCGGGTTTACACCCATTCTGAATAACCGATTCGACGAGATGTCGAAGATGAAGACGGTGGTTGAAGACCGTAAGTCTTCACATCGTTTGGATAATTACTGACGATCCTGATTGGGCTGTACACCCAAGATGATGGAAATAGTTGGCGGTCGTCCAGACGTACTTGGAGATGGATGGATATGCGAGGAAAGTGCCTCCGGTTTCGTTCAGACCTAGAACGGACTTGTAAATGGATGGTGTGTCTGACATTGTATTCCTTTATATTGTATTTGTTGATCTCTGCTAAATATATATCTGTTTGGCGGCGGAGAATTTATTCTCTTTCTTAACGCCCTTCTCTGAGACATATGAGCTCAGAGATTATATATTGGCAGAAATCAGTGGTACGATATGGATTGATAGTGTGGCATACTGAGATGCAGTGATCCAGACTTTTGTTGAAAAGCAAAGTTTGGTGGTTGATGATCAAAGCGCAGCAGATATAGCATGGCTTTGTGTATAGCGTTGATCCGCGAGCCTCACAGCCCGGGATGGTGGTAAACTGATGGTTTGATCAGTATACATTTTTAGTGTAGTGGATTCGGTCGACCGATATTGAGCTTCGTGCTCGGAGGGATAAAGTAAGCGGTGTTTTCTCTTGCTGGGACGTAAGCCGCGGTGATACTTGAGTCCCAAAAGTGCGGATGTGCATAGCGGTGTTTTCTCTCGCTGAGACGTAAGCCGCGGTGATTTGTACTACGCGATAGATCTTTCGAATCAGGAGCCACCATGATGGAAATCCAATTTCCAATACGTGTATTTCGGCTTTATTTGTAGAGCCTAGTATGGCGACATAGTGGGATGGGGCACTCATGCCGTCTATGATTTATATTTATGATTGAAATTTTTTTTGACACTATACACTCATTATAATATCAAATGATTTGTTTTAAACGTATCAAGCATGTTTGGCTGTTATAAGGTAAAACCCTATCCTCCGGCTTGCGTTGCATTGTGTGATGGGACCTGGGTCTTATAATAGCTTCATTTTTCGAAAAAGCATTGCGCTGCTTATTCTATGCACTAGTATTCTTGGGAGGAAACCCGTTCCATGTTATACGGCGTGGTCCCTTGAATTACTCTCTTTTAAAGTAAAGTTTTAAATAACTGTTTTAGTTCTCACACCAGTCACATGACTGACCGGGAGTTTATTGTTTTAACCTAAACTCTGGGTGCCCTTATTTTCGACACGGGCAGCTAGTAGTTTTGGTTTTGCAGATTTATATTCACAGGATCTTGGTTTACAGCTGGAATGATATCCGGAAAGCTTTGTATCCGTATATCTCTTCTAGTTGTGTATTGTATTATTTTCGGCTGCTAGGTATTTAAATGTAATTTAAATCTCTGATATTTCTGTGTAATATTCATTTATACTCTGTATATTCTTGTAATCTGATGCATTGTTGTAATAACAGTGAAATGTTCTTCTGTTTGTGTTCTGATTTGTCTTGTCCTCACAGTAATTCGTTCTTTCTCATCTCTTCGGAGACCGGGGAAGTTTCGGGTCGCTTCAGGAAAGATAAGATAGAAACTTAGAATAGAAGAAGAAGAACATAACATCAGAGTAACACGATTCTCACAGCGGAACGAATAAATATATTTCATAACATAACTTTGAAATATACATCTGTATTTGAATATACATCATTATCAAAGTACAGCACTTACAACACAGCGGAAATAACTATAGCTATATGATCCTGAAGCCTCCTGCTCCAAGCTCTTCCAGTATATCTGTAAATCCCGACTACTTGACTGCGCGTACAAATTTAGGCACCCAAGAGTTTAGGGAAACAACAAAGTAAACTCCGGGTCAGTCATGGGACTGGTGTGAGTAAAACAGTTTAAAACAGTTCAAGCAAGTAATCGATATCTCATAAGACCACGCCGTATAACGGAACGGGTTTTTCCCTTATGAGAATCCAAAATATCTTCATATCAAAAAACCTTTTTGATATTATAATAATGTTTATCAACCACAATATAATAATCATCTAGCAGAAACGCTTTCATCTCACGTTCTACATATATTGTATACAATCAAAACCGCAAGCACGTATTGGGTAATGGATTTCCAACTATGACAAGGTATGGAACCACCTATCGCTCGTGTACCTCTAGAGAGGAATACACTGGGTTCAACAAGAACATCTTGCAACCCGGCCACACATGACCGACCACTCATTTCGCTTGAGCGTATCGAATGTATATCACCAACGGTTGGGATCAGCAACCGTTTCCCAAATGGGACAACATCAACAATAGATTTTTAGAAGTAAATGAAACTCTAGATCAGGTGATTATACACCCTACTTCGGTGCGACCGACTTAGCCATGCTGCCTGCCCGATTTCTGTCATTTACCGGATGATGAGGCTAGAAGCTACGCTTTATCATCACATCAGATTCACTTTGAATGTCACATCATCAAATCCATCAAATCACCGATTGACGTCCTCAACCATACATTATGTGTTAGCTAAAGAAGTTTCCTTCTCCGCTTCCACTCTTGGTACAGTTGGAGAAATCAATATACGTGATCGTCTGGAATTACTCTGTCAGACATCCATCCATACTCGTCATCCAGGAACAGGATGAACCGAAGGCACTATTCTGTAAACAGGATAGCCCTTGCACTTTACTCCGTCTTTAATTATCTTTTGGCATATATGATTCGCAACGCTTATGCCAATACAGAGTGGTTCTTTGGATAATAATCCAACCGGTCTCTCCATATTAACAACGTTAAAATGGTCAAAAACTTCGATAGTCTGTGATTTAACTATCGAATAAAAACAGGTGTGCAAACAACGATATTATTTCCAAATGGAAATTTACATCGATCAATCATCATTTAACATTTTTTCTATTTATTTAATAAATTTACTTATCTCCTGTTTCCCTATATTCAACATTTCTTATTTTCTAAATTTGGAAAATATACGTTATTAACAATGGAAAACATTTCCATTTCTTGTTTTCTTTATTAGAAAACATTTCTGGTTTCTTATTTGGAAAACATTTCCAAAGCTTCTTTATTGGACTTAGACAGAGGTTTAAACAAACCATCGCGATGCCAATTCAAACCATTTCCTTTACTGCCAAACCTTAACTATCCCTTAGTTAAAAACGTAGCCAATCAAGTTGGGGTAGAACTACCTCTCAAACCTTAACTGAACAACATTTCTAACTTTGAAATAGGCAAAGTTCACTTTATATTCCTTTTACTAACTTCCTTACTTAACCCTTCTTCGAATAGCTATATTTGATTGACTCCTTTCACTTAACTCTATTCGATTAACCCTTATCAATTAACTTTATTTGACTCATGCTATTGGATTAACTCTATTTGACTAGCGCTATTTATTTACTTATTTCACTTAACTCCTTTCGAATAAACTATATTCGATAACTCCTTTTACTTTCTATTCGAATAAACTATATTCGATTAACTCATTTTACTTTCTATTCGAATAAACTATATTCGATTAAATCATTTTACTTTCTATTCGAATAAACTATATTCGATTAACTCATTTGCTTCTATTCTAGTCAATTAACTAACATAGATTAACTCACTTGCTTCTACTCTAATCGAATTAAACTAACATCGATTAACTCCTTTACTTTAACCCTAATCGATTAAACTAACATCGATTAACTTCTTTTAACTTTAACGCTAATCGATTAAACTAACATCGATTAACTTCTTTTAACTCTAACACTAATCGATTAAACTAACATCGATTAACTTCTTTTACTTTATTCTCTAATCGATTAACTAACATCGATTAACTTCTTTTAACTTTAACACTAATAAACTATTCATTTATAAAGATTTACTTTTAGTAACAGTTCTTCACTTTACAAATGATTTCCCTTTTATAAAACTCTATTCGTTTTAAAAACATTTTTCCCTTTTATTTATTTTCGAAATATTTCCTTTTATAAAATCTGTTGATTTTATAAAATCCCTTTATTTCAATATACATTGAAATAATTCTTTTTACATCCCAGGGTCATTATGATATTTACAATATAGAATAATAATGATCAACATCATTCCAACTCACATAATCCATAACTGATTATATAACACATCATATATCACAATATATGAAAACATTAAAATAAATGTTGAGGAATCCAGTTGGATTCCTCCAACCAATTTCCCTGCATCACAGATGTCAAACAATATAGATAACATCACTTTCAGTTCTATATGATACATTCTGTTAAACAGAATCAATATAGAAATTCAACTAACTGACTAGCAGTTCAATCAAACAGTCAATACACAGTCAATCAGCCATCATTTATCAGTTCTAAATATACGTTATAAAAATAGAACTATTCAGAGTTGGTGAGTTTTACTCACATTTGCAGTTCATCGTTAAAGAACGATAAACTATTGTTTGATCTGAATCAAACAGTTTAATTCGCCGTAAATTCAGACGAGCTCCACTCTACTCCCAGTCAGTCCCATTGGGTAGTGTCCGTCCATACGATCCTATCGGATCTTGTTTCGTTGAATTCCGATAATGTATGTAAAAGATATCATCATTCGAAGTTTACACATTATTAAAATAAAAATAAAACTTGAATTAAATGAATTGGGCTTTCACCTTTTAAAACCCCGGCCCACCTAAAACCAACCCGTCTCCTACTAAAACCGACCCGCCTCCTTTTCTTCCTCAAATCCCAAATCGTCAGTTCCAGAAACAAAACCCTCCCCCATCGTGGTACTTCCACCACCCACCGATCCATCATCCGTCAGCGAAACCCAACGCAAAGAATACCATCTCACTCCTTATCGCAATCCCCATCCTCCCATACCCATTTCGCCGAACTCGGTCACCGTCTCGAGCAGCAACAGGGCGCGACAGTACTGACAACCGAACCCATCCAAAGCCTCACCACCCGAGCGCCTCTCCATCCTGATCACCAATACCACCTTCATTTTATGAATTAAAGCCCCAAGAGTTTTCAAACCCGAACCCTAGCCTTCACTGCCAAATACACCCTCAACCAAACCGTTATCGCACCAAGTGAAAACCATACTAGCGGATGGAGCAAGTGACGAGTATCTCATCCATATACTCATATGGATTTTAGGAATTTTATACCATTTATTTAGGATTTTCTTTTGAGATTTTTTTTCCTTGCTGTGTTCTTTTAGTGCCATATATATATATATATACGGTGTATTGGTAGGTAGCGTTTGTGGTTGAAACAGGGTGAGGCGTGGCCTGCTTGTTACCAGAAAAATGGTTGGAGATATTTTCGAATTGAATTTATATTTTATTTAAATGATTTTCTCGTCATATCTCCTTTCTAAAAATCCCAGTGATTACATAAGATACCTAAAAATTCCCAAACTGGACATGTAGCTAGAGTTCGACATTACGGTCCCAACGAAACTAGTTTCGTCGAATTCCGACTCCATATGCTCACACAGCGTATTTTCAACCGTCGGAATATCGACTGTTTTTCACTCTAAAAATCCGTACGGCTACACAGTGACTCTAAAAATCACGAAAATGGAAATTTAACAACTATTTGACATTGTGGATCCAACAAAATTAGTTTCGTCGAATTCCGACTCCGTTTGCAAAACTGGCTATTTTTAAAGCTCTAGATGACCCATTTAAATATAAATATATTTAAATTAAATATTTAAAATTAAATATTATCGTCTATATCCACATATGATGTCATACAGCTCTTGAATATCCTATCAGAATTTATAAATTGATTATCCAGAATTCCAGAATAAATCGATATTTAATTTATATCGAAAATCCATTTATAACGTGATTAAAGTGTCGCAAATTATAAAGGAATTCCACAGCGACTTTTCTGAAATTTGATTTGGACGTAAATCAAAATCTACACAACGGAATCCCGATTTTTCTCTTCCACTAGAAAGATATACTCCACCAGCTCCACACGTTTCTTGTTTCACAGAAATCCGGCTTAAAACGAACCATGTACAATCAGTTGAAGTTCAAATCGCCAATTTATGAACTGCAGTGCCATTTCAAGCTCGATATTAATTATATTATAATTCTATGTTCAAACTGTCGTTTATATAATATATTCGTTATTCAATTTCAATTTCAAGCTGAATTAAATATCACAGATGATCCGGTTCACACCATATCACCATTTCAGCCAATTCTGATTATTTCAGAATTAAATATATTATTTAATTATTATTTTAATTAAATATTCACTATTATTGAATTCCACGACCATTAAATTCACTAACCCACCATTCATATAATTAAATAAATTAATAATAATACCTCTGCCAATGCGGGTCATTACAGCAAGTTAGATCCGTAATTTAGTTCATATGTTCATTTATCATGATTTTGGTGAAACTTGCATGATTTTAGTGATAATAGTCATATTCGTGTTCCTAATGATTTCGTAACATGCTTATGGTTGTGTTGAATGAATTAGATGAGTATATTACGTCGATTGTGTCGATTAGCGAAGTTTTGGTCGGCACTAGACATGAATTGGGGTTGTATAGGCCACAGGTCGTGCGTGCGAGTGGGGTGGTCATGCATACTAGGGGGGTCGACCGAGCCAAAGGAGGAATCGGTCATGCAAATGTGGTTGGGTCGAGCAAGCATCAAGTCGATCAGGGTGATTTGGGTCTCTGGTCGGTCATGCGATGCAAGGGAGGTCGCACACATTGGGTCGAGCAGCTTAGGCTCGAGCAAAGGCAGGGTCGGTCGTACAATGTTGGGCTCAAGCAAAGGCAGGGTTGGTCGGACCATGTTAGGGTCGAGTAGGCTGGTCGTTCGAGCATACAATTGGGTCAAGCAAGGTTTTAGGTCGAGCAGTATTGGCTTGTGCATGTTGAGGTCAGTCGCACCATAATGGGTCGATCGTGCATCAGGACAAGGGTTGAGTCGGTCGTGCAATGGTCGATCGAACTAGGGGGTCGGTCGCACTGGGGGTCGGTCGCACTGGGGGTTCGGTCGCACAAGGTCATTTCTAAAAAAATTATTCTCGGGTACGATCCAGATTAAAATAAAAGGGCTGAAAAATTTATTTTCGTTGAGGGTCGGTAATTTCTAAAAAAATTATTTTCGGTTGCCCCCGAACCCTAGCCGCAGCGCAATGATGTAATTTGGCTTAGTGAGGGTGTGGCTTCGAAGTAAATTATAGTAGGAAGGTTCGAAGTGTTGAAAGGTGTTCGTTGATCAATGTGGAACAGCGAATGAGGTGGCAATTCAAAGGTCGTGAGTTGGCGGATAATGGTTGCTTGAATTATGAAAAGTCGTCGGGTGGGATGACTAGAGATGTGAAGACCGAGAGATTATTGTTGTTGTAAGTTCTAGCAAGCTCGAAGCAGAGGTACACTAGAGACATCTAAAAGACCGGTTGTAGGTCGAGTACCATGGGTATCGTTGAAAGGCCAAGTTGTCAAGGTTGGACGAACATACGTATCGTTGAAAGGCGTATATAGTTTATGCTAAAACTGGGTTACCATTAGCCCTTGACATATGGCAAGGTTCGCCATCATACAATTAACAATGGTTTCAAACCAAGATTGGCGGTGATAGCCAGAGTCAGTTATGGTTGATTGGTTGCTCTGTTTGGATCGTATCATGTAGATTATCCAACATCGAAGGAGATATTCCTTGGGTTCTTGTCTGATATTGGTTTAGGCCTTTGGGGCTTGTGCCTGAGGGATATTGAGTTCGATTAAGGTGATTTATATGTGATATATATAATTTGGATGTCATAAGTGCTTTGCCATGATTAAATGGGTGTTCTGATTTTCCATGAATGTATGGTTGAAATGTTATTGTAAAGGCTATCACTGTCCAATGTGGGGAAGATAGAGTTGAGTTCTTCTCTAGAGTTGTGGGTAGATTAGTATGTTTATCTGTCCATTCTCGTATACTTTATTGTTGATGTTTGTTAGTTGTTTTATCGCTCACTAAGACTGCTGTCTGACTCAAGGTTATATGTTTCCCTCATATTACCTTAGGTTGTTCATCTGGTTATGGATGGGAAGTCTAGGTAGCAGGTGACAGGTGATAGCTTAGTGAGGACGATGTTGCAGTTCGGAGGCGAGCAGGAGGCTCATGTACAAGTTTTATTACAATCTTGCATTTGTATTTTCGATGTTTGTTATTCTTCTCTGAGTGATGTAGTGAGGTAAAGTTGTACAAACCCTATTGTTGTCATCCACATATATGGATATTACTTTCTAGTTGTTATGGAAGTTTGGTGTTTTTTGCATCACTATTAATATGTGTTGTATATGTTCTATTATATTTTATCCTCGTGCTGTGAGTTATGATATGTTCTGATTGTGTTATCATACCTTGATGATTTTCCATAGCTGCTTGGCACACTTTTCAGTGCATTACTCCTGTAACACCCCGCCTCCGCTAGGGTCACTTGCAAAGGAATGCACTAGCTTTAGAGGGGCATTATTGGTAAACATGCACAGAATTATCACAAGACAGAACATATAAAATAGCGGAAGTAAAATCGAACTTTCATAAACATGAATACATAAGGTCTAAAGCCTTTTACATCAGAGTACATCAAAACTTGTTTTGCCATAGTAAAGAAGCATAAAGACTTTTTCATAAATTATTCCCCAAATAAAAACAGTAAAGTAGCCATAGCCAGGAAAAGTCCAAGCCATCCATGATGACCTTCAAGAAGAAGAAGTCCGAACTAAACAGCATTGTTTCCTCCCTGTAACCTGGGGGGAAACGGAAGAAAAGAGGCGAAACAAAACGGGTCAGTCAAAAAGACTGAGTAAGCCCTATCTACTATTAGCATAAAAACTAGTAAAGTTAACTGACATGAGAAACTGAGATGAACATAAGCATGATAACAAGATAGATAAGCTTAATCAAAATAACGGGATGAACTACTGAACTCAGATAAACTAAGGTATCGTGATAAACTGCGGTATCATGATAAATCAAAGTATCACATCGTCAGATTTCTATCAAGTATACTATCCCAAGGTATCTACCCCGTCTAACATCCCACGGTATCTGTTTCGTATATTCTTCCTGGTTCTAACATGTATATTTGCTCTGCACCTACCGTACTAGTATCCCAGCCTTGTTGTGTGTTAACCATGAATGTCCCTTACTCAAAGTCGTGTAATGGTCCATGTCAACCTAATATATCGCATATATAGGTTACTCAAATCATATGTTTCTTTCCATGTATATAAGTTCACTCCTTTGCCGTACCTCGTACGGGCTTCCTCATGTCGTATTATCCTTGAAATCGTTTGGACTGTCACCCTTGTTCTAGCTAGGCTCTTCCATATGAATCATCGTTTGAACTACTAGGACTTACGCCACCTAGCACCACTAGGGATTACGCTTACCTATTGCACGCTTTCGTATTTCGGTTTGGGTTAAACCACCTAGGCCACTAGGGATTACGCTAACCCTCAACCGCGCCCTTTTTCCCACGCATTCATCGTGAATCGTTTTTCTATAACTGTATGCACATGTATCACATCGTGCCATTCGAGTCCTGTCACAGGGCAAAACAAGAAATACAGGACTCGGTCGGGAGCTTTAGATTTATCTGCCGATGCAGATACTAAGGTCTGCTTTTCTACACGTGGCTATGGTCCCACGAGACCCCTCCCTCAACTAGTGAAAGGCAACACAAGAGAAAATCTTGCATGAGAACTACACTCCGGCCAGCCCACATCCTACGGCCTACCTCACCCATAATTAGATAGCAATTACGGTCTGTTGGGTGTTCCCTGCCTTTCCGTACGTACACGCTTGACTCAAGATGGTAGATGATCGACGAACTTGCTATCTCGGGCACCTTATGTATTCGTCGACTCACTGCTATCCACCCCGCTCTTTAGGTCGCTCGCATAGCAACCAAGGCATATTCTTGGTTCTTCTACCGCAGACCTCAACCTCTCGTGAGCCTAGTATAATGACCTGACAGCTCACAGAGGGATCCCAAGAATATCCTCACGTCCCCCGAAGCTTCCACTTCGGCACCCAGTGCGCTGGAGCTTTTATCCAAGTCAGATAACTTGCTCCTCCTCGTATACTAAGCGATAACCTACCGTATCAGGTTACTCATCGCTTTGTGAATTAGTCCTATGTCCTTAGCTAAGAATTATTACTTAGTTACCCTTAACTAAGGTTTACCACTTAGCTTCCTTTCCCGTTATCCTTGATTAACCACGGTTTTCTACCTAGTTCTTCTAGCTAGGGTTTGTCTATTGTGTTAAGTGTTATCATTCAAGTCCATGACTTTACCCGCCCACGAATCACGTCAAAGATTGGCTAAGTATTTAAGTTCAAGACTTAGTCCCACAAGTTGGTTAAGTGTACCCAGAGGCTCATGACTTAACCCTATCAAGTCAAATTGGTCAAGTACTAGCTTACCTTAATCCTATCGGATTATCTTACTAGATCGATTCAGCATAGATTATCTTAATCCCATCAAATTATCAAGTCGGATTGGTTAAGTATAGGTTGGCATAACCCCACCCTCTAATCGTACTACAATGGTTAAGTATATTCTTAAAAGGTCTTGTGACTTAACCTTATCAGGTCCGCGTATTAGATTGGTTAAGTGTAGGTTACTTAACCCCATCAAGTCATCATGTATAATTGGTTAAGTATAAGTTGCTTAACCCCATTAGATTATCACGTTAAGTTGGTTGAGTATTGGTTACTTAACCTCATTGAATTACCAAGTTTAATTTGGTTAAGTGTTTAGCTTAACCCCATCGAATTACCGTGTCGAGATTAGTTAAGTGTCAATTACTTAACCCCGTCTAATTACCGTGTTTAGATTAGTTAAGCCTTAATTACTTAACCCCATCTAATTACCAAGTCGAGATTAGTTAAGTGTCAATTACTTAACCCCATCCCCTAATCACCTTGCATGGTTAAGTGTCATTAAGAAATCAAGCCCGGTCCCACTTAACCTACCCCTTCGTGTCATATCGGCTAAGTGTCACTAGTCAAATTTACTTAACCTTATCATGTGGCATTAATTTAATTAATGTACCTCAACCTCTCACATTAGACTTTATTGTGGTTACTAGTTAAGCCGGTCGGTTCCGGGTAGCTTTACACCACAACTTGGTCTAACCTCGGGTTCAAGCACAACATGACCAACTTCTTACATTGAGTCCTATTGTTTGCGACTACTAGTTAGGCCGGTCGGTTCCGGGTAGTTTTACGTTGCAAACTCAACCCAACCTCGAGTTGGCCACTTTCATGTTTAGTCTAGTGTCATGTTCATGGTCAAGTTTTCAAGCAATTGGGTAGACCTAACTTAATAGGTAAATTCTCAATGGGTAGACCTAACTTAATAGGTAAATTCCCAAGCTTATGTTTTTATGCACATTTACATGTCAACTTCCATGTTATCTTTCAAGTCGTGTTTTCAAGTATAAACACATGTCATATTTAACGTTACATGTTGTCATGTTTATACCCATTTACCCAAATCATATTCACGTCATTATGTTTCCCCATAATGTGACCCCAACGCTTTTTAAACTCGCATATACGTTTGCAACAACGTGATGGATTAAAAGAAGAGACTTGGCAAAGGCATGACAAAAATGGATATTAAGCCACAAGTTAATCATGGTGGCAAATGAGGCACACATGTGTTCATTAATTTGCATGTTACATTCTTACACCTCAAAAACATGCATAAACCCAAACTTGGCACATAAACGAATCATGGTGACAAAAGTCATGGAATGATGACTAGTAACTCGCATATATCATCATATAAGGGTTATGACTTCATATGCAAGTTGACATAAAGATTATGAAGGTTCTCATGTTGCATAATGCAACATTTCAACATAAAGGTTGTGGCTTTTTGCTCATAAGATTAAGATAATGACTTCATAAACTTGCATAACATGATAGCATGCATCATTCTAATTAATCAAACCCAAACTTTCAACATGAATATTTAACTTCATAGTTAATATCTAAGAGTAGGGAAGGGCTTACATTGCTATGAAGGCCTAAATCGATTAAACTAAAGCTTGTGATGAAGCTTGTGCATGCCATCACCCAAAAACCCAAAGATGAACCCTCCAAATCAACAAAACACTATCTTTATGAACAAAGATCATAGCTTTTGCCTTGAAATCAACTTGAGAAGCTCGCATACTAACATAGGGACTCTCTAACACTCTCATGATCATGAAACCTCTCATAGGAATGAAGTGGAGGCTAGGATAGTTGAGTGGAGGCCATGAGAGTAGGAATTTTGCCATAGTTTAGTTACATGAGAGAATAATGAGGATTTAGAGGGGTTTAGGGGCTTATTTATAGAAGATTAGGCTAGTTAGGACCCTTAGATTAACCCTAGG
Source organism: Allium sativum (assembly GCA_030737875.1). Classification (NCBI taxonomy): domain Eukaryota; kingdom Viridiplantae; phylum Streptophyta; class Magnoliopsida; order Asparagales; family Amaryllidaceae; genus Allium; species Allium sativum. The sequence continues at coordinate 385,279,065 of CM060924.1, forward strand.
ACCAACCTGAACCGTTAGATTTCAAGCCAAGCCCAAAAACCTAGCCAAGATAGAAAATAGGTGCACCAGGCCAGAATCAGCCGACAGGGCAAGTCGACAGCCCTGTCGACATGCCTGTCGACATGCCTGTCGACATGCAAGTCGACAGCCCTGTCGACAGCCAAGTCGACTTGTCTGGGCGGGAATTTTCCCGCCTGGCCCCATCTCTGCATGTTTCGAAATTCAAATTTCCCGAAAACTTCCTTGGGCCTTAACCGGGTCATACGGACTCCGATTTACAAAATTTCGGACTCTATTTCGCGTATTTTTCCGAGACGAACGCAACGGCACAGACCGTTTCACTTGATTCAGAATTTATAATTTAATTCTGTCTTGATTCTTGATTTAACGTGTTGTGAAAATTCGGGTTGTTACATTCTCCCCTTCTTAAAGGATTTCGTCCCCGAAATCTCAAAGTTAGGAAGAACATATCCTACCATCCATCATCCATCTACTCAAACCATCATCCACAAGCAACCATTGTCCTTAGACGACTCCTAACGCTTAATGAATGTATGCAAAACGTGTGTGTACATGTTCCTTAGCTAATGCTAATGATCAGGCCTGAAAAATCTTTCTAATGCAAAGTATGTTTAGTGCCATGAATCCAACATGTATGCAAATAGCCCTAGTCATGTAAATACTATATGCGTGCACAATCATTCATTCATATGCAACATCCGCATGATAACACATTCAATTTCACCCATAAGCAAGTATAAATACTCGTGCATATGTAATATGAAATGTGACCGAGTCGAGCTAGTATCTAATGTGTATTCGCGCATCCACGAGCAACCACTTGCAACCATTTGCAACCATATCAACCATAACATGTTTCAAACACATGTTTACATCCATAGGGTTCTACCTAAGATTCCCTGAAACAGGGTCGAGAAGATAAACAAAACAAACTCCTTACGGGGTTTGTAACAGAAACAGGACCGAGAGGATATCCATAAAAGATAGCCTACAAGCAAGCTCAACAGAAAACAGGGATCAAGGATATACTCTTAAAAATAAGATATCATGCGCGCATCTAGTCTTCATCCTTCTGAGTCGCATTTTCTTGAGCTTAGTTCCATCGTGCCTTGACCGTCCTTTTTACTTCACGATTTCGCAGCTTCTTATTTCCTGTTTCCATAACATGAGTTGGAACTCATTTCCTTGTCGCCTCTCGTTCCACTTGCACTTATTCTCCTTCTAGAATACTTGGCGCAAACAGGACTGCGTACACATTATTCCATGCGAGCCCTCAAAATTCACTAGTGAATCCTGGACCTTGTACCATAAGGTATTCCACGTAGAAAAACTTTCTCTTGAAAGTAAACAAGTTACCGTGCGCACTTACTAGGGTAATTCCCATAACCCATACATAATCGAAGTAAACCATCCGTCTTATTAGCGAACACCATTCGATCGGGTTTCTAATTTCCAACAAAGCCATCTAGGGATTCTAAGTAACTAATCATGACAGAACCCAAAAGGTTACGCGATACTTCAAGGGTATTACCAAAGCAAGCCAAGAGTCTAATTACCCTCCTTCTAAAACCGAGAGTGGCACCCCTTACTGGATAACCACTTCATCCCTAGAATCCATCCACAACTTATAAACATAAGCATTATTTCCAAGCTCAACACTTGATATAGACATTCTCAAATCCAAACAAGTCATGAATAAATGGACCGATCTTCCAATAGGACTTGAGACAAAAACGGGATCCTCTATTATACTAGTACTAAGGTGCAGAGACTCAACTATCGAAGCGGACTTAAAAGATGCGGTGATCAAAACAAAGTCCCGACAGGATGATAGAGAAGAAAAGCTAAACCTTTAACAAGATCGTTACCCTCCTTCTGAGGTACCCTAGAAGTGAGAGCATACTATTGCCCTCCCAATGATCTTGTCCTTGTCCCATGATACTTAACTATCCGTCCCGTTTCACCATGCCAAAGGTACCCTCTCGTCATGGGTTTCATTGTTCATCTTTCTCCCTCCTTTGAGGACTAAGCCATACCAACACGTTGCTCACCCATAAGATATCCTTTATCCTCTTTATCACTATCCTTTCTTGTATAACTCTGCAATGGTCTCTCGAGAACCACCTCCATCGTACGGGAAACACTTACGTAGCTAGAAAGACTAGTCGCAGTCAAAACCACTGTGACTACAGATGGAGGAAAGAAAGGAAAAGAGATTAAATCAAGGAAACAAGGATGATGCTAATGGCCTTTGGGGAATAGCCTTTTTCTTTTAAAAGAAAATTTTCTTGAAAAATGCTTCTTTGTAAACGGTTTTCAAATAGTTTTCAGAAGGTCTTTAAAAACTTTTGCCCAGTCTAGTAACCTTCTGCTCTGATACCAAATGTAACACCCCGCCTCCGCTAGGGTCACTCGCAAAGGAATGCACTAGCTTTAGAGGGGCATTATTGGTAAACATGCACAGAAATATCACAAGACAGAACATATAAAATAGGAAGTAAAATCGAACTTTCATAAACATGAATACATAAGGTCTAAAGCCTTTTACATCAGAGTACATCAAAACTTGTTTTGCAATAGTAAAGAAGCATAAAGACTTTTTCATAAATTATTCCCCAAATAAAAACAGTAAAGTAGCCATAGCCAGGAAAAGTCCAAGCCATCCATGATGACCTTCAAGCAGAAGAAGTCCGAACTAAACAGCATTGTTTCCTCCCTGTAACCTGGGGGGGAAACGGAAGAAAAGAGGCGAAACAAAACGGGTCAGTCAAAAAGACTGAGTAAGCCCTATCTACTATTAGCATAAAAACTAGTAAAGTTAACTGACATGAGAAACTGAGATGAACATAAGCATGATAACAAGATAGATAAGCTTAATCAAAATAACGGGATGAACTACTGAACTCAGATAAACTAAGGTATCGTGATAAACTGCGGTATCATGATAAATCAAAGTATCACATCGTCAGATTTCTATCAAGTATACTATCCCAAGGTATCTACCCCGTCTAACATCCCACGGTATCTGTTTCGTATATTCTTCCTGGTTCTAACATGTATATTTGCTCTGCACCTACCGTACTAGTATCCCAGCCATGTTGTGTGTTAACCATGAATGTCCCTTACTCAAAGTCGTGTAATGGTCCATGTCAACCTAATATACTGCATATATAGGTTACTCAAGTCATATGTTTCTTTCCATGTATATAATTTTAGTCCTTTGCCGTACCTCGTACGGGCTTCCTCATGTCGTATTATCCTTGAAATCGTTTGGACTGTCACCCTTGTTCTAGCTAGGCTCTTCCATATGAATCATCGTTTGAACTACTAGGACTTACGCCACCTAGCACCACTAGGGATTACGCTTACCTATTGCACGCTTTCGTATTTCGGTTTGGGTTAAACCACCTAGGCCACTAGGGATTACGCTAACCCTCAACCGCGCCCTTTTTCCCATGCATTCATCGTGAATCGTTTTTCTATAACTGTATGCACATGTATCACATCGTGCCATCCGAGTCCTGTCACAGGGCAAAACAAGAAATACAAGACTCGGTCAGGAGCTTTAGATTTATCTGCCGATGCAGATACTAAGGTCTGCTTTTCTACACGTGGCTATGGTCCCACGAGAGCCCTCCCTCAACTAGTGAAAGGCAACACAAGAGAAAATCTTGCATGAGAACTACACTCCGGCCAGCCCACATCCTACGGCCTACCTCACCCATAATTAGATAGCAATTATGGTCTGTTGGGTGTTCCCTGCCTTTCCGTACGTACACGCTTGACTCAAGATGGTAGATGATCGACGAACTTGCTATCTCGGGCACCTTATGTATTCGTCGACTCACTGCTATCCACCCCAGTCTTTAGGTCGCTCGCATAGCAACCAAGGCATATTCTTGGTTCTTCTACCGCAGACCTCAACCTCTCGTGAGCCTAGTATAATGACCTGGCAGCTCACAGAGGGATCCCAAGAATATCCTCACGTCCCCCGAAGCTTCCACTTCGGCACCCAGTGCGCTGGAGCTTTTATCCAAGTCAGATAACTTGCTCCTCCTCGTATACTAAGCGATAACCTACTGTATCAGGTTACTCATCGCTTTGTGAATTAGTCCTATGTCCTTAGCTAAGAATTATTACTTAGTTACCCTTAACTAAGGTTTACCACTTAGCTTCCTTTCCCGTTATCCTTGATTAACCACGGTTTTCTACCTAGTTCTTCTAGCTAGGGTTTGTCTATTGTGTTAAGTGTTATCATTCAAGTCCATGACTTTACCCGCCCACGAATCACGTCAAAGATTGGCTAAGTATTTAAGTTCAAGACTTAGTCCCACAAGTTGGTTAAGTGTACCCAGAGGCTCATGACTTAACCCTATCAAGTCAAATTGGTCAAGTACTAGCTTACCTTAATCCTATCGGATTATCTTACTAGATCGATTCAGCATAGATTATCTTAATCCCATCAAATTATCAAGTCGGATTGGTTAAGTATAGGTTGGCTTAACCCCACCCTCTAATCGTACTACAATGGTTAAGTATATTCTAAAAAGGTCTTGTGACTTAACCTTATCAGGTCCGCGTATTAGATTGGTTAAGTATAGGTTACTTAACCCCATCAAGTCATCATGTATAATTGGTTAAGTATAAGTTGCTTAATCCCATTAGATTATCACGTTAAGTTGGTTGAGTATTGGTTACTTAACCTCATTGAATTACCAAGTTTAATTTGGTTAAGTGTTTAGCTTAACCCCATCGAATTACCGTGTCGAGATTAGTTAAGTGTCAATTACTTAACCCCGTCTAATTACCGTGTTTAGATTAGTTAAGCCTTAATTACTTAACCCCATCTAATTACCAAGTCGAGATTAGTTAAGTGTCAATTACTTAACCCCATCCCCTAATCACCTTGCATGGTTAAGTGTCATTAAGAAATCAAGCACGGTCCCACTTAACCTACCCCTTCGTGTCATATCGGCTAAGTGTCACTAGTCAAATTTACTTAACCTTATCATGTGGCATTAATTTAATTAATGCACCTCAACCTCTCACATTAGACTTTATTGTGGTTACTAGTTAAGCCGGTCGGTTCCGGGTAGCTTTACACCACAACTTGGTCTAACCTCGGGTTCAAGCACAACATGACCAACTTCTCACATTGAGTCCTATTGTTTGCGACTACTAGTTAGGCCGGTCGGTTCCGGGTAGTTTTACGTTGCAAACTCAACCCAACCTCGAGTTGGCCACTTTCATGTTTAGTCTAGTGTCATGTTCATGGTCAAGTTTTCAAGCAATTGGGTAGACCTAACTTAATAGGTAAATTCCCAATGGGTAGACCTAACTTAATAGGTAAATTCCCAAGCTTATGTTTTTATGCACATTTACATGTCAACTTCCATGTTATCTTTCAAGTCGTGTTTTCAAGTATAAACACATGTCATATTTAACGTTACATGTTGTCATGTTTATACCCATTTACCCAAATCATATTCACGTCATTATGTTTCCCCATAATGTGACCCCAACGCTTTTTAAACTCGCATATACGTTTGCAACAACGTGATGGATTAAAAGAAGAGACTTGGCAAAGGCATGACAAAAATGGATATTAAGCCACAAGTTAATCATGGTGGCAAATGAGGCACATATGTGTTCATTAATTTGCATGTTACATTCTTACACCTCAAAAACATGCATAAACCCAAACTTGGCACATAAACGAATCATGGTGACAAAAGTCATGGAATGATGACTAGTAACTCGCATATATCATCATATAAGGGTTATGACTTCATATGCAAGTTGACATAAAGATTATGAAGGTTCTCATGTTGCATAATGCAACATTTCAACATAAAGGTTGTGGCTTTTTGCTCATAAGATTAAGATAATGACTTCATAAACTTGCATAACATGATAGCATGCATCATTCTAATTAATCAAACCCAAACTTTCAACATGAACATTTAACTTCATAGTTAATATCTAAGAGTAGGGAAGGGCTTACATTGCTATGAAGGCCTAAATCGATTAAACTAAAGCTTGTGATGAAGCTTGTGCATGCCATCACCCGAAAACCCAAAGATGAACCCTCCAAATCAACAAAACACTATCTTTATGAACAAAGATCATAGCTTTTGCCTTGAAATCAACTTGAGAAGCTCTCATACTAACATAGGGACTCTCTAACACTCTCATGATCATGAAACCTCTCATAGGAATGAAGTGGAGGCTAGGATAGTTGAGTGGAGGCCATGAGAGTAGGAATTTTGCCATAGTTTAGTTACATGAGAGAATAATGAGGATTTAGAGGGGTTTAGGGGCTTATTTATAGAAGATTAGGCTAGTTAGGACCCTTAGATTAACCCTAGGACCAACCTGAACCGTTAGATTTCAAGCCAGGCCCAAAAACCTAGCCAAGATAGAAAATAGGTGCACCAGGCCAGAATCAGCCGACAGGGCAAGTCGACAGCCCTGTCGACATGCCTGTCGACATGCCTGTCGACATGCAAGTCGACAGCCCTATCGACAGCCAAGTCGACTTGTCTGGGCGGGAATTTTCCCGCCTGGCCCCATCTCTGCATGTTTCGAAATTCAAATTTCCCGAAAACTTCTTTGGGCCTTAACCGGGTCATACGGACTCCGATTTACAAAATTTCGGACTCTATTTCGCGTATTTTTCCGAGACGAACGCAATGGCACAGACCGTTTCACTTGATTCAGAATTTATAATTTAATTCTGTCTTGATTCTTGATTTAACGTGTTGTAAAAATTCGGGTTGTTACAACTCCTCTTGTTTAGTGCAGGGGTTGTGGGTGGTCGTCAAACTAAGCAACCAAATGGTGTTGCCATCTCATCCAGTGTCTCAATAGTGAAAGAACACTGGTCTGTTGGTCTAACCGAAATCTTCTTCGTGCTCACTACTGATTGGTTACGGTGGGTATACAAACGACTAGTATTCTTATGGGTCCTAAACACTAAACTTGTTCTTAGATCCAGGCATCACAGAATCCTCATATCACCCATTAGTCTTTTGACTACTAGTAAAGGATAACTTCATTAGGCCGACAATACAAATGCATTCAAAACACAACCTCTTGATGGACACTATAGACCTTCCTCTAATGGGCCACTCCACTATGCCTACATCGGAGGGCCATCCTTGGGTATCCTCCATATCTCGTTTGAAGTCACTTATTTCCTACAACAAAGTGTTTGCGGTGGTATACTTCATTATGCCATACACCCAGATTCCCTATGGACTGCTCTCAATGTGTCTTGTGAGACTATCATCATGACCTCACTATCTTATTAGGCCCTACGTCGAATCTTTTCTTATGCATTTATTTTATCTCTCTTTTTATTTCTTCCTTTTTTATCCTTTTATTGTGATAATAAGTTCTCTTTTATTTCTCTTACTACTATATGATAGACCTAGTCTGAAATTGTGCTTACCTATCACAAATTATAAATCATTTATCATAATTATTACTAGATCTCTTTATTTATCCGCCTTCCAAAGGTAGACCTTAACCATATTTCCATTTATTTTAGGCCTATCAACTATTTAACATGATTATTACATCTATTTATTATTATACCTTATTTTCTAAAAATTTCTTTTCTTAACATCTTTGTAAGTTGTATTATAGGAAGTTAGTCATAGTCCATTTGGTTGGTTATCGAAACTTTACTAAAATCTATTTTCATATTTTAGTATAAAACAATCCGATGAGCAATAACACTTAATCATAAGATATTTCTTTTACTAGTTTTCCCTTAATTCATAGAGAGTGCAAAATACGATAACATCTCTGTTGTGCACTAATCCCACTTTCTTTGTTTTTGTTCTTGTAATTACGTGTATTGTACGTTTTCTCAAAATTAAATAATGGAAATATACTCCTTTCCTAACCAACCGACTAAGCTATTATTGACTTTTAGTTTTGTTTATATATAAAATACCCCTTTTATTTCATTTCTTAAGTTCAAAATTTTACTATAAAATTTCCACATCCTAGCTTATACCTTTCTCTATAATTCTTAAGCCCAAGATACTCATTTTTATTTGAATTCTATTGACATTTTCAGATAAGCGCAATTTTCTTAAGATTACATTTTAAATATATAATTGAATTGCATAAACTAATTACCATAATTTAATCGAAGTATGTCGATGTCCACTTAATAATCACAATGGGAATCAAACAATATTATACCGTCAGCTAAAAGATATATTATTTAAATCCACTCATGTTAAAAAAGAACTCCAAGTTCCAGATCTGATTCAAATCCAATTATATTATCTGTAGCTTTTCTTTGGATCCGTAAACCGGAATTTTCCCGGATTTTTAAATCTAGATCTAAATAAATAGAATAAACTAACTAGAAATTCAGATCTGTTAAACTTACTTCATACGAATGACTTATTTTAAGAAATCTCTTTAGATCTACTATTTGTTCCTCCAATTTGTAAATCAAAAGGCCTAAACCTAATTTTTTTTTTTTTTTGAAGAATTGTAGGAGAAAGAAAAGTGATAGGGCTTCCGCGTCCATTCTGAAAAATATAGGTTTCAAAGATAGCCCTACACGTTTATTTATAGAGAGCCAAAATCACTTTGTTCGTTTATGACAACTAAAATCCATTTGTTAAAACACTTATCAATACGCATTTTCAAAACTTGCATAGGTCGGCCTGACCAATTTATAGGTCATCTTGACTGTTTTTTGGTTGACCCATAGGGTCCTGCATGCGTGAATAATAACACGTTGTTATTTGTGAGTTTATTTCTCTTAATTTTTTTATAATGTTACATTATATAAATTTTTACATTAATTAATTCCATTTATTACTGATTTTGCTCCATTTATTTCACACATTAGTTTTTCAAATTCAAACACACATTATTTCTGCAATTCAAATGTATATACATTCATAAAAAATAAATATATGCACATGTGCCATCATTCTTGAATTAGTTCTTTTACAACATTCTACTTATACAACGTTAGCTTTTAATTAACCTCCATTAACAATTTTGTAACATTACTTTTACATATGATTAGCATTTATTGGATCCCGTTTATTATTTTATAACATTACTTATGCATAACATTAACATTTTAATTAATTTTATTTATATCTCTATAATGTTTTTTTACATAACGTTATCTTTTCATTTATACCACACATTCAATTTTTAAATTCAAAAGTGTGTTATTTTTCGAATTAATTAATTTATATATTTATAAATAATATATATATATATATATATGCGTCCGTTTGCACGTATAATTATTTTTGGCATGGAATTTTGAATATCAATAACTTTTCCATACTCCGTTTGGAACATATTATGTATGTAAATTAATCTAAAAAAGGTCACAAATGCAATGGTAAAAGTTTCAAAACCATATTCTGACAATTTCGGGAATGCCTATTTTTCTCTATTTGTAATCAAATTATATTATTTATTTATTTTTAAAAATGTAGGGAGTTACATTCTCCCATCCTTTAGGAATTTCGCCTTCGAAATTCGATAAGGGCGAACTACACAATTTATAACACCGTTCATTTTTAATAATTAAATAATAAAATAATTTTGTAAAATTGTCAGAATTTGGCTATAGAAGTTGGAACATTGTCTCCATGATGTTTTTTTGATCAATTCACATATATAGTTTGCAGAAATCAAAGTTATAACGAAGTAGTTATTGCAGGACAAAATCAAATGATAAAATAAAGAAAAAAAATACATAAGGCCAGGTCGACCCATAGGTCAAACCCTATAGAGTTAGGTCGACTCGCCTATTTACCTAGGCACAATTATGCTCAAATACGAGAGCGTGAGGTGTTTTAGTTATTCCGCTGATATGGCTTCTTCAGGTTGGTCAATTATAAAATCAGGAGGCTTTGATTGGCCGATTGACTTGTATGGGTAAGATTAATTCTTGGAATCCAACGAATTGAGATTTATAGGCTGCACTATAAATAAAACCGTAGAACTATCACTCCGCTCACAATGCAATCTTTTCCCATCTTTTGGTTCTCTCTTCTGAGATGTATCTGAACTTAATTTTTTTACAGGAATGTATTAAGAAATTAAAAAAATATAATAACTTAGGATTTCCGATAACCACGGAGAAAAGCTTTGGATTACCAGTGAATGAATTTAGATTATATCCTTTTAAATTATAGTATATGACATCCTTTAATTCATGTTACAGTTACTTAAATTCAACATTGTTTAAATAAGAATTATTTGTAGTAGTTTATTTCCTTTTATAAATGAACATAGTTTAATTAGACTACTTACACTAGTTTAATTCCTAATATATTTAGTTAAAATTGACATTGTTTAGTCCGAATTATTTATTGTAATTCTGTATTGATTTATACTTATATTTATATATTATTTGTTTATAGTTAAACTTGAACAAATATAGGTATTATTGAGATAAAAGAATTATGGAAGAAGGAATAAGCCTAAATGTTGTAAATTTACAATAATTATGTCAAAATTTGGGAGATGAAATAAAAATGAGAATAAAAAAATGCAAATTAAATTGGAAGTTAGAAATGGCCTAGGCTAGTTGGTTAAGAAAAAGAGATATATTTTCATAGTTTGATTTGTAAGAAAAGCAACAAATGTAATTGTAAGAATAAAAGTAAAAGATGTTGGATTAGTGTAAAGTAGGGATTTAGCCATATTTTGCACTATCCAGTAGTTCAGAATGAAATAAAAGAAATATCTTGCAATTACGAATATCTATTTATAGGATTGTTTTATATCAAATTATGGAAATAAATTTTAATGCATTTTCAAATAATTAACCAAATAAAATAAATATAACTTCCTAAAGGGAGAACTTACAAAGACAATAATTAAAAGAGTAATACAATTGAAAGGTGCTACAAAAAGAAAAAGAGTAATAAATCAAGTTAGACACTTGATATCCCTGAAAAGAACAAATAATGCGTATGATTAAGAATAAGTTGTTATAGTACAAACAATAAGAGTAAAAGAGATTATCATGATAAAAGATCAATGGCAAGATAATGTAGCTTTAGATTAAGATTGTCATATTAAGTAAGAAAGATGAGAATAATATCATAATAAAAGAATAAGAGTACATTAAGGAAGATAAGCGAATTAAATGCATTGGAAAAGATTTAGAAAATATTGAGTCTAATAAGAAAAGTAAAATGTGTTTGGAGTAGTTCAAAATGAGTCTAAAGGAATGCCTAGCGATGCGCACTACAACAAATTCATCAATCTCGTAAGGCGCATTTATAGTAGATTCCCCAGTCAATCGAGGACTAATGATCTTAGGAAGACCGAAACCAGCCATCCTAAAGACATAAGGTGTAGACTTCAAAGCGAGGATGCCCCAAGGATGATCCTTCGATATAGGCAACAATTAGGCGATCAATTGAGGCAACTCTGTAGTTTCCATCAAGAGGATATGCCTTGACCGTATTTATATTAAGGGAAGTCAGAAGGTTGATGGGCGACTTTAGGATACATCAGCCTTAGTGGTCAAAACCCATAGAAGGATAGTAACTGTTAGATTCTTATTATCGTCAGCCAATAGCGAATATGGGAAGATTTGGGTTAAACCAAGAGGACAATGGTCTTTCATCATCGAGGCATTGTATGAGGTGACAACACCGATTATTTTCTTAGTTTGCTCATTTTAGAGCAAGGACTTAACCCATTAGATAGTCTTCCGCTGGTAGAGGGATGGATGCGTTGAGCCTCGGCCACACTTGAAAGCGAGAAACCTTGTTCAACATCATTAAGTCATAGTAGTGCATTTTTGCAGATTGTAGAAAATCCTCTACTGAGTTCCATAGCGAGCTCCAGTCCTGCCACTTATTAGCGGAACTCGGAGCATGGACATAAAGATAATATGTAGAACCACTACAACAAAAAAATTGATTTTCCGACGCCAAAATTGCATCGACATAGCATTGAAAAACAGATTACCGACGGCTTCCCGATGCCATTTTTAACGTCGTTAAAACTTGCATGGAAAAAAAATTCGACGCCTTTCCGACGCCACCATCAGATGTTTTCCAACGTCGTTCCGACACCATATTTTTGATGCCTTTCCAACGCCATTTTTTTATCAACCTTCTGACATCTTATCGATGTAATTTCTAAAATACTACTTTCAAATTTTTCGATGTTATATTATGAAGCAATTTTGCAGCATTTCTAACCATCAATTTAGACTCAAATACACTCATTTCAACAATACTCAACATTCAGTACTCAATGTGCAACAAAACACACACACATATCAACTAAACAAATTAATGTCACAAAACATTATATAATAATAAAATGGTATAATAATCAATAAAATATTCACATAATATCCAACATTCATAACATTATCTGATACAACTTAAAACTAGTGCCGCATAAACAAAAATCTAAACAAAAATTATGTTTACATAGCTGATGGATCTATATGCGTCAAAATGTCTGTAGTTCAAAAATAAATAAAAATAACCTTCACATGTATATAAAAAAGCTTCTCATTTTCTGCATGGATCTATCCTGATAGGGCTTGAATGCTTGTCCTCCAATTTGCTCCTTGATCTTGGAACTGTAAGTCATTAACATAAGACCACAATAAATTTTAGTAATAAAAAAAGTCAATTATATATAATAAGCAAATTTATCATTATAATTGCTAGCTAGCATTCACAAATAATTCCAAAATACAACCCATATTGCAAGTTATCAAGATGTTACAATATCCAAATCACCAAATAAGAATATCACATTGATACAATCAAAACAAACTAATTAAAATATGCTTACTCAGTAGATGTGCAGATGGTTACAAAAATTTTCTAAACCTCTTTTCTTTGCTATGTTCTTATATCTCCATTTGTTCTTCATCTTTTTTTATCTCATGTTCCTTCATTAACAAACTAGTAAAAACATATCATCTTAATATGTGAATTATTTTTGTTTCATGTTAGTAGTTGATTTGATGCACAATCACCATATTCATGAATTTAATGGACCAGACTAACACTGAATTATAAATTTTATCAAGATTATGCAATGTAAACAAAAAAATTAATCTAAGCAAATTTATGAATATATTTATAGCAACTGGGGAAAGATAACCTTTTCACTAGTTGCCAATTCCTTCCACGTCAATTAATCTTCATATTAAAATTAGTGAATTGGGATTACTACACCATCTAAACTATCGATAGAACTACACTGAACTGTCTATTGTAGCAGTACACTTTAATGGCATCTTGCAAGCTGTTCCGGTTTGTTACAAGTACTTGCCTCTCCGTTGCAGCATTTGTCTAGCATTTGGTCACACACCCTCCTCTCACTTCTCATCTTAGGTTCCGGTTTGTTCCGGCAATCTCCTGCTGCTACTCCGGATTTGCCGCAAGATGTGGCATCCAGTGCCCCTGTCTCCCATGGTTCAGCCATCACCAAATCTGTCCATTTTCTAGTTTGGACTACTGTTTCATCCTCGTGTCTCTTGCATTCCGGCGTTGTTGACCCCAATACTGCTGCCCTGGATCCTACCGCCCCCGTCAACACTGTTTGTGCTCTTTTCAATGACCGTTCTCTTTTTTTTAAAGGCAGTTATTATTTTATTCCACTGTACAATTCTTATATTGTTTCTCCTCAAACAAATACAATTCACTAATGACTACATACAAACGACATTGAGAAAAAAACAAATCATATATACAACTAAACGCAGAAAAAACTCAACGTTGCATGTCTCCAAAAATTAGAAAAAGGAGCATCTTCATATTGTAACTCTCTTCAAATGCCTTAAAGACTAAAACTTCCACAAAAACTACAAATATTTCCAAAATTCCTAAAGCAGCTCAGAAGAACTAGTAACCAAGTGCTCCAAACCTATACATGAACAGTTCAAATTCACGTTTGCCAATTCATACATATCCTTATATCAATTAAAAGAGATCCCTGCACTTCATTACAATAACCAAAACTTGCCATAGCTATAACCACACATAAGGTAGCTCACTGAATATCAGAGAATAAAGATTCATAATACTGCTTCAAAGTTTAAATATAGTGAAAGTTTAACAGCAACACATCAGGTAAAAAAGGATCAAATAATGGTGATGGATTTTGCCTTGTCTGCCTTTTTTTTAGAATTCAGATTAGCACTAAAAGGTTGCACATCTTCTGAACTGTAATCAATGCCTTCATCTAAATCTGAATCAGCCCAAAATTTCCCTTTCAGTTTGCCATTCTTAGCTTTAGTGGTAGGAAAAGATCTAGATAGCATAGTAGGTGCACTCGACGCCATAGTAGTGTTCACTATGGGGAATGTCAGACCTGATCCAGAAACTGGGTGACTAGGAGGAGGTAACTGGATGAAAGCTGGAGGTTTCAAGTTAGCATAAGGGGAGATTTTTGAAAGTGATAAGTCTGAAAGTGATGATGCATTGCTCAGAGAGGTACATGTACATGATGGTGTGGAGAAACTGAATGTAGAGGAGAAAGACATAGAAATTGCAGTGGAACCAGAAGTGAAGGAATTATCAACAGTGGTACGCTTGCCAGAAGAACCAGTTGCTGGAATATCTATGCACTTTTCAGTTTCTACTTCAGCTAAATCAACATTATCAATAGTTTCATTGAAGAGATTGCCTACTAGAGTTTCTTCATTTTCATTTTGTGTCTCTTTATTAACCATATTAGTACGAGCCTCTACCTCACTATAATTTTCCTCTTGAGCTGCTAACCCAGAACCTTCACTACTAATATTAACTTTCTCTTTATCAGCTAAATTGACCTCATCATTAAAATGATCAGTAGAACAGTTCCCATCTTTATTAGTTGTTAATACTTCAAAAGGATTGTTATTAACATTTAACCCCTCAGAATTATCAACCTTATCAAAATTCTTACCCTTCTTAACCTAAATCTTCTTAGTTCTTGTATTAGCAGAAGTCCTATTATTAAAATTGGCATTAGAAATTGGGTTCCTATTACTATATCTAGCTTGATCATTAAATCTGAAATTATTATTGTGACCAAAATCCTGTATCAGATCCTTATCAACCAAACCTGCCCGATAATTGAATTTGCAGTGACAAGTCTCATGACTAAAAATCTTACACATGGTGCAAATATTGGGTCTCCAGTCATAAGATAACCTAACTGGAGGGAAATCTTTACCCAAACCGTTGATTACTATTTTATTAGGAAGATCAAAATCAGCTAAAATCTCTTTCAAAGCCTTTGCATAACAAAATACTGTTACTTTTCGGTGCTACAATCAAAACATATCATCTCCCAACCTGACAAGCAAGCCAGTTTATTCCCAATAATATCCAAATAATAGTAGGAATTTTATAAAAATGAACCAAGATTGGCACTTTTTAACCTAAGCACGTGTATTTCCTATTGTGAGACCCCATCAAGAAATTATGCACATTCGACCTCTTATAAAAATTGGATCAGATTTTAAGATTTTTCTCTCTATCCAATTCATTTGAAAACTTAAAATAAAGGTGAATACCATCGAATTTGATACTAACTTCACCGACTAATTTCCAAGAATGGTTTAAGAAATTTACCACTGACGAGTAAGATGAAGTGCCATCCAGAAAAAAGCCTACCAAGGAATCACCCCAGTACTTCATGCCTTCAATCTTAACCAAATCTGGAATCCTCTTTAGGACACCATCCCTAGGTATATTAAAATGTTGTGGTTTAAATACACCAGCATTCCACGAAAGAGAAGGAAGGAGGGATGCGTAATCCATTTTTGAAAAAGAGGGAAAAGAAGCTTGTGACGCATTGGCAGAAAAATTGGAGTGGAAAGGAGGATTTCTTGGATCAAGAAATGACGTTTTACTGTTAAGTTTCGGCATTCCCTACATACCGTACGCACTTCACCGTGTCTATCGGAGTTAACGGTCGAAGTCTCCTATGTCGGCGTCTTGATTGAACGTCCCCCATTGCCTTCCATCGAGCATATAATTTGGTATTGGCAAGTACTTGTTGTAACAAAAGGAATCCCCAATGTTACATGTCACCAACACCATATATATACCACGACCTTTCTTAATTTCTTGCGATGTGGGACAATTTGCCCGTTCAATCCATGCACCCACTCCATTACAATGCGAGCGACACCTAACAATCTTCACCTTGGCGAGCATTGCTCAAGTCACTTTTAGAGTTACACCTTGAGTTCTCTCCACAGTTGGCTAGGCTGCTACCCCGAGTTCTCATAAGCAGTGGCGTCAGGCTGCTTTTACCATTGTATCTCCACCTTGACGAGCATCCCATGCTGAAGCCACTTTGGAGCCATGCTTCGGTCATGCTACTCATACCGATCCCCTCGCACCCTGGAGCTCTGATACCATGTTAAGTTTTGGCATTCCCTGCGTACCTTACGCGCTTCACCGTGTCTATCGGAGTCAACGGTCGAAGTCTCTCATGCCGGCGTCCCGATTGAACATCTCTCATCGCCTCCCATCGAGCATATAATTTGGTATTGGCAAGCACATATTGTAACAAAAGGAATCCCCGATGTTACATGTCACAAACACCATATATATACCACGATCTTTCTTAATTTCTTGCGATGTGGGACAATTTGCCCGTTCAATACACGCACCCACTCCATTACAATACGAGACACACCTAACATTTTACCTCCAAGATTTGCATCGGAAGGATGTTCATGGGTAGATGGTGGTGGAACGGGGGGAATTGGAGGAGAAGAGTGAGAGGGGAAGGGAGGAAAGGCGGCGTCGAAGGTGGAAGATGAAGAGGGATATCTCGTGGTTGTCATTAACGAGTTTTAGGGATTTCTCGCTGTGCCATTTTTTCACGATATGTTAACGACTGTTCTCTATCTATGCATGTTTCATTGAATTAGATTGTTAGCACTCTTCTTTTTTTATCACTCTAATGTTTCTACCATGGCATGTGCTCAACATGCTTCAGGCGTTGTTGATTCTGCTATGCAGGCTCTTTCACAATTAGACTTTGCTTTATATCCTATTGCTTTGTTTGTTGGTTCTTCATCCTTTGTACTTGGTGCACATGTGCATAGCTGCGCACATGTTGCATCTCAATCTAACGTCGATATTTTGTGTCTTCACTCGATACTTGTAGTACACATGCTTCATTTGTGCATAAAGGCAGTAAAGTAAACATCAATAGGCATGCATGTACATGCAAATAAAACATGATCAGTCATCAGCGCTTGACTTTCATTCAAAGTGCAGTACAAAAGAATGTTAGGAAAAACTGATACAGCAAGTGCATATATAGACATGTTTAGGCTAAACCAGAAGTAAACAAGCGTAAGTGAACATTGTGGACAATTATATACAAGAGCAACATATAAGAAAGTAAATGTGCAAAATTAAAGTGCACAAAAAACAAAACAAGCCATGGTTGTGCACATAGAAACACAATCATGCCTAAAAATCATAGCCATCAATAACGGTCAAAACAGTTTAAAATCTTAGTCACAAGACAATTTCACACATACATTTGTACATTTTATATGCATAGAAGGTAATATCATCACATAAAAATTCAGTTACAAGTAAACAATCTCAAAATCAGTTAAAAATAAGCTGAGAAGATCGCAATAGCAAAAACATTAAAAAAATACATGCCGAACAAGCCAAGCACAGTTCCACGCATATGTAAAAAAACAAAAAAAAAACAAGTAAATTAAAAGTTCTGAATATATCAAGGCAGAAATATGTGCAGTAATCTAAAATTAAACAGTGAATATTAGGGATGGTTCCTAAAACAGAACTTTATTTATCACGCATAATCCTTTAATTTTAACATTAATGATAAAAGTTAATTATGTGCTTCCTGAAGCAAACAAATAGCATTCGATTCCAATTCAAACTTGAATACACAAAAATCATGATTGGTAAAAAAAATTATGGTAAAATACATGAAGTAAAAGAAGTCAGAAAACTAATAGATCGAATATCGTGATAATAAATTACATGGGTAAAAAAGTGTAATACTTACAAAGAAATCCAGTAATATGGACACTATGCCATAAACGGCCTAACACAACGCAAAAATATTGTTGGCACAGGCCGAAAAAATGTTGGCATAGGTCTTTGGCAACTTTTCAGGATGATCCAATTTTCATCGTTGCTACATACATCAAAGGCAACCTTTTGGCTATAATGGCAACACGACAAATATTGTTACAGTAGAACCTTATTTAAGTCTATAGCAACATCCTTAGGTGTCTGTAGCAACATCCAAAAATGTTGTTGTAGATATTAAAATTCTGAATTTGTTTGGGTGAGCTACTTGCATAATACCACATACAATAGTATGACACCTACTTGCATAATACCACATACAATAGTACTAAAGCTACTTGCATAATATCGCATACACCACTTGCATAAAACACCATTCGCAGATGCATTTCAAATCATATAACAGTACACTTCATAGTTCACCATCAACAACTCCAAAAAGATGAAACATGAAAAAAATTATGAAGAAAAACTGTCCATACATGCTACTTCATTTGGATGGTACTTCACTGCACTACATTGCCATAAGTATACACAAAACAATCCCAATCACGATCTAGGACATAGAAAAAGCTCTTTCAAAGAATTTTTCTTCTTTCTCGTGCTTTCCATATTTAATATGCATTAAGGCCAACTCTACCTTCATATCTACCGCAAATTCATTGGTTTTTGCCCTCTTTTGCTTTTGCTTCTGCGGCTTGTTTTCAAGTGTCTTTCTATCCATGAGCAATTGCGATAAAGTATTTTCTTTTTCCATCAATTTAACAGTAGTATCTTTCATTTTAGCATTTTTATTGATTTCATACACTTCTTCATGCCACATAAAATATCCACAATCGCCATTTTGCACATATGTTTAATTCTCGACTAAAACATCACTGAAAAATACGATAATCGACAAAGCAACCAAAAATACCTAATTTATACTTATAGGCCACATGGATCAACCAAAAAACTTCTTTCCCGCATTCGACCCTACCTTCACAATCCTCATTTTCACAGGGATTTTGTGGTGGCAATGCTTACTTCCTGCTGTTGTTGCTGAAGTTGAAGTAGAAATTGACTGAGTGGTCATTGAACTCGAAGATGGACAGATCGACTACATATATATACACATACATGTGAATATGAATATATGCATGTATACTTGTGTGTATGAATTAATTTTTTAACAAATACACATATTCAAGAAGATGAACAGATCAATTACACAAGCACTCGAATAACAAATAGGGCAATGGACATACAACATATTGTATTTATCAGTAATAACTAGTGATTTTGGATGGCCTAATGCTAACACGTACAGCCTAACATACCCATTTTCATATTTTTAACATATTCTTACAAATGAACAAATGAAACTAAAGTTGAAACAGATCGGATTGGCATAGTAGATAGGTTAGACATTCCTTTATCACTGCGTGAAGTTGATGGTCTTGCAAAGATGAAGGACTTAATTGTTGAAGCAAATAACCATGGGAAAGTGTTGAGTGATAAAAATATTAATAGGAGTGATATTGTTAATCCAACAAAGTCAGATGAATGTATTGTAATTAGAGAGAATGGGTCATTTGAAACTATTGTTGCTGAGACCATGGGTCATAGAAATGTGCAAACAGTGATTGAATTGACTGGTTACCAAACAATAGAAGATAATATAGAGCACAAAGTCATGAATGAAAAGGAAATGGTACTAACTGAACCACCTAATACATTACTAAAGCAAAACTTAACCATACTGCATGACATGGAAGTTACAATGTCAACGAGGATGAGAACACACAAAGTATAGGACATGTTGAAAAGCAGAATGGTGAAGTATTGAATGAAGCCAAGGATTTTCTTGTAGATGTTATGCTCCTTACAGGTTTACTCAAAGAAGACTTGGCACACGAAGTAAATAGTGAATAGAAATGTGCATTATTACAAACGAAAATGAAGCCCCAAATCCTTACAACAACATCGAACTAATACCAATCCTTATAACAACATTTTAAGGATTGTCACTGTTAGTACCAGCAAACCCACAAAACGAAATTAAAGCCCAAATCTAACTATTTAAATCCAACAGTAAAATTCTTACCGTATGTAGAATGATCAAAAGCTACGGTAATAACAAATCCAGCAAGAATTTGGAAGTTGAATACGCTGAATAACTCAAATCTCTAATGCCTTGACCCCGATTTTATATTCAAAACAACGATTGAATCACTAGAAACCATATCTACTTTCTCTAAGGTCCGATAGGAGATGTGTGCCCCCCAGATCGAAGATTAGGGATTGAAGATTTTGAAATTTTAGGGTTAATGAAATGAAAAATTAGGGATTGAAGATTTTGAAATTTTGGGGGTTAGAACAAAAATGAGTGAATGAAAATAAAGCTGGGAAATGGAAATAAGCGAGATGTGGATTGATGGAGTGGATGGACGGCTAAGATATTGTTTTAACTAATGGTGTGGATCGTCATGTAGGACATGGAAAGGTCTACTAGCAACACTGTACAAAATGTTGCATCGTGTTACACTTGTTTATCTAGAGCAACACATTTTTATGGCTAACGTAACACTAAATATAAAACGTTACAGTAGGACCAAAATAGTATAGCTATCGGGACATTTTGGTTGGCAACACCTTATAAATTCGTTGCATTAGGCCATTTATGGCGTAATGGGAGCAACTTCTTTTCCAAATCTCTCTTCTACCCTCCTTGACCGAAAACAGCCACTTGAGACAATTCAACTAATAAAAAAATCAGTGAAAATTCTTTGCCAGATCGACATTATGATCCATTTCATTAGTTTGATTGGCATAAAAATTAACAGTAGAAAAGACAATGAAACTGCAATTAGACGAGGGAGGAGAAAATTGAGGGTTGGATAGTTCAATGAAGTGAGAGTCAAGAAGAAGTAGGTGAATTCTCTTGGGCTTCAGCTGATGATAACTTTTGAATTTGAGGCGGTGCTATGGCGGATTCGAAAGCGGAGGTCGGAGATTTAGGAATTTTGATATTGGGTATTTATTTTTGTTTGTACTGAAGCGAGAAATTACATGGGGCATTATTTATTTGGGTTATGGATTGGATGGCGTCTAAATGGCGTTGAAACATGGCCACTCCGTATAGACTCCTTTTCGATACTATTTCTCTGAATTATGACTTTCGGACGTCATTTTGACGCCACGCCTTTTTGGCATCGGAACGACGTCGTAAATTTTCATCAGTATTTTACATATTTTCTAGTAGTGGTCCTCGATGTAGGCATCGAATGGTACATTGTGGGTGCCCAAGCATTTGAGAGTCCACTGCAGATACAATTTCACATTTTCTTTGTAAATGATGGAATATCTATATTATAGGATTCTCATAGTTGTCTGTTATAGATATAGTAGCAATATTTTTTTGTAAAGTGACGATGGAGAACTCTCGAGGAGGGTACTATGGGTAGTACCTAAATATATTGGGCATACAGTTGAATATATGTAATTAGGTTTGGTCTACTAAGAAATATACTAGTAAGATTTACGCATAGGGTTGAGAGTATTATACACCCTAATGACCTAATAAAAAATTAAATTAAAGGTAGAACGTTATATGTAATGTTATTCTTAAAAAATGTAACTTTTTTTACCAGACCATTAGTTCAGACCCCCTTCTCATAACAGATGGCAGAGATTTTCCAACTTAGAGACACTTGCTTAGGCAGTGTCATTTTTATGGTATATATTTACTTATTATCATATTTTATTCAGTTCCGTTGTAAGATGTTTATTTCAGCTCTAATATATTTATCTTTGCCTTTATGTGGAATACCAGATAACCTGCTCGGATTTCTATTAACTTGGGTTTTAGCATTTTACAAAAAATCCGAGTATGCTAGAATTTAGGTTGTTACATTTGTTATCAGAGCTTAGGTTCAGGATTTCTAAATAAATAGCGAGTGAATGTATTTGTATTTTTAAATCTAAATACATTATATATTATATGTACATAGATCCATAAAAATCCACTTTTAAGAGAAGCAACATCAGGAAAGATAGTAGTAATAACCTTGTACAACAATGATAAGACTTTGAGAATCCAAGAGTTGTAGTTCCCAAAATGGCTACGGTATGAGATTTATAATAAGTTTAACATAAAACGGAGAATCCATATGTTAACATCTTGAAATTTTTAGCATTTCAGATTAGTGGATAAGGAGCAGAGCCTTAGAATATATTTTGAAACATAAGAGAGTTAATGGAATGGGAATATATAAATATCGCGCACTAGTGGCACAAGTACTAGATTTGAGCTAGAATTTGGAAAGTATTAAAGGAATAAGTGTAAAAAGAAATTAGACAGGGATAATTTTTAGTAAAAGATTTGTAAACTGAAATTAAGAACCCGCTTTGAGTCTAGCCCCATATTAGAATTTCAAAGAACTTAAAAAAAAGAAGCTTTAGAGAGATTTTTCAATTTTTCAAAATCCAATAGTTTAAATACATAGAATTAAATTAATTTTCTTAAATAGGATAGTTGATTTGTTTCAAAAAAATATACATATATGTGTTATGTGATGATAGACAAAATAAGCAAAAATGGATACTAGAAATTTTGGAAGTAACTCTAGAAAACTCTACTGTGATGAATTGGAAAGTAGTTAGAATAGAGCAAGTACTTTATTGAATAAAAGTGTAATGAAAGCTTTAAAGTGTCTACATGGATTTAGTATGAAAGAAAATATAGGAATTTTCATGGATAGGAAGGATTGTGACACACTTTAATTCATTGGAGTAAGATGAATCATAAGAAAACTATTTTTGAATCAATAAGTTCATAAGAAATGTGTTACGTAAAAGTAAAACAGAAATGTGTAGTGGAAGAAGTGTACAAAATATTGGTAATGCACCATATTTTGTGCTACCTATTTCAACAAAGAAATGAGAAACAAGTTGTAATAAAATTTTCATATTACCTTATGCAGAATACAAAAATCCTCTTTAGGAAAGATTGATAGAAACTTGATCTTAATGGTTCCTCTTGAAAAAAATTATATATAGCAAGATAAGTAGCTCTAATTGTATTGAAGTGCATAACCTCTGAAAATATAAACCACAAAAAATGAATAGATAGTAGTTAATCCTATCTACTTTAGTTTTTAACTTTTAAGAAAGTATTCGAAATTATAAGTTTTAGAGAATTAAAAATGGTTCAGTGAAGTGATTAAATTTTTCAAAAAAGAGACACAGAAGAGAAATTGGAAACTGAACTAGACTTGTAGCACGAAGTTGATGGGAATTGGCAGCATGATAAGGCTAATGGTAGTAAAAAAAAAATCATAGTGTGTTTGGAATACTAGATAGAGCGTAGAGGGATTATCTTGGTATGTGAGTAGACTATAAAACTTGAATACTAATTGTAGAAAACTATAAGAGAGGAATTAAGAAGTAAAAGTGAGAAATGGATAAACATTCACAAATTATGGAATGGTATACAAAGATTAAAAGGAAATTTGGGAAGAATGTCTTCCAAGTGGTTATTGTTTTAATTGAGAAGAGTTAAAAGAACTTCAAAACTTGTATAATTTATGTGGAAAGAGCAGAGAGTGGGATTCCGCATAAATTCAGATTTAGTAAAGGGTACAAGTTAAGTGAAAATGATTTGTTAATTCGCATGAGAACTGAGCTCTCATATGTGTCGGTAATATATGGGTGAAAGATTAAATTTACAAGGAAAGACCTAAAACTCAAGAAAACAAACTTAAGAGCAAGTCTGGGGTTTTCGTTAGTAAATTCTGATATGGTTTATGATTATTTGAAACCCTTTTACCATACTTCATAAGGAAATAGAAAATTCAACATGTTGTCTTACTTGAAAGCAGACTAAGAACCAGGCCTATTGATATATTATTACCTCATAATGAAATTATGGTTTTTAGGTTTAGATCTATTATGATGTTGGGAGCAGTTAGCCCATGAGTATCAAGATACTATATATAGGTATTGGAGTTGGCCCATTCTCAAATGCATATAGCTTAGGAACTAATGGGTACACAACATTGGTTTGTAGAGAGTAGTAGACGGCAGAAGGAGTGCCTTAGTTGTCTAGATTCATTGATTAGGATCTTTTTGTATCAAGTGAGACATGGTCCATAGCCTCCTAGTCTTTGCAGATAATCGTATGTAGCCTTTATATCTTTTATCTAGCACAGATTGTAATAGAACTTGTATTTCCTTTTAATTTGAATTTGCATTCCTATGTAGTATTATGTTGTATTGTTGAAAAACAAAACTGTTATTTTAACATTCTCTTTCTACGGTTCTATGATGATTACTAGAAAAAGGAATAAAGGCATAAGATATTACTAATAAGATAAAAAGGAAAGAAAAAGAAGGATAACTAAAAGGAGAACAAAAAAAAGACAAAGACGAAAATTATAATAAATTAGAATAGTAAGATAAAATTATTTCTTTTAAAATAAATTTGGGGAGTTTGAAAATAATTTTTTCTTATGTAAACTGTGCCTAGAAAAGAAAATAGCAATTTTTATAGAATAGCGAGAAAAGTTCCAAGTACAAAGAATAAAGGTACAGAAATATAAGCAGGAAATGCAAGGTTTTTCATTTTTTACTTACTTTCTGACAAAAGAAATCGATTTCGGAATATTAGATTTTCTAGAATTCAAAATTTTAAAGTTGTTTGGTAAGGTTTGGATGCAAAAAATAGTTGAACTGCACCCTTATTTGGTAAGAGTGTGGGAAAAATTAGGTCAAAAGATATTTTGATTTTTGAAATATTGCATTCATATAGAAATTGCAAGTAATTTGAAAGATTTTTAAAGAAAATAGCATTCACATAGGAGGTATTGATTAGAAATTCATTTGTATTCATAGATTTCATGATGTATTGCACTTTTCTCAAGGACATTGATGGTTGCAAGATTGGATGTATACATGATGGATGTACATTATGCATGGAACTACATAGTTTTACGCTTGCCTAATTTTAGAGATAAAATTTCCTAAAGGATGGGAGAATGTAACGTCTTGCATTTTTAAAAATTCAATAATAAAATAAGTTTGTAAAATTGTCAAAATTTGCCTATGGAAATTAACCATTGTGTCCGTGGCGATTTTCTGATCAAGTTACGTAGTTTGCATAAATCAAGGTTAAAATGAAAAATTTATCGTAGAACAAAGGTCCGAAGAAAAAATAAAGAAATATATATATATATATGGCCAAGTCGACCCCAGGGTCGACTCCTATAGGCTCGAGTCGACCTGCCCATTTACCTGGGCCCAATTATTCCCATGTATGAGAGCGTGACGTGTTTTAGTTTATTTTGCTGACATAGCTTCTTCCAGCTGGTCGATTTTGAAATCCAAAGGCTTTGACTAGTTGAATGACGTATCTAGGTAAGATTTCCTCTTTTAAGATGGACCTAAACTGGGTTCCCTCACAACAAAATCTTTCCCTTCTCTGGGTTCCCTCTTTTAAGACGGACCCAAACTAAAAAATTTAGCGGAAAGAATCATAAAATAAAATATTTATAATCACTTAGGAGGCGAGATTTGCAGCAGCCCCGGATAAAAGCTTAAGACTACATGCGAGTGGATTTAAATTTTATCTTTTTAAATAATAGTATATAACATCGTTTAATTCTTGTTATAGTTAGTTAAATTTAGCATAGTTTGAATCATAATTATCTACAGTAGTTTATTTCTTGTTATAATTAGGATATAGTTTAGTCGGAATTATTTACTGTAAATCTGTATTTAAACCGTAGATTTGGAAAATTTGTACTTAAATGTAGAAATTATTTGTTTAGGATTAAACTTGAACAATTATAAGTAGTACTGAGATAAAAGGATTATAGAAGAAGGCATATGCCTAAATATTGTAAAATACGGCAATTATGTCTGGTTGGTTAAGAAAAAAGATATATTTCCATAGTTTGATTTGTAAGAAAAGCAACAAACGTATTTTTAGGAATAAAAATAAAAGAAGTTGGACTAGTGTAAAATAGGGATTAGCTATATTTTTTGCTACCCAGTAGTTTGGAAATAAATAAAAGAAATGTCTTGCAATTATGAATTTCTGTTTTAGGGTTGTTTTATATTAAATTATGCAAATAAATTCGGTATATTTTTAGTAACCAACCAAATGGAGTAAATTAATCTTCCTTAAGACAGAACTTACAAAGACGCTAAGTAAAAGAGTATTATAATTGAAAAGGGCATTGCTATTGACACTCCAAATATTGTTAAGGGAGGACCAATTTTTTAATTTTTCAAAAATTGTTAAGGGGAGTACCAATGAGGAAAGTAGCCCCTTAACAAATAAAGGTAATTTTACCTTATTACCCATTTATCCCCCTTAACAAATGAAGGTAATTTTTCCTTAAGAAATATTGCAAGGGCCATAATTTTTTTTTTCAATTCGCATATATAGATTTTTTTAAAACCCTAGAGGATAAGCGCTTTCAGAGGAATAGGATCGAACTAATTTTTTTTTTGGTCGACATAAATATGTCGAGTTTTATAATTACAAAGGCAATGCACCGAAATGATTATTAATTTTTGACATATCACTATTGAATACATACATAATTGATTGCATGCTGCATTCGGTGCAGTGGTGACAAACTGCTTATTTTAATTCGGTTTCCCTTGTCGAATAAATTTCTAGCAAATTCTATTCATACACCAAAAATTACCTAATGTACACCACTATTTTGCTAAAAACTATATTATTAAATTACACTTATGGTTTATTGCATTATTACTTTTGTAATTATAATCCATTAAATTAAAACGTTGCAATTAATGATATTTACCATATCTATGTAAAAAAATTGAAGAACTTAATTTGTTTTTAAATATGAAACCTAAAATTTGAAATAGGGAACATTTTACAAGTAAATGCTCAAATTTTAAATCATTTATTTTAGGCGTAGGCTCTTTTGTTGAAATTAAGAATTTTTTGTAGCACAACAAATTGGTTACCATCTATTCAAAAAATTGAAATCCATTTTACTAAACGTAAACTTTATTTTGTACTATAAAATTTTATTTTATGTAAATAAGTTTACGGTTTGAAAGAAGGAAGATGATGAAGAATAAAATAAGGCTACTATTGTAAAAGAGACGGTGTATGTAAATAATTTTTGGTGTATGGTAGTTCATTTTATTTTAAGATGTATGTTAAGAGATTGTTGGTGCATGAATAGAACTAGCCTAAGAATTTTTTAAATCTAATTTGAAGGGGTAATTCCAGACGAGGGGATAGGATCATCCTAGTTAAGCTAGTAGTTGGTGAGGCGGTTTTGAATGTCATTAGTGCATATGCCCCACAGGTAGGTCTGAGTGAAGAAACCAAGAGGAAATTCTGGGAGGACTTGGAAGTCATGGTTAGAAATGTGCATAGTAGCGAGAAACTTTTTATAGGAGGAGACTTCAATGGCCATGTTGGCTCATCTAGCGGGCGTTTTGAGCGAGTGCATGGTGGCTATGGTTTTGGTAGTAGGGACCAAGAGGGCGAAGATATATTGAATTTCGCTCTTTCTTTTGACCTCATGATTGCTAATACTTTCTTTAGAAAGAGGCAATCACATCTGATCACCTTCAGTAGTGGCCAACATGCTAGCCAGATTGACTTTGTCCTAACTAGAAGAGACAGTAAGCGGGATTGTGTTGATTGCAAGGTCATACCTGGAGAATGTGTCGTCTCACAACATGTAACAACCCGTATTTTCAATAACCTGTTATAACATAAATCGAGGCAGAATTTAATTCTAAAATCTGAATCAGGGGAAACGGGCTATGCCATTGCGTTCGTCTCGGAAAAATACGCGAAATAGAGTCCGAGTTTTCGAAAATCGGAGTCCGTATGACCCAGTTAAGGCCCGTTGAAGTTTTCAGAAATTTCCATGTTAAAAACAGATTTAAATTTTAAATTAAAAACAAGGAATAAGGCTAACTGGCGCAGGCGGGAAAATTCCCGCCAGGACCCGCATGTCGACAGGCCTGTCGACAGGGTCCCCAGGGTGTCGACAGCCCTGTCGACAGCCCTGTCGACAGGGGGTAGCCGGGCAGTTTTGCCTGGTGCACCATTTCTGATTTGGGCTTGAATTGGTGGCTTGGTTCTAGAGAATTCCGAAATCTGACGGACCTAAACTAACCTAGGGTTAATCCTAGGGCTAAAAACACTCTAATCTTCTATAAATAAGACCCTAATCCTACCCTAAAACCTCATTATTCAATCTAGCAACCAAACTATGTCAAATTGAATTCTCAAATGGCCTCCACTTAAAAACCCTAGCCTCCAACCTCTTCATAAATCATTCTTATGAAGATTATGATGTTCATACAAGCATTTCTAAGTTGTATGAATGATCATTAGCTTGCATACATCATCAAGTTG
Source organism: Allium sativum (assembly GCA_030737875.1). Classification (NCBI taxonomy): domain Eukaryota; kingdom Viridiplantae; phylum Streptophyta; class Magnoliopsida; order Asparagales; family Amaryllidaceae; genus Allium; species Allium sativum. The sequence goes on from CM060924.1 coordinate 385,307,559, forward strand.
CAAGTTTTATTTGCTAAGCTAGAGTTTTTGGGATTTTTGTTAATTGGAGCTTTGTTTTGGGTTTTTATATGCTTGCATAAAGGGCTTCTCAAATCTTTATTAGTGGATTTGTGTCTTCATAATATTTGTAAGCCCTCTTACCTTCATTTTAGAAACTCTAAAGTTAATATGTGATGAAAGTTGGGATTTATGCATGTTTAATAAGTTATGCATGCTTATGCGAGTTCACTATGCTATGTTATGCATGTTTAATAAGTTATGCATGCTTTTGTGAGTTCACTATGCTATGTTATGCATGTTTAATAAGTTATGCATGCTTATGCGAGTTCACTATGCTATGTTATGCATGTTTATTAAGTTATGCATGCTTATGCGAGTTCACTATGCTATGTTACACATGTTTGATAAGTTATGCATGTTTATGCAAGTTCACTATGCTAAGTTTCGCAAGTTTGACAAGTTATGCATGTTTATGCAAGTTCACTATGCTAAGTTTTGCAAGTTTGACAAGTTATGCATGTTTATGCAAGTTCACTATGCTAAGTTTTGCAAGTTTGCTAAGTTATGCAAGTCCAACATGTTATGCATGTTTATTATGATTCATCATGTATGTTGTGCCAAGTTCCCTCTTCCTATCCTTTATGCGTTATGACGAATATGTAAGCGATGGAATGACGTTGGGGGGTTTGGGTAAAACTTAAAATACATGAAAATATAAGATTGGGAATTTACCTATTAAGTTAGGTCTACCCCTTGGGAATTTACCTATTAAGTTAGGTCTACCCAAGTATTTGTTAAACTTGTAATTATGTTTTGAAATTAAAGTGGACATGACACTTAGAAAACATAAGTGTGGCCAACTCGAGGTTGGGTTGAGTTTGTAGCATAAACCTACCCGGAACCGACCGGCTTAACTAGTGGCTACAAGCGATAAGACCTAATGTGAGTAGTTGGTCATGTTGCACGTGAGACCCGAGGTTAGACTAAGTTGTGGTGTAAACCTACCCGGACCCGCCCGGCCTAACTAGTAACCACAACAAGGTCTAATGTGAGAGGTTGGGTGCATTAAATTAATTAATGCCTCATGATTAAGGTTAAGTCATGGCCCACTAATACTTAACCAATTTTGGGGAATACAAGGGATTAAATGGGGTTAAGTGGTGAACTGTTGGTTACACTTAACTAATTTAATCCATGATTAGTGAGGGGTTAAACCACACTTAACCCTCTTAGAAAACCCTAGCAACGTGGTCTGTTCCAGCAGTAATCCCAGTTGGGTATCATTCACAACCCTAGAGGACTAGGCTAGGGCGGGGGCACGATTACTGGACGGATGTAAGCGACCAAAGCGACGGATGAGTGGTACAGCGGTGCGGGTCCAGGCGGGCTACGGACGTGCACGTAGTCCGGTGTTGGACAAACTCGAGGCACGGGTACCAGTAGGTTTAGACTGTGCAATATTGCTTAGGTGTCTGGGGTTGACACCCGAGGGCTTGATACACCCAAAGGTGGACCCAGCACAGTCTGACTACAACCATAGGTGGGCCGTATGGGCACCAACACTTAACGTGTTAGGTTTATAGGGAGCCGATCGACTAGACCGTTGGGCTGGACCTTGTATTAAGGTCACTTCATGTTATTGGGCCAAAGTTTTGGGCTGAGGGATCAATACCTGTTATGTTAGTTTGCTAGTACACTGTGGTGCAAAGCTTAATCTTCTTTATGTGATAACACCTTTATCTATTGCTAGTATGTTCATCTCAGTTTCCATCATGATGTTAGCTTTATTAGTTTATAGACTGATCGTAGTAGGGTTTACCAGTCTTTTTGACTGACCTGTTTTCTTTCGCTTCTTTTCTTCCGTTTCCCCCCCCCCCCCAGGTTCTCAGGGAGGGAATAGTGGTGCTTAGCTTGGATCGCTTGCTTGTTTGCTGGATAGCTCATGTATGCCTGGACATTGAGCTCGCTATGGTTTATCATCTTTATTTTGGGGATAGCACTATGTATTTCAGTATTTCTGTTTATGATGTACTAGACATGTTTATTTTGGCAGTTGACTTTATGATGTACTAGACTTGTTTTGAGATGGTTTGAGATATTCCGCTGTTTACTCTGTTTTACATATGTATTTATGTTCTTGTTCTGCCTTGATATATCATTATGCATGCTTACCCAGTTCTAACGCCCCCCAGAAGCTAGTGCCCCCGAAAGAGTGACCCTAGCGGAGGTGGGGTGTTACAAATTTGGTATCAGAGCATATGGTTTACAAGAAAGAACAAAAAGTTTTTAAAAGACTTTTGAAAAACTATTTTCAAAACAAGTATAAAGTATTTTCCAAAGAAAAGTCTAGTATTTTAAAAAGGCTATTCCCCAAAAAGCCATTAGCGTTATCCTTCGTTCCCTTGACCTAATCTTATCTTATCTTATCTTTCGTTTCAGTATGGCTGAGAATCTTGCCATCCCAGATGGAGTAAACGTACCACTCTGGTATAGGAGACTTCTAGAAGCTAGGGCGGTAGCTGGCCCCGCAAACCCTACCCCCTCTCCTCCTCCTGTAGTTGAAAATCCTCACCCTAATGTCCCTCCTCCGGTGGTTCCTGTTCCTCCCCTCCAGTTGCTGAGGCTCCTCTTCCTCCTCCTCCCCCTCAGCATCCTCAGGTCGAGTTCACGAAGGTTTGTAAAGACTTCAAGGCGATGGGAGGCAAGAATTTCCTAGGCACGGAATCTTTTGTTGAAGCTAGGAATTGGCTGAAAGACACTGAGGACTTGTTTGCTATCTTTGGGATGGATGACGAGAGGAAGATCTTATTGACAGTGTGGCTTTTGAAGGACGAAGCAGCCTATTGGTGGGAGGTCACCAATGGGACAAGGCCCGTCGAGACTTGGGCCGATTTGAGGACTAGATTTGTGGCCAAGTTCCTATCTGCTGCTGAGGCGAATTTACAGATGGAGAAGTTCATTGCATTAAAGCAAGGTGATATGTCGGTCAAGGAGTATGTGAACAGGTTTAATCAGCTGGCCCGTTTTGGTTTGGATATGGTAAACACTCCTGAGAAGAAGGCTCTTCGATTCGCTAGAGGGTTGAATGAGCCGCTGCAGGGCTTGGCGATGTCACATATCCCGCATGGAGCTACTTTTGAGAGTTTGGTCGATATGGCTCTACTTCAAGGTGATGGAAAGAAAGAGGTCAAGTCGAGTGATACTCAAGCAAAGAAGACTGATTCTTAGGGTAAAGGCAATCAAGGTGGTCAAAGCAGTCAGGGGAATCAGAGCAAGAGCAAGAAGGGGAACAACAACAAAGGCAAGGGAAAGTGCAATTACTGTGGTGCGCCTGGACACTTTGCTAAGGATTGTAGGAAGAAGAAAAGGAAGCTTAGTGGTGGATGTTTTTCCTGTGGTGAGACTGGACACTTCAGCAAGGAATGTCCGAAGAAGAAAGGGCAGGCTGGACCTTCAGGAGGGCAAGTTCATGCTCTCAATACCGCTCCAGTTCCCGATCGAGGTAGTGTTTCTGTTGAGAACCTTGTTTATGTTTCTGATCTTCCAGTTCGTACCTTGTTTGATTCTGGTGCATCACATAGCTTTATTTCATCTGATCTTGTTGATAGTTTGCACCTTAGTACTAGCTTAGTGGATGATCCCGTTTGTGTTTCGAATCCCATTGGGGGTTCTGCTCATCTATCTATGATATGTGAGGATCTGAGGATCTCTATACTCAGTGTAGAGTTCTTGTGTAGTGCGTATGTTCTTGGTTTCAGGGGATACGGATTGATATTGGGCATGGATTGGCTGTCCAGATATGGAGCCATTCTTGATTGTGAGCATAGGGTTGTGAGGCTTGTGACTCGCCTTGGCAACACCCTAGAGATTTCATGCAATCCGAAGGATCCCGTCATGTTGTGCTATCTTGAATCTCTCGATTCGTCAGAGGAAGCCCTTCAGTCTGTAAGGGTGGTCCGAGATTATCCAGATGTTTTTGAAGAAGTTAAGGGGTTGCCCCCTAAACGAGAGATTGATTTTCGCATTTATCTGGTGGATAATGCTAAGCCTGTTTCTTTGCCCGTTCGGCACATGGCTCCGCGTGAGAGACGGGAGCTCAGCAAGCAAGTAAAGGAGTTGCTTGAGAAGAACTTCATCAGACGAAGTATATCCGAATGGGGAGCGCCTGTGGTGTTTGCTACTAAGGCAGATGGTTCTCTTCGACTTTGCGTGGACTATAGAGAATTGAATAAGCTGACTAAGAAGAACAGACACCCATTACCGAGGATCGATGATCTCTTTGACCAGCTTGTTGGTGCTTCTGTTTTCTCTCAGCTTGATCTTGCTACTGGATTTCATCAGCTCAGAGTGGCTGAAGATAGCATAGACAAGACTGCATTCAGAACTCCAGATGGATTCTTTGAATGGCTTGTTATGCCGTTCGGTTTGACGAATGCACCCGCGTATTTCGTGGACTTGATGAGTAGGGTGTTTCGAGAGTTCTTGAACAAGTTTGTCGTAGTCTTTGTGGATGATATTCTGATCTTCTCTAAGGATGAAGAAGAGCACGCGAGGCATCTTGTAGAAGTGATGGATACACTTAGAGCACATCAGTTAAAGGCCAAGTTCTCCAAGTGTCACTTTTGGAGAAGGGAAGTTAGATTCCTTGGGCATATCGTATCCAAGCAAGGCTTAGCGGTGGATCCCGCTAAGGTGGTTGCGGTTCAGGATTGGAAGACTCCAAGGAATGCAACCGAAGTAAGAAGTTTTCTAGGTCTTGCAGGGTTTTACCGGAAGTTCATCAAGGACTTCGCGAAGATATCCGCTCCTCTTACTAAGTTGACAAAGAAGAACTTAGTTTTTGCTTGGGATATGGATTGTGAGCTTGCTTTTCAGAGACTCAAGAGAGCCCTTACCTCAGCACCAGTTCTAGCTTTACCCGATGGTGGTAAGATGTTTACCGTGTACACTGATGCTTGTGGCACGGGATTGGGCGCCGTTCTGATGCAAGAAGGCAGAGCTATATGTTTTGGTGGTAGGCAACTTAAGGTGCATGAGAAGAATTATCCCACTCATGATCTAGAGCTGGCAGCGATAGTATATGCACTCAAGGCTTGGCGTCATTATCTTCTGGGAGAGAGATTTGAGCTATATACTGATCATAAGTCTTTGAAGTATCTCTTTTCGCAGAAGGATCTGAACTTGAGACAGCAAAGGTGGATGGAATTCTTGGCGTCCTACGATTTTGATATAGCCTATACCCCTGGTAAGGGGAATGTTGTAGCGGATGCGTTGAGCAGAAAAAGGTTGACACTAAGTCCTCTATTTGTTGAGATGAAGAATTTAGAGTTCTTGGCAACCTTTGATTTCTCTTTGGCGGTTGAGTCGATGACCGGTTCTTTAGCATCTCTTGAGCTCAGGCCTACCCTTCTGGATCAAGTTGGGGCTTCGCAGAAGGAAGACCCTCAGATAGTTGAGATTATGGATAAGCTGATTCGAGGAGAGACGTTTAGTCATCTCACTCGATATTCTATTGATGACAAGGGTTGGCTGAGGAGAGATGGAAGGTTATGTGTCCGCATGGTAGAAGATTTAGTAAGAAAAGTTCTGGAAGAAGCGCATCGCTCTAAGTTGACTATACATCCAGGCGGGGATAAGATGTACCAGGATATGAGGCATATTTTCTTTTGGCCTGGGATGAAGAAGGATGTGGCAGAGTTTGTCTCTAGATGTATCATTTGCCAGCAAGTTAAGGCCGAGTCGAAAAAGCCCGGTGGGCTATTGCATCCTCTGGACGTTCCGCTATGGAAGTGGGAGAGTATCTCCATGGACTTTATTGATGGGCTTCCAAGGTCAAGGAAAGGGAATACGAGCATTTGGGTTATTGTGGATAGACTTACGAAGAGTGCTCATTTTATTCCGGTGAAGAGCAAGAGGACAGCATCTTGGCTAACGTCTGTATATCTTCGTGAGATTGTGAGACTTCATGGAGTCCCTTCTAGTATTGTCAGTGACCGCGACCCAATCTTTACAAGTCAGTTCTGGAATAGCTTGCAGGAGGCCTTGGGCACGAGGTTGAATCTGAGTACTGCTTATCACCCACAGACGGACGGTCAAACCGAAAGGGTGAATAGAGTACTCGAGGATCTGTTGAGGCTTTGTATTCTGGACTTTGGTGGTACTTGGGAAGACCATCTTCCACTTGTTGAGTTTGCATATAATAACAGTTATCAGGCAAGCATAGGGATGGCACCATTTGAAGCTCTATATGGGAGGCCATGCAAGTCACCTACATGTTGGTGGGAGACTACAGATAAGCTCATACTTGGGCCTGATATGATCAGAGATACATCTGAGAAGGTCGAGTTGATTAGAAGACGGATGAAGGCGGCCCAAGACCGACAGAAATCCTATGCTGATAAGCGAAGATCTGATTTGGAGTATGATGTAGGGGATATGGTTTTCGTGAAGGTTTCTCCTTTGCGGAATGTGGTCCGATTTGGAGCCGTTGGGAAGTTAGCCCCGAGATTTGTTGGACCATTCCCCATTGTTGAGAGGATCGGGCAGATGGCTTATAGAGTGAAGTTGCCCGAAAGGCTTGCCGGAGTACACAATGTTTTTCATGTCTCACATCTCCGGAAGTGTTTGCATAAATCAGCAGAGATTGTGGAGCCAAGTGTTTTGGAAGATGTGGAAGTGGAGAAAGAAGCTACCTTGAGGAGAGCTCCGATTCGTATCTTGGGAACGGAGACCAAGAAGCTAAGGAATCGAGAGGTCAAGTTGGTGAAGGTTCAATGGGGTAAAGCCGAAGAAGACGCAACTTGGGAAACCGAGGAGAAGATGCGTGGGCTTTATCCATTCCTTTTTGAGGGTACACTCTCAATCTCTTTCCTTTTGTTAGCATATCTTTCTCTTTGCTACCCATATTTATCTAGTTTAGCGTGTTAATCTTGTCATGAGAACCTTAGGTAGAAACCCTTTGGATGAAACATGTGTTTGAGACATGTTATGTTTGATGGTTGCAAGTGGTTGCAAGTGTTTGCAAGTGGTTACTCGTGGATGCATGATACACATTAGGCACTAGATCGGCTCGCACACTCCTCATATTGCATGTGCATGAGTGTTTATGCTTATTCTTGGATGAAATTTGTATGCCATCACCTGGATGTTGCATATGGATGTATGATTGAGCACGCATGTAGATATTATACATTATGTTAGGGATTTGCATACATATGGATACATTTCACTAACATATTTTGCATTGATCTTTGCATTAGATAAGTACATATACACACACTTTTGCATATGTTCATACATCATTTAGAATCTTTTAAGGACAATGATTGCTCGTGGATGATGCTTTTAGTAGATGGATGATTGGATGGTAGGATACGTTCTTCCTAACTTGAAGATTTCGGGGACGAAATCCTTTAAGGAGGGGAGAATGTAACAACCCGTATTTTCAATAACCTGTTATAACATAAATCGAGGCAGAATTTAATTCTAAAATCTGAATCAGGGGAAACGGGCTATGCCATTGCGTTCGTCTCGGAAAAATACGCGAAATAGAGTCCGAGTTTTCGAAAATCGGAGTCCGTATGACCCAGTTAAGGCCCGTTGAAGTTTTCAGAAATTTCCATGTTAAAAACAGATTTAAATTTAAAATTAAAAACAAGGATTAAGGCTAACTGGCGCAGGCGGGAAAATTCCCGCCAGGACCCGCATGTCGACAGGCCTGTCGACAGGGTCCCCAGGGTGTCGACAGCCCTGTCGACAGCCCTGTCGACAGCCCTGTCGACAGGGGGTAGCCGGGCAGTTTTGCCTGGTGCACCATTTCTGATTTGGGCTTGATTGGGTGGCTTGGTTCTAGAGAATTCCGAAATCTGACGGACCTAAACTAACCTAGGGTTAATCCTAGGGCTAAAAACACTCTAATCTTCTATAAATAAGACCCTAATCCTACCCTAAAACCTCATTATTCAATCTAGCAACCAAACTATGTCAAATTGAATTCTCAAATGGCCTCCACTTAAAAACCCTAGCCTCCAACCTCTTCATAAATCATTCCTATGAAGATTATGATGTTCATACAAGCATTTCTAAGTTGTATGAATGATCATTAGCTTGCATACATCATCAAGTTGCAAGTTTTATTTGCTAAGCTAGAGTTTTTGGGATTTTTGTTAATTGGAGCTTTGTTTTGGGTTTTTATATGCTTGCATAAAGGGCTTCTCAAATCTTTATTAGTGGATTTGTGTCTTCATAATATTTGTAAGCCCTCTTACCTTCATTTTAGAAACTCTAAAGTTAATATGTGATGAAAGTTGGGATTTATGCATGTTTAATAAGTTATGCACGCTTATGCGAGTTCACTATGCTATGTTATGCATGTTTAATAAGTTATGCATGCTTTTGTGAGTTCACTATGCTATGTTATGCATGTTTAATAAGTTATGCATGCTTATGCGAGTTTACTATGCTATGTTATGCATGTTTATTAAGTTATGCATGCTTATGCGAGTTCACTATGCTATGTTACACATGTTTGATAAGTTATGCATGTTTATGCAAGTTCACTATGCTAAGTTTCGCAAGTTTGACAAGTTATGCATGTTTATGCAAGTTCACTATGCTAAGTTTTGCAAGTTTGACAAGTTATGCATGTTTATGCAAGTTCACTATGCTAAGTTTTGCAAGTTTGCTAAGTTATGCAAGTCCAACATGTTATGCATGTTTATTATGATTCATCATGTATGTTGTGCCAAGTTCCCTCTTCCTATCCTTTATGCGTTATGACGAATATGTAAGCGATGGAATGACGTTGGGGGGTTTGGGTAAAACTTAAAATACATGAAAATATAAGATTGGGAATTTACCTATTAAGTTAGGTCTACCCCTTGGGAATTTACCTATTAAGTTAGGTCTACCCAAGTATTTGTTAAACTTGTAATTATGTTTTGAAATTAAAGTGGACATGACACTTAGAAAACATAAGTGTGGCCAACTCGAGGTTGGGTTGAGTTTGTAGCATAAACCTACCCGGAACCGACCGGCTTAACTAGTGGCTACAAGCGATAGGACCCAATGTGAGTAGTTGGTCATGTTGCACGTGAGACCCGAGGTTAGACTAAGTTGTGGTGTAAACCTACCCGGACCCGCCCGGCCTAACTAGTAACCACAACAAGGTCTAATGTGAGAGGTTGGGTGCATTAAATTAATTAATGCCTCATGATTAAGGTTAAGTCATGGCCCACTAATACTTAACCAATTTTGGGGAATACAAGGGATTAAATGGGGTTAAGTGGTGAACTGTTGGTTACACTTAGCTAATTTAATCCATGATTAGTGAGGGGTTAAACCACACTTAACCCTCTTAGAAAACCCTAGCAACGTGGTCTGTTCCAGCAGTAATCCCAGTTGGGTATCATTCACAACCCTAGAGGACTAGGCTAGGGCGGGGGCACGATTACTGGACGGATGTAAGCGACCAAAGCGACAGATGAGTGGTACAGCGGTGCGGGTCCAGGCGGGCTACGGACGTGCACGTAGTCCGGTGTTGGACAAACTCGAGGCACGGGTACCAGTAGGTTTAGACTGTGCAATATTGCTTAGGTGTCTGGGGTTGACACCCGAGGGCTTGATACACCCAAAGGTGGACCCAGCACAGTCTGACTACAACCATAGGTGGGCCGTATGGGCACCAACACTTAACGTGTTAGGTTTATAGGGAGCCGATCGACTAGACCGTTGGGCTGGACCTTGTATTAAGGTCACTTCATGTTACTGGGCCAAAGTTTTGGGCTGAGGGATCAATACCTGTTATGTTAGTTTGCTAGTACACTGTGGTGCAAAGCTTAATCTTCTTTATGTGATAACACCTTTATCTATTGCTAGTATGTTCATCTCAGTTTCCATCATGATGTTAGCTTTATTAGTTTATAGACTGATCGTAGTAGGGTTTACCAGTCTTTTTGACTGACCTGTTTTCTTTCGCTTCTTTTCTTCCGTTTCCTCCCCCCCCCCAGGTTCTCAGGGAGGGAATAGTGGTGCTTAGCTTGGATCGCTTAGCTTGGATCGCTTGCTTGTTTGCTGGATAGCTCATGTATGCCTGGACATTGAGCTCGCTATGGTTTATCATCTTTATTTTGGGGATAGCACTATGTATTTCAGTATTTCTGTTTATGATGTACTAGACATGTTTATTTTGGCAGTTGACTTTATGATGTACTAGACTTGTTTTGAGATGGTTTGAGATATTCCACTGTTTACTCTGTTTTACATATGTATTTATGTTCTTGTTCTGCCTTGATATATCATTATGCATGCTTACCCAGTTCTAACGCCCCCCAGAAGCTAGTGCCCCCGAAAGAGTGACCCTAGCGGAGGTGGGGTGTTACACAACACCAGCTCTTGGTATGTGTGTTTCGTCTTCGGGTGGTGAAGGATAAGAGAGCGAAGATTAGCAGGACGAAATGGTGGAAACTCAAAGGAGATGCTTCACGGGTGTTTAAAGATAGAGTGATGGGAGAAGGGGCTTGGAATGTAGAAGGAGAAGCAAATGTCATGTGGAATGCGATGGCATCTTGCATTTGGGGAGTCCCTAATTAGGTATTTGGGATAACAAGAGGGAGCAAGCGAGAACCAAAGGGTTCGTGGTGTTGGAATGACGAGGTGCAAAAGGCTATCAAAGAGAAGAAGGTATGCTACAAATGCATGCAGCACTATAGAAGCGAAGAGAACATAAACAGGTACAAAGTGGCAAAAAAGACTGCAAAGAAAGCAGTGAGTGAAGTAAGGGGACGAGTGTACGAAGATTTGTATCAAAGGCTAAGTACAAAGGAGGGTGAAAAAGACGTTTACAAAATACCTAGGATACGCGAGACGAGGACAAGGGACTTCAATCAGGTTAAATGTATTAAGGATGAGAATGATAGACTTTTGGTGAAGGATGATGAGATAAAGAATAGGTGGAGAGAATACTTTGATAAGCTTTTCAACGAAGAAAGCGATAGCTCTTCGATCGAGTTGGAAGACTTTGCCGACAGCACCAATAGACATTTTGTGCGGAGATTTCAAGAAGTTGAGGTAAAGGGGGCATTGAAGCGGATGAAATCAGGCAAGTCGGTAGGGCCTGATGACATTCCTATTGAGGTGTGGAGATGCTTTGGAGATGCTGGGATAACATAGCTAACTAAGTTGTTTAATAATATTTTCAAATCAAATAAAATGCCGGATGAATGGAGGAGAAGCATTATAGTTCCAATCTTCAAGAATAAAGGAGATATTCAAAGTTGCACAAACTATAGAGGAATTAAGCTTATGAGTCATACAATGAAGCTTTGGGAGAGAGTTTGCGAGCAGCATTTGAGGAGATTGACAAGTGTCTCTAGGAACCAATTTGGCTTTATGCCTGGAAGGTCAACCACTGAGGCGATTTTCTTGGTTAGACAACTTATGGAGAGATACAGGGAGCAGAAGAAAGATCTCCACATGGTTTTTAATGACTTGGAGAAAGCTTATGACAGAGTGCCGAAGAGGGTTATGTGGTGGGCGCTAGAAAGGAAGAGAGTGTCATCAAAGTATATTACCCTTATCAAGAGGGGGTTGTTACTAGTGTTAGAGCATGCGATGGTGAGACCAGAGACTTTCCAATTAACATAGGGTTACATCAAGGTTCGGCTTTGTGCCCCTATATTTTTGCATTATTGATGGACGAAATCACAAAAGATATACAAAGGGAGATTCCTTGGTGTATGCTCTTTGCCGATGATGTTGTGCTGATTGATGAGAGTAGAATAGGAGTTAATCGACAACTGGAGTTGTGGAGGGAGACCTTGGAATCAAAGGGTTTCAGGCTTAGTAGAACTAAAACAGAGTATATGAAGTGTGAGTTTAGTGGTGTCAGGTCAGATGACGAAGATGTCACCCTAGCCGATAGAGTAGTACCCAAGAAGGAGTCGTTTCGATACTTAGGATCTATGTTGCAGTTTGATGGGTAGATTGATAAGGATGTTAGTTTTAGAATTCAAGCAGGATGGGTGAAATGGCGACTAGCATCTTCCATTATCTGCGATAGGAAGATTCCTCAGAAGCTTAAAGGAAAGTTTTATAGGACAACAATCAGACCCGCAATGTTATATGGTGCAGAATGTTGGCCTACTAAGAGGCAACACGTCCAGAAGATAAGTGTAGCAGAGATACGGATGCTGCGCTGGAGTTGTGGGCATACCAGACGAGATCGGATTAGAAATGAGGATATTCGGGAAAAACTTGGAGTTGCACCTATTGAAGAGAAGTTAGTCCAACACCGCTTGAGATGGTTTGGACATATCAAAAGTAGACTATACGATGCAGCTGTGCGCGTTGGAATTATAGGCCGCACAGAAGGCCCAAAGAGAGGTAGAGGTCGACCTAAAATGACATGGGAGGAGATAATAAAGAGAGATTTACGTAATTGGAGTATATCTGAAGAGCTGATAGTGGATAGGAGGGCATGGAAGTTGGCAATCCATGTACTAGAACCTTAGGTTTTTTTTAAGACTTTATTTCACTTTTGTTGAACCTTTTTACTTTTTTTCATTACTATTTTAGACTTTATTTTACTTTAATTGAACCTTTTATCTGTTTGGTTATTTTAAACCCTTATATATATTATTATCATTATTATTTCTTTTATTTTTATTTTATTTTTGGGTTCCATATCTAGCCAACCCCAACTTGTTTGGGATATATGGCTTTGTTGTTGTTGTTGTTGTTGTTGTAATTTGAAGGGGTAATCTAGGAATATTGAGTAGTGTGAAATAATACGTTTGTGTAGCCCCTTAACAATTTTTCAAAGAGTGGAGTGTTTTTAAAAAAGACCCCCCTTAACAATAGTTGGAGTGTCAATAACAACACCCATTGAAAAATGTAATGAAAAGAAAAAGAGTAATATATCGAATTAGACACTTGATAGCGTACAAAAGAACAAATAAGGTGTATGATTAAGAACAAGTTGTTATAATGCAAATAATAAGAAGAAAAGATGTTAGTATTATAAAAGATTTATGACAAGGTAATATAGCTCCAGATTAAGATTGTCATAAAAAGTAAGTAAGAAAAGATGAGAATAGTATCATAATAAAAGAATAAGACTAGAATAAGAAAGATAAGAGAATTAAGCGCATGAGAAAAATATTTAGATCTACGGTTTAATAAGAAATGTGAGATGTATTTGGAGTAGTCCAAAGAGAATGTTCAGGAACTTCTAACGATGTAGACTACATCAGAGCATGTTGATCTCACGAGACATGTTTATAGCAGCATTCTCGGTCAGTCAAGATATGATGATCTCCAAAAGATCGTGACCCGCCATGCTGAAGATAGGAACTGTAGGCTTTAAAGCGAGGATACCCCAAGGATGACCCTCCGATGTAGGCAACAATTAGGCGATCCATTTGAGGTAGGTCTGTAGATTCCATTAAGAGGGTATGCCTTGAAGGCATTCATACTAAGGGCACTCAAAAGGCCTATAGGCGACTTTAGGATATGGTGGTCTTAGTGGTTAGGACCAATAAAAGGATAGTTACTGCCAGATGTTTTTTATCGTCATCCAATAGTGAGTATAAGAAGATATAGGTTAAAACCATAGGACAATGATCTTTCACTATTGGGACACTGTATAAGGTGGAAACACAAATTATTTGCATGGTTTGTTTGTTTTATGGAAATGCCTTAATTCATTGGAGAGTTTTCCACCAGTATAGGTGTGACTGGGTAGAACCTAGCCATGCTAGAAAGCGACAACCTTGTTTAACATCTATAGGCCTTTGTTATGCCTTTTTCCATATTATTGAAAATCCCATATTGAGTTTCGTATGAACCTCGTTCGTGTCGTTAATTAGTCGAACTCATAGAAAAAATATAATGATCACATGTAGATCTTTGATTTATACATCGGATGATACATTGTGGATGTCCGAGCATTGGAGAGTCCAACACAGACACAGTTTCATGTTTTCTTGGTAGGCAACGAAACATCTATATCGTAGGCCTTGCATAATAGTTCGCTACAGAAGTTGTAACAACACTTTTTGTAGAGATTGATGGAACCCATCGAGGATGGTACTATGGGTAGTATTGGGCATATAGCTACATATATATTATTAGATGTCTAATGAGGAGTCGATGAGTAAGATTTACGCATAGAGTGAGAGTATTATAAATCCAAATAGCATAATAAAAAGTAAATCAAAGGTAGAATGATATATGTAGTGTTATTCTTAAAAAGCATAATTTGTCCATCCATTAGAATTTTAATTCTGACCCCCTTCTCATAACAAACATGCAGGTTAGACAAATGACATACATTCTCCATCATAGAGACATTTGCTTAGTCAGTGTCGTTATCATGGTAAATATTAACTTATTATCACATTTTATTTAGTTCAGCTATGAGAAGTTTATATGATTTCTGAAATATTTATCTTTTCCCTTCTGTAGGATACTAAACAACCAATTCGTGTTTCAGAGGACTTGTATTTTAGCATTTAGCGAAAAATCCGGACTCGTTGGAATTTGGGTTGTTACATAATCCCTTGCATTCACTTATGTAATCGCATCTAATTTGTATACATTCAATTTTTGCAACCATCAGTGTCATTGCGCAAAGTGTATCACATAATGAAATATTTGAATGTACAGAAATTTCTAAATGGTGCCTCCTATATAAATGCTCTTTTCTTTAAAAAAATTCTTTTCAAAATATAATGCAAACATTCTAAATATACTTGTAGTTCCACATGAATGCAATATTTTAAAAATCGAAATAGCTTTCATCCAATTTTCCCATATTTCTATAAAATAAAAGCATAATCATACCAATTTTGGCATTCACAACCATATTACATAACTCTTAATATTTAAATTCAGAAAAGATTAATCTTCCAAACTCCATTTCTTATGTTAGAACAAGATAGGAAATGAGATTCTACATTTTCCACTTCACTTTTATGCACCTCTTTCTCACACTTGAATTTTTTCTCAGGGCTTTACCATATATCCTATTTTTCCCAAGCACGTACTACATAAGAAAAAAAATTATTTTTAAATTTTTCCAAAATTTTTATGAAAGAATTTCTTTTTTGCTTCAAGTTTTTCATTTCTTATTACTGTAACCCTCCTTTTCGTTTATATTTAGATTTATCATTTTCCTTTTTAATTTCACTTTTTTGTTAACCTCTTAATAGTTATACCCATTATTTACCTTTTTTTAGTGTGATCGTTACAGAAAAAGAAAAGTTTAATAATAAGCGTTGATTTTTACTACACCCAATTCACAACACATATATTCGGATACTTACTACATAAAGGGAAGGAAACACAAAAACTATTTTATGTTACATATATGAAATATTAAACTTGATTTTAGCTCAAAAACTGCTCCCAAGACATTTTGAGAACCGCTCCCAATGATTTCTCACACTTTATTCTCTTAGACCCCCCTCTCCCGATCAACCTCCAAGATAGTATGTATCTGCTATTGGGCCCCTCAAATCCAAAATCTAATTGGTCTCCTTACCCAGTCCTCGGGACTGAACCTTACCTATTGCCTCATCCCCAATGAGTGAGTCCTAGATATAATAATTGGTCTATTTCTTACTTCACCATGAAGTGATATAACAGGTTTTAATCTATTCTACAAATTCAATCATTACCTTTAATTCTTGTCATATTTGAAAGACGACTACTTGGAAGACATCCTTACTAAATTTCATTTTTCTGAACCCGTGTATACCTTTCCGTGCATTTTTAGTGTTGACAATATCTTACTTTCCTTTCTTGAATTCATTATTAAAGCTTTTTACAATTACTATCTAAAAATTGTAAAGTTCCACCTTAATGACAAATTTTTTGTCCACTCGCATACGGAGATAATCCTTCCAGGCACCACCTAGTGTCCTATGCACACTACGAACATCCTTTATCACCGTTCCCTTCACCGCTTACTCAGAAGCTAATTCTCTTCTACTTTTTACTTACAAGTATGGTTTGATGTTTATTTTTTTTTTCCAAAAGTTTATTCATTCTGCTAAACCCTTCTATTTTTTTTTCAAAACACTCCTTAAAAGTTAAATACTAGAGTAGATAGGATTAACTACTACCTACTCATTTACCATGGTCAATCCATTATTAATTTTTTTTAAAAATAGGTATGCACTTTAAGGTGTTGAAGATACATATTATTACTATTATACTTCTGCCTAAGAAGAATTATTAAGAGTAAGTTTCAATGAATCTTTTATAAGGAGGATTTAGCATTTTGCTTAAAATAACAAGAAAACTTCATTCTTTTCATTTGTTTGTTGAAACAGGTAGCATAAATATGTTACTTTGCTTATATTTTGTACACCTGTTTTACTACATATTCCTTGTTACTTTTACAAAATACAATTGTAGATACATAAAAACTTAACTTATAGTTCTTCTTATCCGAATGAATTAAAGTGTATCATAACCAATCTAGCTTACTCATGGATTTTTTTATTTTTGAATTTATGTAGTCATTTATGGCTTTAATTACACAATTCTAAACATTCTTCTATAAAGTACTACAATATTTCAACTTCTTTCGAGTTCAATAAAATAGAGTTTTAGAGATTTAATTTCAAAATTTGTAGCATTCCTTTCCACTTATTTTATCTAAATCCTTAAAACATATATATGTTTCTCAAAACAAAACTACTTTTTGACAAAAAATTTATTTTTATGCGATTCTCTACCTTTATTAAATAAATATTCTAAAATTGCAGATTTTTAGATTTAAAGCTCATGAACTTCAAAAATCTTTTAGTTTCTGAGTTTTTAAAAATCCAATGATAGGGACAGGCTCAAAATGAGTTTCCAAATTCCCTTTCTAACCTAACTTAATTTGAGAAGTCAATTTCTTGAGAACTGTTCATTTTTGTATCGAAACCTGCTTCTAATACATCCGTGCATAATATATACGCCTAATTAATTTCTCTTCGCTTCTAAGGCACTACTACCTGACCCACAAATGTGAAATAATTCCAAATTACTAGACACTTAAAATGTGGACACCTGACATAGCATCAAGCTTTATGCACATCATATCCTATGGTCACTCTAGGACCAACTATTCTTGAGTTCTCGTAATCCTAACCTTTATGTACAAAATCAATCCCAAAAACTTTACATATGTCATTCCTATTTAAAAGTGGGTCTCTCTATGGATCTTGGTACAAATAATACAGTTATATTTAAAAATATAAATGCATTCACTTAGTATCTATTTAGGACCACAAAACATATGTTTTGATACCAAATGTAGCAACCCAAACCCCAATGGGCCTGGATTTCTCACAAAACACTAAAATCCAAGTCCATTGAAGCTCGAAGTGGGTATTTAGTATCCTGCAAATAGGAAAAGATGGATATATCAGAGCTCAAGTAAATAACTCACAACCGAAATGATTAAAATACAATAATAAGTAAGTACTTACCAAGGAAATGATATTTTCTAAAACAAATGTCTCTAAGCTAAATAATTTACACATACTAACATATAAGTTGTTATAAGGAGTTGAAACTAATGTTCTCGTGAATGAAAAATTATTATTTTAAACATAACACTACATATAACATTCCATTTCCATTTTAGTAGTATTAGGTTATAATATTCTCTCCTTTTTTCTTAAATCGTACCCATCCAGTGCCAAATAAATTAAACTTAATAATCAATATATATGTAGCTACATTCCCTTGGATCACCTTGGTACTAGATACTACCTATAGTACCTTTTGCATCCTCCTCGATAGGAACCATCATATCGCCACGAGAGTTCTATAACTACATCTGTAAAGGACAATTTTGTTAAGCCTACGATATAGATGTTTCGTTATTCGATAAGAAAACATGGAACTACATCTACAATAGACCACTCTAATGCCTAGACTGCAGATATCCAATATGTACCACTCAGTGCACATAATGAGTATTCACACGTAATCACTACTAAGGCCTACTTGGTACAGATCTCAGTTGGGAGTTTACTAGATCTGTAAAGGAAAACCTCGTTAGGCCTACAAAAACAAACTAAGCAACCAAATTGTATTGCCACCTCATCCAGTGTCTTGATCGTGAAATATCACAAGACTATTGGTCTAACCCAAATCTTCTCATGTACTCTATTGACTATTGATGAGAGGTATTCGAATGACTATTACCATATGAGTCCTGACCACTAAACCTGCTCCTAGAGTGAGGCACCGCACGATTCCTCAGAACATCCATCAACTTTTTGACCGCATATAAAGGCTATCTTCATTGGGTCTACAATACAAATACAATCAAGGCATGCCCTCTGGTGGATATTAAAGACTAGACTCCAATGGATGGCTTCACTATGCCTACATCAGAGCCATCTTGCAGTATCCTCCACGTCTCTTTTGAAGTCACTTATTTCCTATTCCAAAGTGTGTGCAATGGTCTACTTTTTTAGTCCTTACACCCAGATTTCATATGGACTGCTCCAAACGAATCTTGTGAGATTATTGTCATAGTCTCACCGTCTTATTAGACCTTATGCCCAATCTTTTCTTATGCATTTTTTTCCTTTTGCATTTACCCTTTTATTGTGACTGTAAATTCACTTTTATTTCTCTTACTATTATATGACAGTCCTACTTCAAAACTATGCTTACATATCATAAATTGTTCATCATAAAAATTAATGCATCTATTTATTTATCCACCTTCCAAAGGAAAATATTAACTATTCCCATTATACACTTTTGTAGCCCTATTAAGTATTTAACTTAATTAATACATCTATTTCTTGTAACTTACTTGCTAAATTCTTTTTTTTCTTACAGCCATTGCAAGTTTAATTATAGAAAGTTAATTATATTCCATTCGGTTGGTTGCCAAAACGTTAATAAAATCCATTTCTATGTTTTATTATAAAACTATCCCATAAGCAGTAAATAGTAATTACAAGATATTTCATTTTCCCCTTCATTGCTAGATTGTGGAAAATAGAGTACCATCTATATTTTGCACTAATTCCACTTTCTTTGCTTTTATTCTTGTAATCACCTTTACCGTACTTTTTCGAAAAATTAAATTATGGAAATATACATTTAATCCAACCAACCGACTAAGCTATTATTAACTTTCAATTATGTTTATATATTAAATTCTCCTTTTTATTTCATTTTGTAAGTTTGAAATTTTACTATAGTATTTCCATATCTAAGCTTATGCCCTTACCTATAATTCTTCAGCCTAAGATTACCTTTTTTAATTCTACTCCATTTAAATGACATTTGCATATAAGTAAAGTTTTCTTAAGATTTATATTTGGATACAATTTACTTGCATAAACTAATTACCACGATTTAATCCAAGTATGTCAATAACCATTTAATGGTTACAATAGTAATTAAACGATGTTATCTACCGTTACCTAAAAGATATGTTATTTGAATCCACTCACCTGGAAAAAGCACTCAAAGTTCCCAATCTGATTCAAGTCCAATTCTATTATCTATAACCTTCTACCCTGCTTGGATCCATAAAATGGAATTTGCATGGATTCATAAATATGAATCTAAATAAATAAAATAAACTAATAAGAAAACCAAGTCTATAAAACTTACCTCATATGGACGACTTATTTTGATCAGTCTCTTCTCTAAACCTGCTTTTTCTTCCTCCAATTTGTAAATCAGAAAGCCTAAATATAAAATATATATTTTCTAAAGAATTGGAGGAGAAAGAAAAGTGATAAGGCTTCCGGAACCATTAAGAAAAATATAAGTTTGAACGCTAGCCCCGCACATTTATTTATAGAAAGCCAAAATCACATTGTCCATTCATCTAAAAAGATTAAAATCCTTTTAGTTAAACACCCATCAGTACGTATTTTCAAAACTCGTTCAGGTCCATCTAACCTATTAACAGGTCGACTTGACTATTGCTTAGGTTGATCGATGGTGTAATAACCTGGAAATCTGGGCCAATTTAAAAAATTTATTTTGGAAATTTTAGTGAATTTTGAATATTTAAAATAGATTATTTTAAATAATAACGACGGGAAATTTATTTTGAATGGAATTCGAACGTATATATTCGTTTGAATCGACGATAGAATATAAATATTTATTTATAATTATAAAAGGAATAGAAAATGGCGCGGTAGTTCGATAATTCGATTTCAAAATTCAAATGAATGTACAAGATTCGAAATAAACCGAATTTTAGTGAAACCAAAAATATTAGAATCTTTTTGAGAATATCTTTCCAATGAATCCAAAAAATTGAAATTTCATAGCGGGAATCAAAAGATACGTCCAGTTGAAAATTCAGAATAGTTGCTATGGAATTTTGGCCCTTAAAAATAGAAATTTTGCAAACGACCTCGGTTTTTGACGAAACCAATTTTGTTGGATCCGTGATGTCAATTTATTGCTAGGTTCCAAAATTTGTAATTTTTCGAACGAATATGTGAGCGTGGCAAAGAAAACGCGTTTGGCCGGTTTCAATTGATTTTAATCGACTGGAAAATGGCCATTTTACAAACGATCTCGGAGTTTGACGAAATTTATTTTGTTAGGACCGTATCGTCAATACGAAGCTAGAAAATATTTTTCAGGGATTTTTAGAGTCCGTATGTGACCTCAATGAATTGAAATGCGCGTTCAAAGTCAATATATAGAGTTATATTTTGATTTTGATGAAAACTGATCGAAACGATCGAATCAGCTTACGATACATATTCCATTATGTTCGAAATGGGGGTAATTAGCTATGGACGACAGTCATTGGGTTTGATTTCGAGTTCGAATGTAAAAGTTACTTTTTTGGAAAATTAATATTAAACTATTATATATTTTATTTAAAACCCCCTTCTTCCTCCTATTTCAAGTCAACCCCTTCCATTTGTTCTCGTTCAGATCGAAACTGATTAAAAAAACTGAAAATAAGATCGTGCCTCCATGGATGTCGACGCCGCTGGACCCTCCACCAGCCCCACCGCCTGGCCGCCTCCACTTCCCCTCTCCTCCGCCGCTCCTCTCTCCCTTTCCCCCCGTTCGTGACCCCAAAAACCATAACCGCCTCCACCGCAGGTCCGCCCAGCCTCGAAGCCACCGCCTTGCACCGTCATGTCCCCACCAGCGAAACTCCTCCTCCCTCCCGAACAAACAATGTGAGTTTTAATTTTATTTATGTTGTTAAAAATTCGATTTTTGGTATGAGTATTAGCGAATAAAACATGATTTTTAAGTATAGGAAAGATTGAATTTTTATATACATCAAGAGAAGGTTTTATCAACATAAAGTTCATGTTTTATATAGATAAAGTTTAGATTTTTATCATAAAGAAAAATACGATTTTTAATCATATGAAGTAGCGAAGAAAAATATAATTTTTTCCATGTATGTAGCAAAGTAAAAATATGATCTTAATTTGTTTTAAAAATATGGTTTTCATATGCTTAGCACAATAAAAATTCGATTTTTATCTATGGAGAGTAGCGATAAAAATGTATAGAGCGATATAAAAATATAATTTTTATCCATGGAGTGATAATATAAAAATGTGATTTTTATATATGTAGTTGCTACGGACAATGAAATTGACAAAAGGCGAACACCCCGAAGATTTCTACATATGAAGAGTCGCTGTGTTTGGTTTAGCTAGTCGGTGAGAACTCCTCGCCTTTAATTTATTTCTAGTTTGAAATATATACTAGGATGCAGATGGTGTTTAGTAGCACCCGACACCCGTCGTCCACAGACCATGGATGACTTGTTTGTTTGGTTGCTATGTTGTGAAATTTGATTGTGTGATGTAGAATAAAATAAAATATTTTATAGTGGAAAATATTTTATGGTTAAAAATATAATTTTTAACGTGTGTATAAAATAAATATTTATAAACAAATCGGACAATTTGTTTATATACACTGATTTGACTGATATTGATTGGGATGATAAATTTTACACATCGCCCAACTGCAAAAATAAAATCTGTGTTTGTCGATTTGAATCCCCACACGGGTGTTGGGATTATATTTGGCGTAAACTAATCCCAATTATTTAGTTGTATGTTGATCGACTGGTCGACAGACTGTGTAAGCGTTAATTATTTATATTTATTGCTTATGCAGTTGTGTGGTGCACTTTGGATGATGGTTGATTATTTATCGTTGCTATTATATACATATGTTGTATGGAATCCATATAATTAACATTATATGGTAATTGATTGGGCCTCATTCCAATTAGGAAAATAAAGAATATTATAAAATGTTGATTTATGTGTTGACAATACTCATTTGTTAAGATTAGTCATGTGTGGAAAGAAATATAGATTCATGTGTTGAACAAAATATTTTAACAATAAAATTTACATCTTTATCATATATAAAATTAGAAACTAACTGGAAAATAGTTAAGATGAGTGGTCTCCTGGATATTGATCTGATGTTGGTTTCGGCCTTCAGGGTTAATATTTAGGGAATTGCGGCTCTTGCTAATTTACAGTTGGAGTCTGATTAAAAATTAAACGATAGGAATCATAATTTTATAAAATATATTAAATAACGAGAATAGGCACGTGTTGACAGCACTCATTTGTTGAGATTAGTCACGTGTTGAAAGAAATTCAGATTCATGTGTTGAATAGAATAAATATTCATTTGTTGAATAGGATAACGAAGTTATTGAAAAATATAAAGCCGTGTTGATTAGAGATGCGCTATTTTGACGCGAACAATATTTATATCGATTATATTCGTTTTTATAATGAATATTGAAAAGAGATTTAAAAATCGAATATTTAGAAAATGAATTCGAAATGAATTCGAATTGAAAAGAAAAGAAAATGAATTCGAATTGAATAAAATATAAAATGAATTCATATTTAATAGAATATAAAATGAATTCGAGTTGAATAGAATATAAAACGAATTCGAATTGAATAGAACATAAAATGAATTCGAATTTAATTGAAAAGAAAATGAATTCGAATTGAATAGAATATAAAACGAATTCGAATTGAATAGAACATAAAATGAATTTGAATTGAATAGAATATAAAATGAATTCGAATTGAATAGAATATAAAATGAATTCGAATTGAATTGGAAAAAAAATGAATTCGAATTGAAACGAATTCAAATCGAATTGAAAACGAACTGAAATTGAATTGAAATCGATTTGAATTGAAATCAAATAGAAATGAATGTAAAAAGAATTTATAATGGAAAATTCAATTTTGATTTGAATTTGAAAAGGAAGTTGAAATCGTTTTGAAAACGAATTTAAAACGATTTATAAAATACGTTTTAAAAGGGAAATTGTAACACCCCGTATTTTCTGTGAACGTATAAATAACAAATTAAAGTATACTTAATTTTTAGGAGAAGAATTAAGGGAAACGGGTTGCGCCATTGCATTCGCCTCAAAATTCTGCTTGAGATAGAGTCCAAATTTGCGTAAAACGGATACCGTATGAAGGAGATATGGACGAACGAAGTTAGGCAGAAAAACCGAAAACGGACCAAAAATGCACTGGCGCACTTGTAAAGTGCGCCAGCACAAAAATACACTGGCGCGCTTGGGAAGTGCGCCCATGTGGAGCCATAAACCTGCACAGGGTTCTAGAGAGTTCTAATGACGATTTTTGATGTGCTGGACGAACCTGATGGCTTCTAGGGTGATCTAATGGTTCTGAAACACTCTCTACACCTATAAATATGTGATTAACCTAACCCTAATTCATAGAATATTGTCTATGACACCATTATGCTACCAAACTCTCTCTTAAACCCTAGCCGCCGCCTCTAAATCTAATCTCAAGTGTTCATTCACAATTCAAATTAAAGTTTAGAGCTGCAACAACAATCGAAGAAGATTAATCAGCGTTTCTGCATCAAATTCGATTTGTAATCCTTTTCTTTAGCCACGAAAGGCAAGTATAGTTATTTTCCGATATAAACGTTAATTATGATTGTGGCATGAATTGTAAATCTGAATCTGAGGTTATGTATGTTCTGTTCTGTTTAGATCTATCTTATTCTGTATCTCTTTCTTCTTCCTGTTCTATAGCCAGGCTACTACGAGCCTGCGCCAAATCTCATAAGAGATTAACGCACGAACGCTAAATTTTGGGACAAATAATGAATAATGCATAATTGGACATGAAACTGTTTCCTATGAGACTATTGCCTATGACTATGATTCACGCCTATGAGACTATTGCCTATGACATTGAATAAGAAACTATTTTGATTTGTCGCCCATGACTATTGTAGTTAGTTTCTTACGCCTATTCCCTTAATGATACTAGATCTCATATTTAGTATGTAACTTTGCTAGTTTATTCCCATTCACTGTTATGTACATCGAGCCTAGTGGGGCCATTATCATTGTATTTGGTTCATTATTTCATGCCTATTCTTTCTTGTGCTTATCTCCTATTCCTTTTTCTAGGGCCATTTCATGTGTACTTAGAGAACTTGTTGAAACATTGGTTGTAGCTTAATTAAGTTAATAAATATGTTGGCATAATTTGAATTGGCTATGATAGAGAATGATTTACATGCATATTAGTCTTGGACAAAAATGGTAAACTAGAATATTAAATCTAGTTTTGACATGAACTGTAAATGAGAATATTAAGGCTAAGATTTGGGGCATATATTGTATTATGAATTATGACCTTGATTTAGGCATGTAAGTTTAGGATAAATCTATGATTAGGCAAGATAGGTAAATAGAGTTTTAGATATATATAATCTACTAAATCTGTTTTCTGCTAAATCCGTTAAATTGCCTAATCCGTTATCCGCTAAATTTGTTATATTGCCTAATTTGCTAGTTCTGCTATATTGCCTAATCTGCTAGATCTGTTCATCTGCTAAATCTGTCATCTGCTAAGTCTGCTGAAAATGCCTAATCTGTTATATGCTAAATCTGCTAAATTGCTTAATCTGCTAAATCTGTTAAGTCGCCTAATCTACGAAATCTGTTATCTGCTGAGTTGATATATTTAGTCTGTTGTTGACATAATCTGAATTGGCTATAGTTATGAATAATTGACATGTATATTAGGCATGGGCAAAAATGGTAAATTATTAATTAATTGGCCGCAAAGATAAACATGGCTAACTCGAGGTTAGAATGAGTTTGCGGCGTAATACTGCCCGGAACCGCCCGGCACATCCAGTGGCCGCAAACAATAGGTTCTAATGTGAGAAGTTAGTCATAACGTGCTTGAAACCCGAGGTTAGACTCAGTTTGTGGCAGAAACCTGCCCGGAACCAACCAGCCTAACCAGTAGCCGCAAACTGTCAGTCTAATGTGAGAGGTCTGGGCATTAGTATTTAATTAATGAAAATCTGAGATAAATATGATGTCTAAAACGTGTTGGGTGGATAGGGTTAAACCAACTGGACTAATGAAATTAATAAACCCGTTTCATGAATCTGTAGGCCCAGTACAAAGTTAGACAAGTCTGTAAATCTGTTAAATCTGTATGTCTGATCCGTTAGTCTGAAAAGTTATTAACTTGATTTTCTGATCTGTGAACTAGTTGACCTGAACTCTGTATGTCTGAACTTGTAAACAAGTTAATCTGAAATCTGTTAGTCTGGGGGCACAAGGTTAGGAGGGAAAAATACTTGTGTCATCTGTTGTTTGGGACCTATATTAGTCAGTAACCCTTTATGGTATCAAAACTTTGACCCAACAGTAGGTAGGATCCGGGAACGCTTACTGAACAAATTATAAGCGGTTCATTCTGATAATGGCGAGGGGTGTTGATGGTGTGTTCCAACCGGGTCATGTGCAAGCATGGATCCCGGTCTGCCTCTGAGGATATAAGACGCCGCGACATCTGTAAATAGGTCTGTGTCATTTAAAGGTTGCCACTTTGGGGAGTGATACACCTTTTTGTGGGGCTGGCACAGGGTATTTATGTATTAGGGAGTCGATCGCTTGGGGAAGGGTTTTAGGGTACACTTAGTTCTGTCTGTTTCTGTTGGTACCGTCTGTTTCTGTTGGGTGGCAACACCTGTCTGTTTTTGCGTGGTACCGTCTGTTCGGGTGGTAAAGGCCCATTTACTAGTGTACACCTAATTCTAACATTCTGTTTCCGTAGGGATTATTCTGTTTCCGTTTCTGTCTCTGTTCGGGTGGTAAAGGCCCATTACTAGCATTCTGTTTCTATACTTTCTGTTCGGGTGGTAAAGGCCCATTATTAGCATTATGTTTCTGTACCTTCTGTTAGGGTGGTAAAGGCCCATTATTCTGTTTCTGTTTAGACATTAGGGTAACACCTAATCCTGTTATACTAGTATTAGTGCAGAGAAGTGAAAAGTAATATCATCATGTTTCTTCTGTTTAACCTAAGTATATCTGTCATTCCTATTTCCTGTTATCTCTCGTCCAGTTTTATTTGCATGCCATGACATTATTATCTGTTCATAACTGAAAGTCACTGGACTTGCCAGACTTTATGTCTGACCCTTATTGTTTCGGCTCTTTTCTTCCGTCCCCCCCCCCCCCAGGTTTTCAAGGAGGGAATACTCTAGCTTGATCCGGATCTTTCTTCCTACTTGGAGTGATTGAAGTGCTTAAAGTATGGCTTGTCTTTTTCTGGCATCTTTGGTGGGGATTATGATTTTAAAGTTTTGTACTCTGATGGCTTTTGAACAAGGCTGATATATATGTACTTGAGTTTTTGATAAAGTTGTAACCAAATTGATTTCTGTCCGCTGCAATAAAGTTATAAAGTTTTTCAAGTATTATTTTTATATCTGTCTTGTAATATTCTGTTCTGCTTACTAAAATGCTCCATCAAAGTTAAGGCATCCCCTTTGTGAGTGACCTTAACGGAGGTGGGGTGTTACACTTGGTATCAGAGCTGAAGGTTACCAGATTAGATAGAAGTTTTAGAAAACTATTTTCAAAAAGGTTTTAAAAGGAAGTATTTTCAAAAGTAAAGCTTATTTTGAAAAACATAATCCCCAAGAGCCATATTTCTTTCCTTCGGTCCTTTTTGTATTGAATCTTTCCTTTTTCGTTTCAGCATGTCTGAAGCATCTGAGATACCAGAGGGTGTTCATGTACCCAGTTGGTTTCGTCAATACCTTGAGGCTAGGACCGCCGCCGCAGGTCCAGCAAATGATCCCCCTCCTTCGCCCCCTCCTCGTGCAATTGCTTTCTCAAAGATCTATAAAGACTTTAGGGCCATGGGTGGAAAGGATTTCAAGGGAACTGAATCATTCGTAGAAGCGAGGAACTGGCTTAAAGAAACAGAGGAACTGTTCGTTATCTTCGAGGTGGACGATAGGCAAAAGGTACAGTTGGCGGTATGGTTGCTCAAAGACGAAGCTTCCTACTAGTGGGAAGTCACTAACGCTGAGAGGCCGGTTGAAACATGGATGGATTTCAGAACAAGGTTTGAGACGAAATTCCTCTCGGAAGCCGGACGAAGTCTACAATTGGAAAAGTTCTTATCTCTTAAGCAAGGAAGTATGACGGTCAAGGAATACGTCAACCAGTTCAACCAACTGGCTAGGTTCGGAATGGATTTAGTCAACACTCGGCATAAAAAGGCTCTCCGCTTTGTTAAAGGATTGAACGAGCCACTACACAGCCTAGCCATGACCCATGTACCCATGGGAGCGATTTACGAGAAATTGGTGGACATGGCACTACTGCATGAGGAAGACAAGGGACAGAAAGAGACAAAGAAGGAAGAACCACATAATAAGAAAGCATGGCCCAAAAAGGAAACACAAAAGAAGGACGAGAAGTCTGAAGATAAGAAGGAGAAAAAGTGCTTTACTTGTGGAAGCTCGACTCATCTGAACAAGGATTGCAGAAAAAGGAAGGGCGCTTGCTTCAACTGTGGTGAGATGGGACACTTCACTAGGGACTGCCCGAAGAAACGAGGGCAAGGGCAGAGGGCAGAACCCACTTCTGGAGGACAGGCGAATGCTCAAGTGACTGGTAGATAGGGTAGAAATAAGAAAATTTATGTAGAAGGTTTAATTTTCTTATCTGATTTTTGAGTTAAAACACTTTCTGATTCTGGCATTTTGATTCTGTAATCGATACTCTGCACTTTAATACTAGTATTGTTTCTGATTCCGCTGTAGACTCAAACCCCTAAGGGTTAGGACTCATCTGTTTGTGATAGATTGGGGATTGATAGATATATGTGTTAGGCGTCAAGTAGGACACATACATTCTGGTTTTTATCATGCTTAGTTCAGTAATCTGATCTGTACCAGTAATCTGTAAATATCTGAATATTTCTAATAAGGTTAAGAATTCCAGTTTTGACATTGTCTAAAGAGGGTAATCCTCTGGGTGTCAATCTGATGTTGGTTTCGGTCTTCGGGGCCAATACTTAGGGAAATTATTCCCTCAACCGTGGTCTAATGGAAACCAAGTTTTTGTTTCATCTGTACTCGCTTCCATCATTCGACTGCATCCTATCGATCGAATCTTCGAACTTTAGGTAGAAACCAATGGGTGTAAACATGTGTTTGAGACATGTTATGTTTGATGGTTGCCAGTGGATGCAAGTGGTTGCTTGTGGTTGCTCGTGGATGCATATACACACACTAGGCACTAGATCGGCTCGAAAACACTCTCATACTGCATATGGATGTGTGTGCATTTTCAATTTTGTGGATGCAAAATGATTGATTCATCACATGGATGTAGCATTTGGATGAATGATTGTGCACACATATAGAAATGATGTGTATCAAATAGGAATTCTTGCATACATAATTGGACTCATGGCACCAACATGGTTCGCATTGAGGAGGTCAACTGAATCAGTAGACCGCCTAATCTTTGCATTAGATAAGGGACATATACACACACTTTTGCATATGTTCATACAACATTAGAAGTTATCTAAGGAAAATGGATGCTTGTGGATGATGGTTGAGTAGATGGATGATTGGATGGTAGGACACATTCTTCTTAACTTGAAGATTTCGGGGACGAAATCCTTTAAAGAGGGGAGAATGTAACACCCCGTATTCTCTGTGAATGTATAAGTAACAAATTAAAGTATACTTAATTTTTAGGAGAAGAATTAAGGGAAACGGGTTGCGCCATTGCGTTTGTCTCGAAATTCTGCTTGAGATAGAGTCCGAGTTTGCGTAAAACGGATACCGTATGAAGGAGATATGGACGAACGAAGTTAGGCAGAAAAACCGGAAACAGGCCAGAAATGCACTGGCGCACTTGTGAAGTGCGCCAGCACAAAAATACACGGGCGCACTTGGGAAGTGCGCCCATGTCGAGCCAGAAACCTGCATAGGGTTCTAGAGAGTTCTAATGACGATTTTTGATGTGCTGGACGGACCTGATGGCTTCTAGGGTGATCTAATGGTTCATAAACATTCTCTACACCTATAAATATGTGATTAACCTAACCCTAATTCATAGAATATTGTCTATGACACCATTATGCTACCAAACTCTCTCTTAAACCCTAGCCGCCACCTCTAAATCTAATCTCAAGTGTTCATTCACAATTCAAATTAAAGTTTAGAGCTGCAACAACAATCGAAGAAGATTAAACAGCGTTTCTGCATCAAATTCGATTTATAATCCTTTTCTTTAGCCACGAAAGGCAAGTACAGTTATTTTCCGATATAAACGTTAATTATGATTGTGGCATGAACTGTAAATCTGAATCTGAGGTTATTTATGTTCTGTTCTGTTTAGATCTATCTTATTCTGTATCTCTTTCTTCTTTCTGTTCTATAGCCAGGCTACTACGAGCCTGCGCCGAATCTCATAATAGATTAACGCACGAACGCTAAATTTTGGGACAAATAATGAATAATGCATAATTGGACATGAAACTGTTGCCTATGAGACTATTATTGCCTATGACTATGATTCATGACTATGAGACTATTGCCTATGACTATGATTCATGACTATGAGACTATTGCCTATGACTCTGATTCATGCCTATGAGACTATTGCCTATGACTATGATTCACGCCTATGAGACTATTGCCTATGACATTGAATAAGAAACTATTGTGATTTGTCGCCCATGACTATTGTAGTTAGTTTATTACGCCTATTCCTTTAATGATACTAGATCTCATATTTAGTATGTAACTTTGCTAGTTTATTCCCATTCACTGTTATGTACATCGAGCCTAGTGGGGCCATTATCATTGTATTTGGTTCATTATTTCATGCCTATTCTTTCTTGTGCTTATCTCCTATTCCTTTTGCTAGGGCCATTTCATGAGTACTTAGAGAACTTGTTGAAACATTGGGCGTAGCTTAATTAAGTTAATAAATATGTTGGCATAATTTGAATTGGCTATGATAGAGAATGATTTACATGCATATTAGTCTTGGACAAAAATGGTAAACTAGAATATTAAATCTAGTTTTGACATGAACTGTAAATGGGAATATTAAGGCTAAGATTTGGGGCATATATTGTATTATGAATTATGACCTTGATTTAGGCATGTAAGTTTAGGCTAAATCTATGATTAGGCAAGATAGGTAAATAGAGTTTAAGATATATATAATCTGCTAAATCTGTTATCTGCTAAATCCGTTAAATTGCCTAATCTGTTATCCGCTAAATTTGTTATATTGCATAATTTGCTAGTTCTGCTATATTGCCTAATCTGCGAGATCTGTTCATCTGCTAAATCTGTCATCTGCTAATTCTGCTGAAAATGCCTAATCTGTTATATGCTAAATCTGCTAAATTGCTTAATCTGCTAAATCTGTTAAGTCGCCTAATCTGCGAAATCTGTTATCTGCTGAGTTGATATATTTAGTCTGTTATTGACATAATCTAAATTGGCTATAGTTATGAATAATTGACATGTATATTAGGCATGGGCATAAATGGTAAATTATTAATTAATTGGTCGCAAAGATAAACATGGCTAACTCGAGGTTAGAATGAGTTTGCAGCGTAATCCTGCCCGGAACCGCCCGGCACATCCAGTGGCCGCAAACAATAGGTTCTAATGTGAGAAGTTAGTCATAACGTGCTTGAAACCCGAGGTTAGACTCAGTTTGTGGCGGAAACCTGCCCAGAACCAACCGGCCTAACCAGTAGCCGCAAACTGTCAGTCTAATGTGAGAGGTCTGGGCATTAATATTTAATTAATGAAAATCTGAGATAAATATGATGTCTAAAACGTGTTGGGTGGATAGGGTTAAACCAACTGGACTAATGAAATTAATAAACCCGTTTCATGAATCTGTAGGCCTAGTACAAAGTTAGACAAGTCTGTAAATCTGTTAAATCTGTATGTCTGATACGTTAGTCTGAAAACTTATTAACTTGATTTTCTGATCTGTGAACTAGTTGACCTGAACTCTGTATGTCCGAACTTGTAAACAAGTTAATCTGAAATCTGTTAGTCTGGGGGCACAAGGTTAGGTGGGAAAAATACTTGTGTCATCTGTTGTTTGGGTATTAGTCAGTAGCCCTTTCTGGTATCAAAACTTTGAACCAACAGTAGGTAGGGTCCGGGCACGCTTACTGAGCTAATTATAAGCGGTTCATTCTGATAATGGTGAAGGGTGTTGATGGTGCGTTCCAACCGGGTCATGTGCGTGCATGGATCTCGGTCTGCATCTGAGGATGTAAGACGCCGTGACATCTGTAAATAGGTCTGTGTCATTTAAAGGTTGCCACTTTGGGGAGTGATACACCCATTTGTGGGGCTGGCACAGGGTATTTATGTATTAGGGAGCCGATCGCTTGGGGTAGGGTTTTAGGGTACACTTAGTTCTGTCTGTTTCTGTTGGTACCGTCTGTTTCTGTTGGGTAGCAATACCTGTCTGTTTCTGCATGGTACCGTCTGTTTGGGTGGTAAAGGCCCATTTACTAGTGTACACCTAATTCTAACATTCTGTTTCCGTAGGGATTATTCTGTTTCCGTTTCTGTCTCTGTTCGGGTGGTAAAGGCCCATTACTAGCATTCTGTTTCTGTACTTTCTGTTCGGGTGGTAAAGGCCCATTATTAGCATTATATTTCTGTACCTTCTGTTAGGGTGGTAAAGGCCCATTATTCTGTTTCTGTTTCTGTTTAGACATTAGGGTAACACCTAATCCTGTTATACTAGTATTAGTGCAGAGAAGTGAAAAGTGATATCATCATGTTTCTTCTGTTTAACCTAAGTATATCTGTTATTCCTATTTCCTGTTATCTCTTGTCCAGTTTTATTTGCATGCCATGACATTATTATCTGTTCATAACTGAATGTCACTGGACTTGCCAGACTTTATGTCTGACCCTTGTTGTTTCGCCTCTTTTCTTCCGTTCTCCCCCATGTTTTCAAGGAGGGAATACTCTAGCTTGATCCAGATCTCTCTTCGTACTTGGAGTGCTTGAAGTGCTTAAAGTATGGCTTTTCTTTTTCTGGCATCTTTGGTGGGGATTATGATTTTAAAGTTTTGTACTCTAATGGCTTTTGAACAAGGCTGATATATATGTACTTGAGTTTTTGATAAAGTTGTAACCAAATTGATTTCTGTCCGCTGCAATAAAGTTATAAAGTTTTTCAAGTATTATTTTTATATCTGTCTTGTAATATTCTGTTCTGTTTACTAAAATGCTCCATCAAAGTTAAGGCATTCCCTTTGTGAGTGACCTTAACGGAGGTGGGGTGTTACAGAAATCGAAGAAATATATATAATATTTATATTATATTATATATATATAATGGCCTGAATAGAACGCGCCGCGCTGCGGCAGTTCACGAATTTCGACCATTGACTTCGAACGAATATTACGGAGATCCGACCGTCGGATTCTCCTAAAACCAGAACCATTGGGTTTGTATCGAAAAGAGCTTTCTAACGAATATTAAAGATTTGAAATCTAACGGTTGGATTTGGAATTATGTCCAAATCAAATTTGGAAAAGCTTTCTGTAAGTGCAGTTCGATGGCCGTTGATGGAAATCGACTGTACGGGCCTTGATAAAATTATTAAAAATAATAATAATTTGTGTAAAATCATACGAAATGATTTGTGAAGAATTAGGATAAAAAACTCCATATTTGAAAAGATAAAAATAGATTTTTATTGAAATGAACTAGTTTTGAACTAGAATTATAATTGTGTTTATTTTTAAAATAAATAAATTGGATTTGAAAT
Source organism: Allium sativum (assembly GCA_030737875.1). Lineage (NCBI taxonomy): Eukaryota > Viridiplantae > Streptophyta > Magnoliopsida > Asparagales > Amaryllidaceae > Allium > Allium sativum. The sequence continues at coordinate 385,340,741 of CM060924.1, forward strand.
GTTTTTGAAAATAAACAGAATTTCCAATAATTGAATTGGAATGGATTTGAATCGAAATTGTCTTCGTAATATTTCGATGTTGGATTTCGTGACGATACAGATATTGTTATGGGAATTTGAAAGATATATATATCGTTATTTCCAATACGATATTTGTTGGTCGTAGAATTTGATATTGAATATAAGCCGATATATTTTCTATTCAGAGCCTTGTATTTAATATCAAATGTGATTTGGGTTTGTCGTGAATGGTGTCTTCATTAACACTGTTCTTAAGCCCAGTTGAGAAAAAGTTAAATCTTTTTGTTTAGGTTTATTGAAGTGTACCAATTAAATAATATTTAATTGGAATTGGTATTGATTTTTGGGTTTATCGTGAACAGTGTTTTAAATAACACTTGTTCTTTAACCCGATAATTAATGGAATACGATTTTGGGTTGTCGTGAACGGTATCTTCAATAATACTGTTCTTAGGCCCAACGGAGTTAAGAAAATCAGAAACTAACTAGAGATTAGTTTAGTTGAATGGTTTCTTGGGTATTGATCTGATGTTGGTTTCGGCCTTCAGGGTTAATACTTAGGGAATTGTTCACTTGCTATTTTACAGTTAAAAGCTGATAGAATGGAATGTGATTTTGGGTTTATCGTGAACCCTGTTTTAAATGACATCGGTTCTTTAACCCAGCTAAAGATTAAAACTAAGTGGAGTTTTAATGAATCTTTAATTAGATTGAAAAGATCGAGAATGGAGTATCACCAGTTTTGCTCCAGGCGATAGCTAAATTTTTAATTAGATTTGAACGTGAAATGATAATTGAATTTACTGATAACACCGTGGTGTTAGATATGAAGTATTACTAGTTTTACTTCATGGGATGAATAGGTTGGGATTGGGAAATTTAAAACAAATGATTACTTCAGTGTGGTTCGCTAATCTCGACTAGTTTGAAGTGATATTCAAAGGAAGATTAAAGAATAAATTTAAAAGAATTTATCTTTGATAAAATTAATGGGAACCTTTCCCTAAGAATGTGAAATTTAGAAACTAACGATAGGTTAGCTAAACAGAATGGTTTCCTGGGTATTGATCTGATGTTGGTTTTGGCCTTTGGGGTTAATATTTGGGAATTATTCTTTTGTTAATTTACGGTTAGTGGCTGATGAATTGGAATGAGGCGTATGTTGTGTTTGTGTAACACTTGTTTAATATATACGCGAGTTATTCGGAAAGACCAGGTTTATCCCATTCTGAATAACTGATACGACGATAAGTCGAAGATGAAGACGGTGGTTGAAGACCGGAGGTCTTCACGTCGTTTGGGTGGTCTCTGATGATCTTGATTGGGCCGTGCACCCAAGAGGAGGGAATCAGTTAGTGGTCGTCCAGACGTACTTGGAGATCGATGGATATGCGGGGTACTAGGTGCCTCCGGTTTCGTTCAGACCCAGAACGAACTTGTAAATGGACTGTGTGTCTGACATTGGATTTTAGTCTGTGTGATTGATTTCTATTAAATATATATCTGTTTGGTGGCGGAGAATTTATTCTCTTGCTTAACTCCCTTCTCTGAGACGTACGAGCTAAGGGGTTATATATTGGTGGATATCAATCGCATGGAGTGAATTGCCTGTGTGGCATGCCTAAGTGTCAAATGATCAAGGATTCTGTTGAAAAGCAGAGTTTTGTGGTGGATGATCAAAGCACGGCCTGTGTGACATAGCTTTGTGTAGCGTAGATTCGCGAGCCTCACACCCCGGTTGTGAAACCGAAACGGGAGAGGACATTAGGGAGGGCATGTGTTTCCTTCTAGTTAGAAGTGGCGTCAGTGGTTTTACACGCCCTGACGAGTTTGACTTATGTGGTTGTTGGTTTTCCAGGCGCCTCGGATATGTCGGTGACTATGTGAAGCCGATGGAGTCATTCGTTGGCACATTTATGCCCCAAAGGGCGGGGAAACGCAGTGTTCAAGCATTTTAATCCACATCGGTGGAACAACCCTGACGATCCAAAGGTCACTGGAGCTCTGACCTGAGGCTCGGGCTAGACAGTCTTGAATCGGTAGAGGACTATCTTTTGCCTTGGTTCACAGATGGAAATCCAATTTCCAAATACGTGATTTTGCGGTTTTAATTGTAGAACTAGTATGGCGACATGATATATGGTACCCATGCCGTCTATGATTGATACTTATGATTTGAAGTTGTTTTATACATTATACACTTATAATAGTATCAAATGATTTGTTTTAAACGTGCCAAGCATGTTTGGCTATTATAAGGGAAAACCCTATCCCCCGGCTTGCGTTGCATTGTGTGATAGGACCTGGGTCTTATAATAGCTTCATTTTTCTTTATTTAGTGTGGCGTTGTTGTTTTATGCACTGGTATTCTTAGGAGGAAACACGTTCCATGTTATACGGCGAGGTCCCTTGATTTACCTAACTTTAAAATAAAGATTAATAGCTGTTTTAGTTCTCACGCCAGTCACATGACTGACCTGGAGTTTATTGTTTTAACCTAAACTCTAGGTGCCCTTATTTTTACACGAGCAGCTAGCAGTTTTGGTTTTGAAGATTTATATTCACAGGATCCTGGTTTACGCTGGAATGATATCCGGAAAGCTTTGTATCCGTATATCTCCTTCTAGTTGTGTATTGTATTATTTTCCGCTGCTATGTAATGTATTGTAATCTCTGATATTTTTCTGATGTATTTTATTCATTTATACTCTGTATATTCTTGTATTCTAATGAATTGTTGTAATTAACAATGAAATGTTATTCTGTCTGCGTTCTAATTTGTCGTATTCTCAAAACAATCAGGCATTTCGAACGGTCTTGGTCGGTTTAGAGACTGATTCGGATCAGGCGAAATTCCCGGTCGTTACAGATGGGGTCCTACAGCGTGAATAATAATGCTTTGTTATTTGTGAATTTATTTCCCATAATTGTTTATAACGTTACACTATATAAAATTCAACGTTTAATTTATTCCATTTACTACTGATTTGATTCCATTTCTTTCACAAGTGTGCCATCATTCTTGAATTATTTCTTTATAATGTTATATTATAATTATTAATTTGTAATGTTATTCTTATTAACATTATATATTATTCAACTTCCATTAACTATTTTGTATCATTAATTTCCCATAACATGAAAATTTATTGAATCCTATTTATTATTTTATAAAATTGCTTTTGCATAATGTTAACATTTTAATTCATTCTATTTATGTCTGCATAACGTTATGTTTACATAACATTAACTTACCATTTATTCTATGCATTCAATTTTCAAATTCAAATGTGTATTATTTCTGAAATTGTCATGATTATATATTTGTAGAATTATATATATATATATATATACATGTTCGTTTACACATATGATTATTTTTTGATATGGAACTTCAAATGTCAATAACTTTTGCACATGAATTCTGTTCGGAACATAATATATATGAATGTACATGCAGTATCTCTAATATGAATGCTCTTATCTTTAAAAATTCTTTTTAAACATGATGAAAACATTCTAAATATACTTGTAATTCTGCAGAATGAAATATTTTAAAAACTAAAATAGCTTTCATCCTATTTTTCTCATACTTATATAGAATAGAAGCATAGTTCATCCAATTTTTGCATCTAAAACCCTACCACACTATTCCTAAGATTCGAATTTTAAAAAGATCCAATTTTCCATACTCAATTCCTTATGTGAAAAAGGTAGAAAATGAGATATCCAGCATTTTCCATTTCAATTTTACACACCTCTTTTTCCGTACTCGAAACTTTTCTCGGTGTTTTACCAAAAATCCTATTTTTTTCAAACATGGTATACATAAGAAAAAAAATTCTTTTTAAATTTTCAAAATTTTTAACGGGAGAATTTCATTTTCCCTCCTAGTTTTTCATTTCTTATTACTATAACTATCTTTTAGGCCTATTAGAAGCGACTATGTCATAGTCTATGTACATAATCGTGGATGGTGTAAAAAAATTTACCATTAACTGTCCACTACAGATGAAGCAAGAGACAGATAAAGTGAGTTGAAAGGTAAATAATAGAAGAAGTTTTACGTGGTTCGGATCTTAATTGATCGTACATCCATGGGTTGTCCACTATATATATAACTTCTAACAAGCTTATAATATTTTTACCATGCATTATTCCTAATAAGATATCTCTGAACTTGTCTTCTTTATTCATAGAAGGATAGAATATGTTCCCTTTATGTGTTTTAGCATCTTCTTTTGTAGCCTAGAAAGCCACATTTTATCTGCTAATTTTACACTACCTCCTTCCTTATCCCAGATTTTACTGCTTGTCGCATATCTCTAGTTCTTATCAATTATCCTCTAATTGATGACATATTTTCTTAACAGGAACACTAATTTGGGCAGGAACTCTAGAAATTTATATCGAAAACCTTAATAGGTTTAGTAGTTAGTTATTTGATCAGCTAATCAACTTATTATTTCTCTTGGAAGGTTAGATCATTCTAAGTATTATGACACCATATTCTCTAAGGTCGAAAGCTAAACGTTATAGATGTTGTAGTCATCTCTAATATTAACTTCTGATAATAGAAAATTGAATATCAACATAAGATAATATGGGAGTATGAAAAATTTCACAAATAATTCATTTTATACAACCTTCGCATAAACCCGTTCATAGAAACTATAAGTTATCACAAGATAGTACCGAGAGCGACAGATGAAGATGCCCTTCGGGTGACCAGCGTACATATAGTAGCATTCGTAAAATATGTCGATCCATCCATCAAAGATACAACATTCTAAACCAAGCAAAACAAGACACATCAGAACTCCCACAAAACATCTTCTTCTGCTTGCCTCCGGATGTTTTTTTTGAAAGGTATACCTGAAAGATCTTAACCCTCAGCTTACTCAATTGTGTTCATCAGACTTTAAGGAGAAAAAAAAATACGGTTCAACCAAAGAACTGGTTTGAATAATAATTTGTTTACCCATCACCATCGATATATGATGAGATCATGCGGAATAGTGAAATGGGTTTCCCTGTCATCAGAATCATTCGACGAAGCCATACCAACCCCAAACCCTTGCTCTTCAATAGTTAGTCCAATTATCGTAACATATATAAACATGCAACAACGATCACCATATTTACCATGCAAAACATAATGGATTCCCTCCCCCGATTTTACTTTTTTTCCTGTGCTTTCACAAAGAACTACTATGCTAGGCAAAAGAGCTGTCATTATATTTTTTATTCTCATCCAGTGCATTGTGTTATCTTATTACACCTACATGGAACCAACATCCTTTTTGGTTCCCTCCAGTGCTTCGTAGAATGACTCCACATTAACCCGAAACTGAAGGCTCATACCTAACTCCTTCATACTGCACGAAACAAATAATATGAATACATTATTAGAATTATTTTTTGATGAATTCCAGTTTCCATCCATAGGACCCTCCCAATAATCCCCTACACAAATGCAATGTCTGAATAATGAGAACTAAAAAACCCTCAGCATTTCAAGGGTTTCTAGTCAAATTCTAACTTACACTACAATTGATACGACACCTATGTTGTCTCTAATCTCCTTCGACTGCCGCAACGATGTCGAAGTCCATATTTAAGCCATTCCAAAATAGGAAATCGTCGAGCTTCGCTTCTTTAAAAAACAATCAATGATTGACTTCCCATAATAACGACAAGCGAAATAGAGGCAGAACCTCTATTTATTCATTTAGAAAACATTTAGATAAAAGTTACTTTGTCGTCAACAATGATGTCGACATCCATAAATGCGGAGCCTCAAAATATTTTATTTAGAAAATGTTCCCTAGTGGGCCCTTCAATGCCTAAGGAAGTAGTTTATGAAAAACAGTTTTGCAAAGGCATATCTACTATATAATGGCTTCAAGGGTTTCAAAAGGTTTTGGAAGCATATGCTTCAGTAGGAAACCACTTCTGGTTCAAACGAAAGACCCAGAGTGTAAATTTCCTATTTCTTTTAGAGTCACTATTTAAAAGTATTTCTTTTATAGAAAACACCCCTACGGCTAAGGAGAAGGAATTGAGGTGGAAGCCTCATGTGGAGAAATTATCTTTCAACACCAAAATATTTCTAAGTATCAGGACCATTCCCAAAACCTAAAGGAAAAAGATGGAAGCCTTAAAACTTTAGATATCATACTTGTGATATTTCAAGCATTCAACACTACCGAAGGGAGTTCCCTTGTCGTTGAAAGTACATTCGGTCTGGAAAATGCACTGACAGTAAATACAGAAAAAGCTGACTTATTTCCCTTTAAAGTGCTATTTATACCCACTCCACAATATATGTCGAAATTCTATTGATTTATAAAAAGTATTCTGATTAAAGTATGCACAATTTTCCCGTACTTTGTACTACATAAATTACAAAATTCTTATACATATCATCATATATGTTAATACTAGAATTAACGTATAATCTTACCAAAAGCGTGCACACTTAGGAAATTCATAACAAATACATACAAGCATAACAATTCATAAAATATGAAACCCTTCTCCATACTTATTCAACACACATCATACAAAAATTTCATATAATTTGAAAATCTCTATCTAAGGGTTTTATCCTATAACTTCTTCATTTTCATGTATAACAACATCTTACGAAACCAACATATATCACGCAATTAAGCTCGGGTATTTCATAACACACGTATAACGTTAAGAACAACACGAAATCAAATATAAGCAATCAATTCAAATTTCAGATATACCAAGATAACCAATCCTAGAGGGGTAAAATATATTATTCACCTTGGTTGGATAGTGATGAGATTTGTTGATTCAACATTCAAGCTCTATATTTTCTTAATTTTTTCTTCTCCTTACTTGTAATGGTTTGCCATCTTTATTCTTTTTTTAGTTTTTAGAATGAATATTATGAATGAAGAGTTAAAGAACATGATATATATAAGACTTAAAATTCCAATATTTCTGTCTTCATATCCTTCCTCCTTTTGCATACTTTGATTAGTTTATTTGTTATAAAGGTCAACCTTCTAATTAATTTATTAACACAAAAATCATTTCCTCATCCATTACATTATCCTTATTTAGTCACCCAATTAAAATTTTGAATTATGTATTCAAAAATTAAGGATGTTACAACCTCCCCCTTATGGAATTTCATCCAAAAAATTTAGACAAGGATTAAACAATCATAGAAATAAGCAATCAAACAACAATGTTATCTATAAGGAAATATAGTTCATACCACGAACAAATCAGGGTAAACCTATCTAATTCTGCTTTCGGTTTCCCAAGTGCAATCCCTTTTGTCAGCACTAAATTAGACTTTCACCAATTTAACCGACTTATTTCACAATTTCCTTTCATCTATTTCTAAAATTTTCACTGGTTGTCTTACAATATCTAGATCAGGTTTCATCACCAACTCTTCCCATCCCTTAGGATCCAAGGTAGCATCGAGATCATGCACATACTTTCGTAAGTGCAGTACATGGAACATGTTAGGGTTTCGCGCAAAGTTATCCGGTGGCACTAACTATAAGCAAGCTTTCTAATCCTTCCTGATATAGGATGTAACAACCCAGAAAATCAGAACCAATTTAAATTTTTTATTTTGGCAATTTTAATGAATTTTAATATATAAAATGATTTATTTTAAATAATAATGACTGGAAATTTATTTTGAATAGGATAAGAACGTATATATTTATTTGAATCGAAGTTAGAATATAAATATTTATTTTAATTATAAAAGGAATTGGAAATGGCGTAGTAGTTTGAAAATTCGATTTCAAATTTCAAATGAATGTACAGGAATAAAAATAAATCGGATTTTAATGAAACCAGAAATATTTGAACCTGTTTAAGAATATCTTTCCAACGGATCTGAAAAATTGAAATTTCATAGCGGGAATAAAAAGTTATGCCCAGTTGAAAATTCAGAATAGTCGCTATGGAAATATAGCCCTTAAAATAGCGATTTTGCAAACGACCTCTGTTTTCGACGAGACCACTTTTGTTGGATCCGTAATGTCAAATTATTGGTTTATTCCAATTTTCATAATTTTTGAAATCAGTATGTGAGCGTGGAAAAATTAAACATGTCTGGTAATTTCAGTTTGAATTTAATCGACTGGAAAATGTCCCTTTTTCAAATGGTCTCCAAATTCGACGAAATCAATTTTGTTAGGACAGTATCGTCAGTACGAAGCTAGAAATAGTTTTCCTAGAATTTTTGGGGTTAGTATGTGGCCCCATAAATTAAAATGTACGTTAAAATTAAATATATATTGATTTATATTTTAATTTTGATTAAAACTGATCGTAACGGTCGAATCGGCTTATGATATATATCCCATTGTGTTCGTAATTGGGGTAATTAGCTAAGGCGACAGTCATTGGGATTGATTTGGAGTTTGGATTGGAAAACAATATTTTTTGGAAAATAATAATAATATAAAATATAATATAAATATATACTCTCTAAACCTAATCCTCTTCAGAAAACAAACCCGCCCCCTTTCCAATTAAACCCGTCGTTCCTGGAGACACCCCCAAATTGTGACGCCCTTCTCCATGATTTGACCGCCGTCATTCCCAACCACTACCCCCCCCCCCTCGATCTCCTACGCCACCTCTCTAGCCCCCTCTGCCTCCAACGCCTCCTTCACTCCTTCCTCCGTTAACCACAACACCCCAAATGCCGGAAATCAATCCACGATGACACCACAGCCCACAGTACGACCCCGCCCCTCCCCTCTGGCGCCAGCGACCACCCAGTGCCGCCCCATCACCCTCCTCCAACCAAAAAATGTGAGTTTTATTTATTACTTATTTCCATTGATTTTAATTTTCATATTTTTTATAGATGTAAAAGTTTAGATTTTTTTTCATTAATAAAAAGTTCAGATTTTTATTTAAAGAAAGTTTAGATTTTATTTAAATAAAAATATGATCTTTTAGCGAAGAAAGATACGATTTTTCTATAGGAAAATTACGATTTTGTTGCATATGAAGGAGATGATTTTGTTTATAAAAAGTTATGATTTTCATTTATATAAAAATATGATTTTTATATATGTAGAGTATTAAAAATATGATTTTCATATAATAGAGAATATAAAAATATTATTTTTATATAGGTAGCGAATCAAAAATATGATTTTTAATATAAACTGTGTGAAACACATTTTGTTGAAAACGCAGTGAAGGACACAACGTGCGGGAAACAAATCCAAACCGTTCAGAAATAAAGAATGGAGGAGTGGAACCCAAAGGTGAGAACTCTCTCACTGAATTCTTTGTACAGTTATTTATTTTATAACTGCATATGTGAATTGCTCCCCGTCGTCCACAGACCATGGACGACTTGTTTGGTTGTGTGTTTGGATTGATTTGTTTGTGTGAATTTGGTTTGTGATGTGGAATGGAAAATGAAAATATTCATGTGTTGAATAAAATAAAATATTCATGTGTTGAATAGAATAAAATATTCATGTGTTGAAATAAAATAAATATTCATTTACAAATCAGACGATTTATTTATGTACCCCCATTTGACTGATATGGATTGGGACGATAAATTTTACACATCGTCCAACTGCACAAATAAAATATATGTGTTTGTTGATTGAAACCTTACACGGGTGTTGGGATGATATTTGACATACACTAATCTCAATTGTTTAGTGGTATGTCAATCGATTGGTTGACAGGCTGTATAAGCGTTAATTATTGATATTTAATGCTTATACAGTTGTAAATTACACTCTAGATGATGGTTGATTGTTTATCATTGTTGTTCTATACATGTGTTGTATGAAATCCATATAAATAACATTATATGGTAATTGACTGTGTCTGATTCCAGTTCAGGAAAAATGAATATTTTAAAATAACAAATATTTTAAAATAATGAATATTTTAAATTAATATTCAGTAAAAGATCAAAAACTGATTTTGATATCCGATTTGGGATGGACACGAAAATACTTAAATATATAAAGCCGTGTTGATTAAATTAACGGTATGTTGACGTGAACGATACTTGTATCGATTTTATTCATTTTTATAATTAATATCGAAAAGGAAGTGGTTTCAAAATCTAATGTTTTGAAAATACGATCATTTATATATCAATGATATGGAATATTCAATTTTGATTTGAAATTGAATATGAAGTTGAAATCGTTTTGAAAACGAATTTAAAATGATTTATAAAATACATTTTAAATGGAAATCGATGATATATACATACATACATATATATATATAATGGCCTGAATAGAACGCATTGCGCCGTGGTAGTTCGCGAGTTTCAACCATTGACTTCTAACTGACATTACGGGAGATCCGACGGTCGGATTCTCCTAAAACTGGAACCGTTGGGTTTGTATCGAAAGAGCTTTCCGATGAATATAAGGGATTTGAAATCTAACGGTTGGATTTGGAATTATGTCCAAATCAGATTTCGAAAAGGTCGCTGTAAGTGCAGTTCGATGACCGTTTATGGAAATCGACTGTACGGGCCTTGATAAAATTATTAAAAATATCAATAATTTGTGTGAAATCATAATAAATGATTTGAAAAGAATTAGGATGAAAAATTCCATATTTGAAAAGATAAAAATATATTTTTTATCAAAATGAACTAGTTATGAACTAGAATTATAATCCAATATTTTAAATAAATAAATTGGATTTGAAATGGTTTTAAAATTAAATAGAATTTCCAATATATGAATTGGAATGGATTTGAATCGAAATTATCATCAGAATATTTCGATGTTGGATTCGGAATTATACGGATATTGTCACGGAAATTTGGAAGACATATTTTATATCGTTATTTCCAAAACGATATTTGTTGGTTCTAGAATTTGATATTGAATATAAGTTGGTATAATTTCCATTCAAAGCCTTATATTTGATATCAAATTGGATTTTGGGTTTGTCGTGAATGGTGTCTTAAATAAAACAGTTTTTGAACCCCGTGTGAAAAGAATAAATCTTTTAATTAAGATTATTGGTGTTTCCAGTTAATTAAATTTTAATTGGAATAAAATGGGATGTGAATTGGGATTATCGTGAGCTGTGTTTTCAAGGACATTCGTTCTTTAATCCAATTTACAGTTGAATGGGATTTGGAATTTATAAATATTTTTATTAAGATTTAACGGGAATTTTCCAAAGTAAAGTTTTCCAATTCAATATATTAAATTGGAATTGAATGGAACTTGATTGATAATAACCGAAGTGAACTTCTGTGAAGGAAGACTGTTAATACATATGGAATTTGAAAGGCTTTGCTGTTATTCCATTTATATTATTAGTTGGATACGGAAATTGATATCGATTATATATTGGTTTGTTTTGCCGTGAAGATTCCATAATTAATGGAATGTGATTTGGGTTTATCGTGAACTGTGTTTTAAATGCCATTAGTTCTTTAACCCAGATAAAGGTAGGATTGCATGCCTATCACTGTATTTCGAACTGTATGGTTGATCTCTGCTAAATATATATCTCTTTGGTGGCGGAGAATTTATTCTCTTGCTTAACACCCTTTTCTGAGATGCACGAGCTCATAGGTTATATATAGGCAGAAATCAATAGTACGGGGTAGATTGTCGATGCGGCATGTTTGTGTTTCCAAAGTTAAATAATTATTAATATTGATTTTTGGGAAGATTAAAACTAAGTGGAGTTTTAATGAATCTTTAATTAGATTGAAATGTGAATTGATAATTTAAATTATCAATTTTGGGAAATGATCGAAAGATGAGTATCACCAGTTTTGCTCCAAGCGATAGTTAAATCTTTAATTAGATTTGAATGGGAAATGGTAACTAAATTTACTGATAACACCGTGGTGTTAGTTATGGGGTAATACCAGTTTTTCTCCATGGGATGAATAGGTTGGGATTGGGAAATTAAATAAATGGTTACTTCAGTAAGGTGCGTTAATCCCAACTAGTTTGAAAAACCTTAATATGGTTCGAATTGATATTCAAAGGAGGATTAAAGAATAAATTTAAAAGAATTTATCTTTGATAAAATTAATGGGAACATATCCCTAAGAATGTGAATATTTGAATAAAAGAATATTCTGAATTGGAATGAGGCATATATTGTGTTTTTATAGCACTTGTTTATTATATACGCGAGTTATTCGGAAAGGCCGTGTTTATACCCATTCTGAACAACTGATTCGACGATAAGTCGACGATGAAGATGGTAGTTGAAGACAGAAGGTCTTCACATCGTTTAGATGATTACTGATGTCTTGATTAGGTTGTATACCCAAGATAAGGTAATGAGTGTTGATCGTCCAGACGTACTTGGAGATCGACCGGATATGCGAGGAACTCTCTTCTGTATTGGACATACGGGACGATGAATAAGGTGCCTCTGGTTTCGTTCAGACCCAAAACGAACTTGTAAATAGATGTGTGTCTGACATTGGATTTATTCTGTGTTGATTGATCTCTATTATATATATATATCTGTTTGGTGGCGGAGAATTTATTCTCTTGATTAACGCCCTTCTCTCAGACGTACGAGCTCAGAGGTTATATATCGATAGACATTAGTCGCATGGCGTGAATTGCCTGTGTGGCATGCTGAGATGCAAATGATCAAGGCTTCTGTTGAAAAGCAGAGTCTCATGGTTGATGATCAAAGCACGGCTTTAATATAGCATAGCTATGTGTATAGCTTTAATTCGCGGGCCTCACACCTCGGTATGAGTCAAAAACGGGATAAGGGACCCAAGGAGAACATGACGTTTCTGTCTAGCTATGGTTGGTGTCGAGGTTTTGCAAGCCCTGGCATTTTTATATTTTTACCTACGTGGTTGTTTGAATGCGAGGCGCCTCGGTTATATCGGTCTCTACGGAGCCGACGGATAGGTCCGATAGGACCAGGAAACGTGTGTTCAGGAATTGCCAATCCACTAACATAAATTTGGACTGGCCCTGGAGGATCCAGGGGTTGCCCAGAGCGTGCAGTCCCGAGACATTTGCTAGAGTGTCTCGAAGTGGTTAAGAGTACATCCCTTGCCTAGACTCATGACGGAAATCCAATTTCCAATACGTGACATTTCAGTTTCGATTGTAGAGCCTAGTATTGGCGACATGATATATGGTACCCATGCTGCCTATGATTGATACATTTATATTTGAAGTTGTTTTGTACACTATACACTTATAATAGTATCAAATGATTTGTTTTAAATGTACCAAGCATGTTTGGCTATTATAAGGGAAAACCCTGTCCTCAGGCTTGCGTTGCATTGTGTGATGGGACCTGGGTCTTATAATAGCTTCATTTTTCCAAAAAGCATTGCGCTGTTTTTTCTGTGCACTAGTATTCTTGGGAGGAAACCCGTTCCGTGTTATACGGTGTGGTCCCTTGATTTACACCATTTTAAAGTAATGTTTTAAATAACTGTTTTAGTTTTCACACCAGTCACATGGCTGACCTGGAGTTAATTATTTTGACCTAAACTCTGGATGCCCTTATTTTCCACACGGCCAGCTAGTAGTTTTAGTTTTGCAGATTTGTATTCACAGGATCCTGGTTTACAACTGGAACGATATTCGAAAAGCTCTGTATCTGTTTATCTCTTTCAGTTGTGTTTTGTATTATTTTCCGCTGCATTGTAATTTGTAAATATCTGCTATTTATCAAATGTATATTATTTGTTCATTTGTATATTCTTGTACTCTGATGTAAATTGTTGTAATAAGCAGTGAAATGTTCTTATGTTTGTATTCTGATTCGTCTTGTCCTCAAAGCAATATGTTCTTTCCTTAATAAGGAAGTTCAACAGTTTGGTATCAGAGCTTTGGTTTACAGTGCTCAAGAACAAGGCATATTAGAACCAGATGAAAGAATTCATCAGAGATTGGATTAGTAATATCCAATAAGAATGACACGTTAGAGATAGGATCAGTAGTATCCTAGAATGAGTGTGAAGTGTGTTGTTTTAAAATAAAAATTAAAAACAAATTGTTTTGAAAATTTAAACCTTATTCAACGTATTTGAGTATTTATTTGTATTGAATTTGGACAATCCAATATATAAAGATTTTGCATATACGCCTTGCAAAAGTATATTCGAAGTTTTAATATACTGGATAGATATAAAATCACACTCAAGTCGCTCGGAGATGATTCTGATAATGACCATGGCATCATCAGAGTTTATGTTCGAGCTTCGAAAATGGGATTTCTATGTATTTCCAATTGACTGGTGTGAGAACCAAGACTAGATAGGATTTATTGTTTGTGAATTGACATCAAAAATACTATTTTTGACTATGTAGTAAAGTTATGTGTTTGAAACATTAATCAACTAATTGATTGTTGATTGTTGATTGTGTTATGTAATTATTCATTTAAACCAACATGTGAAGGAAAGTAAATTTATCCAAATGGTGTCAAATATTTAACTGAATTAAAAATTGGTAGGAATTGCATGCATATACATGTATGTACATTGAACAGGTCATAGCAAGGAGGCTAGAGAAGAGGAATAAAATTGTATGCTCGATAAATAGGTACATGTTTACTAATTTATTGGGTTTGGATGATTTTAAGAGCCGATTGGCTAGCCGCTTGGCTTTTTCTTTTTCTTTTTGGATGGTGAGGGCCCTACGTGGCTAGTTTCAGTTTTAAATGTCTCCCCGTACAAAGGAGGTTATGGCAAAAAAATTCAAAAATTTAGGGTGTTTGCCAAATTTTTGAAGAATTGGAAAATTCTTAGAAACTGAAAAGTTGAAGAATGAAAGCCAAACTGAAAGTTGAGTTGATTAGATAAACAACTTTCAGCTCCATTCCTTTTCGAGGACGAAAAGGTTAAGTGGGGGAGATTGTAACAACCTGGAAAATCAAAACCAATTTAAAATTTTTATTTTGGCAATTTTAATGAATTTTGAATATTTAAAATGATTTATTTGAAATAATAACGACTACAAATTTATTTTGAATAGGATTAGAACGTATATATTTATTTAAATTGAAGTTAGAATATAAATATTTATTTTAATTATAAAAGGAATTGGAAATGGCATGGTAGTTTGAAAATTCGATTTCAAATTTCAAATGAATGTACAAGATTCAAAATAAACCGGATGTTAGTGAAACCAGAAATATTTGAATCTATTTGAAAATATCTTTTCCAACAGATCTGAAAAATTGAAATTTCATGGCGAGAATAAAAAGTTATGCCCAACTGAAAATTCAGAATAGTCGTTATGGAAATATAGCCCTTAAAAATAGCGATTTTGCAAACGACTTCCGTTTTTGACGAGACCACTTTTGTTGGATCTGGAATGTCAAATTATTGCTTGACTCCAATTTTCAAAATTTTTGAAATCAGTATGTGAGCGTGGGGAAATTAAACGTGTTTGGTAATTTTAGTTTGAATTTAATTGACTGGAAAATGACCATTTTTCAAACGGTCTCCTAATTCGATGAAATCAGTTTTGTTAGGACCGTATCGTCAATATGAAGTTAGAAATAGTTTTTTTAGAATTTTTGGAGTCAGTATGTGGCCCCGGTAAATTAAAATGTGCATTAAAATTAAATATATATTGATTTATATTTTAATTTTGATTAAAACTGATATTAATGATCGAATCGGCTTACGATAAATATCCCATTGTGTTCGGAATGGGGGTAATTAGTTGGAGGCGACAGTCGTTGGGATTGATTTGGAGTTTGGATTGGAAAACAATAATTTTTGGAAAAATAATAATAATATAATTTAAATATATACTCTCTAAACCTAATCCCCTTCAGAAAACAAACCCGCCCCCCTTTTCAATTAAACATGTCATTCGTGGACAACCCCCTGCCCAAATCGCGATAACCTCCTCTATGATTTGACCGCCGCCATTCCCAACCACTACCCCCCCCCCCCCTCCGATCTCCTCCGCCACATCTCCAGCCCCCTCTGCCTCCAGCGCCCACTTACCTTCTTCATCCGTTAACCCCAATGCCCCAAATGATAGAAATCGATCCACAGCGCCACCACAGCCCACACTCCGGCCCCGCCCCTCCCCCTGGCACCAGCGACCACCCAGCGCCTCCCTATCACCCCTCTCCAACCAAAAACTGTGAGTTTTATTTATTATTTATTTCCATTGATTTTAATTTTTAGATTTTTATAGATGTAAAAGTTTAGATTTTTTTATTAATAAAAAGTTTAGATTTTTATTTAAAGAAAGTTTAGATGTTTATTTAAATAAAAATATGATTTTTAAGCGAAGGAAGATACGATTTTTCTATAGGAAAGATATGATTTTATTCATATGATGGAGATGATTTGTTTATAAAAAGTTATGATTTTCATTTATATAAAAATATGATTTTTATATATGTAGAGTATTAAAAATATGAATTTTATGTAATAGAGAATATAAAAATATTATTTTTATATAGGTAGCGAATTAAAAATATGATTTTTAATATAAACTGTGTGAAACAGGTTTCATTGAAAACACAGTGAAGGACACAACGTGCGGGAAACAAATCCAAACCGTTCAGAAATAAAGAATGGAGGAATGGAACCCAAAGGTGAGAACTCTCTCACTAAATTCTTTGTATAGTTATTTATTTTATAACTACATATATGAATTGTTCCCCATCGTCCACAGACCATGGACGACTTGTTTGGTTGTGTGTTTGGATTGATTTGTTTGTGTGAATTTGGTATGTGATGTGGAATGGAAAATGAAAATATTCATGCGTTGAATAAAATAAAATATTCATGTGTCGAAATAAAATAAATATTCATTTACAAATCGGACAATTTATTTATGTACACCCATTTGATTGATATGGATTAGGATGATAAATTTTACACATCGCCCAACTGCACAAATAAAATATATGTGTTTGTTGATTGAAACCCCACACGGGTGTTGGGATGATATTTGACGTACACTAATCCCAATTGTTTAGTGGTATGTCAATCGATTGGTGGACTGGCTGTATAAGCGTTAGTTGTTTATATTTAATGCTTATACAATTGTAAATTATACTCTAGATGATGGTTGATTTTTTATCATCATTGTTCTATACATGTGTTGTATGAAATCCATATAAATAACATTATATGGTAATCGACTGTGTCTGATTTCAGTTCAGAAAGAATGAATATTTTAAAATAACGAATATTTTGAAATAATGAATATTTTAAATAATATTCAGTAAAAGATCAAAATCTGATTTTGATGTCCAATTTGGGATGGACACGAAAATATTTAAATAAATAAAGCCGTGTTGAATAGATTAACACCATTTTGACGTGAAAGATATTTATATTGATTTCATTTATTTTTATAATGAATATCGAAAAGGAAGTGATTTCAAAATCTAATGTTTTCAAAATACTATCATTTATATATGGATGATATAGAATATTCAATTTTGATTTGAAATAGAATATGAAGTTGAAATCGTTTTGAAAACGAATTTAAAACGATTTATAAAATATGTTTTAAATGGAAATCGACGATATATATATATAATATATATATATATTACATATATATAATGGCCTGGATAGAACGCGCCGCACCACGGCAATTCGCAAATTTCGACCATTGACTTCGAATGGACATTACGGGAGATCCGACCGTCGGATTCTCCTAAAACCAAAACCGTTGGGTTCGTATCGAAAAGATATTTCTGATGGATATAAGTGATTTGAAATCTAATAGTTGGATTTGGAATTTTGTCTAAATAAAAATTGGAAAAGGTCGTTGTAAGTGCAGTTCGATGACCATTTATGGAAATCGACTGTACGGGCCTTGATAAAATTATTTAAAATATCAATAATTTGTGTAAAATCATAATAAATGATTTGGAAATAATTCCATATTTGAAAAGATAAAACGAATTTTTATCAAAATGAACTAGTTATGAACTAGAATTATAATCCAATATTTTAAATAAATAAATTGGATTTGAAATGGTTTTAAAAATAAACAGTATTTCCAATATACGAATAGGAATGGATATGAATCGAAATTATCATCAGAATATTTCAATGTTGGATTCGGGATTATACGGATATCGTTATGGAAATTTGGAAGATATATTTTATATCGTTATTTCCAAAATGATATTTGTTGGTTTCAGAGTTTGATATTGAATATAAGCTGGTTTAATTTCTATTCAGAGCCTTATATTTGATATCAAATTGGATTTTGGGTTTGTCGTGAATGGTGTCTTAAATAACACTGTTCTTGAACCCCGTGTGAAAAGAATAAATCTTTTAATTAAGATTATTGGTGTTTCCAGTTAATTAACATTTAATTGGAATAAAATGGAATGTGAATTGGGTTTATCATGAGCTGTATACTCAAAGACATTCGTTCTTTAACCCAATTTACAGTGAAATGGGATTTGGAATTTATAAATCTTTTTATTTAGATTTAACGGGAATTTTCCAAAGTATAGTTTTCCAATTTAATATATTAAATTGGAATTGAATGGAATTCAATTGATAATAATCGAAGTGAACTTCTGTGGAGGAAGACTGTCAATACATATGGAATTTAAAAGGCTTTGCCGTTATTCCATTTATATTATTAGTCAGATACGGAAATTGATATCGATTATATGTTGATTTTTTTTCCATGAAGATTCCATAATTAATGGAATGTGATTTGGGTTTATCGTGAACTGTGTTTTAAATGACATTAGTTCTTTAACCCAGTTAAAGGCAGAATTACATATATGTCATTGTAGTTCGAATTGTATGGTTGATCTCTGCTAAATATATATTTGTTTGGTTTTGAGAATTTATTCCCTTGCTTAACACCCTTCTCTAAGACGTATGAGCTCAGAGGTTATATCTTGGCAGAAATCAATAGTACGGGGTAGATTGTCAATGCAGCATGTTTGTGTTTCCAAAGTTAAATAACCATTAATATTGATTTTTGGGAAGATTAAAACTAAGTGGAGTTTTAATGAATCTTTAATTAAATTGAAATGTGAATTGCTAATTTAATTTATCAAATCTGGGAAATGATCGAGAGTGGAGTATCACCAGTTTCGCTCCAAGCAATAGTTAAATCTTTAATTAGATTTGAATGGGAAATGGTAATTAAATTTACTGATAACACCATGGTGTTTGTTATAGGGTAATACCAGTTTTGCTCCATGGGATGAATAGGTTGGGATTGGGAAATTAAATAAATGGTTACTTCGGTAAGGTGCATTAATCCCGACTAGTTTGGAAAACCTTAATATGGTTTGAATTGATATTCAAAGGAGGATTAAAGAATAAATTTAAAAGAATTTATCTTTGATAAAATTAATGGGAACATATCCCAAAGAATGTGAATATTTGAATAAAAGAATATTTTGAATTGGAATGAGGCGTATATTGTGTTTTTATAGCACTTGTTTATTATATACGCGAGTTATTCGGAAAGGCCGGGTTTATACCCATTCTGAATAACTGATGTCTTTATTGGGCTATACACCCAAGACAAGGTAATAAGTGGTGATCGTCCAGACGTACTTGGAGATCGACCGGATATGCAAGGACCTCCCTCCTGTATTGGACATACGGGATGAGAAATAAGGTGCCTCCAGTTTCGTTCAGATCCAGAACGAACTTGTAAATGGATGTGCGTCTGACATTGGATTTATTCTGTGTTGATTGATCTCTATTAAATATATATCTGTTTAGTGACGGAGAATTTATTCTCTTGCTTAACGCCCTTCTCTGAGACGTACGAGCTCAGAGGTTATTTATCGATAGACATCAATCGCATGGCGTGAATTGCCTGTGTGGAATGCTGAGATGCAAATGATCAATGCTTCTGTTGAAAAGCAGAGTCTTATGGTTGATGATCAAAGCACGACTTTAATATAGTATATCGTTGTGTATAGCGTTAATTCGCAAGCCTCACACCTCGGTATGAGTCGAAAAGGGGATAAGGGACCCAATGAGAACATGATGTTTCTTTCTAGCTATAGGTGGTGTCAGGGTTTTGCAAGCCCTGACAATTTTATATTTTTACCTATGTGGTTATTGGAATGCGAGGAGCCTCGGTTATATCGGTCTCTACGGAGCCGATGGATAGGTCCGATAGGACCAGGAAACGTGTGTTCAGGAATTTCCAATCCACTAAATTAAGTGCGGACCGGCCTTGAAGGATCCAGGGGTTGCCTAGAGTGTGCAGTCCCGAGACATTTGCTAGAATGTCTCGAAGCGGTTAGGAGTACATCCCTTGCCTAGACTCATGACGGAAATCCAATTTCCAATACGTGACATTTCGGTTTTGATTGTAGAGCTTAGTATTAGCGACATGATATATGGTACCCAGCCGCCTATGATTGATACATTTATATTTGAAGTTGTTTTATACACTATGCACTTATAATAGTATCAAATGATTTGTTTTAAACGTACCAAGCATGTTTGGCTATTATAAGTGAAAACCCTATCCTCCGGCTTGCGTCACATTGTGTGATAGGACCTAGGTCTTATAATAGCTTTATTTTATCAAAAAGCATTGCGCTGTTTGTTCTGTGCACTGGTATTCTTGGGAGGAAACCCGTTCCGCGTTATACGGCGTGGTCCCTTGATTTACTCCATTTTAACGTAATGTTTTAAATAACTGTTTTAGTTCTCACACCAGTCACATGACTGACTTGGAGTTTATTGTTTTAACCTAAACTCTTGGTGCCCCTATTTTCCACACGGGCAGCTAGTAGTTTTGATTTTGCAGATTTATATTCACAGGAACCTGGTTTACAGCTGGAATGATATTCGGAAAGCTCTGTATCCGTTTATCTCTTTCAGTTGTGTTTTGTATTATTTTCCGCTGCATTGTAATTTGTAAATCTATGTTATTTACCAAATGTATTTTATTTGTTCATACCCTGTATATTCTTGTACTCTGATGTAAATTGTTGTAATAAGCAGTGAAATGTTCTTCTGTTTGTATTCTGATTCATCTTGTCCTCGTAGCAGTCTGTTCTTTCCTTAACGGGGAAGTTTGGGTCGTTACATAGGGAAAGGTCCAAACATACCTTAACATAAGCTTTCGAGATTTCCCGAAATGAAACATGGCCTACATCGGTGATGCCTTGATGAAACTCTATCTCCAACTAAAAATTCCAAATTACAGTTTCTATCAATGTAGCTCTTTTTCCTGATTTGATCTTCCTTTATTCGCTTTTGGATGATCTCAACCTTTTATATGGCTTCTCTTGCAAATTCAGGACCAAGAACCAACCTGTCGCTTGTTTCCATCCAACACAATGTTGATTTACATGATCTTCGATATAAAGCTTCGAAAGGCGCCATTCCTATACCATTTTGAAAACTATTGTTATATGAAAATTCCACTAAGTGCAATGGTCCTCTAATAAACCACGAAAATCCAAGATGAAAGCTCTTAAGAAATCTTCTAGTACCTTATTTACCTTTTCGGTCTGACCATCCATCTGTGGATGATACGCAGTACTCATTTTAAGCTTCATTACTAGTGCCTTTTGCAAACTCCTTCAGAAGTCACTAGTAAATAATGGATCCATGTCGCTTACGACACTACTAGGTATTCCATGAAGTCTTACTACATTATTTACAAATAACTCAGCCAAAACCAGTGTTGTCTTATTAGATTGTATGGTGAATTGGAACTTTTAGTTAGTCTATTCAGAACAACCCGTATGCTTTCATTCCCTTTCTCGTTCTTAGCAACCCATCTACAAAGCCCATGGATATCGAATCTCACATTCAAATTGGAATGTCTAATGGCTGAAGCAAACCACTAGGAAGCTTTCCCTTCTGGCAATTCTAGCACTTCTTTACCCACAAGACTACATCCTCCTTCATTCCTTCCCAATAAAAAAAATTCTTTTCATGTCTTAGTGCATCATGATACCACCAGAATGTATCGTAAACTTAGAAAGATTACACTCCCCAAACACCTCTTTCCACGAATCACTTACATCTGAAACGCATAGCTTTCCTTTCTTCCTAAGTTTTCGATTAGGGGTATATCCTTTTAGATTATCGCATTCCACTGCAACTCTGAGCTTCATGATCCTTTTGGCTATGAAGGATCTTCTACCTACCTACACGCAGTCTTCTCAATCAAAACTAGTAGAATTTCCAAATATGACACCATAGGCGTGCTTCCACCAGAGCACGTTGTCGACCTATTCCCTACACTACATGCAACCAAAGCTTGTATGTCCTTCCATTCACTCAACATAGCTGACACTATCCCATGATACTATCAACTAAACCTTATTTCCTTTTCCAAGAGTATACTCAATGTAGAAATTGAAAGAAGCCAAAAACTCCAACCATCTCTATTATTGCAAATTCAAATCCATTTGAGAAAACAAGTATCTCAAAGACTTATGATCCGTAAACATATGGATTCTTTCACCCAATAAACAATGCCACCAAATATTCAAGGCAAAGTCAACAACAACTAACTCAAGATCATAAGTTGGGTATCACACTTCATGTGGTCCCAACTCTTAGGAAGCATAAGCAACAACTCTTCCGTTCTGCATAAGAACAACTCCTAAGTACATTTCGCAAGCAACAGTAGAAATAACTAAGTCCCGGTTTCCATCCAGCGCCACTAACACCGGAGCATTGGTCAATAACTGCTTCGAATTCCAAAAGGCTCCCTTACACTTATCTGACCATATAAACTTAACATACCTTTAGGTTAGCTTAGTGAGCGGCATCGCAATCCATGAAAAATCTTCAATTAAATTTCGGTATTATCCAATCCAAGAAAGTTGCTGACTTTCATAACAGTTTCAGGCCTCTTCAACTAACAATAGCATCTACCTTCGCAAGATTTATCGACATCCCTTCACCTAAAACCATGTGACCAAGAAACTTCACTTTCTTATACTAAAAATAACATTTAGAAAACTTTGCCTCCAATCGATGCTTTCGCAAAGTCTAAATTACAATTCGAAGATGGAACCCGTGCTCCTTTTGTATACATTAATATGTCATTAATCAAATCCAACACAAAACTATCTAAGTGATCCTGAAATACTTGGATCATCAGATCCACAAAGAAAGCAGGCACATTCGTCTATCCAAACGGCATAGCCATCCATTCGTATGATCCATAACTCGTATGCATGGCTGTTAATGGAATGCTCTCTTTCACTGTCCTCAATTGGTGAAAATCGATAGTTAAATCCAAATGAGAAAACACCTTCGCTCCATTTAGCTGATCGAAGAGCTCCTCAATAGAGGAAAAAGTACTTATTCTCCACCATACTTTCTTTGATCTTCCAATAGTTAATACATATTCTCAACATTCCATCGGACTTCTTCATAAATATAGCAGCAGCGCCCTAAGGCCAACTACTTGGAAGACCAAAGCTTCTTACTTCTAAATCAAAAAGTAATGCCTTCATCTCTTTCATCTCCGAAGGGGTCATTTGGCTAGGTAGCCAACTCACTTGGTCCACTCCCGACACTAAATTAATACATAACTCTATAGTCCACTTCGGTGGCAAGCCAGTCACTGGTTCGAAGAGATCAACAAATTCTTTTATGATAGGAACATTATTTACCTCTTCCTCTAAATCTAAAACACTTATCAATGAAAAATGTAGCAGAATACCCTCTCTACCAAGAATAAAATTCAATCATTGCTTTCGTGATGTTTCAAACCGCATCGACCAAATATTCTGCATCATAGCAACTCAACCGGTCCATCCCAAAAAAATCGAAATTGTCAACATCAAACATATGCAAACTACAACAAAATTATAAGCTAGCAACCAATTTCTAAGTTATCACCACTCATGCCTAATGTCACATAGCCACTAACTGGATTAATAGCTCTAAAGGATGTAACAAGGTATGATAGTTCCAAAGAAAACTTATCAATTATACATCTAGATATAAATAAATGTGATGCACCAGTGTCAAACATAACTTTAACAAGTATGCCATGAAACAAAAATGTACCTACCAACACTGTTTTTCCCTTCTCAATAGTGGTAGTAGGTCAATAAGAATAAGGCTCCATCGCAATCACTTTTCCTTTCGTTGCTTTCAGAGACTTCTTATAATGGCCAAGCTGGTTACAATTGAAGCACCTATTGTTCTACCTTTCGAAAGTGATCCTAGGTATGTGTCCTTGCACTCGGTAGATTAATGGTGTTTCTGATGGTACTTGAAAAAAACTGCTTATGCTTTGTTCTTCTCTGATTTTCCTCATTCCTGAGCTTTCTTCCCTTTGAAAAATTTTCTTTACCTACCCCAAAAGTCCCGACATCCACTACGTCTCTCAACCCCCTTAAACATCTCTTTGTTATGAACAGTC
The DNA here is from genome assembly GCA_030737875.1 of Allium sativum. Classification (NCBI taxonomy): domain Eukaryota; kingdom Viridiplantae; phylum Streptophyta; class Magnoliopsida; order Asparagales; family Amaryllidaceae; genus Allium; species Allium sativum. Next base: position 385,365,127 of record CM060924.1, read on the forward strand.
ATTCCCACAACAATATCACTAGGGTCTCGCAAGTGAGGCATGGTTGCCTTCATAATCTCAAACCAAATCACCTTTATTAACTTTTCATTCCTCAAGAAAACAGTGTCTGCTGTCCAGCAAGCGTAACGAGACAGTTCTTCAAATTCAGCAGCATACTCAACCACCATCATATGTCCCTACTTCAACTCAACGTACTTCATCATCATCATTAGGAACTGAACAACTTCCCTAACAAACCTTTCCCGAAGCATCCTCCGGAAGTATTCACAAGTGAGTACTTCCTCCGGTGTCCTTATCGCAAATCCATTCCTCCAATGGAACTGTCTCGAAGCCATCCTCCACTTCTACTTTTCTTTCAAGCCCAAGTCTCCAAAGATTCTTTAACAATGTAGAAACAAGGTGTCCATGGAAGCAACAACTTCCGTTCAGCGAATGATTTTTCTCCCAAGATAGCATAATCGTTACCAAATTTTGCGTAGCTATTTCCAAATTGCGCTCTGGGATTAATTCCACAGGGACCAGCAGCAATTCTAGCTTGCAACATCTGAATGAAAGCCTATAACAAATTCCCTAAATTTACTGGTGCAGTAACAACACCTTGGTTCTCATTTTCCCTTTGTCCTTAACCTCCGCCAACATTAGGTCGAGCATTGCCTGGTGCTTCCGCCGCCAATATTGAGCCTTGCACTCTTTCTCTCCATATCTTACTTCCTCTCTGCAGACAAACTTTAGTAAGATACTGAAGGGGTATATACATACATATATAATAAAATACAAATGCATTATAATCTTGTTATCCCTACCCTTAGTATATTCCTCTGATATTTGGGATGTAGTTATAAAATTCTTCTAGAGAAAAGGTTATTTAATTTTACATGAACTTATTCTTTGATACCAAATTATAACCACTCATTCTCTAAGGTCGGGAGCTAAATGCTACAAATGCTGCAGTCATCTCTAGTTTCAACTTTTGGTGATAGAAAATTGAATGTTAACCAATCTCAACATCCGATAACATGGGAGTGAAAATTTTCACAAAACATTCATTGATACAAATAATTGATTCCATACAACCTTTCACATAAAGTCATTTAGAGAAAATATAAGTTGTTACAACAATGAAGATGCCCCCTCAGGTGACCAGAGTATATATAATTGCATTCATAAAGCATATCGATATATCCATCAAAGAAACAACAGATTGAACCAAACAAAACAAAATAAGACATAATGGAACTCCTACATAGCTATCATCTCCTACTCGTCTCTGAAAGCTTTATTCAAAAGGCATACCTGAAAGACCATAACCCTTAGCTTACTCAATTGAGTACCTAAGAGTTAAAGGTGAAAAGCATAAATTACGAGTCAGTCAAAAGGATTAGTATGAATAATAACTTGTTTACCTAATACCATCAATATCTAACGAGACCACGCAGCACAACGGAATGGGTTTCCCTCTTGTTGGAATCATTCTACAAAACCATTCTAAGCCTGCACCCTGGCACTTTAATAGTTAGTTCAATTATCACAACAACACATATAAACATACAACAACGTTGTATTTATCATGCAACACATAACGGATTCCCTCCCCCAATTTTACTTATTTTCTATCATTTCACAAAGAGCTACTTTTCTGGGCAACGTAGTCAAAACTTCATTCTGCTATTAAATCCCATTCAGTGCATCGTGGTATCATATTTCACCTACATGGAACCAACATTCCCTTCGGTTCCCTCAATTACTTCACGGAGAAACTCCCTACTGACAAGAAACGAAGGCTCATACCTAACTCCTATGTGCTGCGCAAAGCAATAGATCTAAGTTTTATAAACATTATATTTTATCTGGTGAATTCCAGTTTCCACCCATTAGACCCTCTCAATATTCTCCCACACAAATACAATGTCCAAACAATGGAAAATACCAACATATAAGCATTTCAAGGGTTTATAGTCAAAATCCAACTTACATTACTATGGATAAGACATCTATGTCATTTCCAATCTCCTTCGACTCTCATAATGATGTTGAATTCCATATTAATGCTATTCGAAAAGGGGAAATCCTTCCACTTTACTTCTTTAACAAAAAATAATGTTTGACGTCCCACAATGATAGTAAGCAAAATAGAGGCGGAACTTATATTCCTTAATTTAGAAAAGATTTTGATAAAAAAATTCTTTTCATCATCACCGATGTCGTCAGCCATGGAGGCTGAGGCTCAAAATATTCTATTTAGAAAAATTTCCTCAACGGGCCCTTCAGTGCCTTAGGAAGTAGTTTTATGGAAAATAGTTTTGCAAAGGAATGTTTGTGTAGGCAACAACTTCAAGAGTTTCAAAAGGTTTTAGAAGTATAGGTTTCGGTAGGAAGGCCCTTTCGCGTAAAGCCCTTATTCCTTATGGAGTTACAATTAAAAAAAATTCATTTATAATATATTTACGTTATAGAATACAACCCTTCGTCTAAGCCAAAAGAGTTGAGGCGGAAGCCTCATATGGAGCAGTTATCTTTCAAAACCGAAATATTTATAAGTATCAAGACCAATTCCCGAAATGAAATGGTAAGAGGCGGAAGCCAGAATACTTCAGATATCGTACTTGTGATATTTCATGCATTCAGTGCTACCGAAGGAGGTTCTGATTTTTATTGGAAGTGCTTTCGTGTCTGGAAATGGCAGCGACAATAAATACTGAAAAAGTTGACATATTTCCTTTTAAAGTGCTACTTTATACCCACTCCACCATATATGTCAAAATTATGGTGGTATATAAAAAGTATTTTGATTAAATTATACACAATTTTCTAGTACTTCGTACTATATAAAATACGAAATACTTGGGCATATCATCATATATGTTAATTCTAGAATTAACGTATAATCTTCCTTAAAGCATGCACCCTTAGGAAATTAATAAAAAATTATTACAAGCATAATAACACATGAAATGTGAAACCCATCTCCATAATCATTCAACATACATCATACAAATGTTTCGAATTATTTGGATATCTTTAGCTAAGGGTTTCAACCTATAACTTCTTCATTTTCATATATAACTACATCTTATGAAGCCAACATATATCACAAAATTAAGCACAAGTATTTTATATCAAGCATATGACATCAAGGACATGACGAAATCATGTATAAAAAATAACACAACTTTCAGATATACCAAGACATCATAGGGGTAATGTATATTATTCACCTTGGTTGGACAGAGGTGATGAGATTTGTTGATTCAATGTTCAAACTCTTAGTTTTCTGTAGAATTTTCTACTTTTTCTCCTAGCTTATAATGGTTAGCCTTCTTTAGCTTTCTTTTAGGTTTTAGAATGAATACTATGAATGAAGAGTTGGAAAACATAATATATATATATATATATGTGAGGATGAAAGTTCCAGTATTGTTCTCCTCATATCCTTCCTCGTTTTGTATACTTTAATTAGTTTATTTGGTTACAAAGGCCAACCTTCTAATTAGTTTATTAACACAAATCATATTGCCCCATCCATCACATTATTTTTATTCAATCACCCAATTAAATTATTGAATAATATCTTCGAAAATTAGAAATGTTGCAAGTGTAGTGTTATAAAGTTGTCCCAAGTTAAGATGTCTTTGTGAACCAGCTGCTTCTCCGCCCTAGAGTCTTTAGTTTATAGGTCTGGGTAGTTTATTGTTATATTTGCAGGGGTGGATCTATGTTGAAACTCATGCTAAGGGGTCTTCAGTGCAATCTAATTGGGATGCCTAGGACATTATTGGTACTTGCCCAAGTTTTCTCTTAAGCTCCCCCAATATTTGCAGGGAAAGAGTTGGGCTGATTCATTTTGTGGCCACTGTCTAGTTATGGCGCTTCCTATAATATCATATTTCTTTTGGTTTTGTATTGGGCCAAGGACCTTCCATGTTTTCGGCCTGGGACATATTTTTCTTAAATTTTTGTTCTTTTTTTCATTTGTAGTAAAAATCGAGCATAACACTTTCCCTCTAGGTCCGATCCATCCTCCACAGGTCAAGGTAGACTTGCCATTTCATGGATCTGATTTGAACGTCTCTTTACTTTTTCCTTTTTTTGATTTTAAGGGTTAAGTAGCTTAAGTTGCATTTGCATTTAATATGCCTTCACATATGTTATTTATTTAATGAATTTCTTTCCAATCAATATTTTGATTTGGTTATTCTTGATATTTTCTCGGTTTTGTACTTGACATAATTACACTTTGCCTAGAGTTTTTGTAATTCTTCCACTTCTTGGCTAAAGTGGTTATTATTCAAATTCAGGTACAATTTTATTTCTTCTTCCCAAATTTTCATTTTATTTTTTTACTCTATATTATAAGGTAATAGTATTAATCTTTTATTGATTAGCCTCTAAGATCTTTAAATTGGTTTTTTTTACTCTTTTGAAAGTTGTTAAATATTCTACAAGAAATGTGTTTTACATCTTCCTCTTGTTCTATAGCTCTTTATTCTACCATTAATCAACAAGAGTAAGCTTTTTCTATTTTGAAACAGCTCGTGTTCTCTAGCTATGAACCTTGGGCTTCGAAACCTTATGAGACAATTAATTTTCCCTTGCATGGGTTTATGATTTATCTCTCACTCCTGAGCACATTAGGTGGTATTTTCTTCCTCTATACCTTGTTTTGCATCAATAGCTCCATTCCTTAGCATTTCTATTTAATTTTCCTTTGTCTCTTCCACTCTCATCTCTATTGCTCATTCTTTATGCTGAACAAGGATTTTCTTTGACTAATGGTGAGCTTCAATTTATTTTTGAAGTTAGTAAGGCTCCAAGGAGGAGGAAACATAGTTTTATTATATTCTTGTAGTAATGGAAGATCATTTCTTCTTAATCCTCCTTCGAAAGCTAAGAAATAGGTCGATTTTTTTTCAAATTTAGACAATTTTTTACTCATATTTCACATCACTGATGCAAACATCAACTCCCTTAAATGTACTAACCTATATGAGGCTCACTTACGGCAAGTTCGCAATTTGGAAAAAGAGGTCAAGAGCACCTCCTCTTTACCAGAGAGAATGTTAAATATCATGGATTTCTTTGTCCCCACCATTCGTTTAGCCGTAGTAATTGACAAAGAGAACAATATAGAATAGCATTTTCCCTCACTAATTATTGTTTTGATAAATCAATTATTTTTTATTCTTTTTCGTAGATCCAATGAAGGTTGATTAAATTATAGGGCTTAGGCAATCTTTAAAATAAAAGCGAGATTTAAAAAATGTTTCTAGTGTATCGAACGGAATCTTTTTCATTAAAGGAATTAAAAACTGCTCCTCCAAATCGTTATTCATTTGTTCACCACACTTTGGTTTCCACTACCATTCCTACTTCCTTGTATTTTAATGGGATCCTTCTTTTAAGCTATTTGCATCTTTTAATGATAATATTTCACATTTAATAGATATATCGGGAAAAGGATGCAATAAAGTTTATCTCAACTTGCATCGTCTTCTCTACGTCTTGTTCATCTCTCATGTCTTCTCTGGAGATGTACCTTGTGGAATAAGCTTTCAAAATGGAAAATCTATTACCTTACATAAGTATCCTTATTACTTGCTTCCTTTTTCAGTAATCTAGTGTTGATATATTATATATTCTTCCTACTTATAGTTTTTGGCCATCATGGTCCGGGCACGTGAAGAAAAGAGCCTAGGGGTGCGTTCGCAGTCTTTGAGCATGCCAGAATCAGTTTTTGTGGCGTCCGATGCGTCAGACGCCAATAGATTTCTCCCCGTTCAAATGGAACGATCTCCGAAAGCTGGAAATCATCCCGTTGGCGTCGGACGTGTCCGACGCAGGGATAATTAATTACTCAGATCCTACTTAATCATGAAAGAATACTTAGCTTAGTTGGTAAATGTACATGGCTTGTTGGAGATAGACCCAAGATCAAGTCCCACCTTCAACCAAATTTTTAATGTTTTGTTGTACACTGCATTATTAATGCTTAATGCCCAATGTAGACTATTTGTTAATGCTTAATGTCATTTTTCATTTTTTTAAAAAATTGGTAAAAACACATTCGCTAAGTAGATTTAACGGTCCAATTAAAAATCAGTACATAAGTTAATTCAAAACATACAAATTAACAACTAACTACCCCGTTCAAATACCACGCTCAAATACCCCGTTCGTAGCTAAAAACACATTCCCCGTTCGCTATAGTACCACGCTCAAATTCCCCGCTCAAATGCCACGCTCAAATGCCCCGTTCCCGTTCGTTAAGAACGTACCCTAGATGACTCCTTGCGGGAGAAAGTGGTTAGGATTGAGGTCGATCTAGATAAATGTATGACTGAGAATAGGGCCTTGAGCTCTAATATTTAGAAAATCAAGTAGGATAACAAGAACCATCTTAAGTCCTGTGAAAAAGTTGATAAGTCCATAGTGTCTGTCCAAATTTTCCTATTAGAAAGGGAAAAGAGCTATCTTAGTAAAGTGAGAACTTCGAGATGATCGCATTAATCAGAAGATTATAATCTAAAACTGGTCGATTTTGAAAATAAATTGCTGAACATCACTTAAAAGCTTAAAAGGCGACACTCTGCACGATATTGAGGTCTATCCTGATTTTCTACATGATTATGAGCTAGTCATGGATTTTATTGTGACTTATGGGTTGGGAAGCAGTTTACTTAGCTTATTGATTTCGTTAATGCCAAATCTTTAGTCGAGCACAATGTAGCTCCTAAAGAGCTTCCAGTTGAAATAAATGCAGAGAAGAATAGTAAGAAAATTATTTTAGATTCTACGGTTGTAGAAACTAAATTTCTAGATCTTCTGTTTTGTGTCTGTAATGGGACACTGTATACAATATTCCTTCTAGTTTTGTGAAATGAATTATTTTCGAGAAATTTATTTGATAAGAACATTTGTAAAAAAAGTTGTGACATTTCAACATGTTAGCTTTACCTCCAACTATCGCTTAGTTTTAATATGCAAAGAACTATCTAAGTAGTCGCTTCTAATCTATGTTTACTAGGCTTCAGAGATGACTGAATTATGTTGGAAAAGTAAACTTGTGTTAAATGATGAGTTTTGACTAGTATTGAATAATGTGTCTAGTATTAAGTAATGAGTCCTTTTATTAGTCAAGAGTTATATCAAAGTTTGTGTCTATTTAATAAGCAGTGTCAGTTGGTAAAATGTGATGTCTATTTGGAGTGAAGTGTCATGTAAGGCTCCTATATAAAGCCTACTATCATTTGGTTATGGAAGGTAAGCAAAATTATAAAGAAGCAAGTATATGTAAGAAAAGGAAAATTATATAGAAGATTATATTAAAATAAAAATACCCTCCAAATTTTCCTACATTTGGTATCAAAGCCAGAACCATCCTTGTTTTCAATTTCCTTCTCATATCCAATCAAATGGCATTTACAAAAAATGAAGAATCTGGTTTTCTTTTACTCTACAAGGAGTTCCTGTTCTCTTTGAAAAAGATTATAAGCTATGGAATGTTCTTATGAAGACTTTCCTCAAATCTGAAAAATTATGGGATATTGTTGAAGAATGTTTTACTCCTCATATAGCATAGGAAGTAGCTGCAATGTGTAACACCCCACCTCTGTTAAGGTCACTCACAAAGGGAATACCTTAACTTTGGTGGACCGTTTTAGTAGACAGAACAGAAATTTACAAGACAAATAAACAATACTTGAGAAATTATAACTTTATTATAGCGGAAAACAGAAATCAGTTTGGTTACATCTTTACCAAAAACTCAAGTACATAAATATCAGTCTTGTTCAGAAAATCATCAGAGTACAACACTTTAAAATCAAAATCCCGATAGAAGCTGTCATAAGGAGTCAAGCCATACTTTAAGCACTCTAAGTACTTCAAGCAGAAGAAATCCGGGTCAAGCTAAAGTGTTCCCTCCTTGGAAAACCTGGGGGGGACGGAAGAAAAAGGGGCGAAAACAAGCAAGGTCAGACATAAAGTCTGGCAAGTCCAGTGACTTTCAGCATATGAACAGATAATAATAATCATGGCATGCAAATAAAACTGGATGAGAGATAACAGTAACAGGAGTAGCAGATATACTTAGGTTAAACAAAAGAAACAGAATGATATTACTTTTCATTTCTCTGCACTAATACGAGTATAACAGGATAAGGTGTCACCCTAATGTCTAAACTGAAACAGAAACGGGAACAGAATAATTTCCACAGAAGAGAATGCTAGTAATGGGCCTTTACCACCCCAACAGAAATAGACAGAAACAAAATTCTAATAATGGACCTTCACCACCCGAACAGAAACAGACAGAAACAGAATGCTAATAATGGGCCTTTACCACCCGAATAGAAGGTACAAAAACAGATTTATCCCTACGGAAACAGAATGTAGAATTAGGTGTACACTAGTAAATGGGCCTTTACTACCCGAACAGACGCTACCACGCAGAAACAGACAGGTGTTGCCACCCAACAGAAACAGACGGTACCAACAGAAACAGACAGAACTAAGTGTACCCTAAAACCCTACCCCAAGCGATCGGCTCCCTAATACATAAATACCCTATGTCGGCTCCACAATAGGGTGTATCACTCCCTAAAGTGACAACCAATTGGCACAGGCCTATTTACAGATGTCACGGCGTCTTACATCCTCAGAGGCAGACCGTGATCCATACACGCACATGACCCGGTTGGAACGCACCATCAACACCCCTCGCCATTATCAGAATGAACCACTTATAATTAGTTCAGTAAGCGTGCCCAGACCCTACCTACTGTTGGGTCAAAGTTTGATACCAGAAAGGGTTACTGACTAATATGGGTCCCAAACAACAGATGACACAAGTAATTTCCCTCCTAACCTTGTGTCCCCCAGACTAATAGATTTCAGATTAACTTGTTTACAAGTCCAGACATACAGAGTTCAGATCAACTAGTTCACAGATCAGACAAGTTTTCAGACTAACGGATCAGATATACAGATTTAACAGATTTACAGATTTGTCTAACTTTGTAATTGGGCCTACAGATTCACGAAACGGGTTTGTTAAATTCATTAGTCCAATTGGTTTAACCCTATCCACCCAACACTTTTTAGACATCATATTTATCCCAGATTTGCATTAATTAAATATTAATGCACAGACCTCCCACATTAGGTCGGTAGCTTGTGGCTGCTGGATATGCCGGACGGTTCCGGACAGACTTCTGCCACATGCCAGACCTAACCTCGTGTCTAAGCATATTTTAGTTATGCCTACGACCTCTCACATTAGACTGATAGTTCGCGGTCGTTGGTTAAGCCGGTTGGTTACGGGCAGGCTTCTACCGCAAACAGAGTCTAACCTCGTGTCGTAGCCAATTCATTCCAATACAGATTTTTTAGATATCAGACTAATTCTGTTTATTTAACAGATTAAACTTCTTCATAGGATATAACAGATTAATCAAATTTCCATATTCTACCAAATCTTAGGTCGAGCCTACGGATTTCCATACTCAGATTACCATTATCTAGTATCAACAGATCATTCAATTCAACAGGTAGCAGATCTAGCAGTTTAAGTGATTTAGCAGATAACAGATTTGGCAGTTTAGGCAATTCAACAGTTTTAGCAAATAACGGATTAGGCAATTTAACAGATTTAGCAGATTAGACAGTATAACAGAACTAGCAGATTAGGCAATATAACAGAACCTGCAGATTAGGCAATATAACAGAACTAGCAGATTAGGCAATATAACAGATTTAATCATTCCTTACAGTTTCATAGACATATCTTGCCTAATTGTAAATTTGGCCTAAGTTTGCATGCCTAAATAGTTGTCATGATTCACAATATGATTATATACCCCACGCTTGCATTGAATTTACATGGCACAGATTATGGTCATAATTTACCATATAACACATGTCCCAAATTTAGTTAAACTTGCCTAGTACAAAAGATTCACATATAAATTATACCAAATATAGCCATCGATTTCAATGCATGTCATATATTCAAAAATCTCCCACTTATGTGTTATTCACATTTAGTAGTTATCAAATCTTAATATAGATCTTCACACCTAAGTCATATTCTCTTTTTATCTCAAGTCATGAACTGAAACAATATGCCCAACAATCTAGAACTTTAAATTATAACATATCTTAATTCAAAATATGCGTTATGTCCAATATCTCAAGTCACATGTTAACATACAATGGTTCCCCTTCTTCCGATTCACAGAATATGCATAGATCTAGTTTACAACATATGTCCTTTTAGTCACAGATTAGCCATGTCCAATTATGCCATCTTTCATTATTTGTCCCAAAGTTTAGCGTTTGTGCATTAATCTCTTATGAGATTTGGCGCAGGCTCGTCGTAGCCTGGCTATAGAACAGAAGGAAGAAAGAGATACAGAATAAAATAGATCAGAACATACACAACCTCAAATTCAGATTTACAATCATGTCACAATTATAATTAAAGTTTATATCGGAAAATAACTGTACTTGCCTTTCGTGGTTTAAGAAAGGATAATAAACTGTTGTTGATGCAGAAATGCTGAATTGTTGTTGTAGATCTAAACTTTGATTTGAGATTTGATTTAGCTTTTAATTCTAATCAGGTTGGAAGAAGATGCATTAGGGAAGAAGATGCATTAGTCCAAGTTTTGATTCCAGCAGAGTAGCGACACCATTTTTATTTTTAACTAGAACAGAGGCAGAATATAGACAAAATGAAATTGTGTAGAGAAAATGAGGCTAGGGGCTGTTTATATAGGATTAGGCAGATGAATCCGGACAGAAAACGAGTCTAAATACATCAGAATGCATCAGGATCAGAAAGTGGGTTCGGGAGGCAGGTCGACCCCCAGGTCGACACTATGGTCGACTTGGTCCCCCCAGGTCGACACTATGGTCGACCCCCAGGTCGACCTGGTCCATGGGTGGGAATTTTCCCGCCCAGCCTGTTCTGGGATTTTGAATTCGAATTTCAATTCGAATTTTCGAGCTGTTTTCGATTCTGAAATTCTCTGAAACTTCGGAGGGCCATATCTCCCTCATACGGACTCCGTTTCTCGAAAACTCAGACTCATTTCCAAGCAGAATTTCGAGACGAACGCAATGGCACAACCTGTTTCCCTTGATTCTTATTTGATAATTTAATTATTCTCTGATTTGTTACTTATACGATTACAGAAAATACGGGGTATTACACAATGTCAGCAGCAAAGAAGAAAAAACATAAAGAGAACAAGGTCAATGATGCAAAAGCCTTGTCTCTTATGTTCCAAGGGATGAGTCGATCAGATCTTCCATGCATTATAAGTGCAAAAACAACACAAGAAGCTTGGAAAAGGCTAGAAAATCATTTTGCAGAATATGAAAAAGCAACAACTCAAGAAGACGAGGAAACTCAAGAAAGAGAAGAAGAAAATGCAGAAATTACTGAAGTGGAGGAAGAAATGCACAAAGCTGTGTATGCGGATAAATATAAGGAAGAAAATGATAATCAAAAGGAAAACATCCATCAGAATGATAATGATGAAAAAAATCAAGATAACAAATCTGGTGATAGTCTGGCTAAAAAGAAAGAATTAGATGACACAGTGACCCCGAAAGGTGCGGATTCTGAAGCGGAGGAATAGAAAACACCTTCCAAGAAGACGTCTACAAAATCTGCTAGGTCCAAAAACAAACTGCAAAAACTTCCAAGGCAGGTAAGATTGATAAAGCAAGCCATGAAAATGAGAAAGAAAGAATCTTGATTGGAAAGAAGAAAAAACTTATGGAACGCGAGCCACTAAGCCGAAAAAGAGTAAGAAAGAAAACTTCAAATTAAGGGATCATGTTCAAACAAATGACCAAAAAGTATGAAGACTTCCACAGATTGAGAAACTTGTCTTGGAGTTATCAAAACACAAGTTTAGAAAGGGATGTCGGAAAAGTAAACTTGTGTTAAATGATGAGTTTTGACTAGTATTGAATAATATGTCTAATATTAAGTAATGAGTCCTTTTATTATTCAAGAGTTATATCAAAGTTTGTGTCTATTTAATAAGCAGTGTCAGTTGGTAAAATGTGATGTCTATTAGGAGTGAAGTGTCATGTAAGGCTCCTATATAAAGTCTACTATCATTTGGTTATGGAAGGTAAGAAAATTATAAAGAAGCAAGTATATGTAAGAAAAGGAAAATTATAAAGAAGATTATATTAAAATAAAAATATCCTCCAAATTTTTTTACAGATTAAAGAGAAATTTGTACTCAGTCCTAGTTGAGGTTGTGGAGTTTGAGGGTCAATTAGAGAATGTTTGGAATATCTATAAGACCGTGTATGAGGATGATATAAGTAAATACATAGGAACGATAACAGAGTTGAGGAAGGACACTAAGAAATATTCTGAGGTAGAATGTGGTTCTCTATCTTCTTTCGATGTAGGGTAATGTCTTAGGTTCGATGATGCTTTTATACCTTTCCCTAGGGGCAATCCAGATTAGCTTATTAAATGGAAGAATAATGCGAGGAATCGTTTCCAGATCAAATCAAGGAAATGGAAAATAATTATAGGAAATAATTAGGGGCTTCTAAGACTATATCTCTCCTGTTCTTTTATATTTGAAGAGGTTTTTTGGCCTACCTCTTCCAAATTTCACAGAAGATACTTACCAGTTCCTACAAAAGATTGATCGTCCGAAGCATACTACCATGAGGCATGTTAGTGCTCTTGAAAACAAAGTATGTAACTTAGAGTTTGAAGCTCTTTTAGATACTTGGGAAATCTAGAGAGGCTATCTATTTAGAGAAAATCTCATATAGGAAGTTAAGAAAGAGAAGGTGAAGTGAACGACTGCTAAAATTGGGGGTCAGCGCACCCATTGATGTTGTTGAGTGTTTTTAGCCTGGTCTGGATATGACCTTCTTATATAATCATGTTGATTATGTGTATTCACCCTATGATCATGTGAATGCCTGAGATGGAGCTATGTGGGATGCTCATGTTTCTCAATTACATTCCAACCCAAAGGACTAAGGCTTGCACAAAGTGGTCGATTGATATTATAGAGCTGAATAACTAGCTCTTTTGCCTTATCAACCTATTACATTTGTGCTATATCCCTCGCTAAGTTATGTTGATGTAGAGTTGTTGTACCCGACTTTCGCCAAATGGTAGTGGTGAAGGATCATATGTAAAAACCAATTTAGATAAGCACTTATCACCTGGCTGACCTTTGAATGACTTTATACTATTTTTCACATTATATATCTTCGCTTTAAGTTCATTGCCATAGTTAGTTCCTAAAGGTGCTTATGTTCCTCTGTAAGGACTTTGTAATTTCTTTTTTTTCTTAAAAGGCAATAAAATTATTTCTCCTAGTCTGGGGAGCAGATGATGATTGCTTGATATGGCCTTCCCTTCAGGGCTGAGGGTAAATATATTGAATTTCATAGATTTAGCACGACCTCCCTGCAGCATGGAGGCCAGTGGTTTTGGATTTTTTGTGCCTTCCTTGGCCTTCCCCATAGGTTGGGGGAAGATATGGTAAATTTCGTGCACCTGGTATGATATTCATTTCAAGTTGAGGGTAAAGTTTTAAAATTAATGAACCTAGCATAGCCTACAACGTTGGTAAGGAGCAAGCATTTTGGATAACGATTGAGAAGTCAGGTCATATAGATACAACATAGAAGCATGCATACATTATTTTATAAACTGGTTTCAATCGTCTACTATCCGTATGTCCAATGTGGCCATGTTGACGAAAAAACTTGCAATCATAAAGATTTATTTATAGCACGATGACCATCCAATATCCTCACCAGTTCATTGTATTATAGGATGGGTTAACATAAAGGTGTCTTTATACTGGCGCAACATGTCTAATATCGTTAACATCTGAAGGTCTATTTATGTTGACATAGGTCATCTAATGGCTGCACTAGTTTATAAAAAGAAAGGTTGCATAAGGATATCAATTCATTTGTACACTATTTTATGAATATTGTAACAACCCTCCTAGAATGAGCCTAGGTCCCAAGCCAGAAAAGGCTCATCGGAACTTAGAGTCATTCAAAGCAAGTCATTGGTTTCTGTAAGAAATGACAAATAGAGCCAAACTAAAGACAAAATCATAATCTCACAATAAACGACACAAAATATAATAATTAAAAAAAACGTACCCTTTCATAAAAACCATAATAATGTCGATTACATCAAAATCTTTAAATGTCATAACACGGTACATTAAAGATATCCAATAAATACAGATAATTTTTAGACATAATAATAACTGAAATAAAATTTCCATCACTATGGGTTCAGTCTACATGACGTCATCTATCAAGAATTCCCACCTACTAACCTATGTCGTTAAGAGGAAGGGGTCAGAACAACAAGTTCTGGTGAGTGAAAATCACATAACTTTAAGGGAATTTGTTTCCTATACTTGGCATTAAAATTTGTCAGGTTATGTCTAGAGAATTAAACATGCAATTCAATATAACATTAATTCAGTGGAATATTCTAAAGTCAATTAAGGCCTAACATGCACATATAAGGGATAGTTTCTATTATTACTTAGTACCCTTCATGGTTTACTACCATTTGGTCACTTAAGGTCATTCATATATTATTTTTCGGTGGATTCCTATGATCACTTAATACCCTCTGGCGAACGCTTGTTACGTAGGACATTGTCTTCTAATAGCTAGCGTTGTTAAATATACTCCTAATGTGAATTGAGAGATAAGCAGTCACTTATCTACAAGATAGGTAGACGACCAATTGTCATTTGTGACCTTCCCCTGACGGACCATTGTGTTACTATCATGCTGTCATTATAGGTGAATTCCTAGCCACTTAATACTCCCTTTAGATAGGCGGTCCCCCTTACATGATTGACGGAACAACTAGTATCCCACACCTAGGTTAGCCCATACATACCCCCTAGATAAGAAGCGGACAAATTTTGGAGAATTACCTCACTCAAACGTTATCACATTTATTTAAGACTATTTAATACCTCATAGGTTTAAAAGAGAAAGGTGGACCAAATGACTACGTAGGACCTAATAAGGGCGGGTCTCATGACTTTAGTCCAAAACCATGGAGTGAACATTAGGAACGGACCTAGTCCTAACCACTTAACACCCAAACCAGGTAGGTCAATCACTTAATACCTTCTCGAGGCATGCCTACTTTACACAAACATATATATATATACACACACACACACTAGGCATCCCACATTAAACCAACAACTTGTAGATGTTGGATTTGCCAGGAGGTTTTGGGTAGATTTCTACTAAAAGCGGGATTAACCTTGGATCTTCATGTATTTATTATAATGGACCATGGCACTAGACATCTCACATTAACCCGACTTCTTGTGGATGTTGGATATGTCTGTTGGTTTTGGACAATCTTGTACTACAAGTAGGGGTTAACCTCGTGTCAATATGTCATTTATATTAATAAAAACCATTAATACTCATACACATACAATTTCCTATGGAGACATTTAAATTCTACTTCCTAATTAAATACATTTAATACGCATTTATAGTACATTAATTATGCTATTAACAGTAAAAAAATGTAATTAAAGCATGCATAAAGAAACATCCTAAAACATAGATATGTCAATCCTAACCAAAATTAAGGTTTATAAGTTTATCTCCCTAACTTCATCAACATAGCATATAATTTTTATTCACATTCAAATAAATAATAGGGAAATAACATGCATAAACAAAATAACTTTTGACCTACGTTCTAACGATTACTTCAATAAGGAAAGAAAGGACAAGGTGCAATATGACAATAATTTGTATAATTTCTTTTTGGTATTGCATTAACTTTAATATGAGATTTATACAAAACTTAGATTTTGGTAAAACGTGTTTTTGTACAGTTAAACTACCTATTTTATAAGAAAATATATGTTTAAACATATGTAAGTTATGATACCTAAACCTGTGTCCATGCATGAATCAATATTTACAATAAAAATGAAGATAAGTAAATCAGATCAAATATCAGAATATTATAACACACAAAAATTCAACTTTTGATTATATTCATAATCCACAACCAACAATATCACATGATTGAGCATTTCCGAATTAAATAAAAGTTTTGGGGGATTTATATTATTATTTTTTTGCAAGAATCCCAAATCCCTTTTAGGCATATCAATTCAAGTCTACACTACTATTATAGAAAACGGTAAACTTATAAGACTTTCACCCATAGAATAACATGGAGAAGAATAAAAAATTGTGTAGAACCAAAATCTGAATTATTTCCTCGAAATATCGTACTGCAAATGTTCATCCTATATATCTATATATATATATAAGAATCAAATTAGAGTCTTATATACATGCAACTTATAATTTTGGATTCTAATAAGAAACAGATTAGAGAAGATAGAAAATAGGTTGGAGAAGAAGAAGAAATCTAACCTGTCCTAAATTTTGGAATATTAAAAAATGGAGGAGAAACAGAATGGAGGCGGAGTTGAGAAGGCAATGTAGGCCTTTAAGGAGAGGCTAAGGCCTCATTTATACTTGCTAGAGTGTATGGTCTGTTAGATTAGTTTTATAAAATATAGACAGTCCATTCCAACAAAATATATAAAAACCTATTACAAAGACATGCCTCTTTCCACACTCACGCCTTAAGGGCGATCGACGGCCTCTCTAGGAGACCAATCGACCCCTAGGTCAACCCTCATCTCAAGGAGGGCGGTCGACCCTCCCTCAAGGGTCGGACATGGAGAGATTTAATCTCCAAGTCGGTTTCTATTTTATTAAATATGTAATTAATTAGATTGATTATTTCCATTTCTTTTTATTCTTGTTCCCATCTTGTGCGTGTGTATATATATATATATATGCACACAAATTTTTCTGACAAAGCATATGCACACAATTATGAAATCTAAAAGGAATATTCTACTACGCCGTAGGCATTTATTTGTGTTCTAGATTTTATATTTACATATAGAATTTCGAATGCTACGTGTATGTTATTTTCGTATAGCTTCTTTTATTCATAGCTTTCTATATGAGTTCTGTTTTTGATAAATAATATGTGAAAACAGTCTAGAATCTCTCCACAAATAAAATGGTAATATTTTTGTGGCCTAATCTCAATTATCTAATATTCATATTTTCAGCCCACTAATATTACATTAACTATTATTGTTTATTCTTAGTTTAATTATCAATGTTTATTTATGGTATATTTTACGGAGTGTTACATTCGTCCTCCCTTAAAAGAGATTTTGTCCTGAAATATTTTCGAAGGCGTTTAAACCATAACTCGCTCTAGCAAACATGTTGTACACCTAAGTTATTTATTATACATCCATAAAACAACCATACTCAGTGTGGTTATGTAATGCATAATTACTAAAGCAAGCTCAATCCTGGTGTGTATGTGTTATATGTGAAGATGTATGTATACAAAACACCCTAATATGCATATAATTTCTATATGAGTGTTTGGTGCATTTGTGTTGCAAACAATTCCTACCATCGATTCTAGTAATCATAACGAAACTATAAAGGAATTTTAGAGGAAATAAGTACCCGTGAAAAGATCTGGATGAGGTTGCCTCATCTTTCTTCTGTTTCCCATATACTTTCAACTGGGTTATCTTCTCATTGTATTCAGATGAGCTTGATAGATTTGTTTGAAGCCTTTTGATTCTATGCTCCGCAATCCTCGTGATGGCACCGAGGATCCTATGCTCTAACTCAATGCTCCATAATTCCCAAGTTTGATCAAGCTCGAGTCCAATGGTAGAGTCGTGAAGGCACTTCCTAAGGTAAGAAATGTGGAAAACATTATTGAATCCGATAATTGCTTGGGAAGTTCCACATGATAAGCCATCTTCCTAATTCAATTAACAACCCTAAATGGCCCAATAAACCTAGGATCCAACTTCTCAATCTTTCCAATCCGGAAGGTTTTCCTTAGAGGTGAAACTTTTATGAAGACCCAGTCACTAATACTAAACTCAATTTCCTTCCTCCTTTTATCAGCGTAAATTTTCTATCATTGTTGGAATGTCTTATCCTTTTTCGTTTCAAAAGAATCTTCTTTGTGGAATCATGGATAAGGTTGCATCTGAGCAGAATCTTCTCAGTAATTTCCTACCGACAAGTTTGTGATTTGCATGGCTGCTATACAATGCCTCATAAGGGGCCATACCAATCGTTGCTTGAAAACTCTCATTATATGAGAACTCCACTAACTCTAAATGATGATTCCATGTTTCTTTAAAATCTATGATGCAAGATCTAAGTAGGTCTTCAAGAATTCAGTTGGTTTTCTCAGTTTGTCGATCGTTCGGTGCGTGATATGCGGTGCTCAAATTAAGCTTCATTCCCAAAGCTGTCTGTGTGCTCATCCAAAACTCGATTATGAATAGAGGATCCCTATCACTCACTATACTTGTTGGGAATCCTACATCATCTCCTTGGTAAAACGTTGAGCCAACAAAGTTGTGGCCTCACTCTTCTTCACTGGAATGAAGTGGGCACTCTTTATCAATCTATCCAATATAACCCAAATGGCTTCATTTCCCATTTTGACTCCTTGATATCCCATTTACGAAATCCATAGAGATATGTTCCCATTTCCAAGTAGGAACCTCCAAAGGTAACAATAATCCTCCGAGCCTACCAAGCTTTGACTTTCTAACAAGTCAAATACCTTGCAATGAACTAAGTAACTTCCTCCTTTATGCCTTCCCAAAAGAAAGCCCTCCTCATATCCTTAAATATATTATCAACCTCGGGATGTATGGTCATCCCAAAATGATGGCGCTCCTTGAGGACCTCTTCTCTTAAACTATCAAACCTAGAACATAAAGTAGGTCGTCCCTTCTCAATCTTCCTTTGGTGTCAACTAATACTTATGAGAATAAGGGAAGTGCTCTCCTCCAGCAATATTTTCCCTCAATACCCTCAAATCCTCATCAAGGTCTTGCTCATGCTTGATCCCATCCATCAAAGTCGGTCTCATCTCCCAAATTGTGAGATATCTTTAAGATGATTCAAATGGTGGTTGAAGGCTAAAATGGAAAGGAACTCCAATAGTCTCCACTTGGTATTAGCACTAAAGGTAGCGTGCATCCTACTCAAAGCATCTGCGATGACATTACCCTTCCCAATTGGATATCGAAATCAAACGAAACTATGTATCCATCTACCTCTGCTGATTAAGATTCAAGTCTCGTTGAGAAAATAAACACTTAAAGGGATATTTATGATTTGTTAAAATCTCAAACTTTTCCCTAAGAGATAATGCCTCCATATATTAAGTAAAAGACTATGGATGCAAGCTCAAAATCGTGCATATGATACCTCTTCTGATGATCCTTTAGTTGTTAACTTGTGTAGGAAACTATCCTACCCTCTTGCATAAGCATGGCTCCTAATCCTGTTCGATAAGTATCCATGAAAACTGTAAACATCTTAGTACCATTAGGGATGCTAAGGACAGGTGCACTCGTAAGAGACTCCGTCAACTTCTCGAAAGCAATACCACACTTATAGCTCCAGGCAAACTCAAGATTCTTCTTAGTCAAAAGGGTCAGAGGGGTTGCTATCTTTTCAAAGCCTTTAATGAATTTCCTATAATAGCTCGCTAACCCTAAGAAACTCCTAACCACAGAAGCATTGCGAATAACCTTCTATCCTTGAACAACTTCCCCTTTCGTAGGGTCCAAAGCTAAACCTTTCTCCAAAACCACATGTCCAAGAAACTTGACTTCCTCTCTCCTAAAGTGACACTTGGAAAACTTAACCTTGAGCTGATTCTTCCTCAGGATTCATTGGACCTCCCTTAGACGGGTCTCATGCTATTTAAAGTCCTTGGAGAATATGAGAATGTTGTCTACAAACACCATGACTCTCTTATTAAGAATGACGTTGAACGCTCTACTCACAAATCCACAAAGAAAGTGTGGCATTCGTCAATCCAAAATGCATCACTTTCCATTCAAGGAACCTATCGGGTGTCCTAAATTCTATCTTAGGTTTACTTTCCTCTAAAATCCTTAACTGATGAAATCATGTTGTTGGGTCCAACTTGGAAAATATTTTGGCACCTCCCAAATGATCAAATAGGTCATTTATCCTAGGTAAGGGATACTTATTCTTCTTGGTCAACTTGTTGAACTCCCTATAATCAATGCAAAGTACTAAAGATTTATCGGCCTTAGTGGCAAAAAGCATTGGAGATCCTTAGTCTAAATTGCTCCTCGGATGAATCCATTCTGTAGAAACTTAGAAATTTGCTTATCCAACTCTCTCCTTTCCTTCGGATTGACCCTAAAGTATTTGGTCTCATGGAATTTCTTATGGCACCTCCTACACACTTTAGCCTCTCTCTTGAATTTCATATTCTCCTTTTTCAGTTAGAATCTCTTTTCCGTATTCTTTCCAGATCTCAAAGAACCTTCACTATTATCAACCTTACCCTCCTTCTTTTCCTCCACAGTGAATAAAATAGCGATCTCCACAAGCACTAAAAAATTTGCATTGAATGTCACTTAAGCCAATGACATCTCTTTGAGAGGGGAGTTGAGCCCGTTTACGGCCTTATTCATAGGTGTATCTATAAGTCTCCTACCAAACTTAGACAACTCTGTGAACTTTGCTGGGTATTCCCTTAAAGATGACTCTCCTTACTTAAGGTGGATGAACTTTTCCATCTCTAAACTCACTTCGGCATTGGATAGAAATTTAACCTTAAATATAGCTTCGAACTCAACCCAAGAGAATATCCCACCGTTATCCTCCTCAGAAACTATAATAGACAACTCCAACACCACGTGTTTAAGATGCCAAGCGGCTACCCTTCTCTTTAATGGCTCTTCCCATCACATAACCTCGAATATATGATCGTACTCTGATACCATGCCATATCTTCTAGAAATCCTTTTGTTCCAAAAAAGAACTTGCCTCTAATACTTATGAAATCCTTATGGAGATGTGGGAAATTAGGAGCAACATGAGCCTGTCGTAGTCTTTAAATATTATTGGAACCATTTTGTAAGTACCGAGATCTAATAGGATTCCATTGCTCTGGTTGGTTTGAGGACATTTATACTATTTGTAAGAGGAAAACTTTCAGTGGAAATCCTTAAGATAATATTTAAACCAAAAGAAAAAAGGAAGAAAGAGATTGCCTAGTATAATCACGTATGTCTTAGGGGTATAATATATATTATGTTAAAACCTTTTCAAATAAAAGACATCTCTCATATGTATATCTCCCCGTAATCAGGTGACTTAGGCTCTGATACCAAATGTAGCAACCCGTCCAAAATGGGCCTAATTGCGACCCAAAAATGGCCCATTGGAACTTAGAGCCATTATAAGCAAGTTGTTAGTTCCTATAAGAAATGTCTAATAGAGCCAAACTAAAAACAAAATCAAATTCTCGTAGCAGCTAGGACATAATATAATAATCAAAACAAATGTACCCTTTCATAAAATCCATAATGATGTCGGTTACATCAAAGTCTCCAAATGTCATAACAAGGTAAATTAAAGATATCCCATAATATAGTAATAACTGAAATACAATTTCCATCACCATGGCTCCAGTCTTCATTACGTCATCTATCAAGAGTTCCTGCTTATTAACATGTGTCGTTAAGAGGAGGGGCTCATAAAAAAATTTAGTGAATGAAAATCACATAAATTTAAGGGAACATATTCCCTATACTTGGAAGTATAAATTTGTCAAGTTATGTTGTAACACCCCACTCCCTCTATGGTCACTCACTAAGGGAATGCCATAGCATCGGTGGAGTATTTTAGTGAATATAGAACAGAAAAATTACAACAAGACAGATATAAATAGTACTTGAAATTTAAAACATCATCTCATAACAGCGGAAGTAAAACATGTCTGGTTACATCATAAAACCACAATAAAAGTCAAGTACAATATCCATCAAAATAAAGAAGTACATAATCCCACTCTCATACAATAGCCATGACAAAAGAAAAGATAACTGGGTAACTGGAGCTTTACATCTATCCAAGCTCCTAAAGACTGGAACAGCAATCCGATCAAGCTCCACTACTGCTAGGATCCACCGTAGGACCTGAGGGTTGGGAAAAAGATAAAAACAACGGGGTCAGACATAAGTCTGAGCGAGTCCTATAACTTTAACAATACAATCGTTAAAGTAACCAGAGAAGACATAAACTGATATACGGTAACTAATGGGGATGAATGGCTACACTAAGCATTCAACTAAACTAAGATAAAAGATAAAGACGCATCTACCCTTCCAAAGGTAAATTACTAAACTGCACCACACCAGTCATTCCTAACCTAAAGGTTGATCCCACCCATGGACTTATAAAATTAACTTAATAGTTCTCGCGTACCCCTAGGTGACTAAGTAGACGCCACAGGGCCCTACAATCCACTAGGTGTACACACTACTCCCCATTCGATCGGCTCCCTAACGTAGATACCCGTGCTGGCCCCACCGTGGGGTGTACCATTCCCCAACGTGGCAACCTGATAAAATTAACGGTGCACGGCTTATATCTACACGATGCAACAACGTCTTATTTACCAGCCCGGGTCCACACACGCATATGAAACCCGTTGGTCATGCGTTGCCACCGCTAACCCATTTTGGCCTCTTATAGTCAAGCCCAGTATGCGTGTCCCGTCCTCGACATGGGTCGAGCCCACTAAGATACGTATGGGTTACTGGTTGAAATGGGCCCCCAGCACAAGCCATCCCCCTAAGCTTGGCCCACACACTAGTGTTTCCCACTTAACCCTTTAATCATGTTTAATTACATGTTTCATCTTGGTTAAGTATTTTATCATATTTTCTATTGGCAACCACTAGCAATTTCCACATACCACCCAAGGTACCCACTTAACCCCCATGCCCCACTGCATGCTTATCTGGTTAAGTGTTTCTTAATTGATTAACACCGTAACCGTGTAAAGGACCCCTCACATTGGACCGTCATTTGTAGATGCCTGGTTAAGCCGGTAGGTTCCGGGCAGTCTTACACTACAAATGGGTCCAACCTCGTGTCATTTACCCTTGTTACGTATTTAATTTATGATTAAGACCCCTCACATTGGACCGTCATTTGTAGATGCCTGGTTAAGCCGGTAAACTCCGGGCAGTCTTACACTACAAACGGGTCCAACCTCGTGTCTTAATCGATTAATTACTCCTAATTAATCACCCCCATAATTTGTGTTAATTATCATGTTTATTTTAGGAATATGGGTGTACCTAACTTAATAGGAAAATTCCCAACTCCAAAGTGTGGGTACACCTAACTTAATAGGCAAATTCCCAACACATAGTATGGGTACACCTAACTTAATAGGAAAATTCCCATACTATGTTCATTTATTTTATGTTATGCATAATTATATTAATTTCACACAATCTTATTAACATATGCATTTAATTAACCCCATCGTTCCCACGTAATTTCATTCTCATGACATAACACATATAAAAGGTGTCAACTTGCATATGTATGAACATGTTTCAAAGGTGCCATCTTGCATATTAACTTGTATAACATGTCACATAACTTGCATATTAACTTGCATAACATGTTACATAAACTTACATATTAACAAATACATGACTTACATATGAACTTGCATAATATGTCACATAACTTGCATATGAACTTGCATAACATGTTACATAACTTGCATATGAACTCATAAACTTGCATATGAAGAAACATACAACTTGCATAATTATCATACAAGTAACTTGCATATTATCATACATGTAACTTGCATATTAACATATGATCACAAAGCACAAAACTTGCATAACCCACATACATTAGCAAACTAACATCATGTCATATGACTTAAAACCCATTAATCCACAAACAAAACCATATGATCTCATCATATCTCATCTACTTAGTTTAGCAATTGATCATTAGAGTGATAGAAACTCACCCTAAACTCCCATAAGCAAACCCTTGCCAAAAATCACCCAAAAACTCTAGCCTTGAACATAAAGCTTGCAACTTGATGATGAATGCAAGCTAATGATCACTCATACAACTCAAAGATGCTTGTATGAACATGAAAGCCTTCATAGAATAGTTTTATAAGAGGATGGAGGCTAGGGTTTTGAGTGGAGGCCATGAGAGGTAAAATTTTGCCATAGTTTAGTTGTAGGATAGATTAATGATGATTTAGGGCTAGGTTAGGGTCTTATTTATAGATTAGGCAAGTGTTTTAGGCCATAGGATTAACCCTAGATTAGATTAGGACCCTTAGATTTCGGAACCTTCCAGAAACCAGCCCTAAGACCAAGCCCAAACCCCAAACTGGTGCACCCAACCACAGAACTCTCTAGAAACTGTGCAGGTTTTCTGTCCCGACATGGGCGCACTTCCCAAGTGCGCCAGTGTATTTTTGTGCTGGCGCACTTCACAAGTGCGCCAGTGCATTTCTGGCCCGTTTCGGGTTTTTCTGCCTAACTTCGTTTGTCCATATCTCTTTCATACGGTACCCGTTTTACGCAAACTCGGACTCTATTTCGCGTATTTTTCCGAGACGAACGCAATGGCGCAGCCCGTTTCCCCTGATTCTCACATCTGAGATTAATTATACTTTAATTACTAACCATTAGTGTTAATTGAAATTCGGGGTGTTACATTCTCCCCTACTTAAAGGATTTCGTCCTCGAAATCTCTAAGTCAAAAAGAACGTATCCTACCAACCAAACAACCATCTACTAAACCATCAACCACAAGCAACCATTATCCTTAGAAACTTCTAATGATGTATGAACATATGCAGAAAGTGTGTGTATATGTCCGTATACTAATGCAAAATCAGGCGGTCTACTGATTCAGTCGACCTCCTTAATGCAAACCATGATAGTGCCATGCATCCAATATGTATGCGAAACCCTATAGACACATACAATTTCTATATGCGTGCACAACCATACACA
The DNA here is from genome assembly GCA_030737875.1 of Allium sativum. Taxonomy (NCBI): domain Eukaryota; kingdom Viridiplantae; phylum Streptophyta; class Magnoliopsida; order Asparagales; family Amaryllidaceae; genus Allium; species Allium sativum. Next base: position 385,390,134 of record CM060924.1, read on the forward strand.
AAAATGCATCATCCACATGATAACACAGCCATGATACATCCATCAATCTAACTACCACATCCATTTATGCGATATGCAACATGAAGTGACTGAGCCGATCTAGTGCCTAATGTGTGTGTATATGCATCCACGAGCAACCACTAGCAAACAATTGCATCCACTTGCATCCATCAACCATAACATGTTTCAAACACATGTTTCAACCATAGGTTTTACCCTATCTAAAGGTCATAGGTACTAGCGAGAGGATATACTAAAGATAAGATAAGTACTAGACAAGCGATAAAGGAGAAGTTAAAAGACATACTCTCAAAAAGAAATGGGTACAAAGAACGCATCTTCGCTTCCGTCTCCCAAGTAGCATTGCTTTCGTCATCTCCCCATTGCACTTTAACTAGCTGAACTTCTTTGTTCCTCAACTTCCTAGTTTCTGACCCAAGGATGCGAGTAGGAGCTCGTCGAATCGTCGCATCACGCTCTACCTCTACATCTCTACGCAAGCTCGGCTCTACCACCTCTGCGGTCTCATGTAAGCACTTCCTCAAATGTGATACATGGAATACATCATGAACACCACTAAGTCTGTCGGGCAACTCCACCCTATATGCCATCCGTCCAATCCTTTCCTTAATAGGAAACGGCCCAACAAACCTCGGTGCTAACTTCCCAACGGACCCAAAGCGAACAACATTTCTCAACGGAGATACTTTGACAAAAACCATGTCCCCAACCTCAAACTCAAGATCCGTCCTTCTCCGATCCCATAAGATTTCTGTCTATCTTGCGCTGCCTTCATCCTTATTCGAATCAAATCAATCTTCTCTGAAGTCTCTCTAACCATATCTGGCCCAAGCAAGATCTTATCCGTAGATTCCCACCAACATGTAGGAGATCGACAAGGCCTTCCATAAAGAGCTTCGAAAGGTGCCATGCCAATACTAGACTGAAAGCTGTTATTGTATGCGAAATCCACCAAAGGAAGATGTTCTTCCCATGTACCTCCAAAATCCAAGATACAAAGCCTCAAGAGATCTTCTAAGATACGGTTCACCCTCTTGGTCTGACCGTCCGTCTGAGGATGATATGCGGTGCTCAAACACAACCGAGTCCCTACCGCCTCTTGCAAACTTCTCCAAAACTCACTAGTGAAGATAGGATCTCGATCACTCACAATGCTGGATGGTACGCCATGCAATCTAACAATCTCTCTAACATAGACTGAAGCAAGCCATGGAGCGGTCCTCTTACTCTTCACGGGTATAAAATGGGCACTCTTGGTAAGTCTGTCTACCATAACCCAAATTCCCGTATTGCCCTTCCTCGATCTCGGTAACCCATCGATAAAATCCATTGAGACACTATCCCACTTCCATTGCGGAACTTCCAATGGGTGTAGCAACCCACCGGGTTTCCTTTGCTCTGCTTTAACTTGTTGGCACACTAAGCATCTAGCCACATACTCGGCCACATCTTTCTTCATACCGGCCCAGAAGAAAACTCTCTTCATGTCTTGGTACATTTTGTCTCCACCGGGATGAATAGTCATCCTTGAACGATGTGCATCATCCAAAATAGCCTTCTTCAAACCCTCATCTTGCGGTACACAAAGTCTACCGTCTCTATGCAACCATCCCCTATCATCTATGGTGTATCTACCCAAATGGCTGGACGACTCCCCCCTTATAAGCTTCTCTACCAACTCAACCAACTGTGGGTCGTCTCGCTGAGCCTCGCCAATCCGTCCCAAAAGAGTAGGTCTAACCTCCAAGGATGCTAACAAACCAGGTACAAAGTCAACAGAAGGTCTGAAGTCGAACAAAGAAAGAAACTCCAAGCTTCGCCTTTCCACGAACAATGGACTCAAAGATAGCCTTTTTCTACTCAAGGCGTCCGCCACCACGTTACCCTTGCCAGGGGTATACGCTATCTCGAAATCATAGGATGCTAAGAACTCCATCCACCTTTGCTGTCTTAAGTTCAAATCCTTCTGAGAGAATAAGTACTTCAATGATTTATGGTCAGTGAACAACTCGAATCTCTCACCAAGAAGATAATGGCGCCAAGACTTAAGTGCGAAAACAATCGCGACCAACTCTAGATCTTGGGTAGGGTAATTCTTCTCATGCACTCTCAATTGCCTCCCTCCATAGGCTATTACCCTTCCCTCCTGCATCAAGACTGCGCCTAATCCTGTCCCACAAGCATCGGTATAAACAACAAACGGCTTACTCCCATCTGGAAGCACTAAAACTGGAGCGGTGGTCAAAGCTCTCTTTAACCGTCGGAAAGCATCATCACAATCTACGTCCCATTAGAAAACCAGATTCTTCTTCGTCAAGCGGGTTAATGGGGCTGATATCTTCGCGAAGTCTTTGATGAACTTCCTATAATATCCTGCCAACCCCAAGAAACTTCTTACTTCGGTAGCATTTCTAGGAACTTTCCAATCCTGGATAGATACTATCTTTGCGGGATCCACAGCTATCCCTTCCTTAGAGACCACATGCCCTAAGAATCGCACTTCTCTTCTCCAAAAATGACATTTAGAGAATTTAGCTTTAAGACTATGTGCTCGAAGAGTCTCCAACACTTCTCTGAGATGTAAGGCATGCTCTTCTTCACTCTTGGAAAAGACCAAGATGTCATCCACAAAGACCACTACAAACTTATTCAGATGCTCTCTGAACACTCTACTCATCAGATCAACAAAGTATGCAGGGGCGTTTGTCAACCCAAATGGCATCACAAGCCACTCATAAAAACCATCCGGAGTCCGGAAAGCAGTCTTCTCTATACTGTCCTCCGCCACTCTCAACTGATGAAACCCTGTAGCTAAGTCCATCTGCGAAAACACTGAGGCGCCAACCAACTGATCAAAGAGATCATCTATCCTCGGTAATGGGTGTCTATTCTTCTTCGTGAGCTTATTAAGTTCTCTATAATCCACACAAAGTCTGAGGGACCCATCCGCCTTCGTGGCAAACACTACTGGAGCTCCCCACTCCGATATACTTCGCCTTATGAACCCCTTCTCAAGCAACTCCCCTACTTGCTTATGAAGTTCTCTTCTCTCACGAGGAGCCATGTGGCGCACTGGCAAAGACACTGGTTTGGCATTATCCACCAAATAAATTCGGAAATCTATCTCCCGCTTCGGAGGCAAACCCTTCACCTCTTCAAACACATCCGGATATTCCCGGACCACTCTGACAGAACGCAAACTCTCGACCGAAGCATCGAGCGATTCAAGATAACTTAGCAAAACAGATTCCATGGGATTACAAGAGATCTCGAGAGTATTACCCAAGCGGGTCATAAGCCTGACAACTCTCCTTTCACAATCAAGAACGACACCATTACTGGATAACCAGTCCATGCCCAAAATCAACCCATAGCCCGTGAAGCCCAATACAAAAGCATCACATCCAAACTCAACGCTAAGTATAGAAATCTTCAAACCCAAACATATCATAGACAGATATATGGAGCCCCCAATTGGGTTTGAAACAACCAAGGGATCATCAACTAGACTGGTGTCTAAGTGCAGTGACTCAACTAACGATGGTGAGATAAAAGAATGCGATGCGCCAGAGTCAAACAAAGTACGAACTGGATGATCAAACAGAAAAACCAGACTTTCAACGGAAATAGTTCTACCTCTCTGCTGAATCGGTGGAACTGAGAGAGCCTGAACTTGCCCCCCCTGCCTGAGCTGGTGCCATAAGAGCTTGCACCTGACCTCCTGAGGTAGACCCCGTCTTCTGCCCCTTCTTTGGGCAGTCATTCATTAACCAAACAACTATTTGAGCCTTCCTCCCATCGTCTATCCAATAGGTACCTACCAGTCCTCCTCCTTCTTGAACCAACTTCTAATCTGACTAACGTCTAAGTCCCTTGAAGTGGTTTTCCATTCTTATCTATCTTAGAAAGATCATCTATACACGGAGGGGAAACTCAAAACGAGAGAGGAAGAGATTCAAAACGGAGAATTCGAAAGATATAGATATGGCTATTGGGGATTATGCTCTTTTTTTCAAAAACTTTTCTCTTAAAAGACATGTTTTTGAAAATACTCCTTTCAAAAATATTCTTAGAAAATTTTTTTATCTGTTCTGGTAACCTTAAGCTCTGATACCACGTGTAACACCCCACTCCCGCTATGGTCACTCACTAAGGGAATGCCATAGCATCGGTGGAGTATTTTAGTGAATATAGAACAGAAAAATTACAACAAGACAGATATAAATAGTACTTGAAATTTAAAACATCATCTCATAACAGCGGAAGTAAAACATGTCTGGTTACATCATAAAACCACAATAAAAGTCAAGTACAATATCCATCAAAATAAAGAAGTACATAATCCCACTCTCATACAATAGCCATGACAAAAGAAAAGATAACTGGGTAACTGGAGCTTTACATCTATCCAAGCTCCTAAAGACTGGAACAGCAATCCGATCAAGCTCCACTACTGCTAGGATCCACCGTAGGACCTGAGGGTTGGGAAAAAGATAAAAACAACGGGGTCAGACATAAGTCTGAGCGAGTCCTATAACTTTAACAATACAATCGTTAAAGTAACCAGAGAAGACATAAACTGATATACGGTAACTAATGGGGATGAATGGCTACACTAAGCAGTCAACTAAACTAAGATAAAAGATAAAGACGCATCTACCCTTCCAAAGGTAAATTACTAAACTGCACCACACCAGTCATTCCTAACCTAAAGGTTGATCCCACCCATGGACTTATAAAATTAACTTAATAGTTCTCGCGTACCCCTAGGTGACTAAGTAGACGCCACGGGGCCCTACAATCCACTAGGTGTACACACTACTCCCCATTCGATCGGCTCCCTAACGTAGATACCCGTGCTGGCCCCACCGTGGGGTGTACCATTCCCCAACGTGGCAACCTGATAAAATTAACGGTGCACGGCTTATATCTACACGATGCAACAACGTCTTATTTACCAGCCCGGGTCCACACACGCATATGAAACCCGTTGGTCATGCGTTGCCACCGCTAACCCATTTTGGCCTCTTATAGTCAAGCCCAGTATGCGTGTCCCGTCCTCGACATGGGTCGAGCCCACTAAGATACGTATGGGTTACTGGTTGAAATGGGCCCCCAGCACAAGCCATCCCCCTAAGCTTGGCCCACACACTAGTGTTTCCCACTTAACCCTTTAATCATGTTTAATTACATGTTTCATCTTAGTTAAGTATTTTATCATATTTTCTATTGGCAACCACTAGCAATTTCCACATACCACCCAAGGTACCCACTTAACCCCCATGCCCCACTGCATGCTTATCTGGTTAAGTGTTTCTTAATTGATTAACACCGTAACCGTGTAAAGGACCCCTCACATTGGACCGTCATTTGTAGATGCCTGGTTAAGCCGGTAGGTTCCGGGCAGTCTTACACTACAAACGGGTCCAACCTCGTGTCATTTACCCTTGTTACGTATTTAATTTATGATTAAGACCCCTCACATTGGACCGTCATTTGTAGATGCCTGGTTAAGCCGGTAAACTCCGGGCAGTCTTACACTACAAACGGGTCCAACCTCGTGTCTTAATCGATTAATTACTCCTAATTAATCACCCCCATAATTTGTGTTAATTATCATGTTTATTTTAGGAATATGGGTGCACCTAACTTAATAGGCAAATTCCCAACTCCAAAGTGTGGGTACACCTAACTTAATAGGCAAATTCCCAACACATAGTATGGGTACACCTAACTTAATAGGCAAATTCCCATACTATGTTCATTTATTTTATGTTATGCATAATTATATTAATTTCACACAATCTTATTAACATATGCATTTAATTAACCCCATCGTTCCCACGTAATTTCGTTCTCATGACATAACACATATAAAAGGTGTCAACTTGCATATGTATGAACATGTTTCAAAGGTGCCATCTTGCATATTAACTTGTATAACATGTCACATAACTTGCATATTAACTTGCATAACATGTTACATAAACTTACATATTAACAAATACATGACTTACATAAGAACTTGCATAATATGTCACATAACTTGCATATGATCTTGCATAACATGTTACATAACTTGCATATGAACTCATAAACTTGCATATGAAGAAACATACAACTTGCATAATTATCATACAAGTAACTTGCATATTATCATACATGTAACTTGCATATTAACATATGATCACAAAGCACAAAACTTGCATAACCCACATACATTAGCAAACTAACATCATGTCATATGACTTAAAACCCATTAATCCACAAACAAAACCATATGATCTCATCATATCTCATCTACTTAGTTTAGCAATTGATCATTAGAGTGATAGAAACTCACCCTAAACTCCCATAAGCAAACCCTTGCCAAAAATCACCCAAAAACTCTAGCCTTGAACATAAAGCTTGCAACTTGATGATGAATGCAAGCTAATGATCACTCATACAACTCAAAGATGCTTGTATGAACATGAAAGCCTTCATAGAATAGTTTTATAAGAGGATGGAGGCTAGGGTTTTGAGTGGAGGCCATGAGAGGTAAAATTTTGCCATAGTTTAGTTGTAGGATAGATTAATGATGATTTAGGGCTAGGTTAGGGTCTTATTTATAGATTAGGCAAGTGTTTTAGGCCATAGGATTAACCCTAGATTAGATTAGGACCCTTAGATTTCGGAACCTTCCAGAAACTTGCCCTAAGACCAAGCCCAAACCCCAAACTGGTGCACCCAACCACAGAACTCTCTAGAAACTGTGCAGGTTTTCTGTCCCGACATGGGCGCACTTCCCAAGTGCGCCAGTGTATTTTTGTGCTGGCGCACTTCACAAGTGCGCCAGTGCATTTCTGGCCTGTTTCGGGTTTTTCTGCCTAACTTCGTTCGTCCATATCTCTTTCATACGGTACCCGTTTTACGCAAACTCGGACTCTATTTCGCGTATTTTTCCGAGACGAACGCAATGGCGCAGCCCGTTTCCCCTGATTCTCACATCTGAGATTAATTATACTTTAATTACTAACCATTAGTGTTAATTGAAATTCGGGGTGTTACATTCTCCCCTACTTAAAGGATTTCGTCCTCGAAATCTCTAAGTCAAGAAGAACGTATCCTACCAACCAAACAACCATCTACTAAACCATCAACCACAAGCAACCATTATCCTTAGAAACTTCTAATGATGTATGAACATATGCAGAAAGTGTGCGTATATGTCCGTATACTAATGCAAAATCAGGCGGTCTACTGATTCAGTCGACCTCCTTAATGCAAACCATGATAGTGCCATGCATCCAATATGTATGCGAAACCCTATAGACACATACAATTTCTATATGCGTGCACAACCATACACAAAAATGCATCATCCACATGATAACACAGCCATGATACATCCATCAATCTAACTACCACATCCATTTATGCGATATGCAACATGAAGTGACTGAGCCGATCTAGTGCCTAATGTGTGTGTATATGCATCCACGAGCAACCACTAGCAAACAATTGCATCCACTTGCATCCATCAACCATAACATGTTTCAAACACATGTTTCAACCATAGGATTTACCCTATCTAAAGGTCATAGGTACTAGCGAGAGGATATACTAAAGATAAGATAAGTACTAGACAAGCGATAAAGGAGAAGTTAAAAGACATACTCTCAAAAAGAAATGGGTACAAAGAACGCATCTTCGCTTCCGTCTCCCAAGTAGCATTGCTTTCGTCATCTCCCCATTGCACTTTAACTAGCTGAACTTCTCTGTTCCTCAACTTCCTAGTTTCTGACCCAAGGATGCGAGTAGGAGCTCGTCGAATCGTCGCATCACGCTCTACCTCTACATCTCTAAGCAAGCTCGGCTCTACCACCTCTGCGGTCTCATGTAAGCACTTCCTCAAATGTGATACATGGAATACATCATGAACACCACTAAGTCTGTCGGGCAACTCCACCCTATATGCCATCCGTCCAATCCTTTCCTTAATAGGAAACGGCCCAACAAACCTCGGTGCTAACTTCCCAACGGACCCAAAGCGAACAACATTTCTCAACGGAGATACTTTGACAAAAACCATGTCCCCAACCTCAAACTCAAGATCCGTCCTTCTCCGATCCCATAAGATTTCTGTCTATCTTGCGCTGCCTTCATCCTTATTCGAATCAAATCAATCTTCTCTGAAGTCTCTCTAACCGTATCTGGCCCAAGCAAGATCTTATCCGTAGATTCCCACCAACATGTAGGAGATCGACAAGGCCTTCCATAAAGTGCTTCGAAAGGTGCCATGCCAATACTAGACTGAAAGCTGTTATTGTATGCGAAATCCACCAAAGGAAGATGTTCTTCCCATGTACCTCCAAAATCCAAGATACAAAGCCTCAAGAGATCTTCTAAGATACGGTTCACCCTCTCGGTCTGACCGTCCGTCTGAGGATGATATGCGGTGCTCAAACACAACTGAGTCCCTACCGCCTCTTGCAAACTTCTCCAAAACTCACTAGTGAAGATAGGATCTCGATCACTCACAATGCTGGATGGTACGCCATGCAATCTAACAATCTCTCTAACATAGACTGAAGCAAGCCATGGAGCGGTCCTCTTACTCTTCACGGGTATAAAATGGGCACTCTTGGTAAGTCTGTCTACCACAACCCAAATTCCCGTATTGCCCTTCCTCGATCTCGGTAACCCATCGATAAAATCCATTGAGACACTATCCCACTTCCATTGCGGAACTTCCAATGGGTGTAGCAACCCACCGGGTTTCCTTTGCTCTGCTTTAACTTGTTGGCACACTAAGCATCTAGCCACATACTCGGCCACATCTTTCTTCATACCGGCCCAGAAGAAAACTCTCTTCATGTCTTGGTACATTTTGTCTCCACCGGGATGAATAGTCATCCTTGAACGATGTGCATCATCCAAAATAGCCTTCTTCAAACCCTCATCTTGCGGTACACAAAGTCTACCGTCTCTATGCAACCATCCCCTATCATCTATGGTGTATCTACCCAAATGGCTGGACGACTCCCCCCTTATAAGCTTCTCTACCAACTCAACCAACTGTGGGTCGTCTCGCTGAGCCTCGCCAATCCGTCCCAAAAGAGTAGGTCTAACCTCCAAGGATGCTAACAAACCAGGTACAAAGTCAACAGAAGGTCTGAAGTCGAACAAAGAAAGAAACTCCAAGCTTCGCCTTTCCACGAACAATGGACTCAAAGATAGCCTTTTTCTACTCAAGGCGTCCGCCACCACGTTACCCTTGCCAGGGGTATACGCTATCTCGAAATCATAGGATGCTAAGAACTCCATCCACCTTTGCTGTCTTAAGTTCAAATCCTTCTGAGAGAATAAGTACTTCAATGATTTATGGTCAGTGAACAACTCGAATCTCTCACCAAGAAGATAATGGCGCCAAGACTTAAGTGCGAAAACAATCGCGGCCAACTCTAGATCATGGGTAGGGTAATTCTTCTCATGCACTCTCAATTGCCTCCCTCCATAGGCTATTACCCTTCCCTCCTGCATCAAGACTGCGCCTAATCCTGTCCCACAAGCATCGGTATAAACAACAAACGGCTTACTCCCATCTGGAAGCACTAAAACTGGAGCGGTGGTCAAAGCTCTCTTTAACCGTCGGAAAGCATCATCACAATCTACGTCCCATGAGAAAACCAGATTCTTCTTCGTCAAGCGGGTTAATGGGGCTGATATCTTCGCGAAGTCTTTGATGAACTTCCTATAATATCCTGCCAACCCCAAGAAACTTCTTACTTCGGTAGCATTTCTAGGAACTTTCCAATCCTGGATAGATACTATCTTTGCGGGATCCACAGCTATCCCTTCCTTAGAGACCACATGCCCTAAGAATCGCACTTCTCTTCTCCAAAAATGACATTTAGAGAATTTAGCTTTAAGACTATGTGCTCGAAGAGTCTCCAACACTTCTCTGAGATGTAAGGCATGCTCTTCTTCACTCTTGGAAAAGACCAAGATGTCATCCACAAAGACCACTACAAACTTATTCAGATGCTCTCTGAACACTCTACTCATCAGATCAACAAAGTATGCAGGGGCGTTTGTCAACCCAAATGGCATCACAAGCCACTCATAAAAACCATCCGGAGTCCGGAAAGCAGTCTTCTCTATACTGTCCTCCGCCACTCTCAACTGATGAAACCCTGTAGCTAAGTCCATCTGCGAAAACACTGAGGCGCCAACCAACTGATCAAAGAGATCATCTATCCTCGGTAATGGGTGTCTATTCTTCTTCGTGAGCTTATTAAGTTCTCTATAATCCACACAAAGTCTGAGGGACCCATCCGCCTTCGTGGCAAACACTACTGGAGCTCCCCACTCCGATATACTTCGCCTTATGAACCCCTTCTCAAGCAACTCCCCTACTTGCTTATGAAGTTCTCTTCTCTCACGAGGAGCCATGTGGCGCACTGGCAAAGACACTGGTTTGGCATTATCCACCAAATAAATTCGGAAATCTATCTCCCGCTTCGGAGGCAAACCCTTCACCTCTTCAAACACATCCGGATATTCCCGGACCACTCTGACAGAACGCAAACTCTCGACCGAAGCATCGAGCGATTCAAGATAACTTAGCAAAACAGATTCCATGGGATTACAAGAGATCTCGAGAGTATTACCCAAGCGGGTCATAAGCCTGACAACTCTCCTTTCACAATCAAGAACGGCACCATTACTGGATAACCAGTCCATGCCCAAAATCAACCCATAGCCCGTGAAGCCCAATACAAAAGCATCACATCCAAACTCAACGCTAAGTATAGAAATCTTCAAACCCAAACATATCATAGACAGATATATGGAGCCCCCAATTGGGTTTGAAACAACCAAGGGATCATCAACTAGACTGGTGTCTAAGTGCAGTGACTCAACTAACGATGGTGAGATAAAAGAATGCGATGCGCCAGAGTCAAACAAAGTACGAACTGGATGATCAAACAGAAAAACCAGACTTTCAACGGAAATAGTTCTACCTCTCTGCTGAATCGGTGGAACTGAGAGAGCCTGAACTTGCCCCCCTGCCTGAGCTGGTGCCATAAGAGCTTTCACCTGACCTCCTGAGGTAGACCCCGTCTTCTGCCCCTTCTTTGGGCAGTCATTCATTAACCAAACAACTATTTGAGCCTTCCTCCCATCGTCTATCCAATAGGTACCTACCAGTCCTCCTCCTTCTTGAACCAACTTCTAATCTGACTAACGTCTAAGTCCCTTGAAGTGGTTTTCCATTCTTATCTATCTTAGAAAGATCATCTATACACGGAGGGGAAACTCAAAACGAGAGAGGAAGAGATTCAAAACGGAGAATTCGAAAGATATAGATATGGCTATTGGGGATTATGCTCTTTTTTTCAAAAACTTTTCTCTTAAAAGACATGTTTTTGAAAATACTCCTTTCAAAAATATTCTTAGAAAAAAATTTTATCTGTTCTGGTAACCTTAAGCTCTGATACCACGTGTAACACCCCACTCCCGCTATGGTCACTCACTAAGGGAATGCCATAGCATCGGTGGAGTATTTTAGTGAATATAGAACAGAAAAATTACAACAAGACAGATATAAATAGTACTTGAAATTTAAAATATCATCTCATAACAGCGGAAGTAAAACATGTCTGGTTACATCATAAAACCACAATAAAAGTCAAGTACAATATCCATCAAAATAAAGAAGTACATAATCCCACTCTCATACAATAGCCATGACAAAAGAAAAGATAACTGGGTAACTGGAGCTTTACATCTATCCAAGCTCCTAAAGACTGGAACAGCAATCCGATCAAGCTCCACTACTGCTAGGATCCACCGTAGGACCTGAGGGTTGGGAAAAAGATAAAAACAACGGGGTCAGACATAAGTCTGAGCGAGTCCTATAACTTTAACAATACAATCGTTAAAGTAACCAGAGAAGACATAAACTGATATACGGTAACTAATGGGGATGAATGGCTACACTAAGCAGTCAACTAAACTAAGATAAAAGATAAAGACGCATCTACCCTTCCAAAGGTAAATTACTAAACTGCACCACACCAGTCATTCCTAACCTAAAGGTTGATCCCACCCATGGACTTATAAAATTAACTTAATAGTTCTCGCGTACCCCTAGGTGACTAAGTAGACGCCACGGGGCCCTACAATCCACTAGGTGTACACACTACTCCCCATTCGATCGGCTCCCTAACGTAGATACCCGTGCTGGCCCCACCGTGGGGTGTACCATTCCCCAACATGGCAACCTGATAAAATTAACGGTGCACGGCTTATATCTACACGATGCAACAACGTCTTATTTACCAGCCCGGGTCCACACACGCATATGAAACCCGTTGGTCATGCGTTGCCACCGCTAACCCATTTTGGCCTCTTATAGTCAAGCCCAGTATGCGTGTCCCGTCCTCGACATGGGTCGAGCCCACTAAGATACGTATGGGTTACTGGTTGAAATGGGCCCCCAGCACAAGCCATCCCCCTAAGCTTGGCCCACACACTAGTGTTTCCCACTTAACCCTTTAATCATGTTTAATTACATGTTTCATCTTGGTTAAGTATTTTATCATATTTTCTATTGGCAACCACTAGCAATTTCCACATACCACCCAAGGTACCCACTTAACCCCCATGCCCCACTACATGCTTATCTGGTTAAGTGTTTCTTAATTGATTAACACCGTAACCGTGTAAAGGACCCCTCACATTGGACCGTCATTTGTAGATGCCTGGTTAAGCCGGTAGGTTCCGGGCAGTCTTACACTACAAACGGGTCCAACCTCGTGTCATTTACCCTTGTTACGTATTTAATTTATGATTAAGACCCCTCACATTGGACCGTCATTTGTAGATGCCTGGTTAAGCCGGTAAACTCCGGGCAGTCTTACACTACAAACGGGTCCAACCTCGTGTCTTAATCGATTAATTACTCCTAATTAATCACCCCCATAATTTGTGTTAATTATCATGTTTATTTTAGGAATATGGGTGCACCTAACTTAATAGGCAAATTCCCAACTCCAAAGTGTGGGTACACCTAACTTAATAGGCAAATTCCCAACACATAGTATGGGTACACCTAACTTAATAGGCAAATTCCCATACTATGTTCATTTATTTTATGTTATGCATAATTATATTAATTTCACACAATCTTATTAACATATGCATTTAATTAACCCCATCGTTCCCACGTAATTTCGTTCTCATGACATAACACATATAAAAGGTGTCAACTTGCATATGTATGAACATGTTTCAAAAGTGCCATCTTGCATATTAACTTGTATAACATGTCACATAACTTGCATAACATGTTACATAAACTTACATATTAACAAATACATGACTTACATATGAACTTGCATAATATGTCACATAACTTGCATATGAACTTGCATAACATGTTACATAACTTGCATATGAACTCCTAAACTTGCATATGAAGAAACATACAACTTGCATAATTATCATACAAGTAACTTGCATATTATCATACATGTAACTTGCATATTAACATATGATCACAAAGCACAAAACTTGCATAACCCACATACATTAGCAAACTAACATCATGTCATATGACTTAAAACCCATTAATCCACAAACAAAACCATATGATCTCATCATATCTCATCTACTTAGTTTAGCAATTGATCATTAGAGTGATAGAAACTCACCCTAAACTCCCATAAGCAAACCCTTGCCAAAAATCACCCAAAAACTCTAGCCTTGAACATAAAGCTTGCAACTTGATGATGAATGCAAGCTAATGATCACTCATACAACTCAAAGATGCTTGTATGAACATGAAAGCCTTCATAGAATAGTTTTATAAGAGGATGGAGGCTAGGGTTTTGAGTGGAGGCCATGAGAGGTAAAATTTTGCCATAGTTTAGTTGTAGGATAGATTAATGATGATTTAGGGCTAGGTTAGGGTCTTATTTATAGATTAGGCAAGTGTTTTAGGCCATAGGATTAACCCTAGATTAGATTAGGACCCTTAGATTTCGGAACCTTCCAGAAACCAGCCCTAAGACCAAGCCCAAACCCCAAACTGGTGCACCCAACCACAGAACTCTCTAGAAACTGTGCAGGTTTTCTGTCCTGACATGGGCGCACTTCCCAAGTGCGCCAGTGTATTTTTGTGCTGCCGCACTTCACAAGTGCGCCAGTGCATTTCTGGCCTGTTTCGGGTTTTTCTGCCTAACTTCGTTCGTCCATATCTCTTTCATACGGTACCCGTTTTACGCAAACTCGGACTCTATTTCGCGTATTTTTCCGAGACGAACGCAATGACGCAGCCCGTTTCCCCTGATTCTCACATCTGAGATTAATTATACTTTAATTACTAACCATTAGTGTTAATTGAAATTCGGGGTGTTACATATGTCTAGCAAATTAAACACACAATTTAATAGAAAATTAATTTGGCGGACTATTCTAAATCCATTTAAGGCCTAGCATGCATATATAATGGCGGATTTCTACTTTCACTTAGTATCCTTCGAGGTGGACTACCATTTGGTCACTTAAGACCATTCATATATTTATTTATTGGAGGATTCCTACGATAACTTAATGCCCTATGGCAAATCCAAGTCACGTCAGATCTTGTCCTCTAATCATCAGCATTATATATACTCTCAATGTAAATCGAGAGATAGTAAGCAGTGCATGATAGGTAAACAAGCAATCATCATTTACGACCTTCCCCAGGTGGACCCTTGTGTTACTATCTTTCTTAGATTACTGGTGAACTCCTAGCCACTTAATACTTCCCTTGGTTAAGTGGTTCCCCTTATGTGATCAGCATAACTCCTAATAGCCCACCCCTAGGTTAGCCCTTACATAACCCCTAGATAAGGAGCAGACAACTTTCGGAGAAGTACCCAACTCAAATGTTATCGCATTTATTTAAGACCATTTAATACCTCATAAATTTATAAGAGAAAGGCTAACCAATGACCACTTAGGACCTAATAAGTGTGGATCCCATGACTTTAATCTAAAACCAAGGAGTGAACCTTAGGAACAAACCTAGTCCTAACCACTTAATTCCTAAATCAGGGAGATCAGCCACATAATACCTTCTCGAAGCAAGCCTACTTCACACAAATATATATATACACACACACACACATATATATATATATATATATATACACACACACACACTAGATTTCCAACAATAAATTGATTACTTGTAGATGTTGGATTTGCCAGAAGGTTCCGGGAAGATTTCTGCTACAAGCGGGCTTAACTTCGTGCCTTCATGTATTTACCTTAATGGTCGATGGCACTAGACATCTCACATTAACCTGACTTCTTATAGATGTTGGATATGTCAGTCAGCTTTGGGCAGAATTCTACTACAAGTAGGGGTTAACCCCTTGTCTATATGTCATTTATATTAATAAAAGCCATCGGTACTCACATGCATATGATTTTTCCTATGGAGACATTTAAATTCTAATTCCTAATTAAACACATTTAATAAACATTTATATTATGTTAATTAAATTATTAATAGTAATAAATAAACATAATTAAAGCATGTACAAAGAAACATCCTAAAACATAGAAATGTCAATCCTAAACAAAATCAAGGTTTACATTTTTTTTCTTTAACTTCACTGACATAGCATATAATATTTAAAAACATCCAAATTAATAATAGGTAAATAACAAACAAAAACAAAATAACTTGTAACCTAGGTTCTAAGGATTACTTCATAATAAAAGAAAGGATAATGTGCAACATGACAATAATATGTAAAATTTCTTTCTAGTGCTACTTTACTTTTTAAATAAGATTTATACAAAGACTTAGATTTTGGTAACAAATGTTTTAATTCATTTAAACTACCTTTTTATAAGAAAAATAGATGTTTAAACATATGAAAGTTATGGTACCCAAATCTATATCCTTTAATAAATCAATATTTACAATAAAGGTGAAGATAAGTAAATCATACCAAATATCAAAATTATACAACACCCAAAAATCCAACCTTTTATTATATTCATAATCTAAAACCCAAAATATCACATGATTGACCATTTTAGAATTAAATAAGAGATTTGGGGGATTTATACCTACATATATATATATATATGTATGTATGTATGTGTATATAATGTTTTCCATTTTCAAAAAAAAAATATAATGTTTTCGCAAGAACTCCAAATCCTTTTTGGGTATAAAAATTGAATTCTACACTACACTTATAGAAAACTATAAACTTATAAAATTTCCACTCATAGAATAACAAAGTTATGTAAAACCTAAATATGGATTGTTTCCTTGAAATATCATACTCCAAATGTCCCTCATAAAGTAATATATATATATATATATAAAAGAATCAAATTAGAGTCTTATATACATATACTTCTACTCCCGGATTCTAATAAGAAATAGATTAGAGAAGATAAAAAATAGGTTAGAGAAGACGAAGAAATCTAACCTGTCCCAAATTCTGGAGTATAGAAAAATGGAGGGGATGCAGAATGGAGGCGGAGTTGAGAAGACAATGTAGGGTTTTTGGGGAAAGGATGTTCGGGATGGAATTCTTGAAATTTAGGTGGGATGTTTGAATATATTTTGTAGTTAGTTCCTTGACTGGTGATTGGCCAGTTATTTCTCTTGGAATATCGGGTCACGTTGAATGCGGTGTTATAAATTTATCCCAAGGTATGGTGTTATTGCGAGCAATTAGGTGCATCTCTACCCTAGAGCATTCGAGTCACAGAACTAGAGCAGTTTGTTGCTTTATTCATGGGGGTGGATTTGTGTTGAAAGTCATGCTAAGGGTTCTTAATTTTGATCAGACTGGGATTCCCTAAACAATGTGAGATTCTGACCAAGTTGTCTCTAAAATATCCCTAGTGTAGATTGACAAAAAGGTTAATGAAATACTGGCCCATTTTAGCTAGTAGGATTCATTTTGTGGTTAGCATATTGATATGGCACTACCTATCCAATCATCTTTGTTTTGGTTTGCTACTAGGCCGAGGGCCTTCCATGCTCTCATCATAGATCATATTTTTCCGAAATCTTTATTCTTTTTTCATTAGTGAAAATCAGGTGTTCCTACATAGAGAAGAACATCAATTATAATTATGTCTGTGTTGGCCTTCACTAACCCGTTTTCTCACCATATCTAACAAAAACTCTGATTCTGCTACATCAATTGAATGACAAAGATCATCACCTGCTTGAGTGCTTGGCTATAGAAATGGTTTCTTGTTCTATTATACTTGGGTTCTCCTATATTTAGAAGAACTGTTCGTCCGAATGATTTGTTTTTATTATTTTTATACGACTAGCCAATGATCATCCATTAAACTCCAATATTTTATCCATTAGCAACGTGACCATCTCTACCATCACCATCACCATCTAAGTTAACACCACCTTCGATATTCAATCACAGTGACATGAATTGGTACCGAAATGAGGATATGAATCAATACCAATAACACCCTTGCATTTTGAGCTTTATTCAACTTGCTTTATGAGGTCGCGTCCCCTTTTCATCTCATTTTATCCTTCCTTTTTTTGTGATATCCACCTAATGATAAAGCACTATCTTCCTTTAGATTAGAAGATGATAAATCCCTCATATTTCTTCTACAAACTTAAGATATCCAAGTCATCAAATCCAAATTTTCATCTATCTTATCATCTAGTGTTGGCTTTCCGGGAACTTTTTGTCCAACTCCTTCATCATTTTATCCATTCCAACTTGGATAATCACATCCGAGCCAATCTGAGTTTCGGAAGCATTAGGTTAAGCGACATCTTCGACATGTAGAAAGCTAAACATTCTCTCAACTTCAACTAGTGGCACTACAAGAAATTTTGTAAGTTACGACATTGTTAGACATTATATAATGGCATTTTAAGGCTAATTATTATATGTGTTACCATGCAAATAAAAATAAAGTAAATAAAACGGGTATGTACTTCGTAAATAACTATGTATTTGTGACAAATGGAAACAAGGTACTTAAGCGGGGAATTTTGAGCTGAAAAGGTTGGTAAATGGAAACTGAGTTTGCAACTATAAACGTGGAATATGAGCAAGTTATTAAAAGTGTGATTTTTATTTAATTAATTTATAGTTATTTAACTATGTAATTTTAGTCATGTTATATATATATAAATAAATAATTGCAAACAACAGAACTCATATTGAGAAATTCTATTAAAATAAACAATTTTAATTAATTAAAATCTGAAATTCTAAAACTACTCAAACTTTATTCAAACAAACTTCAAATAAACAACACTTCGATACAACTGAAACGCAAAAATACATCTCATATCGACCTTATTTCCCCAAGCTATTAATTTTAGAAAATTACAAAAGTGTAAATTTTATTAGTTTTTCAATATACTATAGGGTTGGGAATGGGAAAATGTTCATTGTCGCATTCAATTTGTCACCAACAAATAAGCCACTTAAATATTGCGAACACTACCTAAGTTCCTAATTTTGCCATTTGTAGCTAGATAATTTCACACTTCCATTTTTGATTCGCAACATTCCAAATTCTATTCCAATTTCATTTGACCCGTTGAAGGAATATGGGTTATTGACGTCCAACGCATCTTATGCATCAGAAGTTTTCAAGCAATTTTCCAACAACGGCTCTACCCCTTCCTCCTCCTCCATTTGTACATCTCTCATTCACCTCCCTCTTTCCTACTCCAAACTAACAAACATCATTTAACTTCTATCAATCCGCGATAATATTCAGTAATTTTTTACACCACAATCTTTTAAAAAAATTACATCATTTTTTTTTAATTTTTCAGAGAAATAATGGCAAACTGAGGAGCTCTACATCGTTGGTCTATCGATGCTATGAGGTTTATGCTTAAATGTTCCATAGAAGCATATTTTTCCTAGAATAAAAAGGGTATGCTCAAAGTTATAGCAGAAAAGTTCCATCGAGTTGTAGATGACATTAGGGTAACGAACCGATATGCCAAAATATTCAATATAAATACGAGAATCTTCTAATAGATTAGATTAAATACATAAGCACGTGCAACAAAACTAATCCTTGTTTGGATACTCATAGACAAACTTTTATATGCAATTTGGATGATGATCGTGCAAAGATATTTTTTATATATGCAAAAAATGTTATATTTTATTAATTCACATTTCTTACTTGCAGGAATTTTGGAAAGAATATTCAAAAATATAGAAGCACCACTTAAAAATTTGAACCTAATGCAGGTACGAATGCAACTAGATATATGCTTTCTTTTACACATGAACCAATATGTTGGCCTACTTTGTGACTAGGACACACAAAACCCAGACATCACGACCGGGGGCACAAGAGACCAAGAACCAATTCGATCTGATAACATAGCTTCAGGTCGAACAGGTTAGAAGGGCATCGGGTCGAATGAAATCTTAGCCTCGGGTCGAATAGGATAAAATAGGCATTGGGTCGGGTGGAAGTATGATTCACAACTCAAGATTAGAGCCAACGCCTCTGGGTCGAAACTCATCGAGTCAAATAGATTCGAGCTGACTTGAGGTCAACAAATTGAAATGTACTGAATACCTTCCAACGTCATGACAATGGTTCCTGCTACTTTCCAGGGATCTGACCCCTATATTTACTTGACCAGAATGTTGTACAAGGGATCTTTGGCCACCTGAAAACTCAAACACTCTGTTCTCCACTACCATTACTGCTTGACCCGATTAGATAGTGGTGAATTTTGATTATAAAATCATTGATTTGTGAGGAAATTGATTGTAATTGAGTGTTTGAGCGACTTAAAACCCTGTAATAGCAATCCTCCACTAAATTGAAGAATTATAAAGTGGACGTAGGCTCGTTAACGCCGAACCACTATAAATTTCGTGTGTTGATCGTTTTTTATTCCTTTTTATTCATATTTGTTCATTATTCTCTACAAAGTATTGTCAATTGGGTGTTAGTGCCATTTTTTGGTTTAACATTTTGATGCTTTTACTGAGAAGTTTGAATTCTAAGCTTTTTGTATTATTATTCTACTATGTGAATCACCAAGTCCAAAGAGATAATCCACTTTTTCATCAATTTTGAACTTTAAATTGATTCAACAAGTTTGGTTACCATGGCTCCATGAAAAGATAGGAACCATCAGCCTTCTCAAAGAAATGAAGTCAATAAGAGCGTCAGAGTGGCTAACAGCTTATAGCAATGACTCAATCACCCGGGTCGAATCAGCCTGGGTTGGACCTGACCCGACCCGACGTTGGTACTTCGACCTGACCCGATGTGAGTGCTTTGGACCCAGCTGCTACAACGTGCAATCAACCCCCTACTTCAACGCCCATCTTGTCCAATGACTTGGCACGCTTGCTCACTAAGTTGGAGGAAACCAATGTTGCCCTAGAAGCTCAGAGATGGGATAGCGCTGCGATTCGTAATGATATGAGTATGATGGCAAGATAAATGGATGAACTATGAATAAGGATAACACCATCACCTACCTATCACTAAGAAGTAGGAGACTCATCTATCTCCGAGGAAAATGAACGCCATCTACACCAAAGGAGACCTTTGGAAAGGCCTGAGAACCTCGAAAAAATTCGCTTTGGCTCATTGGGTTCTCGAGAAGATGCAGCAGTTCGTCTTGGCCGTAATGATCCCAGCTTAGTGGAATATATGCTACTACCAATGCGCAAATCTCATGTTCATCTAAAAGGCCCAAACCTTTCCCAGCCAACTCAAGCACACTTCCTTCAGCCCACTCGTCCCGGGACTGACCGGGACCGTAAAGGGCAAATAAACTCTGCTCAGACAGCAACTCAAGTGAAATTGTCAGAAAAGAGGAAATGTAACAACCCGTATGTTCAATAACCTGTTATAACGTAAATCGAGGCAGAATTTAATTCTAAAATCTGAATCAAGTGAAACGGGCTATGCCATTGCGTTCGTCTCGGAAAAATACGCGAAATAGAGTCCGAGTTTTCGAAAATCGGAGTCCGTATGACCCGATTAAGGCCCAATGAAGTTTTCAGAAAATTTCAAGTTCAAAACAGATTTGAATTTCAAGTTCAAATTTCGAATTTCGGGCCTGGAAGGCTAGGCGGGAAATTTCCCGCC
Organism: Allium sativum; assembly: GCA_030737875.1. NCBI lineage: Eukaryota > Viridiplantae > Streptophyta > Magnoliopsida > Asparagales > Amaryllidaceae > Allium > Allium sativum. The sequence goes on from CM060924.1 coordinate 385,411,308, forward strand.
AAGCCAACCAAGTCGACAGGCCTGTCGACTTGGCAGTCGACTTGGTTGGACCCAAGTCGACAGCCCTGTCGACTTGGCTATCGACTTGGTTCAGCCGGGCAGTTTTGCCTGGTGCACCATTTTGGGGTTTTGGTTAGGTTTTGGGGCCAGATTCGGTTTTAAGGGCTGAGATTGGAATTAGGGTTTAATCCTAAGGCTGAAACTAATCCTAATCTCTATAAATAAGCCCCTAACCTAACCCTAAATCATCATTATTCAACCCTACAACTAAACTATGGCAAAATTATTCCTCTCATGGACTCCACTCTCTTCATAAAATTTCTAAGTTATTTCTATGAGAGATTTTCAATGCATACAAGTGTTTTCAAGCTTGTATGAGTGTCATTAGCTTGCATTCGAGTCAAGTTTCCATATTTACATCATAAAGCAAGGGTTTTGATCATTTTGGTTCAAGGGTTTTTCTATTGGAGCTTGCATTTTGGGTTTATTTGATTGCATAAGGGCTTTGTCTCAATCTATATATATATTTTTGTGTCTTCATAAGCATTGTAAGCCCTTTTCTACTTTCATATTTAAACTCTAAAGTTAAATGAATGATGCAAGTTTGGTTGATCATTATGATATGCAAGTTTGCCATGATATGCAAGTTTACTATGTCATGTTATGCAAGTTTGATATGTTATGATATGCAAGTTTGTCATGTTATGTTATGCAAGTTTGCCATGTTATGATATGCAAGTTGTCATGTTATGTATGCAAGTTTGGGTGGATCATTTTACTCATGTTATCATGTTATGCAAGCTTACCTTGAGTATATGAACATAAAGCTTCAAGCTTTATGCTAAAGGTTGCATTTTGGCAACATGTAAGTTATCATATCTCTTATGATAACTTGCATGTGAGGCTAAATGCGAACTTATGGCCATTTCTACATGTCATTTATCACCATGTATCACCAATATGCTAAGTTTGGTTTTATGCATGCTTTTAAGGCCTAAAAATGTAATATGCAAGTATATGAACATATGTACATTTCATATGCAACCATGTTAAACTTGTGGCTTCAACACCTTTATGTCATGATTATGCCAAGTTCCCTCTTTCTATCCTTTATGCGCTATTGCGATATGTGTAACACCCCACCTCGGCTAGGGTCACTCACAAAGGGAATGCACTAGTTTTGGAGAGGTATTATCGAGATAACATCACAGAATTATCACAAGACAGAACATAAATAAATAAATAAGTAAACAGCGGAAGAATTTATGAGCAAAACAGAACTTTATTTCATTCCAAAATAAACCATGTCTTTTACAAACATTTCAAATAACTTCATTTTACAACTGTCTTGTAATAATAGCCAAAGAAGCAGTAACTTAAAAACAGTAAAACAGCTTATTCCCCAAGTGCAGTCAAATGAAGCAGCCATAGCAAACCGTACATGCTGAGCCAAAGCAAGTGATATCCAAGCTAAGAGCTGGTGTTTCCTCCCTGAGAACCTGGGGGGGGGGAACGAAAGAAAAAGAGGCGAAAGGAAAAGGGTCAGTCATAAAGACTGAGTAAGTTCTAGTGACTTTCAGTGTAAAAACGGTTAAAACAACCTGTCATGAATGAACTGGAACTAAACTTAAGAATAGTGTCAAGGTGGACAAGATAGACTAAGGTGATCAGGGTAAGTCAAGACAAGTCAAGTGAAGCATCACATGTTCGAGATCCGTTGCATCGACTTCACTAGTATACTAAGCCCGTGTCACAAGTTAATCACGAAATAAATCCCACGGCCCAATATCATGAAATGACCCTGAAACGGGGTCTGACCCAAGTACGGGGTCCTACGGAGCGATTATCTAGTCGATCGGCTCCCTACAAGTTCTAGCTCGTCAAGTGTCCGTGTCATACGGCTAACCACGAATGTAGTCACCTGTGCTGGGTCCACCTTCGGGTGTATCAGCCCTAGGGTGTCAACCCCTGACACGTTTCAAGATGCACAGATAAATCTACGGATACCCAGTGTCTGCCCCGGAATACGTGCACGATCGTAGTCCACCGAACCTACACTGGCATACCCCACTGCCGTCGTTCACCTCTTACAATCAGCCCAGTAATCGTGCCCCACCTGGCCTAGCCCCAGGGTACCTTGATACATCTAGAGGGTTACTGCTGAAAGGGGTCGTGTCTAGGGTTTCGCCTAATAGATTAGGTCATGTAATTCGTGACCTAACCCGCCTAACAGATTAAGTCATGTAATCGTGACTTAATCCTTTTCTAGTCTAGTCATGTCAAGATGGTTAAGTATGTCATTTCAGTTCACGACTTAACCCGCCTACGTGTCATGTCAAGTTGGCTAAGTGTTGTCATTTTCAAGTTCATGACTTAGCCCTACAAATCGTGTTCAAGTTGGTTAAGTTGTCTTTTCATGTTCATGACTTAACCCTAATTGGCATTAATTGATTCGTTAATGCACCGAACCACTCACATTGGATCCTATTGTTCGTAGCCACTGGATTTGCCGGGCGGTTCCGGGCAGGTTTACGCTACGAACTCAACCCAACCTCGGGTTTCAAGCGCGATGTGACCAACTACCCACATTGGATCCTATTGTTTGTAGCAACTGGATTTGCCGGGCGGTTCCGGGCAGATTTACACTACAAACTCAACCCAACCTCGAGTTGGCCACTTTCTTGTTTTCTAAAGTCATGCCCATGTTCTTATCAGATTTTACGATATTTCCATAGCATGTTCATATGTCAATTTCGTGCCCAACTAAGGCATGTTTTAAGGTCAAGTTATGGCATGGTTCAAGTCAAGTTTTCGTGCCATATTTCATGTTCTACTTATGCCAAATTTCACAGTTTGTGCTTATAATTAATTCAAGTTTTGCCTATTCTACCCAATCGTATCCCCAACGTATATAAACGTACTTCGTTCACAAGCATAAACAATTCAAGAGATAAAGGGGAATAACACTAAACATGTGATAGGCATATGTGACAATTCCAACATCACTTGCATAATAAACAGGCTATAACATATCACATAGTTTCAATACTAGCATGATGATAATTTGGCATAGTAATGATTAACATGATGATTTCAACTTTACATCATAGGCATAATAATAATCATTGCGGGCATAATAATAATCTTATTACAAACATGAAACATTAAAGGCATATTAATCCTAATAGGCATAGTGGATTCCAATTTAGCATTTTTATCATAATAATTCTCATAAACATAATGATTCCAATTTATCATAATGATTATCATCTAACATTATAAACATAATGGTTCCAACTTAGCATTTTTAACATAATGATCCTCAACTAATATTATAGACATAATGATTCCAATTTAGTGTTTTTAGCATAATGATTCTCAATTAACATTATAGACATAATGATTCCAATTTAGCATTTTTAACATATTGATTCTCAATTAACATTATAGACATAATGATTCCAATTTAGTGTTTTCAACATAATGATTTTCGATTAACATTATAAACATAATGATCCCAATTTTTCATCGTAACCTAGCAATACCCAATTTTTCATTAATCATGATGGGTATATTAACATCACAGACATAATTCCATCAATAGTCATAGCCATGGTTTAATTAGCACCATAGGCATGGTTTAATCAACATAAAGATTTCATAGCGATTCCATGGACATGAATTAGTCCAACTTGCCAAACAATCAAGCCCAAATGATTCATAACAACATAAAAATCATGACAAGTTTAACCTGCAACGTTGCCATAGCAATATCCCCAAATTATAATTCAACGATAAATAATATAAACAATGGATTAGCAATAGTACATAAATTCAGTTTCAATTCATCGCATGTCCATATTGTTTTAGCGTTTTTGCCTAAAAAGTAACATAGAACTTACAATTATGAAGCAAATAACTCAAATAAAATAGTCCCAAATTCGTTGTTAAGGCGTCGTAGTTGTTGTGGCTTCTAGTTGTAGCCTTCAAGAATCATCCTCCTTCTTCTATAATTTTTTTTCTTTGTATTTTTAATTCAGAGCTCTAGGTTTAATGGCGGCGGCCTGAGGCTAAAATGAAATAGTATGATTTAGGCTAGGTCTTAGGTCCTTTATATAATGTTTGCAAGTTGTTTTAGACCGTCGATGGAGCTTGATTCAATAATAACCATTCGTTTGACGGAGAGGCCAATCAGGAGCTGACACCTAGCCCTAGTGACAAGGCGAGGCTCAGAAAATCGACCAAACACAGACCTGGCCAGCCAGGGCCTGACCAGACCTGACCAGCAGGTCATTTTTGACCTGGGCGCACTTGGCAGGTGCGCCAGGTCAAAAATGTACTGGCGCACTTCCCAAGTGCGCCAGTTCATTTTTGTTCTGGCGCACTTCCCAAGTGCGCCAGTGCATTCTGACCCGTTTTCCGGTTTTTCGCCCAACTTCGTCCGTCCATATCTTCTTCATACGATATCCGTTTTACGCAAACTCGGACTCTATCTCAAGCAGAATTCCGAGACGAACGCAATGGCGTATCCCGTTTCCCTTAATTCTTTGATTTGAAATTAGTTATATTTTAATTTTTGAATCTCATTGTTATAGAATACACGGGTGTTACATTCTCCCCCACCTAAAAGGATTTCGTCCCCGAAATCTTCAAGTTCAGGAAGAATGTACATCCTAACATTCAAACATCCATCTACTCATCCATCAAACACGAGCATCCATTGTCCTTAAAAAAAACTTCTAATGCTTTATGATCATATGCGAAGTGTGTGTATATGTTCCTTAGCTAATGCTAATGATCAGGCCTGATTGATCTTCTAAATGCAAAATATGTTTAGTGAAATGAATCCAATATGTATGCAAATTTTTCCTACTATAATTCATAATTTCTACATGAGTGCTCGAACATTCAATCATATGCAACAACCAAATGATAGCACAACCAAGTTTCCAAAATAAACACTCATGCATATGCAACATGAAAATGTGTCTGAGCCGATCTAGTGCCTAATGTGTATTCATGCATCCACGAGCAACCACTTGCGACCACTTGCAACCATTTCGCAATCATAACATGTTTCAATTACATGTTTACATCCAAAAAGATTCTACTTATGGTTCTCAAGATAGGATCGAGGAGATAACAAAACAAACATGGATAGCAAGAGAAATGTATGTAAACCTATAGGAAAATAGATCTAGAATGTACCCTAAAAAAGAAATGGGTATAGCGCGCTTATCTTTTCTTCAATTTCCCAAGTTGCGTCTTCTAGGGCTTCACCCCACTGTATTTTAACTAGCTTGACTTCTTGATTCCTTAGCTCCTAGATCTCCGTTCCTAAGACACGAATCAGAACTCGCCTCAATGTTTCCACTTTTACGCCTTCAAGGATGCTTGGCTCAATCACTCCGGAAGACTCATCCGCCTTATCTTTATTCTTATCACTCATACCTATCCTATATAACATGTTAACAAGCCTCACGAAAACTATCTCCATCATACGGGAAAACCCTCTACGAAGCTAGAAAGAAGATTAGCCGCAGGTAAAGCTACTGCGACTACAGATGGAGAAAAGAAAGGGAAAGAGATTCAAACAAGGAAACAAAGGATAGTGCTAATGGCTTTTGGGGAATAGCCTTTAAAAACTTTTCTTGGAAAATGCTTCTTTGTAAATGGTTTTGAAAAAAAAAGAAATTCAAAAGGTTTTCAAAACTTTTGCCCAGTCTTGGTAACCTTCTGCTCTGACACCAAGTGTAACACCCCACCTCGGCTAGGGTCACTCACAAAGGGAATGCACTAGTTTTGGAGAGGTATTATGGAGATAACATCACAGAATTATCACAAGACAGAACATAAATAAATAATTAAGTAAACAGCGGAAGAATTTATGAGCAAAACAGAACTTTATTTCATTCCAAAATAAACCATGTCTTTTACAAACATTTCAAATAACTTCATTTTACAACTGTCTTGTAATAATAGCCAAAGAAGCAGTAACTTAAAAACAGTAAAACAGCTTATTCCCCAAGTGCAGTCAAATGAAGCAGCCATAGCAAACCGTACATGCTGAGCCAAAGCAAGTGATATCCAAGCTAAGAGATGGTGTTTCCTCCCTGAGAACCTGGGGGGGGGGGACGAAAGAAAAAGAGGCGAAAGGAAAAGGGTCAGTCATAAAGACTGAGTAAGTTCAAGTGACTTTCAGTGTAAAAACGGTTAAAACAACCTGTCATGAATGAACTGGAACTAAACTTAAGAATAGTGTCAAGGTGGACAAGATAGACTAAGGTGATCAGGGTAAGTCAAGACAAGTCAAGTGAAGCATCACATGTTCGAGATCCGTTGCATCGACTTCACTAGTATACTAAGCCCGTGTCACAAGTTAATCACGAAATAAATCCCACGGCCCAATATCATGAAATGACCCTGAAACGGGGTCTGACCCAAGTACGGGGTCCTACGGAGCGATTATCTAGTCGATCGGCTCCCTACAAGTTCTAGCTCGTCAAGTGTCCGTGTCATACGGCTAACCACGAATGTAGTCACCTGTGCTGGGTCCACCTTCGGGTGTATCAGCCCTAGGGTGTCAACCCCTGACACGTTTCAAGATGCACAGATAAATCTACGGATACCCAGTGTCTGCCCCGGAATACGTGCACGATCGTAGTCCACCGAACCTACACTGGCATACCCCACTGCCGTCGTTCACCTCTTACAATCAGTCCAGTAATCGTGCCCCACCCGGCCTAGCCCCAGGGTACCTTGATACATCTAGAGGGTTACTGCTGAAAGGGGTCGTGTCTAGGGTTTCGCCTAATAGATTAGGTCATGTAATTCGTGACCTAACCCGCCTAACAGTTTAAGTCATGTAATCGTGACTTAATCCTTTTCTAGTCTAGTCATGTCAAGATGGTTAAGTATGTCATTTCAGTTCACGACTTAACCCGCCTACGTGTCATGTCAAGTTGGCTAAGTGTTGTCATTTTCAAGTTCATGACTTAGCCCTACAAATCGTGTTCAAGTTGGTTAAGTTGTCTTTTCATGTTCATGACTTAACCCTAATTGGCATTAATTGATTTGTTAATGCACCGAACCACTCACATTGGATCCTATTGTTCGTAGCCACTGGATTTGCCGGGCGGTTCCGGGCAGGTTTACGCTACGAACTCAACCCAACCTCGGGTTTCAAGCGCGATGTGACCAACTACCCACATTGGATCCTATTGTTTGTAGCAACTGGATTTGCCGGGCGGTTCCGGGCAGATTTACACTACAAACTCAACCCAACCTCGAGTTGGCCACTTTCTTGTTTTCTAAAGTCATGCCCATGTTCTTATCAGATTTTACGATATTTCCATAGCATGTTCATATGTCAATTTCGTGCCCAACTAAGGCATGTTTTAAGGTCAAGTTATGGCATGGTTCAAGTCAAGTTTTCGTGCCATATTTCATGTTCTACTTATGCCAAATTTCACAGTTTGTGCTTATAATTAATTCAAGTTTTGCCTATTCTACCCAATCGTATCCCCAACGTATATAAACGTACTTCGTTCACAAGCATAAACATTTCAAGAGATAAAGGGGAATAACACTAAACATGTGTAGGCATATGTGACAATTCCAACATCACTTGCAGAATAAACAGGCTATAACATATCACATAGTTTCAATACTAGCATGATGATAATTTGGCATAGTAATGATTAACATGATGATTTCAACTTTACATCATAGGCATAATAATAATCATTGCGGGCATAATAATAATCTTATTACAAACATGAAACATTAAAGGCATATTAATCCTAATAGGCATAGTGGATTCCAATTTAGCATTTTTATCATAATAATTCTCATAAACATAATGATTCCAATTTATCATAATGATTCTCATCTAACATTATAAACATAATGGTTCCAACTTAGCATTTTTAACATAATGATCCTCAACTAATATTATAGACATAATGATTCCAATTTAGTGTTTTTAGCATAATGATTCTCAATTAACATTATAGACATAATGATTCCAATTTAGCATTTTTAACATATTGATTCTCAATTAACATTATAGACATAATGATTCCAATTTAGTGTTTTCAACATAATGATTTTCGATTAACATTATAAACATAATGATCCCAATTTTTCATCGTAACCTAGCAGTACCCAATTTTTCATTAATCATGATGGGTATATTAACATCACAGGCATAATTCCATCAATAGTCATAGCCATGGTTTAATTAGCACCATAGGCATGGTTTAATCAACATAAAGATTTCATAGCTATTCCATGGACATGAATTAGTCCAACTTGCCAAACAATCAAGCCCAAATGATTCATAACAACATAAAAATCATGACAAGTTTAACCTGCAACGTTGCCATAGCAATATCCCCAAATTATAATTCAACGATAAATAATATAAACAATGGATTAGCAATAGTACATAAATTCAGTTTCAATTCATCGCATGTCCATATTGTTTTAGCGTTTTTGCCTAAAAAGTAACATAGAACTTACAATTATGAAGCAAATAACTCAAATAAAATAGTCCCAAATTCGTTGTTAAGGCGTCGTAGTTGTTGTGGCTTCTAGTTGTAGCCTTCAAGAATCATCCTCCTTCTTCTATAATTTTTTTTCTTTGTATTTTTAATTCAGAGCTCTAGGTTTAATGGCGGCGGCCTGAGGCTAAAATGAAATAGTATGATTTAGGCTAGGTCTTAGGTCCTTTATATAATGTTTGCAAGTTGTTTTAGACCGTCGATGGAGCTTGATTCAATAATAACCATTCGTTTGACGGAGAGGCCAATCAGGAGCTGACACCTAGCCCTAGTGACAAGGCGAGGCTCAGAAAATCGACCAAACACAGACCTGGCCAGCCAGGGCCTGACCAGACCTGACCAGCAGGTCATTTTTGACCTGGGCGCACTTGGCAGGTGCGCCAGGTCAAAAATGTATTGGCGCACTTCCCAAGTGCGCCAGTTCATTTTTGTTCTGGCGCACTTCCCAAGTGCGCCAGTGCATTCTGACCCGTTGTCCGGTTTTTCGCCCAACTTCGTCCGTCCATATCTTCTTCATACGATATCCGTTTTACGCAAACTCGGACTCTATCTCAAGCAGAATTCCGAGACGAACGCAATGGCGTATCCCGTTTCCCTTAATTCTTTGATTTGAAATTAGTTATATTTTAATTTGTGAATCTCATTGTTATAGAATACACGGGTGTTACAATATGTAAGCGATGGGATTGCGTTTGGGGTTGGGTAAACTTAAAAGACATAAAAACATAAGATTGGGAATTTACCTATTAAGTTAGGTCTACCCATTGGGAATTTACCTATTAAGTTAGGTCTACCCAAATGCTTGAAAACTTGTAATATGTTTTGGAAACATAATGGACATGACACTTAGAAAATATAAGTGTGACCAACTCGAGGTTGGGTTGAGTTTGTAGCGTAAACCTACCCGGAACCGACCGGCTTAACTAGTTGCTACAAACAATAGGACCCAATGTGAGAAGTTGGTCATGTTGTACCTTGAACCCGAGGTTAGACCAAGTTGTGGTATAAAGCTACCCGGAACCGACCGGCTTAACTAGTAACCGCAACGAAGTCTAATGTGAGAGGTTAAGACACATTAATTAATTAATGACTCATGGTTAGGGTTTAAGTCATGGTCCACTTAATACTTAATCAATGTGGGCTTGGTAGATCAATCAGGGTTAAGTCGTGAACTCATCGTTACACTTAACCAAGTTAATCCATGATTAGCAAGAGGGTTAGACCGTACTTAACCCACTAGAAAATCCTAGCAACGGGGGTCCACTCCAGTAGTAATCCCAAGTTTGTATCATCATGACCCTAGGGACTAGGCTAGGGTGGGGCACGATTACTGGACTTGAGGTAAGTGACCAAAACGACGGCAGAGTGGTACGCCGGTGTAGTTCCGGACGGACTACGGTCGTGCACGTAGTCCGTAGCCGGAGAAAATCAAGCACGGGTACCAGTAGATCTAGACTGTGCACTTATGTTTATGGTGTCCAGGGGTTGACACCCTAGGGCTTGATACACCCGACGGGAGACCCAGCACAGTCTGACTACAATTATGTTTGGGCCGTATTGACACCAACACGTGACGAGTTAGGCTTATAGGGAGCCGATCGTCTAGACCGTTTGGTTGGACCTCGTATTAGGGTCACTTCATGTTATTGGACCTCGTATTAGGGTCACTTCATGTTATTGGACCTCGTATTAGGGTCACTTCATGTTATTGGACCTCGTATTAGGGTCACTTCATGTTATTGGACCTCGTATTAGGGTCACTTCATGTTATTGGGCCAAAGCTTGGGCCAAGGGATCAATACTTGTTTATTCAAGTCATGTTAGTTTGCTAGTACACCTGTGGTGTAGAACCTTAAACCTGATTATGCGATGACACCTTTTATCTATCATGCCAGTATGTAGTTATCCTTATGTTCATCCCTGCTTCTCATGCCAGTTAACTTTATCAGTTTACATTGATTGTAGTAGGTCTTACTCAGTCTTTTTGACTGACCTGTTTTTCTTTCGCCTCTTTTCTTCCGTTTCCCCCCCCCCAGGTTCTCAGGGTGGGAATATTGGAGCTTAGCTTGGATTTCTGATCGCTTGCTTGTGGGATTTTAGCTCATGTACGGTCTTGACATGAAGCCAGCTATGGTTATCACTTATTTTGGGGATAGTACTTATGTATTTCAGTTTTTCAGTGATGTTGTTTTTATCTAGACTTGTGTATTTGGAAAGTTGACATTATGTTGTACCAGACTTGTTTTGAAATAGTTTGAAATCTTCCGCTGTTTTACTTATCTTATTTACTCTGTTTACATATATACATATGTTCTTGTTCTGCCTTGATATATCATTATGCATGTTTACCTGATTCAAACACCCCTCCAAAGTCAGAGTGCTTGTAAGAGCCACCCTGGCGGAGGTGGGGTGTTACATTTGGTATCAGAGCATATGGTTTACGAGAAGGAACAAAAAGGTTTTTAAAACTTTTGGAAAACTATTTTCAAAACCAAGTATAAAGTATTTTCCAAAGAAAAATCTAGTTTATTTTAAAGGCTATTCCCCAAAAAGCCATTAGCAAAAATTCCTTCGTTTTTCTCCATTCGGAATCTATCTTTTTTCTTCGTTTTCAGTATGGCTGATAACTTTGCTATTCCGGAGGGAGTACACGTACCTGTTTGGTATAGGAGACTTTTGGAGGCTAGGGCGACCGAAGCCGGCCCCGCCGATGTTCCTCCTCCTCCTCCTCCGGTAGTTAATGTTCCTCCTCCTCCTGTCGCTGAGGTTCCTCTTCCTCCTCCCCCTCAGCATCCTCAAGCTGACTTCGCAAAGACTTGCAAAGATTTCAAAGCAATGGGTGGCAAGAACTTTCAAGGCACTGAGACTTTTGTAGAGGCCAGAAATTGGTTGAAAGAGACCGAGGATTTATTTGCTATCTTTGGGTTAGACGATCAGAGGAAGATCTTGTTGGCGGTTTGTCTTATGAAGGATGAAGCCGCATATTGGTGGGAAGTCACCAATGGTACTAGGCCTGTTGAGACTTGGGCCGATTTCAGGGCAAGGTTCGTGCTTAAGTTTCTATCTTCTGCTGAGGAGAATCTGCAAATGGAGAGGTTCATAACTTTGAAACAAGGAGATATGACTATCAAAGAATATGTGAACAAGTTCAATCAGTTAGCTCGTTTAGGCTTGGATATGGTGAGTACCCCTCAGAAGAAGGCTCTTCGTTTTGCTAGAGGATTGAATGAGCCGTTGCAGGGATTGGCTATGTCACATATTCCCCATGGGGCCACGTTTGAGAGCTTGGTTGATATGGCGTTACTTCAGGGAGATGTCAAGAAAGAGATCAAGATGAATGATACTCAAGCCAAGAAGACTGATTCCCAGTGGAAAGGAAATCAGGGTAATCCAAGTGGTCAGAGCAGTCAAGGCAATCAGAACAAGAACAAGAACAAGAGTCAAGGCAACAAGGGGAACAACAACAAGGGCAATAACAACAAGGGGAAGTGCCATTATTGCGGTTCAGTTGGGCATCTTATTAAGGATTGTAAGAAGAGGAAAAGGAAGAATGGTGAATGCTTTTTCTGCGGTGAGACTGGACATTTCAGTAAGGATTGCCCGAAGAAGCAAGGGCAAGGCCAGGGTCAGACTCAGCATGCTGGACCTTCAGGAGGGCAAGTTCATGCTCTCAATGCCGCTCCAGTTCCCGATCGAGGTAGTATTTCTGTTGAGGGCCTTGTATATATTTCTGATTTTCCAGTTCGTACCTTGTTTGATTCTGGTGCATCGCATAGCTTTATCTCATCTGATCTTGTTGATAGTTTGCACCTTAGTACTAGCTTAGTAGATGATCCCGTCTGTGTCTCAAATCCTATTGGGGGTTCCGCCCATCTGTCTATGATATGTGGGGATTTGAGGATCTCTATACTGAGTGTAGAGTTCTTGTGTAGTGCTTATGTTCTTGGTTTTAGGGGATACGGATTGATATTGGGCATGGATTGGTTGTCCAGATATAGAGCCATCCTTGATTGTGAGCATAGGGTTGTGAGGCTCGTGACTCGCCTCGGAAACACCCGAGAAATTTCTTGTAATCCGAGAGGTCCCGTCATGTTGTGTTATCTTGAATCCCTCAATTCGTCTATCGATAGTTTGCAATCTATGAGGGTGGTCCGAGAATATCCTGATATCTTGGGTGAAGTGAAGGGGTTACCCCTAAACGCGAGTTTAATTTCTGCATTTATCTGGTGGATAATGCAAAGCTGGTTTCTTTGCCCGTTCGGCACATGGCTCCGCGTGAAAGACAGGAGCTAAGTAAGCAAGTGAAGGAGTTGCTTGAGAAGAACTTCATTCGATGAAGCATTTCCGAGGAAGGTGCTCTAGTAGTATTCGCTACTAATGTGGACAGTTCGCTTCGCCCGTGTGTTGATTATCGTGAGTAGAACAAGAAGAATAGACAAACATTACCAAGGATCGATGATTTGTTTGATCAGCTTGTAGGAACATCTGTTTTCTCTTGATCTTGCTACTGGATTCCATCAGCTCAGAGTAGCTGAGGATAGTATAGACAAAACTGCGTTCAGAACTCCAGATGGATTCTTAGAATGGCTGGTCATGCCATTCGGTTTGACTAATGCACCCGCCTACTTCATGGACATGATGAGTAGGGTGTTCAAGGAGTTCTTGAACAAGTTTGTCGTGGTCTTCGTAGATGATATTCTGATCTTCTCTAAGGATGAGGAAGAGCACGCAAGGCATCTCGTGAAGGTGATGGATACGCTTAGAGCCCATCAGTTGGAAGCCAAGTCCTCCAAATGCCATTTTGGAGAAAAGAAGTTAGATTTCCTGGGCACATAGTTTCTAAGCATGGCTTAGCGGTGGATCCCGCTAAAGTGGTCGCGGTTCAAGACCGGAAAGCTCCGACGAGGACAAGTGAAGTAAGAAGCTTTCTCAGTTTAATTAATTAGTTAGCGTCCCTTGAGCTTAGACCTACCCTTTTGGATCAAGTAGGGACTTCACAGAAAGAAGACCCGCAGTTAGTCGAGATCATGGACAAGTTGATTCGAGGCGAGATGTTAAGACACCTCGCTATAGATGACAAGGGATGGCTAAGACGCAATGAGAGAAAGAAGGCTCTTGAAGATATACATCACTCGAGGAGGTGGCCGAGTTTGTCCCAAGGTGCATGTTGTGCCAACAGATTAAGGCCGAGTCATAAAAAGCCCGGTGGGCTATTATATCCATTGGAGGTCCCCGCAATGGAAGAGGGAAAAGCATCACGAAGGATTTCGTGGATGGACTGCCTAGATCAAGAAAGGGAATAAGAGCATGTGGGTCATAGTAGGTAGACTCACGAAGAGTGATCATTTCACTCCGGTAAAGAGCGAAAGGACTGCATCATAACTAGCGACAGTTTACTTTCAAGAAATAAAGCGGTTGCACGGGGTTCCCTAAAGGATAGTTAGTAACCATGACTCAATTTTCACTAGCCAGTTTTGGAATAGTCTACGGGAAGTCATGGGCAAGCGACTGAATCTAAGTACGGCCTATCATTCACAGGCGGATGGTTCATTTCGTTCAAGCATGAGTTATAGAAAATCACGTTAGTAAGAGCAATTGGCAACGTGGATTGGTATTTTCAAGAAAAGTTCTGCTGCGTGGAATACTTTATAGTAAGTAAACGAGATCCAGGATTCACTGGTGAATTTTGGGGAGCTTGCATGAAACCATGAGGACATAGTTATGTTTAAGCCAAGAATGATAGAAGAGTAAGTGAAAGAGGAAGACGAGAGGCGACAATGAAATGGGTTCCAACTCATATTGGGAAATAAGAGTTAAGAAGCCAAGAAATCATGAGGTAAAAGACGGTCAAAACATATTGGAGTCAAGCTCAAGGAAACGTGACTTAGAAGACTGAAGGCTAGATATGCGCATCATATCTCTTTCTAAGGGTATATCCTTGATCCTTGTTTTCTGGTGGAACTTACTTGCATGTTATCTTTTACATATATCCTCTCGGTCCCGTTCTCGATCCCATTTCTGTTGTAAACTCCATAAGGGGGTGTGACTCATCGGTTAGTAATACATGTCAAGGTTTAAAGGGGTCCGTTAGGTTGACTAAACCTTTTGGGCTTTTATAGAATATGGGTTGAGTTAGGAAGGGATTTCTTGTAATCCAAAAGGAGTATATCTTGCTTATCTTCCCGATCTCTTTGTAGCATATCTTTCTTTTCCTATCTATATCGTGTTAATCTTGTCATGAGAACCTTAGGTAGAAACCCTTTGGATGAAACATGTGTTTGAAACATGTTATGCTTGATGTTTGCAAGTGGTTGCAAGTGGTTGCAAGTGTTTGCAAGTGGTTACTCGTGGATGCGTTATACACATTAGGCACTAGATCGGCTCACACACTCCTCATATTGCATATGCATGAGTGTTTACGCTTATTCATGGATGAAAATTTTTGTGTTATCACATGGATGTTGCATATGGACGTATGTTATGTGCACACATATAGATGTTATACATTATGTTAGGAATTGCATACATATGGATTCATTTCACTAACATAATTTGCATTGATGATATTTGCATTAGATAAGTACATATACACACACCTTTGCATATGTTCATACAACATTTAGAATCTTGTAAGGACAATGATTGCTCGTGGATGATGTTTTGAGTAGATGGATGTTGGATGGTAGGATACGTTCTTCCTAACTTGAAGATTTCGGGGACGAAATCCTTTAAGGAGGGGAGAATGTAACAACCCGTATTTTCAATAACCTGTTATAACGTAAATCAAGGCAGAATTTAATTCTAAAATATGAATCAAGGAAAACAGGCTATGCCATTGCGTTCGTCTCGGAAAAATACGCGAAATAGAGTCCGAGTTTTCGAAAATCGGAGTCCGTATGACCCGATTAAGGCCCAATGAAGTTTTCAGAAAATTTCAAGTTCAAAACAGATTTGAATTTCAAGTTCAAATTTCGAATTTCGGGCCTGGAAGGCTAGGCGGGAAATTTCCCGCCAAGCCAACCAAGTCGACAGGCCTGTCGACTTGGCAGTCGACTTGGTTGGACCCAAGTCGACAGCCCTGTCGACTTGGCTATCGACTTGGTTCAGCCGGGCAGTTTTGCCTGGTGCACCATTTTGGGGTTTTGGTTAGGTTTTGGGGCCAGATTCGGTTTTAAGGGCTGAGATTGGAATTAGGGTTTAATCCTAAGGCTGAAACTAATCCTAATCTCTATAAATAAGCCCCTAACCTAACCCTAAATCATCATTATTCAACCCTACAACTAAACTATGGCAAAATTATTCCTCTCATGGCCTCCACTCTCTTCATAAAATTTCTAAGTTATTTCTATGAGAGATTTTCAATGCATACAAGTGTTTTCAAGCTTGTATGAGTGTCATTAGCTTGCAGTCGAGTCAAGTTTCCATATTTACATCATAAAGCAAGGGTTTTGATCATTTTGGCTCAAGGGTTTGTCTATTGGAGCTTGCATTTTGGGTTTATTTGATTGCATAAGGGCTTTGTCTCAATCTATATATATTTTTGTGTCTTCATAAGCATTGTAAGCCCTTTTCTACTTTCATATTTAAACTCTAAAGTTAAATGAATGATGCAAGTTTGGTTGATCATTATGATATGCAAGTTTGCCATGATATGCAAGTTTACTATGTCATGTTATGCAAGTTTGATATGTTATGATATGCAAGTTTGCCATGTTATGTTATGCAAGTTTGCCATGTTATGATATGCAAGTTGTCATGTTATGTATGCAAGTTTGGATGGATCATTTTACTCATGTTATCATGTTATGCAAGCTTACCTTGAGTATATGAACATAAAGCTTCAAGTTTTATGCTAAAGGTTGCATTTTGGCAACATGTAAGTTATCATATCTCTTATGATAACTTGCATGTGAGGCTAAATGCGAACTTATGGCCATTTCTACATGTCATTTATCACCATGTATCACCAATATGCTAAGTTTGGTTTTATGCATGCTTTTGAGGCCTAAAAATGTAATATGCAAGTATATGAACATATGTACATTTCATATGCCACCATGTTAAACTTGTGGCTTCAACACCTTTATGTCATGATTATGCCAAGTTCCCTCTTTCTATCCTTTATGCGCTATTGCGATATGTAAGCGATGGGATTGCGTTTGGGGTTGGGTAAACTTAAAAGACATAAAAACATAAGATTGGGAATTTACCTATTAAGTTAGGTCTACCCATTGGGAATTTACCTATTAAGTTAGGTCTACCCAAATGCTTGAAAACTTGTAATATGTTTTGGAAACATAATGGACATGACACTTAGAAAATATAAGTGTGACCAACTCGAGGTTGGGTTGAGTTTGTAACGTAAACCTACCCGGAACCGACCGGCTTAACTAGTTGCTACAAACAATAGGACCCAATGTGAGAAGTTGGTCATGTTGTACCTTGAACCCGAGGTTAGACCAAGTTGTGGTATAAAGCTACCCGGAATCGACCGGCTTAACTAGTAACTGCAACGAAGTCTAATGTGAGAGGTTAAGGCACATTAATTAATTAATGCCTCATGGTTAGGGTTTAAGTCATGGTCCACTTAATACTTAATCAATGTGGGCTTGGTAGATTAATCAGGGTTAAGTCGTGAACTCATCGTTACACTTAACCAAGTTAATCCATGATTAGCAAGAGGGTTAGACCGTACTTAACCCACTAGAAAATCCTAGCAACGGGGGTCCACTCCAGCAGTAATCCCAAGTTTGTATCATCATGACCCTAGGGACTAGGCTAGGGTGGGGCACGATTACTGGACTTGAGGCAAGTGACCAAAACGACGGCAGAGTGGTACGCCGGTGTAGTTCCGGACGGACTACGGTCGTGCACGTAGTCCATAGCCGGAGAAAATCAAGCACGGGTACCAGTAGATCTAGACTGTGCACTTATGTTTATGGTGTCCAGGGGTTGACACCCTAGGGCTTGATACACCCGACGGGAGACCCAGCACAGTCTGACTACAATTATGTTTGGGCCGTATTGACACCAACACGTGACGAGTTAGGCTTATAGGGAGCCGATCGACTAGTCCGTTTGGTTGGACCTCGTATTAGGGTCACTTCATGTTATTCGACCTCGTATTAGGGTCACTTCATGTTTTATTGGACCTCGTATTAGGGTCACTTCATGTTATTGGACCTCGTATTAGGGTCACTTCATGTTATTGGACCTCGTATTAGGGTCACTTCATGTTATTGGGCCAAAGCTTGGGCCAAGGGATCAATACTTGTTTATTCAAGTCATGTTAGTTTGCTAGTACACCTGTGGTGCAGAACCTTAAACCTGATTATGCGATGACACCTTTTATCTATCATGCCAGTATGTAGTTATCCTTATGTTCATCCCTGCTTCTCATGCCAGTTAACTTTATCAGTTTACATTGATTGTAGTAGGGCTTACTCAGTCTTTTTGACTGACCTGTTTTTCTTTCGCCTCTTTTCTTCCGTTCCCCCCCCCCCAGGTTCTCAGGGTGGGAATATTGGAGCTTAGCTTGGATTTCTGATCGCTTGCTTGTTGGATTTTAGCTCATGTACGGTCTTGACATGAAGCCAGCTATGGTTATCACTTATTTTGGGGATAGTACTTATGTATTTCAGTTTTTCAGTGATGTTGTTTTTATCTAGACTTGTGTATTTGGAAAGTTGACATTATGTTGTACCAGACTTGTTTTGAAATAGTTTGAAATCTTCCGCTGTTTTACTTATCTTATTTACTCTGTTTACATATATACATATGTTCTTGTTCTGCCTTGATATATCATTATGCATGTTTACCTGATTCAAACACCCCTCCAAAGTCAGAGTGCTTGTAAGAGCCACCCTGGCGGAGGTGGGGTGTTACAGGAAAGGACGGTCTAGGAGGGATGAAAGCATTGGACCGGAGCACACATTGACTACCAAAGTAGAAGCAATGGTTCGTTAGATAATGAGAGACAGTAGGGGCTATACCAACGAAGACTGGGGTATAGATTGCAGTCATACACCTTTCACGGATGATATCTTTGAAGTACAATTCCAGAGACAGTTTAACTTGCCCACTACGAATCGTTATTCGGGTAGAATTGATCTGCATCAACACTTGATGCGATACTTATGGTATATGAACGCGACGACAGCTCCTGATGCTATAATGTGCTAAGCCTTTCCGATATATCTTGAGGATGTCGTTATGATGTTCTTCACTAGACTCTCGATTCGGTCAATTCCCAACTTCAAGGACCAAAGTGAAAAGTTTCAGAATCAATTCCGACTACACTCCAAGAAATCCAAACACGTTATAGAGCTTTCAATGACTGAGCAAGCTTCTGGGGAGACCCTGAGAGGGTATTTGGATCGCTTCCATACAACTGTCATGAAAGTGAGTAATCCAAACATCAAGACTATTCCTATGGCGATGATAAATGGGGTGAACAAGGACACGGAATTCAGAAGATACTTGGCCGAAAAGCCTCCTACAACCATTGAATTGTTTCATGAGAAAGAGAATATATGGTTACGGAAGGAAGAAATATATTCAAACAGGAAAGGAAGGTCCAGCAAAGTTGTACGAGAGGACATCAAGAGTAAGGTTGCTGTTGGCGATAGTTCTGGAAAGGTAGAAGTCAATGTCGGTAATTGTAATAAAGGAAATGTTTCTTAAGGCAAGAATGGTAGCAAAAGAGCAAAAATAGAAAGGGTGATTCTAAGAGAAGGCCTTGATTCCAATCCTTCGAAACTTTCACACTATTGGACGATATCCTAGAAAACATTTACCTGGACACTTGTAATGTAATTCAATACAATAAACCCCCTCCTAGAGAATCGACCGAAAAAGAGCAGAAAACTGGAAAGTTTTGCCTATTTCACCAAACTTATGGCCATACTACAAACGAATGTCGGGATCTAAGGGATGTAGTGGAAAGATTATTACAATAATGAAAGCTGAATGAATATAAAGTTCTCCTGAGGGACATGGGGCAAGGATGATCTGCTTCAAATCAGGGGCAGGCGACCCCTAGAGCCACGACCCAACAAAAAGGAAAAGGCATAGTCATCAACACCATCACCGGAGGACCTTAATTGGTAGGTTTTAGTAATAGAGCCATGGACTAGTATATTAACGCAGCAAGGCATCTTGAGATAGGGGAGTGTAGTGTTCTGGAGTATGTTATACCAGTCAAATAGTAGAAAACAATGACCGAAGATATTGTATTCCGTGAGCGAGAGAGCAACGGAGTGGAGACTCTAAGCATAGATCCTTTAGTGATATCAGTTGTGATTGGGCCAGCAATGGTACGAAAATTTCTAGTTGATTGCATAAGTTCAATCAATATCTTATATAAGAAAGCTTTCGACCAGATGAAATTGGAAGCTAGGGATTTAAAACTGTGCACGATCTGGATACTAGGCTCTAACGGTTCGAGAACTAGCCCAACAGGAGTAGTTGACTTTCCTGTGGAACTTGGCGAAGGAGACCGTAGGAGGGTACAGATTCTCAAGTTCCTTTTGATGGACATTGAATCCCGTTATAATACATTTTTAGGATGACCAGCTATTGCAGAATTCTGAGCCTGTATCGCACCTTGGTGTTTATTGTTTAAATTCCCAACTGAATCAGGAATAGGAATGGTCCGCAGAGACCAGGTTACTGGGAGAGCCTGCTACTTAGCTGAATGGAAGGCACTCTGCCAAGGAGATGATGCAGAACCCAAGAAAACCTCCACCTAGTAGGGAGGCTTTGGCATAGCAAATAAAGGATACATCCCGGCCAGTGCCACCAGATTATCGGTCTGATGATATTGATCCCAGAGAGGACGAGGAACCGGAATGTAGGAAAGTAACCATTAATGAAACAACCGTTGATATTTCGATTGACGATGAAGTCCCAACCAAGGACTTGAAAATCAGATCACATTTAGATCCCCTCAAGATGAGAGAATTGATGAATTTCCTACAAGGTAATTTGGACGTATTTTCTTGGACCCATGCTGACGTGTGTGGGATTTCTCTCTCTTTTATGAGTCATTCACTGAACATCAATCTAAAAAGTGTCCCAATAAAACAAAAAAGGCATGTGCTTGGCCCGGAGAGGTCCGCGGCCTTGAAAGAAGAAGTGGAAAGGCTGGAAAGCAATGGCTTCGTTCGAGAATCAACATATCCTGACTGGATATCGAACCCAGTTCTTGTCAAAAAGGCCAATGGGAAATGTCGGACGCGTATTGACTTTTCATATTTGAATAAGGCCTTCCCAAAAGATAGCTTTCCACTTCCAAGGATCGACCAATTAGTGGATTCGACGGCGGGACACAAACTTTTGCCATTTATGGGTGCATAAACAGGGTACAACGAAATCCCAGTGCATGTGCCGAACCAAGAGCATACCAGCTTTATCACGGACCTTGGGTTGTATTGTTACATAGTGATGCCTTTTGGACTGAAAAATGCAAGAGCAATGTACCAACGACTCATGAATAGCATGTTTCATAATAAGATTGGGAAGACCATGGAGATATATGTAGATGACATGCTTGTGAAGTACAAGTAGTCAGCTGACCATGTCTCGGGTTTGGAAGAAATGTTCAACATCCTCCAACACTACAGGATGAAACTCAACCCCCTGAAATACTCCATTGGCATCGCATTAGGAAAGTTTTTGGGTTTCATCATAAGCTCTCACGGAATCGAGATTAATCCAGACTAGATTGCAGTGATAAAGAACATTCGTGAAGCGAGAAGAATTAAGGATGTGCAGAGTTTAGCAGGGAAGGTTGTGACACTAAGCAGATTCATATCCAAGGTCACCGACAAGTGCATACCCTTTTTCGAATTGATAAAGCGAGGGAAGCATAACTTCAAATGGACCCCGGATTGCATTGAAGCCTTTCAGAATTTTCTAGAGCATCTGGAGAAACCACCATATTGACCAAACTAGTAGATCATGAAGACCTATTCATATACTTGGCAGTATCATCACATATAATCATCTCGGCACTTGTTCGTAAGGAATATAAGCTTCAAAAACCGGTATATTATGTGAGTAAGAAGTAGGCTACAGTGGAACGTAATATCCAAAGATCGAGAAGCTCACTTACAGCTTTTTGATTGCCTCAATAAAGTTGCGACATCGCTTCTAGGCTCGTACAATAATGATATATACCGACCAGCCGTTACGACAGGTCCTTCGACGAACTGAGGTATCTGGAAGATTGCTCAAATAGAACATTGAATTAAGACAATTTGATCTTACTTTCCTATCGAGGAATTCTATTAGGGGGCAAGCACTAGCTGACTTCATAGTAGAATTCACAGTCCCTGAAGATGATGTTATGGATGAGGAAGCTGTCCCCTTAGGATTGGAAGTGGAATTTGGCACGTGGAAGTTATATACAGACAGTGCTTGCAACGATCGACAGTCCAGCGCTGGAGTTGTACTGGTAACTCCTGAGGGATGGTTGATTTACTATGCATTACGATTGAACTTTACCTCTACTAACAATGACTCCGAGTATGAAGCCCTGATTATTAGGCCGAGAATCGCAAGGGAATTGGGAGTAGTTGCGCTGGAGTTTACTGTGACTCTCATATTGTCGTGTTTCAAGTTTGCAAAGAGTTTCAGATAAAGGGACCACGACTTGCAGCCTATTTAGACCGGGTCAAGGAGTTGCTGGATGGATCAGAGCATTATAGTATCTCCTATATCCCATAAACATAAAATCAAAACACAGACAAACATGCCAAGTTAGCAAGTTCTGACAATTCGGATGGCACAAAGATGGTCCCGGTTGAAGCATTGGATACTCCGAGTATTGATCAAATGGAAATTGACCAAGTCTAGGAGAGTGAACCTAAAAGAGAGTCCTGGATGACCCCCGTAAAGAATTTCTTACAGCACGAAATCCTTTCGGAGAGAAAGAACCAAAGACATGCTATTGCACGCAAAGCATCCAAATACATTATGTAGCGCGTCGTGCTATATAGAAGGGGGTTCTCCATTACATTGCTCTAGTGTATAGCCCATGACGACATCAAATGCGTATTGAGGGTAGTACGCGAGGGCGACTATGGTGATCACACTGGAGGACAGACGTTGGCAAAGAAGATACAACGATATGGATACTTTTGGCCAACCATAAATAAAGAGGCATCTGATTATTCACGACGCTGTGATAAGTGCCAAAAACTTGTAAGGATTCCTAGAGATCCACCTAACCAACATAACTCGATGGTGAGTCCATGACCAATTGTTATTCCCTCGGGAATTGACATCATTGGAAGCCTCCCAATTGCTAAAGGTGGTGCCAAGTACGCAATTGTGGCTAGGGATTACTTTACGAAGTGGGCAGAGGCCAAATAACTAACCACAATCACGAAAAAACGAGTGATCAATTTCATTGTCAGAAATATTATATGTCTATTTGGAATCCCGAGAACTATCATCACCGACAATGGGACACAATTCTATAGTACAAAGTTCAGAGATTTCTTTCAACAATGTCGCATTGAGAAGAGATATACCGCTGTGGCACATCCGCAGTCGAATGAGCAAGTAGAAACTATGAATAAGATCATTAAAACCATTCTCAAAAAGCGATTAGAGCAAGCGAAGTCCATATGGGTTGATGAGTTACCTTTGGCTTTGTAGGCATACCGAGCTACCTGCAAGATAGGAATTGGCCACACTCCATTCTCACTGTCTTATGGCTCGAAAGCAGTCATCCCCATGGAGCTCAAAGTCCCCTCTCACCGAACAACATATTATGATCCTATGAAAAACAAGGCTCTTCTCCTTGAATCCTTGGACATGATTGACGAGAAGAGAGACGAGGCGGACTTGCATGTCTCGAAATACAGACACTAGGTTCCTAGATATTACAATCGAAAGGTTCGACCAAGTAATTTCAAACCAGGAAACTTGGTATTAAAGTGTGTATTCTCGATCCCGACATTCTTGGGTCCGAAGTGGGAAGGACCGTACGTCCTTCACTGGAGGTTTGATAACAGAGCTTTCAGGCTAACAACCATTGATGACGATCATCTTCCGAGAGCATGGAATATCTATCATTTACGACACTACTTGACTTGATCTTGTATTTCTTTTCTTTTCTTTTTTAGACAATGCAATGTGGAACAATTTTCCCAAAACTATCTGATTGAAATAAAAAAAAAAGATTATAAAGTGGACGTAGGTCGATATTTGGCCGAACCACTATAAAAATATTGTGCGTCCTTTGTTATTTGCTACATTTATTTCCCCATGACATGTTTTTTTGAAAGTATTACGTATGTTTGAAACTCTTCCTCATGATCTATGGAATGAGTACAAACAACCAGGATGCAGTTAGACCTTCCTTGAAAGCAACTTCTGCCCCTAGCACAAAGGCAAGGAAGGGTAATACCAGGGCTAGTGTGACTTGACCACTCGCCCAAACAACTCCATCTACCAGAGCGTGGAATGGAATATGGGTTGAATTAGAGTTTGATATTGACACTCAAGTCGGCGAGTTCCCACTCTAAAGACTAAAGTGTTGATGGAGTGCCGAGGCAAATGACACAACTGTTCGTCAGATTAAATCAAACTCTCTTGATTTGAGAGTGAGTATAAAAGGATAAACTATTAAATGGTGCACCACGAATAGAGACCGCTCTAACATGGACTTACGACGGGAGATTATAAAGGCACTCGAACTAAGTGCTCAAAGAACTCGGCTCTTACCCCCACAGAAGGACCAGGGAAATGAATACGAGCTAAACCTGGATTCCCTACTGATACTGGGGAAGCAGTACATCGTTATTAATCAATACCGAACCGGCCCTGGCCATGCACTATGTTCAAGATTGAGTGGAGGCATATACGTACACATCACACCACTCTGATAACTATGACATTGACTTGCTGTCCATTACTTAGCTTAGTATTGCTTTAATTGCAGGGATTTCTTGAATCAAAATCCTTAGCTAATTCTGATTTGTTTCAATGTTTATTAGTTAGTTTAGTAATTTTTTGATTATGAATGCATTACACTGAGGGCAATAACAAGCTTGCACATATGTGACATTGAAAGAACATAGCTTTATTTACACCATGCAGGTTTATACAAGACAAAATGTGAGGGCCGCACTTGCAACAACCACAGCAGGCCAGTGGAAACAAAAAAGGAATCAAGACAAAGCTTCACTTCGATTTAGGAGTAGTTTTGGATTTCTTGGATTCTTTCAGCTTTTGCTTCTCCTCCTTCTCAGCATCAGTCAGGATGCGCTTCTTCTTCTTGATTTTGCCAGATGAAGGATCTACTAGATCAATGATAGATTGGGAAGTCGCGCCTTCTGTAATTGAGTTAGAAAGCTTAATGGAAACCTTGATTCCAGGAGGAGGAATCATCTGGATAGGCTTGATCGACAGAGGCGCTTCTACATTTTTAGTCTTCGCCTCCAGGAGCTGCTCATTTCTTGCCTTCATCTGGTTAGATTCCCGGTCTCATCAGAAGCTCCGGTGACTATAACGTATGCCTCCTCTTCACCCTCGTTTCCATAAATGTTTTTTAAAGCATTGATCATTTCTCCTTCCTTGGGGCATTGGTGTCGAAGAGCACTTTGGACTTGTCGGCTTACTCTATTTGCTTCTATTTTGTCTCCTCAGCAGGCTTTGGACTTGAACAAGAAGAGCAGTAGTTATTAGTTCTAGAGATAGAACTGACCTTTCAATTGTTTGCTTTATAATGAGATGACATGATAGAATAGCTTTCACAAATTATAAAGAAAAGGTGGAGATACCTTCAACTAACTTGTTCCCAGGAGTAGCCGAAGTTTCAGCTCCGACGATAGGAGACAAAAGTGCGCTCTTGGTGATCTCCGGACGATCAGGATCATACTTCTTTGCCTCTACATTCTCGGGCATCACGGAGGAAGGACTGGAGACACCCTCAACAACATCCTTTCCCTTATCTTGGCGTTCAGCAGCTTCCATGGCCTCTTCCAGTCATTTCTCCCCTCTGCTAGGCGCTACGGCTCCTTACCCCTTAAATATGTTTTCATCAGCTCTTCTTCATCAATAGTATCAACTTTCAATCGGCCTTCACATCATTGAAAGGCTCATCCCACACATCGACTTAGGTTGTCTCATAATCTTTAATCAAAGATATGTCTCAGGTATGAAGAACTTGAGCAAAGAAAGATATGAGAAGACGTCTGAATCGTCCAGCTCTACTCAAACTTCGATGAGCCGTGCCATGAATGTTGTAGCGGATTCAAGTGCAAGGCTGGCATTTCCTTCAGCTAATACAGCTCTCTCCTCATCTTCCGCCAATCTAGCCTTCAGACTGGCGACCTCTCTTTCAAGCTTGGTCTTTTCTATTTCAAAGCGAGTGCACGATAATTTCAGTTCAGAGTTCTCGGAGGTGATGTCTTCGACTTGTTTCTTAATAATCATACGCTTTCTATTATGATTGTCAAGCTCGGTATGGAAGCGTTGTTGTAACTCGCTGTGCAGTTTCTTATAATTCTCAGCTTCACGCCAAGCGAGAGTAAGCCGAG
Organism: Allium sativum; assembly: GCA_030737875.1. NCBI lineage: Eukaryota > Viridiplantae > Streptophyta > Magnoliopsida > Asparagales > Amaryllidaceae > Allium > Allium sativum. Next base: position 385,437,424 of record CM060924.1, read on the forward strand.
CCTAAGCATCCTCACATTCTTTAATGATAACGGCCATGCCAGATGCATCATGTTTAGATTTTCCAAGACTTACTTATGCTCCCTGATAATCTTAGACAACTTTCTAGCATACTTGCAAGAGTCCTTGTATTGAGCATCAATTCGAACCATAATGGGATCAGACCAGTTATCAGGGATCGTCTCAAGATTAGGCACAAAATGCATGTTCCTAAAGTGATATTCAGGAAACTGCTTCTTCAAGACCTTGAGTCTCTGCTCGATAGAGGAGTTAAGCACCACGGACCGTGTTGTAGTGATGTCGATAGGCTTGCGTTTGATAGGAATGATAGACGCACTACCCTTATCTTTGTCTTTGTCTTTTTCTGGGACCTTGTCTTTGGGACCAGAATTCTTTTTGGGTGGTTTTTCATGTGAATATGATCCCCTCGGTGGGGGTGGAGCTCTGGGAATTTTCTTGTCCCCTTCACGGTGGTCTGGTGGCTTTTATATGTATCAGAATCCGAACGAGCTAGGAAACAAGAGTTAGAGGACAACGATGCTATAATTGGTAGTGCTTCTGATAATCTCTCCCCCAACTCTCTCTACAATCGTGTTCAGTGTCAGAGCCATACCTGGGGATACTCTTGCGAAGGATCCCGGGATTGTAGTTGCGATAAGACATTGTACCAACAAGTCAATACAAGCTAATGTCAGAATCGGGAGGTAATGCATCATAAAAGTGTTGTGACGTGCAGTGCTAGTATGGTGTTTGTCCTAAGTGATCCCCCTGACGGACCAGTGCCCAGAGTTCGGCTCGAAGGTGTCATCTGAGCGGTCTTTGCAGGTGTAATTTCTTCTTCATACGAAGGAAAGAAAGAGCCAAAACTAATGTATTGGGAAGTATATATGTCATCAGGCAAGGGGAGTTTAGATAAGTCTCCAAATATGGAGTCCTCTAACTGGGGATCATGGACAGGGGACTTGGCTGGAGACGAGGTCTTCAGAGAAGGTCGTCTTTTCATGAGGAGATGCATTGTTAGGAGAACCACCCCGGGGCTCTTCCTCAAGCGATCTTTTCACGTGCTCCTCAATAGGAATGTTTATTGGAGAAGGACTCGAGGGAATCTAAATTTTTTCTTTCTTGGGAGTTTGCTCTTTCTCTCCTAGTTGTGGCTTGTAACTTGAGCCCGTGAGATCTTTGCTCTTTGAACCCTCACCTACTTCGATCGTTGTCGTCTGCCCCTCAACTGGGGGTATTCTTTCAATCCCCATAGGTACATAAGGAACTTGGACTGGGGGAGAAAATATATAAGCATGACTCCATGACCTATACTCCGCTGCATGTCAAGTAGATGGTGTTGGTGAAGAAGCTCATCCACTAAGCATTTTCTGACGTTTAAGAAGTCTAAATTACCATTTAGTAGAAGGGTCAGATGATCCTGGTGTGCTTGACCTTGCTTCTTCCTCGGATTTGGAACTGAAAGCAAGAAAGAGAGACTAGTTAAGATATGAGTGTAACTTAAACGAGAACAACAGAGTTTGAAACCTACTTGATTTTAGCCATCTCAAGCGCATCCTGGATGATGTTTGGTGAAGAACCATTCAGGCATTATGTTGCCCACATTACCGTGTACCCTTCGCCAAGGATTTTCCTTTTAGGCACAGATTCGAAGTAAAGAAAGGAAGGGGTTTCCTTTTGATGGTGGTTGAAACGATAGAAGAAGTTTACATCCTCAAAAGTAGGCTCCACGCTTAGGATTATGGGGTTTGTCCGTCACGTTAGTTGCGATTCTAGCTTCCTCCCAAAATATCCCATGCCTTAAACATATTCGTCTGAGTCTAGCTTTACATTGGTTGTATTTAGGATAATCACACCATCAATTTCATCAGGAGCTCTATTATCTCCTACTCCTTCTCCATTCATTGAAATTTCTACCCCATATGGCTTTACATTTTCATGAAGCTCGACTTCGAATTCTGAGTCTGTGCTGCCTGAATCTGAATCTGATGGAAGAACATCAGGATTGGGATTGCTTGACGATTCTAGATCTTTACTTTTCTCTGACTCGGAGTATCTTTTCAGATATCTTCTCAGCATGTTGGTTGTACTATCCAAGAAACATCAAGGATTAGAGTATAGTTGCCCGTGCCCCTCTTGTGTGTGTGTGCTAGTGTGTGCAGCGCAAATTTAGTAAACATAAAAGAAACAGTAACGCATGCTGATATTTAATGTGCATCGAAATTTTGAAGAAATTTATGTTTCAAGTTCCAGAATTGACAGGTGAGTTTGCTATACATTTCTCAAATCAGCCTTTAAAGAGGCTCTATCATAACTGTTCGCGAGGCCATGAGTTATGTTAGCTTCATTATGTTTTTGTACGAGCATGTTCGATGGATTTAAGCTGCCATAATCCTTAGGCTTACGAAGTTTGGGAATGCGTAGAAGTTCACAAATGTCGTGCCGAATGTGTGAAGGTTAGGTCGAATTCCCAAAGATGAACACTTCGTGTCGAGTGGGACGCCGGGTCGAATCAATATCGGGTCAAAACTACTTGACCCGACCCGATGCTGCTTACAAAATTGTTAACTCTCCTATCCCTTAACTTTGGCAACCCATGCAATTCGACCCGTGTTACCCTTCTTCCTTCTACGTGATTTTTGGGCTTCTCCCTGTTTTCTTTTGTAACTCCGACTTTCTAAAGCTACAAAGTGAAGAGATGGACCTCCACCGTTGCCTCTGACATCACCAAAGGACCGAAGCTCCGATGTCGTCTCCAACCACAATCTCGATGTCATTGGTGGCGATGACAATATCTTATCCTAGGGCGCTTAACACGTCGATGGAAAATGAAGGAATCGGGCAAATTTATGGATTGAATTCACTGGAGATTTTGAATTAAAACAATGAAATAATAACGTAGTAACTACCTATTTGTTCGATTTCGAGAATTGGTTGGATTCCGAAGGAGGCAAAGAACTAGAGTTTACGAGCTTAAGCAGTTTAATTAAGTGAAAAGTAAAGTAAATGGTGAATCGAAGTAGGTCGGTTTATATACTATGCAAAAGGGCATTTGGTTTTCCCCTAAGTTGGCAGGCTGACCCGATCCTACGAGCAAATAGCAGAAACGGTTTAAGGCTACTCGGTTCGAATAGAACACCGGGTCAAGTAGAACCGACCCGCCTCATAATTCTCGAGCCAATGGCTTAAATTGTGAAACAAGATGAATTAAAATTGAGAAAAACAAGGGAGATTGAAAGAAATAGTCAAGGGTCGTATGTGCACATGAAGGAAAATTGACAAAGCAGCTTAGCATAATCATGTAAATTTGACTTTTTGACTCGATAAACGTCGAAGAGAGTTTACCTGAAAACTTGTTTATATTCTAGTTAGAAGCTCTAGTCTGCTGAATGCAACAAAAATAATTATGGATGAGAGCTTGTACTTATATGTGAAGTGCAAGAACAAAGAGTTACAACTCCGCAAATGGACACGATTATTGACTGTCACCAATTCGAGAATAGGCAGATTGACAATTTCAAAGCACATCTCATCTACGATAAGACATACTTTGAAGGGGGGAAACATTGGTTTACCGTGTGACTAGGCCACACAAACTCCAAACATCACGATCGAGTGCACGACAAACCAAGAACCAAGTTGATCTAATAATATAGCTTTGGGTCGAACATGTTAAAAGGGCATCGGGTCGAATGAAATCTTAGTCTTGGGTGAATAGATTTGACCTGACCATAGGACAATTAATCAAAATGTACTGAACACCTTCCCACTACTTTCGTTGTTGATGGATCTAATGCCACATGGCCACGAACTGTTATCCCATGATCCCTATAAAACCGATCCACTATGTTGCTATAAATCCGGGCTTTTCGTCACGTTATGACAACAGTTCTTGCTACTTTCCAAGGATCCGACCCCTATATATACTAGACCAGAATGATGTACAAGGGATCTTTTGGCCACCTAAAAACTCAAACACTCTGTTCACCACTGCCATTACTGATCGACCCGATTAGATAGTGGTGAATTTCGATTATAACAACATTGATTCGTGAGGAAATTGATTGTAATTGAGTGTTTGAGCGACTTAAGACCTTGTAATTGTAATCCTCTATTAAATTGAAGAATTATAAAAAGAACGTAGGCTCGTTAACACCGAACTACTATAAATTTCATGTGTTGATTGTTTGTTCTTCCTTTTTATTTATATTTCTTTATTATTCTCTACAAAATCTTGTCAATTGGGTGTTAATGCCATTTTTGGTCTACCACAATATAACAAAATACCCATCCCTCTTTACACACCCAATTTTAAAGAACTTGAGTGGGCGTTTGATTTATTTATTTTATATTTTAAGTTTGGAGTTTGCAACATCTATTTATTGTATTATATGATAGCTCAATCATTTCAGCTAGCCCTTTCATTTTCACTTTCTCAAAAAATCCACGCTGACACCTGTTAATAAAACAAGGGAAGATGTTAGAACAACCGAAAAATTTGAGCTGAAATTCACCGTATCCTGAAATATGCATTAGGTAATCACCGTAATTCACAGAGGAGAAAGGATCAAGGGGCTCGTATTGCTGCCGCGTTTTCTAACTTCTGAATTGCTTGCTCATTAAGCATTTTCGTAAAATGAAATCAGACGGTGTATACTTTATGGCGACTTCCATGCGGGCCATTTTTGTTCTCCACCTAAGACCATCCCCAATGCGGAGTGGGTCATGGAGCAATTGACCCCCAATGGGGGTCATTATGTCTCTTCCGGGTTGCTTTGGCAACCCGAAGGTTGCCAAAGCAACCTGGTTGGTTGCTTTGGCAAAGCATCCTTAGTTGGCATATTTAAAGCCGGCTAAGGGTAACCGGCTTTAAATAAGCCGGTTAAGGTGGAAAACGTTTCCTCCTTAATCGGCTTATTTAAAGCCAGCTAAGGGGGCTGGAATTATTTCCTTCCCCACCTTAGCCGACTTTAAATAAGTTGGCTAGGAGCAACGGCTATTTTAAGAGTCGTTGCTCCCTTCCCGCTCCAGTCTCCCTTACCCCCTTTCTTCTATATATACAACCTATTTTTCAATTTCAATACACACAAATTTCTCCTATTTTACTCAACTTTCAAAATACTATAATATACATCACCGAATTGCAACGTCGAAGAATATGAGCAGCAAGGATATCAAAGGAAAAACGAAGACGTCGTCACAAAGTAATCTGAATCCATACCATTTTGTTCAAGAGTAGCAAGATTTTCCAACGCAAACTTCTTACTAGCGCAACAAACATTTTAATTCAGGTACAATGCAAAAAACTTCAAATTGTTATCTTCCGCAATAGAATCAGAACTTCAATCAGTCACAGCAAAATTCAAATCATTTTCAAAACACTCAAGTTTCTACCTACAGGCATAACCCCACATTTCAACAATCCCATAGCAATCAAACTTATTCATCTCCTAGCAGCCAACAATAATTGACCTTTCCAAATACTTCTCCCAATATACCAAGAAATTTGAACTTGTTGTATGGTGATAATAGCGCTGAAAATGATGGAATGCGAATTGATATCAATGAGATTCCCGAGTCATTTACCACTCACCAGGTGGAAAAGGTTGCGAAAATGGTAAAATGGCCACCTACTAAACGAGCTGAATTGGCTTTTTGTTGGGTTGAGTGTTCCAAAGATAACCGGAAAGGCACAAGTCAAAGTGAAAGTTCGTTTTGGAATTTGGTTTGTAAATTACTCAATGGTCGAAGTCTGCATAAGCCTCCTAGATCGGTTGACTCTTTGAAGCAGTCATGGAAGAGAATCAATTCTAGTTGCCAACATTGGAACGAGACAATGGCCGCATTGACCAGTAGACAACAAAGTGGAGCAAACGACATGGATTTGGTACAAAATTATAAAAAAGGTTTTTCGTTTCTCTTGTTTCACGGTATTTTCATTTACATTAATTTTTGTTATGCAGCTTAGCAAAGCAAATGAATTGTATATGTCCAAATCAAACAACCAACTGCTCCATTTGCACAATTTTTATGACATACTTTCTCGGGAAGAAAAATGGAGCAATGTGCGTCAAGAGCATACAACACAGCGATTTATGCCACTCAGACCGACCGAAGAAGTTAGCCCCAGAAGCTTAAATTCACAAGAAGACACCCCTTTTACAACCAGTTCAGGTGGTAGGCGGCTTGGAAAGTACAAAGCAAAAAAAAGACCACGAAAGATTACAGCCAGTATTACGAGCAACTTGACGGACGTATGGCTGCTGCGAAGGAATCGAATAACTAGTACGTGGAAACAAAGGAAGCATCTATAATAGAGAGAAGAGAGAGCAGAGGAAAGACAATGATGACATGAAGAGCTTCAGCAAACGAGAATCAATGAATTGGAGTTACGAAAAGCCGAGTTAGCTCGGCAACAAAGTGCAGACGATTTTGCTCTTATGAGTGTCAAGCTAGATGATCTAAATCCAATACAAAGGAGGTATATGGAAAAGCGGCTCAAAGAGTTCGAGAGACATAAATATAATTTTAAACATTAACTAATCATTTAATAAACGAATTCTATATTAAAAATCCATAAATATTTTGAATAAAATTTGGCTAAATAGATCTACAAAATTAACGAATAAACACGCATATTACATATAACAACACAATAGTTACACATACAAACGTACAAGCAAATTACACATACAAGCCAATACAAGTACGAAACATACAGCCGAATAAGCTACTAAAAGGGACAACATCATAAAACAAAGATACAAGCAAATACAACATGAATGTCTAATACATTAGTTACAACTAATCATCAGACAGATCCGCAGGCTCCATCTCCACATCCTCATCATCGTCAACCCCTGTGTCAACTCTCGGTCCATGTCGGTACCACTCATCAGCAGTCGTAAGCTCATTAATACGAGCAGTCAACTCATCTAGACTCCTTCAATGCTCAAGGTACGTTACCTGTCGGAGTCCAAGCGTCATCTGATAAAGGTCCTCATAAGAAAATACAGATGGATCTGGATACTGCTTCAACACTAGCTGTGGTATATCAATATATCTATCATATCCGGATGTAGTGGGTATGTCAAAAGTACAGCCATAGTCTGGCATATGTGGAGCCTCTGGAGACGGTGGAGCTTGGTAAACTTGCGTGCTTTGTGAAATGTCATGATTGATAAGAGGCACAAGCCCACTTCGAAGTGCAGAAGGACTAACCAAATCAACTGATGCAACATGCACAAAACTCCTTGTATGAGGTGGGGAGTAATACTGCTGCAAAAAAGAAATATAATCCCTGACATTAAAAATGAAATCACTAGCTGGACACCACTCCTCTACGTGCTCCTGTAAAGCACTAGTAGTATAAACCTTGAGAGTAGCTGTATGTGGGTGTGGATCATCAGGAACAACATCCCAATCATATATCTATTTTCAACAACATTTCGCTAAATACCAGAAGCAGCCTAAACTCGGAGGACAGGAAACTAATGGAAAGCGGCTTCCGGAAAGATAAAGGGAATGAACCATGGGGGTCAGCAAGAAACAGTGAACCATCAAAGGGATGCCAAAAAATGCCTCTCTTGTCATCCGCAGCTCAATATGATTGTGAGCTACAGCAAAAACATGTCGTGCCTGTCCTCCAGGCACCTGCCTACAGTTACTGCCAGTCCACGCTCGTACTCTAGGAAATTAAATGGCTAATGTTGGATCCACGGTAGGAAAAGACATATTATGGAAGTACTCGTAGTACCAGTACTGTGAAATCTCCCAAAAACCGGTAATCGAAGTAATCTTGGACCCAATGGCACACTGATGATCCAGCGACTTATACAAGTATACTAAAATAGGTGTCCCCCAATCATACATAGTCGGACTGCTATCAAACGAAAACTCATCAACAACCGCCACATAACCACAAGGAAGTGTGCTCGAAGCATTTGTAAAAAATAAAATTCCCATCACATGCAAAACAAATAATCGGGCAATCTCCAAATGTTGAACTCTAGGATGCATGATCAATAAATTCTGGATTGCATTTCTAATGTATGAGCATCTAATATGGAAATTAGTGGTGATACCATCATGTAAATCAAGATGCGGAAATAAACTACCCAAAAGGGAGAAGTCCTGGAACCGCTCATCGTACGGCAAGGTACCCCCTTGGCCTATGGCAAGACCAGTAAGCATAGAAAAGTCTAGTGGAGTGATTCCCATCTCCCCAAAACTAAAGTGGAATGTATGAGTTGTTTTCTACCAACAAGCAGCTAATGCACCACATAATTGAACATCATTATTTAAAAGGTGTTCGATACCTATTTAACGAATAAAAATTAGTTGACCAGAAAATAATGAAAACGCAAAAATGTATGTAGATAAACAAGAAAACGTACTCAAAAAATCGTCAAACCCAATAGTATGGAGAAACCCATGAATAATAGCCTCTGTGTCATACTCACGAATCTGTCTATATAGACGAACAACACCATCCCAAGACCCACGTGTTTGCGTCGAGCCTAATATTGCGAACTAGACTTATTTATTTTGTGGCCGATATTAAATAGGTAAATATTTGATAAATAAAACGTACCGATGTATCAACTAATGTGCTTACGTGCTCCTCATTACCAAGAAACTCACGAAAATTGGCAAATTGTTTATTTGGTCTTAAATTCAGGTCCTTGTGAGACTCCAGATCTGTCTGATCACTTCGTCTAGCACCATGCCTTCTTCTAAACGTTGGCGTTTCACGACCTCTTGTACCCTCAGTCGGTACGTTCTCTTCTTCCGGTATGTGCTCCTCGTCCGGATCCACATTCCCGCTCCGGCTTCCGCTCCCTCGCAAGGCTCTCCACGCACATCGCCTTTTTTTCTACGGGAAGGTGGCAGCAGAAAGGGGGTTTGGTAGAGGAAGAGGCGGCGCGGAAATGTTAGAGTGGATTAGGGTATATAACCGACTTTAGCAAAGTTGGTATATATACCCTAATCGCTTATCCATCTTTATTAAAGCCAGATAAGCATGTGGTGTGGATTTAATTCCACACCACACCACGAATCGCAATCCAACGATTGGGGATTGCGATCCGTGTGATTGCTTTATCCAGCTTAAAAAAATCCGGATAAAGCAATCAAAGCAACTCCCCCGCGTTGGGGTGAGTTTCTTTCGTTGGAATTGGAATGGCACCATCCCCAACCCGCAGCATTAGGGATGCTCTAACCTGCCGTAAATCATTTCCAAGTGTCGCCATTGTCCTTCAAACCCATACAAATGCAACTTTTTTCATCCTACAGTAAAACATCAATGCCGTCTTAGAGCAACTACAACAAGATTCACGGTCTGAATATTACAAGACGTAATATTCAGTAGAATATTATAACACGTAATATTACCCAATGGAAGAAAAAAATATGTCGCGAGCCTATTTTATCGGCTCGCGATGTCACGAGCCTATTTTATCGGCTTGCGACGTCGCGAACCTATTAAATCGGCTCGCAACAATAGAAAATGCCAAAAAATTAATTTGGCATTTTCTGCTGTCACGAGCCGAAAAAATCGGCTCGTAGGGCCAATTTCAGATTCAGAATTGGCCCCCTAATATTACCCTGAATATTACGATGTTGAATATCTGCTGGAACTGTTTTTTGCCTTAATTCAAATTTCAGAAGGGTAATAGAGCTTCCATTGGAGATACTCTTAGATCTACTTAGTGCCATACAAATCAATATATTTTCCCTTATCTTATTTTACCTCTAATTTCAACTTTACCTATCTGCTTTAAACTGCAACCATCGTCGATGGTTCGTTAACAGTCCGACACTTCGGACCGAATCGTCTCACCGAGATATTTTGTTTATCATTCTTGATGATCTGTGGCGTTTTTGCTCGAATCTTTGTTGTTATCCCTCCATCACATTCGAAAGAAATTTGGTACGCCTTCTTCTTCACTTCTTCTTGGGTTTTTGTTCACTGTTTGACAAGAGTTTATGCATCTCTAACCCTAGATTTTGGTTTCCTATATTTCCTATAAATATTGCTCTACCACTCTATCCTGTTTTTACCACATTGCATTGTCGCCTGGTAATGCAATACCGGTTACCTTCATCTATTTCAGTTATGTGCAAACTTCATACTTTGGGTTTGGGTTGTGGATCTATTTATATATTTTTAGTAGAAGAACAATAAATCTACTTGGAGTTCATTTGTTTCCTACCTCCACACCATTTTTATATAAATAATCAACTTTTATTCCTGTCTCTGCTGGCTCTACATTATTATTTCGCTTTTGATTTTGGACCTCTTACGTATGTAATAACGTATGGTATATGTTTAGCTTTACTTTGGTTAGTAGTTGTTCATTTATTATTCAGTTTTATTGAAAATAATTGGTTGTATGTATTTGTTCTTCAAGGGAAGGTTTTAAGTATTGAGTTGCAGAAGAATGTAGGAATAGTTCAGATAAATTTCGACGTGCTTTCCACCGATTTTAAGTGGACTTGAAAATCATAGTCTGATAATGTAACAAAATGTGGACTACCTAAAGGTTGAATTATTCAAAACTCATTAAGAAAAAATATTGATTAATTGATAATTTCAGGAAGGTATGATTGAAGTAAACTGAAAGCTTAATAGTGCAATATAATTGTGTTCCCATTAATGTTAATGTGACATTAACTTTTTTCATTTCCTTCAAATTTTTATCAACTACACTTGAACATGTAAGTTCCCTGTATAATAGGACTTTTCTTTGTCTTTAAGTTTGCAAATAGAAAGTAGATTTTTTTTGAAGAATCTTTAGAAAATTGAACACGGAATCCTAAGTACATCTATGTTTAAGTCAATTTTGATCCAGCCTTAGAGCATTCCCAGCAGCTCTTCTGCTTTTGAGCGTGGATTGGTTGTTTAGAGCGTTGATTCCCCCCACTGATCCAGCAGCGGGTGGGGGGACGCTCAAGTTTTATTTCTTTTAACTGTAAACGGTTTTCTGAAAACCGTTTATGGGTTAAACGGTTTTCAGAAAACCGTTTAACCCATAAAGGGTTTTCAGAAAACCATTTTAATTTTTTATTTTCTTCCCCCTATATAAATTATAAAATCTAGACGGAAAACAAAAATTGACCTATATAGCTGTCAAGACATTTTAGTGAAAATTAAATAAAATTAATTTATTTTCAGCGTTAATGGGTATAAAAATAAGGTATAACTATATGGTCGTTATCGAATATAAAATTATACGTTATATATATAGAGCCGTTTTGGAATATTAAAATATAATATATATATATATATATATATATATATATATATATAAAGTCATTGCCGAATATTAAAATTTATTTTAAACTAATAACCGTTGTTGAATAGTAAAATATAGTTTAAATTTATAGACGTTGCAGAATATTAAAACTTTGTTTGAATTTATAGTCGTTGACGAATATATTTTTATACAATATACTTTTATACCCGTTGCAACAGTGGACTGAAGAAGCTATAAAACCACTTCTGGTGTGCACATTTAGATTCACAACACAATAATGTCTCAGAATGTCTACAACGACGACTGTTTATGAATCAGATGTGCAAATCGAAGATTCAAATTACTATAGCCAAAATGGTCCGGATGATACTGACACCGATTCCGATGAAGGCGATGATTTGTTGGGGCATACAAAATTACTTCAGTTTTCTTCGGATAGCACTACCGATAGCGATGAGTTAGAGATTATGATGCAAGTTGTTGTCATTCAACAATTAAAGATTAACCAACATTTCCTAATGGGAGGATCATCTAGTGGTACTCGAGGAGGTAGTGTGTACGGTCGCGCAGACATATGGAAGATGCGGGATCATAAAGGAGGTACTGCAAGATTACTTAAAGATTATTTCAACACCACCTATTCGTATGGTCCTGACGACTTTCGACATCGTTTTCGCATGAGCAAGAATATGTTTATGTGCATTTTCAATGGAGTTATTGAACACGATAATTATTTTGTTCAAAAACGTAATAGTGCCAGTACGTTAGGATGTTCATCGTACCAAAAAATTATGGTCGCATTACGTGTAATAGCTTATGGAATAGCTCTAGATGCGTTTGATGAGGTTGTCTGAATGGGTGAGAGTACTATTACCTTAAGTCTTGAAAGGTTTTGTGTAGCCATAATTGAATTGTATGGAGAGGAGTATCTACGTGCTCCAACGCAAAGCGATGTCAACAAATTGAAAAGGTTAGGAGCCAAAAGAGAATTTCTCGGAATGTTAGGCAGCCTAGACTGTATGCATTGGGAATGGAAAAACTGTCTTACGTCATGGCACAGTTAATTTATTGGACATTACACTAAAGCGGCAATGATACTTGAAGTTGTTGCTTCACATGATCTATGATTTTGGTATGCATTTTTCGGATGTCCTGGTTAAATGAACAATGTTAATGTACTTCACCAATCACATTTGTTTAAGAGCCTTACACATGGAAATGCATTTGCTTGTGATCTTAGTATTGCAGGAAATGCATACAACATGGGGTATTATTTAGTAGATGGCATCTATCTTTCTTGGGGTACGCTTATCAAAACTAATTCAGCTCCTAAAACAGAAAAAGACAAATATTTTGCTAAAAGGCAAGAGGCAGCGAGAAAAGACGAAGAATGTGCATTCGGGGTTCTCCAAGCAAGGTTTGGCATTGTTAAAATCCATGTTAAATTGTTTAAGCCACAGGTTTTGAGCAACATTATGCGCGATTGTATTATAATGCATAACATGATCACTGAAGAAGAAAGAGGAACATTTCCATCTTATTTGGGATACGATCCAGATAACACCGCAACTGTTGTTGCTGATAGAAATCCAATGACTCTTGATGTATTTCTTAGCCGCCTGTGTAAAATTAGATCTAGGGAGGTACATAGTAAACTGCAGGACGACCTGGTTCAACATTTATGGCATCCGAAAGGGAATGCTTAGATATAGTCTCTGCATTTGTTGAACTATTGTAATGTTGTATTACTCGATTATTGTATTGTTTTATGTACTTTAAATATATCGCATTTCTATTTTCTACTGTAGCTAATATTCAAAATGCACTAGAGGACGACCCAAACTGTTTAACTCCTTACTTGACCTGTTGTACCGTTGTAGTATCCCATGATTGTATTATGTTTTGTAATTTAAATATATTCCATTTATATTTTATGTTGTAGCCAATATTCCCAATTCATAAGAGGATGACCCGCAATTTTTAACTCCTTAACTCTTTCTATCTAGCAGGATGCAGACACTAGAGCACGGCTTTTAATGTTAGTGGAGCATGAGTTTTAATGTCCCTAGAGCACGACTTTCAGTGTTCATAGACTGGTCATTTCAGTTGAATAACACAAATAGTATAGCCATGAATTGAAATTAAACTCTGCGGATACATCCAAACTTTCCAAATACATAAACCTAACGATACATAATGAATACGACACATAATATAACGATATACTACTCAAACCATATAATATGATTGTACCATAACCCGTATGCTTCATGACCGACGAAGTTTGAATGGTACTTGAAAAGATAGAGTGAGTCGTACGTCGACCGTTTCTCTTGAAAAACATCATCCTTATTTACCTCATCAATTACTTTGCGGTAATTCATACAATCAGTAGTAAATAATCAAAATGCACTTTTGGTTGCTAAGTTGGGCCTCTGTATTCTACAATTAGTATGATTGTTGTATTTTTCATTGAGGGTTGCCCAAAAATCTTGGTCTACCACTTCTTCCATATGTAGTACGATTTCTTCAATTTACGCCTTTATCAAAACAACATAATCTGAAGCAGTCTAGTTTTCGTTTGCCATTTTGAAGTGTGTAGTCATACTAAAATTCCAATGTTTAATATAGGCACAATAAAGTAAAATAAAGTAAAACATCTTCCTATTCAGGCACAACAACCAAGAGGTATAAACAGCAAGTGCACTTATACCAATAAAGCATGACACACCATTCAAGGGAATCATTAAAGTTGATTTGATTAAACAAATTTATAAGGTCAGGGCAATTAAACTTAGCATGTTTTCTACAGTTGATTGGAAAACACATTGCAGAACATTGAATGGCTTATTGTAATTATCAAGTCTACTTGCATTCTTTCTCTTCATAAATACGAGTGTATGGTAGTTTTCTTCATACTCACAAATAATTCCAATTCTAAATAAACAACAATGGCTGATTCCAACAACAACAATTTCTCTGGCTATACCGATGATAACATTGGTAATTTTACTAGTTTATTATCTCAAGTTGAAGGCCTATCACCGACTCCACCCCCTTTCCTAATTCCTCAACAAAGTCAATATCTCCAACAATTAAACCTCTCTCGGCAGTACGGTAAAATGTATGGCCAACTTCCTCAAACCAATAACTACTTTGGGTCACAATCCAGTGATCCTAATCAAAACATACACCAAGAGGTGGCTTCTCCGACCCCCAGTACCTGACAAAGGACAAACCAAGGCCATACGGTCTTACATCAAGCAAAAAACAAAAGAAACTCACGTTCAGAGTGGCATGGGAAAAACTATGGCTACGGGTAAAATATGGAAAGCGGCTGACTATAAATTGATAGCTATTACATTAGTGAACGCATCTATCGTTGCTGAAGGCCTTTCTAGTGGTAAGTTTTTCTACCAGAGGTTTAATGATTTGTACAATGGAGATCCTGAATGCGTAATACGAAGATCAATTGAGAGCACAAAGACTGCATGGTATAATTTGAATACTATGTGTACCAAGTACAAAGGGATAAAACCACTAAGGGGGGATTCGCTTAGAAGCGGTCAAACATTTAGAGATTTAAAGGAGGATTACGATAGCATATATCGTGACACATGTAAAACTGAATTCATTGCTCAAGAAGCATTGGAAATTCTTTCTTTTTGTCCACGTTGGGCGAATCTATGCGAAACAGATGTTGTAGATCTTGGAGACACCGAAGGTTCTAACTTACGAAATGTAGGTTCTAGACTTTCAGTGGAATCATCCCCGTGAAATTCAGTTGAATGTCCTATGGCTACAGACGAGGATGGGAATAGCAGTAGACCAGCGACTCCAAATTCGGGAATTCTGTATGGTGGGGTTGATACAAGGCCAGAAGGAATAAAATCAAGCAAGAGACCAATATTAAGAAATAAGGAAACAAAAGATTTGGCAGTATCTAGTGATAAACTAACTTCGTTGTTAAGTGATATATCAATTACATCTATCTCAACAAAGAAGACCGTGAAAAGCATAAAGATAAGAAGCTATAGATCATGGAGATGCAACTACAGCAAGATGCCGCTAAAACTACAAATCTTATCCAAAGAACGTTTATAAAGAAAAACGTGAAAGACGTTTAAAGGAAGAAAAAGAGGAGGAGTACCTAGCAAAAAATATATCTCATTTGACTGGAGAGGCCCTTGATTATGCTATAGTAAAAAAGCGTAGTATTTTGAGGGCTCACTAGGAACGTTATCAGGAAGAAGAAGAAGGAAGTTCCGAGATGTAGATGAATTCTATGTTGTTATTTCTAGCTTGTTGTATCCTAGCTTTAGTTTTCTAAGTTGGCTGTAATGTTGCTATTTCTGGCTTGTTATATCCTAGTTTTAGTTTTCTATGTTGATTGTACTGTTTTGTCGGTTATTAAAAAAAATTAACTAGTTTTAAGTAATATATATATATATATATTTCAAATGCATATATGATACTCAAACTTATTTTACATTGCTTTTAAATATGTATACATTTTTAAAACTATATCTAAAAGGTAAATAAAAATTTGCGGTAAGTGTTTGATACACAAACATAATCAAAACATAAAAAATCCAATTTAAAAACTAGAAAATAGGCAGGTTTTAATTTTTTTTAAGTATTTATGATTTTTTTTTTACAAACTAATTCAAATATATTAAAATAAAACATCAAGAAATGGATTTTTAAAAAAATTGTGTTTTATACGGGTCTAATAAAATCGTATAAACCAAAAGGGTTTTATGAAAACCGAAATTATGTTAAACAATTTTCATAAAACTATTTATATGTTAAACGGTTTTATGAAAACCGTTTAACATATAAACGGTTTACATAAAACCATTTACCTGTCCATGCTCCAATTTTGAAATAGCGAGCGTCGCCATTTCAAATCCCTCCCCACCCTCGTCGCAATGCTGCTGGAGCGCGTGGACACCAAATTCGCCCCCATTTCACCTCCGATTTACACTGCTGGGACTACTCTTATGTTTACTACTATTCTTCATTTTCAGTTTTCACATGTGTGCTTCTAGATGTTCATTTTTAACAATATTTGTTTGAATTTAATACAATTTTACTGTATTATTGTCTCAAGCGTATCTTTTGTTTGTGTTCTAATATGTTGAGTGTTTAGTACTTCCACCATTATTTTTAACCGAAGAAGTCTCATTTTTATAGATTCTTTGATAGAATAATTCTTAGAGCTTGAGCACTGATATTTAGCCAAAAGTTCCCAATGGTTTTTTTAAATACTTATTACTGTGGATGTTGTTTGGCACATATAAACTGAAAATATATGGATTGTAAACAGTTGCCATTTTCGGACATTAATTTATCAGAAATATCGATGAAAACCTATTTTACTATGCAAATATTATTTTGGGGAAATGGTATTAATAATAGCTGTATGCAACTAACTCTCTTCTTTTATATTTTTTTGTTAATGTTTATTCCTTGGTATTAGTGAACACTGGAACACTGGCAGTCTAAAGCTTGAAGCATGCACGCATAATTGTTGAAAATCATATAAGCCAATGCAATTACATTAGTGGCCAGATATGTCAATCACAAGTGAGTACATACTTCCATGTTTCAATATTACATAGAGTAAAATTATATAACATTCTTTAAAAACATGCTATTTTCCTATAAATTAAGATAAAATTCATATTTTCGGTTCTTGAATATTACTTTCCTTTACGGCTCTATTGTAATGAACCCAGTAATAAGAAATATCAATATGATAGTACCACAAAATTACTATAGCAGCAAAAATATCTAAAATATGAATTTTAGTCACTTTTATAAAAAGAAATCTCTATTGTAACTTAATTTTTGTATATAACAGCATATAAAGTCTTTTCCTATCCAAGTAAAAAATTTGGAAACGTAATATATGAAGGATAATTTGAAACTTAGAAAAACAAAGTTAGATTGCTACAAATAAAGTTAGACATCTACATGCCAACATTTTTAAAATTGTGTGTTTATAGCTGCATAAGTCCAATAATTTTGTCTACATTATAGTGTGAACAATAATTTTAGCAACACTGACTACATCTGAGTGAGCAGGTGTTTACATATTAATATGTATCATGTAATGGATAAAAAATATGTATTTACTTTTATTTACTGTTTTGCATCCATTTATGACACCAAAAACGTAGTTTACAGGATTATACGTCACTAAAAGTAAAAGGCCAAAAAATTACGGGAAAAGCACTTAATAGGAAGAAAAGGTTCCAACGAGCACAATCGATGCTTCACTACAAAGATCACTACACTTGGAAATATAAGACACATGCACATCATAAGATTGGTTGGCTTTTATAGAATAAATATGGAATTGTGCTGCTGTATGAGTTCATGTAGAGCAGGATTTAGAAGAGATGTTGCACGAAATTAAAGGGGCGTATTTAGGCCTGGGCTCGAAATAGAGGCAACTTTTGGGTTGTGCTATCTACACTACGATAGCATGTCTTTGATTGTTCCAGGGATGCTAGGTGTAATAAAGTATTGCTGGACTCAATGTTTGAGGCCTATGTTGTTGATTTTGGGCTTGCTAAGCTTTTGCAAAGTATGCACTCACGAGCATGTCTTCCATTGCTAACGCTTATGGTTTTATTGCTCAAGCCATTTCTATGAGTATGTATTTGTATCGTTGCAATGTATTTGGTTTACTGATTTGTTAAGTACAATGATGTAACATTTAATACGCACAGTGGTGGATACAGGAATTTACGAATGGTGTGTCACTAACCATTAGTCAATACATTATTAAAAATATTCATAAAATATTGAAAAATATTTGTATTGTAAACATGCTCAACAAACCTTGCTACTGTAATATATTTGTTCTTCTCATTCTTTGAGACATTTTCTCAATCACCTTGCTCCTATGAAAATATTTGTTCTTGTGGTGCTGCCTACTATGTGAAAATATCCTTTCCTGCTGTTGGTTTTAATAAGCTATTGAGAACATTGGTGTGTCACTTGACAAACCATGCACTAATGTAGTCCCGCCACTGAATACACATGTGCATGTACAGTATGCATGCACACATAGGATGGACGAGAAGAGTGATGTGTATAGTTTTCGAGTGGTGCTACCGCTTTTGGAGTAGGTAAAGGGGTAGAGGCCTATGGGCTATGGACATGAGACTAGGTGGATATTGTTAGATGGGAGCATCAGCAATGATAGGTATAATTTTACATTGTCGTCCACTGTTTTATGTTGTATATTGCCCAAATTAATTTATTATTTCTAAACCTTTTGCTTTATTATTTTTCTTATGTGTATTGCTATTGATTATCAAATATTTCATAAATTTAAACCGACACTCATGCGATGCAATTACGAGCTGCCTCTTTATGTTATTAAACGTACGTTATGTGGGCCTTTTTCTCCCAATATTTGATGCAGTCACATATAATTGGAACATTTGTTGCTTTTCTACATTTGAGATGATTTAAAATAATTAATATTTTTTTTTGTTTAAAGAAGTAGTGATATTGTATTTTTTGGTGAGTTTCTGAATTTAACAGTATGCATGTAACACCCCACCTCCGCTAGGGTCACTCACAAAGGGAATGCACTAGCTTTGGTGGAGCATTATCTAGGTAAACATACACAGAAATATTACAAGACAGAACATATAAAACAGCAGAAGAAGAACCAAATTTTATTGCTTTAAAATCTAGAAAGGTCTAAAGCCTTTTACATCAAAATGCTAGTAAATCCATTACATCAAAATATGTCTTGCAATAGTAAAGAAGCATAAAACCATAGTCATAAATCATTCCCCAATAAAGCGGCAAAGCAAGCCATAGCCAAGAGAAATCCAAACAGAGCATGAAAGAGCCTTGGAGCTTGGTAAGATCCAAACTAAGTTGTATTCCCACCCTGCGAACCTGGGGGGGAACGAAAGAAAAAGAGGCAAAACAAACTGGGTCAGTCATAAAGACTGAGTAAGTCCTAGTGACTTTCAGCATAAAAACAGGTGAAGATAATATGGCATGAATAAACTGAAAGTAAACATAAGCATGATGACAAGGTAAGCTACAGCCACGATGAATCAAGTATAACATCCCTGCTTCCTAAGAATATCAAGGTTCCTACCAAGTATCACATTGCAAGGTTTCTACTTAGCATAACATCGCCAGATTTCTAAGCTTCACCATTCCAATATTTTCTTTGATTTCCTATATTCTCTGCACCAACTGTACTAGTATCCCAACCCGTATCATCCTTTCCAAGTATATGTACAGTCCCTTGTCGTATATCGTACGGGTTTCATCACGTATTTCTATACTGCTTCAACGTAGTGCCACCATTCTTGAAATCGTTTGGACCGCCACCCTTGTTCTGGCTAGGTTTCCTTATCATGAGCTATCGCGTGTTCAACTAGGATTTATGCCACCTAGGACCATTAGGGATTATGCTACCTATTGAACGTTTTCTAGATTCGATTAGGGTTTATGCCACCTAGGACCACTAGGGATTATGCTACCTAACGAATTCCACGTAACGATATATTAATTGATCGGCTCCCTACAGGTCCTATCTCGTTCATGTTTCTGTGTCATACGGCCCAATCACGAAATGTAGTCACCTGTGCTAGGTCCACCATAGGGTGTATCAAGCCCTCGGGTGCCAACCACCGACACGAATCAAGCACGCACAGTGTAAATCTACGGGCGCCCAATGCCTGCTTTTTCAACTCCGGACTACGTGCACGACTATAGTCCGCCTGAACCTACAATGGCGCACCAACTCAGCCGTCGTTTTGGTCGCTTACAATCAGCCCAGTAATCGTGCCCCACCCTGCCTAGTTCCAGGGTACCGTGATACATCTAGTGGGTTACTGCTGAAAAGGACCGCGCAGCTAGGGTTTCCGCCCAGTGGGTTAAGTGCTGTCATTTAAATTCGAGACTTAACCACGTCGGTCTAGCAAGTCAAGTTGGTTAAGTGTTGTCATTCAGGTTCGTGACTTAACCCGCCTACGTGTCATGTAAAATTGGCTAAGTGTTGTCGTTCAAGTTCCTGACTTAGCCCTACGAATCATATGTCAAGTTGATTATGTAGATTCAATCGGTTCATGACTTAACCCTATCAAATCATCGTGTTAAATTGGTTAAGAATATTCAAGCAATTCATGACTTAACCCTATCAAATCATCGTGTCCAACTGGTTAAGTATATTCAAGCGATTCATGACTTAACCCTATCAAATCATCGTGTCCAATTGGTTAAGTATATTCAAGCGATTCATGACTTAACCCTATCAAATCATCGTGTTAAATTGGTTAAGTATATTCAAGCGATTCATGACTTAACCCTATCAAATCATCGTGTCAAATTGGTTAAGTATATTCAAGCGGTACATGAATTAACCCTATCATGTGGCATTAATTCATTAATGCACCCCAACCTCTCACATCAGACCTGTTGTTATGGTCACTGGATATGACGGGCGGTTCCGGGCAGATTTACACCACAACTCAGTCTGACCTCGGGTTTCAAGCGCGATATGACCAACTACCCACATTGGATCCTATTGTTTGCAGTAACTGGATTTGCCGGGCGGTTCCGGGCAGATTTACACTGCAAACTCAACCCAACCTCGAGTTGGCCATTTTCATGTTTATTCTAATGTCATGTCCATGTTCAAGTTTCACGTCGAGTTCGTGTCAAGTTCCAAGGATAAGTTTCATGCCCACATCCAGATTCATGTTTCAAGTTTTGCCTATTATCGAGTTCATAATTCATGTTCATAACCAATTCATGTTTTATTAATTTACCCAAATCGTATTCCCATCGCACGTGGACGTGAATCGATCTATACTACAAATAAATCCAAATCTCGAAATAGAGGGAATAACATCAAAACTATGATAGGCAAAAGGGACTAGCATAAAGTGATAAAAGGGGTTACAAGACTAGTATGATATAACTTGAGATAATTGGTTACACATCACTGGCATATAGGATTTCAAATCTAGCAAGATAAGGTGATGGTCATGATAAACGCTGACATAAAATAATAGGCATGCAAAAGCAAGCCAAATACCAGTGGTTTTGGTGTACATAATTGCGAATAAACTAAGCAAGTCACACCCTAGGTATACGATCCAACAAAATGCCAATTCGGTGTACAACATGGTTTTCAACTATAGTGTCATGGGCATGAACAATCAACTATAATAGCCTTAGGCAATTAACCCCAACAGTCATAGGTAGAAATCTCATAGTTATGAATCATAAGCGACTCATCACAATAATCACGGATATTTATCAAGAATAGTTCTAGGCAAATAGTCATAGGCAATTAACGGTAATAGTTTCAAAGTCATGGTCATAGATAATGGCCTTATGTTCATAATCATAGGTAATAATTCTGATAGTCAAGAGTCATAGGTGATTAGCCACAATTGTCCTTGTCATAGTCATAGGAAATAGCCTTATGTTCACTGTCATAGGCATAGGCATAGTCTTATGTTCACAGTCATAGTCATAGGCAAAATCTTATGTCATTATCAATTGTCTCAACGTCGTGGACAATATTCTCAATAGTCAAGATCCAAGAATTTATGTAACAATCTAGCGTTTGAATAATAGACTAGGTCCAACAACATGAATAGGCATGATTCAATCGATAAGAAATAACCCAAAATCATAGATTCAAGAAAAGACAAGAACATATCTAAATAGATAATCAAGCTTAGGTCCAATTTCATTTCATTCCATGCCCACATTAAATTTAACAAGTTTAAATCTCAAAGTAACTAGAACTTGCAGAGCGCAGATCGAGAAATAGAGTGTAGAGATTTGATTCTAGAAACGGTTGTTGCAGTTGTTGAATCTCTATTTGTTTAGTCTTGTTCTGGTTGAAAACCCCCAATTTGCAATTCCTAGATGTTGTGAAGAAGTAGCCATTCTTTTTTTAATTTAATTTAATTATTTAAGAAGCAGCATAAGGACAGAAATGAAATGGTGTGCAGAGAATGAGGCTAGGTGTAACGACCCGGAATTTTAGGGCCAATTTAAAATTTTTATTTTAATGAATTTAAAGTATTTTTAATGATTTATTTTAATCGAAGTTAGAATGAATAAATTAATTTTAATTATAAAAAGAGCTAGAAATAGCGCGGTAGTTTGAAAAGTCAAACTTGAACTTTGACTGACCATACATGATGCAAAATTTAACGGATTTTAGTGAAACCAAAAATATTAGAATCTATTTTAAAATATCTTTCCAACGAATCTGAAAAATCGAAATTTCATAGCGGAAATCAAAAGTTATGGCCAATTCAAATTTTAGAAAGGTCGCTAGGTAATTTGCATAGGTCAAAAAGGCTACTTTTTGCATATAAAGGAATTTCGACTCGAAACCACTTCCATTGAGTTCAAAATGATGTTTCTGCATTGAAAAACAGTAAACACTTATATGTTTCGAGTTTCAGAAATTATTTGTTTAAAAATGTATTTTTAATATTAAATATATTCGCCCTGAAAATAGCCATTTTTCAAAAAGTCTCAGAATCGAACGGAATAAATTTTGTTGGATTTGTATCATCAAAACAAAGCTAAAAATGATTTTTTGGTAATTTTTAGAATTAATATATAATTATAATTGATTTTTCAGCATAAACGGACAATTTTTGACTTTAAAATTCATAAAAAATTCATACGGGCTCAGAATTGAACGAAATTAATTTTCATAGGTCCACAGCATCAAAACATAGCTAAGTATATTTTTCGAGAATTTTTGAAGTTAATTTGTGACCTCGGTGAATTTTCACGTACGGTACACATTAAAATATTAATAAAATAATGTATTTATTCCAAAACTCATAGCAGACCTCGGAATTGGACCCCGGCACATAGCCCATTGCGTTCAGAAGGTGTCAAAACCTTAAAAACGACAGTAAGCAGGCCTAAATCGGAGTTCGGACCAAAACGGGCCTTAACGGGCTAATTACATAATTAGTTCACCCTAATATAATATTATAAAATTCGGATTTTACTGTTCATCCTCCATCTTCAGCCGACACCTCTTCATGCTGAACCCATCATGGCTGAAAACTTCAAACCCTCATAACTTTTTCATTTCTCAACGAAAATTAGCGTGTGAGTACACGTTTCGAAGCTCTCGCCGAGCTCTTCGATCTCCGACAAGTCCCGTCCCTTTCCGTCGCCTGAGCCGCCCGCACCGAAGCCTCAAAGCCGCCGTCGTTTTCTGTCCGCCGCCCCCTGTAGGTCCCGCCGCACCTCACCACCTTCTGGCCGTGCATAGACCTCTCGTAGCCGGTCCTTCTCCAACAAACGGCTCGTCGTTTCGTCAACTACAACTCCAGAAAATCGAAATCAAAGTTTTGAACTTTCTAAGGTAATTTTTGCTTCAGATTTCCCCACGCTTTTAAGTGTTACACAGCCAGTTGTTAAAAGCCTGAATTTGATTTTTCCTATGAATTTGCATTGGAATCATTCCAGATCTGAAATCAAATTGAATACGAACACCGGATCTGATTGAACCCGAGTCATCTTTTCAGAACTAGACCACTGTGAGAATTTTATTTTTATTTAATTTAATTTAATTTATTATTATTTTTATGATTATTAGCAGTAGAACCGATACGACATGATATTTAAACATAGATCTAAACCGATCATAACATATGACGTGAAATCGGAATTGTCTATAATGTTATGTGATTAGACCTGAAATTTCAGGTTTAAATCTGAATTATAAATTAATTAAAATTATTTATATGTTCTTTATTTAATTACACCGTGTTGATTTTACTAATGCCCAGTTATAACATCACCTTGTAATCACCTGGATGCTAGTTATTGGATTTGGATTTGTGGTTATGTTTGGATGTGTGGTCACGCGATGTGATGAAAATTTACAATTTATTTGATGCAAATAAATTAAGAATGCTACTTGTGATGAATGCTACTTGTGATGAGATTTATATTCTCTTCTTATGAAAAATTGAAATAGGGAAAAATTGACATTTTTTTTGTCAAATGTTAATATAGAAAACTGTCACCATATGACTAATTGACATTTTTGTCAAATGTTAAAAAAAAATGTATTGTATGAAGAATAGCATTTTTGTCATGTTAATTAAAAAGAAAAGTGCATGGTATGTAAAATAGTATTGTTGTTATGATAAAAATAGAAGATGTCATATTATGTAAAGTAACATTATGTTCAATGTAAATACAAGAATTTGACCATAGTATGATTTAACATTTATTTTAATGTTAAAATGAGAGAATTTTCACCGTAGGATAAAGGCACATTTTTATTTGTCAAAATAAAATAGCATATTCACTGTATGATAACATGTACATTTTTATTTGTCAAAATAAAATAGCATTTTAACTATATGATAAGATGTACTTTTATTTGTAAGAATAAAGTAGGAATTCACCGCATGACAAAATTTACCTTTTTATTGGTAAATAGAAAGTAGGATTTTGCAATGTATCAAAATATACCTTTTTCATATGTAACGTAAAGATAGGAAAACATCACATTATTTTAATGTGAATAAAGTAGGGATTTTCATCGTAGGAAAATTAACATTATTTTATAACGTATATAAAAGAGAAAATGCATCGTATGATAAATTTAACATTTTTGTTAATGTTAAAAATAGGAATTTCATCGTATGACAAATTTAACATTTTTGTTCATGTTAAAAATAAGAATTTCATCGTATGACAAAAATAACATTTTTGTTAATATTAAAAATAAGAATTTCATCGTATGACAATTTTAACATTTTTTTTGTTAATGTTAAAAATAAGAAGTTACATGGTATGAGGAATTAACATTATTCTTGGGGTTAATAATAAGTATTTGCAATGCATGAAAAATTAACATTTTCAATGTTAATTAAATAGTTATTTCATCGTAGGATGACATTAACATTTTTAATGTTAATATTATAAAAAATTCAACCGTATGATGACATTAACATTTTTAATGTTAATATTATAAAAATTCAACCGTATGATGACATTAACATTTTTAATGTTAATATTATAAAAATTCAACCGTAGGTACATTAACATTTTTAATGTTAATATTATAAAAATTCAACCGTATGATGACATTAACATTTTTAATGTTAATATTATAAATTAAATATTGGACATGTAAAATTCCACATTTTTACTTATGTGAATAAAATAAATTATTAGACATGTAACACATTTTTATTAATGTGAATAAATTGTAATGTGAATAAAATGGTAATTTTAACTGTATGCACAATAGACATTTTTATTAATGTAATATATTCAAGGACTTCACCGTGGGAAAAAGATTACATTTTTATCAATGTAATTAAAGTAGGAATTGGTGTTAATGTTAAATTTACATTTAATTATGTAAAATTAAGGTATGAAATTTGGAATGACATAAATTTACATTTAATTATGTAAAACCAAAGTAGGAATTTGTGTTAACATGTAATTTACATTGAATTATGTAAAATTAAAGTGATGAGAAATTAACATTTTGTTTAATGTTAGTATATAAGGAATTTGTCCGTAAGATGAATTAACATTGTTTTAATGTTAATATATAGTGAATTCCACCGTAGTATGAATTAACATTATATTTTGTTTATGTTAAAATAAAGGAAATTCAACCGTAGGTTGAATTAACATAATTTTAATGTTAAATTAAAGAGTAACTTAACCGTAGGATTGAGCTACATTATTTTTAATGTAAAGTAATAAAGTAACTTAACATAGGATGAGATTACATTATTTTTAATGTTAATAAAGGATAATTTAACCATAGGGTTAATATACATTTATTTTTAATGTTAATATTAAGAGAATTACTTCGTAGGATAAAATTTACATTATTTTATAATGTTAACATAAAAGAGGATTGACCGTAGGAATGTTACATTTTTTTTTATGAAATTAAGAAGGAATAACACCATAGGGTGAGTTAACATTATTTTTAATGTTAATAAAGGGTAATTTAACCATAGGATAAGTCAACATTATCTTTAATGTTAAAATTAAGAAAATATGCATCGTAGGATGAGTTAACATTATTCTAAATGTTAATATAAAAAGGGTATATACCATAGGGAAAAATTTACATTATTTTTAATGTTAAAATAAAGGAATTCCACCGTAGGATGAGTTTACATTTTATTCAATGTAAATAAGTAAGAATGTGACATGTAATTTCAAGTTTGCATTTTATTCAATGTAAAGAAAGCAAGAATGCGATATGTAATGAAAGTTTACATTTTAATTAATGTAAATAAAAATATGATTTTGAGAATGCGTCGTTAAATAAGAAGTTTGACTATTTTAAATAATTAAAATAGAATGAATTGTTAATAAAAATAATTATTAACAAATAAGAAGGATTTTCAAAATATATATATATATGTATATATATACGAGGATGGTTTGGGAAGTCCGAGATATTCTCATCCCAAATTAATCCAGCGGCGTTTAAGCTCGAAGTAAGAAGACGACGTATGAAGACCGTAAATCTTCCCTCGAATGGACAGCGATCGAGATCCTGAATTGACTTGCTACCAATTCATGGATCAAGGTCATTGCCCAGACGTACGTGTTGGTTTCACGGATTTGACTTTCGTTCAGACCCAGAGCATAAGTTTAAATGGATGGTGTGTCTGACATCGTACTTCGTTATATATCATATTGTTGATTTTCTGTTAATATATAAATATTGGTGGTGGAGAATTTATTCTCTACTTAACACCCATTTATGTATTGATGGAGAAGCAATGGTATGGCATGGAGTGACAGTGTGGCATACTAAGATGCAATGATCAAGGTTTCTTGTTGAAAAGCAGAACCTTGTGGTGACGATTAAAGCACCGCTTGAATAAGCAGAGCTTTGTGTATTACGTAGCCTCACGAGCCTCACAAACCGGTAGAGTCTAAAACGGGCGAAGGGAACGCAGAGAAAGCAGCACGTTTCTTTCTAGCTAGAAGTAGTGTCAGGGACCTTCCAGCGCTGATACTTTACTTATGTGGATGATGGAATGTGGCGCGCCTCGGATAGGTCCTATAGGACCGGGAAACGTGTGCTTAGGAATTGCCAATCCGCTAAGCTGTATTTGCGGACCGGCCCTGCCATTTCCAAGGGTTCTCCGCGGGGAATCCTGAGGCACTAGCTAGAGTGTCTCGAATCGGTAAGGAGCTCCGCTCTAGCCTTGACTCATGATGGAAACCAAAATCCAAATACGAACCGACGAATTTGATTGTATTACTAGTACGGAGGCATAGTATATGGTACCTATGCTTCCTAAGATTAATACATTTACTTTGAAATGCTTTCATATACACTAATAATAATATTAGATGCGTATTTGCCGTATTTAGCATGTTTAATCACCATAAGGTAAAACCCTATCCTCTTGTGTGTGTTGCATTGTGTGATGGGACTTGGGTCTTATGGTGATTCAATTTTTCAAAAGAAGCATTGCGTTGTTTACGATGTACTTATTTATTTGTTATGACACTTTAAATTATGCACGGCAATCCATTAGAGTAAACCCGTTCCGCATTAGCGGCGTGGTCTTTGGATTTGCCTTATATCTAATAGCTATTTTACTTAAGAATTCTCACACCAGTCCCACGACTGACCCATAGTTTGTTTCACCTTTTTGCAAACTTGGGTGCCCTCTTTTCCACACGGGCAGCCAAGTAGACAGGTTCATTCTTTGCTGGGAGTTTTTCTTTGGAGCCGCTTTTCATTTTTCTTGGATTTGCTTTTGTGGAGAGGTAATGACTTGGAGCTTGAAGACATTTATCTTTTGTTTCTATGGCATCTTTTCTTTTCTTTTTAGACATCAAACTTATTTCTTTCTGCAAACTTGTTGTAATAGCTTAGATTCTATGACTGTGGATTTTCTGTGATTGATGACATTATATTTTTCCGTTGCTATAATGTTATTACTCTATGAATTTCCTTTGCTATATTGTATCTGTGTTCTGTTTTATTGTATTTATGTTGTATTCCAAAAATGATTACTCCTGCTTTCATTCCGTGGAAGTTTGGGGTCGTCACAGTTGGTATCAGAGCTTTGGTTTACAAAGCGGAATATAACATATTTACAATAATTCGTTTACGTAGAATCACTATATTCTATTGCGAACATTTCATGGGATACATAATAGCCAGTCACTTTATCGTCATCCTTTCATTCATCCTTCGATCTTTTCTATCTCCTAGAATCACCACTTCAGTTGTTTTGACTCTCCCCTTGATCGTGCATTCGAAGAAGACTAAGTGAAGTGGCGATGCTCAATTGGCACATGTTTACGAAGGAACGAAAGGACCAACTTCTTTGGTGGAAAGCCTGATGTTATAAACGGTACCATCTCTGTTAAAAACATTCTCTGTGTTTATTTTTCCTCTTCTATTTTTTCTTTTTCCTTTTCGGGGACGAAAAGTTCTTAAGGAGGGGAGATTGTAACGACCCGGAATTTTAGGGCCAATTTAAATTTTTTATTTTAATGAATTTAAAGTATTTTTAATGATTTATTTTAATCGAAGTTAGAATGAATAAATTAATTTTAATTATAAAAAGAGCTAGAAATAGCGCGGTAGTTTGAAAAGTCAAACTTGAACTTTGACTAACCATACAGGATGCAAAATTTAACGGATTTTAGTGAAACCAAAAATATTAGAATCTATTTTAAAATATCTTTCCAACGAATCCGAAAAATCGAAATTTCATAGCGGAAATCAAAAGTTATGGCCAATTCAAATTTTAGAAAGGTCGCTAGGTAATTTGCATAGGTCAAAAATGCTACTTTTTGCATATAAAGGAATTTCGACTCGAAACCACTTCCATTGAGTTCGAAATGATGTTTCTGCATTGAAAAACAGTAAACACTTATATGTTTCGAGTTTCAGAAATTATTTGTTTAAAAATGTATTTTTAATATTAAATATATTCGCCCTGAAAATAGCCATTTTTCAAAAAGTCTCAAAATCGAACGGAATAAATTTTGTTGGATTCGTATCATCAAAACAAAGCTAAAAATGATTTTTTGGTAATTTTTAGAATTAATATATAATTATAATTGATTTTTCAGCATAAACGGACAATTTTTGACTTTAAAATTCATAAAAAATTCATACGGGCTCAGAATTGAACGAAATTAATTTTCATAGGTCCACAGCATCAAAACATAGCTAAGTATATTTTTCGAGAATTTTTGAAGTTAATTTGTGACCTCGGTGAATTTTCACGTACGGTACACATTAAAATATTAATAAAATAATGTATTTATTCCAAAACTCATAGCAGACCTCGGAATTGGACCCCGGCACATAGCCCATTGCGTTCAGAAGGTGTCAAAACCTTAAAAACGACAGTAAGCAGGCCTAAATCGGAGTTCGGACCAAAACGGGCCTTAACGGGCTAATTACATAATTAGTTCACCCTAATATAATATTATAAAATTCGGATTTTACTGTTCATCCTCCATCTTCAGCCGACACCTCTTCATGCTGAACCCATCATGGCTGAAAACTTCAAACCCTCATAACTCTTTCATTTCTCAACGAAAATTAGCATGTGAGTACACGTTTCGAAGCTCTCGCCGAGCTCTTCGATCTCCGACAAGTCCCGTCCCTTTCCGTCGCCTGAGCCGCCCGCACCGAAGCCTCAAAGCCGCCGCCGTTTTCTGTCCGCCGCCCCCTGTAGGTCCCGCCGCACCTCACCACCTTCTGGCCGTGCATAGACCTCTCGTAGCCGGTCCTTCTCCAACAAACGGCTCGTCGTTTCGTCAACTACAACTCCAGAAAATCGAAATCAAAGTTTTGAACTTTCTAAGGTAATTTTTGCTTCAGATTTCCCCACGCTTTTAAGTGTTACACAGCCAGTTGTTAAAAGCCTGAATTTGATTTTTCCTATGAATTTGCATTGGAATCATTCCAGATCTGAAATCAAATTGAATACGAACACCGGATCTGATTGAACCCGAGTCATCTTTTCAGAACTAGACCACTGTGAGAATTTTATTTTTATTTAATTTAATTTAATTTATTATTATTTTTATGATTATTAGCAGTAGAACCGATACGACATGATATTTAAACATAGATCTAAACCGATCATAACATATGACGTGAAATCGGAATTGTCTATAATGCTATGTGATTAGACCTGAAATTTCAGGTTTAAATCTGAATTATAAATTAATTAAAATTATTTATATGTTCTTTATTTAATTACACCGTGTTGATTTTACTAATGCCCAGTTATAACATCACCTTGTAATCACCTGGATGCTAGTTATTGGATTTGGATTTGTGGTTATGTTTGGATGTGTGGTCACGCGATGTGATGAAAATTTACAATTTATTTGATGCAAATAAATTAAGAATGCTACTTGTGATGAATGCTACTTGTGATGAGATTTATATTCTCTTCTTATGAAAAATTGAAATAGGGAAAAATTGACATTTTTTTTGTCAAATGTTAATATAGAAAACTGTCACCATATGACTAATTGACATTTTTGTCAAATGTTAAAAAAAAATGTATTGTATGAAGAATAGCATTTTTGTCATGTTAATTAAAAAGAAAAGTGCATGGTATGTAAAATAGTATTGTTGTTATGATAAAAATAGAAGATGTCATATTATGTAAAGTAACATTATGTTCAATGTAAATACAAGAATTTGACCATAGTATGATTTAACATTTATTTTAATGTTAAAATGAGAGAATTTTCACCGTAGGATAAAGGCACATTTTTATTTGTCAAAATAAAATAGCATATTCACTGTATGATAACATGTACATTTTTATTTGTCAAAATAAAATAGCATTTTAACTATATGATAAGATGTACTTTTATTTGTAAGAATAAAGTAGGAATTCACCGCATGACAAAATTTACCTTTTTATTGGTAAATAGAAAGTAGGATTTTGCAATGTATCAAAATATACCTTTTTCATATGTAACGTAAAGATAGGAAAACATCACATTATTTTAATGTGAATAAAGTAGGGATTTTCATCGTAGGAAAATTAACATTATTTTATAACGTATATAAAAGAGAAAATGCATCGTATGACAAATTTAACATTTTTGTTAATGTTAAAAATAGGAATTTCATCGTATGACAAATTTAACATTTTTGTTCATGTTAAAAATAAGAATTTCATCGTATGACAAAAATAACATTTTTGTTAATATTAAAAATAAGAATTTCATCGTATGACAATTTTAACATTTTTTTTGTTAATGTTAAAAATAAGAAGTTACATGGTATGAGGAATTAACATTATTCTTGGGGTTAATAATAAGTATTTGCAATGCATGAAAAATTAACATTTTCAATGTTAATTAAATAGTTATTTCATCGTAGGATGACATTAACATTTTTAATGTTAATATTATAAAAAATTCAACCGTATGATGACATTAACATTTTTAATGTTAATATTATAAAAATTCAACCGTATGATGACATTAACATTTTTAATGTTAATATTATAAAAATTCAACCGTAGGTACATTAACATTTTTAATGTTAATATTATAAAAATTCAACCGTATGATGACATTAACATTTTTAATGTTAATATTATAAATTAAATATTGGACATGTAAAATTCCACATTTTTACTTATGTGAATAAAATAAATTATTAGACATGTAACACATTTTTATTAATGTGAATAAATTGTAATGTGAATAAAATGGTAATTTTAACTGTATGCACAATAGACATTTTTATTAATGTAATATATTCAAGGACTTCACCGTGGGAAAAAGATTACATTTTTATCAATGTAATTAAAGTAGGAATTGGTGTTAATGTTAAATTTACATTTAATTATGTAAAATTAAGTTATGAAATTTGGAATGACATAAATTTACATTTAATTATGTAAAACCAAAGTAGGAATTTGTGTTAACATGTAATTTACATTGAATTATGTAAAATTAAAGTGATGAGAAATTAACATTTTGTTTAATGTTAGTATATAAGGAATTTGTCCGTAAGATGAATTAACATTGTTTTAATGTTAATATATAGTGAATTCCACCGTAGTATGAATTAACATTATATTTTGTTTATGTTAAAATAAAGGAAATTCAACCGTAGGTTGAATTAACATAATTTTAATGTTAAATTAAAGAGTAACTTAACCGTAGGATTGAGCTACATTATTTTTAATGTAAAGTAATAAAGTAACTTAACATAGGATGAGATTACATTATTTTTAATGTTAATAAAGGATAATTTAACCATAGGGTTAATATACATTTATTTTTAATGTTAATATTAAGAGAATTACTTCGTAGGATAAAATTTACATTATTTTATAATGTTAACATAAAAGAGGATTGACCGTAGGAATGTTACATTTTTTTTATGAAATTAAGAAGGAATAACACCATAGGGTGAGTTAACATTATTTTTAATGTTAATAAAGGGTAATTTAACCATAGGATAAGTCAACATTATCTTTATTGTTAAAATTAAGAAAATATGCATCGTAGGATGAGTTAACATTATTCTAAATGTTAATATAAAAAGGGTATATACCATAGGGAAAAATTTACATTATTTTTAATGTTAAAATAAAGGAATTCCACCGTAGGATGAGTTTACATTTTATTCAATGTAAATAAGTAAGAATGTGACATGTAATTTCAAGTTTGCATTTTATTCAATGTAAAGAAAGCAAGAATGCGATATGTAATGAAAGTTTACATTTTAATTAATGTAAATAAAAATATGATTTTGAGAATGCGTCGTTAAATAAGAAGTTTGACTATTTTAAATAATTAAAATAGAATGAATTGTTAATAAAAATAATTATTAACAAATAAGAAGGATTTTCAAAATATATATATATGTATATATATACGAGGATGGTTTGGGAAGTCCGAGATATTCTCATCCCAAATTAATCCAGCGGCGTTAAAGCTCGAAGTAAGAAGACGACGTATGAAGACCGTAAATCTTCCCTCGAATGGACAGCGATCGAGATCCTGAATTGACTTGCTACCAATTCATGGATCAAGGTCATTGCCCAGACGTACGTGTTGGTTTCACGGATTTGACTTTCGTTCAGACCCAGAGCATAAGTTTAAATGGATGGTGTGTCTGACATCGTACTTCGTTATATATCATATTGTTGATTTTTCTGTTAATATATAAATATTGGTGGTGGAGAATTTATTCTCTACTTAACACCCATTTATGTATTGATGGAGAAGCAATGGTATGGCATGGAGTGACAGTGTGGCATACTAAGATGCAATGATCAAGGTTTCTTGTTGAAAAGCAGAACCTTGTGGTGACGATCAAAGCACCGCTTGAATAAGCAGAGCTTTGTGTATTACGTAGCCTCACGAGCCTCACAAACCGGTAGAGTCTAAAACGGGCGAAGGGAACGCAGGGAAAGCAGCACGTTTCTTTCTAGCTAGAAGTAGTGTCAGGGACCTTCCAGCGCTGATACTTTACTTATGTGGATGATGGAATGTGGCGCGCCTCGGATAGGTCCTATAGGACCGGGAAACGTGTGCTTAGGAATTGCCAATCCGCTAAGCTGTATTTGCGGACCGGCCCTGCCATTTCCAAGGGTTCTCCGCGGGGAATCCTGAGGCACTAGCTAGAGTGTCTCGAATCGGTAAGGAGCTCCGCTCTAGCCTTGACTCATGATGGAAACCAAAATCCAAATACGAACCGACGAATTTGATTGTATTACTAGTACGGAGGCATAGTATATGGTACCTATGCTTCCTAAGATTAATACATTTACTTTGAAATGCTTTCATATACACTAATAATAATATTAGATGCGTATTTGCCGTATTTAGCATGTTTAATCACCATAAGGTAAAACCCTATCCTCTGGTGTGCGTTGCATTGTGTGATGGGACTTGGGTCTTATGGTGATTCCATTTTTCAAAAGAAGCATTGCGTTGTTTACGATGTACTTATTTATTTGTTATGACACTTTAAATTATGCACGGCAATCCATTAGAGTAAACCCGTTCCGCATTAGCGGTGTGGTCTTTGGATTTGCCTTATATCTAATAGTTATTTTACTTAAGAATTCTCACACCAGTCCCACGACTGACCCATAGTTTGTTTCACCTTTTTGCAAACTTGGGTGCCCTCTTTTCCACACGGTCAGCCAAGTAGACAGGTTCATTCTTTGTTGGGAGTTTTTCTTTGGAGCCGCTTTTCATTTTTCTTGGATTTGCTTTTGTGGAGAGGTGATGACTTGGAGCTTGAAGACATTTATCTTTTGTTTCTATGGCATCTTTTCTTTTCTTTTTAGACATCAAACTTATTTCTTTCTACAAACTTGTTGTAATAGCTTAGATTCTATGACTGTGGATTTTCTGTGATTGATGACATTATATTTTTCCGCTGCTATAATGTTATTACTCTATGAATTTCCTTTGCTATATTGTATCTGTGTTCTGTTTTATTGTATTTATGTTGTATTCCAAAAATGATTACTCCTGCTTTCATTCCGTGGAAGTTTGGGGTCGTCACACTAGGGGTGAGTTTATATAGGGTTAGGCAGACGAATCTAGTCACGAAAGAAGTCTAAATACATCAGAATGCATCTGGTGCAGGAAACAGGTTCGAAAGGCAGGTCGACCCCCAGGTCGACACTATGTTCGACCTGGTCCCTGAGAGGTCGACACTATAGTCGACCCCCAGGTCGACCTGGTCCCTGGGCGGGAATTTTCCCGCCCAGCCTGTTCTTGGGTTTGAATTTGAATTTCGAATTCGAATTTCGAGCTGTTTTTTATTCTGAAAATTCCCGAAACTTCGGAGGGTCATATCTCCCTCATACGGACTCCGATTCTCGCAAACTCGGACTTGTTTCCAAGCAGAATTTCGAGACGAAAGCAATGGCGTAACCCGTTTCCCTTGATTCTTGTTTTAAAAATTAATTCTGCCTTGATTTCTAGTTTCAACATGTTATAAAAATTCGGGTTGTTACATTCTCACCTCCTTAAAGGATTTCGTCCCCGAAATCTTCAAGTTAAGAAGAATGTGTCCTACCATCCAATCATCCATCTACTCAATCATCAATCACAGGCATCCATTGTCCTTAAGAGATTTCTAATGCTGTATGAACATATGCAGAAAGTGTGTGTGTATATGTTTCTTATCTAATGCAAATGATCAGGCCTGATTGATCTTCTTAATGCAAAATATGTTTAGTGCCATGAGTCCAACATGTATGCAAATAGCCCTAATCACATAAACACTATATGTGTGCTTAAACATCCATCCATATGCAACATTCACATGTTAACACATTCAATTTCATCCATAAACAAGTATAAACACTCATGCTTATGCAATATGAAAATGCGTCTGAGCCGATCTAGTGCCTAATGTGTGTTATGCAACCACGAGCAACCACTTGCGACCACTTGAAACCATCAATCATAACACGTCTCAAACACCTGTTTCACCTAATTGTTCCTACCTAAAGATATAGCCGAATGATAGAAGCAAGTAAAAACTTTGTGCCCATTAGGCAATGTCAAAGCTGGAAATCTACATCACATATATACTGAATAGGAGAAGAACTCCCTAAGCACCAACCCCGAAGACCGAAATCAATATCAGACTGATACCCAAAGAACTGACCAACCAATATATATATGTTTCTAGGAAACTAAGCATGATGGACTCCTTTTTGGTCACAAGAAATCCCTTCATAAAACTAACCCATATCCTATAAAGCCCAAAAAGTTTAATCAACCCAACGGACACCCTCAAACCCAAACATATCACAACCAGATGAGTCATACTCCTTATGGGGTTTGCAACAGAAATAAGATTGAGAATAGGACCGAGAGGATATACATAAAAGATAGCATGCAAGTAAGCTCTACAGGAAAAGAGGGATCAAGGATATACTCTTAAAAAGAGATATGATGCACGTATCTAGTCTTCAATCTTCTAAGTCGCATTTCCCTGAGCTTAACTCCATTGTGCTTTGGCCGTTTTTAACTTTACAATTTCGTAGCTTCTTAATTCTTGTTTCCAAAATATGAGTTCGAACTTATTTCACTGTCGCCTCTCGTTCCACTTTCATTTATTCTTTTTCTCGGCTTAAACATAACTACGTACTCATGGTTTCATGGAAGCCCTCCAAAATTCACTAGTGAATCTCGGATCTCGTTCACTTACTAGAAGGTATTCCACATAAATGAATTATCTCTTAAAAATAAACAAATGCCAACCATGTTGCCAAATGTACTTACTAAGGTGATTTTCTATGACTCGTGCATAAGCGAAATGAACCATCTGCCTTAGTGGCGAACACTACTCGAGCGGATCGATAAATGTATCAAGAGATTCTAGGTAACTAAACATGGCAGAACCCTAAGGGTTACACTAGATTTCGAGGGCACTACCAAGGCAAGTCAAGAATCTAACTACCCTTTTTTCATACTCGAGAATGGTACCATTTCTGGACAACCACTCCATCCCTAGAATCAACCCATAGTCCAAAACATAAACTTTACTTCTAAACTCAACACTTAGTATAGACATTCTCAAATCCAAACAAGTCATGAATAAATGAGCCGATTCCCCAACACGATTTTGAGACAAAAATGGGATCCTCTACTACGCTAGTTCTAAGGTGCAGAGACTCAACTATCGAGGCAGAATTAAAAGGATGCGATGTATAAAAACAAAGTTCTAAGGGGATGATAGAAAAGAAAAGCTAAACCTTTAACAGAAACGTTACCACCCCTCTTAGGTACGCTAGTAGTGAGAGCATACAATTGCCCTCTCGATGATCTTGTTCTTTGCCTTTGTCCTTGTCCTATAATACTTAATTACATATCCCTTTTTTACCTTCCTAAAGATACTCTCTCTTGTCATGGGTTTTATTATTCTCTCACTTTGGCCTCTTTCACCTTTTCCTCCTTCGTGGATTAAGCCTTATCAGCAAGTTTCTTATCCTTAGGCTTGTGTTCTTTTATCCTCGTTCTTACTATCCTTGTATAGCTTGTTGAAAAGTTCCTCGAAAGCTACTTCCATCGCACGGCAACCCTACAAAGCTTGAGATAAGATTAGTCGCAAGTAAAACTACTGCGGCTACAGATGGAGGTTGGATACTACTTTGCCCACCGACATGTGTCGCATGCCTACAAACTATGGTGAAAAAGAAAGAGGGAAGAGACTCAAGGAGAGAACCAAAAGATAGTGCATATGGCTTTGGGGAATATGGCTTTCATAAAACAAAACTTTTCTTTTAGAAAAATGCTTCTTTGTAAACGTTTTGAAAATAATTTCAGAAGATTTTTAAAGCTTTTGCCCAGTCTGGTAACCTTCTGCTCTGATACCAAATGTAACACCCCACCTCCGCTAGGGTCACTCACAAAGGGAATGCACTAGCTTTGGTGGAGCATTATCTAGGTAAACATACACAGAAATATTACAAGACAGAACATATAAAACAGCGGAAGAAGAACCAAATTTTATTGCTTTAAAATCTAGAAAGGTCTAAAGCCTTTTACATCAAAATGCTATTAAATCCATTACATCAAAATCTGTCTTGCAATAGTAAAGAAGCATAAAACCATAGTCATAAATCATTCCCCAATAAAGCGGCAAAGCAAGCCATAGCCAAGAGAAATCCAAGCAGTGCATGAAAGAGCCTTGGAGCTTGGTAAGATCCGAACTAAGCTGTATTCCCACCCTGCGAACCTGGGGGGGCAAAAGAAAAAGTGGCGAAACAAACTGGGTCAGTCATAAAGACTGAGTAAGTCCTAGTGACTTTTAGCATAAAAATAGGTGAAGATAATATGGCATGAATAAACTGAAAGTAAACATAAGCATGATGACAAGGTAAGCTACAGGCACGATGAATCAAGTATAACATCCCCTGCTTCCTAAGAATATCAAGGTTCCTATCAAGTATCACATTGCAAGGTTTCTACTAAGTATAACATCGCCAGATTTCTAAGCTTCACCGATCCACTATTTTCTTTGATTTCCTATATTCTCTGCACCAACTGTACTAGTATCCCAACCCGTATCATCCTTTCCAAGTATATGTACAGTCCCTTGCCGTATATCGTACGTGTTTCATCACGTATTTCTATACTGCTTCAACGTAGTGCCACCATTCTTGAAATCGTTTGGACCGCCACCCTTGTTCTGGCTAGGTTTCCTTATTATGAGCTATCGCGTGTTTAACTAGGATTTATGCCACCTAGGACCACTAGGGATTATGCTACTTATTGAATGTTTTCTAGATTCGATTAGGGTTTATGCCACCTAGGACCACTAGGGAATATGCTACCTAACGAATTCCACGTAACGATCTATTAATCGATCGGCACCCTACAAGTCCTAGCTCGTTCATGTGTCTGTGTCATATGGCCCAATCACGAAATGTAGTCACCTGTGCTAGGTCTACCATAGGGTGTATCAAGCCCTAGGGTGCCAACCACCGACATGAATCAAGCACGCACAGTGTAAATCTACTGGTGCCCAATGCCTGCTTTTTCAACTCCGGACTACGTGCATGACTATAGTCCGCCTGAACCTACAATGACGCACCAACTCAGCCGTCGTTTTGGTCGCTTACAATCAGCCCAGTAATCGTGCCCCACCCTGCCTAGTTCCAGGGTACCGTGATACATCTAGTGGGTTACTGCTAAAAAGGACCGCGCAACTAGGGTTTCCGCCTAGTGGGTTAAGTGTTGTCATTTAAATTCGAGACTTAACCACGTCGGTCTAGCAAGTCAAGTTGGTTAAGTGTTATCATTCAGGTTCGTGACTTAACCCGCCTACGTGTCATGTCAAATTGGCTAAGCGTTGTCGTTCAAGTTCCTGACTTAGCCCTACGAATCATATGTCAAGTTGATTATGTATATTCAATCGGTTCATGACTTAACCCTATCAAATCATCATGTTAAATTGGTTAAGTATATTCAAGCGATTCATGACTTAACCCTACCAAATCATCGTGTCCAATTGGTTAAGTATATTCAAGCGATTCATGACTTAACCCTATCAAATCATCATGTCCAATTGGTTAAGTATATTCAAGCGATTCATGACTTAACCCTATCAAATCATCGTGTTAAATTGGTTAAGTATATTCAAGCGATTCATGACTTAACCCTATCAAATCATCGTGTCAAATTGGTTAAGTACATTCAAGCGGTACATGACTTAACACTATCATATGGCATTAATTCATTAATGCACCCCAACCTCTCACATCAGACCTGTTGTTATGGTCACTGGATATGCCGGGCGGTTCCGGTCAGATTTACACCACAACTCAGTCTGACCTCGGGTTTCAAGCGCGATATGACCAACTACCCACATTGGATCCTATTGTTTGCAGTAACTGGATTTGCCGGGCGGTTCCGGGCAGATTTACACTGCAAACTCAACCCAACCTCGAGTTGGCCATTTTCATGTTTATTCTAATGTCATGTCCATGTTCAAGTTTCACGTCGAGTTCGTGTCAAGTTCCAAGGATAAGTTTCATGCCCACATCCAGATTCATGTTTCAAGTTTTGCCTATTATCGAGTTCATAATTCATGTTCATAACCAATTCATGTTTTTCTAATTTACCCAAATTGTATTCCCATCGCACGTGAACGTGAATCGATCTATACTACAAACAAATCCAAATCTCGAAATAGAGGGAATAGCATCAAAACTATGACAGGCAAAAGGGACTAGCATAAATCGATAAAAGGGGTTACAAGACTAGTATGATATAACTTGAGATAATTGGTTACAACATGACTGGCATATAGGATTTCAAATC
Source organism: Allium sativum (assembly GCA_030737875.1). Taxonomy (NCBI): domain Eukaryota; kingdom Viridiplantae; phylum Streptophyta; class Magnoliopsida; order Asparagales; family Amaryllidaceae; genus Allium; species Allium sativum. The sequence goes on from CM060924.1 coordinate 385,477,543, forward strand.
TAGCAAGATAAAGTGATGGTCATGATAAACGCTGACATAAAAGAATAGGCATGCAAAAGCAAGCCAAATACAAGGATAATGGATCCAGTGGTTTTGGTGTACATAATTGCGAATAAACTAAGCAAGTCACACCCTAGGTATACGATCCAACAAAATGCCAATTCGGTGTACAACATGGTTTTCAACTATAGTGTCATGGGCATGAACAATCAACTATAATAGTCTTAGGCAATTAACCCCAACAGTCATAGGTAGAAATCTCATACTTATGAATCATAAGCGACTCATCACAATGATCACGGATATTTATCAAGAATAGTCATAGGCAAATAACAGTAATAGTTTCAAAGTCATGGTCATAGATAATGGCCTTATGTTCATAATCATAGGTAATAATTCTCATAGTCAAGAGTCATAGGTGATTAGCCACAATTGTCCTTGTCATAGTCGTAGGCAATAGCCTTATGTTCACTGTCATAGGCATAGGCATAGTCTTATGTTCACAGTCATAGTCATAGGCATAAGCAAAATCTTATGTCATTATCAATGGTTTCAACGTCGTGGAAAATATTCTCAATAGTCAAGATCCAAGAATTTATGTTACAATCTAGCATTTGAATAATAGACTAGGTCCAACAACATGAATAGGCATGATTCAATCGATAAGAAATAACCCAAAATCATAGATTCAAGAAGAGACAAGAACAGATCTAAATAGATAATCAAGCTTAGGTCCAATTTCATTTCATTCCATGCCCACATTAAATTTAACAAGTTTAAATCTCAAAGTAACTAGAACTTACAGAGCGTGGATCGAGAATTAGAGTGCAGAGATTTGATTCTAGAAATGGTTGTTGCAGTTGTTGAATCTCTATTTGTTTAGTCTTGTTCTGGCTGAAAACCCCCAATTTGCAATTCCTAGATGTTGCGAAGAAGAAGTAGCCATTCTCTTTTTAATTTAATTTAATTATTTTAGAAGCAGCATAAGGACAGAAATGAAATGGTGTGCAGAGAATGAGGCTAGGTGTGAGTTTATATAGGGTTAGGCAGACGAATCTAGTCACGAAAGAAGTCTAAATACATCAGAATGCATCTGGTGCAGGAAACAGGTTCGGGAGGTAGGTCGACCCCCAGGTCGACCTGGTCCCTTGGAGGTCGACACTATAGTCGACCCCCAGGTCGACCTGGTCCCTGGGCGGGAATTTTCCCGCCCAGCCTGTTCTGGGGTTTGAATTCGAATTTCAAGCTGTTTTTGATTCTGAAAATTCCCGAAACTTCGGAGGGTCATATCTCCCTCATACGGACTCCGATTCTCGCAAACTCGGACTCGTTTCCAAGTAGAATTTCGAGACGAACGCAATGGTGCAACCCGTTTCCCTTGATTCTTGTTTTAAAAATTAATTCTGCCTTGATTTCTAGTTTCAACATGTTATAAAAATTCGGGTTGTTACAATGCATAGGAGCTTCCGCCATAATGGAGGTTAGTCTATAAGAATTGTAACACCCCGAATTTCAATTAATGCTAAAATTCACTAATTGCAGAATAAATAATCTCAGATGTGAGAATTGGGGGAAACGGGCTGCGTCATTGCGTTCGTCTCGGAAAAATACGCAAAATAGAGTCCGAAATTTTGTAAATCGGAGTCCGTATGGCCCAGTTATGGACCAATGAAGTTTGCAGAAAATTCAAAGTTCAAAACAGATTTAAAATTCAGGTTTAAAATTCGAAATTGGGGCCATTGGGCGCAGAAGGGAAAAACTCCCGCCTAGCTACCCGAGTCGACAGCCCTGTCGACTGGGCAGTCGACTTGGCTAGGACCAAGTCGACAGCCCTGTCGACTTGGGTGTCGACAGGGGGTGCTCGGCCAGTTTAACCTGGTGCACCATTTTAGGGTTTGGCTGTGTTTTGGGCTATTCTCTAGAAACTTCCTAAATCTGACGGACCTAATCTAACCTAGGGCTAATCCTATGGTCTAAAACACACCCTAATCCTATAAATACACCCTAATGCAAGCCTAATCCATACTAAAATAGAAGTGATGCCATCATGCCGCCAAAATCAAACTTAGGAGGAGCCTCCACTAGTTTATGAAGAAAGTTCCAAGCTAATCAACCTCTAATCATCATCTTCTTCAAATATAGCAACTAGTTCTATTTCCTAAGTTTGCTAATCTTGGTTTTGGTGAGTTTCTATCACTTTAATAACTAATTGCTAAATTAAGTAGATGAGGTATGATGAGATCTATTGTCTTGCTTGTGGATAAATGGGTTTTATGTCATATGATATGATGTTAGTTTGCTAATCTATGTTTAATGTTAACCCTATGTCTATGCAAGTTAAGTATGGGGGTTTATGCAAGTTAAGTGGTGGGTTTTATGCATGCTAAGTATTGGGTTTTATGCATGCTAAGCATTTGATTTTATGCATGCTAAGTGTTTGGTTTTATGCCTGCTAAGTATTTGATTTTATGCATGCTAAGTATTTGATTTTATGCATGCTAAGTGTTTGGTTTTATGCATGCTAAGTATTTGATTTTATGCATGCTAAGTATTTGATTTTATGCATGCTAAGTGTTTGGTTTTATGCATGCTAAGCATTTGATTTTATGCATGCTAAGTGTTTGGTTTTATTCATACACTATGACATGCAAGTCTACCCTTTTAAATAAGATGCATACATATGCAAGATGACACCTTTGTAGGCTATGCATACATATGCATGTTTACCCTATTTATGATGCAAGTCACATATGTAAGTTCACCCTTTGTATAACCTATGAACACTTATGCAAGTTACCTTTACATGACATATGTGTATCCATGCAAGTTGGGTTATTTAATGATGCTAGTTGGGTTTAATATCATGATGCAAGTTGACACCCCTTAAACCCATGTTAACGCTAAAGTATGCTAAGTGAAACCCATGATATTTGTGATGAATCTTCCCTTATAAAATATTTCATGTTAGCATAGTACGTGGGGAATGATGGGGTTAATATACACTTAATAAAATTGTGTAAAAATACCATTAAGTGAATTAACATAATTGGGAATTTACCTATTAAGTTAGGTCTACCCATATTATGGAATTGGGAATTTACCTATTGAGTTAGGTCTACCCATACTATGGAATTGGGAATTTACCTATTGAGTTAGGTCTACCCATATTCTTGAAAACTTGAATATTAATTAGGGATAATTAATATAAATTATGAGGGTGATTAATTAGGTGTAATTAATCGACTAAGACACGAGGTTGGACTCAGTTGTAGCGTAAAACTGCCCGGACCCAACCGGCTTAACCAGTTGCTACAAATGTTAGCCCAATGTGAGAGGTCTTAGGCACAAACTAAATACGTGATTAATGTAAAGACACGAGGTTAGACTCGGTTATGACATAAGGCTGCCCGGACCCAACCGGCTTAACCAGTAGTCATAAAAGACAGTCTAATGTGAGAGGTCTTTATGAGGATCACGGTCTTAATTAATTAAGAAACACTTAACCATATTAGCATGTAGATGGACATGAGGGGTTAAGTGGGTGCCTTGGGGGGGCATGAGGAAATCTAGTGGGTGCCTTGTGTGGCAATTGAAATATGATTAGATGACTAAACCAAATTTTAAACATGTAAGTGGACATGATAACTAAATGGGTTAAGTGGGATACACTAGATAGAGAGACAAGCTTAGGTGGGTAGCTTGTGGGGGCCCATTACAACCAGTATCCCATACGTATCTTTGTGAGCTCGGCCCATGCCGAGGACGGGACACGCGTACTGGGTTTGTCTATAAGAGGCCAAAACGGGTTAGCGGTGGCAACGCAAGTTCAACGGGTTTCATATGCGTGTGTGGGCCCGGGCTGGTAGCTAAGACGTTGTTGCATCGTGTAGGTATAAACCGTGCATCAGTGTTGTTATCAGGTTGCCACTTTGGGGAATGATACACCCCACTGTGGGACCAACACGGATATCTACGTTAGGGAGCCGATCAAATGGGGGGTAGTGGGTACACCTAGCGGAGATAGGGGCAGACGGCACCTATATAGTCAGCTAGGGGTACACGAAACTACCATTAAGATTTACTAAGTACACTTAGTGGGATCAACCTTTAAAATTAGGAATGACTGGTGTGGTGCAGTGTAGTAATTATCCTTGGGTGGGTAGATGCGTCTTTACGGTTATCTTAGTTTATCCTAAGCCTACCAAGCTGCTTAGTGTAGCCATTCATCCCCAGACATTACCATATATCAAGCTTATGTCTTCTCTGGTTACTTTAATGATTGTATTGTTAAAGTTATAGGACTCGCTCAGACTTATGTCTGACCCCGTTGTTTTTATCTTTTTCCCAACCCTCAGGTTCTCATAGTGGGCCCAGTACGAGTGGGCTTTGATCAGGCTGCTTTATTCTCTTTTGGAGCTTGGACCGTAGGAGTAAAGCTCAGCTTATCCTTTTCTTTTATGGCTATCAGTTCATGTATTGGGATTATGTATTTTTATTCATCAGGATGGATATTTTGTACTTGACTCTTGTTATGGTTTTTGTGATGTAACCAAACATGTTTTACTTTCCGCTGCAATGAAATGATGTTTTACATTTTCAAGTATTACTTATATCTGTCTTGTTGTAATTTTTCTGTTCTATATTCACTTAAAATACTCCACCGATGTTATGGCATTCCCTTAGAGAGTGACCATAGCGGGTGTGGGGTGTTACACGTGGTATCAGAGCAAAGGTTACCAGAACAGATAAAATTTTTAGAAAACTATTTTTCTAAAAACATTTTTGGAAGAGATATTTTCAAAAACATGTCTTTAAAGAGAAAAGTTTTTGAAAGAAAAGCATAATCCCCAATAGCCATATCTTTATCTTTCGAATTCTCCGTTTTGAATCTTTCCTTTTTCGTTTCAACATGGCTGAGGATCTTAACTTTCCGGAGGGTGTGACGATACCAGTATGGTATAGGAGATTGATGGAGGCTAGGGCCACCACTGCGGGTCCAGCAAATGTTCCTCCACCAACCGTAGCACCCGATCTTCCTCCTCCCCCTCCTCCTCGCACGGATACTTTTGCTAAGACTTGTAAGGAATTTAAAGCTATGGGAGGGAAACCTTTTCAAGGATCTGAAACTTTTGTGGAGGCTAGAGATTGGCTTAAGGAGGTGGAAGAGTTGATAGATATCTTTGAGATGGAAGAAGGAAAGAAAGTCAAGTTAGTTGCTTGGTTAATGAAGGGAGAGGCCTCATTCTGGTGGGAGGTCACTAATGGAGAACGCCCCGTTGACTCTTGGGCGGATTTTAGGCAAAGATTTGTTGCAAAGTTTCTCTCAAGGGCGGAGGAAAACTTGTATATGGAAAGATTCTTGACTCTAGAGCAAGGAAATCTCTCAGTGAAGGAATATGTCAACAAGTTTAATCAATTGGCAAGGTTTGGCCTAGACATGGTGAATACACTGGAGAAGAAGGCTTTGAGGTTCGTGAAAGGCTTGAATGAACCAATGCATGGGTTGGCTATGACTCATATCCCTATGGGGGCCACCTTCGAGAAGCTAGTTGACATGGCACTCATGCATGAAGAAGAGAAGGGTCCCAATGCTAATAAGGCACCCGAGAAGAAGGGAGATCAAAAGAGACCTCAGCAACAACAGCAAAACAAAGGTGGGAAAGGCAACGGTGGCAAGGGCAAGAAGAAGTGTTTCAATTGTGGGACACCTGGCCACCTAAGCAAGGATTGTCGCAAGAAGAAGAAGACTGGCTGCTTCCACTGTGGCGAAGCAGGACATCTAGTGAAAGACTGTCCTAAGAAAGGGCAAAGGACGGGGTCTACCTCAGGAGGACATGTGCAAGCTCTTGTGGCACCAGCTCAGGCAAGGGGGCAAGTTCAGGCTCTCGCAGCTCCACCGATTCGAGAAAGAGGTAGAACTATTTCCGTGGAAAGTCTGGTTTTTCTATTTGATCATCCTGTCCGTACATTGTTTGATTCTGGCGCATCACATTCGTTTATCTCATCATCATTAGTTGAGTCACTGCACTTAGACACCAGTCTAGTAGATGATCCCTTGGTTGTTTCAAACCCAATTGGGGGCTCCACTTATTTGTCCATGATATGTTTGGGTTTGAAGATTTCTATACTTAGCATTGAGTTTAGATGTGATGCTTTTGTTTTGGGCTTCACGGGCTATGGGTTGATTTTGGGCATGGACTGGTTATCCAGTAATGGTGCCGTTCTTGATTGCGAAAGGAGAGTTGTTAGGCTCATGACCCGCTTGGGTAACACTCTCGAGATCTCTTGTAATCCCATGGATTCGGTTATGCTAAGTTATCTGGAATCGCTTGACGCTTCGGTCGAGAGTTTGCAATCTGTTAGAGTGGTCCGGGAATACTCGGATGTGTTTGAGGAGGTGAAGGGCTTACCTCCGAAGCGGGAGATTGACTTCCGAATATATCTGGTGGATAATGCTAAACCTGTATCTTTACCAGTGCGCCACATGGCTCCTCGTGAGAGGAGGGAACTCCATAAGCAAGTAGGGGAGTTGCTTGAGAAGGGGTTCATAAGACGAAGTATATCGGAGTGGGGTGCTCCAGTAGTTTTTGCTACGAAGGCGGATGGGTCCCTCAGACTTTGTGTAGACTATAGAGAACTCAACAAGCTCACAAAGAAGAATAGACACCCATTGCCGAGGATTGATGATCTTTTCGATCAGTTGGTTGGCGCTTCAGTATTTTCTCAGTTGGACTTAGCCACGGGGTTTCATCAGTTGAGGGTGGCTGAGGATAGCATAGACAAGACTGCCTTTAGGACTCCGGATGGTTTCTATGAGTGGCTGGTGATGCCATTTGGGTTGACGAACGCCCCTGCATACTTTGTTGATTTGATGAGTAGGGTGTTCAGGGAGTTCCTTAATAAGTTCGTGGTGGTCTTTGTGGATGATATCTTAGTATTTTCTAAGAGTGAAGAAGAGCATGCCCTACATCTTGGGGAGGTGTTGGAGACTCTTCGAGCACATAGCCTTAAGGCTAAATTCTCTAAATGTCACTTCTGGAGGAAGGAAGTGCGGTTCTTGGGGCACGTGGTCTCCAAGGAAGGGATAGCTGTGGATCCTGCGAAGGTAGTATCAATTCAAGATTGGAAGGTTCCGAAGAATGCTACCGAAGTAAGAAGTTTCTTAGGGTTGGCGGGTTACTATAGGAAGTTTATCAAAGACTTCGCGAAGATATCAGCCCCATTAACCCGCTTAACGAAGAAGAATCTTGTTTTCACATGGGACGTAGATTGTGATGATGCGTTCCGACGGTTAAAGAGAGCTTTAACCACTGCTCCAGTTTTAGTGTTGCCAGATGGGAGTAAGCCATTTGTTGTCTATACCGATGCTTGTGGGACAGGACTGGGCGCAGTCTTAATGCAAGAGGGAAGGGTAATAGCCTATGGTGGGAGGCAGTTGAGGGCACATGAGAAAAATTACCCTACCCATGATTTGGAGTTGGCCGCTGTTGTTTTTGCGCTTAAGATTTGGCGCCATTATCTTCTTGGTGAGAGATTCGAATTGTTCACTGACCACAAATCATTGAAGTACTTGTTTTCTCAGAAGGATTTGAATTTGAGACAGCAAAGGTGGATGGAGTTCTTAGCATCCTATGATTTCGAGATAGCGTATACCCCTGGCAAGGGTAACGTGGTGGCGGACGCCTTGAGCAGAAAAAGGTTGTCCTTGAGCCCATTGTTCGTGGAACAACGAAGCTTGGAATTCATCTCGATGTTTGATTTCAGACCTTCCATTGACTATATACCCGGTTTGCTAGCATCCTTGGAGGTCAGACCTACTCTTTTGGGGCGAATTGGAGAAGCACAGAGGGACGACCCACAGTTGGTTGAGTTGGTAGAGAAGCTCATAAGGGGGGAGTCATCCAGCCATTTGAGTAGGTACACCCTAGACGATAGGGGGTACTTGCGTAGAGACGGTAGACTTTGTGTACCGCAGGACGAGGGTTTGAGGAAAGCTATTCTTGATGATGCACACCGTTCTAGGATGACCATTCATCCCGGTGGGGACAAGATGTACCAATACATGAAGCGGGTTTTCTTCTGGGCCGGTATGAAGAAAGATGTGGCCGAGTATGTCGCTCGATGCTTGGTGTGCCAACAGGTGAAAGCGGAGCAAAAGAAACCAGGTGGGTTGCTTCACCCATTGGAAGTTCCGCAATGGAAGTGGGATAGCGTCTCGATGGATTTTATTGACGGGTTACCCAGATCGAGAAAAGGTAATACGGGAATTTGGGTTGTGGTAGACAGACTTACTAAAAGCGCCCATTTCATACCTGTGAAGAGCAAGAGGACTGCTCCATGGCTAGCTTCAGTATATCTTCGAGAGATAGTTCGATTGCATGGGGTACCCTCTAGTATAGTGAGTGATCGAGATCCTATCTTCACTAGCGAGTTCTGGAAAAGTTTGCAAGAAGCAGTGGGGACTCAATTATGTCTGAGCACCGCATATCATCCTCAGACGGACGGCCAGACTGAGAGGGTGAATCGTGTCCTAGAAGACCTTTTGAGGCTTTGTATCTTAGATTTTGGAGGTACATGGGAAGAGCATCTTCCATTGGTGGAGTTCGCATATAATAACAGCTTTCAGTCCAGTATTGGTATGGCTCCTTTCGAAGCTCTTTATGGAAGGCCTTGTCGATCACCTACATGTTGGTGGGAATCTACGGATAAGATTTTGCTTGGGCCTGATATGGTTAGGGAGACTTCTGAGAAGATTGACTTGATTCGAAGAAGGATGAAAGCAGCGCAGGATAGGCAAAAATCTTATGCGGACAAGAGGAGGACGGATCTTGAGTTTGAAGTTGGGGACATGGTCTTTGTCAAAGTATCTCCGTTACGGAATGTTGTTCGCTTTGGATCCATGGGGAAGTTAGCACCGAGGTTTGTAGGGCCGTTTCCTGTTAAGGAAAGGATTGGACAGATGGCATATAGAGTGGAATTGCCGGAGAGACTTAGTGGTATACATGATGTATTCCATGTGTCACATTTGAGGAAGTGCCTACATGAGACTGCAGAGGTGGTAGAGCCGAGCTTGCTTAGAGAAGTGGAGGTAGAGCGTGATGCAACGATTCGACGAGCTCCTACTTGCATCCTTGGGTCAGAGACTAGGAAGTTGAGAAACAGAGAGGTTCAACTAGTCAAAGTGCAATGGGGAGAAGATGAGAGCAACGCAACTTGGGAGACGGAAGCGAAGATGCGTTCATTGTACCCATTTCTTTTTGAGGGTATGTCTTTTAATTTCTCCTCTATCGTTTGTCTAGTACTTATCTTATCTTTAGTATGTCCTCTCGTTAGTACCTTTGACCTTTAGATAGGGTAAACCTATGGTTGAAACATGTGTTTGAGACATGTTATGATTGATGGATGCAAGTGGATGCAAGTGTTTTCTAGTGGTTGCTCGTGGATGCATATACACACACTTTAGACACTAGATCGGCTCAGTCACTTCATATTGCATATTGCATAAAATTGTGTGTAGATAGCTATGTTTATGGATGTATAATGGTTGAATTATCATATGGATGATGCATTTTGGTGAATGATTGTGCACTCATATAGATACAGTATGTGTCGATAGGGTTCTCTCGCATACATATTGGATGCATGGCACTATCATGGTTTGCATATGTTCATACATTAGATAGGGAACATATACACACACTTTTTGCATATGCTCATACATCATTAGAAATTGTTTTAAGGACAATGGATGCCCGTGTTTGATGGATTGAGTATATGGTTGTTTGGATGGTAGGATATGCATTCTCCTTATCTTAGAGATTTCGGGGACGAAATCCTTTAAGGAGGGGAGAATGTAACACCCCGAATTTCAGTTAAAGCTAAAATTCACTAGTTGCAGAATAAATAATCTCAGATGTGAGAATTGGGGGAAACGGGCTGCGTCATTGCGTTCGTCTCGGAAAAATACGCAAAATAGAGTCCGAAATTTTGTAAATCGGAGTCTGTATGGCCCAGTTATGGCCCAATGAAGTTTGCAGAAAATTCAAAGTTCAAAACAGATTTAAAATTCAGGTTTAAAATTCGAAATTGGGGCCATTGGGCGCAGAAGGGAAAAACTCCCGCCTAGCTACCCGAGTCGACAGCCCTGTCGACTTGGCTAGGACTAAGTCGACAGCCCTGTCGACTTGGGTGTCGACAGGGGGTGCTCGGCCAGTTTAACCTGGTGCACCATTTTAGGGTTTGGCTGTGTTTTGGGCTATTCTCTAGAAACTTCCTAAATCTGACGGACCTAATCTAACCTAGGGCTAATCCTATGGTCTAAAACACACCCTAATCCTATAAATACACCCTAATGCAAGCCTAATCCATACTAAAAATAGAAGTGATGCCATCATGCCGCCAAAATCAAACTTAGGAGGAGCCTCCACTAGTTTATGAAGAAAGTTGCAAGCTAATCAACCTCTAATCATCATCTTCTTCAAATATAGCAACTAGTTCTACTTCCTAAGTTTGTTAATCTTGGTTTTGGTGAGTTTCTATCACTTTAATAACCAATTGCTAAATTAAGTAGATGAGGTATGATGAGATCTATGGTCTTGCTTGTGGATAAATGGGTTTTATGTCATATGATATGATGTTAGTTTGCTAATCTATGTTTAATGTTAACCCTATGTCTATGCAAGTTAAGTATGGGGGTTTATGCAAGTTAAGTGGTGGGTTTTATGCATGCTAAGTATTGGGTTTTATGCATGCTAAGCATTTGATTTTATGCATGCTAAGTGTTTGGTTTTATGCATGCTAAGGATTTGATTTTATGCATGCTAAGTATTTTATTTTATGCATGCTAAGTGTTTGGTTTTATGCATGCTAAGTATTTGATTTTATGCATGCTAAGTATTTGATTTTATGCATGCTAAGTGTTTGGTTTTATGCATGCTAAGCATTTGATTTTATGCATGCTAAGTGTTTGGTTTTATGCATACACTATGACATGCAAGTCTACCCTTTTAAATAAGATGCATACATATGCAAGATGACACCTTTGTAGGCTATGCATACATATGCATGTTTACCCTATTTATGATGCAAGTCACATATGTAAGTTCACCCTTTGTATAACCTATGAACACTTATGCAAGTTACCTTTACATGACATATGTGTATCCATGCAAGTTGGGTTATTTAATGATGCTAGTTGGGTTTAATATCATGATGCAAGTTGACACCCCATGTTAACGCTAAAGTATGCTAAGTGAAACCCATGATATTTGTGATGAATCTTCCCTTATAAAATATGTCATGTTAGCATAGTACGTGGGGAACGATGGGGTTAATATACACTTAATAAAATTGTGTAAAAATACCATTAAGTGAATTAACATAATTGGGAATTTACCTATTAAGTTAGGTCTACCCATATTATGGAATTGGGAATTTACCTATTGAGTTAGGTCTACCCATACTATGGAATTGGAAATTTACCTATTGAGTTAGGTCTACCCATATTCTTGAAAACTTGAATATTAATTAGGGATAATTAATATAAATTATGAGGGTGATTAATTAGGTGTAATTAATCGACTAAGACACGAGGTTGGACTCAGTTGTAGCGTAAAACTGCCCGGACCCAGCCGGCTTAACCAGTTGCTACAAATGTTAGCCCAATGTGAGAGGTCTTAGGCACAAACTAAATACGTGATTGATGTAAAGACACGAGGTTAGACTCGGTTATGACATAAGGCTGCCCGGACCCAACCGGCTTAACCAGCAGTCATAAAAGACAGTCTAATGTGAGAGGTCTTTATGAGGATCACGGTCTTAATTAATTAAGAAACACTTAACCATATTAGCATGTAGATGTACATGAGGGGTTAAGTGGGTGCCTTGGGGGGGCATGAGGAAATCTAGTGGGTGCCTTGTGTGGCAATTGATATACGATTAGATGACTTAACCAAATTTTAAACATGTAAGTGGACATGATAACTAAATGGGTTAAGTGGGATACACTAGATAGAGAGACAAGCTTAGGTGGGTAGCTTGTGGGGGCCCATTACAACCAGTATCCCATACGTATCTTTGTGAGCTCGGCCCATGCCGAGGACAGGACACGCGTACTGGGTTTGTCTATAAGAGGCCAAAACGGGTTAGCGGTGGCAACACAAGTCCAACGGGTTTCATATGCGTGTGTGGGCCCGGGCTGGTAGCTAAGACGTTGTTGCATCGTGTAGGTATAAACCGTGCATTAGTGTTGTTATCAGGTTGCCACTTTGGGGAATGATACACCCCACTGTGGGACCATCACGGATATCTACGTTAGGGAGCCGATCAAATGGGGGGTAGTGGGTACACCTAGCGGAGATAGGGGCAGACGACACCTATATAGTCAGCTAGGGGTACACGAAACTACCATTAAGATTTACTAAGTACACTTAGTGGGATCAACCTTTAAAATTAGGAATGACTGGTGTGGTGCAGTGTAGTAATTATCCTTGGGTGGGTAGATGCGTCTTTACGGTTATCTTAGTTTATCCTAAGCCTACCAAGCTGCTTAGTGTAGCCATTCATCCCCAGACATTACCGTATATCAAGCTTATGTCTTCTCTGGTTACTTTAATGATTGTATTGTTAAAGTTATAGGACTCGCTCAGACTTATGTCTGACCCCGTTGTTTTTATCTTTTTCCTAACCCTCAGGTTCTCAGAGTGGGCCCAGTACGAGTGGGCTTTGATCATGCTGCTTTATTCTCTTTTGGAGCTTGGACAGTAGGAGTAAAGCTCAGCTTATCCTTTTCTTTTATGGCTATCAGTTCATGTATTGGGATTATGTATTTTTATTCATCAGGATGGATATTTTGTACTTGACTCTTGTTATGGTTTTTGTGATGTAACCAAACATGTTTTACTTTCCGCTGCAATGAAATGATGTTTTACATTTTCAAGTATTACTTATATCTGTCTTGTTGTAATTTTTCTGTTCTATATTCACTTAAAATACTCCACCGATGTTATGGCATTCCCTTAGAGAGTGACCATAGCGGGTGTGGGGTGTTACAAGAATTCACAAAAATGCATGTTGAGTGGAAGCGAGAATTTGATGCATTTGGAAAACTGAACGGGCTATAAATGTTATATTAATTAAATTACATTTAAATTTTTATTAATTTTTAAAATTAGTAACTTTTTTAAGTTATATATGCTTGAGATGCATTTTTGCGCATTGCAATCGTGTTAAGGTGTTCTACATTATTGAGTTTGTTTGAACTAAATCCGAGCCATTATAATATTTTTGATTGTTTAATTTATTTTTGTAATTTATTGATATATATATATATATATTATTAAAAAACAAGAAATTAACTAAATTAAAAATCATAATTTCTAATGTTCTGTAGCCCCAAGCGCATTCCCCATGCGTTCAGTTTTATCGTTTAAACATCTCGCTTAAATAGATCATTCGAGTATTCCTTTTCAGTCTGTCGCAAACTTAACCATGGACAATGCTAAACTTCTGGTTGGTTTGTCAGCTTCCATTTCATGTGAACATGTATGACTAATATGCTTGAAATACTTCGCATTTCCCTACTGTTTATATTTCAGCCACATGTTTAACTATAATGGCATCTATTTATAACCATCATTTTATGAAAGTATCATTATCACTCGATAATATATCGGTATATGTTTGATATGATACTAGGCACTGATATATATTAACATTATAAATGGTAATGGTGCCACTCTGCTACTATGCATTAGTTGGTTAGTAAGTTATCTATATGTAAACCTGAAAAATACTATTAGTTTATGTTTAATTACTATATATTTGCCTAATTATCGCATGGGTATTATGTGTATTGGCATATGTTTTGTTCTTACTATTGTTAAAAAGGCAACTGTATAAAATAAAACTAGTATAACCGCACAACGGTGGGAAAATCGATTATTGGATTATATGATATTAAAGGGAAATATCTTATATTAACTATTTTCTTAAACAAGAAATTGATGAAAAATTCACAAATCCCTTAGCTCATAATACAACGCATGAATCAACACTGAAAACAGAAAGCATATATAACATTGCTTAATACATATCACAAATCCCTTAGCTCATTGATTTTACTGTTGGTCCAAGATCAATGCAATCCATTCAAAATCAAGCAAGATTTGTACTACCAGCAGTTATTCAAATAACCACTCCACCAGCGAACTCCACTTCCTATGCATGGGGCAGTGATGAAACCCAATGTGATGCATGATTTGAAGATGACCCAACGTGTTGAGCTTCCATAAACCCATGCAAAACCCAGCAAGATTGAGGGCAATGAAGACCAGTTTAGGTAATATAGTGTTGGCTTTTGAATCTTTGTATGGTTCAACAATTTTGCCGATGCTTTGAAAAGAACTAATCGGCTGCCAAAGAGATGAAAATGTAATACCAATGCAATACAAATTGTTGAGATATTATTGAGATATTTCATAGACATGAGTTTAGGATGTGTATAAGAATGAGTTGATGAGTTTCCTAGTTTACAGTATTTAGGATAGGAATGAGTTAATGAGTTTCCTGGTTTACAGTATTTAGGATAAGAATGAGTTAATAAGTTTCCTGCTTTACAGTAATTTCCAGTTCCTTGGTATCTTGTTATATATATGACAGAAATATATCAATAAAAGGCAAGCCAAGCCATTCTTTATTTCTTCATGGTATCAGAGCCACATGGCTAAGATACATATCCAACAATGGGTGATGGTAAAAATGCAGATCCACCTTCACCTGTGCAAGCAGTGACAATTGGTGGTCGCAACAATATGGTTGGAGCTTCGGTCAATGGGCAAAGAAATTCTTCCAGTGCTACATCTAGCACGTCAAGCACTCCTACTTCTCTTCATAATTTGACTGCGGAACAAGGGAAGACTATAGCCACTATATTTCGTAATACTCAATACTCTACCGATCGATTACATGGTGAGTTTTCTAAGTTTTCTTGGATTATTGATACCGGTGCTACAAATCATGTAACGAGGGACGAGTAATATTTGTTTGATGTTCATGATATTGCTGCATGTCCTGTTGGACTTCCTGATGGTCAAAAAATAGTTGCTACCAAAAAGGGAAGTGTGAGGCTCTTGGATGGATTGTATATTAAAAATATTCTCTATGTTCCTAAATTGCACTGCAACTTAATTTCGGTTACATAACTCATTGATGATATGCACTGTTTTATGCATTTTGTTTCTAATATGTGTGTTATATAGGAACGTCATACGAGGAAGCGGATTGGAACGGGTGAATGGAGAGACGAACTTTACTACTTCCAACAACCATCTACAGTACAATCTACATCTATGGTGCATGCTATATCATTGGATGGTTCTTCATCTTTGTTAGAACTCTGGTATCAACGTCTTGGACATCCTTTAGAGAAAGTAGTAAAGTCATTACCTTTCTTACGTAATTCTAGAGATAGATTGAAAAAGGTATGCGATGTGTGCCCTCGTGCCAAACAAACTCGTGATTGTTTTTCTCTTAGTGATCATAAGGCCTCCCGAATTTTTGAGTTAGTTCATTGTGATTTATGGGGTCCCTACAATACAGTTTCTTCTTGTGGGGCTCGTTATTTCTTAATTATTGTGGATGATTTTTCTCGAGCTGTATGGATTTATTTGTTGATTGATAAATTAGAGGTAATTAAAATGTTTATGTCATTTTTTGCTATGGTGGATCGTCAATTTGAAAAAAAAATAAGATTATTCGGAGTGATAATGGAACAAAATTTAATTGTTTGATAGATTATTTTCTTTCAAGTGGGATTTTAATTCAAACCTCTTGTGTGGGGACTCCACAACAAAATGGTAGAGTTGAACATAAGCACCATTATATTGTAGAAGTGGCATGGGCCTTGCGTTTTCAAAGTCATCTTCCTCTTTATTTTTTGGGGTAAATGTGTCTTAACAGCTTCTCATTTGATCAATCTAACACCTTCGCATGTTCTTCACAATAAAACACCTTATGAAATTTTATTCAATGCTTTGCCGGATTCTGATAATCTACGAGTATTTGGTTCTCTATGTTATGCCCATAATCAACCAGCTAAGAGTGATAAATTTGCAAGTCGAAGTCGAAAATGCATCTTTGTTGTATACCCTTTTGGTAAGAAAGGGTGGAGACTTTTTGATCTAGAGAATAAAAGTTTTTTTGTTTCTAGAGATGTTAAGTTTTTTGAAAATCAATTTCCATTTGTTGAACATGCTCCTGCTACTATTTGTTCTAAATATAATATTGGAAGTATGAATTTGAGTGATGATGATTTTGATATTCTTGGAGAGCCTACAAATGAACTTGAACCTACAAATGAACTTGAACCTACAAATGAATCTACCCCACTACATATCACAGCCCAAAGCTCCCTAATTGCCACTTTAGAACCTGCAAATGAGCTTGAGCCTGCAACTAAATGCTCCCCAATATGTATCACCACCCAAAATCCAACAAGTACCATCTTAGAGTCTGTTCCCACTATTTCTTCAACAACCGATGAATTGTAGTTTGACCCGAATATTGAACAAATTCATGTTCATCACCATGTTCATACCATCATTCTTCTACAGATGGGAACGCAGAGGTTGCTACAGATGCTACTAATGAAACTCGCTTGGGACATGGATTCCATGAAAAAGTTTCGTCCCTTCGACTTCATGACTATGTTACTAACACTATCCTCACAAAAAGTCCATCTACTCTTTCTCCAAATTCACTCGCGACATCTGCTTCCTCACGTACACTCTTTCCTATAATACATTATATTAATTGTGCAAAAAAAAAAAAATTAGTCATCGGCAATTTCTAGCTGCTGTTACAGCAGGTCGTGAACCGAAATCATTTAAAGAAGCTATGAGAGATGTAGGATGGTGTCGTGCTATGCAAACAGAAATTCGTGCTTTAGAGGACAATGGTACTTGGACTATGGAAAAATTACCATCTGGTAAACGTGCTCTTGGTAGTCAATGGGTCTACAAAATCAAATATAACTCCGATGGTAGCATTGAGTGGCTTAAAGCTCGTTTAGTTGTTTGTGGCAATCACCAAACCGCTGGGATTGATTATAATGAGACTTTTGCACCCATTGCAAAGATTGTTACAGTTCATTGTTTCTTAGCCATTGCAGCATCTAAAAATTGGGAGATGCATCAAATGGACGTGCATAATGCTTTTTTTTCATGGGGATCTCAATGAAGAAGTTTATATGAAGCTTCCTCCTGGTTTTGGGTCTTCTCAACTTGATATAGTTTGTCGTCTTCGAAAGTCATTATATGGCTTGAAACAGGCACCGAGATGTTGGTTTGCCAAACTTGTTACTTTCTTTAAATAATATGGCTTTCTCCAATCATATTTTGATTATTCTCTTTTTACTTATAAAAACGGTGCTACTCAAATTAATGTCTTGGTGTATGTTGTTGATTTAATTATTTCTGGAAATAATTCAGCTGCTTTGAGAGTCTTTTAGAAGTATTTGAGCATGTGTTTTCAGATGAAGGATCTTGGGGTTCTTAAATATTTCCTCGGGATTGAGGTGGCACGAAATCCTGATGGCAAATTTCTTTGTCAACGGAAGTATTCACTTGATATTATTTCTGAGACAGGTCTTCTAGGTGCTAAGCCAGAATGTTTTCCCATTGAGCAAAACCATCGGATTGCACATGCTTCAGGGGAGCCTTTGTCTAATCCGGAATCTTATCATCGTTTGGTCGGATGTTTGATTTACTTAACAGTCACGCGACCTGATTTGGCATAATCTGTCCATATTTTATCCCAGTTTCTACAAGAATCGAGACATGAACATTGGGAAGCTGCTTTGCATGTTATTCGCTACTTGAAGGGTTCTTTTGGGCAAGGTATTTTACTTTGAACCAATAGCTCTCTATCTTTGACAGGATGGTGTGATTCTGATTGGGCAGCTTGCCCTCTTACTCGTCGCTCTCTCATTGGTTGGGTTGTGTTTCTTGGTCATTCCCCGATTTCTTGGAAAACAAAGAAACAACTTACTATGGCACATCCTTCAGCAGAGGTTGAATACCGATCTATGGCTGCTCTTGCTTCTGAATTGAAATGGTTGAAAGGTCTTCTCCATAGCTTGGGAATCAAACATACTGCAACCATTGAGGTTCACTGTGATAGCCAATCGGCTTTACATATTGCACAAAATCCGGTCTTCCATGAACGCACAAAGCACATTGAAGTTAACTGTCATTTTGTTCGTGATGCAATCCAAGATAGAACTATTCTTCCTTCATACGTTCCTACCACGATTCAGCTTGCAGGCATCTTTACTACGCCTTTGGGGACACGTCAATTTCAGTTTTTGCTTTCCAAGATGGGCATTTTTGATCCACATGCTCCATCTTGAGGGGGGGTGTTGAGATATTATTGAGATATTTTACAGACATGAGTTTAGGATGTGTATAAGAATGAGTTAATGAGTTTCCTGGTTTACAATATTTAGGATAGGAATGAGTTAATGAGTTTCCTGGTTTACAGTATTTAGGATATGAATGAGTTAATGAGTTTCTTGGTTTATAGTAATTGCCAGTTCCTTGGTATCATGTTATATATATGACAGAAATATATCAATAAAGGGCAAGCTAAGCCATTCTTTATTTCTTCACAAATGCACAGTACTCCCAAACATCCACATCATAAATCCCATCATCACAAAAAAATTAAATGGTGCTTGAGCCACTTCCCATGCTTTCTTTTCACTAGAAAGGGGTACATATTTGAGAATTAAAGTATAATGTTAGTTAGATTAAGAAAGTGATGTATATATATAATTACATAGTTTGAGAATAATTTATATAGAGTGATACAGTCAACAAACAACACAAATAGAACATATGCATAACCAACTATACATAGAATCAGGCAGGCCTTGCAATACGCAATCAATCTACTTGTAATAATGAGCTGTGCATTAATGTTTAGATAGTAAGTTCTTCCTTAAGACCTTAATCCTTATGTTGAAATAAATATAAGCTATGATGGCATGCATAATGCATTCAAGTGAGATGATCAAAGTTCAATTAAACAGATGGACAAATTTTAATTAACCTAATCTTGAATTTGAGAAAGGATCATGTGAAGTCAACAATCTATTAGAACCATAATTTATGCAATGCTCCGGTATACAAGATTCAAAAATATTATCAAGGTTAAACTACCAATAATTTTACTCATCCTAAATTCGATTGGTATTAGATCTACTAATTAACAAAAAAATGACTAAATAACACAAATACTTCTAATTGTTATAACAATCATATTGAATAACAAACCTGTGATTTCTATGCAATTTCAGCATTCTTTTACTGCCGGCTAGCAGTCACATCTTCCTGCCAAGGAAATACATGCCTATAATTACAAAAGAAAAGGGAAAATTTCTTCAAATAGTAGGAACAACACCAAAATTAGTATTAAACCAGAACTTGCATAGATCGATTGAAGCCGAGAAAATCAGGAATGTCCAGCGACGAAGAAGAAGGAGACGACGTAGAGCTATCCAAGAAGTCAATAGCACATCTTCGAGCCAATCCTTTTACTTTCTCCATTTCTTCTTTATGTTCTCATCTTTTTTACATATGCTTTGCTCCTGCAATTCAAAACCCTCATTAAAAAAATAACATGATAAAAAAATAAAAGTTAAACCTGTCCATGTTTGCCTACTGCATACTAAACTCTAGAAAATATACACATATCATGAATCATGATTGGTATTGTTTATCCATATGGCCATTTTATGAGAGTACCAGCTTTCGTATGTAGCCAACAAGAAACATTTGCAATTCTTCTTTGGACTTGTAATGACTAATTTTGCCAAATAGACGTGCATGCTGCAATAAGATACTCATTAGGCATACATAAGCAACAAAGAAAAACAACAAATGCATGTGTGCATTTGATCTAAATATATTTTAGAGCACTCACAATCTTTCCAGCTTAAAATTCAACAATTGTGCAAGTATTATGAGTAATAACAATTCTATGCATTTTCATCTTTATTCACATTCGACTTGCAACATAGCGAGACAGTTTCATTCAAAGAAATGTAAATTAGACATAGAATAAAAAGGTAACAGTCCTGATGCTTGCACTTTATGTTCATTATGATGTCATAATGCTATTTTTCTACCAACTCGCCATGGTCACAATGATTAATTTCCGTCTTAGGTTTCCTGAATATTTAGAACCGGCAACAAATCCATTAGACAACCCAATTAGCAAATTTGATATAGTTGACTAACATCCTAAACATGTATATATAAGGAAAAATGATTATTTTAAATGATGATCAATAGTTATTACATTAGCAAAAAATCATGTCCAGAATATGATGCTGCAGAACTTCATTTAACTCCTCATACTCAAAATCCTATTGAGCAAGAGATTAAATGTTGATCAGTGATAACATTGATGAAAACGTAGTTTACTGAAAACCACTTAGTTTGCATTCAGGTTGAAGCCACTCAAAATGAATTACCTTTGTGATGGTGTTTGCCCCAAACTCTGATCTCCACTGAAGCATGTCAGCCCACATGTGCTTGGCTTTCTCGATATCAAACTTCCTTTCTTTCAGCAACCAAAGTTTATAAATGACTAAATCAGTTACAAGCACATGATGGAGTATGTTAAACATGCCAAAACCCATCCATACCAAACCTCCTGTCATATGACATGAAATTCTATCCAAACCATCATCATCTCCAACCATTCACCGAAACGAGACCTTGCTCTTGGAGTTCTATACACAAAAAGCAACTGCCTTGTAGTTGATGTTTGTTAAAACATAAGTTCTATACAATTTAATTTAGAGTATTACACAAAAATCTTCGCAGTCTAATATAAAAAATATTTTAAACCATGATAATATCGCTTCTTTAATGTGATGTTGTTTTAGGTCCTCTCGGGTTACTTTACTAATTACCTGAACCTGCATAGTTCATACAAAATTTAAGCACAGGTAATGGAATTTGCATTATGAATTAAACATTAAAAAAAATGATTTTACCGGTATATCATCAGAAACTGATTTAATGTTCTTGGGTACGTATAAGTGAATGGTTTGCCTTCATTTAGTATTGATGTACAAAATGGATCTTTAAGAGCAATAATTCTTCTTCCTCCTAAAACATTTATGCGGTGAACAACTCTGTTCACCACAGCCATCACTATTATACTTGAATCTTGCAACATTTTGATCTTTATAGTGTAGCCTTACCTTTCTATCTGAAAAAATAAACACTAGGTTAATCAGATGAAAAGGAAGACCGCCAAATATGTAAAAGCCAATCCTGTATCAACTTAAACAAGCGTAGATCTTGGTTCAGTTTGCATTGTACACAAATAAATTTTAACTAAAAATGGCTAACGACATACAGAATGAAAACGTATAAAACATTAATAAATAAAAATGAAAAAAGTAGATAAACATGTAAAAGAAGGATATACATTTAGAACAACTCATTCATAAATCATATATACCCACTAGAACTATAAGTATAATTTAAAACATCTGGTCATGATTTATTAAACACTTTAATCTTCTATTGTTGTGGCATATGAAAGCATAAAATATTTTTCACTACACTGGTTTGGTTGCAATATAAAATTGAGATAAAGTTATAATACCAGGTAGAGTATATGAATCCAGTTGGCATCCTTTGGACCAGGAATATGCTTCAATATTACACCATGCAGCACCAAGTTATTATCCTCGGACAGGACCTGAAGTACAATACAGCTAGATTAATGAATGGTTGATTAGGCGGCCAGAACAATATAAATGAATACAATATGAACACATTAGAAATAATTTAAGATTGTTACCATCTAATTTTGAAAATAGTACAATGTATATATTTACCATATATTCTCATGATATTGTATCTAAACGCTCTTCCTCCGATAATCTATAAGATAGTCCTTTGGATTTTCCTATTTGCGCTAGTCTTTCAAGTGTAAACATAGGATTGATAGCAAGATCCTCTAATTTTCTAGTTCTTGATAATGCAACAAACATTAAACCAAGACTTTCTCGATCACTGATATCAACGATTGCTTGATCAAGTGTTAGTCCTTGACTTTTATGTATTGTTGTTGCCCAACATAGAACTAAAGGTAATTGAGTTCTAGTACATGTAGTATACCGGAAGAAAATTTCCAATTTACTATTTTTCAAGTTACTAGAATAATGTTTGTTCCTTCATGAAATGGAGTACTATGATACTTATCAAAATTGACCATAATCGGTAGAGGTAGATCGTTAGGAGAGCTTGACGATTGTGCATACACAATATCTACAACAATAGCCTCGCACCATTAACCAAACCATTTTGCATCGAAAGATTAGATCGTAACATCACTCAAGCACCTACAGAAAGATAAATATATTTTTCTAGACCTTTTGCATCATCAAATGAAGCAATAGATGCTTCTACACAGTTACTGAAAGAAGGAATGCATGCGATAGGTTTTCGAAGTTGAATCAAACGATATTTGTTATGTTCGTTAGCAGCAACTCTTGTTGGAAAAAGATAAAGAGAATTCTTAAAATCTTCCTTTTCATCACTTGATAAAAGTGACCAATCTCGTTTGAAAAGTTCCCAATTTTCTAAAGTAGACACACCTCTACTCAATCTTTCTAAACCCCCTCGTAAGGGTGCTTGCTCTTCTCCAGCTTGGCGGAATATGTACAACAGTCTTACACATTTATCAAAACTCATATATGCTAGTCCTCCATGTTGTTGCAAAAGATTACCGCCTTTCAAGTATAATGGACGATCACATACAGGAGATAGTTGTCCCATGTCACCGACTAAGATAATAGAAATACCACCAAATAGATCATTTACTGAAAAAATATCACGCAATCTCAAATCAATATTTTCCATCATTGTTCTACCAAGCATACTATATTCATCTATTATAACCAACTTTGTATCTTTAAAGTCATCCTGCATACGCCGACATTGCTCCCCTGAAATTTCTTTATAGGATGATTTTCTTTTTGTAGATATTGAAAGTTCATGATGAATTATGCTACCACCAATGTTAAATGCAGCCACTCCAGTTGGAGCCATAATGTGAACCGCTTTTCTGTTTCCAAAATGAGTAACAGTTGTTCTAACAATGGCGTTTACAAGAGTTGACTTCCCCGTACCAGCACCACCACATATAATCATTCGAATTGGTTCTCCAATAGATATGGCATTATATACCATATTATGTGCTATCTTATGTTCTTTAGACAAGTTCTCCAAAGGAACAACAATAGAATTATGTGTAGTTTCATTTGTATGTTCTATGATAGAACGTAAACTGGTATGGATAAAATTACGTTTAATATCTATATTATGATATCTCTAAAGTGCTTCATTCCAATTGTGCAATGTATTGAAATCTCTTAACCCCCTTTCTGTTTCCTCTCCCAAAACAAACAATGGTCCCGTCGATGCTGCTATCATCCATTCTTCTTGTTGATTTTCTTCTATATCATTGTTAGTGCTATCATCTTCGAAATCATCTTCAATAGGATTTGGAAGTGATTCAGGTTCAACCAAACCTAAATTAAAATACCTTTTAGACCAAGTATCGCAATTTCCTTTTGCTTCGCTCAAATTTCGATAGTGATAACGTAGTAGTACCTGTATTCATATTGTGTAAATTATAAGATCATAATGTAAAATATAATTACAACCGTCTAATTATTTTATATTTCGAATTGAATGGAAAATATTTGTAAAAGCTGAATTAATGAAAAATAAAAATTTGCATTACTTGTTTTTCATAAAAAGATTCCCATTTTTCGCTAAATGGAGGAATGTTAGTACTTAAGTCTAGTATTATTCGGATAATTGCCTCTGTTCGAAATTTATGTCACCCTTTATTATAATAACGAATTTTTTGGCCATATCCAGCAATGAGAGATTTTCATGTTCACTTGGTCGATCCATATAACTTATAATAAAATTTGGGTCTAATTCCACTGAATCTTCATCCATCGTCGTATTTCGATGTCGAATTATAGTTGATAGAATGGTCTTTTCAGTTACGGTAAGTTGCACGATTGTTCTAGATGAACGTACTAGAGGGTAAGACATCAGAAAATGACATACTTCTTATGCAGAAATGTCTCACTTAGATCCGCTCTTAAGAAGTAATTTCTTTATGGCTGAAGTTGATGTTGTACAGGACCGATGAATGTTCTCAACTATTGTTTTGAATGTGTCTATAAAGCTCTTTGACACTGGTTCAAATTTTGCAGCGTATTTTCCAATATAATTTACTACGGCATGCATAGATAAGACCGGAGACCAATTGATGTTAGCACGCCAAGCCTGAAGTACTTTTCTTTTATGTGAGCAAACCAAAGGGTCATTGCATCGAGAAACAAAACGAAAGATTTTACTATTCGGGGGTTCTTCTACAATTTTAGATTGTGGAAGCACGTCAAACAGATAAAAGCGACACATCAATTGTTTGGTTATTCTATGTACTCGCAAGCAATAGTTTCCATACCTCAAATGGCGCATAACCCATGTAACTAAATTTGCATAGTCATCATCATCAGCATCCAAATTTGCATCTGGTTGAATAACTTTGGCACATGGATGTTCTTGTTCTTGTAAAGCTCCACTGACATTTGGGTTTATTGTACAAACAAGATGATCAAAATATTCAATAATTGTAGAATTTTTATATGAATTATCACTGGCCGAAGTAGATAAATTTGATGTGTCATGTAGCCATAGAAAACCATGGATACGTCCACTTCCATGATTTTGTCATTCAAAACGATACCAATAGTCCTTAACAGAGAATTCTGGTGTCAAAAATTCTTTGATAAAAGTTGCATTGAAGATCATTTAAGCCAATTACATTAGTGGCCAGGTATGTCAACCACAAGTGAGTACATGCTTAGATGTTTCAATATTACATAGAGTAATATTGTATAACATTCTTTTAAAACATACTATTTTCCTACAAATTAAGATAAAATTCATATTTTTTATTCTTGAAGATTACATTCCTTTACGGCTCTATTGTAATGAACCCAACAATAAGAAATATGAATATGATAGTACCACAAAACTATGATAGCAGCAATAATATCCGAAATATGAATTATAGTCACTTTTATAAATAGAAATCTCAATTATAACTTAATTTTTGTATACAAAAGCATATAAAAAGTCTTTTCCTCTCCAAGAAAAAAACATAGAAATGTAATATGTGAAGGATAATTTGAAACTAGAAAAACAAAGTTAGATAGTTACAAAAAAAGTTAGACACGTACATGCCAACATTTTGAAAATTGTGTGTTTATAGCTGCATAAGTCCAATAATTTTGTCTACATCATAGTGAACAATAATTTTAGCAACACTGACTGCACCTGAGCGAGCAGTTGTTTGCATAGGTGTTTGCATATTACTATGTAGCATGTAATGGATAAAAAATTATGTATTTACTGTTTTGCATCCATTTATGACATCAAAAACATAGTTTACAGGGTTATACGTCATTAAAAGTAAAAGGCTAAAAAATTACGGGAAAAGCGCTTAAAAGGAAGAAAAGGTTCCAACAAGCACAATCGACGCTTCACCGTAAACATCACTGCACTTAGAAATATAAGACACATGCACATCATAAGATTTTCTGGATTTTATAGAACAAATATGGAATTGCGCTGTTGTATGAGTACATGTAGAGTAGGAGTTTAGAAGAGATGTTGCACGGAATTAAAGGAGTGAATTTTGGCCTAGGCTCGCTATAGAGGCGGATTTTGGGTTGCGCTATCTACACTATGATAGCATGTCTTTGATTGTTCCAGGGATGCTAGGTATAATAAAGTATTGCTGGACTCAAAGTTTGAGTCATGTGCTACTGATTTTGGGCTTGCTAAGCTTTTGCAAAGCATGCATTCGCGAGCATGTCTTCCATTGCTAGTACTTATGGTTTTATTGCTCAAGGCATTTCTATGAGTATGTATTTGTATTGTTGCAATGTATTTGATTTACTAATTTGTTAAGTACAATGATGTAACATCTAATACACATGTACATGTACAGTATGCATGCATACTTTTAGGATGAACGAGAAGAGTGATGTGTATAGTTTTGGAGTGGTACTACTGCTTTTGGAGTTGGTAAGGGGGTAGAGGCCCGTGGGCTATGGACACGAGACCAGGTGGATATAGTTAGATGGGTACGTCAGCAATGATAGATATGATTTAAAATGTTGATTTTTATATTTCTTAGATCAGGAAAGTTATGGAGTTCATGTGATATGGTTACTGTATAATTTAATTATCGTTCACTGTTTTATGTTGTATATTGCCCAAATTAAGTTATTATTTCTAAACCTTTTGCTTTATTACTTTTCTTATGTGTATTGCTATTGTTAATCAAATCATTCTCTGCCTTTTTATGTTATCAAACGTACGTTATGTAGGCCATTTTCTCTCAATATTTGACGCAACCATATATAGTTGTAACATTTGTTGCTTTTCTATAGTGGAGATGATTTAAAATAATTAATATTTTTCTTTGTTTAAAGAAGTAGTGATTTTGTATTTTTGGCTAGTGTCTCAATTTAACAGTACGCATAGGAGCAGAGCCGGTCCTGGGACTTATAATGCCCAGTGCGATTTACTAAATGATGCCCCCAATTTGAATAGTAGACTTATGTTTAAAAAGTGAAATGAAGGGCATCGGACTTGTTTTATAAATGCAGCACTGCCTTTTGAGGATAGTTATATGAAATAAGTCCTGTAAGCACACAAAAAAAAAAACAAGGACGTTAGAATGTAGAGGGATAGCTCAACCTGAATTCGTCTTAGAACATATAATAAATATATTATGATTGCGGTATACAGTTAATGAGTCATACTAACAAAAGTAAGTAAAGACCATATAATTACACCACAACAGGTAAACTAATTATTACCATGTGATGATAGGTTAATTTGGTGCTAGTTTAATGAACAACTGTCTACACATTTGGGCGTCATCCTAGCCTTTTGAATCATGAAAACGTTATATAGGTGTAGTAAGATATATAAATTATTCAAATATGAAGCTCTATAAGAAACATATCATAATATTTTGATATTAGGAAATGGTTATGAATTTTATAGGTTAGTCTAAATTTGGGTATATTTTGAGGGATGGTAAAACTGGTTTTGTTTTGAAGTATATTCCCAGTGTTCTTTTATTTAAGTGTTTGGTTGGATTCCCAGATCTAACATTTGCTTTTAAAGTTGATAACAAAAAGAACTCAGTCTGTTTACAAGGCTAACAACAAAAAGCGTTTTAGCTCTATGTCCTACATTTATCTATATTCGGTGACTTTGAAGCAGCATTATTCAGTCTACATTTAGTGTATATAAAGAAAACAGTGAAATTTGTTGAACACATTTTCCATTACAGGTCCCTTGTGAATTTTGTTCTTCCTTGCAATTGAAACAATGCTACTCGTATAATATACTTGTTATCGATACATGAAAATACGACCAGTAAGAACACATCACTATCCTAAACTTAGTTTGTAAATTGATAACACATCAAGACGTCCAACAACAGACAACATACAAGCCAAATACCACATATTTTCCATGCTAGCAACATAAATTTAACAAATCTCAAGACGAAAACATAATTTTTAATATGAAATTTCACAAATCTCAAGCCGAAAACCAATATGATCAACACCAAACTATCAATTTGCATTCCAATTTAGTGGAAACACTAAGATACATCTTCCAAAGTCTAATAAATAGGTATTATGAAAAATCTGCAAACTCAGATTGATTGAAAAGATGGAGAGGCACAAATCTAAAATATAATTTAGAAATTAGGGATCCTAAAATCAAATTTAAGATGTTGAAATTGTTTTCTTCAATTTCCTACCGGTTGCCTCTTGTGTTTTCTTGTCTTCAGGATCGTTCTCGTTCGTATGCCTCTTTTCTCTAAGTCCAACGCTTGTCCCTTTTTGCGCAAAGTACGAAGAGATTTTGTTTTCAGCCTTCTTCTCCTCCAGTCGGTGCGCTTCGCCCTTCTCTCCAACTCCTGATTCAGTTTAACATTTCCATCTTCGTTTTTTTTACGCGATTCAATTTTTTCCCCCTAGGTTGGTTGATGCCCAGTGCGTAAGCCCCATTTGCACTGGGCCAGGGCCGCCTGTGCATAGGAGCTTCCGCCATAATAGAGGTTGGTCTATAAGAAGTCATAAAAATGCATGTTGAGTTAAAAGCGAGAATTTGATGCATTTGGAAAACTGAACGGGTTATAAGTATTTGAGCATTCCCAGTAGTAAAGTCATTTTGGAGCGCGAATACGCATTTATCAGCGTCGATTCTTCCCACCGTTCCAATAGTCGGTGGGGTGACGCTATATGTTTTTTTTATATTTTATAATTTAACCTTAAATGGTTTTCTAAAAACTGCTTAGGAGTTAAACGGTTTTCAGAAAACCGTTAAACCCCAAAAGGGTTTTCAGAAAACCGTTTTTACATTTTTTTCCTCCCCCCCATATGCTAGTTATATAATATCGGCAAAAAATTTATCCCATGAAATTGTCAAGCCGTTTTAATGAAAATTAAATTAAAAATAATTTATTTTCAGCGTTAACGGATATAAAAATAAGTTACAACTATATGGTCATTATCGGATATAAAATTATACGTTATATATATAAAGCCGTTTTAAAATATTTAAATATAATATATATAAATATAGTCGTTGCAGAATATTAAAATTTAGTTTAAACTTATAACCGTTGCCGAATGGTAAAACACAGTTAAAATTTATAGTCATTGCAGAATATTAAAATTTTGTTTGAATTTATAGCCGTTGACGAATATATTTGTATACAATATTCTTATAGCCGTTGCAACTATGGATTGAAGAAACTATAAAACCATTTTTGGTGTGCACTTAGTTTCACAATACAAAAGTGCCTCATAATGTCCACAACGACGATGTTGTTTACGAATCAGATGTGCAAACCGACGGTTCAAATTATTTGAGCCAAAATGGTCCGAAGGATACTGACTCTGATTCTGACGTAGGTGATGATTTGTTGAGGCATACAAATTTCTTCAGCTTTCTTCGGATAGCACGACCGATAGCGATGAGTTAGAGATTACGATGCAAGTTGTTGTCGTTCAACAATTAAAGATTAACCAACATTTCCTAACGGAAGGATCATCTAGTGGTGCTCGAGGAGGCAGTGTGTACGGTCATGCAGACATACAAAAGATGCGGGATCATAAAGGAGGTACTACAAGATTATTTCAACACACCTTGTACGTAAGGTCCTGACAACTTTTGACACCGTTTTCGTACGAGCAAAAGTATGTTTATGCGCATTTTCAATGGAGTTTTTGAACACAATAATTATTTTGTTCAAAAACGTAATAGTGCTGGTACCATAGGATGTTCGTCGTACCAAAAAATTATAGGAGCATTACATGTAATAGCTCCAGATGCGTCTGATGAGTTTGTCCGAATGGGTGAGAGTCCTATTATCTTAAGTCTTGAAAGGTTTTATGTATCCATAATTGAATTGTACTGTGAGGAGTATCCACGTGCTCCAACGCAAAGCGATGTCAACAAATTGAAAAGGTTAGGTGCCAAAAGAGGATTTGTTGGCATGTTAGACAACCTAGACTGTATGCATTGGAAATGGAAAAACTGTTCTACAGCATGGCACGGTCAATTTATTGGACATTACACTAAAGCGACAATGATACTTGAAGCTGTTGCTTCACATGATCTATGGTTTTGGTTTCGGATGTCCTAGTTCAATGAATGATATTAATGTACTTCACTAATCGTATTTGTTTTAGAGCCTTACACATGGAAAAGAACCTACATGTGATTTTAATATTGTAGGAAATACGTACGACATGGGGTATTATTTAACAGATGGTATCTATCCTTCTTGGGGTACGCTTGTCAAAACTATTTTAGCTCTAGAAATATAAAAAGAAAAATATCATGCTAAAAGGCAAGAGGCAGCGAGAAAAGACGTAGAATGTGCATTCGGGGTTCTCCAAGCAAGGTTTGCCATTGTTAAAAACTCTGTTAAATTGTTTAAGCCACAGGTTTTGAGCAATACTATGCGTGCTTGTATTATAATGCATAACATGATCACTGAAGAAGAAAGAGGAACATTTCCATCTTATTTTGGATATGATCCAGATAACACCACAACTTTTGTTGTTGATAGAAATCTAGCGACTCTTGACGTACTTCTTAGCCGCCTACGTAAAATTAGATCTAGGGAGGTATATAGTAAACTGTAGGACGACCTGGTTGAACATTTATGGCATCTGAAAGGGAATTCTTAGATATAGTCTATGCATATGTTGAACTATTGTAACATTGTAGTACTCGATTATTGTATTGTTTTACTTTAAATATATCGCATTTCTATTTTCTATTGTTGCTAATATTCAAAATGCACTAGAGGAAGACCCAAACTATATAACTCCTTACTTGAACTATTGTAATGTTGTAGTACTCCATGATTGTATTAAGTTATTTCATTTAAATAAATTCCATTTCTATTTTATGTTGTCGCTAATATTCACAATTCAGAAGAGGACAAACCGAAATCTTTGATTCCTTAAGTCTTTCTTTCCATCAAGATGCAGACCCTAGAGCACGACTTTTAATGTGATTGGAGCACGACTTTTACTATGATTGGAGTATGACTTTATAACTCCTTACTAGACCTGTTGTAACGTTGCAATACTCCATGATTGTATTATGTTTTGTCGTTTAAATATATTCCATTTTTATTTTATGTTGTTGCCAATATTCACAATTCAGAAGAGGACGACCCGAAATTTTTAACTCCTTAACTCTTTCTTTCCAGCAGGATGCAGACACTAGAGCACGGCTTTTAATGTGAGTGGAGCATGACTTTTAATGTCCCTAGAGTACGACTTTCAATGTTCATAGACTGGTCATTTCAGTTGAACACATAATATAGCCATGGATTGAAATTAAACTGTACGGATACATCCAAACTTTCCAAATACATAAACCAAACGATATATATTAAATACGACACATAATATAATGATATACTAATAAAACTATATAATAAGATTGTACCATAACCCGTACGCTTCGTGACCGACGAAGTTTGAACGGTACTTAAAAAGATAGAGTCGTACGTCGACCGTTTCTCTTGAAAAACATCATCCTTTTTTACCTCAATTACTTTGCGGTAATTAATACAATCAGTGGTAAATAAGCGAAATGCATTCTGGTTGCTAAGTTGGGCCTCCGTATTCTACAACCAGTATGATGGTTGTATTTTTCATTAAGGGTTGCCCAAAAATCTTGATCTACATCTTCTTCCATATGTAGTGTAACACCCCACGTCCATTAATGTCACTCACAAAGGGAATGCATTAACTTCTATGGAGCATTTTAAGTGAGTATAGAACATAAACTTAACAACAAGACAGATATAAATAGTACTTGAAAAATTAAAAACTTTATTTCATTGCAGCGGAAAATACATATGTTTGATTACATCATAAAAACCAGAGTCAAGTACATAATATCCGTCTTGACTAAATCAAAGTACATAAATTGAAAGACATAATCCCCAATACAAAATAGCCATAAATAAAAGAGAGGCTGAACTTTACTTCAGCGAACCAAGCAATCTTCTAAAAGCAAGAGGCACAGTTGTCCAAAATCAAGCTCCACTGGTGCTAGTTCCAACCTGAGCACCTCGGGGGGGGGGGGGGAGGAAGAAAAGAGGAGGAAACAAAGGGAGGTCAGACATAAAGTCTGGCGAATGCGATAACTTTAACAATATAATTACCAAAGTAACTAGGCTAAGGCATAAGTTGGAAAATAAGGAAATGACCATGAGCCATTGAGTATGGCAGAGTAAACAAGGAAACAAGATGAACAACGATATCGTTAAAGCGCACCAAACCCACTATAAGATAATTACTATACTGCACCACCACTATAAGGTAATTGCTATACTGCACCACCACTAGTCATCCTAAGGTTGATCCCGCCTACAGAGTTAATAATGATATTGGTAGTTTCGTGCACCCCTAGCTGCCTTCATATGTGCCGCCTGCCCCAATCTCCACTAGGTGTACCCACTACCCCCAAGCGATCGGCTCCCTAACTCGTAGATACCCGTGCTGGCCCCACAGTGGGGTGTATCACTTCCCAAAGTAGCAACCCGATACAACAAATAATGCACGGCTTATACCTACACGATGCAACAACGTCTTACCTACCAGCCCGGGTCCACACACGCATATGAACCCATTGGACTTGTGTTGCCACCGCTAACCCGGTTTGGCCTCTTATAGTCAAGCCCAGTATGCGTGTCCCGTCCTTGACTTGGGTCGAGCCCACAAAGATATGTATGGGTTACTGGTTGAAATGGGCCCCCATGACTTGACACAAGCTATCCACCTACGCTTTGTCCCCTCTAGTATTTCCCACTTAACCCACTTCTTATTCATGTTTCAATTACATGTTTCAATTTTGGTTAAGTATTTCTAATCATATTTCAAATGCCACCCAAGGCACCCACTAGATTCCACATGCCACCCAAGGCACCCACTTATCCCCCTCATGTCCCACTACATGTTTATCTGGTTAAGTGTTTCTTAATTCATTAAGACCGTAACCTCGTAAAGACCTCTCACATTAGACTGGCATTTGTGGCAGCTAGATTTGCCGGGCGGGTCCGGGCAGTCTTACACCACAAACGAGCCTAACCTCGTGTCTTTACAATTGTTACGTATTTAATTTATGCCTAAGACCTCTCACATTAGACTGGCATTTGTGGTAGCTAGATTTGTCGGGCGGGTCCGGGCAGTCTTTCACCACAAAAGAGCCTAACCTCATGTCTTTACAACTGTTATGTAATTAATTTACTCCTAAGACCTCCCACATTAGACTGGCATTTGTGGCAGCTGGATTTGCCGGGCGGGTCCGGGCAGTCTTACACCACAAAAGAGCCTAACCTCGTGTCTTAGACGATTAATTACTCCTAATTAATCATTCCCCAAATTTGAATTACTTTCCCTATTCAAATTATCAATTAATTCCAAATTTAACTATGGCCATAATTGACTCAATTATGTCCATCTATTTATGGTATGTAAAATCATACCAATTTTCATCACAAAATTATTTTATTCCTTTTAAGGCATTTATGCGAATTAAATCTTTTAATATTATCCCCTTTTACTCCACGTTGTACGTTTATTCGTTTAACATAAAATATATGTTAGACTCGAATAGTCTAACTCATGGAATAAAGAGAAAACATCACAACATACATATAATTAAAACTAGATCTAAACATAAGGGGTGAACTTGCATGTGTGAAGGATGTTCTACATCTAAAACTTGCATAGGCCAAAGTTACAACTTGCATAAAACAACATATGTCATAGACCCAAATCTAAAGGTGTGAACTTGTTGGGATAATGGTCACAAACTTGCATAAATCATGTATGTCATAGATCTACATCTAAAGGTGTAATCTTGCATAGGCAGTAACCACAAATTTGCATAACATGATTCATATTCAAACACATGTATTCATATAAACTTGCATATGTGATTTATGCAACATAACAATAGTATAAACTTACATCTAAAAATGTAAACCAGCATGTAGAATTTGGCATATAACTCACACATGTCATAGCCTAACTTTAGATCTAAAATAGGTGTCATGAAACATATAAGGTTATACATATAATTTTTCCCAACTTGCATATGATTCATGTCTTAATAAAAACCTAAACTTGCATACATACTTATGATTTATCATATGAATCAACATACCCAAACTAGCATATGAACAACATGGTGATTCGATTATACATAAGCCAATCATAAAATTACAACATAGATGATCACAACTTTGCAAGATAGCATCATAGAATTTACAACATAAACATCACAATTTTACTGCATGAATAATAACATGCGGTCAATAATTCACATCATATCCAAATAGTCCACATCATAACTCAATCCAATTAATTTGCTAATTATTTTATTAAAATTATCGAACTCACAATTCAGAGAAGGTCTTGAATTCTGAATTCTGAGTTCTGAAGTTGTAATAGCTTTCCCTTGAAGAAGATTCGTTGTTAAAGTTGAAAAGGATTGATTTAGACTAGCTTTCTTCCCCTCTAATTGGTGGCGGCTATGCTGAGTTGCTAGGTAACGGCATGGAGGCCATGAATCTAATTTTGTTTTGATTTTAGGGTTTGAGTCTAGAGGTGTTTTTATAGAGTTTAGGATTAAATTAGGCCATCAGATCAATCTAAAAGCAACCTGAACCATCCAAACAAGATAGGGTGACACCTCAGCCCTAATGACTCAGCACAGTGTCAGCAAATGTATTAAATGTTCGTTTTTTCTATAATTTACATATTTCTTATTTATGACAAATTCCAAATGTAAATTATTCCCATTTTAATTATGCCATAACTATATTTTTAATTGTGCTCACAATTAATGGTATATTAAATACACCATTTCATGAACCAATCTATGCCATGTAATTTTCATGTTTATCCTTCATATTTATATGTAAATTATAAATCTATTATTGTTAATTACATATTCTACCTTTTACCATATACATTAATTACCCATATACAAATATCCATTTGTACATGCATAAATCTTTCTTACCTTTAATTTGTCATAAAAGCCAATCAGAGAAGGCCACATAAAAAAAACAATCATTGACAACCAAAAATGCGTCACGTACGCCACATGATGCGTACACATCATATATATATATATATATGTGTGTGTGTGTGTATATATATATATTTTCTATATATATATTTTCTTTTTATCTATCTTCCCAATTACCCATTTTCACACTAAATCACTTTTTGAACTGTGTTCACACTAAGCCATTTTAAGCCATTCCCCTAAAACAAAAATATGGTGCTGGCGGGGATCGAACTATGTACCCCTTATATGCAAGTCATGTGTTCCAACCAAATGAGGTATTAAGTATTTTGCTTACAAACCTTAAAACAATGCTAAACATTTATTCTTTTCTCATTCGTTTTTTTCTTCTTCATGTTTTGCTGCAATATTTAATTTAAAGATATCTTTTTCATACGGAATCCAATTTACGCAAACTCGGACACAATCTCAACCAGAATTCCGAGACGAACACAATGGCGTAACCCGTTTCCCTTAATTATCACATCTGAGATTAATTATTGTTTAATTTAGTTGATTCGATTATTCAAAAATTCAGGGTGTTACATTCTCCCCTACTTAAAGGATTTCGTCCTCGAAATCTCTAAGTCAAGAAGAATGTATCCTACCATCCAAACAACCATCTACTCAACCATCAAACACAAGCATCCATTGTCCTTAAAATTTTCTAATGCTGTATGAACATATGCAAGAAGTGTGTGTATATGTTCCTTATCTAATGCAAAATCAGGGGTCTACTGATTCAGTTGACCTCCTTAATGCAAACCATGATAGTGCCATACGTCCATTATGTATGCGAAAGAATCCTATCGATACATATTATCTCTACATGCATGCACAACCATTCACCGAAATGCCGCATCCATATGATAGCACAACCATTATACATCCATTAGCTTAAATATGCACACACATTTATATGAAATATACAATATGCAATATGAAGTGACTGAGCCGATCCAGTGCCTAAAGTGTGTGTATATGCATCCACGAGCAACCACTAGCAAACACTTGCATCCACATGCATCCATCATACATAACATGTCTCAAACACATGTTTCAACCATAGGACTACCCTATCTAAAGGTCAAAGGTACTAACGAGAGGACATACTAAAGATAAGATAAGTATAAGGTAAGCGATAAAGGAGAAATTAAAAGACATACCCTCGAAAAGAAAAGGGTATAATGAACGTATCTTCTCTTCCGTCATCCAAGTAGTGTTGCTCTCATCATCTCCCCATTGCACTTTGACTAGCTTGACCTCTCGATTCCTCAACTTATTAACCTCTGACCCAAGAATGCACGTAGGAGCTCGCCGAATCGTCGCATCATGCTCTATCTCCACCTCTCTAAGCAAGCTCGGCTCTACCACTTCCGCGGTCTCGTGCAAGTACTTCCTCAAATGTGTCACATGGAATACATCGTATACGCCACTAAGTCTCTCGGGCAACTCCACTCTATACGCCATCTGCCCAATCCTCTCCTCCACTATACGTTCTCTATTCGTGACCTTCGACCTACAAGAAACTTCGTCCTTCATCAACTAAGTAGCTAGTTGAAACTTCCTCCCTTCGTCTATCTTAAAGATGCCGACAAGTCCTCCACTTTCTTGAGCCAACTTCTAGCCCCGACAAACGTCTATGTCCCATGAAACAGTTTTCCGCCCATCGTACAAAAGTCCTCATATATCTTAGGAAAAGCATCTATACGCGGAGGAAGAGATTCAAAAAAGGAAAGAGGAAGAGATTCAAAACGGAGAATCGAAGGAAAGATATATGGCTCTTGGGGTTATGCTTTCTAAAATAAGCTTTTCTCTTGAAAATACTTTCCTTACAACATACTTTTGAAGGTACTTCTTTATAAAATTGTTTTTGAAAAACAACTTTTCAAAATTCATATTTGTTCTGGTAACCTTCAGCTCTGATACCACGTGTAACACCCCACGTCCATTAATGTCACTCACAAAGGGAATGCATTAACTTCTATGGAGCGTTTTAAGTGAGTATAGAACAGAAACTTAACAACAAGACAAATATAAACAGTTCTTGAAAAATTAAAAACTTTATTTCAATAAATATGTTTGATTACATCATCAAAACCAGAGCCAATTACATAATATCCATCTTGACTAAATCAAAGAACATAAATTGAAAGACATAATCCCCAATACAAAATAGCCATAAATAAAAGAGAGGCTGAACTTTACATCAGCGATCCAAGCAATCTTCTAAAAGCAAGAAGCACAGTTGTCCAAAATCAAGCTCCACTGGTGCTAGTTCCAACCAGAGCACCTAGGGGGGGGGGAGGAAGAAAAGAGGAGGAAACAAAGGGGGGGTCAGACATAAAGTCTGGCAAGTGTGATAACTTTAACAATATAATTACCAAAGTAACTAGGCTAAGGCATAAGTTGGAAAATAAGGAAATGACCATGAGCCATTGAGTATGGCAGAGTAAACAAGGAAACAAGATGAACAATGATAACGTTAAAGCGCACCTAACCCACTATAAGATAATTACTATACTGCACCACCACTATAAGGTAATTGCTATACTGCACCACCACTAGTCATCCTAAGGTTGATCCCGCCTACAGACTTAATAATGATATTGGTAGTTTCGTGCACCCCTAGTTGCCATCATAGGTGCCGCCTGCCCCTATCTCCACTAGGTGTACCCACTACCCCCAAGCGATCGGCTTCCT
Source organism: Allium sativum (assembly GCA_030737875.1). NCBI lineage: Eukaryota > Viridiplantae > Streptophyta > Magnoliopsida > Asparagales > Amaryllidaceae > Allium > Allium sativum. The sequence goes on from CM060924.1 coordinate 385,515,060, forward strand.
AACTCGTAGATACACGTGTTGGCCCCACAGTGTGGTGTATCACTTCCCAAAGTGGCAACCCGATACCACAAATAATGCACCGCTTATACCTACACGATGCAACAACGTCTTACCTACCAGCCCGGGTCCATACACGCATATGAACCCGTTGGACTTGAGTTGCCACCGCTAACCCGGTTTGGCCTCTTATAGTCAAGCCCAGTATGCTTGTCCCGTCCTTGACTTGGGTCGAGCCCACAAAGATACGTATGGGTTACTGGTTGATATGGGCCTCCATGACTTGACACAAGCTATCCACCTAAGCTTGGTCCCCTCTAGTATTTCCCACTTAACCCACTTCTTATTCATGTTTCAATTTTGGTTAAGTATTTCTAATCATATTTCAAATGCCACCCAAGGCACCCACTAGATTCCACATGCCACCCAAGGCACCCACTTATCCCCCTCATGTCCCACTACATGTTTATCGGGTTAAGTGTTTCTTAATTCATTAAGACCGTAACCTCATAAAGACCTCTCACATTAGATTGGCATTTGTGGCAGCTGGATTTGCTGGGCGGGTCCAGGCAGTCTTACACCAGAAACGAGCCTAACCTTGTGTCTTTACACTTGTTATGTATTTAATTTACGCCTAAGACCTCTCACATTAGACTGACATTTGTGGCAGCTGGATTTGCCAGGCGGGTCCGGGAAATCTTACACCACAAAAGAGCCTAACCTCGTGTCTTTTCAATTGTTACGTATTTAATTTATGCCTAAGACCTCCCACATTAGACTGGCATTTGTGGCAGCGGGATTTGCCGAGCGGGTCCAGGCAGTCTTACACCACAAAAGAGCCTAACCTCGTGTCTTAGACGATTAATTACTCCTAATTAATCATTCCCCAATTTTGAATTACTTTCCCTATTCAAATTATCAATTAATTCCAAATTTAACTATGGCCATAATTGACTCAATTATGTCCATCTATTTATGGTATGTAAAATCATACCAGTTTACATCACAAATTTATTTTATGCCTTTTAAGGCATTTATGCCTTTTAAGGCATTTATGCCAATTAAATCTTTTAATATTATCCCCTTTTACCCCACGTTGTACGTTTATTCGTTTAACGTAAAATATATGTTAGACTCGGATAGTCTAACTCATGGAATAAAGAGAAAACATCACAACATACATATAATTAAAACTAGATCTAAACATAAGGGGTGAACTTGCATGTGTGAAGGATGTTCTACATCTAAAACATGCATAGGACAAAGTTACAACTTGCATAAAACAACATATGTCATAGACCCAAATCTAAAGGTCCTGCGAAATACTCCAGTTGCTTCCATTCCATGAAAAATCCGGATCTGGTGACATAACGCAGGGACTTCCAAAAGTGGAGCAAATCTTAGAAGTGCGTTCGATTGGTTCAATATCGATGAACCTTGAAAGGAGAGTCGAAGGTTGGAACGAACGTATACCAAGAATTCTTGGAATTCCTTGGGGATTCTTAATTGGAGCTGAGCTAACTATAGCATTGTCGCTCACCTTCTCATCCAGAGACAGGCACCGGAGAAAATAGCACATTATGGCGCATCACTTCCATCTCACGAATCTATTTCTTTATTCATTTCAGATATGACCGAAATGCGTTTTCTTTGTGAACTTGTTGGGATAATGGTCACAAACTTGCATAAATCGTGTATGTCATATATCTACATCTAAAGGTGTAATCTTGCATAGGCAGTAGCCACAAATTTGCATAACATGATTCATATTCAAACACATGTATTCATATAAACTTGCATATGTGATTTATGCAACATAACAATAATATAAACTTACATCTAAACATGTAAACCAGCATGTAGAATTTGGCATATAACTCACACATGTCATAGCCTAACTTTAGATCTAAAATAGGTGTCATGAAGCATATAAGGTTATACATATAATTTTCCCCAACTTGCATATGATTCATGTCTTAATAAAAATCTAAACTTGCATACATACTTATGATTTATCATATGAATCAACAAACCCAAACTAGCATATGAACAACACGGTGATTCGATTATACATAAGTCAATCATAAAATTACAACATAGATGATCACAACTTTGCAAGATAGCATCATAGAATTTACAACATAAACATCACAATTTTACTACATGAATAATATCATGTGGTCAATAATTCACATCATATCCAAATAGTCCACATCATAACTCAATCCAATTAATTTGCTAATTATTTTATTAAAATTATCGAACTCACAATTCAGAGAAGGTCTTGAATTCTGATTTCTGAGTTCTGAAGTTGTAATAGCTTTCCCTTGAAGAAGATTCGTTGTTAAAGTTGAAAAGGATTGATTTAGACTAGCTTTCTTCCCCTCTAATTGGTGGCGGCTATGCTGAGTTGCTAGGTGACGGCATGGAGGCCATGAATCTAATTTTGTTTTGATTTTAGGGTTTGAGTCTAGAGGTGTTTTTATAGAGTTTAGGATTAATTTAGGCCATCCGATCATCCTAGAAGCAACCTGAACCATACAAACAAGATAGGGTGACACCTCAGCCCTAATGACTCAGCACAGTGTCAGCAAATGTATTAAATGTTCATATTTTTTTCTATAATTTACATATTTATTATTTATGACAAATTCCATATGTAAATTATTCCCATTTTAATTATTCCATAACTATATTTTTTAATTATGCTCGCAATTAATGGTATACTAAATATACCATTTCATGAACCAATCTCTGCCATGTAATTTTCATGTTTATCCTTCATATTTATATGTAAATTATAAATCTATTATTGTTAATTACTTATTCTCCCTTTTACCATATACATTATTTACCCATATACAAATATCCATTTATACATGCATAAATCTTTCTTACCTATAATTTGTCATAAAAGCCAATCAGAGAAGGCCACATAAAAAAACAATCATTGACAACCAAAAATGCGCCACGTACGCCACATGATGCGCACACGTCATATATATATATATATATATATATATATGCGTGTGTGTGTGTGTGTGTATATATATATATATATTTCTATATATATATATATTATTTTTCTTTTTATCTATCTTCCCAATTACCCATTTTCACACTAAACCACTTTTTGAACTGTGTTCACACTAAGCCATTTTAAGTCATTCCCCTAAAACAAAAATATGGCGCTGGCGGGGATTGAACTCTGTACCCCTTGTATGCAAGTCACGTGTTCCAACAAAATGAGCTACTAAGTCTTTTGCTTACAAACTTTAGAACAATGCTAAACATTTATTATTTTCTCATTCTTTTTTTTTTTCATGTTTTGCTGCAATATTTAATTTAAAGATATCTTTTTCATACGAAATCCAATTTACGCAAAATCGAACACTATCTCAACCAGAATTCCGAGATGAACACAATGGCGCAGCCCGTTTCCCTTAATTCTCACATCTGAGATTAATTATTCTTTAATTTTAGTTGATTCGATTATTCAAAAATTCAGGGTGTTACATGTGGTACGTCAGCTTTAATGTACGCCTTTATCAAAACAACGTAATCTGAAGCAGTCTAGTTTTCATTTTCCACTTTGAAGTGTGTAGTCAAATAAAATTCCAATGTTTAATATAGGCACAGTAAAGTAAAGGGAATCATTAAAGTTGATTTTATTAAACAACTTTACAAGGTCAGGGCAATCAAACTTACCATGTTTTCTATAGTTGATTGGAAAACACATTGCTGATCATTGAATGGCTTATTGTAATTATCAAGTCTACTTGCATCCTTTGTCTTCAAAAATATGGGGGTATGGTAGTTTCCTTCACAATAAAAAACAATTCCAATTCTAAACAAACAACAATGGCTAATTCCAACAACAACTATTTCTCTGGCTATACCGATGATAACATCGGTAATTTTTCTAGTTTATTATCTCAAGCTGAAGGCCTTTCAATGATTCCACCCCCTTTCCTAACTCCCCAACAAAGTCATTATCTCCACCAATTAAACCTCGCTCAGCAGTACAGTAACATGTTTGGCCAACTTCCTCTAACCAATAACTACTTTGGGTCACAGTCCAGTGATCCTAATCAAAACGTACAGAGGTGGCTTCTCCGACCCCAGTACCTGATGAAGGACAAACCAAGGCCAAATGGTCTTACACCAAGAGAAAAACAAAAGAAACTCACATTTAAAGTGGCATGTGAAAAACTATAACTACTGGTAAAATATGGAAAGCAGCTGACTATAAAGTGCTAGCTAATGCATGGGTAAACGCGTTTGTCATTCCTGAAGGCCTTTCCGGTGGTAAGTTTTTCTGGCAAAGGGTCAATGATTTGTACAATGGAGATCCTGAATGCATAACACGAAGATCAATTGAGAGCACAAAGACTGCATGGTATAATTTGAATACTATGTGTACCAAGTACAAAGGGATAAAAGCACTAAGGGGGGATTCGCTTAGAAGCGGTCAAACATTCAGAGATATAAAGGAGGATTACAATAGCACTAATCGAGACACTTGTAAAACTGAATTCATTGTTCATGAAGAATTGGAAATACTTTCTTTGTGTCCACGTTGGGCCAATCTATGCGAAACAGATGTTTTAGATCTTGGAGACAACGAAGGTTCTAATTTAAGAAATGTAGCTTATAGACTTTCGGTGGATTCATTCTTGGAAAATTCAGTTGAATGTCCAATGGCTACAGACGAAGATGGGAATAACAGTAGTCCTAGTGGGGTTGAAACAAGGCCAGAAGGAATAAAATCAAGCAAGAGAGTACTATTGGAAACAAAAGATTTGGTAGCATCTAGTGATAAACTAACTTCATTGTTAAGTGATATATCACTTGCATCTGTCTCCAACAAAGAAGACCGTGAAAAGCGTAAAGATAAGAAGCTGCAGATCATGGAGATGTAACTACAGCAAGATGCTGCTAGAACTACAGCTCCCAAAAAAAGAATTGATTATAAAGAAAAACGTGAAAGACGTTTGAAGGAAGAAAAAGCGGAGGAGTATCTAGCAAGAGATATATCTCATTTGACTGGACAGGCCCTAGAGTATGCTATAGTAAAATAGCGTAGTATTTTGAGGGCTCAACAGAAACGATATCAAGAAGAAAAAGGAAGTTCTCAGTTCTAGGCGAATTCTATGTTGCTATTTCTAGCTTGTTGTATCCTAGTTTTAGATTTCTATGTTGGTTATTGTTGCTATTTCTGGCTTGTTGTATCCTAGTTTTAGTTTTCTAATTTGGTTGTACTGTTTTACGGGTTATTAAAAAAAATTAACTAGTTTTAAGTAATTAATATTTCTTTTTCTAATGCATATATGAGATTCAAACTTCTTTTACATTGCTATCAAATATGCATACATATTTAAAACTATATTTAAAAGGTAAATAAAACTTTGCGGTAAGTGTTTGATACACAAACATAATCAAACATTAAAAACTCAATTCGAAAACTTGAAAGCAGATAGGTTTTCATTCTTTAAATAGTATTTGTGCTTTTCTTTACAAATTAATTTAAATATATTAAATTAACACATCAAAAATTGGATTTTTTAAAAAAAAGCCATGATTTATATGGTTCTCATAAAACTGTATAAAGGCTTTTATGAAAACCGAATATAGATTAAAAGGTTTTCATAAAACTGTTTATAAGTTAAATGGTTTTATGAAAACCGTTTAATCTTATATTTGGTTTTCATAAAACCGTTTATCTCTCGCCGCTCCAAATTGGAAATGGCAAGTGTCGCCATTTCATTTCTCCCCCCACACCTCTCGCGCCACCACTGGAGAGCGTGCATCCGCTTTCCCTCACCATTTCAGCTCTTCCCCCCACTGCTGGGAGTGCTCTTATGTTAATTAAATTTAAATTAATTTTTTATTAATTTTTAAAATAAGTAACTTTTGTAAGTTATATACACTTGAAATGCAGTTTTGTGCATTACAATCGTGTCAAAGTGTAGAACACTATTGAGTTTGTTTAAACTAAATCCGAGCCATTATAATTTTGTTGATTGTTTAATTTATTTTTGTAAATTATTGATATATATATTATTAAAAAACAAGAAATTAATTAAATTAAAAAATCATAATTTCTAACAAAGGTGGATACCCAGTTCCAAAGGCTCCCGTACTCAAGCACGAGAGGACTTCCCAGGCAGTCTCCAATGTTCACTTAAATATCCATCCATAGCTCCAAGCGCATTCCCCATGCGTTCAGTTTTATTATTTAAACATCTCGCTTAAATTCACCATGCGTTCAGTTTTAGCATTTAAACAATGAAATGGCGAGCGTCGCCGTTTCATTTCTCCCCCCACACCCCTCGCGCCACTGCTGGAGAGTATGAATCCGCTTTCCCTCACCGTTTAAGCTCCTCTCCCCACTGCTGGGAGTACTCTTATGTTAATTAAATTTAAATTTAAATTTTTATCAATTTTTAAAATTAATAACTTTTGTAAGTTATATACACTTGAGATGCAGTTTTGTGCATTGTAACACCCCGTATTTCAACTACACTAAAGAGGATAAATTAAAGAATAATTAATTTAATATTAAGAATTAATGGAAACGGACTACGCCATCTCGAAATTATGGTCAACCTGGTTTGCATAAAACAGATAACGTAATGAAGAAGTTATGAACGGTAGAAGTTTGATGATCAAAACAGAGATAACTGGCGCACGTGACAAGTGCGCCAAGGCATGTTTACATTGGCACACCTGCCAAGTGCGCCCATAGTAGTTTTTGGGCTTCTGGACCCGACCGACATATCCAGCAACCGCAAATTTTGAATCTAATGTGAGGGGTCTAAGTGCACAAATACAAGACAAACTAAGACATGGGGACTTGTGGAAGAAGTCTGCCCGGACTCGACCGACATATCCAGCATCCACAAATTGTAGGCCTAATGTGGGAGGTCTAGCCTATTATAACCATAAATAGACATGGTAACGAATTGGAATACTTAACCTAGTTGAATCCATAGGGATTGTATGAACATGTTAACTTCAATAGGGTTTAAGTAAACTTGGTTGAAACAACGGGTGGGTTAAGTAAATCTTGTGGCGGTGGGTAATATATATATATAGGCCCACAAACTTAACTTGTTCTATACTTTGGGGTTATGCAACTTTGTTAAGTAAACTTGCTTGGATCAGTGAGGGTTAAGTAAATCTTCTGGCGGTGGGGTAATATTTACATATATAGGCCTGACAACTTAACCTGTTTTACATGTTGGACTGTTAGGCATAACCATTTGAAATCCTAGTAGTGGGGATGCAAGCCTGGGGGGAGCTTGTATCATCTTGTGTGTGGGACTCGTTTCAGTCAGTAACCCGAAGTAGGTATCAAACATGTACTCCGAACTAGGTCAGAGAAGGGGCAAGCTTACCAGACTGATTGGAAGAGATCCAAATGTGGAGGACGGTGTGGACGGTGCAAACCGACCGGGTCATGTGCGTGCATGAGCCAGGCAGAGGTGGATAAGACGACTGTGACACCTGTAGATATGGGGCTGTGCATATCAGCGAAGTGTTGCAACTTTAGGACTTGATACATCCTACGGTGGGGCCGGCACAGAGTATCTATGTGGACTAGGGAGCCGATCGATTAGGGTAGTAGTTAGGGTACATTTGGACGTATGCCTAAGTCTACCACCTTATAGTGGAAGGGATCATCTCATTCTGGATATACTAGTAGTAGTGCAGAGTAATCATTAGAAGCGTATGCACCTTATCCTGTTTATCTTGCCATACCTGCCTTTTTTGTAGTTATCTCTCTTATCCACTTTATATGCCTGTCATGCTACTTTTATTTATTTACTTGCTAAAAGTAACTATACTTGCCAGACTTTATATCTGACTCTTTTTGTTTCCTCTTCTTTCTTCTGTTCTACCTAGGTTTTCAGGGTGGGAATACTTAGGCTTAGTCAAGGCTCGGTTATCATCTTGCTAGGAGCTGCTTTCGAAGTATGGCTCAAGTTTTTATCTCTACTATGGCTTTGTCTCTTTTTGGGGAATTATACGTTTTAAGTATTTATGTACTCTGATGGTACAAGACAGAAATTATTATAATGGGTTTTATGTAGTTTCAGACTTGTGATATTTTGGACCACAATGTTATGATTTATGTTTGAAATAAAAATTTAAATTCCGTTGTTGCTTTTATATCTGTCTTGTAATATTTATGTTTCTTTTTACCTATAACGCTTCATGAAACTTAATGCATTCCCTTAGTGGGTTACATTAACGGATGTGGGGTATCATACTTGGTATTAGAGCTGAAGGTTACCAGATAGAATAAACGTTTTTGAAAATTATTTTCAAAAGAAGTTTTTAAAAGAAAGCATTTTCAAAAGAAAAGTCTGTTTTGAAAAACATATTCCCCAAAGCCATAGGAAATATCTTTCAATCTTTTGTCTGAATCTCTTTCCTTTTTCTTTTCAGCATGTCTGGGGAACCTTATATTCCCGAGGGCGTTGAAGTACCGGATTGGTTCCGTAGGTATCTTAAAGCCACGACACCAACCGAGAGCCAAGGAGACGTCCCTCCCCCAGCTGCAATCGTTGTTCCTCCACCGTCGTGAGTAGATGATTCCTCTAAAAAGAAAGAAGCTAAGGTTGAGGAAACACAAAAGAAGGGAGGAAATAACAACAAAGCTTGAGACAAGAGGAAATGTTTTAATTCTGGACACCTGAGTCACGTAAGTAAAGATTGCAGGAGAAGAACGAATGCTTGTTTCCATTGTGGAGAAGTCGGGCATCTTATTAAGGATTGCCCAAAGTAACAACGACAAGGTCAAATGGAAGGAGCTTCTAGAGGCCAAGTACATGTTCTCGCGATCGATGCTCTAGATCGAGGTAGGAAAGTTTCAGTGGAAGGTTTGATTTCTCTTTCAAATCATCCGATTAGAACACTTTTTGATTCTGGCACTTCACATTCATTTATATCTAGTTCTGTAGTTGAATCTCTGCATTTAAATACTATTATGGTAGTGGATCCGTTGTTGTCTCATACCCCATTGGTGGTTCGGCTCATTTGTCCATGATTTGTCGGGGCTTGAGAATATCTGTTTTAGGCATCGAATTTGAGCGCAACGCATATCTTGTTTCATGGGCTATGGGTTGATTCTTGGTATGGATTGGCTAATCATGTACGTTGCCATTCTCGATTGTGAGGGGAGGGTCGTTAGACTTTTGACTTGCCATGGAGGACCCTCGAAATTTCTTGCGACCCAAAAGGGTCAGTCATGCTTCCTATCCTAGAATCTCTTGATGCATCTATCGATGATCTACGGTTTGTCGTGGTGTCCGTGAGTATCCATATGTTTTTTAGGAGGTTCAGGATTTATCTCCAAGGCGAGAAATCGATTTTCATATATATATTTGGTAGACAATGCAAAGCCAATTGCATGACCCGTGCGCCACATGGCTCCAAGAGAAAGGAGGGAGCTTAGCAAGCAAGTAGGGGAGCTGCTTGAGAAAGGATTTATTAGGCGAAACATAACTGAATGGGGTGCTTCGGTGGTATTCGCAACTAAGGCGTACAGCTCGCTTCACATATGTGTGGATAGTCATGATGTTTTCCTCATTTCTTAATTATCGAAATGTCTACACGATACAATAGAGGTAGTTGAGCCGAACATGCATGAGGAAGTAGAGGTAGAAGGGAAGGAGACAATTAGACAGGATCCTACCCGTATACTTGGATCAGAGGTTAAGAAACTGTGCAACAGAGATGTTAGGTTAATAAAAGTGCAATCGAGAGAAGACAGCGAGGATGTGACTTGGGAGACTGAAGACAAAGATCACGCTTCATACCCGTTCCTTTTTTGGACTATGTATTAACTTTTTCAAAGCTTTTATTCGCACTTGCTTCTATCATCTGAGTATATCCTATCGATCGAATCTTTGACCTTTAGGTAGGAAATCCCATGATTGTAAACATGTGTTCGAGACATGTTATGTTTGATGAATGCAAGTGGACGCAAGTGGTTGCTCGCGGATGCTTATACACACACCTTTGCATATGTTCGTATAAGCATTAGAAAAATTTAAGGATAATGGATGCCTGTGATTGGTGGATGAGTAGATGGATGATGGATGGTAGGATACATTCTTCTTAACTTGGAGATTTCTGGGACGTAATCCTTTGAGTTGGAGAGAATGTAACACCCTGTATTTCAACTACACTAAAAAGGATAAATTAAAGAATTATTAATCTAATATTAAGAATTAAGTGAAACGGACTACGTCATCTCGGAATTCTGGTCGAGATAGACACCTGGTTTGCGTAAAACGGATAACGTATGAAGAAGTTATGAACAGTAGAAGGTTGACGATCAAAACATGGATAACTGGCGCACATAACAAGTGCACCAAGACATTTTTACACTGGCGCACCTGCCAAGTGCGCCCATAGTAGTTTTTCGGCTTCCAGACTCGACTGGCATATCAAGCAACTGCAAATGTTGAATCTAATGTGAGGGGTCTAAGTGCACAAATACGAGATATGCTAAGACACGAGGTTAGGCCCAACTTGTGGAAGAAGCCTGCCCGGACCCGACCGGCATATCCAGCATCCACAAGTTGTAGGCCTAATGCGGGAGGTCTAGCCCATTATAACCATAAATGGACATGGTAACGAATTGGAATACTTAACCTAGTTGAATCCATAGGGATTGTATGAACATTTTAACTTGAATAGGGGTTAAGTAAACTTAGTTGAAATAGCGGGTGGGTTAAGTAAATCTAGTGGCGGTGGGTAATATTTATATATATATACCCACAAACTTAACTTGTTTTATACTTTGGGGTTATGCAACTTTGTTAAGTAAACTTGCTTGGATCGGTGAGGGTTAAGTAAATCTTGTGGCGGTAGAGTAATATTTACATATATAGGCCCGACAACTTAACATGTTTTACATGTTGGACTATTAGGCATAATTAGTTGAAATCCTAGTAGTGGGGATGCAGGCCTAGGGAGAGCTTGTATCATCTTGTGTGTAGAACCCATTTCAGTCAGTAACCCAGAGCAGATATCAAACATGTACTCCGAACTCAAGCGCGATTTTTTTTGATTGTTTAATTTATTTTTGTAAATTGTTGATATATATATATATATATTATTAGAAAAAACAAGAAATTAATTAAATTAAAAATCATAATTTCTAATAAAGGTGGGTACCCAGTGCCAAAGGCTATCATGCTCAAGCGCTAGAGGACTTCCCAGGCAGTCTCCAATGTTCACTTAAATATCCATCCGTAGCTCCAAGCGCATTCCCCATGCGTTCAGCTTTATCATTTAAACATCTCGCTTAAATACCTCTTTCGGGTATTCCTTTTCAGCTTGTCGCAAACGTAACCATGGACTATGCTAAACTTCTGGTTTGTTTGTCATTTTCTATTTCACGTGAACATGTTTGACTAACATGCTTGAAATACTTTCCCTTTCCCTGTTGTTTATTATATTTTAGTCGCATGTTTAATTATAATGTCATCTATTTATAACCATCATTTTATGAAGGTATCATTATCACTCGATATTATATTGGTATATGTTTAATATGATACTAGGCACTGGTCTATCATTAGCATTATAAATGTAACGGCGTCACTCTGCTGCTATGCATTAGTTGGTTAGTAAGTTGTCTATTAATTTATGTTGAATTACTATATGTTTGCCTAATTATCGCAGGGGTATTATGTGTATTGGCATATGTTTTGTTCCTACTATTGTTAAAAGGCAACTGTATAAAATAAAACTAGGGTAATTAGTATAACTGACATAATTTTTTCCATTAAGCCAAAATGGCTTTATATTGTGCTTTCGTTTTTGCAAGATTAATTGCAAGAATTAACAAAGTGGACCGTATTCTAAACTTTAAAGCATGAAATTTACAAATATTGTTAGGTAAATTTTATTTTAATCCACGGTTTTAATTAGTTAATCTACCATTTTCCTTTAATAAGTTAATCAACAACTATTTTGTAAGTTAATCCATGAGTGGATCAACTTAAAGATTTCACCATATTATATAGCTAACAATCGATTTTGTGCTTCTTCTTTCACAATTCTGCATTATTTCACAATTATTTGTGTTGAATTGTCCCTCCCGTTTGATAAAGTAGTAACAAATAAATATGTGTTAAAAATAGAGTTGATAGCACTTGAATTCAGCAAAGAAGCAATCAATTAGATACAATTATTAGTTCACCAATTATCTCTGAACATGATCAAACATGATATGGTAGTAGATGATTATGAAAATAAAAACTAAGGTCAAGATTCCAGTAGAGGGGTTCGCATCAAATATTTTCAAATAGCTTAATATTTTGAAGATACATCACCAAATGCACCGGGTAACAACACTAAATAAGAACTAAAATCAAATTCAAGATCTACATATTAGACAAATAACAAGTAATTAAACAATACTAACAAATCAATAAAAAAGAAAATTGTATATTATAATTGTTTGAGAGTATAACTACTTAGGGGGTCTAGATAGTGAATGTTATCCAAACAGCGTATACTCCTATTACAATATTTGAATAAAATGATATTCTACTAATGTACAATTTTTTCAAGATTTCAGAAAATAGCTAACTACAATTATATGTGATAATGGTGATATTAAAAAAAAATTGTATACAATTAATCAACTTAAAAAAAAATTAAACAAACTAATTACTGTTATTACGTTGAATTATTCCGCTTAAGCTTGGATTTAGATGCTAGGATTCCAAAAATAAGAAGACGACGGAAAACACAAACAAGAAGACTGAGAAGAGGAGAAAATAAATACATCTTTTTTTATTTTATTTTTTATTTATTTTTTTCTTATTTTGTGGATACACTGATTAACATCTAAATTTTAGTAAAAATTAATGATCCTATAAAATATGGTGATTAACTTACTAATATTGTGGATTAGAATAAAAATTACCATATTGTTATTGTTGGATTTGAAAATAACACCTACTCTTTTTATGGGGATTCTTCAATCCTGTCATTTTCCAACTGTTAAAGAGGTTTCTTTAATACATAGTTATCGTGGAATACGATTTTGTTCACACCCAAAAAAGGGGTGTGAACAAAACTTCCACCCCTGATTGGTGGAAATCAGGGGGATCCATATGGGCCCCCCTGATTTCCACCAATCAGGGGTGGAAGTTTTGTTGACATCCCTTTTTGGGTGTCAACAAAATTGCACTCAGCTATCGTGAGATTGGACAAAATGTGTAATATAGTTAATATAAATATGTTTGGAGACACAGAAAACAATATTTTTTTTTGGTGATTAGAGAATTAGTATTTCTTCTGCAACAATGATTCCAGACAACCACAAAAAGAACATCATGTAGAAGAAATCTCAGACTAAGTAACAAATTATTTTCAAATGGGTCTGTTTTATTAATATGCCTTGAAATTTAAGCCATTGAATACGAGCTTCTGCTAATTAACATACCTTGAAATTTATTTGGATCCATACGTTAGCTTCTACTAATTAATCTCATACGCAGTAATACTCTAATTCAGTTTAATTTTGTAAATCATTTAAAATATTGTTTGTGCGTCCTTGTTTGATCAATTTTAAATTATAATCTTTTAACTGTACAACTTTTAAAGGAAATTGAACTCTGGACTGGATAATATTTATTCATAATTTTGATTAATTTTTAAGTATTTTCAATGTTTTTTTGGTAGAAATTATCAGAGAATTTATATACAATAAATTAGTTTGCCATTGATACTGTAGCATAGATTTCAGCAATAATTTAGAGATTTCAGTCTGAAGAGACATAATAACTCCATCTAAAATGAAGATGATTAGCTCAATTTTTGGTTTAGTGCCACATCAAGCGTCTATAAACCCCACTTTATAACATCTATTAATATTTGAGAAGCTTTAGTAGTCAATAGGTGGAGAATTAGATAATAAAGGTGAATGTAGCTGATAACAGATTGACGGCTTGCACTCGTCGGACAAGATAAGATGAAATTATTATGGAAAAAAAATAACGATAAGAATATAATGTACCATATAGAAAGAGACCCTGGTTAAATCATCAAAAGAAAATCTTTGATCAAACCATGTTTTTAATCTTTCGAATTTGAAGCCGATTTATGTAGATGAACTAATTGTTTCTAAACTTATAACACCTTTAACATTACTACATTTCAAATTAATGGTTAAAATAACTATTTTAATCACCATTGATACTGGTTTATAGTTTTGAAAGGGCTGGCCTTAATTATTATTACTTTAAGTGTATCACATGATAAGGATACAAATATCTGAAATTCACTTCAAAATATGTGGACACAAACAACATGATTGAAGTAGGAATATATAAAAAAATGAAGAAATATGTGTTAAAAGATTAAAAAAAGAAAAAGAAAAAAAAAACTCTTTCTTTCTTATCTTCGGTTGTTTTAAGCAGTATATAAAGCTTTCAGATGGTCAAAAAGGATTATTCTGATGAGCCAAAAGGTTGTGAATGATAAGACTGCAAACCTTGATATCCAAGATGCAACCTCTAACTATTGCAGTTATTTGTATTTGCATATGTTGGCTGCTTTTTATTTGGTAATTAGGTGAGGTTATTAGACATCCATGCAAATGTCTTTTGCATCTGATCTCATGAAACTGGAATGTTTTGTATACATGTATCGTTTTATAAAGTGTTTGCCAGTGTATGAAATAAATTTGAAACCAAAAACAGTTAGCAGCGCTTACCTTCTTACAGTGTGCATGTAGATAGGTTACCCACAGTACACGAATGCAAGTCCAAAAACTATATTATCCATTGTTCTCGTCTATCGTTCCTACTATTAGCTTAAATGAAACTTCTCAGTCTATGGTCTTGGTGAATTGGAAGCTGTTCTTAGCAAAAAAGCATTTAGAAGTAGTTGCTTTATCCAGCATATTTCAACCAGCAAAAATATTGTGTTTTTGGAGTTCTGGACCTAAATGTATTTGATGTACTCAGAATACTCTTCCACTTTTAAGTACAGAAAGAAAATTTTTTTAACTCAACTTTCTTTCTTTCATTCTATAACGATTTCAGTTTCTCCATTAAATTTCAGATCGTAAAATTATAAATTATCTCTTGGTAACCAAATTCTGATACCATGAACACTATAAAATTGATACCTAAAATCTGATATTTTGTCCTTTAGAATAAAATTTCAGCAGGCCGTCCTTACGACTGAAAAACCCGTAATTTTGTCCTTGACACTATTTTCCTGTAAATATTATTTAGTTATTTGATTAATAAGTTCTGTCTACTAACCCTCTTTGGTTAATATTGTTTATTAATATATATTTTGAAATATAATATCGTGTGAAGATTTCTTGCAAAATTTAAATTATTTCTAGGATACAGTAGAATTGAAATGGAACTGGTGCTAACTTTAATTGACTAGTTCTTAGTTTGAGTAGTTCTTAATTGAATCATTCTGTTTTTATCTTTAGTTGTGATAAGTCTGATGGACAATCCGTGGGATGTATGCTCTTATGACAGTTCACTAGATATCATGAAATATGAATGATACAAAGTTTTGGATAATAGTGGTACATTCCAAATTTTAAGATGCAACAGTACCCCATGTACTTCCTCCATTGAATGAATCCTCAGATGCTTGATACAAAGTTTTCCCTGTAACTCTTTCATAATGTCTATTGTTACATTCTTCAAATTTACGCTAGACACTTGTGGGATAGTTTAACAGTGTTTTCTTTTGAAGGTATTTTATTTCTTGTTATATGACACTCCAACTAAGATTTTAACTACGTTTGAATTTGTTATTCATCTTCTTATACATTTAATCATTTGTGTTTTATTGTTAATTTTGAGACATGTATTCTTTATTTGGTACTAGTATTAATCTGAAACATGATATTGAAAATATCATTTTTTATTTATTTATTTATTTATTTATTTTGTGTGTGTGTGTGTGTGTGTGTGTGTGTGTGTGTGTGTGTGTATGTGTGTGTGTGTGTGTGTGTGTTACAATTAGTAGTCTTTCTAGCATTAGATCAATGTGAGATCATTACTTATTTGAGTCAATTTGCTTTTATTTATTTGTATTGCAAATAAATTGTGCATTTTATTTACTTTATAAGATTGTTGCATGTGTATACATCTTAATGTACTTGCATAATAGATCAAATTTACAGCGGAGGGGAAATTTCGCCAAAACAATTTGTTTTAACAAATCAAAATTTTATCGGCATGCAATCAAACAACTTCTCAAGAATTCAATAGTCAACATCCAACATCCTATGTTCTGATATTCAAACAAACTAAGCCTGAGATTATGTAAAACATTTTAAATTCACAGCTTACTCACACTCAGCTATTATGTTAATACAATTTTTTTGATGTAAATTGTGTTAATTACTCTGACAACTAAACCTTTCATATATATTCTCTTAGGAAATACCAATGGATCAGAAGAAAGGTAAAGAAACACAAACTCACTCAAATTCTCCAAGAAGTTTATCATGCACAAATGCTTTGATGCTCTATGGTATTGCTATTCTCCATGGCACATCAGTTGCAACAATATTACAGATATGGAGATTTCAACACCTGCTTTGCAAAATGGGGTGCTCTTCTTGACTGTTTGAGCCTCAAAACAAAAAGGGCGTCCATTGTTCAAGAAGTTCTAAAAGAGCAAGAAAAGGCCAAGCCTCATATTTGGACTTATCGAATGGTTGAAGAAGCCTCTGAAAACAGGTGGAGAATGTATCATCGTTTCTACAAGCCATAGCCACCTTATCCTTCAAAAGAAGCTTAATTTATTCATTATACCGCAAGCATTTCTTTTCTTTTATTGTATTGACTATGGCCTTTCATTAAAAGTATTGTCATTCTGGGTTGACATGCTATTATTAATGCATTAATGATTTTAAGGATGAATTATAAGTCTTTACAATAATGAATTCTTCTGAAAACATGTATTTTACATGGCTGGTGAAATTTTGTTATTGTAGTAGCGTTGTGCTTTGTCCAGTCGAGCTTTCTTTTGGGTAAAATTTTTGCTTATTGAGTTGTTATGTTCGCCTTATTTTTAGTCATTATTTTTTGAGTTATCATTTTATTATTCACAGTGATGGCTTTACGAATGAATTATAAGTAAATAAACAAAAGAATTTTGTTAGTACACAAACATTTTGGTCAGATCTATCCAATCAATTTTATAATGATCTTATGCACGTAGTTTGTCAGCGAGCAAACTGCATGATCAGAAAAGTTTTCCGGCAAACTCATCAATATCTTCATCCAGACAAGAATTTAATGCGGCATAAGAACCAAGATTTTTCATTTCGGAACTGCTTCTTCCAAGATGCAAAGCCATCTTCATCCTGAACAAGTCCCCATCTTCCCTTTTATCCAATTCATCCTCTCCTAAATTCCTTTCAATCTGCTCTTCCAAATTCCTATAGTACCCAGCACTGTTTCTAAACAGCTCAAACACCATCCCAATTTGACCTCCATGCTCCATTGTGTTCACCACAGTCGCAAGCGCTCCACCCACAGTCGCAAACAACACAGGCCAAGACGACCCGTTTGATATTTGGGATGACCCGATAGCAGCAAGACCCGCTAGCAATGGACCCGCTATCGCCATTGCTCTATTGATCTTCACAGCTAGCTCGCCACATTCTACATACTGCACCTCATCTTTAGCTTTCATCACTCTAAGCGCTCCTCTCATTTCATCTTCTACCTCTTTGCTCCATCCATTTATATTGTTTGTTCTACTCACTTCTTGAGGTTTCTTTTGTTCTGGCTGTGTCCACCATTTTGCAGGTTCGACCTTTTTAGGAAACTTTTCGAGTAGCGGAAGCAGAGGAAGAGGATACGCTCTGTCGATTGCTGTAACTTTTCCCAAATACTCTTCTACATCGAGTTCGGTAAAAGAGCCCAAAGATATGGTAGTACGAATAGAACTTTCTAACTGTCTGAATAGCTGGGTTGCTTTTCTTTGCTCTTGTGCAAGTTGGGAAGGTTGCAGTTTGTTAATTAGCAGCATCATGGCTGCAGCCGAGCCAAATAGAAGAGCTGAGGATGCATTGAGTGCATGGTTAGAAGAATCTAATGATGAAAGACCCGCCATTGCGGTTGCAGTTAGCGTGATGGAGTTGATGGATGTGAGAAAAAGTGCATTCCAGTCGTTTCTTTGATGTCCGATAATCGAATGCATCTCTGCTCTATCTGCTACTGCCTCTACGATCGTGTAAAGCTTTGCTAGTATCAGCTTCTCGTTATCTCTTTTCGAGAAGCTGCTCACTGTTTCATCTCTGATACCTTGATTTAATGTTAGTTTTTCAACCTTCATAATTGCCGGAATGCTCGCCATAATTGGTATTTGATTCTTTTTTGGGCTGTTCGGAGCTTGCAGAGTTGCTTGACAACATCTGTTTTTGTAGTATCGTCTGGATGATAGCGATGATTTTATGTATAAGCTTTGTAAATTTAGCGTAGCCATGGAAGTTTTGAAGTTGATTTGATTTGAATTTGTTGACAAACTCACTGTGTTATTGGTTACAGAAATGTTGATATTATAGTTTGTATTGAAGAAGATATAGAATGGATGGTAATTTGAGCTATATATAATAATATGGGAGGAGGAGAACGATAGCAGATTAGCAGTTGAGCTTTGAATGAAATTAACTGTTGACGAACTTAGTTTATGGTTCGAAATTTCAATTAGTCTTACGTATGAATTGGTCAGGAATGGACGTTCATTGGTATGTAAGTTTGAGGTATATTAGACCGTATCAATGGATGAATACAATTCGTTTGAAGTCAAACATATGCTATTTTATATGTAAAATAGAACATACAATTATAATAGTGCTACTTTCAGACTATAATAGCATTAGCTGTTAGTACATGTTTAACTATCATCTTATATTAATACATTTTTTTTTGTGCTAATTTTTTCATGCGTGTCAACTACTTTGAAACCCTCCAAATACTAGTAAGTAACGCTTATTAGGTGGCAATAAAGGAATTTACAATCATATATGATGCTGTATAGGTTGAATTGTTCGTTCAGAGTACTACTTGCACCAGGCCAACTTTCATATTATTATACAACTGGTAATTAGTGCAAAATATAAATCGATAGCCAAGGTTAACAAAAAGAATAGAAACTGAGTTCTCTCCAAGAATTTCCTTGCAGTCATGGCTGCTAACAAACCACTCCAAAATCCAATTATCGAGGATAATCCCATCCTTAAAAAGGGATCTTCTTCATCTCCTACATCCATTCCCTCCTCTAATGCACCTCTCCCTCCTGACCTCTTGAATGAAGAGAATGGTTTCACCAAGGTGATTAATCGCAAGAAAAGGGCTAAACCTTTCTTGAGTTTCAATTCTTCTGCTCATGTTAATAAAGGGGCCGGAAAGACTGGGGATCATTCCTCCAAAACTCGACAGAAACCATTCCCACCCTCAAATGGTGCCCGTTTTCAACGCAGAAATTCGATTAGGCAGCCGCAAGAACCTAAACAGCCTCCAAGATTCAATCCTGTTAAAGAAACAGAGATCTCGTCTTGGGCAGATATGGTTAAAAAAGGGGGCCAAGAATCGAATTTTGACTTAGATTACATTGAACCAGTGGAAACATTGCGAGAGGAGAAGATAGTAGTTGTATTAGAGGAAGCTAGTGCAAGAACAGAGGGAAAATGGGGGCTCTCCATCATAGCATATGTTTTCGGAAAAAGACCACCATATCACTATTTTAAAACCTTCGTGGTTCGCACATGGAATCCAACAGGTTACTTCGAAATATTCACTCGCGAAAACGGATTCTTCATAATTCGATTCACGAATGCGGATGACTGCGAAAAACTTCTAAAAGGAGAACCATTTTTTATCAATGAAAAACTGATCATCCTAAAAAGATGGACCAAGAAAATTATTCTTGATGAAGATTTACTAAGCAATATGCCAATATGGATTAAACTTCCAGAATTGAATCTGAGATTATGGGACAAAGAAATATTCAGTGCAATAGCGATTTTAGTGGGGGTTCCTATCAAGATGGACGATCAAACAGCTAAAGAAACGCGACTTAGTTATGCGAGAATTTAGTGGAGATCAAAGCGGATGCAGAGCTACCCAACGAGGCTTCCATTTACATGCATGACGGGGAGTGTATCTCTCAGCAAATCATATACGAATCTATCCCCGATCGACGCAAGATTTGCAACTGCTTCGGGCATTCTACCAATGATTGTGTTCTCAGCACAGAAAACATAAATAATGCTGCAGATCTTGCTCTGAATTCGGATCCTAACAATCAAGAAATCATTTCTGAAGATACTACTAACGCTATTTCAGAATCAGACATCCCCCCATCATGCATTGCCGAAGATTCTATGAATTTGGATGTGCCAATTTCTAACTTTTCTGAAAAAGGTAACTCTGCACTGATTCAGTCTCCTATTCCTCGCTCTGGGCCTACTGATCTCGTGAAGATTATGCAGACCGCTTCTGCTCTTTTCAAAACTAATGGGTCTTCATCGCCATCAGTTCTGAAAGAGCCTCTCAATTTGAGCACCATCAATAATTCAACATCGGAAGTGGGATCAGAATCACAGGTCATTGAACCCCCCACCCACATGGAGGATTCAAGTTTTATTACATTAACAGATAATTCAAAAGATTTAAATAAAAAACTGGGAACTTGTGCTGATCTTCTTGCGGCAGATCCGATTTACACTGTTAGCTCTCATGTATCTGAAGGGCTTGCGCCAAAGAGGGCTTCTTCTACCACTGAAGCAGACATTCAAAAAGCCATTAGAAACACGCTGTCCTCCCCCAAAATCTGCTGTAACAGTGAAAAAAATAAAAATATCCAGAACTAGAAGCCTTTCAGATATAACACTAGCATAAGATAATGAAGATATTACTGACATGGAATTCAGAAAGAAATATATTGAAAAAAACAGTAAATGGGCAAAGCAGCTTAAGGTTACAGATTGCAAAAGCTTCAAGAAAAGCGGCAAGCAATTAGACATCAAAGTGGATTGCAACAAAGACAGTGGTGCACTGTAGATGTAGAGTATCCTTGGTATTGTATCCTATCTTATTATTTTATTATATGGATATTATAGCCTGGAACATAAGGGGGCTTAACTCCCCTGAAAGACAATTAGATCTTTCTGATTTTTTGCTCAAGTACAAACCAACTATTATTGGTATACTTGAGCATAAGCTCAATGATCAAAAAATTTCTGACTTACATGCCAGAAGGCTTACTAACTGGAATATCATTAATAATAACTTAATGGGAGGAAATGGTAGAATTATGGTTTTGCACAATCCTACTATTTGGTCTCTCATTAATTATTTTATTGATTTCAGTACATTCATTGCATTTTCAAAAATAAAGGAGGGCTGTCTCTCAAAATCACTTTCATTTATGCATCTAATTTTGAGGCTGACAGAAACTCTTTATGGAATTGCATTGATCTTTTTAATAGTGCTATTGATAATCCTTGGATTTTAATAGGGGATTTCAACACTATATTTCACTATTCTAAGAAAAAGGAGGTAATCCTATTCCTTTTAATAAGATGGAAAAGGCTAATAATTTTATTTTAAAAACTAGTCTTATAGAACCCCTAATCCAGGGGAATAAATACACTTGGAAGTCAGGGGCTAGTAGAAATATACACTGCAAGCTTGACAGTGTTTTATTTAACCAGTTTTTCATTAACCTTTTCCCGAAAGTACAGTGTTGTACACTACCTCAAAATTCTAGTGACCATACCCATATTCGTGTTTCCTTTCCTACTACCATAAGGGGTAACAATAATAGCCCCTTCATATTTATTAATGGATGGGTCCATGAAGACAACTATAAGGATATTACCAGTAATAGTTTTATTAACAATTTGTATGGCACTGCACAATACAAATTTAATAAAACTTTACAGATAGTTAAGCGCAAGCTTACGTCCTGGAATATCAATAGGAACAAGAGTGATATTAAAAAAAAATCAGAAATGAGTGTGAGAAGTTGCAGAATGACCCTGATAATAACTGCTCAGACTATCAAATGGCTGAATCATTTTGTAATGCTCAGGCCAATCTAGTTAAAGCTCTGCACATTAACTCAATTAATCTTAAGCAAAAAGCCAAGGTTGATTGGTTAACTAATGGGGATGAAGCAAGTAATTTTTTTTATGCTAGAATGTCAAATAGGAAAAATAGGAACGACATTGGGAAAATTATTGACAGAAATAGTAAAGTAATTAATGAAGCCTCCCATATTGAAAAGGAGGCTCTGAATTACTTCAATTCTTTATTTAACACCACGCAGTATCACAATAATTTTCCCAGCATTGTTCTTAAATATACTGTTAATTTTAGCAGTACAGACATTTTACTTTCCCTCATTAGAGTAAAGGATGTTAAATATGTTATATTTAATGCTAGCAATGATAAAAGCCCTGGGCCAGATGGGTTTGGGGCTAAGTTTTATAAAACACATTGGTCTGAGATGCATAATTTGTTATATGATTCCATTGTTGAATTTTTTAATTCTGGGTCTCTATTGAAAAACACTAACCACACTTTTATTACTCTTATTCCTAAAGTGGAATCCCCCCTTGGGTTGGATGATTACAGGCCTATTTCATGTTGCAACTTCATCTACAAAATCATCTCCACTATTCTTTGTAATAGATTAAAGTGTTTCCTTATATTTTTAATCTCTGAAAATCGGAGTGCTTTTATCCTTGGGAGACTTAACTCTGAAAATACTTTACTTGCACATGAGCTCATTAGAGATTTTAATAGGAAGAACAAGAACCTTATGTGTATTAAAATTGATTTACATAAGGCTTTTGATAAAATTAATACAGATTTCATTATTTATATGCTCATGCAAATGGGTTTCAATGAGAAATTATATGCTTTAATTAAAGAGTGTATCACTAGTGTAACATATTTTGTTATGATCAATGGTTCCCCAAAAGGTTTTATCCATAGCAACAAAGGTATTGGACAAGGGGACCCTTTGCCCCCTTATCTTTTCTCAGTAGTTATGGAATATATTTCATTGCAAATGGAAACAGAACTGACAAGGGGAGACACCATTCCTATTAACAGAAAAATACCACACATCACTCATCTTCTTTATGCAGATGATATGCTTCTCTTTTTAAAAGCTGACAGGATTAATGCAATCACTATTAAGAGAATCCTTTATAATATGGAGACCTATATTGGCCTCTCTGTTAATATGGATAAAAGCAAGATTTATTTTTAGCAAAGAGGCTATGCTTAAGGATGATATTATAAAAATTTTGAATTTTAAAGAAGGTTCTCTTCCTGTTAAATATCTTGGCCTTCCACTTAGGATCAATCAAGTTAAAGACAGGGACTGTACCAGACTAATTGACATTATTCATAATAAACTAAAAGGTTGGTCCAATAAATTCCTCACTTTAGCAGGAAGAGTGGAACTTACACACACAGTCATCACTGCAGTCATTATGTACTGGGTCCAAACTCACAGTATCCCCAATAGTGTTATTCATAATATTGAAAAGTTGTGTGCTAACTTCATTTGGAGAGGTAAGTATCATAAAATTGCTTGGGATAAGGTGTGTAAACCCAAAATTTATGGTGGTTTAGGCCTCAGAAATATTAAAGACCTGACTGATGTTTGTAAGTTTAAACTTTTCTGGAAATTTTTAGACGGTAAGTCTCTTTGGGCCAGATGGATGAAAGCTAGATATCTCAATAATAAAAATTTCTGGATTACCAGGAAAGAGAATCATCATTCATTTGTGTGGAAGAATATTCTTGATTGCAGAAGTAGATGTAAAAAATTTATTGAAAGAAAATTGAAAGATGGTAGTCAAACTAGTACTTGGTTTGACGCTTGGATTCGTGGTAACTCTCTCATTGACTTGCTGGGCTGGAACAACTTATATTTATTAGGATGGGTTTCAGATAAGGTTCGAAATATTGTTTTAAATAACAGTTGGAGCTTTCAAAATAGTTCTGCTGCTGCTATCTTTAAAAATGCTATACAGTATATTTGTATTGATCAAAATAGTCCAAGGGATTCATGGGAATGGAAATTTTTCTCAAAAGGTAAATTTTCTTTCAAAAAAACATGGGAATTTCTTAGAGGAGATGAAATAGAAGTGGAATGGCACAAGGTGATTTGGTGCAAATCTAATTGCCCCAAAATGGCCCGTTGTGCTTTCTTTGCTTTGCAAAATAAACTCCCAACTAGAGACAGGTGTTGCAAATGGAACCCTAACTCTGATAAACATTGTTTATTTTGCAAGTTTGATATTGAAAGCTCCAACCATTTGTTTTTTGACTGCCCTTTCTCTCAGTACATTTGGTTTAACATCAAATGTACTTTAGGGTTTAATCACTCTATCCCTACCCTAGATATTTGGAGTAGCATAGAATATATTTTAAAATCTTTGAAACCCAAATCCTTTTTATTTAAGAAAGCATGCATTATGTTAACAGTTGTTGTCTTTTATATTTGGAAAGAGAGGAATCAAAGACTGCACACTAACAAAGTTACTAGTGGTTCCCAGCTTTTGAATTGTATTTTATCTGACAGCCAGATTATTATGAAAAAAGCTAATTTGCACAATCATGATAACATTCACAATCAGTCTAATAAAGATGCTAGCATAGATAATCAAGTTGAAGATTTCATACTCAATTGCAAGCTCAACCATAAAAGGCATGTCCTCCATGATGCTGGTAGTAAAAATTAAGCTGGGACTACTGGCATCCTTCCTGGAGGCAGCTCCACTCATCTCTACAATGATGCTAACTGCAAGGGAAGTATACAGAATTACTGATCTAATTACAGTTTTATAAACTCTAAGTGGAATAGTAATCTAGGTCACTTACCTATTACAGAGATTAGGGATCATATACCCTCCAACAGTGATCCTGTTAGCCTAAAGAGGATTGATATCAGACTCATTGTTAATCCTCATGGTTTTTCTGACACAAACTCAGAATATAGAGACAAATAAGATCATTCTGGCGTCCTTCCTGGTGGCTGCTATCCCAATCTTTGCAACAATCTGAATACAAAGGGAAGTAAACAGGATAGTAATAATAATAGTGCATTTTTTGTTAATAAAATGGATACTTATGTTAATTCCTTACATGCTACAAAGAAGGGGATTCATAACCAGACCAGCAGTGATCCAAATCTATCTGTTTCTCTAAACAAGAAAGATGGGAATTACTCGCATCAGTTTCTACTTAGTATAGGTAGAAATCATTACAAAAGCAAGCTAAATGGCAAGATTTATCACTTATCTTGCTGGAGTAATGGAGAAAGCACTGGATCTAGAGAAGAAGAGGAAGCTCGAAGCTCATATAGACACAGAAGTGGATACGAAAGCATTATAAGCACCAGAGACTTCAAATTTGACGATAGGATGGTGATTGTAGCTGAAACTTGGATTAGAGACGTCTCCTTGAATCCAAGCATCTCAGAGGAGACCAACAAGTGTGAAGACTTTGTCTGGAACCCACCATGAAGAATTGCTTAGCCAATCTATTGGGAGTTTTTATCCTTTTCATCCGCCATTGACAGAAGCTTCGTGTTTTGATTGTCTGGCGGCTAGGGTTTGTGTTGTTAGAGTGGATGGGTGTGTTGTTATTTGATCAGGGTGATTCGGATTATCGTGTTTGTTTTACCCGATTGGATACTGGGCCTTGGGCCAAACTTTTTTTTATTTTACCTCATTCAAAAAAAAAACTTTCATATTATATATTAACAATCTGTTGGAATTTCTATCAAAGTGTAAATGAAATATAATAACTTCACATCGCTAAAACAAAAGGTTATATCAAATGATATAAATAAGTTCCCTATGAAGGGGTTGGGTCGTTGAGGCATCCAAATGATTGCTTCATTGTGAGAAGGGAGGTCATGCTTCATCACCACACAAGCGTGCGCCGCCAATGAACCGGGCTTGGGGTCTAATGTGACCTTATTTTTACTGGCCTGTTTTTTAACAGTTTCGGGCTCCGGGCATAAACTGGGCTTTAATTCATACAGAAGCGGGCGTTGGTTTTGAACGGGTGCGAGCCGTTAATAACTGCAGTGAAATGCAGAAATGTGCAATAGTGAACGAAGGGGTACAGACGCGATTATATGAAAAGGTACAGGCGCGATCGTTCGAAAGAGATGCGGATCAACTATAAATAAAGAGGAAAACTGATCACTTTCCTCATTCAATTCCAGTCTGAATATTCCTTTTCTCGATCCCTTTTTTTAAACTATAATATAAATAAAGGGGGAATCTAGCCATCCTCCAATGGCTCACAAACACAGTTACTACAAAATGCAGAGACCGTGCATACACACAAACATAAGGTACATAACAACAACAAATCTAAAAAAACAGAAAAATAATAGCTGGCACAAAGCACAAAGTATCACAAGAAAGTAACCGAGGCAGATGAATCCACAGCTGAAATGACACCATACACCAGGCGATGCTGAAAAATCATAGACTCCACTCTCGACAAACATGGAGTCAGAACAACAAATGTGCCCTCTAAAGAAGCCGGATGTCACATGCCGTAAAGTCCAACCAAGCTCTCTGAGTGCTCTATCTCAGTAACTCGAAAATGTCCATCCGCCAGTGTAACACTCCGCATTTTTAACTCAAGATAATAAAATAAGAATAACTTAATTAAATATTCAGAATTAAGTGAAACGGACTACGCCATTGCGTTCCTCTTGGAATTATGGTCAAAATATACACCTGGTTTGCGTAAAACGGACACTGTATGAAGAAATTATTAAGGTTTGAAGTTTGTGCATGCATAAGAAGAGTATATATGAATAAAATAAGCATTCAAAATAGTTCAAATTCACGCGGAAAAAGGGGAGAGGGAAAATTCCCGCCTAGGGGTGTCGACCCCATCAAGGGGGTGTCGACCCCTTGATCGACCCCATAAGGGGGTGTTGACCCATGGGTCGGCCCCATAAAGGGGGGTCGACCCCCCTATGGCAGATCTTGGGAGATTATTTATGCGCGAACGTGAACTATTTCTTTTAACAAATACATTGTTGAACACTTATAAATAAGCCTGTAGAGCCTACCCTAAGTCTCATATTTCCGAGACAACGGAAAAGCTCTGCCATTCCTTTCCCTCCTCAAATCTATTCATAAAATTAAGATTATTAATTTAAGAAAAATTCTGAATCCAGATCTGAAGGAAAGGAATGCATGGTTGTAAATGGGTGTTCAGATCTCTTATCGAAGCGAGGTAATTCCTAGATCTGGTCTATTTTCCATTATCTTCTCTTTCTTCTTTTTATTTCTTTCTTTTAGTAAAAATTATGAATCCATGGTTGTTAGGATCTGAATCCAATTAGGGGAAAAACCATGGAATGATAGATCTGGACCAGATCCAGGATTTGGAAAGCATCTGAGGTGAGTGGATTTAAGTTATATCATTTTAGATAATGATATATTATCGTTTAACATTCCCCGTTATTGTACAATGTGAATTGGCTAAAATAATTAAAAGTATTGAAATGTTATTATGACATGTTTAAATATGATATGTTGAAATGTTTAAACATATGTTAAAGGGATTAAAGTGATGAATATGACATGTGGGAATGCTAATATGCTAAGATATAAATATATTGGAAAAAGTTGCCAAATTATGCATAGCAATTACTGTTATTTCAATTCCATGTTAACTTGTGACATTTGTGTACCTGGACCAATTAACGGTAAAAATTGAGAAAAATTACATGATTTGGCAATCACATGTTATTGTTAAATTTGAACAATTATCTGATTAATTGATTACACGATGGAATAGAATTGATTATATGTTAGAAAGAACGTATGACATAAAATAGGCTTAATATGATAACATGTAAAATATAAATTACAGTGGAATTTTGAAAGGATAGACATGCCTAGATTATATAGAAGATTTATAGTAAATAAGAAACTGTAACCACACATAGACACTAGGTTAGAATACACTTGTGGTAGAAGTCTGCCCGGAACCGCCCGGCATGTCCAACATCCACAAGTGGTAAATCTAATGTGAGGTGTCTAAGTGCATAAATAAAACATGTAACGGTGCCAAGACACGAGGTTAAGTCAACTTGTGGAAGAAGTCTGCCCGGAACCGCCCGGGAAATCCAGCATCCACAAGTGTAGGCTTAATGTGAGAGGTCTAGTACATAAACATATATATAAATATATGTAAATGGCAGGACTGATAAACATTATTAAATGTAATTAATGGAAATAAGCGGAATTGAAAGAAAGATACAATAGTAAAAAGGAATGGAATGAACGAGGAATGATAATAACCTATTATAAATAAATTACATTAATAAGAATGTTGTACAATAGGTAGACTTGTCCTAGGGACAAGTGAAGATTATAACTTAGGTTATAATAAACTAGTAAGGATATGAGATAACTGGTAAAATGAGATAAGTGGCACTTAATTTTAAATTAAGAAATCAGTAAATAGGGAAAACTAAAACCAGTTGTTTGTAATAAGAAGAGAAAAGGAGGAAAGTTTATGTAATGTAAGAAGTTGTACTTAATTATAAATTAAGTAATCTGTAAACTTGGAAGTATGAAATATGCTGATAAGATAAGAATAACACGTTTAGACTTGACCTAGAGACAAGTGGAAATTATAACTTAGGTTATAATAAACGATAAAGGGAACATAATAACTTATGTAAGGGGATAAGTTGTACTTAATTGTAAATTAAGTTATTTACAAGAACCAGAATCTGAATCTACGGATGAGGACAACATAAGTTATATTATGGAAAGAGAAACTTATTAGTGGACCTTAGTTAAGAGAACTAAGTTAATAAGTAAATAATGATAAGTTGTAGTGACGATGTAAAATGGAATTATGATTAAATGAGAAAGAATGAGGAAAATTACGAAATGAAATAAGTTATATTTACTCATAAATAGTGACTGACATATTAAAAAGAAAACATGTGAACTGAGATATAAATAATTACATATTAAGTAGAACATGTTATTGTAATGGTGAAATCAAACAAGAATATAAAGGGATTATGGATTACAGACCTTGGATCACAATCTAGAAAATAACATGTTGTGGGCATATTAATAAACTTAAAGGGGTTAAATAATATGACTGAAATTAATAAGCAAGAGAAACTTGGTTACTTGAATAAGAAGTTAATGTGAACGGGGACAACCAAGTTAAATGGAAACCTGGTGAGGTAAAGCAAGCGCGTAAAAGAATGTTTATACATAGGGTCTAATGACACATTAAAATGAGGCGCTTGGACCACTCTGTATGTTTGAGGTGAATAACCCAACGGGGTAGATCGTCGTGGTGTCATAAGGCACGAGGAGAGTGCACGTTCAACTGATTATTCTGTCGGCTCCGAATGACTGGAAGGGGAAGCACGTGGCTTCCTGAGATACGTAAGGTGCTCCTGGTAGTCCTCTGTGTGGTGGCAGATGTTTAGGTTGCGCTCGCAGAGGTTGGGTCTGCGCATAACTACTAGGTGGGTGGGCCTTGGCTGCAAAAGTAGATTTGCAGTCAGAATGCTGTGACGTGGTGACATTAGGGTGATTCGGCGGTCACCTTAAAGGGGAGTCAGAGGTCAGGACCAACAGAGATAATAGATCGTCGGGTACCCGTCATCGGCTGCCAGTGGGATGCGGAAAGACTAAAGCTAAAATCAATAGACCATTCACCTTTCACTATCGAGGTACGGTGGTTGAGGGAAGATGCTAACTAGATGTTTAGATTGTTTGTTAGGAGCAAGTCGTTTAACTCTTGTTGTCTTTACTAGTTGAGGGAGGGACCTAGGTGGGGCCATAGCCACCATGAAAAACAGACCCTAAGAATATCTGTATTTTGAGGCTCTTAAAGACGGGCCTGTACAGATATGGAAAAGCTCTCGACCAAGTTCTGTGTTTCTTGTATAGCCCTGCCATGGAACTCGGTGCACATTATGTGCAGTTAAGGCATCGAATATGATTGACGATACGTACATGGGACAGTCTAGATACACGCATGTCGGCTCTGGGTGGTGTATCGTAGACTTGAGGGCATTACTTCGGTATGAAATCTGATTCGATTGATGGTGGCAGTCCATACGTTTACGTAGTGTAGTAATGACAGATATATGTGGAACGTAACATTGTTATATATAGATCCGTACGTCACTCCAACATAGGACGTGGGACTGCGCACATTTCTGTGGCATTACAGTGGAGACCTTGCGAGTGGGGTACCATGGGGTGTACCTTAATATTGGGGGTAGCTACATATATACTGTATTATGTTAATCCATTGGGAAGTAAATGGGTACGACGTGTGTGCCTTGAGTGTTGTCAACCCAAGTAACCTATAATAAATAAGAAAATGGGATTGAACGGTATTTGTAGGCTTATCTAAAATGCATAGTTTAAATCCAGTCACCAAAACTTGTGTTCTGACCCCCTCCTCATAACATGCTCCCAGGTTAGATATGTGGCATAGACATGATAGCTTTGGATACTAGTTAGGCAGTATTATTAATACGGTAAGGCTATGTTTTGATTACATTATATTTTATCCATTCTGTTGTGAGATATTTTCTGAGCTCTGACATATTTTATGTATCTTTCTTTTCTGCAGGATACCAGAGCAAACCAACATGAGTTTCGATAGATTGGAATTTTGAAAAAAAAATCGTTATGTCGGAATTCGGATTGTTACAGTCAGACAGCTCCTTCTGCCATAAAGAATACCTGATCCTGACGAAATCCAAAACCTAAAAATCCAGGTCCTGCAACACTAGAAAACAATATAAGATAAAAGGAGGGGGTGGAGGGAAGAGTGTAAGGTGTGGAAACACCATGGAATCGCCTCCTAACAAAGGATTCAACCGATTCCTGGCCTTGGAGTAGTCGGTACCTAAGAAATAACAAAGGTACCTGCTAATCTCCTCAAACTGGGACGAATAACTCCCTTGAAAGGCTTTCCCCGGAAAGCTAGGAAAACATCAATCTTTACTCTCCGAATGATGGCAGGAGGATCAATAAACACAGGAGGATCAATAGACACATCGTCGAATATTGCTTTATTCCGCGAGCACCAGATATGCCAACATATAAGATAAGGGAACAGACGAAACAAAATTGAGCGAACGGATTTACCTGAGATGTCGGTCCACCAGAATCTCAGTAAATCTAAGAGCGAAAACGCATTCCCTCGACAACCTACCAAATTCCTGAAGTAATTCTAGACCGCATTGTGAAACACCCCACCTCCGTTAGGGTTACTCTCAAAGGGAATGCCCTAATTTTGGTGGAGGTTTATAAGTATAAGTCACAGATACACAAGACATATATAAATACACATATTTTTGAATAGCGGAAAACAACAGCAATTTTTATTTCAACAAAATACGTGTTACACAAACCATGTCATAATTGTCTTACAATATTTCCAAAAACATTACATTTTCATAACTGTCTTGATTTCATTATTTAAAGAAGCATAAAAACATAAGTAAACTGCATATGTCCCATAATTGCTCTCCAAAGCCATAGTCCAAAACGAAAGAGATCCAAGCAATACATTCTTTCTCTTCAAGCTGGATGTAAAAACTGGTCAAGCTGTGGTATTCCCTCCCTGTGGACCTTGGGGGGGGGGGGGACGAAAGAAAAGAAGACGAAAGAAAAGTAGAGTCAGACATAAAGCCTGAGTAAGTCTAGGACTATTCAGTCTATGAATAAAGAATTGGGCATGATAAGTATAAACAGGAAATGGGAAACCACCATAAACTAAGTTAAGTTGTCTAGAGTCGAATATACTTATCGTACCCCATATTAATCTCTGCACCCCTATAAACTAGTTCCCAACAGGCACCCCATAATCAGGGTGAAGTGATCCATTTCTAATGATCGGCTCCTACTCGCATAGTTACATGTGTCTTACGGCCCCCGATGTTGTAGTTACCTATGCTGGTCCCACCATGGGGTGTATCAAGTCCCATGGTGGCAGCCCGACACAATTCTAGAATGCACAGGTATACTACTGGTGCCCAGTGCCTTATTTTTCTGCACCGGAGTGTGTGCACGCCCGCACCCCGTTAGAACCTACACTGCTGCACCACCGCCGTCGATTTGACCTCTTACAGTCAGCCCAGTAATCGTGCCCCACCCTGCCTAGTTCAGGGTATCCTGATACACCTTGTAGGGTTACTGCTGAAAAGGGTCCCCCGCTACTAGGTTTTCTATTTCTAGCCAACATGCTAAGTTGGTTAAGTGTTTTGTAAACATAACCCACAATCAGTTTGTATAGTTTAGCATGTTCCATTTTGATTAAGTATTAATTCAATTTACTTAATCCTATCAATCCTGACTCAGCCTTAATTGTCTTATTAAAGCCTCGACCTCTCACATTAGACATGTATTGTTGTGACTGCCTGTTGCCGGTTGGTTCCGGGCAGTCTTACATCACAACTCATTCTAACCTCGGGTCTTTATTGGGCTCAATGTTTAATCACCCACATTGGATAGGTATTGTTGTGACTACTGGACAGCCGGGCGGTTCCGGGCAGGTTTACATCACAACTCAATCCAACCTCGGGTTAAACACATCGTATTTTCTAAATTTACATATTTTGTCTCTTTTCTTTTTATATGTAAATATTTGCAGCCCATTATTCAAAATCATCTTTATTGGGTAAAATTAATTTATACCACTTAATTGTTTTCAAGGTCGTTGGCATGCGTCAAACATGCCAACACATATGTTTACATTTTTAACCCAACGTCATTACCCCCGTTTTATACGTTCGCTACAATATAACATATGTTGGGTTTAACATTTAAACCCAACTTAGCCACATGAAAAAGGGGAGGCTTAGAACATGGTGTTTATATATTCTAAGTAACATCAAAAGGGGAGTGTGAACGCATGAACTTGCAGCATAACGATCTAATTTACATAAACTAGGCACTTGTGAACTTGCATTGTAATAGCATATAATCATGACATAAAACATACCTAAACATGAATCATGGTTTTTAATCTATTCATGTGAACTTGCAATTGAAATGTAAATCTAACTTATTATGTGTCGCATACATTGTCATATGATTTTGTTAACAGCATAGGCCTAAAACATATTTTGTTTGGGCATAAAGTCAAACATAAACTAGCCATGTTCATAAAATCAACACAAGTTCACAAGGGTGCTTACTTTTGTCACTAACAAAAAAGTATGGTTTTACACTTGAATCATGATGCCAATTCCAACATAAATTCATATGAATCATAATACTCAAATGGATCCAATTACACTAAAAATGATTATAAAAATATACATCATGTTGGCATAATAATGAGTCATATACTTGCATGAATCTCAACTTTGTTGTACAAACATATAGTCATTAACTTTCAACATGAATCACATACTTGCAAATATCCAATAGGTGTTGTAATAAACTACCACAAACATATAGTCGTTAACTTTCAACATGAGTCATATACTTGCAAATATCCAATAGGTCTAACATCATTATACCACAACATCCCAAATCTATTCACAATTAGAATCATAGCGACATACAATTATGAATTATCATCACCACAAACTAAGTACAATTCCATTTCTCATTTACACAAATCAAAACACAATTATTCATTCATATCGGAATAGCACTCTACTTACAACATATGGCGAATCTTCAATTCAGGTTTCTGAATTCTGAATTTGGTGAAGCTATCCTTTGTTGTAGGCGTTGTTTTGATTTAGTTGTCGTTGCTTTAGGCTTTTGAATTGTCTCCTAATCGTCTCTCAATTTTGATGGCTATTCCTAGTCTTTCCTCAGCAGCATGACGGTCTCATTCTCATTTTTATTTGTATGAATTAGGTGGAGTCTTAGGTCCTTTTTATAGAGTTTGTGAATTGATTAGAACCGTCGATGGAGCTTGGATTAATATTAGCCGTTCGTTTGAAGGAGGGACCAATCAGAAGCTGACACCTAGCCCTAGTGACAAGGCAAGGCTCAGAAATTCAGCCAAGCACAGACCAGGCCAGCCGGGGGGGGGGGGGGGGGGCTGGGTTCGACCTGGCTTAGGGGCCAGGTCGACCCCCGTGTCGACTTGGTAGTCGACCTGGGTGCCCCAGGTCGACTACCCAGTCGACCTGGGTAGCCCAGGTCGACTACCCAGTCGACCTTGGTGCCTTGGGCGGAAAAATTCCCGCCCTGACCAATCTGGCCCGATTTTTGAATTTTGAATTGGTTTTCTGAGCTGTTTGAATTTTAAACTGAATTCTGAAACTTCCGGAGGCCATATCTTCTTCATATGGAGTCCGTTTTACGCAAACTCGGACACTATCCCAAGCAGAATTCCGAGACGAACGCAATGGCGTATCCCGTTTCCCTTAGTTCTTTGATTTGAAATTAATTATACTTTAATTTGTGAATTTCACTGTTATAGAATACACTGGGTGTTACATTCTCCCCCACTTAAAAGGATTTCTTCCCCGAAATCTTCAAGTTCAGGAAGAATGTATATCCTAACATCCAAACGTCCATCCACTCATCCATCAAACATGAGTATCCGTTGTCCTTAAAAGACTTCTAATGCTTCATGATCATATGCGAAGTGTGTGTACATGTACTTATCTAATGCAAAATCAGGCGGCCTACTAATTCAGTTGACCTCCTTAATGCAAATTATGTAAGTGTCATGAATCCATTATGTATGCAAATTTTCCTATTCATGATCCTACATGAGTGCACAATCATTCATATATAAATGCAAAATCCATATGACAACACATTAAACTTCAACCATATACGAATATAAATACATATATGCATATGCAATATGAAGTGACTGAGCCGATCTAAAACCTAAATTGTGTGTGTATATGCAACCACGAGCAACCACTAGCAATCACTTGCAACCACTTGCAACCATCATCCATAACATGTTTCAATTACATGTTTTCATCCAAAGGTTTTCTACCTAAAAGATAAGGTCGAGGAGATATACCTAAAAAGATAGATAAAAGCGCAACTTAAGGAAAAAGAAAGATAAAAAATGTACCCTCGAAAAGAAAAGGGTAGGCTGCGCGTATTCTAGCTTCAGTTTCCCAAATTGCGTCTTCCTCGGCGTCGCTCCACTGAACTTTGACGAGCTTGACTTCGCGGTTGCGTAGCTTTTTCACTTCCGTTCCTAATATGCGAGTTGGAACTTTCCTCATGGTTGCTTCTGGTTCCACTTCAGCTTCTTCTAGGATATTTGGCTCTACCACTTCAGCAGATTCATGTAGACATTTTCGGAGGTGCGAAACATGGAAAACGTCGTGAACTCCGGCCAACTTTTCGGGTAGCTCTAATCTATAGGCCATTTTCCCAATTTTCTCGATGATAGGAAATGGCCCTACGAACCTTGGTGCTAGCTTTCCTATGGTTCCAAAACGAACAACGTTCCTTAGCGGAGATACCTTAAGAAAAACTCTGTCTCCAACCTCAAATTCAAGGTCGGTCCTCCTCTTGTCGGCGTAGGATTTCTGTCTGTCTTGGGCTGTCTTCATCCTTCTTCGTATCAAGTCTACTTTCTCTAAAGTCTCTCGGATCATATCTGGCCCAAGTATGAGCTTATCAGTAGACTCCCACAAACAAGTGGGCGATCGGCACGGTCTTCCATATAAAGCTTCGAAGGGTGCCATTCCGATGGTGGCTTGGTAGCTGTTGTTGTAGGCAAATTCCACCAAAGGAAGATGGTCTTCCCACGTCCCTCCGAAGTCAAGGACGCACAGCCTTAAAAGGTCCTCCAAAACTCTGTTCACTCTTTCTGTCTGGCCGTCGGTTTGGGGATGATAGGCTGTGCTCAAGCATAACTGTGTGCCTACCGCTTCTTCCAGACTCCGCCAAAACACACTTTTGAAGATAGGGTCTCGGTCACTAACAATGCTGGATGGTATTCCATGGAGTCGAACAATTTCCTTGAGGTAAAGAGATGCCAGGGATGAGGCAGTTCTTTTACTCTTGACAGGTAAAAAGTGGGCGCTTTTAGTAAGCCTATCCACTATTACCCAAATGCTAGTGTTGCCTCTTCTAGACCTAGGCAGCCCATCAATGAAGTCCACTGAGATGCTATCCCACTTCCACTGTGGGACCTCTAGAGGATGGAGCAGACTGCCAGGCTTTTTCTGTTCCGCCTTAACCTGTTGGCACACCATACACTTAGAAACGAAATCTTCCACGTCCTTCTTCATGCCGTTCCAAAAGAGAGTTCTCTTTATGTCCTTGTACATTTTAGCCCCGCCTGGATGTATCGTCATCTTGGAGTGATGTGCTTCCTCGAGAACCTTCTTTACTAAATCCCTTGTCTATGGGACGCATAGTCTTCCGTCTCGCCTTAGCCAACCCTTATCGTCGATGGAGTATCTGTTGAGGTGACTTGAAGTCTCACCCCTAATTAGCATATCAATCGTCTCCACAAGTTGAGGGTCTTCGCGTTGTGCTGTCCCTATTGAGTCCACTAAAGTCGGGCGTACTTCGAGAGATGCTAGCAAGCCCGGTACAAAATCGGAGGAGGGCCTAAAGTTAAATCTGGCTATAAACTCTAGGCTTTGCCTTTCAACAAACAGCGGGCTTAGGGTCAGTTTCTTTCGGCTCAACGCGTCTGCCACTACGTTGCCTTTGCCCGGAGTGTAGGAGATCTCGAAATCGTACGAGGCAAGAAAATCCATCCATCTCTGTTGCCTCAAGTTAAGATCTTTCTGCGAGAAAAGATATTTCAACGATTTATGGTTAGTGTAAAGTTCGAACTTCTCACCTAGGAGATAGTGTCGCCAAGACTTGAGTGCAAAGATAATGGCAGCTAACTCAAGATCGTGGGTCGGGTAGTTCTTTACGTGCACTTTCAACTGTCTTCCGCCATAAGTTACTACCCTTCCTTCTTGCATTAAGACAGCGCCTAGTCCTGTCCCACATGCATCTGTATAAACTGTGAACATCTTGCTTCCATCTGGCAACGTCAGAACTGGGTCTATTGTAAGAGCCCTTTTTAGTCGTTGGAAAGCAAACTCGCAATCCAAGTCCCAATTGAACACTAGATTCTTCTTTGTCAGCCTTGTGAGTGGAGCTGAGATTTTCGCAAAATCCCTTATGAATTTTCGGAAGAAACCTGCTAGTCCTAGAAAACTTCGGACTCAGTTGCATTCCTTGGTGTCTTCCAATCCTGTACCGCTACTACCTTAGCAGGGTCCACAGCTAACCCTTCTTTGGATACTATGTGCCCAAGGAACCTCACTTCTTCTCTCCAAAAGTGGCATTTGGAGAATTTGGCTTTTAGCTGATGGACTCGCAGAGTTTCCATGATTGCCCTTAAGTGCTGAGCATGCTCTTCTTCACTCTTTGAGAAGATCAAGATATCGTCTACGAAGACCACTACGAACTTATTGAGGAAATCTCTGAACACCGTACTCATTAGGTCCACGAAGTAAGCGGGTGCGTTTGTCAAGCCAAAAGGCATGACAAGCCATTCAAAGAAGCTGTCTGGGGTTCTGAATGCTGTCTTATCGATACTATCTTCAGCCACCCTTAGCTGATGAAATCCGATCGCTAAATCGAGTTGGGAGAAAACAGACGCTCCTACAAGCTGATCAAACAGATCGTCAATTCTGGGGAGAGGGTGCCTATTCTTTTTCGTTAGCTTGTTGAGCTCCCTATAGTCAACACACAGATGGAGCGAACCATCCGCCTTTGTGGTGAACACCACTGGAGCGCCCCATTCTGAAATACTCCTCCTAATGAACCCCTTCTCTAGAAGCTCTTTAATCTGTTTACTGAGCTCTTTCCTTTCCCGCGGAGCCATGTGTCTAACAGGCAACGCAACGGGCTTTGCATTATCTACAAGATATATGCAGAAGTCTATCTCCCGCTTCGGAGGTAAGCCCTTCACCTCTTCGAAGACATCCGGATATTCCCGGACCACTCTAACCGATTGCAAACTTTCAACAGAAGCATCTAGCGATTCAAGATAACTAAGCATAACCGCATACGAGGGATTACAAGTAATTTCCAGAGTGTTACCGAGTTGGGTCAGAAGCCTAACCACCCTTTTCTCACAATCAAGGATGGCACCATTACTGGATAGCCAATCCATGCCCAAAATCAAACCATATCTCGAGAAGCCCAAAACAAAGGCACTACATCTAAATTCTACGCTTAGAATAGAAATTTTCAATCCCACACAGATCATAGACAGATGACCTGGGCCCCCAATTGAATTTGAAACCATTAAGGGGTCCTCTACCATACTAGTTTCTAGGTGCAGAGATTCTACTAAATCAGATGAAATAAAGGAGTGTGATGCACCAGAATCAAATAAAGTGCGAACTGGGTGATCATAAAGATAAACTACACTTTCTACAGAAGTATTTATACCTCGCTGTTGCAGAGGTGGCGCTTCTAGCACATGAACCTGTGCCCCTGAGGTGGATCCAGCCCTCTGCCCCTGCCCTCGTTTCTTTGGGCAATCCTTAGCCATATGGCCTGTTTCACCGCAAGAAAAGCACCCACCATTCATTTTGGCCTTCTTTTTCCGGCAATCTTTAACCAAGTGCCCCACTTTGCCACAGAAATTACACTTCCTCTTCTCTTTGTTGTCTTTCCCGCACTTCTTAAAGTCTGTCTTCTTAGGCTGTAAACCCTCTTTCTTCCCTTGAGAGCTTTCTGCCTTTGTCTCCTTCTTGCCCTTATCCTCTTCGTTCAGCAATGCCATCTGCACCAACCTTTCATACGTAGCTCCCATGGGTATATGGGTCATGGCCAAACTGTGTAATGGCTCATTCAATCCTTTGACAAAGCGGAGAGCTTTCTTGTGCGGAGTGTTGACTAGGTCCAGTCCGAACCTAGCCAGCTGATCGAACTAATTAACATACTCTTTCACTGTCATATTCCCTTGCTTAAGAAATAAGAATTTTTCCAACTGAAGACTCCTTTCAGCTTCTGAGAGAAATTTAGCCTCAAACCTTGCCCTAAAGTCCTCCCATGTTTCCACTGGCCTTTCGGCATTGGTGACTTCCCACCAGTAGGAAGCCTCGCATTTAAGTAGCCATACTGCTAGTTGTACCTTCTGCCTATCTTCTACCTCAAAGATGACGAATAAGTCCTCGGTTTCCTTCAGCCAATTCCTGGCTGCCACAAAGGACTCGGTTCCATGAAAGTCCTTCCCTCCCATAGCTTTGAAATCTTTACATATCTTAGCAAAAGTATTACCACGTGGAGGAGGTGGAGGGAGAGGTGCTGCTGCAGATGGATGATTTCCTACAGCTGGGGGAGGAGGAACAGTGGGACCCGGCTGATTGGCCCTTGCTTCTAAGAACCGTCTGAACCAACCAGGTATTGGTATTCCCTCTAGCAAGTTAAGTTCTTCGAACATGCTGAAACAAAAAGGATAGATTCAAAACGAAGGATAAAAGATAGCACCTATGGCTTTGGGGGACTATGCCTTTTTAAAATAAAATAACATTTTATCTTTAAAAATGCTTCTTTAAATTTTCTTTTTGGAAATGAATTTTCAAAACTTTTTATCTTATCTGGTAAACCTATGCTCTGATACCAAGTGAAACACCCCACCTCCGTTAGGGTCACTCTCAAAGGGAATGCCCTAATTTTGGTGGAGGTTTATAAGTATAAGTCACCGATACACAAGACAGATATAAATACACATATTTTTGAACAGCGGAAAACAACAGCAATTTTTATTTCAACAAAATACGTGTTACACAAACCATGTCATAATTGTCTTACAATATTTCAAAAACATTACATTTTCATAACTGTCTTGATTTCATTATTTAAAGAAGCATAAAAACATAAGTAAACTGCATATGTCCCATAATTGCTGTCCAAAGCCATAGTCCAAAACGAAAGAGATCCAAGCAATACATTCTTTCTCTTCAAGCTGGATGTAAAAACTGGTCAAGCTGTGGTATTCCCTCCCTGTGGACCTGGGGGGGGGGACGAAAGAAAAGAAGATGAAAGAAAAGTAGAGTCAGACATAAAGCCTGAGTAAGTCTAGGACTATTAAGTCTATGAATAAAGAATTGGGCATGATAAGTATAAACAGGAAATGGGAAAGCACCATAAACTAAGTTAAGTTGTCTAGAGTCGAATATACTTATCGTACCCCATATTAATCTCTGCACCCCTATAAACTAGTTCCCAACAGGCACCCCATAATCAGGGTGAAGTGATCCATTTCTAATGATCGGCTCCTACTCGCATAGTTACATGTGTCTTACGGCCCCCGATGTTGAAGTTACCTATGCTGGTCACACCATGGGGTGTATCAAGTCCCATGGTGGCAGCCCGACACAATTCTAGAATGCACAGGTATACTACTGGTGCCCAGTGCCTTATTTTTCTGCACCGGAGTGTGTGCACGCCCGCACCCCGTTAGAACCTACACTGCTGCACCACCGCCGTCGATTTGACCTCTTACAGTCAGCCCAATAATCGTGCCCCACCTTGCCTAGTTCAGGGTATCCTGATACATCTTGTAGGGTTACTGCTGAAAAGGGTCCCCCGCTACTAGGTTTTCTATTTCTAGCCAACATGCTAAGTTGGTTAAGTGTTTTGTAAACCTAACCCCCAATCGGTCTGTATAGTTTAGCATGTTCCATTTTGATTAAGTATTAATTCAATTTACTTAATCCTATCAATCCCGACTCAGCCTTAATTGTCTTATTAAAGCCTCGACCTCTCACATTAGACATGTACTGTTGTGACTGCCTGTTGCTGGTTGGTTCCGGGCAATCTTACGTCACAACTCAGTCTAACCTCGGGTCTTTATTGGGCTCAATGTTTAACCACCCACATTGGATAGGTATTGTTGTGACTACTGGACAACCGGGTGGTTCTGGTTAGGTTTACATCACAACTCAATCCAACCTCGGGTTAAACACATCGTATTTTCTAAATTTACATATTTTGTCTCTTTTCTTTTTATATGTAAATATTTGTGGCCCATTATTCAAATTCATCTTTATTGGGTAAAACTAATTTATACCACTTAATTGTTTTCAAGGTCGTTGGCATGCGTCAAACATGCCAACACATATGTTTACATTTTTAACCCAACGTCATTACCCCCGTTTTATACGTTCGCTACAATATAACATATGTTGGGTTTAACATTTAAACCCAACTTAGCCACATGAAAAAGGGGAGGCTTAGAACATGGTGTTTATATATTCTAAGTAACATCAAAAGGGAAGTGTGAACGCATGAACTTGCTGCATAACGATCTAATTTACATAAACTAGGCACTTGTGAACTTGCATTGTAATAGCATATAATCATGACATAAAACATACCTAAACATGAATCATGGTTTTTAATCTATTCATGTGAACTTGCAATTGAAATGTAAATCTAACTTATTATGTGTCGCATACATTGTCATATGATTTTGTTAACAGCATAGGCCTAAAACGTATTTTGTTTGGGCATAAAGTCAAACATAAACTAGACATGTTCATAAAGTCAACACAAGTTCACAAGGGTGCTTACATTTGTCACTAACACAAAAGTATAGTTTTACACTTGAATCATGATGCCAATTCCAACATAAATTCATATGAATCATAATACTCAAATGGATCCAATTACACTAAAAATGATTATAAAAATATACATCATGTTGGCATAATAATGAGTCATATACTTGCATGAATCTCAACTTTGTTGTACAAACATATAGTCATTAACTTTCAACATGAATCACATACTTGCAAATATCCAATAGGTGTTGTAATAAACTACCACAAACATATAGTCGTTAACTTTCAACATGAGTCATATACTTGCAAACATCCAATAGGTCTAACATCATTATACCACAACATCCCAAATCTATTCACAATTAGAATCATAGCGACATACAATTATGAATTATCATCACCACAAACTAAGTACAATTCCATTTCTCATTTACACAAATCAAAACACAAATATTCATTCATATCGGAATAGCACTCTACTTACAACGTATGACGAATCTTCAATTCAGGTTTTTGAATTCTGAATTTGGAGATGTTATCCTTTGTTGTAGGCGTTGTTTTGATTTAGTTGTCG
This sequence comes from Allium sativum, assembly GCA_030737875.1. NCBI lineage: Eukaryota > Viridiplantae > Streptophyta > Magnoliopsida > Asparagales > Amaryllidaceae > Allium > Allium sativum. Next base: position 385,557,253 of record CM060924.1, read on the forward strand.
TTGCTTTAGGCTTTTGAATTGTCTCCTAATCGTCTCTCAATTTTGATGGCTATTCCTATTCTTTCCTCAGCAGTATGACGGTCTCATTCTCATTTTTATTTGTATGAATTAGGTGGAGTCTTAGGTCCTTTTTATAGAGTTTGTGAATTGATTAGAAACGTCGATGGAGCTTGGATTAATATTAGCTGTTCGTTTGAAGAAGAGACCAATCAGGAGCTGACACCTAGCCCTAGTGACAAGGAAAGGCTCAGAAATTCGGCCAAGCACAGACCAGGCCAGCCAGGGGGGCTGGGTTCGACCTGGCTTAGGGGTCAGGTCGACTCCCCAGTCGACCCCGTGTCGACTTGGTAGTCGACCTGGGTCCCCCAGGTCGACTACCCAGTCGACCTGGGTACCCCAAGTCGACTACCCAGTCGACCTGGGTGCCTTGGGCAGGAAAATTCCCGCCCTGGCCAATCTGGCCCGATTTTTGAAATTTGAATTGGTTTTCTGAGCTGTTTGAATTTTAAACTGAATTCTGAAACTTTCAGAGGCCATATTTTCTTCATACGGAGTCCGTTTTACGCAAACTCGGACTCTATCCCAAGCAGAATTCTGAGACGAACGCAATGGCGTATCCCGTTTCCATTAATTCTTTGATTTGAAATTAATTATACTTTAATTTGTGAATTTCACTGTTATAGATTACATGGGGTGTTACACATTGGCATAAGAGCCAAGGAAGAACAAGTGAGACAGGGATTCCAAAAAACCCGAGCTGCAACACCTACAACGCGAAACCAATGGAATGTCGATCCTCTGAAGGTTGTCATCTAGTGGTAACTCATCAATCAGGGTTTCCACATGAACAAAGAGACCTTCGGTGGAATCCCTACATCCCTGATGAAATAGAACAGGAAAAGACGTAGGGCTGGAGACATTGCCGAATTCCAAGCTGCCTTGATCGAGAAGGGACTACCATCCCAAATGGTACCACCAGCATGTGAATCAGATAATGCCTTCATGGATTGCATTTGTTTCCACGTCTCACTAGCATATGTTGGGACAATGGTGAAATTTGCGCTTGAAAGCCTCTGGTACTTAGCATGAAGGAACGTCGCCCAAAGGGAGCCGTTCGCTCCAAACCTCGCCCATAACTTACCAGCGAAGGCAGTGCACAAATCCTTTGGGTTACGGAGGCCCAAACCTCCTTCCCCCTTACGATGACATATGGTGTTCCACGAAATCCAATGATTTCGTTGCATGTTGTCCTTGTTACCCCATAAAAAGGAAGATGCCAAAGAATGGTAGAAACAGAAGAAGGAAGAGGTAGTAGTTATAGCAGTAAAGACATGAAATTGAATAGAGTCCAATACAGACTTTATGAGAACTAGACTACCTATCTGAGAAAGAAGAGACGCATTGCACTGAATGATCTTCACCTTGGCTTTGTCGGTCAGGGGATCAAAAACGACGTTAAGCTTCCTACCTTGGTAAAGAAAAACACCAAGATAAGGTAAAGGAAGAGTGGCAGCCCTGAATCCAGTGGAGGTCTGAATCCTAGAAGATCTGATCGTAGACAAATCTTTAGCGGGGACAAATCATTTCTTGTCGGATTTAACTAGTTGCCCCGAGCTACTCTCGTATAGCCGAATAAGGCTAACAAGCCGGCGGCTAGAGCGACGACTATGATTAGTGAAAATGATGATGTCGTCGACGAACGATAAGGAAGAAATAAGAGGACAACTGTAACAACCCGTATTTTTGGAACCAATTTAAAATTGTAACAACCCGTATTTTCTGAACCAATTTAAAATTTATTTTTATTTGAGTTTCAAAGAAATTAAATATTTTAGATGAATTATTTTGAGAATAAATGACTAAAAATTTATTTTAATCGAAGTTAGAACATTTAAATTTAAAATTTAATTAAAACGAACTCGAAATGGCGCGGTAGTTTAAAAATTCAATTTTAAACTTTGAATGAATGTATATAGTTCAATATAAACCAAAATTTGATAAAACAAGAAACATTGGAATATTTTGAATTGTAATTTTATAACGAATGTAGGAAATTGAGATTTCACTTTATAAATGGTAAGTTACGTCCAAATTAAAATTTGGAATAGTCGCTATGGAATATATATATATATATATTAATATTATATACAACCCTTAAAATAGCCATTTCACAAAGACCTATGTTTTCAACGAAACCACTTCCGTTGAGTTCAAAATGTCGTTTGTGACTTTTAAAACTATAAACATCGATACCTTTGGAGTTGGAGAGATGTGGTCTTTTTATTTGATGTATGACCAAAATATCACTTTTTTACATATAGACGAATCCGGATTCATAACCACTTACATTGAGTTCAAAATGCCGTTTACGTGTTCGAAAACTATAAAGTTCGATATGTTTCAAGTTTGTGAAAATTGGGACCTTGGTTAGGGCTTGGTTAGCTAACCTAACCCACTCACATAAGAGCTCCATCAGCCCTTTTCTACCATTCACTCTAACACTTAGCAAGAAATTAGAAAATGGGGAAAGGAATGGGAAACTAAAATTCCTAAGGTAGGTTTTGCAATTGGAAGCTCAATTCTTGAGAAGATCAAGTGTAGAAGCTTTGGTAGGCCTCCTCTTCATCTTCTCCATCTTCTCTAGCTTATCTCCTCTTCTAATTTTAAGGATTACTATGACCTAATTCTTAGGAGACTCATTTGTTTGTGTTTGGATTAGAGGTTTGCACGTAATATTATAAGAGAGGTTTATTTTGCTTGCTATTGGATCTATTCCTTGTTTGTAAACAAGCAAATGTGAGTTATTCAAGAATTCACAATAATGCCTCAAGCTTTATGCTTGTACAGTGTGCCTTGGCACGTTTGAATTGTGTATATGTTGTGTATGCATTGGGTTAATTGCTTGGGTAGTCGATTTTCTTGTTTTTCTAGTATTTGAAATCTTAGTATAATCTATATTCGGGTTGCATATCCTATAGATGAAGTTATTATGTGCACACAAGCCCTTATAGTTTCCCTTTAGCATTGCCAAACCATCTTGTTATTGCTTGAATCGCATTTAATAACTTTTGGTTAGAGAATTTGTTTATCTTAGAATATATAATTAAAATCATAGAAATATCATATATGTATGTTCGTGCATCTGTGTGTGTTCTTGGGCGGGTTTGGCGAGCTAAACAGGCTTCACTTTCATTTAGAAATTGTTACAAGCCATCGCTATTGATCCGAGCTCGTCCAAGAAGCGTTTTCAAATCATTGCCTAGGAAAAATCATTATTTGCTTTAGCTTAGACGTCTAAAATGAAGCAATAGACGTATGTCAAAGCTCTCTGATTAGAAATAATTATTTGCTTTAGCTCAGGCATCTGAACCGAAGCAACATACGTGTGTCAAAGCTCTTGGGAAATAATTATTTGCTTCAGTCAGACCTCTGAACCGGAGCAACAGACGCCTGTCAAAGCTCTCCAGAATGAAATAATTATTTCTTTCAACTCAGACGTCTGAACTGAAGCAACAAAAATCTGTCAAAGCTCTCTGGAATGAAATAATTATTTGCTTCAGCTTAGACGTCTGAACCGAAGCAATAGACGTCTGTTAGGGCTCGACAATATGATAAACTTTCAAATGATCATAACCTTTTCATACGTCGTCAGAAATTCGCAAACTCATGCCCGTTGGAATCGTGATGACGAACACTAAACGTGGAACTACCAAAACAGGAATGGAGCAAGTTAGAATTTAAGGCGAATTAAAACCCAATTAACAGTGAAGATTTGGTTTGGAATTTATGAATCTTTTAACTAAGATTTAATTGAATTTTCCAAAGTAAAGTTTTCCAATTCAATAAACTAAATTGGAATTGAATGGAATTCCATTTAGTGATAATCGAGATGAGCTTCCATGAAATGATTTTTCCCTCCTTTGGGATATAAAAATGGTTAAGTACAATTTGACATGAAAACATATAAAATGAATAATGTATATGTTATGACTTGAGTATTTATTTTGACGACCGAATTAAATTCTCGATTAAACCTTTCTACATAAGGTAATGAATGATGAAGGCCAATGATTTAACCATGGGAAAGAATTCGATTTGAATTTTTTTGCGAGAATTATTTGAAAGGACGAGTTAAATCTCATTTCAAATAATTAAATGATGACTAAAAGTAGAAGATAATGATGACGGTGCAAGACCGGCAATCTTCACATCGAATGGATTACCCTGATGCCTTGGATATGGGTAGCTTCCTTGAAGGGGTTACAATGGTAGCTGTCCAGATATACTTGTTGATTATCCAGATATGCGAGGACCTCTCTTCTGTATTGGACATATGGGATGAGGAATAAGGTGCCTCTGGTTTCATTCAGACCCAGAACAAACTTGTTAATGGATTGTGTGTCTGATATTGGATTTCAATCTATGTTGATTGATTTCTATTAAATATATATCTGTTTGGTGGCGGAGAATTTGTTCTCTTGTTTAACACCCTTCTCTGAGACGTATGAGCTTAGAGGTTATATATTGATAGACATCAATTGTGTGACATGAATTTTTAGCGTGGCATGCTGAGATGCAATGAGCAGGGCTTTTGTTGAAAAGCAAAGTCCTGTGGTTGATGATCAAAGCACAACTTTAATTAGCATATTTTGTGTATAACGTTAGTTCGCGAGCCTCACAACCCAGTATGATTCAGAAACAGGATAATGGACGCAGGGAGTGCGTACATTTCTTTCTAGCTAGAAGTTATGTCATGGTATGGAGCCTAGACATTTTTACTTATATGGATGATGGATTGCGAGGTGCCTCGGATATTGAGCCAATTAAAAGGCTCAATGATAGGTCCTATAGGACTGTGAAACGTATTGTTCAGGAACAACCAATTCTCAAAAGTAAGAGAGGACCGGCCCTGCGGGATCTAAGGGTCACGTATGTTGATCCTGGGCATCCCGCTAGAGATGGCCTGAAACCGCCGTAAAGAGTACATCTCTTGCCTTGGCTCATGATGGAAATCCAATTTCCAATATGACATCATACAGTTTTAGTTGTATATTATTGGTGACATAGTAGGATGGGGTACTATGCCGTCTAGGATTGATACGTTTATTTTGAAAGTGTTTTAAACCGTTTAGACACTAATATTATTATCAAATGTTTTTTTTCGTATCAAGCATATTTGTCTCTTATAAGGTAAAACTCTATCCTCCGGCTTGCGTTGCATTGTGTGATGGGACCTGAGTCTTATAAAGGCTTCATTTTCTTAAAAGCATTGCGTTGTTTACTTGATTTACTTTATTTTATGCATCGGCAATCCAATGGAGTAAACCCGTTCTATAACATACGGTGTGGTTCTGTGATTTGCCTCATTCATAAATAAGTTAAGTAATGGTAGGATTTCTTATACCAGTCCCATGACTGACTCGTAGTTTGTTTTTTCCTTGCAAATTCGAGTGTCCATAGTTTTACATGGGCAGCCTAGTGAACAGGTCATTGGCTTTCTTTTGGATATGCATTGGTGCTCTTTTGGCTGAAGATGATGACTTTTCTTTTTATCATTTCTTTTGAACTCTTAAACACTATCTTATGCATGCTTATATTTGATTCCACTATATACTTATTATATATTTGGTGAAACTTGTTATGTACTAAGTAGGATCGTGTATCTGTGTAACTATGATGATGATTATGATTCCTCTGTTATGATATGATGTAAATTATTCTTTGATTTTATGTATTATGCTATATTCTATAATCTACTGATGTGATTAATGTGTTATTTTCCAAAGACCAGCCTTTCCATCATGGAGCGGGGGTTTGGTTCGTGTCAGGCGTTGTATTAGAGCTTTGGTTAACATTAGTTCTGGAAGATAACATATTAAACAACTCGTCGGAGATAAAATCAGTAGTATTCTAGGATGAGTAACTCATTAGAGATAGTATTAGTAATATCCTAGAATGATTACATTAGAATAGCATATAACATGATCATTACATCATTTATGCATATATCTACATGCTTTTAGCATTCCTTAAGCTATCTTTTCTGTTGGCCTGACTCTTTTCTTCCTATCCACAAAAATGAAAGGAACCGAGTGGACGAGGCAGAGGCCGAGGAATGGGTGATCTCCCCACTGTTAATAATCAGCCTGACCTTGATGAGGGTGGACTAGCGGCTAATAATGATCCCGTATTACAACAACAACCACAACAACCGTTTGACTTTGATGTAGTTGCCAAGAATATAAGAACTTAGGCGGTGAGCCCTTCACAGGCATTAGTACCGTAATGGAAGCTCAAGCTTGGTTAAGGTCTTACGAAATGATCTTCGCAGGCCTAGAATTTGTAGATAACAGGAAAAGATTTTTAGCATCTTGGCGACTTAAAGAAATGGCCCTAATTTGGTGGGAAGTTGTGACTATAGGTGAGCTCGAAGTTGACATGACTTGGGCGAGGTTTAAAGAAGTCTTTGAGGAAAGGTTTGTTCCACAATAAGAAGTCGAACGCTTGCATGACTAGTTTGCTGATCTTCAGCAAGGTGACAGGATTGTTCATGAGTATGTTAACAAGTTTAATGCACTCTCTTGCTATGGCCCGGAATTAATTCAGTAACTGATCAGGAAGAACAAGCGGTTCATTGACGATCTTCAGAGGAGGTACCACAGCTGGGTGACAGTCCATACAGAACTTCCATTTGCTAAAGTTGTCAAGATGGCTTGTAGATATGAGGGTATCAATAAGAAAAACTCTCAAGCGGATCGGGAAAGAAAACAAGTAAATAGCAAGAGGAAGCTTCCTGATGCAAAGTCAGTGGCTAGCAAGGCAGAAGCAGCTAACCCTAGGAAGACAGAAAACCAAAGGGTAAATGCTTCAACTATAGCCAATATGAGCATTGGTCTAACCAATGTAATTCCCATAAAAGGCCAACACTAAATGAATTCGACCCTATCTAGAAACCTCGAGATACGAGTGAATACTTCAATTGCTATAAGACAGGGCATGTTATCAAGTACTGTCCATTGCTGAAAAAGTACGAAGTGGCTCATGTTTATGATGGGACGAATGCGCAAGCTCCTTCTGTTGGAGGAGGTAGACCAGATGTTTCATAAAGTACACTTACAATAAAAAATATTCTTGTTAAAGTACTATTTCATACGGGTGCATTGCAAAGTTTCATTTTGAACAACACGGTTAAGAAATTAAATTTCAAATTGAGGAACCTTGAAGGATCTATTAGTGTCCATAATCCTATAGGAGGTTCCCTTATTCTTAGTTTGTATTGTAGAGAGCCTATCGTCTCCTATTCTTTTTACCGGTTTTTATTTGATTTGATCATCATGAATCTTTCCGAATTTGACATCATACTTGGGTCGGATTGGTTGACGAAGTATGAGGCCGAAGTTAAATGTGCCGAAAGAATTTTTCAAGTTAAAACAAAACTTGGGAGTATTATTATACCATGCATAGGTTCAAATTTAGATAGAAAAGAATTTTGGTCAGCTCTTGAATTTTCTCCTACTTCTATTGAAAATATTCCCATTGTTAGAGATTATGTGGATGTGTTTGAAGAAGTTGATAGCCTACCTCCGCGTAGAGAAATTGATTTCTGAATCGATCTAGTTTCGAATGCAAGGCCAGTTGTGCATTGTAATAACCCGGAAATCTGAGCCAATTTAAAATTCTTATTTTGGCGATTTTAGCGAATTTTTATTATTTAAAATGAATTATTTTAAATAATAACAACGAGAAATTTATTTGAATAGAATTAGAATGTAGCGACCCGGGTATTTCGACACTCGAATCCAGACACTAACACGTCCCGTGTCCAAACTCAAACATCGAAAACCCAGAAAGCTAATAGAAAGAAGTTAGAGGGTGAGGAAAGAAAGAAAGAAATATTAGAATAGAAGAATAAGAGGATCAGAGTCTCACAGCGGAATGGACAAAATATAATAATCAATAATACTTTTTAAAAGAACTGTATATTACAACATCAGAGTATACATTCAGATCAATACAACACACAGCGGAAATAAACTAGTACCAGTATATATATGGAATACGTCTCGACTTCAACTCCTCTTCTGAAGCTCCAAGCGAAATCTAACCTGTAAATATACTCGGTCTGACCCGAGCACATTTGATTTAAAACAAAATTCACCCGGATCAGTCTGAAATACTATCAGTGATAAATTCATATAGCAACCAACTTGTTTAACTTTGAAATCCCTTTGAAATCAAAGGATAATAGTAAGACCAGTCCACACATAAACACGGACGGTTTTTACCTTACTATGACCCAAAACATTTTGAAATCAATATCTTCTTCTGATATTATCATAGTGTCTAAATAAAAGTAAATAGAATCTAGCAAAACGCTTGCATCTCACGCTCCACATATATAGTATACAATCAAAACCGCGGGCGCTTATTGGAGATTGGATTTCCAACTATGACAAGGTATGGGACCACCTGCCGATAGTGTATCTCTATAGACGAATACACTAGGTTCAACAAGAACATCTTGCAACCCGGCCCACACATGACCGACCACTTATTTCTCTTGAGTGTATCGAGTATATTGTCGCCCTTTCGGCTTTTTGTCGCGACCACCGAAATCCCCGGGAGATACAGAAACGAAAAGAAGTAACAAATATGAATATTCTCTAGATGGTGACAATACACCCTAATGGGTGCGACCCACATAGCCATGCTGCCTGCCCGATTTTTTGTCATTTCCTGGTTGTGAGGCTTGAGGCTATAATCGACTTTTGAAACATCTGGCCACCATTCACATCGTTAATATATGTCATCCAGGAACAGGATGAACCGAAGGCACTCTCCTACTGCATCCAATATAGGAATCACCCCATGGATCAGCAGCAAGAAGTCCTTGCAATCCGTAGATTTCAATCACGACAGAATCATCGTTAACTCTGGGGATCAGCCAAAGGTACAATAGTTCTTCCGCTCATGAAGACTTACGGTCTTCAATTTGCTCCATCTCTATCAGCATCTTTGACGTATTCGTATTTATTGGTCGGAATGGTTTTCGAATATAAATTCGATCCCGGTCTTTCCGTGCCAATAACGTTGGGTCAGATTTTGATAATTGGTTCTTTGACTATCAAAATAAACAACTAAAAAAAACAAACAGGTCCATAGCATCACTTGGCCATTTAAAAACAATATATCAGTTTGAATATGTTACTATCCTCAAATCATTTTACCTATATACTTAGAAAATTTCTTAAAATCATATCTAATTTAACTTTCAACTAACATTTGCAAACATGGTTATAACATTTCTTATCATCTTATCTATTCAACTTATCATTTGTAAATAATCATTTCGACATCCTCTTTGGCTTCATTATTTGAATACTAAAATCAGTGCTCATCCTTTTAGAATGATCCCATTTAAATCTTTATTTCAATACTTTGAAATCATCATTATACTTCCACCAATCTCCTTTTCATTTCTTTTATTATGGGAATACCACTTCATACCACCAATCCCCTTTTTATTTCCTTTTTATCTTGGAATCTCATTATATATATATACATATAAATCCTTCAAGTAACGTTACACTTTTATTTTATCAAAATATTTTATTTCAACACTTTCACCATTACGACTAACACCATCCTTCGATAATCCTGAAGCTGTTCAAGTTGGGGTATTTTAATTACCTCTCAAACCTTGATCAACAACGTTCTTATCGTAAGATAGATATCAGTTGTAATACAAAAACCGACACTCTTTTCCAATACGACAAATCCCATTACAATTCCATCTTGATGAAATATCATCTCTTCTTTAAAAATGGCGATTTTATATCGCATCCTCTTAACTTATCTCGATTCACTACTCTAATTCAACTCGGGATTTATAACTTGGTATCATATAATCCAATTATATATATATAATTCAGTAAGAATCAAGTTAAAACTTCGATCTCACCTTAAAAATATTAAATCGCCTTAATAACTCTAAACACGGCTTTAAACTTTACACACTTTCCTTACTATATTTTACTTTCCAAACTATTACTTTAATGATTATTAAATGACTAATAATCGAGTTCCAACATTTATTAAAGTAAAACTGGGTTTCTTTACTATTAACTACCCCTTTAAAGTAATGAAATAATTAAATAAACAATCTCAGTTTACACAGCCTCTAAACATGATTTATTCGTTAATAAATTTCACTTAGCGCTTCCCATTGTTTAATAATAAAATTAATTAAAATAATTCCATTCACTTTGGTTATTATTAAATAAATAATAATCAATATTATAACCTATTCTAATTGTTACTTTAATTCTGGCCACTTGAATTAGCTAAATAAGATCGTTTAATAATCATTTATATAAGCCCGTGCTTCGCGCACGGTAGATTTGGCACAAACATGGTAATTTGTGATTAACCCAAGCAATGTATATACGTGGCTAGTTTATTCCCCTTCTTTTTTGAAACTTTATTTAAAATAATATATTTAAAAATATATTTTTGGTTATAAAATGAATTTCATAACCCCATTTCTAGCGATTCACCTGACGGTGAATCGTTCTTATGAAACGGCGTATATCATGGCCATCTGCTATTTATTTCTCAACCAACACTATATATATATTGGTTCAAACTGAACCACATTCAACAACCAACAGGGTCTAAAGTCAACGGGTTTTTAAACAGTTCATAAAATATGAAATAACAGCATATTAAATATTTGAGGAACCGGTTTGATTCCTCCTACCTGTTCTTTCCTGCATCACAGATCATTATAATATTTCATATCAGTACATAGAAATATTTTAAATGACGATAATATAATTAACGTCAACCATTAAATTAATCATAGGCATCCAAAGCACCCAATCAACCAATTAAATTTAATTATACGAATTTAGCACGTCAAAGTATTTCAGAAATGTGTGAGAATTAACTCACCTTTGTTTCCAGTTGGCGGTTCGCGTAGTTCGTATAATTTAAACAAGCGTTTAAAATTATACGAAACTCCGGTTGCATTCGAATCTTTCCGAACCAGCTCAGCAGCGTAGCCTTCTTTATTGTGATTTCATCACTTCTTGTTTCGTGTCATTCTTTCTAATAGTGATTAGCCCCATTAATCCATCTTCTCAAGTTCAAAACAGTAAACGCTTGGGGCACACTTCGGCTATGCCTTCAACCCATGCGCTGAAACCTCCACCTTGTATCGCATAAGCCCATTATTCACTCTTTTCCTCCATCACATTTTTTTTTGAAGGAAACACACACCGCTCCGGGCAACTAACAACGCAACCGTGCTCCAAAACATACACCCAGCATACCACTTTGCCATCCCCCTTTTCCCTTTCCTCACGTCCGTTTAAAACTACTCTCCATGTTTTTGAAAACATTTACCCCAGTTAGACAAACCCAACGTCCTTCCTATAATACCACTACAGCACCTTTAACCCTTTCGCAAGTACCACCTTCCTATGTCAAACACCCCCACGCGTTTTCCCATCACAACAGTCCATGCTCCACAAAGCACCCAACATCCGATAATACCCTCCGTGCTTACCAACTCCTCACCATTATTATTCTTCTTCATTTATCAAAGCTACGCTCCATGTCAGACCTCGCCTGCACTGTTCATTGGTCGCCCGCGTTTCCTCCAGACGTCCTGCCCACCCAGCAAATGAATATGAATGCATGGGAATATGTATTGATTTATTTATATTCATGAGTTGATGTATTAATACATATATACGTGATTTCAGTTTTTGTTTGATTGTTTCTTCTTTATTTTTACTGGGTTGAGGCAAGAACCCATTTGTTGTGCTGGTCAATGGGAGGATGCTCTGTATTTATAGATCGAAGAAGTTTGGCACTCAAGTAATAGTCTGGTAGGCATGTTAGGATAGCTATGGTGATGGGTTTCTTGATGGAACTCAAGATGGACAAGACCATGTTACCTCGGGTAGACATGAGTAGGAGGACAGGGGTAGTCTGCTGTTGCTTTCATCACTTTAAATAGCCGGGTTATATCAATAGGCATGTGAAAGAATATCTTTTTAAGATGGCGTACGTACGAAATGTCACTATACATATTATCCTTACAGAAGTAGTCTTTGCGGAAATGTTTTAGGATGGCCTATAGGCTTGGCTAGCTAGCTACGGTGTTGTATTTTCACTTCCTGATTGGACTAAGGCTGAGAGTCATTTCATTGATTGAACTAAAGCCGAACTCTAGAGTGGGCTAATTGTTTATTAGCACGAATTTAGGGTGGCACAGCAGCGTGCCTTCTTTTCAATTCATTTAAAGGTTATGAGCTGAGATATTTATTTGATTTGAAGACACAGGAAGAGAAAGTCAATGAATTTGTCTGTCATATAGATTGTGCATATTTATTTATATTTTTAAAGTGGCCTGCATTCATACAGGGTAGGTAAGTAGACATGAACGTGTGTTCTTATAATTAGGCATGAGGGTATGAATTGTTCTGTCTCTTTCAACATTGGTATTCAGCATGACGCTGATATTTTGAAAATGAAATGAAAGATTTTGGCAACTTGGATTGACAAACTTTGAATGAGTTTTTCTGAGACTTGATTCCCGTTTGTACTGTGTTGGCAATATTTTGTACTATTTTATTTTATGTTTTATTTGTAATAGTTAGAGTCGCGGTGTACCGTATTACGTAGTCCATTCTTGTCCACGCCGCTATGGACAGAAATAAAAACACCATTGTGTCCAGCATTGCCTCACGACTTCAAAAATATAATAACATCGGTAGGTTGACTTATTCTGTGAAACCCCAAAATGTTGATATAGGGTGCAAAATACTCCAAATAAAAAGGTAGCTTATTTTACGAAATAAAAATTACAGTAAAATTCTAAAAATTAAATTATAACTACGCCTCAAAAGAACCTTGTCCAAATTCGAAGCCGATATTTAAATATATTTAAATAACTGCTATGGCCATGGCGCTGCTTTTCTATATATTTGATTTAGACATATCTTGCAATATATAATCCGAAATCTCGATTTTTCACTTCTGTTCGGAAGATACAGTTTAACAGATTCCAGCGTTTTGTTTCGAGGAAATCCAATTTAAAATGGATTCGGTATGATTAGTTGAAGTTGAAATTAAATTTTTACGAACTACCGCGCTGTTTTGAGCTCGTTTTAAATTAAATATAAATATAAACGCTCAGTCGTCATTTAACTAACGATTTCAATATTAAATCCCATAAATAGATCAAATAAAATATTTAAAATAAAATTTAAATATTCGAATCAAAGCAGCAGAAAAATCCGGGTCGTTGCATTCTTCCCCCCTTAAATAAATTTCGTCCTCGAAATTGCTAGGTAAAAAGAATGCTCCAACCACAAATATATTTCAAAATAATTAATTCAAAAATATTTCTAAGTTATAAATTTTTCGAAAAATTCACCAGTCCTTCCTCTGTACTGTTCGATCCAAACTACAAAACAAACGCCACTCTGGGCCTCTCATATTGATCCAAAGAAAATAAAAGCCAAGCGGCTACCCATCTCGGGTATAAATTCAAATACCCAAACAATAATATTAAGGTTTACCTTTTTGTCGGGCAACTTCATCCCAGTTCCGAAGCAAATCAACCAACAGCTCTTCATTTCCCAATCTGCTCTTCAATCTCCGTGATCAAGTCAATTACCATAGCCTTCTGGCAGTCTGCCCTTTACTCAGCTTCCGATTCAAAAACTGATACTGGGTTATATCATATAATCCCATCCAAAAGTCGTTACGCTGGATTTCCTTTCTCACGCCATTACCACCGTTCGCCTATTTACAAACCCCGACACCAAGATGGAACCACCTCCTACCAGTCGAGAGGAACCGCGGCCTTTCCCTATGGTAAATATATAACTTGCTACCCAAACTCCTTGTTAATTCACGTTGTCACCCTTCTAGTACATACAAATCAAAAACATTCATTTTCAGGTTTGTATAACCTTGGAAACTTTCCTTTCCTTTCAATCCATTCAATTTCTTAATTAACTGCTAATGGTTTCAATTTAATCCAATCCAAACAATTAAGCAACAATCACTTTAACCAAATCATTTTCCCTTTTATTTAACTTGTCTTATTTAATTCAATATTTCCAATACAAATTCATTTACTTGAATTAGTGAATTTCATTAACTTGAATTTTATTTCAATTTATTCATGCCAAATCAAGCTCAAATCCATATTTATGCAATATATCTGAAACATACAATCCAACAAATTCCCCTTCATTCTGTTTGGATTCATTCACTTTTTATTTTACCCAACCCAAGTCAAATTCTGGTTGGCTTGTCTCAATTCCAATTCAAAAGATTCATTTTAACTCATACAAGTTAAAATTTATTCCCATTTCATATTTGAAATCTTTCCAACTTCATACAAGTTTGGATTAAATAATAATTTGAGAAAAATATAAATTTTACCTTCATATAAAGTATATTAGGTCAAATAATATAAAAATAAATTTATATTCAAGTTACAAATACGCACACTCGTATATATATACACTCAACTCGATCTAGGGTATTACTAGCCCAATCTCGATTGAGTTACACCACAGAGCCAAGGTTATTCCTAAACCATTGCTTTGATACCAACTGTAGCGACCCGGGTATTTCGACACTCGAATCCAGACACTAACACGTCCCGTGTCAAAACTCAAACATCGAAAACCCAGAAAGCTAATAGAAAGAAGTTAGAGGGTGAGGAAAGAAAGAAAGAAATATTAGAATAGAAGAATAAGAAGATCAGAGTCTCACAGCGGAATGGACAAAATATAATAATCGATAATACTTTTTAAAAGAACTGTATATAACAACATCAGAGTATACATTCAGATCAATACAACACACAGCGGAAATAAACTAGTACCAGTATATATATGGAATACGTCTCGACTTCAACTCCTCTTCTGAAGCTCCAAGCGAAATCTAACCTGTAAATATACTCGGTCTGACCCGAGCACATTTGATTTAAAACAAAATTCACCCGGATCAGTCTGAAATACTATCAGTGATAAATTCATATAGCAACCAACTTGTTTAACTTTAAAATCCCTTTGAAATCAAAGGATAATAGTAAGACCAGTCCACACATAAACACGGACGGTTTTTACCTTACTATGACCCAAAAATTTTTGAAATCAATATCTTCTTCTGATATTATCATAGTGTCTAAATAAAAGTAAATAGAATCTAGCAGAACGCTTGCATCTCACGCTCCACATATATAGTATACAATCAAAACCGCGGGCGCTTATTGGAGATTGGATTTCCAACTATGACAAGGTATGGGACGACCTGCCGATAGTGTATCTCTAGAGACGAATACACTGGGTTCAACAAGAACATCTTGCAACCCGGCCCACACATGACCGGCCACTCATTTCTCTTGAGTGTATCGAGTATATTGTCACCCTTTCGGCTTTTTGTCGCGACCACCGAAATCCCCGGGAGATACAGAAACGAAAAGAAGTAACAAATATGAATATTCTCTAGATGGTGACAATACACCCTAATGGGTGCGACCCACATAGCCATGCTGCCTGCCCGATTTTTTGTCATTTCCTGGTTGTGAGGCTTGAGGCTATAATCGACTTTTGAAACATCTGGCCACCATTCACATCGTTAATATATGTCATCCAGGAACAGGATGAACCGAAGGCACTCTCCTACTGCATCCAATATAGGAATCACCCCATGGATCAGCAGCAAGAAGTCCTTGCAATCCGTAGATTTCAATCACGACAGAATCATCGTTAACTCTGGGGATCAGCCAAAGGTACAATAGTTCTTCTACTCATGAAGACTTACGGTCTTCAATTTGCTCCATCTCTATCAGCATCTTTGACGTATTCGTATTTATTGGTCGGAATGGTTTTCGAATATAAATTCGATCCCGGTCTTTCTGTGCCAATAACGTTGGGTCAGATTTTGATAATTGGTTCTTTGACTATGAAAATAAACAACTAAAAAAAACAAACAGGTCCATAGCATCACTTGGCCATTTAAAAACAATATATCAGTTTGAATATGTTACTATTCTCAAATCATTTTACCTATATACTTAGAAAATTTCTTAAAATCATATCTAATTTAACTTTCAACTAACATTTGCAAACATGGTTATAACATTTCTTATCATCTTATCTATTCAACTTATCATTTGTAAATAATCATTTCGACGTCCTCTTTGGCTTCATTATTTGAATACTAAAATCAGTGCTCATCCTTTTAGAATGATCCCATTTAAATCTTTATTTCAATACTTTGAAATCATCATTAAACTTCCACCAATCTCCTTTTCATTTCTTTTATTATGGGAATACCACTTCATACCACCAATCCCCTTTTTATTTCCTTTTTATCTTGGAATCTCATTATATATATATATATATATATATATATATATATACATATAAATCTTTCAAGTAACGTTACACTTTTATTTTATCAAAATATTTTATTTCAACACTTTCACCATTACGACTAACACCATCCTTCGATAATCCTGAAGCTGTTCAAGTTGGGGTATTTTAATTACCTCTCAAACCTTGATCAACAACGTTCTTATCGTAAGATAGATATCAGTTGTAATACAAAAACCGACACTCATTTCCAATACGACAAATCCCATTACAATTCCATCTTGATGAAATATCATCTCTTCTTTAAAAATGGCGATTTTATATCGCATCCTCTTAACTTATCTCGATTCACTACTCTAATTCAACTCGGGATTTATAACTTGGTATAACTTGGATTCATATAATCCAATTATATATATATAATTCAGTAAGAATCAAGTTAAAACTTCGATCTCACCTTAAAAATATTAAATCGCCTTAATAACTCTAAACACGGCTTTAAACTTTACACACTTTCCTTACTATATTTTACTTTCCAAACTATTACTTTAATGATTATTAAATGACTAATAATCGAGTTCCAACATCTATTAAAGTAAAACTGGGTTTCTTTACTATTAACTACCCCTTTAAAGTAATGAAATAATTAAATAAACAATCTTAGTTTACACAGCCTCTAAACATGATTTATTCGTTAATAAATTTCACTTAGCGCTTCCCATTGTTTAATAATAAAATTAATTAAAATAATTCCATTCACTTTGGTTATTATTAAATAAATAATAATCAATATTATAACCTATTCTAATTGTTACTTTAATTCTGGCCACTTGAATTAGCTAAATAAGGTCGTTTAATAATCATTTATATAAGCACGTGCTTCGCGCACAGTAGATTTGGTACAAACATGGTAATTTGTGATTAACCCAAGCAATGTATATACGTGGCTAGTTTATTCCCCTTCTTTTTTGAAACTTTATATAAAATAATATATTTAAAAATATATTTTTGGTTATAAAATGAATTTCATAACCCCATTTCTAGCGATTCACCTGACGGTGAATCGGTCTTATGAAAGGGCATATATCATGGCCATCTGCTATTTATTTCTCAACCAACACTATATATATATATTGGTTCAAACTGAACCACATTCAACAACCAACAGGGTCTAAAGTCAACGGGTTTTTAAACAGTTCATAAAATATGAAATAGCAGCATATTAAATATTTGAGGAACCGGTTTGATTCCTCCTACCTGTTCTTTCCTGCATCACAGATCATTATAATATTTCATATCAGTACATAGAAATATTTTAAATGACGATAATATAATTAACGTCAACCATTAAATTAATCATAGGCATCCAAAGCACCCAATCAACCAATTAAATTTAATTATACGAATTTAGCACATCAAAGTATTTCAGAAATGTGTGAGAATTAACTCACCTTTGTTTCCAGTTGGTGGTTCGCGTAGTTCGTATAATTTAAACAAGCGTTTAAAATTATACGAAACTCCGGTTGCATTCGAATCTTTCCGAACCAGCTCAGCAGCGTAGCCTTCTTTATTGTGATTTCATCACTTCTTGTTTCGTGTCATTCTTTCTAATAGTGATTAGCCCCATTAATCCATCTTCTCAGGTTCAAAACAGTAAACGCTTGGGGCACACTTCGGCCATGCCTTCAACCCATGCGCTGAAACCTCCACCTTGTATCGCATAACCCCAGTATTCACTCTTTTCCTCCATCACATTTTTTTTTGAAGGAAAGACACACCGCTCCGGGCAACTAACAACGCAACCGTGCTCCAAAACATACACCCAGCATACCACTTTGCCATCCCCCTTTTCCCTTTCCTCACGTCCGTTTAAAACTACTCTCCATGTTTTTGAAAACATTTACCCCAGTTAGACAAACCCAACGTCCTTCCTATAATACCACTACAATACCTTCAACCTTTTCGCAAGTACCACCTTCCTATGTCAAACACCCCCCACGCGTTTTCCCATCACAACAGTCCATGCTCCACAAAGCACCCAACATCCGATAATACCCTCCGTGCTTACCAACTCCTCACCATTCTTCTTCTTCTTCATTTATCAAAGCTACGCTCCATGTCAGACCTCGCCTGCACTGTTCATTGGTCGCCCGCGTTTCCTCCAGACATCCTGCCCACCCAGCAAATGAATATGAATGCATAGGAATATGTATTGATTTATTTATATTCATGAGTTGATGTATTAATACATATATACGTGATTTCAGTTTTTGTTTGATTGTTTCTTCTTTATTTTTACTGGGTTGAGGCAAGAACCCATTTGTTGTGCTGGTCAATGGGAGGATGCTCTGTATTTATAGATCGAAGAAGTTTGGCACTCAAGTAATAGTCTGGTAGGCATGTTAGGATAGCTATGGTGATGGGTTTCTTGATGGAACTCAAGATGGACAAGACCATGTTACCTCGGGTAGACATGAGTAGGAGGACAGGGGTATTCTGCTGTTGCTTTCATCACTTTAAATGGCCGGGTTATATCAATAGGCATGTGAAAGAATATCTTTTTAAGATGGCGTACGTACGAAATGTCACTATACATATTATCCTTACAGAAGCAGTCTTTGCGGAAATGTTTTAGGATGGCCTATAGGCTTGGCTAGCTAGCTACGGTGTTGTATTTTCACTTCCTGATTGAACTAAGGCTGAGAGTCATTTCATTGATTGAACTAAAGCCGAACTCTAGAGTGGGCTAATTGTTTATTAGCACGAATTTAGGGTGGCACAGCAGCGTGCCTTCTTTTCAATTCATTTAAAGGTTATGAGCTGAGATATTTATTTGATTTGAAGACACAGGAAGAGAAAGTCAATGAATTTGTCTGTCATATAGATTGTGCATATTTGTTTATATTTTTAAAGCGGCCTGCATTCATACAGGGTAGGTAAGTAGACATGAACGTGTGTTCTTATAATTAGGCATGAGGGTATGAATTGTTCTGTCTCTTTCAACATTGGTATTCAGCACGACGCTGATATTTTGAAAATGAAATGAAAGATTTTGGCAACTTGGATTGACAAACTTTGAATGAGTTTTCCTGAGATTTGATTCCCGTTTGTACTGTGTTGGCAAGATTTTGTACTATTTTATTTTATGTTTTATTTGTAATAGTTAGAGTCGCGGTGTACCGTATTACGTAGTCCATTCTTGTCCACGCCGCTATGGACAGAAATAAAAACACCATTGTGTCCAGCATTGCCTCACGGCTTCAAAATATAATAACATCGGTAGGTTGACTTATTCTGTGAAACCCCAAAATGTTGATATAGGGTGCAAAATACTCCAAATAAAAAGGTAGCTTATTTTACGAAATAAAAATTACAGTAAAATTCTAAAAATTAAATTATAACTACGCCTCAATAGAACCTTGTCCAAATTCGAAGCCGATATTTAAATATATTTAAATAACTGCTATGGCCATGGCGCTGCTTTTCTATATATTTGATTTATACATATCTTGCAATATATAATCCGAAATCTCGATTTTTCACTTCTGTTCGGAAGATACAGTTTAACAGATTCCAGCGTTTCTTGTTTCGAGGAAATCCGATTTAAAATGGATTCGGTATGATTAGTTGAAGTTGAAATTAAATTTTTACGAACTACCGTGCTGTTTTGAGCTTGTTTTAAATTAAATATAAATATAAACGCTCAGTCGTCATTTAACTAACGATTTCAATATTAAATCCCATAAATAGATCAAATAAAATATTTAAAATAAAATATTTAAAATAAAATTTAAATATTCGAATCAAAGCAGCAGAAAAATCCGGGTCGTTACATAGAATGTATATATTTATATAGATCGTCATTAGAATATAAATATTTATTTTAAATTATAAAAGGAATTGAAAATGGAACGGTAGTTCGATAATTCAATTTCAAAGTTCAAATGAATGTACAGGATTCAAAATAAATCAGATTTTAGTTAAACCCAAAATATTTGAATCTAATTGAGAATAACTTTCCAACGAATCCGAAGAATCGAAATTTCGTAGCGGGAATCAAAAGATATGTTCAGTTGAAAATTCAGAATAGTCGCTATGGAATTCAGGCCCTTAAAAATGGAAATTTTGCAAACGACCTCGGTTTTCGATGAAACCACTTTTGTTGGATCCGTGATGTCAAGTTATTGCTAGATTCCAAAATTCGTAATTTTTCGAATCAATATGTGAGCATTGTGAAGTAAAACGCGTTTAACCAGTTTTAGTTGATTTTAATCGACTGGAAAATGGCCATTTTTCAAATGGTTTCAGATTTTGAAGAAACTGGTTTTGTTAGGACCGTATCGTCAATACGAAGTTAGAAAATATTTTCCTGGGATTTTTCGAGTCAGTATGTGGCCCCGGTAAATTGAAATGTGCGTTCAAATTAAATATATAGAGTTATATTTTGATTTTGTCGAAAACTGATCGAAACAGTCGAATCAGCCTGCGATACATATCCCACTGTGTTCGGAATGAGGGAAATTAGCTATGGATGACAGTCAGTGGGCCTCGTTTCGAAGTCGAAATAAAAAGTTACTTTTTGAAATTAAATAATTAAATATATATTTATATATATTAATATAATCCCTCCTCCCCCCTTTCATTCGTTTAGAAGAAATTAAAGGAAAAAAAGAAAAAAAAAACATCGCACCCTAGCGCGACAATTCCCCCCCACCGCCACCGCCGATCGACGCTGCTCCCCCCTCCTCTCGCCGACCCTCTCTTCTTCCCCCTTCCTCCTCGCGCGAGGCGCGACCCTCTTCCCGATGTCCCCCCCTCGCGACGTGAAACCCCCGTCGCCCAAGCCCACCAGACTTCGAGACCGCACCAGTGAGCGCCGCAACTCCTGGCCCCACCTCCTGAGCCGCAGTTTCCCCCGCCTCCAACTGACTCCGGCGAGCCCCCTGCTGACCGACGCGCACAGCTACCCCCCTTTCTTCCATTTGAACGATGTAAGTTTCTTCTTTTTCTTTTTATCATTCATCTATTTTATTTGTTTTAAAACTGAAAATATATTATTTTGAAAACTGAAAATATAATATTTTGAAAACTGGAAATATGTGATTTTTTTATTACTAAAAGGAAGTATGATTTTGAAAGTGAAAAGATTATAGTTAATTGAATAGAAAAGGTCAGATTTTTATATAGTTAATCGAATAGAAAAGGTCGGATTTTTATATATTTAATCGAATAGAAAAGGTCAGATTTTTATATAGTTAATCGAATAGAAAAGGTCGGATTTTTATATTAGAAAAGTTTGAATCTTTATATGGTTAAAATGGTGAAGTAAAAATGAGATTTTTTATATATGAAGACAAAGAGAATAAAAATATAATTTTTATATAATGAGAAGAGTAAAAATAGAATGTTTATCTATATAGTAGCGATGTAAAAATAGAATTTTTATCCATATAGAGCGAATTAAAAATGTGATTTTTATATATGTAGTGGCTACGGGCAACGAAAGTGACAAAAGGCGAGAACGACGAAGATTTCTACATAAGAAGAGTCGTGGTATTGGTTTAGCTAACAGGTGAGAACTCCTCATTTTTAAATTTATTTTTTAGTTTGAAATATATACTAGGATGCAGACGGTGTTTAGTAGCACCCAACACCCGTCGTCCACAGACCATGGATGACTTGTTTGTTTGGTTGCTATGTTGTGAAATTTGATTGTGTGATGTGAAATGAAATAAAAAATTTTATAGTGGAAAATATTTTATAGTTAAAAATATAATTTTTAACGTGTATATAAAATAAATATTTATAAACAAATCGGACGATTTGTTTATATACACTGATTTGACTGATATTGATTGGGACGATAAATTTTACACATCGCCCAATTGCACAAATAAAATCTATGTTTGATTGTTTGAAACCCCACACAGGTGTTGGGATGAAATTGGACATACACTAATCCCAATAATTAGCTGTATGTCGATCGATTGATTGACATGCTGTTATAAGCGTTGAATATTTATATTTGATGCTTATACAGTGTAGAATGCACTCTGGATGATGGTTGATGATTTATCGTTGCTATTATATACATGTGTTGTTGGGAATCCATATAATTAACGTTATATGGTAATTGATTGGGCCTCATTCCAATTCGGAAAATAGTAAAGAAAATTCATTTGTTGAATAGTAAAGAAAATTCATTTGTTGAATAGTAAAGAAAATTCATTTGTTGAACAGTAAAGAAAATGCATGTGTTGAATAGAGAAAATATTCATTTGTTGAATAGAATAACGAAGTTATTGAAATATAAAAAGCCATGTTGATTAGATTGACGCCATTTTTATGTGAATGATATTTATATCGATTTTATTCATTTTTATAATGAATATAGAAAAGAAATTGATTTCAAAATACAACGTTTTGAAAATATTATCATTTGTATATCGATGATGTGGAATATTCAATTTTGATTAGAAATTGAATATGAAGTTGAAATCGTTTTGAAAACGAATTTAAAACGATTTATAAAATACGTTTTGAAAGGAAATCGACGAAATATATATAATATATATATTATACATATATAATGGCCTGAATAGAACGCGCCACGCTGCGGCAGTTCGCGAATTTCGACCATTGACTTCGAATGGACATTGCGGGAGATCCGACCATCGGATTCTCCTAAAACCGGAACCTTGGGTTCGTATCGAAAAGAGTTTTCAAATGAATATTAGAGATTTTAAATCTAATGGTTGGATTTGGAGTTATGTCCAAATCAAATTTGGAAAAGGTCGTTGTAAGTGCAGTTCAATGGCCGTTGCGACTGTATGGACCTTGATAAAATTATTAAAAATAGTAATAATTTGTGTAAAATCATAAAAAATGATTTGTGAGGAATTGGGATGAAAAACTCCAAATTTGAAAAGATAAAAATTGATTTTTATCGAAATGAACTGGTTTTGTTCTAGTATTATAATTCTATTTATTTTTAAAATAAATAAAGTGGATTTGAAATGGTTTTGAAAATAACCAGAAATTCCAATAATTGAATTGGAATGAATTTGAATCGAAATTGTCTTTGGAATATTTCGATGTTGGATTTCGTGATTATACAGATATTGTTATGGAAAGTTGAAAGATATATTTATAACGTTATTTCCAATACAATATTTGTTGGTCGTAGAATTTGATGTTGAATATAAGCCGATATATTTTCTATTCATAGCCTGGTATTTAATATCAAATGTAATTTGGGTTTGTCGTGAATGGTGTCTTCATTAACACTGTTCTTAAGCCCAGTTGATAAAAAGATTAAATCTTTTTGTTTAGATTTAATGAAGTATACCAATTAAAATGGTATTTAATTGGAATTGAATAGGAATTGATTTTTGGGTTTATCGTGAACGGTGTTTTAAATAACACTTGTTCTTTAATCCGATAATTAATGGAATGTGATTTTGGGTTGTCGTGAACGGTACCTTCAATAATACTGTTCTTAGACCCAACTGAGTTAAGAAAATCAGAAACTAACTGGAGATTAGTTAAGTTGAATGGTTTCTTGGGTATTGATCTGATGTTGGTTTCGGCCTTCGGGGTTAATATTTAGGGAATTGCTCACTTGCTATTTTACGGTTAAAGGCTGTAGAATGGAATGTGATACTCGGGTTTATCGTGAACCGTGTTTTAAATGACATTTATTCTTTAACCCAGTTAAAGATTAAAACTAAGTGGAGTTTTAATGAATCTTTAATTAGATTGAAAAGATCGAGAATGGAGTATCACCAGTTTTGCTCCAGGCGATAGTTAAATCTTTAATTAGATATGAACGTGAAATGATGATTGAATTTACCGATAACACCGTGGTCTTAGATATGAAGTATTACCAGTTTTGCTTCATGGGATGAATAGGTTGGGATTGGGAAATATAATAAATGATTACTTCGGTGTGGTTCGCTAATCCCGACTAGTTTGAATTGATATTCCAAAAGAAGATTTAAGAATAAATTTAAAAGAATTTATCTTTGATAAAATTAATGGGAACCTTTCCCTGAGAATGTGAAATTTAGAAACTAACTGTAGGTTAGATAAGAGGAATGGTTTCCTGGGTATTGATCTGATGTTGGTTTCGGCCTTCGGGGTTAATATTTGGGGAATTATTCTCTGGCTAATTTACGGTTAGTGACTGACGAATTGGAATGAGGTAATGTTTTGTTTGTGTAACACTTGTTTAATATATACGCGAGTTATTCGGAAAGACCGGGTATATCCCATTCTGAATAACTGACACAACGATAAGTCAAAGATGAAGACGGTGGTCAAAGACTGGAGGTCTTCACGTCGTTTGGGTGGTTACTGATGATCTTGATTGGGCCGTACACCCAAGAGGAGGAAATCAGTTAGTGGTCGTCCAGACGTACTTGGAGATCGATAGATATGCGGGGTACTAGGTGCCTCCGGTTTCGTTCAGACCCAGAACGAACTTGTAAATGGACTGTGTGTCTGACATTGGATTTTATTCTATTATATTGACTTCTATTAAATATATATATATCTGTTTGGTGGCGGAGAATTTATTCTCTTGCTTAACGCCCTTCTCTGAGACGTATGAGCTCAGGGGTTATATATTGATGGATATCAATTGCATGGAGTGAATTGCCTGTGTGGCATGCCTAAGTAGAAAATGATCAAGGCTTCTGTTGTAAAGCAAAGTCTTGTGGTTGATGATTAAAGCATGGCCTTTGTGGCATCGCTTTGTGTAGCGTGAATTCGCGAGCCTCACACCCCGGTTGTGAACTAGAAACGGGTGAAGGACCTCAGGGAGGACATGCGTTTCTTTCTAGTTAGAAGTGGCGTCAGTGGTTTTACATGCCCTGACGAGTTTGACTTATGTGGTTGTTGTTGTTGCGAGGCGCCTCAGATATATCGGTGACTATGTGAAGCCGATGGAGTCATTTGTTGGCTCATTTACACCCCAAAGGGCGAGAAACGTAGTGTTCAGGCATAATAATCCACATTGGCAGACCGGCCCTGACGATCCAAGGGGCAGTTGCGGCTGTTCCTTAGGGGCGGACTAGAGGCTCTCGAATCGGTAGAGGACTATCTTTTGCCTCGGTTCACAGACGGAAATCCAATTTCCAAATGCGTGACTTTGCGGTTTTGATTGTAGAGCCTAGTATTGGTGACATGATATATGGTACCCATGCCGTCTATGATTGATACTTATGATTTGAAATTGTTTTGACACTATGCACTTATGATAGTATCAAATGATTTGTTTTAAACGTACCTAACATGTTTGGCTATTATAAGGGAAAACCCTATCCCTCGGCTTGCGTTGCATTGTGTGATAGGACCTGGGTCTTATAATAGCTTCATTTTTTCAAAAAGCATTGCGCTGTTTTGTTATATGCACTGGTATTCTTGGGAGGAAACCCGTTCCGTGTTACACGGCGTGATCCCTTGATTTATCTAACTTTAAAAATTAAATATTAATAACTGTTTTAGTTCTCACACCAGTCCCATGACTAACCTGGAGTTTATTGTTTTAACCTAAACTCTGGCTGCCCTTATTTTGACACGGGCAACTAGTAGTTTTGGTTTTGCAAATTTATATTCACATGATCCTGATTAACAGCTGGAATGATATCCGGAAAGCTCTGTATTCGTGTATTACTTCTAGTTGTGTATTGTATTATTTTTCCTCCGCAGTAATGTATTTAAATGTAATTTAAATCTCTAATATTTTCTGTTGTATAATATTTGTTAATACTCTGTATATTCTTATATTATGATGGAATCGTTGTAATATGCAATGAAATGTTCTTCTGTTTGAGTTCTGATTCGTCTTGTCCTCAACTCAATCCGTGCTTTCCTTACCGGGGAAGTTCGGGTCGTTTCATCGTGGTATCAGAACTTTGGTTTACAGAGCTCAGAGAACAAGACACGTTAGAACCAAACGAAAGAATTCATCAGAGATTGGGTTAGTAATATCCAATGAGAATGACTCGTTAGAGATGGGATCAGTAGTATCCTAGAACGAGTGTGAAGAGTATATTTTTAAAATGAAAACAGATTTTGTTCTGAAATTTAAATTGTTTTATACATATTTGAATATTTATTTTAAATTAATTTGGACAATCCAATATATAAAGATTTTGCATATACGCCTTGCAAACGTGTATTCGAAGTTTTAATATACTGGATTGATATAGAATCACACTCTAGTCGCCCGGAGATGATGTTGATAATGACCATGGCATCATCAATATTTATGTTCGGGTTTTGAAAGTGGGAACTTCTATATGATTCCAATTGACTAGTGTGAGAACCAAAGCTGGATAGGGCTTATCGTTGTGATTTGGCATCAAAAATGTGATTTTTGACTATATATCAAAATTATGAATTTGAAACGTTAAATTCACTAATTGATTGATGTTGTGTTGTATGATTATCCCTTTAAACCATTATATGAAAGAACGACGAATTTATGCCAAATTAAACCAAATTTTTAACTGTATTGAAAATTATTTGCAATTGCATGCATGTACATATATATGTGTGAACAGGTCATAGCAAGGAGGCTAGAGCAGAAGAATAAAATTGTTTGCCCGACAAATAGGTAGATGTTTACCATAATTTACTGTTTTGTTTGGGTGATGATGATTTTATGAGCCGATTGGCTTGCCGCTTGGCTTTTTATTTTTATTTTGTATTGAAGAAGGCCATGAGAGGCTATATGAAATATCCCGAAGTCCCCGGTGCAGGGGAGGTTATGGCGAAAGTTTTTTAAAATTTAGGGTGTTAGCCAAATTTTGGAAAAATTTGAAAAGTTCTAAGAAACTGAAAAGTTGAAGAACTTAAGTCGTAAAGAAAATAGTGAAAGTTGAGTTGGTTTGTTAAACAACTTTTGGCTTAGTTCCTTTTTGGGGACGAAAAGTTTTAAGTGGGGGAGATTGTAATAACCCGGAAATCTAAGCCAATTTAAAAATTTTATTTTGGCGATTTTAGCAAATTTTTATTATTTAAAATGAATTATTTAAATAATAACGACGAGAAATTTATTTGAATAGAATTAGAACGTATATGTTTATATAGATCGTTGTCAGAATATAAATATTTATTTTAAATTACAAAAGGAACTGAAAATGGCGCGGTAGTTCGATAATTCGATTTCAAAGTTCAAATGAATGTACAGGATTCAAAATAAACCAGATTTTAGTGAAACCAAAAATATTTGAATCTAATTGAGAATATCTTTGCAAAGAATCCGAAGAATCAAAATTTCATAGCGGGAATCAAAAGATATGTTCAGTTGAAAATTCAGAATAATCTCTATGGAATTCAGGCCCTTAAAAATGGAAATTTTGCAAATGACCTCGGTTTTCGACGAAACCACTTTTGTTGGATCCGCGATGTCAAGTTATAACTAGATTCCAAAATTCATAATTTTTCGAATCAATATGTGAGCATGGCAAAGTAAAACGTGTTTGACTAGTTTTAGTTGATTTTAATCGACTATAAAATGGCCATTTTTCAAACGATCTCAGAATTTGACGAAACTAGTTTTGTTAGGACCGTATCGTCAATATGAAGCTAGAAAATATTTTTATGGGATTTTTCGAGTTAGTATGTGGCCCCGGTAAATTGAAATGTGCGTTCAAATTCAATATATAGAGTTATATTTTGATTTTTGTCGAAAACCGATCGAAATAGTCGAATCAGCCTGTGATACATATCCCATTGTGTTCGGAATGGGGGTAATCAGCTATGGACGACAGTCGGTGGGCCTCGTTTCGAAGTCGAAATAAAAAAGTTGCTTTTTGAAAATAAATAAATAAATAAATAAATAAATATTAATATAATCCCTCCTCCCCCGTTTCATTCGTTCAGAAGAAATTAAAGAAAAAAAAGGAAACAAAAACATCGCGCCCTACCGCGACAATAAACCCCCCCCCCCCCCGCTGCCGCTGATCGACGGCGCTCCCCCTCCTCTCGCCGACCCTCTCTTCTTCCTCCCTTCCTCCTCACGCAAGGTGCGACCCTCTTCCCGATGTCCCCCCCTCGCGACGTGAAAACCCCCATCGCCCTTGCCCACCAGACTTCGAGCACCGCACCAGTGAGCGCCGCAACTCCTGGCCCCACCTCCTGACGCCGCAGTTTCCCCTGCCTCCAACTGACTCCGGCGAGCCCCCTGCTGACCGACGCGCACAGCTACCCACCTTGCTTCCATTTGAACGATGTAAGTTTCTTCTTTTTCTTTTTAATATTCATTTATTTTATTTGTTTTAAAACTAAACGTATATTATTTTGAAAACTGAAAATATAATATTTTGAAAACTGGAAATATGTGATTTTTTTTATTACTAAAAGGAAGTATGATTTTGAAAGTGAAAAGATTATAGTTAATCGAATAGAAAAGGTCGAATTTTTATATAGTTAATCGAATAGAAAAGGTCGGATTTTTTTATTGTTAATCGAATAGAAAAGGTCGGATTTTTATATAGTTAATTGAATAGAAAAGGTCGGATTTTTATATTAGAAAAGTTTGAATCTTTATATGGTTGAAATGGGGAAGTAAAAATGAGATTTTTTTATATATGAAGACATAGAGAATAAAAATATAATTTTTATATAATGAGAAGAGTAATAATAGAATTTTTATCTATATAGTAGCGATGTAAAAATAGAATTTTTTATCCATATAGAGCGAATTAAAAATGTGATTTTTATATAAATAGCAACAATATAAAAATGTGATTTTTATATATATAGTGGCTACGGGCAACGAAAGTAACAAAAGGCGAGAACGGCGAAGATTTCTACATAAGAAGAGTCGTGGTATTGGGTTAGCTAATCGGTGAGAACTCCTCACTTTTAAATTTATTTTCTTGTTTGAAATATATACTAGGATGCAAACGGTGTTTAGTAGCACCCAACACCCGTCGTCCATAGACCATGGATGACTTGTTTGTTTGGTTGCTATGTTGTGAAATTTGATTGTGTGATGTGAAATGAAATAAAATATTTTATACTGGAAAATATTTTATAGTTAAAAATATAATTTTTAATGTGTATATAAAATAAATATTTATAAACAAATCGGACGATTTGTTTATATACACTGATTTGACTGATATTGATTGGGACGATAAATTTTACGCATCGCACAACTGCACAAATAAAATCTGTGTTTGATTGTTTGGAACTCCACACGGGTGTTGGGATGAAATTGGACATACACTAATCCCAGTAATTAGCTATATGTCGATCGATTGATTGACAGGCTGTTATAAGCATTGAATATTTATATTTGATGCTTATACAGTGTAGAATGCACTCTGGATGATGGTTGATGATTTATCGTTGCTATTACATACATGTGTTGTTGGGTATCCATATAATTAACGTTATTTGGTAATTGATTGGGCCTCATTCCAATTTGGAAAATAGTAAAGAAAATTCATTTGTTGAATAATAAAGAAAATTCATTTGTTGAATAGTAAAGAAAATTCATTTGTTGAATTGTAAAGAAAATTCATTTGTTGAATAGTAAAGAAAATTCATTTGTTGAATAGTAAAGAAAATTCATGTGTTGAATAGAGAAAATATTCATTTATTGAATAGAATAACGAAGTTATTGAAATATAAAAAGCCGCGTTAATTAAATTGATGCCATTTTGATGTGAACGATATTTATATCGATTTTATTCATTTTTATAATGAATGTAGAAAAGGAATTGATTTCAAAATACAACGTTTTGAAAATATTATCATTTGTATATTGATGACGTGGAATATTCAGTTTTGATTAGAAATTGAATATGAAGTCGGAATCGTTTTGAAAATGAATTTAAAACGATTTATAAAATATGTTTTGAAAGGAAATCGACGAAATATATATAACACATTTATTATACATATATAATGGCCTGAATAGAACGCACCGCGCTGCGGCAGTTCGCGAATTTCGACCATTGACTTCGAATGGACATTGCGGGGGTTCCGACTCTCGGATTCTCCTAAATCCAAAATCGTTGGGTTCGTATCGAAAAGAGCTTTCCAATGAATATTAGAGATTTGAAATCTAACGGTTGGATTTGGAGTTATGTCCAAATCAAATTTGGAAAATGTCGTTGTAAGTGCAGTTCGATGGCCGTTGATGGAATCGACTGTACAGGCCTTGATTAAATTATTAAAAATAGTAATAATATGTGTAAAATCATAATAAATGATTAGTGAAGAATTGGGATGAAAAACTCCAAATTTGAAAAGATAAAAATTGATTTTTATCGAAATGAACTGGTTTTGAACTAGAATTATAATTTTGTTTATTTTTAAAATAAATAAAGTGGATTTGAAATGGTTTTGAAAATAACCAGAAATTCCAATAATTGAATTGGAATGAATTTGAATCGAAATGGTTTTTGGAATATTTCGATGTTGGATTTCGTGATTATACAGATGTTGTTATGGAAATTTGAAAAATATATTTATATCGTTATTTCCAATATGATATTGGTTGGTCGTAGAATTTGATATTGAATATAAGCCAATATAATTTCTATTCATAGCCTTGTATTTAATATCAAATGTGATTTGGGTTTGTCGTGAATGATGTCTTCATTAACACTGTTCTTAAGCCCAGTTGAGAAAAAGATTAAATCTTTTTGTTTAGATTTAATGAAGTATAACAATTAAAATGGTATTTAATTGGAATTGAATGGGAATTGACTTTTGGGTTTATCGTGAACGGTGTTTTAAATAACACTTATTCTTTAACCCGATAATTAATGGAATGTGATTTTAGGTTATCGTGAACGGTATCTTCAATAATACTGTTCTTAGACCCAACTGAGTTAAGAAAATCAGAAACTAACTGGAGATTAGTTAAGTTGAATGGTTTCTTGGGTATTGATCTGATGTTGGTTTCGGCCTTCGGGGTTAATATTTAGGGAATTGCTCACTTTCTATTTTACAGATAAAGGCTGATAGAATGTGATGTGATTTTGGGTTTATCGTGAACCGTGTTTTAAATGACATTGATTCTTTAACCCAGTTAAAGATTAAAACTAAGTGGAGTTTTAATCAATCTTTAATTAGATTGAAAAGATCGAGAATGGAGTATCACCATTTTTGCTCCAGGCGATAGTTAAATCTTTAATTAGATTTTAAATGGTAATTGAATTTAGCGATAACACCGTGGTGTTAGATATGAAGTATTACCAGTTTTGCTTCATGGGATGAATAGGTTGGGATTGGGAAATAGAATAAATGATTACTTCGGTGTGGTTCGCTAATCTTGACTAGTTTGAATTGATATTCCAAAGGAAGATTAAAGAATAAATTTAAAAGAATTTATCTTTGATAAAATTAATGGAAACCTTTCCCTGAGAATGTGAAATTTAGAAACTAACTGTAGGTTAGCTAAGAGGAATGGTTTCCTGGGTATTGATCTGATGTTGGTTTCGGCCTTTGGGGTTAATATTTGGGGAATTATTCTCTAGCTAATTTACGGTTAGTGACTGATGAATTGGAATGAGGCGTATGTTGTGTTTGTGTAACAATTGTTTAATATATACGAGAGTTATTCGGAAAGACCGGGTTTATTCCATTCTGAATAACTGATACGACGATAAGTCGAAGATGAAGACAGTGGTTGAAGACCGGAGGTCTTCACGTCGTTTGGGTGATTACTGATGATCTTGATTGGGCCGTACACCCAAGAGGAGGGAATCAGTTAGTGGTCGTCCAGACATACTTGGAGATCGATGGATACGCAGGGTACTAGGTACCTCCGGTTTCGTTCAGACCCAGAACGAACTTGTAAATGGATTGTGTGTCTGACATTGGATTTTATTCTGTGTGATTGACTTCTATTAAATATATATCTGTTTGGTGGCGGAGAATTTATTCTCTTGCTTAACGCCCTTCTCTGAGACGTACGAGCTCAGGGGTTATATATTGATGGATATCAATCGCATGAAGTGAATTGCCTGTGTGGCATGCCTAAGTGGAAAATGATCAAGGCTTCAGTTGAAAAACAAAGTCTTGTGGTTGTTGATCAAAGCACGGCCTTTGTGGCATCGCTTTGTGTAGCGTGAATTCGCGAGCCTCACACCCCGGTTGTGAACCAGAAACGGGAGAAGGACTTCAGGGAGGACATGCGTTTCTTTCTAGTTAGAAGTGGCGTCAGTGGTTTTACACGCCTTGACGAGTTTGACTTATGTGGTTGTTGCTGTTGCGAGGCGCCTCGGATATATCGGTGACTATATGAAGCTGATGGAGTCATTTGTTGGCTCATTTTCGCCCCAAAGGGCGAGGAAACGTAGTGTTCAGGCATAATAATCCACATCGGTGGACTGGCCCTGACGATCCAAGGGGTAGTTGCAGCTGTTCCTGAGGGGATGACTAGAGGCTCTCGAATCGGTAGAGGACTATCTTTTGCCTCGGTTCACAGACGGAAATCCAGTTTCCAAATACATGACTTTGCGGTTTTGTTTGTAGAGCCTAGTATTGGCGACATGATATATGGTACCCATGCCGTCTATGATTGATACTTATGATTTGAAATTGTTTTGACACTATGCACTTATGATAGTAACAAATGATTTGTTTTAAATATACCAAGCATGTTTGGCTATTATAAGGGAAAACCCTATCCCCCGGCTTGCGTTGCATTGTGTGATAGGACCTGGGTCTTATAATAGCTTCATTTTTCCAAAAAACATTGCGTTGTTTTGTTATATGCACTGGTATTCTTGGGAGGAAACCCGTTCCGTGTTATACGGCGTGGTGCCTTGATTTATCTAACTTTAAAAATTAAAGATTAATAATTGTTTTAGTTCTCACACCAGTCCCATGACTGACCTGGAGTTTATTGTTTTAACCTAAACTCTCGGTGCCATTATTTTGACACGGGCAGCTAGTAGTTTTGGTTTTGCAGATTTATATTCACAGGATCCTGATTAACAGTTGGAATGATATCTGGAAAGCTCTGTACCTGTATATTACTTCTAGTTGTGTATTGTATTATTTTTCAGCTGCAGTAATGTATTTAAATGTAATTTAAATCTCTGATATTTTCTATTATATAATATTTGTTTATACTTTGTATATTCTTGTATTCTGATGGAATCGTTGTAATATGCAATGAAATGTTTTTCTGTTTGAGTTCTGATTCGTCTTGTCCTCAACTCAATCCATGCTTTCCTTACCGGGGAAGTTCGGGTTGTTTCATGCATGCAATTCGAAGAATGACATTGAAAGAGAAATAAGAGTTAGGTGATCAAACTTGACAATTGCTCTGGAAAGGTCTGATTAGGCCTAGTTTCTTGAGTTGGGGAGGAACCGTGGTATTTCTTCCTAAGTCAGACGGTACTCTCAGATTATGTGTAGATTACCGATACTTAAATAAGCAAACATTGAAGAATAAATATCTATTACCGCACATTGATGATTTGTTAGATCGCTTAAATGGAGCGAGGGTGTTTTCGAAGATGGACCTCGCTATAGGTTTCCATCAACTGCGGATCACCGAAGAATATGCTGCTTTCATAGCTTTCAGAGGTCTAGACTTATTTTATGAATGGTTAGTGATGCCGTTCTGCTTATTTAACGCTCCTTCTTACTTTGTTGATTTGATGAATCAAGTATTTCACGGAGTATTAAATAAATTTGTGCTAGTTGTCGTTGATGATATTTTAATTTTCTCTAAGTTAGCTAGTGAGCATATGAAGCAGTTGGAACAGGTTTTGGAAATTCTGAGAAAGAATGCATTAAAAGCCAAATTTTCTAAATGCATATTCTGGCATAAAGAAGTGAAGTTCCTTGGTCATGTCGTATCGAAGGAGGGAATTTCAGTGGATCCAGGCAAGATTACAACCATTAGATATTGGAATAAACCTAGCACTCCCACAGAAGTTAGAAGTTTTATGGGATTGGCAGGCTATTATCGGAAATTCATTAAGTATTTTTCGAAGTTATCTGGTCCGTTGACAAAGCTTACCAAGAAGCATGCGAGGTTTAATTGGACGACAGAATGTGAGGCAGCCTTCCAAGAGCTGAAAGTAAGGTTGACTACTAATCCAGTGTTGACTATTATAGATGGAAATCAAGATTTGATTTTCTATACTGATGCTTCTCATGAAGGAGCAGTAGTATTAACGCAAAGAGGCAAGTTGTTGCTTATGCTAACTATTAGTTGAAGCCTCATGAGAAGAGATATGTTACCCACGATCTAGAGCTGTTAGCTGTGGTATTTGCTTTGAAGATATGGAAGCATTATCTTCTGGGTGAGAAGTTCGAATTATATACAGATCATAAATCATTGAAATTTCTATTCGTCCAAAAAGGCTTGAATTTGAGACATCAACGTTGGTTAGAATTTCTTGCAGCATACGATCTTGATATTTTGTATACTCCATGGAAAGCCAATGTTGTAGCGGATGCACTTAGTTGGAAGAATGCAATCATTGCTAATTTAATTATTACGCCTTCGTTGATCGAGAAGATTTCTGTTTTACAGAAGGAGGATGAGTTTATTCAGATGATTAGCAAACGAGTTCAAGAAGGAGAAGTTTCAAGCTTTCAAATTGATTGTAAAGGAATTCTTAGATTGCAAGGACGAATCTGTGTTCCGGATATTCCTAGCTCAAAAGAGAGGTAATGGATGAATGTCACAAATCCAAGCTTAGTATTCATCCAGGGTGAGTAAAATTATTGCGATTTTAAGCGTACATTCTGGTGGAAGTCGATGAAGAGTGACATTTCTATATATATTAGCAGGTGTCCAACTTGCCAACAAGTCAAGAGCAATTAACAGAGGTCGCTGGTTTGTTGCAACCTTTGGAGATTCCAGAAGGAAGTGTGACTAGATATCCATGGATTTCATTGATGATTTGCCTAAAACAAGGAAAGGCAATGACATCATTTGGGTTATAGTTGATCGTTTCACGAAGAGCGCCCATTTTATTCTAGTGAAATCAACTATAACAACTCAGAGTCTTGCTCAGACTTATGTGAGAGAGATTGTTAGACTACATGGAATTCCCAGCAGCATTGTTAGTGATCGCGATCTGATCTTTGCTAGTAAGTTCTGGGAAGCATTCCAACCTAAATTAGGGACGAAGATTAATCTTAGCACTGCATATCATCCTCATACAGACGGCAAGACCGAGAGGGTGAATCGTATATTGGAAGATTTATTGCAAGCTTGTATTCTCGACTTTGGAGGATCTTGGGAAGATCATATACATTTGGTAGAGTTTTCATATAATAATAGCTTCCAGGCAAGTTTAAAAATGTCACCATTTGAAGCATTGTATGGTAGACCATGTGGATCTTCTGCATGTTGGATAGAGCCTGGTAATCAGTTGGTATTGGGTCCAAATATGATCCAAGAAGCTTCAGATAAAGTGGATTTCATTAAGTAGCGACCACAAGCAGCACAGAGCCGACAGAAGAGTTATGCAGATTCTAGAAGAAGAGATTTGACATTTTCTGTTGGTGATTATGTATATTTGAGAATTTCTTTGATGAGAAGAGTAATTCGATTTGAGAAGACAGGGAAGTTGACAACTAGATATATTGGCCCATTTCCTATACTTGAGAGGATTGGAACCCTTGCTTACAGGGTTTAGTTGCCAGATTGGTTACCCAGAGTGCATGATGTGTTTCACATTTCTCAATTTCAGAAGCATGTACATGATCCAGACTTGATTGTGGAAGAGGCGAATCAACCGATCTTAGATATTACTTCGAGCTTGACTGTGCATAAAGAGCCAATGAAGATTATTGGCAGAGAAACCAGAGTTCTAAGGAACAAGAAGGTGCATTTAGTCAAAGTGCAATGGAGCGGAGATCCTAGAGAATGTACATGGGAAACAAAAGATAACATTAAACAGGCTTATCCCAGGTAAAGAGTGGATATCTCTAATTAGCTCTATAGAGAAGTATATCTATGTTATGTTACATTACTATTTAGTTCCAACTTTTCACTTAAAACATTTTTGTGACGCCCCACGTCCGTTAATGTCACTCACTAAGGGAATTCATTAAGTTTCATGAAGAACTATAGGTAAATAGACACAGAATGATTACAAGACAAATATAAATAAAGCAACATCAGAAAATTTAAATTTTTATTTTAACCATAAAACATGATACCGTGGTCCACAATTTCATAAGTCACAAAAACCATTACAATAAAATAACTTCTGTCTTGCACCATTAGAGTACATAAGTAAATAAAAAGCATAATTCCCCAATTAAAAGAGTTAAGCCATAGTAGGGACATGAACTTGAGCCATCCTTCAGAAGTAGCTCCTAGCAAGATGATATCTGAGTCCTGCCTAAGCCTGAGTGTTTCCTCCCTGAGAACCGAGGGAGAGGGGTGGGGAAGGAAGAAAGAAGGAGAAACAAAAGGGTCAGACATAAAGTCTGGCGAGTCTAGTTAATTTTAGCCAATAAATAAATAAAAGTAACATGATAGGCATATAAAGTGGATAAAAGAGAGATCATTACATAAATGGCAGGTGTGACAAGGTAAGCAAGATAAGGTGTATGTGCCTCACTAATGATTACTCTGCATTATTACTAGTATAACTAAAATGAGATGATCCCTTCCACTATAAGTTGGTAGACTTAGGGAATACGTCCGAGTGTACCCTTACCACTACCCTAATCGATCGGCTCCCTACCCCGTAGATATCATGTGCTGGCCCCATAGTATGAGGCATCAATCCCTAAAGTGGCAACCCTTTATTTCTAATATGTGCACAACCATATCTACTGGTGTCACGGTCGTCTTATCCCATTCTGCCTGGCTCATGCATGCACATGGCGCGGTCGATTTGCGCCGCACACACCGTCTGTTTCGTTTGGATATCTTATAATCAATCAGTAAGTGTGCCCCTTCTCCGCCTAGTACGGAGTTCTTTATTTGATACCTACTTCAGGTTACTGACTGAAATGGGTCTCCCACACTATGATACAAGCTCCCCCCTTTGTCTTGTATCCCCACTAGGTTATTCACTGACTATGTATACCCTTAGGTGTCTTTAATTACATAGCCCTAAGTCAGTTATGCTGACCCTAAAGGATGTCTTTAATTACATAACTTTATTATATTTTCCACCTATTATGTATACCACTAGGTGTCTTTAATTACATATCCTTATTGGGTTAAGTTCGTGGGCCTATATGTAAATATTACCCACCTGTTGGCTAGCTTTTGAACCAAGCCACCAGAAACACAAGTATTCATAGTCAAACAAGAAGGGGAATTATGTATTCAAGCTCAGAGACGAATACACCATGACTCAAGAGGCCCAGGATCCCGCTCGTGACAAGCCAAGATCGACACGCTCGTGAAGATCATCACAACCCGTTCGTGATGAGACATCATGACCCGCTCGTGATTAGCTATCACGACCTGACCTCAAGCCAAAGAGATGATAGCCATGATCCAGTCCTTCGTGAGCCGAAAGATTAGGATTTGGTGACACTTGTCCATAACTGGCATATTGACCATTTCCCCATCAAGCCACAAACCAGTCCGAGATTCTCGGGATCTGTGCCACATGTCCTCACGAACCGCTGATCAGCATTGAAATATGTTAATTTATGCACCTATATTTTATCTTTTTGTATATAAATAATATTACGTTGGGTATTATTTTGTTGTTTTTATAGATATGTTGTCCAGACCTCATTCAGCCTTAAAAGTGAAGAATAGTTGCCATTTACTTGAAGAATTGCATAAGAGCTTTCATTGGAGGATAGATGTGTTCAAATTGGTCACATTAGAAGAAGATTGGTAGAAAAGTTCTCTAAAGATGTCATTGGAGGCTGTTTGTGTTCACATTAGTCACTTTGGAAGGAGATTGGTGGAAAATATCTTTTGAGATATGTTATTGGACCACAATGTTTAATGAGAAGACCCATTAGAGGATTAGGGTTTCCAATTCACCTATAAAAGCACATATATACCCATTGTAACAGAATCCCATTTTTTTGTCTTCTTCTCCATTAACAAAGTTCTTCTTCTTCTTTATATTTTCTGCAATTTTCTATTTCTTAACAACTAGTGCCATCTACACAATTAGATTTGGTAGAGTACTAGTTGTATTTTACATTTATTTTCATTAGTGATTAATAATTTAAGTAGTTTCAACGATAATCCTAATTTTATTTCTGTTGTTATTTCTATTTTCCACTTTTATTTTCTGCTTTTTTATTCTTGTTTTGCAATTGACTTTTATTAATGATTAATCGTTTGATTAGTCTCAATGATAATCCTAATTGTTGCAATTTCAATTGTTCTATTTTCAACCAAATCTCAAAAGTCATCTAACTCGCCCATGAAATCTATAAATAATAATTTTTAATTTGCCTCCCTGTGATTCGACTTGCATATTACACGATCTATGCGCTTGCAGTTATTTTAAAATTCACACTTTTCTAGTTCTTAGAAAAGTGTCGATCAAGTTTTTGGCGCCGTTGCCGGGGAGGTAATAATTAAATTTTATTATTTATTTAATTTTTGATTTGTGTTAGTTTTCTTTATTTTATTCCTTTTTGTTTTCTTGTATATATAGAAAAAAAGTTTTGATTGGTTAGATTTGATATTATTAAATGATACTGTAATCTTCTAAACAAAAAAATTGCCATTTTTTTCTTTTAATTAGTTGCCAATTTTCTCCAATTTGTTTCCTTTTTATTTCTCAATCTCATTCTTTTCTTTTACAAGCGCTTCCCTTTTTGCCACATATTATAAAAAAATCTCCTTTAAAATCTTTCCCCTTTCTGCCTTGTAATTAATTCTCTTTGTACAATTGGATCTCTTCTTTGCATTTAGTTTCTTTCTTGGTTCTGTACATTGCTTCCCTTCTTCTCTTTACAAATTTCTTCTTTGGTTATCAACTCGTACATTATTTTCTCCACCTCAAACACCATCAGACTTCAAACGCAAGTTCACATAACAACCTCTTTCCCTACATCATCCACTTTGCATTATACCCCGTCCACTTTCACAGTCTATCATCTCCTCCACAACACCCCATTCATCACCACATCCGTACCGATAACGGTCACAAACCTCCTCTTACCCATCAACATAACCGTCTAACAATCTATTACAGTAACGCACAAGCACCACGCATCGGCTTCACAATTCACACACAGCCCCATTTCAAAGCCCCGTTCATCTTCACCACTTCCCTTCAACATCACATCTCATCTACCAAACATCACCTTCCCTTTCGAACTCAACATCACAATCCTTCAAACCATATTCACTGCCAAACCACCCTTCTGTCAATAATCACCCTCACGTACCACACTCCCCTCCGCAGCCAATTGTGGTCCTGATTTCACCTTCACAAACCATACAGATCACCCCTTACAGCCTTACCCCAATCACTGTATAAACCACTTCAAACCAAAGCAATAAACCCCAATTCAAAGAACCCTAAATCCCCAATTAAGAAACCAATTTGGAACCTTAACTCAAAATCATTTTCGATTAAAAAAAAGAGGGAAGAAGTGGCAAGTTTGAGATTGGTGTTCGAGTTTTTCAGAGAAATCATAAGAGCGGTTTTGAACAAAAAGGGGGCATGGTTGATTTTGATTAAAGACGCAAATTTTGTGACTCGATTGTCTTGGCTTTCCTAGGAGTCTAACTGTGGTATTTATAAAAAATAAAAAAAAGGAAGAATGGGAGTACTGAATTGGTTCGCCATTTTTGTTTGACTGGGACTGGGTTTTGTAATGCTTAAGAAACCATTTTCTATGGTTAAGTAGTCGGTTTGATATTTATGGTTTGGTCAAGTTTTTTTTGTGTTTTTTGTTTTGTTTTTTTAGTTCTTTTATTTGTCATTGCATGACTGTGTCATTTTGTCTACCTTAGTTTTGTTTAGCCAGTCTTTGTTTTTTTAAGTAAGCGAGCTCGGTTTTATATTTTTTTCTTTGTTTCTTTAGGCTTAGTTTTTATTTTTATTTTTCTTCCTTTTCGATCTAATTTTTTAAAATTCTATTTTGTTTTTTTCCTACTTCCTCAAGAAAAAAAACAGAGAGAGAAAACAAAAGAAACAAAGACCAAAGCGAGAAAAGAGTTCAAAGAAACAAGGATCCAAGGGACAAGCAATTGTGAAAAGTGAAATCGGGTTCACACCACTCAATTTTTCTGGAAGAA
This sequence comes from Allium sativum, assembly GCA_030737875.1. Taxonomy (NCBI): domain Eukaryota; kingdom Viridiplantae; phylum Streptophyta; class Magnoliopsida; order Asparagales; family Amaryllidaceae; genus Allium; species Allium sativum. The sequence goes on from CM060924.1 coordinate 385,597,855, forward strand.
TTGTCATACCCCAATGTAAAATTTTCTAAACTCTACAGGTGCAGTTGCTTGAAAAATATAGAACTTGCTTGTAAAAATCTTCTGCAGGGGCAGCGACTTGCTTGTACAATATTTTAATTTTCTGCAATTACTATTGTTTGACTGTTGTTGACTGAAAATTGCTGAATAGATTTGGTGAGGAATGAATTTCAATAATTAACTCTCGTCGTAAAACTTGAATTTATTTGCAGAATAATATAATTGAAAAGTGGTGTTTTGTGAAGTTGATTGTCTCGTATAATTGGATCGCGGATATATAGTAGTTCAATTTATTGAACTATTAGCAAAAGAGGTTGCATACTACCCATAAAACATTGGGCGTATACCTTAGTATTTATACTAAACGTGAACGACCATAAGACCCTCTTCCCCCTTCTAATTGAGTTAGTTAATTAATAGAGAACAACCCATTCTTTTATATTATTTTGAACTAAGAATAATTTCTGTCTTCTCTTGATTTCGTTCAAATGTCTGATTCAAAAAAATCCTTGAGTGAATTGTGGGTTAATAATCGGACTAGACGTCCTCTTGAAGAGTATGAGTATGAATTACAACTCATGTGGCAATATTTTACAAAATTTCATGGGCCCAACATCAACAATTTCCAAAATTTCCCAAATAACCAACATTTTCAAAATCATAGATGTAACCGAAATGACGACTTCAACTCAAATTTCAATAATTTCTATTATGGGCCATACCCACATCAAAATAGTTTTGAATCCCAATATAGCTCTGATCCACATCAATATGGGGTTGTAAACAAAATTTTCAAAATTATAGCCAACAGCAACATCTTGAAAATAACCAAAATCACTCAAATTTTAACAATTTTGGTTACGAACATAATTTTTATGATCAAAATGATTTTCAATATTATTGTCAGTTTTATGAAAATTCAAACAACTACCACATTGGAAATAATATTGATTGTGAAATTGATGTGGACTATAATTTTGAGAATCAAGAAATCCAAAACGAGAACTCTCAAATCAACAATTCTAAAGAATATCATCTTAATATTCTTAGACAGAGGGTAGAAAGGCAAGATAGACAGCCTGATGAAAAAGATAAACAGCTTGATGAACTTCTTGGTTTAATGACGTCTTTTAAAGAACAAATCGAACAACAAAATCAAATTCAAACATGCGATGAATCAAAAAATAGTCCATTTTTTACTGATAGTGAAAATTTTCAAAGAACAACTTTGGAAATTGAGAATAACAATCTAAATGAAGTTGTTCACAATTCAGTAAATGATTTGGACTTCAACATTTTTCAGGAAAAAGATTTAAGCTCGGATTTTGATCTTTCTTTTTCAGACTGCGAGAAACTTGAAGTTTTAGAAATTGAACAGAATAAAAATGTTGAATTTTTCGAAAACTCAAAGTTGGAGAAGGATTTTAATGAACATGAATTTTTTGGATTGTATGAGGATGAGTTGTCAAATGAGGATAAAAGCTATAATTTGGTCAACCCGGTCACCAATCTTAGGCCCGAAAAAACGATTGAAAATAATGTCAGCAATCCCAACAATTCTTCGATTCCAACCTCAAATCAGAATCATGACGCTCTTCAGATGGTAACCAAGACCAATTCATCTGAACCTTCCAAATCTCCATCTTTTTCGACTGCTGGCAATCCCAACATCTCTTCTTCTGATGTCGGCGACCCCGACAATATCTCTTCTTTAAATGTTTGCAATCCCAACAACCCATTTTCTATACCTTTACCTCCTTCACTTCCTGTGTCAGCACCTACTTCTTCAAATGACCATGATTCTGAAACAGGACAAGTCAACATGATAGAAACTGTTGTTGATGACACGATACATTTACCAATTCAGAAAGTCTCCCACACTTCACCAGACGTTTCTACTATACTTTTGAAGATCTTTTTGAAGACGAACTCAAACTTTTAAATGGCGAGAATGAATATATGGAACGTCTCAAAGATAATCTTAAGCCAATTTCGTTGATTGTCATTGACATGCTTCTTGACCTCAAATTTCAGATACGAACTCATCATAAATCGTTTTTGATAGAGGCAAGTGTGGGGGGAAAAGGAAATATCATTTTTCACATAAAACTCACCATCATTAGAGATTTCATTTTGTATATAATTGGCATTCGCATATAGTGGTTAAACTTCATTTCATGTTACAGATAATTTTGCAACTCATTCACCTTTGGGTATGATCTTTCAAATTTACGAAACGTTCACAGTGTGGACACTGTTTTGTCCAAGTGGGGAGGGGGGGAGTCTGCATTACGTCCTTTTATTTTTCTTTAATTTTTTTCTTTTTCATATTGGACCATCATACATTTTAGATCATAGTAACATGCCATTTTTTTTGAAACATGACTCATTTTAGATTGATACAATAAAATAAGTTAACAATTATTAGTTAGCTGATAGTATTTTTTTTCTCTTGGCTAAGATCGAATAAGAAATATAATGAAAAGTTGAATTTTGAGGGATATTAGTGTAACTGGTACATAGGTAGATTCTTAGGTGATGGCCATGAAGTTTATTCTAAATTGTAGTTTTTGTTTAATAAGTGGAGGACTTAAAATACTTATATTGGCTTTTCGAATCTTTAAAACTAAGTTGTGTTAAGTTGAATTCGCGTAACTCTCTCTTGTTCTTATGTTTTCAATAATAATAATAGCAATAGCAATCCAAGGGTATCCAACATTGCTTGTATATCTAGCGTTGGTGTGCAAACCCGCCAAGCTCTATCTGCCATGTTGTTGACAAAGTCAGCATCGGAATATCTTGGTCTCATTTTATGAGATTGGACACCTAAGGATTACCGACATATTGTTGACAAAGTCAGTGTCGGTCTGCACAATCTGCCAAGCTCTGTCCCAACTCTTCGTCAGTCCGCAAGGCAGTGTATGGGTGGTATACCTTGGTCTTTAAGTTAGGTGTATGTAATTAATCATAAATTTCAATTTTTATAAAGATAGAGAATAAGCGATGATGCCAAACACTTCTTGACCTTATTGATTTGAATAGCCATACACAAGGAAATTAGAATACCACTTTACAAACTGTGACAAGCAAACTAAGAATTTATTTCATGGCTGCACTATGTTATCAACCGAACTAACCGACCAAACTAGAACATAACATTTGAAAACTTGATTTATATTGAAAATTTGTGACAAGTTGAGATATCTAAAATAAAATCAACTGACTAGAAATTGTTAACTTACTTTATTGTACCATTTTCAGAAACAAGTTGTGTTTTCAATTGCATAAGTCCTCTGCATTCATGTAGTTACATTAGTGTCATATCATACTGCATTTGGATTTTGTGGGTAGTATCCACTGAAAACCCTCATGAGACAACACTCGTCCTATTAGGGACACCTAGAGGTTTAACGGCTTGTTGCATATGCTCAATGCAATCGTGTTTCCTACGAAAGTGTGACCTATCTATTTTAGTTTTTCATTTTTTTGTTTTACTCGAGGATGAGTAAAAGATAAGTGTGGGGGTATTTGATCAACATTGAAATATGTTAATTTATGCACCTATATTTTATCTTTTTGTATATAAATAATATTACATTAGGTATTATTTTGTTGTTTTTATAGATATGTTGTCCAGACCTCATTCAGCCTCAAAAGTGACACTACGCCATAGATGGCCTATCACAACGAAAATGCATGGTGTTGCTAGCTACAATGTTGCCATTGCTATGCTGTTTTTTGTCTACTGCAACGCACACTTAAACGTGTTAACATATATATCAACATGTGTTGCAGTAGCCTCGTGAATAAAATTATCAATCCGCGTCAACACGATCCAATGGTCCAGGGTAGCGATCCGCGTGAAGAAATGTTTAGTCTAGATTAGAAATCCGCGCGTGAAATAATGTCTAGGGCGGGAAGCAAAAACAAAGGGGGGAAAACTAAAAAAATATTGAAAATTTCAATCGAACTTTACCAAAGTACTCCGCTGCTCAAGCTCTCACACACTCACTCTCAGGTTCAATTAGGGCTAAAAGTTCAAGTTTACAAGCTTAATTAGGGTTCGAGTACGGCAGGTTCGCGTTCAAGTTCAATTAGGTCTTCAATTGGGGTTCGTCTTGGGTTTCAGATTTCAGTTAGGGTTTCGATTTAATCTGCTGCTTCAGGTATCACTCAATGTATCAATTTTCTATGATTTGATTGTTGTGTTGCGTAATGTACTGCTTTACTTGTGCCTAATTTATTGCTTTAAGGTATCACTCAATGAACGACGAGGAAAAACTATGGGCAGAACTTCCTAAATTTAGTGAAGGGTACATCAGTGGATTGAAACTTTTTATTCGAAATACTTTTTCTAGATTTGCGGTAGGTGATGAAATTACATGCCCTTGCAAAAAGTGTCATAATCGCAAGTGGCATTGTCAAGAAGTAGTCTACAACCATCTGATTTGGAATGGTCCATCTGAATTGTACATGAAATGGATTTGTGAAGTTTCCTGTTTAGATCCTGAAAGTAGCGATAATAATATGGATTGTGAAGCAGGAATAAATTTTGGAGATAACCTCGATGAGATGTTGCAACGTACTTGTGGAAATATGCAGAACAATGAAGATGAATCTTCTTATGGGTCAAATGGAATAGATGTCGATGCTAGAAAATTTCATCAACGTGTTGAAGAGGGAAAACAGCCATTATATCCCGGGTGTAATAAATTTTCGCGCTTAAGTTTCATTGTCAGGTTTTATTCTTTAAAATGCCTACATAGAATCACTGAGTCTGCATTCAGCGATTTATTAGAGTTGATGAAAGAAGCTTTTCCAGAAGCCCACATCCCTTTATCTTTCAATGCTACCAAAAATATCATTAAAGATTTAGGCCTCGATTACCAAAGAATACATGCATGTCCAAATGACTGCATGCTATATTGGGCAGAAAATGAAAAGGAAAATAACTGCAAAATTTGGGGTTTTTCAAGGTGGGTTATACCGGAAAAGAAAGTGGGTATTGACAAAGATTCGGAGAAGCGGATTCACAAAGTACCAGCAAAAGTGATGTGTTATTTTCCACTAAAACCAAGGTTGCAAAGGATGTTCATGTCGAAGGAATACGCTGAAATGCATGACTTTTGAAACTGCTTTATTTTGCAGGTGAAGGAGGCAGTAGAGAGGTACTGAATGCACTGGAGGCTCGGGCTTTATCAATTTGAAACTGTTTTAGTTTGATGTAAACATGAATTTAGTACTGGCTGTGTTTGTAAGTACTATGTAAAACTGAATTTATTGGCTATTTTTTGTTATTCTGTTGTTGACTAACTAGTATTTGTGTTATTGGTTATTAATTTGAAATGAAAAGTTGTTTATTAATTTCAGTGTGTGATGGTAATTACTGTTATGTTGCAGTATTTATATAATGATGCAGTGGCTATGATATAATGTTGCAGTATGCAGTGTTAAATGTTGCTGTAGCTATGATATGGTGTTGCCATAGATTTACATAAATGTGGGCCCCACAACAGGATTCCGTGAACCCGGCTACAGAATTTAGGGGCGCAACAGGATTCCGTGATCCCGGGATTCAGAATTTAGTGGGCCCCACATTTATGTAAATTTATTGCCTATAGCAACACCTGTAGCGATGTTACCTTAGGATAGCAAAGTCGTTGCCTTTGACTCTAAGGCAACGCGGCAAAAGGCAACCCCAAAAAAGTGTTGCCACAGATAATTTTTTGCCTATACCAACACTTTTTGGCACCTACTGCGTCATTTCTCTGGGGTTGGCATAGGTCATCTATGGCGTAGTGTGAAGAATAGATGCCATTTACTTGAAGAATTGCATAAGAGCTTTCAATGGAGGCTAGATGTGTTCACATTGGTCACATTAGAAGAAGATTGGTAGAAAAGATCTCTAAAGATGTCACTGGAGGCTGTTTGTGTTCACATTAGTCACTTTGGAAGGAGATTGGTGAAAAATATCTTTTGAGATATGCTATTGGACCACAATCTTTGATGAGAAAGCCCATTAGAGGATTAGAGTTTCCAATTCACCTATAAAAGCACATATATACCCATTGTAACAGAATCCCATTTTCTATCTTCTTCTCCATTAACAAAGTTCTTCTTCTTCCTTTTATTTTCTGCAATTTTCTATTTCTTAGCAACTAGTGCCATCTACACAATTAGATTTGATAGATAGTAGTTGTATTTTACATTTATTTTCATTAGTGATTAATCGTTTGATTAGTTTCAACGATAATCCTAATTTTTTCCTGTTGTTATTTCTATTCTGCACTTTTATTTACTACATTTTTATTCTTGTTTTGCAATTTACTTTCATTAGTGATTAATCGTTTGATTAGTTTCAATGATAATCCTAAGTGTTGCAATTTAAATTGTCCTATTTTCAACCAAATCTCAAAAGTCGTCTAACTCGCCCAGGAAATCTATAAATAATAATTTTTAATTTGCCTCCCTGTGATTCGACCTGCATATTACATGATCTGTGCGCTTGCAGTTATTTTAAAATTCGTGCTTTTATAGTTCTTAGAAAAGTGTCGATCAACCGCCTGCAGATATCACCTATAAATAGCCCCGTACTTGGTGTTTTTAGGATCTTTTGGCAATTCTGAGTACTGTTTCCACCATTACTGTTTCTCAATTATTTCTTATCAGTAATATCTCAAAATTATTAAGTGAACCACTGTTGTAAAAGTGAGATTTAGAGAAATCATTGATTGTACTTGTATTCAACGTATAATCAAAGATATATAAAGTGGACGTAGGCTCGTTAACACCGAAGCACTATAAACCCGGTGTGTTCATTGCATTTTCTTTCATTTCCAGTTATTATTCTCTGCAATTCTAGACAATTTGGGTGTTAGAACCATAATTTGGTCTAACATTTTGGTGCTTTCACTTAGAATTGAAGTCTCAGTGTATCGGATTATTGCTTTACTGTTTGGATATTCAAGTCCGAAGAAAATATTCCGAATCTCCACTATTTTGGTTTTTGAAGATTTCAGCAAAGTCAAGACATTATGGCTGGAAAGAAATCCAAGGATGTACGAGCTTCGTAAGAAAATGAAGCGGCAAATGAAGCCATTGAAGAAAGTGTTCAGCAGTAGCCCGAGATGGACTCCCCGGCTCGCGGTTCGCAGGGGGCGACCCGACCCGAAGAGGGGGTAACGACCCGTTCGCAAAGAGATGACACGAACCATCCTGCCGAGACCATCACGAACCAACCTGCTGATATCACCATGAGCCGACATGCAGGCACTACGAGTCGTCAACAAGAGGGGGTCACGAATCGCCCTGACTACAGGACCACAATTCGACCTAGAAAGGAAATTATGGCTCGTTCTGCTCGTGCTTCTGCTCGACCTGGCTCGAGTTCTTTACATATAAGAGAGAATTTTAATGATCAGTTACACGCCTCTGCTCCAGCAACTGAAGGAGATCTCTCTCGCATCCTCGATATGTTGGATAGGACAAATGATGAGTTGGCAGCTCAAAGATGAGAGAGTTCTTTGTTACGACAGAACCTTACTGCACTGGACAGATGAATTGATGATCTACAAAGGTAGAGGACACCTCCGCCAGTGCATCCTTTTACTCCAGAGTACTCATCCTTGTCGGAGGAGAATCCAAGACCTCTACGACGACCTTTGGAAAGGGCTAAAAATGTGGAACAACTTCGATTCAGATCGCTTCCTTCTTGAGAAGAGGAGGCCCTCAATCTGGGACATGATAATCGCAATTCAAACGATTCCGCTCCACAACCTAGGAATCGAGGCATTATTGACCCTGTGCAGAATCAACCACTGCATCCCCCTCTTCGCGTGATTGGCCGTGACAACAGGGGACAAGATAGTTCTGCTCAGGCCCTAGACCCTGCGGCGGCACGCCGAAGAGACATTGGAGGACCCCGTAGAGCAAGGAATGCTGATCCTGAATCTACAATGACTCATGCTAATGTTGAAGCAATGATTAGGCAAATCATAGTGGATAGCCGAGCACAGAGGAACAAAGATTGGGGTATAGGCCGCAGTCATATGCCCTTTACAGATGATATATTGGATGTCCGTTTTGCAAGGAAATTCAACATGCCTTCTATGAATCGCTATACGGGTAGGACAGATCCAGTTTAGCATTTGATGAGGTATTCATGTTACATGAACGCAGCTGCTGCTCTTGACGCAGTAAAATGAAAAGCATTCTCGATATTCCTGGAGGATGTAGCATTAATGTGGTTTACCCGCTTGCCTGCACGATCGATCTCCAGTTTCAGGGAATTGAGTGAACAATTCGTAAATCAATTCCGACTTCATGCTCAGAGGTCTGAGAATGTCATCGTGTTATCCCTCATTAAACAAAGCCCCGACGAATATTTGAGGTCCTATCCATATCGTTTTAGAAGTCACGGAGGTAAGAGATCCTTATGAACAAATTGTCTTGATGGCCCTAAGTGACGAAGTGGACAAGGATACTAAGTTTAGGAGATACTTAGCCGGCAAGCCGTCGCTGACTAGAGAAATATTCTACGAAAAGCTAACATCCTCTTACGTCAGGAAGAGATATATGCCAATCGGAAGTGGAAGGCTGCCGATAAAGAGGATATACAGAGCAATGTAGCCATCAAATAATCTGGGGACAGTTCTGGAAAGGTAGAGGTCAACATTGGGAAAAAAAACCAAGGGAATGGTCGCCAATCCGGGAATGACAACAAGAGAAGAAATCGAGGAAACAGCCCACAGAAGAGGCCTCGATTCAAACCATTTGAAAATTTCGTGCCACTGAATGATACATTAGAAAACATTTTCCTGGATACCTATTACGTCCTTCAGTATAAGAGGGTTCCACCGAGAGATTCAATAGAAAAGGAACGCGAAACAGGAAAGTTTTTCCTTTTTCATCAGACCCATGGCCATTCCATCAAAGAGTGCCGTCATTTGAGAGACGTCATCGAAAAGTTACTCCGTGAAGGAAAGTTGGATGAATACTAGGTTGCTCCAAGAGACATGAGGCAAGCTAGGCAGGCCCCAAACCAAAACCAACATGCTGCCAGGCCGACTGCTCATCAGAAAGGAAAGAACATTGTCATCAATACAATAGTCGGAGGACCTTATCCTGCTGGACATAGCTTTAGGGAAATGTATCAGTATGTGAATGCAGCCAAACACCTTGAACTAGGAGAATGCAACAATCCTGAAATTGCAGCCCCAATAAAGTAGCATAAAACGATGTTTGATGATATCATCTTTCATGATAGAGATTGTATTGGAGTTCACGCCCCAACTGAAGATCCTTTAGTGATCACGGAAACCATTGGTCCCACTTTGGTCCATAAGGTTTTGGTGGATAATGGAAGTTCAGTAAACATCATGTTTAAGAAAGCTTTTGATCAGATGAAGCTTGAGGCGAAAGATTTGAAGCCCTGTGAGGCATGGATACGTGGCTTCGATGGAGCCTCAACATCCATGACCTGATATGTGGAATTGTTAGTAACTTTGGGAGAAGGAGATCGACCGAGAGTAAGAATTCTTCCATTTGTGGTATTGGATATCGGGTCACCTTATAATGCCTTCTTGGGCCGACCGGCCCTAGCAGAATTTAGAGCTCGTATTGCACCTTGGTACTTATTATTAAAGTTCACGACAGATGCAGGAGTGAGAGTAGTTAGAGGCGACCAGGTCGTAGGACGAGCTTGCTACATAGCATAGTTGAAGTTTTTGCTTAAAGTATTAAATATAGAACCAAAGGGTACTCCTCCACCCGCAAAGGAGGACACAACATAGCAATTAAAGATGGCCCCAAAGGAGCCGCCCAAAGAACTGCCCAAGGATATAGATCCCAGAGAGGACGAGGAGCCTGGCGGCAAAATGGCGACTCCAAACGAAACAACTGTGAATGTTCCAATTGAAGATAATGATCCAACGAAGGTCTTGAAAATTGGATCCCAGTTAGATCCCCTCCATGCAAAAGAATTGACTGACTTCCTAAAGGCCAACCTAGATGTGTTTGCCTGGACCCATGCTGACATGTGCGGGATATCCCCATCAATTATGCGCCACTTATTGAGCATCAACCCGAAGCATCCACCTATTAAGCAGAAAAGGCGAATGCTTAGCCCGGAGAGGACAGCTGCCTTGAAAGAAGAAGTTGAGAAGTTGAGGAGCAATGGATTCATTAGAGATTCAACTTACCCAGAACGGATCACAAACCCGGTTTTGGTGAAGAAGGCCAACGGGAAATGGTGCACCTGCATCGATTTTTCAGATTTGAACAAGGCCTATCCGAAAGACAGTTTCCCACTTCCTAGAAATTATCAATTGGTGGATTCGACGGCGGGTCACGAACTCCTCTCCTTCATGGATGCATATTCCCAATATAACCAGATTCCCATGAATGTCCCGGTCCAGGAACTTACCCGCTTCATCACTGATTTGGTATTGTACCGCTATGTAGTGATGCCTTTCGGCTTAAAGAATGCTGGAGGTACATATCAACGACTAGTAAACCGGACGTTTTATAGTTAGATTGGGAAAACGATGGAAGTGTACATTGATGATATGCTTGTGAAATCCAGAAAATCATCCAACCATACCACCGATTTGGCAGAAATGTTTGATATCCTAAGGCGACACAACATGAAGCTCAACCCTCTAAAGTGTTCATTTGGGGTAGCCTTTGGAAAATTCTTCTGCTTTATCGTTAGCTCGCGTGGAATTGAAATCAACCCAGATCAGATCGCAGCGATCAGGAATATTCAAGAACCAAGAAAAATCAAAGATGTGCAGAGCCTTGCTGGGAAAGTAGCGGCGTTAAGTAGATTCATCTCCAAAGCTACAGACAAGTGCATTCCATTTTTTGATTTGATAAAGTGTGGCAAACGCAATTTTAAGTGGACTCCTGGCTGTGTAGAAGCATTCCAGAACCTCCTGAATCATTTGGAAAAACCTCCGATATTATCCAAGCCAGTAGATCATGAGGATTTTTTCATGTACTTGGCAGTATCGTCCCACGCAATAGGTTCAGCTCTGGTGAGATAAGAAGATAAAGTCCAAAGACCAGTGTACTATGTAAGTGAGAAACTTGCGGCGGTGCAGCAGAACTACCCAAAGATAGAAAAGCTTGCGTACAGTTTGTTGATCGCATCTAGAAAGCTTCACCACCATTTTCAAGCTGACCCCATCACTGTATACACTGGTCATCCGCTCCGACAGGTGTTACAAAGACCAGAGGCATCGGGAAGGCTACTCAAGTGGAATGTCGAGTTGAGTCAGTTCGACCTGAACTTTCAGCCCCGAAGATCGATAAGGGGGCAAGTATTGGCAGATTTCATAACAGAGTTTACTATCCCAGAGGACGATGTAGTGAATGAAGAAGCTAATACCCTAAAATCTCTAGTTGACCCAACGCCTGGAAACTGTATACTGATGGAGCCAGGAATGACAAACAATCTAGCGCTGGAGTGGTACTTGTAACTCCCGAAGAACGATCGATATATTATGCTTTGAGATTCGAGTTCTACGCCACCAACAACGACTCGGAGTATGAAGTCCTGATTGCTGGGCTTAAGCTTGTGAGGGAGCTAGGAATAGTGAAGCTAGATATCTTTTGCGATTTAAAGAAAGTTGTGAACCAGGTTAATGAAGAGTTTCAGGCCAAAGGACCAAGGCTTATATCATACTTGAAGGAAGTAAGAAAGTTGTTGGGTGGCTTGGAGCACACAGCATAGCACATATCCCCCAATCAGAGAACCAGAGAACGGATAAGTTAGCCAAGATGGCTAGTTCCGATAACCCTGAGGACACAGAGATGGTCCCGATAGAGGTACTGCAGTCTCGGAGTATCAATCAGATGGAAATTGATCATGTACTGGAGACTGAGCCAGAAAGGGAGTCATGGATGATGCCCATAAATAACTTCCTGATAAATGGAACACTTCCCACCAAAAAGAGCGAAAGGCGTGTTGTCATTTGCAAGGCTTCTCGATATGTCATGCAAGGCAAAATTTTATACCGACATGGGTTCTCACTGCCGCTCCTCCGGTGTATAGCCCACAACAACATAGAAAGAGTGTTGAGGGAAGTTCATGATGGCGAGTGTGGCGACCACAATGGAGGACAAACGCTGGCAAAGGAGATGCTTCGATATGGCTATTTCTGGCTTACTGTGAACAAAAATGCGGCTAAGTATGCACGGCATTGTGACGTATGCCAGAAGTTCTCAAAGATTCCTAGGGCACCTCCAGTCTAGTTAAAGACGATGATGAGTCTGTGGCTCTTCACTGTTTGAGGAATTGACATTATTGGAAGCCTCCCCATAACGAAGGGTGGAGCAAAGTTCGCCATTGTAGCCGTGGATTACTTCACAAAGTGGGTTAAAGTGGAACCGTTGACTACGATCACAACCAAGAGGGTAATCAACTTTGTCGTGAGAAATATCATCTGTCGATTTGGAATTCCAAAAGCCATCATAACAGATAATGGGACCCAATTTGACAGTACTGAGTTCTGGGATTTTTGCCAGATATATTATATCAAGTAGAGATTCACAACTGTGGCGCATCCGTAGTCAAATGGGCAGGTAGAAGCGATAAACAAAGAAATCAAGTCCATTTTGAAGAAGCGATTGAAACGGGCCAAATCCATGTGGGTCGATGAACTACCTTTGGCATTGTGGGCCTACAGAACAACCTTTAAATCAGCCACCAGGCATACCCCCTTTTCCTTTGCTTTTGGATCTGAAGCAATCATTTCGGTTGAGTTATCAAAGGGTCAGTTACTATGGCCCAATGACTAACAATGAACTGCTCCTTGAATCCCTGGATATGGTAGAAGAAAAAAGGAACGAAACGGATATACGTGCCTTGAGGCACAAACAGCAAGTCACTCAGTATTACAAAAGAAGGGTCCAAGCTTGAACCTTTGAACTCGGAGACTTGGTTCTAAGACATGTTTTTCCACCCCTAGTGCATTTGGGCCCGAAATGGGAAGGACCCTACACCGTCCTACGGAAGCTTGATAACGGAGCCTTCAAGCTAGCGACCATGGATAGAGATAAAAACCCAAGAGTATGGAATGCCCAGCATTTGCGGCATTATTTAACGTGAAATTGTCAATATTATTCTTTTGTTTTTAGGACCATGTAAGAAGGCACGACTTGCCTAGAATAGTCCAATTATATAAATAAAGATTATAAGTGGACGTAGGTTATGATTCGACCGAACCACTATAAAATATCTTGTGTCATTTACTTTTATCGCAACATTTATTATTTGCTCTGTCATTCCTTGCTCATGTGAATCATTATAATCTTTAAAATTTGCTACGGGCCTTGCAATAGTCTTGAAACACGCAATTCAAAGTGCCTTCAATCGGATCATAAGGTCAACAGTATGCAGAGCACCAAGAGTGCAATAAGAGAAAATGACACAATTATCAGCACTCTAGTTCTCATGATTTGAGAAAGAATATGAAGGTCAAAGAAATAAATTGTCCACGAGACGTGAAGGTGCACCATGATTTAAAGAACCGTCCGGATAACACTATACCCTTGGCATCCGATGGGAGAGTATAAAGGAGCTACAGACTGAGCGCCGCAAAAGAACTCCTACCCCGCTGAAGGATCAGGGAGAAAACTAAAAGCCGAGTTCGAACTCTATTCTGGGCATACGACATGAGAGTATAAAGGCGTTTCAATTAAATGCCATTAAAGGGCTCCTTTCCCGTTACACGACAGGAAACAAGAATGAAAGCCGAGCCCAAACCCCTCAATTCCGGCTTGGGGAGCAGCGCACATATGACTCTAATCAATCCTCAATAAGTCCTGGCCAGGCATCATATTAATGATTGATTGGGGGAATAATTATACACATGTATATACACTGAAGTGTAGTGTAGAAATTTTAAAGTTTTATTGCTAGAATGATTCATGATTTGATTCCAACTTTGTTATGATTTGACTATTTGTGTTTGTGACTAAGTTTGATAAACTTGCAGGAACACCGCAACGATGCAAAAGAAACAAATTTCCATTTACTAAAGTGCAGATTCACAAGACAAAACTAAACAAAATATAAGGGCCATACTCGCGACTACATTATAAGGCCAGTGGAAAGTCTAAAAACAAAATATGGACTAACAAGCAAACTATACTTGGGCTTGGGAGATGACCTCGACCTCTTCTCCTTCTTCTGCTTTTCCAGTTCCTCCTTGCCGGCGTCATATTTATCCTGTTTTCTCTTGTTCTTCTTATCGGAAGGAGGATCCTATGGAGGATCAGAAGATTGGGATGCAAGCTGCGTAGTTATCGATTTACTGGATAACTTTATGATTAATCCAGAGCCAGGGGAAGCTGCAGAGATAGGTGCCACATTTAGAGGCTCTTGTTCCTCTATTTTTAAGGCCAGCTGTTTATCCCTTTTTGCCTTTATGTCAGCCAGAGTCACGCTGTCATCATCCTTGGTTCCTCCATGATTTCTACTTCCTCTTCTTCATCCTCGTAACCATCATCAGTATCTTGTAAGGCTCCAATAATTTCAGCGTTCTTTGGGACATCCGTGCTTGATACCCCAATGGCCTCCTTGGTCGTCTTAACCTCGGTATGCTTTGGAACTTCGGGGATGGCATCGGTGATTGGTGGCACGCTGACCTTCTCGACTTCAGCTTGCTTTTCTGTAGCATCTTCAGTAGACTTGACACATATATCACGAGAAGCAACTGTTATTAGTTTGGGAGAAAATGTAGTCTCCTTGATTGTTTGCTCCACAACACGACGGCAAGTTATAATTGCTTTGATAAATTATGGAGAGAATGTGGAGATACCTTCAGCTGATTCTTCGGTCGAAGCTGCATTAGAAGCCCCAACAGCAGGAGGAACTGGAACTCTAGGGATTAACGGATCATCTGGACTGTATTCCTCAACCTCAGAAGTGTGGTTCTCCGGCGCTGAGCGCTAACCTTCATCAATTTTTTGTTTACCCTTGAACTCCAGCTTTTCCTTCTCCATGGCCTCTTGAATCTGATGCCTACCCTCTGCTAAAACCTCGGGCTCTCCGCCCCTGAGGAAGGTCTGCATCAACTAGCCCTCGTCGACCTCATCAATATTTAGACCTTTCTTCTTGCCCTTGACAATCATATCCCATACGTTGGCCAAGGCGGTGGAATAGTTCTTAATCCAAGAAATATCTCAAGTCCGAATGACATGGGAAAAAAGGTCCATTAACAATTCTTCAAACCTCCATATCTCTCGCTCGGCAGCAGCAAGTTTGGCAGTAGCAGTGGAGGCCGACTCGAGAGCCGCATTTGCATTGCTTTCGGCAAGGGCTGCCCATTCCTCAGCATGAGCAAGTTTGTCCTTTAAATTCGCATTCTCCTTTTCCACACGAGCGAGGTTGTCCTTTAAGCTTTCTCTCTCCTTTTCCCAAGCAGCCCTCTCTATGGCAAAACGATCCTCCGACGCCTTTAGCTCAGTGTTAGCCATCAAGAGATCCTCTATCTCTTTCTTCAAAGCCACGCGTTCTTGGCTGTGTGAATCAAGCTCGAGGTGGAAGCATTTCTTGGCGTTGTCTAATTCGGTTTTGTAATTTTTAGCGTCCCACCGAGCTAAGGCAAGCTGGGCTTGCGCATCCTCAAGATCTTTCTCTGCCTTACTCCTGTCCTTAGCATCATGATCGATTTTCACTTTGGACCTAGCAGCATCTACTTCTAGACGGCGTATAACATCTAACAAATTCTTTGCGTGTTTTTTCATTGCTCTATATTGTTTAGCCATGTGGCCGATCTGACCCACAACCTTTACATCCCATTCATCAGAAACTAGTTCGATTTCTGGGACAAAATGCATCCTCTCAAAATATATATCGGGGAATTCCTTCCGTAAGCGCTCCAACTTTGCCTGATTAACTGAAGTAACAGCACCCTCCTGTACCCCAGTAGTATCCAAGCTGTGCTGACCACAGGGAACAAGAGCCGATTTCTCTTTTTCTTTATCTTTGCTCGATTTGTCTTTGGGTTCGTGATGCTTCTTAGAGGATTTTCCCTTGGGAGGTAAGCCCTTCGAGGGAGTTGGAGCCTTGGGAAGTCCTTTACCCCCAGTATGTGGCACTTGGCGACGGTGTGACTTCCCGGGATCCTGCTTCGAGGGAGAGCGAGAGCGCGTGGAGTGAGGCTGATAAGAATCATGGCGCCATTGGCTATCCCTTGCGCGACTATCACTGCGATCATGTTCAGATACGGAAGATAGCCTGGGTGTGTTCTCGCGAAGATCGCGATAAGAATAAGATTAACGACGAGGCATTTTTCCTGCAGAAAATAACAAAACAGGTGTCAGAATCGTGAATACAATTAGTGCCTAAATGTTGTGACAAGTGGTGCATGTGATTTGTGTATCCCGTGTAATCCTCCTAACAAACCAGGGCCTGAAGTTTGGCTCGTCTGTGCAGTATACTTATTTTTTGCAGGAGAGGTTTCTCCCTCGGAGATAGGGAAGAACGGGTCCTCTCCGAAATCTCCATAGGTATAGGTGTTGTCGAGCAAAGGGATCTTTTCTAAACCCCCGAACATTTGCTCCTCTGTTAATGTAGGCTCTACCGGTGGTGGAGTCCTTAGGGGAGACTGTCCCTTGGGGGTAGGAGCATCTTTCGTTTCGTTAACTCGAACTTCATCTCCTTTGTACACATTCAAATCCTCGTCATCTTGGTCAATCATTGGCGAAGGACTTTTAGGAATCTCAATCGTCTTCGCAGCTTCTATGGCTATTTCTCCCTCAGCTGGGGGAGTGCTACTAGATTCCCCAATCGTTTGAGTAGGGGGCACGTATTTGTAAGGCCTGCCACCCGAACCAAGCCCGAATCTTACATCCAAAAGACGGTGTTTGTGAAGGCTTTCATCGGTTAAACACTTCCTGATTTTACAGAAATCAGATTTGCTTGCTAAGAGGCGGGATAATCGATCTTCATACACCGAACCCTCTGTTTTTTCAAAGTTGTGAGCTGTACAGAAAAAAGAACACATTAGCACTTCAATTATGCAATTGGAATACACATTGAATGATTCGAAACCTACTTGATTGTAGCCACTTCCTCGCACATCCAGCTCGATGTCTTATGTAAAACCAATCAGATCTGGCATCCCCTAAGTTGCTATAGCCATTTGATAAGACCTTTCTGCTAAGAATCGACTCGAAGAAAGAAAAATTCGGGATCCCTGTGGAACGATGTTTGAAATGATAATAGAATTTCAAATCTTTGAAGGTGAGCTTAGTCTTTAAAACCTCTGCGTACACGATATACAAGGTATACAGAGCTGCATAAGCATTTGGATGGAGTTGCATGGGAGCAATATGCGATCATCTCAGGAGATCAATGAAAAACGGAGGAAACAGAGGGATAGTGCCTACCCAGCACATGAGCCTACTGGTAGCCATGTATCCTTCCAAAGTGGAATGGGGCATGTCTCCTTCTTTCTGAGTTTTTACATCGTCCCAAGGAATCCCATGTCTTAAACAGATTTTGTCTAATTTTAACTTGTCCAATTTTGAGGCCAGGGAGTCACTTAACTTCTCTTTCTCTACTTCTTTAACACCCAGGATCTCATCAGGAGCGCAGTCATCTTCTTCTTCCTCAAGTGATGTGATCTCGAAGATATCGATTCACTATTAATATCTGTCTCATAATCCGATCCAGAATTTTCCCACTCTGGGTCAGAAGGAAGCACATTAGGATTGTGATAACTTAACGACTCTGGATCTGCTCACTTTTCTGATATTCTTGATGAACGTCTATCATACATGGTTGTGGTGGCGAGTAAAAAATGAAAGGTTAGAATACAACTACTTGTGAACCCCATGTATGTGCAAGTGCTAGTGTGTGCAATTGTGCATGGTACTGGAAAAGAAAACCACAAAGTAAAATAGATAAGCGTGATATTCGTCATCGTCTGCTGTTAAGTTATGCAATTATCCAGTTCAGACAGTTCATCTCGAAGGCTCTATCCTAACTGTCCATTAAAGTGTTAAAATTGCATCAAGATCCAGTCAAAGCATATGTCGAGTTGTCGGCTAGATTGGTCAGTTAAGTCCTAAGACACCGACTCGTGACATGGAATCGGTTCGTAAACGAGGTTTTGACTCGTGATCATGGCATGGTTCGTGATGGGATACCTAAATGGGTATGACATCGACTTGCTCAAATAGCGGTCCTTGATAGAGAATGGCTAATGATTATATGGGTTTCGTGACAGAGCACTCATCCATGAGCCACGGTGACTCACGAGACGCTGCCATGACCCATCTCGTCTGCTCCCTTCTACGAACCGATGCCCAGCTCCTCAACACAATTCAAGCTGACATTTAACTCGTCATCACGACCCGCCTTGTAGTCCTTACTCATGAGCCATATCCCCCTTTCCGTCCATGAACCAACACTTTGACTTCATCCATAACTCGTTTCATTTCCTCCATCTCGCTATTGTCACGAGCCGAGTCATTGCACCATCCACGAATTGACCTACTGAAGCTTGTCTTCTTCCTCGTCAACTCTCTCCCCTACCTATAAATCCACACTCTCCATCTGAACCAAACCCATTACATCATCGCCACTTTCTGGCCTCAACGCCACAAACTCCGCCACTATCGCCGCTTATAGCAACAACGGCTTCGACATCAGTGGAAATTCGCACAAATCAAAGAAGAATGAGAAAGGAACGACGCGAAGCAATCGAGTGATAATAAAAACTAGAGAAAATCCTAACATCATTACCTTTTTAGTTTAGATTATGGGATGATGTTGATTTCTGGAAATCGCAAATTAGGGTTTTGAACTGGGAAGAACTGGACGGCGACAGTAAAAGTGAAAGAGGAGAGAAAGGGTAAGAGGGAAGAAGGTGTAGTTTATAAAGTCAACAAGAAGGCTTTTGGCCTCCCTTTTTCTGTCTTATGTGAGAAGCTTAGCCTCGTGGGCCACGAATACCCATGCAAGCCCGTCATGACCCATACGAGTGCAGCCTTTACTGATTCGTGACGAATGCCAGAGAACACGAACCGCAAAATAGTTTGATGACTCGGATTTTTGAGACAGCCATTGAATTTGAAGATTGGAAGTTCTTATATGCAGAAACAGTGAAATTATTCAAGATTATTTTTAAGGAATTTTAAAACTCACTTGTAGAAGAGTTAATCACAACGAGATCCGGAATTCACAAGAGTAAAATCAGCCGATGAATAAAGAAATGATTGGAGGTTTAATATGATATTTATACTTGTCAAAGGACACAACTATTCAAAACGTCACATCCATATAAGCAGATGCACCTGTTGACCTGCACTCTTCCCGGAAAGCGAACTTCGGCAATTTTGAAGCACGTTCCATCTCTGATGAAACGTACTTCGGGGGGGGAGGGGTAAAATGTTGGCAAGCTTTCGAACCAAGCCACCGAGAACACATGTATTCATAGTCAAACAAGAGGGGGAATTACATATTCAAGCTCAGAGAGAATACACCATGACTCAAGAGGCTCAGGATCCTGCTCATGACAAGCCAAGATTGACACGCTCGTGAAGATCATCACGACGCGTTCATGATGAGACATCACGACCCACTCATGATTAGCTATCACAACACGACCTCAAGCCAAAGAGATGATAAACATGATCTAGTCCTTCGCGAGCATAAAGATTAGGATCTGGTGAAACCTGCCCATAACTGCCATATTGACCATTTCTCCATCAAGCCACAAACCAGTCCGAGATTCTCGGGATCTATGCCACGTGTCCTCATGAACCGCCTGCAGATATCCCCTACAAATAACCCCATACTTGGCATTTTTCAAGATCTTTTGGCAATTTTGAGTATTGTTTCCACCATTATTGTTTCTCGATTATTTCTTATCAGTAATATCTTGAAATTATTGAGTGAACCACTATTGTAAAAGTGAGATTAAGAGAAATCATTGATTGTACTTGTATTCAACGTATAATCAAAGATATATAAAGTGGACATAGGCTCGTTAATGCCGAAACATTATAAACCCGGTGTGTTCATTGCATTTTCTTTCGTTTCCAGTTATTATTCTCTGCAATTCTAGACAATTTGGGTGTTAGAACCATAATTTGGTCTAACACCACCCCATCTAATTTACTTAACCCACCCACTACCCATCCAATTTTACTTAACCCTAACTTAAGTTCACAATCATACAATCGTTATGGATTAAATTAGGTTAAGTAGTCCAATTTATTACCCTGTCCAATTATGGTTATAATGGGCTAGACCTCCCACATTAGGCCTACAACGTGTGGATGTTGGATATGCCAGTCGGGTCCGGGCAGTCTTATTCCACAGTTGGGCCTAACCTCGTGTCTTTGACCGATTCGTATTTGCGCACTTAGACCTCTCACATTAGGTTTAGCATTAGTGGCTGCTGGATATGTCGGTTGAGTCCAGGCAGACTTCCGCCACTAATGCAACCTAACCTCGTGTCATAAGTGCAATTACAATTCCTAATTGTAATTACTAAATATTCCATTATTACCCAAATCTACCTATGTCATTACAGGTAATTATTTCTTTGTTCCCCATTTGAATTAAATGTCCAATTTATATAATATTACATAAATTATGCCAATTATAAATCCCTTTTCCCCGTTTCCTAACTAACGTATTCACACGTATTTTGGCGGCATCTAGGCTATAAAGCAGCTCTCCATAACAATGAAAAGGGAATATGACAAAGGTGATAGTTTCAACATATCTTGGCATAAATTAGTATGATAACAAGGTGAATGGATATGTAATTAACATCATTACAAGGTGGACATAAAGATGATAACTTGTAGCAATTACTATGGTGTCAGAGCAAGCATTATGAGATCTAAATTAACCCTTTAGGTGTCCAACTATTTAGATCTAGCATAACTAGGGTGGCATAGTAACATGTTAAGATCTAAAGGTGGGTTCACATGTCAAGTCTACAACATATCTAAATCGATCATAATATGATAGGTGAAGGGAATTTTACATAAAAAAAAAGTAGATCTAACCAATTGTACAACTATCCAATTTAATAGATGTTCATCTACAACAATATAGTTACAAGTCAAGGTCCACATAGACAACATAATAGAACAAGCACAATTGTATTAGATCTAGGGAATTAGATCTATCATGACATAGTTTATGATTTAACGCTTGCATAGAATTATATTTTACAACATATCCAATTCACAATCTTTCACAATTTACTTTTAATTATCTAAACTAAAAATAACTAGAAACTCACAGCGTTAGGTTTAGAGAATCGAGAAAGAACGGATCTAGAATTTTTGAATTTGATTTGCAAAGTATGCTGTTGTAGAAAACGGTTCAGTTCGCACTCCAGTAGCATATGGCTCCCATGACTTCCAATGAAGAAAACATGAGAAATAGACACATATTTATAGCTACAGAACCTTCTGAAACTGATTGCCACCTTAGCCCTAGGGGTGTCGAGACCCCTGTGGATGGGTCTACCCCTAGGTCGACACCCCTTCAAGGGGGTCGACCCCCTAGAGCGGGAATTTTGCCGCTCTGACGAATTATTCGAATTTGAATCGTTCTGGATAAAATTTTGACTCATGCGTATATATATAATTTTTCTGTGCGTATACAAACTTAAAACCCTCATAATATCCTCATACGGTGTCCATTTACACAAATCAAATGTCTATCTTGACCGGAATTTCGAGACGGACGCAATGGTGCAGTCCGTTTCCTCTAATTCTGAATATTAAACTAATTATTATTTAATTTATTATCTTTAATGTCGTTAAAAATTCGGGGTGTTGCATTCTCCCCTACTCAAAGGATTTCGTCCCGAAATCTCTAAGTTGATAAGAATGCATATCCTACCATCCATCATCCATCTACTCATCCACCAACCACTGGCATCCATTGTCCTTAAATATTTCTAATGCTTATATGAATATATGTGAAGGTGTGTGTATATGTCCCAACACTAATGCGAAGATCAGGAGGTCTATTGATTCAGTTGACCTCCTTAATGCAATATATGTTAGTGCCATGAATCCAATATGTGCGCAAATAAACCAATTTATCATATAAGTTCTATATGTGTGCACACCCATCCCTCCAAATGCAACATCCATATGTTAGTTCATCCATTTCCACCCATAAAAGAAAAGAAAATCACATACATCCATATGCAATATGAAATTGATTGAGCCGATCTTGGTGCCTAATGTGTGTATATGCGTCCACAGGCAACCACTAGCAAACACTTGCATCCACTAGCATCCATCAATCATAACTTGTTTCAAACACATGTTTACATCCATAGGATTCCTATCTAAAGGTCGAAAATACTATGGATAAGATATACTCTATTGATAGAAACAAGCACTGATAAAACTTAGGAAAAGGAGTTAAGAACATACCCTCGAAAAGAAAAGGGTACGAAGCATGAATCTTGTCTTCGATCTCCCAATCGCATCTTCTTGGTTATCTCCCGATTGAACCTTTAGCAACTTGATCTCCTTATTGCACAACCTCTTAACTTATGACCCAAGAATACGGGTAGGGCCTCGTCTGACTATCGCCTCCTGTTCCACTTCGACTTCTTCCAACACACTCGGCTCAACAACTTCTGCAGTGCAATGCAGGCACTTCCCCAGATGAGAGACATGGAAAACGTCATGAACACTGGATAGATTTTCTGGGGGCTTTACTCGGTAGGCCATTTGGCCAATCCTCTCGGTTATGGGAAATGGTCCCACAAACCTAGGTGCCAACTTCCGTACTAATCCGAAACAAACCACATTCCTTAAAAGCAATACTTTGATAAAAACTAAGTCTCCCACTTTGAATTTGATGTTAGTTCTTCTCTTGTCTGCATAGGACTTCTGCCTATCTTGAGTTGTCTTCATCCACCGCCGAATAAGGTTTTCGGACGTTTCCCTAACCATATCTGGTCCAGATAATAATTTTTCTGTAGATTCCCACCAACAAGTTGGTGATCTACAAGGTCGCCCGGACAATGCTTCGAAGGGTGCCATGCCGATGCTAGCTTGATAACTGTTATTATAGGCAAACTCTACTAAAGGAAGATGCTCTTCCCAAGTCCCTCCGAAGTCTAAGATACATAGCCTCAAAAGATCTTCAAGAATCCCGTTCACCCTCTCCAGCCGTCTGTCCTTCGGTCTAAGGATGATAAGCGGTGCTCAAACACAACTGTGTACCTAATGCTTCTTGCAAGCTCCTCCAAAATTCGTTGGTAAAGATGGGGTCACGATCGCTCATGATACTGGAAGGTACTCCATGAAGACGAACTATCTCACGAACATAAATTGCTGCCAACCATGCTACCATCCTCTTACTCTTAACTGGAATAAAGTGAGCGCTCTTAGTGAGTCTATCCACTACCACCCAAATGCTGGTGTTAGCTTTCTTTGATCTAGGCAAACCATCTATGAAATCCATAAAGATGCTCTCCCATTTCCAATGCGGAACCTCTAACGGATGAAGTAATCCACCGGGCTTCTTTTGCTCAGCTTTGACTTGCTGGCAAACTAAACATTGAGAAACCAATTCGGCCACATCTTTCTTCATCCCAGCCCAAAAGAAAACCCCCTTCATGTCCCTGTACATCTTATCACCACCTGGATGAATGGTCATCTTAGAATGGTGGGCTTCTTCTAGGACTGCCTTTATCAAACTTCCAGTTTGAGGAACACAAAGCCTTCCTTCTCGCCGCAACCACCCCTTTTCATCTATGGCATACCTACTGGGGTGACTAGAAGTCTCCCCTCTTCTGAGCTTATCCATGATGTCTAGAATCCGTGGGTCACCTTGTTGCGAAGCTCCTATCTGATCCATAATAGTTGGTCATATCTCCAAGGATGCAAACAAATCAGGCAAAATATCGATGGAGGGTCTAAATTCAAAAGCTGATATGAACTCCAAGTTCTTTTTTTCCACAAGAAGAGGACTCAGGGCCACCCTCTGCCAACTTAGTGCGTCGGCAACCACATTACCTTTGCCAGGGGTATAAGCAATCTCAAAATTATATGAAGCTAAGAACTTCATCCACCATTGTTGCCTTAAGTTGAGATCCTTCTATGAGAATAGATACTTGAGAGATTTATGATCAGTGTATAACTCGAACTTTTCTCTAAGTAAATAATGACGCCACGTCTTTAATGCCAATACTATGGCAGCTAGCTCTAGATCATAGGTGGGGCAGTTATTTCCATGAACTCTCAACTGTCTACCTTCATAACATATTACTTTCCCTTCTTGCATCAGAACCGCACCAAGCCCTGTACCGCACGCATCAGTGTAAATAGTAAACACTTTACTTCCATCAGGCAAGGCCAAGACTGGGGCTGTTGTCAGAGCCTTTTTCATTCATTGGAAAGCAACGTCTCAGTCTATGTCCCATGAGAATGCCAAATTCTTCTTTGTTAGCCTGGTGAGAGGGGTTGATATCTTCGCGAAGTCCTTAATGAACTTCCTATAATAACCTGCCAACCCAAGAAAGCTTCTCACCTCAATTGCATTTTTAGGAATCTGCCAATCTTGCACTGCAACCACCTTCGCGGGATCTACAGCTATCCCTTCTTTGGAGACCACATGCCCTAAGAATCTCACCTCCTTTCTCTAGAAATGGCATTTGGAGAACTTTGCCTTTAGCTGATGGTCACAGAGAGTTTTCAAAACTTCTCCCAAATGCTGGGCATGCTCTTCTTCACTCTTGGAGAAGATAAAAATATCATCAATGAAGACTACGACGTATTTGTTTAGGAACTCCCGAAACACCCTACTCATCAAATTAACAAAATAGGCAGGTGCATTTGTCAACCCAAAAAGCATAACTATCCTTTCAAAGAAACCGTTTGGAGTTCTAAAAGCAGTCTTATCTATGTTGTCCTCAGCCACCCACAAGTGATGGAACCCCATAGCCAAGTCCAACTGAGAAAATACCGAGGTGCCAATAAGCTGATCAAATAAATCATCAATCCTCGGAAGTGGGTGCCTATTCTTTTTGGTGAGCTTATTCAATTCTCTATAGTCAAAACACAAACGAAGTGAACCAATCGCTTTATTTGCGAATACTACTTGAGCGCCCCATTCAGATATGATTCATTTGATAAACCCTTTCTCAAGTAGCTCCCTTACTTGCTTACTCAGCTCCCTCCTTTCCCTTGGAGCCATGTGGCGCACTGGTAATGCAACTGGCTTTGCATTGTCCGCCAGTGTAACACCCCATCTCCGTTAAGGTCACTCACAAAGGGAATGCCTTAACTTTGATGGAGCATTTTAGTAAACAGAACATAAACTTATAAGACAGATAAAACAGTACTTGAAAATTTATAACTTTATTACAACATAAACCCAAATAAGCTTGGTTACATCCTTTCAAATCAAAATATCAGAATTCAAGTACAAAATATCAGTCTTGTACAAAAGCCTTCAGAATGCATAGTTTAAAATCATAATCCCCACGGAAGAAGACAAGCCATACTTTAAGCACTTCAAGCGGAAGAAATCTGGATCAAGCTAGAGTATTCCCTTCTACAAAACCTGGGGGGGGGGGACGGAAGAAAGGAGGCGAAATAACAAGGGTCAGACAAAATTCTGGCAAGTCCAGTGATTTTCAGTTATGAACAGATAATAATAACATGACATGAACATAAAACTAGATGAGAGATAACTGTAACAGGTGTAGCGGATATAACAGAAGAATAGAATGACATAAGCTATTTCTTTACACTTCTCTACACTAATACTAGTATAACAGAATTAGGTGTCACCCTAATGTCTAAACTGAAACAGAAACAGGTACAGAGTAATTTCCACGCTAGTAATGGGCCTTTACCACCCGATCAGAAACAGACAGAAGCAGAATGGAGATAATGGGCCTTTACCACCCGAACCGAAAAAGAAACAGATTAATCCCTACGGAAACAGAATGTAGCATTAGGTGTACACTAGTAATTGGGCCTTTACCACCCGAACAGACGGTACCACGCAGAAACAGACAGGTGTTGCCACCCAACAGAAACAGACGGTACCAGCAGTAACAGACAGAACTAAGTGTACCCTAAAACCCTACCCCAAGCGATCGGCTCCCTAATACATAAATACCCTGTGATGTCCCCACAGTAGGGTGTATCACTCCCTAAAGTGACAACCAATTGGCACAGACCTATTTACAGATGTCACGGCGTCTTACATCCTCAGAGGCAGACCGGGATCCATGCACGCACATGACCCGGTTGGAACGCACCATCAACACCCCTCGCCATTATTAGAATGAACCGCTTATAATTAGTTCAGTAAGCGTGCCCGGACCCTACCTACTGTTGGGTCAAAGTTTTGATACCAGAAAGGGTTACTGACTAATATGGGTCCCAAACAACAGATGACACAAGTAATTCCCTTCCTATCCTTGTGTCCCCAGGCTAACAGATTTCAGATTATCTTGTTTACAAGTTCAGACATATAGAATTCAGATCAACTAGTTCACAGACAAGTTTTCAGACTAACGGATCATATATACAGATTTAACAGACTTACAGATTAACTGGTTACAGATTAACAGACTTACAGATTAACTGGTTACAGATTAACAGACTTACAAATTAACCGGTTACAGATTGTCTAACTTTGTATTGGGCCTACAGATTCACGAAACGGGTTTATCAGATTCATTGGTCCAATTGGTTTAACCTTACCTACCCAACACATTTTAGACATCATATATTTATCTCAGATTTTCATTAATTAAATATTAATGCCCATACCTCTCACATTAGACTGACAGTTTGCGGCTACTGTTAGGCCGGTTGGTTCCGGGCAGGTTTCTGTCGCAAACTGAGTCTAACCTCGGGTTTCAAGCACGTTATGACTAACTTCTCACATTAGAACCTATTGTTTGCGGCCACTGGAATATGTCGGGCGGTTCCGGGCAGAATTACGCTGCAAACTCATTCTAACCTCGAGTTAGCCATGTTTATCTTTGCGGCCAATTAATTAATGATTTACCATTTATACCCACGCCTAATATACGTGTAAATTATTCATAACTATAGCCAATTCAGATTATGTCAATAACGGACTGATTATATCAACTCAACAGATATAGCAGATAACAGATTTTGCAGATTAGGCGACCAAATGGATTTAGCAGATTAAGCAAACTAGTAGATTTAGCAGACAACAGATTAGGCATCTCAACAGATTTAGTTTAGAAAATTTGGCATTTTCAACAGACTTAGCAGATGATAGATTTGGCAGATGAACAAATCTAGCAGACTAGGCAGTAGAGCAGAACTAGCAGATTAAGCATATAACAGAAAGGCAATATAACAGAACTAGCAGATTAGGCAAATATAGCAGAACTAGCAAATTAGGCAAATATAACAGATTTAATCATTCCTTAAAGTTTCACAAACATATCTTGCCTAATTATAAATTTGGCCTAAGTTTGCATGCCTAAATAGTTGTCATGATTCACACTATGATCATATACCCCACGTTTGCATTGAATTTACATGTCACAGATTATGGTCATAATTTACATGTCCCAATTTATTTCAACTTTCCTAGTACAAAAGATTCACATATAAATTATACCAAATATAGCCATCGATTTCAATGCATGTCATATGTTCAAAAATCTCCTACTTAGGTGTTATTCACATATGATAGATATCCTATTTTAATGTAAATCTTTACACCTAAGCCATATTCTCTTTATCTTAAGTCATATGTTCAATACAGTATATATTTATGTCCAATTATATGCCTTCCTATGTCATGTCCTCAAATCATATGTTCAATCCCCTTTATGTTATAAATATAACATGTCCGGTCATATGTCTCAAATTTACGTTCTAGCTACAGTCCATGTTCTTTCCTCAAATCAGTCACCTATTGGTCATGCCCAATTTATGTATCATTCATTTTACTGTCCCAAACATTTTAGCGTACGTTAATCTCTTATGAGATTGGCTCAGGCTCGTGGTAGCCTGGCTATAAAACAGAAAGAGGAAAGAGATACAAAATAAGATCTAAACAGAACAGAATAGATATAACCTCAGATTCAGATTTACAATTCATGTCACAATCAGAATTAACGTTTATATCGGAAAATAACTACACTTGCCTTCTGTGGTTAAAGAAAGAACTTTAATTGTTGTAGAATTGTTGCAGAAGCTTTAATCTCTAATTTGAATTGAGTTGCTTAGGTTGATGTTGGTTAGCTTCTAGTTTTGATTCCAGCAGAGAAGCGACGCCATTTTTATTTTTATTAGAACAGAGGTAGAGTAGAAGCGGAATAGAATTGTGTGTAGAGAAGGCAAGGTCTTAGGATGTATTTATAGGTGTAGGAACTCTTTTAGGCCTTCAGATTAACCCTAGAACTCATCAGGTCCGTCCAAACACGTCACAGCCCTCATAATCGCACACACACGCACCAGGTTCGACCAGGGAGGTCGACCCCCAGGTCGACTGCCCAGTCGACCTGGTCTGGGGGGTCGACTCCCCAGTCGACCTGGGTCCTGGGGGGTCGACTGCCTAGTCGACTCCCCAGTCGACCTGGGTCCTGGGCGGGAAATTCCCCGCCCAGCCCGCTTCAGGGTTTGAATTCGAATTTTGAATTCGAATTTCGAACTGTCTTCGATTCTGAAAATTTCTGAAACTTCGGAGGGTCATATCTCCCTCATACGGACTCCGATTCTTGCAAACTCGGACTCGTTGCCAAGAAGAATTCCGAGACGAACGCAATGGCGCAACCCGTTTCCCTTGATTCTTATTTTAAAAATTAATTATCCTCTGATTTGTTACTTATACGTTCACAAAAAGTACGGGGTGTTACATTCTCCCCTCCTTAAAGGATTTCGTCCCCGAAATCTTTAAGTTAAGAAGAATGTGTCCTACCATCCAACATCCATCTACTCAATCATCAATCACTGGCGTCCATTGTCCTTAAAAACTTCTAATGTTGTATGAACATATGCAAATGTGTGGGTATATGTTCCTTATCTAATGCAAAGATCAGGCGGTCCACTGATTCAGTTGACCTCCTTAATGCGAATTATGCCAGTGCCATGAGTCCAACATGTATGCAATTTCCCTACTCGATACATATCATTTCTATATGAGTGCACATCCATTCAGTCATATGCAACATCCATGTGCTGAGTCAATCATTTTGCATCCACAAAAATTGAAAATGCTCACACATCCATATGCAGTATGAGAGTCTTTTCGAGCCGATCTAGTGCCTAATGTGTGTATATGCATCCACGCGCAACCACTAGCAACCACTTGCATCCACTTGCAACCATCAAACATAACATGTCTCAAACACATGTTTACACCCATTAGTTTCTACCTAAAGTTCGAAGATTCGATCGATAGGATACAGTCGAATGATGGAAGCGAGTACAGATAAAACAAAAAAACTTGGTTCCCATTAGACATGGGTCCTAAGTATCGGCCCCGAAGACCGAAACCCACATCAGATTGACACCCAGAGGATTACCCTCTTTAGATAATGTCAAAACTGGAAATCTTAACCTTATCAGAAATATTCAGATATTTACAGATTACTGGTACAGATCAGATTACCGAATGATTCTTAGGAAACTAAACATGATAAAACCCAGAATGTATGCGTCCTACTTGACGCCTAACACAGATATCTCCCAAACCCCAATCTATGTGAAGACCCGTAACTTCCCCGTAAAGGAAAGCGTCGGATAGTTCGAGAACAAACCACAACAGAACGCATATAAAAGAACATTTCATTGTATATTACAACAATGCATCAGATTACAAGAATATACAGAGTACGAATAAATATTACACAGAAATATCAGAGATTTAAATTACATTTAAATACATAGCAGCGGAAAATAATACAATACACAACTAGAAGAGATATACGGATACAAAGCTTTCCGGATATCATTCCAGCTGTAAACCAGGATCCTGTGAATATAAATCTGCAAAACCAAAACTACTAGCTGCCCGTGTCGAAAATAAGGGCACCCAGAGTTTAGGTTAAAACAATAAACTCCAGGTCAGTCATGTGACTGGTGTGAGAACTAAAACAGTTATTATTCTTTATTCTTAAAGTTAGGTAAATCAAGGGACCACGCCGTATAACACGGAACGGGTTTCCTCCCAAGAATACCAGTGCATGAAACAAACAGCGCAATGCTAAATAAAGAAAAATGAAGCTGTTATAAGACCCAGGTCCTATCACACAATGCAAACGCAAGCCGGGGGATAGGGTTTTCCCTTATAACAGCCAAAGAATGCTTGATACGGTTAAAACAAGTCGTTTGATACTATTATAAGTGCATAGTGCATAAAACAACTTCAAATCATAAGTATCAATCATAGGCGGCATGAGCGTCCCATGCCACTATGTCGCCATATATAGGTTTACAAATAAAACCGCAAATGTCACGTATTTGGAAATTGGATTTCCATCTATGAACCGAGGCAAAAGATAGTCCTCAACCGATTCGAGACGCTCTAGCCCGCCCCTCAGGAACAGCCGCAACTGCCCCTTGGATCGTCAGGGCCGGTCCACACGGAGTGGATTATTATGCCTGAACAATACGTCTCCCCACCCTATGGGGTGTAAGTCTGGTCCGTCAGCCGACCAGAATGCATTCGGCCGAAACCGATATAACCGAGGCGCCTCGCAACAGCAACAACCACATAAGTCAAACTCGTCAGGGCGTGTAAAACCACTGACGCCACTTCTAGCTAGAAAGAAACGCAAGTCCTCCCTGAGGTCCGTCTCCCGTTTTTGGTTCATACCTGGTGTGAAACACGCGAGGTAAACGTTACACAAAGCTACGCCACAAAGGCCGTGCTTTGATCATCACCACAAGACTTTGCTTTTCAACAGAAGCCTTGATCATTTGCATCTTAGCATGCCACACAGGCAAACCATCCTATGCAACCGATATCAGTCACACAGAATGAAATCCGATGTCAGACACACAGTCCATTTACAAGTCCGTTCTGGGTCTGAACGAAACCGGAGGCACCTAGTACCCCGCATATCCATCGATCTCCAAGTACGTCTGGACGATCACTAACTGTTTCCATCTTCTTGGGTGTACAGCCCAATCAAGATCATCAGTTATCACCCAAACGACGTGAAGACCTCCGGTCTTCTACCATCGTCTTCATCTTCGACTTATCGTCGTATCAGTTATTCAGAATGGGATAAACCCGGTCTTTCCGAATAACTCGCGTATATTTTAAATAAGTGTTACACAAACACAACATACGCCTCATTCCAATTCATTAGTCACTAACCATAAATTAATCAAGAGAATAATTCCCCAAATATTAACCCCGAAGGCCGAAACCAACATCAGATCAATATCCAGAAAACCATTCTGCTTGGCTAACCGACAGTTAGTTTCTAAATTTCACGTTCAAATCTAATTAAAGATTTAACTATCGCCTGGAGCAAAACTGGTGATACTCCATTTTCGATCTTTTCAATCTAATTAAAGATTCATTAAAACTCCACTCAGTTTTAATCGTTAACTGGGTTAAAGAATCAGTGTCATTTAAAACACGGTTCACGATAAACCCAAAATCACATTCATTAATTATCGGGTTAAAGAACAAGTGTTATTTAAAACACTGTTCACGATAAGCCCAAAAATCAATATCTATTCAATTCCAATTAAATATTATTTAATTGGTACACTTCATTAAATCTAAATAAAAAGATTTAATCTTTTCTCAACTGGGTTCAAGAATAGTGTTAGTGAAGACACCATTCACGACAAACCCAAATCACATTCGATATTCAATACAAGGCTCTGAATAGAAAATATATCGGCTTATATTCAATATCGAATTCTACGACTAACAAATGTCGTATTGGAAATAACGATATCAATATATATCTTTCAAATTTCCATAACAACACCTGTATAATCACGAATTCCAACATCGAAATATTCCGAAGACAATTTCGATTCAAATCCACTCCAATGCAATCATTGGAAATTTTGGTTATTTTTAAAACCCTTTTCGAATTCAATTTATTTATTTAAAAATAAATAGGATTATAATTCTAGTTCAAAACTAGTTCATTTCGATAAAAATTTATTTTTATCTTTTCAAGTATGGAGTTTTTCATCCCAATTCTTTCTAAATCATTTATTATGATTTTACACAAATTATTGCTATTTTTAATAATTTTATCAAGGCCCGTACAGTCGATTTCCATCAATGGCCATCGAACTGCACTTACAGCGACCTTTTTTGAATTTGATTTGGACATATCTCCAAATCCAACCGTTAGATTTCAAATTTCTAACATTCATTAGAAAGCTCTTTTCGATACGAACCCAACGGTTCCGGTTTTAGGAGAATCCGACGGTCGGATCTCCCGTAATGCCCGTTTGAAATAAATGGTCGAAATTCGCGAACTGCCGCGGCGTGGCGCGTTCTATTCAGGCCATTATATTATATATAATATATATATAATATATATATCGTCGATTTCTATTTAAAACGAATTATATAAATAGTTTTGAATTCGTTTCAAAAACATTTTCAACTTCCATTTCAATTCAAATCAAAATTGAATTCTTCTTTATAAATTCGTTTTAAAATCCATTTCTATTCAATTCAAATTTCAATTCAATTTGAATTTATTTCACTTCGCTTTCAATTCAATTCGAATTCGTTTTCAGTTCAATTCATTTCGAAATCGTTCTCAATTCAATTCATTTCGAAATCGTTTTCAATTCAATTCATTTCGAAATATTTCAATTCAATTCATTTCGAAATCGTTTTCAATTCATTTCATAATCGTTTTCAATTCAATTCATTTCGAAATCGTTTTCAATTCAATTCATTTCGAAATATTTTCAATTCAATTCATTTCGAAATCGTTTTCAATTCAATTCATTTCGAAATATTTTCAATTCAATTCATTTCGAAATCGTTTTCAATTCAATTCATTTCGAAATCGTTTTCAATTCATTTCGAAATCGTTTTCAATTCAATTCATTTCGAAATCGTTTTCAATTCAATTCATTTCGAAATCGTTTTCAATTCAATTCATTTCGAAATCGTTTTCAATTCAATTCATTTCGAAATCGTTTTCAATTCAATTCATTTCGAAATCGTTTTCAATTCAATTCATTTCGAAATCGTTTTCAATTCAATTCATTTCGAAATCGTTTTCAATTCAATTCATTTCGAAATATTTTCAATTCAATTCATTTCGAAATATTTGATTTCAAAATTACTTTTCAATATCCATTTCAAAATGAATAAAATCGATAAAAATATCGTTCACGTCAAAATGGCGCATCTAATCAACACGGCTTCATATATTTCCATTTTCAAATATTCTATTTCAAATATTTCTATTATTAAAATATTTCGTTCAACACATGACCAATCTCAATGAATGAGTACTGTCAACACATGAACTTTTATTTTATAATATTCTTTATTTTTCAAATTGGAATGAGGCCCAATCAATTACCATATAAAGTTAATTATATGGATTTTCATACAACACATGTATATCATAGCATTGAAAAATAATCAACCATCAACCAAAGTGCACTACACTGTATAAGCATCAAATATAGATATTCAACGCTTATAACAGCCTGTCAATCGATCGATCGACATATTAATCAATCAGGATGAGTGAACTTCAAATTTCATCCCAACACCCGTGTGGGGTTTCAAACAATCAAACGCATATTTTATTTGTGCAGTTGGGCGATGTGTAAAATTTATCGTCCCAATCAATGTCATTCAAATAGGTGTACATAAACAAACCGTCCGGTTTATAAATGAATATTTTATTTTATTCACTTCACGTTAAAAATTATATTTTTAACGATAAAACATTTTATTTCAACCTATGAATTTCTATTCAATTCATTCTTTAAATAAAATGTTATTTTTATTTTTCTAACATATTTTAGAAAATTTCGGCGGCATAACGGCACGATACTAGAAACGGGACAAGGCCTAGCCTTATCCCCGGTCTAGTGAAGGCCCACGCCATTCACACATCAATCAAATCACTTTCGTTATGCAAACTACAAAATTTGGGGTAAGAATCTAACCTAGTCTTACTCCTTCGCCTTATAACGGCGCACGTCTAATCCTAACCAATTTATCGATTCGATTTTTCACACCACAAACCACATTCAAACCAATATCTCAATCAATCACCAAACATCCAAACAAACAAGTCCATGGTATGTGGACGGGTGTCGGGTGCTTCTAATAAGCACCGTCTGCATCCTAGTATATATATATATCTAGAAAAAGAGAATTAAGAGTGAGAAGTTCTCACATTTAGCTATCCTAGCTCCACGGCCCTTCTAATGCAGGAAACCTTCGCCAACTCGCCTTTTTGTCGCTTTCGTTGTCCGCTTTCACTACATATGTAAAAATCGAATTTTTACTTCGCTATTCAATATATAATAATCATATTATTATTTTTTTTTTTTACTCGAAGTTCAATATATAAAAATCCTATTTTTAACTCGAAGTTCAATATATAAAAATTCTATTTTTAACTCGAAGTTCAATATATAAAAATTCTATTTTTAACTCGAAGTTCAATATATAAAAATTCTATTTTTAACTCGAAGTTCAATATATAAAAATCATATTTTTAACTCGAAGTTCAATATATAAAAATCATATTTTTATGCCGAAGTTCAATATATAAAAATCATATTTTTATGCCGAAGTTCAATATATAAAAATCATATTTTTATGCCGAAGTTCAATATATAAAAATCATATTTTTATGCCGAAGTTCAATATATAAAAATCATATTTTTATGCTTTAAAAATCAATTCTTTTTCCTTTTTAAAAATCAAATCTGTTACTTTTTAAAAAATCAAACCTGTTACTTTTTTTTAAAATCAAATCTGTTTCTTTTTTTTTTTTTTTTAAATCAAATTAAAAACAGTTTTCTAACTAAAATAAAAACAGTTTTCTAACTGTAAAAAAAATTCAGTTTTTAAATTCTAAAACAAAGAAACAGTTTTTAAAATTCTTAAAAAAAAATGCAGTTTTGCTCTTTTAAAAAAAAACAGTTTTAAAAACCTTTTTCAAAATTAGAATTACAGAATTGAAAAATAAAAATAAAATAAAGTAAAGTAGAAAAGAAAAAAAAAACTTACTGCCGAAGAAACAGGGGGGGGGGGGTCTTCACTGCGTCGGAGGGTTTCGAGGTATGGACGGCGGCTTCATCGTCGTCAGCGAGGGGGAGGGCTTCGTCGGTGATGTCTCGAAGGGGGGGGGGGGCTGGCGAATTGAAGGAGGAGGAGGGCGGTGGCTTCCAGGGGGCTCGAACGGGGTGGCGCTGCTTCGGGATGAGGCGGCTTCGGGTTGTCGTTCGGTGGGAGGAGGATGAACGGAGGGCGGCTTCCAGGGTTTTGGCGGCGGCGATGGTTCGATTGCGGTTTTTCTCTTTTTTTTTTTTTTTTTTTTTTTTATCTGATGGATGAATCAGGTTTTGGGGAAATAGGGGGGGGGCCAGAGTCAAAAGGAGGGAGTTATTATATTTTTTTTTTTTTTTTTTTTATTTAATTATTTTATTTTCGAAGAAGTTGACTTTTCACACATGACCTCTAAACGAGGCCCACCGCCTGTCGTCCATAGCGTTTCACCCCCATTCCGAACACAATGGGATATGCCACGCAAGCTGATTCGGCTGTTACAATCAGTTTCCGTTAAATTTACATTTAAATCTCTATATTGAATTTTAAACGTACATTTCAAATTACCGGGGTCACATACTAACTAGAAAAATTCCAGAAAAATATTTTCTAGCTTCGTATTGACGATACGGTCCTAACAAAACTAGTTTCGTCGAATTCTGAGACCGTTGGAAAAATGGCCATTTTCCAGTCGATTGAAATCAACTGAAACTGGTCAAACGCGTTTTCCTTTGCCACGCTCACATATTGATTCGAAAAATTATGAAATTTGAAACCTAGTAATAATTCGACATCACGGACCCAACAAAAGTGGTTTCGTCGAAATCCGAGGTCATTTGCAAAATGTCCATTTTTAAGGGCCTGAATTCCATAGCGACTATTCAGAATTTTCAACTGGACATATCTTTTGATTCCTGATATGAAATCTTGATTTTTCGGATTCGTTAGAAAGATATTCACTATTAGATTCCATTATTTTTGGTTTCACTAAAATCCGGATTGTTTTGCACCCGGTACATTCAATTGAAGTTTGAAATCGAATTATCGAACTACCGCGCCATTTTCAATTCCTTTTAATTATATATAATTATTATATATTCTAACGACGACGTATATAATATATACGTTCTAATTCTATTCAAAATAAATTTCACGTCGATATTATTTAAAATAATTCATTTCAAATAATTAAAATTCGCTAATATTGCCAAAATAAAAATTTTAAACTGGCCCAGATTTTACGGGTTGTTACAATCTCCCCCACTTAAAACTTTTCGTCCCCGAAAAGGAACAAAGTCGAAAGTGGTTTGATTAATCAACTCTACGCTCGATCTGGCTTCCATTCTCCAACTCTTTAGTTTCTGAGAATTTTCAAAACTTCAAAAATTTGGCTAACTCCCGAAATTTTTGAAAAATTTCGCCATAACCTCCCCTGCAATGGGAGCATCGGGGAATTTCAAATAGCTTCCCCGGTCCTTCAGATCTTAAAAAAAGAAAAAGAAAAAGCCAAGCGGCTAGCCAATAGGCTCACAAAATCATCATCACCCAAACAAAACAGGAAATTATGTAGTAAACATGTACCTATTTGTCGGGCAAACAAATTTTATTCTCTGGCTCTAGCCTCCTTGCTATGACCTGTTCAAAAGATATACATGTATGCAAGCAAATGCAACCAAACTTCAATACAATTCAATATTTGATTCAATTAGGCTAAATGGTTCAAAATTAGCAAACAACTAAACAAACAACACAAACATCAATCAATTAGTGAATTAGAGTTTCAAATTCATAATTTTGATACATATACAAAAATCATGTTTTTGATACCAAATCACAACAATAGGCCCTATCTAATTTTGGTTCTCACACCAGTCTAATGGAAATATATAGATATCACACATTCGAAACACGAATATAAATACTAATGATGTGGCCACATCATCAGAATTATCCCCGGGTGTCTAGAATGTGACTCTATATCTATCCAATATATTAAAATTTCAAATACACGCGGATCAGACGTATACGCAAAATCTATATATATTGGATTGTCCACATCAATATAAATAGGTAATCAAATACGAATAATTGATTTAAATTTTCAAAACAAAAATTTGTTTTCACTTTCAAAAATATACTCTTCACACTCGTTCTAGGATACTACTGATCCCATCTCTAACGAGTCATTCCCGTTGGATTTTACTAATCCAATATCTGATGTATTCTTTCGTATGGTTCTAATGTGTCTTGTTCTCTAGCTTTGTAAACCAAAGCTCTGATACCAACTGTGAAGACCCGTAACTTCCCCGTAAAGGAAAGCGTCGGATAGTTCGAGAACAAACCACAACAGAACGCATATAAAAGAACATTTCATTGTATATTACAACAATGCATCAGATTACAAGAATATACAGAGTACGAATAAATATTACACAGAAATATCAGAGATTTAAATTACATTTAAATACATAGCAGCGGAAAATAATACAATACACAACTAGAAGAGATATACGGATACAAAGCTTTCCGGATATCATTCCAGCTGTAAACCAGGATCCTGTGAATATAAATCTGCAAAACCAAAACTACTAGCTGCCCGTGTCGAAAATAAGGGCACCCAGAGTTTAGGTTAAAACAATAAACTCCAGGTCAGTCATGTGACTGGTGTGAGAACTAAAACAGTTATTATTCTTTATTCTTAAAGTTAGGTAAATCAAGGGACCACGCCGTATAACACGGAACGGGTTTCCTCCCAAGAATACCAGTGCATGAAACAAACAGCGCAATGCTAAATAAAGAAAAATGAAGCTGTTATAAGACCCAGGTCCTATCACACAATGCAAACGCAAGCCGGGGGATAGGGTTTTCCCTTATAACAGCCAAAGAATGCTTGATACGGTTAAAACAAGTCGTTTGATACTATTATAAGTGCATAGTGCATAAAACAACTTCAAATCATAAGTATCAATCATAGGCGGCATGAGCGTCCCATGCCACTATGTCGCCATATATAGGTTTACAAATAAAACCGCAAATGTCACGTATTTGGAAATTGGATTTCCATCTATGAACCGAGGCAAAAGATAGTCCTCAACCGATTCGAGACGCTCTAGCCCGCCCCTCAGGAACAGCCGCAACTGCCCCTTGGATCGTCAGGGCCGGTCCACACGGAGTGGATTATTATGCCTGAACAATACGTCTCCCCACCCTATGGGGTGTAAGTCTGGTCCGTCAGCCGACCAGAATGCATTCGGCCGAAACCGATATAACCGAGGCGCCTCGCAACAGCAACAACCACATAAGTCAAACTCGTCAGGGCGTGTAAAACCACTGACGCCACTTCTAGCTAGAAAGAAACGCAAGTCCTCCCTGAGGTCCGTCTCCCGTTTTTGGTTCATACCTGGTGTGAAACACGCGAGGTAAACGTTACACAAAGCTACGCCACAAAGGCCGTGCTTTGATCATCACCACAAGACTTTGCTTTTCAACAGAAGCCTTGATCATTTGCATCTTAGCATGCCACACAGGCAAACCATCCTATGCAACCGATATCAGTCACACAGAATGAAATCCGATGTCAGACACACAGTCCATTTACAAGTCCGTTCTGGGTCTGAACGAAACCGGAGGCACCTAGTACCCCGCATATCCATCGATCTCCAAGTACGTCTGGACGATCACTAACTGTTTCCATCTTCTTGGGTGTACAGCCCAATCAAGATCATCAGTTATCACCCAAACGACGTGAAGACCTCCGGTCTTCTACCATCGTCTTCATCTTCGACTTATCGTCGTATCAGTTATTCAGAATGGGATAAACCCGGTCTTTCCGAATAACTCGCGTATATTTTAAATAAGTGTTACACAAACACAACATACGCCTCATTCCAATTCATTAGTCACTAACCATAAATTAATCAAGAGA
Source organism: Allium sativum (assembly GCA_030737875.1). Classification (NCBI taxonomy): domain Eukaryota; kingdom Viridiplantae; phylum Streptophyta; class Magnoliopsida; order Asparagales; family Amaryllidaceae; genus Allium; species Allium sativum. The sequence goes on from CM060924.1 coordinate 385,637,055, forward strand.
ATAATTCCCCAAATATTAACCCCGAAGGCCGAAACCAACATCAGATCAATATCCAGAAAACCATTCTGCTTGGCTAACCGACAGTTAGTTTCTAAATTTCACGTTCAAATCTAATTAAAGATTTAACTATCGCCTGGAGCAAAACTGGTGATACTCCATTTTCGATCTTTTCAATCTAATTAAAGATTCATTAAAACTCCACTCAGTTTTAATCGTTAACTGGGTTAAAGAATCAGTGTCATTTAAAACACGGTTCACGATAAACCCAAAATCACATTCATTAATTATCGGGTTAAAGAACAAGTGTTATTTAAAACACTGTTCACGATAAGCCCAAAAATCAATATCTATTCAATTCCAATTAAATATTATTTAATTGGTACACTTCATTAAATCTAAATAAAAAGATTTAATCTTTTCTCAACTGGGTTCAAGAATAGTGTTAGTGAAGACACCATTCACGACAAACCCAAATCACATTCGATATTCAATACAAGGCTCTGAATAGAAAATATATCGGCTTATATTCAATATCGAATTCTACGACTAACAAATGTCGTATTGGAAATAACGATATCAATATATATCTTTCAAATTTCCATAACAACACCTGTATAATCACGAATTCCAACATCGAAATATTCCGAAGACAATTTCGATTCAAATCCACTCCAATGCAATCATTGGAAATTTTGGTTATTTTTAAAACCCTTTTCGAATTCAATTTATTTATTTAAAAATAAATAGGATTATAATTCTAGTTCAAAACTAGTTCATTTCGATAAAAATTTATTTTTATCTTTTCAAGTATGGAGTTTTTCATCCCAATTCTTTCTAAATCATTTATTATGATTTTACACAAATTATTGCTATTTTTAATAATTTTATCAAGGCCCGTACAGTCGATTTCCATCAATGGCCATCGAACTGCACTTACAGCGACCTTTTTTGAATTTGATTTGGACATATCTCCAAATCCAACCGTTAGATTTCAAATTTCTAACATTCATTAGAAAGCTCTTTTCGATACGAACCCAACGGTTCCGGTTTTAGGAGAATCCGACGGTCGGATCTCCCGTAATGCCCGTTTGAAATAAATGGTCGAAATTCGCGAACTGCCGCGGCGTGGCGCGTTCTATTCAGGCCATTATATTATATATAATATATATATAATATATATATCGTCGATTTCTATTTAAAACGAATTATATAAATAGTTTTGAATTCGTTTCAAAAACATTTTCAACTTCCATTTCAATTCAAATCAAAATTGAATTCTTCTTTATAAATTCGTTTTAAAATCCATTTCTATTCAATTCAAATTTCAATTCAATTTGAATTTATTTCACTTCGCTTTCAATTCAATTCGAATTCGTTTTCAGTTCAATTCATTTCGAAATCGTTCTCAATTCAATTCATTTCGAAATCGTTTTCAATTCAATTCATTTCGAAATATTTCAATTCAATTCATTTCGAAATCGTTTTCAATTCATTTCATAATCGTTTTCAATTCAATTCATTTCGAAATCGTTTTCAATTCAATTCATTTCGAAATATTTTCAATTCAATTCATTTCGAAATCGTTTTCAATTCAATTCATTTCGAAATATTTTCAATTCAATTCATTTCGAAATCGTTTTCAATTCAATTCATTTCGAAATCGTTTTCAATTCATTTCGAAATCGTTTTCAATTCAATTCATTTCGAAATCGTTTTCAATTCAATTCATTTCGAAATCGTTTTCAATTCAATTCATTTCGAAATCGTTTTCAATTCAATTCATTTCGAAATCGTTTTCAATTCAATTCATTTCGAAATCGTTTTCAATTCAATTCATTTCGAAATCGTTTTCAATTCAATTCATTTCGAAATATTTTCAATTCAATTCATTTCGAAATATTTGATTTCAAAATTACTTTTCAATATCCATTTCAAAATGAATAAAATCGATAAAAATATCGTTCACGTCAAAATGGCGCATCTAATCAACACGGCTTCATATATTTCCATTTTCAAATATTCTATTTCAAATATTTCTATTATTAAAATATTTCGTTCAACACATGACCAATCTCAATGAATGAGTACTGTCAACACATGAACTTTTATTTTATAATATTCTTTATTTTTCAAATTGGAATGAGGCCCAATCAATTACCATATAAAGTTAATTATATGGATTTTCATACAACACATGTATATCATAGCATTGAAAAATAATCAACCATCAACCAAAGTGCACTACACTGTATAAGCATCAAATATAGATATTCAACGCTTATAACAGCCTGTCAATCGATCGATCGACATATTAATCAATCAGGATGAGTGAACTTCAAATTTCATCCCAACACCCGTGTGGGGTTTCAAACAATCAAACGCATATTTTATTTGTGCAGTTGGGCGATGTGTAAAATTTATCGTCCCAATCAATGTCATTCAAATAGGTGTACATAAACAAACCGTCCGGTTTATAAATGAATATTTTATTTTATTCACTTCACGTTAAAAATTATATTTTTAACGATAAAACATTTTATTTCAACCTATGAATTTCTATTCAATTCATTCTTTAAATAAAATGTTATTTTTATTTTTCTAACATATTTTAGAAAATTTCGGCGGCATAACGGCACGATACTAGAAACGGGACAAGGCCTAGCCTTATCCCCGGTCTAGTGAAGGCCCACGCCATTCACACATCAATCAAATCACTTTCGTTATGCAAACTACAAAATTTGGGGTAAGAATCTAACCTAGTCTTACTCCTTCGCCTTATAACGGCGCACGTCTAATCCTAACCAATTTATCGATTCGATTTTTCACACCACAAACCACATTCAAACCAATATCTCAATCAATCACCAAACATCCAAACAAACAAGTCCATGGTATGTGGACGGGTGTCGGGTGCTTCTAATAAGCACCGTCTGCATCCTAGTATATATATATATCTAGAAAAAGAGAATTAAGAGTGAGAAGTTCTCACATTTAGCTATCCTAGCTCCACGGCCCTTCTAATGCAGGAAACCTTCGCCAACTCGCCTTTTTGTCGCTTTCGTTGTCCGCTTTCACTACATATGTAAAAATCGAATTTTTACTTCGCTATTCAATATATAATAATCATATTATTATTTTTTTTTTTTACTCGAAGTTCAATATATAAAAATCCTATTTTTAACTCGAAGTTCAATATATAAAAATTCTATTTTTAACTCGAAGTTCAATATATAAAAATTCTATTTTTAACTCGAAGTTCAATATATAAAAATTCTATTTTTAACTCGAAGTTCAATATATAAAAATCATATTTTTAACTCGAAGTTCAATATATAAAAATCATATTTTTATGCCGAAGTTCAATATATAAAAATCATATTTTTATGCCGAAGTTCAATATATAAAAATCATATTTTTATGCCGAAGTTCAATATATAAAAATCATATTTTTATGCCGAAGTTCAATATATAAAAATCATATTTTTATGCTTTAAAAATCAATTCTTTTTCCTTTTTAAAAATCAAATCTGTTACTTTTTAAAAAATCAAACCTGTTACTTTTTTTTTAAAATCAAATCTGTTTCTTTTTTTTTTTTTTTTAAATCAAATTAAAAACAGTTTTCTAACTAAAATAAAAACAGTTTTCTAACTGTAAAAAAAATTCAGTTTTTAAATTCTAAAACAAAGAAACAGTTTTTAAAATTCTTAAAAAAAAATGCAGTTTTGCTCTTTTAAAAAAAAACAGTTTTAAAAACCTTTTTCAAAATTAGAATTACAGAATTGAAAAATAAAAATAAAATAAAGTAAAGTAGAAAAGAAAAAAAAAACTTACTGCCGAAGAAACGGGGGGGGGGGGGGTCTTCACTGCGTCGGAGGGTTTCGAGGTATGGACGGCGGCTTCATCGTCGTCAGCGAGGGGGAGGGCTTCGTCGGTGATGTCTCGAAGGGGGGGGGGGGCTGGCGAATTGAAGGAGGAGGAGGGCGGTGGCTTCCAGGGGGCTCGAACGGGGTGGCGCTGCTTCGGGATGAGGCGGCTTCGGGTTGTCGTTCGGTGGGAGGAGGATGAACGGAGGGCGGCTTCCAGGGTTTTGGCGGCGGCGATGGTTCGATTGCGGTTTTTCTCTTTTTTTTTTTTTTTTTTTTTTTTATCTGATGGATGAATCAGGTTTTGGGGAAATAGGGGGGGGGCCAGAGTCAAAAGGAGGGAGTTATTATATTTTTTTTTTTTTTTTTTTTATTTAATTATTTTATTTTCGAAGAAGTTGACTTTTCACACATGACCTCTAAACGAGGCCCACCGCCTGTCGTCCATAGCGTTTCACCCCCATTCCGAACACAATGGGATATGCCACGCAAGCTGATTCGGCTGTTACAATCAGTTTCCGTTAAATTTACATTTAAATCTCTATATTGAATTTTAAACGTACATTTCAAATTACCGGGGTCACATACTAACTAGAAAAATTCCAGAAAAATATTTTCTAGCTTCGTATTGACGATACGGTCCTAACAAAACTAGTTTCGTCGAATTCTGAGACCGTTGGAAAAATGGCCATTTTCCAGTCGATTGAAATCAACTGAAACTGGTCAAACGCGTTTTCCTTTGCCACGCTCACATATTGATTCGAAAAATTATGAAATTTGAAACCTAGTAATAATTCGACATCACGGACCCAACAAAAGTGGTTTCGTCGAAATCCGAGGTCATTTGCAAAATGTCCATTTTTAAGGGCCTGAATTCCATAGCGACTATTCAGAATTTTCAACTGGACATATCTTTTGATTCCTGATATGAAATCTTGATTTTTCGGATTCGTTAGAAAGATATTCACTATTAGATTCCATTATTTTTGGTTTCACTAAAATCCGGATTGTTTTGCACCCGGTACATTCAATTGAAGTTTGAAATCGAATTATCGAACTACCGCGCCATTTTCAATTCCTTTTAATTATATATAATTATTATATATTCTAACGACGACGTATATAATATATACGTTCTAATTCTATTCAAAATAAATTTCACGTCGATATTATTTAAAATAATTCATTTCAAATAATTAAAATTCGCTAATATTGCCAAAATAAAAATTTTAAACTGGCCCAGATTTTACGGGTTGTTACAATCTATCACAAACAGATTAGTCATAACCCTTATGGATTTGGGTCTGCAGCGGAATCAGAAACAATACTAGTATTAAAGTGCAGAGTACCGATTACAGAATAAAAATGCCAGAATCAGAAAGAGTTTTAACTCAACAATCAGATAAGAAAATTAAACCTTCTTGTTAAATTTTCTTATTTCTACCCTATCTACCAGTCCCTTGAGCATTCGCCTGTCCTCCAGAAGTGGGTTCTGCCCTCTGCCCTTACCCTCGTCTCTTCGGGCAGTCCCTAGTGAAGTGTCCCATCTCACCACAGTTGAAGCAAGTGCCCTTCCTCTTTCGGCAATCCTTGTTCAGATGAGTAGAGATCCTACAAGTAAAACACTTTTTCTCTTTCTTATCTTCAGACTTTTCACCCTTCTTTTGTGTTTCATTTTTGGGCCATGCTTTCTTATTCTGTGGTTCTTCCTTCTTTGTCTCTTTCGGGCCCTTGTCTTCCTCGTGCAGTAGTGCCATGTCCACCAATTTCTCATAAGTCGCTCCCATGGGTACATGGGTCATGGCTAGGCTGTGTAGTGGCTCGTTCAATCCTTTAACAAAGCGGAGAGCCTTTTTATGCTGAGTGTTGACTAAATCCAATCCGAACCTAGCCAGTTGGTTGAACTGGTTGACGTATTCCTTGACCGTCATACTTCCTTGCTTAAGAGATAAGAACTTTTCCAGTTGTAAACTTCGTTCAGCTTGCCAGAGGTATTTTGTCTCAAACCTTGTTCTGAAATCCATCCATGTTTCAACTGGCCTCTCAGCGTTAGTGACTTCCCACTAATAGGAAGCTTCGTCTTTAAGCAGCCATACCGCCAACTGTACCTTCTGCCTATCGTCCACCTCGAAGATAACGAATAGATCCTCAGTTTCTTTGAACAAGTTCCTCACTTCTACGAATGATTCAGTTCCCTTGAAATCCTTTCCACCCATGGCCCTAAAATCTCTACAGATCTTTGAGAAAGCAATTGCACGAGGAGGGGGTGGAGGAGGGGGATCATTTGCTGGACCTGCGACGGCGGTCCTAGCCTCAAGATATTGACGAAACCAACCGGGTACATGAACACCCTCTGGTATCTCAGATGCTTCAGACATGCTAAAACGAAAAAGGAAAGATTCAATTACAAAAAAAGGACTGAAGGAAAGGTATATGGCTCTTGGGGATTATGTTTTTAAAAATAAGCTTTATTTTTGAAAATACTTCCTTTCAAATCCTTTTTGAAAATAGTTTTCAAAAACTTTTATCTGATCTGGTAACCTTTAGCTCTGATACCAAGTGTAACACCCCACCTCCGTTAAGGTCACTCACAAAGGGAATGCCTTAACTTTGATGGAGCATTTTAGTAATCAGAACAGAAACTTACAAGATAGATAAAACGGTACTTGAAAAATTTATAACTTTATTACAATAGAAACCGAAATAAGCTTGGTTACATCCTTTCAAATCAAAATATCAGAATTCAAGTACAAAATATCAGTCTTGTACAAAAGCCTTCAGAATGCATAGTTTAAAATCATAATCCCCACGGAAGAAGACAAGCCATACTTTAAGCACTTCAAGCGGAAGAAATCTGGATCAAGCTAGAGTATTCCCTTCTACAAAACCTGGGGAGGGGAAAGGAAGAAAGGAGGCGAAACAACAAGGGTCAGACAAAAAGTCGGGCAAGTCCAGTGATTTTCAGTTATAAACAGATAATAATGACATGAACATAAAATTGGATGAGAGATAACTGTAACAGGTGTAGCGGACATAATAGAAAAACAGAATGACATAAGCTATTTCTTTACACTTCTCTGTACAAATACTAGTATAACAGAATTAGGTGTCACCCTAATGTCTAAACTGAAACAGAAACGGGTACAGAATAATTTCCACGCAAGTAATGGGCCTTTACCACCCGATCAGAAACAGACAGAAGCAGAATGCAGATAATGGGCCTTTACCACCCGAACCGAAACAGAAACAGATTAATCCCTACTGAAACAGAATGTAGCATTAGGTGTACACTAGTAATTGGGCCTTTACCACCCGAACAGACAGTACGACGCAGAAATAGACAGGTGTTGCCACCCAACAGAAACAGACGGTAACAACAGAAACAGACAGAACTAAGTGTACCCTAAAACCCTACCCCAAGCGATTGGCTCCCTAATACATAAATACCCTGTGTCTGCCCCACAGTAGGGTGTATCACTCCCTAAAGTGACAACCAATTGGCACAGACCTATTTACAGATGTCACGGCGTCTTACATCCTCAGAGGCAGACCGGGATCCATGCACGCACATGACCCGGTTGGAAAGCACCATCAACACCCCTCACCATTATCAGAATGAACCACTTATAATTAGTTCAGTAAGCGTGCCCGGACCCTACCTACTGTTGGGTCAAAGTTTTGATACCAGAAAGGGTTACTGACTAATATGGGTCCCAAACAACAGATGACACAAGTAATTCCCTTCCTATCCTTGTGTCCCAGGGTAACAGATTTCAGATTATCTTGTTTACAAGTTCAGACATACAGAATTCAGATCAACTTGTTCATAGACAAGTTTTCAGACTAACGGATCAGATATACAGATTTAACAGACTTACAGATTAACTAGTTACAGATTAACAGACTTACAGATTAACTGGTTACAGATTAACAGACTTACAGATTAACCGGTTACAGATTAACCGGTTACAGATTGTCTAACTTTGTATTGGGCCTATAGATTCACGAAATGGGTTTATCAGATTCATTGGTCCAATTGGTTTAACCTTACCCACCCAACACATTTTAGACATCATATTTATCTCATATTTTCATTAATTAAATATTAATGCCCATACCTCTCACATTAGACTGACACTTTGCGGCTACTGGTTAGGCCGGTTGGTTCCGGGCAGGTTTCTGTCGCAAACAGAGTCTAACCTCGGGTTTCAAGAACGTTATGACTAACTTCTCACATTAGAACCTATTGTTTGCGGCCACTGGAATATGCCGGGCGGTTTCGGGCAGAATTACGCCGCAAACTCATTCTAACCTCGAGTTAGCCATGTTTATCTTTGCGGCCAATTAATTAATGATTTACCATTTATACCCACGCCTAATATACATGTCAATTATTCATAACTATAGCCAATTCAGATTATGTCAATAACGGACTAATTATATCACCTCAAAAGATATAGCAGATAACAGATTTTGCAGATTAGGCGACCAAATGGATTTAGCAGATTAAGCAAACTAGCAGATTTAGCAGACAACAGATTAGGCATCTCAACAGATTTAGTTTAGCAGATTTGGCATTTTCAACAGACTTAGCAGATGACAGATTTGGCAGATGAACAAATCTAGCAGACTAGGCAGTAGAGCAGAACTAGCAGATTAAGCAATATAACAAAAAGGCAAGAACTAGCAGATTAGGCAAATATAGCAGAACTAGCAAATTAGGCAAATATAAAAGATTTAATCATTCCTTAAAGTTTCACAAACATATCTTGCCTAATTATAAATTTGGCCTAAGTTTGCATGCCTAAATAGTTGTCATGATTCACACTATGATCATATACCCCACGTTTGCATTGAATTTACATGTCACAGATTATGGTCATAATTTACATGTCCCAATTTAGTTCAACTTGCCTAGTACAAAAGATTCTCATATAAATTATACCAAATATATCCATCGATTTCAATGCATGTCATATGTTCAAAAATCTTCTACTTAGGTGTTATTCACATTTGATAGATATCCTACTTTAATGTAAATCTTTATACCTAAGCCATATTCTCTTTATCTTAAGTCATATGTTCAATACAGTCTATATTTATGTCCAATTATATGCCTTCCTATGTCGTGTCCTCAAATCATATGTTCAATCCCCTTTATGTTATAAATATAACATGTCCGGTCATATGTCTCAGATTTACGTTCTAGCTACAGTCCATGTTCTTTCCTCAAATCATTCACCTATTGGTCATGCCCAATTTATGCATCATTCACTTTACTATCCCAAACATTTTAGCGTACGTTAATCTCTTATGAGATTGGCTCAGGCTCGTGGTAGCCTGGCTATAAAACAGAAAGAGGAAAGAGATAAAAAATAAGATCTGAACAGAACATATATAACCTCAGATTCAGATTTACAATTCATGTCACAATCAGAATTAACGTTTATATCGGAAAATAACTGCACTTGCCTTCCGTGGTTAAAGAAAGAACTTTAATTGTTGTAGAATCGTTGCAGAAGCTTTAATCTCTAATTTGAATTGAGTTGCTTAGGTTGATGTTGGTTAGCTTCTAGTTTTGATTCCAGCAGAGTAGCGACGCCATTTTTATTTTTGTTAGAACAGAGGTAGAGTAGAAGCAAAATAGAATAGTGTGTAGAGAAGGCTAGGTCTTAGGATGTATTTATAGGTGTAGGAACTCATTTAGGCCCTCAGATTAACCCTAGAACTCATCAGGTCCGTCCAAACACGTCACAGCCCTCAAAATCGCACACACACGCACCAGGTTCGACCAGGGAGGTCGACCCCCAGGTCGACTGCCCAGTCGACCTAGTCTGGGGGGTCGACTGCCCAGTCGACTCCCCAGTCGACCTGGGTCCTGGGCGGGAAATTCCCCGCCCAGCCCGCTTCTGGGTTTGAATTCAAATTTTGAATTCGAATTTCGAACTGTCTTCGATTCTGAAAATTTCTGAAACTTCGGAGGGTCATATCTCCCTCATACGGACTCCGATTCTTGCAAACTCGGACTCGTTTCCAAGCAGAATTCCGAGACGAACGCAATGGCGCAACCCGTTTCCCTTGATTTTTATTTTAAAAATTAATTATCCTCTGATTTGTTACTTATACGTTCACAGAAAGTACGGGGTGTTACAGCCAGATATATGCGGAAGTCGATCTCGCGCCTTGGAGGTAAACCCCGTACTTCATCAAAAACATCAGAATAATCTCGAACCACTGAAATAGATTGCAAATCATCCATGGATGCATCTAGAGACTCTAGGAAGCTAAGCATAACAGACACTTGGGGGTCACAAGAAACTTCGAGGGTCTTCCCATGACAAGTCAGGAGTCTAACAACCCTCCTCTCACAATCCAGAATGGCCACATACGTGGTAAGCCAATCCATACCTAGAATCAACCCATAGCCCATAAACTTGAGCGCATACGCGTCACATTCAAACTCGATGCCTAACACAGATATTTTCAAACCCCGAAAAATCATCGATAAATGAGCTGAACCACCAATGGGGTTTGGAACAACTACGGGATCTACTACCGTACTAGTAATTAAGTGTAGAGATTCAACCATAGAACTAGATATAAATGAGTGTGAAGCACTAGAATCAAAAATTATTCTAACTAGATGGTTTGAAAGAGAAACTAAACTTTCTATGGAAATTTTTCTACCTCTTTCAGGAGAACTGATCGCGAGAGCATGCCCCTACCCTCCAGAAGTCCCTGCTCTTTGACCTTGTCCCTGCGATCCCTATTTCTTTGCGCACTCTTTAGAGAAGTGTCCGACCTCTCCGCAATTAAAGCAATTAGCCTTCCTTCTCTTACAATCTTTGATCAAGTGACCCTCCTTTCCACAATTGTGACATTTTCTCTTATCCCTGCCTTTATCATCTTTCCCTCCTTTCTTTTGTTGTTGCAGCTGTGGTTGTTGTTGTTGCCCCTTCCTGGGACACACCTTCCTATTCTGCGATGTCCCCTCAGTCTTTGCTTCCTTCTTCTCTCCCTTGTCCTCTTCATGCATTAGGGCCATATCAATAAGCTTTTAAAAAGTGGCCCCCATTGGAATATGGGACATGGCTAAACCATGCAGAGGCTCATTCAGCCCTTTAGCAAAACGCAAAGCCCTTTTGTGCGGTGTATCCACCAACTCTAACCCGAACCTTGCCAGCTGGTTGAACTTGTTCACATACTCCTTCACCGTTAAATTTCCTTGTTTGAGTGTTAAGAACCTCTCTATTTGTATGCTCCTCTCGGCTTGGGAAAGAAATTTCATTTCAAACCTCTGTCTAAAGTCTTCTCAAGTTTCCACCGGACGTCCAGCTTGGGTGACTTCCCACCAAAATGAAGCTTCGTCCTTTAACAACCAAGCAGCTAACTGGATCTTTCTTTGGTCCTCCACTTCAAAGATTACGAATAAGTCCTCGGTCTCCTTTAGCCAATTCCAAGCTTCTATGAATGTCACGTTCCCATGGAATGGCCTCCCTCCCATAGCATGGTAGTCCTTGTAGATCTTGGCGAAGTTATCTTCTTTTATAGGGGGAGGAGGAGGAGGAATGACTGGTGCAGCTGGGGGAGGGACATTTCCCTGGCCTTCGGCAGGCGCCGTGGCCTCCAAATACCTATGGAACTATACGGATGTTGTGATGCCCTCTGGGATATTAGGGATGTATTGTTCCCCTGACATGCTGAAAAAGGGAATAGGAAGAAATTTATATAAAGGACCGAAGGATACTACATATGGCTTTTGGGGAATGTTTTTCAAAATAGACTTTTCTTTTGAAAATTCGTTCTTTTAAAACATTTTTGAAAATGATTTCCAAAAACTTTTATCTAATCTGGTAACCTCCAGCTTAGATGCCAATTGTGACACCCCACGTCCGTTAATGTCACTCACTAAGGGAATGCATTAAGTTTCGTGAAGCACTATAGGTAAATAGACACAGAATAATTACTAGACAGATATAAATAAGGCAGCAGCGGAAAATTTAATTTTTTATTTCAACCATAAAACATAATATCGTGGTCCACAATTTCATAAGTCACAAAAACCATTACAATAAAATAACTTCTGTCTCGCACCATCAGAGTACATAAGTAAATAAAAAGCATAATTCCCCAATTAAAAGAGTTAAGCCATAGTAGAGACAAGAACTTGAGCCATACTTCAGAAGTAGCTCCTAGCAAGATGATATCTGAGTCCTGACTAAGCCTGAGTGTTTCCTTCTTGAGAACCTTGGGGGAGGGGAATGGAAGAAAGACGGAGAAACAAAAGGGTTAGACATAAAGTCTGGCGATTCTAGTTACTTTTAGCCAATAAATAAAAGTAACATGATAGGCATATAAAGAGGAGAAGAGAGAGATCACGACATAAATGGCAGGTGTGACAAGGTAAGCAAGATAAGGTGTAGGTTCCTCACTAATGATTACTCTACACTATTGCTAGTGTAACTAAAATGAGATGATCCCTTCCACTATAAGTTGGTAGACTTAGGGAATACGTCCGAGTGTACCCTAACCGCTACCCTAACTGATCGGCTCCATACCCCGCAGATATCCTGTGCTGGCCCCATAGTAGGAGGTATCAATCCCTAAAGTGGAAACCCTTTATTTTCATGATGTGCACAACCATATCTACTGGTGTCATGGTCGTCTTATCCCTTCTGCCCAGCTCATGCACGCACATAGCCCGGTCGGTTTGTGCTGCCTACACCATACGTTTCGTTTGGATCTCTTATAATCAATTAGTAAGCGTGTCACTTTTCCGCCTAGTACGGAGTTCTTTATATGATAACTACTCCGGGTTACTGATTGAAATGGTCCCCATACAATATGATACAAGCTCCCCCCTTTGTCTTGTATCCCCACTAGGTTTTTCACTGACCATGTATACGCTTAGGTGTCTTTAATTACATAGCCCTAAGTAAGTTATGCTTACCCTAAAGGGTGTCTTTAATTACATAAGTTTATTATATTTTCCACCGATTATGTATACCACTAGGTGTCTTTAATTACATAACCTTATGGGGTTAAGTTTGTGGGCCTATATGTAAATATTACCCACCCCCACTAATTTACTTACCCCACCCACTACACATCCAAATTTACTTAACCCTAACTTAAGCTCATAATCATAAAATCCTTATGGATTAAATTAGGTTAAGTAGTCCAATTCATTACCATGTCCAATTATGGTTATAATGGGCTAAACCTCCCACATTAGGCCTACAATGTGGGGATGCTGGATATGCCGGCCCGGTCCGGGCAGTCTTATTCCACAGTTGGGCCTAACCTTGTGTCTTAGCCCAATTTGTATTTGCACACTTAGACGTCTCACATTAGGTACAACATTAGTGGATGCTGGATATGTCGGTCGGGTCCGGGCAGACATCCGCCAGTAATGCAACCTAACCTCGCGTCATAAGTGTAATTAAAATTCCTAATTGTAATTACTAAATATTCCATTATTATCCAAATCTACCTATGTCAGTATAGGTAATTATTTCTATGTTTCCCCATTTGGATTAAATGTCCAATTTATATAAATAATACATAAATTATGCCAATTATAAATCCCTTTTCCCCGTTTCCTAACTAACACATTCACACGTATTTTGGCGGCATCTAGGCTATAAAGCAGCTCGCCATAACAATGAAAAGGGAATATGACAAAGGTGATAGTTTCAACATATCTTGGCATAAATTAGCATGATAACAAGGTGAGTGAATATGTAATTAACATCATCACAAGGTGGACATAAAGCTGATAACTTGTGGCAATTGCTATGATGTCAAAGCAAGTATTATGAGATCTAAATTAACCCTTTAGGTGTCCAACTATTTAGATCTAGCATAACTAGGGTGACGTAGTAACATGTTAAAATCTAAAGGCGGGTTCACATGTCAAGTATACAACATATCTAAATTGATCATAATATGGTAGGTGAAGGGAATTTTACATCAGAAAAACTAGATCTAACCAATGTTACAACTGTCCAATTTAATAGATGTACATCCACCACAATATAGTTACAAGTCAAGATGCACATAGACAACATAATAGAACAACCACAGTTGTACTAGATCTAGGGAATTAGATCTGTCATGACATAGTGTATGATTTAACACTTGCATAGAATTATACTTTACAACATATCCAATTCACAGTCTTTCACAATTTACATTTATTTATCTAAACCTAAAAATAACTAGAAAATCATAGTGTTAGGTTTAGAGAATTGAGAAAGAACGGATCTTGAATTTCTGAATTTGATTTGCAAAGTATGTTGTTGTAGAAAATGGTTCAGTTTGCATTCCAGCAGCATATGGCTTCCATGACTTCCAATGAAGAAAATATGAGAAATAGCCAGATATTTATAGCTACAGAACCCTCTGAAACCGACTGCCACCTCGGCCCTAGGGATGTCGACACCACTATGGATGGATCGACCCCTAGGTCGACACCCCTTCAGGGGGGTCGACACCCCTCTAGAGGGGTCAACCCCCTAGGACGGGAATTTTGCCGCTCTGACGAATTTTTTGAATTTGAATCGTTTTGGATAAAATTCTGACTCATCTCTGACTCATGCGTATATATATAATTTTTCTACGCATATACAAACTTAAAACCCTCATAACTTCCTCATATAGTGTCCGTTTTATGTAAACCAAACGTCTATCTTGACCAGAATTTCGAGACGGACGCAATGGTGTAGTCCATTTCCTCTAATTCTGAATATTAATTAATTATTATTTAATTTATTCTCTTTAATGTCGTTAAAAATTCGGGGTGTTACAATTTTTGAGGACGAAAAAGTTTTAAATGGGGGAGATTTTAACAGTCCATATTTTTGGAACCAATTTAAAATGTAACAACCCATATTTTTGGAACCAATTTAAAATTTGTTTTTAATTGATTTTCAAAGAAACTAAATATTTTAGATGAATTATTTTGAGAATAAACAACTTAAAATTTATTTTAATCAAAGCTAAAACGTTTAAATTTAAAATTTAATTAAAACGAACTCGAAATGGCACGGTAGTTTAAAAACTCGATTTTAAACTTTGAATGAATGTATAGAATTCAATACAAATCAGAATTCGATAAAACAAGAAACATTGGAATATTTTGAATTGTAATTTTCTTATGAATGTTGGAAATTGAGATTTCACTTTATAAATGGTAAGTTATGTCTAAATTAAAGTTTAGAATAGTCGCTATGGAATTTATATATATATTTTAATATTATATATAGCCCTTAAAAATAGCCATTTCACAAACGACCTCCGTTTTCAATGAAGCCACTTCCGTTGTGTTCAAAATGTCGTTTGTGACTTTTAAAACTACAAACATCGTTACCTTTGGAGTTGGAGAGATTTGGTCTTTGTATTTGATGTATGACCAAAATATCACTTTTTATATATGGATGAATTCGGACTCGAAACCACTTCCATTGAGTTTAAAATGTCGTTTACGTGTTCGAAAACCATAAAGTTTGATGTGTTTCAAGTTTGTGAAAACTGGTACCTTGGTTAGCCAACCTAGCCCACTCACATAAGAGCTCTATCAACCCCTTTTCTCTCCTTCACTCTAACACTTAGCAATAAATTAGAAAATGGGGAAAGGAATAGGAAATTAAAATTCCTAAGTTAGGTTTTGCAATTGGAAGCTCAATTCTTGAGGAAATCAAGTGTAGAAGCTTTGGGAGGCCTCCTCTTCATCTTCTCTAGCTTATCTCCTCTTCTATTTTTAAGGATTCCTATGATCTAATTCTTAGGAGACTCATTTGTTTGTGTTTAGATTGGAGGTTTGCACGTAATATTGGAAGAGAGGTTGATTTTGCTTGCTATTGGATTTATTCCTCGTTTGTAAACAAGCAAAGGTGAGTTATTCAAGAATTCACAATAATGCCTTAAGCTTTATGCTTGTATAGTATGCCTATGGCACGTTTGAATTGTGTATATGTTGTGTATGCATTGGGTTGATTGCTTGGATTGTCAATTTGCTTGCTTTCCTAGTAATGGAAATCTTAGTATAATGTATATTTGGGTTGTATATGCTATATGTGAAGTTATTATGTGCACACATGCCCTTATAGTTTCCCTTTAGCATTGCCAAACCATCTTGTTTTCGCTTGAATCGCTTTTGACCACTTTTGGTTAGAGAATTTGTTCGTTTTAGAATATATAATTGAAATCATAGAAATATCATATATGTATGTTCGTGCATGTGTGTGTGTATGTATGTTTTTGGTCGGTTTTGGCGAGCTAAAGAGGCTTCATTTTAACTTGGAAATCGTTATAAAACATCGCTATTGATCCAAGCTCGTCCGAGAAACGTTTTCAAATCATTGCCTAGGCAAAAATAATTATTTGCTTCAGCTCAGACGTCTGAACTGAAGCAACAAACGCCTATCAAAGCTCTCTAGTTAGAAATAATTATTTGCTTCAGCTCAGACGTCTGAACCGAAGTAAATACATTTGTCAAAGCTCTTGGGAAATAAATAATTGCTTCAGTCAGACGTCTGAACCGAAGCAGAATACGTCTGTCAAAGCTCTCTGGAATGAAATAATTATTTGCTTCAGCTCAGTCGTCTGAACCGAAGCAACAGACGTCTGTCAAAGATCTCTGGAATGAAATAATTATTTTCTTCTGTTTAGACATCTGAACTGAAGTAACAGATGTCTGTCAAAGCTCTCTGGTTGAAAATAATTATTTGCTTCAGCTTAGACATCTGAACCGAAGCAACAAATGTCTGTTAGGGCTCGACAAAATGATAAATTTTCAAACGATCATAACTTTTTCATACGTCGTCAGAAATTCGCAAACTCTGGCCCTTTGGAATCGTGACGACGAACATTACAACATGGAACTGACCAAAATGGGAATGGAGCATGTTAGAATTTAAGGCGAATTAAAACACAATTAACAGTGAAGATATGGTTTGGAATTTATAAATCTTTTAATTGAGATTTAATGGAATTTTCCAAAGTAAAGTTTTCTGATTCAATAAACTAAGTTGGAATTGAATGGAATTCGATTTAGTGATAATCAAGATGAGCTTCCGTGAAATGATTTTTCCCTACTTCGGGATATAAAAATGGTTAAGTACGATTTGGCATGAAAACATATAAATTGAATAATGTTATGTTATGACTTGAGTATTTAATTCGATGATTGAATTAAATTCTCGATTAAACCTTTTTAAATAAGATAATGAATGATGAAGGACAATGATTTAACCATGGGCAAGAATTCGATTTGAAATTTTATGCGAGAATTATTTGAAAAGACCGAGTTAAATCTCATTTCGAATAATTAAATGATGACTAAAAGTCGAAGATAATGAAGACGGTGCAAAAACGACAATCTTCACATTGAATGGATTACTATTGATGCCCTGGATATGGGTAGCTCCCTTGAATGGGTTAAAGTGGTAGTTGTCCAGATGTACTTGCTGATTGTTAGGATATGCAAGGACCTCTCTTCTGTATTGGACATATGGGATGAGGAATAAGGTGCATCCTGTTTCGTTCAGGTCCAGAACGAATTTGTTAATGGATTGTGTGTCTGACATTGGATTTCATTCTGTGTTGATTGATTTCTATTAAATATATATCTGTTTGGTGGCGGAGAATTTATTCTCTTGCTTAACCTCTTTCTCTGAGACGTACGAGCTTAGAGGTTATATATTGATAGACATAATTTGTATGGCATGAATTGTTAGTGTGACATGTTGAGATGCAATGAGCAGAGCTTTTGTTGAAAATCAAAGTCCTGTGGTTGATGATCAAAGCACGACTTTAATTAGCATACCTTTGTGTATAACGTTCATTCACGAGCCACACAACCCGGTATGAGTCAGAAACGGGATAAGGGACGCAGGTAGTGCATACGTTTCTTTCTAGCTAGAAGTTATGTCATGGTATGAAGCCCAGGCATTTTTACGTATGTGGATGATGGATTGCGAGGCACCTTGGATATTGAGTCGATTAAAGGGCTCAGTGATATGTCCTATAGGACCGGGAAACATATTGTTCAGGAATAACCAATCCTCAAAAGTAAGAGAGGACCGGCTCTGCAGGATCCAAGGGTCACGTGTGTTGATCCTAGGCATCCCGCTAGAGATGGTCCGAAACTAGTAAGGAGTACATCCCTTTCCTTGGCTCATGTTGGAAATCCAATTTCCAATACGACATCGTACGGTTCTAGTTGTATATTATTGGCGACACAGTTGGATGGAGTACTATGCCGTCTAGGATTGATACGTTTATTTTGAAAGTGTTTTAAACCGTCTATACACTAAAAATAATATCAAATGATTTTGTTTTATTCGTATCAAGCATATTTGTCCCATATAAGGTAAAACTCTATCCTCCGGCTTTTGTTGCAACGTGTGATGGGACATGAGTCTTATAACGGCTTCATTTTCTAAAGAGCATTGCGTCATTTACTTGATTTACATTATTTTATGCACCGACAATCCAATGGAGTACACCCTTTCCATGACATATGGCATGGTCCTGTGATTTGCCTCTTTCTTAAATAAGTTAAGTAATGGTAGGATTTCTCATACCGGTCCCATGACTGACTCATAGTTTGTTTTCCCCTTGCAAACTCGGGTGCCCATATTTTTACATGGGCAGCCTAGTAAATGGGTGATTAGCTTTCTTTTGGATACGCACCATAGCATTGGTGCTCTTTTGGCTAAAGATGAAGACTTGTCTTTTTATCATTTCTTTTGAACTCTTAAACACTATCTTTTGTATGCTTATATTTGATTCTATTGTAGACTTATTATCTATTTGATGAAAATTTTTATGTACTAAGTAGGATCCTGTATCTGTGTAACTCTATTGATGATTATGATTCCGCTGTTATGATATGATGTAAATTATTCTTTGATTTTATGTATTACGCTACATTTTGTAATTTGCTGATGTGATTAACGTGTTATTTTCCAAAGACCAACCTTGCCACTGTGGAGCAGGGGTTTGGTTCGATCAACAACCTCTAGGGATGCCAAATCTGTGAATTTGCCCAGTTATCACTAGCGAATGTAGGATGCGATCTCAAAAAGAGAAGGGGAAAGGGGGTCTCCCTGACGCATACCCCGACCCGCCTTGAAAAACCCGGTGGATGATCCGTTGATGAGAACGGAAAACCAGCAGTTGGAGATCAGACACCAGATAAGATCAATGAGGGTTTCCGGAAAACTGAATGCCCTCAGAACCTCGATGACGAATAACCATGACATGCGATTGTAAGCCTTATCCATATCTAGGTTAACGACAACATTAGAACCACAGACTTTCCTATCAATTTGAGAAACCAGCTCCTGGGCTAAAAGGATCTTATCAGTAATCAAGCATCCTTTTACAAACCCAGCCTGAGAAAAAGAGATAACACGCTCAAGAAACAATGCTAGTCGAGAGGCTAGGACCTTCGATAAAACCTTGTAGAAAATTTACGCAAGCTTATTGGGTGAAAATCCGCGTATGTACGAGGATTATCACACTTTGGAATAAGAACCAAGTTGGTGGAAGTCCACCCCATTGGTAGATCTCCACCTGAGAAAAAAATCCGAGTGGCCAGACAAAAGTCTGCCTGGATAATTGGCCAAATACTTCGGAAAAAGACCCCGTTCAAATCGTCTGGCCCACTCGCACTGTTCTTACTAAGAGAAAAAACGTATGCACGAATTTCCTCTAAGGAAGGAGTTGCGACAAGATCAGAGGTATCTGTCGGAAGGACTAATCTAGAAGGTTTGGGTCGAGGCCAACACCGATTGATTGCCTAGAAAAGCTTGGAAATGGGATACGATAGTAGCTTTGACTTCACTTGGCGTGGAAGAGAAGGATAGGTCAGGATGCTGTATTTGATGGATCGTAAGAAGATTATTTTTCTTATGGATGGAGGAATGGAAAATTTTGGAGTTGGTATCACCTTTAACAATCCACTTGGTCCTCGACTTTTGTTGAAGATAGTCACGTTCAATACGAAGCTCCGACAAGAAGGCCAGTTGGGCTAGCGCCCATGCCTCCTTATTAGCAGAAGAGGGATTCTCTTCAAAAGACGATTCTGCGGGAACTAGAATTTCTTCGGTTGCTCGAACACAGTCGAAGATTCTTGAGAACAAGAATGTACCACGCCTTAAGGCAAGCCTTACGACGCTTCTACTTACGATAAAATACAACACAAGGGGAACCAAGAACAAGGGAGTTCCAGGATTCTGCCACCACACTATGGAAAGTGTGGTGTGATCGCCACATACTCTGGAATCGGAAAGAAGAAGGGATATAAAGAGATAGGGAAGAACATCACAGAATCATCGTAGCATAATCCAAGAAGGTGCGATGTAAATGAGAGATGGAGAAAGTGAATGGAAGGGTGAACCAACCTTCCAATCCAAAAACCCTATCAAGTCAAGACAGAATTCGGTTTGATACGTCCTGGTTATTACAACACATAAACGTCGAACTGACAAAACATACTTCAAAGAGACTCAAGCTGATGATGAAGGCATTGAAAATTTCCACCTCCACACGGTTAACGGCATTTCCACCCCGTTTCCCAGCTTGGGAGGAAACGATATTGAAGTCGCCTCCCACAACCGAAGCCGAGAAACGCAAGTTGGAGAGAGCGAGAGTGTCAGACCACAGGGTCGATCTCTCGCTCCTATCGCACATAGCGTAAGCAGCAGAGAACAGAAAAAAGAGGAAAAAGAGGGAAGAGAGCAGGCTACTGAGAGTAGCTGTTGGGAATCAAATATAGGGTGAATAATAATAATTTTTGACAAAGAATCTAAATCTTGTCAGAAACATTGGCTAAGGCACTACCAAAGCCAAGAGATAAGACCAACTTGGTGATCACCTCTAGACCCACTAAAGATTCCAAAAGTGCTACCAAGAAGATAGAGTGCTTCTTAAATACGGGTGATAATTATTCGGTTAAACCAAATAAATCAACCAAACAAGTTTATTTTGGTCGGTTTGGTTTAGTTTTGAAATTAATTCAGTCTGTAATGGGCCCAGAAAAATATTAAGTTCAGTTATTAGTTTAACCAAATTAACCGAACTTTTACTATATATTCAAAATTATCGGTAATATAATAAATATTTCATTTTAGTTTAGGTATTTAAATATATTTTAGTCATCATCTATGTGTTAAAACTAATAGTAGTAAGCATAAAATTCATAAACAATAATATTCTAATCATATAATCGCAATTTATTTCAAATTATAGTGAATATTCCAAACAAAAAGTATAAAACATTTTTAGTTCGGTTTAATCAGATATCCAACCGAACCAGCCAAACTTAATTTGGTTGGTTTGGTTTGGCATTCATTTTTATTGGTTTTAGTTTGGGTTGGAAAATTTCATTATTGGATAAACCAAACCAACCAAAAGCTCACCTCTATTCTTAACAATGCGCCTGAATCTAGCCACTAATGCATTGTTACCTACCACGGACATTCCAAAAGAGGAAGTTCACCATCTAAAGAAAAACGAAAAAGACAGAAACATAGAAAATAGAGACTCACATCGCAGTATATAAGGAAAAACAGCCACACAAGTTAGATAAGATAAAGCGTATGTAGAGTAGATCTAATGATCTACTCGAACGCCGCTATAGAGTGTGTGTGTTTGAATGGTACAGGGAGTGCAAGGAGCCGCTCACTGGCTACGACGTGATGAGCGCGCAGTCCAACAGGCGGACACCTGACGATGAACAGAGAACCCTAAAGAAATCCCATGTCCCTAATCTAGAAGACTAAAGGCCGTCAGTCCAGATTGAGAAGGGCATGAATTCTTAGTTAGCCGAGAAAGACGATCATTAAGATCGCTATCTCTACCTTACTAAGAAAAGGAGACATGACAAAAGAAGAAGAAACAAAAAGACAAGGAGTAATAGGGGGAAACAATGGAAACACATACTCTGGAAAACCAGAGAAAGATGTAGAGCTGCTCATCGGAGTTAACACCAGTTGCTGTGTGAACTTCATCAAAGTCGGACTATCATTAGATTGACAGACCCGCACTATAGGTAAAGTTCGTAAGCAGGGACACAAAAAACCAACAGAATGTAAAGTCAAACATAGGAGGCCACCTCCCTGGTAAACCATATGGAGGACCACGACAGTGTCCACTATACACCTACAGTAGAAAGGCCACCCATCCCATGAAGACAAAGCCCAGAAAAGCCGCCAATAGCACACACAGAAGGTCAAAAGACGGAACTAAAACGTTCGAGTCACTAACGATACAGTAAAGGCCTCGTAATGACTCGATGAGAAGAACAACCCAAAAGCCAACACATAAGAACCGGAACCCAACCAAAAAAAAATAGCCAAAAACGTCTATATGTAGCAAGCAAATGATGTATAACCAAAGGAGCCCCAAAAAATAGCACAGAAAGGCCCAAAAAAGGCCCAGTCTGCTAAGTATAACCAATCAAAAACCCACCGAACACTAATGCGCTAGAACTAAAAGACATGGCACCATAGAAAAGCCGAACCCCACCATTAAATGTGAAAGAACCGATATTAACATACTAGTCCTCAATAGGAAGTGGGAAAAACTCATGCAAAACGAAAATATGGCACAAAGAGGAAGGGGACAAACATGGAAACCGATCAACAACCACAAACTCATCTGAGGCAACCCACTCATGACCTAACACAACTGCTACCACTGAAGGAACCGCAGTTTCAAGGGGCTCACACAATCGTGTGATATGGCTCACGACAACACTAAACACTCCATCCAACAACCAAGACCGCAAAACAAACTCTAGAGATAAAACAACAGGGCAACATAGAAAATGGCAAGATCGAACCTGATAACAAAGTTGGTGAATCATAGATTCAACCGAAATATTGCTGCAGGAAACAATACCAGACAATTCCTCCAAACCAAGAAAAACAGCTCCATGAAATTTGGGTTCACCAATCACCATAAAAGCATAAGGACTGGGAAACATCCTCGAACTGCTACGAAGCACCGCTACAACCTAAAATAGCCTCCTCAAGACCACAAACATCCATTTTTAATGTTATTTAGGCAACCAAAAACCTTGAGAGCCATAGTCTAGCATAGCCATATCATCATCAACATTTGTAACAT
Organism: Allium sativum; assembly: GCA_030737875.1. Taxonomy (NCBI): domain Eukaryota; kingdom Viridiplantae; phylum Streptophyta; class Magnoliopsida; order Asparagales; family Amaryllidaceae; genus Allium; species Allium sativum. Next base: position 385,660,059 of record CM060924.1, read on the forward strand.
AATCAAGAGGAGACAATCCACTAGCCTCCTTAGTAACATAACCTGCTATCGAAAACAAACAAGGCTCTACGTACAAACTGGAAGCATTAACAGCCGGTGGAAGAGAAGACAGAGAAGCTATTGCAGATTGCTTTGAATGTGCTTTGGACGTTGCGAAGCATGTCGACGTCATTGACGACTCAAAGGCTTCCCAATCTTACTCTCTACCTGCACTGTGATGCTTAGTCCAGTTGTGTACAGAGGAGGAACGACATATAAAGGTGAAGAGGTGATCAAATCCCATGCACCCTCAGGCATGACATCGTATACTTCACAAAAATCGTTGTCGAACATGCCACCGTAAGAAATCAGAGCAAAGCAAACCAAATACTGCTTCGAACCGCTAAATCCCAATTGAGGAGCGAAAGAGGTGATGAAATCCTCTTTCTCTCGATTTCCATTAACTTCATAGAGCAAGTTCACCGATGTTGGTGTTGTCAATATTTCCCTCTTCTCAACAAGAGAAGGGAATGAAATCAACGCAATGGTGTAGACAGGAACCGGTTGTAAAAAGAAACCTTCCACAGCCAAAAACCGATGCCTCGCAAGAGCTGAAAATGCATTCAAAGATCGCAACCTGACCACCGCAGTAAAACCACCAGCAAGTTTGACACTGAACATTCCCTCCGCCACTGCCCCAATCGAAGCTTCAATCGGAGGGCAAGGTGCAAAGAAAGATCTGTTGAGCTCGAAATTGCCAATAAAATTGTTGAGACTCATAACCCTAGGAATTAGGGTTTCCACAAAAAGAGAACAACGAAGCTAAATAGGTCGCAGTGTAAGCTGTAATAACAGATAGGAAAGAAGAACATAAAGATAGCAACTAAAGAGAGCAGAAAATCACTAGAAAATTTCAGAGGAGCTTCGCCATTAATGTTACCGTTGTCTCTTCTCTATCTACTGCTTTCTATAGTATACATAAATCACAAAGTGACATACTCATTACAAACTCGTGCAAAATACGTCTGTTGTATCTTCGGAGAATTTTGAAATAATATTCTTAAAGAAATTGTTACGACAAGTCTCGGATATCATCCGGTTAGATTTACAATTTATTTGTATATTTATAAACATTATTCTATAATCTCTTCATTCTCTACGTCGTGCTATTTCTTTAAACAGTATAATGTTGTTGTTGTAAATTGATTATAACACACTAATTGGTATTATTAGCTAACATAAAATTCCAGAGTAGTGGAAACCTGATTTTGTAAACTTGTGCGACGAGTTTATAATTGATTATTTTCTGTTTTTGTATACTAGATGTATAACTTCTTAATTTTTTTACTGTTTTCTTTCTAAAACAGAGATGGAAATAGTTGAGTTATCAACAAATGGTACTACCCACAATTGGCCTGATCCTCTTAAAGGAGATGGTGATGATTTCATAACATGGCAAAAGTAAATGTAGTTTTATCTCACAACGTTAGGGCTGCAGAAGTGCATCGAGGTGGATAAACCAAAGTCTAAAAACGGACAAACTAGATAAAAAGACGCAACTGTTTTTCTCTAAATTGACTCATGGAAGCATCAAGACTTCGTATGCCAAAACTACATTCCGAATTGTCTGAATAGAGTGCTATATAAACTATATCAGCCGCATCAGACAGCAAAATCCTTATGGACTACACTTGCAAATAAATACAAAATACAAAATGAAAAATATCAGTTTGAAGAAGTTCATAGTAGATAAGTTCATGGATTAAAAAATGGTGGACTCCAAATCCGTAACTAGTTAAGTGTAGTAACTCCAACTCGTAATTCATGAACTTGAAGCAGAAGGACATTAAGTTGGAGAATCGTTCCTTGTTGAAGCAATAGCAGGGAAATTACCACCATCCTGGAAGGACTACCGCAACTATCTGAACATAAGAAAAATGGTATTTCCTTAGAAGATCTTATTGTCAGACTCAAAATTGTGGTAGATAATCACAGAGTGACCAAACAAAGCAAAGAGGCATTTGTTGCAGAAGAGTCAAAGAAAAAAGGGAATTTCACCCAATAAGAAAAAGAAGTTCTCGTAGAAAATGAAAGCGTCTGAAAACAAATCCAAAGACAAAAAACAAAATAAGAAGTTCAATGGTGAGTGTTGGGTTTGTGGAAAAGCAGGACACGCCGTTAGAGATTGCAGGCATAAGAAGCAAGACAACTTAGAGGCGAAGGTAGTGGACAACTTGGAAGTGGACGAGTCCAAATTTTCAACTATTATATATGAATGTGATTTGGTTTAGAATCCTAACCAGTGGTGGGTGGACACAGGTGCTACTCGTCATGTTTCCTTTGACAAAACGATGTTCTCTACATACTAAAATTCGATCAAGAAGAAAAACTCTACATGGGTAAATCTGTAGTTTTAATGATCGAAGGTAGTGACATAGTAATCCTCAAGTTTACTTCTGAAAAAACAGGCAAGTTAAATAACGTGTTCCATGTTTCAAACATCTGCGAATCTCATCTCTTGTGCAGTTTTATCAAAGAAAGGGTTCAAAATCGTCTTCGAGTCAAACAAGATGGTTCTGTCTACAGCTGGAATGTATATAGGAAGAGGATATTTATGTGATGGCCAATTTAAGGTAAATGTAGCCGTAGTTGGCAATAAACCTATGTATGTTGATTGTGCTACTAAAAATTGAAGTTTCTTATTTTCTTGAGCATGAAATTTTATTATGACATGATAGACTAGGACATATAAATTTTCGAAAAATGAAAAAGATGGAAATCTTAGGATTAATTTCTAAATTCCAAGAGGTTGAAAACTAAAAATGTGAGACATGTGTAAAAACCAAAATGGTTAAAAAACCATTTCATACTGTTCATAGGAGTAATGAACCATTAGGTTTGGTTTATACCAACTTACGTGATTTTAAATCATTATCTACAAGAGGTGGGAAAAAGTATTTTATTACTTTTATTGACGACCATACACGATATTTCTTTTTATATCTTTTAAACTATAAAGATGAAGCAATTACATCGTTTATAAAGTACAAGACCGAGGTAGAAAATTAGTTAAATAAATAGATCAAGATATTGAGATTTGATTGAGGTGGAGAATATGAATGACCGTTTGAACAATTCCGTGCATAAAATGGAATAATTCATCAAACAACATCCCCATATTCACCACAACAAAATGGTGGTGCCGACAAAAAGAATATAACATTAAAGTATATGATTAATGTGATGCTATTGACCTCTGGCTTACCGACGAACTTTTGGGGAAGCCTTAAATATGCCTAATAATATTTAAAATAAGGTTCTTTACAATGAAACAGTAGCAATTCCATATGATTTATGGAAAGGACATAAACCAAGCTTTAAGTACCTCAAAGCATGGGGGTGCTTGGCAAAAGTTCCAGTTCCACCTCCCAAGAAAGTCAAAGTTGGACCAAAAATTGTAGATTGTTCTATTTAGGGTCATCCCTAAATAGTAATGCCTACAGATTTCTGGTATTCAAGTCTGATACAGATGATATCAATGTAAATACAATCATTGAATCAAGAGATGTCTCATTCTTTGAATATGTATTTCCGCACAAAAGGAATGAAAGAAATAATGTCCCTAAAAGGACAAGAGAACAATCAAGTCATTTACATGAAGATATAACTCCTCATGAGATTGGGGAAATTGAACCCAGAAGAAGCGAACGAGCAAGAACTTCCAAAACATTTGGTTCAGAATTCCTAACATACATGTTAGAACACGAACCTCAAACGTACAAGGAAGCAATGACATCTTCTGAATGTGCATTTTCAAAAGAAGCAATCCACAGTGAGATTGATTCAATTCTAAGTAATAAAACTTGAGAAATTGTTGATATTCCACTTGGAATAAAACCAACTGGCTGCAAATGGATTTTCAAGAAGAAAAGGAAAGTAGATGGCTCTATCGATAAGTATAAATCTGGATTAGTAGCCAAAGGATATCATTAAAAAGAAGGTGTAGGCTTCTTTGATACATATTCTCCGATACACGAATAACCTATATAAGAATACCGATAGCAATTGCGTCCATCTATAATTTTGAAATTCAATTCATCAAATGGATGTAAAGACAACATTCTTTAATGGAAATCTCGACGAGGAGATATACATAGAGCAACTAAAGGTTTAATTTCCAAAGGAAATGAAAACAAAGTCTGTAAATTAGTAAAATCATTATATGGACTAAAACATGCTCCAAAACAATAGAACGCAAAATTTGATAGTGTCATGATGAAAAATGGTTTTCGTATAAATGAATGTGATAAATGTGTTTATTATAAACAAGCTGGACAATCGTACGTGATGGCTTGTTTATATGTAGACGATATGATGATCTCTGGTCTTAACATTAAAATTATAGAGGCCGTCAAGAAAATGTTAATCAACAATTTCGATGCGGAAGACTTAGGAGTTGCTGACGTTATTTTGGGAATTAAAATAATGAGAACTCCTAATGAAATTGAATTATCTCAGTCACACTGTATATATAAAGTGATTGAAAGATTTCAAAATTTTGGAATTAAAGGAGTACAAACACCTTTTCTTTTAATCCATCAGAAGTACTGCATAAAAACACTAAGGAGAGTGTAATGTAACTGGACTATTCTCGTGTAATAGGATATCTAATGTATCTCATGAATTGCATAAGACCAAATATAGCTTATGCGGTAAGTCGATTAAGCAGTTATACAAGCAAGCTAGGAGAAGAACACTAGAAAGCACTAATGAGAGTACTTGGATATTTGAAAAATACCACAAACTATTCATTACATTATGGGAAATATCCTGCCGTCTTAGAAGGATATAGTGATGCAAACTGGATTGCCGATTCAGAGGAATCAAAATCAAGTAGTGATTATGTATTTAGCCTAGCAGGGGCAGTAGTGCCACGGAAATCCACTAAACAGACATGCATAGCTCGATCCACTATGGAATCTATTAAGCAGGCGAAGAAGCAGAATGGCTTCGTCACTTTTTAAAAGATATTCCTTTATGGCCCAAGCCGGTGCCGGCCATATGCATACACTATGATAACCAAGCAGCGCTAAGTAGAGCACAAAACTTTGTGTATAATGGAAAGTTACTCTCAAATGGAACTATTTCCATAGATTATGTGATAACAAATGATAACCTAGCGGATCCATTTACTAGGTTTATCAAGACAGAAAATTGACTGCACACGAGAGGAATGAGTTTAAAAGCCTAAACCAACAAGAGTTGTCTTATACGGAAACATATCCTAGAGACTGGAGATCCCATAGACTCGGATCAATAGGCAAACAAATTATGAATAACTCACAACATAATGCAATTTTGGACACAGTCCTACTCCATTCCTATGGTGCACAATATAACTGCATGCCTACAGAAGTATTACATAGCAGTGTCATGGAAATCCACTAGTCAGACTTGCATAGCTTGATCCACCATGGAATAAATTTTTATCACTTTAAATAAAGTCGACGAAGAAGCAGAATGGCTTCATCACATTTTAGAAGATATTCTGTTTTAGCCCAAACCTGTACCAGCCATATACATATACTATGATAACCAAGTAGTGCTAAGTAGAGCACAAAACTTTGTGTATAATGGAAAGTCATGACATATTCATAGACGCCATAACACAGTTAGGTAGTTACTCTTAAATGGAACCATTTTCATAGATAATGTGAGGACAAATGATAACCTAGCGATCCGTTAACTAAAGGTTTATCAATAGAGAAAATTGACTGCGCAGCGGGGGGAATGAGTTTAAAAGCCTAAACCAATAAGAGTTATCTTATACGGAAACCTATCCTAGCGACTAGAGATCCCACGGACTAGGATCAATAGGAAAACCAGTTATGAATAACTCAAGACATGATGCATTTTGTTAGGACGCAGTCCTACTCCATTCCTATGATGCACAATATAAATGCATGCCTATAGAAGTATAACAAAGTTAAAACTATGTTTTTTAATGATGACCATATCTTGAGCATAACAAGTGGGGTATATGTATGATACTCTTAGAGGTTGCGATCACCTATGTTTGAGTTGGGTCGACTCCATAAGAATATTTAAGGCTTTAAGTCTCTATAACACTCACAGAACCAAGTAGTGTTTAGGACCAAACTGAACATAACCAATATATTGGATGAGAAGGGAATCAATGCTTCATAAAACTTATTGTCTGGATATACAATAACGACTAATGGTTCAAGTTGATATAATTCATCGATTAACCAAGTAGATGTGATAAGTTTTAACTAGGGAAAGTTCAACGTGAAATATCAACTTATCGACGATAAAACATTATTCCATATGTACTTTGTGATATTTCGCTTTGTGTAGGGCAAAGTATATTATCATTTATGTGTGGGATTATTGGAATTCATATTATAGTGTAAATGAAATATATTAATTCCCACATCGCCAAAAAAAAAAAAATAGATCAAAGGATATAAGTAAGTTCTTCATGAGGAGGTTGGGGCCTTGGGGCACCCAAATGTTTGCTTCGTTGCGAGGAGGGAGGCCATGCTTTACCACCACATACACATGCACCGCCGTTGTCGTTCGTCTGACTGAACCGAACCGAATCGGGTCGGACTTGGGTTCGGGTGTGGGTACAAGTCTAATATGACCTTATTTTTAATGGGGCTGTTTTTTAATAGTTAGGATTTTTTTTGGCGAACGAATGCATCCATTGGTAGTAGGCACTGTCAGACACAAAATGGTGCAACCATTACCAGAACAGGCGCAACCCGCTTGTAGACAGTAGCATGCGCGGGTTTTGAATGGGTGCGAGCCGTTAATAACAACAACGAAACGCAGACAGGTGCGACAACAAACAAAGGGGTACAGATGTGATTGTACAAAGAGGTACGGGTGCGACCATTCGAAAGAGATGCAGATTAACTATAAATAAAGAGGAAAGTTGACGACTTTCCTCATTCAATTCCAATTTGAATCTTCCTTCTTTCTTCTCTATTTACTGTTATCTATACTATACATAAATCACAAAGTGACATACCCATTACAATCTCGTGCAGAATACGTCTGTTGTATCTTGGGATAATTTTGAACTAAAATTCTTAACGAAATTATTACGACAAGCCTCGGGCATCATCCATTTAGATTTCTAGTTTATTTGTATATTTATAAACATTATTCTATAATCTCTCCATTCTCTAGGTCGTCCTATTTCTTTCAATAATATAATAATGTTGTTGTAAATTGATTACAACATACTTATTGCTATTATTAGCTAATATAGAATTCCAGAGTAGTGGAAATCTGATTAGTAAACTTGTGCAACGAGTTTATATTTGATTATTCTATGTTTTGATATAATAGACGTATAACACAATCTGGATTTCCTTTTTTGGTTTAAGAGTTAAATATTGACTGTTTATTCAATAAATCAATGTTATTTTATATTCTGCATGATCAAGGGAGGGAAACTGTCAAAATAATAGGCAGTCCTGCCTGGGTCATATAGACAATGGTCTGCACAAGTACTGTTTTATATATTTCTATGAGTTGCATGATTTTAATAATGAGCAAATAAACTGTCAAACCGTAATAATAGCAGCCAACCTTTATATGTTTGTATTTTAGCTGGAAACGATTATGGCACTATTTCCATTAGAGGTTTTTAATGGATGTAGCTGTAACAAAAACAGCTTCACCCAACAATATGTTAGTCAAATCCTTTTTTTAACAAAAAAACTCAAACTAGTTTTCGACTTTTTATATGTATAGAAACCACTAGTTACTTGTCCTTTTACAAATATTAATTTTCTTTTAGATACATAAAAATAAATTTCACTAATCTTAGGTGGTTGAAATTGAATTTGTTTTTCTAAAATGCAGATTAGTTTACTTTTCCCATCAAAGAAATGTATGATAGTTTCACTTTTTTTTATTTTATTTTCCAAAAACTGCAAGCATAGTTGGGTATTAATTTATATAGGGACATTCTTCACAATAACACCAGAAAATGGTCTTTCATAATTTTAATTAAAATACAACTATTTTACTTTTATTTCGAAGAAGTAATAGAAACTTCAAGTTTCAATTATATAAAGTTCAAAATAATTAAATTAGGAACACTTAATTGTACCTCTAAAGTAATAAAATTTAGTTATTTTTTAAATATTTTTTGGTGGATGAAACGGGGTCGAATGTGATAAAATGAATACAAGAAAAACCAATGAAGAATGCTAAATGTAGATAACTTTATATATGCAAAACATTTTTTCCTGTTACGTCATGTGCGTTGGATATATATTTGATAATTTGATCCACACTTTTTTTCTTGGGTTTCTAATTAATTGAAAGCATTTGGATTTCATAATGTTTTAAGTGCATACAATTATATTTTATGCATTGAAAAGAATTTTAGTTAGGAGACTTAATGATAATAAATTAGTGCATTAGGTCATATAAAACACAAGGAAAGGTATTTAAATTTTTGCTGCACGATTATGATACTTTTAAAAATTGTAAGTAATTTGTCTATTATTAAATTGTCTCTTACTTTCCACCATCATGTTAGCATAAAATAATCTAATGGTCGAAACTTTATGACTTCCAATTTGTATTTAAATAGATGTGTGTGTGTGTAAGGAGCGTTCTAGGGAAATTCTATTTTTGAGCACCCTTTTAACACCCCTACCCATTCATGAGCTACACCAATCCAAATTTAATAAGAGTTTATAGATATTCAATCCACATATATATTATCATCTATCCAAAATTTGAGCCCATTCGTAGCATTTTCAAATTCTTTTCTCAATTACTCATCATTTAGATATTTATTTGAACCATTAAATTTAAACATCAAATATATTATTCTACAAATGTCAGAACGAGTTCAAATTTTGAATAGATGATAATATATATGTGGATTGAACATCTACCAATTCTTATTGGATTGAGATTGGTATAGCTCACGAATGAGTACGGGTGCTGCAAAACAAAGGCACCTTAGAACGCTCCTTACACCCCCCCAAACAGTGCAGTACTCCTAAACATCTACTGATATCAATCATATAACTCTTTTCTCTCTTCGTTCACTAACTTTGTATGTGTGAGTATACACACCTCAAATAGTGCAACTTCCTTAAACACATCATGATTCCAGTCACATTAATCTATTTTCTCTCCCTATCTATGAATTTTTCTCTCACACAAGGATCACCCCAAGCTCCACTCTTTCATACAAGGATAAAATTATCCAACGATAAAGGCTTTGTGTCTCAATTTGTGTCTAGTTTTGTGCCTAAATTACGTTCCGATTATTTAAATATAAATTAGTCGCTATGGTTCGAATGCAAAAAAGGTGCTCTCCGAGACAGGGATGTTGTGTGTGTATATATATATCCAATGTTGAACTCAAAACTATAGCAAAAATTACAACATCCATCTCATCAAGCACTGTAGCTGGACATCTGACTTAGAGCATGTTTAAATATCAATTAAGGTTGTATACATGAGTAAATAAATTGACTTTATAGTCACATTATTTATTGACAATAACGACAAAGTGCGGGAATCGAACTCGAGTCTCTGTCATCTAAATCAGTAGATAACTATCATGGGTCTAGATTCAATATTGCTTTCATTCGCTGCAAACAATGGTCGCTCATGTTGTACCACTGCAGCTTGATTCTCACGTATTGTTGTAGTCGGTTGTTCCAAACTTAATTTTAATCAGATCATAATGGTGTCCGCAATAATTTGTTTTATGCTCATCTTGCTTATGGAATAGGCTATGTTACCCAAAATCTTTCCCAATCGGTGCGTTCTTTCTTCATTGGTTTTCGGTTTGGAATTTTCCTTTTAGTATGCACGTAAATCCTCTTCGGGGTTTCAATTAACTCTGTGTAAAAAGAGAATTTCAGTTTCTTTTCTTGACATTTTGGTTCTTTAAAGCTATAATTCACTTTTCATTTTCTATTACTTTTTTTAAAATCGTGCTCCAGATCGTCTTCAATTATACATAACATTAACATCTGCATTTTTAGATCTAGAGTTATTCTGATGTAAGTATCTCTCGGTCTCATGATAAAGGTTTGCTACACCTACCAATAGATTCTTTTCCAAAGCAATCTTAAAATCCGTTTTGTTAGCAACTCCTGAAGTTGCCACTATAAGAACTATTGATGAATTCGGCTTATGAATTGCAACAGCTGGCTCTTAAAATCCGTTCTCAATCTCATGTTTATACCAAATATGACACACACAACACTCATTGAAGTAAAAAATATAAAAATTATCAAAAAAGAAAGAAATAGAAAAGAAAATGCTATTTTTATAGTGGTTTGGAAAATATTCTGGTCTACATTCATTTAAACTTTGTTATTCCATTTCAATTATTTTTTGAAACTGTGATTCATAGATCCAAATTCTCAAGTCGGTACTTTTTAATCAGTGGAATCCAAAATAGTTCTGTGGCAAAGTGAATAAATTAACATGGAATACACTTTTAAAATGCTCACTACATTTATTTTAGGTGAAGGTTACATTTGGGTTCGAAGATCTTTATAGTCGTTCTCCACATCATGCACATCCTTCCACTAAAGTCGCGTGTCAATTCTGAACCAACACTTCTTAGATTGGCGATGACCAATGAATCCTTTGATCAGTGATGATCCAAGGACCAGAGTCAACTTGTATTTTGATTCAGGTTTGTCTTAAGTTTGTTTCGAGTTTGTTACTTAATTTCTATGTTTGCTTTGTCATTCTTTTCTTCAATTCGTTGCATCATTTTATTGGATCGTGCTTCAGGCTTGGATTGGTACCGATTCAAGGCAACCAAATCTAAGAATTTTGACATCATATTTCCAAAAAAATTAATTTCTTCGCTCTACATGTTTGTGTTTCTTTTCAAGTGATTACTTCAATTTTTCCATCACTAAATATCTAAGTTCAACTGTTCTAGTCCATTCGAATATTGTGGAAAATTTGGTGGTAACACTAGGTGTGTTTCTTTTCCTACAATTTCAAGCATCTGTCAGTATACCTCGACAAATTAATCTCATACACAATAATACTGTATTTTGGTTACATTTTGTAAATCATTTAAAATATTTTTGTATGTCCTTGTTTGTCTAAATTGAAATTATAATCTTTTAATTGTACAATTTTTAAATGAAATTGAATTCTAGACAAGAGAATATTTATTCACATTTCTTGTGTTGGTTTTAATTGATTTTTAAGCATTTTTAATGCTTTTTGGTAGATATTATCAGAGAATTTATATGCAATAAATTAGTTAATTATTTATACTATAGCATAAATTTCAGCAATAATTCGGAGTTTTCAGTCTGGAGAGATATAAGAACATATATAAATGAAGAAAAATAGTTCAATTTTTAGTCTAGTGCCAGCAAGTGTCCATAAACCGTAGTATGTAACATTATTTAATATTTGAGAAGCTTTAGTAATCATTATGTAAATTTCATTGAACCTACTTGAATTTATCTGAAAGTTCCAAGTCATCAAATCTCCGCCGAAAGGACCTAACAACATAGTATGCCTACTTACTTACTTTGTGGTGAGCTCGTGCAAGCCCAGTCCACTCGCTCTTCGGAAGAGCGTATACCTTATAGTCTGTTGCCTATCTTTTCAGTCATGAGAAGAACCATATCCAGTCATTTCATAAATAAATATGAGGTTATCAATCTCCAATGGTGTATCGCAATCAACAGCAGTTATCACGTTCAAGTGATTTTCAAAATCAAGCATTCATCCACCAATTCAAAATCTAACATCCAGCAGAAATCATAACATCCATCTCATTGAGCACTACATTTATACATCCGGCTTAGAGCATGTTTGAAGATAGATTAAGGTCACATACACAAGTGGCTAGACTATATATTCAAATTATTTATTGACAACAAAGACAAAGAGCCGAAACTGAACCTGACTCCCTGCAATCTAGATCATGAGATAAATATCTCTGGTTTGTATTCAATGTCACTTTCATTCATTACAGACGGTGACCGCTTCTACTATACCACAATAGCTTGGTTCTCACGTGTTGCTATAGCCGGTTGTACCTAACTTACCCCTCAATTAGATCACACGGGCGCCTATAATCATTTGTTTCATACTCATTCAGCTTATGGAATGGGCCACACTATCCCAATCTTTTTTCTTGATCATTGGGTTTTCTCTTCATTAGTTCTTAGTTCGAAATTTTCCTTTTAATATGCATATGTAAATCCTCTTTGGGGTTTTGACTAGCTTTGTGTAAAATGAGAATTTTAGTTTCTTCTTTTTGTCGTTTCAATTCTTCAAAGCCACCATTCACTTTTTTATTTTTTTAAATTTGGTGATACAAAATCACAAATAGGTGGGAAAAAATATGTAAAATGGAAAGTAAATATTTTTAATATGGATATGCATAAATTTTGATTGCATTTGCATGATATGGCAAAGAAATAAATGTTGGATTATTTCTTTCATCTTTGCTAAGGAAAGGAATTCGTGATTTACTTGCTATGTTTGAGCCATTTGTTACTTCATAATTTACCTCCACTACGTATTAACTATCTTGGTAAATTGATTGATGACTTATATATATTTCACTGGCTATATATATTGGAGTTGACTTCATTGTAAACTCATCCTGGCATTCGGCCAAAGATCCCCAAATAGAGTGTCTTTCTTGTAAATCCTAATTCAGGGTTTTAATTATGTAAACTCTTATCTTGTAATCTCTTGTATCTTTCTCTTATATAGAATAAAATCTCTCTCCTTTGGAATGGACGTATACTATTTTGTTGATGATAACAGAACCAGTATAAATATTATATGTCTCTTTTCTTCTGTATTGTTATTTACTATTTATTTGGAGTAATAGAATAATTGATGTTAGATTCATTGATGTTCAAATGTAAAATATAGATCTTGTTATTATTCTTCCACATCTATGCAACCTTTTTTGCACAACATATCGGTATTAGAGTAAGGAAATTTCTTTAGATTGCACATCAATGGCTTCAGGAAAGAGAGGCAAGTTTGCTGGTAATTATTCGACTACTTAGTGTAAAAAAAACTTTGGTAGGGGAGATTATGTTGAGAGAGAAGAGCGTTCCAGTCTTGGAATTTTGACGTGATAAAAATTAAGCGTGTTAAAGGGAACATTGGATTTGAGAACTTTTGATCATATTTCAATAAGGGTCTTCATGTTAATGATGCTCGAGGGATCCTAGTTGATCAGGACAGGAGCTCAGGTCAAGTGATAGACGGGTGTCTTGTTATAAAATCCACAAAGATAAGACGAAGATCTTTGTGGTAATACAAATTTGTTTTAGACTGTTGATTTTTTCATGGTGCATCTCATGTGGAAGATGCATCTTTTGCAGACGATGAGTGAAGTTTGTAATGGTTTTGATTATGTTAAGTGGTAGGAGAGAGATTTGTTGTATGTACAGAGATTTGGATTAGCCTTTTTTGTTGTCAATTGGCTTTAGTTTCTAGCTCTGCATTTCGATTAGTAATTGAGAGGAATTGTTGGCCTTAGTGGTGTTGAGATTACTTTGGAATCTACTTTATTTGGATTTTGGATATTTGCAACATTTGCTGACGGGCGGAGACATAGTCTGAGCTTGTTATCAAGGTGTGGTGGGAGGTAGCTTTGCTTTAACTCATTAGGTAAATATTCAGTTTTTCTCACTATGAGATCTTGGCTTAAGGTGGAGTTCTTTTTTGATGAGTTTTAATGTTGGGAAGAAAATTCGACTCAAGATGGGATATTTGAGGTATGTGATTTACATCGAGGTGGAGTGTTAAATTTGGTAATACAAAATCACAAATAACTGGAAACAAATATGTAAAATGGAAAGTAAATACTTTTAATATGGATATGCATAATTTATTGATTGCATTTGCATGAAATGACAAAGAAGTAAATGTAGGAATATTTTCTTCCATCTTTGCTAAGGAAAGGAATTAGTGATTTACTTGTTATGTTTGTGCCAATTGTTACCTCATAATTTACCTCCATTATTTATTACCATATCTTGGTAATTTGATTAATGACTCATATATATTTCATTGGTTATATGTTGGGGTTGACTTCATTGTATACTCATCGTGGCATTCAGCTAGAGATCAACAAATAGAATATCTCTTCTTGTTAATCCTAATTCAGGGTTTTGATTATTTAAACTCTTATCTTGTACTCTCTTGTATCTTTCTCTTATATAGAATAAGAACTCCCACATTTGGACTGGACGTACACTATATCCTTGATGATAGAGGAACCAGTATAAATATTATGTCTCTTTTCTTCTTTATAGTTATTTACTGTTTGGAGTAATAGAATAACTGATGTAAGATTCATTGATGTTTAATTGGCAAATCTAGATCTGTTATTGTTCATCTGCATCTGTTTCTTTTTTGCACAACAGATTGATATTAGAGTAAGGCAATTTGTTTAGATTGTGCATCAATGGCTTCAAGAAAGAGAGACAAATTTACTGATAATTATTATGCTACTATTTTGGGGAAAAAGAAAACTTTGGTAGAGGAGATTATGTTGAGAGAGAAGAGTGTTCCAGTCTTGCAATTTTGACGTGGTAAAAGTTTAGTGTGTTAAAGGTAACATTGAATTTGAGAACTTTTGATCATATTTCAGACAGGGGTTTTCATATTGATGATGCTCGAGGGATCCAAGATAATCAGGATAGGAGCTCAGGTTTTGTGATAGATGGGTGTCGAGTTGTAAAATCCACAAAGATATGATGAAGATCTTTGTGGTATTACAAACTTTTTTTAGAATGTTGGTTTTTGCATGGTGCATCTCATGTGGAAGATGCATCTTTTGCAGTTGGTGGGTAAAATTTTGCGATCGTTTTGTTTGTGTTAAGTGACAGGAGAGAGATTTGTTGCATGTACAGAGATTTGGATTATCCTTTTTTGTTGCCAATTGGCATTTATGGCTCTACATTTTGATTAGCAATTGATAGGATTTGTTGGGCTTAGTGGTATTGAGATTACTTTGGAATTTACCTTATTTAAATTTTGGATATTTACAACATTTGTTGACAGGCTGGGACGTAGTCTGAGCTTGTTAACAAGGTGTGGTGGGAGGTAGCTTTGCTTGAACCCATTAGGTAAATATTTAGTTTTTCTCACTATGAGAATTTGGCTTAAGGTGAAGTTCTTTTTTGAAGAGTTTTATTGTTGGAAAAGAAATTCGACTCGAGATGGGATGTGGAGATACGTGAATTTGCATCAAGCTGGAGTGTTAAATTTGTTGATACAAAATAACAAGTAAGTGGAAACAAATATGCATATGCATATATTATTGATTGCATTTGAATGAGATGACAAAAAAATTAATGTAGGATTATTTTCTTCCATCTTTGCTAAGGAAAGGAATTAGTGATTTACTTGCTATGTTTGCGCCATTTGTTACCTCATAATTTACCTCTATTATTTATTATCATATCTTGGTAATTTGATTGATGACTCACATATATTTCACTGACTATATATTAGGGTTGACTCCATTGTATACTCAACTTGGTATTCAGGTAGAGATACCCAAATAGAGTGTCTTTTCTTGCTAATCCTAATTTAGGCTTTTGATTATGTATACTCTTATCTTGTAATCTCTTGTATCTTTCTCTTATGTAGAATAAAATCTCTCTCCTTTGGATTAGACGTACACTATCTTCTTGATGATAGTGAAATCAATATAAATATTATGTGTCTCTTTTTTTCTTTATTGTTATTACTATTTATACGGAGTAATAGAATAATCGATGTTAGGTTCAATGATGTTCAATTGGCAAATCTAGATTTGTTATTGTTCTTCTGCATCTGTGCAACCTTTTTTGCACAACAGATTAGTACCAAAGCAAGGCAGTTGGTTTAGATTGCACATAAATGACTTCAAGAAAGGGAGGAAAATTTGTTGGTAATTATTCTAGTACAATTTTGGAGGAAGAGAAAGACTTCGGTGAAGGGGGTTATGTTGAGAGATAAGTGCGTTCCAGTCTTGGAATTTTGACGTGGTAAAAGTTTAGTGCGTCAAAGGGAACATTAGATTTGAGAACTTTTGATCATATTTCAGACAAGGGTCTTCATGTTGTTGATGCTCGACGGATCCAAGAAGATCAGGACAGGAGCTCAGGTTAAGTGAAAGAAGGGTGTAAAGTTGTAAAATCCGCAAAGATAATGTAATAACCCGGAAATCTGGGCCAATTTAAAAAATTTTATTTTGGCAATTTTAGCGAATTTTGGATATTTAAAATGAATTATTTTAAATAATATCGACGAGAAATTTATTTTGAATAGAATTCGAACGAATATATTTATATAGATCATTGTTAGACTATAAATATTTATTTTAAATTATAAAAGGAATTGAAAATGGCGCGGTAGTTCGATAATTCGATTTCAAACTTCAATTGAATGTACCGGGTGCAAAATAAACCGGATTTAAGTGAAACCAAAAATAATAGGATCTATTTGATAATATCTTTCCAACGAATCCGAAAAATCGAAATTTCATAGCAGGAATCAGAAGATATGTCTAGTTGAAAATTCTGAATAGTCGCTATAGAATTCAGGCCCTTAAAAATGGGAATTTTGCAAACGACCTCGGATTTCGACGAAACCACTTTTGTTGGGTCCGTGATGTCAAATTATTGTTAGGTTTCAAATTTCATAATTTTTCGATTCAATATGTGAGCGTGGAAAACGAAAACGCGTTTGACCAGTTTCAATTGATTTTAATCGACTGGAAAATGGCCATTTTTCAAACGGTCTCAGAATTCGACGAAACTAGTTTTGTTAGGACCGTATCGTCAATACGAAGCTAGAAAATATTTTTCTGGAATTTTTAGAGTCCATATGTGACCCTAGTAAATTGAAATGCGCGTTCAAATTCAATATATAAAGTTATATGTTGATTTTGACGAAAGCTGGTCGAAACGATCGAAACGATCGAATCAGCTTACGATACATATCCCATTGTGTTCGGAATGGGGGTAATTAGCTATGGATGACAGGCAGTGGGTTTCGTTTCGAGTTCAAAATAAAAAGTTACCTTTTTAAAGGTTAAAAATAAAATAATATATACATTTATATAATATAATTCTCCTTCAACCCCTTATCTCCTCAGCCGTTCAAAATCAAAAATAGAGAAAAAAACCCTAGATCTAAACCCGTCGCCTGGCGCCTCCACACCCCGCTCGTCGCCTCCGTTCCTTCAGCCGAAGACCACCGGAACGGCGAGCATCACCTCGCGCATCCACCACCTGCGCGTCCATCGCGCGACTCGCCAGCGCGAGTTCCAGGACTCCGACCCCACCAACGAAGCCTCCTTCGGCGAACCCCCCTTCAAATGGAGCGGTAAGTTTTTCTTTTCTCATTTATTATTTTAATTTGTTTTTAAAAGCATTGATTTTAATAAATATATAATTAGTATGATGATAAAGAAAAAAAAATGAAAGGTCGGATTTTTTTTATACGAAGAGAAAGGTTAGTTTTGTATAAACAAAAAGATACGATTTTTAAAGTAATAAAAATTAGATTTTCATAAGGTAAAAATTAGATTTTTATAAAGGGAAAGACGAGATTTTTATATATGTGGAGTAAAGATAAAAATTCGATTTTTATATATTGAATAGCAAAGTAAAAATTTGATTTCTAAATATTGAATAGCAAAGTAAAATTTTGATTTTTATATATTGAATAGCAAAGTAAAAATTCGATTTTTATATATTGAATAGCAAAGTAAAAATTCGATTTTTATATATTGAATAGCAAAGTAAAAATTCGATTTTTATATATTGAATAGCAAAGTAAAAATTCGATTTTTATATATTGAGTAGCAAAGTAAAAAAGTGATTTTTATATATGTAGTGAAATAAAAATCTGATTTTTATTATATATGTGTTGAGATAAAAATGTGATTTATATAGAGATGAAATAAAATTCGATCTTAATACATGAAATAGAAATAAAAATATGATTTTTTATAAATGAAGTAATAAAAATATAATTTTTATTATGAACAGTGGGACAAAGACTACATTGGAATTTCAAGCAAATCCAAACGGTTCAGCAGTTGAACAGCAAAACACGGCGGAGTGGAACCCTCTGTGAGAACTTCTCACCTTTTAATTTTATTTCTAGTTGAAATATATACTAGGATGCAGGCGGTGTTTAGTAACACCCGACACCCGTCGTCCACAGACCATGGACGGCTTGTATGCTTGTTTGTTTGATTTTGATGTGTAGTTGATTGTGTGATGTGATGTGAAATGAAATAAAACATTTATATAGTTGAAATAAAATATTTTATAGTGGAAAATATTTTATAGTGGAAAATATTTTATAGTTAAAAACAGAATTTTAACGTTTATATGAAATGAAATAAAAATAAACAAATCGGACGATTTGTTTATATACACACATTTGACTAATATTGATTGGGACGATAAATTTTACACATCGCCCAAATGCACAAATAAAATCTGTGTTTGATTGTTTGAAACCCCACACGAGTATTGGGATGACATTTGACGTACACTAATGCCGATTGTTTAGTTGTATGTCGATCGATTGATTGACAGACTGTTATAAGCGTTAAATATTTATATTTGATGCTTACACAGTGTAGAGTGCACTTTGGATGATGGTTGATTATTCATCGTTGTTATTGTATACATGTGTTGTAGAAAATCCATATAATTAACATTATATGGTAATTGATTGGGCTTCATTCAATATTTGAAATAGAAATATTTGAATAGAAATATTTGAAAAAGAAATATTTGAATAGAAATATTTGAAAAAGAAATATTTGAAATAGAATATTTGAAAACAGAAATATATGAAGCAGTGTTGATTAGATTGACGCCATTTTGGCGTGAATGATATTAATATCGATTTTATTCATTTTATAATGAATATTGATTTTATTCATTTTAAAATGAATATCAAAAGTGATTTCAAAATCTGATATTTTGAAAAGAATTGAAATTCAAAACGAATTTGAATTGAATTGAATAGAAAACGAATACGAATTGAATTGAATAGAAAACGAATTCGAATTGAATTGAATAGAAAACGAATTCGAATTGAATTGAATAGAAAACGAATTTGAATTGAATTGAATAGAAAACGAATTCGAATTGAATCGAATAGAAAACGAATCCGAATTGAATTGAATTCAATTGAAAACGAATTGAAATCGATTTGAATTGAAATCAAATAGAAGTGAATGTAAAAAAGGAATTTATAAGGGAAAATTCAATTTTGATTTGAATTTGAAATAAAGGTTGAAATTGTTTTCGAAACAAATTTGAAATGATTTATAAAATTCGTTTTAAAAAGGAAATCAACGAAATATATATAATATATAATATATATATATATATAATGGCCTGAATAGAACGCGCCACGCCGCGGCAGTTCGTGAATTTCGACCATTGACTTCGAATGGACATTGCGGGAGATCCGACCGTCGGATTCTCCTAAAACTAGAACCGTTGGGTTCGTATCGAAAAGAGCTTTCTAACGAATATTAGAAATTTGAAATCTAATGGCTGGATTTGGAATTATGTCCAAATCAAATTTGTAAAAGGTCGTTGTAAGTGAAGTTCGATGGCCGTTGATGGAAATCAAGTGTACGGGCCTTGATAAAATTATTAAAAATAGTAATAATTTGTGTAAAATCATAAGAAATGATTTGGGAAAAATTGGGATGGAAAACTCCATATTTGAAAAGATAAAAATAGATTTTTATCGAAATGAACTAGTTTTGAACTAGAATTAAAATTCTATTTATTTTTAAATAAATAAATTTGATTTGAAAAGGTTTTAAACGTAACCAGAATTTCCAATAATTGAATTGGAATGGATTTGAATCGAAATTGTCTTTGGATTATTTCGATGTTGGATTTCGTGATTATACAGATATTGTTATGGAAATTTGAAAGATATATTTATATAGTTATTTCCAATACGATATTTGTTGGTCGTAGAATATGATATTGAATATAAGCCGATATATTTTCTATTCAGAGCCTTGTATTTAATATCAAATGTGATTTGGGTTTATCGTGAATGGTGTCTTCATTAACACTTTTCTTAAGCCTAGTTGAGAAAAAGATTAAATCTTTTATTTAGATTTAATGAAGTGTACCAATTAAATAATATTTAATTAGAATTGAATTGGTATTGATTTTTGGGTTTATCGTGAATAGTGTTTTAAATAACACTTTTTCTTTAACCCGATAATTAATAGAATGTGATTTTGGGTTGTCGTGAACGGTATCTTCAATAATACTGTTCTTAGATCCAAAGGAGTTAAGAAAATCAGAAACTAACTGGAGATTAGTTAAGTTGAATGGTTTCTGGGGTATTGATCTGATGTTGGTTTCGGCCTTCGGGGTTAATACTTAGGGAATTGCTCACTTGCTAATTTATGGTTAGGGTCTGATTGAAATGTATTGTGATTTTTGGTTTATAGTGAACCGTGTTTTAAATGACATTGATTCTTTAACCCAGTTAAAGATTAAAACTAAGTGGAGTTTTAATGAATCTTTAATTAGATTGAAAAGATCGAGAATGGAGTATCACCAGTTTTGCTCTGGGCGATAGTTAAATCTTTAATTAGATTTGAACGTGAAATGGTAATTGAATTTACCGATATTACCGTGGTATTAGATATGGAGTATTACCAGTTTTGCTTCATGGGATGAATAGGTTGGGATTGGGAAATAAAATAAATAATTACTTCGGTGTGGTTCGTTAATCCCGACTAGTTTGGAAAACCATAATTTGGTTTGAAATGATATCCAAAGGAAGATTAAAGAATAAATTTTAAAGAATTTATCTTTGATAAAATTAATGGAAACCTTTCCCTAAGAACGTGAAATTTAGAAACTAACTGTAGGTTAGCTAAGAAGGATGGTTTCCAGGGTATTGATCTGATGTTGGTTTCGGCCTTCGGGGTTAATGTTTGGGGAATTGTTCTCTTGCTAATTTACGGTTAGTGACTACTGAATAGGAATGAGGCGTATGTTGTGTTTGTGTAACATTTTTATATAATATACGCGGGTTGTTCGGAAAGGCCGGGTTTATACCCATTCTGAATAACCGATTCGATGATAAGTCGAAGATGATGACGGTGGTCGAAGACCGAAAGTCTTCACATCGTTTGGGTGATTACTAATGATCTTGATTGGGCTGTACACCCAAGATGAGGGAATCAGTTGGTGGTCATCCAGACGTACTTGGAGATCGACGGATATGCGAGGAAAGTGCCTCCGGTTTCGTTCAGACCTAGAACGGACTTGTAAATAGATGGTGTGTCTGACATTGTATTCCTTTATATTGTATTCGTTGATCTCTGCTAAATATATATCTGTTTGGCTGCGGGGAATTTATTCTCTTGCTTAACGCCCTTCTCTGAGACATACGAGCTCAGAGGTTATATATTGGCAGAAATCAGTGGTACGATATGGATTGATAGTGTGGCATGCTGAGACGCAGTGATCCAGACTTTTGTTGAAAAGCAAAGTTTGGTGGATGATGATCAAAGCATAGCTTTAATATAGCATGGCTTTGTGTATAGCGTCGATTCGCGAGCCTCACACCCCGGTATGGTGGTAAACTGATGGTTTGATCAGTATGCTTTTTAGTGGATGGGCACCTTAGTGGTGTCGTGGATTCGGTCGACCGAGATGAGCTTAGTGCTCAGGGATATATAGAGTAAGCGGTGTTTTCTCTCGCTGGGACGTAAGCCGCGGTGACACTATGGTCCCAAAAGTGCGGATGTGCAGACGGTGTTTTCTCTTGTTGGGACGTAAGCCGTGGGGAATTGCATTACGCGATCGATCTTTCGAATCAGGAGCCACCATGACGGAAATCCAATTTCCAATACGCAATATTGCGGTTTTAATTGTAGAACTAGTATGGCGACATGATATATGGTACCCATACCGTCTATGATTGATACTTATGATTTGAAGTTGTTTTACACGCTATGCACTTATAGTAGTATCAAATGATTTGTTTTAAACGTACTAAGCATGTTTGGCTATTATAAGGGAAAACCCTATCCCCCGGCTTGCGTTGCATTGTGTGATAGGACCTAGGTCTTATAATAGCTTCATTTTTTTTCCAAAAAGCATTGCGTTGTTTTGTTATATGCACTGGTATTCTTGGGAGGAAACCCGTTCCGTGTTATACGGCGTGGTCCCTTGATTTACCTTACTTTGAAAATAAAGGTAAATAACTGTTTTAGTTCTCACACCAGTCACATGACTGACCTGGAGTTTATTGTTTTAACCTAAACTCTGGGTGCCCTTATTTTCGACACGGGCAGCTAGTAGTTTTGGTTTTGCAGATTTATATTCACAGGATCCTGGTTTACAGCTGGAATGGTATCCGGAAAGCTTTGTATCCGTATATCTCCTTCAGTTGTGTTTTGTATTATTTTCGCTGCGATGTATTTAAATGTAATTTAAATCTCTGATATTTCTGTGTAATATTCATTCATACTCTGTATATTCTTGTATTCTGATGGAATTGTTGTAAATAACAATGAAATGTTCTCCCGTCTGCGTTCTTTTGTGGCTTGTTCTCGAACTATCCGCACTTTCCTCACCGGGGAAGTTACAGGTTTTCACAGTTGGTATCAGAGCTTTGGTTTACAAAGCTCAGAGAACAAGACACATTAGAACCATACGAAGGGATTCATCAGAAATTGGATTAGTAATATCCAACGAGAATGACTCGTTAGAGATGGGATCAGTAGTATCCTAGAACGAGTGTGAAGAATATATTTTTGAAAATGAAAACCAATTTTGTTTTGAAAATTTAAATCAACTATTCGTATTTGATTATTTATTATGTTTGAATTTGGACAGTCTAGTATATATAGACTTTGCGTATACGTCTAATCCACGTGTATTTGAAGTTATAATATACTGGATAGATATAGAATCACACTCTAGTCGCCCGGAGACGATTCTGATGATAGTCTAGTCATCATCAGAATTGGTATTCGAGTTTCGAAAGCGAGATTTCTGTATATTTCCATTAGACTGGTGTGAGAACCTAAATTAGATAGGGCTTATTGTTGTGATTTTGCATCAAAAATCTGATTTTTAGAATATATATCAAAGTTATAAATTTGAAATGATAATCAACTAATCGATTGCTGATTGTGTTGTTTTATTATTAGTTGATTAATTAAAATGTTGAACCATTAGCCAAATTGAACCAAATAGTGAATTGTATTGAAAATTTATCGCATTTTCTTGCATATACATGTACTTACATTGAACAGGTCATAGCAAGGAAGCTTGAGTAGAGAAATAAAATTGTTTTCCCGACAAATAGGTACATGTTTATCATAATTTACTGTTTTGTTTGGGTGATGATGATTTTATGAGCCGACTGGCTAGCCGCTTGGCTTTTTCTTTTACTTTTTGAGATCAGAAGGCCTGTATGGCAATTTCGGGATTTTCCCGTGCTCCCGGTGCAGGGGAGGTTACGGCGAAATTTTTCGAAAATTTAGGGTGTTAGCCAAATTTTTGAAAAATTTGAAAAGTTCTTAGAAACTGAAAAGTTGAAGAACTTAAGCCGTAATCAAAACAATGAAAGTTGAGTTGGTATTTAAAACAACTTTCGGCTTCGTTCCTTTTTGGGGACGAAAAGTTTTAAGTGGGGGAGATTGTAATAACCCGGAAATCTAGGCCAATTTAAAATTTTATTTTGGCAATTTTAGCGAATTTTGGATATTTAAAACGAATCATTTTGAATAATATCGACGAGAAATTTATTTTGAATAGAATTCGAACGAATATATTTATATAGATCATCGTTAGAATATAAATATTTATTTTAAATTATAAAAGGAATTGAAAATGGCGCGGTAGTTCGATAATTCGATTTCAAACTTCAATTGAATGTACCGGGTGCAAAATAAACCGGATTTTAGTGAAACCAAAAATAATAGGATCTATTTGATAATAACTTTCCAACGAATCCGGAAAATCGAAATTTCATAGCGGGAATCAAAAGATATGTCCAGTTGAAAATTCTGAATAGTCGCTATAGAATTAAGGCCCTTAAAAATGGGAATTTTGCAAACGACCTCGGATTTTGACGAAACCACTTTTGTTGGGTCCGTGATGTCAAATTATTGCTAGGTTTCAAATTTCATAATTTTTTGATTCAATATGTGAGCGTGGCAAAGGAAAACGCGTTTGACCAGTTTTAGTTGATTTTAATCGACTGGAAAATGGCCATTTTTCAAACGGTCTCAGAATTCGACAAAACTAGTTTTGTTAGGACCGTATCGTCAATACGAAGCTAGAAAATATTTTTCTTGAATTTTTAGAGTCCGTATGTGACCCTAGTAAATTGAAATGCGCGTTCAAATTCAATATATAGAGTTATATGTTGATTTTGACGAAAGCAGGTCGAAATGATCGAATCAGCTTACGATACATATCCCATTGTGTTCGGAATGGGGGTAATTAACTATGGACGATAGGAAGTGGGTTTTGTTTCGAGTTCAAAATAAAAAGTTACCTTTTTGAAGGTTAAAAATAAAATAGTATATACATTTATATAATATAATTCTCCTTCAGCCCCTTATCTCCTCAGCCGTTCAAAATCGAAAATAGAGAAAAAAAAAAAACCCTAGATCTAAACCCGTCGCCTGGCGCCTCCACACCCCGCTCGTCGCCTCCGCTCCTTCAGCCGAAGAGCACCCGAACGGCGAGCATCACCTCGCGCATCCACCACCTGCGCGTCCATCGCGCGACTCGCCAGTGCGAGTTCCAGGACTCCGACCCCACCAGCGACGCCTCCTTCGGCGAATCCCCCCCTTCAAATGGAGCTGTAAGTTTTTCTTTTCTCATTTATTATTTTATTTTGTTTTGAAAAGCATTGATTTTAATAAATATATTATTAGTATGATGATAAAGAAAAAAAAATGAAAGGTCGGATTTTTTTTATACGAAGAGAAAGGTTAGTTTTGTATAAACAAAAAGATACGATTTTTAAAGTAATAAAAATTAGATTTTCATAAGGTAAAAATTAGATTTTTATAAAGGGAAAGACGAGATTTTTATATATGTGGAGTAAAGATAAAAATTCGATTTTTATATATTGAATAGCAAAGTAAAATTTTGATTTTTATACATTCAATAGCAAAGTAAAAATTCGATTTTTATATATTGAATAGCAAAGTAAAAATTCGATTTTTATATATTGAATAGCAAAGTAAAATTTCGATTTTTATATATTGAATAGCAAAGTAAAAATTCGATTTTTATATATTGAATAGCAAAGTAAAAATTCGATTTTTATTTATTGAATAGCAAAGTAAAAATGTGATTTTTATATATGTAGCGAAATAAAAATCTGAATTTTATTATATATTTGTTGATATAAAAATGTGATTTTTATAGCGATGAAATAAAATTCGATCTTAATACATGAAATAGAAATAAAAATATGATTTTTTATAAATGAAGTAATAAAAATATAATTTTTATTATGAACAGCGGGACAAAGACTACATTGGAATTTCAAGCAAATCCAGACGGTTCAGCCGTTGAACAACAAAACACGGCGGAGTGGAACCCTCTGTGAGAACTTCTCACCTTTTAATTTTATTTCTAGTTGAAATATATACTAGGATGCAAACGGTGTTTAGTAGCACCCGACACCTGTCGTCCACAGACCGTGGACGGCTTGTATGCTTGTTTGTTTGATTTTGATGTGTAGTTGATTGTGTGATGTGATGTGAAATGAAATAAAACATTTATATAGTTGAAATAAAAAAAAATTATAGTGGGAAATATTTTATAGTTAAAAATAGAATTTTTAACGTGTATATGAAATGAAATAAAAATAAACAAATCGGACGATTTGTTTATACACACACATTTGACTGATATTGATTGGGACGATAAATTTTACACATCGCCCAACTGCACAAATAAAATCTGTGTTTGATTGTTTGAAACCCCACACGGGTATTGGGATGATATTTGACGTACACTAATCCCGATTGTTTAGTTGTATGTCGATTGATTGATTGACAGACTGTTATAAGCGTTAAATATTTATATTCGATGCTTATACAGTGTAGAGTGCACTTTGGATGATGGTTGATTATTAATCGTTGTTATTGTATACATGTGTTGTAGAAAATCCATATAATTAACATTATATGGTAATTGATTGGGCTTCATTCAATATTTGAAATAGAAATATTTGAATAGAAATATTTGAAAAAGAAATATTTGAAATAGAATATTTGAAAATAGAAATATATGAAGCCATGTTGATTAGATTGACGCCATTTTGGCGTGAACGATATTTATATCGATTTTATTCATTTTATAATGAATATCGATTTTATTCATTTTATAATGAATATCGAAAGTGATTTCAAAATCTGATATTTTGAAAAGAATTGAAATTCAAAATGAATTCGAATTGAATTGAATAGAAAACGAATTCGAATTGAATTGAATAGAAAACGAATTCGAATTGAATCGAATAGAAAAAAAATCTGAATTGAATTCAATTCAATTGAAAACGAATTGAAATCGATCTGAATTGAAATCAAATAGAAGTGAATGTAAAAAAAGAATTTATAAGGGAAAATTCGATTATGATTTGAATTTGAAATAAAGGTTGAAATTGTTTTTGAAACAAATTTGAAATGATTTATAAAATTCGTTTTAAAAAGGAAATGGACGAAATATATATAATATATATATATATTATATATATAATGGCCTGAATAGCACGCGCCGCGCCGCGGCAGTTCGTGAATTTCGACCATTGACTTCGAACGCACATTGCGGGAGATCCGACCGTCGGATTCTCCTAAAACCAGAACCGTTGGGTTCGTATCGAAAAGAGCTTTCTAACGAATATTAAAAATTTAAAATCTAACGGTTGGATTTGGAATTATGTCCAAATCAAATTTGGAAAACGTCGCTGTAAGTGCAGTTCGATGGCCGTTGATGGAAATCGACTGTACGGGCCTTGATAAAATTATTAAAAATAGTAATAATTTGTGTAAAATCATAAGAAATGATTTGGGAAAAATTGGGATGGAAAACTCCATATTTGAAAAGATAAAAATAGATTTTTATCGAAATGAACTAGTTTTGAACTAGAATTAAAATTCTATTTATTTTTAAATAAATAAATTTGATTTGAAAGGGTTTTAAAAGTAACCAGAATTTCCAATAATTGAATTGGAATGGATTTGAATCGAAATTGTCTTTGGATTATTTCGATATTGGATTTCATGATTATACAGATATTGTTATGGAAATTTGAAAGATATATCTGTATCGTTATTTCCAATACGATATTTGTTGGTCGTAGAATTTGATATTGAATATAAGCCGATATATTTTCTATTCAGAGCCTTGTATTTAATATCAAATGTGATTCGGGTTTGTCGTGAATGGTGTCTTCATTAACATTGTTCTTAAGCCCAGTTGAGAAAAAGATTAAATCTTTTATTTAGATTTAATGAAGTGTACCAATTAAATAATATTTAATTGGAATTGAATTGGTATTGATTTTTGGGTTTATCATGAATACTGTTTTAAATAACACTTGTTCTTTAACCCGATAATTAATAGAATGTGATTTTGGTTTGTCGTGAACGGTATCTTCAATAATACTATTCTTAGATCCAAAGGAGTTAAGAAAATCAGAAACTAACTGGAGATTAGTTAAGTTGAATGGTTTCTGGGGTATTGATCTGATGTTGGTTTCGGCCTTCGGGGTTAATACTTAGGGAATTGCTCACTTGCTAATTTATGGTTAGGGTCTGATTGAAATGTATTGTGATTTTGGGTTTATAGTGAACCGTGTTTTAAATGACACTGATTCTTTAACCCAGTTAAAGATTAAAACTAAGTGGAGTTTTAATGAATCTTTAATTAGATTGAAAAGATCGAGAATGGAGTATCACCAGTTTTGCACCGGGCGATAGTTAAGTCTTTAATTAGATTTGAACGTGAAATGGTAATTGAATTTACCGATAACACCGTGGTATTAGATATGGAGTATTACCAGTTTTGCTTCATGGGATGAATAGGCTGGGATTGGGAAATAAAATAAATAATTACTTCGGTGTGGTTCGCTAATCCCGACTAGTTTGGAAAACCATAATTTGGTTTGAAATGATATCCAAAGGAAGATTAAAGAATAAATTTTAAAGAATTTATCTTTGATAAAATTAATGGGTACCTTTCCCTAAGAACGTGAAATTTAGAAACTAACTGTAGGTTAGCTAAGAAGGATGGTTTTCTGGGTATTGATCTGATGTTGGTTTTGGCCTTCGGGGTCAATGTTTGGGGAATTGTTCTCTTGCTAATTTACGGTTAGTGATTGCTGAATAGGAATGAGGCGTATGTTGTGTTTGTGTAAAATTTGTTTATTATACACGCGGGTTGTTCGGAAAGGCCGGGTTTATACCCATTCTGAATAACCGATTCGACGATAAGTCGAAGATGATGACGGTGGTCGAAGACCGAAAGTCTTCACATCGTTTGGGTGATTACTGATGATCTTGATTGGGCTGTACACCCAAGATGAGGGAATCAGTTGGTGGTCGTCCAGACGTACTTGGAGATCGACGGATATGCGAGGAAAGTGCCTCCGGTTTCGTTCAGACCTAGAACGGACTTGTAAATAGATGGTGTGTCTGACATTGTATTCCTTTATATTGTATTCGTTGATCTCTGCTAAATATATATCTGTTTGGCGGCGGGGAATTTATTCTCTTGCTTAACGCCCTTCTCTGAGACATACGAGCTCAGAGGTTATATATTGGCAGAAATCAGTGGTACGATATGGATTGATAGTGTGGCATGCTGAGACGCAGTGATCCAGACTTTTGTTGAAAAGCAAAGTTTGGTGGATGATGATCAAAGCGTAGCTTTAATATAGCATGGCTTTGTGTATAGCGTCGATTCGCGAGCCTCACACCCCGGTATGGTGGTAAACTGATGGTTTGATCAGTATGCTTTTTAGTGGATGGGCACCTTAGTGGTGTCGTGGATTCGGTCGACCGAGATGAGCTTAGTGCTCAGGGATATATAGAGTAAGCGGTGTTTTCTCTCGCTGGGACATAAGCCGCGGTGATACTCTGGTCCCAAAAGTGCGGATGTGCAGACGGTGTTTTCTCTTGTTGGGACGTAAGCCGTGGGGAATTGCATTACGCGATCGATCTTTCGAATCAGGAGCCACCATGATGGAAATCCAATTTCCAATATGCATTATTGCGGTTTTAATTGTAGAACTAGTATGGCGACATGATATATGGTACCCATGCCGTCTATGATTAATACTTATGATTTGAAGTTGTTTTACACGCTATGCACTTATAGTAGTATCAAATGATTTGTTTTAAACGTACTAAGCATGTTTGGCTATTATAAGGGAAAATCCTATCCCCCGGCTTGCGTTGCATTGTGTGATAGGACCTGGGTCTTATAATAGCTTCATTTTTTTTCCAAAAAGCATTGCACTGTTTTGTTATATGCACTGGTATTCTTGGGAGGAAACCCGTTCCGTGTTATACGGCGTGGTCCCTTGATTTACCTTACTTTGAAAATAAAGATAAATAACCGTTTTAGTTCTCACACCAGTCACATGACTGACCTGGAGTTTATTGTTTTAACCTAAACTCTGGGTGCCCTTATTTTCGACACGGGTATCTAGTAGTTTTGTTTTTGCAGATTTATATTCACAAGATCCTGGTTTACAGCTGGAATGGTATCCGGAAAGCTTTGTATCCGTATATCTCCTTCAGTTGTGTTTTGTATTATTTCCGCTGCGATGTATTTAAATGTAATTTAAATCTCTTATATTTCTGTGTAATATTCATTCATACTCTGTATATTCTTGTATTCTGATGGAATTGTTGTAAATAACAATGAAATGTTCTCCCATCTGCGTTCTTTTGTGGCTTGTTCTCGAACTATCCGCGCTTTCCTTACCGGGGAAGTTACGGGTTTTCACAGATAAGACGAAGATCTTTGTGATATTAGAAACTTTTTTAGACCGTTGGTTTTTGCGTGGTGCATCTCACGTGGAAGATGCATCTTTTGTAGGCGGTGGGTGAAGGTTGTAATGGTTTTGATTGTGTTAAGTGGCAGGAGAGAGATTTGTTTTATATATAGAGATTTGGATTATCCCTTTTTGTTATCATTTGGCATTAGTTTCTGACTTTGCATTTCGATTAGTAATTGAGAGGATTTGTTGGCCTTAGTGGTATTGAGATTATTGGAATCTACCTTATTTGAATTGTGGATATTTGCAACATTTTTTGATGAGCGAGGACGTAATCTGAGTTTACAACTATAAATTTTAAAGGTATTTAAGCAGGGAATTTTAAGCTGGGAAGGTTGGTGAACGAAGACTGAGTTTGCAACTATATACATGGTATATGAGCAAGTTATTAGAAATGTGATTTTTATTTAATTGATTTATAACTATTTAACTATATAATTTTAGCTTCATTATATATATTATATAATTGCAAATAACAGAATACAAATTGTGAAATTCTATTAAGATAAACAATTCTAAATAATTAAAATCTAAAATTTTAAAAGTACTTAAACTCAATTCAAACAAACTTCAAACATACAACACTTTGATATGACTAAAACGCAAAAATAAATCTCAAATAGACCTCATTTCCTTAAGTTATTAATTTTAGAAAATTACAAAAGTGTAAATTTTATTAGTATTTCAACGTACTATAGGGTTGGGAATGGGAATATGTTCGTTGCCGCATCCAATGTGTCACCAACAGAAATAAGCCACTTAAATATTGCAAACACTAACTAAGTTCCTAATTTTTGTTGCCATTCATAACCAGATAATTTCATACTTCCATTTCTGATTTGCAATATTCCATATTCTATTCCAATCCCATTTGACTCGTTGAAGGAAAATGGGTCGTTGACGTCCAATGCATCTTATGCATCAGAAGTGTTCGAGCAATTTTCCAGCAACGACTCTACTCCTTCCTCGTCCTCCATTTGTACATCTCTCCTTCACCTCCCTCTTCCCCCCCCAAACTAACAAACGTCATTTAACTTCTATCAATCTGCAATAATATTTTGTAGTTATTTACACCATCATCTTTAAAAAAAATTACATCATATTTTTTTTGATAATATTTTAGAAAAACAATGGAAAGCTGAAGAGCTCTAAATCGTTGGTATGCCGATGCTTAAATGTGCCATAGAAACATGTTTTTCCTATAATAAAAAGGGTATGCTCAAAGTTATTGCATAAAAGTTCAATCGAGTTGTAGATGACATTAGGGTAATGAACCAATATGCAAAAAAAATTGACTTAAATACAAGAATCTTCTAATAGATTGGGTTAAATACAAAAGCACGTGCAATGAAACTAATGCTGATTAGGATGCTCATAGACAAACTTTTATATGTAGTGAGGAGTGATCATGTAAAGATACTTTTCGTATATTCAAATAATTTTTTTAAATTTTATTAATTCACATT
This sequence comes from Allium sativum, assembly GCA_030737875.1. Lineage (NCBI taxonomy): Eukaryota > Viridiplantae > Streptophyta > Magnoliopsida > Asparagales > Amaryllidaceae > Allium > Allium sativum. Next base: position 385,691,642 of record CM060924.1, read on the forward strand.
TGTACTTGTAGGAATTTTGGAATAAATATTCAAAAATATAGAAAACATCACTTAAAATTTTTGACCTAATACAGGTACGAATGCAACTGGATATAGGCTTTCTTTTACGCAAGAACCAATATTACAAAATACCCATCCCACTATACAAACCCAATTTTAAAGAACTTGAGTGGGCGTTCGATTTATTTTATATTTTAAGTTTGGATTTTGCGTCATTAACTATAAAGATGATGGGAAGAGTTGAGAGATGGCGTAGAGGACAGAGTAAAGACGGAGGAAGCGAGGAGGATATGATGGAACGATTGATAAATGAATTGGTGATCATTCCTCCATTATGTTTTAAAACATGGAAACTAATGAAAAAATTATTTTATGTTTTTTATGTTAACTTATTTTTTTAAATATACATCTCTTGCAATAATGTGCTATTGTATGTATGGAAACTCAAAACAAAAAAAAAAGATAATAGCATTTATATATGCTGCAACAGAGAAGTAGTACATAACTATTGAAAAATAAGTAGTATGTTAGATTATAGGATAGGAAACTATAACATTTAAATATACTTACATAAAGGAGACGTAAGGAAATTATTAGAGGGATTAGAAATAGTTTCATTAAGGAAACTGGAATCATGTGTTATTCCATTCCATTCTTTTGTTACATATACAGATTTCATATCAAAACACATATTACCATGACACTTTAATAACAATTTCTCTATCATCAACATGTGGATGCAATCTAATAACAAATTTGTATATTTGTGTAAATGATCGACTTTCGATGACCTCGGAAGTCATGTCATTACTAAAGAATTATAAATTGATAAAAGATAGAACTGAACAACAATACAAAATCTCAGAATCGCAGCAAAATAAATATAATATATATAATAACCTTTGGAAATACAAAACTATATATGTACTTGCATACATCATTAGAGTACATCACATATGCAACACAAATCTAACACTGAAGCCTCTTGCTCCAAGCTCCTCCAGTGTACCTGTACAATCCTGAGCTACTTGACCACCCCTACAAATTTGGGCACCCATGAGTTCAGGGAAAATAAAGAAAAATAAACTCTAGGTCAGTCATGGAACTGGTGTAAGTAAACTGTTGGATCTAGATTAACCCTAGAGGGGGTGAATAGGGTTTATCACAGTTTTTACTGAATTAAAAATCTGACAGGATATTACAATAATAAACAGATCACAAAATGCAGCAAAAATAAAAGTGTAGAAAATAAATCACACACAAATATACTCAGCTTCGGCAAAACCCTGCCTACTGCTGCATTCCTAAGGTTTCTACTAGGTAAAAGAACAGATCCCGCATACAAGACCATGTACACTCGCGAACTCCTCGCTCCGATTCTAATCCTACGCTCAAAACCCTAGACTGATCGATATCCCCTCAATCAGATTTTCCCTGATTACAACTCCGTAACCAGTAACTCTAGATTTACAGACTCTAGCAACTGTTCGTTTGTTTTTACAACATGAATTAAAAACAACAGAAAATAAAACATGAACTAAAACCCTTGGATTTAAAAAGAAAGGGTCATCCCCTTTTTAATTAGCCTTTTGGCTTAGTCATGTAAAGAATAGGCCCACTCTCGTTCAATTTGCCCGATGCTTTCCTCTTTAGCTCTGGAAGTTAAAAATGGCGGCCTCGATTGAATTGGGACTTAGGGTTTCTCTGAAATCCTCTAAATCGAATCGATCTCTTGATGAAATGAAGTTCTCTGATGCTCGATGTAACGACCCGGAAAATCTGAACCAATTTAAAAATTTTAAATTGGCAAATTTGGTGAATTTAAATATTTAAAATAAATATTTTAAATAATAACGACGAAAAGTAAGTTTGAATCGACGTTTGAAAATAAATATAATTAATTCTAATTATAAACAAGGCCTGAAATGGCGCGGTAGTTTCAAATTTTGAATTCAAACTTTGACTGACTGTACCGGGTGCAAAACAAAACGGATTTGAGTGAAACCAACAATATTTAAATTTGTTAGTGAATATCTTTCTAACGAATCTGAAAAATCAAAGTTTCATAGCAGGAAGCAAAAGTTATGGCCAAATGAATTTTCAGAAAGCTCGCTATATAATTTAAATAGCCCGTGAAAATGGCTATTTTGCAAACGACATCGGAATTCGACGAAACCACTTTTATTGGATCCGGGATGTTAAATTATTGCTAGGTTTTAAATTTCATTAAATTTTAAGCTTATATGTGAGCGTGGCAAAAGAAAATGTGTTTGGTCGATTTCTATTAAATTGGATCGACCAGAAAAGGGTCATTTATCAAACTATCTCAGAATTCGACGAAACAAGTTTTTTTGGGACCGTATCATCAAAACATAGCAAGATTTACTTTTCGGGAATTTTTAGAATCAGTATGTGGCCCCGACAAATTGAAATGTACGTTCAAATTAAATATTGAATGTTTTATATTTTAATCTGAAGAGAAACTGACAGAAACAGTCGAACGGGCCTATGAAACATATCCCATTGTGTTCGGAATGGGGGTATTTAGCTAGGTACAATAGTCGTTGGGTTTGAATTGGTGTTCGTGTGTATAGAGGGGTATTTTAGAATTTTGAAAATATATAAATAAATAAAAAATCCCATTGGCTAGAAGTATTTTCTCTCTCCCCGTAATCAAAATCGCGAACGACAGTGGGTGTTCAAATCTTCCCACCCATTTTCCGGCCAAACCGCTGCGATTCAGACCTCGAACCAGTTAAGGATTTTGTTGCCCTCGACGAGAGCTTCAAAACCATACCTGGAGCACCCCGTGTTGTTGCGTGCGTATCGAGAATCGACGCCTGGAAGCCGGCGACTTCAACTCGCCGCCGCCATCTCCTACCACAATCGAGTTGGGCCCCACCACCGTGCGTCAGTGCGCCTCTCACCCCTCTTTCACGTGGCGAAGGCCGATCGACGTATCATTGCACGAATTCAAAGAAAAATCAAAACCTAGTTTTGAACGTTTCAGAAAGGTATACGGCTATTTGTATTTTAAATATATTATAGCACTTTAAAGCGCTACGGTTTTTGATCTCATAGTAAAAAGCATATCCTTTTCGTTTCTTGACGAAATTCAGCGAAACAAGAGACAATGGACTCGTGTGGACGCCTTCTACATTCTAGAAGAGACCGCATATTTTTCTGAGCCTTCTGCTATTTTTGGTGGAGTGGAACCCAAGGTGAGATTTCTAAATTATAAACGATATGGAAAACGACGATGTATAAATTATATAGTCGATGTATGTGTTATATAAGCATTGTACACCTCATGTATAAGCGTTGTATAAGTTGTACGTTCGATGTATAAGTTATATATGCGTTGTAAAAATTATATATGTGTTGAATAGAAGTGAAATGCTTATATATATATATATATACGCCCCTCATCCACAAACCATGGACGATATTTACTGGTTGTGATTGGTGTGAAAATTGGTTGATAGCGAATGGTTGATTAGAATTGTTTGTGGTTGAAATTGATTGATTGTGGCTGAAAAATACCCGTTTGTGGTTGAGAATTATTTGGTTGAAACCACATAGGATTAGTTTGTGGAAATGAAAAAAAATTATACGTGCCGCCTGCGTGCGAACTAGATGAATGAAATCCCCATTATCAAAAGTTGCGAGGCTTTAAGGTAGAGAGAGGAGCCGTACTAGGGACGGCCCCGGTTTTAACTACCCTGCCATTATGCTGCCGAAATTTTGAATAATATTAATGTGTTAGAATTATTTTCATGTGTTGAAACTATATTCGTGTGTTGAATAGAAAACCTTCATGTGTTGAATAGAAATTCATTCATTGAATAGAAATTCATGTGTTGAATGGTATTCGTGTTTGAAATAAATAGTTTTATAATAAAAATCATATTTTTATCATCTATCTGAACTATATAAAATAGTCGTGTTTTGAAATAAGTTGTTTTGCAAAAAAATCACATTTTTACTATATATATACAAACTATAGAAAACATTCATGTGTTGAATAGAAATTCATTCGTTGAATAGAAATTCATGTGTTGAATGGTATTCGTGTTTTAAAATAAATTGTTTTATAATAAAATTCATATTTTTATCATCGATATGAACTATAGAAAATAGTGATGTTTTGAAATAAATCGTTTTACAATAAAAATCACATTTTTACTATATACACGAATTGTTAAAAATAGTGAAGTGTCAAAATAAATGTCTGTTGGATAAAAATATCATTTTGATCAAATGTATGAAAAGCATATAGTTTTGAAATCGAAGAATCGATTATATATATATAAATATAATTAAAATATATCGAATAACGAAGCTGCAGTTCGTGTTTTGAAACTGTGATTTCAAACGATTAGTGCGGGAGATCCGACCATCGTATTTTCCCGAAACCGAAATCGTTGGGTTCACTTTGGAAATATCTTTCCAACGACACCAACTTTTAAAAGATCCAACAGTTGGATTGTCTGGAATGTTTAATTCAAATCTGAAGAAAAACAACGCCAGAATCGATTATATATATATATACATAATTAAATTAAATCGAATAACGACGCTGCAGTTCGTATTTTGAAATCTAAACTTCAAACAATTGCACCGGGAGATCCGACCGTCGGATTTCCCCAAAGCTGGAACCGTTGGATTCGTTTTTGAAAAGATCTTTCTAATGATATAAATTTTGTGAAGATCCAATGGTTAAATTTTTAGATATGTGTAAATCAAACCTGAAGAAAAACAGCGCCACAGTCGCGTTATGGCCTGAAGCGTCGTTTGAATAAATAGGCTATTTTTAAATAAATAAAAATAGCGATAAATCGTTATAAAATATTATAAATGATAAGGAATGTGAAATTTAGAAATCAACTGTAGGTTAGCTGAGTCGAATGGATTCCTGGGTTTTGATCTGATATTGGTTTCGGCCTTCGGGGTTAATATTTGGGAAATCGTTCTCTTACTAATTTACGGTTAGTGACTAATGAATTTGAATAAGGCATATGTGTGTTTGTGTAGCACTTGTTTATTATATACGTGCGTTGCTCAGAAAGACCAGGTTTATCCCATTCTGAATAACTGAATCGACGTTAAGAAATCGAAGATGAAGACGGTGGTTGAAGACCGGAAACCTTCACATCGTTTGGATGGTAACTGATGTCATGATTGGGAGGCATCCCGAAATATGGACAATGAGTGGTGATCGTCCAGACGTACGTAGAGATCGATGGGTATGCGAGGTATATAGTGCCTCCAGTTTTGTTCAGACCCAGAACGGACTTGTAAATGGACTGTGTGTCTGACATTGGAATTCATTCTATGTAATTGATAGCCATCAGTTGCACAGTGTGAATTGCCTGTGTGGCATGCTAAGATGCAGTGATCAGGGCTTCTGTTGAAAAGCAAAGTCTTGTGGTTGATGATCAAAGCACCGCCTGTGTGGCATAGCTTTGTGTATAACGTGAATTCGCGAGCCTCACACCCCGGTATGGACCAGAAACGGGAGAGGACGTCAGGGAGGGCATGCGTTTCCTTCTAGCTAGAGGTGGTGTCAGTGCTTAAAACTAGCTGACATTTATACTATTTTTCATCTATGTGGTTGTTGCTGTTGCGAGGCGCCTCAGATATATCGGTCGATCCGGGACCGATGGAGTCATTCGTTGGCTCATTTACGCCCCAAAGGTCGGGGAAAAGCAGTGTTCAGGCATTTTAATCCACATCGGTGGGCCGACCCTGAGGATCCAAAGGCTTGACTGAGTACTTGCTTGAGACATGAGCAAGATTGTCTCGAAGTCGGAGAGGACTATCTTTTTCCTTGGTTCATGACGGAAATCCAATTTCCAAATAGGTGACTGTGCGGTTTTGATTGTATACCTATAGATGGCGACATAGTGGTATGGGGCATTAATGCCGTCTATGATTGATACTTATGATTTGAAATTGTTTTTGAAACATATAAACACTAGTAATAATATCAAATGCTTTTGTTTTATTCGTATCAAGCATATTTTGGCCGTCATAAGGTAAAAGCTCTATCCTCCGGTTTGCGTTGCATTGTGTGATGGGAACTGAGTCATATAATGGCTTCATTTTTATAAAGAGAATTGCGATGTTTAAAAGAATTACTGGTTTTAAAGCATTGGCAATCCAATGGAGTAAACCCGTTCCGCGAAAGTGGCGTGGTCCTGTGATTAGCCATATTATAAATGTGTTAAGTAGATTTCTCATACCAGTCCCCTGACTGACTCGTAGTTTGTTTCACTTGCAAACTCGGGTGCCCCTTTTTCCATGCGGGCAGCCTTGTATTCAGGTTTTTAGCAGGATTTTTTTGGATAGCTGGAGCTGAAGATGGATTCTATCATTTATCTCTTTTTATGCTGTTCAGCTCCTATTGTACATATTATGTTTGTTTTCTGCTGTAGACATTTATGTATAGCTGAACTGTATTTGTACTAAGTATGATCCTGTATACTGTGTAACTCTGATGATTTCGTTTATCCAGTGTATTATTTGTTCATTATCTAGTGTATTTATTTATTTCTGTTATGCTATTATCTGTTTATGTGTTATATTCCAAAGATTACCCTCAACACCGTCAGTACGGGTTTTGGGGTCGTCACGACGTAGTATCGAAGCTTTGGTTAAGCTTAGTGCTGGAATGTAACATATTAACGAACTCGTCAGAAATAGAACCAGTAGTGTTCTAGGACGGGTAACTCATTACAGAGAGGATCAGTAATATCCTATGATGAGTATAGCGGAATGAAATTACACCCCGATAGACACATTTACATTTGAAGTATATGTTTCTATGTTTTAAAATATCTTTTCTGTGACCTGACACTTGATATGTTGTTTGCAGAAGTACTAGAAAATGAGTGTTAGAAACAGAAGAAATGCAGAACCAGATCTAGAGGCTCTATTAAAGAGATATTGAAATCTGGGCGGAGCACAATTCTCGGGAAATGAATCTATAATTCAGACTCAAGCTTGGATGAGTTCTGTCTAAAGAATTTTTGAACGTATCCAGTTGAGAGATGATCAGAAAAGATTAGTGGCATCTTGGGCGCTCAAAGAAGAAGCTTTAATCTGGTGGGAAACAGTCATCAAAGATAATCCAGAAGGTGATATCACCTGGGATAGATTCAAAGAAATTTTCCAAGAAAGATTTACTCCTCCTGAAGCGACTGAGCGATTATGTGATGAATTCTCTTATCTGATACAAGGAGATACGACCATTCCAGAATATCATAAGAAATTCAATGAACTTTCTCTCTTTGCTCCTCATCTAATTCAAAATATGAAGAGAAAGAATCTGAGGTTTATTCATGGCCTACAAAGAAAATACCAGAATAAAGTAATAGGGCATGTGAAGCTTCCTTTTTCAGAAATGATTTATATGGCTTATCAGTATGAAGATCTCCATAAGAAAGGTATGTTGCGCGACGAAGAGGAAGTCAGTTCGAGTAACAAAGTGGAGTCTATGACTGATAGTCCTGAGGTCAGTAAGAAGCCCAGTGCCAAGAGGAAAAGGGCTAAATCTGTGAAGGAACCAGAAACGACAGCTGTATGCAATAACTGCAATAAGCGAGGGCATTTGCAAGGAAATTGCAGATCTTTAAAGAAGCAAAGAAAGAATGGATCTAAACCTACAAAGAAGAAAAAGAACCCACATGGGGAAAGGAAATGCCGTAAGTGTCACCAAGCGGGTCATATTGCACGAGAGTGCCAACTCTCACAGAAATCTGAAGCAGTACATGTAAATGAGGTAGCAGAAACTTCTGATCCCTCAGCTAGGCAGGGAAGGGCTGATGTTTTAGAAGGCACGCTTAATGTCAAAAACATTCCAGTTAAAGTACTGTTTGATACAGGAGCGTCAAGAAGCTTTATTGCAAAGAATGCAGTTAAAAAGTTGGATTTAAATTTGAAAAAGCTCAAAGAACCCATCACTGTCCAAAATTCGGTTGGAGGTTCTCTCGATCTTAGCTGGATTTGTGCGGTGCCTGTTTCTTTTTTTTGTTATTAGTTCCCTACCATCTCTATCATCATGAATTTTACTGAATTCGATCTTATTTTGGGATTGTATTGGTTAACCAAATATGAGGCAGAGGTTAGATGCGTCGAGAGGGTTGTTAGGGCAAAGATTAAATCAGGGAATTATATTACTATACCATGCGAAGGTCCAAATTCAAATAGAAAAGATTTTTGGTCAGCTCTTGATGTTTCTCCTGCTCAAATAGAAAATATCCCTGTAATCACAGAGAATATTCCGGACCTCATCAAAGATATTCCTGTCGTCAAGAATTATGCAGATGTGTTCGAAGAAGTGGTTAGCTTACCTCCGCAGAGAGAAATCGATTTCAAGATCGCTTTAATTCCGAACGCAAGGCCAGTAGTGCATGCTATTCGGAGGATGACCCTAAAGGAGAAAGAAGTACTAGACATTCAAACACAACAGCTTGTATGGAAGGGTCTGATCAGGCTTAGTTTCTCTGATTGGGGAGCAGCAGTGGTGTTTGTCCGAAAGACTGACGGTACTCTGCGACTATGTGTGGATTATCGCGACTTGAATAAGCAGACAATAAAGAATAAATATCCATTACCGCGAATCGATGATTTATTGGATCGTCTGAATGGTGCACAAGTATTTTCAAGAATGGACCTAGCTACATGCTTCCATCAGCTTCGTATTGCCAAAGAGTGTGTTTCTATGACAGCATTCACAGGTCCAGACTTATTCTATGAGTGGTTAGTAATGTCGTTCGACTTATGTAACGCTCTAGCATACTTCGTCGATTTGATGAATAGAGTGTTCGGAGGGGTTTTGAATAAGTTTGTTCTGGTTTTTATTGACGATATTCTAATTTTCTCTAAGTCAAAGGCTGAACATGAAAAACATTCGGACCAAGTTCTAGAAATTCTAAGAAGGAATGTATTGAAAGCCGTACTGTCCAAATGTATATTCTGGCAAGATGAAGTGAAGTTTCTTGGCCACGTCGTATCAAAAGAAGAAATTGCTGTGGATCCAAGTAAAATCACGGCTATTCATAATTGGAAACAGCCTAGTACTCCCACAGAAGTCCGAAGTTTTCTTGGATTGGCTAGTTATTACTGAAAGTTCGTTAAAGATTTTTCGAAGATATCTAATCACTTAACAAAGCTTACCAAGAAGCACTCAAAATTCAAGTGGACTCCAGAATGTGAGGAGGCTTTTGAGGAGCTAAAGTTAAGATTAACAACTGCTCCAGTGTTAACCATTACAGACGGCAATCAGGATTTAAAAGTCTAGACAGATGCCTCCAAAGAAGGCCTTGGTGTAGTGTTAATGCAAAGAGGTCAAGCAGTTGCTTATGCTAGCCGTCAACTGAAGCCACATGAAAAGAATTATGTTACTCATGATCTTGAGTTGTTGGCTATAGTATTTGCTCTAAAAATCTGGAGACACTATCTGCTGGGTGAGAAATTCGAACTGTTTACAGATCACCAGTCGCTAAAGTATCTGTTTACCCAGAAAGACTTGAATCTGAGACAACAACGGTGGCTAGAGTTCCTTGAAGCATACGATTTTGAGATTATTTACACTCCAGGGAAAGCCAATGTCATGGCCGATGCGCTAAGTCAAAAGAATGCAATAATCGCCAGCTTTATTATTACGACTTCCTTGATTGAAAAATATCTATTCTTCAAAAGGATGATAATTTTATTAAGGATATGATCAAAAGGATTTAGAAAGGCGAACCCTTGTGTTTTCAAATAGATAACGATGGAATCCTGAGATTGAGAAGAAGGATTTGTGTTCCCGACATCCCAGAGCTAAAAGGGGAAGTGTTAGACGAGTGTCACAAATCCAAGCTGAGTATCCATCCAGGTGTGACCAAAATGTAAAACAATCTCAAGCGAACTTTCTGGTGGAAGGCTATGAAAAGGGACATTTCAATATATGTTAGCCGATGCCCTACTTGCCAACTAGTCAAAAGTGACCAACAGAAACTGGTTGGATTGTTGCAACCGCTGGACGTTCCAGGTTGGAAGTGGGAACATATTTCCATGAACTTCATAGATGGTTTGCCCATATTCAGAAAAGGAAATGACAGTATTTGGGTGATCGTAGATCGCTTCACGAAGACCGCCCATTTCATACCTGTCAGGTCGAACCGAACTGCTCAGAGTCTGGCGCAGATTTATTTCAAGGAAATTGTTAGACTACACGGAGTGCCGATCAGTATAGTTAGTGATAGAGATCCAATATTCACTAGCAAATTCTGGGAGGCATTTCAAGTAGAACTGGGAATGAAGCTAAAGTTGAGCACCGCTTATCATCCTCAGACAGATGGTCAGACTGAGAGGGTGAATCGTATATTAGAAGATCTATTGCAGGCTTGTGTACTTGATTTCGGTGTATCATGGGAAGACCATTTACATTTGGCTGAATTCTCATATAACAACAGCTACCAAGTGAGCCTGACAATGTCGCCATTCGAAGCATTGTACGGTAGACCGTGCCGATCTCCTGCTTGTTGGGTCGAACCTGGTAATAGGCTTGTATTTGGAACTGATATGATCCGAGAAGCTGCCGACAAAGTCGATTTCGTTAAGAAACGATTACTCGCCGCTCAAAGCCGACAGAAGAGCTATGCCGATAGGAGAAGAAGAGATATATCATTTGCTGTTGGCGACTATGTATATTTGAAAGTATCGCCGATGAGAGGAGTTATCCGGTTCGGTAAAACAGGGAAATTAGCGCCCAAATTCATTGGTCCGTTTCCTATTCTTGAACGGATTGTAACCCTCGCTTATATGGTTCAATTGCCTGATTGGTTGCCTGGAGTGCATGATGTATTTCACATATCTCAACTTCGAAAGCACGTTCATGATCCGGACTTGATCGTGGAAGAAGCAGTGCAACAGGATACTGAAATTACTCCAGAATTGGCTGTGAGAAGAGAGCCGCTAAAGATTATCGGCAAAGAAACCAAAGAACTGAGGAACAAGAAGGTTCACTTAGTCAAAGTGCAATGGAATGGAGATCCGTGAGATTGTACTTGGGAAACTGAGGAGAGCATTTAGAAAGCCTATCCTAAGTGTCGAGTGGATATCTCTGATTGACTCTGGTGCAAGATACATTTACCATACTTTGCATTACCATTTAGTTCTCTACTTTGTTGTTATTTTCTTTCCATGGATGTGCACTTTTAATTCTATAATCTGATTAATTTAAAAAGAGTGTATGAATTAATTTGTGTGATTTTGAAAAGTTAAAAACAAATTGCTTGTTGTTTGTGTTGTGTGATACTGGGTTAGATTAGTTAAATTATTAGAACGATAGTTAATTTAATTAATAGGATAATGAATGGTAGAATATATTCGATTAAATCACACATTGAATTGATATAAAAATAGATAGAAATATATACATGTGCGTTATATATGTTTGAATAGGTAAATGGATTAGCTGTTGAGTAAAGAATTTATTTGTGTGCCCGACAAATAGGTAAACCTTAATGGGTTGGATGCGAAATATTATTATATAAACTCCTGTGAATGCCATTGGATGCAGAGTGCTGGTTATTCTGTGTGTAATAATAAATGTCGCCATAGGATAGTAACAATTAATTTTGAACTATGCTACATGGCATACTTCTTGAAGATAGGCATACTTCATCATATACCACATAAGCATTGGGAGCTTGTGTGATGTGGTGAAGATTTACCATACGAGCGAGAGGCTTGTAAGGCGATGACTATATTTTACAGGTTGAACTGATGACTGATACGGACCATATAAAATTGTAACGATAAATTGCCAGATTAATAAAAACCCCACACGGGTCTGGAGTTGACAATAATCACGTCTCTCTAGTTATTAGATATGGCACATGGATTATTTATTTCCCACACGGGACGAGGTGACGAGAATTTATTCTCTGGAGCAATTAAAAATACACACTCCCTCAAGCTTAGACAGGGTGACGAGAATTTATTCTTTGGAGTTATTATCTATACACGCTCCCCTGTAAACACCAGAATATATCACTATAAATATTTGTATGCTTTATAGGATTTATTGGGTACCTAATATGGCCCAATAAATTTCCAAACCCCTCCCCGTACAAAGGAGGTTATGGCGAAATTTTTCGAAAATTCCGGGTGTTTGCCAAATTTTTGAAGAATTTGAGAATTCTCAGAAACTGAAAAGTTGGAGAATGGAAGCTAGATTGGAAGTAGAGTTGATTAATCAAACCACTTTCGACTTTGTTCCTTTTCGGGGACGAAAAGTTTTAAGTGGGGGAGATTGTAACGAGCCGGAAAATCCGAACCAATTTAAAAATTTTAAATTGGCAAATTGGTGAATTCAAATATTTAAAATAAATATTTTAAATAATAACGATGAAAAGTAAGTTTGAATCGACGTATGAAAATAAATATAATTAATTCTAATTATAAACAAGGCCTGAAATGGCGCGGTAGTTTCAAAATTTGAATTCAAACTTTGACTGACTGTACCGGGTGCAAAACAAAACAGATTTGAGTGAAAACAAAAATATTTAAATCTGTTAGTGAATATCTTTCTAACGAATCTGAAAAATCGATGTTTCATTTCAGGAAGCAAAAGTTATGGCCAAATGAATTTTCAGAAAGGTCGTTGTAGAATTTATATAGCCCGCGAAAATGGCCATTTTGCAAACGACCTCGGAATTCGACGAAACCACTTTTATTGGATTCGGGATGTTAAATTATTGCTAGGTTTCAAATTTCATAATTTTTGAAGCTCGTATGTGAGCGTGGAAAAAGAAAATGTGTTTGGTCGATATCTATTAAATTGGATCGACCAAAAAAGGGCCATTTTTCAAACGGTCTCAGAATTTGACGAAACTAATTTTGTTGGGACCGTATCATCAAAACATAGCTAGATTTATTTTTCGGGGATTTTTAGAATCAGTATGTGGCCCCGGCAAATTGAAATGTACGTTCAAATTAAATATTGAATGTTTTATATTTTAATCTGAAGAGAAACTGACTAAAACAGTCGAATGGGCCTACGAAACATATCCCATTGTGTTCGGAATGAGGGTATTTAGCTGGGGACGACAGTCATTGGGTTTGAATTGGTGTTTGTGTGTGAAGAGGGGTATTTTAGTTTTTTGAAAATATATAAATAAATAAAAAATCCCATTGGCCAGAAGTATTTTCTCTCTCCCCGTAATCAAATTCACGAACGACGGTGGGTGTTCAAATCTTCCCATCCATTTCCCGGCCAAACCGCTGCGATTCAGACCTCGACACAGTTAAGGATTTTGTAGCCCTCGACGAGAGCTTCAAATCCATACTTGAAGCTCCCCGTATTGTTGCGTGTGTATCGAGAATCGATGCCTGGAAGCCGGCGACTTCAACTCGCCGCCGCCATCTTCTGCAGCGATCGAGTTGGGCCCTACCACCGTGCGTTAGTGCGCCTCTCTCCCCTCTTTCACGTGGCAAAGGTCGATCGATGTATCATTGCGCGGATTCAAAGAAAAATCAAAACCTAGTTTTGAACATTTCAGAAAGGTATACGGCTGTTTTTATTTTAAATATATTATAGCACTTTAAACCGCTACGGTTTTTGATTTCACTCTAAAAATCATATCTTTTTCGTTTTTTGACGAAATTCAGTGAAACAAGAGAAAGTGGACTCGTGTGGACGTCTTCTACATTCTAGAAGAGACCGCATATTTTTCTGAGCCTTCTACTATTTTTGGTGGAGTGGAACACAAGGTGAGATTTCTAAATTATAAACGATATGGAAAACGACGATGTATAAATTATATAGTTGATGTATAAGTTATATAAGCATTGTACACCTCTTGTATAAGCGTTGAATAAGTTGTACGTTCGATGTATAAGTTATATATGCGTTGTAAAAATTATATATGCGTTGAATAGAAGTGAAATGCTTATATATATGTATATATATATATATACGCCCCTCGTCCACAAACCATGGACGATATTTATTGGTTGTGATTGGTGTGAAAATTGGTTGATAGCGAATGGTTGATTAGAATTGTTTGTGGTTGAAATTGATTGATTGTGGTTGAAAAATACCCGTTTGTGGTTGAGAATTATTTGGTTGAAACCACATAGGATTAGTTTGTGGAAATGGAAAAAAATATACATGCCGCCTACGTGCGAACTAGATTCATGAAATCCCCATTGTCAAAAGCTGCGAGGCTTTAAGGTAGAGCGAGGAGCCGTACTAGGGACGGCCCCAGTTTTAACTACCCTGCCGTTATGCTACCGAAATTTTGAATAATATTCATGTATTAGAATTATTTTCATGTGTTGAAACTATATTCGTGTGTTGAATAGAAAACCTTCATGTGTTGAATAGAAATTCATTCGTTGAATAGAAATTCATGTGTTGAATGGTATTCGTGTTTGAAATAAATAGTTTTATAATAAAAATCATATTTTTATCATCTATCTGAACTATATAAAATAGTCGTGTTTTGAAATAAGTTGTTTTGCAATAAAAATCACATTTTTACTATATATATACAAACTATAGAAAACATTCATGTGTTGAATAGAAATTCATTCGTTGAATAGAAATTCATTCGTTGAATGGTATTTGTGTTTTAAAATAAATTGTTTTATAATTAAAATCATATTTTTATCATCTATATGAACTATATAAAATAGTGGTGTTTTGAAATAAATCGTTTTACAATAAAAATCACATTTTTACTATATACACGAATTGTTAAAAATAGTGAAGTGTCGAAATAAATGTCTGTTGGATAAAAATATCATTTTTATCAAATGTATGAAAAGCATATCGTTTTCAAATCGAAGAATCGATTATGTTCATATATATATATATAAATATAATTAAAATATATCGAATAACGAAGCTGCAGTTCGTCGTTTGAAACTGTGATTTCAAACGATTAGTGCGGGAGATCCGACCATCTGATTTTCCCGAAACCGAAACCAATGGGTTCGCTTTGGAAATATCTTTCCAACGACACCAACTTTGTAAAGATCCAACGGTTGGATTGTCTGGAATGTTTAATTCAAATCTGAAGAAAAACTGCGCCAGAATCGATTATATTTATATATATAAATATAATTAAATTAAATTGAATAACGACGCTGCAGTTTGTATTTTGAAATCGAAACTTCAAACAATTGTACCGGGAGATCCGACAGTCGGATTTTCCCAAAACTAGAACCGTTGTATTCGTTTTGAAAAGATCTTTCCAATGATATAAATTTTGTGAAGATCCAATGGTTAGATTTTCAGATATGTGTAAATCAAACCTGAAGAAAAACAGCGCCACGGCCACGCTATGGCCAGAAGCATCGTTTGAACAAATAGGCTATTTTAAAATAAATAAAAATAGCGATAAATCGTTATAAAATATTATAAACGATATGGAATGTGAAATTTAGAAATTAACTGAAGGTTAGCTGAGTCGAATGGTTTCCTGGGTTTTGATCTGATGTTGGTTTCGGCCTTCGGGGTTAATATTTGGAAAATCGTTCTCTTACTAATTTACGGTTAGTGACTAATGAATTTGAATAAGGCGTATGTGTGTTTGTGTAGCACTTATTTATTATATATGCGAGTTGCTCAGAAAGATCGGGTTTATCCCATTCTGAATAACTGAATCGACGATAAGAAATTGAAGATGAAGACGGTGGTTGAAGACCGGAAACCTTCACCTCGTTTGGATGGTAACTGATTTCCTGATTGGGAGGCATCCCGAAATATGTATAATGAGTGGTGATTGTCCAGACGTACGTGGAGATCGATGGGTATGCGAGGTATATAGTGCCTCCAGTTTCGTTCAGACCCAGAATGGACTTGTAAATGGACTGTGTGTCTGACATTGGAATTCATTCTGTATAATTGATAGCCCTCAGTTGCACTGTGTGAATTGCCTGTGTGGCATGCTAAGATGCAGTGATTAGGGCTTCTGTTGAAAAGCAAAATCTTGTGGTTGATGATCAAAGCACCGCCTGTGTGGCATAACTTTGTGTATAACATGAATTCGCGAGCCTCACACCCTAGTATGGACCAGAAACGGGAGAGGACGTCAGGGAGGGCATGCGTTTCCTTCTAGCTAGAGGTGGTGTCAATGCTTAAAACTGGCTGACATTTATACTATTTTTCACCTATGTGGTTGTTGCTATTGCGAGGCGCCTCGGATATATCGGTCGATCCAGGACCGATGGAGTCATTCGTTGGCTCATTTACGCCCCAAAGGGCAGGGAAACGCAGTGTTCAGGCATTTTAATCCACATCGGTGGTCCGGCCCTGAGGATCCAAAGGCTTGACTGAGTACTTGCTTGAGACATGGGCTAGATTGTCTCGATGTCGGTGAGGACTATCTTTTGCCTTGGTTCATGACGGAAATCCAATTTCCAAATACGTGACTGTACGGTTTTGATTGTATACCTATGTATGGCGACATAGTGGTATAGGGCATTAATGCCGTCTATGATTGATACTTATGATTTGAAATTGTTTTTGAAACATATAAACACTAGTAATAATATCAAATGCTTTTGTTTTATTCGTATCAAGCATATTTTGGCCGTCATAAGGTAAAAACTCTATCCTCCGGTTTGCGTTGCATTGTGTGATGGGAACTGAGTCTTATAATGGCTTCATTTTTACAAAGAGCATTGCAATGTTTAAAAGAATTACTTGTTTTAAAGCACTGGCAATCCAATGGAGTAAACCCGTTTCGTGAAAGTGGCGTGGTCCTATGATTAGCCATATTATAAATGTGTTAAGTAGATTTCTCATACCAGTCCCATGACTGACTCGTAGTTTGTTTCACTTGCAAACTCGGGTGCCCCTTTTTCTACATGGACACCTTTGTATTCAGGTTTTTAGCAGGCTTTTTCTGGATAGCTGGAGCTGAAGATGGATTCTATCATTTATCTCTTTTTATGCTGTTCAGCTCCTATTGTACATATTATGATTGTTTTTCGCTGTAGACATTTATGTATAGCTGAACTGTATTTGTACTAAGTATGATTCTGTATACTATGTATCTCTGATGATTTCGTTTATCCAGTGTATTGTTGTTCATTATCCACTGTATTTATTTGCTTCTGTTCTGCTATTATCTGTTTATGTGTTATATTTCAAAGATTACCCTTAACACCGTCAGTACGGGTTTTGGGGTCGTCACACTCGACTTCTCTGTTGCTTTCTGATGCTTAGATTTCGGATTTGCTCTATGGAAAAACGATTGAAAATTTTGTGAGTTCGTTGTATTATCTCTTCGAATTTCTTTTGAATTGTTTTGTTGTTTCGATCTGAAAAAAAGGCCTGCGATGATAGGTGTTAAAATAGGATTATAGAAATCCTAAAAATGCTCTCTGATTTCACCAATATTGACTTCGATCTGATTTTCCGCTTTCCTCTTTTGATTGTTCTTGATAAGATCGATTACTTGGCTTTTATGGAAAAACGTGTTCCCCTTTTTGATAAAATGGATTTACTCGGCTTGATTGAGTATGTCAATTCTGGAAATAGCCGAAATTAATGTCTTCCCCAAATTGATTGATAAATTCTGGTTTCTTGCCAAAAATTAATAGTGTGGCCTTATTCGAATTCTTTGGTTGATAAACAATTCTTGCCAATTTCGATCCCTGAAACTCTGGAAATAATTCTGTGTATCTTCTTGCCATGAAAATGTTTGTTGAATATTTTTGAACTGATTTAAAAACTCGCCAAAAAAAGTTCTTGCATGATTTTGAAACTTTCCATATTTCATCATGATTAAATCTGGAATTTTTTTACTCATATGCCGAGCATGACTATTCTGATTTTTCTAGGAATCAAACAGTTTCCATTATTGGTTTTCCTTTGCTAACAATGAATTGAGGATTTCTGGAAACAAATGAAAGCTTTTCCTTTTTGATCACTGACATTTTTAAACACTACTGCTTTGATATATTTTGCTTTGATGAATTTAATAAATTTTGGACATTACTGAAACTCTGATTTGCCCTTGCGTGATTTGTTGTTTCCAAACTAGTTATTACTGATGGATGTACACAGCCCTTAATTTGTCCTACCTTTGATCACTCTCGATTACTTTGTTTGCATAATACCATATCACCATATGTAGACACTGAGTTTCACACTGTCATGGTATGGCTTTATACGTGATGTATATAACCCAGCTCGACCATTCTTTGATGATGAACCATTGTTTCATCCGCACACTTGAATGTCATGTTTGCAGACCTCCATTTTCATTGTGTGTAGATATGAACTTGAACTATTCTTTTTGTTGAGCATGCACACTGATATGTCACCTTGCCTTGTGCTATATTGTATAATTTATCACTATTTTGTGTGTGTGTGTCATTTATATTGAGCTGTGTCACTTGTTCTTGATGTTGCCTGACATTATATAGCTGCACCACCTTGGACTTCTTGCTGTGTGAACTATACTTGATCAGTCGAGCTTGCTTTGCACAAATCACTTTGACACTTGTTTGCAGTGTACATTTTAGTTTTGACACACTTGAACCATTTTGAATTTTTTGGCTGATTGTCTTGAGCACCGTCTTTCTCACATAATTTGAAACTGCTGAACCAAGACTTTAACTTGTAAAAGTGGCTTCATTTGTGTACTTGCAGTACACTTGTAGTTTTGTACCTGAGTTGCACCATTTTTGCTTCTTTGCTTGATTTCCTGTCTTGAATAACTTGCTACACTTGTTTCTTGGTACATGATGCACCATTCATTTGTTTGACCATTTGCTCACTTGCATCCACCATGCCGATATTTTGATGATGCTGCTACATTTGAGTTGATCATCTCTTTGCTGTTTCATTGCTTGCTTGAATTTGGTGATCTGCCTTGTTCTTCACTATATGTTTGACTACTTTGCTTTGTTGACTGTTCTTGCATACATTTGGGCTGATTTGCATGACCATGGCTCGACCATGTTTTGCATTGATATTTGAGTGATGCACTGAGTTGAGATGGTCCACGTGGCTACTCCACAGTTGCACACTGAATTGGCGTGACAGTGCACATGTGTATATATATACACCTGTGTATTGCAGTCATTCAGTAAATATTCTTGTCCCTGCACTGAAATATTTTTTATATACACCGACTGCCTTGTGGTATTTACAGAGTATCAATGTGAATATCACAAGCTATCTAGAAACAGATAAATCAGATCAAGTCCTGAAAAATGATGAGAAACACACCAAAATTCTGAGGCAAACAATTTTTTTAAAAAATTTATCTGCTAGGATTTTAAAATATTATTTCTATTCCAAATAATTTGTGTGTGTGTGTTACTGTATGTGACAGGTATGAAGACTGGATTGACTGAAAACTGTGAAGACTGAAGACAACAAGAACAATGTCAGTTAAAGAGTGTTTGTAACAGTGTATGTATAGATGAAAATGTACAATTGAGTGTAAAATGTATATGACTGTTGTAGTGAGAAACTAAATTGTGAGTATGAACTGTATTGCAATACTGAGATATACAAATAGTGGAGTATAAAATTTGTACTGTTTGAAAAGTTGAAATAAAATATTCTATTTAAATAAAATACTGTGTGAATATTTAAATTTTTGTACAGTCATATTTTATTTAAATATGAATATTATATTCATGTCTGTGATGTGAATATGAAATAGTACGATTACAAACACATTCAAAAGAATATATATTTGGTTGTTATCATCAAACAAAAATCATATAATTGTGTATACAACACCCTTATATACAACAATCTCCTCCTTTTGATGATGACAAACAAATATTAAGATTTTGAATCCAATGAATGTGTTTGACAGTGAAGAACTGAAATCCCCCTATTTGAATGCTCCCCTTACAACAGAAACTCCCCTTATAACTGTGAATGAGTGAAAAAGTTTAAAAAGAAATTTTCAATAGTAAAATATTTATAAAATATTCACTCATAAATCAAAATTTCAACCCATTCTCCCCCTTTTGTTATCATCAAAAGGATTCAGAATTTAAAACATAGATGAAAATTGATTAAAAATATAATTCAGCATAAGAGGAAGAATGATCATCATAAATCTCAATCAATCAAACAAAAATCATAATATTTTGAGAATAGGTGGCATATTTCACATTGTAGAGAATGATGGATTTACGATGAAATTTATAAAAAAATGGAGAGAGTTTTAAAACCATACATTTCCAATTATTTTCAAAAGAATTTTATAACATTAAACCACAAAACAGTGATGGATTTGGACTATAATTAATAATTTCAACTTAATTGAAAAAATCGAATAATCTCTAATCCCAATAGCTATCAATCAACAAATCATAATACGTCATAAAATATTAACACATTTCACAGATTAGAAAATAGAATGATAAACTGATTTTTATACACCAAGGAAAATTTCATATTAATTTTAATTTTTAGCGCATTATTTCCATTTTCTTTTTATTTTATTTAAGAGCTCACTGGCCGCGCATAACCAGAGCTTGGATTTTTAAATGAGGTCAGTCGCAGCTTAAATTATAAGTTGTCTCATAACCATGCATAACCAGAGCTTGGATTTTTAAATGACATTAGAGACACACTTATTTATTTATTATTATTGTTTTCATCATTTAAGGAAAAAAAATCCCCAGTATATAAAACCAATATATGAATGATAGAAACGGTGGTAGGTACAGAAATGGACTGTGAAATAAATTTCTAAATTAATTATATTATGAAATACGATCAACCGTACCGAGATCATTGAAAATTTTCAATTATCACTAATTCTGAATAATAACATAGTCCAATTTCTATCACAAATATTTCCATAATTTATGTTAGATGATTTTAAAAAATATTTAACCCTCCACATTTATATAAAATTATCATGAATGGCAGAATGATGGTAAATAAAGGAGATGGTCGTGAAATAATTGCGAATTCAAAGATATTATTATACTAAATGTTCAACCATCATGAAATATAAATAAAATCTCTTCTTGTTGTGAAATATACTGCAGTCACGATTCATCACAATTTCAAAATATGATAATAATTTTGATGAATTATAAATACAGTTCAATTTGGATATTGATTTCAATTTCTGAATGAATAATCAATAAATAATTTTAAAATTGGAAATCAATTACAAGAGGAATATGAAAATCTATACATGTCAAGAGGGAAAAATTTGAACAAGGCAAAAAGAGTGTGTAGATCTATACAAGGTGAAGAGTAGAATCTAAGAACAGATGAGTGAGACAAATATAAGGCACTTATGATACCACTTAGTGTCTCTATTAATGAGGATTGTAACAAGACACCGAAGACAAATCAGAATATCACAGACAAACAGAAATTCAATCATAAGGTCCAAGCAGACAAGATAACTAATTAGGCAAGCAGCAGGCAGATCAATAACAGGCAGTTATTTGAAAATAGTATCAAAGCAGCAATCATATCAAAAACAAGTAATTTCCAAAATATTTTCAAACCAATATCAGAGCAACACAAGAATTAGTTCAAATCAGACTTATCAGGATGATGGTCACAAAAGATCATTCATGATCCAAGATTAAAAAATACTGTTTATTTGAAATCACTTGAGGAATATGAAAAATTCAAGATTCAATGAATCGATCACACCGGATTATTAATTTCAGATTCAAGATATGTGTGAGATTCAATAAATCAATAATTTCAAATGATTTTAAACAAATAGATACTCAAACCAAAAAATCATGAAATGACAAAGAATTTTAAGATCAGATTTTCAAATAAATTTTCACAAGTAATTCTGACAAGCCTAAAGAAAAAATCATATCATTTACATCAGGTTTGATAAATATTCATCATCTAAAATAATTTATTTGAAATCACTTGAATCAATGTCAAGTTTTGAGATATAATGAATCAGTCACACAAGGTTGATAATTTCAAATTTAGGAGGTGTGTGAGATTCAAAATATCAAGAATTTCAAATGATTTCAAACAAACAAATTTCAACCATATTGATCATGAATAAGGATGATTTTCAAGATGTATCACTAAGATTCAAGATATGTTTAAAATATCCAAGCCAATCTGAAAATCAATGAAATTATCACAACTGATAAATAACTGAGTGTTGTAATGAGTATAATATTTCAGCTTCTCTAAAATGAATTAGAATAAACTCAAAACAACAGAGATGTGTGAAATTTCAACAAATTTTTCAGATCTTCAAAAAAATTTAGAATGCAAATTAACAGTGTTCAAGATATGACAAGAATATATCAACACTGTTATGAATTCAACAGTCAGAACATAAACTTCAAAACAATTGCAGATATATACAAGTTAAAATTCAAGATCTGGAAATAATTAAAACATCATAGTTCTATTCAACTAAAGCGAATTTCCAGAAAATATGATTTCTACAATTGGAAGTTAATGAAGCCAGAAGAGGTTGCAATGATATGATAGTGACAAATCAAAACAAAAGAAAGAGTTAGAAGGAGGAATAAACAAAGAAAATAAGTATTTACAAAGGTGAGTTCAGAGATCATACATAAAATCGTTGTAAACCAGAATCTCTGACTCAACAGAGGTGGCTAAGGGACTATGAATGATTCTGTGATATGTAGCAGTTTGAATCCAATTTTTGTTTAGCTATGCAGTTCCTCAGCCTCCTTCGGTATCTAACTGTTAAGAGGATTGAGTTGTAACAACCCGTATTCTCA
Organism: Allium sativum; assembly: GCA_030737875.1. Taxonomy (NCBI): domain Eukaryota; kingdom Viridiplantae; phylum Streptophyta; class Magnoliopsida; order Asparagales; family Amaryllidaceae; genus Allium; species Allium sativum. Next base: position 385,714,382 of record CM060924.1, read on the forward strand.
ATAACCTGTTATAATGTAAATCGAGGCAGAATTAAATTCTAAAATCAGAATCAAGGGAAACGGGCTATGCCATTGCGTTCGACTCGGAAAAATACGCGAAATAGAGTCCGAGTTTTCGAAAATCGGAGTCCGTATGAAGAAGATATGGACGAACGAAGTTAGGCAGAAAATCCGAAAACAAGCCAGTTTGCACTGGCGCACTTGTGAAGTGCGCCAGCACAAAAATACACTGGCGCACTTGGGAAGTGCGCCCGTGTCGAGCCAAAAACCTGCACAGCTTTCTGGCTTGACCCTGGCTGGCTTGGTGCACCTGTTTTGGTTCTCTGGTCTGTTCTGCTGGCCTATGACAATTTTTGATGGTTTAGATCTAAACTGGGGTTAATCCTATGGCCTAAAACACTTGCCTAATCTATAAATAGGGCCCTAACCTAGCCCTAAATCATCATTAATCTATCCTACAACTAAACTATGGCAAAATCAATCCTCTCATGGCCTCCACTCTCTTCATAAAATTCCTAAATAAATTTCTAAGTGATTTTCCATGCATACAAGTGTTTTCAAACTTGTATGAGCATCATTAGCTTGCATTCAAGTCAAGTTTCTATATTTGCATCATAAAGAAAGGGTTTTGATCATTTTGGCTCAAGGGATTTTATGTTATAGCTTGCATTTTGGGTTTGATTGATTTCATAAGGGCTTTGTCATATTTTTGTGACTTCTTAAGCATTGTAAGCCCTATTCTACTTTCATACTTAAACACTAAAGTTAAATGTATGATATGCAAGTTTGCCATGATATGCAAGTTTACTATGATGTGTTATGCAAGTTTACTATGCTATGATATGCCAGTTTATCATGTTGTAATATGCAAGTTTATATGCAAGTATGCCATGCTATGATATGCAAGTTCATCATGTCATGTTATGCAAGTTTGATATGCAAGTTTGTCATATGATATGCAAGTATGTTATGCAAGTTTGATATGCAAGTTTGTCATATGATATGCAAGTTATGTTATGCAAGTTGGGTTGATCCTTTTGTTCATGTTATCATGTTATGCAAGCTTATCTTGGGTTTATGAGCATAAAGCTTCAAGCTTTATGCTAAAGGTTGCATTTTGGCAACATGTAAGTTATCATATCTCTTATGATAACTTGCATGTGAGGCCAAATGCGAACTTATGGCCATTTCAACATGTCATTTATCACCATGTATCACCAATATGCTAAGTTTGGTTTTATGCATGCTTTTGAGGCCTAAAATGTAATATGCAAGTATATGAACATATGTACATTTCATATGCCACCATGTTGAACTTGTGGCTTCAACACCTTTATGTCATGATTATGCCAAGTTCCCTCTTTCTATCCTTTATGCGCTATTGCGATATGTAAGCGATGGGATTGCGTTTGGGGTTGGGTAAACTTAAAAGACATAAAAACATAAGCTTGGGAATTTACCTATTAAGTTAGGTCTACCCATTGGGAATTTACCTATTAAGTTAGGTCTACCCAATTGCTTGAAAATTTGTAACATGTTTTGGAAACATGATGGACATGACACTTAGAAAAGATAAGTGTGACCAACTCGAGGTTGGGTTGAGTTTGTAGCGTAAACCTACCCGGAACCGACCGGCTTAACTAGTTGCTACAAACAATAGGACCCAATGTGAGAAGTTGGTCATGTTGTACCTTGAACCCGAGGTTAGACCAAGTTGTGGTGTAAAGCTACCCGGACCCGCCTGGCTTAACTAGTAAACACAATGAGGTCTAATGTGAGAGGTTAAGGTGCATTAAATTAATTAATGTTACATGATAAGGTTAAGTAAATTTGATTTATGACACTTAACCAATTTGACATGAATGGGTAGGTTAAGTGAAACCGGGCTTGATTTCTTAATGACACTTAACCGAAAAATAAGACTAGTGGTTAGGGTTAAGTTAACCTACACTTAACCAATCTGAACTCGGTAATTTAACGGGGTTAAGTTGAACTATACTTAGCCAATCCAACCCAGTAATTTGATAAGGCTGAGAACCGATTGGATACCTGGTCTGGATAAACTAACTTGATTGATAAATTAAACGAACCTGTTTTGCGGATCTGTAGGACCCACACCAAGTCAGGCAAGTTTGTAAATCTGTTATCTGATCCGTTAGTCTGAAAACTGATCGTCTGAACCTGGTATGTCTGAACTCTGTTAATAAGTTAATCTGAATCTGATAGTCTGGGGACACAAGGGGGAATACTTGTGTCATCTGTTGTTTGGGACCCATATTAGTCAGTAACCCTTTCTGGTATCAAAACTTTGACCCAACTGTAGGTAGGGTCCGGGCACGCTTACTGAACTAATTATAAGTGGTTCATTCTGATAATGGCGATGGGTGTTGATGGTGCGTTCCAACCGGGTCATGTGCGTGCATGGATCCCGGTCTGCCTCTGAGGATGTAAGACGCCGTGACATCTGTAAATATGCCTATGCCAATTGGTTGCCACTTTAGGGAGTGATACACCCTATCGTGGGGCCGACATAGGGTATTTATGTATTAGGGAGCCGATCGCTTGGGTAGGATTTAGGGTACACTTAGCTCTGTCTGATTCTGTTGGTACCGTCTGTTTTGTTGGGTGGTAACACCCGTCTATTTCTATGTGGTGCCGTCTGTTAGGGTGGTAAAGGCCCACTACTAGTGTACACCTAATTGTAGTATTCCGTTTCTGTACTTTATCTGTTAGGGTGGTAAAGGCCCATTATTGTTAGCATTCCGTTTCTGTACTTTATCTGTTAGGGTGGTAAAAGCCCATTTTTCCCGAACTCTATCTATGGGCCATTCTATTCCGTCCTGTTTCGATGTAGACATTAGGGTAACACCTAATCCTGTTATACTAGTATTGGTACTAAGAAGTTGGATCTTGACTTAGGTCAACACCTGATATTGGGCCAAGTTTAAGCCAAGGGATAAATTCTTGTTTATACATGACATGTTAGAATGCTGGTACACCTGTGGTGAAAAACTTCACCTTGATTATGTGATGACTCCTTTGAATTATCTGTTAGATATTCACCATGCTAGTATGTAATTATCCTTATGTTCATCCCTGCTGCTCATGCCAGTTAACTTTATCAGTTTACATTGATTGTAGTAGGGCTTACTCGGTCTTTTTGACTGACCTGTTTTCTTTCGCCTCTTTTCTTCAGTTCCCCCCCCCCAGGTTCTCAGGGAGGGAATATTGGAGCTTAGCTGGATTTCTGATAGCTTGCTTGTGGGATTTCAGCTCATGTACGGTCTTGACATGAAGCTAGCTATGGTTATCACTTATTTTGGGGATAGTACTTGTGTATTCCAGTTTTTCAGTGATGTTGTTTTTATCTAGACTTGTTTATTTGGAAAGTTGACATTATGTTGTACCAGACTTGTTTTGAAATGGTTTAAAATCTTCCGCTGTTTTATCCATGTTATTTACTCTGTTTACATATATACATATGTTCTTGTTCTGCCTTGATATATCATTATGCATGGTTACCTGATTCAAACGCCCCTCCAAAGTCAGAGTGCTTGCAAGAGTCACCTTGGCGGAGGTGGGGTGTTACATTTGGTATCAGAGCATATGGTTTACGAGAAGGAACAAAAAGGTTTTTAGAAAACTTTTGGAAAACTATTTTCAAAACCAAGTATAAAGTATTTTCCAAAGAAAAGTCTAGTTTATTTTAAAGGCTATTCCCCAAAAAGCCATTAGCAAAATTCCTTCGTTTATCTCCATTCTGAATCTGTCTTTTTCTTCGTTTTCAGTATGGCCGATAACTTTGCTATTCCGGAGGGAGTACACGTACCTGTTTGATATAGGAGACTTTTGGAGGCTAGGGCGACCGAAGCCGGCCCCGCAAATGTTATTCCACCTCCGGTGGTTAATGTTCCTCCTCCTCCTGTCGCTGAGGTTCCTCCTCCTCCTCCCCCTCAGCATCCTCCAGTAGAGTTCACGAAGATTTGCAAGGACTTCAAAGCAATGGGTGGCAAGAACTTTCTAGGTACCGAGACTTTTGTATAGGCCCGGAATTGGTTGAAATAGACCGAGGATTTATTCGCTATCTTTGGATTAGATGATCAGAGAAAGATCTTGTTGGCGGTTTGGCTTATGAGGGATGAAGTCGCTTATTGGTGGGAAGTCACCAATGGTACTAGGCCCGTTGAGACTTGGGCCGATTTCAGGACAAGATTCGGGCTTAAGTTTCTATCTTCTGCTGAGGAGAATCTGCAAATGGAGAGGTTTATTGCTTTGAAACAAGGAGACATGTCCGTCAAAGAATATGTGAACAAGTTCAATCAGTTAGCTCGTTTTGGCTTGGATATGGTGAGTACTACTCAGAAGAAGGCTCTTCGTTTTGCTAGAGGATTGAATGAGCCGTTACATGAGTTAGCTATGTCTCATGTGCCCATGGGGTCCACGTTTGAGAGTTTGGTAGATATGGCCCTACTCAATGAAGAAAACAAGAGTGCAAAGAAGGAGGTCAAGGTGAATGAGTCTCAAAACAAGAAAACGGGGCCCAAAAAGGAAATGCCAAAGAAGGAGGAGAAGTCTGAAGATAAGAAGGAAAAGAAGTGCTTTACTTGTGGAAGCTCAATTCATCTAAACAAGGATTGCAAAAAGAGGAAGGGCACTTGCTTTAACTGTGGAGAGATGGGACACTTCACTAGGGACTGCCCGAAGAAGAAAGGGACTACATCGGAAGGAACATTGAATACTCGCATGGCGAGTGAATAGATTAGGGCTAGAATAATTTGTCTGTAGGATGTTTAATTTTCCTTGTCTGATTTTCAGTTTGAAACTCTTTTTTTGGTATTTTGATTCTGTAATAGAAACTCGGTACTTTAATGCTAGTCTTGCTTCTGATCTGGTAATAGTCTCAAACTCCCTGAGAGTTATAACTCATCTGTTTGTGATAAATTGGGGTTTGAGAGTATCTGTGTTGGGCATGAGGGTGACTATGACGAATACATTCTGGATTTCTACCATGCTTAGTTTCCTAAGAATCATTTGGGGAAATCTGATCTGTACTAGTAGTCTGTAAGTATATGTACCAAGTTTTTGTTTTATCTGTACTCGCTTCCATCACTCGACTGTATCTTGTTGAGATAGGAATCCTATGGATGTAAACATGTGTTTGAGACATGTTATGTTTGATGGTTGCAAGTGGATGCAAGTGGTTGCTAGTGGTTGCTCGTGGATGCATAAACACACACTAGGCACTAGATCGGCTTGAAATACACTCTCATATTGCATATGGACGTGTGTACATTTTCAATTCTTATGGTTGCAAGATGGTTAATTCGGCACATGGATGTTGCATATGGATGTATGTTATGTGCGCACATATAGATGTTATACATTATGTTAGGAATTGCGTACATATGGATTCATTTCACAAACATAATTTGCATTGAGGATATTTGCATTAGATAAGGACATATACACACACCTTTGCATAGGTTCATACAACATTTAGAATCTTGTAAGGACAATGATTGCTCGTGGATGATGTTTTGAGTAGATGGATGATTGGATGGTAGGATACGTTCTTCCTAACTTGAAGATTTCGGGGACGAAATCCTTTAAGGAGGGGAGAATGTAACAACCCGTATTCTCAATAACCTGTTATAATGTAAATCGAGGCAGAATTAAATTCTAAAATCTGAATCAAGGGAAACGGGCTATGCCATTGCGTTCGACTCGGAAAAATACGCTAAATAGAGTCCGAGTTTTCGAAAATCGGAGTCCGTATGAAGAAGATATGGACGAACGAAGTTAGGCAGAAAAACCGAAAACAAGCCAGTTTGCACTGGCGCACTTGTGAAGTGCGCCAGCACAAAAATACACTGGCGCACTTGGGAAGTGCGCCCGTGTCAAGCCAAAAACCTGCACAGCTTTCTGGCTTGACCCTGGCTGGCTTTGTGCACCTGTTTTGGTTCTCTGGTCTGTTCTGCTGGCCTATGACGATTTTTGATGGTTTAGATCTAAACTAGGGTTAATCCTATGGCCTAAAACACTTGCCTAATCTATAAATAAGGCCCTAACCTAGCCCTAAATCATCATTAATCTATCCTACAACTAAACTATGGCAAAATCAATCCTCTCATGGCCTCCACTCTCTTCATAAAATTCCTAAATAAATTTCTAAGTGATTTTCCATGCATACAAGTGTTTTCAAACTTGTATGAGCATCATTAGCTTGCATTCAAGTCAAGTTTCTATATTTGCATCATAAAGAAAGGGTTTTGATCATTTTGGCTCAAGGGTTTTTATGTTAGAGCTTGCATTTTGGGTTTGATTGATTTCATAAGGGCTTTGTCATATTTTTGTGACTTCTTAAGCATTGTAAGCCCTATTCTACTTTCATACTTAAACTCCAAAGTTAAATGTATGATATGCAAGTTTGCCATGATATGCAAGTTTACTATGATGTGTTATGCAAGTTTACTATGCTATGATATGCAAGTTTATCATGTTGTAATATGCAAGTTTATATGCAAGTATGTCATGCTATGATATGCAAGTTCATCATGTCATGTTATGCAAGTTTGATATGCAAGTTTGTCATATGATATGCAAGTATGTTATGCAAGTTTGATATGCAAGTTTGTCATATGATATGCAAGTTATGTTATGCAAGTTGGGTTGATCCTTTTGTTCATGTTATCATGTTATGCAAGCTTATCTTGGGTTTATGAGCATAAAGCTTCAAGCTTTATGCTAAAGGTTGCATTTTGGCAACATGTAAGTTATCATATCTCTTATGATAACTTGTATGTGAGGCCAAATGCGAACTTATGGCCATTTCTACATGTCATTTATCACCATGTATCACCAATATGCTAAGTTTGGTTTTATGCATGCTTTTGAGGCCTAAAATGTAATATGCAAGTATATGAACATATGTACATTTCATATGCCACCATGTTGAACTTGTGGCTTCAACACCTTTATGTCATGATTATGCCAAGTTCCCTCTTTCTATCCTTTATGCGCTATTGCGATATGTAAGCAATGGGATTGCGTTTGGGGTTGGGTAAACTTAAAAGACATAAAAACATAAGCTTGGGAATTTACCTATTAAGTTAGGTCTACCCATTGGGAATTTACCTATTAAGTTAGGTCTACCCAATTGCTTGAAAATTTGTAACATGTTTTGGAAACATGATGGACATGACACTTAGAAAAGATAAGTGTGACCAACTCGAGGTTGGGTTGAGTTTGTAGCGTAAACCTACCCGGAACCGACCGGCTTAACTAGTTGCTACAAACAATAGGACCCAATGTGAGAAGTTGGTCATGTTGTACCTTGAACCCGAGGTTAGACCAAGTTGTGGTGTAAAGCTACCCGGACCCGCCCGGCTTAACTAGTAACCACTATGAGGTCTAATGTGAGAGGTTAAGGTGCATTAAATTAATTAATGTTACATGATAAGGTTAAGTAAATTTGATTTATGACACTTAACCAATTTGACATGAATGGGTAGGTTAAGTGAAACCGGGCTTGATTTCTTAATGACACTTAACCGAAAAATACGACTAGTGGTTAGGGTTAAGTTAACCTACACTTAACCAATCTGAACTCGGTAATTTAACGGGGTTAAGTTGAACTATACTTAGCCAATCCAACCCAGTAATTTGATAAGGCTGAGAACCGATTGGATACCTGGTCTGGATAAACTAACTTGATTGATAAATTAAACGAACCTGTTTTGCGGATCTGTAGGACCCACACCAAGTCAGGCAAGTTTGTAAATCTGTTATCTGATCCGTTAGTCTGAAAACTGATCGTCTGAACCTGGTATGTCTGAACTCTGTTAATAAGTTAATCTGAATCTGATAGTCTGGGGACACAAGGGGGAATACTTGTGTCATCTGTTGTTTGGGACCCATATTAGTCAGTAACCCTTTCTGGTATCAAAACTTTGACCCAACTGTAGGTAGGGTCCGGGCACGCTTACTGAACTAATTATAAGTGGTTCATTCTGATAATGGCGATGGGTGTTGATGGTGCGTTCCAACCGGGTCATGTGCGTGCATGGATCCCGGTCTGCCTCTGAGGATGTAAGACGCCGTGACATCTGTAAATATGCCTATGCCAATTGGTTGCCACTTTAGGGAGTGATACACCCTATCGTGGGGCCGACATAGGGTATTTATGTATTAGGGAGCCGATCGCTTGGGTAGGATTTAGGGTACACTTAGCTCTGTCTGATTCTGTTGGTACCGTCTGTTTTGTTGGGTGGTAACACCCGTCTATTTCTATGTGGTGCCGTCTGTTAGGGTGGTAAAGGCCCACTACTAGTGTACACCTAATTGTAGTATTCCGTTTCTGTACTTTATCTGTTAGGGTGGTAAAGGCCCATTATTGTTAGCATTCCGTTTCTGTACTTTATCTGTTAGGGTGGTAAAAGCCCATTTTTCCCGAACTCTATCTATGGGCCATTCTATTCCGTCCTGTTTCGATGTAGACATTAGGGTAACACCTAATCCTGTTATACTAGTATTGGTACTAAGAAGTTGGATCTTGACTTAGGTCAACACCTGATATTGGGCCAAGTTTAGGCCAAGGGATAAATTCTTGTTTATACATGACATGTTAGAATGCTGGTACACCTGTGGTGAAAAACTTCACCTTGATTATGTGATGACTCCTTTGAATTATCTGTTAGATATTCACCATGCTAGTATGTAATTATCCTTATGTTCATCCCTGCTGCTCATGCCAGTTAACTTTATCAGTTTACATTGATTGTAGTAGGGCTTACTCAGTCTTTTTGACTGACCTGTTTTCTTTCGCCTCTTTTCTTCCGTTCCCCCCCCCCCCCAGGTTCTCAGGGAGGGAATATTGGAGCTTAGCTGGATTTCTGATAGCTTGCTTGTGGGATTTCAGCTCATGTACGGTCTTGACATGAAGCTAGCCATGGTTATCACTTATTTTGGGGATAGTACTTGTGTATTCCAGTTTTTCAGTGATGTTGTTTTTATCTAGACTTGTTTATTTGGAAAGTTGACATTATGTTGTACCAGACTTGTTTTGAAATGGTTTAAAATCTTCCGCTGTTTTATCCATGTTATTTACTCTGTTTACATATATACATATGTTCTTGTTCTGCCTTGATATATCATTATGCATGGTTACCTGATTCAAACGCCCCTCCAAAGTCAGAGTGCTTGCAAGAGTCACCTTGGTGGAGGTGGGGTGTTACATGAGTGGTCTAACAAAAGTAGTAAAACCACTCACAGTCATATTCATACGTTTTGGTACCTAAACCTGTTTGTATAATAATCCATTCAAATCTATCTTCATACCCTTCGGAACCCAAATCTGTTTGAATTTAATGAAGTTTGCTTTATTTCTTTTTGGGATCCAGAATTGTTCAATTGGATTATTATAAAACAAATTCACATCACGACTATGATTCAAAAATCCTTTGCGATTACCAGAGTTTGAATTTTCATATCGATTCTTTCTAAAGCAGTTTAAAGGATTTTTAAAATCATTTGAGTTCTGATTTTCAAAAACATTATTTTTCTCAAAGCCAAGACCACTTTTATTTCCAGATGGAAATTGAATTTTCAACAACATATTCAGAGTTTTTTCACCGTTAGAAAGTTTAGTCAATGTTGTTTCAAGTCAGTGAATTTCAGTTTTAAGATCACTTTTTCTTTCATTAAATCTGAACAATGATTTTCAGTAATCTTACATCTTTCAAAATCAGACTTCAAAACCAAATTTTCATCTTTAAGCAATTTTATTTTGGCTTGGGATTCAGCAACCTCAGATTCAAACTTAGTTTGCTTTTTGAATTCAGATTTTTCAAAATCTTTGAATATTTCAATTTCCTTTTCAAAATCTTTCAAAATTGATTCAGTTTTCAGCAAACTTTCTTTTTCAAAAAATTTATGTTTGGAATTAACATTATCCAACTCCTTTTGCAAATAATCGTTTTTATAAATTAACTCATCTTCATTTTGTTTTAGAATGATAATTTCTTTTTCAGATTTTTGAAGATTCATATTGAGATGAGCTAAATCTGTAACACCCCGTAATTCCGTAATGCTAAGATTCACAAATCAAGGCAGAATTAAAAGTTAAAATCAAAATCTAGGGAAACTGGCTACGCCATTGTGTTCGTCTCGGAATTCTGCATGAAATCGAGTCTGAGTTTGCGTGAATCAGAGTCCGTATGAGGAAGATATGGCCTCCGGAAGTTTCAGCAAGGTTCAAATTTCAAAACAGACTCAGAAGCGGGCTGGGCGGGAAATTTCCCGCCCAGGGCCCCAGGTCGACTGGGGAGTCGACTGGGTAGTCGACCCCCTAGGTCGACTGGGAAGTCGACCTGGGTGTCGACCCCCCCTCCCCAGGTCGACTGGGGAGTCGACCTAGGTGTCGACCCCCCCTGCTTTTTCCAGCTTTCTGAACCTGGTTCGTTTCTCTGTATCTAGACGCCATTCTGACTAGATTCGTTGACTTCTACACTATATAAACAGCCCTAGTCTCCTTCTCTATTCACAATTCTTCTCTACCCTTATGCTGCAAAGATTCTTAGTGAACATGGCTTCTTCTCCTCCACTTAAAATAAATAATAAATAGAATAATATATATATATAATAAATCAAGACGAGGAGATGCTGCTCAAAGACTTTCAAGAAGAGATTCGAATCAAGATTAAAGCTTCAAGATAAGGATCAAAGGCTAACGTCGCACGAATCATAGCAACGCCATCTTTCTTTTCTAATCTAAATTTTTTTAAGTCAGTTATTTCTAGATTTGAATGTTTTTCTCTGTTCGTGACATGAAATTAAAGGAATAAAAGAATATGCCAAATCTCTCTCTCTCTCTATTCGAATCAGTGCCTATACTCTTGAACCTAATTAAGAATTGTTATGATTCGAGGACAAATAAGACCGTGACTATGAAACTATGGACCTTAAAACCATATGCCTATGACTATGAACATTTGCCTATAACTATGAACATTGCCTATGACTATGGACATGGCCCATGACTATGAACATTGCCTATGACTGTGACTGTGACTATGAGGATTATTTTCTTGACTAAGCCTATACCTTTGATTAGGAGATATAAACTATTTCCTATGACATAACAAGGACATCTGTTATTAAACACCTGTGATTCATGACTAGGAAAGTGTTGCTTAAGTTTAGTGACTATGAAATTGGGTATAAACCCGATCATCTATTCTGTCTATTCTTGGTTATCTTTGGTTTTAGACCTTGGGAGTTTACCTATTGAGTTAGGTCTACCCATGTTCTTGAACCTACGTCTCTATTCTGTCTATTCTTGGTTTTCTTTGGTTTTAGACCTTGGGAATTTACCTATTAAGTTAGGTCTACCCATGTTCTTGAACCGACGTCGTTATTCAAACCTCTTTATGCCAGTTAGTATGTCTATCTGTTGCATAGCATCTTTGGTTCATTCAGTATTTTCTACGAACCTAGCTTTATTTATAATCTAGACTGAATCACGATTATACGAACGGTGGGAATGCGGTTTAACTTGGAAATTGGCATAAATTGGGAACATGTATTATGGCATGTTCATAGGAATGCAAATTGGATAAATTTGACATAAATTATAAGATGTGTAATTTGAATCTTGTGTTGACGTGTAAATCTAGCATTTACATGAATAGTGAACTAGAATAATAAGTCTAGTTTGACGTAAATTAGAATGTTGAATCGGAATTGGATTAGCTAATTTGGCACGGTATGTAAATTGGCATAAATGTGAAATTGGCCATAATTGGGAATAACTGTCAGGTTTAGCAAAATCATGGTTAGTGACACTTAATTTGGTATAGTTTACATACCAAAAAGCATAAATATGATATAGAGGGGAAAATGGGCCATAGAAATAAATGTAGACAGATTACATTAAAAGAGTAATTGGAAAATAAGTAAATTAGGAATAATTTACTTATAGAATTTGTCCTAAATGAGAAATGTAAATTTAGACAAATTAAAGATTTATTAACGACATCTCTTTTAATGAAACACCAGAAAGCTCTAGGATGACAGAGAGGATAGTGTCTAGGCTTGGGTTTGGAAAATACGAGTTTCCTGCTCTCCCTGGCTATCCCTAACTGATCCGACGGACGGGATGGTTACTTTCAAAACCTGATTTGAAAATTAATCAAAAACCTTTGAACTTAGAAAACACGAATATGCCTAACCCGAGGTTAGACTGAGTTGCGATGTAAACCTGCCCGGAACCAACCGGCACATCCAGTATTCGCAACAATATTTGTCTAATGTGAGTGGTCGCGGCTTTAACCTATTTAGTCAAAGCTAGAACAAGAATGGTAGGGTTAAGTTAACTAAGTCACTTAACCAGTTCAACATGATAACTAAACTGACGGGTGGGGATAGGTTCAGACTGACACTTAATAAGTTGAGCTAGAATGAGAGGGTTAAGTCCATAGGAACACTTAACCAACTTAACACAGTTAAGCTAGAATGGGAGGGCTAAGTCCATAAAGACACTTAACCAAACTCAAGGTAGCAAGACAAGATTTTTAGGGGTTAAGTAACTAAGAAAACACTTAGCCAAATTAACATGTTAACTAGACTAAGAAGGTGGGGTTAAGTAAAAAGTTAATACACTTAGCCAATTTGATATGTTAGCTGGGCTAGACCGTAGGGTTAAGTAAACTTGAACACTTAACCATGAGGTTGTGATGAAGGAATAAGGCTAAATCTAAAACATGAAGGGACAATACTTAGCCATTAATAACATGTTAGTGAAAACAGACGGGCAAGGTTAAGTTAAAAAGGAACACTTAACCAATACAGGATAATGGGTAGGGTTAAGTAATAAGGAATACTTAACCAATATAACTTGGTTTGTGGTCGGGTTAAGTCAACATGAATTACTGATAACACTTAACCAGTTTAACAGGATAAATGAAGGGGGTTAAGTTAGCTTGAAGTGACTAATGACACTTAACCAATCCAAATTAACGGGAAAGAGAACTAAGTAGTAAACCTTAGTTAAGAGAACAACGATTCTGGAAACTAAGTGGTAAATCTTAGTTAGTAAAACTAAGTTGTAATTCTTAGTACAACACGGGAAGGAGCGAACGTCTAATAAAGGAGGCTCCAACGAATTGGGTTACGAAGCCCGAGGCTTCGAGGGGACGGGAGGGTACTCTTGGTATCCCTCTGTGAGGCTGCAGATGATCCTCCTGGGCTCATAGAGGTTAAGGTCTGCGTAGAAGAACCAGGGGTATCCCTTGGTTGCAATACATGGCAAACTAAAGACCAGGATGGACCGGCGTGATTCGGCGAGCAAACGGTAGCCCTGTGATAGCGACTCGTCGTCTACTATCCATCTTGAGTCAATCGAGATACATGAAGCGGAAAGGCGGAGAACTCCAAAAGACCATATACTTGCTATCTAGTTATGGGTGAGGATGGCCATAGGATAGTGGGGCACCGGGGGCTGGTGTATAGTTCTCATTTTACAAGGTGTGCCTTTCATTAGTTGAGGGAGGGGTCAAGTGGGACCATAGCCACTGGAATAAAAATAGACCTTAGCATCTGCATCGGCAGATATCTGAAAGCTCCCGACCGAGTTCTGTATTCCTTGATTTGCCCTGTCACAGGACTCGGACCGCACATTACATGACATGTGCATCTAGACAAGCGATAACGATTTGCGATACATGCGTGGGGAAGTATAGGAGCATATACCACTCTAGGTAGTGTGTCCTAGACTTGGGGCATCGTTCGACAGGTAGCGTAATCCCTAGTTGGACTAGGTGGCATAAACCCTGAACTCGAGAAGCGTTCAGCAGATAGCGTAAACTCTAGTTAAATCTAGAAAGCACTTGATAGAAAACCCTAGATTAGATCTAGGTAATAAATAATAAATGTATGCCTGAAGGCAATGGAAACTACAGGGGTTGGGGTCACGTTATCGTTACTAGTTGGAACACTAGTTAGGTGGTGCAGAGATATAGAAACCAGTATACAAGGAAATAGCGAAGCGGCGAAAGTATTAGAGCATATCCAGTTTATCTTATCTTAGCATATCTTGTGATTATCTTGTCTAATCTTGCTGACCCTATGGTCATGGTGTAATCTTGGATTCAGTTAATTCATGTCGTTTGTTTTTCCATGTTCACATGCTAGAAGTTACTGAACTTACTCAGGCTTTATGTCAGACTCTGTTTTTCTTTTGTCTTCTTTTCTTCCGTTCCCCCCCCCCAGGTAGTAGAGGAGGGAGTAGTATAGCTCAGGTTAAATTGGACTGTCACTCTTTCCCAGCTTGAAGATTTGTCGAAGTTTTGCTTGGATTCTCTTTTCAGATGCTATGGCTGGTTCTTGCTACATTGGGGAATATAAATGTATTTTTATGCTTCTTTATTTTGTAAGACAGATGACACTCTGATATTATAAAGAAAACTTTGTACAAACTATTTTATCAATAAAGCAAAGTTTTATTTTCCGTTGTTTAATTTTTGTCTGTCTTGTAATTTGTCTGCATCTTTTACCCTAAATGCTCCACAGAACTTAGTGCATTCCCTTTGTGAGTGACACTAACGGACGTGGGGTGTTACACATGGTATCAGAGATGAAGGTTACCAGATCAGATAAAGGATTTGAAAAATTATTTTCAAAACGGTTTTTAAAGAAGCATTTTCAAAAGAAAAGATTTGTTTTAAAGGCATATTCCCCAAAGCCATACGCACTATCTTCTCTTCCTCTGTTTGAATTCTTGTCTCCTTCTTTCTTGAGTCTCTGGGGCTCCTGGCTTTCTGGGAGGTAACCTCATCGATGGGCGAAGTAGTGCCCCGGCTTCCATCCATAGTCGTAGTTGTTTCACCTACGGCCAGTTTTCCTTCAAGCTTATAGGGTTTTTCGTACGATGAAAGCAGTTTTCGAGAGATTTTTCAACATACGGAAGAGGATGAGGAGTTTGGCTAAGGAGCATAACCCTAGTATGAGGAATTCATGGATGTAGGTTTAGCTCACGAAGGAGGAAGAAATTATAAAACCTAAGACAAGAGGAAGTATTTTTACTAGGGTAGGATAGGGCATATAATTAAGGACAAGGGCAAGAACGAGGAACAATATTTTCAGAAGGGTAAGTACATACTTTCACCACCAAGCGTACCTAGGAGAAAGGTAGTAAAGTTCTGTTAGAAGAGTCTAGTTTTGTTGTTCGTTTTAGCGCTTCGCATTTGTTCATATCAACTTCCATAGTTGAGTCTCTGCACCATAGTACTTGTATAGTAGAAAGATCCCACTAGAGTTTCGAATCCAATTGGTGGTCCGACCAGTTTATTTTTGGTTAGTAGGGATTTGAGAATAGCTGTCGAGTTTGCTTATATCATCTCACATAGATCGTCTAAATTTGGAGGAGATATTCCTTGGGTGCTTGTCTGATATTGGTTTAGGCCTTTGGGGCTTGTACTTGAGGGATGTCGAGTTCGACTAGGATGGTTTGCGTGAGAGATGAATAGTTGTGGCACGCACTCTAAAAAGCACGTAGTGACCTTTCAACCCTTATAGTTATGGCGGGATGGATAAGCTAAGAGGAGGGACCTCGAACCATCCTGGTATGTACACTTGGTACCATAGTTAATATTTGTTTATTTTGGAAATGGAGATCTGAAACTTCACAATCGTGGAGTAAAATTAGTTAGGATACAGTGAAGTAAAGCTCAAGAAGGCTAGATACTAGCATCATACCCTTTTCTTTAAGGGTGCATCCTTGATTTCTTCTATTTGTAGGAGCTTTACGCATAATTGTTTCCCCCTTTCCAAAGTATATCCTCTAGGTTGTATCTTCGATCCTTAGATAGAAACTCTTTTGGATGTAAACATGTATTTGAAAGATGTTTTGGTTGATGGTTGCAAGTGGGTGCTAATGGTTGCTCGTGAATGCATATGCATACGTATTAGACACTAGATCAGTTCAGACGCTTTCATATTGCATTTACAGATATGTATTTGTTTGAAAGTTGAGCTTGACATGTTATCATATGGATGTTGCATATGGATGAATGGCTATGCACACATGTAGTATTTACATAACTAGGGATGCTTGCATACATGATTGGACGCATGGCACTGACATGATTTACATTAAGGAGGTCAACTGAATCAGTAGACCGCCTGATTTTGCATTAGATAAAGACATATACACACATAATATGCATATGAACATGAAAGCATTAGAAATCTTTTAAGGACAATGGATGCCTGTGATTGAATGGTTGAGTAGATTGGTAATTGGATGGTAGGACACATTCTTCCTAACTTGAAGATTTCGGGGACGAAATCCTTTTAAGTGGGGGAGAATGTAACACCCCGTAATTCCGTAACGCTAAGATTCACAAATCAAGGCAGAATTAAAAGTTAAAATCAAAATCAAGAGAAACGGGCTGTGCCATTGCGTTCATCTCGGAATTTTGCATGAAAACGAGTCCGAGTTGGCGTGAATCGGAGTCCGTATGAGGAAGATATGGCCTCCGGAAGTTTCAGCAAGGTTCAAATTTCAAAACAGACTCAGAAGCGGGCTGGGCGGGAAATTTCCTTCCCAGGACCCCAGGTCGACTGGGGAGTCGACGGGGTAGTCGACCCCCCCCCCAGGTCGACTGGGGCGTCGACCTGGGTGTCGACCCCCCCCAGGTCGACTGGGGAGTCGACCCCCCCCAGGTCGACTGGGGAGTCGACCCCCCTGCTTTTTCCAGCTTTCTGAACCTGGTTCGTTTCTCTGTATCTAGACGCCATTCTGACCAGATTTGTTGACTTCTACACTATATAAATAGCCCTAGTCTCCTTCTCTATTCACAATTCTTCTCTACCCTTATGCTGCAAAGATTCTTAGTGAACATGGCTTCTTCTCCTCCACTTAAAATAAATAATAAATAGAATAATATATATAAAATAAATCAAGACGAGGAGATGCTGCCCAAAGACTTTCAAGAAGAGATTTGAATCAAGATTAAAGCTTCAAGATAAGGATCAAAGACTAACGTCGCACGAATCATAGCAACGCCATCTTTCTTTTCTAATCTAAATTTCTGTAAGTCAGTTATTTCTAGATTTGAACGTTTTTCTCTGTCCGTGACATGAAATTAAAGGAATAAAAGAATATGCCAAATCTATCTCTCTATTTGAATTAGTGCCTATACTATTGAACCTAATTAAGAACTGTTATGATTCGAGGACAAATAAGACCGTGACTATGAAACTATGGACCTTAAAACCATATGCCTATGACTATGAACATTTGCCTATAACTATGAACATTGCCTATGACTATGGACATTGCCAATGACTATGAACATTGCCTATGACTGTGACTGTGACTATGAGGATTATTTTCTTGACTAAGCCTATATGTTTGCGAACAAATCAAACAGTTGTAAACAACTGTAAAATTCGTTCGGCTTTCCTAAACAACAAGGATTGTTGTAGAGGGTGTCGAACTTTGGGACCAAAAATATTTTAATTAATAAATCCACTCAAGTTATTCCAGTATTTTGATTGGTTGAAAACAAAGAAAATAGCAGAAATTAAATAAAAGAGAGTTTTAACAATAAGTGAAAGCAATTAGGGGATAATGACATAGATCAGATTCATAATCATCAATAGCCAAAAGATTAACCAGATCTAATACATGTTTCTGTCACAAACATGAATCAACGATAATAGGTTTTTAGAATCAAATATGTAAATAACGACAAGCATAGCCTATGCAGGAGCTCAGCTCTACAACCGTAGACTATCAGGACAGATTCACTAATTAGTTTCTAAAACCCTAAAATTAGATCTAAATCTGATAATTGTTAGACCAAACACGAATATACCCTGTGAAGGAGCATAGCTCTTAAACGACACAGGACATTAAGGTTTAGATCTAACCCTTGGTTCAGATCTAGATCTATATACATGAATTCCTCATCCTTTGGCTATGTGATTCATATCGAATCATATCTATTAGCGTCATCACCCCCTAATCAAAGGGGATTAGCTAGACATAGCTAAAGAAAATGAGAAAAAGAAAATAAATAACATAAACATAAATAAAATAAAATAACAACAGAGAAGAGAAGGAGAAGAGTTTTATTCCAAGCAGAGGATTACAGAATAAAACTAAGTGTGTTTTACAATGAATGAGGTAAAGTGTATTTATAGCTGATATGACAAAGGCTACTAGGCAAATTCCATAATGTGAGACTAAAGAATTAGCCCAAATAACACATAAGCCAGTGTGAACGCAGTTGTAGAGTGAGTGGTCTTGCAAACGAGCTAATGTGAATGCAACATGAGTAAGAGGCCTTGTAAGTGAGCCAGTGTGAACGCGTGCAGTGCATGAATGAGAAGCCTTGCAAAGGAGCTAATGTGAACGCTACATGAGTGAAATGGTCTGCAATTGAGCCAATATGAACACAATATGAGTCTTTAGTGTGCCAAATCTACCCAACAAAACACTATTTGCAACCGTTCTTCAAGCTTTAAACTCTTCAAGCTTAAGTAATTTTAACTTCACTCTTTTTCAGCAAATTTTTCATGCTTTATTCATCAAATGCTCTAAACCATGATTCTTGTCAACAATCTGAAAACACAGCTATAAATACACAATATCAATTATTTAAAAGATAAAATAAGATAAATATGCGGATAAAATATACACATTTAGGTGCATATCACTATACCTTTGATTAGGAAATATAAACTATTTCCTATGACATAACAAGGACATCTGTGATTAAACACCTATGATTCATGACTAGGAAAGTGTTGCTTAAGTTTAGTGACTATGAAATTGGGTATAAACCCGATCATCTATTCTGTCTATTCTTGGTTATCTTTGGTTTTAGACCTTGGGAATTTACCTATTGAGTTAGGTATACCCATGTTCTTGAACCTACGTCTCTATTCTGTCTATTCTTGGTTTTCTTTGGTTTTAGACCTTGGGAATTTACCTATTAAGTTAGGTCTACCCATGTTCTTGAACCGACGTCATTATTTAAACCTCTTTATGCCAGTTAGTATGTCTATCTATTGCATAGCATCTTTGGTTCATTCCCTATTTTCTACGAACCTTGCTTTATTTATAATCTAGACTGAGTCACGATTATACGAACGATGGGGATGCGGTTTAACTTGGAAATTGGCATAAATTGGGAACATGTATTATGGCATGTTCATAGGAATGCAAATTGGATAAATTTGACATAAATTATAAGATGTGTAATTTGAATCTAGTATTGACGTGTAAATCTAGCATTTACATGAATAGTGAACTAGAGTAATAAGTCTAGTTTGACGTAAATTAGAATGTTGAATCGGAATTGGATTAGCTAATTTGGCACGGTAAGTATATTGGCATAAATGTGAAATTGGCCATAATTGGGAATAACTGTCAGGATTAGCAAAATCATGGTTAGTGATACTTAATTTGGTATAGTTTACATACCAAAAAGCATAAATATGATATAGAGGGGAAAATGGGCCATAGAAATAAATGTAGACAGATTACATTAAAAGAGTAATTGGGAAATAAGTAAATTAGGAATAATTTACTTATAGAATTTGTCCTAAATGAGAAATGTAAATTTAGACAAATTAAAGATTTATTAACGACATCTCTTTTAATGAAACACCAGAAAGTTCTAGGTTGACAGAGAGGATAGTGTCTAGGCTTGGGTTTGGAAAATACAAGTTTCCTGCTCTCCCTGGCTATCCCTAACTGATCCGACGGAAGGGATGGTTACTTTCAAAACCTGATTTGAAAATTAATCAAAACCCTTTGAACTTAGAAAACATGAATATGCCTAACCCGAGGTTAGACTGAGTTGCGATGTAAACCTGCCCGGAACCAACCGGCACATCCAGTATTCACAACAATATCTGTCTAATGTGAGTGGTCGCGGCTTTAACCTGTTTAGTTAAAGCTAGAACAAGAATGGTAAGGTTAAGTTAACTAAGACACTTAACCAGTTCAACATGATAACTAAACTGATGGGTGGGGATAGGTTCAGACTGACACTTAATACAGTTGAGCTAGAAAAAGAGGGTTAAGTCCATAGGAACACTTAACCAACTTAACACAGTTAAGCTAGAATGGGAGGGCTAAGTCCATAGAGACACTTAACCAAACTCAAGGTAGCAAGACAAGATTTGTAGGGGTTAAGTAACTAAGAAAACACTTAGCCAAATTAACATGTTAACTAGACTAAGAAGGTGGGGTTAAGTAAAAAGTTAATACACTTAGCCAATTTGTTATGTTAGCTGGGCTAGACCGTAGGGTTAAGTAAACTTGAACACTTAACCATCAGGTTGTGATGAAGGAATAAGGCTAAGTCTAAAACATGAAGGGACAATACTTAACCATTAATAACATGTTAGTGAAAACAGTCGGGCAAGGTTAAGTTAAAAAGGAACACTTAACCAATACAGGATAATGGGTAGAGTTAAGTAATAAGGAATACTTAACCAATATAACTTGGTTTGTGGTCGGGTTAAGTCAACATGAATTACTGATAACACTTAACTAGCTTAACAGGATAAATGAAGGGGTTTAAGTTAGCTTGAAGTGACTAATGACACATAACCAATCCAAATTGACGGGAAAGAGAACTAAGTAGTAAACCTTAGTTAAGAGAACAACGATTCTGGAAACTAAGTGGTAAATCTTAGTTAGTAAAACTAAGTCGTAATTTTTAGTACAACACGGGAAGGAGCGAATGTCCGTCTGAGTAATAAAGGAGGCTCCAACGAATTGGGTTACGAAGCCCGAGGCTTTGAGGGGACGGGAGGGTACTCTTGGTATCCCTCTGTGAGGCTGCATATGATTCTCCTGGGCTCACAGAGGTTAAGGTCTGCGTAGAAGAACCAGGGGTATGCCTTGGTTGCAATACATGGCAACCTAAAGACCAGGATGGACCGGCGTGATTCAGCGAGCAAACGGTAGCCCTGTGATAGCGACTCGTCGTCTACCATCCATCTTGAGTCAATCGAGGTACGTGAAGCGTAAAAGCGGAGAACTCCAAAAGACCATATACTTGCTATCTAGTTATGGGTGAGGAAGGCCATAGGATAGTGGGGCACCGGGGGCTGGCGTATAGTTCTCATTTTACAAGGTGTGCCTTTCATTAGTTGAGGGAGGGGTCAAGTGGGACCATAGCCACTGGAATAAAAACAGACCTTAGCATCTGCATCGGCAGATATCTGAAAGCTCCCGACCGAGTTCTGTATTCCTTGATTTGCCCTGTCATAGGACTCGGACCGCACATTACAGGACATGTGCATCTAGACAAGCGATAACGATTCGCGATACATGCGTGGGGAAGTATAGGAGCATATACCACTCTAGGTAGTGTGTCCTAGACTTGGGGCATCGTTCGACAGGTAGCGTAATCCCTAGTTGGACTAGGTGGCATAAACCCTGAACTCGAGAAGTGTTCAGCAGATAGCGTAAACTCTAGTAAAATTTAGAAAGCACTTGATAGAAAACCCTAGATTAGATCTAGGTAATAAATTATAAATGTATGCCTGAAGGCAATGGAAACTACAGGGGTTGGGATTACGTTATCGTTACTAGTTGGAACACTAGTTAGGTGGTGCAGAGATATAGAAACCAGTATAACAAGGAAATAGCGAAGCGGCGAAAGTATTAGAGCATATCTAGTTTATCTTATCTTAGCATATCTTTGATTATCTTGTCTAATCTTGTTGACCCTATGGTCATGGTGTAATCTTGGATTCAGTTAATTCATGTCGTTTGTTTTTCCATGTTCACATGCTAGAAGTTACTGAACTTACTCAGGCTTTATGTTTGACTCTGTTTTTCTTTTGTCTTCTTTTCTTCCGGTCCCCCCCCCCCCCAGGTAGTAGAGGAGGGAGTAGTATAGCTCAGGTTAAGTTGGACTGTCACTCTTTCCCAGCTTGAAGAATTGTCGAAGTTTTGCTTGGATTCTCTTTTCAGATGCTATGGCTGGTTCTTAATACATTGGGGAATATAAATGTATTTTTATGCTTCTTTATTTTGTAAGACAGATGACACTCTGATATTGTAAAGAAAACTTTGTACAAACTATTTTATCAATAAAGCAAAGTTTTATTTTCCGTTGTTTAATTTCTGTCTGTCTTGTAATTTATCTGCATCTTTTACCCTAAATGCTCCACAGAACTTAGTGCATTCCCTTTGTGAGTGACACTAACGGACGTGGGGTGTTACAAAATCATTTTTCAAATTGGAACAATTTTTGCAATCAGAGTATTCAAATTTTAATTTCAACATATTATTTTTGCATCGCAACTCATAATTTTCAGATTTCAGAGTTTTATTTTTCCGTTGGAGACGATTGACAGTTTTTGTTAAATCATTACAATGAGAAACCAATTCTTCATATGAATAATTTCCATCGTCTGAATCATCATTAACAGCTCAGTTAAGCACATATCTGAATCTGAGTTGGCAATCGAGGATTTTGAGCATTTGTTGTCATTTCCATACAGCACGTTGAGAGTTTTCCAGATATCGTGCGCGATTAAACAATGAGAGATAAATTTTAATTGATCATTACCAATATAGAAATAAATAATATGCATAGCACGAGCATTTAAAACCTTATTCCTCTTATCTGACATATCTCTCAAATTTTCAATAATATTCCAATATTCTAAATTAATAAATTTCAAGTAAGATTCCATTTTTGATTTCCAAATTAAAAAATCTGTACCATTAAAAATAATTGGAATAGTACTGGACTGACTCTCAGAAGGTTGACAATTAGGGATCACCATTTACTCTAGAGTTAATAGAATACCTGCTTTGATACCACTTGTTGGATCTAGATTACCAAGAGGGGGGGAGGTGAGTAGAATTTATCACAATTTTTCACTGAATTAAAATTTTGACATGATATTACAATAATAAACAGATCACATAATGCAGCAAAAATAAAAGTGCAGAAAATAAATCACACACAGATATACCCAGCTTCGGCAAAACCCTGCCTACTGGTGCATTCCTAAGGTTTCTACTAGGTAAAAGAACAGATCCCATATACAATACCATGTACACTCGCGAACTCCTTGCTCCTATTCTAATCCTATGCTCAAAACCCTAGACTGATTGATATCCCCTCAATCAGATTTTCCCTAATTACAACTCCATAACCAGTAACTCTAGATTTACAGACTCTAGCAACTGGTCGTTTGTTTTTACAACACGAATTAAAAACAACAAAAAATAAAACATGAACTAAAACCCTTGGATTTAAAAAGAAAGGGTCATCCCCTTTTTAATTAGCTTTTTGGCTTAGTCATGTAAAGAATAGGTCGGCCCGCTCTCGTTCAATTTGCCCGATACTTTCCTCTTTAGCTCTGGAAGTTAAAAATGGCGGCCTCGATTGAATTGGGACTTAGGGTTTCTCTGAAATCCTCTAAATCAAATCGATCTCTTTATGAAATGAAGTTCTCTAATGCTTGACTTCTCTGTTGCTTTTTTATGCTTGGATTTTGGATTTGCTCGATCGAAAAAGATTGAAAAATTTGTGAGTTCTCCGTATTATCTCTTCGAATTTTTTTTGAATTGTTTTGTTGTTTTGATCTGAAAAAAATGCCTGTGATGATAGGTGTTAAAATAGGATTATAGAAATCCTAAAAATCTCTGATTTCACCAATATTTACTTCGATCTGATTTTCCGCTTTCCTCTTTTGATTGTTCTTGATAAGATCGATTCCTTGCCTTTTATGGAAAAACGTATTTCCCCTTTTTGATAAAATGGATTTACTTGGCTTGATTGAGTATGTCAATTCTGGAAATAGCCAAAATTAATGTCTTCCCCAAATTGATTGTTCAGATTTCTTGCTAAAAATTAATAGTGTGGCCTTGTTCGAATTCTCTAGTTGATAAACAATTCTTGCCAATTTCGATCCCTGAAATTCGGGAAATAATTCAGTGTATCTTCTTGCCATGAAAATGTTTGTTGAATATATTTGAACCGATTCAATTTTTTTTCCAAAAATAGTTCTAGCATGATTTTGAAACTTGCCATATTTCATCATAATTAAATCTAGAATTTTGTTACTCATATGCCGAGCATGACTATTCTGATTTTTATGGGAATCAAACAGTTTTCATTATTGGTTTTCCTTTGCCAACAATGAATTGAGGATTTCTAAAAACAAATGAAAGCTTTTCCTTTTTGATCACTGACATTTTAAACACTAATTCTTTGATATATTCTGCTTTGATGAATTTAATAAATTCTGGACATTACTGAAACTCTGATTTGCCCTTGCGTGATTTATTGTTGCCAAACTGGTTATTACTGATGGGTGTACGCAGCCCTTAATTTGTCCTGCCTTTGATCACTCTCGATTACTTTGTTTGCATAATACCATATCACCATATGTAGACACTGAGTTTCACACTGTCATGGTATGGCTTTATACGTGATGTATATACCCCAGCTCGACCATTATTTGATGATGAACCATTGTTTCATCTGCACACTTGAATGTCATGTTTGCAGACCTCCATTTTCATTGTGTTTAGATATGAACTTGAACTATTCCAATTGTTGAGCATGCACACTGACATGTCACCTTGCCTTGTGCTATATTGTATAATTCATCACTATTTTGTGTGTGTGTGTCATTTATATTGAGCTGTGTCACTTGTTCTTGATGCTGCTCGACATTATATAGCTACACCACCTTGGACTTCTTGCTGTGTGAACTGTACTTGATCAGTCGAGCTTGATTTGCACAAATCACTTTGACACTTGTTTGCAGTGTACATTTTAGTTTTGATACACTTGAACCATTTTGAATTTTTGGGCTGATTGTCTTGAGCACTGTCTTTCTCACCTAATTTGAAACTGCTGAACCAAGAATTTGACTTGTAAAAGTGGCTTCATTTGTGTACTTACAGTACACTTGTAGTTTTGTGCACCATTTTTGCTTCTTGGCTTGATTTCCTGTCTTGAATAACTTGCTACACTTGTTTCTTGGTACATGATGCACCATTCATTTGTTTGACCATTTGCTCACTTACATTCACCATGCCGAGATGATGCTGCTACATTTGAGTTGATCCTGCCTTGTTCTTCACCATATGCTTAACTACTTTGCTTTGTTGACTGTGCTTGCATACATTTGGGCTGATTTGCATGAACATGGCTCGACCATGTTTTGCATTGATATTTGAGTGATGCAATGAGTTGAGATGGTCCACGTGGCTACTCCTCAGTTGCACACTGAATTGGCATGGCAGTGCACACGTGTTGTAACAACCCGGAAAATATGAACCAGTTTAAAATTTTTAATTTTGCTATTTTAGTGGATTTTAAATATTTAAAATAAATTATTTTAAATGATAATGATGAAAATTATGTTTGAATCGATGTTTGAAAATAAATATAATTATTTTAAATTATAAACAAGTCCTGAAATGGCGCGGCAGTTTCAAAATTTGAATTCAAACTTTGATTGACTGTGCCGGATGCAAAATAAAACGGAGTGAGTGAAACCAAAAATATTAAAATATATTTATGAATATCTTTCTAACGAATCTGAAAAATCGAAGTTTCATAGCGGGAATCAAAAGTTAAGGCCAAATGAATTTTTAGAAAGGTGGCTATTGAATATATATAGCCCTTGAAAATAGACATTTTGCAAACGACCTCAGAATTCGACGAAACCACTTTTGTTGGATCCAGGATGTCAAATTATTGCTAGGCTTCAAATTCCATAATTTTTGAAGTTAATATGTGAGCGTGGCGAAGGAAAATGTGTTTGGTTGATTCCAGTTAAATTGGATCGACCAGAAAAATGACCATTTTTCAAACGGTCTCAGAATTCGACGAAACTAGTTTTTTTGGGACCGTTTCGTCAAAACATAGCTAGATTTATTTTTCTGGAATTTTTCGAATTAGTATGTGGCCCCGACAAATTAAAATGTACGTTCAAAACGAATGTTGAATGTTTTATATTTTAATTTGAAGAATAACTGACTGTAGTAGTCGAATGGGCCTAAGAAACATATCCCATTGTGTTCCAAATGGGGGTTTTTAGCTAGGGGCGATAGTCGTTGGGTTTGGATTGGAGTTCGTATGGACAAACACTATTTTAGAATTAAATAAAGCACGGGCCAATCATATTTTTCCATCATAAATTTAAATTATAAAAAAATTAGAAAACCCCCAGCCTCTCTTCAAGATCGACGGCGAAACCCAGCTCCTCCCTTCCCATTCATTTTCCGGCCGATCCTCTTCGAATTTCTCCCTTCCACTTTGCAACTTTTTGTAGATCCACTCCTCTACAAATCCATATAAGATTTACCCCCTATCATTTAACCTACATCGCGAATCACCTCTCGAAACATCAGAACTTCGAACCGCTGATACTCCTTAGCCCTGCCACCGAATGGAACCACTCCACCACCCGTAGCCATGCCTCTCCTCCCTCTTTCATGTGATATACTCTGATCGGCTTTAGGTTGCACGGACTGAAGGTTATTTGCAAAACTAGTTTCGAGCTTTCAGGAAGGTAAACGGCAACGGGTTTTTAAAACTGAAAATAACACTTGTAAGTGTTGCAATTCTTGTTTTTCAAATAAAAATCGTATCTTTTTGCTGTGTTGACGAAATTTGGTGAAACAGGAGACATCAGACTCGTAGCGACGTCATCCACATTCTAGAAGAAGCTAGAACGTGTTTTGAGCCCGCTACAATTTCCAGAAGGATTAAAACCGATGTGAGATTTCTGATTTATAAACGCTATGAAAACGACGATGTATAAGTTATATAGGCGATGTATGAGTTATATAAGCGTTGTACACCTCATGTATAAGCGTTGTATAAGTTGTAGGTTTGATGTATAAGTTATATATGCGTTGTAAAAAAGATATATGCGTTGAAAAGAATTGAAATGATATTGAAATGAAAGGAAAAATTTTGTAGATGGAGTTAACCACTTTGACATTGAAATATAGTTATATACGTATATATATATATACACACACACACACACTCCCCTTGTCCACAGACCATGGATGATATATATTGGTTGTGATATTGTTTGGATTATTGGTTGGTGTGAAATTTGGTGAATATCATGAATGGTTGATTTGAAATGATTGATTGTGGTTGAAATCCCAATAGGATTAGTATATGGGAAAATTCGTCTGCGTACGAACTAGATATTGAAAATCCCCATTGTCAAAAGCTGCGAGGCTTTAAGGTAGAGTGAGGAGCAGTACTCGGGACAGTGCCGGTTTTAACTACCCTGCCGTTGTGCTGCCGAAATTTTCAATAATATTCATGCGTTAGAATTATTTTCATGTGTTGAAACCATATTCATGTGTTGAATAGAAATTCACGTGTTGAATAAATTCTTCGAAAGATAAAAATAACATTTTTACCTTATGTATGAACTATATAAAATAATCGTGTTTTGAAATAAATTGTTTTAACAATAAAAATCACATTTTTATTATATGTATAAACTATAGAAAACGTTCCTGTGTTGAAACCATATTCATGTGTTGAATAGAAATTCATGTGTTGAATAAATTCTTCGAAAGATAAAAATAACATTTTTACCTTATGTATGAACTATATAAAATAATCGTGTTTTGAAATAAATTGTTTTAACAATAAAAATCACGTTTTTATTATATATATAAACTATAGAAAACATTCATGTGTTGAAACAATATTCATGTGGTGAATAGAAATTCATGTGTTGAATAAATTCTTCGAAAGATAAAAATAACATTTTTTACCTTATGTATGAACTATATAAAATAATCGTATTTTGAAATAAATTGTTTTACAATAAAAATTACATTTTTATTAGATATATGAATTGTTAAATTTAGTGATGTGTTAAAATAAATATCTGCTGGATAAAAATATCATTTTTATCAAATATATGAAGTGAATATGGTTTTGAAATCGAAGAACGAATTATATTTATATATATATACAAATATAATTAAAATAAATCAAATAATGAAGCTGCAGTTCGTATTTTGAAACCGTGATTTCAAACGATTATTGCGGGAGATCCGACCATCAGATTTTCCCGAAACCGAAACCATTGGGTTCGCTTTGGAAATATCTTTCCAACATCACCAACTTTGTAAAGATCCAACGGTTGGATTGTCTAGAATGTTTAATTCAAATCTGAAGAAAAATAGCGCCAGAATAGATTACATATATATATATATATATATATATATATATATATATAATTAAAATAAATCGAATATCGACGCTGTAGTTCGTATTTTGAAATCGTAACTTCAAACGATTGTACCGGAAGATCCGACCGTCAGATTTTCCCAAAACTAAAACTGTTCGATTCATTTTGAAAAGATCATTCTAATGATATAAAATTTGTGAAGATCCAATGGTTAGATTTTTAGATATGTGTAAATCAAATCTGAAGAAAAACAGCGCCACGGCCGCGTTATGGCCTAAAGCGTCGTTTGAATGAATTGGCTATTTTTAAATAAATAAAAATAGCGATAAATCATGATAAAATATTATAAATAATACGGAATGGAAATAAACTGAATTTGCTTGGTTTATTTGATATTTGATGGTTGATTGTGTTTGGCGTGAAAATTACATTAAAGAACAGAATTATTGATGTCGAATAATTTAACCATTGAAATGAATTGATGTGAAATTCTAAATATATGTGAATTATTTGAAAAGGCTGAGTTAATTCTCATTTCAAATAATTAATCGGCGATTAGAAGTCGAAGATATGACGACGGTGCAAGATCGATGATCTTCACGTCGAATGGAGGAGTGCTACTGATGTTCATGATAGGAGTGGCTACCTTGAAGGGGCTGAAGTGGTAGCCGTCTGGACGTACTTGTTGATTGTACGAATATGCGAGGTATAAGGTGCCTCCTGTTTCGTTCAGACCCAGAATGAACTTGTAAATGGACTGTGTGTCTGACATTGGATTTTGTTCTGTGCTGATTGATCTCTATTAAATATATATCTGTTTGGCGGCGGAGAATTTATTCTCTTGCTTAACGCCCTTCTCTGAGACGTACGAGCTCAGAGGTTATATATCGATAGAATTCAGTCGCATGGAGTGAATTTCCTGTGTGGCATGCCTAAGTGGCAGATGATCAAGGCTTCTGTTGATAAGCCAAGTTTTGTGGTTGATGATCAAAGCACGGCCTGTGTGGCTTAGCATTGTGTATAACGTTAATTTGCGAGCCTCACACCCCGGTATTAACCAGAAACGGGAGAGGACATCAGGGAGGGCATGCATTTCCTTCTAGATAGGGTGGTGTCAGTGACCTACCAGCCCTGACATTTATATTATTTTCACCTGTGTGGTTGTTGGATTCCAAGGCGCCTTGGATATATCGATGACTATGTGGAGCCGATGGAGTCACAGGACTCATTTACGCCCCAAAGGGCGGGGAAATGCAGTCTTCAGGAATTTTAATCCACATCGAGTGGACCGGCCCTGACGATCCAAGGGTCACTCGAGCTCTGATCCTGAGGCTCGGGCTAGACAGTCTCGAATTCGGTAAGGACGATCCCTTGCCTTGGTTCATGATGGAAATCCAATTTCCAAATACGACATCGTGCGGTTTTGATTGTATACCTATATATGGCGACATAGTGGCATGGGGCATTTAATGCCGTCTATGATTGATACTTAAGATTGAAATTTTTTTTGGAACATATAAACACTAGTAATAATATCAAATACTTTTGTTTTATTTGTATCAGGCATATTTTGGCCATTATAAGGTAAAACTCTATCCTCCGGTTTGTGTTGCATTGTGTGATGGGAACTGAGTCTTATAATCGCTTTATTTTTATAAAAAGCATTGCGGTGTTTAAAAGATTTACTTGTTTTAAAGCACTGGCAATCCAATGGAGTAAACCCGTTCCGCGAAAGTGACGTGGTCCTTTGATTGGCCATATATTACAGTAAGTTAAGTAGATTTCTCATACCAGTCCCATGACTGACTCGTAGTTTGTTTCACTTGCAAACTCGGGTGCCCCTTTTTCTACACGGGCAACCTTGTATTCAGGTTTTTAGCAGGCTCTTTCTGGATAGCTATGGAGCTGAAGATGGATTATATCATTTATCTCTTTTTATGTTGTTCAGCTCCTATTGTACATATTATGTTTAGTTTCCGCTATAGACATTTTATGTAAAGCTGAAATGTATTTTGTACTAAGTATGATCCTGTATACTACGTAACTCCGATGTTTATGGTTATCCAGTGTATTCTATTGTACATTATCTGGTGTATTTATTTATTTCTATTCTGTTGTTATCTGTTTATGTGTTATATTCCAAAGATTACCCTTGCCACCGAGAAACGGGGTTTGGGCTCGTCACACGTGTATATATATACGCATGTGTATGCAGCCATTCAGAAAATATTCTTGTCCCTGCACTGAAATATTTTGTATATACACCGACTGCCTTGTGGTATTTACAGTGTATCAGTATGAATAACACAAGCTGTCTAGACACAGATAAATCTGATCAAGTCATGAAAAATGATGAGAAACACACCAAAACTCTGAGGCAAACAAATTTTTCTTTAAAATTTATCTGCTAGGTTTTTAAATATTATTTCTGTTCCAACTACTCTGTGTGTGTTACTGTATGTGACAAGTATGAAGACTGGACTGACTGAAAACTATGTAGACAGAAGACAATAAGAACAGTGTCAGTTAAAGAGTGTTTGTAACAGTGTATATATAGATGAAAATGTACAACTGGGTGTAAAATGTATATGAGTGTTGTAGTGAGAAACTGTGAGTATGAACTGTATTGCAATACTGAGATATACAAATAGTGGATTATAAAATTTGTACTGTTTGAAAAGTTGAAATAAAATATTCTATTTAAATAAAATACTATGTGAATATTTGAATTTTTGTACAGTCGCATTCTATTTAAATATGAATATTATATTCCTGTTTGTGATGTGAATATGAAATAGTACGATTACAAACACATTCAAAAGAATATATATTTGTTTGTTATCATCAAACAAAAATCATATAATTGTGTATACAACACCGTTATATACAACATAAACATTTTAAAAACGGCATGAGAAAGTAAAGAGTATCTCATAAGACCACACCGCACATAACCATGGAATGAGTTTTTCCATTATGAGAACCAAAGCATTTTGTATACCATAATCAGATATTATGATAGTGTCTAGGGTTTTCAAAATAAATTAGAGTCTAGCGAAATACTTGCATCTCACATTTCACTACATAGTTGACAAAAAAACCGCATGGCGCTTATGGATAATGGATATGCAACTATGACAAGGTATGGAACCTCCTTCCGATAGTGTATCTCTAGAGAGGAATACACTGGGTTCAACAAGACATCTTGCAAACTGACCATACATGACCGACCACTCATTCCGGTTGAATATACTGAATGTATTATCACCAACGTTTAGGCTCAAACCACCTTTTCCGAAGCATACAACATCGATAGAATAAAGAAGCAAGTGAATTTTTCTCTAAATCAGGTGACAATACACCCTAATGGGAGCGACCCACATAACCATGCCGCCTTCCTGTCATTTCCAGGTTGTGAAGCTTGAGGCCACATTTACCTTTAGACATATCACATCTTCATTCACTTTGAACGCCACATCATCAAACTCATCAAATCACTAATTAATTTCCCCAAAAATGTCACAGATATAAAGCTCATAGAAACGAATTTCTCTGCCACCAAACGTAAATACATTTGAAGAGATCAATGCATGTGATACATTAGGCATACTCTATTAGAAATTCATCCATATAAGTTTTCTAGAGAATGGAAAAACCGAAGGCACTATCCTATAAATCCATCTTAGGCAATTTCTACCAAGGATTAATAGAAGAGCCCTTGCATAAACTCCATCTTCAATATAATTTAACTCGCAACGTATAAATTGGATCAAAGTGGAATTTAGATTCCAGACTTTTCAAAACGATAATAGACAAGAGTGGGATGCATTCCCCAACCATTATTGGACTGATTTCCTTTCCTTGTCATGAATATCTCAGAGTAAAGGTCCAGATTGATAGTCGTTTATTTAACTATCAAAACACACAACAAAATAAATAGATTTATTTTCATTAGAACCGCTAAACCTCATTTAAATCATCATTGATTTATTTAAATTTACAAGACATTTATACACATACTTACTTGAAAATATAAGTATTTTACCGTACTCTAGCAGTTCATATTATCAATCTTACGTGATAATATTACTCTTGAATATCGGTTTCACAACTTAAAGCGATATTCAACTTTAACGCTCATTTCAAACACAAACTAATATTATCTATCAGACAATAGTGAAATAATTCAAGTTGGGGCATTCTAATTACCTCTCAGACCTTGAGTTGAAGTCATTCTTATCTTAAGATTCATAGAAGTTCGTTATCCAAAATATTCACTAAACAAGGATTTGCAAATCTAAATGATTTTCAAAGCTGAAAACATATTTCAAAACAACACCATTGTTTTCAAACATTACCAAGTTAACTTGATTAACTTAAATCTTATAATCAAAAGATTTAATTCAGCTTATCGACTTAATTTCCTTACCGTTTGATAATTAACTTATCATTAACACTTACTTAATTAAAGGATTAATTAAGTTTAAAACATCCTCCTTAGATAATTTATCCATTTTAAATTACTTTTAAACAACATAATTAACTTACCAAAATTTGTTAAGTAAACCATTAATTAGTTTTCAATATTCATTTAAGAAACCAATTAACTTAAATGATTCTAATTAAAAAGGGAAGCACTTTAATTATTATTAATTAAAATAATAATTAACTTCAACATTAACTGAAATAAAATTAGTTAACTTCATCATTAACTGGAAATAAATTAGTTAATCTCTTTTACAAATTTATTATAAATAATTATTTACTCAATAATTATCTTTAAACATAGTTAATTAAAAGATTAACTAACTTTTATAAAACATAACTGAATTTTAAACAACCATATGTCAAAACTATTTCTATTAAATTAATTGAAAACAAATTAATTTAATAACCAATTTCAACTAAAACATTTGATTTAAACAATTTGAAAAAAAAGCTAACTGGAGTAGTTAATTAATTTAATCTTTCCTTCTAAATTAATTAATAATATAATTTTAAAATAATCACATTTAGTTTTTTCTTTAAAACAATTATCCAAACTATTAACAACTTAAGTTAATTTTTGACTAGTTCACAAAAATTAGAAACTTTGCAGTTCCAATGGCACTTAGCAATTCTTTTGTTAAACGACGTTCAAGTCGTAACACACAATTACATAACACAAATATGTAATTGAAATCTATATTATTTATTGATAATATAACATCACAACAACATCTATTTACAGATAAATGTGTCAAACTAACCCAATAGCAGTTGTTTATTTCTACTAAAAGGTTGTCCAAAATAATTCAATAATTCAATTTATATTGGGACAGAGATTATTTCACTATGCCATAGATGGCCAATCACAAAGAAAATGCATGGTGTTGCTAGCTACAATGTTGCCATTGCTATGCTGTTTTTTGTCTACTGCAACGCACACTTAAATGTGTTAGCATATATATCAACAACTGTTGCAGTAGCCTCATGAATAAAATTATCAATCCGCGTCAACACGATCCAATGGTCCAGGTTAGCGATCCGCATGAAGAAATGTTTAGTCCAGATTAGCAATCCGCACGTGAAATAATGTCTAGGGCGGGAAGCAAAAACAAAGGGGGAAACCTAAAAAAATATTGAAAATTTCAATCGAACTTTACCAAAGTTCTCCGCTACTCAACCTCTCACACACTCACTCTCAGGTTCAATTAGGGCTAAAAGTTCAAGCTTACAGGCTTAATTAGGGTTCGAGTAGGGCAGGTTCGAGTTCAAGTTCAATTAGGTCTTCAATTGGGGTTCGTCTTGGGTTTCAGATTTCAGTTAGGGTTTCAATTTAATCTGCTGCTTCAAGTATCACTCAATGTATATTTCAATTTTTTATGATTTGATTGTTGTGTTGCGTAACGTACTGCTTTATTTGTTCCTAATTTACTGCTTTAAGGTATCACTCAATGAACGACGAGGAAAAAC
The DNA here is from genome assembly GCA_030737875.1 of Allium sativum. Lineage (NCBI taxonomy): Eukaryota > Viridiplantae > Streptophyta > Magnoliopsida > Asparagales > Amaryllidaceae > Allium > Allium sativum. The sequence goes on from CM060924.1 coordinate 385,748,570, forward strand.
TATGGGCAGAACTTCCTAAATTAAGTGAAGGGTACATCAGTGGAGTGAAACTTTTTATTCGAAGTACTTTTTCTAGATTTGCGGTAGGTGATGAAATTACATGCCCTTGCAAAAAGTGTCATAATCACAAGTGGCATTGTCAAGAAGTAGTCTACAACCATCTGATTTGGAATGGTCCATCTGAATTGTACATGAAATGGATTTGTGAAGTTTCTTGTTTAGATCCTGAAAGGAGCGATAATAATATGGATTGTGAAGCAGGAATAAATTTTGGAGATAATCTCGATGAGATATTGCAACGTACCTGTGGAAATATGCAGAATAATGAAGATGGATCTTCTGATGGGTCAAATGGAATAGATGTCGATGCTAAAAAATTTTGTCAACGTGTTAAAGAGGGAAAACAACCATTATATCCCGGGTGTAATAAATTTTCGCGATTAAGTATCATTGTCAGGCTTTATTCTTTAAAATGCCTATATAGAATCACTGAGTCCGCATTCAGCGATTTATTAGAGTTGATGAAAGAAGCTTTTCCAGAAGCCCACATCCATTTATCTTTCAATGCTACCAAAAATATCATTAAAGATTTAGGCCTCGATTATCAAAGAATACATGCATGTCCAAATGACTGCATGCTATATTGGGCAGAAAATGAAAAGGAAAATAACTGCAAAAGTTGTGGTTTTTCAGGGTGGGTTATACCGGAAGAGAAAGTGGGTATTGACAAAGATTCGGAGAAGCGGATTCACAAAGTACCAGCAAAAGTGATGCATTATTTTCCACTAAAACCAAGGTTGCAAAGGATGTTCATGTCGAAGGAATACGCAGAACTTGTGTTATGACATGCAGTGGGATGTAAAAACGATGGCAGACTTCGACATCCAGCTAATGGTGAGGAATGGAAGACTAAGGATGCCAATTATCCTCATTTTTCATCAAATAATAGAATATCGGGTTAAGAGTAACATCTGATGGATTCATTCCTTTTCGTACAATGACTACACAACACAGCACATGGCCGATCGTATTGGTAAATTACAACCTTCCACCTTGGTTATGCATGAAGATAGAAAATTTGATACTTTCAACCCTTGTCCTTGGTCCAGAGTCTCCTAACAATTACATTGATGTCTACATGCAGCCTCTTATTGCAGAATTGAAAGAATTAAAGGATCTTGGCATACAAACTTATGATGCCTTCACTGGTGATGATTTCACATTTTGTGCAAGCGTGTTATGGACGATCAACGACTTTCCGGGCTATGCAATGTTATCCAGCTGAAGCACGAAAGGTTATTTAGCTTGTCTCGAAAGCCATTTCGAGACTTCTTCAACATACTTGAAACATAGTAGAAAAATGTGCTACATGAATCATAGGAAATTTTTAGACCCAGGACATAAGTGGAGGTTTGATAAGAAAAGGTTCAATGGTGAAATTGAAATGGGAACACCTCCCGGTATTTTATTCGGGACTGACAACGAAGAATTGTTGGCTGGTTATGAAAATAATTTTGGGAAGAAAGAGGTGATCAAAAAGCATAAAAATGAATCTCCTTTTTAAAAAAGTCGATATTTTTTAATTTACCATATTGGAATCAAAATGTATGTCAACATAACCTTGATGTTATGCACATAGAGAAAAACATTTGTGATAACATACTTGATACTTTAATAAATATTGATGGGAAGTCGAAAGACCATTTAAATGCTCGGTATGATTTACAAGAGATAGGCATCAGGGAGGTCCTTCATCCGAATCTATCAACTGATGGGAATTACCTTGAGATGAGGGCTGCCATATTTGAAATGATGAACAAGGAGAAAGAACTATTTTGCTCGGTGTTGGAGAATGCTAAACTGTCTTATGGTTGTGCAGCTAATATCAGTCGATATGTAAACAAGAAAGAGAGGAATATTGCAGGGTATAAGAGCCACGATGCTCATTTTCTTCTTGTGACGGCAAGGAATCTCGCTCGGTCCGAACCAGTCGCTAAACCGATCCAGGCCGTTCGAAACGCCCTATCGTTCGAGAACACGACAAATCAGAACGCATACAGAAGAACATTTCACTATATATAACAAAAGTGCATCAGATTACAAGAATATACAGAGTATAAATGAATATTACACAGAAATATCAGAGATTTAAATTACATTTAAATACATAGCAGCGGAAAATAATACAATACACAACTAGAAGTAGATATACGGATACAAAGCTTTCCGGATATCGTTCCAGCTGTAAACCAGGATCCTGTGAATATAAATCTGCAAAACCAAAACTACTAGCTGCCCGTGTCAAAATAAGGGCACCCAGAGTTTAGGTTAAAACAATAAACTCCAGGTCAGTCATGTGACTGGTGTGAGAACTAAAACAGTTATTAATCTTTATTTTCAAAGTTAGGTAAATCAAGGGACCACGCCGTATAACACGGAACGGGTTTCCTCCCAAGAATACCAGTGCATAAAACAAACAGCGCAATGCTAAATAAAGAAAGATGAAGCTGTTATAAGACCCAGGTCCTATCACACAATGCAACGCAAGCCGGGGGATAGGGTTTTCCCTTATAACAGCCAAAGAATGCTTGATACGTTTAAAACAAATCATTTGATACCATAATAAGTGCATAGTGTATAAAACAACTTCAAATCATAAGTATCAATCATAGGCGGCATGAATGCCCCATACCACTATGTCGCCATATATAGGTTATACAATCAAAATCGCAAAGTCACGTATTTGGAAATTGGATTTCCGTCTATGAACCGAGGCTAGGGTCAAGATCCTCAACCGATTTGAGACGCTCTAGTCCGTGTCTCAGGACCCAGACACAGGTGGGCCCTTGGATCGTCAGGGCCGGTCCACCGATGTGGATTAAAATGCCTGAACACTACGTTTCCCCACCCTATGGGGTGTAAGTCTGGTCCGTCAGCCGACCAGAATGCATCGGCCGAAACCGATATAACCGAGGCGCCTCGCAACAGCAACAACCACATAAGTCAAACTCGTCAGGGCGTGTAAAACCACTGACGCCACTTCTAACTAGAAGGAAACGCATGCCCTCCCTGAGGTCCGTCTCCCGTTTTTGGTTCATACCTGGTGTGAAACACGCGAGGTATACGTTACACAAAGCTACGCCACAAAGGCCGTGCTTTGATCATCACCACAAGACTTTGCTTTTCAACAGAAGCCTTGATCATTTGCATCTTAGCAAGCCACACAGGCAAACCATCCTATGCAACCGATATCAGTCACACAGAATGAAATCCGATGTCAGACACACAGTCCATTTACAAGTCCGTTCTGGGTTTGAACGAAACCGGAGGCACCTAGTACCCCGCATATCCATCGATCTCCAAGCACGTCTGGACGATCACTAACTGTTTCCATCTTCTTGGGTGTACAGCCCAATCAAGATCATCAGTTATCACCCAAACGACGTGAAGACTTCCGGTCTTCGACCATCGTCTTCATCTTCGACTTATCGTCGTATCAGTTATTCAGAATGGGATAAACCCGGTCTTCCTGAATAACTCGCGTATATTTTATAAAAGTGTTACACAAACACAACATACGCCTCATTCCAATTCATTAGTCACTAACCGTAAATTAATCAAGAGAATAATTCCCCAAATATTAACCCCGAAGGCCGAAACCAACATCAGATCAACATTCAGAAAACCATTCTGCTTGGCTAACCGACAGTTAGTTTCTAAATTTCACATTCATAGGGAAAGGTTCCCATTAATTTTATCAAAGATAAATTCTTGAATTTATTCTTTAATCTATTTTTGAATATCAATTCAAACTAGTCGGGATTAGCGAACCTTACCGAAGTAATCATTTGTTTTAATTTCCCAATCCCAACCTATTCATCCCATGAAGTAAAACTGGTAATACTTCATATCTAACACCACAGTGTTATCGGTAAATTCAATTACCTTTCACGTTCAAATCTAATTAAAGATTTAACTATCGCCTGGAGCAAAACTGGTGATACTCCATTTTCGATCATTTCAATCTAATTAAAGATTCATTAAAACTCCACTTAGTTTTAATCTTTGACTGGGTTAAAGAATCAGTGTCATTTAAAACACGGTTCACGATAAACCCAAAGTCACATTCATTAATTATCGGGTTAAAAAACGAGTGTTATTTAAAACACTGTTCACGATAAACCCAAAAATCAATATCAATTCAATTCCAATTAAATATTATTTAATTGGTACACTTCATTAAATCTAAATAAAAAGATTTAATCTTTTCTCAACTGGGTTCAAGAACAGTGTTAGTGAAGACACCATTCACGACAAACCCAAATCACATTCATTAATTATCGGGTTAAAGAACAAGTGTTATTTAAAACACTGTTCACGATAAACCCAAAAATCAATATCAATTCAATTCCAATTAAATATTATTTAATTGGTACACTTCATTAAATCTAAATAAAAAGATTTAATCTTTTCTCAACTGGGTTCAAAAACAGTGTTAGTGAAGACACCATTCACGACAAACCCAAATCACATTCATTAATTATCGGGTTAAAGAACAAGTGTTATTTAAAACACTGTTCACGATAAACCCAAAAATCAATATCAATTCAATTCCAATTAAATATTATTTAATTGGTACACTTCATTAAATCTAAATAAAAAGATTTAATCTTTTCTCAACTGGGTTCAAGAACAGTGTTAGTGAAGACACCATTCACGACAAACCCAAATCCCATTTGATATTCAATATAAGGCTCTGAATAGAAAATATATCGGCTTATATTCAATATCGAATTCTACGACCAACAAATGTCGTATTGGAAATAACGATATAAATATATATCTTTCAAATTTCCATAACCACACCTGTATAATCACGAATTCCAACATCGAAATATTCCGAGGACAATTTCGATTCAAATCCACTCCAATGCAATCATTGGAAATTTTGGTTATTTTCAAAACCATTTCAGATTCAATTTATTTATTTAAAAATAAATAGAATTAGAATTCTAGTTCAAAACTAGTCCATTTCGATAAAAATCTATTTTTATCTTTTCAAATATGGAGTTTTTCATCCCAAATCTTCACAAATCATTTCTTATGATTTTACACAAATTATTACTATTTTTAATAATTTTATCAAGGCCTGTACAGTCGATTTCCATCAATGGCCATCGAACTGCACTTACAGCGACCTTTTTCAAATTTGATTTGGACATAATTCCAAATCCAACCGTTAGATTTCAAATTTCTAACATTCGCTAGAAAGCTCTTTTCGATACGAACCCAACGGTTCCTGTTTTAGGAGAATCCGACGGTCGGATCTCCCGTAACGTCCATTTGAAATCAATGGTCGAAATTCGCGAACTGCCGCGGCGCGGCGCGTTCTATTCAGGCCATTATATTATATATATATAATATATACTTCGTCGATTTCTATTTAAAACGAATTATATAAATAGTTTTAAAATTCGTTTCAAAATCTATTTCAACTTCCATCTCAATTCAAAGCAAAATTGAATTCTTCTTTATAAATTCGTTTTAAAATTCATTTCTATTCAATTCAAATTTCAATTCAATTTGAATTCATTTCAATTTGCTTTCAATTCATTTTGAATTCGTTTTCAATTCAATTCATTTCGAAATCGTTTTCAATTCAATTCATTTCGAAATCACTTTCAATTCAATTCACTTTGAATTCGTTTTCAATTCAATTCATTTCGAAATCACTTTCAATTCAATTCACTTTGAATTCGTTTTCAATTCAATTCATTTCGAAATCACTTTCAATTCAATTCACTTTGAATTCGTTTTCAATTCAATTCATTTCGAAATCACTTTCAATTCAATTCACTTTGAATTCGTTTTCAATTCAATTCATTTCGAAATCGTTTTCAATTCAATTCGTTTCGAAATCGTTTTCAATTCAATTCATTTCGAAATCGTTTTCAATTCAATTCGTTTCGAAATCGTTTTCAATTCAATTCATTTCGAAATCGTTTTCAATTCAATTCATTTCGAAATCGTTTTAAATTCAATTCATTTCGAAATCGATAAAATCGATATAAATATCGTTCACGTCAAAATGGCGTCAATCTAATCAACACGGCTTCATAAAGTTCTATTTTCAAATATTCTATTTCAAATATTTCTTTTTCAAATATTTCTATTTTAAAACTGGAATGAGGCCCAATCAATTACCATATAAAGTTAATTATATGGATTTTCATACAACACATGTATAATAGCCTTGAAAAATAATCAACCATCAACCAAAGTGCACTACACTGTATAAGCATCAAATATCGATATCCAACGCTTAAAACAGCCTGTCAATCAACCGATCGACATATTCAATCAATCAGGATGAGTGAACTTCAAATTTCATCCCAACACCCGTGTGGGGTTTCAAACAATCAAACACATATTTTATTTGTGCTGTTGGGCGATGTGTAAAATTTATCGACCCAATCAACGTCATTCAAATAGGTGTACATAAACAAACCGCCTGGTTTGTAAATGAATATTTATTTGTTCACATTCACGTTAAAAATTATATTTTTAACGATAACACATTTTATTTTAACATATGAATTTCTATTCAGTTCATTCGTTAAATAAAATGCTATTTTTATTTTTCTAACTTATTTTAGAAAATTTCGGCGGCATAACGGCACGATACTAGAAACGGGACAAGGCCTAGCCTTATCCCCGGTCTAGTGAAGGCCCACGCCATTCACATATCAATTTCCAATTCAACCAATCAATCAAATCCAAATCAAATAATCTAACCAACTACACAACCAAACAAACAAGTCCATGGTATGTGGACGGGTGTCGGGTGCTTCTAATAAGCACCGTCTGCATCCTAGTATATATATATAACTAGAAAAATAGAATTTGAGTGAGAAGTTCTCACCTATAGCTATCCTAGCTCCACGGCTCTCCATTGATAGAAATCTTCATTGCTATCGCATCTTCGTCATCTTCGTTGCCCGTAGTCACTATATATATAAAAATCGAATTTTTATTTCAAAGTTCAATATATAAAAATCGAATTTTTACTTCAAAGTTCAATATATAAAAATCGAATTTTTATTTTCGAAGTTCTATATATAAAAATTCTATTTTTACATCGTTATTCTATATATAAAGATCTTGCCTTTTCAACTATAAAGTTTTCGCCTTTATAAAAATAAACACTTCATTTCAACGTATATAAAATAAAAATCAGATTTTTATTTTGCTACATACACAAAGATGATATTTTTATATTGTCTATCCTATAAAGATTATATTTTTAATACTTTAAAAATATAAAAACCCCATTTTTAATATTTCTATATAGTAAAGACTATATTTTTAATACTTTAAAAATATAAAAATCATATTTTTATCACTTTAAAAATATAAAGATCATACCTTTTTTTATTTTAAATTCTTTTTAAAATCAGTTTTAATTTACTTTTAAAATCAGTTTTAATTTTTCCTAAAAAAATCAGTTTTAATTTATCTTTCACTTATATAAAATAAAAAAATAAAACAAATAAATTAAAAAACTACTTACAGGGCGGGGAAAGAACTGTCGACTGCGGTGGATTGCGAGGGGGGGGTGCGGCTGTCGATGGAGGAGGAGAGGGGGGGGGGGAAGAAGGAGGGGCGGCGCGGAGCAGGGGTTTCGAAGGGGGAAGGGCGATGTGGTGGCGGCGGCAGCTTAATTGGAAGAGGAGGGAGAATCGCGAGGGGGGGGGGGTGGTTCGGGTCTCAACAGAAGAGGAGCGAGAAGGGAGCGAGAGGAAGGAGGTGCGGCTATCACCTCACAGCGGCGGCGGCGGTGGCGCATGCCCCTAGGCGGCGGCTCCGCCTTTTTCTTCTTCTTTTTATTTTTTTTTATTTTATGCTGAATCGGGGGGGGGGCCTGAGTGTTTTAAGGAGGGGAGAGTTTATTTATTTATTTATTTATTTATTTTTATTATTTTATTTGCAAATAGTTGACCTTTACATACGACCTCGAAACGAGGTCCACCGCCTGTCGCCCCTAGCGTTCTACCCCCATTCCGAGCACAATGGGATATGTATCGTAGGCTGATTCGACTGTGTGAATCAGTTTTCTGTTAAATTTACATTTAAATCACTATATTGAATTTTAAACGTACATTTCAAATTACCGGGGCCTCATACGAATTCTAAAAATGGCAGAAAAATATTTTCTAGCTTCGTATTGACGATACGGTCCTAACAAAACTAGTTTCATCGAATTCTGAGACCGTCTGAAAAATGGCCATTTTCCAGTCGATTAAAATCAACTGAAATGGTCAAAACAAGTTTTCCTTTGCCACGCTCACATATTGATTCGAAAAATTATGAAATTTGGAATCTAGCAATAACTTAACACCACGGACCCAACAAAACTGGTTTCGTCGGAATCCGAGGTCGTTTGCAAAATTGCTATTTTTAAGGGCCTTATATATATAAAAATATATATAAACTCCTCAGCGACTATTTCTAATTTTAAACTGGACATATCTTATCATCTCTAAGATGAAATCTCAGTTTGTTAATTTCGTTACAAAGATATAGTTATACAGATTCAAATATTTCTTGTTTCGTTCAATTCTGACTTATAACGAATTCTGTATATTCATTTGAAATTAGAAATCGAATTTTCGAACTACCGCGCCATTTTCAATTCCTTTTATAATTATATATAATTATTTATATTCTAACGACGACGCGTATAATATATACGTTCGAATTCTATTCAAAATAAATTTCTCGTCGATTATATTTAAAATAATCTATTTTAAATATTCAAAATTCGCTATAATCGCCAAAATAAAAATTTTAAACTGGCCCAGATTTTACGGGTTGTTACAATCTCCCCCACTTAAAACTTTTCGTCCCCGAAAAGGAACAAAGTCGAAAGTGGTTTGATTATTCAACTCTACGCTCGATCTGACTTCCCTTCTCCAACTCTTTAGTTTCTGAGAATTTTCAAAACTTCAAAAATTTGGCTAACACCCTAAATTTTTGAAAAATTTCGCCATAACCTCCCCTGCACCGGGAGCATCGGGGAATTTCAAATAGCTTCCCCGGTCCTTCAGATCTCAAAAAGAAAAAGAAAAAGCCAAGCGGCTAGCCAATAGGCTCACAAAATCATCATCACCCAAACAAAACAGGAAATTATGTAGTAAACATGTACCTATTTGTCGGGCAAACAAATTTTATTCTCTGGCTCTAGCCTCCTTGCTATGACCTGTTCAATGATATACATGTATATGCAAGCAGATGCGACCAAATTTCAATATAATTCAATATTTGATCAAATTAGGCATATAGGTTCAAAATTAGCAAACAAATGAACAAACAACACAAACAAATGAATTTCAAACTCTAATCAACTAATTGATTGATGTTTGAAATTCATAATTTTGATACATATACAAAAATCATGTTTTTGATGCCAATTCACAACAATGTATTCTAGCTATATATAAGTTTTGGTTCTCACACCAGCCTAATGGAAATATATAGAAAATCACACCTTCGAAACACGAACATAAATGTTGATGATGCGATCGCTATCATCAATAATATCTCCGGGCGACTAGAGTGTGATGCTATATCTATCCAATATATTAAAACTTCGAATATACGTTCATGACGCGTATACGCGAAATCTATATATACTCGATTGTCCACATCCATATAAATAATCAAATACGAATAATTGATTTAAATTTTCAAAACAAAATTTGTTTTCACTTTAAAAATATACTCTTCACACTCGTTCTAGGATACTACTGATCCCATCTCTAACGAGTCATTCTAATTGGATATTACTAATCCAATATCTGATGAATTCTTTCGTATGTTTCTAATGTGCCTTGTTCTCTGAGCTTTGTAAACCAAAGCTCTGATACCAAATGTGACGGCAAGGAATCTCGCTCGGTCCGAACCAGTCGCTAAACCGATCCAGGCCGTTCGAAACGCCCTATCGTTCGAGAACACGACAAATCAGAACGCATACAGAAGAACATTTCACTATATATAACAACAGTGCATCAGATTACAAGAATATACAGAGTATAAATGAATATTACACAGAAATATCAGAGATTTAAATTACATTTAAATACATAGCAGCGGAAAATAATACAATACACAACTAGAAGTAGATATACGGATACAAAGCTTTCCGGATATCGTTCCAGCTGTAAACCAGGATCCTGTGAATATAAATCTGCAAAACCAAAACTACTAGCTGCCCGTGTCAAAATAAGGGCACCCAGAGTTTAGGTTAAAACAATAAACTCCAGGTCAGTCATGTGACTGGTGTGAGAACTAAAACAGTTATTAATCTTTATTTTCAAAGTTAGGTAAATCAAGGGACCACGCCGTATAACACGGAACGGGTTTCCTCCCAAGAATACCAGTGCATAAAACAAACAGCGCAATGCTAAATAAAGAAAGATGAAGCTGTTATAAGACCCAGGTCCTATCACACAATGCAACGCAAGCCGGGGGATAGGGTTTTCCCTTATAACAGCCAAAGAATGCTTGATACGTTTAAAACAAATCATTTGATACCATAATAAGTGCATAGTGTATAAAACAACTTCAAATCATAAGTATCAATCATAGGCGGCATGAATGCCCCATACCACTATGTCGCCATATATAGGTTATACAATCAAAATCGCAAAGTCACGTATTTGGAAATTGGATTTCCGTCTATGAACCGAGGCTAGGGTCAAGATCCTCAACCGATTTGAGACGCTCTAGTCCGTGTCTCAGGACCCAGACACAGGTGGGCCCTTGGATCGTCAGGGCCGGTCCACCGATGTGGATTAAAATGCCTGAACACTACGTTTCCCCACCCTATGGGGTGTAAGTCTGGTCCGTCAGCCGACCAGAATGCATCGGCCGAAACCGATATAACCGAGGCGCCTCGCAACAGCAACAACCACATAAGTCAAACTCGTCAGGGCGTGTAAAACCACTGACGCCACTTCTAACTAGAAGGAAACGCATGCCCTCCCTGAGGTCCGTCTCCCGTTTTTGGTTCATACCTGGTGTGAAACACGCGAGGTATACGTTACACAAAGCTACGCCACAAAGGCCGTGCTTTGATCATCACCACAAGACTTTGCTTTTCAACAGAAGCCTTGATCATTTGCATCTTAGCAAGCCACACAGGCAAACCATCCTATGCAACCGATATCAGTCACACAGAATGAAATCCGATGTCAGACACACAGTCCATTTACAAGTCCGTTCTGGGTTTGAACGAAACCGGAGGCACCTAGTACCCCGCATATCCATCGATCTCCAAGCACGTCTGGACGATCACTAACTGTTTCCATCTTCTTGGGTGTACAGCCCAATCAAGATCATCAGTTATCACCCAAACGACGTGAAGACTTCCGGTCTTCGACCATCGTCTTCATCTTCGACTTATCGTCGTATCAGTTATTCAGAATGGGATAAACCCGGTCTTCCTGAATAACTCGCGTATATTTTATAAAAGTGTTACACAAACACAACATACGCCTCATTCCAATTCATTAGTCACTAACCGTAAATTAATCAAGAGAATAATTCCCCAAATATTAACCCCGAAGGCCGAAACCAACATCAGATCAACATTCAGAAAACCATTCTGCTTGGCTAACCGACAGTTAGTTTCTAAATTTCACATTCATAGGGAAAGGTTCCCATTAATTTTATCAAAGATAAATTCTTGAATTTATTCTTTAATCTATTTTTGAATATCAATTCAAACTAGTCGGGATTAGCGAACCTTACCGAAGTAATCATTTGTTTTAATTTCCCAATCCCAACCTATTCATCCCATGAAGTAAAACTGGTAATACTTCATATCTAACACCACAGTGTTATCGGTAAATTCAATTACCTTTCACGTTCAAATCTAATTAAAGATTTAACTATCGCCTGGAGCAAAACTGGTGATACTCCATTTTCGATCATTTCAATCTAATTAAAGATTCATTAAAACTCCACTTAGTTTTAATCTTTGACTGGGTTAAAGAATCAGTGTCATTTAAAACACGGTTCACGATAAACCCAAAGTCACATTCATTAATTATCGGGTTAAAGAACGAGTGTTATTTAAAACACTGTTCACGATAAACCCAAAAATCAATATCAATTCAATTCCAATTAAATATTATTTAATTGGTACACTTCATTAAATCTAAATAAAAAGATTTAATCTTTTCTCAACTGGGTTCAAGAACAGTGTTAGTGAAGACACCATTCACGACAAACCCAAATCACATTCATTAATTATCGGGTTAAAGAACAAGTGTTATTTAAAACACTGTTCACGATAAACCCAAAAATCAATATCAATTCAATTCCAATTAAATATTATTTAATTGGTACACTTCATTAAATCTAAATAAAAAGATTTAATCTTTTCTCAACTGGGTTCAAAAACAGTGTTAGTGAAGACACCATTCACGACAAACCCAAATCACATTCATTAATTATCGGGTTAAAGAACAAGTGTTATTTAAAACACTGTTCACGATAAACCCAAAAATCAATATCAATTCAATTCCAATTAAATATTATTTAATTGGTACACTTCATTAAATCTAAATAAAAAGATTTAATCTTTTCTCAACTGGGTTCAAGAACAGTGTTAGTGAAGACACCATTCACGATAAACCCAAATCCCATTTGATATTCAATATAAGGCTCTGAATAGAAAATATATCGGCTTATATTCAATATCGAATTCTACGACCAACAAATGTCGTATTGGAAATAACGATATAAATATATATCTTTCAAATTTCCATAACCACACCTGTATAATCACGAATTCCAACATCGAAATATTCCGAGGACAATTTCGATTCAAATCCACTCCAATGCAATCATTGGAAATTTTGGTTATTTTCAAAACCATTTCAGATTCAATTTATTTATTTAAAAATAAATAGAATTAGAATTCTAGTTCAAAACTAGTCCATTTCGATAAAAATCTATTTTTATCTTTTCAAATATGGAGTTTTTCATCCCAAATCTTCACAAATCATTTCTTATGATTTTACACAAATTATTACTATTTTTAATAATTTTATCAAGGCCTGTACAGTCGATTTCCATCAATGGCCATCGAACTGCACTTACAGCGACCTTTTTCAAATTTGATTTGGACATAATTCCAAATCCAACCGTTAGATTTCAAATTTCTAACATTCGCTAGAAAGCTCTTTTCGATACGAACCCAACGGTTCCGGTTTTAGGAGAATCCGACGGTCGGATCTCCCGTAACGTCCATTTGAAATCAATGGTCGAAATTCGCGAACTGCCGCGGCGCGGCGCGTTCTATTCAGGCCATTATATTATATATATATAATATATACTTCGTCGATTTCTATTTAAAACGAATTATATAAATAGTTTTAAAATTCGTTTCAAAATCTATTTCAACTTCCATCTCAATTCAAAGCAAAATTGAATTCTTCTTTATAAATTCGTTTTAAAATTCATTTCTATTCAATTCAAATTTCAATTCAATTTGAATTCATTTCAATTTGCTTTCAATTCATTTTGAATTCGTTTTCAATTCAATTCATTTCGAAATCGTTTTCAATTCAATTCATTTCGAAATCACTTTCAATTCAATTCACTTTGAATTCGTTTTCAATTCAATTCATTTCGAAATCACTTTCAATTCAATTCACTTTGAATTCGTTTTCAATTCAATTCATTTCGAAATCACTTTCAATTCAATTCACTTTGAATTCGTTTTCAATTCAATTCATTTCGAAATCACTTTCAATTCAATTCACTTTGAATTCGTTTTCAATTCAATTCATTTCGAAATCGTTTTCAATTCAATTCGTTTCGAAATCGTTTTCAATTCAATTCATTTCGAAATCGTTTTCAATTCAATTCGTTTCGAAATCGTTTTCAATTCAATTCATTTCGAAATCGTTTTCAATTCAATTCATTTCGAAATCGTTTTAAATTCAATTCATTTCGAAATCGATAAAATCGATATAAATATCGTTCACGTCAAAATGGCGTCAATCTAATCAACACGGCTTCATAAAGTTCTATTTTCAAATATTCTATTTCAAATATTTCTTTTTCAAATATTTCTATTTTAAAACTGGAATGAGGCCCAATCAATTACCATATAAAGTTAATTATATGGATTTTCATACAACACATGTATAATAGCCTTGAAAAATAATCAACCATCAACCAAAGTGCACTACACTGTATAAGCATCAAATATCGATATCCAACGCTTAAAACAGCCTGTCAATCAACCGATCGACATATTCAATCAATCAGGATGAGTGAACTTCAAATTTCATCCCAACACCCGTGTGGGGTTTCAAACAATCAAACACATATTTTATTTGTGCTGTTGGGCGATGTGTAAAATTTATCGACCCAATCAACGTCATTCAAATAGGTGTACATAAACAAACCGTCTGGTTTGTAAATGAATATTTATTTATTCACATTCACGTTAAAAATTATATTTTTAACGATAACACATTTTATTTTAACATATGAATTTCTATTCAGTTCATTCGTTAAATAAAATGCTATTTTTATTTTTCTAACTTATTTTAGAAAATTTCGGCGGCATAACGGCACGATACTAGAAACGGGACAAGGCCTAGCCTTATCCCCGGTCTAGTGAAGGCCCACGCCATTCACATATCAATTTCCAATTCAACCAATCAATCAAATCCAAATCAAATAATCTAACCAACTACACAACCAAACAAACAAGTCCATGGTATGTGGACGGGTGTCGGGTGCTTCTAATAAGCACCGTCTGCATCCTAGTATATATATATAACTAGAAAAATAGAATTTGAGTGAGAAGTTCTCACCTATAGCTATCCTAGCTCCACGGCTCTCCATTGATAGAAATCTTCATTGCTATCGCATCTTCGTCATCTTCGTTGCCCGTAGTCACTATATATATAAAAATCGAATTTTTATTTCAAAGTTCAATATATAAAAATCGAATTTTTACTTCAAAGTTCAATATATAAAAATCGAATTTTTATTTTCGAAGTTCTATATATAAAAATTCTATTTTTACATCGTTATTCTATATATAAAGATCTTGCCTTTTCAACTATAAAGTTTTCGCCTTTATAAAAATAAACACTTCATTTCAACGTATATAAAATAAAAATCAGATTTTTATTTTGCTACATACACAAAGATGATATTTTTATATTGTCTATCCTATAAAGATTATATTTTTAATACTTTAAAAATATAAAAACCCCATTTTTAATATTTCTATATAGTAAAGACTATATTTTTAATACTTTAAAAATATAAAAATCATATTTTTATCACTTTAAAAATATAAAGATCATACCTTTTTTTATTTTAAATTCTTTTTAAAATCAGTTTTAATTTACTTTTAAAATCAGTTTTAATTTTTCCTAAAAAAATCAGTTTTAATTTATCTTTCACTTATATAAAATAAAAAAATAAAACAAATAAATTAAAAAACTACTTACAGGGCGGGGAAAGAACTGTCGACTGCGGTGGATTGCGAGGGGGGGGGGTGCGGCTGTCGATGGAGGAGGAGAGGGGGGGGAAGAAGGAGGGGCGGCGCGGAGCAGGGGTTTCGAAGGGGGAAGGGCGATGTGGTGGCGGCGGCAGCTTAATTGGAAGAGGAGGGAGAATCGCGAGGGGGGGGGGGGGGGTGGTTCGGGTCTCAACAGAAGAGGAGCGAGAAGGGAGCGAGAGGAAGGAGGTGCGGCTATCACCTCACAGCGGCGGCGGCGGTGGCGCATGCCCCTAGGCGGCGGCTCCGCCTTTTTCTTCTTTTTTTTTTTTATTTTTTTTTATTTTATGCTGAATCGGGGGGGGGGCCTGAGTGTTTTAAGGAGGGGAGAGTTTATTTATTTATTTATTTATTTATTTTTATTATTTTATTTGCAAATAGTTGACCTTTACATACGACCTCGAAACGAGGTCCACCGCCTGTCGCCCCTAGCGTTCTACCCCCATTCCGAGCACAATGGGATATGTATCGTAGGCTGATTCGACTGTGTGAATCAGTTTTCTGTTAAATTTACATTTAAATCACTATATTGAATTTTAAACGTACATTTCAAATTACCGGGGCCTCATACGAATTCTAAAAATGGCAGAAAAATATTTTCTAGCTTCGTATTGACGATACGGTCCTAACAAAACTAGTTTCATCGAATTCTGAGACCGTCTGAAAAATGGCCATTTTCCAGTCGATTAAAATCAACTGAAATGGTCAAAACACGTTTTCCTTTGCCACGCTCACATATTGATTCGAAAAATTATGAAATTTGGAATCTAGCAATAACTTAACACCACGGACCCAACAAAACTGGTTTCGTCGGAATCCGAGGTCGTTTGCAAAATTGCTATTTTTAAGGGCCTTATATATATAAAAATATATATAAACTCCTCAGCGACTATTTCTAATTTTAAACTGGACATATCTTATCATCTCTAAGATGAAATCTCAGTTTGTTAATTTCGTTACAAAGATATAGTTATACAGATTCAAATATTTCTTGTTTCGTTCAATTCTGACTTATAACGAATTCTGTATATTCATTTGAAATTAGAAATCGAATTTTCGAACTACCGCGCCATTTTCAATTCCTTTTATAATTATATATAATTATTTATATTCTAACGACGACGCGTATAATATATACGTTCGAATTCTATTCAAAATAAATTTCTCGTCGATTATATTTAAAATAATCTATTTTAAATATTCAAAATTCGCTATAATCGCCAAAATAAAAATTTTAAACTGGCCCAGATTTTACGGGTTGTTACACTTCTCCACTATTTACTGCATTTTGCCGTGAAGAAATCTGTAAAACCTGAAGTTGCAATACCTATGACAAGATTAGGTGCATTTCTAAGAAGTGTTTGGAGTAAAAGTATCGATTTGGCTGATCTCAAGAGGCTACAAAAGGAAATTGTGGAAATTCTTTGTCAATTTGAGATGATATTCCCAAATGCTTTCTTCGATACAATGGTGCACTTGCTAGTTTATTTATGCAAGGAACTTGAATATGGTGGACCTACACATGTTCGTTGTTTGTTTCCTGTTGAGCGTTATCTTTGTAAACTGAAATCATATGTTTGCAACAAAAGTAAACCCGAGGCGTCCATTGCTGAAGGTTATGTAGCAGAGGAATGTTTGATATTTTGTTCAAGGTTCTTAGGTGGCGATGGAGCAGAAAAATGCAATTTGAAACATGTCCACAAAATCTAGAATATCCTATTGGCACAAGAAGAAACAAAGATGGAAAAACTATTCATCTTAAAAATTCTCAATTGAAGGAATGTCACCGTTACATTCTATTCAATTGTGGTAACAAGGAAATAGAGAGTTTAATTAGGTAAGTATTTTTATTTTAGTAAGCATTGAAGTATTATCCCTATCTTTATGAATCCTTTATTACTTATTTTCTTCCTTTTTTCATAGTAAATAATGTTTTCCTTTTTGAACCTGGTAGATGGAATTTTATGCAATTAAAGTTTACAATGGTTTATTTAATCAGAAAAGTGGACAAGTTCGGTTAACATCAGTAATAATATTCTTCGCATAGCTTGTGAAATGATGTCAACTATTAAAAAAAACTATTTTTGATGTCATCCTTTTGCCAGCAAAATCAGTTCTTTTAAACAATATACAAACATGTTATTGATTCTAGCCTCACGTAGTGTTAGTTGTATATTCCAAGTTTCAGCACTTTCAGGTATTTCAGGCATGATTTGTAGTTAAGCTATGTTCTCATTCATACAAAATTGTTTTTGGTATGGTCATTTTCAGCTTTAGTAATAGATCCAGCCAAATTTGTTTCTATCTTTTATTAACCTGGTCTTTATTCTAGGGAACATCGAGCATTAATTGATGGTCATGCATCATCAAAACAATATAAAAGAGAGAGAGCACACAGTGAAGAATTTTGGAAGTGGTTAAAGGAAGAGGTTGGGAGAAAGGAGGACATTTCAAAAGAAGTACAACTGCTTGCAATGGGGCCTCTTCCAACAGCTAAGCGGTTTACTGGATATGTTATCAATGGATACAGATTTTATACAAGGTTCAGAGATGCCAAATGTACAACACAAAACAGTGGTGTATTTTTGACAGCCTTGACTACTAGCTTTGCAATTCGAAAGATCAAAATCCATTGGTTGGTGAAGTTAATTACTATGGATCAATTGAAGAAATATTAGAACAAGATTATTGGGGAGAATTTAGTGTGGTTTTATTTAAGTGTCGCTGGTACCAAGAAGAGAAAGATTTATATGGGCTGACTCATGTCAATTTTAATCGATTGTGCCAGAAATCTAATCCTTATGTTATGGCTTTACAGGTAAAATAGGTGTTTTATATAGCAGATCCAATTGATAAGATGTGCCACAATGTTATCAAGAAATTGCCAAAAGACTGGTGTGAATTTGAAAGAGAATATGAAAATGAAGATTTGAATGATATCCAGCCTGCTTATGGAATGGGAAATCAAGATTTTGATGTTCATTGGTGTAGAGATGATGTCCCAATAAGACGAATCCGCCTTCCACCTAGCAAAGTGAAAAACATGGCTTCTTAATTTCATGTTTCTGTAGTCCAAGGCCCTTACAAATTGTGCAAATCGGAGATCGTATACAGGCACACACTACTGGTATGTATTTTTGCTTATTTTTATGGTTGGCTGGTGGTATGCTTCAGAATTCTTACAATTTCCGCTTGCTGAAGCATCAGTCTAATTCTTACAATTATGTAGTTCAATGCTGGTATGTAACTGACCATGTACAAGGCTGATGCTTCAGTAATGAACTATAGAATTTTAAGAATTTTCTCTTCAATCAGTAATGATCGTGTCAGTTCGTAATTGATGCAATGGTTGAGTTTGTACTTGAAAGAGTCGTGGAATGTCTAAATTTTTAGTGCCTTAGGCATTCTGTTGAATTCCTTAATATCGTAAATGCTTTGAACAAGCTGATTCATTGCATCAATTTGCAACTCATCCATAGATTGTGAAATGCAATTTTGTGCTGAAAAGCAACTCTGGCCATAGTTTGTGCTGAAATGTCTTTGTGTTGAAGTGCAAGTCAGTTATACTATGGCCATAGTTTGTGCTGAAATGCAACTGAGGCATGCATATCTTCCATTTTGTGTTGCAATATAAACAAGGAATTGCATCAGTTTGTAGCCGAGGCATGCATGACTTTGGTTATGCTGAAATGCATTAGTTGTACTAAAGGCTTTTGCTGAAATGCATGACTTTTGAAACTGCTTTATTTTGCAGGTGAAGGAAGCAGTAGGGAGGTACTGAATGCACTGGAGGCTCGGACTTTATTAATTTGAAACTGTTTTAGTTGGATGTAAACATGAATTTAGTACCGGCTGTGTTTGTAAGTACTCTGTAAAACTGAATTTATTGGCTATTTTTTGTTATTCTGTAGTTGACTAACTAGTATTTGTGTTATTGGTTATTAATTTGAAATGAAAAGTTGTTTATTAATTTCAGTATGTGATGGTAATTGCTGTTATGTTGCAGTATGTTATATAATGATGCAATAGCTATGATATAATGTTGCAGTATGCAGTGTTAAATGTTGTCGCAGCTATGATATAGTGTTGCCATAAATTTACATAAATGTGGGCCCCACAACAGGATTCCGTGAACCCGGCTACAGAATTTAGGGGCGCAACTGGATTCCGTGATCCCAGGATTCAGAATTTAGTGGGACCCACATTTATGTAAATTTAGTGCCTGTAGCAGCAACTGTAGCAATGTTACCTTAGGATAGAAAAGTCGTTGCCTTTGACTCTAAAGCAACGCGACAAAAGGCAACCCCAAAAAAGTGTTGCCAGAGATCCTTTTTGGCCTATACAAACATTATTTTGCACTTCCTGCATCACTTCTCTGGGTTGCCGTATGCAATCTATGGCGTAGTGTTTTCACTAATAGATGTCAAATAAAATATATAATTACGATTAATGTAATTAAACATAACTCAATTAATATATCAATTAATTGAACAACCAATGTAGAATCTACTAAATTTACCAATTATTACGAGTAAATTGTTACCAGTTGCACGTTAATTAAGTTCAACAACTAAATTTACGCTAGTTATAAATATAATTATTTCTATAATTTAAACCAATTTACAGTTACTTAATAAATTCAGTTTACATTCTATTCCTTTTGAACTCATCTACTGTGACAAAATTTCTTTCATAAATAAATCTTGCGATTTACATTACATTTTCTATCACGACTCGAGTACATATCCATAAGCTAAATCTACGATTACACAAGTACATGGCCTTGACCTATATATACACCTATGTATATTTATTAATGCTATTTGAATTTAATATTAAATTTAAATCTCTCTTTTTTCTATACATTGTGCCAAGCCCATGGCCCAAAACAGCCTGATCCACGCATACCTAAACTAACCTAACACACATCCACCCCCTCATATCTTCCATCAAGCATCAAGAAGCCCAGCACAACAAAAAAAAAAGTTAAACCCAAAGCGAGCAAACGAATACACCCAACTAACACCCTGTGCACTCCCCCATGACATGCACATTGCCTCCGACCAGTAGATGATCACTGCGCCTCTACCCGCAAGTCTGGTCACCATCGCGAACTCCCATGACCCGAAAACCCTTCCTCCTAAAAATCACTACCCAGCACCATAAAACCCAAAAAAAACTCCAGTTTGCCACCATAAATCGACCTCCCAGGCCAACCTCGATCACCTGATGGCCTGTCGCAACAATGCATCGAAGCCCATCCTCATTCGCACCTTCGTACCAAAAATCCTTGCACTCGATCAACTCCACAACCCATTTGACGCGATTAAAACCCCAAACTCAAAACACTGCCCAAATCCCTAAAACGAGCTCCTACGACCAAATCACACAATGGAAAAATTCATTGATATTTTTTCCATGATCCCTGGTGTCTCACGCTTCTCTAGCACCAACCCCACGTCCTACGATCACCGCCGACATCGGAAATTGCCCAACCTTAACACTAAAAATCATGAAATTGCTACTGAAATACACTATTTGCAAGTACAAACACACTTGTATGCCTGACTTTCAAAATTAAGATGATCGAAAAATTTGAGTTTTTAAACTATTTACTATATGCTACAGATATCTGCACGTATGAAACTTTATTCAAGTTGAAGTTATTTTAGAATGCACTCCAGATATATACGAACAACTTTCATGTATAACTTAAGTCCAAATACTCACTCGAATTTAAGTTATAGTTTTTTAAAGTAACAGGGGATGAATAAAACTTAAGCCATGTTAATCATTCAAGTTGTTTAAATGTTGAAAGTGCATCCATTTCTACAAAAAGTTCAATGTTTGGTTCATCTGTGATGTAACACATCATAAACAAGTAGATGCATATATATAAATTGCATCATACAGTATAATAATCAAGGGGTACATTTAAAAGGAAATAAAAGTGAGGTTTACTCACCATTTTATGTTCTCCGTCTTTAGGTTTTTGCTTAAGGTTTTCTTCATTTTTTCTCTGAAGCTTGAGTTCTAATGAGACTCGTGTGAATTAATTAGTAAGGTTTGGGTTAATATTTATAGAAGAAAATAAGTGTAAAATATTATATAGCATTAAGTTATTGTAGGGAAAATAGAGAACGGATGGATTGTTAGAGGTTGTTTTTCATTTGATTTGAATGAAGTTGCTTAGAGTATTAGTTGTTTTATTCTTTCCAGATTTGCTTACTATGGCCAGAAATTTTGAAGTATATATTTAAGTACAATCCCATGTACTAATGGTTTTTAAAAGCTTTAGTAATCCATATGTAAATTTCATTAAACCTACTTGAATTTATCTGAAAGTTTCAAGTCATCAACTCTCCGCCGAAAGGACCCAACAACGTAGTATGCCTACCTACCTACTTTGTGGTGAGCTCATGCAAGCCCAATCCACTCGCTCTTAGGAACAGCATAAACCTTATAGTTCGTTTCCCTGTTTCATCCTGATGAGAAGAACCATATCCAATCATTTTATAAATAAATATGAGGTTATCAATCTCCACTGGTGTATCGCGGTCAACAGCAGTTATCACATTCGAGTGATTTTTGAAATTAAGCATTCGTTCACCTATTCAAATTCTAACATCCAGCAGACATCATAACATCCATCTCATCAAGCACTACAGCTAGACATCTGACTTAGAGCATGTTTGAAGATCGATTAAGGTCGCATACATAAGTGCCTTGATTATATAGTTTAATTATTTATCAACAACGAAAAGAAAAAGCCAGAATTGAACTTGACTCCCTGCCATCTAGATCATGAGATAACTATCAATGGTTTATATTCAATGCCACTTTCATTCATTACAAACGGTGACTGCTTCTACTATACCACAAAAGCTTGCTTCTCACGTATTGTTGTAGCTGGTTGTACCTAACTTACCCCTCAATCAGATAACAAGGGAGGCTGCATCATTTATTTCATACTCATTCACCTTATGGAATAGGCCATATTATCCCAATCTATTTTCCTGATCATTGGGTTTTCTCGTCATTAGTATTCAGTTCGGAATTTTCCTTTTAGTATGCACATGTAAATCCTCTCTGGGGTTTTGACTAGTTTTGTGTAAAATGATAATTTCAGTTTCTTCTTTTTGTCATTTCAGTTCTTCAAAGCCATCATTCACTTTTGATTTTTATTAAATTTGGTGATACAAAATCGCAAACAGGTGGGGAAAAATATGCAAAATGGAAATTAAATATTTTTTAATATGGATATACATAAATTTGGATTTCATTTGCATGAGATGGCAAAAAAATAAATGTAGGATTATTTTCATCTATCTCTGCTAAGGAAAGAAACCGGTGATTTACTTGCAATGTTTGCGCCAATTGTTACCTCATAATTACCTTCATTATTTATTGCCATATCTTGGTAATTTGATTGATGACTCATATATTTCACTGGCTATATATTGGGGTTGACTTGTTGATAATCTCATCCATGCATTCAGCTAGAGATCCCCAAATAGTGTCTTTTTCTTGCTAATCTTAATTCAGGGTTTTAATTATGTAAACTTTTAGCTTGTAATCTCTTGTATCTTTCTCTTATACAGAATCAAATCTCTCTCCTTTGGACTGGACTTACACTATCTTCTTGATCATAATGGAACCAATATAAATATTATGTGTCTCTTTTCTTCTTTACAGTTACTTACTATTTGTTTGGAGTAATAGAATAATTGATGTTAGATTCATTAATGTTGAACTGGCAAATCTAGATCTTGTTTTTTTTTCTGCATCTGTGAAACATTTTTTGCATAACATATTGGTATCAGAACAAGGCAATTTGTTTAGATTGCACATCAATGGTTTCAAGAAAGAGAGGCAAATTTGATGGTAATTATTCTACTACTATTTTGGGGTGAAAGAAAAACATTGGTAGAGGAGATTATGTCGAGAGAGAAGAGCGTTCCAGTCTTAGAATTTTAACATGACAAAAGTTTAGTGTGTTAAAAGAACATTGGATTTGAGAACTTTTTATCATATTTCGAACAGGGGTCTTCATGTTGATGATGCTCGAGGGATCCAAGATGATCAGGAAAGAAGGTCAGGTCAAGTAATAAGCGGGTGTCGAGTTATGAAATCCACAGAGATAATAAAAAGATCTTTATGATATTACAAACTTTTTTTAGACTGTTGGTTTTTGCGTGGTGAATCTCATGTCGAAGATGCATCTTTTGCAGGTGGTGAGTGAAGTTTGTAATAGTTTTGATTGTGTTAAGTGACAGGAGAGAGATTTGTTGTATGTATAGAGATTTAGATTAGCCTTTTTTGTTGTCAATTGGCTTTAGTTTTTGGCTATGCATTTCGATTAGTAATTTAGAGGACTTGTTGGCCTTAGTGGTATTGATATTACTTTGGAATCTACTTCATTTGTATTTTGGATATTTGCAACATTTGCTGACGGACGGGGACGTAGTCTGATCTTGTTATCAAGGTATGGTGAGAGGTAGCTTTGCTTTAACCCATTAGGTAAATATTTAGCTTTTCTCACTATGAGATTTTGGCTAGAGGTTAAATTCGTTTTTGAAGAGTTTTAATGTTGGGGAGAAAATTCGACTCGAGATGGGATATTGGAGATATGTGATTTTGCATCAAGGTGGAGTTTTGAATTTGGTTATACAAATCACAAATAATTGGAAACAAATATGCAAAATGGAAATTAAATACTTTTAATATGGATATGCATAATTTATTGATTGCATTTGCATGTGATGACAAAGAAATAAATATAGGATTATTTTCTTCCAACTTTGCTTTGGAAAGGAATTAGTGATTTACTTGCTATATTTGCGGCGTTTGTTACCTCATAATTTACCTCCATTATTTATTACCATATCTTGGTATTTTGATTAATGACTCATATTATTTCACTGTCTATATATTGGAGTTTACTTCATTGTATACTCATCCTGGCATTTAGCTAGAGATCCCCAAATAGAGTGTCTCTTCTTGTTATTCCTAATTCAGGGGTTTGGTTATGCAAACTCTTATCTTGTACTCTCTTGTATCTTTCTCTTATTTTAAATAAGATTTCTCCCCTTTGGACTATACATACACTATCTTTTGATGATAGTGGAACCCGTATAAATATTCTGAGTCTCTTTTCTTTTTTTATTTACTATTTGGAGTAATAGAATAATTGATGTTAGATTCATTGATGTTCAATTGGAAAATCAAGATCTGTTATTGTTCTTATGCATCTGTTTAGTCTTTTTTACACAATAGATTGGTATCAGAGTAAGGCAATTTGTTTAGATGGTGCATCAATGGCTTCAAGAAAGAGAGATAAATTTGCTGGTAATTATTCTACTACTTTTTTGGGGATAAAGAAAGACCTTGGTGGAGGAGATTATGTTGAGAGAAGAGCGTTCCAATCTTGGAATTTTGACGTGGTAAAGTTTAGTGTGTTAAAGGTAACATTGGATTTGAGAACTTTCGATCATATTTGTGATATGGGTCTTCATGTTGATGATGCTCGAGGGATCGAAAATGATCAGGATAGGAGCTCAGGTTAAGTGATAGATGGGTGTTGAGTTGTAAAATCCACAAAGATAAGATTAAGATCTTTGTGGTATTACAAACTTTTTTAGACCGTTGGTTTTTGCGTGGTGCATCTCTTGTGGAAGATGCATCTTTTGCAGGCGGTGAGGTGAAGTTTGTAATGGTTTTAATTGTGTTAAGTGACAAGAGAGATATTTGTTGTATGTATAGAGATTTGGATTAGCCATTTTTTTGTCAATTGGCTTTAGTTTCTGGCTTTGCATTTCGATTAGTAATTAAGATGATTTGTTAGTCTTAGTGGTATTGAGATTACTTTGGAATCTACCTTATTTAGATTTTGGATATTTACTACATTTGTTGACGGGCGGGGACGTAGTCTGAACTTGTTAATAAGGTGTGGTGGGAGATAGCTTTGTTTGAACCCATTAGGTAAATATTTAGTTTTCCCACTATGAGATTTTGGCTTAAGGCGAAGTTCTTCTTTGAGGAGTTTTAATGTTGGAAAGAAAATTTGACTCGGGTTGGGTTGTTGGAGATATGTGAATTTGCATCAAGATGGAGTGTTAAACTTGGTGATACAAAATAACAAATAAGTGGAAACAAATATGCAAAATGAAAAGTAAATATTTTTAATATGAATATGCATAAATTATTGATTGCATTTGAATGAGGTGACAATAAAATAGATGTAGGATTATCTTCTTCCATCTTTGCTAAGGAAAGAAATTAGTGATTTACTTCTATGTTTGCACCGTTTGTTACCTCAAAATTTACATCCATTATTTATTACCATATCTTGGTAATTTGATTGATGACTCACATATATTTCACTGGATATATATATTAGGGTTGACTTCATTGTATACTCATCTTGGCATTCAACCAGAGATCCTCGAATAGGGTGTCTCTTCTTGTTATCTGGGTTTTGGTTACTAAACTCTTATCTTGTAATCTCTTGTATTTTTCTCTTATACAAAATAAAATCTCTCTTCTTTAGACTGGACGTACACTATCTTCTTGATGATTGTGAAACTAATATAAATATTATGTGTCTCTTTTCTTCTTTATAGTTATTTACTATTTATTAGGCGTAATAGAATAATTGATGTTAGGTTCATTGATGTTCAATTAGAAAATCTAGATCTGTTATTGATCTTCCGCATCTGTGCAACCTTTTTTGCAAAATAGATTGGTATCAGAACAAGGCAATTTGTTTAGATTGTGCATCAATGACTTTAAGAAAGAGAGGCAAATTTGCTGGTAATTATTCTACTACTATTTTGGGGGAAAAGAAAGACTTGAGGAGATTAGGTTGCGAGATAAGAGCGTTCCGGTCTTGGAATTTTGACGTGGTAAAAGTTTAGTGTATTAAAGGGAACATTAGATTTGAGAATTTTGATCATATTTCAGACAGGGGTCTTCATGTTGATGATGCTTGAGGGATCCAAGATGACTAGGACAGAATCTCAGGTCAAATGATAGACGGGTGTCGAATTGTAAAATCCACAAAGATAAGATGAAGATCTTTGTGGTATTACAAACTTTTTTTAGACCGATGGTTTTTGCGTAGTGCATCTCATGTGAAATATGCATCTTTTGCAGGCGGTGGGTGAAGATTGTAATTGTTTTGATTGTGTTAAGTGGTAGGAGAGAGATGTGTTGTATGTACAGAGATTTGAATTAGCTTTTTTTGTTGTCAATTAGCTTTAGTTTCTGGCTCTGCATTTCGATTAGTAATTGAGAGGATTTGTTGGCCTTAGTGGTATTGAGATTACTTGAAATCTACCTTATTTGGTTTTTGGATATTTGCAACATTTGTTGATGGGCAGGGACATAGTCTGAGTTTACAACTATAAATTTCAAAGATATTTAAACGAGGAATTTTGAGCTGGGAAGGTTGGCGAACGGAGACTGAGTTTGCAACTATAAACGTGGTATATGAGCAGATTATTAGAAATGTGATTTTTATTTAATTGATTTATAACTATTTAATTTTAGTTGTGTTATATAAGTTAAATAATTGCAAATAACAGAATACAAATTGTGAAATTCTGTTAAGATAAACAATTTTAAATAATTAAAATATTAAATTTTAATATTACTCAAACTATATTCAAACAAACTTCAAATATACAGCACTTCGATATAACTTAAACGCAAAAATACATCTCAAACAGACCTCATTTCCCCAAGTTATTAATTTTAGAAAATTACAAAAGTGTAAATTTTATTAGTTTTTCAACATACTGTAGGGTTGGGAATAAGAATATGTTTGTTGCCGCATCAAATGTGTCACCAACAGAAATAAGCCACTTAAATATTGCAAACACTACCTAAGTTCCCAATTTTAGTTGCCATTCGTCACCAGATAATTTCACACTTCCATTTTTGATTTGCAACATTCCATATTTTATTCCATTCCCATTTGACTTGCTGAAAGAAAATGGGTCATTGACGTCCAATGCATCTTATGCATCAGAAGTGTTCGAGCAATATTCCAGCAATGGCTCGATCTACTCCCCCTTCCTCCTCCATTTGTACATCTCTCCTTCACCTCCCTCTTTCCTACTCCAAACTAACAAATGTTATTTAACTTATATCAATCCTCAATAATATTCAGTAATTTTTACACCACCATCTTTGAAAAAAATTACATCATATTTTTTTTTCTGATATTTTTTTAGAAAAACAATGGAAAACTAAAGAGCTTTACATCGTTGGTCTGCCAATATTATGAGGATTATGCTTAAGTGTGCCATAGAAGCATATTTTTCCTATAACAAAAAGGGTATGCTCAAAGTTATAGAAGAAAAGTTCCATTGAGTTGAAGATGACATTAGGGTAATGAACCGATATGACCAAAAAATCGACTTACATACGAGAATCTTCTAATAGATTGGATTAATTACAAAAGCACATGCAATGAAACTAGTGCTGGTTAGGATACTCATAGGCAAACTTTTATATGAAGTGAAGAGTCATCGTGCAAAGATATTTTTCATTAACGCAAAAAAAATGTTATATTGTATTAATTCACTTTTCGTATTTGTAGGAATTTATATTAAAAAATATAGAAAACGCCACTTAACAATTTGGCCAAATGCAGGTACGAATGCAACTAGATATATGCTTTCTTTTATGCAAGAACTAATATAACAAAATACCCAACCCTCTGTATAGACCCAGTTTTAAAGAACTTGAGTGGGCGTTTGATTTATTTTATATTTTAAGTTTGGATATTGCATCATTAACTATAAAAGATGGGAAGGGTTGAGAGATGGCGTAGAGGACAGAGC
The DNA here is from genome assembly GCA_030737875.1 of Allium sativum. Classification (NCBI taxonomy): domain Eukaryota; kingdom Viridiplantae; phylum Streptophyta; class Magnoliopsida; order Asparagales; family Amaryllidaceae; genus Allium; species Allium sativum. Next base: position 385,777,013 of record CM060924.1, read on the forward strand.
AAAGATGGAAGGAGCAAGTAGGATATGAAGGAATGATGGATAAATGAATTGGTTGTCATTCTTCAATTGTGTTTTAAAACACGGGAACTAACAAAAAAATTATTTTATGTTTTTTATGTTAACTTATTATTTTAAAACAGGCATTTCTTGCGATAGTGAGCTTTTCTATATACAAAAACTCAAAACAAAAATAGATAAACCAAATGCACCCTAAACTTTTAAGTGGTTTTCAATGATCTAGATAAAATGCAAGAAACTCACAATCCAAATTTGAATTCGTCAACAGGTCATCTGTTGTATCAAATTCTAATACAACAAGCTCTGATGCAATAAGGTTTATTCTTTGATAAATCTTATGGTACACGTATTAGTACCAGAAAACGTTGTGTAGATGCTAATGATAAACTATATGACATCATTGGCCTAATGTACAAAGAAACTATTAAAAAAAATTCATACGAATTTAGATGGTCCTATTATATATTAGCTCAGGTTCAACAAAATAGGGACGCTCGTATTCAATGTCTTGCACAAGGTGGAAGCACAATTTTGATGAATCGATTACAATTACTATGCAATGGAAGAAGTCATATTAGTTTAATTCTTCTCCTGACGACTTAGCAATAAAATGTTGGGTGACGATAGTTGCGGACAACGACATGCAAAATGAATACCACAGTTATCTGATAAACTAGAGTAAGGACAGCCAATATGATGGTTACTGTAATAGTATTTTTATTATATTATATATACGTTCTATTATTGTACTTGATAAGATAGTCTAATTAGTTTACATATATTTCAATTTATATATTGTTATTTCATTTTAATAAAACATATATTACATGATGAAATAAATAATTATTTACTTATAAATCGATTATATTCAGAATTGCAAATTTGAAATTAAACTGACTCGCTCAAAAGGCATGTTAATAGTTGCATATGCTTACCTCGTTCAACAACCTTTTCGGCTTAAATGACTGCTTTTGTTTGTCGCAAATGCACTTCTACCAACTGGAATGGAAAATAATCCATTTGCCACTTCTTTTCTAACTAAAACTACCATTAAAATTTTCATCTTTACTATCTTTAGGCTTTGTTTGTTTAAAAAATGAAGCTTGAGTGTTGAGTGCTAAAAGTTAAACAAATGATATAATATTTGATTCTTTGCTGAATAGAAAATAGATATATAAAATAAGTATTAGTTTGACAAAATTATCCTTACTTTAAATTGCAAAATTTACCACTACGTTTGTTCGCAATTTACTTATTCTAAGTACTTATCATGCATACATATGAAATGTCTACTAAAAGTAATTGAAAACATAAACTCTTCTTGACAAATAACAATTATAATAAAAAGGAAATTAATGGACATTGTCAAATTCATTACATATATTCACGGTAAAAGCTTGCGATTGGGATAAAAACACTTTAGTATGACTTGATGGAGCTTGTAGTGGTCCTCGATTATCAAAAGCATTATTCGTTTCTTAAGAAGTATTTGTTCTATAATCTCATTTTCGACTTATAGAAATAACTTATTATCAAGTGAAACACGAAGCAATAAATTATGTTCCACTATACATGTAATCCATATTTTTTTGAACTGAAAACTTGCAAGGAGACATTTTAACTAGTATGGAAAATCATTTTTAAATACACCAAAACTTCTTTTGATGATGTTTCTTAGCTGAGCATGTGCACGATTGAATGTTTTTTGTGTGGTGCTAAGGGCACCCCAATTTCCTCTTCCTATTACCACAACAAAAAACTACCACAAAAATTACCCTTCCGCTCTTCCTAATACCTCATATTAAAAAAAGGGGATACCACCATTTATGTATATTTCTCCTTTTCAGCTTCAATTCGTCTGTTCTTTCTCTTTCGAAAACCCTAAACTGCCTGCTTTTTGTTTTCGACGTGTTCATCGATATTTTTCTTCATTGAATTCTACGCAAATACAAGAATGAGTGGATGCAAATAAAAAAATTGTGAAAAAATATCGAATTTAACCAAAAAAAAAATGGAGATGAATTTTTGAAGCCGTGGAAAGCAGCGGCAGTGAAGGAACAAATGAATTAGATTTTTAGATTAGGGTTAGATACGTGATTATTTCAACAATCAATAGTTGAGTGAGAGATTAAAAGGAGATTAATGTGGTATTAGGTAGCATAGAAAATTTAATGTATTTTATTTATTTAATTGTGGTACTGGAAAGAGGAAATTGGGGTGCCCTTAGCACCGCACTCTTTTTTTATTTGTTGCACTATTGTTTATGTGCTTTTTAACCAATAATGAATGTTGCGATAATAAGTGAGAAATACTGTAGCATTTGTATATGCTGCATATGAGAGGTAGTACGTATCTATTCAAAAATAGGTAGTATGTTAGATTATAGGATAGGAAACTATAACAATTAAATATACTTACATAAAGGAGACATAAGGAAATTGTTCGAGGGATTACGAATAGTTTCGTTAAGGAAACTTGAATCATGTGTTATTCCATTCTTTTGTTACATATACAGATTTCATATCTAAATCACATATTACCCTGACACTTTAATAACAATTTCTATGTCATCAGCATGTGGATGCAATCTAATAAGATTTTTTTTAATTTGTGTAACGGCCCAACTTTCGATGACCTCAGAAGTCGTATCATTATTAAAGAATAAGAAATAAATAGAAGACAGAACTTAACAATAATACAGAATCTCACAATCATAGCAGAATAATATATATATATATATAATAACCCTCGGAAATACAAAACTATATATGTACTTACATACATCATTAGAGTACATTACATACGCAACACAATAGAATAAACTCTAAATATCTAACATTAAAGCCTCCTGCTCCAAGCTCCTCCAATGTACCTGTAAAAGCCTGAACTACTTGACTGCCTGTACAAATTTGGGCACCCAAGAGTTTAGGGAAAACATAGAAAAATAAACTCTGGGTCAGTAATGGAACTGACGTGAGAAAATGATTCAAAAACAGCTTGAGAAAATCAAGAGTATCTCATAAGACCACACCGCACATAAACATGGAATGAGTTTTTCCCTTATGAGAACCAATACATTTTGTATATTGAAATCAGATATTATTATAGTGTTTAGGGTTTCCAAAATAAATCAGAATCTAGCGAAATGCTTGCATCTCACATTTCACCACATAGTTTACAAACAAAACTGCATGGCGCTTATGGATAATGAATTTGCAACTATGACAAGGTATGAAACCACCTTCCGATAGTGTATCTCAAGAGACGAATACGCTGGGTTCAACAAGGAACATCTTGCAAACCGACCACACATGACTAGCCACTCATTCCGCTTGAGTATACTGAATGTATTATCACTAACGGTTGGGAACATACCACCGTTTCCTAAGCATACAACAGCGATATAATAAAGTGAATTTTTCTCTACATCATGTGATAATAAACCCTGATGGGAGCGACCCTCATAGCAATGCTACCTTCCCAATTTTTGTCATTTCCAGGTTGTGAAGCTTGGGCCACACTTACCTTTAGCCATATCACATCTTCATTTACTTTGAACGCCACATCATCAAACTCTTCAAAACACTTATTGATTTCCCTAAAAATATCATGGGTATTAAGCTAAGGGAAACAAATTTCTCCGCCACCAAACGTAAATATATTTGAAGAGATCAACGTACATGATCCGTTAGGCATACTCTGTAAGACATTCATCCATATAAGTTGTCCTGGGACTAGACAAACCGAAGACACTATCCTATAAATCCATCTTAGGCAATTTCTACCAAGGATTAATAGAAGTGCCCATGCATAAACTTCGTCTTCAATACAATCTTACTCACAACGTATAAATTGGATCAAAGTGGAATTTAGATTCCGGAATTTTCAAATTGACAATCGATGAGACTCTAGAAATATTGAACAATAGACAAGAGTGGTATTCATTCCCTAACCATTATTGAACGGATTTCCTTTCCTTGTCACGAATATCTAAGAGTAAAGGTCCATATTTGATAGTCGGTTATTTAACAATCAAAACATATAATAAAATAAACAGATTTATCACTATAAGAAAAAGTAGAATAGACATCATAGATTTAACATCGTCTTAAATTCAGCCGACGTCAAAATATATTTTTAACATCGCTCAATTTAAAAGTGATGTTGTTGGTTTCTCAGACATTGATTTATTGAAAGACAGATGTCTTAAATACACTTTTAAAAAATTGAACTTATAGGCCATACCAAAAATCTTTGCTATTACATCACTTACTAAAATAGCTGTTGTCTATTACATCACTTGTTAAATGTATTATTGTTAATGATTGATAATTAGTAAATTATAGTTAATATTTATTAATTATATTTTATAGTTAATATTTATTTAGTAATTATAGTTAATATTTATTAATTATATTATAACTAGTAAATTATAATTAATATTTATTAATTTTATTTTATAGTCAATATTTTTTTAGTAATTATAGTTAATATTTATTAATTATAGTTAGTATTTATTAATTATATTATAATTAGTAAATTATAGTCAATATTTTTTGGTAATTATAGTTAATATTTATTAAATATAGTCAGTATTTATTAGTTATATCATAGTCAGTAAATTATAGTTAATATTTTTAGTAATTATAGTTAATATTTATTAATTATAGTTAATATTATAATTAGTAAATTATAGTTAATATTTTTTAGTAATTATAATTAATATTTATTAATTATAGTCAATATTTTTTATAGTGAAATTATGTATTATTCTTGAGATGGATTGTACCCAAAAAACTTAATGGTAGACGTCCCGGACAGTATATCTTGTTTCTTAGCAAAATACAAATTAGAAAAAATCTTACATTAATAAATTAATTGAAATGTGCTTTAACATCAATTTTTATGCATCATTTACAAGCTTCATGCATGATGTTAAAGCTCTCATGATTTTCATCCCACAATCCGCTTCCATCCCGTCCACACGCTTCCAAGCATCTCCATCTAGCCATCCATTCTCACGATCAATGTGCATAACAACTAGCCAACCTACTTCTTCCACTGTAATGACCCGCATTGGCAGAGGTATTATAATTAATTTATTTAATTATATAAATAGTGATATAGTGAACTAAATGGTCGTGGAATTAAATAATGGTGAATATTTAATTAAAATAATAAATTAATTAATATATTTAATTCTGAAATAAACAGAATTGGCTGAAATGACGATATGGTGTGAACCAGATCATCTGTGATATTTAATTCAGCTTGGAATTTCATTTGAATAATGAATATATTTTATAAACGAAAATTGAACGTATAGTTTGTAATATAATTATAAACGAGCTTGAAATGGCGTTGCAAGTTCGTTATTTGGCGATTCAAACTTCAACTGAATGTACACGATTCGTTTTAAGCTGGATTTCTGTGAAACAAGAAACGTGTGGAGCTGGTAGAGTATATCTTTCTAGTGGAAGAGGAAAACCGAGATTTCGTCATGTAGATTTTGGTTTATGTCCAAAACAAATTTTAGAAAAGTCGTTGTGGAATTCCTTTATAATTTATAAAGGAATTATTTATATTTTAAAAAGGAAATTCAATATAAATTGAATATCGGGTTGACCCAGATTTGAAATATCAAGTTATAAATCCCAGTAGAGTTGTATGGTATTCCACTGTGAGTATATACGATAATATAAATTTATTTATATTTAATTTAATTATACTTAAATATATTTATATATTTAGATGGGTCATTCAGAGCTGCAAAAATAAGCCACTTTTGCAAACGAAGACGGAATTCAACAAAACTAATTTTGTTGGATCCACAATGTCAAATAGATGTTAGATTTCCAGTTTCGTGATTTTTAGAGTCAGTATGTAGCCGTACGGGATTTTAATGTGAAGAACAGTCAGTATTTTGACCTTTAAAAATACGCTGTGTGAGCAAACGGAGTTGGAATTCGACGAAACAAGTTTCGTTGGGACCGTAATGTCGAACTCTAGCTACATGTCCAGTTTTGTGATTTTTAGGGATCGTACGTGATCGTACGGATTTTTAGAAGACAAAATCAATGAATAATTGATAAAATAAAATATCCTAAAATTATCTTAAAAATATCTAGATATTTTATTTCCCTTATATATACCCCATTAACTTTTCCTAAACCCTAAACTCATTTTTCTAGGGTAAAAATTTTGCGCCGCAACCAGGAAGTAAAACACACAGTAGGAAATCCTCTTTGAAAATAAAAAACAAATGCTAATAAAATTCTACAAATTCCAATACATATACGTTTGGATTGCTGGAGTGTTCCTCTACGTTCTGCTATATATATCGTGGAGTTCGATGATGGTTTCTGGGATCGATTTTTCCAGCGTTCGACTAGGGTTTAAATCCTTGAGAGCCTCGAGTTTCGATGGTGGAAATGGTCTGTGTATTCAGGCTCGCGACATCAATTCGCATCTGTGGGCAAAGACTGAGAGGATTCGATGGTTTTTAGCGTCGATCCCTGGGGTGAACAGCGTGACGTCGGAGGGGGTAAAGGGGGTTCGAGCTCCCTGAAATTGTTATGATTGTAAAGAGTATTTGAAGAGAAGGACTATGGTGATATTTGTTTATGGTTTAAGTGAGAAGGTGAAAGTGAAAAGAGGGGTCGTGGTTCGGTAATGGTGGAGCAAACAGGGACGAGACGAGTTGTGCATCGTTTGGGGAAGAAGTGTCCACGCGGGTGGGGTTTTGAAGTGGTAATGGGTCGATCAAACTAAGTAAAGCCCAAGCGAAATTTATTAAGCCTTATTTTAATTTAATAATTGTATAAGTTGTAAATTCCATATCTCGGTCATAATGTATCAGAATCTCGAACGGTTGGATCCATTAGGATCGTATGGAAGGAAGCAACACAATGAGACTGACCGGGAGTGAATCCGAGCTCGTTAAAATTTATTGCAAAATAAATTGTCCATCTGAATCAACGACAATTATCGTTATTAACGATGATAGTCCAAAGTGTGTAAATCTCACTAACTCTGAACAGTTTAAAATTTCATGTTGTATTTTTAGAACTGTTAAATGTTGGTTGATTGACTGTGTGTTGACTGTTTGATTGAACTGCTAGTCAGTTAGTTGAATTTCTATATTGATTTTGTTTAACAGAATATATCATATAGTGATGTTGATTTTATTGTGTAACATCTGTGGATGCAGGGAAACAGGTTGGAGGAATCCGACTGGATTCCTCAACAGTTATTTTATTGTTCTTCATATATTGTGATATATGATGTGATATATAATCTGTTGTCGATTATATGTGTTTGGACGATACTGATCATCGTGATTTGATATGTTGAATACCATAACATACCAAAATGTTAATAAGGGAATATTTTCAAAGTGATATTTGAAAATAAAATATTTATAAATAAGAAATATTTATAAATTAGAATATTTATAAACAGGAGATATTTAGAAAAAGGGGAAACGTTATAAAAAGGAAACCGTTATAAGAAGGAAATCATTTTTTAAAAGTGGAGAACCATTACTAAAAGTAAATCTTTAAAAATGAATAAACGTTGTAAAAAGGGAAATCTTTATAAAGCAAATAAAGGAGTTAAATCGAATATGGTATTCGAAAGGAGTTAAATCGAATATGGTATTCAAAAGGAGTTAAATCGAATATGGTATTCGAAAGTTAGTAAATCGAATTAGTTATTCGAAAGGGGTTAGTCGAGTCGAGTTAGTTGAATAGAGTTAATCGAATATTTGTTATTTGAATTAGAGTTAAACCAGTTAGAGTTAAACCAGTTAGAGTTAATCAGTTAGAGTAAATCGAACTAGAGTTATTCAAATGGAGTTATCAAATCTTAGTGATTTGAATATAAAGTAAAAGGAGTTTATCGAATATAGTTTATTCGAATAGAATCAAATGAGTTAATCGAATATAGTTTATTCGAATAGAATCAAATGAGTTAATCGAATATAGTTTATTCTAATAGAGTTAGAGGAGTTAATCGAATATAGTTTATTCGAATAGAGTTAGAGGAGTTAATCGAATATAGTTTATTTGAATAGAGTTAGAGGAGTTAATCGAATATAGTTTATTCGAATAGAGTTAGAGGAGTTAATCGAATATAGTTATTCGAATAGAGTTAAAGGAGTTAATCGAATATAGTTTATTCGAATAGAAAGTAAAAGGAGTTAATCGAATATAGTTTATTTGAATAGAATCAATTGAGTTAATCAAATATAGTTTATTCGAATAGAATCAATTGAGTTAATCGAATATAGTTTATTCGAATAGAGTTAAAGGAGTTATCGAATATAGTTTATCCGAAAGGAGTTAAGTGAAATGAGTAAATCAATAGCATTAGTCAAATAGCGTTAATCCAATAGAGTTAATCCAATAACGTTAGTCCAATAGAGTTAATTGATAAAGGTTAATCGAATAGAGTAAATTGAATATAGTTATCGAATATACCTTATTCGAAGGAAAGAATTATCGAATAAGAGATGATTCGAAGGAGGGTTAAGTAAGGAAGTTACTTAAAGAAATATAAAGTGAACTTTGCCTATTTCAAAGATAGAAATGTTGTTCAGTTAAGGTCTGAGAGGTAGTTCTACCCCAACTTGATTGACTTCATTTTTAACTAAGGAATGGTTAAGGTTCGATAGTAAATGATGGTTAAGTGAATTTAGTAATTAAAGGAAATGGTTTGAGTTGGCATCGCGATGGTTTGTTTAAACATCTGTCTAAGTCCAATGAAGAAGCTTTGGAAATGTTTTCCAAATAAGAAACCAGAAATGTTTTCTAATAAAGAAAACAAGAAATGGAAATGTTTTCCATTGTTAATAACGTATATTTTTCAAATTTAGAAAATAAGAAATATTGAATATAGGGAAACAGGAGATAAGTAAATTAATGAAATAAAGAGATAAATGTTGAATGATGTTTGATCGATATAAATCTCCATTTGGAAATAATATCATTGTTTGCACACCTATTTTTCTTCGATAGTTAAATCACAGACTGTCGAAGTTTTTGACCATTTTAACGTTGTTAATATGGAGAGACAGTTTGGATTATTATCCAAAGAACCACTCTGTATTGGCCTAAGCGTTGCAAATCATATATGCCACAGGAAACTGAAGACGGAGTTATGCAAGGGCTATCCTGTTTACAGAATAGTGCCTTCGGTTCATCCTGTTCCTGGATGACTTGTATGGACGAATGTCTGACAGAATATTTCCAGACGATCACGTATATTGATTTCTCCAACCGTACCAAGAGTGGAAGCGGAGAAGGAAACTTTTTTTAGCTAACACATAATGTATGGTTGAGGACGTCAATGTAACACCCCGTGTATTCTATAACAGTAAGATTCACAAATTAAAGTATAATTAATTTCAAATCAAAGAATTAAGGGAAACGGGATACGCCATTGCTTTCGTCTCGGAATTCTGCTTGAGATAGAGTCCGAGTTTGCGTAAAACGGATATCGTATGAAGAAGATATGGACGGACGAAGTTGGGCGAAAAACCAGAAAACGGGTCAGAATGCACTGGCGCACTTGGGAAGTGCGCCAGAACAAAAATGAACTGGCGCACTTGGGAAGTGCGCCAGTGCATTTTTGGCCTGGCGCACCTGCCAAGTGCGCCCAGGTCAGAATGACCTGCTGGTCAGGTCTTGGCTGGCCTGACCAGGGCCTGGTCGATTTTCTGAGCCTTGCCTTGTCACTAGGGCTAGGTGTCAGCTCCGGATTGGCCTCTCCTTCAAACGAATGGCTATTATTGAATCAAGCTCCATCGATGGTCTAAAACAACTTGCAAACATTATAAAAAGGACCTAAGACTTAGCCTAAATCATACTATTTAATTTTAGCCTCAGGCCGCCGCCATTAAACCTAGAGCTCTGAATTAAAAATACAAAGAAAAAAATTATAGAAGAAGGAGGATGATTCTTGAAGGCTACAACTAGAAGCCACAACAACTACGACGCCTTAACAACGAATTTGGGACTATTTTATTTGAGCTATTTGCTTCATAATTGTAAGTTCTATGTTACTTTTTAGGCAAAAACGCTAAAACAATATGGACATGCGATGAATTGAAACTGAATTTATGTACTATTGCTAATCCATTGTTTATATTATTTATCGTTGAATTATAATTTGGGGATATTGCTATGGCAACGTTGCAGGTTAAACTTGTCATGATTTTTATGTTGTTATGAATCATTTGGGCTTGATTGTTTGGCAAGTTGGACTAATTCATGTCCATGGAATCGCTATGAAATCTTTATGTTGATTAAACCATGCCTATGGTGCTAATTAAACCATGGCTATGACTATTGATGGAATTATGCCTATGATGTTAATATACCCATCATGATTAATGAAAAATTGGGTATTGCTAGGTTACGATGAAAAATTGGGATCATTATGTTTATAATGTTAATCGAAAATCATTATGTTGAAAACACTAAATTGGAATCATTATGTCTATAATGTTATTTGAGAATCATTATGTTAAAATATTAAATTAGAACCATTATGTTTATAATATTAGTTGAGAATCATTATGAATGCCAAATTGGAATCATTATGTCTATAATGTTAGTTGAGGATCATTATGTTAAAAATGCTAAGTTAGAACCATTATGTTTATAATATTAGATGAGAATCATTATGATAAATTGGAATTATTATGTCTATGAGAATTATTATGTAAAAATGCTAAATTGGAATCCACTATGCCTATTAGGATTACTATGCCTTTAATGTTTCATGTTTATAATAAAGTTATTATGATGCCGCAATGATTATTATGCCTATGATGCAAAGTTGAAGTCATCATGTTAAATTAAGTTGGAATCATTACTATGCCAAGTTATCATCATACTAGCATTGCAACTATGTGATATGTTATAGCCTGTTTATTATGCAAGAAATGTTGTAACTGTCACATATGCCTATCACATGTTTGGTGTTATTCCCCTTTTATCTCTTGAATTTTTTATACTTGTGAACGAAGTACGTTTATATACGTTGGGGATACGATTGGGTAGAATAGGCAAAACTTGAATTAATTATAAGCATAAACTATGAAGTTTGGCATAAGTAGAACATGAAATATGGCACGAAAAACTTGACTTGAACATGCCATAACTTGACTTTAAACATGCCTTAGTTGGGCACGAAGTTGACATATGAACATGATAGCAAAATCTGATAAGAACATGGGCATGACTTTAGAAAACAAGAAAGTGGCCAACTCGAGGTTGGGTTGAGTTTGTAGTGTAAATCTGCCCGGAACCACCCTGCAAATCCAGTTGCTACAAACAATAGGATCCAATGTGGGTAGTTGGTCACATCGCACTTGGGACCCGAGGTTGGGTTGAGTTCGTAGCGTAAACCTGCCCGGAACCGCCCGGCAAATCCAGTGGCTACGAACAACAGGATCCAATGTGAGTGGTTCGGTGCATTAACGAATCAACTGATGCCAATTAGGGTTAAGTCATGAACATGAAAAGACAACTTAACCAACTTGAACATGATTTGTAGGTGTAACACCCCGTATGTTAAATAACTTGTTATAACATAAATCAGAGCAGAATTAAATTTAATATTCTGAATCAGGGGAAACGGGCTGTGCCATTGCGTTCGTCTCGGAAAAATACGCGAAATAGGGTCCGAGTTTTCGTAAATCGGAGTCCGTATGACCAAGTTATGGCCCGTCAAAGTTTCACGAAAAATCAAAAACAAAAACTGCTCATGTTTTGAGGCCCGGGATGAGTTTTGGGCTGTTTTTTTGGGCCCTAAATGGTTCCTACACTTGACTTCTTCCCCAAGACATGCTTTAAAGGCTAGGATTGGTTCTAGGGTATATCCTATGGTCCTAAAACATCTAACTAATCTATATATACACCCTAATACCCCCCTTATCCTTACCAAAAATAGATCTAAGGCCATTATGCCACCACTTAGAAAATTGGAGAGCCTCCACTAAAAATCCTAAGAGGATTTGCAAGCTAATCTACATCTTCTTCTACTTAATCATTGGGATTTGCTTCATTTAACTTGCTAATCTTGTTTTGGTGAGCTTCTATCCCCTTAATAATCAATTATTGAATTGATTATGATAAGATGTGATAAAGTATGGCTATGTTTGTGGATCCATATATTTATGCAAGCTTGATGTAGTGAATATTATGTGTTTTGCAAGTTATATGCCTTATGTCATGCAAGTTTCATAATATGTAATCATGATATTTTTATGCAAGTTGTTTCATGATGTTTATGATGCAAAACACTAAGTGAATATGGATCCATTATGCAAACATGTTATGCAAGTATGTGAGTACTTATGCAAATCATGTATATGCTTATATGCATGTTTAACATCTTATGCAAGTATATGAATGTTTATGCAAGTTATGTGTATGTTGAAATGCAAGTTTAACATAATATGCAAGCTATGCAAGTATATGAATGTTTATGCAAGTTATGTGTATGTTGAAATGCAAGTTTAACATAATATGCAAGCTATGCAAGTATATGAATGTTTATGCAAGTTATGTGTATGTTGAAATGCAAGTTTAACATAATATGCAAGCTATGCAAGTATATGAATGTTTATGCAAGTTATGTATATGTTGAAATGCAAGTTTAACATAATATGCAAGCCTATGCAAGTATGTGAATGTTTATGCAAGTTATGTATATGTTGAAATGCAAGTTTAACATAATATGCAAGCCTATGCAAGTATGTGAATGTTTATGCAAGTTATGTATATGTTGAAATGCAAGTTTAACATAATATGCAAGCTTATGCAAGTATATGAATGTTTATGCAAGTTATGTATATGTTGAAATGCAAGTTTAACATAATATGCAAGCTATGCAAGTATATGAATGTTTATGCAAGTTATGTATATGTTGAAATGCAAGTTTAACATAATATGCAAGCTTATGCAAGTATATGAATGTTTATGCAAGTTATGTATATGTTGAAATGCAAGTTTAACATAATATGCAAGCTTATGCAAGTATATGAATGTTTATGCAAGTTATGTATATGTTGAAATGCAAGTTTAACATAATATGCAAGCCTATGCAAGTATGTGAATGTTTATGCAAGTTATGCATATGTTGAAATGCAAGTTTAACATAATATGCAAGCCTATGCAAGTATGTGAATGTTTATGCAAGTTATGTATATGTTGAAATGCAAGTTTAACATAATATGCAAGCCTATGCAAGTATGTGAATGTTTATGCAAGTTATGTATATGTTGAAATGCAAGTTTAACATGATATGCAAGCTTATGCAAGTATATGAATGCTTATGCAAGTATGTGAGTGCTTATGCAAGTTAAGTATATGCTAAAATGCAAGTTCTACATGTTATGCAAATCACATGTTTGATGATATGTAAGTTCATATGCAACATGTTATGTAAGACACATGTTTGATAATATGCAAGTTTGGGTTAAATGTAGTTGGGTTAATATATGCTCATATATGCAAGTTGACATCCTCTTAACCCATGACAAAGTTGTATGCTAAACCCATGATATTTGTAATGATCTTCCCCTTATTTATGTCATGAAATGAGAACGATTTACGTGGGGAACGATGGGGTTGGTAAATATGTTAATAAAAATATGATTGGGTATGATTAAGCATACAATAAAAAAATAAATTACCATAAGTGGGAATTTACCTATTAAGTTAGGTCTACCCCATGGGAATTTACCTATTGAGTTAGGTCTACCCATGTTATGGAAAATTTGATATTAATTAAGGATAATTAATATGGGGGTGATTAATTAGGATTAATTAATCAACTAAGACACGAGGTTGGACCCTTTTGTAGCGGAAGTCTGCCCGGAACCGACCGGCCATCCAGCGGCTACAAATGATTGGCCCAATGTGAGAGGTCTTAGTCATAAATTAAATACATGATTAAAGTAAAGACACGAGGTTAGGGCCTTTTTATGACAGAAGTCTGCCCGGAACCAACCGGCATATCCAGCAGTCATAAAAGACGGTCTAATGTGGGAGGTCTTTATGAGGTCATGATCTTAATTAATGAATTAAGAAACACTTAACCATATTAGCATGTAGTGGGACATGAGGGGTTAAGTGGGTGCCTTGGGGTGGCATGATGAGACTAGTGGGTTGCCTTGGGTGGCAATAGAAAAATACGATTAGAATACTTAACCAAGGTGGAACATGTAATTAAACATGATAAAAGGGTTAAGTAAGTGCCATGGGTGGCATGTGGGAATACGATTAGAATACTTAACCAAGGTGGAACATGTAATTAAACATGATTAAGGGGTTAAGTAAGTGCCATGGGTGGCATGTGGGAATCTAGTGAGTGCCCTAAGTGGCAATTGAAATATGATTAAAGGACTTAGCCAAGATTTATAACATGTAAGGGGACATGGTTAAAGGGTTAAGTGGGATGCACTAGATTAAACGACAAGCTTAAGTAGTAGCTTGTGGGGGCCCATTTCAACCAATATCCCAACGTATCTTTGTAGGCTCGACTCTTGTCGGGTGACGGGACACGCATATTGGGCTTGACTGTAAGAGGCCAAAACGGGTTAGCGGTGGCAACGCGGGATCAACGGGTTTCATATGCGTGTGTGGACCCGGGCTGGTTGGTAAGTCGTTGTTGCATCGGGTAGATATAAAGCCGTGCACAGTGATATTATATGGTAGCCACTTTGGGGAATGATACACCCCCTTTTGTGGGACCAGCACGGGTATCTATGGTAGGGAGCCGATCGCTTGGGGGTAGTGGGTACACCTAGTAAAAATAGGGGCAGACGGCACCTGTGCAGGGGTACAAGAAACTACCGGGTGAAAAATTACTAAGTACACTTAGTGGGATCAACCTTTAAGTAGGAATTACTCTTGGTGGGTAGAACTGGTGTGGTGCAGTTAGTAATTATCCTTGGGTGGGTAGATGCGTCTTTACGGTTATCTTAGTTCGTCCTGTGTTCGTGGGCAACTTAGTGTAGTCATTATCCCCAAAGATACCATACCGAGTTCATATCATACCCTAATTACTTTAATAATTGTATTATTAAGGAGATAGGGTTCACTCAGGCTTATGTCTGACCCCCGTTGTTTTTATCTTTTTCCTTCAGGTCCTCAGGTTGGGCCTAGTGCTAGTGGACTTTGATCAGTTTGCTTTATCTATCTCTTGGAGCTTGGACCGTAGATGTAGAGCTCAGCTTATCTTATCTTTTCTGTTATGGCTATTTGTTATGAGTAGTGGGATTATGTACTTATTTTATTCAGGATGGATATTTTGTACTTGACTCTTGTTATGGTTTTATGATGTAACCAAACATGTTTTACTTTCCGCTGCTATGAGATGATGTTTTAAAATTTTCAAGTATTACATTATATCTGTCTTGTTGTAATTTTACTGTTCTATACTCACTAAAAATACTCCACCGATGCTATGGCATTCCCTTAGTGAGTGACTATAGCGGGTGTGGGGTGTTACACGTGGTATCAGAGCTTAAGGTTACCGGAACAGATAAAATTTTTAGAAAAACTATTTTCTAAGAATATTTTTGGAAAGGAGTATTTTCAAAAACATGTCTTTTAAGAGAAATTTTTTTGAAAGGAAAGCATAATCCCCAATAGCCATATCTATATCTTTCGAATTCTCCATTTTGAATCTCTTCCTTTCTCTCGTTTTGAGTTTCCCCTCCGCGTATAGATGATCTTTCTAAGATAGATAAGGATGGAAAACCACTTCAAGGGACTTAGACGTTAGTCGGATTAGAAGTTGGTTCAAGAAGGAGGAGGACTGGAAGGTATCTATTGGATAAACGATGGGAGGAAGGCTCAAATAGTTGTTTGGTTAATGAAAGATGAAACCTCATTGGTGGGAGGTTACGAGTGGAGAATAGGGAAGAAGAACGCAAGTGGTTATCCTTTTAAGAGGAATAGGACACCTTATTAGGATTGTTCAAAGAAGCAAGGGCAAGGTATGGAATCTTCTGGAGGGTAGTTGTATTCCCTCATGACTAGGGTACCAGATGGGGATATGACCGTCTAGGTTGGAATTTGGATTTCTTTATCATCCGATTCAAGCTCTATTTGATTCTGATATATTGAGTTCGTTTATCCCACCATTGTTAGTTGAGTCACTGCACTTAGACACCAGTTTGGTAGATGATCCCTTAGTTGTTTCAAACCCAGTTGGGGCTCCATGATATGTTTGGGTTTGAAAGTTTCTATACTTAGCGTTGAGTTTAGATGTGATGCTTGTTGGGCTTCACGGGCTATGGATTAATTTTGGGCATGGACTGGTTATCCAGTAGGAGTGTTGTTCTTCATTTTCAAGGGAGAGTTGTTAGGCATATGGGCCGCCTAAGTAACACTCTTGAGATCTCTTGTAATCCCATAGAATCTGTTATACTAAGGTATCTAGAATCGCTTGACACGTTGGTCTAGAGTCTGCGATCTGTTAGAGTGGTCCAGGAATACCCGGATGTGTTTGAGGAGGTGAAGGGCTTACCTCCGAAGCGGGAGATTGACTTCCGAATATATCTGGTGGATAATGCTAAACCAGTATCTTGGCCAGTGTGCCACATGGCTCCTAGTGGGAGGAGGGAACTCCATAAGTAAGTAGGCGATTTGCTTAAAAAGGGGTCCATAAGACGAAGTATATCGGAGTGGGGCGCTCCAGTAGTTTTGTTATGAAGGCGGATGGGTCCCTCAGACTTTGTGTAGGCTAAAGAGAACTAAAGAAACTCACAAAGAAGAATAGACACCCATTGCCAAGGATTGATGATCTCTTTGATCGGTTGGCTGGCGCCTCAGTATTTTTGTAGTAAGACTTAGCCACGGGATTTCATCAGTCGAGAGTGGCTGAGGATAGCATAGAAAAGACTGCCTTTAGGACTCCGGATGATTTCTTTTATGAGTGGCTGGTGATGCCATTTGGTTTGACATACGCCCCGCATGTTTGGTTAATTTGATGAGAAGGGTGTACAAGGAGTACCTAAATAAGTTGTGATGGTCTTTATGGATGACATTTTGGTCTTTTCTAGGAACGAAATAAGTTTTCGTATGTGCTCAATAGGCTGAGCAGAGCCAGTATAGAATAAACGACGGTTTTGGAACGAGACTGGCGAGAACATCCAGAATTGGTCAAGGGCGTAATTAATTAGCCATTTTTATTTGTATCATCTCACGTAGGTCGTCTGAATCCGAAGGAGGTATCCCTTGGGTGTTTGTCTGATATTGGTTTAGGCCTTTGGGGCTTGCATTTGGGGGATGCCGAATTCGACTAGGGTGGTCTGCGTGGGAGACGGTTATGATGATTTTGGATGATATCCTGGTGGAGAAGAGCATGCCCTACATCTTAGGGAAGTGTTGGAGACTCTTCGAGTGCATAGTCTTAGGACAACAAAAGTGGATGGGATCCTTAGCATCCTATGAGTAAGGGTAACATGGTAGCAGACGCCTTAAGAAGAAAAAGGTTGTCCTTGAGTACATTGTTCGTTGAACGACGGAGCTTAGAGTTTATTTCTAAGTTTGACTTTAGACCTTCCATTGACTTTGTACCCGGTTTGCTAGCCTCCTTGGTTAGACCTACTCTTTTGGGGTGGATTGGAAGAGCACAGAGGGACGACCCACAGTTGGTTGAGTTAGTAGAGAAGCTCATAAGGGGGGAGTCGTCCAGCCATTTGAGTAAGTACACCCTAGATGATAGAGGTTGCTTGCGTAGAGACAGTAGACTTTGTGTACCGCAGGACGAGGGTTTGAGGAAGGTTATTCTTGATGACACACACCGTTTTAGGATGACCATTCATCCCGGTGGGGGTAAGATGTACCAAGACATGAAGAGGGCTTTCTTCTGGGCCGGTATGAAGAAAGATGTGGCCGAGCATGTCGCTCGATGCTTGGTGTGCCAACGAGTGAAGACGGAGCGAAAGAAACCAGGTGGGTTGCTTCACCCATTGGAGGTTCCGCAATGAAAGTGGGACAGCGTCTCGTTGGATTTTATTGACAGGTTACCCAGATCGAGAAAGAGTAATACAGGAATTTGGGTGGTGGTAGACATACTTACTAAGAACACCCATTTCATACCTATGAAGAGCAAGAGGACTGCTCCATGGCTAGCTTCAGTATATCTTCGAGAGATAGTTCGATTACATGGGGTACCCTCTAGCATAGTGAGTGATCGAGATCCTATCTTCACTAGAGAGTTTTTGAAGAATTCGCAAGAGGCGGTAGGGACTCAGTTGGGTATGAGTACCGCATATCATCCTCAGACGGATAGCCAGACTGAGAGGGTGAATCATGTTTTAGAAGACCTTTATGAGGCTATGTATCTTGGATTTTGGAGGTGCATGGGAGGAGCATCTTCCATTGGCGGAGTTGCCCGACAGACTTAGTGATGTATTCTATGGGAGGAAGTGCCTACATGAGACCGCAGAGGTGGTAGAGCCGAGTTTGCTTAGAGAAGTGGAAGCAGAGCGTGATGCGACGATTCGATGAGCTCCTACTTGCATCCTTGGGTCAGAGATTTAGAAGCTGAGAAACAGAGAGGTTCAACTAGTCAAAGTACAAAGGGGAGATGAAGAGAGTGACGCTACCTGGGAGACGGAAGCGAAGATGCGTTCGAGGTACCCTTTTTCTTTCGGAGGGTATATCCTTTTGCTTCTCCTTCATCACATATCTTGTGCTTATCTTATTCTTAGTATGTCCTCTCGTTAGTACTTTTGACCTTTAGATAGGGTAAACCTATGGTTGAAACATGTGTTTGAGACATGTTATGGTTGATGGATGCAAGTGGATGCAAGTGTTTGCTAGTGGTTGCTCGTGGATGCATATACACACACTCTAGGCACTAGATCGGCTCAGTCACTTCATATTGCATATTGCATAAAATTGTGTGTAGAAAGCTATATTTATGGATGTATAATGATTGTGTTATCATATGGATGATGCATTTTGGTGAATGATTGTGCACTCATGTAGATATTGTATGTGTCGATAGGGTTCCCTCGCATACATAATGGATGCATGGCACTATCATGGTTTGCATATGTTCATACATTAGATAGGGAACATATACACACACTTTTTGCATATGCTCATACATCATTAGAAATTGTTTTAAGGACAATGGATGCCAGTGTTTGATGGTTGAGTATATGGTTGTTTGGTTGGTAGGATACGTTCTTCTTGACTTAGAGATTTCGGGGACGAAATCCTTTAAGTAGGGGAGAATGTAACACCCCGTATGTTAAATAACTTGTTATAACATAAATCAGAGTAGAATTAAATTTAATATTCTGAATCAGGGGAAACGGGCTGTGCCATTGCGTTCGTCTCGGAAAAATACGCGAAATAGGGTCCGAGTTTTCGTAAATCGGAGTCCGTATGACCAAGTTATGGCCCGTCAAAGTTTCACGAAAAATCAAAAACAAAAACTGCTCATGTTTTGAGGCCCGGGATGAGTTTTGGGCTGTTTTTTTGGGCCCTAAATGGTTCCTACACTTGACTTCTTCCCCAAGACATGCTTTAAAGGCTAGGATTGGTTCTAGGGTATATCCTATGGTCCTAAAACATCTAACTAATCTATATATACACCCTAATACCCCCCTTATCCTTACCAAAAATAGATCTAAGGCCATTATGCCACCACTTAGAAAATTGGAGAGCCTCCACTAAAAATCCTAAGAGGATTTGCAAGCTAATCTACATCTTCTTCTACTTAATCATTGGGATTTGCTTCATTTAACTTGCTAATCTTGTTTTGGTGAGCTTCTATCCCCTTAATAATCAATTATTGAATTGATTATGATAAGATGTGATAAAGTATGGCTATGTTTGTGGATCCATATATTTATGCAAGCTTGATGTAGTGAATATTATGTGTTTTGCAAGTTATATGCCTTATGTCATGCAAGTTTCATAATATGTAATCATGATATTTTTATGCAAGTTGTTTCATGATGTTTATGATGCAAAACACTAAGTGAATATGGATCCATTATGCAAACATGTTATGCAAGTATGTGAGTACTTATGCAAATCATGTATATGCTTATATGCATGTTTAACATCTTATGCAAGTATATGAATGTTTATGCAAGTTATGTGTATGTTGAAATGCAAGTTTAACATAATATGCAAGCTATGCAAGTATATGAATGTTTATGCAAGTTATGTGTATGTTGAAATGCAAGTTTAACATAATATGCAAGCTATGCAAGTATATGAATGTTTATGCAAGTTATGTGTATGTTGAAATGCAAGTTTAACATAATATGCAAGCTATGCAAGTATATGAATGTTTATGCAAGTTATGTATATGTTGAAATGCAAGTTTAACATAATATGCAAGCCTATGCAAGTATGTGAATGTTTATGCAAGTTATGTATATGTTGAAATGCAAGTTTAACATAATATGCAAGCCTATGCAAGTATGTGAATGTTTATGCAAGTTATGTATATGTTGAAATGCAAGTTTAACATAATATGCAAGCTTATGCAAGTATATGAATGTTTATGCAAGTTATGTATATGTTGAAATGCAAGTTTAACATAATATGCAAGCTATGCAAGTATATGAATGTTTATGCAAGTTATGTATATGTTGAAATGCAAGTTTAACATAATATGCAAGCTTATGCAAGTATATGAATGTTTATGCAAGTTATGTATATGTTGAAATGCAAGTTTAACATAATATGCAAGCTTATGCAAGTATATGAATGTTTATGCAAGTTATGTATATGTTGAAATGCAAGTTTAACATAATATGCAAGCCTATGCAAGTATGTGAATGTTTATGCAAGTTATGCATATGTTGAAATGCAAGTTTAACATAATATGCAAGCCTATGCAAGTATGTGAATGTTTATACAAGTTATGTATATGTTGAAATGCAAGTTTAACATAATATGCAAGCCTATGCAAGTATGTGAATGTTTATGCAAGTTATGTATATGTTGAAATGCAAGTTTAACATGATATGCAAGCTTATGCAAGTATATGAATGCTTATGCAAGTATGTGAGTGCTTATGCAAGTTAAGTATATGCTAAAATGCAAGTTCTACATGTTATGCAAATCACATGTTTGATGATATGTAAGTTCATATGCAACATGTTATGTAAGACACATGTTTGATAATATGCAAGTTTGGGTTAAATGTAGTTGGGTTAATATATGCTCATATATGCAAGTTGACATCCTCTTAACCCATGACAAAGTTGTATGCTAAACCCATGATATTTGTAATGATCTTCCCCTTATTTATGTCATGAAATGAGAACGATTTACGTGGGGAACGATGGGGTTGGTAAATATGTTAATAAAAATATGATTGGGTATGATTAAGCATACAATAAAAAAATAAATTACCATAAGTGGGAATTTACCTATTAAGTTAGGTCTACCCCATGGGAATTTACCTATTGAGTTAGGTCTACCCATGTTATGGAAAATTTGATATTAATTAGGGATAATTAATATGGGGGTGATTAATTAGGATAAATTAATCAACTAAGACACGAGGTTGGACCCTTTTGTAGCGGAAGTCTGCCCGGAACCGACCGGCCATCCAGCGGCTACAAATGATTGGCCCAATGTGAGAGGTCTTAGTCATAAATTAAATACATGATTAAAGTAAAGACACGAGGTTAGGGCCTTTTTATGACAGAAGTCTGCCCGGAACCAACCGGCATATCCAGCAGTCATAAAAGACGGTCTAATGTGGGAGGTCTTTATGAGGTCATGATCTTAATTAATGAATTAAGAAACACTTAACCATATTAGCATGTAGTGGGACATGAGGGGTTAAGTGGGTGCCTTGGGGTGGCATGATGAGACTAGTGGGTTGCCTTGGGTGGCAATAGAAAAATACGATTAGAATACTTAACCAAGGTGGAACATGTAATTAAACATGATAAAAGGGTTAAGTAAGTGCCATGGGTGGCATGTGGGAATACGATTAGAATACTTAACCAAGGTGGAACATGTAATTAAACATGATTAAGGGGTTAAGTAAGTGCCATGGGTGGCATGTGGGAATCTAGTGAGTGCCCTAAGTGGCAATTGAAATATGATTAAAGGACTTAGCCAAGATTTATAACATGTAAGGGGACATGGTTAAAGGGTTAAGTGGGATGCACTAGATTAAACGACAAGCTTAAGTAGTAGCTTGTGGGGGCCCATTTCAACCAATATCCCAACGTATCTTTGTAGGCTCGACTCTTGTCGGGTGACGGGACACGCATATTGGGCTTGACTGTAAGAGGCCAAAACGGGTTAGCGGTGGCAACGCGGGATCAACGGGTTTCATATGCGTGTGTGGACCCGGGCTGGTTGGTAAGTCGTTGTTGCATCGGGTAGATATAAAGCCGTGCACAGTGATATTATATGGTAGCCACTTTGGGGAATGATACACCCCCTTTTGTGGGACCAGCACGGGTATCTACGGTAGGGAGCCGATCGCTTGGGGGTAGTGGGTACACCTAGTAAAAATAGGGGCAGACGGCACCTGTGTAGGGGTACAAGAAACTACCGGGTGAAAAATTACTAAGTACACTTAGTGGGATCAACCTTTAAGTAGGAATTACTCTTGGAGGGTAGAACTGGTGTGGTGCAGTTAGTAATTATCCTTGGGTGGGTAGATGCGTCTTTACGGTTATCTTAGTTCGTCCTGTGTTCGTGGGCAACTTAGTGTAGTCATTATCCCCAAAGATACCATACCGAGTTCATATCATACCCTAATTACTTTAATAATTGTATTATTAAGGAGATAGGGTTCACTCAGGCTTATGTCTGACCCCCGTTGTTTTTATCTTTTTCCTTCAGGTCCTCAGGTTGGGCCTAGTGCTAGTGGGCTTTGATCAGTTTGCTTTATCTATCTCTTGGAGCTTGGACCGTAGATGTAGAGCTCAGCTTATCTTATCTTTTCTGTTATGGCTATTTGTTATGAGTAGTGGGATTATGTACTTATTTTATTCAGGATGGATATTTTGTACTTGACTCTTGTTATGGTTTTATGATGTAACCAAACATGTTTTACTTTCCGCTGCTATGAGATGATGTTTTAAAATTTTCAAGTATTACATTATATCTGTCTTGTTGTAATTTTACTGTTCTATACTCACTAAAAATACTCCACCGATGCTATGGCATTCCCTTAGTGAGTGACTATAGCGGGTGTGGGGTGTTACAGTAGGGCTAAGTCATGAACTTGAAAACGACAACACTTTGCCAACTTGACATGACACATAGGCGGGTTAAGTCGCGAACTGAAATGACATACTTAACCATCTTGACATGACTAGACTAGAAAGGGATTGCGTCACGAATTACATGACTTGATCTGTTAGGCGGGTTAGGTCACAAATTACATGACCTAATCTATTAGGCGAAACCCTAGACACGACCCCTTTCAGCAGTAACCCTCTAGAAGTATCAAGGTACCCTGGGGCTAGGTCGGGTGGGGCACGATTACTGGGCTGATTGTAAGAGGTGAACGACGACAGTGGGGTACGCCAGTGTAGGTTCGGTGGACTACGATCGTGCACGTATCCGGGGCAGACACTGGGTATCCGTAGATTTATCTGTGCATCTTGAATCGTGTCAGGGGTTGACACCCTAGGGCTGATACACCCGAAGGTGGACCCAGCACATGTGACTACATTCGTGATTAGCCGTATGACACGGACACTTGGCGAGCTAGAACTTGTAGGGAGCCGATCGACTAGATAGTCGCTCCGTAGGACCCCGTACTTGGGTCAGACCCCGTTTCAGGGTCATTTCATGACATTGGGCCATGGGATTTATTTCGTGATTAACTTGTGATATGGGCTTAGTATACTAGTACAGTCGATGCAACGAATCTCGAACATGTGATGCTTTACTTGGCTTGTCTTGACTTATCCTGATCACCTTAGTCTATCTTGTTCACCTTGACACCATTCTTAAGTTTAGTTCCAGTTCATACATGACAGGTTGTTTTAACCGTTTTTACACTGAAAGTCACTAGAACTTACTCAGTCTTTATGACTGACCCTTTTCCTTTCGCCTCTTTTTCTTTCGTTTCCCCCCCAGGTTCTCAGGGAGGAATAACCAGCTCTTAGCTTGGATATCACTTGCTTTGGCTCAGCATGTACGGTTTGCTATGGCTGCTTTTTTTGACTGCACTTGGGGAATAAGCTGTTTTACTGTTTTTAAATTACTGCTTCTTTGGCTATTATTACAAGACAGTTGTAATGAAGTTACTTGAAATGTTTGTAAAAGACATGGTTTAATTTGGAATGAAATGAAGTTCTGTTTTGCTCAGAAATTCTTCCGCTGTTTACTTAATTATTTATTTATGTTCTGTCTTGTGATAATTCTGTGATGTTATCTCGATAATACCTCTCCAAAACTTGGGCATTCCTTTTGTGAGTGACCCTAGCGGAGGTCGGGTGTTACACTTGGTATCAGAGCAGAAGGTTACCAAGACTGGGCAAAAGTTTTGAAAACCTTTTAAATTTTTTTTCAAAACCATTTACAAAGAAGCATTTTCCAAGAAAAAGTTTTTAAAGGCTATTCCCCAAAAGCCATTAGCACTATCCTTTGTTTCCTTGTTTGAATCTCTTTCCCTTTCTTTTCTCCATCTGTAGTCGCAGTAGCTTTACCTGCGGCTAATCTTCTTTCTAGCTTCGTAGAGGGTTTTCCCGTATGATGTAGATAGTTTTCGTGAGGCTTGTTAACATGTTATATAGGATAGGTATGAGTGATAAGAATGAAGATAAGGCAGATGAGTCTTCCGGATTGGTTGAGCCAAGCATCCTTGAAGGCGTAAAAGTGGAAACATTGAGGCGAGTTCTGATTCGTATCTTAGGAACGGAGATCTAGGAGCTAAGGAATCAATAAGTCAAGCTAGTTAAAATACAGTGGGGTGAAGCCCTAGAAGACGCAACTTGGGAAATTGAAGAAAAGATAAGCGCGCTATACCCATTTCTTTTTTTAGGGTACATTCTAGATCTATTTTCCTATAGGTTTACATACATTTATCTTGCTATCCATGTTTGTTTTGTTATCTCCTTGATCCTATCTTGAGAACCATAGGTAGAATCTTTTTGGATGCAAACATGTAGTTGAAACATGTTATGATTGCGAAATGGTTGCAAGTGGTCGCAAGTGGTTGCTCGTGGATGCATGAATACACATTAGGCACTAGATCGGCTCAGACACATTTTCATGTTGCATATGCATGAGTGTTTATTTTGGAAACTTGGTTGTGCTATCATTTGGTTGTTGCATATGATTGAATGTTCGATCACTCATGTAGAAATTATGAATTATAATAGGAAAAATTTGCATACATATTGGATTCATTCCACTAAACATATTTTGCATTTAGAAGATCAATCAGGCCTGATCATTAGCATTAGCTACGGAACATATACACACACTTCGCATATGATCATAAAGCATTAGAAGTTTTTTTTAAGGACAATGGATGCTCGTGTTTGATGGATGAGTAGATGGATGTTTGGATGTTAGGATGTACATTCTTCCTGAACTTGAAGATTTCGGGGACGAAATCCTTTTAAGTGGGGGAGAATGTAACACCCCGTGTATTCAATAACAGTAAGATTCACAAATTAAAGTATAATTAATATCAAATCAAAGAATTAAGGGAAACGGGATACGCCATTGCGTTCATCTCGGAATTCTGCTTGAGATAGAGTCCGAGTTTGCGTAAAACGGATATCGTATGAAGAAGATATGGACGGACGAAGTTGGGCGAAAAACCAGAAAACGGGTCAGAATGCACTGGCGCACTTGGGAAGTGCGCCAGAACAAAAATGAACTGGCGCACTTGGGAAGTGCGCCAGTGCATTTTTGGCCTGGCGCACCTGCCAAGTGCGCCCTGGTCAGAATGACCTGCTGGTCAGGTCTTGGCTGGCCTGACCAGGGCCTGGTCGATTTTCTGAGCCTTGCCTTGTCACTAGGGCTAGGTGTTAGCTCCGGATTGGCCTCTCCTTCAAACGAATGGCTATTATTGAATCAAGCTCCATCGACGGTCTAAAACAACTTGCAAACATTATAAAAAGGACCTAAGACTTAGCCTAAATCATACTATTTCATTTTAGCCTCAGGCCGCCGCCATTAAACCTAGAGCTCTGAATTAAAAATACAAAGAAAAAAATTATAGAAGAAGGAGGATGATTCTTGAAGGCTACAACTAGAAGCCACAACAACTACGACGCCTTAACAACGAATTTGGGACTATTTTATTTGAGTTATTTGCTTCATAATTGTAAGTTCTATGTTACTTTTTAGGCAAAAACGCTAAAACAATATGGACATGCGATGAATTGAAACTGAATTTATGTACTATTGCTAATCCATTGTTTATATTATTTATCGTTGAATTATAATTTGGGGATATTGCTATGGCAACGTTGCAGGTTAAACTTGTCATGATTTTTATGTTGTTATGAATCATTTGGGCTTGATTGTTTGGCAAGTTGGACTAATTCATGTCCATGGAATCGCTATGAAATCTTTATGTTGATTAAACCATGCCTATGGTGCTAATTAAACCATGGCTATGACTATTGATGGAATTATGCCTGTGATGTTAATATACCCATCATGATTAATGAAAAATTGGGTATTGCTAGGTTACGATGAAAAATTGGGATCATTATGTTTATAATGTTAATCGAAAATCATTATGTTGAAAACACTAAATTGGAATCATTATGTCTATAATGTTATTTGAGAATCATTATGTTAAAATATTAAATTAGAACCATTATGTTTATAATATTAGTTGAGAATCATTATGAACGCCAAATTGGAATCATTATGTCTATATTGTTAGTTGAGGATCATTATGTTAAAAATGCTAAGTTAGAACCATTATGTTTATAATATTAGATGAGAATCATTATGATAAATTGGAATTATTATGTCTATGAGAATTATTATGTAAAAATGCTAAATTGGAATCCACTATGCCTATTAGGATTACTATGCCTTTAATGTTTCATGTTTATAATAAAGTTATTATGATGCCGCAATGATTATTATGCCTATGATGCAAAGTTGAAGTCATCATGTTAAATTAAGTTGGAATCATTACTATGCCAAGTTATCATCATACTAGCATTGCAACTATGTGATATGTTATAGCCTGTTTATTATGCAAGAAATGTTGTAACTGTCACATATGCCTATCACATGTTTGGTGTTATTCCCCTTTTATCTCTTGAATTTTTTATACTTGTGAACGAAGTACGTTTATATACGTTGGGGATACGATTGGGTAGAATAGGCAAAACTTGAATTAATTATAAGCATAAACTATGAAGTTTGGCATAAGTAGAACATGAAATATGGCACGAAAAACTTGACTTGAACATGCCATAACTTGACTTTAAACATGCCTTAGTTGGGCACGAAGTTGACATATGAACATGATAGCAAAATCTGATAAGAACATGGGCATGACTTTAGAAAACAAGAAAGTGGCCAACTCGAGGTTGGGTTGAGTTTGTAGTGTAAATCTGCCCGGAACCACCCGGCAAATCCAGTTGCTACAAACAATAGGATCCAATGTGGGTAGTTGGTCACATCGCACTTGGGACCCGAGGTTGGGTTGAGTTCGTAGCGTAAACCTGCCCGGAACCGCCCGGCAAATCCAGTGGCTACAAGCAACAGGATCCAATGTGAGTGGTTCGGTGCATTAACGAATCAACTGATGCCAATTAGGGTTAAGTCATGAACATGAAAAGACAACTTAACCAACTTGAACATGATTTGTAGGGTTAAGTCATGAACTTGAAAACGACAACACTTAGCCAACTTGACATGACACATAGGCGGGTTAAGTCGCGAACTGAAATGACATACTTAACTATCTTGACATGACTAGACTAGAAAGGGATTGAGTCACGAATTACATGACTTGATCTATTAGGCGGGTTAGGTCACAAATTACATGACCTAATCTATTAGGCGAAACCCTAGACACGACCCCTTTCAGCAGTAACCCTCTAGAAGTATCAAGGTACCCTGAGGCTAGGCCGGGTGGGGCACGATTACTGGGCTGATTATAAGAGGTGAACGACGGCAGTGGGGTACGCCAGTGTAGGTTCGGTAGACTACGATCGTGCACGTATCCGGGGCAGACACTGGGTATCCGTAGATTTATCTGTGCATCTTGAATCGTGTCAAGGGTTGACACCCTAGGGCTGATACACCCGAAGGTGGACCCAGCACAGGTGACTACATTCGTGATTAGCCGTATGACACGGACACTTGACGAGCTAGAACTTGTAGGGAGCCGATCGACTAGATAGTCGCTCCGTAGGACCCCGTACTTGGGTCAGACCCCGTTTCAGGGTCATTTCATGACATTGGGCCATGGGATTTATTTCGTGATTAACTTGTGATATGGGCTTAGTATACTAGTACAGTCGATGCAACGAATCTCGAACATGTGATTCTTTACTTGGCTTGTCTTGACTTATCCTGATCACCTTAGTCTATCTTGTTCACCTTGACACCATTCTTAAGTTTAGTTCCAGTTCATACATGACAGGTTGTTTTAACCGTTTTTACACTGAAAGTCACTAGAACTTACTCAGTCTTTATGACTAACCCTTTTCCTTTCGCCTCTTTTTCTTTCGTTTCCCCCCCAGGTTCTCAGGGAGGATTAACCAGCTCTTAGCTTGGATATCACTTGCTTTGGCTCAGCATGTACAGTTTGCTATGGCTGCTTCTTTTGACTGCACTTGGGGAATAAGTTGTTTTACTGTTTTTAAATTACTGCTTCTTTGGCTATTATTACAAGACAGTTGTAATGAAGTTACTTGAAATGTTTGTAAAAGACATGGTTTAATTTGGAATGAAATGAAGTTCTGTTTTGCTCAGAAATTCTTCCGCTGTTTACTTAATTATTTATTTATGTTCTGTCTTGTGATAATTCTGTGATGTTATCTCGATAATACCTCTCCAAAACTAGGGCATTCCCTTTGTGAGTGACCCTAGCGGAGGTCGGGTGTTACAGTCAATCAGTGATTTGATGGATTTGACGATGTGGCATTCAAAGTGAATCTGGTGTGATGATAAAGCTTAGCTTCTAGTCTCACAACCGGTAAATGACAGAAATCGAGCACGCAGCATGGCTAAGTCGGTCGCACCGAAGTAGGGTGTATAATCACCTTATCTAGAGTTTCATTTACTTATAAAAATCTATTGTTGATGCTGTCCCATTCAGGAAACGGTTGTTGATCCCAACCGTTGGTGATATACATTCGATACACTCAAGCGAAATGAGTCGTCGGTCATGTGTGGCCGGGTTGCAAGATGTTCTTGTTGAACCCAGTGTATTCCTCTCTAGAGGTACACAAGCGGAAGGTGGTTCCATACCTTATCATAGTTGTAAATCCATTACCCAATACGTGCTTGCGGTTTTGATTGTATACTATATATGTAGAACGTGAGATGAAAGCGTTTCTGCTAGATGATTATTATAGTTGTGGTTGATAGACATTATTATAATATCAAAAGGGTTTTTGATATAAAAATATTTTGGATTCCCATAAGGGAAAAACCCGTTCCGTTATACGGCGTGGTCTTATGAGATATCGTTTACCTGTTCAAAATGTTTTAAACTGTTTTACTCATACCAGTCCCATGATTGACCCGGAGTTTATTTTGTTGTTTTCCCTAAACTCTTGGGTGCCTAATTTTGTACGGGCAGTCAAGTAGTCGGGATTTTACAGATACACTTGAAGAGTTGGAGCAGGAGGCTTCAGGATCATATAGCTATAATTTATTTCCGCTGTGTTGTAAGTGTTGTACTCTGATAATGTTATTGTATACGTATAATGATTTGATTTCAATGATATGTTATCTATTATATGTTGTTTCGTTCTGCTGTGAGATTCGTGTTATTCTGATATTGTGTTCTTCTTCTTCTTCTATTCTAAGTTTCTATCTTATCTATCCTCACCCTCTAATTTCTTTCATTAATGACCGGTATTTTTGATCCTTGGATGTTCGATATGTGTTGTATATCGGATAACCAAGATCGCTAAAAATCCGGGTCATTACATCCACGTCATAATTATTTCCCTCTTCACGCTTCACTTTTCGCGTTTTATTTCTCAACACAGGCCAAATCTGTTTTATCTCTCTCAAAAATGTCGGCCGACTTTAATTGAAATTAGGGTTTCCCAAAACACCCCAATTCCAGATTCCCGTTTCTTTCAAGAAGCCTTTCCAAAAGGTAAGCGGATTCTCTTTTCTCTACTTCTCCATGATTTCAATCTTCAATTTATTATGAATTTCCTACAAAACCCTAGTTCTCGGCTACTCGCTAGCACCAAAGAGAGTAAGGTTGAGTCCGAACTGCATGGCGTAAATCTCTATGATAGTTTCAATGGATGTCGTAAAAGACTGTAACGTAAGTAATCGTTGACCAAGAATTGAACAAGAAAATATACGCTTGGGTGCTGTATTTTTTACATCTGAAAGCAAGCATGAATAGGAAATGTTTAATAGTTGATTTATACATCTTGGTTTCTTGGTAGAAAATAATTTAGCAGAACTTGGGAGGCTGCTAATATACGAAGCAACTAGAGACTAGATGGTAAGACTTTACAAAAAACTTTTTTATACAAACATGTTGAAGCTAATAAAATGGTTAATTAGTAACATATTATCTATTATGTACTAGACTACACTCATTTGTAATTGAATGCAAGAAGCCACGAGTGCAGTAACACTAGTTATTACTGGGGCAGAGAGTGCTTATGTACTGTTTTTGGATCCAGATGATGTCTAAAATAGGCAAACCTGTGTTTGAATTTATAGAAGGATAATTTTCATGAAGAATGATACCTCTATAATATAAATTATGTTTCTAGATGCATATGCAAAGAGTAAGCTATTACGAATGATAAGCATTAATTTCCTATCATGATATCATTGCTAATATCAGCTCAATGAATTTAGTGCTTTGATACTCATATCATTTGGTTTTGCTCTATAGATTATGAAATGAAATAGTAATTTTTTCTTTTCTTTATTTTAGCCAATGGTGTCTAGAGAGATTCAGTCTCCATTAAGTGTTGTTTCCATTGAATTTGCCGACCTCCAGAAACCAGTGGTGGTCAGGACATTATTCTTGCCTCTTGATATATGATATAAGTTCTTGCTAATGTGTTACATCGTGATGAGTGTTCTAGCAAGGTGATGAGTGATGAGTGTTATAGCAAGGTGATGAGCGATGAGTGTTACAGCGAGGTATTTCATATGTTTAAATAAAATATTTAATTAAATAAAAATACTGTTTGAATATTAAATTTTGTGTAATAGTATTTATTTTAATAAATATTTATTTCTGTATATGAGAAGAGAAAAGGGGTTAATATGAATGGAAATATAAATAAGGGCCTAATACATCATTGATTAAATATTTTATGATGTCTTACTGCTGCTTCGACATCGTTTTTTAACTGATGTAGAAAAATTGGCACTTTAGACATCACCGACATCAACATTGCTCCTGAAAAATGGAGACATCATTTTTTAGCCGATGTCTATGTGAAGTTTTCTTGTAGTATATTTCCATTGGAACTGCTAAACCTGATTTAAATCGGCTTTGATTTATTTAAATTTACAAGACATTTGTACACATACTTACTTGAAAATATAAGTATTTTACCGTACTCTGATAGTTCATATTAACAATCTTACGTGATAATATTACTCTTGAATATCAGTTTCATAATTGAAAGCAACATTCAGCTTTAAAACTCATTTCGAACCTAAACTAATATTATCTATTAGACAATAGTGAAATCATTCAAGTTAGGGTATTCTAATTACCTCTCAGACCTTGAGTCGAAATCATTCTCATCTTAGGATTCATAGAAGTATATTATCCAAAATATTCACTAAACACCGATTTGCAAATCTAAATGATTTTCATATCTTAAAACATATTTCAAAACAACGCAATTGTTTTGAAACGTTACTAAGTTAACTTGATCAACTTAAATCTTAAAATCAAAATATTTAATTTAGCTTATATCGACTTGATTTCCTTACCCTTTGATAATTAACTTATCATTAACACTTACTTAATTAAAGGATTAATTAAGTTTAAAACATCCTCCTTGGATAATTTATCCAATTTTAAATTACTATTAAACTATACAATTAACTTACCAAAATCTGTTAATTAAAACCTTAATTAGCTTTCACTATTCATTTAAGAAAATAATTAACTTAAATGATTCTAATTAAAAAGGTAAGCACATTAATTATTATTAATTAAAATAATAATTAACTTCAATATTAACTAAAATAAAAGTAGTTAAATTCATCATTAACTAAAAAATAAAATGGTTAATCTCTTTTACAAGGTTATTATAAATAATTATACACGATAATTATCTTTAAACACAGTTAATTAGAAGACTGATTAACTTTTATAAAACATTATTAAATTTTAAACAACTATATGTCAAAACTATTTCTATTAAATTAATTGAAAACAAATTAATTTCTTAACCAATTTCAATTAAAACATTTGATTTAATCAATTTGAAAAAAATATGGTTAACTAGGTTAATTGATTACAATTAATCCTTCCTTTTAAATTAATTATTAATATAATTAACTTAAAATAATCACATTTAATTGTTTCTTAAAAACAATTATCCAAACTATTAACAACTTAAGTTAATTTCTGATTTACTTCACAAAAATTAGAAACTTTGCAGTTCCAGTGGCACTTAATAATTCTTTCATCAAACGACGTTCAAGTCATAACACACAATTACATAACACAAATATGTAATTGAAACCTATATTATTCATTGATAATATAACATCACAACAACATCTATTTACAAATAAATGTGTCAAACTAACCCAATAGCAGAACGTTGTTTATTTCTGCTAGGATGTTGTCCAAAATAATTCAGCAGTCCAATTTTTAGTGGGACAGGGTTTATCTTCACTAATAGATGTCAAATAAAATATATAATTACGATTAATATAATTAAAAAAAACTTAATTAGTATATCAATTAATTGAACAACCAATTTAGAATGTACTAAATTTACCAATTATTACGAGTAAATTCTTACCAGTTGCACGTTAATTTAGTTCAACGACAAAATTTACGCTAGTTATAAATATAATTATTTCTAGAATTTAAAAAAATTTATAGTTACTTAATAAATTCAATTTACATTCCATTCCTTTTTAAACTCGTCGACTGCGACAAATTTGCTTTTATAAATAAATCTTTCGATTTACATCACTATCACGACTGGTGTAACACCCCTCATTTTTAATGCAATTAAAAATATAAAAATATGCATATATGTATGTATATATATATATATTATATGCATAGATATATTTAAAGGAAAATTTAAATAATAATATAATTGCATGTAATAAGTTCATGCAGTGAAATGAAGAAAAAGATTAATAAAAGAAATTATATGAAATGAGAAGAAATGCAATGCAATCGAAATTGCATGCGAACATTTAAAAAGAAGTAAAAAGGAAAATTTGAAGAGCTTTCAGAATTTGGTCACGAAATTAGCGTCATTGTGTTCGTGGCAATTTACTGGTCAATTTAGACCTATAGTTTACAGAAAACTGATTTAAAATGAATGAGATATCTTTAAATTAATTATTGCAGTAAAACATGAAAAAAAGGATTGAGAAAAGAATAATGTCTAGCACTATTCTAAGTCTTGTTAACAAAAGACCAAGTAGCTCAGTTGGTTGGAACATGCGACTTGCATACTAGAGGTTTAAAGTTCGATCCCCGCCAGTGCCATACTTTTTTAAGGGAATGGCTAACAAGTGGCTTAGTGTGAAAGCAGTTAAAAAGTGGCTTAGTAGGAAGGCGTTTTAATTAAACAGCGGTTCAGTATTAAAAGGGTTAATAAGAGGTTTAATTGGGAGAATGTTTCAAAAGAGGAAAACATACATATATATATATATATATATATTCATTGGTTTGAGATAAATAATTGTTCGCATATAAAAGATTAGCATACGCATAAGAGTTCAATACAAATGAACATAATTCAAATTAAGGGTTGCGCGCAAACAAAGAAGCAAACAAAGAGGGAATGTTTGAAATTTGATTTATATGCAAGAAGATTACATGTATTATAAATAAATCAAATTTCAAATCAAAAGAAAAAGAAAAGATATACATATACATATACATATATATATATATATACGGCAGGGTTGCCGACACCACCATAGGGGTGTCGACCACTGCGCATTATTCAGCACACGTGGCGTTTTTTGATTGGTGAACGTTTGTTTTTGTTGCGACATGGCCATTTCCTATTGGTCGTATGACGTGGTTAGCTCTGATGGAGTTTTATTTAAATCTAAGGATCCTGGTTGCTCCATACTCCTATAAATAAGATCTTAGACCTAACCCTAAACCATATAACTTGGCGGCTATGCTGGATCTCTGCCACAGCTCTCTCCCTCTCTTCTC
Source organism: Allium sativum (assembly GCA_030737875.1). Taxonomy (NCBI): domain Eukaryota; kingdom Viridiplantae; phylum Streptophyta; class Magnoliopsida; order Asparagales; family Amaryllidaceae; genus Allium; species Allium sativum. Next base: position 385,811,597 of record CM060924.1, read on the forward strand.
AAATCTATTCTGAAATTTAAATATTAGCTTAGAAAGTTATGAATCCACATCTGGAGGATAGTATCAACGTTAATAAAAGATTATTCAAAGCAAGCATGTGAATCTAATCGTAGGGAAAAGGGGAAACCATGGATGATGGAACGAATCAGATCCAAAAATTGGGGAAAGCTTAAAGGTGAGTGGGTTCAAATTGTAGCCTTTAGATAATGTTATGACTATCGTTTAGCATTCCCCTTTTAATAAATTGTGAAATTGCCAGTTTAATTATAAATTGTTGTAATAACAAGTTGGGACGTTAATATGAATAGATCATGTTGAATTTATTAAATTATTGGAATGACTATATGTTGAAAAAAAAACAACTTGTTAGAAATGGTTAGAACATGAGTAATAACTATTGTTGTTATAATTATATGTTTCACTTGCGGCATATTATAGAATAAATGACATGTTTAGATTGATGGATTTGAATAATTAACCGATTGAATGTTTACATGTCAAAATAGGATTAAACATATGTTAAAAAGGACATGCGATGAAATATAGAAAATTTTTGGATGACATGCAAAATTAGATTACTGTAAATTAGATTACAGTAAAAAGGATAATATGCATAAAGTTTTCATGAAATGGGAATGAATTGTAATGGAATTTTAGAACAAAGCATATATTATGTTTTGAGACTTTAATTTGGGAGTGCAATTTTAATATGAACATTATTGATTGAATAAATATGAATATGCCTTGGATTTCAATTAGAAATTGTAACTACGCGTATGGCACGAGGTTAGGTTGCATTAGTGGTAGAAATCTGCCAGGACCCGACTGGCATATCCAGCAGCCACTAATGTTGAACCTAATGTGAGAGGCCTAAGTGCAAAAAAAATGTAATGGTGCAAAGACACGAGGTTAAGTCAACTTGTGGTAGAAGTCTACCCGGACCCGCCCGACAAATCCAGCATCCATAAGTGTAGGGTTAATGTGAGAGGTCTAGTGCTTATATATATATAAATATGTGTATGATAAGATATAAATAATTGGCAATAATGGTAATTAAACGTCTAACTCAGAAAATAAGAAAGGATGGCATGTGATGAACTAAGTTAGTGTGATACGAAGGAAAAGTGATGTATTTCCCTAAACGGCCTATTTCTGAGAACGTGGTTGCAAGTAGGCCACAGTAACTGAAGTAAGAAAAGTAAAGAAATTACTTGCTACCATGGATTTAGATGGGAATACATTATGAAAATAAATCACTGATTCCTTCTATCAAATTGATAAGGTGCATGAAGTGTTTTCCTTAATTAAAATAAGGAATATATATTACAGTGAATGAAGGATACTGGAGTACAGCAGTAAAAGAAAATGGTTTAAAGGGGGAATGATAATAACCTATTATAAATAAATAACATTAATGAAAATGTTGTATAATAGGTAGACTTGTCGTAGGGACAAGTGAATATTATAACTTAGGTTATAATAAACTAGTAAGAGGATGGGATAACTGGTGAATTGAGTTAAGGAACGCTTAATTGTAAATTAAGTAATCAGTAAAGGGAGAAACCGTAAACCAGTTAAGAAAAGGGGGAAAATATATTGTACTTAATTATAAATTAAGTGATCTGTAAGCTTGGAAGTCTGAAACCGATTGATAAGAATGTTTTAGGGACAGGAGGAAATTATAACATAGGTTATAATAAATGGGTAGAGAAACTTATTAATGAGCCTTAGTTAATAGAACTAAGTTAATAAGTAAACAATGATATGTTGTATTGACAACGTAAAATGGAATTATGATTAAATGAGAAAGAATGAGGAAAACTTATGAAATAAAATAAGTTATATTTAATCATAAATGGTAAGTGACATGTTAATTAGAAAACATGTGAATTGGACATACTTAATTACATATTAAGTAAAACATGTTATTGTAATGATGAAATGAAACAAGAATATAAAAGAGATTGTAGAATACAGACCTTGGGCCACAATCTAGAGAATAACATGTTGGGGCTTATTAATAAACTTAAATGGATTAAGTTGTATAACCAGAATTAATCAGCAAGAGAAACTTGGTAATTTGAATAAGAATTCAATATGAATGGGAATAACCAAGCAAACTAGAAACCTGGTGAGGTGAGGTAAGCGCGTAAAAGAATGTTTAGACATAAGGTCTAACAACATGCTAAAGTAAGGCACTTAGACCAGTCCGTATGGTTGAGGGTGAATAACCCAACGGGGTAGATCATCGAGGTGTTATAAAGCATGAGGGAAGCGCACATTAATCTGATTGTTCCGACGGCTCCAAGGGACTGGAAGGGGAAGCACACGACTTCCTGAGGAACGTAAGGTGCTCCTAGTAGTCCTTTGTGCGGTGACAGACGTCTTAGGCTGTGCTCGCAGAGGTTAGGTCTGCGCGTAACTACTAGGTGTGTGGGCCCTGACTGCAAATGTAGTTATGCAGTCAGATTACTTTGACGTGGTGACACTAGGGTAGTTCGGCTGTAATGACCCGAAAATTCCCGCCCTTTGGACCGACCATAAACCACACAGGTCTGACCCAAAAGTTAGAAATTCTCGAATGCATTAACTCTGGGCATACAACACATCAGAACAATAACAACAGACTTTTATTATATCATGGTAATATAACATCAGAGTACAAAATATATCAGAGTACATCGAAATAAAATTACAGCGGAAGATAAATTACAATATATTTAATACATTGCAGCGGAAACAATAAAATAGATACAGCGGAAGATAACTATGCTCTGGACACAGCTTTAAGCTTCAATCCAGCATCCTGCTCGAGATAAGGACCTGTAGATAAACTACTCGACTGCCCGTGTGGAGAAGAGGGCACCCGAGTTTGTAAAGGTGGAAACAAACAACGGGTCAGTCATGGGACTGGTGTGAGAATTCTTAACTAATTTAACTAATAGTAATAAGGCAAATCCAAGGACCACGCCGCTAACGCGGAAAGCGTTTTATTCCAATGGATTGCCGGTGCATGATTTAAAGTGAATCGCCAAAACAACGCAATGCTCTTTTAGAAAAATGAAACCATCATAAGACCCAGTTCCCATCACACAATGCAACGCAAACCAGAGGATAGGGTTTTACCTTATAATGGTCAAAAGATGCTTGATACGATAAAAACGATATTATTATTAGTGTGTATATATTTCAAAACATTTCAAAGTAAATGTATCAATCCTAGGAAGCATAGGTACCATATGCTATGCCTCCATACTAGTAATACAATCAAAACCGCATGGGGCGTATTGGAAATTGGGTTTCCATCATGAGTCCAGGCTAGGGAGGAGCTCCTTACCGATTCGAGACACTCTAGCTAATGTCTCAGGGTTCCCCGCCGTTAACCCTTGGATCCTGCAGGGCCGGTCCACACATACAGCTTCGTGGATTGGCAATTCCTGAACACACGTTTCCCGGTCCTATAGGACCTATCCGAGGCGCCTCATTCCATCATCCACATAAGTAAAATGTCAGGGCTGGTAGGTCACTGACACCACTCTAGCTAGAAAGAAACGTGCTGCTCTCCCTGCGTTCCCTTCTCCCGTTTAAGACTCCGCCGGTGTGTGAGGCTCGCGAAGTCACGCTATACACAAAGCTATGCCTAAACAGACTATGCTTTGATCGTCCCACAAGGCCTGCTTTTCAACAAAGCCTTGATCATATGCATCTTAGCATGCCACATCATCACTCCATATCACACTACCAATCCTTTGCCGAAATATATGAACGGGTGTTAAGCAAGAGAATAAATTCTCCGCCACCAAACATCCATACATTCGACAGAAGATTAATAACATGATATATAATGGAGTACGATGTCAGACACACAATCCATTTATAAGCTTATGCTCTGGGTCTGAGCGAAAGCCAAATCCGTACAAATCAACACTACGTCTGGGCAACTCCTACGATTACCTTATCATGGTAGCGAGCCATTCTAAGGCAACAGTCATCATCGTCCATTCGATGTGGAGATTTGACGGTCTTCAATCGCCGTCTTCCAATCTTGGATTTTTAAACGTCGTTTAATTATTTGGAATGAGATAAACTCGGACTTTCCAAATAATCCTCGTATATATATGTTGAAAATCCTTCTTACACATTAATAATTATTTTTATTAACGATTCATTCCTATTTTAATTATTTAAAATAATTAAATTTTTATATGACGCCTTAAGTCCATGGGCGACTATGGCGCTGCATTCAACCAATTTTGATTTTTACATTTCTCATAATCTAACCGTTGGATCTTAACGTAATATATCATTGGAAAGATTTTTTCAAGACGGTCCTAATGGTTTCAGTCTCAAGAAAATCCGACGGTCGGATCTTCTTGTATAGTCATTTAAAAGTACGATTTCAAAACGCGAACTACCACGCCCTATTCGTTCAATTTTGATTATATATATATATAATCATTGAATCGTAATAATGTCGTTTGATTAAAACAACACTCCACACAATTCCCATACTTACTAAATTTTAATTCATTTGAAAATGAAGATAATATTACCGCATCCTGAATTCATTCTTTCCTTACATTGAAAAATGTAAATTTTGATACACTCAAAATCTTTAAATTACATATAAAAATATAATTTCTAATGACAATGCAAACTCTACTCTTAATTCACATTGTGAAAACATGATTTGTAATTACAATGCAAACACTACATCTAATTCACATTGTAAAAATATAATTTTTAATTACAATGCAAACACTACATCTAATTCACATTGTAAAAATATAATTTTTAATTACAATGCAATCACTACATCTAATTCACATTGTAAAAATATAATTTTTAATTACAATGCAAACACCACATCTAATTCACATTGTAAAAATATAATTTTTAATTATAATGCAAACACTGCATCTAATTCACATTGTAAAAATATAATTTTTAATTACAATGCAAACACTGCATCTAATTCACATTGTAAAAATATAATTTTTAATTGCAATGTCACTTTTCTACATCTAAATTACATATAAAATAAATAAATTTTATTTCTAATGCTCATTCTCATTTTATGTTACATATATATAAGAAAAATGCAAATTCTATCATACAATGAAATTGCATCCTTTAATTGCATAGAAAAATGTAGTTTTGTCATACGGTATACTTTCCTATAGACATTACATATAAAAATCTAATATTTAACACACAATGTAAATTCATGTTTTAATTACATATAAAAATGTAAATTTTATCCTACGGTGTAATTCCCTATATAATTTACATATAAAAATGTAAATTTTAACATACGATGAAATTTCCATGTTAATTACAAAGGAAAATGTAATTTTTAACATACGGCATAAATTCACTTTATAATTTACATATAAAAATGTAAATTTTAACATACGATGGAATTCTCATATTAATTACAAAGAAAAATGTAATTTTTAACATACAACATAAATTCACTTTATAATTTACATATAAAAATGTAAATTCTGACATACGATGGAATTCACCTTTTAATTACAAAAAAATGTAATTTTTAACATACAACATTAATTCACTTTATAATTTACATATAAAAATGTAAATTTTAACATACGATGAAATTCTCATATTAATTACAAAGAAAAATGTAATTTTCAACATACGGTATAAATTTATATAAATTACATATAAAAATGTAACTTTTGTTCATGCGGTGTAAATTCATTCTTAAACTACATAATAAAATGTTATTTAATTCATGCGATGCAGATTCATTCATAAATATCAAAATAAAATGTTATATAATTCATGCGATGTAAATTCATTCGTAAATATCAAAATAAAATGTTATATAATTCATGCGATGTAAATTCATTCATAAATATCAAAATAAAATGTTATATAATTCATGCGATGTAAATTCATTCATAAATATCAAAATAAAATGTTATCTAATTCATGCGATGTAAATTCATTCATAAATATCAAAATAAAATGTTATCTAGTTCATGCGATGTAAATTCATTCATAAATATCAAAATAAAATGTTATATAATTCATGCGATGTAAATTCATTCATAAATATCAAAATAAAATGTTATATAATTCATGCGATGTAAATTCATTTTACAACATAAAATTTCATTCTTTTACTTACAATGTAAAAGCATCAACTTTTTATTCACAATGTAAAAGTATCTACCTTTATATTTTCAATGTAAAAATATCAACTTTTTATGTTTTACAATGTAAAGACATCAACTTTTATATTTTGCAATGTAAAAATATTAACTTCTCTATTTTACAACGTAAAAATATAATCTTTTCTATTTACAAATGTAAAAATATTACCTTTTCTACTTTCAAAACAAAGATGTGATCTTTTTATTTACAATAAAAATATTGTCTTTTTATTCTCAATATAAAAAGATGATCTTTTTATTTACATCGTCAAATTTTCATCTTTTAATTTTCAATATAAAAAGATGATCTTTTTATTTACATCGTCACATTTTTCATCTTTTAATTTTCAATATAAAAATGATCTTTTTATTTACATCGTCAAATTTTCATCTTTTAATTTTCAATATAAAAAGATGATCTTTTTATTTACATCGTCATATTTTCATCTCCAATCCAACCACAAACGATAAAAGGTAATCATATGATCTATTACCAACTCAAATCTAGCACTTCAATTTCAGATCTAATATCACATCATCCAAAAACAATTCGAATTCACAACATAGAACAACATCCATCGCATATCGATTTATTTTCACCATTCAACATTAAGCACCAAAAGAATAATAATTAAATTAATTAATATTAAATTAAAAATAAATTCTTACCTTGCTTGTTTCTGAAATGGAGGTGATTTCGATCAGATCTCGTGTTCGGAGTCACGGCGGTTTCGGATCTGAAAGATCTAAATTTGAAATTCATGTGTAAATTAGAATTCTGACTTTTAACAACTGGCACTGCGACATTTAAAAGCGTCACAAAATCTAAAATAAATTTTTACCTAATGTTCAAAATTTGAATCGAGATAACTCGAGCTACGATTGACGGTTTTACGAACGGTTTGTTGGAGGTCGAAGAGCTAGGAGAGGTGCATCCACGCCGGGAAGTATGGGGGGTGCGGCGGCGCTATGTGGTGGTGGCAGAGGCGCAAAGGCCGCGGGTTTGGTCACGGAATTCGAGAGCTACAGGCGACGGGAGGTGGTGATTCTTGTCGGAGATTGAAGAGCACGAAAATCTCTTCGAAACGTGTATTTACACGAAGGATTTCGTTGAGAATTGAGGGAGAAATCGGAGAATGAAAATTTGATTGGTTATGGGTTCATGCGGCTGAAAATGACGGGAGGAGGAAGAAGAACCCGTGCGTGGCTTTTATAATATTATATTAGGGTTATTTAATTATTATTTTATTAGCCCGTTTAAGCCCATTTTGGTCCGAACTCAGAATTAGGCCTGCTTACTGTCGTTCTTAGGGTTTTGACATCTTCTGAGCGCAATGGGCTATGTCTCGGGCCCCAATTCTGATGTCTGTAGCGTTTTTTTATTTAAAATCCTATTAAAAATTAATTAATTAAATATTGACCGTACATAAAAATTCACCCGGGCCACAAATTAACTTCAAAAATTCCCGAAAAATATAGTTAGCTATGTTTTGACACTGCGGACCTAGAAAAATTAATTTCGTTCAATTCTGAGCTTGTATGAATTTTTAATGAATTTTTAAAGTCAAAAATTGTCCGTTTACACTGAAAAATCAATTATAATTATATATTAATTCTAAAAATTACCGAAAAATCATTTTTAGCTTTTTTTTGACGATAAGAACCCAACAAAATTATTTTCGTCGAATTCTGAGACTGTTTGAGAAATGACTATTTTTAAGGCGTTTAAATTTAACTAAAATAGTCAAAACACATTTTCTTTTCCCATGCTCACATATTAATTCGAAAAATTCTGAAAATTGAAACCTAGCAATAATTTGACATTCCAGTTCCAACAAAAGTGGTTTCGTCAAAAACCGAGGTCGTTTGAAAAATGACTATTTTTAAGGCCGGTATATTTAATATTAAAAATACATTTTTAAACAGATAATTTTTGAAACTCGAAATATATAAGTGTTTACTGTTTTTCAATGCAGAAATGTCATTCCGAACTCAATGGAAGTGGTTTCGAGTTCAAATTCCTTTATATGCAAAAACTAGCATTTTTGACCTATGCAAATTACCTATCGACCTTTCTAAATTTTAATTTGGGCATAACTTTTGATTCCTGCTATGAAATTTCGATTTTTCGGAAAGATATTTTAAATAAATTCTAATATTTTTGGTTTCACTAAAATCCGTTAAATTTTGCATCCTGTACGGTCAGTCAAAGTTCAAGTTTGACTTTACAAACTACCGCGCTATTTCTAACTCTTTTTATAATTAAAATTAAATTATTCATTCTAACTTCGATTTGAATCAAATTTGTGATCATTATTATTTAAAATAGATTATTTTAAATATCAAAACTCATTAAAATCACTTAAAATAAATTTTAAATCGGCCCCAAAATTCAGGGTTGTTACATCGGCGGTTGCCTCGCGGGGAGGCAGAGAGAGAAAGGCCACAACTAAGGATAGTAGATCATCGGATACCCATCATCGGTAGCCAGTGGGATGCGAAAAGACTCGAGCTAAACCCAAGATACAATTTCATCCTTCACTATCGGGGTACGGGGTTGAGGGGAGACGCCACATGGGTGTTTAGATTGTGTAACAACCCGGAAAATCAGAACCAATTTAAATTTCGTAATTTGGCTATTTTAATGAATTTGGAATATTTAAAATAATTTATTTTAAATAATAACGACTAAAAATTTATTTTAAATGAAGTTAGAACGAATATATTTATTTTAATTATAAAAGGAGTTAGAAATAACGCGGTAGTTTGAAAATTTGAATATGAACTTTGACTGAATGTACAGGATTCAAAATAAGTCAGATTTCAGTAAAACTAAAAATATTTAAATCAGTTTAATTATATCTTTCTAAAGGATGTGAAAATTTGAAAATTCATGGCGGGAATAAAAAGTTATGGCCGGTTAAATATTCAGAATAGTTGCTATGGAATTTAATATAAATATAGCGCTTAAAAATATGCATTTTGCAAACAATCTCCGTTTTCAACGAAACCACTTTGGTTGGATCCGGAATGTCAATTTATTGCTAGGTTAAAATTCCATAATTTTTGGAATTAATACGTGAGCGTGGCAAAAGAAAACGCATTTGGTAATTTCAGTTTGAATTGGATCGACCAGAAAATGGCCATTTTCAAACGATCTCCATATTCGACGAAATTAATTTTGTTAGGACCGTATCGTCCAAACATAGCTAGATTTATTTTTTGGGAATTTTTGGAATCAGTATGTGGCCCCGGCAAATTAAAATGTACGTTCAAATCCAAATTTGAATGTTATATATTTTAATTTGAAGAAAAACTAATTAAAACAGTCGAATGGGCTTACGAAACATATCCCATTGTGTCCAGAATGGGGGTATTTAGCTCAGGGCAACACTCGTTGGTTTTGATTTGGAGTTTGTAGGGATTAACAGACATTTTTGGAATTAAATAAAATAAATAATTTAAATATAAATATGTGGCCAATCAGAAAATTCCTTTATTTTCTCGTTTGCAAAAAACACCCCGTAACCCTATAAGTCGACGGCGGAAACCTCTCTTCTCTTCTTTCCTCGATCTCTCTCAAACCACACAATGAAATCCCTCGATTCTTCAGAGCTTTTTGTAGAGAATCCCTAGATCTTCAAATCCATATAATTTTTATCCCCTACCATCGTCTAAATCGTTTGAATCACCTGCGCAAAGTTGCGCCGTACCTCGCCAGTTTTCTCCTCCACCGTGTCATCGATCTCGACCTGACCACCAGCGCTTGGAGCGCCGTTCCAAGCACTACGACGTGGTGCGAGCCGATCGTCACCAAGCTCTATGGTTTGCGCGTAAAATCAAAACCTAGTTTTGAACCCAACTAAGAGGTAACAACTGTTATTCTTTAAATTATTTACAATAGTTTAAAAGCGTTGCAAAGTATGATTTAAGAATAAAAATCATATCTTTTTCGTATGTGGTCGAAATCCAGTGAAGCAAGAGACATTGGGACCGTGACATCGTGCACTACATTCTAGAAGAGACAGAAGAATTTTTGGAGCTTTCTACAATTTTAGAAGGAGTGGAACCCAATGTGAGATTTCTAAATTCAAAATGGAATGGAATAGCGATGTATAAATTATATAAGCGATGTATAAATTATATATGTGTTGTATATCTCATATATGAGCATTGAATAAATTATATAAGCGATGTATAAATTGTACATGCGTTGTATAAATCGTTTATGCGTAGAATGGAATTGAAATGGAAATATATACGTTTATATATATATATATACACACACACACACACTCCTGAAACACCCCACCTCCGTTAGGGTCACTCTCAAAGGGAATGCCCTAATTTTGGTGGAGGTTTATAAGTATAAGTCACAGATATACAAGACAGATATAAGAACACATATTTGTAAAACAGCGGAAAAACAAACAACTTTTTATTTCATAATAAGCAAATACGTGTTACAGCAACATCACCATGATTGTCTTACATCCTTTCCAAAAACATAACATAACACTTTCATAATCTGTCTTGATTACATTATTTAAAGAAGCATAAAGAAAACATAGATAAACTGCAAAAGCCCCATAGTGGTTGTCCAAAGCCATAGTTCAAAACGAAAAGTTCCAAGCAATACATTTCTCTTCTTCAAGCTGGATGTTAAGGCTGGTCAAGCTGCAGTGTTCCCTCCCTGTGGACCTGGGGGGGGGGGGGAACGGAAGAAAAGAAGACGAAAGAAAAGTAGAGTCAGACATAAAGCCTGAGTAAGTCTAGGACTATTTTGTCTATGAATAAAGAACTGGGTATGATAAGTATAATCAAGAAGTGGGAAAGCACTATAAACTTGGTTAAGTTGTCTAGGGTCGAATATACTATCGTACCCCATGTTAATCTCTGAACCCATATAAACTAGTTTCCAACTGGCACCCCATAATCAGGGTGATGTGATCCATTCTATGATGATCGGCTCCTACTCGCATAGTTACATGTGTCTTACGGCCCCCGATGTTGTAGTTACCTATGCTGGTCCCACCATGGGGTGTATCAAGTCCCATGGCGGCGGCCCGACACAACCTTAGGATGCACAGGTATGCAACTGGTGCCCAGTGCTTTATTTTTCTGCGCCGGAGTGTGTGCACGCCCGCACCCCGTTAGAACCTACACTGCTACACCACCGCCGTCGATTTGACCTCTTACAATCAGCCCAGTAATCGTGCCCCACCCTGCCTAGTTTCAGGGTATCATGATACACCTTTTAGGGTTACTGCTGAAAAGAGTCCCCCGTTACTAGGTTTTCTATCTCTAGCCAACATGCTAAGTTGGTTAAGTGTTTTCTAACCTAACCCCCACCAGTCCGTTTAGTTTAGCATGTTCCATTTTGATTAAGTCTTTAGTTCACTTAATCCTAACAATCCTGACTCAGCCTTAATTGTCTTATTAAGGCCCTGACCTCTCACATTAGACAGGTATTGTTGTGGCTGCCTGTTGCCGGTTGGTTCCGGGCAGTCTTACGCCACAACTCAGTCTAACCTCGGGTCCTTATTGGGATCCATGTTTAACCTCCCACATTGGATAGGTATTGTTGTGACTACTGGACAGCCGGGCGGTTCCGGGCAGGTTTACATCACAACTCAATCCAACCTCGGGTTAAACACATCGTATTTTGTACATTTACATATTTTGTCTTTCTTCTTTATTTATATGTAAATATTTGCGGCCCATTATTAAGTAAATGGCGTAAAGGTTACACCAATCATGGGCCCAACCCATACTTGAATTTGGGCCCTTCTACTTTATATTTTCATTTATTAATTAATTTAGCCCAACGTTATTTTCCCCCGTTTAATACGTTCGTTTATATGTTGGGCTTAGCCTTTTTAAGCCCAACTTAGCCATGCGAAAGAGGGGAGGCTTAAAGCGTGATTACATACACAAAAAAGGGGATTGTGAGCGCATGAACTTGCAATGTGACGTTGGAACTACAAAATAGAAACTGGTGTACTTGCATAGTAGTAACATATACTTTGGTCATAAAGCATAAGTGACATGAATCAAACCATGTAAACTTGTAGTTAAGCCAAGAATCTAAATTGGATATCATTATTGACACATAGTCTTAACTACAACATAGACCCATGTTCTTATTTAGGCATAGTGTCAAACATAAGCAAATCATGTTCATAAGGTTTCTACATGTTTACAAAGGTGCCTACTTTTGTGACTAATACAAAAGTATAGTTAAATTTATTCACATAACCATGGCATAAATATTTCTAACATGAAATCATGATTTTTACTTTAGTCATGCAAACTTGCAAAAAGGGATTTTTGAATCTAACCTAGCTATATACCACATATGTCATCATATAATTCTTGTTAACAATATAGACCTAACATAGATTTCAATTATGCAAAATATCAATCATAGCCTAGTCATATTCATAAGTTTGCAAATAGGTTTCTAGTACAAAACATGGCTTAATACATAGATCATGATGCCAAATTTTCACATAATTTCATATGGATTATGATAACCCAAACTTATTCCAATTACTTCACAAAAATGATGTTTGTATAAAAATACACATTATGATGGCATAGTAGCAAAACCCCAAACTTGCATGAATTTCAATTAATCAACTACATACATGTAGCTTCAACATAATTTGCGAATATTCCAAACGCATACTTGCATAAAACTACCGCATGTAGTTTTTCATAATGAATAACATAATTTGAGAATATCCAAACGTATACAATATTCCAAATCGATAGCAACGCACAAATATGAATTACTTTATCGCCACAAATCAAGTATACATACCAACACAATTATTTGTTCATACCAAAATAATACTCTACTTACAATCGTTGTGGCGAATTCTCAAATTTAGGGATTAGAAGATGCGATTCCTTGTTGATTTGATTTGTTTAGGTTGCTTGATGCTTTAGAATTTGCCTCCTAATCCTCTCTCCAATTGGTGGCTACTCTTAGTCGTTCCTCGGCAACATGGCGGCTTTGTTCTTATTTTTGAATGAATAGATTAGGGTTAAGTCTAGGGTCATTTTTATAGAGTTTATGAACTGATTAGGACCATTGATGTTGCTTGGATTGATCGTAGCCATTCATTCGAAAGAGAGACCAATTAGAGCCTGCCACCTAGCCCTAATGACAAAGCAGACTACAGAAAATCGACCAACATAGAATAGGCCAGCCAGGTTGGGCTGGGTTCGACTTGGCTCTGGACCAGGTCGACATGCCTGTCGACAGCCCTGTCGACAGCCCTGTCGACCTGGCTAGACCAGGTCGACAGCCCAGTCGACCTGGGTGCGTTAGGCGGGTGTTTTTCCGCCCTGGCCCATTGGGCCCCATTTTGGAATTTAAATTTGATTTCCTGAGCTATTTTATTCTATTTGAATTTTAAACTTAATTTAAAAACTTCCGAAGGCCATATCTTCTTCATACAGACTCCGTTTTTCGAAAACTCGGACTCTATTTCGCGTATTTTTCCGAGACGAACGCAATGGCGTATCCCGTTTCCCTTAGTTCTTTGATTTGAAATTAATTATACTTTAAATTTGTGAATTTCATAGTTATAGAATTCGCGGGGTGTTACATTCTCCCCCACTTAAAAGGATTTCGTCCCCGAAATCTTCAAGTTAGGAGGAATGTATATCCTAACATCCAATAATCCATCTACTCATCCATCAAACACGAGCATCCATAGTCCTTAAAAGACTTCTAATGCTTCATGATCATATGCGAAGTGTGTGTGTACATGAACTTATCTAATGCAAAATCAGGCGGTCTACTGATTCAGTTGACCTCCTTAATGCGAATTATGTAAGTGCCATGAATCCATTATGTATGCAAATTTTCCCTATTCTTGATTCTACATGAGTGCACAATCATTCAATACAAATGCAACATCCACATGACAACACATTAAAGTCCAACCACATACGAATGCAAACATATATGCATATGCAATATGAAGTGACTGAGCCGATCTAAAACCTAGATTGTGTGTGTATATGCAACCACGAGCAACCACTAGCAATCACTTGCAACCACTTGCAACCATCATCCATAACATGTTTCAATTACATGTTTCCATCCAAAGGATTTCTACCTAAAAGACAAGGTCGAGGAAATATACCTAAAAAGATAGATTAAAGCGCAACTTAAGGAAAATGAAAGATCAAGGATGTACCCTCGAACAGAAAAGGGTAGGCAGTGCGTATTCTAGCTTCAGTTTCCCAAGTCGCGTCTCCCTCGGCGTCGCTCCACTGAACTTTGACGAGCTTGACTTCGCGGTTGCGTAGCTTCTTCACTTCCATTCCTAATATGCGGGTTAAAACTTTCCTCACGGTTGCTTCGCGCTCCACTTCAGCTTCTTCTAGGATATCTGGCTTTACCACTTCAGCAGACTCATGTAGACATTTTCGGAGATGTGAAACGTGAAAAACGTTGTGAACTCCGGCCAATTTTTCGGGTAACTCTAATCTATAGGTCATTTTCCAAATTTTCTCAATGATAGGAAATGGTCCTACCTAAAGGTATAGTCGAATGATAGAAGCAAGTAAAAACTTTGTGCCCATTAGGCAATGTCAAAACTGGAAATCTATGCCACATATATATTGATTAGGAGAAGAACTCTCTAAGCATCAGCCCCGAAGACCGAAATCAACATCAGACTGACACCCAAAGAATTACTCAACCCAACCACCATATATGATTCTAGGAAACTAAGCATGATGGACTCCTTTTAGGTCACAAGGGAGTCCCTTCCTAAGACCAACCCGTATCCTATAAAACCCAAAAAGTTTGGTCAATCTAACGAACACCCTCAAGCCCCAACATGTGTTACTAACAGATGAGTCATACTCCCTATGGGGTTTGCGACAGAAATTGGATTGAGAATGGGACCGAGAGGATAAACAGAAAAGATAGCATGCAAGTAAGCTCTACAGGAAGAGAGGGATCAAGGATATACTCTTAAGAAGAGATATGATGCACGAATCTAGTCTTCAATCTTCTAAGTCGCATTTCCTTGAGCTTAACTCCATTATGCTTTGTCCGTCTTTAACTTCACAATTTCGTAGCTTCTTAATTCTTGTTTCCAAAATATGAGTTGGAACCTTTTTCACCGTTGCCTCTCGTTCCTCTTTCACTTACTCTACTTCTAGTATACTCGACTCAAACATAACGGCATACCCATGGTTTCACGCAAGCTCTCCAAAATTCACTAGTGAATTTTAGATCTCGTCCACTTACTATCAGGTATTCCACGTAGCAGAACTATCTCTTGGAAATAAATGCCAGCTATGTTGCCAAATGTACTTACTAAGGTGATTCTCCACAACTCATTCATAAGCGAAATGAACCTTCTGCCTTAGTGGCGAACACTACTGGAGCGCCCCATTCTGAAATGCTCCTCCTAATGAACCCCCTTCTCTAGAAGCTCTTTAATCTGTTTACTGAGCTCTTTCTTCTCCCGCGGAGCCATGTGTCTAACGGGCAACGCAACGGGCTTTGCATTATCTACAAGATATATGCGGAAGTCTATTTCCCGCTTCGGAGGCAAGCCCTTCACCTCTTCGAAGACATCCGGATATTCCCGGACCACTCTAACTGATTGCAAATTTTCAACAGAGGCATCTAGCGATTCAAGATAACTAAGCATAACCGCATATGAGGGATTACAAGAAATTTTCAAAGTGTTACCGAGCTGGGTTAGGAGCCTAACAACCCTTTGCTCACAATCAAGGATGGCCCCATTACTGGATAGCCAATCCATACCCAAAATCAAACCATACCCCGAAAAGCCCAAAACAAAGGCACTACATTGAAATTCTACGCTTAGAATAGAAATTTTCAATCCCAAACAGATCATAGACAAATGAGCTGGGCCCCCAATTGGGTTTGAAACAATTAAGGGGTCCTCTACCATACTAGTTTTTAGGTGCAGAGATTCTACTAAAGCAGACGAGATAAAGGAGTGTGATGCGCCGAAATCAAATAAAGTGCGAACGGGGTGATCATAAAGATAAACTACACTTTCTACAGAAGTGTTTGTACCTCGCTGTTGCAAAGGTGGCGCTTCCAGCACATGAACCTGTGCCCCTGGGGTGGATCCAGCCCTCTGCCCCTGTCCTCGTTTCTTTGGGCAGTCCTTAGCCCTGTGGCCCATCTCACCGCAAGAAAAGCACCCATCATTCTCCTTGGCCTTCTTTTTCCGGCAGTCCTTTACTAAGTGCCCCACTTTGCCACAGAAATTACATTTCCTCTTCTCTTTGTTGCCTTTCCCGCCTTTCTTAAAGTCTGTCTTCTTAGGCTGCAAACCCTCTTTCTTCCCTTGAGAGCTTTCTGCCTTTGTCTCCTTCTTGCCCTTATCCTCCTCATTCAGCAATGCCATTTGCACCAATCTTTCATATGTGGCCCCCATGGGTATATGGGTCATGGCCAAACTGTGTAATGGCTCATTTAACCCTTTGACGAAACGGAGAGCCTTCTTGTGCGGGGTGTTGACTAGGTCAAGCCCAAACCTAGCCAGCTCATCGAACTGATTCACATACTCTCTGACAGTCTTGTCTCCTTGCTTAAGAAATAAGAATTTTTCCAACTGCAAACTTCTTTCCGCATCTGAGAGAAATTTAGTCTCAAATCTTGCCCTAAAGTCCTCCCATGTCTCCACTGGTCTTTCAGCATTAGTGACTTCCCACCAGTAGGAAGCCTCGCCCTTCAATAGCCACACTGCCAATTGCACTTTTTGTCTATCCTCTACCTCAAAGATGATGAATAGGTCCTCAGTTTCTTTCAGCCAATTCCTAGCTGCTACGAAGGACTCAGTTCCATGGAAATCCTTTCCTCCCATAGCTTTAAAATCTTTACATATCTTAGCAAACGTGTTTCCCCGTGGAGGAGGTGGAGGAAGAGGTGCTGCTGCAGCTGGATGATTTCCTGCAGCTGGGGGAGGAGGAACGGTAGGACCTGGCTGAGTGGCCCTTGCTTCTAAGAATCGTCTAAACCAACCAGGTATTGGTACCCCTTCCGGTAAGTTAAGATCTTCGGACATGCTGAAACGAAAAGGATAGGTTCAAAACGAAGGATAAGAGATAGTACCTATGGCTTTGGGGAGTGGACTTTGCCTTTTAAAATAAAATAATATTTTTATCTTTTAAAAATGCTTCTTTAAATTTCCTTTTTGAAAATAAATTTTCAAAACTTTTTATCTTATCTGGTAAACCTATGCTCTGATACCAAGTGAAACACCCCACCTCCGTTAGGGTCACTCTCAAAGGGAATGCCCTAATTTTGGTGGAGGTTTATAAGTATAAGTCACAGATATACAAGACAGATATAAGAACACATATTTGTAAAACAGCGGAAAAACAAACAACTTTTTATTTCATAATAAGCAAATACGTGTTACAGCAACATCACCATGATTGTCTTACATCCTTTCCAAAAACATAACATAACACTTTCATAATCTGTCTTGATTACATTATTTAAAGAAGCATAAAGAAAACATAGATAAAATGCCAAAGCCCCATAGTGGTTGTCCAAAGCCATAGTTCAAAACGAAAAGTTCCAAGCAATACATTTCTCTTCTTCAAGCTGGATGTTAAGGCTGGTCAAGCTGCAGTGTTCCCTCCCTGTGGACCTGGGGGGGGGGGGGGGAAACGGAAGAAAAGAAGACGAAAGAAAAGTAGAGTCAGACATAAAGCCTGAGTAAGTCTAGGACTATTTTGTCTATGAATAAAGAACTGGGTATGATAAGTATAATCAAGAAGTGGGAAAGCACTATAAACTTGGTTAAGTTGTCTAGGGTCGAATATACTATCGTACCCCATGTTAATCTCTGAACCCATATAAACTAGTTTCCAACTGGCACCCCATAATCAGGGTGATGTGATCCATTCTATGATGATCGGCTCCTACTCGCATAGTTACATGTGTCTTACGGCCCCCGATGTTGTAGTTACCTATGCTGGTCCCACCATGGGGTGTATCAAGTCCCATGGCGGCGGCCCGACACAACCTTAGGATGCACAGGTATGCTACTGGTGCCCAGTGCTTTATTTTTCTGCGCCGGAGTGTGTGCACGCCCGCACCCCGTTAGAACCTACACTGCTACACCACCGCCGTCGATTTGACCTCTTACAATCAGCCCAGTAATCGTGCCCCACCCTGCCTAGTTTCAGGGTATCATGATACACCTTTTAGGGTTACTGCTGAAAAGGGTCCCCCGTTACAAGGTTTTCTATCTCTAGCCATATTGCTAAGTTGGTTAAGTGTTTTCTAACCTAACCCCCACCAGTCCGTTTAGTTTAGCATGTTCCATTTTGATTAAGTCTTTAGTTCACTTAATCCTAACAATCCTGACTCAGCCTTAATTGTCTTATTAAGGCCCTGACCTCTCACATTAGACAGGTATTGTTGTGGCTGCCTGTTGCCGGTTGGTTCCGGGCAGTCTTACGCCACAACTCAGTCTAACCTCGGGTCCTTATTGGGCTCCATGTTTAACCTCCCACATTGGATAGGTATTGTTGTGACTACTGGACAGCCGGGCGGTTCCGGGCAGGTTTACATCACAACTCAATCCAACCTCGGGTTAAACACATCGTATTTTGTACATTTACATATTTTGTCTTTCTTCTTAATTTATATGTAAATATTTGCGGCCCATTATTAAGTAAATGGCGTAAAGGTTACACCAATCATGGGCCCAACCCATACTTGAATTTGGGCCCTTCTACTTTATATTTTCATTTATTAATTAATTTAGCCCAACGTTATTTTCCCCCGTTTAATACGTTCGTTTATATGTTGGGCTTAGCCTTTTTAAGCCCAACTTAGCCATGCGAAAGAGGGGAGGCTTAAAGCGTGATTACATACACAAAAAAGGGGATTGTGAGCGCATGAACTTGCAATGTGACGTTGGAACTACAAAATAGAAACTGGTGTACTTGCATAGTAGTAACATATACTTTGGTCATAAAGCATAAGTGACATGAATCAAACCATGTAAACTTGTAGTTAAGCTAAGAATCTAAATTGGATATCATTATTGACACATAGTCTTAACTACAACATAGACCCATGTTCTTATTTAGGCATAGTGTCAAACATAAGCAAATCATGTTCATAAGGTTTCTACATGTTTACAAAGGTGCCTACTTTTGTGACTAATACAAAAGTATAGTTAAATTTATTCACATAACCATGGCATAAATATTTCTAACATGAAATCATGATTTTTACTTTAGTCATGCAAACTTGCAAAAAGGGATTTTTGAATCTAACCTAGCTATATACCACATATGTCATCATATAATTCTTGTTAACAATATAGACCTAACATAGATTTCAATTATGCAAAATGTCAATCATAGCCTAGTCATATTCATAAGTTTGCAAATAGGTTTCTAGTACAAAACATGACTTAATACATAGATCATGATGCCAAATTTTCACATAATTTCATATGGATTATGATAACCCAAACTTATTCCAATTACTTCACAAAAATGATGTTTGTATAAAAATACACATTATGATGGCATAGTAGCAAAACCCCAAACTTGCATGAATTTCAATTAATCAACTACATATATGTAGCTTCAACATAATTTGCGAATATTCCAAACGCATACTTGCATAAAACTACCGCATGTAGTTTTTCATAATGAATAACATAATTTGAGAATATCCAAACGTATACAATGTTCCAAATCGATAGCAATGCACAAATATGAATTACTTTATCGCCACAAATCAAGTATACATACCAACACAATTATTTGTTCATACCAAAATAATACTCTACTTACAATCGTTGTGGCGAATTCTCAAATTTAGGGATTAGAAGATGCGATTCCTTGTTGATTTGATTTGTTTAGGTTGCTTGATGCTTTAGAATTTGCCTCCTAATCCTCTCTCCAATTGGTGGCTACTCTTAGTCGTTCCTCAGCAACATGGCGGCTTTGTTCTTATTTTTGAATGAATCGATTAGGGTTAAGTCTAGGGTCATTTTTATAGAGTTTATGAACTGATTAGGACCATTGATGTTGCTTGGATTGATCGTAGCCATTCATTCGAAAGAGAGACCAATTAGAGCCTGCCACCTAGCCCTAATAACAAAGCAGACTACAGAAAATCGACCAACATAGAATAGGCCAGCCAGGTTGGGCTGGGTTCGACCTGGCTCTGGACCAGGTCGACATGCCTGTCGACAGCCCTGTCGACAGCCCTGTCGACCTGGCTAGACCAGGTCGACAGCCCAGTCGACCTGGGTGCGTTAGGCGGGTGTTTTTCCGCCCTGGCCCATTGGGCCCCATTTTGGAATTTAAATTTGATTTCCTGAGCTATTTTATTCTGTTTGAATTTTAAACTTAATTTAAAAACTTCCGAAGGCCATATCTTCTTCATACGGACTCCGTTTTTCGAAAACTCGGACTCTATTTCGCGTATTTTTCCGAGACGAACGCAATGGCGTATCCCGTTTCCCTTAGTTCTTTGATTTGAAATTAATTATACTTTAAATTTGTGAATTTCATAGTTATAGAATTCGCGGGGTGTTACAACTCCCCTCGTCCACAGACCATGGACGATAAAAATTGATTGTGTTCGTGGTTGATTCATTGTGATGTGAAAATGAATTGTATTGAGGAAATTATGAAAATAAACCCATTTTATCGCCGCGTGGCCTAGGATAGCAGAGAAGTTGTACTTGGGACGGTGCCGGTTTTAATTACCCTGCCGTTATAATGCCGAAATTTTCTGAAATATTCATGTGTTGTAAAAATATTCATGTTTGAAATAAATTGTTTGAACAATAAAAATCACATTTTTATTGTATATATGAATCACTAAAAATATTCATGTTTGAAATAAATTGTTTGAACAGTAAAAATCACATTTTTATTGTATATGTGAATCACTAAAAATATTCATGTATGAACAATAAAAATCACATTTTTTGTATATATGAATCGCTAAAAATATTCATGTTTGAAATAAATTGTTTGAACAATAAAAATCACATTTTTATTGTATATATGAATCACTAAAAATATTCATGTTTGAAATAAATTGTTTGAACAGTAAAAATCACATTTTTATTGTATATATGAATCACTAAAAATATTCATGTTTGAAATAAATTGTTTGGACAATAAAATTAACATTTATTGTATATATGAATCACTAAAAATATTCATGTTTGAAATAAATTATTTGAACAATAAAAATCAAATTTTTATTGTATATATGAATCAGTAAAAATATTCATGTTTGAAATAAATTGTTTGAACAATAAATATCCCATTTTTATTGTATATATGAATCACTAAAAATATTCATATTTGAATAATAAAAATTACATTTTTATTGTATATATGAATCACTAAAAATATTCGTGTTTGAAATAAAATGTTTTAACAATAAAAATCACATTTTTATTATATGTATCAACCTTTAAAAATAGTCGAAGGTTGAAATAAAAATTTGTTGTTTGAAAATAATTTTTTTAACATGTATATGAAGTGTTAAAAATAACCATGAGTTAAAATAAATATTTGTGGATTGAAAATATTATTTCTAAAATGTATATGAAGTGTTAAAAATAACTATGAGTTAAAATAAATATTTGTTGATTGAAAATATTATTTTTAACATGTATATCTAGTGTTAAAAATATTCATTTATGGAAATAATCATTTGTTTGCTTAAAATATTATTTTCAGTGTAGATATATATATATATATAAATGCTACACAGGTAAATGGATTTGCTGTTGAGTAAATAATTTATTTGCGTGCCCGATAAATAGGTAAACCTTAATGAGTTGGCTGCGCAATTTTATTTATATATCAACTCCTGTGAATGCCATTGGACGCGGTGTGCTGGTTTTTCTGTTTGAGATTATAAATGTCGTCATATGATAGTAAAAATTAATTTTCGACTACACTACATGACAGACTTCATGCAGATAGCGTATTCTATCATATTCCATATAAGCATTTGGAGCTTATATGACAAGGTTAGAATTACCATACAAGCGAGAGGCTTGTATGGCGATGACCGCATTAATGTTGAACCAAAGACGAACTATTGATGTCATAGCATATCATATTCTATATAAGGAATAGGTGCTTATATGACGAGGTTGAGATTACCATACGAGCAAGACGCTCTTATGGCGATGATTGAATTACAGGTTGATCTGAGGACTGGTATGGACTAAATCAAAATATAACTGTAAATTGTCAGATTTAAATAAAAACCCCACACATGTCAGGAGTTGACAATAATCACATCTCTCTAGTTATTAGATACGGCACATGGATTATTTATTTTCCAACACTGGACGAGGTGACGAGATTTATCCCTGGAGTAATTTACACACTCCCTCCGGCATAGAATAGTTCACTAAAAATTGTGTATGCTATTTCTGGTTTTATTGGGTACCTAATACGGCCTAATAAATTTCCAAACCCCTCCCCGTACAAGGGAGGTTATGACGAAATTTTTCAAAATTTAAAGGCATTAGCCAAATTTTTGAAGTAAAAACGGTTTAGAAATCGTCGAATGAATTATATATATATTTATTTATATACAAATATAAATTAAATAATACGAATAACGACGCCGCAGTTCGCGTTTTGAAATTGTAAATTTAAACGATTATAGCGGGAGATCCGACCATCGGATTTTCCCGAAATCAGAACTGTTGGATCTGCTTTGGAAAGATCTTTCCAACGATATAAAATTCGTTAAGATCCAACGGTTAGATTTTGTGAAATTTTAAATTCAAATTTGGACGAGAGCAGCGCTAGTGCCATCGAATGACCTGAAACGTCTTTCGATGGAAATGGACTATTTTTAAATAAATAAAAATAGTGAAAAATCGTTTTAAAATATTATGAATAATGTGGAATGGAGATAAACCGATTTTACTTGGTTTATCAGATATTTTGATTGTTGGATGTATTTTACATGAAAATTATACTAATGAACTGAAATGTGGATGTCGAATAGTTTAACCATAGAAAGAATTGACTTGAATTCTATATATACATGAATTTTTTGAAAAGGCCGAGTTAATTCTCATTTCAAATAATTGATCGGCAATGAAAAAGTCGAAGATATGAAAACGGTGCAAGACTGATAATCTTCACATCGAATGGATGGCTACTTATGGCTTTGATTGGAATTGTTGCCTTGAAAGGGTTACAATGGTAGTTGTCCGGACGTATTTGTTGATTGTTCGGATATGCGAGGGCCTCTCTCCTGTATTGGACATATGAGACGAGGAATAAGGTGCCTCCGGTTTCATTCAGACCTAGAACGGACTTGTAAATGGACGTGTGTCTGACTTTGTTTTGTGTATTGTACTGATTGATCTCTACTAATATATATATATATATATATATATATATATATATCGGTAAACATCAATGGTATGGTATGGATTGACAACATGGCATGTGGAGATGCTGTGAACAAGGCTTTTGTTGAAAAGCAGAGTCTTCTGGTTGATGATCAAAGCACAGCTTTAATATAACTGAGATTTGTGTATAGCATTAATTCGCGAGCCTCACACCCCGAGTATGAACCAGAAATGGGAGAGGACTTCAGGGAGGTCATGCGTTTCCTTCTAGCTAGGAGTGGTGTCATGGTATGGAGCCCTGACAATTTTATTTATGTGGATGATGGAAAGCGAGACGCCTCGGTTACATCGGTCTTTACGGGGCCGATGGATGGTTAGGTCGATATACTGACCAGTTTACGCACCATAGGGCGGGGAAACGTATTGTTCAGGCATTTTAATCAACTCTATGTGGACCAGCCCTGATGATCCAAGGGTCGATGCGTTCTGATCCTGAGGTTCGGGCTAGACAGTCTCAAAGTCAGTAAGGACGGTCCCTTTCCTTGGTTCATGATGGAAATCCAATTTCCAATACGACATTGTGCGGTTTTGATTGTAAACCTATGTAGGACGACATAGTAGATGGTAGCTATGCCATCTATGATTGATATTATGATTGAAATTGTTTTTGAAACATATACACTAGTGATAATATCAAATGATTTATTTTACATGTATCAAGCATATTTTGGCCATTATAAGGTAAAAATCTATCCTCCGGTTTGTGTTGCATTGTGTGATGGGACTTGAGTCTTATAATGGCTTCATTTTCTATAAAAAAGGCATTGCATTGTTTAAATGATTTACTTTATTTATGCACTGGCAATCCAATGGAGTAAACCCGTTCCGTGTTAGCGGCGAGGTCCTGTGATTGACCTTATTGTTAAATAGGTTAAGTAAGATTTCTCATACCAGTCCCATGACTGACTCGTAGTTTGTTTCACTTTGTAAACTCAGGTGCCCCTATATCCTTCATGGGCAGCCTTGTATTTAGGTTTTAGCAGGCTCATTCTGGATAGCTATGGAGCTGAAGATGGATTCTATCATTTCTAGTATATTATTCAGACTTTGTTATGTATATTATGTTTGACTCCGCTGCAGACATTACATATAAAGCTGAAACTATATTTTGTACTAAGTGTGATCCTGTTATGCTGTGTAACTCTGATGATTATATTTATTCCATTGTAATATGTTGTACATTATCTTGTGTAATGATATATTTCTGTTATGTTGTTGTTGTTTATGTGTTATATTCCAAAGAATATCCTTGCTTCCGTGGCATGGGAGTTTGGGTCGTCGCAGTTGGTATCAGAGTTATAGTTAACCTTAGTTATGGAATATAACATATTAACGAACTCGTCAGAACTAGAATCAGTAGTATTCTTGGGCGAGTAACTCATTATAGATAGGATCAGTAATATCATGGAATGAGTAAAGCAGAATGAAATACACCCCAATAGATGCATTTACATTTAAAAATATGTCTTTATGCTGTATAATATCTTTTCTGTTGGCCTGACTCTTTGTCTGCTATTTGCAGACATAATAGAAAATGAGTGGCAGAAGCCGAAGAAGTAATTCTATGGTTCAAAAATTTAATGAGCCAATCGTGCTCCCACAACCAGAATCAGATATAGAAGCTCTATTAAAGAAGTATCAAAATCTAGGTGGAGTACCATTCTTAGGCAAAGAATCTATTATTGAAACACAAGCATGGATGCGTTCTTCTGAGAGAATATTTGAAGTTTTAAAGCTGAGGGATAACCAAAAAAGATTACTGGCATCTTGGGCGCTCAAAGACGAAGCTTTAATCTGGTGGGGAACTTTTACTAAGGAAAATCCAGAAGGTAATATTACTTAGGATAGGTTTAAAGAAATTTTCAAAGAAATATTTACTCCTTTAGAAGCAACTGAGCGGTTATATGACGAGTTCTACTATCTGAAAAAAGGAGATATGACCATTCAGGAGTACCATATAAAATTCAATGAACTTTCTCGTTTTGGCCAAAGCTAATAGAAGATCCTTTGAGGAAGAATCTAAAATTTATTAGTGGACTTCAAAGAAAGTACGAAGGCAGAGTAACTGCACATGTAATCTTCCTTTTTCTAAGATGATACAAATGGCTTACTGCTATGAGGATCTTGATAAACAAGGTGGTTTGGAAGATGAAGAGGAAGGCAGTTCTAGCAACAAAAGGAAGCTTGAAAGTGATAGCCCTGGGGCAAGTACAAAACCTGAGGCCAATGAGGATCCTGAAACCGATAAGAAAAGGGTAAAGACAGTCATATGCCTCAACTGCAATAAGAAAGGGCATTTGTCCAGAAAATGTAAATCTTTAAAAATGCAAAAGAGGGATAGATCTAAATCCAATCGGAAGTAAATGAAGAAAGGATTTAAACCCAATAAGAGGTTTCAAGAGAATAAAAAATGCAATCAATGCCATCAGTCTGGTCATCTTGAAAGGATTGTTAGCTCGTAAGAAGCCTGAAATAGTACATGTAAATGAAGTGGCAGAAGCACCCGCACCCTCAGCGAGTCAAGTAAGGCCAGATGTTTTCGAAGGCACACTTACTGTCAAAAATATTCTAGTTAAAGTATTGTTCGACACAAGCGTGTCACGAAGCTTTATTACAGGTAATGTGGTTAAGAAATTGGATTTAAAATTGAAAGAGCTCAAAGAACCCATCAGCGCCCATAATCCAATTGGGGTTTCCTCAATCTTAGTTGGATTTATGGGGTGCCCGTCTCTTTTTCCCGTTATCGGTTCCCTTCCATCTCGATCGTTATGAATTTTACCGAATTTGATCTTATTTTAGGATTGGATTGGTTAACCCAATACGAAGCTGAGGTTAAATGTGCCGAGAGAGTTGTTAAGGCAAAGACTAAATCAGGGAAGTATATAACCGTACCATGTGAAGGTCCAAATTTGGATAGAAAGGAATTTTGGTCATCTCTTGATATTTCTCCTGCTCCAATAGAAAATATTCCTGTCGTAACAGAAAATATACCTATCATCAAAAATTATGTGGATGTGTTTGAAGAAGTGGATAGCTTACCTCCGCGTAGAGAAATTGACTTCAGGATCGATCTAGTTTCGAATGCAAGGCCATTTGTGCATCCTATTCGAAGAATGACTTTAAAGGAGAAAGAAGAATTGGGGGACCAAACTCGACAATTACTACGGAAAGGTCCGATCAGGCCTAGTTTCTTTAATTCGGGAGTAGCAATGGTGTTTGTCCCAAAGTCAGATGGTACTCTCAGACTATGCGTGGATTATCGTGGCTTGAATAAGCAAACATTAAAGAATAAATATCCATTGCCGTGAATTGATGATTTTTTTTGATCTTTTGAGTGGAGTGCAAGTGTTCTCAAGAATGGACCTAGCTATAGGTTTTCATCAACTTCGTATTGCCGAAGAATATGTTTCTTTGATAGCATTCAGAGGTCCAGACTTATTCTATGAGTGGTTAGTAATGTCGTTCAGTTATATAATGCTCCAGCTTATTTTTTTGATCTAATGAACAGGGTATTCAGAGAAGTCTTGAATAAATTCCTACTGGTCTTCATTGATGACATATTGATCTTCTCTAAGTCAGATAGAGAACATGCAAAACATTTGGAACAAGTTTTGGAAATTCTCAGAAAGAATGTTTTAAAAGCTAAATTTTTTAAGCGTATATTTTGGCAAGAAGAAGTCAAGTTCCTTGCTCACGTTGTATCAAAGGAAGGAATCTCAGTAGATCCAAGTAAAATTACAGCTTTTCAAGATTGGAGACAGCCTAGTACACCTACAGAAGTCCGAAGTTTTCTGGGATTGGCTAGTTATTATCGGAAATTCGTTAAAGATTTTTCGAAGCTATCTAGTCCATTAACTCAGCTTATTAAGAAGCACGCAAGATTTATTTGGACTCCAGAATGTGAGGCAGCTTTCCAAGAGCTAAAATTAAGATTGACAACTGCTCCAATGTTGACAATTATCGATGGCAATAAAGATCTGACAGTATATACAGATGCTTCGCTTGAAGGTGTTAGTGAAGTATTAATGCAGAGAGACCAAGTAGTTGCTTATGCTAGCCGTCAGTTGAAACTACATGAGAAGAGATACGCTACTCATGACCTTGAGTTGCTAGCCGTCGTGTTTGCTTTGAAAATCTAGAGGCATTATCCATTGGGTGAGAAGCTCGAATTATTCACCATCATAAGTCCTTAAAGTATTTGTTCACCCAGAAGGATTTAAATCTGAGATAGTAGCGTTGGCTAGAATTTCTTGCAGCATACGATTTAGATATTTTGTATACTCTGGGGAAAGCCAATGTTGTAGCTGGTGCGCTCAGCAGAAAGAATGAGATCATCGCTAA
This sequence comes from Allium sativum, assembly GCA_030737875.1. NCBI lineage: Eukaryota > Viridiplantae > Streptophyta > Magnoliopsida > Asparagales > Amaryllidaceae > Allium > Allium sativum. The sequence continues at coordinate 385,839,582 of CM060924.1, forward strand.
TCTTATCATTACGCCTTCGTTGATTGATAAGATCTCTATTCTTCAGAAAGACGATAAATTTATTCAGAGGATTAGCAAGAGAATCAAGGAAAGTGAACCCTCGAGTTTCCAGATTGATAACAAGGGAATTTTGAGGTTAAAGGGCTGAATTTGCATCCCGAATTTTCCCGACCTTCGAAGAGACGTAATGGATGAGTGTCAAAAATCTAAGCCTAGTATCCATCCAGAAGTGAGTAAGATGTATAATGATCTCAAAAGCACATTCTGGTGGAGGGCAATAAAATGAGACATTTCAATATATGTTAGCCGGTGTTCTACTTGTCAAAAAGTTAAAAGCGATCAACAGAAACTCGCCGGATTATTGCAACCATTGGAGGAAGTGGGACCAAATTTACATGGATTTCATAGATGGTTTTCCCCGAACCAAGAAAGGAAATCACATTATATGGGTGATCATATATTGTTTCACGAAGATTGCCCATTTTATACCTATCAGATCAAATAGAACAGCTCAGAGTCTGGCGTAGATTTATTTCAGAGATATCGTTAGACTACATGGAGTTCCTAATAGTATTGTTAGTGATCGTGATCCGATATACGCTAGTAAATTCTGGGAAGCATTCCAGGAAGAGCTGGGCACAAAGTTAAATCTTAGCACTGCATATCATCCTCAAATAGATGGCCAAACTAAAAGGGTGAATCGTATATGAGAAGACTTATTGCGAGCTTTTATTCATGATTTTGGCAGGTCGTGGGAAGATCACTCGCATTTGGCTGAATTCTCATATAATAACAGCTACCAAGCGAGCTTGGGAATGTCACCATTCGAAGCATTGTATGGTCGACCATGTAGATCTCCCGCATGTTGGGTAGAACCTGGAAACCAACCAATATTGGGTCCAGATATGATCCGTGAAGCTTCAGATAAGGTTGATTTCATTAAGAAGCATCTACAAACAGCTCAAAGCCGACAAAAGAGTTATGCAGACTCTAGAAGGATAGATTTAGCATTTGATGTTGGTGATTATGTATTTTTGAGAGTTTTTGTGATGAGAGGAGTAGTCCGATTCGGGAAAACCGGGAAGTTGGCACCTAGGTTTATTGGTCCATTTCCTATACTTGAAAGTATTGGAACTCTTGTTTACAGGGTTCAATTGCCTGATTGGTTGCCCGGAGTGCGTGATGTATTTCACGTATCTCAACTTCGTAAACATGTGCATGATCCAGAGTTGATCGTTAAAGAAGCAGTGCAACCAGTTTTGAATATTACACCGAAATTAGCTGTGAGAAGAGAGCCTATAAAGATTATTGGCAAATAAACTAAAGTGCTAAGGAACAAGAAGGTTCATTTAGTCAAAGTGCAATGGAGCGGAGATCCTAGAGACTGTACATGGGAGATAGAAGATAACATCAAACAGGCTTGTCCCAATTGCAGAATGGACATCTATGATTAGCTCTGGTGCAAGGTACATTTACAGTATTTTCCATTTTCTGTTTTGTTTCCTACTTTACTATTGTTTCCTTTTCGGGGACGAAAAGTTTTAAATGGGGGAGATTGTAACAACCCGGAAAATCAGAACCAATTTAAATTTTTTTAATTTGGCTATTTTAATGAATTTGGAATATTTAAAATTATTTATTTTAAATAATAAAGTCTAAAAATTTATTTTAAATGAAGTTAGAATGAATATATTTATTTTAATTATAAAAGGAGTTAGAAATAGCGCGGTAGTTTGAAAATTTAATTTGAACTTTGACTGAATGTATAGGATTCAAAATAAATCGGATTTCACTAAAACCAAAAATATTTAAATTTGTTTAATTATATATTTCTAATGGATGTGGAAAATTGAAATTTCATAGCAGGAATAAAAAGTTATGGCCAGTTAAATATTCAGAATAGTCGCTATGGAATTTAATATAAATATAGCCCTTAAAAATATCCATTTTGCAAAACGATCTCCGTTTTCGATGAATCCACTTTGGTTGGATCCAGAATGTCAATTTATTGCTTGGTTTAAAATTCCATAATTTTTTGAATTAATATGTGAGTCTGGCAAAAGATAATGCGTTTGGTAATTTCAATTTGAATTGGATCGACTAGAAAATGATCTTATTCAAACGATCTCCAAATTGGACGAAATTAATTTTGTTAGGATCGTATCATCCAAATATAGCTAGATTTGTTTTTCGGGAATTTTTGAAATCAGTGTGTGACCCCGGCAAATTAAAATATATGCTCAATCCAAATTTGAATGTTTTATATTTTAATTTGAAGAAAAACTGACTGAAACAGTCGAATGGGCTTACAAAACATATCCCGTTGTGTCAGGAATGGGGTATTTAGCTAGCGGTGACACTCGTTGAGTTGGATTTGGAGTTCGTAGGGATTAACAGCCTTTTTTGGAATTAAATAAAAATAATAATTTAAATATAAATATATGCCCAATCAGATAATTCCTTTATTTTCTCGTTTGTGAAAAACACCTTATAACCCTATCAGTCGACGTCGAAAACCTCTCTTCCGTTCTCTCCTCAATCTCTCTCAAATCACACAATGAATCCCTTGGTTCTTCAGAGCTTTTTGTAGAGAATCCCTAGATCTTCAAATCCATATAACTTTTGTCCCCTACCATCGTGTAAATCATTTGAACCACCAGCGGAAAGTTGCGCCGTACTTCGCCAGTTTCTCCTCCACCGTGCCGTCGATCTCGACCTGACCACCAGCACCTGGAGCGTCGTTCCAAGCACTACAACGTGGTGCGAGCCGATCGTCACCAAGTTCTACGGTTTGCGCGTAAAATCAAAACCTAGTTTTGAACCCAATTGAGAGGTACGGCTGTTATTCTTTAAACTATTTACAACAGTTTAAATGTGTTGCAAAGTATGATTTAAGAATAAAAATCATATCTTTTTCGTATGTGGTCGAAATCCAGTGAAACAAGAGACATTGGGACCATGACATCGTGCACTACATTCTAGAAGAGACCGGAGAATTTTTGGAGCTTTCTATAATTTTAGAAGGAGTGGAACCCAATGTGAGATTTCTAAATTTAAAATGGAATGGAATAGCAATGTATAAATTACATAAGCGATGTATAATTTATATACGTGTTGTATATCTCATATATGAGCGTTGAATAAATTATACAAGTGATGAATAAATTATACATGCGTTGTATAAATCATATATGCGGAGAATGGAATTGAAATGGAAATATATACGTTTATATATATATATATATACACACACACACAATCCCTTCGTCCACAGACCATGGACGATATAGATTGATTGTGCAGTGGAAATTGATTGTGGTTGTGAATTGTTGATTGTAGTTGCAACAAAATTGGTTGTGTTTGTGGTTGATTCATTGTGATGTGAAAATGAATTGTATTAAGGAAATTATGAAAATAAACCCCTTGTATCACCGCGAGGCCAAGGATAGCAAAGGAGCCGTACTAGGGACGGTGCCGGTTTTAATTACCCTGCCGTTATAACGTCGAAATTTTCTGAATTATTCATGTGTTGTAAAAATATTCATGTTTGAAATAAATTGTTTGAACAATAAAAATCACAATTTTATTCTATATATGAATCACTAAAAATATTCATGTTTGAAACAAATTGTTTGAACAATAAAAATCACATCTTTTGGTTATATAAATCACTAAAAATATTCATGATTGAAATAAATTGTTTGAACAATACAAATCACATTTTCTGTATATATGAATCACTAAAAATATTCATGTTTGAAATAAATGGTTTAAACAATAAAAATCACATTTTTATTGTGTATATGAATCACTAAAAATATTCATGTTTGAAATAAATTGTTTGAACAATAAAAATCACATTTTTATTGTATATATGAATCACTAAAAATATTCATGTTTGAAATAAATTATTTGGATAATAAAATCACAATTTTATTTTATATATGAATCACTAAAAATATTCGTGTTTGAAATAAAATGTTTTAACAATAAAAATCACATTTTTATTGTATGTATGAACCTTTAAAGAAGGTTGAAATAAATATTTGTTGTTTGAAAATAATATTTTTAACGTGTATATGAAGTGTTAAAAATAACCATGAGTTAAAATAAATATTTGTTGATTGAAATATTATTTTTAACATGTATACGAAGTGTTAAAAATAACCATGAGTTAAAATAAATATTTGTTGATTGAAAATATTATTTTTAACATGTATATGAAGTGTTAAAAATAACCATGAGTTAAAATAAATATTCGTTGATTGAAAATATTATTTTTAACATGTATATGAAGTGTTAAAAAAAAGTCATGTATGGAAATAATCATTTTTTTGCTAAAAATATTACTTTTAGCGTAGATATGCATATATATACATATGCTGATCAGGAAAATGGATTTGCTGTTGAGTAAAGAATTTATTTGTGTGCCCGACAAATAGGTAAATCTTAATGAGTTGGCTATGCAATTTTATTTATATATCAACTCCTGTGAATGCCATTGGATGCGGTGTGCTAGTTGTTCTGTGTGAGATTATAAACGTCGCCATAGGATAGTAACAATTAATTTTGGACTATACTACATGGCGTACTTCGTGAAGATAGCATACTCTATCATATTCAATATAAGCATTTGGAGCTTATATGACGAGATTGGAATTACCATACAAGCGAGAGGCTTGTATGGCGATGACTGCATTTCAGGTTTAACCGAAGACGAACTATTGATGTCATAGCATATCATATTCCATATAAGCAATAGGTGCTTATATGACGAGGTTGAGATTACCATACAAGCAAGACGCTTGTATGGCGATGATTAAATTACAGGTTGAACTGAGGACTAATATGGACTAAATAAAATACAACTATAAATTGTCAGATTTAAATAAAACCCAAGATGGGTCTGGAGTTACAATAATCACGTCTCTCTAGTTATTAGATACGACACATGGATTATTTATTTTCCAACACTGGACGAGGTGATGAGATTTATCTCTGGAGTAATTTACACACTCCCTCGGGCATAGAATAGTTCACTAAAAATTGTCTATGTTATTTTTCGATTTATTGCGTACCTAACGGCCCAATAAATTTCCAAACCCCTCCCCGTACAAGGGAGGTTATGGCGAAATTATTCGAAATTTAAAGGCGTTAGCCAAATTTTTGAAGAAAAACGGTTTAGAAATCGTCGAATGAATTATATATATATATATACAAATATAAATTAAATAAAACAAATAACGACGCTATAGTTCGCATTTTGAAATCGTAACTTTAAACGATTATAGCGGGAGATCCGACGGTCGGATTTTCCTGAAACTGGAACCGTTGGATCCGTATTGGAAAGATATTTCCAATGATATAAAATTCGTTAAGATCAAACGGTTAGATTTTGTGAAATGTTAAATTCAAATTTGGACGAGAGCAGCGCTAGTGCCATCGAATGACCTGAAACGTCGTTCGATGGAAATGGACTATTTTTAAATAAATAAAAATAGTGAAAAATCATTTTAAAATATTATAACGATGTGGAATGGAGATAAACTGATTTTACTTGGTTTATCAGATATTTTGATGGCTGGATATATTTGACATGAAAATTATACTAATGAACTGAAATGTGGATGTCGAATAGTTTAACCATAGAAAGAATTGACTTGAATTCTATATATACGTGAATTATTTGAAAAGGCCGAGTTAATTCTCATTTCAAATAATTGATCGACGATGAAAAAGTCGAAGATATGAAGACGGTGCAAGACCGATAATCTTCACATCGAATGGATGGCTACTTATGCATTTGATTGAAGTTGCTGCCTTGAAAGGGTTACAGTGGTAGTTGTCCGGACGTATTTGTTGATTGTTTGGATATGCGAGGGCCTCTCTCCTGTATTGGACATATGGGACGAGGAATAAGGTGCCCCCGGTTTCGTTCAGACCTAGAAAGGACTTGTAAATGGATGTGTGTCTGACGTTGTATTGTGTACTGTATTTGTTGATCTCTACTAAATATATATATACCGGTAAACATCGATGGTATCGTATGGATTGACAACGTGGCATGCGGAGATGTTGTGAACAAGGCTTTTGTTGAAAAGCAGAGTCTTGTGGCTGATGATCAAAGCACGGCTTTAATATAGCTGAGATTTGTGTATAGCATTAATTTGCGAGCCTCACACCCCGAGTATGAACCAGAAACGGGAGAGGACTTCAGGGAGGACATGCGTTTCCTTCTAGCTAGGAGTGGTGTCATGGTATGGAGCCCTGACATTTTTACTTATGTGGATGATGGAAAGCGAGGCACCTCGGTTATATTGGTCACTACGGGGCCGATGGATGGTTTGGTCGATATACTGACTAGTTTATGCCCCATAGGGTGGGGAAACGTATTGTTCAGGCAATCCAATGGAGTAAACCCATTCCGCATTAGCGGCGTGGTCCTGTGATTGACCTTGTTGTTAAATAGGTTAAGTACGATTTCTCGTACCAGTCCCATGACTGACTCATAGTTTGTTTCACTTTGCAAACTCGGGTGCCCCTATTTTCTACATGGGAAGCCTTGTATTCAGGTTTTAGCAGGCTCATTCTAGATAGCTATGGAGCTGAAGATGGATTCTATCATTTCTATTATGCTGTTCAGACTTTGTTATGTATATTATGTTTGATTCCACTGTAGACATTACATATAAAGTTGAAACTGTATTTTGTACTAAGTGTGATCCTGTTATGCTGTGTAACTCTGATGATTATATTTGTTCCAGTGTAATATGTTGTACATTATCTGGTGTAATGATATATTTCTATTCTGCTGTTATTGTTTATGTGTTATATTCCAAAGATTATCCTTGCTTCCATGGCACGGGATCTTGGGTCGTCACAGTTTGTTTGCGTAGGGGCAGTCGCTTAGCTCTGGTAGTCTTTACTAGTTGAGGGAGGGGCCGAGGTGGGGCCATAGCCACCACGAAAACAGACCCTATGTATGTCTGTATAGAGAGACTGGCCCGTATCGATATGGAAAAGCTCCCGACCGAGTTCCATGTTTCTTGTATCACCCTGCCGCGGAACTCGGTGCACATTACGGGACATGCGGTTGAGGCATCGAGCTACAAATGAAGATATGTATGGTGGACAGTCCAGATACATGCATATCGGCTCTGGGTGGTGTATCGTAGACATGATGGCATTACTCCGTTATGAAGCCTGATTCGAACAAAGGTGGCAGTCCATAGGTTTGCGCAGCATAGTAATGATAGATATATGCGGAACATAATATTGTTATCCGTATGTCACTACAGCGTAGGATGAGGGACTACGTATACTGTGATAGTGTTACGGTGGAGACCGTGCGAGTGGGGTTTCATGGGGTGTACCTTGGTATTTTAGGTAGCTACACATATATTGTATCAGGTTAGTTCACTGGGAAGTAATAGGTACGACGTGTGTGTAAGCCTTTAGTGCTGTTAACCCATGTAACCTAATAAATAAGATAATATGATTGAACGGTATATGTAGGATTATCCAAAGTGTATAGTTTAAATCCAGTCACCATAACTTGTGTTCTGACCCCCTCCTCATAACATACTCGCGGGTTAGATTTGTGGAAGGGACATAGGACATTATAGCTTTGAATACTGGTTAGGCAGTATTATTAATACTGTAAGGCTATACTTTGATTTATATTATATTTTATCCATTCCACTGTGAGATGTTTTCTGAGCTCTGACATATTTTATGTCTCTGTCTTTTCTGCAGGATACCAGAGCAAACCAATCCGAGCTTTGATTGATTGAAATTTTGAAAGAAAAAAAATCGGTCTATCGAAATTGGGGTTGTCACATCTGGTATCAGAGTTTAGGTTTAGGATTCCTATATAAATAGTGAGTGAACGTATTTGTATTTTTAAAAATATAAATATATATTATATACCTAAATCCATAGAGGGACCCACTAAGTAGAAAGAGCGTAATATGATTAGAAATGGGATGTTGTTTTGTACACTAAATGAAAGATTATGGAAATTCGAGACCCTTAGGTAAATTGGGTAGAGAGTGTGAAATATACTTTGTGTGGAAGGAAAGTGAATCCAATATGATTAGTATTTTGGTTTAGTGGGCCTGAAAACCTTGTAAATTGGACAAGGTTGAAAAAAGGAAAAAGGATTAGGAATATATATAGTTGAGAGAATTGATCTTGGGGAGTGTCTAGGAAAGCCTGGAAAATTGGAAATCCGCTTTGAGTCTAACCCCATTGTTAACTTTTAAGAACTTGAAATTGTTATTGTTTTGGGAAAATGGTTTATGGTGTTTTCAAGTTTTAATCTTAAAAAGTTATAGTTTTAAATATGTAAAGAAGTACATATTGGGTTTTGAAGTAAAATGGGGTATATTTTGTAAATAGTGGTTTCTTGCAAAACTTTATCTAAAGTAAAATTTTCTCAGTAAAAGGTGCATATTATAGAGCATGTATAGCTCGCTAGTTTTCTTGTTACATTTCATACAAGAATTTTTAATAAAGAATGATTTGAAATCTCTATTCTTATGACAACCCTTTTTAATAAATTATTTTAAGATAATTCTGTGGGTGGACAAAATAAGTTGTAGAAAATAAGAATAGAGTAGATGTTGGCACCTTGTAATAAGATACAGAACAGACCTTATAGGTAAGAACAAGTCATAAACCCAATTGAGAAAATGGTTGTCCGTATCTACTCCAGTTTTGTGATTTGAAAAAGAAACTAGAAAATCCAGTAAAGCAAAAAAAAGGAAAATTATGAGAAAAGATGAATAAGAATAGAAAATTTCCAAGATAAGATGAAGAGGAAATCAGTTATATAAGAAAATTTTCTTATATGGCTTGTGCTTGGATAGAAAAATAGGGAATCTTTATAAATAGTTACATAAAAACCCAAGTACGGTTAGGAGAAGGTTGGAAAAGAAAAACGAAGGATGCAGAGTTTTCCGTTTTCCGCCTTTTTGTAACATAAGAATTCGAATTTAGAAGATTAGATTTTTATGAAATTCAAAAAATAAAGTTGGTTGGTAGGATTATGGATGCAACAATTGGATGAACTATGCTCTTACTCAGTAAGAGTGTGAGAAAATTTGGATGAAAAAGGTGTTTTGGTTTTCAAAATATTGCATTCATATAGAACTGCCAGTATGTTTATGATGTGAGCATCATGTTTAAAAAAGGATTTTTGAATAATTTGCATACATATAGGAGGTACTGCTTAGGCATACATGTATTACTATGATGTATTTCACTTTGCACATGTGCACTATGTTTGCAAAAATTGGATGCACACATGATGGGTGGATATTATGCGAGGGATTATTTATTTTACCCTTATAAAATTTTGGGGACAAAATTTCATAAGGCTGGGAGAATGTAACACCCCGCATTTTTATTGCAATTAAAAATATAAAAATATGCATATGTGTGTGTGTGTATATATATAATACGCATAGATATATTTAAAGGAAAAATTAAATAATAATATAATTGCATGTAATAAGTTCATGCAGTGAAATGAAGAAAAAGATTAATAAAAGAAATTATAAGCAATACATGAAATGAGAAGAAATGCAATGCAATTGAAATTGCATGCGAACATTTAAAAAGAAATAAAAAGGAAAATTTGAAGAGCTTCCAGAATTTGGTCACGAAATTAGCGTCATTGCGTTCGTGGCAATTTTCTTCTCAATTTAGACCTATAGTTTACAGAAAACTGATTTAAAATGAAAGAGATATCTTTAAATTAATTATTGCAAAAAAACATGAAAAAAATGAATTGAGAAAAGAATAATGTCTAGCATTGTTCTAAGGCTTATTAACAAAAGACCAAGTAGCTCAGTTGGTTAGAATATGTGACTTGCATACAAGAGGTTTAGAGTTTGATCCCCGCCAGTGCCATATTTTTTTTTTAAGGGAATGGCTAAAAAGTGGCTTATTGTGAAAGCAATTAAAAAGTGGCTTAGTGGGAAGGCGGTTTAATTAAACAACGGTTCAGTATGAAAAGGGTTAATAAGAGGTTTAATTGGGAGAATGTTTCAAAAGAGGAATATATATATATATTAATTGGTTTGAGATAAATAATTGTTCACATATAAAAGATTATCATATGCATAAGAGTTGAATATAAATGAACATAATTCAAATTAAGGGTTGCGCGGGAACAAAAAAGCAAAAAAGAAGGAATGTTTGAAATTTGATTTGTATGCAAGAAGATTACATGTATTATAAATAAATCAAGTTTCAAATAAAAAGAAATATATATATATATATATATATATATATATATATATACGGCAGGAGTGTCGACACTACCATAGGGGTGTCGACACATGTGTCGACACCCAAGCAGGGGTGTCAACCCCTGCACATTATTCAGCACACGTGGCGTGTTTTGATTGGTGAACATTTGTTTTTATTGCGACGTGGCCATTTCCTATTGCTCGTATGACGTTGTTAGCTCTGATGGAGTTTTATTTAAATCTAAGGGTCCTGTTTGCTCCATACTCCTATAAATAAAACCTTAGACCTAACCCTAAACCATTTAATTTGGCGACTACGCGGGAGCTCTGCCATGGCTCTCTCTTTCTTTCTTCTCAAATCTATTCTAAAAATTAAAATATTATCCTAGAATGTTATGAATCCACATCTGGAGGAGAGGATCAACGTTAATAAAAGATTATTCAAAGCAAGGTTGTGAATCTAATCGAAGGGAAAAGGGGAAACCATGGATGATGGAACAGATCGGATACAAAAATTGGGGAAAGCTTAAAGTTAAGTGGGTTTAAATTTTAGCCTTTAGATAATGTTAGGACTATCGTTTAGCATTCCCCTTTTAATAAATCGTGAAATTGCCAGTTTAGTTATAAATTACTGTTATAACAAGTTGGGATGTTAACATGATTAGATCAGGAAATTCATATGCTGAATCTATTAAATTATTGGAATGATTACATGTCGAAAAAAACAACTCGTTTGAAATGGTTAGAACATGGGCAAGAACTGTTGTTGTTATATGTATATGTTTCACTTGCAGCATATTATAGAATAAATGACATGTTAAGATTGATGGATTTGAATAATTAACCGATTGAATTTTTACATGTCAAAATAGGATTAAACATATGTTAAAAACGTCATGCGATGAAATATAGACAAAATTTGGACGACATGCAAAATTAGATTACCATAAACTAGATTACAGTAAAAAGGATAATATACCTCAAGTTTTCATGAAATGGGAATGAATTGTAATGGAATTATTGGAACATAGCATATATTATGTTTTGAGACTTTAATTTGGGAGTGCAATTTTGATATGAACATTAATGATTGAATAAAGATAAATATACCTAGGATTTCGATTAGAAATTGTAACTGCACGTATGACCCTAGTTTAGGTTGCATTAATGGCGGAAGTCTGCCCGGACCCGACCGGCATATCCAGCAGCCACTAATCTTGAACCAATTTGAGAGACCTAAGTGCAAAAAACAAAAATGTAATGGTGCTAAGACACGAGGTTAAGTCAACTTGTGGTAGAAGTCTTCCCGGACCCGCCCGGCAAATCCAGCATCCACAAGTGTAGGCTTAATGTGAGAGGTCTAGTGCTTATATATATATGTGTGTGTGTGTGTAACAAGATATGAATAAATGGCAATAACGGTAATTAAATGTCTAACTCAGAAAATAAGAAAGGAAGGGATGTAATGAAACGAGTTAGTGTGATACGAAGGAAAAGTGATGTATTTCCCTAAATGACCTATTTCTGAGAACGTGGTTGCAAGTAGGCCACAGTAACTAAAGTAAGAAGAGTAAAGAAATTACTTGTTACCATGGATTTAGATGCGAATGCGTTATGGAAAAAAATCACTGATTCCTTCTGTCAAGCTGATAAGGTGCATGAAGTGTTTTCCTTAATTAAAATAAGGAACCAGTGAATGAAGGATACTGGAATACAACAATGAAAGAAAATGGTTTAAAAGGGGAATGATAATAACCTATTATAAATAAATAACATTAATGAAAATGTTGTATAATAGGTAGACTTGTCCTAGGGACAAGTGAATATTATAACTTGGGTTATAATAAACTAGTAAGAGGGTGGGATAACTAGTGAATTGAGTTAAGGAACGCTTAATTGTAAATTAAGTAATCGGTAAAGGGGGAAACCGTAAACCAGTTAAGAAAAGGGGGAAAATATATTCTACTTAATTATAAATTAAGTGATCTGTAAGCTTGAAAGTCTGAAAACGATTGATAAGGACAGGTGGAAATTATAACATAGGTTATAATAAACGGGTAGAGAAACTTATTAATGAGCCTTAGTTAATAGAACTAAGTTAATAAGTAAACAACGATAAGTTGTATTGACAACGTAAAATGGAATTATGATTAAATGAGAAAGAATGAGGAAAACTTATGAAATAAAATAAGTTATATTTAATCATAAATGGTAAGTGACATGTTAATTAGAAAACATGTGAATTGTACATAATTAATTACATATTAAGTAAAACATGTTATTGTAATGATTAAATGAAACAAGAATATAAAAGAGATTGTAGATTAAAGACCTTGGGCCACAATCCAGAGAACAACATGTTGGGGGCTCATTAATGAACTTAAATGGATTAAGTTGTATGACTGGAATTAATAAGCAAGAGAAACTTGGTAATTTGAATAAGAATTCAATTTGAATGGTAATAACCAAGTAAACTGGAAACCTGGTGAGGTGAGGTGAGGTAAGCGCGTAAAAGAATGTTTAAACATAAGGTCTAACAACATGCTAAAGTAAGGCGCTTAGACTAGTCCGTACGGTTGAGGGTGAGTAACCCAACGGGGTATATCATCGAGATGTTATAAAGCACGAGGGGAGCGCACATTCATCTGATTGTTCTGACAGCTCCAAGGGACTGGAAGGGAAAGCAGGAAGGATAAGCATGCGGCTTCCTAAGGTACGTAAGGTGCTCCTAGTAGTCCTCTGTGCGGTGACATATGTCTTAGGCTGTGCTCGTAGAGGTTGGGTCTGCGCGTAACTACTAGGTGGGTGGGCTTTGACTGCAGATGTACCTATGCAGTCAGAATGCTGTGACGTGGTGACACCAAGGTAGTTCGGCGATTGCCTCACGAGGGGGCAGAGAGCGAAAGGCCACAACCAAGGATAGTAGATCGTCGGATTCCAGTCATCGGCAGCCAATAAGATGCGGAAAGACTCGAGCTAAACCCAAGATACCATTTCACCCTTAACTATCGGGGTACGAGGTTAAGGGGAGACGCCACATGGATGTTTAGATTGTTTGCGTAGGGGCGGTCGCTTAGCTCTGGTAGTCTTTACTAGTTGAGGGAGGGGCCGAGGTGGGGCCATAGCCACCACAAAAACAGACCCTAGGTATGTTTGTATATAGAGGCTCTTTAGAGACGGGCCCGTACAGATATGGAAAAGCTCCCGACCGAGTTCCATGTTTCTTGTATCACCCTATCACGGAACTCGGTACACATTAGGGGACTTGCGATTGAGGCATCGAGCGACAGATGAAGATATGTATAGTGGACAGTCTAGATACATGCATATCGGCTCTGGGTGGTGTATCGTAGACTTGAGGGCATCACTCCATCATGGAGTCTGATTCGAACAAAGGTGGCAGTCCATACGTTTGCGTAGCATAGTAATGATAGATACATGCAGAACGTAATATTGTTATCCGTACGTCACTACGGCGTAGGATGAGGGACTGCGTATACTACGATAGTGTTACGGTGGAGACCGTGCGAGTGGGGTTCCATGCGGTGTACCTCGATATTGGGGGTAGCTACACATATACTGTATTAGGTTAGTTCACTGGGAAGTGGGTACGATGTATGTGTAAGCCTTGAGTGCTGTTAACCCAAGTAACATAATAAATAAGATAATATGATTGAATGGTATATGTAGGATTATCCGAAGTGTATAGTTTAAATCTAGTCACCAGAACTTGTGTTTTGACCCCCTCCTCATAACATACTCGCAGGTTAGATTTGTGGCAGGGACATGAGACATTATAGCTTTGGATACTGGTTAGGCCGTATTAATAATACGGTAAGGCTATACTTTGATTTATATTATATTTTATCCATTCCGCTGTAAGATGTTTTCTGAGCTCTGACATATTTTATGTCTCTGTCTTTTCTGCAGGATACCAGAGCAAACCAATTTGAATTTTGATAGATTGGAATTTTGAAAAAAAAATCGGTCTGTCGAAATTGGGGTTGTCACAACTGGAGTACATATACACGAGCTAAATCTACAATTACATAAGTACAGGGCCTTAAACCTATATATACACCTATGTATATTAATTAATGCTATTTAAATTTAATATTAAATTTAAATCTCTCTTTTTTCTATACATTGGGCCGAGCCCATGGCCCAAAACTGCCCGATCCACACCTAAACTAACATAACACACATCCACCCCCTTATATCTTCCATCAGGCTTCAAGAAGCCCAAAACAACACAAAACAAAACAAAAAGTTAAACCCAAAGTAAACCCAGGAAGATGAACACACACCCGATTAACACCCTGTGCACTCCCCCCATAACATGCACATTGCCTCCGTCCAGCAGATGATCACTACGCCTCCACCAGCAAGTCAGGACGCTACCTAGGATTACCATCGACGAATTCCCATGACCCGAAAACCCTTCCTCCTAAAAATCACTACCCAGCACCATAAAACCCAAAAACAAACCTCCAAGTCGCCACCATAAATCGACCTCTCCAAGACAAATTCGACGACTTGATAGCCTGACACAACCACCGCATCGAAGCCTACCCTTGTGCACACGTCCATACCAAAAATACTTGCACCCGATCAACTCCACAACCTGTACGACGGGATTAAAACCCCTAACCCAAAACACTACCTAAGTCCCTAGAACGAGCCAGTACGACCAAATCACACAATGGAAAAATTCATTAATATTTTTCCCATGATCCCTGGTGTCTCATGCTTCTCTAGCACCAACCCCACAGCCTACGATCACCGCCACAGTCAGAAATTGTCCAAAATCTATTTTCTGATTAACTCAGAAAATCTTCTCAACCTTAAAACTAAAAATCATGAACATATTTCGTGTATAACTTAAGTCCAAATACTCACTGGAATTTAAGTTATAGTTTTTTAAAGTAACAAAGGATGAATAAAACTTAAGTCTCGTTAATCATTCAGGTTGTTTAAATGCTGACAGTGCATCCATTTCAACAAAAAATTAATGTTTGGTTCATATGTAATGTAACACATCATAAACAAGTAGATGCAAATATATAAATTGCATCATATAGTATAACAATCAAGGGGTACATTTAAATGGAAATAAAAGTGAAGTTTACTCACTATTTTATGTTCTCTGTCTTTAGGTTTTTGCTTAGGGTTTTCTTCATTTTTTCTTTGAAGCTTGAGTTCGAATGAGATTGAATTAATTAGTAAGGGTCTGGGTGATATTTATAGAAGAAAATAACTGTAAAATATTATGTACCATTAAATTGTTGTAGGGAAAATAGAGAATGGATGGAATGTTAGAGGTTGTTTTTCATTTGATTTGAATGAAGTTGCTTAGTGTATTAGTTGTTTTATTCTTTCCAGATTTTCTTAGCATGGCCAGAAATTTTGAAGCATATGTTTAAGTACAATCCTATGTACTAAATGAGTGGAAACCCGTGCAATGCACAGGAGCTTAGACTTTCTAGTGTTGTAGTTTTCATTTATAAATAAGCGATAGGAAATTATCGTATAATAGCAATTTGCTTTATGAATGCATCTATTTCATTATTGTTATTTTTCAAACTTGATTAATTAAGAGATATATGAGAATTAAAACATATTCAATTAATTCTTTTTTTGTTACCATGTTTTCCCATATGAACATGTATAAACATTTAATGTTCAATGACATTGCAATGACAAGTGATAATTTTATAGGATGCAATTTACACAAAATTAACTTCTCTGTATTTGGTCCACCAAGATTTAAGTAGTATCAATTATATAATGTAAATTTAGTGTGTTGCTCTTTTATAACATGTAACTTAATCTTCCTTGCTGTAAATAATAACTGTCTATTCAATCAAATATTGTAATACCATTTATTGTTTTATTTAAAACACACACTTATCAAAAATGAATTTGAAGTTGATTTGCTGATCATATATTACGCGGGAGTCAATATCCATTTTTTAAACAATTTTTCGAATATACATATTATTCATTTCCAAATATACAAAGATTGATAGTAGGAATAATCAGATTTAACATAGCATGCATGAACTACCTGCAATAGCAAAATGCATTAAATGCTCTAAGTCTCACATTATTTTCCTTTCATGCTTAATACATTTGTGTCATTATCATTATTTTACAAACCTAATTAATTTATATGAGAATCATAACATATTTAATTAGTTTTTTGTCTATCTCTTCAATAGGAACACACATAATGCATTTATTTTGTTAATTAAACCTGAGTAGTAATGGATTATATGAGGAATAAAACATACCAGTAAGAAAACATGAATTTAAAGTCAAAGTGTTGATATTGTATTATGTAGGTATAGGCCAATGCCATTTTTTAAATAAATTTTCTTAATGCACAATTAATCCAACTATACAAATTTACATATGCACATTGCTAGAACTTTGAATTTAGAAAAAAAAAATATTAAAACTTGCAATAATAACATAGTAATTTACCTTTACATTCGTAGCATTTCAATCCATGCATACAATAAGCATACACCGAATAGTCAAACTCACTATTCTTCTTTAACGTAAATAGTAACAAATACAATCAATTAATATTAGTTAATAAAAAATGCAATAACAAATTTTGTCATAGCAAGCCAAACCTATATTTTACATGCATACATCAAATAGCGCCTTAGTAAAGTTTTGTTATGTACCATGTATTAATGTCGTCATGTTCCTACACGCGAGTTGAATTGAAGGAAAAAAAAAATTCTTATTTTATATTCAAAAAAATTAAACTAAAAATAAAATATAATGAAATAAGTAAGTGGAGAGGTATGAGGAATATATAGTGGAAGCTAATCAGTTATCAAAAAAATTAACATATAGTGGACACATTTAATATATCATTAAAATTATAGTTATGATGGAATATTAATAGCATTCAAATAATGCATGAGAAAGAGCGTTTAATGCAATCAATATTTGTCAGTGCAAAATTTTTAAGTAAGTAATATTATAATATGTAGTAGGTAGAAATAAATAATTAAAATTAACATATAGTAGAAATAAATGATAGTTATGATGGAATACCAATAGCGTTTGAATGATGCATGAGAAAGAGCGGTTAATGCAATCAACATATGTTAGTATAAAAATTTTAAGTAACGAAAATTATTATATGCAGTGGGCAAAAATAAATAAATACA
This sequence comes from Allium sativum, assembly GCA_030737875.1. NCBI lineage: Eukaryota > Viridiplantae > Streptophyta > Magnoliopsida > Asparagales > Amaryllidaceae > Allium > Allium sativum. The sequence continues at coordinate 385,857,028 of CM060924.1, forward strand.
AAGGAATTTAAAATAAGTGGAGAGGTATGAGAAATAAATATTTGGAGGTTAATATTTTTTATGTGGTTGTATGATCATTTGTATATAACCTATGGAAGAACCTGTATCAAATAATGCAGCAGTTATATATCAGCGCATTAAAATAGATAAATTTATGATGCGTAAAGGACTGAATCAAACTGTTTGCGGTTCGCAGCCAGACTGCATAGCTTGGGCTACCTCTTTAATGACCCCTTAAGAATGAATTACTAACAGGGCGGGCATAAAGGTTAAATAATACCATATAAATTATTTTTAGAAGCTAACCAGTTATTAAAATTTAAGATTACATATTTTCATATTTTCATAAATGGCCGAGGAATTCAAGTAAGGCATTAAAATATAAGATTACATAAAGAGAAGGTAGAAAATTATAAGATTACATATTTTCATAAATGGTATACGTAATAAGGTGATAATAAGACACCAGATTTGTTAGAGAATGGAGTTTTGTTGACAACAACCTTATTTCAATTATCATTGATTATAAAATATATACTAACATCTCTATCTAGAATGTATAGACATATATATATATATATATACACATATATGCAGGTTTTGTATACAGTACTTAAGTATTAAAGACTGTACAGTTTTAGAGTTTTAGAGATTCAAGATTCAAGGCTCACTAGTAATCAAGATTTCAAGAGTTCAAGATAAATATAGTCGTAGTGTTTAGTTTATGTAAGACTCTGAATAGCACTCCAGGTTCAAATTCTATTTTTTAAATTTCAAATTTCAAATACTCTTTTTCAAATTTGCAAATTTCAAAATTCTGATTTTTCAAGTTTCAAATTCTAAATTATTTTACTTATGATTTCAAACATACACGTTTAAAGTTTTAATTATATTATATATGTTTATATAAGTTTATATAAGTTTATATAGTTTTATAGTTTTAAACCTTATAACTTTGTAAGTATGTATATGATTTCATATGATTTTACACTTTAGAATATTTATTTATATTATCATGTTTTGATTAAAGAATTTCGAACTTATGATTTTAGATATATTTTCTAATTTATAAGTATTCTTTTTTTATATAGTTTTATTAAATATATTTTACCAAGTTTATGTTTGATTCTTTATATAACCTTTTGTTTATATATAGTTTATAAATATCTCTTTATAAATTCCTATATATATGTTTATAATTATATTATATATAGTTTTCATATCACATAAATATTAAGTATTTAATCATATGTTTAAATTATATTTTCTTATGTTTTTATACTTGAAAAATAATGTTTTAGCAACTAGTTTTATTTCAGGAATTTCCAGAAATTAAATATTGATTTAAATACTTTAAAAATCATAAAATTGATGGATATGTCGACATATATTTATGGCTATGTCGACAAATAACTGTCAGAAATTTAAATTTTAAAGGAAGTGTCTTTTCACCATTTGTAACGCTCCAGAAACGTCGCAACCTTTCACACACTATAAAAAGGCTTGATTTCGAATTTTTAATCACTCCTTATTCTCCACTTTCAGTCTCTTTCGTTACACCGTTATTTCTTATCATTTTTATGATTCCTACACCTATATTCTGCCAAATTCAATTCTGTTTTCACTAATTTTCTTCTCTCTACACTTTCTACTCATTACTCTTTGAATCAAGTGTTATTGAAGAGTTATAGGGCTATTGTAATTGTTTGGGAAGTATTTCGGAATCGGTGTTTTCCTCGTAGCCGTGAAATCAAGGAACGGAATCGATGTTTTTCTTGTTCCGTGAAATCAAGGAATGGGAGTGGTGTTAACCTTGTAGCCGGGAAATCAAGGGGTGTAATTGGATATTGATATAGTAATAAAACTCTACGCAATCCAGCGTTGTACAGGACTGGACATAGGAGCAATCCAAACCAGTATAAAATCCGGTGTGTTCTTTCCTTTTTTTCATTTTTATTTCTGTTTATTTTTCATCTGTGTTTGATTCTATATCTGTGATTGTTTCTGTAGTGTTTGATTTATATAGTTTATCACATAAGTTTTAGATTTAGTTTAAATTCTCAAAAACACTATTTACCCCCTCCTCCCAAACTAGTGTTTGTTTTGCCTTAACGATCCTTTCCACAATCCTTAACAATTTGTATCAGAGCAAGGTCTTACAAAAAGTTCATAATCTTATTTTTTTAAAAGGCAAATTTTTAAATAATTGTTAACACTAGTTTTAATTCATGTATTGCATCAGTATTAGATGAGTCTGCATTCAATTTTATTGAAAAATCAAGTTATCATGATATGATTTCTTGAAAAATTTAAACAGATCATATATCATAGAATCATCATGATGTTATTATCTCAAATTACAAGTAGTTATTTTGAAAAGTCACTTGATTCTTTGAAACGGTATGTTGTTTTGCAAAAAGGAAGTTACCTTTGATGACTGTTGGCCAAGAGACACCAAGATGATCATTCATCAATCAAGAAAAGAAGAGCTTATGAAGGGATATGACTTTTGGGCTTATAGTAGTTGTGAAACGGCCCGCAAATCCGTACTACCTGAGTCGACTAATAATACCACAAGTCCAACCCAAATTGCACAGAAATATGAATCATTATTAGAAAGAAGTTAGAGGATGATAAATTGAAAGAAGGAAATGTTAGAATAGAAGAAAACAAAGAAGAAAAATCTCACAGCGGAACGAATAAAATATATTATGTAACATAACTTTTGAAATACAAATCAGTAACTTTATACAAATACCATCATCAGAGCACAACAGTTATTTCTGGAACAGTTATAAACTCCTGTTTCTAGATAACACATAGTACACAACGGAAATATGATAGTCTATAGCTAACAGGTGAAGCCTCCTGCATCCAGCTCTTCCAAGTGAATCTGAAAAATCCCGACTACTTGACTGCCCGTACAAATTTGGGCACCCAAGAGTTTAGGGAAAACAAAAACAAAATAAACTCTGGGTTAGTCATGGGACTGGTGTGAGTAAACTCAAATCATTTGTTTAACTTTCAAAATCCTTTCGAAAGGAAGGATAATAGTAAGACCAGCCCACACATAAACATGGAAGGTTTTTACCTTACTATAACCCAAAACACTTTGATACGAAAATCCAATGATATTATAATAGTGTCTAAATCAAATAAATATCAATCTAGCAGAATGCTTGCATTTCAGGATCCATATATAATATAAAATCAAAAACCGCAGGGCACTTATTGGAGATTGGATTCCGACTATGACAAGGTATGGAACCACCTTCCGATAGTGTATCTCTAGAGGGGAATACACTGGGTTCAACAAGAACACCTTGCAACCCAGCCCACACATGACTGACCACTCATTTCGCTTGAGTGTATCGAATGTATATCACCAACGGTTGGATCAGCAATCGTTTCTCGAATGGACAACAACGAATAGAATAAGGAATTAAATGAATTTCTCAAGATAGGTGATAATACACCCTAATGGGAGCGACCCACATAGCCGTGCGGCCTGCCCGATTTTTGTCATTTCGTGGTTGTTGAGGCCTGAGGCTACGATTACTTATCGTTCATTAATAGCACAATCACTTTGAATGCCACATTGTCAGATCCATAAATCATTAATTGATTTGCACAAATATATTCTAGATATTATGCTAAGAGAATAAATTCTCCACCACCATATATATCAATACAGACCAACATATGCGATCAGTGGAAATACTCTGTCAGACATTCGTCCATACACTTCGTTCTGGGACTGAACGAAACCGAAGGCACAATTTCTATTAATAGAAAAAGTCCTTGCACTTTACTCCGTCTTCGATTATCTTCATATAATCTGATTCGCAATGGTACTGCCAATACGGAGTGGTTCACAGATAATAATCCAATCGGTCTCTCCATATTGACAACGATATTGGCAAACACTTCGATAGTCGGTTATTTAACTATCGAAGTAAACAAACATTCATTAAAAGCATCAAACAAATCACTGGGACTTTAATTAATATTTCATTAATTAAATCACTACTCCATTTCCTTATCAATATTTGTTAACCAAATATTTTCAACCATCATCTTCGTTTTTTTCGCTATTCGAAAAACATTTCCATATATCGCCTCCTTTGATTTTCTATACATAGAAAATATCTTCTATTTATAATTGGAAAACATTCCAATTACTTATCCCTTTCACGCCCGTTCATTTCTACACTCAGGAAATATTTATTTATTATATTTCCAAAATTTTCACTTCCTTGGGTTAAAACAAATGTTGTGTAAAACATTGTTACAACAACCCAAATACTGCATCCAACTAAATCATATTCAATCATTGATATTCGAGACTGAATCTTTCCATTTATCGGTTAAAAATGAAATCAATCAAGTTGGGGTATAACTACCTCTCAGACCTTGACTGAAAATATCCTTAACTTTAAAATAGACAAAATCACTTACTTTGAATAATCAACATCATAAAACCAATTATTCATTTTTAAACCCGTATACGTTTCGCTTTCTAATTTTACCAGATTTAATTATAGATTTCCTTTTTGGTTATAGTATTCTATTCTCAAGTTCGCTCCTTATCGAATTCTATATATATCGATACATTGATTTCTAACTATCAAAATTTCTTAAAAATATTCTAACTCCTTAAATTCCCAGAAAATTTCGCCATAACCTCCTTTGTACCGGTCGATAGTTCAAACCTCAACTCGCCTCTCTAGGCCTTTTCCATTCAAAAGAAAATCAAAAAAAGCCAAGCAGCTTGCCGATTCGGCGCATAAAATTTCATATGGAATTTAAACGTGTACCTTTTTGTCGGGCACTAAATTTATAAATCTTCATCTCTTCATTCCATACCTATTTAACATATGTTCACCTATTTTCAATCCAATTCAACTCAATCCAACCGTTTGAATTCAGTTTCGCCCATTTACTCTTTAATTAGCTTCTTATCCTATTTCACTTGTTATTTGAACATATCATGTTCGTATGTATTTTTAGTTTGATTATATATCAATTGAATTCCATTTTCATTTCAGCTTTCATATTCGATTTAAATATGAAATTCACAAGTCTCATTTACTTATCAAAAGAAATATTTCGATCTAAAATTCGATTAGCAAATTATTCTTCCACTTAGTTAATTCTATTCAAAAATAAATAACTGATTTTGCTTCAAAAATCAATCCATTTACTCCACTCGAGTTCATATTAATTTTATATCTCAAGTCCATATTTTTCAAATGGAAATTCAGATTTTATTTGCTTAAAAATTGTTATATTTATTTATATAAAACCACTATGGTTTTTAAACGATTTTGGCGCTGCTTTTCCGAAAATTTTATTTTGACATAACTCAAAATATATACGACGAAAAACAAAATTTTCTCTCCCAGTAGAAAACTATTATTCAACCGGTCCTAACGATTCTTTTTTCAAAGAATTCCAACTTAATTTGAGTCCTATATACTCAATTGAAGTTCGAAACGCCAATTTACGAACTACCGTGCTTCAGCGAGTTCGTTTTAATATATTTAAATATTAACATTTAAACTTCATTTATAATAAACTCAACTCCATTCTGATATATTTTTAATATATATATCAAACCAATTTTCCCATTCAACTCAATAATTCTGATTATCAATAATCGCTTATTTTTCCTTACTCGATTACACATTTATTTATACTCGATTTGTTATTTTAAATCCCAATTCCTTTTATAAATAAATTATAAAATTCGGTATAATCGAATTCCAATTATAACTCCTTTGGATTTTCTCAATTCAGTTTATATTCTAAATCCGAGAATTTAATCAATCATTTTGTTTCAAAACACTTCCTAACTTACTTTTAAATTCCTATTTGAATTTAAATGGTTCAAATTATCCAAATGACAATATATTTTACCAAATTTATAACACTATTTATAAATTCAACTTCCTTGTTTCATATATTTAAACAAGTTCCCTTTTCAAATTTCTATTTGAAACTCCATCCCTTTGATATTCCGAATTGCGGAGTAAAACAGTTATTCCCTTTTGAATGATTTCAAATTCTATTTTTAAATTCATATTTGAATTTAAATATTCAAATTATCTCCTGATAATTAATTCATTATATTTATAAACACCATTTTATCTCTTGTTTTATATTTAAACAAGTCTATTTCGAAATCTATTTAAAACCAAAATCTTATTTTGGAAATTTCTATTTGTAATAACTTATATATATAACACCCAATTTATTTTCATATTAAATTTAACTTCTATTTAAATAAATTCGAATTAATCGAATTCAATTCATAAATCTTTATGGATTTAATTTAGTTCAATTTTTATTCTGAACATCAGAATAAATTCCATCGTTTATTTCTTTAAAACGATTTCCCCATTTCTGTTTTTAAATTCACATTTGAATTTAAATATTCAAATTATCTAATGATAATTTTTTCCCATTTCTATTTATAAACATTGTTTATAAATTTATTTCAATTCCCTGGTTATCTCACGAAAATCATTTCATTTTATTTATAAACACTGTTTATAAATTCACTGCATTATCTAATTTATAAGGCGGCATGGGTACCATATATCATGTCGCCATACTAGTTCTACAATTAAAACCGCAAATGTCATGTATTTGGAAATTGGATTTCCGTCTATGAACCGAGGCCAGGGATCGTCCTCTACCGATTCGAGATGCTCTAGTCTGTGTCTCAGGAAAGCGCGCAGGCAAGCCTTGGATCGTCAGGGCCGGTCCACCGATGTGGATTATTATGCCAGAACACTACGTTTCCCCACCCTATGGGGTGTAAGTCTGGTCCGTCTGCCGACCAGAATGCATCGGCCGAAACCGATATAACCGAGGCGCCTCGCAACAGCAACAACCATATAAGTCAAACTCGTCAGGGCGTGTAAAACCAATGATGCCACTTCTAACTAGAAAGAAACGCATGCCCTTCCTGAGGTCCGCCTCCCGTTTTTGGTTCATACCGGGTTTGAAACTCGCGAAGTAAACGTTACACAAAGCTACGCCACAAAGGCCGTGCTTCGATCATCAACCACAAGACTTTGCTTTTCAACAGAAGCCTTGATCATTTGCCACTTAGGCATGCCACACAGGCAATTCACTCCATGCGATTGATATCCATCAATATATAACCCCTGAGCTCGTACGTCTCAGAGAAGGGCGTTAAGCAAGAGAATAAATTCTCCGTCGCCAAACCGATATATATTTAATAGAGATCAATCACACGGACTAAAATCCAATGTCAGACACACAGTCCATTTACAAGTCCGTTATGGGGATGAACGAAACCGGAGGCACCTAGTACCCCGCATATCCATCGATCTCCAAGTACGTCTGGACGATCACCAACTGTTTCCATCTTCTTGGGTGTACAGCCCAATCAAGATCATCAGTAATCACCCAAACGACGTGAAGACCTCCGGTCTTCGACCATCGTCTTCATCTTCGACTTATCGTCGTATCAGTTATTCAGAATGGGATAAACCCGGTCTTTCCGAATAACTCGCGTATATTTTTAAATAAGTGTTACACAAACACAACATACGCCTCATTCCAATTCATCAGTCACTAACCGTAAATTGATCAAGAGAATAATTCCCCAAATATTAACCCCGAAGGCCGAAACCAACATCAGATCAATATCCAGAAAACCATTCTGCTTGGCTAACCGACAGTTAGTTTCTAAATTTCACATTCATAGGGAGAGGTTCCCATTAATTTTATCCAAGATAAATTCCTTGAATTTATTCTCTAATCTTCTTTTGAATTTCGATTCAACTAGTCGAGATTAACGAACCTTACCGAAGTAATCATTGGTTTTAATTTCCCAATCCCAACCTATTCATCCCATGAAGTAAAACTGGTAATACTTCATATCTAACACCACGGTGTTATCGGTAAATTCGATTACCATTTCATGTTTAAATCCAATTAAAGATTTAACTATCGCCTGGAGCAAAACTGGTGCTACTCCATTCTCGATCATTTCAATCTAATTAAAGATTCATTAAAACTCCACTTAGTTTTAATCTTTGACTGGGTTAAAGAATCAGTGTCATTTAAAACACGGTTCACGGTAAACCCAAAATCACCTTCCATTAATTATCGGGTTAAAAAACGAGTGTTATTTAAAACACCGTCCACGATAAACCCAAAAATCAATATCGATTCAATTCCAATTAAATATTATTTAATTGGTACACTTCATTAAATCTAAATAAAAAGATTTAATCTTTTCTCAACTGGGTTCAAGAACAGTGTTAATGAACACACCATTCACGACAAACCCAAATCACATTTGATATTAAACACAAGGTTCTGAATAGAAAATATATCGGCTTATATTCAATATCAAATTCTACGATTAACAAATGCTGTATTTGAAATAACGATATAAATATATATCTTTCAAATTTCCATAACAACATCTGTATAATCACGAATTCCAACATCGCAATATTCCGAAGACAATTTCGATTCAAATCCATTCCAATGCAATCATTGGAAATTTTGGTTATTTTCAAAACCATTTCAAATTCAATTTATTTATTTAAAAATAAATATAGTTATAATTCTAGTTCAAAACTAGTTCATTTCGATAAAAATCTATTTTTATCTTTTCACATATGGGATTTTTCATCCCAGTTCTTTCTAAATCATTTCTTATGATTTTACACAAATTATTACTATTTTTAATAATTTTATCAAGGCCTGTACAGTCGATTTCCATCAACGGCCATCGAACTGCACTTACAGCGACCTTTTCCAAATTTGATTTGGACATAATTCCAAATCCAACCGTTAGATTTCAAATTTCTAATATTCGTTAGAAAGCTCTTTTCGATACGAACCCAACGGTTCCGGTTTCAGGAGAATCCGACGGTCGGATCTCCCGTAATATTCGTTCGAAGTTAATGGTCGAAATTCGCGAACTGCCGCGGGGCGGCGCGGTCCATTCAGGCCATTATATTATATATATAATATATATAATATATACTTCGTCGATTTCAATTCAAAACGTGCTTTATAAATCGTTTTAAATTTATTTTCAAAACGGTTTCAACTTCATATTCAATTTCAAATCAAAATTGAATATTCCAATATAAATTCGTTTTAAATTCATTTCAAATTGATTTCAATTCAAATTGATTTCTAATTCAATTTCAGTTCGTTTTCAATTCAATTCAATTTCAATTCGAATTCAATCATATTCAATTTCAATTCGAATTCGTTTATATTCAATTTCAATTCGAATTCGTTTATATTCAATTTCAATTCGAATTCATTTATATTCAATTTCAATTCGAATTCGTTTATATTCAATTTCAATTCGAATTCGTTTATATTCAATTTCAATTCGAATTCGTTTATATTCAATTTCAATTCGAATTCATTTATATTCAATTTCAATTCGAATTCGTTTATATTTAATTTCAATTTGAATTCGTTTATATTCAATTCTTTTCAAAATATCAGATTTTGAAATCTCCTTCGATATTCATTATAAAATGAATTAAATCGATATAAATATCGTTCACGTCAAAATGGAGTCAATCTAATCAATACGGCTTCATATATTCCTATTTTCAAATATTCTATTTCAAATATTTCTTTTTTTAAAAACTGGAATGAGGCCCGATCAATTACCGTATAATGTTAATTATATGGATTTTCTACAACACATGTATATATCAACAACGATGAATAATCAACCATCATCCAAAGTGCATTCTACACTGTATAAGCATCAAATATAAATATTCAACGCTTATAACAGTCTGTCAATCAATCGATCGACATACAACTAAACAATCGGGATTAGTGTACTTCAAATATCATCCCAATACCCGTGTGGGGTTTCAAACAATCAAACATAGATTTTATTTGTGCAGTTGGGCGATGTGTAAAATTTATCGTCCCAATCAATGTCCTTCAAATAGGTGTACATATACAAACCGTTCGGTTTGTAAATGAATATTTATTTATTCACACTCACATTAAAAATTATATTTTTAACGATCAAACTATTTTATTTAACCTATGAATATTCTATTCGGTTCATTTATTAAATAAAATGTTATCTTTATTTTTCTAACTTTTTTTTAGAAAATTTCGGCGGCATAACGGCACGATACTAGAAACGGGACAAGGCCTAGCCTTATCCCCGGTCTAGTGAAGGCCCACACCATTCACACATCAATCAAATCAATTTCATTTCACCAAACAATTCAATTCAAACCAAATAACCTAACCAACTACACAACCAAACAATTAAACAAACAAGTCTTCCATGGTCTGTGGATGACGGGTGTCGGGTGCTACTAAACACCGTCTGCATCCTAGTATATTTTTCAACTAGAAATAAAATTAAAGAGTGAGAAATTCTCACCGATAGCTATCCAATACCACGACTCTTCATTGATAGAAATCTTCATCGTTATCGCATCTTTGTCACCTTCGTTGCCCGTATTCTCTACATATGTAAAAATCGAGTTTTTACTATGCTATTCAACATACAAAAATCGAATTTTTTACTTTGCCATTCAATATATAAAAATCGAATTTTTACTTTGCTATTCAATATATAAAAAAAATCGAATTTTTACTATGCTGTTCAATATAAAAAAAAATCGAATTTTTTACTATGCTATTCAATATATAAAAATCGAATTTTTACTTTGCTATTCAATATATAAAAATCGATTTTTTACTTTGCTATTCAATATATAAAAATAGAATTTTTACTTCGCTATTCAATATATAAAAATCGAATTTTTACTTCGCTATTCAATATATAAAAATCGAATTTTTACTTCGCTATTCAATATATAAAAATCGAATTTTTACTTCGTTACTATATAGATAAAAATTATATTTTTACATCGTTATTTTCTATATAAAGATCTCACCCTCCTTTATAAATTCAACAATTGTTTTTATTTTACAAAACAAGTAAATATATATAGTCCATTCAAAATTCGAATTCTATTTGGAAAAATAGATTTTCCTCTTAAATCTCTAAATAACATTTTTCAATATTTTATATAAATCAACATTTAGGCCCTCAGTGATATTTAAACAATCAAACCAACCAATTCAATCAACATGTCATATGTGATAACATATATAAGAATAAACAAATAGTAAATTTTGAGGAATCCAGTTGGATTCCTCTAACTTGTTTTCCTGCATCCACAGACGTTAGCCAACATAAATAATACCCATCCTGCTTCGAGGCAGGATATCGCAGTATAGAAGGTCATCCACTATCATAGCGCGGGGGGCGTATAGGGTCATCCGCTAATGATACAGCAGGCATCCTCTAATGATACTGCGGGAACTATCCAATCACCAATATATATATATATATATAACCTCAAACACCCATCCTAAATAACTAATATATATATAATAGCCACAGTAATATTTTAATGCAACCAAGCAAACATCAATTATTTTTAATGACTAAAAATAATTCCAAATAATAAATTTAGTTAGATTTACTCACCGTGATTACAGTTTGTCGAATATCTTGTTTATCTCTAAATCATTGGTTATGAATCTTCTCGAATGAATTCACACCTACCATAATTTAAATTTACATATTAAACATTTATTTATTTAAATTAACTATTTAAATTAATAAATAACTTTCCTATATTTTTTTCCTTCTTTTAATGGTTATTAAATTAAAATTAACTTAACAAACATAATTAAACTAACCTATGTATTTTTAAACATTAAACCATTAATATTTTTAACCTTTACTTAAATAATTAAATAAAAAATTTAATTACCATACTTAGAGGAGATAAGCCCCTACCTTAACCATTCCCCTTTCTACAGATCTCGGCTCCATTAACACCCGAACAACCAGTATGCCTTATCTTCCTTCGAACCAACCCTGTCCAAAGACACGCTCACTGACCCCTCCTTCTATAGTATCCAATTGCCAATCCAGAATGATGCAACATCTTCCAAGCCATCCTCACCAAAACAGCAAACTCGATGCTGCTCTTCCTCCATGAAATGCAAATCCGCCGTATTCTGCCTTCATACCACTGTCGATCCCTGTCCCCCCTCGTTACATCGAAATTTTCCATTTATTCGTACCCCATATCAATAGCATAAACTTCGAACCTTATCGATCCTCTTTCACCAACCATGAATGCACCTTCATCGATCAACATTTGAACTCACGGTTGCCTATCATGATAGTCGAACAGGACTGTATAGGTGCGACACTTATTTCACCCAAACCCGATGAAGCTTCCACGATAAAGACCAACTCCCTGTCCTCTCTGAAATCGACACTAAGTTGCAACCCTAGCGAGACTGGGAAATTCAGTTTCCAGCAAGTAAAATCGCATAAAGCTACTATCTTCCATCGCATGTGTGCCCTAAGTCTAGTCCTAGCTCGCGTCCTCTCCTATTCAAATTCGAGATTCAAAGTGGGTTCGATTCTCTTTTTTTTCTTTTAAGTAATCGACTGGGAATGATTTGAAAAGGGGGAAAAAGAATTCGATTTTATGAATGAGAAAAGAGACAGGAGGCTTCGATGTTAAAAACAGCAGGACATTTTCATTTTGAGGCTTTCTATTTGATTTGAATAATGAGGGAGGAGCAGTCACTATTTTTCTTTGAATGGAGTCCATTCATTCGAACAAATGAAAAAAGGAACTGTGTTTGTTTATATAACGTAAGAAGTAAACTTCGAGATGAAGGAATAGGTGGTTCAAGTACCATATATTTAATGTGATTTGATTTTTACTTAATACGATTTGATTTCGATTTGATCTCATATTTAATACGATTCAATATAAAGCGAGTTTTATTCTTTTTAGTTGGATATCGATTTGATTTCGAACCTATCCATAATCAAATATCTCGGGGTCCATTAATTTAAATCATGAACCGCTATTCTAGCGTACCGACCGACATTTCAATGTAATAACCCTATTCTGAACTCAACATTAAATATTCTGAAATTTAATTTCAACATATATACCATATTAAATTAATATAATATAATTGAAATTCGAAAACCATAAATTCTTTGAAAATAAATTATTATTTATTATCGTATATATCAAATAAAATTCCTACTTATCATCTGAATCATTTTGATTCAGTTTTTAATTTCGATTTCAATTGTATTTCGAATTACAATAATTCGATATATTCTAAATTAAATTATATTCTATTATTAAATTGATAACTCAATATAAAAATTAATTTATATTATCAACTAAATATTTATAACAAATATTTAAAATTAACAAACCAAAAATCCGGGTCGTTACATTCTTCCCTTCTTAAAAGAGTTTCGTCCCCGAAATTACTAAAGTAGGAAAAATGCTGAAAACCCATTAACTTTTCAAAATTCATTTATTTTGAAACTCAACTTTTCATATGTCTAAGTCCTACCAAAACTTTTGGTATTCATTCATTTACTTCAATCCATTTTACTTGCTTAAGTTAAATTTAAATTCCAGAATTCAAATACCTGGGTTTTAATTTTAAATCCCTTTTGAAATCACACAAATATATACACATATATTTATAACCATTTCAAATTCAAAACATTTGAATTTTCAAACCAGCTTGTTTTCTTTCAAACAAATTTCCTTCAAAAACTTTTCTAAGGTAGCCATTTGTCACTTAGAACTCGAAAATGAACACTGATGATGTCGCGATCATCATCAGAATTATTTTCCAGCCACTGAAGTGAGTTCAGTGCTTTATCATTTTCAAAATCCACCTAAAATGATTTTTATTCAAATCCTTTCAAAGTAATGCTATATTACTTTAATATACTTCAAAAAATATTTTCTCACTTCCAAGGTTTAAATTTCAAATTCTTATTTGAATCTAGTTTCAGTTAATCTCATTTGTGTATCTTATACATATACAAATTGTATTTGGTTATATATAAACATTCCAATTTTATAATCTTAACGGATTATAATAACAACCAACACATCCATATATAATAATTTCAAAAAATTATTCCTTTCCTATCAAAATAGAATTTTGGGTAAATGTGACGATCCCAAAACCCCGTGCCGCAGTGTTAAGGATAATCATTGGAATATAACACATTAATCATCATTAGCAGAGAACAGATAATAGCATAAGCAGGAAATAGAATAATTTACACAAATATGACAGCGGAATCATACATATCACAACATCAGAGAGCACAGTGCAGAATACAACTTAGTGCATAAAAATACATGATAAGTCTACATCGCCAGAGGCGGAATCATATACATAGAGAGTACATAAAGAAACATCAGTCTACATCGCCAGAGGCGGAATCATATACATATAATAACAATGGCGGAAAATCAATAGTCAACACTATGAAGTCAAGCCTCGCCATGATCCAAAAGGTGCACCTCTACTACGGTGCAAGGCCAAAATACGCCAGCTACCTGATACTAGGCTTCCCGTGTGAAAATAAGGGCACCCGAGTTTGCAAGGTGAAACAAACTACGAGTCAGATTTGAAGAGGAGGCGGAGACGCGTCGAGGGGTAGTGGTGGCATTGGCTGGAAGTGGCGGAGTCGGTCGGAAAAGGGGAGGGAAGCGGCGATCGGGTTTTCGCCGTTGGTTCGAGGGTTACGGTTTTTTTTTTAATTTATGAAAGAAAAATTCTGATTGGCCGGAATATATATATTTCAGAAAATTAGGGTTTTCACCAACGAACTCCTTTTCAAGCCCAACGACTGTCGCCCCTAGCTAAATACCCCCATCCCGGACACAATGGGATATGTTTCGTTGGCCAATTCGACTGTTACAGTCAGTTATTTTTTAAATTAAAGTATAAAACATTTAATTTTAACTTTGAACGCACATTTCAATTTGCCAGGGCCACAAACTGAATCGAAAAATTCCAGAAAAATAAATCTAGCTATGTTTTGATGCTACAGTCCCAACAAAACTAGTTTCGTCGAATTCTGAGATCGTTTGAAAAATGGCCATTTTCTGGTCGATCCAATTTAGCAGAAATTGACCAAACACATTTTCTTTTGCCACACTCACATACTAGCTTCAAAAATTATGAAATTTGAAACCTAGCAATAGTTTGACATCCCGGACCCAACAAAAGTGGTTTCGTCGAATTTCGAGGTCGTTTGCAAAATATCAATTTTCCAGGGCTATATATTCTATATAGCGACCATTCTGAAAATTCCTTCGGCCATAACTTTTGATTCCTGTTATGAAACTTCGATTTTTCAGATTTGTTAGAAAGGTATTGACTAATAGATTTAAATATTTTTAGTTTCGCTAAAATCCGTTATATTCTCCACCCTGCACAGTCAGTCAAAGTTTGAATTCAAATTTTCAAACTGACTCACTATTTCTAATTCACTATTTTATTGAAATATTCTATTTCAATTGTTCAAATTCCTTTGAAATCACCAATTTAAAAATTTTAAATTGGCTCATATTTTCCGGGTTATTACAATCTCCCCCACTTAAAACTTTTCGTCCTCGAAAAGGAAACAACAGCAAAGTAGGAAACAAAATGTAAATGTAAAGTATTGTAAAGGTACCTTGCAACGGAGTTAGTCAGAGATATCCACTCTGCATTTGGGGGTAAGCTTGCTTAATGCTTTCCTCAGTCTCCCAAGTACAGTCTCTAGGATCACTGCTCCACTGCACTTTAACTAAATAAACCTTTTTTGCTTCTTAGTTCTCTAGTTTCTTTGCCAACAATCTTTAATGGCTCTCTTCTGAGTGCTAATTCTGGAGTTATGTCTATATCCTGTTGCACTGCTTCTTCTACAACAAGATCTGGATCATGCACATGTCTTCTAAGTTGAGATACGTGAAATACATCGTGCACTCCAGGCAACCAATCTGGTAATTGAACCCTATAAGCAAGAGTTCCAATTCGTTCAAGTATAGGAAAGGGACCAATAAATCTCAGTGCCAACTTCCCAGTTTTGCCAAATCTGATTACTCCTCTCATCGGAGAAACTTTCAAATAAACATGATCACCAACAGCAAATGTCAAATCTCTCCTTCTAGAATCTGCATAACTTTTCTGTCGGCTTTGCGCGGTTCTCAAACGCTTTTTGATGAAGTCGACTTTATCAGATGCTTCTCTAATCGTATCGGGTCCTAACACAAGTCTGTTGCCAGGTTCTACCCGACATGCTGGAGATCTGCAGGGTCTGCCATATAATGCTTCAAATGGCGACATCCTCAAACTTGCTTGATAGCTATTGTTATATGAGAATTCTGCCAAATGCAAGTGATCTTCCCATGACCCACCAAAATCAATTATACAAGCCCGCAATAAATCTTCTAGAATTCTATTCACCCGCTCAGTTTGGCCATCTGTTTGAGGGTGATAAGCGGTGCTCATATTTAGTTTCGTTCCCAATTCTGTCTGGAAAGCCTCCCAGAATTTGCTAGCAAATATCGGGTCTCTATCACTGACTATGCTGATGGGAATTCCATGCAGCTTAACAATTTCTTTGAAATATATCTGTGCTAGACTTTGAGCGGTTCTATTGGATCTGACAGGTATAAAATGGGCAGTCTTCGTGAAGCGATCTACGATTACCCAAATGCTGTCATTACCTTTCCTGGTTCGCGGAAAACCATCTATGAAATCCTTGGAAATCTGTTCCCATTTCCAACCTGGGACTTCCAACGGTTGCAACAATCCAGCTAGCTTCTGTTGGTCGCTCTTGACCAATTGACAAGTAGGGCATCTGCTCACATACAAAGAAATATCCCTTTTCATTGCCCTCCACCAGAAAGTGCGTTTGATATCATGGTACATTTTACTCACACCAGGATGGATGCAAAATTTGGATTTATGGCATTCGTCTAGCACTTCTCTTCGATGGCCTGGAATATTTGGGATGCAAATCCTATTATTTAACCTGAGAACCCCCTTATTGTCAATACGAAAACTCGTGGTTTCACCTTCCTTGACCCTCTGACTGATTCTCTGAATGAATTCATCGTCTTTTTGAAGGGCTGAAATCCTATCAATTAATCCAGGCGTAATTATAAGATTGGCAATGATTGTGGTTTTCCTACTAAGCGCATCCCCTACAATGTTAGCCTTTCCCGGCGTATACAGGATATCAAGAACATACGCTGCAAGAAATTCTAGTCAACGCTGTTATCTCAAATTCAGATCTTTCTGGGTATATAAATACTTCAATGATTGGTGATCTGTGTACAGTATAAATTTCTCACCCGATAAATAATGCCTCCAGATTTTCAATGCAAAAACGATAGCTAGCAACTCAAGATCATGAGTCACATAATTCTTCTCATGCGGTTTCAGTTGGCGGCTTGCATAAGCGACTACTTGGCCTCTTTGCATTAACACTGCACCAAGACCTTTAATAGAAGCATCTGGCCAAACCGTCAAATCCTGATTGCCATCAATAATGGTTAACACTGGAGCAGTGGTCAGTTTCGATTCAATTCCTGTAAAGCTTCTTCACAGTCGGAAGTCCACTTAAATTTCTCATGTTTCTTCGTGAGCTTCGTTAACAGACCGGATATCTTCGAAAAATCCTTAACGAACTTTCGATAATAACTAGCCAACCCCATAAAACTTCTAAGCTCTGTGGGAGTAGTGGGTTGTTTCCAGTCTTGAATCGCTGTTGTTTTGCTTGGGTCAACAGAAATCCCTTTCTCTGACACGACATGGCCAAGAAACTTCACTTCTTCTTGCCAGAAGACACATTTAGAGAATTTGGCTTTGAAGGCATTCTTCCTTAGAATCTCCAATACTTGTTCTAAGTGTGTTTCATGCTCGGGTTTTGATTTGGAGTAGATTAAAATATCATCGATGAATACGAGGACAAATTTATTCATAACTCCCCTGAACACTCTATTCATTAGATCGACAAAGTATGCTGGAGCATTGCACAGGCCGAATGGCATTACTAACCATTCATAAAATATGTCTGGACCTCTGAAAGCTGTCAAAGGAACACACTCTTCTGCTATTCTCAATTGGTGAAAACCTGTAGCTAGGTCCATTCGGGAAAATACTTTTGCCCCATTCAATTGGTCTAGCAAATCATCGATGCGGGGTAATGGATACTTATTTTGAGCGTCTGTTTGTTGAGGTCTCGGTAATCAACACATAATCGAAGAGTACCGTCTGACTTTGGGACAAACACAACAGCTGCACCCCAATTAGAAAAAATAGGTCTGATTAGACCCTTCCACAACAGTTGACGAGTTTGATCGCCTAATTCTTCCTTTTCTTTCGGAGTCATTCTACGAATTGGATGTACCACTGGTCTGGCATTGGGAATTAGATCGATTCGGAATTCTATTTCTCTTTGCGGAGGTAAGTTTTCAACTTCTTCAAATACATCCGCATAGTTTCTAACAATCGGAATCTTTTCCATGGAAGTGGGGATAAGTTCTAATGCCGACCAAAATTCTTTTCTATCTGGATTCGAACCATGACATGGTACCGTAATATATCCAATCTTCGTTCGAATTTTAAAGATTCTTTCTGCACAATTCACTTCGGCTTCGTATTTCGTTAACCAATCCAGCCCGAGAATGATATCGAATTCGGGAAAATCCATAACGATTAAATCAAAAGGAAACTTGTAGGAAGAATAAGAGACTGGCACTCTACAATATGAACCGAGAATAAGAGATCCTCCTATCAGATTATGTACTTCAACCGATTCATTGAGCTTTCTCTGTTTTAACTTTAATTTGTGCATTGTGTTACTGGTAATAAAACTACGCGACGCACCCGTGTCACACAATACAGAAACAGGAATATTTTTAATGGTAAGGGTACCTCCCAAAACATCGGGTTTACCTGCTCCATCGGAAGCAGCTGGCGGGCTCGACCCGTCATACACGTGAGCTACCGTGGCCTTCTTCAGCAAAGGACAGTCTTTGACTAGATGATCGGTCTTGCGGCAATTAAAGCAGGAGCGAGGGTTCTGAGAACCCTGGCTTGAACCTTGTGAATTTGTCTTCTGCCTCTTCGGGGCTGTGCACACATTAGAGTAGTGCCCCACTTTGCCACAGTTAAAGCAACTTCCTCCTGGCGGCTTGCCAGTCTAAGGTTTTGAAGATGCTGCTTGGATTGACTCAGCTTGATTCGCAGCAGGCTTGCGTTTGTTCCCGGCTTGGCTTCTAGCGCGATCCTGCTCCAGATGCCTATGGTCTAGTTCTTCATAGTTGCATGTCATTTCCACCAGTTCGTTGAATTCCAGTTTGACATGGGCCATGGCTCTATCATGATACTGTCGCCTTAGCCCAAGGATAAACCTCTTATTTTTGGACTTTGCAGTGGCGACGAGCTCCGGAGCATAGGGCGACAACAGTGTAAATTTATTCAGATAATCCTACACGGAAAGATCCCCCTGCTGGAGGTTGGCGAAGTCATCGTGCATTCGTTCTAGTGCTTGTTCCGGGACATATTTCTCCTTGAAGAGTTCTTTGAATCCATCCCATGTTCTTCCAGCTTCTCTATTCCCGGCGGTGAGAGATTCCCACCATAGTTCAGCTTGTTCTTGCATAAGCCAGGCGCCCATAACACCTTTATCTTGGTCTCCAAGCCTTAGGCCTCTTTTACGGTGCCAGTTCCCGAGAAGGTCTTGCCTCCTAAGTTTTTGTATCTCTTAGCTACACGGTCTAGCTCGAAGTATTGAGCGGCCGGAGGTTGTATCAAAGGTCCTTCTTGAACTGGGGCTTCTCCCCTTCCTCGGCCTCGGCCGGCATGACCTCCTCTAGCGGCGCCTGCTCTGGTTGCCATTTGTCAATTCTGTATAAGCAAGAAAAGAGTTAGCTAACAGAAATGATAGTTTATTGCCTGATTAAGCAGAAAATTTACAGAAAGATAACGATGGACTGATCCAATTGTTTTTGCTATTCTGCTCGGCTCATTCTAGGACTTTACTACTCCTATCTCTAATGAGCGACTCGCCTTAGAATACTACTGATTCTATTTTGACGAAGTGTTTAATGTGTTAGACTCCAGAACTAAGGTTAACCAAAGCTCTGATACCAGCTGTGACGATCCCAAAACCCCGTGACACGGTGTTAAGGATAATCATTGGAATATAACACATTAATCATCATTAGCAGATCACAGATAATAGCATAAACAGAAAATAGAATAATTTACACACATATGACAGCGGAATCATATAGATATCATCACATCAGAGAAGCACAGTACAAGATACAACTTAGTGCATAATGATACATAATCAGTCACCGTCGCCTGAGGCGGAATCATACATAAAGAGTACACATAATAAATACTAGTCTACATCGCCAATGGCGGAATCATAATATAGATACAATTATGGCGGAGAAAATCCAAGTCAGCACGGTGTATTCAAGCCTCGCCATGAGCCAAAAGTGCGTCAGAAACCTGTAACTAGGCTGCCCGTGTGAAAATGAGGGCACCCGAGTTTGCAAGGTGAAACAAACTACGAGTCAGTCATGGGACTGGTATGAGAAATCTACTTAATTTATTAACAACAATAATAAGGCAAATCAAAGGACCACGCCACTTCCGCGGAACGGGTTTACTCCAATGAGTGCTAGTGCATGAAATAAAGTAAATGATTAAATCATCGCAATGCTTTTTGAAAAATGAATCCATTATGAGACTCAGGTCCCATCACACAATGCAACGCAAGCCGCAGGATAGAGTTTTACCTTATAATGGCCAAAAATGCTTCATACGAATAAAACAAAAGTGTTTGATATTATTACTAGTGCATATATGTTTCAAAAGCAAATTCAATCATAAATATCAATCCTAGGCGGCATAGCTACCATCTACTATGTCGCCATACTAGTAATACAATCACGTCCGCATATTTCGTATTGGAAATTGGATTCCTTCATGAGTCGAGGCAAGGGGAAAGCTCCTCTCCGATTCGAGACACTCTAGCAAATGTCCCAGGACCCCACTATGATCCTTGGATCTTCAGGGCCGGTCCTCTCTTACTTTTGAGGATTGGCAATTCCTGAACACACGTTTCCCGGTCCTTACAGACCTATATCGAGGCACCCCGCATTCCAAAAACCACACAGGTGAAAAGTATATATAATGTCAGGGCTGGTAGGTCACTGACACCACCTTAGTTAGAAAGAAACGTCGTGCTCTCCCTGCAGTCACTCTCCCGTTTTTGACTCATACCGAGGTGTGAGGCTCGCGAATTCACGTTATACACAAAGCTACGTCAAACAAACCATGCTTTGATCATCAACCTCAAGACTTTGCTTTGCAACAAATGCCTTGATCATATGCCACTTAGGCGTGCCACACAGGCAATCCACTCCATGCGACTGATTTCTATCAATACATAACCTCTGAGCTCGTACGTCTCAGAGAAGGGCGTTAAGCAAGAGAATAAATTCTCCGCCGCCAAACAGATATATATTTAACAGAGATCAATCAGCACAGAACAAAATTCCAATGTCAGACACGCGGTCCATTTACAAGTCCGTTCTGGGTCTAAACGAAACCGGAGGCACCAATTCCTCGTATATCCGTACCATCAACAGTATGTTCAGATGGCTACTACTTCAGTTTCTTCATGGTAGCTACTCCAATCACGAGCATCAGTAGCGCCCATCCATCCAATGTGAAGATCGTCTGTCTTCAACCGTCTTCGACTCTTCGACTTCTCAACGTCGATCGATTATTTGAAATGAGATGAACTCGGCCATTTCAAATAATCCACGTATATTTAGATTTTCAAATCAACTTATCACATGGTTGGACTATTCGACATTCACATTTCAGTTCATTAGTTATAATTCTCATGTTAAACACATTCAACCATCACATATCAAGCAAACACATTGAAATTGGTTTATTTCCACTCTATATCGTCTATGGTATTTTATAACGATATATCGCCATTTTTATTTAATTTAAAACGGCCATATTTAATTAAACGACGTTTCAGGTCATGTCGAAGCACTTGCACTGTTTTTCACTAATTTTGTTTTACACATATCTGAAAATCTAACCGTTGGATCTTCACAAATTTTATATCATTAGGAAGGTCATTTCAAAACGAATCCATCGGTTTCAGTTTTGGGAAAATCCGACGGTCGGATCTTCCATACTAGCCATTTGAAGTTACGATTTCAATTTACGAACTGCAGCGTCGTTATTCGATTTAATTTAATTATATTTATATATATAAAAATATAATCGTTTCTGGCGCTGTTTTTCTTCAGATTTAAATTAAACATTCCAGACAATCCAACCGTCGGATCTTCACAAAGTTGGTGCCGTTGGAAAGATATTTCCAAGGCGAACCCAACGGTTGCGGTTTCGGGAAAATCCAATGGTCGGATTTCCCGCACTAGTCGTTTGAAATCACGGTTTCAAAACACGAACTGCACGGCCACGTTTCGTTTTAATTTTATTTATATTTATATATTTATATAAATATAGTTCATTCAAAAATTCTTATATCGTTTTCACTTCAATTATTTCACTAACGCCTTTAAATTTTGGAAAATTTCGCCATAACCTCCTTTGTACGGGAGGGGCTGGGAAAATTCCCAAATAGCCACATGGGCGTCTCATGTCAAAAAGAAAAAGAAAAAGCCAAGCGGCTAGCCAGCAGGCTCATAAAATCATCACCCAAACAAAATAGTAAATGTGTACCTATTTGTCGGGCACAAAATTTTATTCCTCTTCTCTAGCTCCTTTGCTATAACCTGTTCAATAAATATGCATGTACATATATACAATTTTTATCACTTATCATTTTCCATTCAACTTAATATTCGATTTACTTTGGTTTAAAAACACCATTCATTCTAATGTTGCATGCATAGGCTAAAATCATATCATTAGCTAGTTAATGTATATTTCAACTCATGCACATTTATTTGAACAAGTGGCTATTTTTAACACTTCACATTTCAAAGATGATAATTTTGGCGAACTAAAATAGATTTCAACACATGACTATTTTATTTAGTTCCTATGCATGTTAAAAATAATATTTTTTCGCCAATATTTATTTCAACGTCCGCATATCTTTAGCCTATCACATATATGATAAAAATGATATTTTTATCATTCAAAATATTTATTCGACAAATGGATGTTTTCAACACTTTATAGTTTCAATAAAAATGTAATTTTTATCATTCGATCTTTTTATTCAACACATGAATTTTTCCACTACACACACTTCTCAACATATGAGCATTTCCACACATGGATATTTTATTTATATTGTTCATATTAGAAAGATGGAATTTTTATTGTTGAAACTATTTATATATAAGGCGAATATTTTACATACTTCATATATATTATAAAAATGTGATTTTTATTATTTAAACACTTCATTCATTCACAAATGAATTAAAATTTTCACACATCACTTTTCAACACATGAACATTTCCACACATGGATATAGTTTCAACATATGGCTATAATTTCAACGGATGAAGATAATTTCAACATATGAAAATAATTCTAACACATAAAGATTATTCAAAATTCCGGCAGCATAACGACTGGGTAGTTAAAACCGGCACCGTCCCTAGTACGGCTCCTCGCTCTACCTTAAAACCTCGCGGTTTTTGACAATGGGGATTCATGCATCTAATTCGCACGCAGGCGGCATGTTTATTTTTATTTCCGCAAATATTTCCAACTCATTTCAATCACCAATGGGTATTTTTCAACCACAACCAAACAATATCAACCACAAACAATTATTCAACCATTCGTATTTTTCATCCAATATTTCACACCAATTCACAATAATAAATATCGTCCATGGTTTGTGGACGAGGGGAGTGTGTGTGTGTATATATATATATTTATTGCTATATTTCACTTGCATTTCAACACATATATCAATTATTCTATGCATGTATAATTCATACTTCGCTTATATAGCTTACACCACATATGTACATGTGGTATACAACTCGTGTGTAATTTATATTTCGCTTATATAATTTATACACGACATTTTCCATTCAAATTCTATTAATTTAGATTTCTCACATTGGTTTGTTGCTTCGCTAAAATTAGATACGATGTCAGAAAAATCCGCGGCATCTTCTACAGTGTAGAGAGCCTCCTTGAGGTCACGATGTCTCCTGTTTCATCACATTTCGTCAACACACTAAAAAGATATGATTTTTCAAAGTGCAGACATCAAAAAGGACTCACCTTTCTATTTGGTTCGAAACTAGGTTTGAGGTTTTCGCGAAATCCGCTGGCCTAGATGACGATCAGGGAGTTGGACGTGGAAGAGCTTCGAGTGGGGGTCCTGTCGGTGGTGGTTTGGTGGAGCTCGGTGGCAGATCAGAGCGGCGGCGGCGATGGAAAGTGGTGGACTTTGGGTGCTCGATTCAGGCGGAGGAGGCGATGGTTCTGGTCGTGGGTGGGTCGGATTTGAAGAGGAGGAGGAGACGCGTCGAGGGTTGGTGGTGGCGTTGGCTGGAAGTGGCGGAGTCGGTCGGAAAAGGGGAGGGAAGCGGCGATCGGGTTTTCGCCGTTGGTTCGAGGGTTACGGGTTTTTTTTTTTAATTTATGAAAGAAAAATTCTGATTGGCCGGAATATATATATTTCAAAAAATTAGGGTTTTCACCAACGAACTCCTTTTCAAGCCCAACGACTGTCTCCCTAGCTAAATACCCCCATCCCGGACACAATGGGATATGTTTCGTTGGCCAATTCGACTGTTACAGTCAGTTATTTTTCAAATTAAAGTATAAAACATTTAATTTGAACTTTGAACGCATATTTCAATTTGCCAGGGCCACAAACTGATTCGAAAAATTCCAGAAAAATAAATCTAGCTATGTTTTGACGCTACGGTCCCAACAAAACTAGTTTCGTCGAATTCTGAGATCGTTTGAAAAATGGCCATTTTCTGGTCGATCCAATTTAACAGAAATTGACCAAACACATTTTCTTTTGCCACGCTCACATACTAGCTTCAAAAATTATGAAATTTGAAACCTAGCAATAGTTTGACATCCCGGACCCAACAAAAGTGGTTTCGTCGAATTCCGAGGTCGTTTGCAAAATATCAATTTTCCAGGGCTATATATTATGTATAGCGACCATTCTGAAAATTCATTCGGCCATAACTTTTGATTCCCGTTATGAAACTTCGATTTTTCAGATTCGTTAGAAAGGTATTGACAAACAGATTTAAATATTTTTAGTTTCGCTAAAATCCGTTATATTCTCCACCTTGCACAGTCAGTCAAAGTTTGAATTCAAATTTTCAAACTGACTCACTATTTCTAATTCACTATTTTATTGAAATATTCTATTTCAATTGTTCAAATTCCTTTGAAATCACCAATTTAAAATTTTTAAATTGGCTCATATTTTCCGGGTTATTACACAGTCATGGGACTAGTATGAGAAATCTACTTAACTAATTAAACAACAATAATAAGGCAAATCAAAGGACCATGCCACTTTCGCGGAACGGGTTTACTCCAATGATTGCTAGTGCATGAAATAAAGTAAATTATTACATCATCGCAATGCTTTTTATAAAAATGAAGCCATTATAAGACTTAGGTCCCATCACATAATGCAATTGTAATGACCCGGGTTTTTGTCGACTTTGATTATCGCCATAAACTCAATGATGACTAACCAAACGTCGAAAAATACTGGTCATTATTGAAAGAAATTAGAGGGTGAGGAAAGATAAGATAGAAACTTAGAATAGAAGAAGAAGAAGAACACAACATCAGAGTAACACGAATCTCACAGCGGAATGAATAACAAATAATATATGTAACATAACTTTGAAATATACATCTATACTTGAATATACATCATTATCAAAGTGTAACACTTACAACACAGCGGAAATAACTAAAGCTATATAATCCTGAAGCATCCTACTCCAAGCTCTTCCAGTATATCTGCAAATCCCGATTACTTGACTGCCCGTACAAAATTAAGCACCCAAGAGTTTAGGGAAACAAACAAATAAACTCCGGGTCAGTCATGGGACTGGTATGAGTAAAATATTTTTAAACAGTTTGAACAAGTAAACGATATCTCATAAGACCACGTCGTATAACAGAACGGGTTTTTCCCTTATGAGAATCCAAATTATCTTTATATTAAAAACCTTTTGATATTATAATAATGTATATCAACCACAATATAATAATCATCTAGCAGAAACGCTTTCATCTCACGTTCTACATATATAGTATACAATCAGAACCGCAAGAACGTATTGGGTAATGGATTTCAAACTATGACAAGGTATGGAACCACCTTTCGCTAGTGTACCTCTAGAGAGGAATACACTGGGTTCAACAAGAACATCTTGCAACCCGACCACACATGACCGACCACTCATTTCGCTTGAGTGTATCGAATGTATATCACCAACGGTTGGGATCAGCAACCGTTTCCCGAATGGGACAACATCAACAATAGTTTTTTAGAAATAAATGAAACTCTAGATTAGGTGATTATACAACCTACTTCGGAGCGACCGACTTAGCCATGCTGCCTGCTCGATTTCTGTCATTTACCGGATGTGAGGCTAGAAGCTACGCTTTATCATCACACCAGATTCACTTTGAATGCCACATCGTCAAATCCATCAAATCACCGATTGACGTCTACAACCATACATTACGTGTCAGCTAAAAGAAGTATCCTTCTCCGCTTCCACTCTTGGTACGGTTGAAGAAATCAATGTACATGATCGTCTGGAAATACTGTGTCAGACATCCGTCCATACAAGTCATCCAGGAACAGGATGAACTGAAGGCACTATTCAGTACATCCGTCTTAGGCACTGTTATCTAAGACTTATACAATAGCCCTTTCACTTTACTCCGTCTTCAATTTTCTTTGGCATATATGATTCGCAACGCTTATGCAATAAAGAGTGGTTCTTTGGATAATAATCCAACCAGTCTCTCCATATTAACAATGTTAAAATGGTCAAACTTCGATAGTCTGTGATTTAACTACCGAAGGAAAATATGTATGAAAACACCGATATCATTTCCTTGAGGAAATTATATCGATCAGTCATCATTTAACATTTATCTCCTTAGTTCATTTTTCATCTCCTATTTCCCTATATTCAACATTTCTTATTTTCTAAATTTAGAAAATATATGTTATTACCATTGGAAAACATTTTCATTTCTTGTTTTCTATGTCAAAAAACATTTCTGGTTCTTATTTGGAAAACATTTCCAAAACTGCTTCATTGGACTTAGACAGATGTTTAAACAAACCATCGCGATGCCAACTCAAACCATTACTTATAATTACTAAATTCACTTAACCATCCTTTACTACCGAACCTTAACCATTCCTTAGTTAAAAACGAAGCCAATCAAGTTGGGGTAGAACTACCTCTCAGACCTTACCTGAACAACATTTCTCACCTTGAAACGGGCAAAGTTCACTTTAAATTTCTTTAACTAACTTCCTTACTTAACTTTTTTTTCCGAATAACTATATTCGATTAACTCCTTTTTGATTTACTCTATTTGATTAACTCTATTTGATTTACTCTATTTGATTTACTCTATTCGATTTACCCTATTGCATTCACTTTAACTGACTAACTTTATTCGATAAATTCTTCTCGAGTAATCCTTTACGATTAATTCTTTCCAATCAACTCTTTTCGAATAAACTATATTCGAATAACTCCTTTCGAACAAACTATATTCGATATATCCTTTCGAATAAACTATATTTGATATCGCACTTCGAATAACTTATATTCGATTATCTCATTTGGATTACCTCGGTTTGATTAACTCATCTCGATTCGACTAAGTCCTTTTGATTAACTCCTTTGGATTAACTAACTTTGACAAACTCCTTTGGATTAACTAACTTCGACTAACTCCTTTGGATTAACTAAATTCGAATAACCAATATTCGATAACTCCTCTTCGAATAAATAATATTCGATAACTCTTCTCAAATGAACAATATTCGATAACTCTACTCGAATAAACTATATTCGATTACTCTTCTCTCAAATAACTATATTCGACTACTATTCTCTCGAATAAACTATATTCGATGACTCTACTCGATTAATTCCATTTGAATAACTCTAATTGGTTAACTCTAACTCTAATTGGTTAACTCTAACTGATTAACTCTAACAGGTTAACCCTAACTGATTAACTCTAACTGGTTAACTCTAACTCTAATCAATTATTTCTAACTCTAATCGACTTCTCCTATTCGAATAACTCCTATTTGATAACGTTTATTCATTTATAAAGATTTACTTTTAGTAACGGTTCTCCACTTTAAAATGATTTCCTTCTTATAACAGTTTCCTTTTTATAACGTTTTTTCCTTTTTCTAAATATCTCCTATTTATAAATATTCCAATTTATAAATATTTCTTATTTATAAATATTCCATTTATAAATATTTTATTTTCCAATATCACTTGAAAATATTCCCTTATCAACATTTCGGTATATTATGGTATTTAACACATCAAATAACGATGACCAAAATCGTTCAAACACATATAATCGACAACAGATTCTATATCACATCATATATTACAATATATGAATCAAAGTAAAATAAATGTTGAGGAATCCAGTTCAATCAAACAGATGTTATACAGAATTCCTCCAACCTATCTCCCTGCATCCACAGATGTTATACAATATAAAATCAACATCACTTTCAGTTCCATATGATATATTCTGTTAAACAGAATCAATATAGAAATCCAACTAACTAACTAGCAGTTCAATCAAACAGTCAACACACAGTCAATCAGCCAATATTTAACAGTTCTAAAAATACAACATGAAATTATAAACTGTTCAGAGTTAGTGAGATTTACTCACTTTGGCAGTTCATCGTTAAAGAACGATAAACTGTTTGTTTGATTTGAATCAAACAATTTATTTTGCCATAAATTCAAACGAGCTCCAATCCACTCCCAGTCAGTTCCATGGTGTAGCCACCGTCCATACGATCCCAATGGATCTGACCGTTCGAAATTCTGATATCGTACGAAAGAGTTATACATTTTATAAGGTCGTATACAATTTAAATTAAAATAAAACTAAATTAATTTCACTTGGGCTTAACTTTTCACTTGGCCCATTCACTTCTAAGTACCAGCCCAACGTCCACACCTTCTTCCTCAAACACCATATCGCGATTTCCAGTATTGCTTCCACCAACAGCCGATCTTCTAAAAATCAAAGCACCATTTATACTTCCTTTAAAAATCAAACCAACCCCACTAAAATTACCTACTTAATCTCCTCTTCAATTTCATCCCACTTTCATGGAACTCGCGCTCCCATCATCAGTAAAGACTTCGTGGTCTTCACCCACGGTATTCCGCAAACATAGACACCAATACCCATCTAAAC
This sequence comes from Allium sativum, assembly GCA_030737875.1. Taxonomy (NCBI): domain Eukaryota; kingdom Viridiplantae; phylum Streptophyta; class Magnoliopsida; order Asparagales; family Amaryllidaceae; genus Allium; species Allium sativum. Next base: position 385,886,480 of record CM060924.1, read on the forward strand.
CACCCAAACTTTGAGCGCAACTTCCATTCCATCTTCTAAACCCAATTATCAACACCATTTCGTGAATCAAGCCCCCATTTTGTCGAATATCAAAACCCTAGAATCGAAATACACCTGCTGTTCAAATTCGACCGACGGAAAAATGATGTCGAGTTCAACATCAAGTCTACTGTGTGGAAGAGCTTTGAAAAATGAATTCAAAAATCCATGTCACAAGATTTATACATTTAAATCCAAATTGTTTTGGATTTTAGAAGATTTTCAAAAGAGGATTTTTCTGTAAGGAGAAAAAGAGAACGGCGGAAAACTCGTTGACCAGAAGTGAAAAGGAATTAGGTTTTAAGAGTTGGTATGGTATTTATGGTAAATTTAAAATATTTTTATATTCAATTTTATATTCAATTTTAATCAAATGTTGTTTGTATTGTTGAATAAAAATTCCTATAATCACATACGATACCCAAAAATCACCAAACTGGAAATACTGCTAGAGTTTGACATTACGGTCCCAATGAAACTGGTTTTGTCGAATTCCGACTACGTTTGCTCACACAGCGTATTTTTACCTATCCAAATACTGACTGTTTTTCACTCTAAAAATCCGTACGACCACACAGTGACTCTAAAAATCACGAAACTGGAAATATAACAACTATTTGACATTGCGGATCCAACAAAATTAATTCCGTCGAATTCCGACTTCGTTAGCAAAAGTGGCTATTTTTAAAGCTCTAGATGACCCATTTAAATATATAAATATATTTAAATATAATTAAATAACATATTAATAAATTAATATTATCGTATATATTCACAGCAGAATATCATACAGCTCTAGAATATTCCTATATGAACTTCTAACTCGATATTCACTTCTGGGTCAACCCGATATTCGATTTATATTGAAATTCCTTTTTAAAATATAAATAATTCCTTAATAAATTATAATGGAATTCCACAGCGACTTTTCTGAAATTTGATTTGGACATAAATCAAAATCTATACGACGAAATCCCGATTTTTCTCTTCCATAGAACGATATACTCCACCAGCTCCACACGTCTCTTGTTTCACAGAAATCCGATTTAAAATGAACTCTGTATATTCAGTTGAAGTTCAAATCGCCAAATAGCGAACTGCCACGCCATTTCGAGCTCGATTTTAATTATATTATAACTCTACGTTCAAACTGTCGTTTATATAATATATTTGTTATCGTAATTCAATTCTAAACTAAAAAAATATTACAGATGATCCGGTTCATACCATATCGCCATTTCAGCCAATTCTGATTATTTCAGAATTAAATATATTATTTAATTTATTATTTTAATTAAATATTCATCATTATTTAATTCCACGACCATTAAATTCTCTAAACCACCATTTCAATAATTAAATAAATTAATTATAATACCTCTGCCAATTCGGGTCATTATAGCAACGCAAGCCGGAGGATAGAGTTTTACCTTATAATGGCCAAGAAATGCTTGATACGTATAAGACAAAAGTGTTTGACACTATTACTTGTGCATATATGTTTCAAAAGCAAATTCAATCATAAATATTAATCATAGGCGGCATAAGTGACCCCATACAACTATGTCGCCATACTAGTAATACAATCAAATCCGCAATTTCGTATTGGAAATTAGATTCCATCATGAGTCGAGGCATGGGAAAGCTCCTCTCCGTTCGAGACACTCTAGCAAATGTCTCAGGATCACACACAGCGGTCCTTGGAATCAGCTAGGCCGGTCCTCTCTTACTTTTGAGGATTAGCAATTCCTAAACACACGTTTCCCGGTCCTTACAGACCTATAATCGAGGCGCCTCGCATTCCAACAACCACACAGGTGAAAAGTATATATAACTGTCAGGGCTGATACCGTAGCTAGAAAGAAATGTCGTGTTCTCCCAGTGGTCCTTACCCCGTTTTTAACTAATACCGAGGTGTGAGGCTCGCGAATCAATGCTATACACAAAGCTACGCCACACAGGCCGTGCTTTGATCATCAACTACAAGACTTTGCTTTGCAACAGAAGCCTTGATCGTATGCCACTTAGGCGTGCCACACAGGGAATTCACTCCATGCGATTGATTTCTATCGATATATAACCTCTGAGCTCGTACGTCTCAGAGAAGGGCGTTAAACAAGAGAATAAATTCTCCGCCGCCAAACAGATATATATTTAATAGAGATCAATCAGCATAGAACAAAATCCAATGTCAGATACATTGTCCGTTTACAAGTTCATTCTAGGTTTGAACGATGCCGGAGGCACCATATTCCTCACATATCCGTACAATCAACAAATACGTTCGGACGGCTACTACTTCAGCTACTTCAAGGTAGCTACTCCAATCATGAGCATCAGTAGCGCCCATCCATCCAATGTGAAGATCGTCGGTCTTGAACCGTCTTTAACACTTCGACTTCTAACCGTCGATCGATTATTTGAAATGAGAACGAACTCGGCCTTTTCAAATAATCCACGTATATTTAGATTTTCAAATCAATTCTTCACATGGTTAAATTATTCAAGATTCACATTTCAGTTTCTTAGTATAATTTTCATGTCAAACGCATTCAACCATCAAATATCAAGCAAACCAAGCAGAATCGGTTTATTTCCATTCTATATCGTCTATAATATTTTATAACAATATATCTCCATTTTATATATACTTAAAAATGGCCTTATTTAATTAAACGACGTTTCAGGTTGTTCCGAGGCACTGGCGCTGTTTTTCCCAAAAAAAAAATTACACATATCTGAAAATCTAACCGTTGGATCTTAACAAAGTTTATATCGTTGGAAAGATCTCAAAAAAGCGAACCCAACAGTTCCAGTTTCGTCAAAATCCGATGGTCGGATCTCTCGATATAATCGTTTGAAATTACGATTTCAAAACGCGAACTGCACGGCCTCGATTCGTCTTAATTTAATTTATATTTTTATATATGTAAATATAATTCATTCGGCGATTTCAATATCGTTTTCACTTCAAATATTTCACTAACGCCTTTAAATTTTGGAAAATTCGCCATAACCTCCTTTGTAAGGGAAGGGTCGGGAAAATTCCCAAACAGCCATACGGGCATCTCATCTCAAAAAGAAAAAGAAAAAGAAAAGGCCAAGCCGCTAGCCAATCGGCTCAAAAAATCATCACCCAAGCAAAATAGTAAACATGTACCTATTTGTCGGGCACACAATTTTATTCCTCTTCTCTAGTCTCTTTGCTATAACCTGTTCAATAAATATTCATGTACATGTGTACAATTCCAATCACTTATCAATCTTCAATTATGTTTCATATTTGATTCAATTTAGTTCTACGTTACCATTCATTCCAATGTTGCATACATAAGCTGAAAATCACATTATTAACCAACTGAAGAATATTTCCAACTCATGAATATTTATTTGAACAAGTGGTTATTTTTAACACTTCATAATTCACTTAAAAATGATATTTTTAGTGAACTAAAGTATATTTCAACACATGACTATTTTATTTAGTTCCTGTACATGTTAAATATAATATTCATAGCAAACAAATATTTATTTCAACACTTGTATATTTTTAACAAATCATGTACATGATAAAAATGGTATTTTTATCATCAAAAATATTTATTCAACACATGAATGTTTTTAACACTTCATATTCTCAATAAAAATGTAATTTTTATTGTTCGATCTTTTTATTCAACACATGAACCTTTTTCAACACATGAACTTCTCAACACATGAGCATTTCCATACATGGATATTTTATATAGTTCGTACATATAAGAAAGATGTAATTTTTATTGTTGAAACAATTTATTTAAAACACGAATATTTTACATACTTCATATATATAATAAAAATGTGATTTTTATTGTTAAAACAATTTATTTATTCAACACATGAATTTATTTTTCAACACATGAATCTTTTTCAACACATGAACTTCTCAACACATGAGCATTATTACTTCATACTTATGTTAACGATGTTATTTTTATTGTTTGAAGAATTTGTTCTGTACATGAATATATTTTTCAACACATGAATATGGTTTCAACACATGACTTTAGTTTCAACACATGACTATGGTTTCAACACATGAATAAGGTTTCGACACATGAAAATAATTTCAGCATATGAAAATAATTCTAACACATGAATATTATTTGAAATTTCGGCAGCATAACGGCAGGGTAGTTAAAACCGGCACCGTCCCGAGTACGGCTCCTCGCTCTACCTTAAAACCTCACAGTTTTTGACAATGGGGATTTCATATATCTAATTTGCACGCTGGCGAGTATGATTTTCTTTTCCACAATTTATCCAAATTTTGTTTCAATCACAAATGGGTATTTTTCAACCACCATGGTATTTTTCAACCACAACCAAACAATATCAACCACAAACGATCCTATCAACCATTCGCATTATTCACCAAATTTTTCACGCCAATTCACAATCAATATATATCATCCATGGTCGGTGGACGAGGGGAGTGTATATATATTCGTATATAAATATATTTTATTTCCATTCCAACACACATATCATTTATACAATGCATGTATAATTCATACTTCGCTCATATAACTTATACAACGCATGTACATGAGGCATACAACACGTATATAATTTATATTTCGCTTATATAATTTATGTATCGCATTTCTATTCACATTTCGATTTAGAAATTTCACATTGGTTGTTGCTTTTCTAAAAATTCTAGCAAGCTCAGAAAAATCCCCAGACACTTCTAGACTGTAGAGAACGTCCTTACAGTCATGATGTTTCCTGTTTCATCGAATTTCGTTAACAAAAGATAAAGATACGATTTTTCAAATTTTGCAACACTTAAAAGTGTTATTTTTCAGTTTAGAAAAACAAAGTCGTTACCTTCCAAAGTTGGTTCAAAACTAGGTTTTGAATTTTCATGAAATCCGTAGCACGATTGGAGGATCGGCTTATACCACGTCGAAGAGGTTGGAGAGAGCTTCAGGCGCAGGGGGGTCACAGCCAGTTCGGTGGTCTGAGCAAAGGGCGGCGGCGGCTTGAAGATCGAAACTTTGGGGTGCTCGTTCTCCTCTATGGCGCAGCTATAGGGGGCCTAATAGGTATTGATTTGATAAGGAGGAGGAGAGCTACAAAAAGTTGAACTGGTGGTGGGGCTAATGGTGGCTGTGGCGGTCGGAAAATGGCCGGGAGCGGGGGAAAATCGTTTCCGTCGAAGTCGAGAGGGGGGGGGGGGGCGGGGTTTTTCTGAAGTTTTTTTATTTTTAAATTTATGAATGGAAAATTTCTATTGGTCGATGCTTTATTAAAATTTTTAAATAGTGTTTCTCCAAACGAATACTAATTCAAACCCAACGACTTTCGCCCCTAACTAAATACCATCATCCCGAACACAATGGGATATGTTTCGTAGGCCAATTCGACTGTTACAGTCTATTATTCTTCAAATTAAAGTATAAAACATTCAATATTCAATTTGAACGTACGTTTCAATTTGCCAGGGCCACAAACTGATTCGAAAAATTCCAGAAAAATAAATCTAGCTATGTTTTGATGCTACGGTCTCAACAAAATTAGTTTCATCGAATTCTGAGACCATTTGAAAAATGGCCATTTTCTGGTCGATTCAATTTAATAGAAATCAACCAAACACGTTTTCTTTTGCCACGCTAACATACTAGCTTCAAAAATTATGAAATTTGAAACCTAGCAATAATTTGACATCCCGGATACAACAAAACATGTTTCGTCGAATTCCGAGGTCATTTGCAAAATGTCTATTTTCAAGGGCTATATATTCTCTATAGCGACCTTTCTGAAAATTCATTTGACCATAACTTTTGATTCCCGCTATGAAACTTCGATTTTTTAGATTCGTTAGAAAGATATTCATAAACAGATTTAAATATTTTTGGTTTCACTAAAATCCGTTTTATTTTGTACCCGGTATAGTCAGTCAAAGTTTGAATTCAAATTTTCAAACTACCGCACCTTTTCTAACTCATTATTTTATTGAAATATTATATTTCAATTGTTTAAATTCCTTTAAAATAACCAATTTAAAAATTTTAAATTGGCTCATATTTTTCGGGTTGTTACAATCTCCCTCACTTAAAACTTTTTGTCCCCGAAAAGAAAAAAGCAGTACAGTAGGAAACAGAAATGGAAATGCAAAGTATTGTAAAGGTACCTTGCACTAGAGTTAGTCAGAGATGTCCACTCTGCATTTGGGGTAAGCTTGCTTAATGCTTTCCTCAGCCTCCCAAGTACAGTCTCTAGGATCACTACTCCACTGCGCTTTAACTAAATGAACCTTCTTGCTCCTTAGCTCTTTAGTTTCTTTTCCAACAATCTTCAACGGCTCTCTTCTGACTGCTAATTCTGGAGTAATTTCCAAGTCCTGTTGCGCTGCTTCTTCTACAACAAGATCCGGATCATGCACATGTCTTCTAAGTTGAGATATGTGAAACACATTATGCACTCCAGGCAACCAATCAGGTAATGAAACCCTATAAGCAAGAGTTCCAATTCATTCAAGTATAGAAAAGGGACCAATAAATCTGGGTGCCAACTTCCCAGTTTTACTGAATCGGATTACTCCTCTCATCGGAGAAACTTTCAAATAAACATAATCACCAACAACGAATGCCACATCTCTTCTTCTAGAATCCGCATAACTTTTCTGTCGGCTTTGCGCGGTTTTCAATCGTTTCTTGATGAAATCGACTTTATCAGATGTTTCTTGAATCATATCGGGCCCCAACACAAGTCTGTTGCCAGGTTCTACCCAACATGCGGGAGATCTGCACGGTCTACCGTATAATGATTCAAGCAGCGACATTTTTAAACTTGCTTGATAGCCGTTGTTATATGAGAATTTTGACAAATGTAAGTGATCTTCTCATGACCCGCCAAAATCAATAACACAAGCCCGTAGTAAATCTTCTAGAATTCTATTCACCCGCTCAGTTTGGCCATCTGTCTGAGGGTGATAAGCGGTGCTCAGATTCAATTTTGTTCCCAATTCTCTTTGGAATGCCTCCTAGAATTTGCTAGCAAATATTGGGTCTCTATCACTGACTATGCTGATGGGAATTCCATGCAGCTTAACAATTTCTTTGAAATAAATCTGTGCTAGACTTTGGGCGGTTCTATTGGATTTGACAGGTATGAAATGGGCGGTATTCGTGAAGCGATCTACGATCACCCAAATACTGTTATTACCTTTCTTGATTCGGGGCAAACCGTCTATGAAATCCACGGAAATATGTTCCCATTTCCAACCTGGGACTTCCAACTGTTGCAACAGTCCGACCAGCTTTTGTTGGTCGCTCTTGACTAGTTGACAAGTAGGGCATCTGCTAACATATAAAGAAATGTCCCTCCTCATCGCCTTCCACCAGAAAGTGCGCTTGATATCATTGTACATTTTACTCACTCCAGGGTGAATGCAAAGTTTTGACTTATGGCATTCATCGAGCACCTCTCTTTTGAGCTCAGGGATGTCGGGAGCACAAATTCTTCCATTTAATCTTAGAACTCCCTCACTATCCACTTGGAAACTGGAGTTTTCGCCTTTTTGAATTCCTTTATAATCTCTTTAACAAAATTGTCGTTTTTCTGAAGAACAGAGATCTTATCATTCAATGAAGACGTAACGATAAAACTGGCGATGATTTCATTATTTCTACTGAGCGCATCAGCTACTACATTAGCCTTTCCCGGCATATACAGGATACCCAGATCATATGCTGCGCGAAATTCTAGCCAACGCTGCTGTCTCAAATTCAGATCTTTCTGGGTGAACAAATAATTCAATGATTGATGATCTGTAAACAGTTCGAATTTCTCACCCAATAAGTAACGCCTCCAGATTTTCAAAGCAAAAACGATGGCAAGCAACTCAAGATCATGAGTTACATAATTCTTCTCATGCAGCTTCAGCTGGCGGCTTGCATAAGCGACTACTTGGCCTCTTTGCATTAATACTGCACCAAGACCTCTAATAGAAGCATCCGTCCAAACCGTCAAATCCTGATTACCATTCATAATGGTTAATACTGGAGCGGTTGTCAATTTTGATTTCAATTCCTGGAAAGCTTCCTCATAGTCGGAAGTCCACTTAAATTTCTCGTGCTTCTTTGTAAGCTTTGTTAATGGCCCGGATATCTTCGAAAAATCCTTAATGAATTTTCGAAAATAACTTGCCAACCCCATAAAACTTCTGACCTCTGTGGGTGTAGTAGGCTGTTTCTAGTCTTTAATTGTTGTAATTATGCTCGGATCTACAGAAATTCCTTCCTTTGACACGGCATTGCCGAGGAACTTCACCTCTTCCTGCCAGAAGACACATTTAGAGAATTTGGCTTTGAAGACGTTCTTTCTTAGAATCCCCAATACTTGTTCTGAATGTTTTTCATACTCGGGTTTTGATTTCGAGTAGATTAAAATATCATCGATGAATACCAGGACAAATTTATTCAGAACTTCTCTGAACACTCTATTCATTAGATCGACGAAGTATACTGGAGCATTGCATAAGCCGAACGACATTACTAACCATTCATAAAATATGTCTGGACCTCTGAAAGTTGTCAAAGGAACACACTCTTCTGCTATTCTCAGTTGATGGAAGTCTGTGGCTAGGTCCATTCTGTAAAATACTCTCGCCCCATTTAATTGGTCTAACAGATCATCGAAGCGGGGTAACGGGTATTTGTTTTTGAGCGTCTGTTTGTTGAGGTCACGGTAATCAACACACAATCGGAGAGTACCGTCTGACTTAGGGACAAACACTACAGCTGCACCCCAACTAGAAAAGCTAGGTCTGATCAGACCCTTCCATAGCAGTTGATGAGTTTGATCGCCTAATTCTTCTTTTTATTTTGGATTCATTCTTCGAATTAGATGTACCACTGGTCTGGCATTTGGAATTAGATCGATTGTGAATTCAATTTCTCTTTGCGGAGGTAAGTTTTTGACTTCTTCAAACACATCTGCGTAGTTTTTAACAACAGGAATCTTTTCTAAGGAAGTGGGGATAACCTCTAGCACAGACCAAAATTCCTTTCTATCTTGATTCGAACCATGGCATGGTACAGTAATATATCCAAGCTTCATTTTAATGTTTACTACACTTTCCGCACAATTTACTTCGGCCTCGTATTTTGTTAACTAATCTAGTCCGAGAATGATATCAAACTCTAGAAACTCCATAACAACTAGAATAAAAGGAAACCGGTATCGAGAAAAAGAAGCAGGTACTTTACAATATGAACTGAGAATAATAAACCCCTTACTGGATTATGAACCCTAACCGATTCTTTAAGAACTCTTATCTTTAACTTTAACTTGTGAACAACGTTACTTGCAATAAAACTACGTGATGCACCTGTGTCAAATAATAAAAAAACAGGAATATTTTTAATTGTAAGGGTACCTCCCAAAACATCGGGTTTACCTACTCCATTGGAAGAAGCCGACAGGTTCGCCCCGTCGTACACATGTGCAACTTCCGCCTTCTTAAGCAATGGACAATCTTTGACGAGATGTCCGGTTCTGCGGCAGTTGAAGCATGAACGAGAGTTCTGAGAGTTTTGGCTTGAGCCCTGAGAGTTGGTCTTTTGCCTTTTTGGGGCTGTGCACACATTAGAGTAATGCCCCATCTTGCCACAATTAAAGCAGCTTCCCTTTGGCGGCTTGCTTGTTTGCTAATTCGTGGGTTCCGCGTTGCTTGACTCTGGCTGGTTCACATAGGGCTTGCGTTTATTCCCTGCTTGGCTCTTAGCACGGTCCAGATTAAGGTTCCTTTGGTCCAGGTCCTCATAATTACAAGCCATCTCCACTAAGTCTGAAAATGCCAGTTTGATGTGGCTTATGGCCCTGTCTTGATATTTACGCTTTAGCCCGTGGATGAACCTTTTGTTCTTGGACTTAGCAGTCACGATGAGCTCTGGGGCGTAGCGAGATAACTGTGTAAAATCATTGAGATAGTCTTGCACAGAGAGGTCTCGTTGATGGAGATTTGCAAATTCGTCATGCATGTGCTCAGTTGCTCGTTCTGGGATGAACTTCTCTTTGAAAATTTTTTTGAAGTCATCACATGTCCTTCCTGCATTTTGATTCTCCGCGGTGATGGCTTCCCACCACAATTCTGCTTCGTCTTGCAAGAGCCAGGCACCCATGAATGCCTTGTCCTGATCTCTGAGCATCAGGTTTCCTAAGATCTTTTCTCATGTTTTCAACCATGCCAAGGCCTCAATCGCCGTGCCTGTTCCGGAGAAGGTTTTGCCTCCTAGATTCTTATATCTTTTGGCCACTCGGTCGAGCTTGAATGGTTGGGCGGCTGGTGGTTGTATTAATGGTCCTTCTACAGCGGGGTTATCTCCTCGGCCTCTGCCTTGGCCTCCACAGCCTCCTCTAGCTGCTGCAGCTCTGGTAGCCATTTATCAAGTTCTGTATAAGCAAGAATAGAGTCAGCTCTCAGAAACGATACTTTTATTGTATGATACGGCAGAAGAACTTAAGGAAAGACAACGATGTACTGATCAGATTATTTTTGTTATTCTGCTTAGCTCATTCTAGGACATTACTAGTCCTATCTCTAATGAGCTACTCACCTTAGAATACTACTGATTCTATTCTGACGAGGTGTTTAACGTGTTAAATTCTAGAACTAAGGTTAACCAAAGCTCTGATACCACCTGTGACGAACCCAAAACCCCGTGCCACGGTGTTAAGGATAATCATTGGAATATAACACATTAATCATCATTAGCAGAGTACAGATAATAGCATAAGCAGGAAATATAATAATTTACACAAATATGACAGCGGAATCATACATGTCACAACATCAGAGAGCACAGTGCAAGATACAACTTAGTGCATAAAAATACATGATTAGTCTACATCGCCAGAGGCGGAATCATATACATAGAGAGTACATAAAGAAATATCAGTCTACATCGCCAGAGGCGGAATCATATACATATAATAATAATGGCGGAAAATCAATAGTCAACACTGTGAAGTCAAGCCTCGCCATGATCCAAAAGGTGCACCTCTACTGCGGTGCAAGGCCAAAATACGCCAGCTACCTAATACTAGGCTGCCCCTGTGAAAATAAGGGCACCCGAGTTTGCAAGGTGAAACAAACTACGAGCAGTCATGGGACTGGTATGAGAAATCTACTTAACTAATTAAACAACAATAATAAGGCAAATCAAAGGACCACGCCACTTTCGCGGAACGGATTTACTCCAATAATTGCTAGTGCATGAAATAAAGTAAATTATTAAATCATCGCAATGCTTTTTATAAAAATGAAGCCATTATAAGACTCAGGTCCCATAACACAATGCAACGCAAGCTGGAGGACAGAGTTTTACCTTATAATGGCCAAGAAATGCTTGATACATATAAGACAAAGTGTTTGATATTATTACTAGTGCATATATGTTTCAAAAGCAAATTCAATCATAAATATTAATCATAGGCGGCAAAAGTGACCCATACGACTATGTCGTCATACTAGTAATACAATCAAATCCGCAATTTCGTATTAGAAATTGGATTCCATCATAATTCGAGGAAAGGGGCAAGCTCCTCTCTGTTCGAGACGCTCTAGCAAATGTCTCAGGATCACACACAACGGTCCTTGGAATCGGCTGGGCCGGTCCTCTCTTACTTTTGAGGATTGGCAATTCCTAAACACACGTTTCCCGGTCCTTACAGACCTATAATCGAGGCGCCTCGCATTCCAACAACCACACAGGTGAAAAGTATTTATAAATGTCAGGGCTGGTAAGTCACTGACACCACCGTAGCTAGAAAGAAACGTCATGTTCTCCCAGCGGTTCTTATCTCGTTTTTGACTCATACCGAGGTATGAGGCTCGCGAATCAACGCTATACACAAAGATACGCCACACAGGCTGTGCTTTCATCATCAACAACAAGACTTCTCTTTGCAACAGAAGCCTTGATCATATGCCACTTAGGCGTGCCACACAGGCAATTCACTCCATGCGACTGATTTCTATCGATATATAACCTCTGAGCTCGTACGTCTCAGAGAAGGGCGTTAAGCAAGAGAATAAATTCTCCACCGCCAAACAGATATATATTTAATAGAGATCAATTAGCATAGAACAAAATCCAATGTCAGACACACAGTCCATTTACAAGTTCGTTCTGTGTTTGAACGAAGCCGGAGGCACCATGTTCCTCGCATATCCGTACAGTCAACAAATACGTCCGGACGGCTACCACTTCACCTCCTTCAAGGTAGCTACTCCAATCATGAGCATCAGTAGCGCCCATCCATCCAATGTGAAGATCGTCGGTCTTGAACCGTCTTCAACACTTTGACTTCTAACCGTCGATCGATTATTTGAAATGAGAACGAACTCGGCCTTTTCAAATAATCCACGTATATTTATATTTTTAAATCAATTCTTCACATGGTTAAATTATTCAACATTCACATTTTAGTTCCTTAGTATAATTTTCATGTCAAACACATTCAACCATCAAATATCAAGCAAACCAAGCATAATCGGTTTATTTCCATTCAATATCGTCTATAATATTTTATAACGATATATCGCCATTTTTATTTATTTAAAAACGGCCTTATTTAATTAAACGACGTTTCAGGTCGTGCCGAGCCACTGACGCTGTTTTTCCCAAAATTTGTTTTACACATATCTGAAAATCTAACCATTGGATCTTAACAAAGTTTATATCGTAGGAAAGATCTCTCAAAAGTGAACCCAACGGTTCCAGTTTCGTCAAAATCCGATGGTCGGATATTTCGGTACAATCATTTAAAATTACGATTTCAAAACGCGAACTACACGGCCTTGATTCGTTTTAATTTAATTTATATATATATATATATAATTCATTCGGCGATTTCAGTATCGTTTTCACTTCAAATATTTCACTAACGCCTTTAAATTTTGGAAAATTTCGCCATAAACTCCTTTGTACGGGAAGGGTCGGGAAAATTCCCAAACAGCCACCCGGGCGTCTCATCTCAAAAAGTTTAAGAAAAAGCCAAGCGGCTAGCCAATCGGCTCATAAAATCATCACCCAAGCAAAACAGTAAACATGTACCTATTTGTCGGGCACACAATTTTGTTCCTCTTCTCTAGCCTCTTTGCTATAACCTGTTCAATAAATATGCATGTACATGTGTGCAATTCTAATCACTTATCAATCTTCAATTCTGTTTCATATTTGATTCAATTTGGTTCTATATTACCATTCATTCCAATGTTGCATACATAAGCTGAAAATCACATTATTAACCAACTGATGAATATTTCCAACTCATGAATATTTATTTGAACAAGTGGTTATTTTTAACACTTCATAATTCACTTAAAAAAGATATTTTTAGCTAACTAAAGTATATTTCAACACATGACTATTTTATTTAGTTCCTATACATGTTAAAAATAATATTCATAGCAAACAAATATTTATTTCAACACTTGTATATTTTTAGCAAATAATATACATGATAAAAATGGTATTTTTATCATCAAAAATATTTATTCAACACATGAATGTTTTTAACACTTCATACTCTCAATAAAAATGTAATTTTTATTGTTCGATCTTTTTATTCAACACATGAACCTTTTTCAACACATGAACTTCTCAACACATGAGCATTTCCATACATGGATATTTTATATAGTTCGTACTTATAAGAGAGATGTAATTTTTATTTTTGAAACAATTTATTTAAGACACGAATATTTTACATACTTCATATATATAAACAAAATGTGATTTTTATTGTTAAAACAATTTATTTATTCAACACATGAATTTATTTTTCAACACATGAATCTTTTTCAACACATGAACTTCTCAACACATGAGCATTATTACTTCATACTTATGTTAACGATGTTATTTTTATCGTTTAAAGAATTTGTTTTATACATGAATATATTTTTCAACACATGAATATGGTTTCAACACATGACTTTAGTTTCAACACATGACTATGGTTTCAACACATGAATAAGGTTTCAACACATGAAAATAATTTCAACATATGAAAATAATTCTAACACATGAATATTATTGAAAATTTCGGCAGCATAACGGCAGGGTAGTTAAAACCGGCACCGTCCCGAGTACGGCTCCTCGCTCTACCTTAAAACCTCGTGGTTTTTGACAATGGGGATTTCATACATCTAATTCGCACGTAGGCGAGTATGATTTTCTTTTCCACAATTTGTTCAAATTTTGTTTCAATCACAAATGGGTATTTTTCAACCACCATGGTATTTTTCAACCACAACCAAACAATATCAATCACAAACGATCCTATCAACCATTCGCATTATTCACCAAAATTTTCAAGCCAATTCACAATCAATAAATATCGTCCATGGTTTGTGGACGAGGGGAGTATATATAGATATTCGTATATAAATATATTTTATTTCCATTCCAACACACATATCATTTATACAATGCATATATAATTCATACTTCGCTCATATAACTTATACAACGCATGTACATGAGGCATAAAACACGTATATTATTTTGTATTTCGCTTATATAATTTATATATCACATTTCTATTCACATTACAGTTTAGAAATCTCACATTGGTCGTTGCTTTTCTAAAAATCCTAGCAAGCTCAGAAAAATCCCCAGACACTTCTAGACTGTAGAGAGCGTCCTTGCAGTCACAATGTTTCCTGTTTCATCGAATTTCGTTAACACGCGATAAAGATACGATTTTTCAAAGTTTGCAACACTTAAAAGTGATATTTTTCAGTTCAGAAAAACAAAACCGTTACCTTTCAAAGTTGGTTCAAAACTAGGTTTGAATTTTCACGAAATCCATAGCACGATAGGAGGATCGGCTTGTACCATGTCGAAGAGGTTGGAGAGGGCTTCAGGCGCGGGGGGTCACGACCAGTTCGGTGGTCTGAGCAAAGAGCGGCGGCGGCTTGAAGATCGAAACTTTGGGGAGCTCGTTCTCATCGATGGCGCAGCTATAGGGGGCCTAACAGGTATAGATTTGAAGAGGAGGAGGAGAGCTACAAAAAGTTGAACTGGGGGTGGGGCTAGTGGTGGCTGTAGCGGTCGGAAAATGGCTGGGAGCGGGGGAAAATCGTTTTCGTCGAAGTCGAGGGGGGTTTTCTGAAGTTTTTATTTTTAAATTTATGAATGAAAAATTTCTATTGGTCGATGCTTTATTTAATTTTTAAAATAGTGTTTCTCCAAACGAATAACAATTCAAACCCAATGACTGTCGCCCCTAGCTAAATACCCCCATCCCGAACACAATGGGATATGTTTGCGGGCCAATTCGATTGTTACAGTCAGTTATTCTTCAAATTAAAGTATAAAACATTCAATATTCGATTTGAACGTACATTTCAATTTGCCAGGGCCACAGACTAATTCGAAATATTCCAGAAAAATAAATCTAGCTATGTTTTGACGCTACGGTCTCAACAAAACTAGTTTTGTCGAATTCTGAGGCCATTTGAAAAATGACCATTTTCTGGTCGATTCAATTTAACAGAAATCAACCAAACACGTTTTGTTTTGCCACGCTCACATACTAGCTTCAAAAATTATGAAATTTGAAACCTAGCAATAATTTGACATCCCGGATACAACAAAAGTGGTTTCGTCGAATTCCGAGGTCAAATGTCTATTTTCAAGGGCTATATATTCTCTATAGCGACCTTTCTGAAAATTCATTTGACCATAACTTTTGATTCCCGCTATGAAACTTCGACTTTTCAGATTCGTTAGAAAGATATTCATAAACAGATTTAAATATTTTTGGTTTCACTAAAATCCATTTCATTCTTCATCCGGTACAGTCAGTCAAAGTTTGAATTCAAATTTTCGAACTGCCGCACCTTTTCTAACTCATTATTTTATTTAAATATTCTATTTCAATTGTTTAAATTCCTTTAAAATAACCAATTTAAAAATTTTATATTGGCCCGTATTTTCTGATTTATTACAGTAAAATTATTTCATTTACCTAATTAAAAAGATATTGTGTCAAATTTCTCTGCTCAAGTGTTTAGAAATTCTTATTGACTACTGGCGTCCCACGATTCGATCAGAATTCATAAACCACTCAACAGCCAAACCAACATAATATAAAACAAATTTTATATCAATTAACAAATACACGCTCTCGTATATATACACTCAACTCATTCTAGGGTACTACTGACCCTACCTCTAATGAGCACATCCCAACAAGCCAAGGTATTCGCTCAACCTAAGCTCTGATACCAATTGTAACGGCCCGCAAATCCATACTATCTGAGTCGACTAATAACATCACACGTCCAACCTTAATTGCACAGAAATAGGAATCATTATTAGAAAGAAGTTAGAGGATGAGAAATAGAAAGAAAGAAATGTTAGAATAGAAGAAAACAATGAAGACAATTCTCACAGCGGAACGAATAAAATATATTATGTAACATAACTTTTGAAATACAAATTAGTAACTTTATATACATACCATCATCAGAGCACAACAATTATTTCTGAAACAGTTATAAACACCTGTTTCCAAATACCACATAGTACACAGCGGAAATATGATAGTCTATAGCTAACAGGTGAAGCCTCCTGCTTCCATCTCTTCCAAGTGAATCTGAAAAATCCCGACTACTTGACTGCTCGCACAAATTTGGGCACCCAAGAGTTTAGGCAAAACAAAAACAAAATAAACTCTGGGTCAGTTATGGGACTGGTGTGATTAAACTTCAATCATTTGTTTAACTTTCAAAATCCTTTCGAAAGGAAGGATAATAGTAAGACTAGCCCACACATAAACATGGACGGTTTTTACCTTACTATAACCCAAAACACTTTGATACGAAAAGCCAGCGATATTATAATAGTGTCTAAGTCAAATAAATATCAATCTAGCGGAACGCTTGCATCTCACGCTCCATATATAATATAAAATCAAAAACCGCAGGGCGCTTATTGGAGATTGGAATATTCCGAATATGACAAGGTATGGAACCACCTTCCAATAGGGTATCTCTAGAGGGGAATACACTGGGTTCAATAAGAACATCTTGCAACCCGGCCCACACATGACCGACCACTCATTTTGCTTGAGTGTATCGAATGTATATCACCAACGGTTGGGATCAGCAATCGTTTCCTGAATGGGACAACATCGAATAGAATAAGGAATTAAATGAATTTATCTAGATAGGTGATAATACACCCTAATGGGAGCGACTCACATAGCCATGTTGCCTGCCCAATTTTTGTCATTTCCCAGTTGTTAAGGCCTGAGGCTACTTATCATTCATTGATAGCACAATCACTTTGAATGCCACATTGCCAGATCCATAAATCATTAATTGATTTGCACAAATATATTCTGGATATTATGCTAAGAGAATAAATTCTCTGCCACCATATATATCTATACCGACCAACATATGTGATCATTGGAAATACTCTGTCAGACATTCATTGGGACTGAACGAAACCGAAGGCACAATTTCTATTAATAGAAAAAGTCCTTGCACTTTACACTATCTTCGATTATCTTCATATAATCTGATTCACAACGCTACTGCCAATATGGAGTGGTTTACGGATAATAATCAAACCGGTCTCTCCATATTGACAACGATATTGGAAAACACTTCGATGGTCGGTTATTTAACTATCGAAGAAAACAAACATTCATTCAAAACATCAAACAAATCACTGGGCCTTTAGTTAATTTTTCATCAATTAAATCACTACTCCATTTCCTTATCAATATTTGTTAACCAAATATTTTCAACCATCATCTTGGTTTTTTTTGCTATTTGAAAAACATTTCCATATATCGCCTCCTTTGATTTTCTATACGTAGAAAATATCTTCTATTTGTAATTGGAAAACATTCCAATTACTTATCCCTTTCACCCCCATTCATTTCTACACTCAGGAAATATTTATTTATTATATTCCAAAATTTTCACTTCCTTGGGTCAAAACAAATGTTGTGTAAAACAATGTTACAACAACCCAAAATACTGCATCCAACTAAATCTTATTCAATCATCTATATTCGAGACTGTATCTTTCCATTTATTGGTTAAAAATGAAATCAATCAAGTTGGGATATAACTACCTCTCGGACCTTGACTGAAAACATCCTTAACTTCAAAATAGACAAAATCACTTACTTCGAATAATCAACATCATAAAACCAATTATTCATTTTTAAACCTGTATACGTTTCGCTTTCTAATTTTACCAGATTTAATTATAGATTTCCTTTTTGTTTATAGTATTCTATTCTCAAGTTCGTTTCCTTATCGAATTCTATATATATCGATACACTGATTTCTAACTATCAAAATTTCTTAAAAACATTCTATCTCCTTAAATTCCCAGAAAATTTCGCCATAACCTCCTTTGTACCGGTCGATAGTTCAAAACTCAACTTGCCTCTCTATGCCCTTTCCATTCAAAAAAAAAAAAAAAAGCCAAGCGGCTTGCCGATTCGGCGCATAAAATCTCATATGGAATTTAAACGTGTACCTTTTTGTCGGGCACTAAATTTATAAATCTTCATCTCTTCATTCCATACCTATTTAACATATGTTCACCTGTTTTCAATCTAATTCAACTCAATCTAACCGTTTGAATTCAGCTTTGCCCATTTATTCTTTAATTAGCTTCTTAACCTATTTCACTTGTTATTTGAACATATCATGTTTGTATGTATTTTTAGTTTGCTTTTAAATCAATTGAATTTCATTTTCATTTCAGCTTTCATATTCGATTTAAATATGAAATTCACAAGTCTCATTTACTTATCAAAAGAAATATCTCGATCTAAAATTCGATTAACAAATTATTCTTCCACTTAGTTAATTCTACTCAAAAATAAATAACTGAATTGTTTTCAAAAATCAATCCATTTACTTCACTTGAGTTCATATTTATTTTATAACTCAAGTCCAGATTTTTCAAATGGAAATTCGGATTTTATTTGATTAAAAATCCTTATATTAATTTATATAAACCATTATGGTTTTTAAATGATTTTGGCGTTGCTTTTCCGAAAATTTTATTTTGACATACCTCAAAATATATACGACGAAATTCAAAATTTTCTCTTCCATTAGAAAACTATTATTCAACCGGTCCTGACGATTCTTGTTTCAACGAATTTCGACTTAGTTTGAGTTCTATATACTCAATTGAAGTTCGAAACGCCAATTTACGAACTACCGCGCTGCGGCGAGTTCGTTTTAATATATTTAAATATAAACGTTTAAACTTCGTTTATAATAAATTAAACTCCATTCTGATATATTTTTAATATATATCAAACCAATTTTCCCATTTCAACTCAATAATTCTGATTATCTATAATCGCTGATTTTTCCTTACTCGGTTATACATTTATTTATACTCGATTTGTTATTTTAAATCCTAATTCCTTTTATAAATAAATTATAAAATTTGGTATAATCAAATGCCAATTATAACTCCTTTGGATTTTCTCAATTCAGTTTATATTGTAAATCCTGGAATATAATCAATCATTTTGTTTCAAAACACGTCCTAACTTACTTTTAAATTCCTATTTGAATTTAAGTGGTTCAAATTATCCAAATGATAATTTAAGTTCCCTTTTCAAATTTCTATTCCGAATAGCGGAATAAAATAGTTGTTCCTTTTCGAATGATTTCAAATTCTATTTTTAAATTCATATTTCAATTTAAATATTCAAATTATCTCTTGATAATTAATTCATTATAGTTATAAAAACCATTTTATAAATTTCCTTGTTTTATATTTAAACAAGTCTATTTTGAAATCTATTTAAAACCAAAATCTTATTTTGGAAATTTCTATTTGTAATAACTTATATATATAACACCCAATTTATTTTTATATTTAATTTAACTTCTATTTAAATATATTCGAATTAATCGAATTCAGATCATAAATCCTTACGGAGTTATTTTAGTTCAATTTATATTCTGAACATCAAAATAAATTACATCGTTTATTTCTTTAAAACGATTTCCCCATTTTTGTTTTTAAATTCACATTTGAATTCAAATATTCAAATTATCCAATGATAATTTTTTCCTATTTCTATTTATAAACATTGTTTATAAATTTATTTCAATTCCCCGGTTATCCCATGAAAATCATTTCATTTTATTTATAAACACTGTTTATAAATTCACTGCATTATCTAATTTATAAACGCCGTTTATAAATTCAATACTTGTTTTTATTTTACAAAACAAGTAAATTTATATAGTCCATTCAAAATTCAAATTCTATTTTTGGAAAATAGATTTTCCTTTTAAATCTCTAAATTTCATTTTACAATATTTTATATAAATCAACATTTAGGCCCTCAGTAATATATAAACAATCAAACCAACCAATTCAATCAACACGTTATATGTGATAATATTTATATAAGAACAAACAAATAGTAAATTTTGAGGAATCCTCCAACCTGTTTTCTTGCATCCACAAACGTTAGCCAACATAAATAATACCCATCCTGCTTCGAGGTAGGATATCACGGTATAGAAGGTCATCCACTATCATAGCGTTAGGCGTATAGGGTCATCCGCTAATGATACTACGAGCATCCGCTAATGGTACTGCGGGAACTATCCAATCACCAATATAATATATATATATATATATAATAACCACAAACACCAATCCTAAGTAACTAATATATATAATAGTCACAGTAATATTTTAATGCAACCAAGCAAATATCAATTTTTTTAATGACTAAAAATAATTCTAAATAATAAATTTAGTGAGATTTACTAACCGTGATTGCAGTTTGTCGAATATCCTGTTTGTCTCCAAATCATTGGTTATGAATCTTCTCGAATGAATTCACATCTACCATAATTTAAATTTACGTATTAAACATTTATTTATTTAAATTAACTATTTAAATAAATAAATAACTTTCCTATATTTGTTTTCCTTCTTTTAATGGTTATTAAATTAAAATTAACTTAACAAACATAATTAAACTAATCTATGTATTTTTAAACATTAAACCATTAATATTTTTGACCTTCACTTAAATAATTAAATAGCAAATTTAATTACCTTACTTAGAGGAAATAAGCCCCTGCCTAAACACATTCCCCCTTCAACAGATCTCGGCTCCATTAACACCCGAACAACCAGTATGCCTTATCTCCCCTTCGAACCAACCCTGTCCAAAGACACGCTCACTGACCCCTCCTCCTATAGTATCCAATTGCCAATCCAGAACGATGCAACATCTTCCAAGCCATCCTCACCAAAACAGTAAACTAGATGCTGCTCTTCCTCCATGAAATGCAAATCCGCCGTATTCTGATTTCATACCACTGTCGACCTTGTCCCCCCTTGTTACATCGAAATACTCCATTTATTCGTACCCCATATCAACAGCATAAACATCAAACCTTATCGATTCTCTTTCACCAACCATGAATGCACCTTCATCGATCAACATTCGAACTCACGGTTGCCTATCGCGATAGTCGAACAGGACTATACAGGTGCGACATTTATTTCACCCAAACTCAGTGAAGCTTCCATGATAAAAACCAACTCCCTGTCCTCTTTTGAATCAACAGTAAGTTGCAACCCTATCAAGACTGGGAACTTCAGTTTCCAGCAAGTAAAATCGCATAAAGCTATTATTTTCCATCGTGTGTGCTCTAAGTCTAGCCCAAGCTCGCGTCCTCTCCTATTCGAATTCGAGATTCAAAATGGGTTCGTTTTTTTTTCTTTTAAGTAATCGACTGGGAATGATTTGAAAAGGGGGAAAAAGATTTCGATTTTATGAATGAGCAAAGAGACTGTGACAGCCCGCCCCGCACCAGCCGACATTTCCAATGAAAGTGCGCTGTGCCGATGTTCAACCAGCACAGGGCGGTTGTCAAGAAAGGAATTTGAATTAACAAGGAACCTGTAGAATATCTCACAGCCATGGAATAAAATATAATAATAACATACTTTGACAAAAAGCAGGCAAGACAGTGCATAAGCTGAAAACTAAACATCATAGCAGCTGAAAATCCAAATATAGCTTATGTTCCACATCATCATTATTACAACTTTTGAAAACTGTCTCTGAAGCAAATAAGGAAGGTACACTACTAATGCCCAAAGTATTGGCCAACAGTGGCATAGGGAGAATATCTACATATATCATACGCGGGAGCCTCCTGCTCGTCTCCGGTACAGCTACTCGTGCATACCACCTAACTTGTCTCTAGTCTGCCCGTTTAAGAACACCCAGAGTAAAAAGAAGCGACATAAAACTCTGGGTCATAGAAAAGTATGGTATGAGCGATAAGCATCAAGACAGAACAATAACAGGTATACTAAACCATACCTGAACCTGGACCTGCAATCAAAGAGTTAGCACAACATACCGCTCAATACTCTAAGGTGCCATTAAACATAAGGAATAAGGATACGGGGGAGGGGGTGTGCATGTCATAGTGATAGCAAACAATCAAGCATAGCAACCATCCTCACATCTCTCACTCAGTGCGTAAAGCATACGATGTCCACCGCTTTGATCACCTAAATCCTTGCTATGATCACTCTGCCCCATGGAGTCATAATGACACCACTGCACTGATCCATAGCCACTAGTCCTTGCTATATCCACTCTGCCCCCATTAAGTCATGATGACTCCACTGCACTGGCTCATAGCCATGCTACGATCACTCTGCCCCATGGAGTAATAATTACCTCACTGCACTGATCCGCAGCCTAACACTCGTCTTGGTGGTGAGTCAAAGCTATGGACGTCGATAACCCCTTAGCACACGTCCCGCAGCAAAGCCCAATCATGAAATTGAATCGTTGGTTCCCAAATGGATCCTGAGTACATACTTCCCATTTGGACTACCTTTGCATCTCGGGTTTTGGTCTTCATTTCCTGCGGATCGGTTCGGTTCTTCACTTCACTTTGCTTCAGATCATACTCCTGGAAGTAGTCCTGTCTGTGATCATCTACATCGGGTCGGGTCGGATTTCTCCATCCAAGTCGGTTCTGTTCGATCCCCTTCAACTCGTGCTCAACACATCGGCTCGTGGCACCCCTCTGGGTTCGATTTGGATTGCTCCAGTTCGTGAGTGGCATCGGTTCGGGGTTCCTTCCCTCAAGCAGGTCAGGTCGTGGTGCCAGCTCCATTGGGTTCGGATCAGATGAAGCAATGGTTCGTGACTTACTTTCCCAGGCGGTTCGTGGTACTCAAGCTGAAGCGGTTCGGATCGGTCTCCATTACCATGAGCGGTTCGTGTCGGAGAGGGCATGGATGATCCGATCCGAGTCCTGCATATTTTTTGTAACTTTTCCAGCGACCTGTTTACGCCATTCGATGGCGTTTTCGACCAATCTAACTTTTCTAAACAATCACAAATCATTCCAAACAGTCATAGCAACATGTATAATTGACCACAAACACTAAAACAACAATTTGATATGTTAAAACGGATCAAACATAGCCAAAATCCCATATTTTCCCCTTTAGCATGTTTAAGCAAAGCTAATGATAGGATTAGTAAAACTTAACCAGATTAACCAAATTCACTAACAGGGGCCTAAAACAATATTTCGAAATTTATAAATATTTTTCTAGAATTTAATCATGTTTAAATTCGCTAATTAACACTAATCAATCCTAATTAGCCATAATTAGTGTAAAAAGGTGCTAATCACTCACCTTAGCCAAAAATTAAAACTTTCAAAACTGAAACTCTGATGATTTGGGCGAATACTGATGTCAAACAGCAGCTCCAACCTTGCTTTGGTGCTATTTCCCTTTGATTTGACGTAGATTAGGCTAATACTTGATTAGAAAGTGATTAGAGGTGATTCTAGAAGTTGGAGGCCATTGTTAGGGTTCCTAGGAGGTAAATGGCGGCCAGAAAACTGAAATAAAATGAAAACCTAGCTTATTTCAGCCTCCCCAAAACCCTAATCCCGAAATGGGTTAAGGGCCCGTTCACTAATCACCTCATTTGGCCCGGTTAAGCAGTTTTCATCTTCCAAACCTTATCTCAGCCATATCTCCCAAACGGTAAGTCCGTTTTTCACATATGACCACTCTACGGAAAGGTAAAGCATCATTCGGATCTAACGGAAGTGGTTTCAGGTCAAAATTCCTTATCAATCAAAAGTTATAGCCAAAACAATATCAGCTAAGGGCAAAACCATCATTTAAAAATCATGAACATGGGAAATGACCCCAATAGTCATCTCCCAATGTTACATGGCTATACGACTTCATATGAGAAAGAAATAAATATTCTATGATCCTTTGATGCGTAGAATGCGGGTCATTACATTTTCTCCCCCTTAAGAAATTTCATCCCCGAAATTCCTTAACCCAAAACATAAAAAGGATCCCGCATGCCTACCAATCATTAATAAAACAATAAAGCATACAAAACAACACAACAAGCCTATCCTAGCATGCGGTTTACTAATAAGGGAGTACTATACCGATATAAAAACCTTACCAGGCAAAGAGTTCTGGAAACTTCCTCCTTATATTCTCCTCTGTTTCCCAAGTACAGTCTTCCTCATCATCGCCCCACTGAACTTAAACTAATTTCACAACCTTCCTTCGAAGCTGCTTCATATCGTTCCCAACAATACGCATAGGCCTGCGGTTCCCAACCGCCTCGGGTTCAACCTCGATATCGTCCACTGATCCGGTGGAATAGTCATATCGGGGTCGTGCACGAATTTCCTTAACTGGGAAACATGAAATACGTTGTTAACTCCTGCCATCTTCTCTGGTAATTCAACTTTATATGCCAAATTCCCAACTTGCTCGAGAACTGGAAATGAACTAACAAATCTTGGTGTTAACTTGCCTCTCCTGCCAAATCGTATCACGCTTTTTAATGGAGAAATCTTGACAAACACCAAGTTGCCAATGGAGAACTTCAAATCTCTTCTCCTCTTATCGGCATAACTCTTCTACCTATCTTGGGCAGCCTTCATTCGCTGTTGAATAATCTTGATCTTGTTTGAAGTTTCTCTTATCACATCTGGTCCAAGCACAAACTTCTCACTAGTTTCTAACCAACATGACAGTGAGTTGCACGGTCTTCTGTACAAAGATTCAAATGGAGCCATACCAATACTGGATTGATAACTGTTATTATATGCGAAACTCCACTAGATGTAAATGGTCATCCCATGATCCACCAAAGTCTAATATGCAAGCTCTCAATAGATCTTCTAATAGTCGATTCACCCTCTATGTCTGACCGTCGGTTTGAGGATGATACGCGGTACTGAGATGTAATTCTGATCCTAACGCCTTATGTAAGCTCTTCCAAAATCCACTAGTAAACAACGGATCTCGGTTACTCACAATGCTTTTAGGTACTCCATGGAATCTCACTACCCATTTCATACATAGCTCAGCTAACTTAATTGTCGTTCTATTTAATTTGATGGGTATAAACCTTGCACTCTTAGTCAATCGGTCCACAATCACCCAAATGCTATCATGGCCTGATCTAGTTCTTGGTAACCCATCAATGAAATGCATTGAGACTTGTTCCCATTTCCATTCTGGAATTTCTAATGGTTGCAACAAACCACTAGGCTTCTTTTGCTCAGCTTTAACTAGCTGGCAATTCATGCATTTGGATATAAACTTCACAACATCTATTTTCATCCCTTCCCAGTAGTAGGTCTGCTTCATGTCTCGATACATCTTGTTACCACTAGGGTGTATAGTCAGTTTTGAGTGATGACATTCTCTAAGCACTTCATCTCTCAATCCATTGACATTGGGTACAACTAGTCTTCCATTCTTTCTAAGCCATCCATCTCGATCAAGCCCATACTTGTTCATCTCATCATCGATACCCATCTCTAACTTGGAGATGACTTCCAATAAGTTAGGATTGTTCTTCTGACTGGAACCAATCCGCTTAATCAATGTGGGTCTGATCGTCAAACTTGCTAACATTTCTGGATCCAATTTGCACTTTGGTCTGAAATCATACCCAGCGATGTACTCCAGTTGCTTCCATTCTAGAAACATAGCCCCTAAACTAGCATGTCTCCTACTCAAGGCATCAGCTACCGTATTGCCCTTTCCTGGTGTATATGCGATATCGAAATCGTAGGAAGCCAAGAATTCTAACATCTTTGTTGTCGGAGATTCAGATCCTTTTGAGAAAAAAGATACTTTAGTGACTTATGATCAGTAAACAACTCGAATCTTTCTCCCAAGAGATAATGCCTCCACATCTTTAATGCGAATGCGATCTCTGCTAATTCCAAATCATGGGGAGGGTATCTTTTCTCGTGCGGTTTCAATTACCGACTTGCATAACCTACAACCCTACCTCCTTGCATCAGTACAGTACCTAGCTCCAGTACCACATACATTTGCATATACCGTCATCTCTTCATTCCCTTTAGGAATGACTAACACTGGCGCACATGTCAACTTTTCTTTTACACCCTTGAATGCATTCTCACACTTTTCGTCCCAGACGAAAGCTTGATTCTTCTTGGTCAACTGAGCCAACGGTGCTGCTATCTTGGAGAAGTCTTGGATAAACTTACGATAATATCCAGCCAATCCCCAGAAACTTCTTACGTCTGTTGCATTCTTGGGCGTAGACCAATCTTGTACCGTAGCCACCTTCGTAGGATCCATGGCAATACCATTCTCTGAAATGACATGGCCCAAGAATCTCACTTCTCTCCTCCTGAAGTGACACTTAGAAAATTTGCTTTCAATTGGTGTTTTCTTAACACCTCCATCACTATCCTCAAGTGTTCCTTGTGTTCTTCCTCTATCCTCGAATAAACAAGGATATCGTCCACGAACATAAGAATAAACTTATTTAACTGATCTATGTATACCCTATTCATAAGATCCACAAAATATGTTGGTGCATTGGTCAACCCAAATGGCATGACCAACCACTCGTAAAATCCAAACGGAGTCCGAAAGGCCGTTTTAGCAATACTCTTAGCTTCCACTCTAAGCTGATGAAAACCTATCGCGAGATCTAACTGGGAGAACACTCTCGCACCACTCAACTGATCAAACAAATCATCTATCAGTGGTAGAGGATACTTATTCTTCCTCTCTACCTTACTCAATTTGCGGTAGTCCACACACAATCGAAGGGAACCATCTGCCTTGGTAGCTAACACAACTGGTGCTCCCCACTCAGAAACACTTCTTCTTATAAACCCCTTCTTCAATAAATCGCTTACTTGTACCCCGAGCTCTCGCTGCTCCCTCGATGCCATACGACAAAGTGGCATCACTATAGGTCTGGCATCTTTCACTAAATCAATACGGAACTCAATCTCTCGGTGTAGTGGAAGTCCGGTCACTTCCTCGAAGACGTCCGGATACCCGCCAGCAACGGGCACATCTGACAGCTCATCATGCGGGATGTCGAGGGAATTTAGAAAACTAGCCATTACCCCATCACTAGGTAGACCACCAAACACTACCCTCCGCCCATCATCCGCTCTAACTGTCATTAAAAAAAACCTCACAGTCTACCACCATCCCGTATCTTTGGAGCCAATTGTGACAACCCCAAACCCCGTACTGACAGAGACAAGGGTTATCTTTGGAATATAACACAAAAACAGATAATAGCAGAACATAAATAAATAAATACACCAGGTAATGAAAAATAGAATATACTGGATAAAAGTAATCATCAGAGTTACACAGTATACAGGATCATACTTAGTACAAATACAGTTCAGATATACATAAATGTCTACAGCGGAAAACAAACAAAATATGTACAATAAGAGCTGAACAGCATAAAAAGAGATAAATGATATAATCCATCTTTAGCTCTAGCTATCCAGAAAGAACCAGTTAAACCTGAATACAAGGCTGCCCGTGTAGAAAAAGGGGCACCCGAGTTTGAAAGTGAAACAAACTACGAGTCAGTCATGGGACTGGTATGAGAAATCTACTCAACACATTTATAATATGGCTAATCACAGAACCACGCCACTTTCGTGGAACGGGTTTACTCCATTGGATTGTCAGTGCTTTAAAACAAATCATTCTTTTAAACATCGCAATGTTTTTATAAAAATGAAGCCATTATAAGACTCAGTTCCCATCACACAATGCAACGCTAACCGGAGGATAGAGTTTTACCTTATAATGGCCAAAATATGATTGATACGAATAAAACAAAAGCATTTGATATTATTACTAGTGTTTATATGTTTCAAAAACAATTTCAATAATAACTATCAATCATAGACGGCATTAATGCCCCATACCACTATGTCGCCATATATAGGTATACAATCAAAACCGCATAGTCACGTATTTGGAAATTGAATTTCCGTCATGAACCAAGGCAAAAGATAGACCTTACCGAATTCGAGACTGCCTAGCCCGAGCCTCAGGACCCAGACACAGGTGAGCCCTTGGAGCGACAGGGTCGGTCCACCGATGTGGATTAAAATTCCTGAACACTACGTTTCCCCGCCCTATGGGGGCGTAAACGAGCCAACGAATGACTCCATCGGTCCCGGATCGACCGATATATCCGAGGCGCCTCGCTATCCATCATCCACTTAAGTAAAATGTCAGGCCGTGTAAAAACACTGACACAACTCCTAGCTAGGAAGAAACGCATGCCCTACCTGAGGTCCTTCCTCCCGTTTCTGGTTCATACTGGGTGTGAGGCTCGCGAATTCACGTTATACACAAGGCTACGCCACACAGGCGGTGCTTTGATCATCACCACAAGACTTTTCTTTTCAACAGAAGCCCTGATCACTTGCCACTTAGGCATGCCACACTAGCAATTCATACCATGCGACTGATGTCCATCGATATACAACCTCTGAGCTCATACGTTTCAGAGAAGGGCGTTAAGCAAAAGAATAAATTCTCCGCCGCCAAACAGATGTATATTTAATAGAGATCAATGAACACAGAATAAAATCCAATTTCAGACACACATTCCATTTACAAGTCCGTTCTGGGTCTGAACGAAACCGGAGGCACTATATACCTCGCAAACCCATCGATCACCACGTACGTCTGGACGATCACCACTCATTATCCATATTTCGGGATGCCTCCCAATCAGGACCTCGGTTACCATCCAAACGAGGTGAAGATCTCCGGTCTTCTACCACCGTCTTCATCTTCGATTTCTTATCATTGATTCAGTTATTCAGAATGGGATAAACCCGGTCTTTCTGAACAACTCGCGTATATAATAAACAAGTGCAACACTAACATACACACGCATCATTTCAATTCATTAGTCACTAACTGTCAATCAGTAAGAGAACGATTTCCCAAATATTAATCCCGAAGGCCGAAACCAACATCAGATCAACACCCAGGAAACCATTCGACTTAGCCAACCTCCAGTTAATTTCTAAATCACGTCCATATCGTTTATAATATTTTATAATGATTTATCGCTATTTTTATTTATTTTAAAATAGCCAATTTATTCAAAACGACGCTTCGGGCCATAACGCGGCCGTGGCTAATTTTCCTTCAGATTTGATTTACACATATCTGAAAATCAAACCGTTGGATCTTCACAAAATTTACATCATTAGAAAGATCTTTTCAAAAAGAATCCAACGGTTCCAGTTTTGGGAAAATCTGACGGTCGGATCTCCCGGTACAATCGTTTGAAGTTTCGATTTCAAAATACGAACTGCAGCGTCGTTATTCGATTAAATATAATTATATATATATATATAATCGATTCTGGCGCTGTTTTTCTTCAGATTTGAATTAAACATTCCAGACAATCCAACCGTCGGATTTTTACAAAGTTGGTGCCGTTGGAAAGATATTTCCAAAGCGAACCCTACGGTTGCAATTTCAGGAAAATCCGATGGTCGGATCTCCTGGTATAATCGTTTGAAGTTTCGGTTTCAAAATACGAACTGCAGCGTCGCTATTCGATATATTTCAATTCTATTTATATATATATATATATATATATATATATATCGATTCTTCGATTTCAAAACTATATTCTTTTCATACATTTGATAAAAATTATACTTTTATCTAAATGTCTTCTATTTCAACACTTCACTATTTTTTACGATTCGTGCATATAATAAAAATGTGATTTTTATTGTAAAACAATTCATTTCAAAACACTATTATTTTATATAGTTAATATCGGTGATAAAAATAGGATTTTTATTATAAAATAATTTATTTCAAAACAAGATTATGTTATACATTTCATATTGATGTTAAAAATGGGATTTTTATTATAAAACAATTTCTTTCAAAACAAGATTATTTTATACATTTCATATTGATGTTAAAAATGGGATTTTTATTATAAAACAATTTCTTTCAAAATATGAATACCATTCAAAACATGAATTTCAATTCAACGAATGAATTTCGATTCAACACATGAAGGTTTTCTATAGTTTATATAAATCAATAAAAAGGTGATTTTTATATTTAAAACACGAATACCATTCAACACATGAATTTCAATTCAACGAATGAATATCGATTCAACACATGAAGGTTTTCTATAGTTTCTATATATAAATAAAAATGTGATTTTTATATTTAAAACACGAATACCATTCAACACATGAATTTCTATCCAACGAATGAATATCGACTCAACACATGAAGGTTTTCTACTCAACGAATAAATATAGTTTCAACAAATGAAAATAATTCAAACACATGAATATTATTCAAAATTTCGGCAGCATAACGGCAGGGTAGTTAAAACCGGGACCGTCCCTAGTACGGATCCTCGCTCTACCTTAAAACCTCGCGGTTTTTTACAATGGGGAATCATGCATCTAGTTCGCATGCAGGCGGCATGTATATTTATTTCATTTCCACAAACTAATCCTATGTGGTTTCAACCAAATATTTCTCAACCACAAACGGGTATTTTTCAACCCCAATCAATCAATATCAACCACAAACAATTCCAATCAACCATTCGCTATCAATCAATTTTCACACCAATCACAACCACTAAATATCGTCCATGGTTTGTGGACGAGGGGCGTATATATATATATATATATATATATATATATATAGCAATTCACTTCTATTTCAACACATATATAATTTTTACAACGCATATATAACTTATACATCAAACGTACAACTTATACAACGCTTATACATGAGGTGTACAACGCTTATATAACCCATACATCGACTATATAATTTATACATCGTCGTTTTCCATATCGTTTATAAATTAGAAATCTCACATTGGGTTCCACTCCACCAAAAATAGAAGAAGGCTCGGAAAAATATGCGGTCTCTTCTAGAATGTAGAAGACGTCCACACGATCCCACTGTCTCTTGTCTCACTGAATTTCGACCACAAACGAAAATGATATGATTTTTATAGTGAAATCAAAATCCGTAGCGTTTAGAAGTGCTATAGAACAGTTAAAAATAAAACAGCCGTTACCACTCTGATTTGTTCAAAACTAGGTTTCAACTTTTCTCGAAATCCGTGTAGCTTGGTGATGATCGGCCTCTGCCACCTTGTAGTGCTTGGAGTCGCGCACCACCACTGGAGGAGGCACTCCGTTCGATGCAAGGAGGAAGGGGCGGCGGCTCTTCAAAGTCGGGAACTTCCGATCGACGGATCTTGAAGGTGGAGCAACGAGGGAGAGTGCTACCAGTATGGATTTGAAGGTAGCATTGGGCTCTTCAAAAAGTTCCAAAGGAGGGGGTGGTATCGGTGAGCGTGGCGGCCGGAATCGGAGGAGGAAGGTTTGAATGGTTATCCACCTTTAATCGTGGAGAGGGAGAGAGAATGTCGGGGAGAGAGAATGGGAATGGGCCAATCAGGGTTTTTTTTTATATAATTTTTAAATTCTCTAAAATACTCCTTTCCCACACGAACCCCAATCCAAACCCAACGACTGTCGTCCCTAGCGTTTTTCCCCCGTTCCGAACACAATGGGATATGTTTCGAAGGCCCATTCGACTGTTTCAGTCAGTTTTCGTTCAATTTAAAATACATAACATTCAATATTTAATTTGAACGTACAATTCAATTTGCCAGGGCCACAAACTGATTCGAAAAATTCTAGAAAAATAAATCTGACTATGTTTTGACGATACGGTCCCAACAAAACTAGTTTCATCGAATTCTGAGACCGTTTGCAAAAAGGCCCCATTTCTGGTCGATCCAATTTAACTGTAATTGATCAAAACACGTTTTCCTTTGCCATGCTCACATACTAGCTTCAAAAATTATGAAATTTGAAACCTAGCAATAACTTCACATCCCGGATCCAACAAAAGTGGTTTAGTCGAATTACGAGGTCGTTTGCAAAATGGCCAATTTCACGGGCTATATAAATTCCATAGCGACCTTTCTGAAAATTCATTTGGCCATAACTTTTGCTTTCCGCTATGAAACTTCGATTTTTCAGATTCTTTAGAAAGGTATTCACTAACAGATTTAAATACTTTTGGTTTCACTCAAATCCGTTTTGTTTTGCACTCGGTACAGTCCGACAAAGTTTGAATTCAATTTTTGAAACTGCAGCGCCTTTTCAGGCCTTGTTTATAATTAGAATTAATTATATTCGTTTTCAAACGTCGATTCAAACTCACTTCTCATTGCTATTATTTAAAATATTTATTTTAAATATTTAAAATCCATTATTTTAACCAATTTAAATTTTTTAAATTGGTTCAGATTTTCTGGGTCGTTACACCAATCGACTCCCAAAATAATGCGAAACCCAGTAAATGCCAAAACAAAGCAATCACAAACAAACATGTATCCATGACTCGATAAAACCAAATTTCGACAAGTCATGCTAAGGCTAGTCGAACCGCCATCGGGTTCGTCACTGCTAAAGGTCTATCGACTATCTCGGGTTCCAATCCCAAACTATCTGCCAGGTCACTAGATATGAAGGAACGGGAAGCTCCGATATCAAACAATACTCGAACAGGAACATCATAAACAGAAAGCATACCTTGAATGACGACATTCTTTCCTTTCTCCACCACAGTTGGTGAATTCGACGAAGAAGGAATAGCATTGATAGCATATGCTTTCACAATATGCTTTTCCTTAGGGGGTTGAGGACACTTGTCCTTGTGATGTCCCACTTGGCCACAGTTGAAGCACTTCCTATCCGTTGGCTTGGCCCGACATTCTTTGGCATAGTGGCCCTTCTTACCATAGCTGAAGCACTCAACATTTTGCTTACTCTTTTTCTGGCCATCTTTGGTCTGATTCTGCTTTCTCTTATTCTGAGAACCATTCTTGCCTCCACCGCTTACTTGCGGCTTTGGCTCTTCTGCAGATGCAACCTCGGTCTTTGACTTGGGGTATAGACTCTCCAATCTGGAAGCTTTCCCCACAATCGATTCAAACGTATCATCGATGTGGTTAATAAGCCTTTCCCCCAAGTACTGATCCAAGCCTGTTATAAACTTCTCATTTTTCTTCTCGGGAGTGTCAATGAGGGATAATCCATACTTTGATAAAGTATCGAACTCAGCAATATACTCCGAGACAGCTCTACCATTCTGCTTTAGCTCCAAGAACCTCTTAAACAATACTGACTTCTGAGCAGCTGGAATAAACTTGTCGCTAAAGCGAGTCTTAAACTGATCTCAAGTAATCTGATCCTTGGGAGTAGCTGCCTTAATAGCGTTCCACCAATTCATTACCCATCCTTGCAGCTAACGGGATGCTAGCTTTCTCTTCATCGCATCCTAGATACCTATGTCTTCGAAGATACGCTCACGGCTGTCCAACCAATCCTGAACTTCTGTAGCCGATTCTGTTCTACGGAACGGCTTTCCATCAAGACTTGTGTAATCCTTGCAAGGCTTGGCAAAATCGGCTCTAGGCGCCTGCACCGCCACCATTTGCAGCATTGGGAGCTACTCCTTGCACATTTCTAAGCATCTCTCTCATGAAGTCAGTGAACATAATCCTCATGTCAGGAGCATTCCCATTATTGGCTCCTCTACCAGCACCACTCGTATATCGGCTCATCGTTCAATCTGTAAAGAGAAACGATTAACCATCCTCTTTGTGGTGTCAGTGCAGCGCAGCTTCATCCTCAGATATACTAATAGTATATATATATATCTTTTGAAAACCAAAATAATCACAAAGACGTGCCCTCGTATACGTATTATCTCTCCCTGGTGTCTTTCCCTAGGTTAACTACGCAACCTAGAGCTCTGATACCAAGTGTGACGGCCTGCCCCGCACCAGCCGACATTTCCAATGAAAGTGCGTTGTGCCAATGTCCAACCAGCACGGGACGGTCGTCAATAAAGGAATTTGAACTAACAAGGAACTTGTAGAATATCTCGCAGCGCATGGAATAAAATTTAATAATAACATACTTTGACAAAAAACAGGCGATAAAGTGCATAAGCTGAAAACTAAACATCATAGGAGCGAAAATCCAAATACAGCTTATGTTCCACATCATCATTATTACAACTTTTGAAAACTATCTCTAAAGCAAATAAGGAAGGTACACTACTAATGCCCAAAAGTAGTGATGAGCAGCGACATAGGGAGAATATCTACATATATCATACGTGAGAGCCTCCTGTTCGTCTCCGGTACAGCTACTCGTGCATACCACCTAACATGTCTCTAATATGCCCGTTTAAGAGCACCTAGAGTAGTAAGAAGATACATTAAACTCTGGGTCAGACAAAAGTCTGGTATGAGCGATAAGCATCAAGACAGAACAATAACAAGTATACTAAACCATACATGAACCTGAACCTGCAACCAAAGAGTTAGCGCAACATACCGCTCAATACTCTAAGGTGCCATTAAACATAAGGCATAAGGATACGAGGGAGGGTGTGTGCATGTCATAGTGATAGCAAACAATCAAGCATAGCAACCATCCTTACATCTCTCACTCAGTGCGTAAAGCATACGATATCCACCGCTTTGATCACCCAAATCCTTGCTATGATCACTCTTCCCCATGGAGTCATAATGACACCACTGCACAGATCCATAGCCACTAGTCCTTGCTATGTCCACTCTGCCCCATGAAGTCATGATGACTCCACTACACAGGCTCATAGCCATGCTACGATCACTCTGCCCCATGGAGTAATAATTACCCCACTACACTGATCCGTAGCCTAACAATCGTCTTGGTGGTGAGTCAAAGCTATGGACGTCGATAACCCCTTAGCACATGTCCTGCAAC
Source organism: Allium sativum (assembly GCA_030737875.1). Classification (NCBI taxonomy): domain Eukaryota; kingdom Viridiplantae; phylum Streptophyta; class Magnoliopsida; order Asparagales; family Amaryllidaceae; genus Allium; species Allium sativum. The sequence goes on from CM060924.1 coordinate 385,921,809, forward strand.
AAAGACCAATCATGAAGTTGACTCGTTGGTTCCCAACTGGACCCTGAGTTTAAAACTTCCCATTTGGACTACCTTTGCATCTCGGGTTTTGGTCTTCATCTCCTACGGATCGGTTCGGTTCTTCACTTCACTTTGCTTCAGATCGTACTCCTGGAAGTAGTTATGTCTGTGATCATCCACATCGGGTCGGGTCGGATTTCTCCATTCAAGTCGGTTCGGTTCGATCCTCTTCAGCTCGTGCTAAACACATCGGCTCGTGGCACCCCTCTGGGTTGGGTTCGGATTGCTTCAGTTCATGAGTAGCATCGGTTCGGGTCGGGGTTCCTTCCTTCAAGCGGGTCGGGTCGTGGTGCCAGCTCCATTGGGTTCGGATCGGATGAAGCAACGGTTCATGACTTACTTTCCCAGACGGTTCGTGGTACTCAAACTGAAGCGGTTCGGATCAGTCTCCATCACCATGAGCGGTTCGGGTCAGAGAGGGCAGGGACGATCTGATCCGGTTCCTGCATATTTTCTGCAACTTTTCCAGCGACCTGTTTACGCCATTCGATGGCGTTTTCGACCAATCTAACTTTTCTAAACAATCACAAATGATCCCAAACAGTCATAGCAACATGTATAATTGACCGTAAACACTAAAACAACAATTTGATATGTTAAAACGGATCAAACATAGCCAAAATCCTATATTTCCTGCTTAAGCATGTTTAAGCAAAACTAATGATAGGATTAGTAAAACTTAACCAAATTCTCTAACAAGGGCCTAAAATAATATTTCGAAATTTATAAATATTTTTCCAAAATTTAATCATGTTTAAATTTGCTAATTAACACTAATCAATTCTAATTAGCCATAATTAGTGTAAAAAGGTGCTAATCACTCACCTTAGCCAAAAATTAAAACTTTCAAAACTGAAACTCCGCTTATTTGGGCGAATACTGATGTCTAACAGTAGCTCCAACCTTGCTTTAGTGCTATTTCCCTTTGATTTGACGTAGATTAGGCTAATATTTGATTAGAAAGTGATTAGAAGTGATTCTAGATGTTGGACGCTATTGTTAGGGTTCCTAGGAGGTAAATGGTGGCTAGAAAACTGAAATGAAATGAAAACCTAGCTCATTTCAGCCTCCCCATAACCCTAATCCCGAAATGGTTTACGGGCCCATTCATTAATCACCTCATTTGGCCCGGTTAAGCAGTTTTTCTTCTTTCAAACCTTGTTTCAGCCATATCTCCCAAACGGTAAGTCCGTTTTTCATATATAGCCACTCTACGGAAAGGTAAACCATCATCCGAATCTAATGGAAGTGGTTTCAAATCAAAATTCATTATCAATCAAAAGTTATGGCCAAAACAATATCAGCTAGGGGCAAAACAGTCATTTAAAAATCGGCAAAAATCATGAACATGGGAAATGACCCTAATAGTCGTCTCCCAAAGCTACATGGCTATACGACTTCGTATGAGAAAAAAATAAATATTCTATGATCCTTCGATGCGTAGAATGCGGGTCGTTACAGAGACAAGAGGCTTCGAAGTTAAAAACAGCAGGACATTTTCATTTTGAGGCTTTCGATTTGATTTGAATGATAAGGGAGGAGCAGTCACTATTTTTCTCTGAATGGAGTCCATTCATTCGAACAAATGAAAAAAGGAACTATGTTTGTTTATATAACGTAAGAGTAAACTTCGAGATGAACGAATAGGTGAATTAAGTACCATATTTTTAATGTGATTTGATTTTTACTTAATACGATTTGATTTCAATTTGATCTCGTATTTAATATGATTCGATATAAAGCGATTTTTATTCTTTTTAGATGGATATCGATTTGATTTCGAACCTATCCACAATCAAATATCTCTGGGTCCATTAATTTAAATCACGAACCGCTATTCTAGCATACCAACCGACATTTCAATGTAAAACCCTATTCTGAACTCAACATTAAATATTCTGAAATTTAATTTCAACTTATATACCTTATTAAATTAATATAATATAATTGAAATTTGAAAACCACAAATTCTTTGAAAATAAATTATTATTTATTGTCATATATATCAAATAAAATTCCTACTTATCATCTGAATCATTTTGATTCAGTTTTTAACTTCGATTTCAATTATATTTCGAATTACAATAATTCGATATATTCTAAATTAAATTATATTCGATTATTAAATCGATAACCCAATATAAAAATTAGTTTATATTATCAACTAAATATTTAAATCAAATATTAAATATTTAAAATCAATAGACAAAAAATCTAGGTCGTTACAAGTTAAAGTATCCGTTCATTCAAAATTCAAATTCAAGTTCAAAATTTTGACGCCATGTTGACCAGGCCATATAAAAAGGATGTGTTCTTATCAAGATGATTTAGATTCATCATCAAGCAATGAAGAGTCAGAAAACAGAAATTCGAGTATATGTTGCATAATAATTTAGAATTCAGAAAAAATCGAAGAAATCGATCTAAAACCGGGTACGCCTTAATAAAATTTTAAATTCTTTCTTGGTTGAATGGATGTTTTATTTGCTTTGTTTGCCTAGTTTTGAACTTGAAACAAAAACTTTAAAATTCAAACTTGAAATTTAAAATTAAAATTTGAATTATGAAATTCAAAATAATAATATTATTATAATAATAAATATAATAATAAATTTTGAATGTTTGTTAGGATTAATATTATTTCAGGAGATAGTTAAACTTGAAATATGAATCGATAGTATAGTAAAACCAAGATGTCAAAACAATATGTTTTTGATTTTCTACATGTATGTCGACATACATAAATGGTCATGTCGACATAATGAAATTAAAATTTTGAATTTCAAAAATTTGAACTTTCAAATTTCCCTCATTTTTTATTAGAAAATGTCAGTTCAAACTCTAGTTATTAACATTGTTTGTCTACTTATTGTCTTATATCATGTTTCAAAATATATATTTTAAAATTATAAAATTTAATAAGAATATATAAACATGTTAATATGATATACAAAGTTAATATAACTTTTTGATATTGTTATAAACTATAAATTATTCATCTTTTACATAGTTTAAACATGCATAGTTTAACTTATATATTATTCATATGATTTCATAACAATAGTGGGTTACACTATCACAAATACTATAATACTTATTTTGATTTCTTATTAAGATTTATAAAATCTTGAATATTAAACCTAATATTTTGGTATAAAAATAATATATATGTAACGACCCGGAAAATTTGAACCAATTTAAAAATTTTAAATTGGCTATTTTAGTGGATTTTAAATATTTCAAATAAATATTTTAAATAATAACGATGAAAAGTAAGTTTGAATTGACATTAAAAATGAATATAATTAATTCTAATTATAAATAAGGCTGGAAATGGCGCGGTAGATTCAAAATTTGAATTCAAACTTTAACTGACTGTACGGGGTGCAAAACAAAATGGATTTGAGTGAAACCAAAAATGTTTAAATCTGTTAGTGAATACCTTTCTAACGAATCTGAAAAATCGATGTTTCATAGTGGGAAGCAAAAGTTATGGCCAAATGAATTTTCAGAAAGGTCGCTATAGAGTTTATATAGCCCGTGAAAATGGCCATTTTGCAAACGACCTCAGAATTCGACGAAACCACTTTTGTTGGATCCGGGATGTCGAATAATTGCTAGGTTTCAAATTTCATAATTTTTGAAGTTAATATGTGAGCGTGGCAAAGGAAAACGTGTTTCGGTCAATTATAGTTAAATTGGATCGACCAAAAATGGGCCATTTTGCAAACGGTCTCAGAATTCGACGGAACTAGTTTTGTTGGGACCGTATCGTCAAAACATAGCTAGATTTATTTTTCTGGAATTTTTAGAATCCGTATGTGGCCTCGGCAAATTGAAATGTACGTTCAAATCAAATATTGAATGTTTTATATTTTAATTTGAAGGAAAACAAACTGAAACAGTCGAATGGGCCTGCAAAACATATCCCATTGTGTTCGGAATGGGGGTATTTAGCTAGGGACGACTGTTGTTGGGTTTGGATTGGAGGTCGTGGGAGATGAGCGGTATTTTTGGATTTTTAAAATATATAAATAAATAAATAAATAAAATCTCATTGGGCAGTCAAACCCTCTCTCTCCCCCGATTGAAAATCGCGATGGCGGAAAACCGCTCTCCACTTCCTGGCCAAATTCCGGCGCCTCCGTTCATCGATAGCCCTTCCCCCCGTTCAACTTTTTGAAGCACTACCTCCCCTCTTCAAATCAAGGTCGGCCTCGTCCCCTATCGTTGCCCCAATCGAACGCAGCGCCTCATCGAAGTTCTAGCCTTCAAGCCGTCGCTGCGCCTGCCACGTGCCACTGAGTGGGACCACCCCTACCTGGGTTCTGACCGCCTCTCCGGCCTCTTCATTGTGGTATAGGCCGATCGCCCTCTAGCTTCACGGATCGAGAGAAAAAGGAAGACCTAGTTTTGAATCAAAATAGGAGGTAACGGCAGTTATAATTATTTTAAATATTATAGCACTTTAAAGCGCTACGGTTTTCGATTTCACTGTAAAAATCATATCTTTTTCGTTTGTTGATGAAATTTATTGAAATAAGAGACAGTGGACTCGTGTGGACGTTTTCTACATTCTAGAAGAGACCGCATATTTTTCTGAGCCTTCTGCTATTTTTGGTGGAGTGGAACCCAATGTGATATTTCTAAATTATAAAAAATATGGAAAACGACGATGTATAAATTATATAGTCGATGTATGAGTTATATAAGCGTTGTCACCTCTTGTATAAGCGTTGTATAAGTTGTACGTTCGATATATAAGTTATATATGCGTTGTAAAAATTATATATGTGTTGAAATAGAAGTGAAATGCTTATATAAAAGATATATATATATATATATATATATATATATATACACGCCCCTCGTCCACAAACCATGGACGATATTTATTGGTTGTGATTGGAGTGAAAATTGGTTGGTAGCGAATGGTTGATTTGAATTGTTTGTGGTTGAAATTGATTGATTGTGGTTGAAAAATACTCGTTTGTGGTTGAGAATTATTTGGTTGAAACCACATAGGATTAGTTTGTGGAAATGGAAAAAAAATATACATGCCGCCTGCGCGCGAACTAGATGCATGAAATCCCCATTGTCAAAAGTTGCGAGGCTTTAAGGTAGAGCAAGGAGCCGTACTAGGGACGGCCCCAGTTTTAACTACCCTGCCATTATGCTGCCAAAATTTTGAATAATATTCATGTGTTAGAATTATTTTCATGTGTTGAAACTATATTCGTGTGTTGAATAGAAATTCATTTGTCGAACGACATTCGTGTTTTGAAATAAATTGTTTTATAATAAAAATCATATTTTTATCATCTATATCAACTATATAAAATAGTCGTGTTTTGAAATAAACCATTTTAAATATAAAAATCACCTTTTTATTTATATATAAAGAATATAGAAAACATTCACGTGTTGAATAGAAATTCATTCGTTGAATAGAAATTCATATGTTGAATGGTATTCGTGTTTTAAATAAACTGTTTTAAATATAAAAATCACCTTTTTATGTATATATATAAACTATAGAAAACCGTTCATGTGTTGAATAGAAATTCATTCGTTGAATAGAAATTCATGTGTTGAATGGTATTCGTGTTTGAAATAAATTGTTTTATAATAAAAATCATATTTTTTATCATCCATATGAACTATATAATATAGTCGTGTTTTGAAATAAATTGGTTTACAATGAAAATCACATTTTTATTATATACATGAATTGTTAAAAATAGTGAAGTGTTGAAATAGAAGTAAGTTTGATAAAAATATCATTTTTATCAAAGGTATGAAAAGAATATGGTTTTGAAATCGAAGAATCGATTATATTTATATATTGATATATAAATATAATTAAAATAAATCGAATAACGAAGATGTAGTTCGTGTTTTGAAACCGTGATTTCAAACGATTAGTGCGGGAGATCCGACCATCGGATTTTCCCGAAACCGAAACCGTTGGGTTTGCTTTGGAAATATCTTTCTAACGACACCAACTTTGTAAAGATCCAACGGTTGGATTGTCTGGAATGTTTAATTCAAATCTGAAGAAAACAGCGCTAGAATCGATTATATTTATATATATATATATATAATTAAAATAAATCGAATAACGACGCTGCAGTTCGTATTTTGAAATCGAAACTTCAAACGATTGTACCGGGAGATCCGACCGTCGGATTTTCCCAAAACTGGAACCGTTGGATTCGTTTTGAAAAGATCTTTCTAATGATATAAATTTTGTGAAGATCCAACGGTTAGATTTTCAGATATATGTAAATCAAATCTGAAGAAAAACAGCGCCACAACCGCGTTATGGCCTGAAGCGTCATTTGAATATATAGGCTATTTTTAAATAAATAAAAATAGCGATAAATCGTTATAAAATATTATAAATGATATGGAATATGAAATTTAGAAACTAACTGAAGGTTGGCTAAGTCAAATGGTTTTCTGGGTTTTGATCTGATGTTGGTTTCGGCCTTCGAGGTTAATATTTGGGAAATCGTTCTCTTACTGATTGACGGTTAGTAACTAATGAATTGGAACAAGGCATATGTTGTGTTTGTGTAGCACTTGTTTATAGTATACGCGAGTTGCTCAGAAAGATCGGGCTTATCCCATTCTGACTAACTGAATCGATAATAAGAAATCGAAGGTGAAGACGGCGGTCGAAGACCGGAGATCTTCGCATCGTTTGGATGGTAACTGATGTCCTGATTGGGAGGCATCCCGAAATATGGATAATGAGTGGTGATCGTCCAGACGTACGTGGAGATCGATGGGTATGCGAGGTATATAGTGCCTCCGGTTTCGTTCAGACCCAGAGCGGACTTGTAAATGGATTGTGTGTCTGACATTGGAATTTATTTTGTGTGATTGATAGCCATCAGTTGCATGGTGTGAATTACCAGTGTGGCATGCTAAGATGCAGTGATCAGGGCTTCTGTTGAAAAGCAAAGTCTTGAGGTTGATGATCAAAGCACCGCCTGTGTGGCGTAGCTTTGTGTATAATGTGAATTCGCGAGCCTCACAATCCGGTATGAACCAGAAACGGGAGAGGACATCCGGGAGGGCATGCGTTTCCTTCTAGGTAGAGGTTGTGTCAGTGCTTAAACTGGCTGACATTTATATTACTTTCACCTATGTGGTTGTTGTTGTTGTGAGGCGTCTCGATTATATCGATCGATCCGGGACCGATGGAGTCATTCGTTAGCTCATTTACGCCCCAAAGAGCAGGGAAACGTATTGTTCAGGCACTATAATCCACTCCGTATGGACCGGCCCTGTCACTCCAAAGGGCAGTTGCGGCCGTTCCGGAGACATGGGCTAGATTGTCTCGAAGTCGGTAAGGACTATCTTTTGCCTTGGTTCATGACGGAAATCCAATTTCCAAATACGATACCGCGCGGTTTCGATGCTATATATATATGGCGACATGATATATGGTACCCATGCCGTATATGATTGATAGTTATGATTGAAATTGTTTTCAGAACCTATAAACACTAGTAATAATATCAAATGCTTTTGTTTTATTCGTATCAAGCATATTTTGGCCATTATAAGGTAAAACTCTATCCTCCTGTTTGCGTTGCATTGTGTGATGGGAACTGAGTCTTATAATGGCTTCATTTTTATAAAAAGCATTGTGATGTTTAAAAGAATTATTTGTTTTAAAGCACTGGCAATCCAATGGAGTAAACCCGTTCCGCGAAAGTGGCGTGGTCTTGTGATTAGCCGTATTATAAATGTGTTAAATAGATTTCTCATACCAGTCCCACGACTGACTCGTAGTTTGTTTCACTTGAAAACTCGGGTGCCCCTTTTTCTACACGGGCAGCCTTGTTTTCAGGTTTTATCTGGCTCTTTCTGGATAGCTGGAGCTGAAGATGGATTCTATCATTTATCTCTTTTTATGCTGTTCAGCTCCTATTGTACATATTATGTTTGTTTTCCGCTGTAGACATTTATGTATAGCTGAACTGTATTTGTACTAAGTATGATCCAGTATACTGTGTAACTCTGATGATTACGTTTATCCAGTATATTCTATTGTGCATTATCTGGTGTATTTATTTATTTCTGTTCTGCTATTATCTGTTTATGTGTTATATTCCAAAGATTACCCTTAACACCGTCATATGGGGTTTTGGGCTCGTCACAACGTGGTATCAGAGCTTTGGTTAAGCTTAGTTCTGGAATATAACATATTAACGAACTCGTCAAAAATAGAACTAGTAGTGTTCTAGGATGAGTAACTCATTACAGATAGGATCAGGAATATCCTAGTATGAGTAAAGCAGAATGAAATAACACCCCAATAGACACATTTACATTCAAGTATTTGTCTCTATATTTTGAAATATCTTTTCTGTTGACCTGACACTTTGTCTACTAATTGCAGACGCACTAGAAAATGAGTGGCATGAACAGAAGAAGTAATCGTATGGCTCGACAAGCTAATGAGCCAGTTGTGCTCCCGTAGCCAGAATCAGATATAGAAGTTCTATTCAAGAGATTTCGAAATCTGGGTGGATCGCCATTCTTTGGCAAAGAGTCCATTATGGAAACACAAGCTTGGATTTGTTCTGCTGAGAAAATCTTTGAAGGTTTAAAGCTGAGAGATGATCAGAAAAGATTACTGGCATCTTGGGCACTCAAAGAAGAAGCTTTGTTCTGGTGGGATTCGACTATCAAGGATAATCCAGAAGGTGATATCACCTGGGATAGATTTAAAGTGATTTTCCTAGAAAGATTTACTCCTCCCGAAGCAATTGAGAGGTTATGTGATGAATTCTCTTATCTGATACAAGGAGATATGACCATCCCAGAATATCATAAGAAATTCAACGAACTTTCTCATTTCGCCCCCTCATCTGATTCAAGATCCAAAGAGGAAGAATCTGAGATTTATCAACGGGCTACAAAGAAAATATCAGAATAGTGTAATGAGGAATGTGAAGCTTCCTTTTTCTGAAATGATATACATGGCTTACCAGTACTAGGATCTCGACAAGAAATGTGTGTTGCGCTACAAAGAGGAGGTCAGTTCTAGTAATAAAGGTGAGTCTGAAACTGATCGTCCTGAGGCCAGTACGATGTCTGAGGTCAGTAAGAAGCCTAAAGTCAACCGGAAAAGGCCCAGATCTGAGAAAGGACCAGTAACGACCGCCGTATGCAATAACCTCCATAAGCAAGGGCATTTGCAAGGAAAATGCAGACCTTTAAAGAAACTAAAGAAGAATGAATCTAAATCAAAGAGAAAATTTCAAGAGACCAGAGAATCCAGCATTTGCCATCGGTTTGGCCATGTAAAGCAGGATTGCCGGTTGTTAAAGGCAACCAAGGAGGCTCAGGTAAATGAAGTGGTAGAAACCTCAGCACCCTCAGATAGTCAGGGAAGGTCTGATGTTTTAGAAGGCACGCTTAATGTCAAAAATATCCCAGTTAAAGTACTGTTTGATACAGGCGTGTCGCAAAGATTTATTGCAAAGAATGCAGTTAAAAAGTTGGGATTTGAAATTGAAAAAGCTCAAAGAACCCATCACGGTACATAATCCGGTTGGGAGTTCCCTTGATCTTAGTTGGATTTGTGGGGTGCCTGTCTCTTTTTCTAGTTATAAGTTCCCTACCATCTCCATCATCATGAATTTTACTGAATTCGATCTTATTTTGGGATTGGATTGGTTAACCAAATATGAAGCTGAGGTTAGGTGTGCCGAGAGAGTTGTTAAGGCAAAGGCTCAATTAGGGAATTATATAACCATTCCCTGTGAAGGTCAGAATTAAAATAGAAAAGACTTCTGGGCAGCTTTGGATGTTTCTCCTGCTCAAATAGAAAATATCCCTATAGTCATAGGGAATATTCCCGACCTCATCAAAGATATTCCTATCATAAAGAATTACGCAGATGTGTTCGAAGAAGTTGTTAGCTTACCTCTGTAGAGAGAAATTGATTTCAAAATTGCTTTAATTCTGAACGCAAGGCCAGTAGTGCACGCCATTCGGAGGATGACCCTAAAGAAGAAAGAAGAACTAGACAATCAAACACGACAGCTCGTATGGAAGGGTCTGATCAGGCCTAGTTTCTCTGATTGGGGAGCAGCAGTGGTGTTTGTCCCAAAGTCTGACGGTACTATGCGGCTATGTATGGATTATCGTGATTTGAACAAGCAGACCATAAAGAATAAATATCCATTGCCGCGAATCGATGATTTATTGGATCATCTGAATGGAGCACAAGTATTTTCAAGGATGGACCTAGCTACAGGCTTCCATCAGCTTCGAATTGCTGAAGAGTGTGTTCCCATGACAACACTCAGAGGTCCAGACTTATTCTATGAGTGGTTTGTAATGCCGTTTGGCTTATGTAACGCTCCAACATACTTCGTCGATATGATGAATCGAGTGTTCAGAGGAGTCCTGAATAAGTTTGTTCTGGTTTTTATCGATGATATTCTAATCTTCTCTAAATCAAAAGCCGAACATGAAAAGCATTTGGAACAGGTTCTAGAAATTCTGAGAAGGAATGTATTAAAAGCTAAACTTTCCAAATGTATATTCTGGCAAGATGAAGTGAAGTATCTTGGCCATGTCGTATCGAAAGAAGGAATTGTTGTGGATCCAAGTAAAATCATAGCTATTCAAAATTGGAAACAGCCTAGTACTCCTATAGAAGTCCGCATTTTTCTCGAATTGGCTAGTTATTACCGGAAGTTCGTTAAAGATTTTTCGAAGATATCTAGACACTTAACGAAGCTTACAAAGAAGCACTCAAAATTCAAGTGGACTCCAGAATGTGAGGAGGCTTTTGAAGAGCTAAAGTTAAGATTAACAACGGCTCCAGTGTTAACGATAATCGGCGGCAATCAGGACTTAAAAGTCTAGATAGATGCCTCTAGAGAAGGCCTGGGTGCAGTATTGATGCAAAGAGGTCAAGTGGTTTCTTATGCTAGCCATCATCTGAAACCACATGAAAAGAACTACATCACTCATGATCTTGAGTTGTTGGCTATAGTATTTGCTTTGAAAATCTGGAGACACTATCTTCTGGGTGAGAAATTCGAACTGTTAACAGACCATCAATCATTAAAGTATTTGTTCACCTAGAAAGATTTGAATCTGAGGCAGCAACGTTGGCTAGAGTTCCTTGCAGCATACAATTTTGAGATTCTATACACTCCAGGGAAAGCCAATGTCGTGGTCGATGCGTTAAGCCGAAAGAATGTAATGATCGACAGTTTTATTATTACAACTTCATTGATTGATAAAATATCTGCTCTTCAGAAGGATGATCACTTCATTCAGAAGATCAGAGAGATAATTCAAAAAGGCAAGCCCTCGAGTTTTCAGGTTGATAATGAAGGGATTCTAAGGCTAAAAGGTCGAATCTGTGTACCTGACATTTCTGAGCTCCGAAAGGAAGTACTGGATGAATGCCACAAGTCAAAACTTAGTATCCATCCAGGAGTAAGCAAAATGTATAATGACATCAAATGCACCTTCTGGTGGAGGTCGATGAAGAGGGATATTTCGTTATATGTTAGCCGATGCCCTACTTGCCAAATAGTCAAAAGCGACCAGCAGAAACTAGCTGGATTGTTGCAACCGCTAGACGTTCCAGGTTGGAAGTGGGAACATATTTCCATGGACTTCATAGATGGTTTGCCCAGAACCAGAAAAGGAAATGACAGTATTTGGGTGATCATAGATCGCTTCACGAAGACCGCCCATTTCATACCTGTCAGATCGAACAGAACTGCTCAGAGTTTGGCGCAGATATATTTCAAGGAAATTGTTAGACTACACGGAGTGCCGATCAGTATAGTTAGTGATAGAGATCCAATATTTACTAGCAAATTCTGGGAGGCATTCAAGTAGAACTGGGAACGAAGCTGAACTTAAGCACAACCTATCATCCTCAGACAGATGGTCAGACTGAGAGGGTGAATTGTATACTAGAAGATTTATTGCGGGCTTGTGTTCTTGACTTTGGTGGATCATGGGAAGACCATTTACATTTGGCTGAATTCTCATATAACAACAGCTACCAAGCAAGCCTGACAATGTCGCCATTCAAAGCATTATATGGTAGACTGTGTCGATCTCCTTCTTTTTGAGTCGAAACTGGTAATAGACTTATGTTGGGGCCAGATATGATCCGAGTAGCTGCCGACAAAGTCGATTTCATTAGGAAACGATTACTCGCCGCTTAAAGCCAGCAGAAGAGCTATGCCGATAAGAGAAGAAGAGATATATCGTTTGCTGTTAGCGACTATGTATATTTGAAAGTATAGCCGATGAGAGGAGTTATCCGATTCGGTAAAACAGGGAAATTGGCGCCCAAATTCATTGGTCTGTTTCCTATTCTTGAACGGATTGGAACTCTCGCTTATAGGGTTCAACTGCCTGATTGGTTGCCTGGAGTGCATGATGTATTTCACATATCTCAACTTCGAAAGCACGTTCATGATCCAGACTTGATCATGGAAGAAGCAGCGCAACAAGATATTGAAATTACTCCAGAATTGGCTGTGAGAAGAGAGCCGCTAAAAATTATTGGCAAAGAAACCAAAGAGATGAGGAATAAGAAGGTTCACTTAGTCAAAGTGCAATGGAGTGGAGATCCGCGAGATTGTACTTGGGAAACTGAGGAGAGCATTCAGAAAGCCTATCCTAAGTGTCAAGTGGATATCTCCGATTGACTCCGGTGCAAGGTACATTTACCATATTTTTAAATTTCCATTATGTTCTCTGCTTCGTTGTTATTTTCTTTCCATAGATGTGCACTTTTAATTCTATATCTGATTAATTTAAAGAGAATACATGAATTAGTTTGTATGATTTTGAAAAGTTAAAAACAAATTGATTGTTGTTTGTGTTGTGTGATGGTGAATTTGATTAATTAAATTATTAGAACGATAGTTAATTTAATCAATAAGAGAATGAATGGTAGAATTTATTCGATTAAATCACACATTGAACTGAGTTAAAAATAGGTAGAAATATATACATGTGCATTATATATGTTTGAACAGGTAAATGGATTAGCTGTTGAGTAAAGAATTTATTTGCATGCCTGTAACACCCCACGTCCATTAATGTCACTCACAAAGGGAATGCATTAACTTCCATGGAAGTTTTAAGTGAATATAGAACAGAAAAATTACAACAAGACAGATAATAAGTAGTACTTGGAAATCTAAAACTTTATTTTATTGTAGCGGAAATTAAATATGTTTGTTAGATCATAAAACCATAAATCAGAGTCAAGTACAATATCCATCTTGATAAAACAAAATACATAACCCCATTACATAAATAGCCATTAAAGAAGATAACAAGCTGGACTTTACTTCAGCGGTCCAAGCTTTCCAAAAGAGAGATAAAGCAATCCAATCAAACTCCGCTAGAGCTGGGCCCACCCTGAGGACCTGGAGAGGGGAAAAGGATAGAAATGGAGGGGGTCAAACTTAAAGTCTGGCGAGTATGATAATTCTAACAATACTATTATCAAAATAACTAGACTAAGGCATAAGTTGGAAAACAAGGAAATGTCTATGAACTATTGGGTATGGAAGAGCAGATAAAGATAACGTTAAAGGCACACCTAATTACTAACGAATAATTACTACACTGCACCACACCAGTCACTCTAAAGGTTGATCCCACTTGCTTCGCTTAGAAATTATGTAAATAGCTTCGTGTACCCCTAGCTGACTACATAGGTGCGGCCTGCCCCTATCTCCGCTAGGTGTACCCCACTACCCACTTTCGATCGGCTCCCTACTCGTAGATACCCGTGCTGACCCCACAGTGGGGTGTATCACTCTCCTAAAGTGGCAACCCGATACAACTTGAGAATGCACGGCTTATACCTACACGATGCAACAACGTCTTACCTACCACCCCGGGTCCACACACACATATGAAACCCGTTGGACTTGTGTTGCCACCGCTAACCCGTTTGGCCTCTTATAGTCAAACCCAGTATGCGTGTCTCGTCCTCGACTTGGGTCGAGCCCACAAAGATACGTTTGGGTTACTGGTTGAAATGGGCCCCCACAAGCTATCCACCTAAGCTTGTCCCCACTAGTATATCCCACTTAACCCTCTTCTTAGTCATGTTCATTCACATGTGTGTTTGGTTAAGTCTTACTAATCGTATTTCAAATGCCACTAAAGGCACCCACTAGATTCCTCATGCCACCCAAGGCACCTACTTAACCCCCATGTCCCACTTCACATGTTTATCTGGTTAAGTATTTCTTAATTCATTCAGTCCATAACCTCATAAAGACCTCTCACATTAGACTGGCATTTATGGCAGCTGGATTTGCCGGGCGGGTCCGGGCAGTCTTACACCATAAAAGAGTCTAACCTCGTGTCTTTACAACTGTTATGCTTTAATTTGGGCCTTGGACCTCTCACATTGGGCTGACATTTGTGACTACTGGATTTGTCGGTCGGGTCCGGGCAGTTTTACGTCACAAACGAGTCCAACCTCGTGTCCTAAGCATTGATTAACACTTATAATCTTTTACCCCAGTTTTAAATATATCCCTATTCAAATCATTAATTAATTCCAATTTTAATGATGTCCATAATTGACTCAATTATGGCCATCCACTTATGATATGCAAAATCAAATCAATTGCACCCCAATTTCTTAATATTAAATCCTTAATATTACCCCTACCCCATGTCATACGTTCGCTTGTTCAACGCAAAATATACGTTAGACTCGAATAGTCTAACTCATAGCACAAAGATAAATTATCACAACATATAGACAAATAAAATAGATCTAATCATAATAGGGGTGAAACTTGCATAAAACTACACATGTCATGGATCTAAAGGTGTCAACTTGTTTGGTTAAATGTCACAACTTACATAATATGATCATAATCCAAATTCATGTATAAACTTGCATATGTGGTTTATGCAACATAATGATGATGTGAACTAGCATCTAACACATAGAACTCACACATGTCATAGCATAATTCTAGATCTAAATAGATGTCATAATTCTAGATCTAAATAGATGTCATAGGATATGTGAGATTATACATACTAATCAATCTAAACTTGCATAGGTACATGTGATTTATCATGTGAATCATCATAGCCCCAAACATATATATAACCAACATCATGATTTGATCAAGCATAAGCTAACTATAACATAAATAATAACATCATGACTTTGTAACATCGCAACTTAGCATAGAAACTTGCAACAACATATATAATATCATCATAGCATGATTTACAACATATAGGATATCATCATCACATAACATAGGATTTACAACATACATGATAGCATAAGGTTTACAACAACATACATGACAATTCACATCATTTTCTTATGATCCATATCACATTTTAATCTACTTAGTTTGCTAATAATCTTGTTAAGATCATCATACTCACAATTCAAAAGCAGTCGAATTAGCGCTCCTTTGATGAAGAATCGCTGTTAGGGTTGGGTAGTTCTGATTTGGTTGCTGTTCTTTATCTTTAATTTGGTGGCGGCTGCTCTAGGGCTCAAAATAACAGCATGACGGCCATGGTCTTTGTTTTTTTCTTCTGATTTATGGTTTGTGCATAGGGGTCTTTTTATAGAGTTATAAATTAATTTAAGCCGTCGGATGTTCTTAGGGTTAATCAAAACCATTCAATTATGATAGGGTGATGAGTCAACCCTAATGACTCTGCAAGGAGTCAGAATGGACTCAACAACACGGGTCAGCCTGAACCAGAAAGCTGTGCAGGCTCCAGCCTCGGCCTGGGCGCACTTGACAGGTGCGCCAGTGTAAATATGTACTGGCGCACTTCCCAAGTGCGCCAGTGCATTTATATTTTTTCTTCTTCTTTACTTTGCTACCAAACTTCGTTCGTCCATAACTCTTTCATCCGGTACTTGTTTCCCGCAAACTCGGACTCTATCTCCACTAGAATTCCGAGACGAACACAATGGCGCAACCCAATCCCCATAATTCTCACGTCTGAAATTTATTATTCTTTAATTTAGTTAAATCGATTATTCAAAAAAAATCCGGGGTGTTACATTCTCCCCTCCTTAAAGGATTTCGCCCCCGAAATCTCAAAGTTAAGGAGAATGTATATCCTACCATCCAAACAACCATCTACTCAACCATCAAACACGGCATCCATTGTCCTTATAAAATTTCTAATGTTGTATGAACATATGCAAGAAGTGTGTGTATATGTTCCTTATCTAATGCAAAATCAGGCGGTCTACTGATTCAGTTGACCTCCTTAATGCAAACCATGTTAGTGCCATGCGTCCATTATGTATGTGAAAGAACCTTATCGATACACATCATTTCTACATGTGTGCACAACCATTCACCAAAATGCAACATCCATACGATGATACAACCATTATTCACTCATTACTTAAATATGTACACACATTTATATGCAATATGCAATATGAAGTGACTGAGACGATCTAGTGCCTAAAGTGTGTGTATATGCATCCACGAGCAACCACTAGCAAACACTTGCATCCACGTGCATCCATCATCCATAACATGTCTCAAACACATGTTTCAACCATAGGACTATCCTATCTAAAGGTCAAGGATACTAGCGAGAGGATATACTAAAGATAAGATAAGTACAAGATAAACGATAAAGGGGAAATTAGAAGACATACCCTCGAAAAGAAAAGGGTACAATGAACGCATCTTCGCTTCCGTCTCCCAAGTAGCGTTGCTCTCACCATCTCCCCATTGCACTTTGACTAGCTTGACCTCTCGACTTCTCAATTTCTTAATCTCCGACCCAAGAACGCGCGTAAGAGCTCGTCGAATCGTCGCATCGCGCTCGATCTCCACCTCTCTAAGCAAGCTCGGCTCTACCACTTCCGCGGTCTCGTGCAAGCACTTCCTCAAATGTGATACATGGAATACGTCTTGTACACCACTAAGTCTCTCGGGAAACTCCACTCTATACGCCATCTGTCCAATCTTCTCCTTAATAGGAAACGGCCCTGCAAACCTTGGTGCTAATTTCCCAACGGACCCAAAGCGAATGACATTTCGTAATGGAGACACTTTGATAAAGACCATGTCCCCAACATCAAACTCAAGATCTGTCCTCCTCTTATCCGCATAAGATTTCTGCCTATCTTGCGTTGTCTTCATCCTCCTTCGAATCAAGTCGATCTTTTCCGAAGTCTCTCTAATCATATCAGGCCCAAGTAAGATCTTATCCGTAGATTCCCACCAACATGTAGGTGAACGACAAGGTCGTCCATAAAGAGCTTCGAATGGTGCCATACCAATGCTAGACTGAAAGCTGTTATTATATGCAAATTCTACCAATGGAAGATGGTCCTCCCATGTACCTCCGAAATCTAAGACACATAACCTCAACAAGTCCTCAAGAATACGATTCACCCTCTCGGTCTGGCCGTCCATCTGAGGATGATATGCGATGCTCAAACATAACTGAGTCCCTACCGCCTCTTGCAACCTTCTCCAAAATTCGCTAGTGAAAATAGGATCGCGGTCGCTCACTATGCTAGAAGGAACACCGTGCAAACGAACTATTTCTCGAATGTTTACGGAGGCTAACCATGGAGCAGTCCTCTTACTCTTCACGAGAATGAAATGGGCGCTCTTAGTAAGTCTGTCTACCACGACCCAAATACCCGTATTACCCTTCCTCGATCTCGGTAATCCGTCAATAAAGTCCATCGAGACGCTTTCCCACTTCCATTGTGGGACCTCCAATGGATGAAGCAATCCACCGGGCTTCTTTTGCTCCGCTTTTACTTGTTGGCACACCAAGCATCTAGCGACATACTCAGCCACATCTTTATTCATGCTGGCCCAAAAGTAAACTCGTCTCATGTCCATGTACATCTTGTCCCCGCCGGGATGGATGGTCGTCTTTGAACGATGATCAATAATGGTCTTCCTTAGGTCATCGTCTTTTGGTATACAAAGTCTACCGTCCCTACGTAACCAACCGTTATCATCTAGGGTATACCTACGGAGATGGCTTGATGACTCCCCTCTTTTGAGCTTTTCTACTAACTCAACCAACTGTGGGTCGTCTCGCTGTGCCTCACCAATCCGTCCCAAAAGCGTAGGTCTGACCTCCAAGGATGCTAGCAAACCGGGTACAAAGTCAACGGAAGGTCTAAAATCAAACATAGAGATGAATTCTAAGTTTCGCCGCTAAACAAATAACGGACTCAAGGACAACCTTTTTCTACTTAAGGCATCTGCCACCACGTTACCCTTGCCAGGGGTATATGCTATTTCGAAGTCATAGGACGCTAAGAATTCCATCCACCTTTGCTGCCTTAAGTTCAAGTCCTTCTGAGAGAATAAGTATTTTAACAATTTGTGATCAGTGAATAATTCGAATTTCTCGCCAAGAAGATAATGACGCCAAGACTTAAGCGTGAAAACAATAGCGGCTAACTCTAGGTCATGTGTAGGGTAATTTTTCTCATGCGCTCTCAACTGTCTTCCACCATAGGCTATTACCCTTCCCTCTTGCATTAGGACTGCGCCTAGTCCTGTCCCACAAGCGTCAGTATAAATGGTAAATGGCTTACTCCCATCTGGCAATACTAAGACTGGGGTTGTGGTCAAAGCTCTCTTTAAACGTTGGAACGCATCATCACAATCTATGTCCCATGTGAAGACTAAGTTCTTCTTCGTCAAGCGTGTTAATGGAGCTGATATTTTTGCGAAGTCTTTGATAAACTTCCTATAGTAGCCAGCCAACCCCAAGAAACTTCTCACTTCGGTAGAATTTTTAGGGACCTTCCAATCTTGGATGGCCACCACCTTCGCGGGATCCACAGCTATCCCTTCTTTGGAAACCACGTGCCCTATGAATCGCACTTCCTCTCTCCAGAAGTGACACTTAGTAAATTTAGCTTTAAGGTTATGCGCTCGTAGAGTCTCCAACACTTCCCTAAGATGTAGGGCATGCTCTTCTTCATTCTTAGAAAAGATCAAGATGTCGTCTACAAAGACCACCACGAATTTATTAAGGTACTCCCTAAACACCCTATTCACCAAATCAACAAAGTATGCGGGGGCGTTTGTCAAACCGAAGGGCATCACTAGCCATTCATAGAAATCGTCCGGAGTCCTAAAGGCAGTTTTGTCTGTGCTATCCTTAGCCACTCTCAACTGATGGAAACCAGTGGCTAATTCCAATTGCGAAAACACTGAGGCGCCAACTAACTGATCGAAGAGATCGTCAATCCTCGGCAGTGGGTTACTGCTTTTCTTAGTAAGCTTATTAAGTTCTCTATAGTCCACACACAGTCTAAGGGATCCATCCGCCTTCGTGGCAAATACAACTGGAGCACCCCACTCCGATATACATCGTCTTATGAACCCCTTCTCAAGCAACTTCCTTCACTTGCTTATTGAGTTCCCTCCTTCCACGAGGAGCCATGTGGTGTACTGGCAAAGATACTGGTTTTGCATTATCCACAAGATATATTCGAAAATCTATCTCCCGCTTCGGAGTCAAGCCCTTCACCTCCTCAAACACATCCGAGTATTCTCGGACCACTCTAACAGATTGTAGATTCTCCATCGACGCGTCAAGCGATTCTAAATAACTTATCATAATGGAATATATGGGATTACAAAAGATTTCGAGAGTGTTGCCAAGGCGAGTCATGAGCCTAACTACTCTCCTTTCATAATCAAGAACGGCCCCATTTCTGGATAACCAATCCATTCCTAAAATTAGCCCATAGCCCATGAAGCCCAAAACATAAGCATCACATCTAAACTCAACGCTAAGTTTAGAAATTTTCAAATCCAAACATATCATGGACAATTAAGCTGAGCCCCCAATTGGATTCGAAACAACTAAGGGATCCTCTACTAAACTGGTGTTTAAGTGCAGTGATTCAACTAATGATGTAGAGATAAACGAATGCGATGCGCCCGAATCGAATAAGGTACGGACAGGATGTTCAAACAGAAAAACTAAGCTTTCAACAGAAATGTTCTACCTCGTTCTTGCAGCGGTGGAACCGCGAGAGCCTGAACTTGTCCCCTTGCCTGCCCTGGTGCCATAAGAGCCTGCACCTGTCCTCCCGAGGTAGACCCTGCCCTCTGCCCCTTCTTTGGGCAGTCCTTCACTAGATGTCCCGCTTCACCACAGTGAAAACAGCCAGTCTTCTTTTTCTTTCTGCAATCCTTGCTGAGATGGCTTGGTGTCCCACAGTTAAAGCATCTTCTCTTTCCTTTGCCATTATTGTCTTTACCACCCTTCTTGCTTTGCTGTTGTGGTTTCTTATGATCCCCTTGTTTTCTCGGGTGCCTTATTAGCATTAGCGTCTTTCTCCTCGTGCATGAGTGCCATGTCTACTAGCTTCTCAAAGGTGGCCCCCATAGGGATGTGGGTCATAGCCAACCCCTGCAACGGCTCATTCAAGCCATTAACGAACCTCAGAGCCTTCTTCTCCGGCGTGTTCACTAAGTCCAAGCCAAACCTTGCTAACTAATTAAATTTATTGACATATTCTTTCACTGATGAGCTTCCTTGCTTCAATGTCAAGAACCTTTCCATATATAGATTCTCTTTTGCCCTTGAGAGAAACTTTGCCTCAAACCTACGCCTGAAATCCGCCCAAGAATCAACAGGACGCTCCCCATTAGTGACCTCCCACCAAAACGAGGCCTCTCCCTTCATTAACCAAGCTGCTAATTTGACTTTCCTCCCTTCTTCTACTTCAAAGATTTCTAGCAATTCTTCCACCTCCTTAAGCCAATCTCTAGCTTCAACAAACGTTTCTGACCCTTGAAAAGGTTTTCCACCCATAGCCTTAAATTCCTTGCATGTCTTTGCAAAAGTATCAGTGCGAGGAGCGGGAGGAGGAGGAGGAGCGGGTGCAACTGGTGGTGGAGGAACATTGGCTGGACCTGCAGCGGCCCTAGCCTCTAGTAACCTCCTATACCATCCCGGTATCGTTACACCATCCGGAAGGTTAAGATCTTCAGCCATGCTGAAACTAAAAAGGAAAGTTTCAAAATGGAGAATTCGAAAGATAAAGATATATGGCTATTGGGGGTTATGTTTTTCATAAAAACTTTCCTCTTAAAATCACTCATTAAGACGTGTTTTTGAAAACACTTCTTCCAAAAATACTTTAGAAAAATAGTTTTTCTAAAAAAATTATCTGTTCTGGTAACCTTAAGCTCTGATACCACGTGTAACACCCCACGTCCATTAATGTCACTCACAAAGGGAATGCATTAACTTCCATGGAGGTTTTAAGTGAATATAGAACAGAAAAATTACAATAAGACAGATAATAAGTAGTACTTGGAAATCTAAAACTTTATTTTATTGCAGAGGAAATTAAATATGTTTGTTACATCATAAAACCATAAATCAGAGTCAAGTACAATATCCATCTTGATAAAACAAAATACCTAACCCCATTACATAAATAGCCATTAAAGAAGATAACAAGCTGGACTTTATTTCAGTGGTCCAAGCTTTCCAAAAGAGAGATAAAGCAATTCAATCAAACTCCGCTGGAGCTGGGCCCACCTTGAGGACCTGGAGGGGGAAAAAGATAGAAATGGAGGGGGTCAGACATAAATTCTGGCGAGTATGATAATTCTAACAATACTATTATCAAAATAACTAGACTAAGGCATAAGCTGGAAAACAAGGAAATGTCTATGAACTATTGGGTATGGAAGAGCAGATAAAGATAACGTTAAAGGCACACCTAATTACTAACAAATAATTACTACACTGCACCACACCAGTCACTCTAAAGGTTGATCCCACTTGCTTCACTTAGAAATTATGTAAACAGCTTCGTGTACCCCTAGCTGACTACATAGGTGCCGCCTGCCCCTATCTCCACTAGGTGTACCCCACTACCCACTTTCGAACGGCTCCCTACTCGTAGATACCCGTGCTGGCCCCACAGTGGGGTGTATCACTCCCCTAAAGTGGCAACCCGATACAACTTGAGAATGCACGGCTTATACCTACACGATGCAACAAAGTCTTACCTACCAGCCCGGGTCCACACACGCATATGAAACACGTTGGACTTGCGTTTCCACCGCTAACCCGTTTGGCCTCTTATAGTCAAACCCAGTATGCGTGTCCCGTCCTCGACTTGGGTCGAGCCCACAAAGATACGTTTGGGTTACTGGTTGAAATGGGCCCCCACAAGCTATCCACCTAAGCTTGTCCCCACTAGTATATCCCACTTAACCCTCTTCTTAGTCATGTTCATTCACATGTGTGTTTGGTTAAGTCTTACTAATCGTATTTCAAATGCCACTAAAGGCACCCACTAGATTCCTCATGCCACTCAAGGCACCTACTTAACCCCCATGTCCCACTTCACATGTTTATCTGGTTAAGTATTTCTTAATTCATTCAGGCATTAAACTCATAAAGACCTCTCACATTAGACTGGCATTTATGGCAGCTGGATTTGCCGGGCGGATCCGGGCAGTCTTGCACCATAAAAGAGTCTAACCTCGTGTCTTTACAACTGTTATGCTTTAATTTGGGCCTAGGACCTCTCACATTGGGCTGACATTTGTGACTACTGGATTTGTCGGGCGGGTCCGGGCAGTTTTACGTCACCAACGAGTCCAACCTCGTGTCCTAAGCATTGATTAACACTTATAATCTTTTACCCCAGTTTTAAATATATCCCTATTCAAATCATTAATTAATTCCAATTTTAATGATGTCCATAATTGACTCAATTATGGCCATCCACTTATGGTATGCAAAATCATTTCAATTGCACCCCAATTTCTTAATATTAAATCCTTAATATTACCCATACCCCACGTCATACGTTCGCTTATTCAACGCAAAATATACGTTAGACTCGAATAGTCTAACTCATAGCACAAAGATAAATTATCACAACATATAGACAAATAAAATAAATCTAATCATAATAGGGGTGAAACTTGCATAAAACTACACACGTCATGGATCTAAAGGTGTCAACTTGTTTGGTTAAATGTCACAACTTACATAATATGATCATAATCCAAATTCATGTATAAACTTGCATATGTGGTTTATGCAACATAATGATGGTGTGAACTAGCATCTAACACATAGAACTCACACATGTCATAGCATAATTCTAGATCTAAATAGATGTCATAATTCTAGATCTAAATAGATGTCATAGGATATGTGAGATTATAAATACTAATCAATCTAAACTTGCATAGGTACATGTGATTTATCATGTGAATCATCATAGCCCCAAACATATATATAACCAACATCATGATTTGATCAAGCATAAGCTAACTATAACATAAATAATAACATCATGACTTTGTAACATCGCAACTTAGCATAGAAAATTGCAACAACATATATAATATCATCATAGCATGATTTACAACATATAGGATATCATCATCACATAACATAGGATTTACAACATACATGATAGCATAAGGTTTAAACAACATATATGACAATTCACATCATTTTCTTATGATCCATATCACATCTTAATCTAATTAGTTTGCTAATAATCTTGTTAAGATCATCATACTCACAACTCAAAAGCAGTCGAATTAGCGCTCCTTTGATGAAGAATCGCTGTTAGGGTTGGGTAGTTCTGATTTGGTTGTTGTTCTTTATCTTTAATTTGGTGGCGGCTGCTCTAGGGCTCAAAATAACAGCATGACGGCCATGGTCTTTGTTTTTTTTTTGATTTTGGGTTTGTGTATAGGGGTCTTTTTATAGAGTTATAAATTAATTTAAGCCGTCGGATGTTCTTAGGGTTAATCAAAACCATTCAATTATGATAGGGTGATGAGTCAGCCCAAATGACTCAGCAAGGAGTCAGAATGGACTCAACAACACGGGTCAGTCTGAACCAGAAAGCTGTGCAGGCTCCAGCCTCGGCCTGGATGCACTTCAGGTGCGCCAGCGTAAATATGTACTGGCGCACTTCCCAAGTGCGCTAGTGCATTTATATATATATTTTTTTCTTTACTTTGCCACCAAACTTCGTTCGTCCATAACTCTTTCATCCGGTACTTGTTTCCCGCAAACTCAGACTCTATCTCCACTAGAATTCCGAGACGAACACAATGGCGCAACCCAATCCCCATAATTCTCACGTCTGAGATTTATTATGCTTTAATTTAGTTAAATCGATTATTCAAAAAAATCCGGGGTGTTACAATGCCCGACAAATAGGTAAACCTTAATGAGTTGGATGTGCAATTTTATTATTATATCAACTCCTGTGAATGGCATTGGATGCGGAGTGTTGGTTGTTCTGTGTGTAATAATAAACATCGCCCTAGGATAGTAACAATTAATTTTGAACTACACTACATGGCATACTTCTTAAAGATAGGCATACTTCATCATATACCACATAAGCATTTGGAGCTTGTGTGACGAGGTGGAAGATTTACCATACGAGCGAGAGGCTTGTATGGCGATGACTATATATTACAGGTTGAACTGATGACTGATATGGACCATATAAAATTGTAACGATAAATTGCCAGAGTAATAAAAACCGCACACGGGTCTGGAGTTGACAATAATCACGTCTCTCTAGTTATTAGATACGGCACATGGATTATTTATTACCCACACGGGACGAGGTGACGAGAATTTATTCTCTGGAGCAATTAAAAATACACACTCCCTCAGGCTTGGACAGGGTGATGAGAATTTATTCTCTGAAGTTATTATCTATACACGCTCCCCAATAAACACCAGAATATATCACTATAAATATGTATATGGTTTATAGGATTTATTGGGTACCTAATACGGCCCAATAAATTTCCAAACCCCTCCCCGTACAAAGGAGGTTATGGCGAAATTTTTCTAAAATTCTGGGTGTTAGCCAAATTTTTGAAGAATTTGAAAATTCTCAAAAGTTGAAAAGTTGGAGAATGGAAGCCAGATTGGAAGTAGAGTTGATTAATCAAACCACTTTCGACTTTGTTCCTTTTCGGGGACGAAAAGTTTTAAGTGGGGGAGATTGTAACGACCCGGAAAATCTGAACCAATTTAAAATTTTTAAATTGGCTATTTTATTGGATTTTAAATATTTAAAATAAATATTTTAAATAATAATGATAAAAAGTAAGTTTGAATCGACATTGAAAATGAATATAATTAATTCTAATTATAAACAAAGCCGGAAATGGTGCGGTAGTTTCAAAATTCGAATTCAAACTTTGACTGACTATACCGGGTGCAAAACAAAACGGATTTGAGTGAAACCAAAAATATTTAAATCTGTTAATGAATACCTTTCTAACAAATCTGAAAAATCGAAGTTTCATAGCGGGAAGCAAAAGTTATGGCCAAATGAATTCTTAGAAAGGTCGCTATAGAGTTTATATATCCCGTGAAAATGGCCATTTTGCAAACGACCTCAGAAATCGACGAAACCACTTTTGTTGGATCTGGGATGTCGAATAATTGCTAGGTTTCAAATTTCATAATTTTTGAAGTTAATATGTGAGCGTGGCAAAGGAAAACGTGTTTTGGTCAATTATAGTTAAATTGGATCGACCAGAAATGGGCCATTTTGCAAACGGTCTCAGAATTCGATGAAACTAGTTTTGTTGGGACCATATCGTCAAAACATAGCTAGATTTATTTTTCTGGAATTTTTAGAATTGGTATGTAGCCCCGGCAAATTGAAATGTACATTCAAATCAAATATTGAATGTTTTATATTTTAATTTGAAGGAAAACAGACTGAAGCAGTTGAATGGGCCTGCGAAACATATCCCATTGTGTTCGGAATGGGGGTATTTAGCTAGGGACGACAGTCGTTGGGTTTGGATTGGAGGTCGTAGGAGATGAGGGGTATTTTTGGATTTTTAAAAAATATAAATAAATAAAAAAATCTCATTGGGCATTCAAACCCTCTCTCTCCCCCGATTGAAAATCGCGACGGCGGAAAACCGCTCTCCACTTCCTGGCCAAGTTCCGGCGCCCACGTTCATCGAGAGCCCTTCCTCTCGTTCAACTGTTTGAAGCACTACCTCCCCTCTTCAAATCAAGGTCGGCCTCGTCCCCTATCGTCGCCCCAATCGAACGCAGCGCCTCGTCGAAGTTTCGATCTTCAAGCCGTCGCTGCGCCTGCCACGTGCCACCAAGTGGCACCACCCCTACCTCGTTCTGACCGCCTCTCTGGCCTCTTCGTCGTGGTATAGGCCGATCGCCCTCTAGCTTCACGGATCGAGAGAAAAAGGAAGACCTGGTTTTGAATCAAAATTGGAGGTAACGACAGTTATAATTATTTTATATATTATGGCACTTTAAAGCGCTACGGTTTTCGATTTCACTTTAAAAATCATATCTTTTTCGTTTGTTGACGAAATTCAGTGAAACAAGAGATAGTGGACTCGTGTGGACGTCTTCCACATTCTAGAAGAGACCGCATATTTTTCTGAGCCTTCTGCTATTTTTGGTGGAGTGGAACCCAATGTGAGATTTCTAAATTATAAACGATATGGAAAACGACGATGTATAAATTATATAGCCGATGTATGAGTTATATAAGCGTTGTACACCTCTTGTATAAGCGTTGTATAAGTTGTACGTTCGATATACAAGTTATACATGCATTGTAAAAATTATATATGTGTTGAAATAGAAGTGAAATGCTTATATAAAAGATATATATATACATATATATATATACATATATATATATATACATATATATATATATATATACGCCCCTCGTCCACAAACCATGGACGATATTTATTGGTTGTGATTGGAGTGAAAACTGGTTGGTAGCGAATGGTTGATTTGAATTGTTTGTGGTTGAAATTGATTGATTGTGGTTGAAAAATACCCGTTAGTGGTTGAGAATTATTTGGTTGAAACCACATAGGATTAGTTTGTGGAAATGGAAAAAAAATATACATGCCGCCTGCGTGCGAACTAGATGCATGAAATCCCCATTGTCAAAAGCTACGAGGCTTTAAGGTAGAGCGAGGAGCCGTACTAGGGACGACTCCTGTTTTAACTACCCTACCGTTATGCTGCCGAAATTTTGAATAATATTCATGTGTTAGAATTATTTTCATGTGTTGAAACTATATTCGTGTGTTGAATAGAAATTCATTTGTCGAACGACATTCGTGTTTTGAAATAAATTGTTTTATAATAAAAATCATATTTTTATCATCTATATCAACTATATAAAATAGTCGTGTTTTGAAATAAACCATTTTAAATATAAAAATCACCTTTTTATTTATATATAAAGAATATAGAAAACATTCATGTGTTGAATAGAAATTCATTCGTTGAATAGAAATTCATGTGTTGAATGGTATTCGTGTTTTAAATAAACTATTTTAAATATAAAAATCACCTTTTTATGTATATATATAGACTATAGAAAACCGTTCATGTGTTGAATAGAAATTCATTCGTTGAATAGAAATTCATGTGTTGAATGATATTCGTGTTTGAAATAAATTGTTTTATAATAAAAATCATATTTTTTATCATCCATATGAACTATATAAAATAGTCATGTTTTGAAATAAATTATTTTACAATGAAAATCACATTTTTATTATATACATGAATTGTTAAAAATAGTGAAGTGTTGAAATAGAAGTCAGTTTGATAAAAATATCATTTTTATCAAAGGTATGAGAAGAATATGGTTTTGAAATCGAAGAATTGATTATATTTATATATTGATATATAAATATAATTAAAATAAATCGAATAACGAAGCTGCAGTTCGTGTTTTGAAACCGTGATTTCAAACGATTAGTGGGGGAGATCCGACCATCGGATTTTTCCGAAAATGAAACCATTGGGTTCGCGTTGGAAATATCTTTCCAACGACACCAACTTTGTAAAGATCTAATGGTTTGATTATCTGGAATGTTTAATTCAAAGCTGAAGAAAAACAGCGCCAGAATCGATTATATATATATATATATATATATATATATATATATATATATATAATTAAAGTAAATCGAATAACGACGTTCTAGTTCGTATTTTGAAATCGAAACTTCAAACGATTTTACAGGGAGATCCGACCGTCGGATTTTCCCAAAACTGGAACCATTGGATTCGTTTTGAAAAGATCTTTCTAATGATTTAAATTTTATGAAGATCCAACGGTTAGATTTTCAGATATGTGTAAATCAAATCTGAAGAAAAACAGCGCCACGGCCGCGTTATGGCCTGAAGCGTCGTTTGAATATATAGGCTATTTTTAAATAAATAAAAATAGCGATAAATCGTTATAAAATATTATAAACGATATGGAATATGAAATTTAGAAACTAACTAAAGGTTGGCTAAGTCGAATGGTTTCCTGGGTTTTGATCTGATGTTGTTTTCGGCCTTCGGTGTTAATATTTGGGAAATCGTTCTCTTACTGATTGACAGTTAGTAACTAATGACCTGGAACAAGGCGTATGTTGGGTTTGTGTAGCACTTGTTTATAGTATACGCGAGTTGCTCAGAAAGACCATGTTTATAACATTCTGACTAACTGAATCGACGATAAGAAATTGAAGGTGAAGACGGTGGTCGAAGACCGGAGATCTTTGCCTCGTTTGGATGGTAACTGATATCCTGATTGGGAGGCATCCCGAAATATGGATAATGAGTGGTGATCTCCAGACGTACGGGGAGATCGATGGGTATGCGAGGTATATAGTGCCTCCGGTTTCGTTCAGACCCAGAGCGGACTTGTAAATGGACTGTGTGTCTGACATTGGAATTTATTCTGTGTGATTGATAGCCATCAGTTGCATGGTGTGAATTGCCTGTGTGGCATGCTAAGATGCAGTGATCATGGCTTCTATTGAAAAGCAAAGTCTTGAGGTTAATGATCAAAGCACTGCCTGTGTGGCGTAGCTTTGTGTATAATGTGAATTCGCGAGCCTCACACCCCAGTATGAACCAGAAATGGGAGAGGACTTCAGGGAGAGCATGCGTTTCCTTCTAGCTAGAGGTGGTGTCAGTGCTTAAACTGGCTGACATTTATATTACTTTCACCTGTGTGGTTGTTGCTGTTGCGAGGTGCCTCGGTCATATCGGTCGATCCGGGACTGATGGAGTCATTCGTTGGCTCATTTACGCCCTAAAGGGCGGGGAAACGTATTGTTCAGGCACTATAATCCACTCCGTGTGGACCGGCCCTGTCGCTCCAAGGGGCAGTTGCGGCTGTTCTGGAGACATGGGCTAGATTGTCTCGAAGTCGGTAAGGACTATCTTTTGCCTTGGTTCATGACGGAAATCCAATTTCCAAATACGATACCATGCTGTTTCGATTGTATATATATATGGCGACATGATATATGGTACCCATGCCGTCTATGATTGATGGTTATGATTGAAATTGTTTTCAGAATCTATAAACACAAGTAATAATATCAAATGCTTTTGTTTTATTCGTATCAAGCATATTTTGGCCATTATAAGGTAAAACTCTATCCTCCGGTTTGCGTTGCATTGTGTGATGGGAACTGAGTCTTATAATGGCTTCATTTTTATAAAAAGCACTGCGATGTTTAAAAGAATTATTTGTTTTAAAGCACTGGCAACCAATGGAGTAAACCCGTTTCGCGAAAGTGGCGTGGTCCTGTGATTAGCCATATTATAAATGTGTTAAGTAGATTTCTCATACCAGTCCCACGACTGACTCGTAGTTTGTTTCACTTGCAAACTCGGGTGCCCCTTTTTCTACATGGGCAGCCTTGTATTTAGGTTTTATCTGGCTCTTTCTGGATAGCTGGAGCTGAAGATGGATTCTATCATTTATCTCTTTTTATGCTGTTCAGCTCCTATTGTACATATTATGTTTATTTTCCGCTGTAGACATTTATGTATAGTTGTAACACCCCGAATTTTGGGTTAAAACTAAAATTCACTAATTACAGGATAAATAATCTCAGATGTGGGAATTAGGGGAAACGGGCTGCGTCATTGCGTTCGTCTCGGAAAAATACGCAAAATAGAGTCCGAGTTTTCGAAAATCGGAGTCCGTATGGCCCAGTTATGGCCCGATGAAGTTTGCAGAAAATTCAAAACTAAAAACAGATTTAAAAATTTAAATTTCAGATTTTGGAATGGAAAAGCGGGGTCAGGCGGGAAGCTTCCCGCCCTACCCATGTCGACAGGGCTGTCGACAGGGTTGTCGACAGGCCTGTCGACAGGGGTGTCGACTTGCCTGTCGACTTGCCTGTCGACAGGGGCGCGGCGTCCAGTGAACCTGGGTGCACCAGGTTGGGTTCTAAGCTGGCTTAGAGGGCTGGTTCTAGAGATTTCCTAAATCTAAGGGTCCTAATCTAACCTAGGGTTAATCTAAGGGCCTAAAACACTCACCTAATCTATAAATACACCCTAAACCTACCCTAATCCATACTAAAAATAGAAATGATGGCCTCATGCCGCCAAATTAAATCCTAGAAGGAGCCTCCACTAGTTTATGAAGGAAGTTGCAAGCTAATCACTCTCTAATCATCACCATCTTCATATTTAGCAACTAATTCCACTTCATAAGTTTGCTAATATTGGGTTTGGTGAGTTTCTATCACTTTAACATCAATTGTTAAAGTAAGTAGATTGGGTGTAATGAGACTTATGGTCTTGAATGCGGATTATAGAGTTTGAATCATTTATAATGATATGCTACTCTATGTCTTCTTATGTTTATGCATATGTAATAAGTGGTTTTATGCATGTGTAATAAGTTGGATTATGCATGTTTAACAAGTGGGTTTATGCATATTTAATAAGTGGGTTTATGCATGTTTAAACAAGTGAGTTATGCAAGTTCATATGCAAGTTATGTGTGTAATGCTATGTGTATGATGTTATGAAAGTTCATATGCAAGTTATGTATATGCTTAATTGCAAGTTTAACATGATATGCAAGTTATGCATGCTTATGCAAGTATGTGAATGCTCATGCAAGTATGAGAATGCTTATGCAAGTTATGTATATGCTTAATTGCAAGTTTAACATGATATGCAAGTTATGCATGTTTGTGCAAGTATGTGAATGCCTATGCAAGTTATGTGTATGCTTAAATGCATGTTTAACATGTTATGCAAGTTATGAGAATGCTTATATGCAAGTTCAACATGTTATGCAAGATATATGTATGATGATATGCAAGTTTGGGTTAAATATAGTTGGGTTAATATATGCTCATATATGCAAGTTGACATCCTCTTAACCCATGGTAAAGTTATATGCTAAGATGTGGTGAAACCCATGGTACTTGTGATGGATCTTTCCTTTATTATGTCATGGAAAGAGAACGATTTACGTGGGTAACGATGGGGTGAATAAATATGTTAATAAAAGTGTGATTGGGTATGATTAAGCATACCATAAAAATAAATTAACATAAGTGGGAATTTACCTATTGAGTTAGGTCTACCCCATGGGAATTTACCTATTGAGTTAGGTCTACCCATGTTATGAAAAATGTTTAATTAATTAGGGATAATTAATTATGGGGGTGATTAATTAGGTGTAATTAATCGACTAAGACACGAGGTTGGACTCATTTGTGGTGTAAAACTGCCCGGACCCGACCGGCTTAACCAGTTGCTACAAATGTCAGCCCAATGTGAGAGGTCTTAGCCATAAATTAAATACGTGATTAAAGTAAAGACACGAGGTTAGACTCTGTTATGACGTAAGACTGCCCGGACTCTACCGGCTTAACCAGGCGGTCATAACAGCCAGTCTAATGTGGGAGGTCTTTGTGGGAGATCACGGTCTTAATTAATTAAGAAACACTTAACCATATTAGCATGTAGTGGGGCATGAGGGGTTAAGTGGGTGCCTTGGGTGGCACGTGGAAATTCAGTGGTTGCCTTGGGTGGCATGTGGAATCTAGTGGGTTGCCTTGGGTGGCAATAGAAAATACGATTAGAATACTTAACCAAGTGAAACATGTAATTAAACATGATTAAAGGGTTAAGTGGGATTCACTAGATAAGTGACAAGCTTAGGTGGGTAGCTTGTGGGGGCCCATTTCAACCAATATCCCAAACGTATCTTTGTGGGCTCGACCCATGTCGAGTGACGGGACACGCATATTGGGCTTGA
Source organism: Allium sativum (assembly GCA_030737875.1). Taxonomy (NCBI): domain Eukaryota; kingdom Viridiplantae; phylum Streptophyta; class Magnoliopsida; order Asparagales; family Amaryllidaceae; genus Allium; species Allium sativum. The sequence continues at coordinate 385,954,030 of CM060924.1, forward strand.
TTATAAGAGGCCAAAACGGGTTAGCGGTGGCAACGCAAGTCCAACGGGTTTCATATGCGTGTGTGGACCCGGGCTGGTAGGTAAGACGTTGTTGCATCGTGTAGATATAAGCCGTGCACCGCTTGTTGTATCGGGTTGCCACTTTGGGGAGTGATACACCCCACTGTGGGGCCGGCACGGGTATCTACGGTAGGGAGCCGATCGCTTGGGAGTAGTGGGTACACCTAGTGGAGATAGGGGCAGCCGGCACCTATGTAGTCAGCTAGGGGTACAGGAACTACTGGGAAAATTTTCTAAGTCCTTGGGAGGGATCAACCTTTAAGTAGGGATGACTGGTGTGGTGCAGTGTAGTAATTACCCTTGGGTGGGTAGATGCGTCTTTGCGGTTATCTTAGTTTATCCTAGGTCTACCAAACTGCTTGGTATAGCCATTCATCCCCAGACATTACCATATGTCAAACTTATGTCTTCTCTGGTTATTTTAATGATTGTATTGTTAAAGTTATAGGACTCACTCAGACTTATGTCTGACCCCGTTGTTTTTATCTTTTTCCCAACCCTCAGGTCCTACGGTGGATCCTAGCAGTAGTGGAGTTTGATCGGATTGCTGTTCCAGTCTTTAGGAGCTTGGGTAGATGTAAAGCTCCAGTTATCTAGTTATCTTTTCTTTTGTCATGGCTATTGTTGAGAATGGGATTATGTATAAATTTATTTGATGGATATTGTACTTGACTTTATGATGTAACCAGACATGTTTTACTTCCGCTGTTATGAGATGATGTTTTAAAATTTCAAGTACTATTTATATCTGTCTTGTTGTAATTTTTCTGTTCTATATTCACTAAAATACTCCACCGATGCCATGGCATTCCCTATAGTGAGTGACCATAGCGGGTGTGGGGTGTTACACGTGGTATCAGAGCAAAGGTTACCGGAACAGATAAAATTTTTAGAAAACTATTTTTCTAAAAACATTTTTGGAAGAGATATTTTCAAAAAAAAAAACATGTCTTTAAAGAGAAAAGTTTTTGAAAGAAAAGCATAATCCCCAATAGCCATATCTATATCCTTCGAATTCTCCGTTTTGAATCTTTCCTTTTTCGTTTCAGCATGGCTGAGGATCTTAACTTTCCGGAGGGTGTGACGGCACCAGTATGGTATAGGAGATTGATGGAGGCTAGGGCCACCACAGCGGGTCCGGCGAATGTTCCTCCACTAACCGTAGCACCCGATCTTCCTCCTCCCCTCCTCCTCGCACGGATACTTTTGCTAAGACTTGCAAGGAATTTAAAGCTATGGGAGGGAAACCTTTTCAAGGATCTGAAACTTTTGTGGAGGCTAGAGATTGGCTTAAGGAGGTGGAAGAGTTAATAGATATCTTTGAGATGGAAGAAGGAAAGAAAGTCAAGTTAGCTGCTTGGTTAATGAAGGGAGAGGCCTCATTCTGGTGGGAGGTCACTAATGGAGAACGCCCCGTTGACTCTTGGGCGGATTTTAGGCAAAGATTTGTGGCAAAGTTTCTCTCAAGGGCGGAGGAAAACTTGTATATGGAGAGATTCTTGACTCTAAAGCAAGGAAATCTCTCGGTGAAGGAATATGTTAACAAGTTTAATCAATTGGCAAGGTTTGGCCTAGACATGGTGAATACACCGGAGAAGAAGGCTTTGAGGTTCGTGAAAGGCTTGAATGAACCGATGCATGGGTTGGCTATGACTCATATCCCTATGGGGGCCACCTTCGAGAAGCTAGTTGACATGGCACTCATGCATGAAGAAGGGAAGGGTCCCAATGCTAGTCAGGCGCCCGAGAAGAAGGGAGATCAAAAGAGACCTCAGCAACAACAGCAAAACAAAGGGGGGAAAGGCAACGGTGGCAAGGGCAAAAAGAAGAAGTGTTTCAATTGTGGGACACCTGGCCACCTAAGCAAGGATTGTCGCAAAAAGAAGAAGACTGGCTGCTTCCACTGTGGCGAGGCAGGGCATCTAGTGAAAGACTGTCCTAAGAAAGGGCAAAGGACGGGGTCTACCTCAGGAGGACAGGTGCAAGCTCTTATGGCACCGGGTCAGGCTAGGGGGCAAGTACAGGCTCTCGCGGTTCCACCGATTCAGGAGAGAGGTAGAACTATTTCCGTGGAAAGTCTGGTTTTTCTATTTGATCATCATGTCCGTACATTGTTTGATTCAGGCGCATCGCATTCTTTTATCTCATCATCATTAGTTGAGTCACTGCACTTAGACACCAGTCTGGTAGATGATCCCTTGGTTGTTTCAAACCCAATTTGGGGCTCCACTTATTTGTCCATGATATGTTTGGGTTTGAAGATTTCTATACTTAGCATTGAGTTTAGATGTGATGCTTTTGTGTTGGGCTTCACGGGCTATGGGTTGATTTTGGGCATGGACTGGTTATCCAGTAATGGTGCCGTTCTTGATTGCGAAAGGAGAGTTGTTAGGCTCATGACCCGCTTGGGTAACAATCTCGAGATTTCTTGTAATCCCAGGGATTCTGTTATGCTAAGTTATCTTGAATCGCTTGACGCTTCGGTCGAGAGTTTACAATCTGTTAGAGTGGTCCGGGAATATCCGGATGTGTTTGAGGAGGTGAAGGGCTTACCTCCGAAGCGGGAGATTGACTTCCGAATATATCTGGTGGATAATGCTAAACCCGTATCTTTACCAGTGCGCCACATGGCTCCTCGTGAGAGGAGGGAACTCCATAAGCAAGTAGGGGAATTTCTTGAGAAGGGGTTCATAAGACGAAGTATATCGGAGTGGGGTGCTCCAGTAGTTTTTGCTACGAAGGCGGATGGGTCCCTCAGACTTTGTGTAGACTATAGAGAACTCAACAAGCTCACAAAGAAGAATAGACACCCATTGCCGAGGATTGATGATCTTTTCGATCAGTTGGTTGGCGCTTCAGTATTTTCTCAGTTGGACTTAGCCACGGGGTTTCATCAGTTGAGGGTGGCTGAGAATAGCATAGACAAGACTGCCTTTAGGACTCCGGATGGTTTCTATGAGTGGCTGGTGATGCCATTTGGGTTGACGAACGCCCCTGCATACTTTGTTGATTTGATGAGTAGGGTGTTCAGGGAGTTCCTTAATAAATTCGTGGTGGTCTTTGTGGATGATATCTTAGTATTTTCTAAGAGTGAAGAAGAGCATGCCTTACATCTTGGGGAGGTGTTGAAGACTCTTCGAGCACATAGCCTTAAGGCTAAATTCTCTAAATGTCACTTCTGGAGGAGGGAAGTGCGGTTCTTGGGGCACGTGGTCTCCAAGGAAGGGATAGCTGTGGATCCCGCGAAGGTAGTATCAATTCAGGATTGGAAGGTTCCGAAGAATGCTACCGAAGTAAGAAGTTTCTTGGGTTTGGCGGGTTATTATAGGAAGTTTATTAAAGACTTCGCGAAGATATCAGCCCCATTAACCCGCTTAACGAAGAAGAATCTTGTTTTCACATGGGACGTAGATTGTGATGATGCGTTCCGACGGTTAAAGAGAGCTTTAACCACTGCTCCAGTTTTAGTGTTGCCAGATGGGAGCAAGCCATTTGTTGACTATACCGATGCTTGTGGGACAGGACTTGGCGCAGTCTTAATGCAAGAGGGAAGGGTAATAGCCTATGGTGGAAGGCAGTTGAGAGTGCATGAGAAAAATTACCCTACCCATGATTTAGAGTTGGCCGCTATTGTTTTTGCGCTTAAGATTTGGCGCCATTATCTTCTTGGTGAAAGATTCGAATTGTTCACTGACCACAAGTCATTGAAGTACTTGTTTTCTCAGAAGGATTTGAATTTGAGACAGCAAAGGTGGATGGAGTTCTTAGCATCTTATGATTTTGAGATAGCGTATACCCCTGGCAAGGGTAACGTGGTGGCGGACGCCTTGAGCAGAAAGAGGTTGTCCTTGAGTCCGTTGTTCGTGGAACGTCGAAGCTTGGAATTTATCTCGATGTTTGATTTCAGACCTTCCATTGATTTTATACCCGGTTTGCTAGCATCCTTGGAGGTCAGACCTACTCTTCTGGGGCAGATTGGGGAAGCCCAGAGGGACGACCCACAGTTGGTTGAGTTGATAGAGAAGCTCATAAGGGGGGAGTCGTCCAGCCATTTGAGTAGGTACACCCTAGACGATAGGGGGTGCTTGCGTAGAGACGGTAGACTTTGTGTACCGCAAGACGAAGGGTTGAGGAAGGCTATTCTTGATGATGCACACCGTTCTAGGATGACCATTCATCCCGGTGGGGACAAGATGTACCAAGACATGACGAGGGTTTTCTTCTGGGCCGGTATGAAGAAAGATGTGGCCGAATATGTAGCTCGATGCTTGGTATGTCAACAAGTGAAGGCGGAGCAAAAGAAACCTGGTGGGTTGCTTCACCCATTGGAGGTTCCGCAATGGAAGTGGGATAGCATCTCGATGGATTTTATTGACGGGTTACCCAGATCGAGAAAGGGTAATACAGGAATTTGGGTGGTGGTAGACAGACTTACTAAAAGCGCCCATTTCATACCTGTAAAGAGCAAGAGGACTGCTCCATGGCTAGCTTCAGTATATCTTCGAGAGATAGTTCGATTGCATGGGGTACCCTCTAGCATAGTCAGTGATCGAGATCCTATCTTCACTAGCGAGTTTTGGAGAAGTTTGCAGGAAGCAGTGGGAACTCAATTGTGTCTGAGCACCGCATATCATCCTCAGACGGACGGCCAGACTGAGAGGGTGAATCGTGTTCTAGAAGACCTTTTGAGGCTTTGTATCTTAGATTTTGGAGGTACATGGGAAGAGCATCTTCCATTGGTAGAGTTCGCATATAATAACAGCTTTCAGTCCAGTATTGGTATGGCTCCTTTCGAAGCTGTCTATGGAAGGCCTTGTCGATCACCTACATGTTGGTGGGAATCTACGGATAAGATCTTGCTTGGGCCTGATATGATTAGGGAGACTTCTGAGAAGATTGACTTGATTCGAAGAAGGATGAAAGCAGCGCAGGATAGGCAAAAATCTTATGCGGACAAGAGAAGGACGGACCTTTAGTTTGAAGTTGGGGACATGGTCTTTGTCAAGGTGTCTCCGTTACGAAATGTGGTTCGCTTTGGATCTGTTGGGAAGTTAGCACCAAGGTTCGTAGGGCCGTTTCCTATTAAGGAAAGGGTTGGACGGATGGCATATAGAGTGGAGTTGCCCGACAGACTTAGTGGTGTACATGATGTATTCCACGTATCTCATTTGAGAAAGTGCTTACATGAGACCGCAGAGGTGGTAGAGCCGAGCTTGCTTAAAGAAGTGGAAGTAGAGCGTGATGCGACTATTCGACGAGCTCCTACCCGCATCCTTGGGTCAGAGACTAGGAAATTGAGGAATCGAGAGGTTCATCTAGTCAAAGTGCAATGGGGAGAAGACGAGCGCAACGCAACTTGGGAAACGGAAGCGAAGATGCGTTCATTGTACCCATTTCTTTTTGAGGGTATGTCTTTTAACTTCTCCTTTATCGTTTGTCTAGTACTTATCTTATCTTTAGTATGTTCTCTCATTAGTACCTTTGACCTTTAGATAGGGTAAACCTATGGTTGAAACATGTGTTTGAGACATGTTATGGTTGATGGATGCAAGTGGATGCAAGTGGTTGCTAGTGGTTGCTCGTGGATGCATATACACACACTCTAGGCACTAGATCGGCTCAATCACTTCATATTGCATAAAAATTGTGTGTAGGAGGCTATATTTATGGATGTATAATGATTGTGTTATCATATGGATGATGCATTTTGGTGAATGATTGTGCACTCATGTAGATATTGTATGTGTCGATAGGGTTCTTTCGCATACATAATGGATGCATGGCACTATCATGGTTTGCATATGTTCATACATTAGATAGGGAACATATACACACACTCTTTGCATATGCTCATACATCATTAGAAATTGTTCTAAGGACAATGGATGCCTGTGTTTGATGGATTGAGTAGATGGTTGTTTGGATGGTAGGATATGCATTCTCCTTAGCTTAGAGATTTCGGGGACGAAATCCTTTAAGGAGGGGAGAATGTAACACCCCGAATTTTGGGTTAAAACTAAAATTCACTAATTACAGGATAAATAATCTCAGATGTGGGAATTAGGGGAAACGGGCTGCGTCATTGCGTTCGTCTCGGAAAAATACGCAAAATAGAGTCCGAGTTTTCGAAAATCGGAGTCCGTATGGCCCAGTTATGGCCCGATGAAGTTTGCAGAAAATTCAAAACTAAAAACAGATTTAAAAATTTAAATTTCAGATTTTGGAATGGAAAAGCGGGGTCAGGCGGGAAGCTTCCCGCCCTACCCATGTCGACAGGGCTGTCGACAGGCCTATCGACAGGGGTGTCGACTTGCCTGTCGACTTGCCTGTCGACAGGGGCGCGGCGTCCAGTGAACCTGGGTGCACCAGGTTGGGTTCTAGGCTGGCTTAGAGGGCTGGTTCTAGAGATTTCCTAAATCTAAGGGTCCTAATCTAACCTAGGGTTAATCTAAGGGCCTAAAACACTCACCTAATATATAAATACACCCTAAACCTACCCTAATCCATACTAAAAATAGAAATGATGGCCTCATGCCGCCAAATTAAATCCTAGAAGGAGCCTCCACTAGTTTATGAAGGAAGTTGCAAGCTAATCACTCTCTAATCATCACCATCTTCATATTTAGCAACTAATTCCACTTCATAAGTTTGCTAATATTGGGTTTGGTGAGTTTCTATCACTTTAACATCAATTGTTAAAGTAAGTAGATTGGGTGTAATGAGACTTATGGTCTTGAATGCGGATTATAGAGTTTGAATCATTTATAATGATATGCTACTCTATGTCTTCTTATGTTTATGCATATGTAATAAGTGGTTTTATGCATGTGTAATAAGTTGGATTATGCATGTTTGACAAGTGGGTTTATGCATATTTAATAAGTGGGTTTATGCATGTTTAAACAAGTGAGTTATGCAAGTTCATATGCAAGTTATGTGTGTAATGCTATGTGTATGATGTTATGAAAGTTCATATGCAAGTTATGTATATGCTTAATTGCAAGTTTAACATGATATGCAAGTTATGCATGCTTATGCAAGTATGTGAATGCTCATGCAAGTATGAGAATGCTTATGCAAGTTATGTATATGCTTAATTGCAAGTTTAACATGATATGCAAGTTATGCATGTTTGTGCAAGTATGTGAATGCCTATGCAAGTTATGTGTATGCTTAAATGCATGTTTAACATGTTATGCAAGTTATGAGAATGCTTATATGCAAGTTCAACATGTTATGCAAGATATATGTATGATGATATGCAAGTTTGGGTTAAATATAGTTGGGTTAATATATGCTCATATATGCAAGTTGACATCCTCTTAACCCATGGTAAAGTTATATGCTAAGATGTGGTGAAACCCATGGTACTTGTGATGGATCTTTCCTTTATTATGTCATGGAAAGAGAACGATTTACGTGGGTAACGATGGGGTGAATAAATATGTTAATAAAAGTGTGATTGGGTATGATTAAGCATACCATAAAAATAAATTAACATAAGTGGGAATTTACCTATTGAGTTAGGTCTACCCCATGGGAATTTACCTATTGAGTTAGGTCTACCCATGTTATGAAAAATGTGTAATTAATTAGGGATAATTAATTATGGGGGTGATTAATTAGGTGTAATTAATCGACTAAGACACGAGGTTGGACTCATTTGTGGTGTAAAACTCCCGGACCCGACTGGCTTAACCAGTTGCTACAAATGTCAGCCCAATGTGAGAGGTCTTAGCCATAAATTAAATACGTGATTAAAGTAAAGACACGAGGTTAGACTCTGTTATGACGTAAGACTGCCCGGACTCTACCGGCTTAACCAGGCGGTCATAACAGCCAGTCTAATGTGGGAGGTCTTTGTGGGAGATCACGGTCTTAATTAATTAAGAAACACTTAACCATATTAGCATGTAGTGGGGCATGAGGGGTTAAGTGGGTGCCTTGGGTGGCACGTGGAAATTCAGTGGTTGCCTTGGGTGGCATGTGGAATCTAGTGGGTTGCCTTGGGTGGCAATAGAAAATACGATTAGAATACTTAACCAAGTGAAACATGTAATTAAACATGATTAAAGGGTTAAGTGGGATTCACTAGATAAGTGACAAGCTTAGGTGGGTAGCTTGTGGGGGCCATTTCAACCAATATCCCAAACGTATCTTTGTGGGCTCGACCCATGTCGAGTGACGGGACACGCATATTGGGCTTGATTATAAGAGGCCAAAACGGGTTAGCGGTGGCAACGCAAGTCCAACGGGTTTCATATGCGTGTGTGGACCCGGGCTGGTAGGTAAGACGTTGTTGCAACGTGTAGATATAAGCCGTGCACCGCTTGTTGTATCGGGTTGCCACTTTGGGGAGTGATACACCCCACTGTGGGGTCGGCACGGGTATCTACGGTAGGGAGCCGATCGCTTGGGAGTAGTGGGTACACCTAGTGGAGATAGGGGCAGACGACACCTATGTAGTCAGCTAGGGGTACAGGAACTACTGGGAAAATTTTCTAAGTCCTTGGGAGGGATCAACCTTTAAGTAGGGATGACTGGTGTGGTGCAGTGTAGTAATTACCCTTGGGTGGGTAGATGCGTCTTTGCGGTTATCTTAGTTTATCCTAGGTCTACCAAACTGCTTGGTATAGCCATTCATCCCCAGACATTACCATATGTCAAACTTATGTCTTCTCTGGTTATTTTAATGATTGTATTGTTAAAGTTATAGGACTCACTCAGACTTATGTCTGACCCCGTTGTTTTTATCTTTTTCCCAACCCTCAGGTCCTACGGTGGATCCTAGCAGTAGTGGAGTTTGATCGGATTGCTGTTCCAGTCTTTAGGAGCTTGGGTAGATGTAAAGCTCCAGTTATCTAGTTATCTTTTCTTTTGTCATGGCTATTGTTGAGAATGGGATTATGTATAAATTTATTTGATGGATATTGTACTTGACTTTATGATGTAACCAGACATGTTTTACTTCCGCTGTTATGAGATGATGTTTTAAAATTTCAAGTACTATTTATATCTGTCTTGTTGTAATTTTTCTGTTCTATATTCACTAAAATACTCCACCGATGTCATGGCATTCCCTATAGTGAGTGACCATAGCGGGTGTGGGGTGTTACAATAGTTGAACTGTATTTGTACTAAGTATGATCCTGTATACTATGTAACTCTGATGATTACGTTTATCCAGTATATTCTATTGTGCATTATCTGGTGTATTTATTTATTTATGTTCTGCTATTATTTGTTTATGTGTTATATTCCAATAGATTGCCCTTAACACCGTCGTACGGGGGTTTGGGGTCGTCACAATACATATATATATATATACACACATACGATTTTATGTCTTAAATGTGTAGTTTAATATAAGTTATAATTTTATAGTTTAATTTTATCCAGATTTCATAATTTTGTTACGACTATAGATTTCTTTTTAAAGTTTTAACATATAAACAGTTCCTTAGCAAATTAATATATTTTAATTTCGAAAAGTTTAAATTTCATTTTGATTTGTATCAAAAGATTGATTTATATTTCATAATAAATTAAATTTTAAATTCTTTTTAAAATAGCTTTTATGTATACAATCATGACTAAATGTTTACTTTATATGATGCAATTCTATATTCTCTTTAAAAAGATCTTCAATTTTTACTATATTAAAGAAGCCTCTACTAAGATTATTTATCTCCACGTTTCTCATAGAATTATTTTAAATATTTTATTATATATTATAAATACCATAAAATTTTTATCTTTTCTATCCTTTCAATCTCTTTTATAAGTATCGTTAACCTAAGTCTAGAAATTAATATATATATTACCCATGTTTAATTCAAATTATGTATAACATATATGCGTACGCATAATAGTTAGATAATACTTTGAATCTATTTTACTTTAATAGACATAATTACCAAATCATTCTATATATTATCATTACACATCTTATTTCATATCATGTAGCATTATAATAAATTACAGTACATCTCAAATTAAAATCATTCACACTACAAGTTGCATTTCATTCAATATATCACTTCATATTGATTTGCTATGACAGACTGCATTATAACCAACTCACTGCATTAGATGATAACTTTAACTTCACATATAACAAGTATATTGTATGAAAAGTTTTTATCTAATTGAAATATATGATTATTAATCAAATGAATAACATATTTACTTTGTCTTGATTAACTTGATCGACTTGTTTGGCTTAGTTGAATTGATTTTTTTTTTGCTTTGTTTTATTTTTTCGGCTTGATTTGATTGGCTTGTTTGAATTGTTTAACATGATTAGTTATTGATAAGTGTGTTGGAAATATACTTATACATTTGTAGTTGATAGAAGCTTTATTGGTTTTAGGATAAATAGAAGTTACAAGAAATGTTTGGTTTTATGTTTGAATTGATTGATTGTTTGGATTAAATTGCTTTGCTTATGTCATAATTTTAATAATATCATACTAGAGTTATTTCTTAGTCTAGATTATTAAAGTCTTGTTATATTTTTAAGGAAAATAGAGTTTAGGATGGTCTTGTATTAGATTAAGGGAGAGTTTTATAGTTTCTAAGGATTAGTTGAAGATTCAAAAATTCTTTGGTTGATTTGATTGTCTAGATTGTTTATTTGAATTGCTTGTTTGGATTGAATTACTTGTTTGGATTAATTTTCTTGTTTGAATTGATTGGTTTGCTTAGTTTATTATCCTTCTATTTAGTTTATTAGACTAGTTTAGTCATAGATTTAGGGGGAGTTATAGAAATTTATAGAGAATTATAGAATTAGGCGGAGTTATAGAAATTTATAGAGAATTACAGATTTAGGGAAAGTTATATATAGAATTAGGATATTATATAGGCATAAATTTAGGTGGAGTATTTTATAAGGTATAGATAGATTTAGGATTCAGGGGGAGTACTTTACTTTAGTATAGGAATTATTTAAATAGTTATAGGATTTAGGGGGAGTAGTTTTAGAATTTTTTTAGATAATGCCAAAAGGGGAGAAACTATGAAATATAGACATTGTTAACAGGATTCATATAGTCAGGGGGAGTATTAAAAGGATCATCATCAACAGGTATGTAACACCCCACCTCCGTTAAGGTCACTCACAAAGGGAATGCCTTAACTTCGGTGGAACGTTATAAGTAAACAGAACATAATATTACAAGATAGATACTAAAAGTAGTACTTGAATTTTTTTATAATTTATTGATGCGGAAACAGAAATAAGTTTGGTTACATCTTTCAAAACCACAATACCAAAATTCAAGTACATAAATATCAGTCTTGTACAGAAGCCTTCAGAGTACATAATTTTTAAAGTCATAATCCCCAACAGAAAATGCCATAAACATGCAGAATCAAAGCCAAGCAATACATCTTCAACTTCAAGCTGGAAGAAAGAGATATCAGAACTAAGCTTGCGTATTTCCTCCCTTAGAACCTGGGGGGAATGGAAGAAAAGAGGCGAAATAAACTAGGTCAGACATAAGTCTGGTGAGCCCAGTGACTTTCAGCATATAAACAGATAATAGTATCATGACATGAAAATAAAACTGGATGAGAGATAACAGGAACAAGAATAACAGGTATAAACAGAGTAAACGGAACAGAACAGAATAACCTATACCAAGCTATGCTTCTTACTTACTTTTCACTCCTCTGCACTAATACTAGTACAACAGAATTAGGTGTCGTCCTCATGTATAAATAGAAAACAAAATGATCTCTTTAGAAACACGATACTAGAAATGGGCATTTACCACCCTAACAGAGACAGACGTACAGAAACAGAATGCTAGTAATGGGCCTTTACCACACGAACAGAGAAAAGTGGTACAGAAATAGAATGCTAGTAATGGGCCTTTACCACCCGAACAGTGACAGACGGTACAAAAACAGAATGCTAGTAATGGGCCTTTACCACCCGAACAGAGACAGACGGTACAGAAACAGAATGCTAGTAATGGGCTTTTACCACCCGAACAAAGATAGAAGGTACAGAAACAGAATCAGGAACGAAATCAGAGACAGAAAAAGAATAATCCGTTCGAAAACATAATATTAGAATTAGGTGTACACTAGTAATGGGCCTTTACCACCCCAACAGATGGTACCCCACAGAAACAGACAGGTGTTACCACCCCAACAGAAACAGACGGTACCCCAACAGAAACAGACAAAACTAAGTGAACCATAAATTCTACCCCAAGTGATCGGCTCCCTAATACATAAATACCCTATGTCGGCCCCACAGAAGGGTGTATCACTCCCTAAAGTGGCAACCTATAGACATAGACCTATTTACTGATGTCACGGTGTCTTACATCCTCAGAGCAGACCGGATCCATGCACGCACATGACCCGGTTGGAATGCGCCATCAACACCCCTTGCCATTATCAGAGTGAACCTCTTTCAATTAGATCAGTAAGCGTGCCCTGGACCCTACCTAGTGTTGGGTCATAGTTTTGATACCAGAAAGGGTTACTGACTAATATGGGTCCCAAACAACAGATGACACAAGTAATTAACCCTCCTAACCTTGTGTCCCCAGACTAACAGATTTCAGATTAACTTGCTTATAGATTTCAAATGTACAAAGTCCAGATTAACTAGTTCTCAAATCAGACATACAGGTTAACAAGTTTTCAGACTAATGGATCAGGTACACAGATTAACAAGTTTTCAGACTAACGGAGATATACAGATTAACAAGTTTTCAGACTAACGAATCAGATATACAGATTAACAAGTTTTCAGACTAATGGATCAGATATACAGATTAACAGATTGTTTCACCTAACCTTGTATTGGGCCTACAACTTTTCAAACGGGTTTATTAGATTCATCAGTCCGGTTGTTTTAACCTTATCCACCCAACATGTTTTAGGCATCATATTTATCCTATATTTGCATTAATTAAATATTAATGCACATACCTCTCACATTAGGTCGGTAGCTTGTGGCCGCTGGATGTGCCGGGCGGTTCCGAGCAGACTTCTGCCACAAGCTAGACCTAACCTTGGGTCTAAGCATCTTTATGCCTACGACCTCTCACATTAGACTGACAGTTTGCGGTTGCTGGTTAAGCCTGTTCGGTCTGGGCAGGCTTCTACCACAAATAGAGTCTAACCTCGTGTCTCAGCATTCTTATTTTTAGCTAAAGTATTCTTCACAGATTATGCCAATATTAAACTAATTATGCCAATTCAACAAATTAACATCTTCACAAGTTACAGCAGATTATCCAAAGTTCTATTAACATGTTTTGCTCAATTTAGATCGAGCTTACAGATTTTCATACCCCAAATTACAATATTCAGTTTCAACAGATTTGGCAGATTAGGCAATTTAATAGATTTAATCATCCCTTAAAATTCCTTTGACATACCTCACTTAATCATAAAATTAAGCCTAATTTTCCATGCCTAAATTATGGTAATAATTCACAATATAACATATGCCGCAAATTTTTAGTTAAATTTACATAGTACAGAATATTCTCCAAAAACCCCCCAATCATGATATACAATACGAATTATGCCAAATTATAGCCTTTGATTTCAGCGTATGCCAAATATCCAAAATCCCCATTTAGGCGTATTCACAATTAATAGTTATCCTATTTTAATATAGATCTTTGTGCCTAAGTCATATACGAAATAATTCTCCTTCTTCAAAATCACAGACTATCATATATAGTATGCCCAGATCTAGATCTTAAATTACAACATATATTCTTTTCTCAAATTAGTCATAAATAATTCATTTCCAACTATTCACAATTTTCCCCAAATTTATCGTTCGTCCGTCGATCTCTTATGAGATTTGGCTCAGGCTCATGGTAGCCTGGCTATAAAACAGAAGGAAGGAAGAGATACAGAATAGTTACAATAATATTAATAAGATAGATCTTCACAGAAAAACAGATATGATAAACAGGAATAAGATAGATCTACACAAAAAAAACAGATTTGATAAACAGGAATAAGATAGATCTACACAGAAAAACAGGTTTGATAAATAAACAATATACATAATCTCCAATTCAGATTTATAACCATGTCAAAATCATAATTAAATTTCATATCTAAAAATAACTGTACTCACCTTGGTTGGATTCTAAAAGAAAAAGGGGTTGGAGTTGTTCTCTTTAAATCATATTCAGATTGGAAGAAGAAGCACTAGTTCTAGCTTAGGTTTCAGCAGGGTAGCGACGCCATTAATTTATTTTAAAATGAATTAGGGCAGAGTATAGGCGTAATGAAATTTTGTGGAGAGAAAGTGAGGTTTGGGGGTGTTTAAATAGCTTAGGAGCAACGAATCTGGTCAGAACGGGCGTCCAAATGCAGAAAAACGAAACTGTCTATGGATCTGGAAAAAGGGGAGGTCGACCCCATGGTCGACCTGTGTGACCCAGGTCGACCCCCTAGTCCACCTGGGTCCTGGGCGGATAATTTCCCGCCCAGCCCGGGTGTGCATTTTGAATTTCGGACTTTTAAATTTTAATTCATGCTGGTTTTTATTTTAAATTTCTGATACTTCAAAGTGTCATAACTTCTTCATACGAAGTCCGATTTACGCAAACTCGGACTCTATCTCAAGCAGAATTCCGAGACGAACGCAATGGCGTAACCAGTTTCCCTTAATTATTTTCTTAAGAATTAAGTATACTTTGTTTTGTTACTTTTATGTTCACAGAAAATACGGGGAGTTACATTCTCCCCTCCTTAAAGGATTTCGTCCCCGAAATCTTCAAGTTAAGAAGAATGTGTCCTACCATCCAATCACTCATCAACTCAACCATCATCCACAAGCATCCATTGTCCTTAGAAAACTTCTAATGTTGTATGAATGTATTCAAAAATGTGTGTATTTGTCTCTTATCTAATGCAAAGATCAAGCGGTCTACTGATTCAGTTGACCTCCTTAATGCGAATTATGTTAGTGCTATGAGTCCAATTATGTATGCAAGAAATCCTATTTGATACACATCATTTCTATATGAGTGCATAACCATTCATCCAAATGCAACATCCATGTGATGAGTCAATCATTTTGCATCCACAAAAATTGAAAAATGCACACACATCCATATGCAGTATAAGAGTGTTTTCAAGCCAATATATTGCCTAGTGTGTGTATATGCATCCACGAGCAACCACTAGCAACCACTTGCATCCACTTGCAGCCATCAAACATAACATGTCTCAAACACATGTTTACACCCATTAGTTTTTACCTAAAGGTCGAAGACTCGATCGATAGGATACAGCCGAGTGATAGAAGCAAGTACAATTAAAACAAAAGCTTTATTCCCATTAGCCATCGGTTTAAGAGAATAACTCCCTAAGTATCAACCCCGAAGACCGAAATCAACATCTGATTGACACTCAGAGAATTACTCCCATTAAACAATGTCAAAACTTGAAATCTACTTCACGCTTGAGTAAACAAAACCCTAACCTTATCAGAAATATTCAGATACTTACAGACTACTGGTACAGATCAGATTATCAAATGAGTCTTAGGAAACTAAACATGATAAAACCCCACCGTATCCCACAAAAAACAGAATGTATGCATCATAGTCAACTTAACGCCTAACACAGATACCCTAAAAACCCAACCTATCACAAATAGATGAGTCGTAACCCTTATGGGGTTTGAGACTATAGCGGAATCAGAACAAGACTAGTATTAAAGTGCAGAGTCTTAATTACAGAATCAAAATGCCAGAATGATTAGATAAGGAAATTAAACTTTCTACGGAAATTTTTCCACCTCTATCATGTCCACCAACTACAAGAGCATTCACCTACTCTCCAGAAGATTCTGCTCTTTGCCCTTACCTTCTGGGGCAATCCTTGATCAGGTGACCTGTCTCACCGCACTGAAAACAACCAGTCTTTTTACATGTTAACAAGTCTTTCTCTAAAGTTGACCCATCGCACGGAAAACCCTACGAAGCTCGAAAGAGGATTAGCCGTAGGTGAAATTATTGCGGCTACATATGGAAGTTAGGCACTTCTTTTCCCTTCGACAGGCGCCGTAGTCTCATCATGCCTACGGAACCATGTCGCGATGAGGTTACCTCCCAGAAAGTCAGGAGCCCCGGAGACTCAGAAAAGAAGGAAACAAGGATTAAACAGAAAATCAAAAGATAGATACATGGCTTTGTGAAAATACTTCCTTTTTAAAACCTTTTTGAAAATAGTTTTCAAAAACTTTTTATCAAATCGGGTAACCTTCAGCTCTAATACTAAGTGTAACACCCCACCTCCGTTAAGGTCACTCACAAAGGGAATGCCTTAACTTCGGTAGTACGTTATAAGTAAACAGAAGAGAATATTACAAGATAGATACTTAAAGTAGTACTTGAAAAATTTTGTAACTTTATTGCAGCGGAAACAGAAATAAGTTTGGTTACATCTTTCAAAACCACAATACCAAAATTCAAGTACATAAATATTAGTCTTGTACATAAGCCTTTAGAGTACATAATTTTTAAAGCCATAATCCCCAACAGAAAATGCCATAAATAAGCAGAATCATAGCCAAGTGATACATCTTCAACTTCAAGATGGAAGAAAGAGATATCAAAACTAATCTTGCGTATTTCTTCCCTGAGAATCTGGGGGGGAACGAAAGAAAAGAGGCGAAACAAACTAGGTCAGACATAAGTATGGTGAGTCCAGTGACTTTCAGCATAAAAACAGATAATAGTATCATGACATGAAAATAAAACTGGATGAGAGATAACAGGAACAAGAATAATAGGTATGAACAGGGTAAACGGAACAGAATAACTTAGACCAAGCTATGCTTCTTACTTACTTTTCACTCCTCTGCACTAACACTAGTATAACAGAATTAGGTGTTGTCCTAATGTATAAACAGAAAACAGAATGATCTCTTCAGAAACACGATACTAGAAATGGGCCATTATCATCCTAACAGAGATAGACGTACAGAAACAGAATGCTAATAATGGGGCTTTACCACCCGAACAGAGACAGACGGTACATAAACAGAATGCTAGTAATGGGCCTTTACCACCCGAACAGAGATAGATGGTACATAAACTGAATGCTCGAAATGGGCCTTTACCACCCGAACAGAGACAGAAGGTACAAAAACTGAATGCTAGTAATGGGCTTTTACCACCCGAACAGAGACAGACGGTACAAAAAATGAATCAAGAACGAAATCAAAGACAGAAAAAGAATAATCCCTACGGAAACAGAATATTAGAATTAGGTGTACACTAGTAATGGGCCTTTACCACCCCAACAGACGGTATCACATAGAAACGGACAGGTGTTACCACCCCAACAGAAACAGACGGTACCACAACAGAAACAGACAGAACTAAGTGTACCATAAATTCTACCCCAAGCGATCGACTCCCTAATACAAAAATACCCTGTGTCGGCCTCACAGAAGGGTGTATCACTCCCTAAAGTGGCAACCTATAGACACGGACCTATTTACAGATGTCACGGTGTCTTACATCCTTAGAGCAGACCGGATCCATGCACGCACATGACCCGGTTGGAATGCGCCATCAACATCCCTCGCCATTATCAGAGTGAACCTCTTATAATTAGTTCAGTAAGCATTCCCTGGACCCTACCTAGTGTTGGGTCATAGTTTTGATACCAGAAAGGATTACTGACTAATATGGGTCCCAAACAACAGATGACACAAGTAATTACCCCTCCTAACCTTGTGTCCCCAGACTAACATATTTCAGATTAACTTGCTTATAGATTTCAAATGTACAAAGTCCAGATTAACTAGTTCTCATATCAGACATACACGTTAACAAGTTTTCAGACCAACGGATCAGATATAAAGATTAACAAGCTTTCAGACTAACGGATCAGATATACATATTAACAAGTTTTCAGACTAACGGATCAGATATACAGATTAATAAGTTTTCGAATTAACGGATCAGATATACAGATTAATAGACTTACAGATTGTTTCGCCTAACCTTGTATTGGGCCTACAGATTTTCAAAAGGTTTTACTAGATTCATTAGTCCAGTTGATTTAACCTTATCCACCCAACATGTTTTAGGCATCATATTTATCCTAGATTTGCATTAAATAAATATTAATGCACAGACCTCTCACATTAGGTCGGTAGATTGTGGCCGCTGGATGTGCCGGGCAGTTCCGGGCAGACTTCTGCCACAAGCCAGACCTAGCCTCGTGTCTAAGAATCTGTATGCCTACGACCTCTCATATTAGACTGACAGTTTGCGGTTGCGGTTAAGCCGGTTGGGTCCGGGCAGGCTTCTACCACAAACAAAGTCTAACCTCGTGTCTCAGCATTCTTATTTTTAGCTAAAGTATTCATTCACAGATTATGCCAATATCAAACTAATTATGCCAATTCAACAAATTAACTTCTTTACAAGTTACAACAGATTATCCAAAGTTCTATTAACATGTTTTGCTAATTTTAGATTGAGCCTACAAGTTTTCTTACCCCAAATTACCGTATTCAGTTTCAATAGATTTGGCAGATTAGGCAATTTAACAGATTTAATCATCCCTTAAAATTCCATTGACATACCTCACTTAATCATAAAATTAAGCCTAATTTTACATGCCTAAATTATGGTCATAATTCACATAACATATGCCCCAAATTTTTAGTTAAATTTACATAGTACAGAATATTCTCCAAAAACCCCAAATCATGATATACAATATGAATTATGCCAAATTATAGCCTTTGATTTTAGCATATGCCATATATCCAAAATCGCCATTTAGGCGTATTCACAATTAATACTTATCCTATTATAATATAGATCTTTGCGCCTAAGTCATATATGAATTAATTCTCCCTCTTCCAAATCACAGACTATCATATATAGTATGCCTAGATCTAGATCTTAAATTACAACATATATTCTTTTCTCAAATTAGTCATAAATCAGTCATATCCAACTATTCACAACTTTCCCAAAATATAGCATTCGTGCGTCGATCTCTTATGAGATTTGGCTCAGGCTCATGGTAGCCTGGCTATAGAACAGAAGGAAGGAAGAGATACATATTAGTTACAATAATATTAATAAGATAGATCTTCACAGAAAAACAGATATGATAAACAGGAATAAGATAGATCTACACACAAAAAACAGATCTGATAAATAGGAATAAGATAGATCTACACAGAAAAACAGATTTGATAAACAACAATATACATAATTTCCAATTCAAATTTATATCCATGTCAAAATCATAATTAAATTTCATATCTGAAAATAACTGTACTCACCTTGGTTGGATTCTAAAAGAAAAAGGGGTTGTAGTTGTTCTCTTTTAATCCTATTCAGATTGGAAGAAGAAGGAATAGTTCTAGCTTCGGTTTCAGTAGAGTAGCGACGCCATTGATTTATTTTAATATGAATTCGGGCAGAGTATAGGCGTAATGAAATTGTGTGGTAAGAAAGTGAGGTTTGGGGTTGTTTAAATAGCTTAGGAGCAACGAATCTGGTCAGAATGGACGTCCAAATGCAGAAAAACGAATCTGTCCACGGATCTAGAAAAAGCGGAGTTCCACCCCATGGTCGACCTGTGTGACCCAGGTCGACCCCCTGGTCCACCTGGGTCCTGGGCAGGAAATTTCCCGCCTAGCCCGGGTGTGTGTTTTGAATTTCGAACTTTTAAATTTGAATTCGGTCTAGTTTTTATTTTAAATTTCTGAAACTTCTAAGTGCCATAACTTCTTCGTACGAAGTCCGATTTACGCAAACTCGGACTCTATCTCAAGAAGAATTCTGAGATGAACACAATGGCGTAACCCGTTTCCCTTAATTCTTTTCTTAAAAATTAAGTATACTTTGTTTCGTTACTTTTATGTTCATAGAAAATACAGGGTGTTACAAGGTATGAACAAGTATGATATTTTATAAACTAAGGCTGTCATCATAAAAAAGGGGGAGATTGTTAGAGAATGGAGTTTTGATGACAACAATCTTATTTCAATTATCATTGATTATAAAAATATATACTAACATCTCTATCTAGAATGTATAGACATATATATGCAGGTTTTGTATACATGACTTAAGTAATGAAGACTGTATAGTTTTAGAGATTCAAGATTCAGGACTCATGAGTAATCAAGATTTCAAGAGTTCAAAAGCTCAAGATAAATTTAGTAATAGAGTCTTGTTTATGTAATGTAACAACCCGAAAAATCACAACCAATTTAAAATCTTTATTTTGGCAATTCTAATGAATTTTGAATATTTAAAATGATTTATTTTAAATAATAATGACTAGAAATTTATTTTGAAAAGAATTAGAACGTATATATTTATTTAAATCGAAGTTAAAAGATAAAATTTTATTTTAATTATAAAAGGAATTGGAATTGGCGCGGTAGTTTGAAAATTCGATTTCAATTTTCAAATGAATGTACAAGATTCAAAATAAACTAGATTTGGGTGAAACCAAAAATATTTGAATCTATTTGAAAATATCTTTCCAACGGATCTGAAAAATTGAAATTTCATAGCGGGAATAAAAAGTTATGCCCAGTTGAAAATTCAAAATAGTCTATGGAAATATAGCCCTTAAAAGTGGAGATTTTGCAAATGACCTCTATTTTTGACTTTTCGACGAAACCACTTTTGTTGGATCAGGAATATCAAATTATTGCAAGATTCCAGTTTTCATAATTTTTGGAACTAATATGTGAGCGTGGCAAAAGAAAATGTGTTTTGTCAATTTTAGTCAATTTGGATCGACCAGAAAATGACCATTTTTCAAACGGTCTTCAAATTTGACGAAATTAGTTTTGTTATGACCATATCATCAAAACAAAGACAGATTTATTTTTTTGGAATTTTTCGAGTTAGTATGTGGCCCCAGTAAATTAGAATGTACGTTCAAATTAAATATATAATGATTTATGTTTTAATTTTGTGGAAATGTAATAACCCGGAAAATACGAGCCAATTTAAAAATTTTAAATTGTTGATTTCAAAGGAATTTGAACAACTGAAATAGAATATTTCAATAAAATAGTGAATTAGAAATAGTGAGTCAGTTTGAAAATTTGAATTCAAACTTTGACTGACTATGCAGGGTGGAAAATATAACGGATTTTAGCGAAACCAAAAATATTTAAATCTGTTAGTCAATACCTTTCTAACGAATCTGAAAAATCGAAGTTTCATAACGGGAATCAAAAGTTACGGCCGAATGAATTTTCAGAAAGGTCGTTATATAGAATATATAGCCCTGGAAAATTGATATTTTGCAAATGACCTCGGAATTCGACGAAACCACTTTTGTTGGGTCCGGGATGTCAAACTATTACTAGGTTTCAAATTTCATAATTTTTGAAGCTAGTATGTGAGCGTGGCAAAAGAAAATGCGTTTGGTCATTTTTTGTTAAATTGGATCGACCAGAAAATGGACATTTTCCAAACGATCTCAGAATTTGATGAAACTAGTTTTGTTGGGACCGTAGCGTCAAAACATAGCTAGATTTGTTTTTCTGGAATTTTTCGAATCAGTTTGGGGCCCTGGCAAATTGAAATGTACGTTCAAAGTTAAAATTAAATGTTTTATACTTTAATTTGAAAAATAAATGACTGTAACAGTCGAATTGGCCAATGAAACATATCCCATTGTGTCCGGGATGGGGGTATTTAGCTAGGGGCGACAGTCGTTGGGTTTGAATTAGTGTCCGTGTGGAGAAACACTATTTAAAAATTTATTGAAATTATGGGCCAATCAGAAATTTCCATTCATTAATTTAAAAATAAAAAAAAGCCAGAAACCCTCCTTTCTCTCTCCCGATCGACGACTCAAATCGTCCGCCGCTTCTCCCCCAAATCGCCGCCGCCACAGGCGATTTCCACCTGCGCCACCCCCTACCTCGACGCGCCTCCTCCTCTTCAAATCCAACCCTACCCCGACCCCTATTGCCTCCTCCTTCGCCAGAACCATCGACCCAAAGTCGAGCGCTTCCCACCGCCGCCCTGATCACCACCGACCACCGAGCCACCCCAAACCGCCACCGACAGGACCGCCTCTCCCTCCTCTTCCACGTCAGCACCCCCGATCGTCCCCACGTGCCACGGATTTCGCGAAAACCTCAAACCTAGTTTCGAACCAAATAGAAAGATGAGTCCTTTTTGATGTCTGCACTTTGAAAAATCATATCTTTTTGGTATGTTGACGAAATTCGATGAAACAGGAAACATCGGGACCGCAAGGAAGCTCTCTACCACATAGAAGAAGCCGCGGATTTTTCTGAGTCATCTACGATTTTTAGCACTCCGAAAACCAAAGTGAGAAATCTAAATTAATAGAATTTGAATGGAAAATGTCGTGTATAAATTATATTAGCGAAATATAAATTACACACGTGTTGTATACCTCATGTACATGCGTGGTGTAAGCTATATAAGCGAAATATGAATTATACATGCATAGAATAATCGATATATGTGTTGAAATGCAAGTGAAATATAGCAATAATATATATTTATATATATATACTCCCCTCGTCCACAAACCATGGACGATATTTATTGTTGTGAATTGGTGTGAAATATTGGATGAAAAATACGAATGGTTGAATAATTGTTTGTGGTTGATATTGTTTGGTTGTGGTTGAAAAATACCCATTGGTGATTGAAATGAATTGGAAATATTTGTGGAAATAAAAATAAACATGCCGCCTGCGTGCGAATTAGATGCATGAATCCCCATTGTCAAAAACTGCGAGGTTTTAAGGTAGAGCGAGGAGCCGTACTAAGGACGGTGCCGGTTTTAACTACCCTGCCGTTATGCTGCCGAAATTTTGAATAATCTTTATGTGTTAGAATAATTTTCATATGTTGAAATTATCTTCATGCGTTGAAATTATAGCCATATGTTGAAACTATATCCATGTGTGGAAATGTTCATGTGTTGAAAAGTGATGTGTGAAAATTGAATTCATGTGTGAATGAATGAAGTGTTTAAGCAATAAAAATCACATTTTTATAATATATATAAAGTATGAAAAATATTCACCTTATATATAAATAGTTTCAACAATAAAAATTCCGTCTTTCTAATATGAACAACATAAATAAAATATCCATGTATGGAAATGCTCATGTGTTGAGAAGTGTGTGTAGTGGAAAAGTTCATGTGTTGAATCAAAAGATCAAACAATAAAAATTACATTTTTATTGAAACTATGAAGTGTTGAAAACATCCATTTGTCGAATAAATATTTTAAATGATAAAAATATCATTTTTATCATATATGTGATATGCTAAAGATATGCGGACGTTGAAATAAATATTGGTGAAGAAATATTATTTTTAACATGCATAGGAACTGAATAAAATAGTCATGTGTTGAAATCTATTTTAGTTCGCCGAAATTATCATCTTTGAAATGTGAAGTGTTAAAAATAGCCACTTGTTCAAATAAAATATGCATGAGTTGAAATATACATTAATTAGCTAATGATATGATTTTAGCCTATGCATGCAACATTAGAATGAATTGTGTTTTTTTAACCAAAGCAAATCAAATATGAAGTTGAATGGAAAATGATAAGTGATATAAATTGTATATATGTACATGCATATTTATTGAACAGGTTATAGCAAAGGGGCTAGAGAAGAGGAATAAAATTTTGTGCCCGACAAATAGGTACACATTTACTGTTTTGTTTGGGTGATGATTTTATGAGCCTGTTGGCTAGTCGCTTGGCATTTTCTTTTTCTTTTTGACATGAGACGCCCGAGTGGCTATTTGGGAATTTTCCCAGCCCCTCCTGTACAAAGGAGGTTATGGCGAAATTTTCTAAAATTTAAAGGCGTTAGTGAAATAATTGAAGTGATAATGATATAGGAATTTTTGAATGAACTATATTTATATAAATATATAAATATAAATAAAATTAAAACGAAACGTGGCCGTGCAGTTCGTGTTTTGAAACCGTGATTTCAAACGACTAGTGTGGGAAATTCGACCATTGGATTTTCCCGAAACCGCAACCGTCGGGTTCGCCTTGGAAATATCTTTCCAACGGCACCAACTTTGTGAAGATCCGACGGTTGGATGGTCTGGAATGTTTAATTCAAATATGAAGAAAAACAGCGCCAGAAATGATTATATTTATATATATATATAATTAAATTAAATTAAATCGAATAACGACGCTGCAGTTCGTAAATTGAAATCGTAACTTCAAATGGCTAGTGTGGGAGATCCGACTGTCGGATTTTCCCAAAACTGAAATCGATGGACTCGTTTTGAAATGACCTTCCTAATGATATAAAATTTGTGAAGATCCAACGGTTAGATTTTCAGATATGTGTAAAACAAAATTAGTGAAAAACAGCGCCATTGCATCGACACGACCTGAAACGTCGTTTAATTAAATTTGGTCGTTTTAAATTCAATAAAAATGGCGATATATCGTTATAAAATACTATAGACTATATAGAGTGGAAATAAACTAATTTCGTTGTGTTTGCTTGATATGTGATGGTTGAATGTATTTAACATGAGAATTATAACCAAAGAACTGAAATGTGAAAGTTGAATAATCCAACCATGTGATAAATTGATTTGAAAATCTAAATATACGTGGATTATTTGAAAAGGCCGAGTTCATCTCATTTCAAATAATCGATCGACGATGAAAAGTCGAAGAGTCGAAGACGGTTGAAGACCGACGATCTTCACATTGGATGGATGGGTGCTACTGATGCTCGTGATTGGAGTAGCTACCATGAAGGAACTGAAGTAGTAGCCGTCCAAACATACTGTTGATTGTACGGATATGCGAGGAATTGGTGCCTCCGGTTCCGTTTAGACCCAGAACGGACTTGTAAATGGACTGTGTGTCTGACATTGGATTTTGTTCTGTGTTGATTGATCTCTGTTAAATACATATCTGTTTGGCGGCGGAGAATTTATTCTCTTTCTTAACACCCTTCTCTGAGACGTACGAGCTCAGAGGTTATGTATTGATAGGAATCAGTTGCATGGAGTGGATTGCCTGTGTGGCACGCCTAAGTGGCATATAATCAAGGCTTATGTTGCAAAGCAAAGTCTTGAGGTTGATGATCAAAGCATGGCCTGTGTGACGTTGCTTTGTGTATAACGTGAATTCGCGAGCCTCACACCTCGGTATGAGTCAAAAACGGGAGACGGAACGCTGGGAGAGCACGACGTTTCTTTCTAGCTATGGTTGTGTCAGTGACCTACCAGCCCTGACATTATATATACTTTTCACCTGTGTGGTTGTTGGAATGTGAGGAGCCTCGATTATAGGTCTGTAAGGACCGAGAAACATGTGTTCAGGAATTGCCAATCCTCAAAAGTAAGAGAGGACTGGCCCAGCCGATTCCAAGGATCATAGTGGGGTCCTGGGACATTTGCTAGAGTGTCTCGAACGGAGAGGAGCTTGCCCCTTGCCTCGACTCATGAAGGAATCCAATTTCCAATACGAAATATGCGGACGTGATTGTATTACTAGTATGGCAACATAGTGGTATGCGTCATTTATGCCGCCTATGATTGATATTTATGATTGAAATCGCTTTTGAAATATATACGCACTAGTAATAATATCAAACACTTTTGTTTAATTCGTATGAAGCATTTTTGGCCATTATAAGGTAAAAAATCTATCCTCCGGCTTGCGTTGCATTGTGTGATGGGACCTGAGTCTTATAATGGCTTCATTTTATAAAAAGCATTGCGATGATTTAATCATCTACTTTATTTCATGCACTAGCACTCATTGGAGTAAACCCGTTCCGCGAAAGTGGCGTGGTCCTTTGATTTGCCTTATTATTGTTGTTAATAAGTTAAGTAGATTTCTCATACCAGTCCCATGACTGACTCGTAGTTTGTTTCACCTTGCAAACTCGGGTGCCCTCATTTTCACACGGGCAGCCTAGTTATAGGTTTCTGACGCACTTTTGGCTTATGGCGAGGCTTGACTACACCGTGCTGACTTGGATTTTCTCCGCCATTATTGTATTTATATTATGATTCCGCCATTGGCGATGTAGACTGATATTTATTTTGTGTACTCTTTATGTATGATTCCGCCTCAGGCGATGGTGACTGACTATGTATCATTATGCAGCAAGTTGTAACATGTACTGTGCTTCTCTGATGTGATGATATCTATATGATTCCGCTGTCATATGTGTGTAAATTATTCTATTTTCTGTTTATGCTATTATCTGTGATCTGCTAATGATGATTAATGTGTTATATTCCAATGATTATCCTTAACACCGTGTCACGGGGTTTTGGGATCGTCACAGCTGGTATCAGAGCTTTGGTTAACCTTAGTTCTGGAGTCTAACACATTAAACACTTCATCAAAAAAAGAATCAGTAGTATTCTAAGGCGAATCGCTCATTAGAGATAGGACTAGTAAAGTCCTAGAATGAGCCGAGAAGAATAGCTAAAACAATTTGATCAGTCCATCGTTATCTTTCCGTAAATTTTCTGCTTAATCAGGCAATAAACTATCATTTCTGTTAGCTGACTCTTTTCTTGCTTATACAGAATTGACAAATGGCAACCTGAGCAGCCGCCGCTAGAGGAGGCCGTGCCGGCCGAGGCCGAGGACGGGGAGAAGCCCCAGTTTAAGAAGGACCTTTGATACAACCTCCGGCAGCTCAATACTTCGAGGTAGACCGTGTAGCTAAGAGATACAAAAACTTAGGAGGCAAGACCTTCTCGGGAACTGGCACTGTAATAGAGGCCCTTACATGGCTCAAAACATGCGAGAAAATTCTTGAAGGCCTAAGGCTTGGAGACCAAGATAAAGCTGTTATGGGCGCCTGGCTTATGCAGGAACAAGCTGAACTATGGTGGGAATCTCTCACCGCCGGGAATAGAGAAGCTGGAAGAACATGGGATGGATTCAAAGAACTCTTCAGGGAGAAATATGTCCCAGAAGAAGCTCTAGAACGAATGCACGATGACTTCGCCAACCTCCAGCAAGGGGATCTTTCCGTGTAGGATTATCTGAATAAATTTACACTGTTGTTGCCCTATGCTCTGGAGCTCGTCGCCACTGCCAAATCCAAAAATAAGAGGTTTATCCTTGGGCTAAGGCGACAATATCATGATAGAGCCATGGCCCATGTCAAGCTGGAATTCAACGAACTGGTGGAAATGACATGCAACTACGAAGACCTTGACCATAGGCATCTGGAGCAGGATCGCGCTAGAAGCCAAGGCGGAAACAAATGCAAGCCTGCTTCGAATCAAGCTGAGTCAAGCCAAGCAGCATCTTCAAAACCTCAGACTGGCAAGCCGCCAAGAGGAAGCTGCTTTAACTGTGGCAAAGTGGGGCACTACTCTAATGTGTGCACAGCCCCGAAGAGGCTGAAGACAAATTCACAAGGTTCAAGCCAGGGTTCTCAGAACCCTTGCTCCTGCTTTAATTGCCGCAAGACCGATCATCTAGTCAAAGACTGTCCTTTGCTGAAGAAGGCCACAGTAGCTCACGTTTATGACGGGTCGAGCCCGCCGTCTGCTTCCGATGGAGCAGGTAAACCCGATGTTTTCGGAGGTACCCTGACAATTAAAAATATTCCCGTTTCGGTATTGTTTGACACGGGTGCATCGCATAGTTTTATTGCTAGAAACAAAGTGCACAAATTAAATTTAAAACAGCGAAAGCTCAAAGAATCGGTTGAAGTACATAATCCGATAGGAGGATCTCTCATTCTCGTTTCATATTGTAAAGTACCCGCTTCTTTTCTCGATACAAGTTTCCCTTTGATTTAATCATCATGGATTTTCCCGAATTCGATATCACTCTCGAGCTAGATTGGTTAACGAAATACGAAGCCGAAGTGAAGTGTGCGGATAGAATCGTTAAAATTCTAACGAAGCTGGGATATATTACGGTACCATGTCATGGTTCGAATCCAGATAGAAAAGAATTTTGGTCAGCATTAGAACTTATCCCCACTTCCATGGAAAAGATTCCGATTGTTAGAAACTATGCACATGTGTTTGAAGAAGTTGAAAACTTACCTCCGCAAAGAGAAATAGAATTCCGAATCGATCTAATTCCCAATGCCAAACCAGTGGTTCATACAATTCGCCAAATGACTCCGAAGGAAAAAGAAGAATTAGGCGATCAAACTCGTCAACTATTGTGGAAGGGTCTAATCAGACCTAGTTTTTCTAATTGGGGTGCAGCTGTTGTGTTTGTCCCAAAGTCAGACGGTACTCTTCCATTATGCATTGATTACTGAGACCTCAATAAACAGACGCTCAAAAACAAGTATCCATTACCCCGCATCGATGATTTGCTAGACCAATTGAATGGGGCGAAAGTATTTTCCCGAATGGACCTAGCTACAGGTTTTCACCAATTAAGAATAGCAGAAGAGTGTGTTCCTTTGATGGCTTACAGAGGTCCAGACATATTTTATGAATGGTTAGTAATGTCGTTCGTCCTATGCAACGCTCCAGCATACTTTGTCGATCTAATGAATAGAGTGTTCAGGGGAGTTCTGAATAAATTTGTCCTCGTATTCATCGATGATATTTTAATCTACTCCAAATCAAAACCCGAACATGAAAAACACTTAGAACAAGTATTGGAGATTCTAAGAAAGAACGTCTTCAAAGCCAAATTCTCTAAATGTATCTTCTGGCAAGAAGAAGTCAAGTTTCTTGGCCATGTCGTGTCAGAGAAAGGGATTTCTGTTGACCCAAGCAAAACAACAGCAATTCAAGACTGGAAACAACCCACTACTCCCACAGAGGTTAGAAGTTTTATGGGGTTGGCTAGTTATTATCGAAAGTTCGTTAAGGATTTCGAAGATATCCGGTCCGTTAACGAAGCTCACGAAGAAGCATGAGAAATTCAAGTGGACTTCCGACTGTGAAGAAGCTTTCCAGGAATTGAAATCGAAACTGACGACTGCTCCAGTGTTAACCATTATTGATGGCAATCAGGATTTAACGGTTTGGACAGATGCTTCTATTAGAGGTCTTGGTGCAGTGTTAATGCAAAGAGGCCAAGTAGTCGCTTATGCAAGCCGCCAACTGAAACCGCATGAGAAGAATTATGTGACTCATGATCTTGAGTTGCTAGCCATCGTTTTTGCATTGAAAATCTGGAGGCATTATTTATTGGGTGAGAAATTTATATTGTACACAGATTATCAATCATTGAAGTATTTATACACCCAGAAAGATCTGAATTTGAGACAGCAGCGTTGGCTAGAATTTCTTGCAGCGTATGATCTTGATATCCTGTATACGCCGGGGAAGGCTAACGTTGTAGCGGATGCGCTTAGTAGGAAAACCGCAATCATTGCCAATCTTATAATTACGCCAGGATTGATTGATAGAATATCTTTTCTTCAGAAAAGTGACAATTTTGTGAAAGAGATGATAAGAAGGACTCAAATGGGCGAAGGCTCCAGTTTCCAAGTGGATAGTGAGGGTGTTCTGAGGCTGAATAGAAGAATATGTGTTCCCGACATTCCTGAGCTTAAAAGAGAAGTGTTAGACGAATGCCATAAATCCAAATTTTGCATCCATCCTGGTGTGAGTAAAATGTACCACAATATCAAACGCACTTTTTGGTGGAGGGCAATGAAGAGGGATATTTCTTTGTGTGTTAGCAGATGCCCTACTTGTCAATTGGTCAAGAGCGACCAACAGAAGCTAGCTGGATTGTTGCAACCGCTGGAAGTCCCAGGTTGGAAATGGGAACAAATTTCCATGGATTTCATAGATGGTTTGCCACGAACCAGGAAAGGTAATGACAGCATTTGGGTAATCGTAGATCGCTTCATGAAGACTGCCCATTTTATACCTGTCAGATCCAATAGAACCGCTCAAAGTCTAGCACAGATATATTTCAAAGAAATCGTTAAGCTGCATAGAATTCCCATCAGCATAGTCAGTGATAGAGACCCGATATTTACTAGCAAATTCCGGGAGGCCTTCCAGACAGAATTGGGAACGAAACTGAATATGAGCACCGCTTATCACCCTCAAACAGATGGCCAAACTGAGCGGGTGAATAGAATTCTAGAAGATTTATTACGGGCTTGTATAATTGACTTTGTTGGGTCATGGGAAGATCACTTGCATTTGGCAGAATTCTCATATAACAATAGCTATCAAGCAAGTTTGAGGATGTCGCCATTTGAAGCATTATATGGTAGACCGTGCAGATCTCCAGCATGTTGGGTAGAACCTGGCAATAGACTTGTGTTAGGACCCGATATGATTAGAGAAGCATCTGATAAAGTCGACTTCATCAAAAAGCGATTGAGAACCGCCCAAAGCCGACAGAAAAGTTATGCAGATTCTAGAAGGAGAGATTTGACATTTTATGTTGGTGATCATGTTTATTTGAAAGTTTCTCCGATGAGAGGAGTAATCAGATTTGGCAAAACTGGGAAGTTGGCACCGAGATTTATTGGTCCCTTTCCTATACTCGAACGAATCGAAACTCTTGCTTATAGGTTTCAATTACCAGTTTGGTTGCCTGGAGTGCACGACGTGTTTCACGTATCTCAACTTAGAAGACATGTGCATGATCCAGATCTTGTTGTAGAAGAAGCAGCGCAACAGGATATAGACATAACTCCAGAATTAGCACTCAGAAGAGAGCCATTAAAGATTGTTGGCAAAGAAACTAGAGAACTAAGAAGCAAAAAGGTTCATTTAGTTAAAGTGCAGTGGAGCATTGATCCTAAAGACTGTACTTGGGAGACTGAGGAAAGCATTAAGCAAGCTTACCCCAAATGCAGAGTGGATATCTCTGACTAACTCCGGTGCAAGGTACCTTTACAATACTTTGCATTTACATTTTGTTTCCTACTTTATTGTTGTTTCCTTTTCGAGGACGAAAAGTTTTAAGTGGGGGAGATTGTAATAATCCGGAAAATACGAGCCAATTTAAAATTTTTAAATTGGTGATTTCAAAGGAATTTGAACAATTGAAATAGAATATTTCAATAAAATAGTGAATTACAAATAGTGAGTCAGTTTAAAAATTTGAATTCAAACATTGACTGAGTGTGCAGGGTGGAAAATATAACGGATTTTAGCGAAACCAAAAATATTTAAATCTGCTAGTCAATACTTTTCTAACGAATCTGAAAAATCGAAGTTTCATAACGGGAATCAAAAGTTATGGCCGAATGAATTTTCAGAAAGGTCGCTATATAGAATATATAGCCCTGGAAAATTGATATTTTGCAAACGACCTCGGAATTCGACGAAACCACTTTTGTTGGGTCCGGGATGTCAAACTATTGCTAGGTTTCAAATTTCATTATTTTTGAATCTAGTATGTGAGCGTGGCAAAAGAAAATGCGTTTGGTCAATTTCTGTTAAATTGGATCGACTAGAAAATGGCCATTTTTCAAACGATCTCCGAATTCGACGAAACTAGTTTTGTTGGGACCGTAGCGTCAAAACATAGCTAGATTTATTTTTCTGGAATTTTTCGAATCAGTTTGTGGCCCTGGCAAATTGAAATGTACGTTCAAAGTTAAAATTAAATGTTTTATACTTTAATTTGAAAAATAACTAACTGTAACAGTCGAATTGGCCAAGTAACATATCCCATTGTGTCCGGGATGGGGGTATTTAGCTAGGGGCGACAATCGTTGGGTTTGAATTGGTGTCCGTGTGGAGAAACACTATTTAAAAATTTATTGAAATTATGGGCCAATCAGAAATTTCCATTCATTATTTTAAAAATAAAAAAAAAGTCAGAAACCCTCGTTTCTCTCTCCCGATCGACAACTCAAATCGTCCGCCGGTTCTCCCCCAAATCGCCGCCGCCACAGGCGATTTCCGCCTGCGCCACCCCTACCTCGACGCGCCTCCTCCTCCTCTTCAAATACGACCCTACCCCGACCCCTATCGCCTCCTCCTTCGCCAGAACCATCGAACCAAAGTCGAGCGCTTCCCACCGCCGCCCTGATCGACACCGACCACCGAGCCACCCCAAACCGCCACCGACAGGACCGCCTCTCCCTCCTCTTCCACGTCAGCACCCCCGATCGTCCCCACGTGCCACGGATTTCGCGAAAACCTCAAACCTAGTTTCGAACCAAATAGAAAGATGAGTCCTTTTTTATGTCTGCACTTTGAAAAATCATATCTTTTTGGTATGTTGACGAAATTCGATGAAACAGGAAACAACGGGACCGCAAGGAAGCTCTCTACCACATAGAAGAAGCCGCGGATTTTTCTGAGTCATCTACGATTTTTAGCACTCCGAAAACCAAAGTGAGAAATCTAAATTAATAGAATTTGAATGGAAAATGTCGTGTATAAATTATATTAGCGAAATATAAATTACACACGTGTTGTATACCTCATGTACATGCGTGGTGTAAGCTATATAAGCGAAATATGAATTATACATGCATAGAATAATCGATATATGTGTTGAAATGCAAGTGAAATATAGCAATAATATATATTTATATATATATATATATATATACTCCCCTCGTCCACAAACCATGGACGATATTTATTGTTGTGAATTGGTGTGAAATATTGGATGAAAAATACGAATGGTTGAATAATTGTTTGTGGTTGATATTGTTTGGTTGTAGTTGAAAAATACCCATTGGTGATTGAAATGAATTGGAGATATTTGTGGAAATAAAAATAAACATGCCGCCTGCATGCGAATTAGATGCATGAATCCCCATTGTCAAAAACCACAAGGTTTTAAGGTAGAGCGAGGAGCCGTACTAGGGACGGTGCCGGTTTCAACTACCCTGCTGTTATGCTGCCGAAATTTTGAATAATCTTTATGTGTTAGAATAATTTTCATATGTTGAAATTATCTTCATGCGTTGAAATTATAGCCATATGTTGAAACTATATCCATGTGTGGAAATGTTCATGTGTTGAAAAGTGATGTGTGAAAATTGAATTCATGTGTGAATGAATGAAGTGTTTAAGCAATAAAACTCACATTTTTATAATATATATGAAGTATGAAAAATATTCGCCTTATATATAAATAGTTTCAACAATAAAAATTCTGTCTTTCTAATATGAACAACATAAATAAAATATCCATATGTGGAAATGCTCATGTGTTGAGAAGTGTGTGTAGTGGAAAAGTTCATGTGTTGAATCAAAAGATCGAACAATAAAAATTACATTTTTATTGAAACTATGAAGTGTTGAAAACATCCATTTGTCGAATAAATATTTTAAATGATAAAAATATCATTTTTATCATATATGTGATATGCTAAAGATATGCGGACGTTGAAATAAATATTGGTGAAGAAATATTATTTTTAACATGCATAGGAACTAAATAAAATAGTCATGTGTTGAAATCTATTTTAGTTCGCCGAAATTATCATCTTTGAAATGTGAAGTGTTAAAAATAGCCACTTGTTCAAATAAAATATGCATGAGTTGAAATATACATTAATTAGCTAATGATATGATTTTAGCCTATGCATGCAACATTAGAATGAATGGTGTTTTTTTAACCAAAGGAAATCAAATATGAAGTTGAATGGGAAATGATAAGTGATATAAATTGTATATATGTACATGCATATTTATTGAACAGGTTATAGCAAAGGGGCTAGAGAAGAGGAATAAAAATTTGTGCCCGACAAATAGGTACACATTTACTGTTTTGTTTGGGTGATGATTTTATGAGCCTGTTGGCTAGCCGCTTGGCATTTTCTTTTTCTTTTTGACATGAGACGCCCGAGTGGCTATTTGGGAATTTTCCCATCCCCTCCCGTACAAAGGAGGTTATGGCGAAATTTTCCAAAATTTAAAGGCGTTAGTGAAATAATTGAAGTGATAATGATATAGGAATTTTTAATGAACTATGTTTATGTAAATATATAAATATAAATAAAATTAAAACGAAACTTAGCCATGTAGTTCGTGTTTTGAAACCGTGATTTCAAACGACTAGTGCGGGAAATCCGACCATTGGATTTTCCCGAAACCGCAACCGTTGGGTTCGCCTTGGAAATATCTTTCCAGCGGCACCAACTTTGTGAAGATCCGATGGTTGGATTGTCTGGAATGTTTAATTCAAATCTGAAGAAAAACAGCGCCAGAAACGATATATTTATATATATATAAATATAATTAAATTAAATCGAATAACGACGCTGCAATTCGTAAATTGAAATCGTAACTTCAAATGGCTAGTGTGGGAGATCCGACCGTCGGATTTTCCCAAAACTGAAACCGATGGATTCGTTTTGAAATGACCTTCCTAATGATATAAAATTTGTGAAGATCCAACGGTTAGATTTTCAGATATGTGTAAAACAAAATTAGTGAAAAACAGCGCCAGTGCATCAACACGACCTGAAACGTCGTTTAATTAAATTTGGTCGTTTTAAATTAAATAATTATAAAATACTATAGACGATATAGAGTGGAAATAAACTAATTTCGTTGTGTTTGCTTGATATGTGATGGTTGAATGTATTTAACATGAGAATTATAACCAAAGAACTGAAATGTGAATGTTGAATAATCCAACCATGTGATAAATTGATTTGAAAATCTAAATATACGTGGATTATTTGAAAAGGCCGAGTTCATCTCATTTCAAATAATCAATCGACGTTGAAAAGTCGAAGAGTCGAAGACGGTTGAAGACCGACGATCTTCACATTGGATGGATGGGCGCTACTGATGCTCGTGATTGGAGTAGCTACCATGAAGGAACTGAAGTAGTAGCCGTCCAAACATACTGTTGATTGTACGGATATGTGAGGAATTGGTGCCTCCGGTTTCGTTCAGACCCAGAACGGACATGTAAATGGACTGTGTGTCTGACATTGGATTTTGTTCTGTGTTGATTGATCTCTGTTAAATACATATCTGTTTGGCGGCGGAGAATTTATTCTCTTGCTTAATGCCCTTCTCTGAGACATACGAGCTCAGAGGTTATGTATTGATAGAAATCAGTCGCATGGAGTGGATTGCCTGTGTGGCTCGCCTAAGTGGCATATGATCAAGGCTTCTGTTGCAAAGCAAAGTCTTGAGGTTGATGATCAAAGCATGGTCTGTGTGACGTAGCTTTGTGTATAACGTGAATTCGCGAGCCTCACACCTCGGTATGAGTCAAAAACGGGAGACGGACCGCTGGGAGAGCACTACGTTTCTTTCTAGCTATGGTGGTGTCAGTGACCTACCAGCCCTGACATTATATATACTTTTCACCTGTGTGGTTGTTGGAATGCGAGGCGCCTCGATTATAGGTCTGTAAGGACCGGGAAACGTGTGTTCAGGAATTGGCAATCCTCAAAAGTAAGAGAGGACCGGCCCAGCCGATTCCAAGGATCATAGTGGGGTCCTGGGACATTTGCTAGAGTGTCTCGAATGGAGAGGAGCTTGCCCCTTGCCTCGACTCATGAAGGAATCCAATTTCCAATACGAAATATGCGGACGTGATTGTATTATGGCGACATAGTGGAATGGGTCATTTATGCCGCCTATGATTGATATTTATGATTGAAATCGCTTTTGAAATATATACGCACTAGTAATAATATCAAACAATTTTTTTTAATTCGTATGAAGCATTTTTGGCCATTATAAGGTAAAAACTCTATCCTCCGGCTTGCGTTGCATTGTGTGATGGGACCTAAGTCTTATAATGGCTTCATTTTATAAAAAGCATTGCGATGATTTAATCATTTACTTTATTTCATGCACTAGCACTCATTGGAGTAAACCCGTTCCGTGAAAGTGGCGTGGTCCTTTGATTTGCCTTATTATTGTTGTTAATAAGTTAAGTAGATTTCTCATACCAGTCCCATGACTGACTCGTAGTTTGTTTCACCTTGCAAACTCGGGTGCCCTCATTTTCACACGGGCAGCCTAGTTACAGGTTTCTGACGCACTTTTGGCTCATGGCGAGGCTTGACTACACTGTGCTGACTTGGATTTTCTCCGCCATTATTGTATTTATATTATGATTCCGCCATTGGCGATGTAGACTGATATTTATTTGTGTACTCTTTATGTATGATTCTGCCTCAGGCGATGGTGACTGACTATGTATCATTATGCACTATGTTGTATCCTGTACTGTGCTTCTCTGATGTGATGATATCTATATGATTTCGCTGTCATATGTGTGTAAATTATTCTATTTTCTGTTTATGCTATTATCTGTGATCTGCTAATGATGATTAATGTGTTATATTCCAATGATTATCCTTAACACTGTGTCACGGGGTTTTGGGATCGTCACAAAAACTGATCGTAACAGTCGAATTGGCTTACGAAACATATCCTATTGCGTTCGTAATGGGGGTATTTAGCTCAGGTCGTACCATTTGATACAGATCTCTGGTTTTACAGAGCTCGAGAACAAGACATAGTAGAACCGAACGTAAGAATTCATCAGAGATTGGGTTTGTAATATCCAATAAGAACGACTCGGTAGATATGGGATCAGTAGTATACTAGAATGAGTCGAAAGAGTGTTATTTTCAAAATAAAAGTGAAAACAAATATTGTTTGAAAATTTAAATCTTATAATACGTATTTGATTATTTACTTTATATTGAATTTGGACAATCTAATATATATAGATTTTTCATATACACCTTGCAAACGTATATTCGAAGTTTTAATATACGGGATAGATATAGAATCACACTCTAGTCGCTCGGAGATGATTCTGATGATTGATGCATCATCATCAGAGTTTATGTTCGAGTTTCGAAAGTAGGATATCTATATATTTCCAATTGACTGTTGTGATAACCAAAACTAGATAGGATTTATTTTTTGTGATTTGACACACAAATTGGATTTTTGGTATATATATGAAGTTACGTGTTTGAAACGTTAATCAACTAATTGATAGTTGGTTGTGTTGTTTGATTATTGGTTTAGCTAATTAAAATTTTGAACCATTAAGCCAAATTGAATCAAATATTGTACTGAGTTGGAAATTGTTTCGAAATGCATACATGTGTATATATACATTATTGAACAGGTTATGGATAAACTAATAAGAGGAGAAATGAAATTATATGCCCGACAAATAGGTATGTGTTTACAAAAATTTTTCTTTTAAAGGTTTATGAGCCTAAGGCTGGCCGCTTAGCAATTTTTCTTTTTCTTTTAAAGGTTTATCAACTAAGGCTGGCCGCTTGGCAATTTTTCTTTTTCTTTTAAACGTTTATGAGCCTAAGGCTGGCCGCTTGGCAAATTTTCTTTTTCTTTTAAAGGTTTATGAGCCTAAGGTTGGCCACTTGGCAATTTTTCTTTTTATTTAAAGGTTTATGAGCCTAAGGCTGGCCGCTTGGCATTCTCCTTTTCTTTTGGATTGATGAGGGCCTTGCGAGGCGAGTTGCGGTTTTAAACGTCTCCCCGTACAAAGGAGGTTATTGCGAAATTTTTCAAAAATTTAGGGTGTTAGCCAAATTTTTGAAGAATTTGAAAATTCTTAGAAACTAAATCGGAGAATGAAAGCCAAACTGAAAGCTGAGTTGATTAGTAAAAAAACTTTCAGCTCTGTTCCCTTTCGAGGACGAAAAGATTTTGAGTGGGGGAGGTTATAACAACCCAGAAAATCAGAACCAATTTAAAATTTTAATTTTGGCAATTTTAATGAATTTTGAGTATTTAAAATGATTTATTTTAAATAATAATGACTAGAAATTTATTTTGAATAAAATTAGAATGTATATATTTATTTAATTCGAAGTTAGAATATAAATATTTATTTTAATTATAAAAGGAATTGGAAATGGCACGGTAGTTTGAAAATTCGATTTCAAATTTCAAATGAATGTACAATATTCAAAATAAACCAGATTTGGGCGAAATCAAAAATATTCGAATCTATTTGAAAATATCTTTCCAATGGGTCTAAAAAATTGAAATTTCATAGCGGGAATAAAAAGTTATTCCCAGTTGAAAATTAAAAATAGTCGCTATGGAAATATAGCCCTTAAAAGTGGAGATTTTACAAATATCCTCCATTTTCGACGAAACCACTTTTGTTGGATCCAGAATATCAAATTATTGCTATATTCCAATTTTCATAATTTTTGGAACTAATATGTGAGCTTGGCAAAAGAAAACGTGTTTTGTCAATTTTAGTCAATTTGGATCGACCAGAAAATGACCATTTTTCGAACGGTCTCCAAATTCGACGAAATTAGTTTTGTTAGGACCGTATCGTCAAAACATAGACAGATTTATTTTTCTAGAATTTTTGGAGTTAGTATGTAGCCCCAGTAAATTAGAATGTACGTTCAAATTAAATATAATGAATTATATTTTAATTTTTAGAAAACTGACCGTAACAGTCGAATTGACTTACGAAACATATCCCATTGCGTTCGGAATGGGGGTATTTTGGCCAGGTCGTCTCATGTAAGATTCTGAATAGCACTCTAGGTTCAAATTCTGTTTTTCAAATTTCAAATTCTCTTTTTCAAATTTCAAATTCTAAATTATTTTACTTATGATTTCAAACATATGAGTTTAAAGTTTTAACTATATTATATATGTTTATACAAGTTTATATAGTTTTATAGTTTCAAACCTTGTAACTTTTTAAGTACGTATATGATTTCATATGATTTTGCACTTTAGAATATTTATTTATATTATCAAGTTTTCATTAAAGAATTTCAAACTTATGATATCAAATGTATTTTCTAATATATAAGTATTCATATTTTTATAGTTTTATTAACTAAGTTTATATTTGATTCTTCATATAACATTTTGTTTATATATAGTTTATAAATTCCTCTTTACAAATTCCTATATATATGTTTATAATTATATTATATATAGTTTTCATATCACACAAATATTAAGTATTTAATCATATGTTTAATAATATTTTCTTATGTTTTTGTACTTGAAAAATAATGTTTAAGCAACTAGTTTTATTTAAGGAGTTTCTATAATTTAAACATTGATTTAAATACTTTAAAAATGTTTTAAAAATCATAAAATTAATGGATAGGTGGACATACATTTATGGCTATGTCGACATATAACTGTCAGAAATTTAAATTTGAAAGGAAGTGTCTTTTCACCATTTGTAATGCTCCAGAAACGTTGCAACCTTTCACACACTATAAAAAGGGCTTGATTTCGAATTTTCAAGCACTCCTTCTTCTCCACTTTCACTCTCTTTCATTACACCATTATTTCTTATCATTTTTATGATTCCTACACCTATACTCCGCCAAATTCTATTCTGTTTTCACTAATCTTCTTCTCTCTACACTCTCCACTCATTACTCTCTAAATCAAGTGTTATTGAAGAGTTATAGGTCTATTGTTATTGTTTGGAAGTATTTGGGAATCGGTGTTTTCCTTATAGCCGTGAAATCAAGGAATGGAATCGGTGTTTTCCTTGTTGCCGTGAAATCAAGGAACGGGAGAGGTGTTAATCTTGTAGCCATGAAATCAAGGGGTGTAATTGGATATTGATATAGTAATAAAACTCTGCTCAATCCAGCGTTGTGTGGGACTGGACGTAGGAGCACTCCGAAGCAGTATAAAATCCGGTGTGTTCTTTCCTTTTCTGCATTTTTATTTCTGTTTATTTTGCATCTGTGTTTGATTCTATATCTGTGATTGTTTCTGTAGTGTTTGATTCATGTAGTTTATCACATAAGTTTTAGATTTAGTTTAAATTCTCAAAAACACTATTCACCCCCCTCTAGTGTTTATTTTGCCTTAACGTTCATTTTCGCAATCCCTAACATGTTTTACTAAAGAAAAGTTAATATAATTAAAGGTAGGAATTTAAGTAAGACATTAAAATGTAAGATTGCATAAAAAGAAGGATAAAATTATAAGATTACATAATTTCATATATGGAATATACGTAATAAGGTGATAATAACATTCCAGTTTTACCAAAGAGAAATCAACACAATTAAAGGTAGGAAATTTGCTATGAGTATTTGATTGTCTTTATGGAAAGAATTAATGATATTAAATGATTAGTACATTGCAGAGATCTGTATATACAAATATTTGTATACACATGTCAATATAATTACAAAGATTTGTATATACAGAAACAAACATCCAGATACATTGCAGAAGCAATATTTATCACTATGCCATATATGGCCTACTGCAATGAAAATCCAAGATGTTGCCAGCTATAATGCTGCCATAGCTATGCTTATTTTTGTCTATTGCAGCGCACACTTTAATGTTTTAGCATAGATATCAACAAGATGTTGCAGTAGCTCTAAATATATTTTAATTAAAAAAATTTACACTTCATTGATCCACACCATTAGTTAAAACAAGATCTCAGCCATCCATCCACTATCTACTGCGCTTCTTCTATTTCCCGCTAACATTTTCACGCACGCGCTTCCTTTTTAGTTTGTTTATTCCCCCAAATTTCTCTATTTCTCTAGAGAAAATAATGGTGGCGGCTTGATTAGGGTTTTGCAATTTCCTTTATTCTTGAAATTTCACACTTCCGCTCCTTCTCTAAGTCACTTAGATCTTGTAACATTTCATTATTTGTTTTTCCCTCATTGCTCAAATTTGGGGAGTTTTATTCTAATTTTTTTGTACCAATTTCTCTTTCTAGGTTTTTTAACATCGCCAAATTAGAGACTATTCGATGGAGAATGTTAATTATGCAGTGCCTACAATTGCAAGAGATATTGGGAAGAAGAAAAGGGTAAGATTCTGATTTATTCATGCGGTAGATCTTGACTCTCATAACGGGATTCTTTCTATTGGTATATCGGATACGTCACCGATTTTGTTCGACTACAAACGGGTAAGAAATCTATTTATGGTCTCAACGTATAAGATTTTGGGGTGAAAATTTTGATTGCTTGGCTTAGAAATTAAATTGTCAGTCATTTTGTTCTGTAAATTTAGGTCATTGGTGATTAAAGATTGTAGCTTACATGGTTTTGACTGAAAATGTATATCATGGTCTTCAGCGTCTAGCAATGGCACTTTTTTCTAATAGATTTCTGAGAAGAGAGCAGTAAAACTAGAAAGATATGCAGAGAATATTCAGGCTTATGATTTTCATAGTTTAATTGTAATTCTACTTACTTTCATTACATGCTTGATGCAAATGACACCACCCCATCCCCCAAATACAAAGCTGGATTAGAAGAAGCTAAAGAGAAGCTAAAAAGATTAGGTGCTGATATGGTGTTTACTGAAAGCCAGCTTAATATGAAAAATGAA
Source organism: Allium sativum (assembly GCA_030737875.1). Taxonomy (NCBI): domain Eukaryota; kingdom Viridiplantae; phylum Streptophyta; class Magnoliopsida; order Asparagales; family Amaryllidaceae; genus Allium; species Allium sativum. The sequence continues at coordinate 385,995,365 of CM060924.1, forward strand.
AGAGTCTTTTGGGCGATGGCTATCATAGGTAAAGTTTAATATGTTTATCAGTTTTTCCCATTGCATTCATAAATAGCTTCATGTTGTCCACTCTAATTTTAATACCGTTTCACCTAAATTAATAGTCAATGATTGAACTTATTCACACTTTCAGGTATTTCATTAGTTCTAGTACATCGGTGAACACAATCATATGATGAAATTAACTTCTAATAACCTATCCTTGTTTTTTGTTTGTTAGGATTAGTCCATAGATATGTTTTTGGGATCAAAACAAACAAAATTCCCCTTAATTAAGCTTAGATCATCTTTTTCGTTTGTTAGGATTAGTCCAGAGATATGTCATTTTGGTTTGCTCTGGATATTGGAAAAAATGGAGCACTTACGAAGTATCCCCAACATATTAAGTAACGTTAGCATCATAAGTTAGGTAGAAGTGAAATTTAAGTCTATGTTAGATATTTTAGTAAACTAGATATGCAAAAAATTTGTTGTCAGATGTTATTAAACTTGTGAACTACATCTAGTACTTTGGCTGGCAAAAGCAGAGAAAACTACAAGGGCTATAAAATGCCAGAAAGTAATTTTTCTATAGAATTAAATTATTTACATATGATTCTCTTGTTAAAATTAACGAGTCCTATATAAATTCACAAATATAAAAAACAAGTAACTTTTTGATGTGCAAGTAAAGGTTGAATGTGTCGAAGTTTGGCTTGTAAACATTAAGATATCCATTGTACATGCTCTTAGCTCTATCCTTGTTTTGTGGCTTCCTATTGTGTTACTAAGTTTAGTACTGCTTATAAGAGGCTACAACTGTTTAATAAGGATGTAATTTTATAGCATTTATGTGACGACCGCCCACAGCTCCTGCACTTAACTAGGGAATAATGTACCGAACGACGTGCTAGGTAGCTGTGGACAATCATCGTGGGAATGATAACATAAGTGAAACCTCTCATATAACTCACAACGCAAGGGTAAACTATAATAAAACATATACAACAGGTAATAGCAGTGAAGCACAATTGCACAGAAACTTAAAACTTCCCTAATATCCAGCAGAATATCCATACATCCTTGAATCACAATATAAGTGTCTGTACAAATTTGCCTCACTACAACCCTCAAAGCAACAACAAACAGAGGAAATAGAAATACTACAAAGTAATAAGAAACTGGTATGTAAACCTCCAGCTCGTCATCGATCTGCAGCATCGCCCACCAAGACCTACTACCTGTTACCTGCTACTCGTTCTGCAACTGGATGAACAATCCAAAGTAATAAAAGGGAAACATAAAACCTTTAGTCAGACAATAGACCTAGTGAGAGATAAAACAACTATTTAACATCATCAATAAAATATATGAGAATAGGCAGATTAATCAACTAATCTATCAACATCAACAGAGAAGAACCCACATCCGTCTTCCCCACATCCGAAAGTGATAGCCTTTACATACAATCATTTAGAAATAACCATATATTCATAACAACCAATTGTCAAGCATAGACCATTCTAATCGACCTTGACATATCCCAAGCACAAGCCCTAGAGGCCTAAACCAATATCAGACAAGCACTCAAGAGATATCTCTTTCGACGTCGAATAATCTATAGAAGACGATATAGGAAAAACAACCATCATCCATGACTCTGGCTATCACTGCCAATCCTACTTTGAAACCATCGTTAATCGTATGACCGGCTCAACATCTTGTCGTCCATCAAGGGCTAATGGTAAACCCCGATTCTAGCAAAACTCCATATGCCATCGTGAGTCATATCTATAGGCCCATCATGACTGCCCAAGGTATCTCTAGGCCTATCATGACTCCCCCATTGTGCCCCTGCTTTGAGTCCGCTAGAACCTACGACAACGATAATCTCTCGGCCTTCATTATCTTTAGTTGTCATTACCAGCGACTATCCATAAGCTCAAATCACCTTGAGCAACCATTATCCACGAACTCAAAACACACTTGAGTTGTCTGCATATTCGTTGCATTGCGTCGATCAACGAACATCACATCACTATTCGAACGTTCCGCCTTGAATTCACTTCGAAATCACATTCATTGCTGGACTAAACAACATCAATATTTAGCTCATCAGAACTCAAGTCGTCTCCCTTAGGTCGTCCAATGACCCATAGCCTACGACCTGACACAGTTCATCATCACTTGATCCATCACACCAGGTTGTCCCATGAGCTACTGGTCCACGACCCATCCATTTTCGAAACCTCCACGTCCTGATTCCCTTAAAGTTTTAACGACCTGGTTACCATGACCAAACCATGACCGACCCAAAGCCCCCATCCTACTTTGCTTTACCAACATCTCTCCAATGGTCTAGGCTTCCAATAACCTGGAATCGCCGCCCCATTTGATGCTCCTTAAGACGAACGATCCATGACCTGGGAGCTTCCACGACCCATCACCTCTCACGATCTGAGCTTCAAAAGAAGATCCATCCTCATTTCTTGGAGGACAAGCCATGCGACCAGTACTTGGAAAAATAACCTGACTCCAGGTCTAACCAAAACAGTTCTTATCTTGATCAAATCATCGCCAAACGACAACATCGGTTCAAACAATTCATCCAATTCAACAATCAACATGTTATGAAATCATCAACAACATCAAAATGACAATTTTCATCAACAATCATATTAAAATTCATCAAACCATGATAAATCAATGCATAAACTAAAACGATGGACCTAACTTGCATAAACATATGAATTTACATGGAAATTCTTGGTTTTAAGTTACTAGATTAGATCCTATGGTGATTCATATGAAAATGTACTTACCATGATGTAGATCTTGGTGAAAACAACATAACACGATGAAAATATGATCATACACCCATATACTTTATTGAATCCGCGTGAGAGATGCATATCACTCACCAAATCTTCCAACAAGCTTAAAAACAATGATTCACGAATCCAAACAGCAAAGATCAACCTTCAAACCTCTTGATTTGATGAAATCTCTCTTCGCTTGATGTAGATCTAGCTTCAAACGATGTAGATCTTCGATTCTCTTTCTTAGATCTAGATTTTAATAGTGGAAAGGTGTATCTGATTGAGCAAGGAGAATCACGAGCTCAACCAAATGAGAGAATGAAGAAAGTAAACTATTATCTATGCCTTAAACCCCTTATTTAAATCCTCCCACCAGCCAACTAATGGGCCTCTTCAAATCAGCCCATCAATGGCCCATAAACCTGAATAGAAATTGTTAAACACTAAAACAGCGATTCCTTCCAAATCGCTGAACCAGATCTTTAGTGTGACCACTCTATGGAAATAACAAAACCATTTACTTTCCAACGAAATTGATCTCAACACTTGATACGATCCCAGTCAAAAATTATTGCCCTATACGAGACTAACAGGGGCAAAATGATCACAAATAAAATTGGTAAAAATTATGGACATGTCTCACGTTCCCATAACCAACAAATCAAAATATGAGAATGATCCAACCCTCAGGGAATTAAATAAAAATATTTTACGATCCTCGATACGTAAAAAGTGGGTTATTACATTCTCCCTCCACCCCCTCCTAGGAATTTCACCCTCGAAATTTCGACAACTATAAGTAACCAAAACAATTCTGCATGCCTATCATCTATAAGAAGCTAATTTTATCACCCAAACTAGTAGCCATCAAGCTATGCATCCTGTAACGGCTGAAAATTTTCGACTCCTAGAGGGTCGAAAATCCCGAGACGTTAGTGAAAGAAAGTAGAGGGTGAGGAAGAAAAGATAGAACTAATAGAATAGAAGAAGAAGAAGAACTTACATCATCAGAGTAAACACGAATCTCACAGCGGAACGAATAAAATATAACATAACTTTGAAATACAAATCAGTACTCGTATATACATACCATTTCAAAGTACAACACTTAACAACACAGCGGAATAATAATAGCTATAATCCTGAAGTCTTCTGCTCCAAGCTCTCCAAGTGTATCTGTAAAATCCCGACTACTTGACTGCCCATACAAATTTAGGCACCCAAGAGTTTAGGGAAAACAAACAAAATAAACTCCGGGTCAGTCATGGGACTGGTGTGAATAAAACTCCAACACTTGGTTAAATAAAGGATATCTTTCTGATATTATAATAATGTCTAAATACAAATAGATATCAATCTAGCAGAACGCTTGCATCTCACGTTCCACATACATAGTATACAAATAAAACCGTGAGCACTTATTGAAGATTGGATTCCAACAGACAAGGTATGGGAGCACCTTCCGATCAGTGTACTCTAGAGGAGATACACTAGGGTTCAACAAGAACGTCTTGCAACCCGGCCACACATGACCGTCCACTCATTTAGCTTGAGTGTAACGAATATATTATCACCGATGGTTGGGATCAGCAACCATCCTTCCCGATAAGGGACAGCATTGAAATAGATTATAAAGAAGTACAATTGAATATTCTCTAGATGGTGATAATACACCCTGCTTGGGTATGGCCCAACTAGCCATGCTGCCTAGCCCAACTTCTGTTATTTCCCGGTGGTGAGGTTTGAGGTCACGTTTATCACTTTGACAGATTTTTGCTTCAATTACTTTGAATGCCACATCGTCATACCCGCCAAATCGTTATCGATTTCTCAAGGCATCACGGGTATAAAAGCTAAGAGAAACGAATTTCTCCGCCACCAACGTAATACGTTTAAAGAGATCAACATATATGATTCGTTAAGAATACTTTGTCAGACACTCGACCATATACGTTGTTCTGGGACTGAATAAACCGAAGGCACTATTCAGTGTATCCATCCTACCTAGGCTTTTCACAATAGCCCTTGCACTTCACTCCGTCTTCAATTATCTTCAGCGTACTTGATTCGCAACGCTTATGCTAATACGGAGTGGTTCTTCGGATAATAATCCAACCGGTCTCTCCATATTTACAACGTAAATATGGTCAAAACTTTGATAGTCTGTGATTCAACTATCAAATGAAAACATGTCGGTGTACAAACAACGATCTTATTTCCAAATGGGAATTCGATTGATCAATCATCATATGTTTATATTTCCTTATTTCATATATTTAGAAAACATATGTTATTAATCATTGGAAAACATTTCCATAGCTTATTTTCACATCACTATTATTTCGCAACTATCAGTCCCTAACTGTCACTAGTATGAGAACAATTCTCTAAGTATCAATCTGGAAGGTCGAAACAAACATCAGATCGTCACTTAGAAAACCGTTCAACTTACCCTCTCCAGTCAGTTTCTGAATTTGCTTAACTCTATTTCTTAAATTCTTATCATGAAAACATTTCATTTTCTATTTTTAGAAAACATATCTGACTATATTTGGAAAACGTTTCCAAAACTCATTTACGGATTTCCAATGAACGTTGTATAAAACATCGTTTCGCTTAATCCATTTATCGCTTATTCCTTAACTTTATTCCTAATCAACCTTTTAGATCGAACCACAACTATTCCTTTGTCAATTCTGAAGTTAATCAAGTTGGGGTATAATTACCTCTCAGACCTTAATTGAACAACGTCCTTTACTGTGAAATAGATGAAGCCCATCACTCACTTTTTACAATCATCTGTTTACGCAAATTCTTGGATTCAGGTTACGAATCCACTTCTTATATGACAACGTTTGATTACAACTATAACGTTATAATTCCTACCCCTAAAATATCTAACCTAAATTATAAATTTATTTCCTAACTCGAATAATTTAACAGACACCTAATTTCTAAATCAATAACTAAATCTTGATTTAAACCCTGGAAAGTAAATAGTACTTTCCTGAATTCGCTATAATCGAATTCGACGTATAACTCTCTTTCGAGTAATCTCTATTCGATTAACTCTCTCTTTTTAATAACTTATATTCGACAAACTCTATTTCGATTAACTCCTATCGAATAACTAATATTCGAATAACTCTTCTTGGTTGGCTCTATTTCATTAACTCTTATCGAATAACAAATATTCGATTTTCTTAAATGTGTCAATTCTTATCGAATAATAACATCCGATTTAAATTAAATGGATTTACTCTTATCGAATAACTTATTCGATTAACTCAACTTGATTTTCTTAACTCGATTATCTCAACTCGATTTCTTAACTCGATTACTTAACTCGATAAATCTTAACTCGATTACTTAACTCGATAACTTAACTTAACCCAAATCGGTTAACTCAACTCTAATCGATTAACTAAATTTGATTTACTCCTTCGAATAACTAATTCGAATAACTTAATTGATTAACTCCTTCGAATAACTAATTCGAATAACTTACCTTCGAATAACCAATATTCGATTTACTCTAACTCGATTAACTTAATTCTAATCGATTTACTCCATTTCGATTCAACTTAATTCAAATCGATTAACTTAACTCAAATTGATTAACTCCTTTCGAATAACTAAATTCGATTTAACTCTTCTCGAATAACTACATTCGATTAACTCAAATTGAATAACTAATATTCAATTAACTCTTCGACTAACTCCTTTGGATTAACTAACTTCGAATAACTCCTTTGGATTAGCTAACTTCGAATAACTCCTTTGGATTAACTAACTTCGAATAACTCCTTTGGATTAACTAACTTCGAATAACTCCTTTGGATTAGCTAACTTCGAATAACTCCTTTGGATTAACTAACTTCGAATAACCAATATTCGATAACTACTCTTCGAATAAATAATATTCGGTAACTCTTCTCAAATGAATAACATTTGATTTCTCCACTCGAATAAACTATATTCGATTACTCTTCCCTCGAATACACTATATTCGATAACTCTACTTCGAATAAGTGATATTCGGCAACTCTACTCGATTAACTCCACTTGGATAACTCTAACTGGTCAACTCTAACTGGTCAACTCTAACTGGTAAACTTTAACTGGTTAACTCAAATGGTTTAACCTAACTGGTTAACTCAAATGGTTTAACTCTATTCAAATATCTAATTCGAATAACTCATTTCGAGTAACTAAATTTGATTAACTCCCTTTTATAACGTTTATTCATTTCAAAAGATTTCCTTTTTACCACGTTTATCCATTTATAAAGATTTACTTTTTACAACGTTTATCCATTTATAAAGATTTACTTTTAGTAATGGTTCTTCACTTTATAAATGTCCTTTTAATAACGTTTCTACTTCTCTATATAAGTCCAGACTTATATATATTCCATTTATCAACGATAAATAATTTATTTAATTTATAAAACATTATTTATAAATTAATCTACTTCAATTTATCTGTTTAAAACAGATTTCCTATTTAATATCTCATTTAAATCCATATCGTGTTATACCGTGTGCGAAGCACGTGTTTAAATCTATCCTTGTATAATTCTATTTATTTTCCAAATAAGTGTTCCTTTATTTATTCCCTACATAAATATTACTTTATTCCATTTATTTAAAATCTAAATAAATGTTCCTTTATTTATTTCCTAAAATAAATATTCCTTTATATTCTAATTCATTTATTTTCTAGATAAATGTTTCTATTTTATTTCATTTATTTTCTAAATAAATGTTTCCTTTTTCATTTATTTATTTTCAAATTAAATAAATGTTTTCCTTTTATAAAATCCTATCGATTTTATAAATAAGATTCATTTTCAATATAAACATTGAAAATCCCCTTATCAACATTTCGGTATGTTATGGTATTCAATCATATCAAATCACGATGTTCAATATCGTCCGAGCACATATAATCGCCCACAGATTTTATATCACATCATATAACAATATATGGAAAACAATAAAATAACTGTTGAGGAATCCAGTCGGATTCCTCCAACCTGTTTCCCTGCATCACAGATGTTAGATAATATAGATAACATCACTTTCAGTTCCATATGATATATTCTGTTAAACAGAATCAATATAGAAATTTAACTAACTGACTAGCAGTTCAATCAAACAATCAACACACAGTCAAACAGACAATTTTAACAGTTCTAACAATACAACATGAAATTATAAACTGTTCAGAGTTAGTGAGTTTTACTCACATTTGGACGATCATCGTCAATGACGAGAACCATCGCTTTATCCAGACAATTTATTTTGCTATAAATTGTAACGAGCTCGAATCCACCCCTAGTCATTTCAGAATGTATTGTTCGTCGACACGGTGCTAACGGAGTTGGTCTAGCTCCATTCGGACCTTGCGCCACACAGATATTAACAAAATAAGCTTTACAATTTAATTAAACTATTTAATTTCCATGATTAAAGAATATAAGTCTAATTACCCCTTTTGTTTTAGATTTAAATGGCCCACTCATTTCTTTGTCAAAGGTTTTTAACAACCGACTTTTATTTCTTTAATTCACTTATGTCCCAAAAACCGTGCTGCTATATTAACACGTCCCCTTTGTATTCACCATTTCTATTGAGAAAGCACTCACCATGGTTTCACCTTAGAACCCGTATACCTCATCCTTTGCCACGTTCTTCATCCCCAATACCATGAACCGCTCGTCTGTAAACTTCCAGCTCCGCCCAGGTTCACCGGACCCACCAGCGATTTGCTCTCCGCACGTGCCTCCTTCTCATCCATCGCAAAACACAATCTACCATCGTGTGTGTACAGTGTTTCGCCATTTCCTGCTTGCCATGTACGTGCCAAACGCCCTCCCTGCTTGCTGCGCATACACCCAGATTTTACTCCATGTACACTCCTTCCATTTTCATTCACTGGCCCTACACTCTTCCCAGTCCATGCGTGTTTCATGCTATTTACAGTAGGGTACCGAACCATCTTCTTGCTTCCTCTATGAAAAACAAACGGCTCTCCTTCAGAAATTTCCAGACCACCGTATCACTTTGTTCGATTTGTATTCGAACAGTACGTTGAAACCCATCAACTCCAACCAGTTTTCAATCGCCACAAGTTTGCTGAAAACCTAGTTCGGTTCAGATCCATCAACCCAGCAACAGAGACCGTCGAGTTCAACGATACCACCAGCAATCGGACCGTCGTTCTCCCCTACTTTTACGTCCTTCAGTATAAATCGAAACTTTGTTTCGATTTCCTTTTGTTTGATTTTCCAAGAGGGGTGTTCTTCATGTTTTGAGCGAACTGGTTGCGGCTGAGAGAAAGGAAAATGTGGAAAGAATGGTATTATGTTAAGTGTTGTTTATATATACTTTCAGTTGGAATGTTCGTTTGTGTAATTGGGATAAATGGCTCTCAGGAAGAAACGTTTGTATTAAGGCATCCATACATATGTTTGTGGAGTGTATTTAACCTTGGACGTGGCCTTCTCTTTGATCACTAAATCAATTAGGATATTTTTATTTTAAGTGTTACACTATTTGGTACTCGTTGCCTAGAACGTGGTTAATGAATGGACTGCTATCGACAGAGATAAAGGTATCGTTGTATCGAGCAAGGTTCCCCGATTCCAAAAATATACTAATACCGGTAGATGGACTCATATTTTGAAACTTCAAAAATGTTGATTTCAGGGTGCGAAATACTTCAAATAAAAAGTCGCTTATTTAATTAATTAAAAATTACAGTAAAATTCTAAAAATTAAATTATCACTACGCCTCAAAAGAATCTGGTCTAAATTCAAACCCGATATTCAAATATATTGAAAACCCTTTTATAACGTAAATAAAACGTTACGAATTATAAAGGAATTCCATAGCGACTTTTCTAAAATTTGATTTGGACGTAAATCAAAATCTACACAACGAAATCCAGATTTTTCTCTTCCATTAGAAAAATATACTCCACCAGCTCCACACGTTTCTTGTTTCATAGAAATCCGGCTTAAAACGAATCCTGTACATTCAGTTGAAGTTCGAATCGCCAAATAGCGAACTGCCGCGCCATTTCAAGCTCGTTTATAAATATATTATAAACTATACGTTCAACTGTCGTCGATTCAATATATTTATTATATTTTGAATCGAAACTCAACCACATCTCGTATACTATTCAATTCACACTCTATTGTGAATTCTACTATTTCTGACTATTTCTATATTTATAATTTATTATTCATTATAAATATTAATTAAATATTCAATATTATTTAATTATGGTTCTCGATATCGCCAAATCGATATATAAATCATTAAATAAATTAATTATTCGACAGCTAACCAAACGCGCCATTACAGACTTCCCCCCTTAAAATAATTTCGTCCTCGAAATTGCTAAGTTAGAAAAATGCTACTAAATCTACTAACTAGATTTAAAAACTTTTTTTGTTTACCTCTAAATTTCAGTTTCGACTGGACCCATTTAATTTTAATTAATTTATTAATTCATTTCCGACCAACTAAAATTTTCAAAAATTCTAAAAAATTTCTAACACCTTAAATTTTCGAAAAATTTCGCCATAATCTCCTTTGTACGGCTCAATACGTCCAACCACAACTTGCCTCTCTAGGCCTTCTCCAATCCAAAAGGAAATCAAAATAGCCAAGCGGCTTGCCAATTCGGCTCATAAAATCCAAACTCATATATGATATAAACTTGTACCTTTTTGTCGGGCATTTAACTTTATAACTTTTACCTGTTATCAATCCACATATACCAATGTTATCCATTCCAATTGATCTCCAATCAGTTCATATCCTCAAATCCAAATCGAATTTCATTCGAACTCTAATATCAAATTCCAAATTGTTGACTTATCAATTTGGTTCCATTCTAGATTATCTCTAATCCAATTCAATTTTATTTAACTCGGTTCAAGTTAAATTTCAATTTATTTTTACCATCTCATTTTATTTAACTTCATTAGTTAAATTTTAATTCCAGAACTTAAGTTCCTGGGTTTCTTTCAAATCAATTTGAAATCATAATGCCAATTCAAAACCTTTGAATTTCTAAACAACTTGTTTTCTCAAAACAATTCAAAAACAAAACCTTTGGTAGTAATCCGTCACTTAGAACTCGAAATGAACACTGATGATGTCTAGATTCATCATCAGAATCTATTTTCCAGCTATCGAAGTGAGTTTAATACTATATCTTTTTCAATTTGAATTTTTTTTTCAAAATCTCCCAGGAACTTAAAATTTCCTTATTTTAACTCCAAATCTGATTTAAATTCATATTTAATTCAAACTATTTCATATATTACATTCATATGAATTCTGATTGGTCATTTATAACCATTTCACCCTTTTATAATCTTATTCGATTATAATAACAACCAACACAATCAATATACTATAATAATTTCAAGATATATATTTCTTCTATAAACAAATATATTTTGGGAAAAATTATTTCATTTACCCTCTTTCAAAACATACCATGACGGTTCATCGTATTCGAGTGTTTAGTAACCCTTATCGATACAGTGGATCAAACTGATCGACCAGAATTCATAAGCCACTCAACCAATGAGTCTCCACAATATAAAACCATTTTATATTGAATAACAATTACGTGCTCATATATATACACTCAAACTCAATCTAGGATATTACTAATCCCATCTCTAACGAGTTATGCCACCGAGCAAAGGAAATCACTTAACTTAAGCTCTGATACCAACTGTAACGGCTGGAAATTTTCGACTCCTAGAGGGTCGAAAATCCCGAGACGTTAGTGAAAGAAAGTAGAGGGTGAGGAAGAAAAGATAGAACTAATAGAATAGAAGAAGAAGAAGAACTTACATCATCAGAGTAAACACGAATCTCACAGCGGAATGAATAAAATATAACATAACTTTGAAATACAAATCAGTACTCGTATATACATACCATTTCAAAGTACAACACTTAACAACACAGCGGAATAATAATAGCTATAATCCTGAAGTCTTCTGCTCCAAGCTCTCCAAGTGTATCTGTAAAATCCCGACTACTTGACTGCCCGTACAAATTTAGGCACCCAAGAGTTTAGGGAAAACAAACAAAATAAACTCCGGGTCAGTCATGGGACTGGTGTGAATAAAACTCCAACACTTGGTTAAATAAAGGATATCTTTCTGATATTATAATAATGTCTAAATACAAATAGATATCAATCTAGCAGAACGCTTGCATCTCACGTTCCACATACATAGTATACAAATAAAACCGTGAGCGCTTATTGGAGATTGGATTCCAACAGACAAGGTATGGGAGCACCTTCCGATCAGTGTACTCTAGAGGAGATACACTAGGGTTCAACAAGAACATCTTGCAACCCGGCCACACATGACCGTCCACTCATTTAGATTGAGTGTAACGAATATATTATCACCGATGGTTGGGATCAGCAACCATCCTTCCCGATAAGGGACAGCATTGAAATAGATTATAAAGAAGTACAATTGAATATTCTCTAGATGGTGATAATACACCCTGCTTGGGTATGGCCCAACTAGCCATGCTGCCTAGCCCAACTTCTGTTATTTCCCGGTGGTGAGGTTTGAGGTCACGTTTATCACTTTGACAGATTTTTGCTTCAATTACTTTGAATGCCACATCGTCATACCCGCCAAATCGTTATCGATTTCTCAAGGCATCACGGGTATAAAAGCTAAGAGAAACGAATTTCTCCGCCACTAACGTAATACGTTTAAAGAGATCAACATATATGATTCGTTAAGAATACTTTGTCAGACACTCGTCCATATAGGTTGTTCTGGGACTGAATAAACCGAAGGCACTATTCAGTGAATCCATCCTACCTAGGCTTTTCACAATAGCCCTTGCACTTCACTCCGTCTTCAATTATCTTCAGCGTACTTGATTCGCAACGCTTATGCTAATACGGAGTGGTTCTTCGGATAATAATCCAACCGGTCTCTCCATATTTACAACGTAAATATGGTCAAAACTTTGATAGTCTGTGATTCAACTATCAAATGAAAACATGTCGGTGTACAAACAACGATCTTATTTCCAAATGGGAATTCGATCGATCAATCATCATATGTTTATATTTCCTTATTTCATATATTTAGAAAACATATGTTATTAATCATTGGAAAACATTTCCATAGCTTATTTTCACATCACTATTATTTCGCAACTATCAGTCCCTAACTGTCACTAGTATGAGAACAATTCTCTAAGTATCAATCTGGAAGGTCGAAACAAACATCAGATCGTCACTTAGAAAACCGTTCAACTTACCCTCTCCAGTCAGTTTCTGAATTTGCTTAACTCTATTTCTTAAATTCTTATCATGAAAACATTTCATTTTCTATGTTTAGAAAACATATCTGACTATATTTGGAAAACGTTTCCAAAACTCATTTACGGATTTCCAATGAACGTTGTATAAAACATCGTTTCGCTTAATCCATTTATCGCTTATTCCTTAACTTTATTCCTAATCAACCTTTTAGATCGAACCACAACTATTCCTTTGTCAATTCTGAAGTTAATCAAGTTGGGGTATAATTACCTCTCAGACCTTAATTGAACAACGTCCTTTACTGTGAAATAGATGAAGCCCATCACTCACTTTTTACAATCATCTGTTTACGCAAATTCTTGGATTCAGGTTACGAATCCACTTCTTATATGACAACGTTTGATTACAACTATAACGTTATAATTCCTACCCCTAAAATATCTAACCTAAATTATAAATTTATTTCCTAACTCGAATAATTTAACAGACACCTAATTTCTAAATCAATAACTAAATCTTGATTTAAACCCTGGAAAGTAAATAGTACTTTCCTGAATTCGCTATAATCGAATTCGACGTATAACTCTCTTTCGAGTAATCTCTATTCGATTAACTCTCTCTTTTTAATAACTTATATTCGACAAACTCTATTTCGATTAACTCCTATCGAATAACTAATATTCGAATAACTCTTCTTGGTTGGCTCTATTTCATTAACTCTTATCGAATAACAAATATTCGATTTTCTTAAATGTGTCAATTCTTATCGAATAATAACATCCGATTTAACTTAAATGGATTTACTCTTATCGAATAACTTATTCGATTAACTCAACTTGATTTTCTTAACTCGATTATCTCAACTCGATTTCTTAACTCGATTACTTAACTCGATAAATCTTAACTCGATTACTTAACTCGATAACTTAACTTAACCCAAATCGGTTAACTCAACTCTAATCGATTAACTAAATTTGATTTACTCCTTCGAATAACTAATTCGAATAACTTAATTGATTAACTCCTTCGAATAACTAATTCGAATAACTTACCTTCGAATAACCAATATTCGATTTACTCTAACTCGATTAACTTAATTCTAATCGATTTACTCCATTTCGATTCAACTTAATTCAAATCGATTAACTTAACTCAAATTGATTAACTCCTTTCGAATAACTAAATTCGATTTAACTCTTCTCGAATAACTACATTCGATTAACTCAAATTGAATAACTAATATTCAATTAACTCTTCGACTAACTCCTTTGGATTAACTAACTTCGAATAACTCCTTTGGATTAGCTAACTTCGAATAACTCCTTTGGATTAACTAACTTCGAATAACTCCTTTGGATTAACTAACTTCGAATAACTCCTTTGGATTAGCTAACTTCGAATAACTCCTTTGGATTAACTAACTTCGAATAACCAATATTCGATAACTACTCTTCGAATAAATAATATTCGGTAACTCTTCTCAAATGAATAACATTTGATTTCTCCACTCGAATAAACTATATTCGATTACTCTTCCCTCGAATACACTATATTCGATAACTCTACTTCGAATAAGTGATATTCGGCAACTCTACTCGATTAACTCCACTTGGATAACTCTAACTGGTCAACTCTAACTGGTCAACTCTAACTGGTAAACTTTAACTGGTTAACTCAAATGGTTTAACCTAACTGGTTAACTCAAATGGTTTAACTCTATTCAAATATCTAATTCGAATAACTCATTTCGAGTAACTAAATTTGATTAACTCCCTTTTATAACGTTTATTCATTTCAAAAGATTTCCTTTTTACCACGTTTATCCATTTATAAAGATTTACTTTTTACAACGTTTATCCATTTATAAAGATTTACTTTTAGTAATGGTTCTTCACTTTATAAATGTCCTTTTAATAACGTTTCTACTTCTCTATATAAGTCCAGACTTATATATTCCATTTATCAACGATAAATAATTTATTTAATTTATAAAACATTATTTATAAATTAATCTACTTCAATTTATCTGTTTAAAACAGATTTCCTATTTAATATCTCATTTAAATCCATATCGTGTTATACCGTGTGCGAAGCACGTGTTTAAATCTATCCTTGTATAATTCTATTTATTTTCCAAATAAGTGTTCCTTTATTTATTCCCTACATAAATATTACTTTATTCCATTTATTTAAAATCTAAATAAATGTTCCTTTATTTATTTCCTAAAATAAATATTCCTTTATATTCTAATTCATTTATTTTCTAGATAAATGTTTCTATTTTATTTCATTTATTTTCTAAATAAATGTTTCCTTTTTCATTTATTTATTTTCAAATTAAATAAATGTTTTCCTTTTATAAAATCCTATCGATTTTATAAATAAGATTCATTTTCAATATAAACATTGAAAATCCCCTTATCAACATTTCGGTATGTTATGGTATTCAATCATATCAAATCACGATGTTCAATATCGTCCGAGCACATATAATCGCCCACAGATTTTATATCACATCATATAACAATATATGGAAAACAATAAAATAACTGTTGACGAATCCAGTCGGATTCCTCCAACCTGTTTCCCTGCATCACAGATGTTAGATAATATAGATAACATCACTTTCAGTTCCATATGATATATTCTGTTAAACAGAATCAATATAGAAATTTAACTAACTGACTAGCAGTTCAATCAAACAATCAACACACAGTCAAACAGACAATTTTAACAGTTCTAACAATACAACATGAAATTATAAACTGTTCAGAGTTAGTGAGTTTTACTCACATTTGGACGATCATCGTCAATGACGAGAACCATCGCTTTATCCAGACAATTTATTTTGCTATAAATTGTAACGAGCTCGAATCCACCCCTAGTCATTTCCAGAATGTATTGTTCGTCGACACGGTGCTAACGGAGTTGGTCTAGCTCCATTCGGACCTTGCGCCACACAGATATTAACAAAATAAGCTTTACAATTTAATTAAACTATTTAATTTCCATGATTAAAGAATATAAGTCTAATTACCCCTTTTGTTTTAGATTTAAACGGCCCACTCATTTCTTTGTCAAAGGTTTTTAACAACCGACTTTTTATTTCTTTAATTCACTTCTGTCCCAAAAACCGTGCTGCTATATTAACACGTCCCCTTTGTATTCACCATTTCTATTGAGAAAGCACTCACCATGGTTTCACCTTAGAACCCGTATACCTCATCCTTTGCCACGTTCTTCATCCCCAATACCATGAACCGCTCCTCCGTAAACTTCCAGCTCCGCCCAGGTTCACCGGACCCACCAGCGATTTGCTCTCCGCACGTGCCTCCTTCTCATCCATCGCAAAACACAATCTACCATCGTGTGTGTACAGTGTTTCGCCATTTCCTGCTTGCCATGTACGTGCCAAACGCCCTCCCTGCTTGCTGCGCATACACCCAGATTTTACTCCATGTACACTCCTTCCATTTTCATTCACTGGCCCTACACTCTTCCCAGTCCATGCATGTTTCATGCTATTTACAGTAGGGTACCGAACCATCTTCTTGCTTCCTCTATGAAAAACAAACGGCTCTCCTTCAGAAATTTCCAGACCACCGTATCACTTTGTTCGATTTGTATTCGAACAGTACGTTGAAACCCATCAACTCCAACCAGTTTTCAATCGCCATAAGTTTGCTGAAAACCTAGTTCGGTTCAGATCCATCAACCCAGCAACAGAGACCGTCGAGTTCAACGATACCACCAGCAATCGGACCGTCGTTCTCCCCTACTTTTACGTCCTTCAGTATAAATCGAAACTTTGTTTCGATTTCCTTTTGTTTGATTTTCCAAGAGGGGTGTTCTTCATGTTTTGAGCGAACTGGTTGCGGCTTAGAGAAAGGAAAATGTGGAAAGAATGGTATTATGTTAAGTGTTGTTTATATATACTTTCAGTTGGAATGTTCGTTTGTGTAATTGGGATAAATGGCTCTCAGGAAGAAACGTTTGTATTAAGGCATCCATACATATGTTTGTGGAGTATATTTAACCTTGGACGTGGCCTTCTCTTTGATCACTAAATCAATTAGGATATTTTTATTTTAAGTGTTACACTATTCGGTACTCGTTGCCTAGAACGTGGTTAATGAATGGACTGCTATCGACAGAGATAAAGGTATCGTTGTATCGAGCAAGGTTCCCCGATTCCAAAAATATACTAATACCGGTAGATGGACTCATATTTTGAAACTTCAAAAATGTTGATTTCAGGGTGCGAAATACTTCAAATAAAAAGTCGCTTATTTAATTAATTAAAAATTATAGTAAAATTCTAAAAATTAAATTATCACTACGCCTCAAAAGAATCTGGTCTAAATTCAAACCCGATATTCAAATATATTGAAAACCCTTTTATAACGTAAATAAAACGTTACGAATTATAAAGGAATTCCATAGCGACTTTTCTAAAATTTGATTTGGACGTAAATCAAAATCTACACAACGAAATCCAGATTTTTCTCTTCCATTAGAAAAATATACTCCACCAGCTCCACACGTTTCTTGTTTCATAGAAATCCGGCTTAAAACGAATCATGTACATTCAGTTGAAGTTCGAATCGCCAAATAGCGAACTGCCGCGCCATTTCAAGCTCGTTTATAAATATATTATAAACTATACGTTCAACTGTCGTCGATTCAATATATTTATTATATTTTGAATCGAAACTCAACCACATCTCGTATACTATTCAATTCACACTCTATTGTGAATTCTACTATTTCTGACTATTTCTATATTTATAATTTATTATTCATTATAAATATTAATTAAATATTCAATATTATTTAATTATGGTTCTCGATATCGCCAAATCGATATATAAATCATTAAATAAATTAATTATTCGACAGCTAACCAAACGCGCCATTACACATCCACAGCCTTATCTTAGCACGTGGAATTCTAACAACAATAGTACAAGTTATGACGACGTATGGTTGCACAATATCAATGGGTCATACCAGCGAAGAGTTCTGGATGGGTCATCTTCATTCTCTCTTACGTCTCCTACGTTCAATCGTCATCAGCCTCACTCCACTATACCTTGACTAGCCTAACCGTCTTCCCCCTAAGTTGTTTCGTGTCACTCCACACTACATGAAGCAACTTACGAGGTCTCGTAGCTAGAGTCTTAACTTCTAGGTGTTCGTATTGTTCAGAAGATACCACCACATTCGACCCATGCACACACTTCCGTAGAAATGACACTTGGTACATATTGTGCACACCGAACATATTCTCTGGCAACTCCAACCTGTATGCGAGTTGTCTAATCCACTCGACAATCAGAAATGGTCCAACGAACCTAAGATCCAACTTTTCCTTACTTTAAATCTAACCATATGCTTCAACAGCGAGATCTTCACAAAAACCATGTCGCCAACATTGAATTCCAAATCCTTATGACACATATCAGCATAACTCTTCTGACGATCTTTGGCTGCCTTCATTCGTTGCCTAACGATCTCGATACAATTTGAGGTTTCTCTAATCATCTCAGGCCCAAGTATTAACATATCTTATGTTTCTAACCAATGTGCTGGAGAATTATATGGTCTTCCATACAACACCTCGTATGGTGCCATCCCAATGCTCGACTGTTAGCTATTATTATATGCAAACTCGACTAGATATAGATGGTCTTCCCATGATCCTTCGAAGTCCAACACATAAGCCCTCAAGATATCTTCCAAAACTCGGTTAACCCTCTCAGTTTGACCATCAGTTTGGGGATGATAAGACGTACTCAAATACAATTCAGTTCCAAAGCTTCTTGCAAACTCTTCCAAAATCCACTCGTGAATAATGGATCTCAATCACTCACTATGCTCTTCGGGATACCATACAATCGAGCTATCCATTTAATATAAAGCTCAGCCAACTTCGATGTTATCCAAGTCGATCTAACAGGAATAAATTTGGCACTTTTGGTCAAGCGATTTACAATGACCCAAATTCCTTTGTTTCCTGCCCCGGTTCTAGGTAGTCCATCGATAAAATCCATTGATATTTGCTCCCACTTCCACTTAGCAACTTCCAATGGCTGAAGCAATCCACTCAACTTCTTCTGTTCAGCTTTCACCAACTGACAATTTAAGCACTTGGAAATGAACTTTCCAATATCTCTTTTCATCCCCTCCCAGTAGTAAGATCGCTTCATGTCCTGATACATCCTATTACCACCAGGATGAATCGTCAACTTCGAGTGATAGCATTCCCTCAGAACCTCGTCTCTCAATCCGTTGATATCAAGAACAACCAGTTGTCCTTTCTTTCGAAGCCAACCTTCTCAATTGACCTCAAATTCTTTATCCTTTGGTTCCATCTTTTGGATAATCTCGACAAGCTGTACATCATGCTTTTGGGTCTCGCCAATCCTTTCGACAAGAGTAGGTATTGTCGATAAGCTTGCCAACACATCAGGTTCCAACTCACATCTTGGCCTAAAACCAAATCCTGCCAAATACTCGAGGCACTTCCATTCCAAAAACATCACCCCCAAACTTGCCTGTCTTTGACTTAACGCATCCGCCAGTGCGTTACCTTTACCAGTAGTATAGACTATACCAAAATCATACGATGCCAGAAACTCTAGCCACCGTTGCTGCCAAAGATTTAAATTCTTTTGGGAGAAAAGATACTACAACAACTTGTGATCCGTAAACAACTTGAATCGAACTCCCAAAAGGTAATGTCTCCACATCTTCAGTGCAAACACGACCGCTGCCAACTCCAAATCATGAGTTGGATAATTCCTTTCATGCGACTTCAGATGTCGACATACGTAGGCTACAACCTTATCCCTCTACATCAGCACTGCTCCGAGTCCATTATTGCATGCGTCGGTGTATACCGACATCACTTCATCCCCACTCGGAATGCTCAAAATAGGAGCACTCGTAAATTTCTCTTTCAGGATTCCAAACGCTTGCTCACACTTTGCATCCCATGTGTACACTTGGTTCTTCTTCTACAATCCTGTTAATGGTGCAGCTATCTTGGAGAAATCCTTGATAAAACGACAATAATAACCCGCCAACCCAAGGAAACTCTGAACATTCATCGCATTCTTTGGTTATCCCAGTCTTGGATCGCTGCCACCTTAGCGGGGTCAACCACTGTTCCATTACCGGAAACAACATGACCTATGAACCTCACTTCAATCTTCCAGAAGTGACATTTCGAAAATTTAGCTCTCAGCTGATGCTTTCACAAGATTTCCAAACAACTCTCAAGTATGTCTTATACTCTTCCTCATTCTGAGAGTAAACTAGAATATCATCCACGAACACAAGCACGAACTTGTTGAACTGATCTCTAAACACTCTATTTACAAGATCCACAAAATATGCTAGCGCGTTAGTCAACCCGAATGGCATCACCAACCATTCGTAGAAACCGGATGGTGTCCTAAAAGCAGTCTTTGGCACACTATCCTTTTCCACCCTCAACGGGTGGAATCTCGTTGCCAAATCCATTAAAGAAGACACATTGGCTTCATGAAGCTGATCGAACAAGTTATCTATCCTCGGCAACATATACTTGTTCTTCTTAGTCACCTTGTTCAGCTCACGATAGTCCACACACAATCCCAACGAGCCATCTGCCTTGGTTGCAAACACAACTGGTGCACCCCATTCAGACACACTTCTATGAATGAATCCTTTTCCCAAAAGGTCACCAACTTGCACCTCTATCTCTCGATGTTCCTTAGGCGCCATCCGCCTAAGAGGCATGATGATAGGTCTAGCACCCTTGACCAAATCGATCTTGAACTCAATCTTGCGATGCGACAGCAACCTTTTGACCTCGTCAAAGACATCCTCAAACTCATTTGCGATCGACACCAATGACAAGTCTTCCTGTGGATTCACAAGCAAATAAAATAACTCATGAAGACACCATCTTTGGGATTACATCAAATGAAAACCTTTCGCCCTTCCACATCCCCGACTCTCACCTCAAGCTTCTAACAATTCACTCTTGCCGCATACCTCTTAAACTAGTCCATACCCAAGATAATCCCAAACCCAATGAAGTTCAAAACAAAACAATCACATACAAAGGAGCAACCATGACTCGACAACACTAGACCACGACAAATCATACACAAACTGGACGAACCCCCAACTGAATTAGTCACAATCAATGGTCTATCACAAATCTCGGGTTCCAAACCCAAGCAAAAACAAGCTCATTACAAATGAGTGAATGCGATGCTCCAGCATCAAACAACACATGAACCGAAACATCCTGTACAGAAAGAGTATCTTGGGCGACAACGCCCTTTCCTTTCTCTTCTGCGGTAGGAGCCATTAAAGATGATGGCACAACTTCCAAAGCATATGCCTTCACAACCTGCTTTCCCTTATCCAGTTCTGTATAGTCCTTCTTGAGATGCCTAGGCTTGCCACAGTTGTGAAACTTCCTTTCAACCTTCGGATTCTTACAATCCTTGGAATAATGGCCCTTTTTTGGCAGCTAAAGCAAGTCACTTTGCCTTTCTACTTCTTCTGGCCATCCTTCCCTTTCTGCTGTTGCTGCTTCCTCTTCTTGTTATTACCACCCTACTGTGGCTTTTGTTCACACTTAGCTGTAACAATAGGATTTTTCTTGGAAAACAAACTTTCATGTCTCCAAGCCTTCTTGACAATCTTCCCATAAGTGTCATCTAGATGATCCACAAGCCGATTCCCAAGATATTCATCCAAACCCATAATAAACTTCTCGTTCTTTTGGTAAGGAGCATCCACAAATGAACGAGCATACTTCGATAAAGCCTCGAAGTTAGAAACATACTCAAGCACTGGTCGACCATTCTGCTTAAGCTTGACAAACCTTTTAAACAGAATAGACTTCTTCTCGGTAGAGATAAACTTTTCCTCGAACTTGACTTGGAACTGCTCCCATGAAATATCATCCTCAGAAGTCTCAAGAGTGATAGAGTTCCACCAGTTCATAGCTCTTCCCTCCGGCTGTCTCGATGCAAGCTTCCTCTTTGTTGCATCATCTATGCCCAAGTCTTTAAAGATACAAATACAACCTCTTCAATTGGCTCTGTCCCCTTGAACTGCTTTCCTCCTAGGGATGTGAAGTTTTTGCACAACTTTGCGAACTCCCCAGCCCTAGGAACTTGCGCTCGGACTTCTACATCTACCGCGGTTGTCTCTGGAGCAGGGGTCCTCCTCATGATCGCCGTCGCCATGGCCTTGAACATAGCTCGGTAGTCTGGTATACCTCTAGTTCCTCCTCCAGGCACAGTCCCCACCCTGCCAGCGTGTCTCGAGGTTCGTCGACTCATTCTAAATCTGCAATATAGAATGATCAGCCACTTACGAGAAAAACTGCTAATGGAGTTCAAACACTACTATATATTATACATCCATCAGAAATCTACAAATATGTCTCTCATACATAATTACGTCATCAAACTTTGGTTAAAATTCATAACCAGAGCTCTGATATCAAATGTGACGACCGCCCACAACTCCTGCACTTAACAAGGGAATAATGCACTGAACGACGTGCCAGGAAACTGTGGACAATCATTGGGGTATGATAACATAAGAGAAACCTATCATATAACTCACAACGCAAGGGTAAAATATAATAGAACATATACAACAGGTAATAGCAGTGAAACACAAATGCATAGAAACTTAAAACTTCCTTAATATCTAGCAGAATATCCATACATCCTTGAATCACAATATAAGTGTCTATACAAATTAGCCCCACTACAACCCTCAGAGCAATAACAAACAGTGGAAACAGAAATACTACATAGCAATAAGAAACTGGTACGTAAACCTCTAACTCATCACCGATCTGCAGCATTGTCCACTAAGATTTGCTACCTGTTACCTGCTACTCAGTCTGCACATCCACAATTGGATGAACAGTCTAAGGTAATAAGAGGGTAACATAAAACCTTGAGTCAGACAATAGACTTAGTGAGAGATAAGATATCTATCTAGCATCATCAATAAAATATATGAGAATAGGCAGATTAATCAACTAATCTACCAACATCAATAGAGAAGAACCCACATCCATCTTCTCCACGTCCGAAAGTGATAGCCTTTGCATACAATCATTTAGAAATAAGCATACATCAACCAATTGTCAAGCGTAGACCATTCTAATCGACCTTGACATCTCCCAAGCACAAGCCCTGAGGCCTAAACCAATATCAGACAAGCACTCAAGAGATATCTCTTTCAATGTCGAATAATCTACACAAGACTATATAGCAAAAACAATCATCATTCATGACTCTAGTTGTCACTGCTAATCCTGCTTTGAAACCATCGTTAATCTTATGACCGGCTCAAAATCTTGTCATCCATTAAGGGCTAATGTTAAACCCCGGTTCTAGCAAAACTCTGTGCGCTATCGTGACTCGTATCTTTAAGCCCATCATGACTGCCTAGGGTATCTCTAGGCCCGTCATGACTGCCCCATTGTGCCCCTGCTTTGAGTCTGCTAGAACCTACGACAACAATAATATCTCGGCCTTCATTATCTGTAGTCGCCTTCATCGACGACTATCCATAAGCTCAAATCACCTTGAGCAACCATTATCCACGAACCCAAAACACACTTGAGTCGTCCGCATATTTGTTGCATTTTGTCAATCAACGAACATCACATCACGCTTCGAACATTCCACGTTGAATTCACTTCGAAGTCACATTCATTGCTGGACTAAAGAACATCAACATTTAGCTCATCAGAACTTAGGTTGTCCCCCTTAGGTCTTCCAATGACCCATAGCCTACGACCTGACACAGCTCATCATCACTTGATCCATCACACTAGGTCGTCCCATGAGCAACTGGTCCATGACCCATCTTTTGAAGCTTCCACGTCCTGATTCCCCCAAAGTTTCAATTACTTGGTTACCACGATCCAACCATGACCGACCCAAAGCTACCATCCTACTTTGCTTTACCAACATCTCTCCAATGGTCTTGGCTTCCAACGACCTAAGATGTTAGGTCGTTCCAACGACCTGGAAGCACCGCCCCATTTGCTTCTCCTTAAGACGAATGATCCCTGACCTGGGAGCTTCCACGACCCATCACCTCCAGCGATCTGAGCTTCAAGAAAAGATCTATCCTTATTTCTTGGAGGATAATCCATGCGACCAGACCTAGGAAAAATGACCCGACTCCAGGTCTAACCAAAACAGATCAATCTTGATCAAATCATAGCCAAACGACAACATTGATTCAAACAACTCATCCAATTTAAAAATCAACATGTTATGAAATCATAAACAACATCAAAATGACAATTTTCATCAACAATCATATAAAAATTCACCAAATCATGATAAATCAATGAATAAACTTAAACGATGGATCTAACTTGCATAAACATATAATTTACATGGAAATTACCGGTTTTAAGTTACTAGATTAGATCCTATGGTGATTCATAGGATAATATACTTACCATGATGTAGATCTTGGTGAAAACAACTTAAAACGATGAAAATATGATCATACAATCGATATCTTGATTGAATCTGCGTGAGAGATGCATGTCACTCACCAAATCTTCAAACAAGCTTAAAAACGACGATTCACGAATCCAAACAGCGAAGAACAACCTTTAAACCTCTTGATTTGATGAAATCTCTCTTTGCTTGATGTAGATCTAGCTTCAAACAATGTAAATCTTCGATTCTCTTTCTTAGATCCAGATTTTAATGATGGAAAGGTGTAGTTGATTGAGCAAGGAGGATCACGAGCTCAACCAAATGAGAGAATGAAGAAAGTAAACTATTTTTTATGCCTCTAACCCCCTATTTATAGCCTCCCAATAGCCCACTAATGGGCCTCTCCAAATCAACCCATCAATGGCTCATAAACCCAAACAAAAATTTTGAAACACTAAAACAACGATTCCTCATAAACAGCTGAATAAAATCCTTAATGTGACCACTCCACGGAATTGGCAACACCATTTCCTTTCCAATGAAATCGATATCAACACCTGATTCGATCCAAATCAAAAGTTACTCCCTATACAAGACTAAAAAGAGCAAAATGGTCACAAATAAGATTAGTAAAAATTATGGACATGTCTCACATCCCCATAACAAACATGTCAAAATATGAGAATGATCCAAGCCTCAGGGAATTAAATAAAAATATTTTAGGATCCTCCGATACGTAAAATGCGGGCAGTTACAGGACAATTCCTAAGAGTTTATTTCATTACATTGCAATAAACGAGTAAAAAACGAATTTGTTAGAAAAAACCGTGGACTTTGAATAAAACTCGAGTAAAAATAATTATTTAAAACATATAAATATTGTGAAAAATATTTATATGTGTGATAAAATAAATAATGTATGTTTGGAAATGTATTTATGTAAAAGAAATGGCTTAAACATGTATTAAATTAGTTTTTTAATTAGAAAAGCTTTTTATACAAACTTTTATCTCCTTTTCAATTTTAATGGCAGTTGTCCTGCTCCATCCCATCAACCTCGTACCAATCCTTTCACTTCCAAATTGAACCCTCCTGCAACCCAACCCCTTCTGACCTTACTACCACACACCAGACACAAGCCATACCCTTCCCTTGGCCTCCTCTGTACCCAATCCCATTACCTTAGCCATGGTCCTTGCCAATCTTACACAACCATTCCTAACTCCGACTCTACCAAAATGACATCTTCCCAATTTAAACAAGTTTGGACTTTCCTTTTTCAATGCCTTCCTGTAATATTGGTAAGTACAAATTGTTCAAATGGACATAATATACAATGGTGACAAGATGGTCCCTTCCACTCAAGTTCTGGATGCTGGTGAAAAGATTTGGAGAAACTATGTTGTGGGTTTTCTCTTATCAACCTCTCTCTTACACCATGGTCATTGAAACCCTAAACTCATATGGAGCCTACAAGGTAACATTAAGGTAAAATCAGATCCAACGAATCAGACAAGGAGAGAGTAATAAGGGGTAACCCTATTATAATAAAGAAAGAATTGTTTATAACCAAGCAATGAGATTCGAATGTAAGTAATGTATGTGGATAGTTTAAAGTTGTGTCTGTATGGGTGGGTGAAGTTATCAAACATCCCAATATACCTTTGATCTCCGCTTGGTATTAAATGGTTAGCTAACAAATTGGGGAAATTAAGGGTGCGTTTGGTTTACTATTTTCAAATCATTTTCAGTTTTTAATTTTGAAAAACGATGAAAACTCGTTTCTTTTGCCATTTTGAAAAACTCATTTTGAGAAATTGTTGTTTTTGAAAATGGGCCTAACAAAGAAAACTCAAAACAAGTTTATTTTATTTTCAGCCTTTTAAGGCCCACTCAAAAATTGAAAACCCAACCCCAAAACATCACCAAACACGTTCGTATGACCTAACTTTGTTTTCTGGCCGCTAAAATCGATTTCTCCCAAATTCTCCGATCGTTCAACGTCAGGTAAAATCGTGATTTTCTTATTTCGTTTATACTTCCTTTGTTTCAATTTCACTACATCATCTAGATTTTTGGAATTTGTTACAGCATTTTCTTCCTTCTAGTTCGAGTTAGGGTTTGTGAATCGCTTTTAATTTGGTGCTGTTCTAAGGTAAATTCTTTGATTCATTGTATTGTAGTTTGGTCGAATGCTTTTATTTTTTGATTATGTGATTCAAAAATTGAGATAGTTGATCTGATTTATCAGAAGTCTGAGGCTGAATTTGCTTTCCCATGCTTAGCTGAACTGAATGTGGTTGCCTATGATAGTGTGTCTATAGCTAAGGTGAAACTTGCTTACGTACAAAATGCAGGTTTTATTTCAAAAGATTATGCACTTCCGTAGTTTATGGTGAAAATGGATTAATGCAATTTACATACATTTCCTTGTAATTTTTTTTATGTTTATTATGTCCCTCAGCACACCCTTGTAATAAATTATACATGCCTGAATGCACATTGCTCCAACTTTCTATTTTATCAAATGTCAAAACTAAGAAAACTTGGTCCTTATATTTGTGGTTTAATCGTATTTTATAATGGCCTATTGCAACACATATAAGTAGCTAGGAAAATAAACTAGCTTCCATCAACATTATTATTGTGAAAGTTGTGATGCATATTGTAGTACTTTTTATTTCACATACAAAATGTTTTTTTCTTAACTGAATTTCTAAATGTTAGTCAAATTGATTTGTCTTTGCCTTTACATCCATTCGGATCGATTTAAATATTTTAAAAATAGTAATTAAAAATGAATTGGGAAAAACAAATTAAGTCAAATAAACAGGCCTTTTATCTTCACCTTGCAGATGCGATAAACAAGGAACTGAAAATAAATGACAAACGTAAGCCCATGCTCACACTACTAAAAACGATCAAAACAGTGATTAACATTTCAATATCCGTTAACAATTCCAACATTTTAGTTTTCAATGGTTTTCGACGACATTTCATTTATTAGCCTTTAGTTTACCGCCTTATTATAACATATTAATTACTAGTTATAGAAATTCGAAATTTATTTAAACGTACTATGTAACAATCTTAAATTTCTGACCATTTAAATTGTGAAATTGAATATAAATTTTTTGATTTTGTTGATTTAAAATTATATTTAGGCCAAATTGATTACAATTACATGGAATGATCAACAAGTTTATAAATTATAATCTAAATGAATTTTTAAAATGATTTATAAAATATGCATTTACTTAAAGCTGAAGCAATGAAATAAAATAATACATAGGATGATTAGAGGTGGATATAATCTTTTGACCATATTTTCAACATTGATGACCATCGTTATATGTCGCCCGTGTACTTACGGCCTTTGAATTCCCTGGTTTCCTGTCAATGAATCATGCATATATTCATATTACAACATAGTATTAAGCTTGCCATGTCTTACATAGAAAAGCACAAACATATACCTTCTCTTTTGTACCTTATAATGGCCCCTAGTCTTTCTCTTGGACTTTATGTTATATTTGTTTGGAGGTTGACTGCACGTTGCCATTTCCTTTTGTTCTGAATTACGAATAGCAAGATTAACAGAGGACTTCAATATGTTTATCAACTTCACTGCACTTTTGGTTGCTTTTGCTGTTGTCATTAGAGCATTCAACTCAACAGTTTTCTTTGGTATAGAATTAGCAAGACTCTTTTTTTGAATGAAGGATGAATGGATGGGTCTGTGTATGTTAACACCCCTGACTTTTATATACATGTAAATAATAGCACTTTAGATTTTTATTAAAGGTATTACATATATACTCACAAGTGACCATTTTCATATGACTTAATCAACATCGTCGAAATTACTATAAATATTCATATATACACAAGTTGTGATTAAACTAGAATAAATAACCATAATTGAATTCGAGACACATCATCTTCGTTTTTTGTGCTTACGATAGCACAAATGCGCGTGTGAAACGTCATTGACACCGTCCGGACTGCATTTTGTATGTAAGCAAGTCAAAAGTTTATAAATCTTTGGTTGTGTTTGACAAATTGACACCGTCCGGACTGCATTCTCGAATCTGTTTTTAAATTTAGAAAGAAAAAAATAAAGTTGAAATTTGTTCCAATGCAAAGCTATCATTTTCAAGTAGAATCCTTCTTCCCATCGGTATTCAAACAACGAAAGTTTATAGTGATACTTTGTGCAAATGAAGGCAGCACTTTTTTACTGTCTTATTAATTACCCTTGATTTGAGCATTTGTTAATAAATTTCTGTATGTTCCCTTTTTCATTATGGAACTTATCTTTCTTCAATTGAATTTGGAGGTTGCGCATTCATGTAGATATATATTGATTTTTGAGTGGATTTTGCGGAATCTTTTGGGCAATAATTAGTGTTCATAAGGTCCCTGTGATTTCAGATTGTCTGCTTATTTTTTGAAAGAATGCTCTTTGTGGTTGTTTGTTTTCAGATGAGAGTGTGAGTGTGTGTGTGTAAAATAGCTAGCTTCCGTATTGTGCTTAACAAGTTGAGTTTATTTTTTAATTATTCCACTAGAAGTAGGCAATGTCTGCTGGTATATTTACTGTCAATGCGCTAAATTAGCATTGTTGTGCACCATGCATAGATATCAATTCATGTACATTGTGTTTGGTTTCATTAGAAGTAGGCAATCTCTGAATGGTGAGAACATGGTCCAACTTTGATAAATATATTTGGAGATATTTTCTCATTTTTTCTGAGCTTATGTGGCAATTTTTTATTTTATTTTACCAAATAGTATGGCTGTCAAATTTACCAAATAGAAATTTTCTCAGTTTCACTGTCAAATTTTCTATGTATTCACTGCCAAATTTTATGTTGTCAACAGTGGAAAATTTTCTCAAATTTCTCAGTTTCTATGTATTCACTGTATAGTCAAATTGGATATAAAGTATGTTCCATCTTGAAAACCTATTGGATTTTCTTTGTTTTTCCACTGGTCATAACCCAAGCAAAATTCTTCAGTGCCTGCTTCGAGCAATTGTTTGTTGTATATTGACTTCACATGTGCTGCCTGACTTCATATATGTTGCCATCTCTATAATCCATGCCTGTAAGTTTACATTTAGTCATATAGTGTGGTCTGCTGTAATCATTTCTTTTAGTCTTGCACATTTCTGAAATGCCAAATGTTATTAAAAAAAAAAAGGAAACAAAAACGCTACTGATTCAAAAAGAATATCCACTCATTACAAATGGTTTTAACTGATTAAAAAAATACATGTAAAGATCCATAGTAATCATTTTTCTTCCTCTGCTTCATTAGACTGTTAATATATCATTAGACTATTATCCTTGTAATTAGATACGAAGTTTCGCTGATTTATTCATTAGACTGTTAATATATCATTACAAATGGTACTTTTAACTAGTTTTATTTGTGATAGATAACAACAAATTTACAAATATTTATAATTAACTTATTCAAAAGCACAATTCTTTCATATGATGGATTTTATAATTTATTTGTAGAACAATTCTATCTTGTTGATTCTGGATATCCAAACATACCTGGATTTCTTTCTCCTTATCGTGAACAAAGATATCATTTACGTGACTATAACGGACAAGGAAGACTATGTGGAAAGGAAGACTTATTTAACTACAGGCATTCATCATGTCGGAACATTATTGAGTGTTGTATTGGAGTTCTAAAAGCAAGATTTCTATTTTAAAGTTGATGACAAATTTCCCGCTTTCTAGACAAAGGCAAATTCCAATTGCATGTTGCACAATACACAACTTTATTCGGGAAGAGCGCACGATGGATACTCTAATTACTGAATATTCATCTGAAAACATGGTATTTCAACCCATATTGGAGTCAAGTCGTGAATAAGAGGTTGTGCGGTTTAATGTTAGTCAATCGGCTCAAATGAGATATGTTATAGATCAAATAGCCACACGGATGTGGAACGAGTATGTAACAACTCATCATTTATAGTTCAGGTACAATTTTATTTCAATTTCAATTTCAATTTAATAATTCATTCCATCTTTATTTTAGTAACATATTTGAGTTGTTCAGGTGCTCTTATTTTTATTACTTTTATGCTGTGATTCAGTAGATGTCTTACTTTTGTACTATCGTTTGCAGATGTAACTTGGAAGACATCAGAAGCACGTAGCTTACAAAGTTTGTGGCTTATATAAATATCATATTGTTATGATAGATGCTTGAGTTGTTCTCTTTCAACTTTCTCTTTATCTAGCTTATCTCTTATGTTATATTTAAAACCGTGTTATGAGCTTTTTTATTGTAATTTTATTCATGTACAATTCGGTCTTACTTTTTTATTGTAATTTTATTCATTTTGTTTTTTGTTTGATTTACAACATGTAGTATGTTCATGCAAACATGAAAAATGAATAGTATATATCATTGGGGGCGACTATTTGAATAATATATGTTTGAATTGCCAAAATGAAAACTCAAATTTTTAAAATTTGAAAACTATATTTCAAACCAAACGCATTTTCAAATTTTTGTTTTGAAAACTTGTTTTCGAAAAAAGGATAACCAAACGCATTTTGAGAAATAGTGAAAACATTCAAAATGGAAAATTGAAAACAACCATGAAAACTCAAAATTGAAAACTCAAACTTGAAACCAAACGCACCCTGATTTTCCTGGATGAAACTGCTGAAACAATTGCCAGAATACAAGATGCTAAATGTTTTATAAAAATATCGCCGGACGAAGAATTAGTTGAGTCATTTCTAATAGAGGAACCTAATGGCACAACTCAGATAATACAAGTTTCATATATTTGAAACCTGAAATTTGTGTGCATTGCAAAGTTTATGGGTATAAAAGTGAGAAATATCATGTTAATGTGTTAATTGATGAACTTGGAAAAGAGAAGAATGGTTTGGCAAAACAACCTATGGAAAGAAAGGAAGATGGATAACATCATATAAGGCAAAACAAGGTAGCATTTCAAAGCAAAACATGGCAAAAAGTGTCACTGGATATGATAAAAGAAAATGGAAAACATGTTGCTAGAAAAGCAAATGATAAAGGCAAAATGAAAGAGGTGATGGAAAATGAGGAAATGGAGAAAAATGAAAAAAATCCTAGAAGTTGTTCATCTTACTTGGAAACTGAGCAAATCAAAAGAGTTGAGTTGTCATATAAATATTCCATCTTGCAAGAAATTGAAGAAGAAGAAGAAAAGGAAAGTGAAGAAGGAAATCACACTAAAGGCACCGGAAAAATAAGTGAAAGTGTAGAAGAAAGTAATAAGAAGAGCGAAGTGGATATGAACACCAATCAAAGAAAAGATGTCTCACCCATAACAACTGCTCAAATAAATTCAGGAAAGAGCAATAAAGAGAAATAGAGTGATAAAAGTAAAAAATTAGATGAACTGGGAAGTAACAAAGAGGATAACAAAGCATGCAAAATAAATACCTGGTTACATGCATGTATAAGTTCTCTTGTGCATGTTGATAGTGATCCTCTGTTGAAAACAAACCATGCATATCGACCAATTAACCCTTACCCCCAATCAACCTTGTCATATAGCATCCACTCTAACCAAAACAAAGTCTCTCGATTTTCCACCTATTCTACCCTTAGCATCTGATTAATCTACTTCTGTCGCAGCTGGCATGTGCACATGCATAAAACTCATACCATTCCCAATACAACTTCCTCACCAACCGCATCATCTTCAATTCAACATAAGCAACTCCTTAACACCCCTCAACAACCATCTTCACAAACTACAACTATACCTACTCTCCAACCTGATTCAACACCACCCTTATCCCCAATAAAATCTCCTGGTATGATTAAATCTAGGTTTGGGCACGGTTCCGTCTGTTGCGGTTTAGAGCCCAAACCGCTTCCGCACCGCATAAAACAGTTGATCAAAAATACAAGCCATTACACTAATCGTTCAAACGGTTCAGTTACAGTTCGGTTTTATTGTAATATGGTCCAGTTTTGGTTCGGTCCGTTTTGAAACCGTATTAAATATGTGATAAGCGAATTACTTTAACAATCAATTTACAATTGTGTGACATTGTCACTTAAAGATTGAAAAACACATTGTAATCATGAATTAAAAGATTAGTTTATAGTTGTATAAATGCTTTAGTATTACGTTAATAAAAAAACATTAACCAAGCATCATCGTTAATTAATGCGTAAACATTAAGTAAGATGACTCAAATAAGATTATAACTAACAATACTCAAAAAATGATATGGGAACTATTATACTAAAACTATAAATTTTTCCTTTGCGATAACGATTATTATTAATATAACAACATATGTTGAAAATAGAATATGCATCATTAAAATAAGAATTTAGACAGGAAATAGTTATATTTTTATCATAAGATTATTAGTGAAGGTATTCGGTTCGGTTCGGTTTAATACGGTTTGGTTAACAGTTCAAACTGCAACTGCGCCGTATCATTGTAGGTCGGTTCGGTTCGGGATATTTGCTTTAGAAAGAGAATTCGGTGCGGTTTTTCGCACCGTTTTTACAATTCGGTATGGGCAGTTCCCGTATTGCGGTGCGATTTATGCCCATCCTTAATTAAATCTCCCTCTCTAGCAGAACTTTGCCCAAGAAAAAGCTTGGACATAAGCATATCCAAATCCCAGAGACATTGAAAGGAAAGAAGAAGAAAATAACAAAGAAAAAGAGACCAAAAACAGCACCACCTTCCCCTCCCCTATCTCTAATTAAATCAGATTATGAAACTGATTCAGCATTACTGGAATGCACTTGCAAATCACCTCCTTCTTCTGCTAGAATAACCAGAAGAACTACTGTGACCTCCCTCATAGTTTAATGATGCTGAGCAACATTGCAGCATGGAATGTTAGGGGAGCACAAAAAAATGCTAAGCTTGACCAAATAAAAATTCTAATCAAAGACCACAACCTCTCCCTCATCTTTATTTCTGAAATCAAACTCAGCTCTTCTCTGTCATCAAAAGCCACAAAATAACTAAACCCTTCCTAGTCTTCAATCTCAAACTACATACATGCTCCTTATGGTCGACTCCTCATTCTATTTGATCCCTTGATTTTCAGTATTAAACCCATCCTATATCATTATCAGTTCACACTCTGAAGTCACTCTAACCTACACTTCTACCTCCATGTATATAACCTTCATATATGCTAGTAATAGGCCCTCGGTAAGACGATATCTACATGACTACCTCCCTTATTTCAATCAATCATCTCTCCCATGGATTGTAATTGGGGACTTCAACTTCTCCTACCTTTCATCTCACAAAAGTGGTGGTATTCCACTTACTGTAATAGATCTAAACCCCCTGAACAACTCTATGCATCTCTCATCCCTAATAGAAATTTAATATTCAGGCTCTTCATACACCTTGAGCAATAACAACGCACATGGCCCTCGAACCCTAACCAAGATAGATCATGGCCTAATGAACCTTAAAACGTTGTCAACCTGGCCTGCCATACATATCCATATACCAATGCCTTTGTTATCTGATCACTGCCCACTCATCCTTACCTTCGGTTTAGCTTCCATTCTTAAGCATGTTAATTTTAAATTTTGTGGTCCATGGATAAATAATGATAACCTATTACAGATTATTACTGAAGCTAGGAAAATTACAACCTCTAGCAATCCAATGCACAACTTGCAAAAGAAGCTAAAAACACCAAATAAGCACTGAAAACATGGTCGAGAAATGTATGTGGTAAAGGTAATAAACTCTCAACTGAAATACAATGGAATTGAACATGTACAACAAAAAATTCTAAACTACAATCTTGATCATAATATCAACCTTCTGGAGAAAGAATATAAAATCTTAACTTAAAGCTACCTTGGACTCTGAAGTTAGCATGATCTTACAGAAGAATAAGCAAGACTAGTAGGTTAAAGGAGATAGAAACCCAAATTTATATCATGCTGCTCTGAAAATAAAATAAACCAAGTCGTATATACACCATATTGATGATACGCAAGGTGTCACTCACTCTTCCCCTTCTCAAGTTGATGCGACCATCCTCTCCTACTTTTCTAAGTTGCTTGGTAGCTACCCGACTGAAGTTGATCTCTCATTTATCTCTACTCTTTGCTTACCCTTGATTAACCCTGAATTGCAAACTACCCTCACAACTCCTATATTTGATGAAGATGTCAAAGAATCTATTTTTACAATAAGGAAATCTGTATCCCCTGGTCTTGATGGTTTTACGGTAACTTTTTCATACATTCTTGGACCATAGTTTCTCCTCCTGTTATAAAATCTATACACAATTCTTTTGACAAAAGCAAAATCCTTAGGACTATCAACTCAACCAACTTGGACTTAAATTCCTAAAAACCAGCAACCTACTGATGTATCTCAGTTCATACCAATAGCATGATGCAACGTCATTTACAGAGCAATATCCCGTATCCTAGCCAAAAGACTAAAGAGTGTGCTTCAAACCATAATCTCCCCTAACCAGGCAGCCTTCTTACCCAACCGTAGCATCCTAGACAATGTGCTACTAACACATAAACTACGCGATGGTTACTCCTTCTTAAACATGTCCCTGAGAGCCTTGCTGAAAATAGACATAAAAAAGGCATTTGACACGGTTAGTTGGACAACCCTACTGAGTATTATGGAAAGAATGGGTTTTCCACTGAAATTTATACAATGGATACATTTATATATATCGACTGTCAGATACACCTTAATTTTTAATGCACATACTGTTGGATACTTCATAGGGAAAATGTCCTAATGTAGGGAGATCCAATTCAGCCTATCTTTTTATTATTTAGTGGAAGCCCTTACTTTTGCTTTTGAAAGACAAGTTATGCTAAAAAACTATGTCTACACCTGAAATGCAAAGATCCAATGATCACTACCCTATATTTTGCCGATGATCCTTTTATTTTCACTAAACCTACCCTGAATTCCCTTTCCCTCATCATGCACACTCTCTCCACATTCCATTCATTCCCTAGCCTTTGAATGAACCCTGCTAAACCTCACATTCTAATAGCTGGATTGTCTCCTCAACAAGAAGATGTTTGTCATAGCATAACAAATACACAACCAATGGATTTGAATATGGCATGTCTAGGTATCTCCTTGACCACAAATAGAATAACAACTCAGTGCATACTCTTGTATGAAAAATAACTACAGTACTATCTAGATGGGAAAACGGGTACTTATCCCAAATAGGTATGTTAGTGATTCTTAACTCAGTTATTTTTTTATTCTATAATTATATATTGGTGTAGGACATTTCATATCCCTCCTAAGCTTCTAGTAATGATTAGGACAAAATTATGGACTGGCTAAATTCATACTAGAAAATTTTCACTTATAGCATTTCATAAGATTGAGAGGCCTAAACGAAATGGAGGATTAGGTATAAAAATATAGAACTATGGAACATAGAAGCCTTGTCTAAGCATTTCCAGAATCTTGTGCTTCAAGAAAAAAATCTGTGGGTGAGTGGAGCCTTAAATACAATCTGAATGGAGATGAAATATGGATACCAAAGCCTAATCCAACACATATTTTGGTTTAGAAAAAAAATGCTAAAAGTCAGAGACAGTTTGCTACCCTACTCCACAATGTTGTTGGCTTTGGATAACACAGCAAAGTTCTAGTTTTCCCCATGGATATAGAAAGGAACAATCCTGATCAACAAATTGCCTCATCTATGTGTCTCCCTTTCTGGAATTCCTATAAATGCTAAAGCAGCTTCATATGTCACCAATGGTAAAATCAACCTGCTTATAATGGTGAAAGTTATGATCGAAGAAGCATGGCATGAGAGAAATAAGCGTATCTTCCATGGCAAGTGAAGAAACAGAATGCAAATATACTATGTAGTTTGTGCTGGCATAGGAAGAGAAATGAATCTGTCACCATATGCTTTTGAGGGAGATGCACATGACAGATGGATGTAACTTCTTATCTACTCCTCCTTTTTTATGTATTTCTTATTATTATTATTATTATTATTATTTACCTTTTCTGCATTTATATTGTAAGACTCTCTTATTAATACAAATAAATGATAGGGGACATTCAAACCCGCTGACTTCGCCAAATTAGCACAAGCTTTAGGAAGCCTTAACCGCACTTTTAAAACCTAATTAATCTCATTAAGTAGTAATTAGGAAGGAGAATTCTAGAGAAAACTGAACGTAGCTTTCTCTACAGCTACTTTCTCCTTTCTTTCATTTTTATAATAAAAGGAAAAATGGCTATCCTCTTGCTAAATCAAAACCAAGATTTCTTAAATTTAAACCAAGGAGAAATTTAAGTAGAAAAACCAGTGTTTGAATAGGTAATCTCTACAAAATCATGATTTTGTCTCAATTTTTGTTTCCGCTTGCATACTTTAAGTTTATAAAATCTTTGCATGTCCTTGCAGCTTTAAAAATAGGTGCTGAAGCTTGACAAGGAGCCTGAAAACATCATCTTTGATCCAAATTCAAGGCTAAATTTTGTAAAACTTCATAGCAAAACTAAGGTGAGATGCCCCCTCACACTTTTAAACTTGATTCTTGCTGAAAATGTTGAGTTTGTGCTTGATTTTGTTGAATTTTGTTTACTGTAACATAAAATTGTTCAAAGGCAGCAAATAATGGCCTATGTCCATGTTTGGGGCTGCATAACTTCTCCATTTCTTGATGAAATGCTAACATTCTTTTTTCCTGTGTGTTTTCATGTTGTTTTAGTTTGTGTATGCAAATTTTCAGCAAGATTAGAGTCTATTTGAATGCTTGAAATGGATCAAAAAGTTGCACTCGCAATGTTATTTAGACCTGCACATTTTCTTGTGCCATGGTTGATCTAAGCACATATTGGGTCATCCCATCCTGGAAAAAACACCTAGGTTACCTCTGTTGCTTCCCACAAACTTGCTTTTTTCCTTCTACTTAGTTACATCTTTGAGCTTGTTTTAGTGATGAGATAAAGTGCTAATTTATATATACTCCAACACTTATAATCATGTTTTCTCTCCATGAATTCTTGTGTCTATTTGTGGTTTGCTTCAACAATAAAGAAGCATTGTGCATCCAAAATTCCTAGTGTTTTTGTATTATTTTTTGTGTATATTTCAATGTTGCTTTCTTTGTGGTTTTTGGGATACACGTACAAGTATTTTTATTAAATCGTTTTAAAATATTAGTATATAACTGTTTTCCAAACATGGCTATTTTATATTATTTTTCAAAAAATAGTTTTTACAACCCGATTTTATAATATTTTCGAATATAACATCAAACGTTTTTGCACCCTTCAAGACGGCCTAATTGTGATTAAATGGTGTCGTAAACCTCATGATATGGGGAACGAAGGTATACGAGATTGGTTAATTCCAAACTCGTCTGATTAGAGCTAATATTTCCTTGTGTTTTCTAGTGTGGAATCGACTTAAAGTTATTAAACCAATAGTGAGAACGTGTGGTATGAGACGTATGGTTACCACTATTCGGGTTACTGTCTGAGAATTTGTGACATATTCATACTGATTCGTCACTATTAGACCTTCAGGTAATCATGTTGTTCGACCTTCGGGTCAATCATGTTGTTCGACCTTCGGGTCAATCATGTTACATGGGGTACCTTTCATGTTGATAATAGTACTAGGGCAGCTTCAATCCATCATGTTGTTAGCACATGCACAAAACATGTCATTTTCATCAGTTGTCAACCCCTTTTTGCTTTTGTTTAACAACAGTAGCAAATGCAAATGTCGCAACAGATATAAACTTTTTTGCTATTGGTTTTCAGCCGTTGCAGAAAATTAGTTTTTTGCGAATGTTTTTGGTAGAACAACTCGAAAAAAGTGATTTTTTTTGTGATTGTTTAAACTAATAACAGTTGCAAAAAAATGCCACTTTTATTTTATTATGGATGTCTTCTACGAGTATTGAATAGAGAAACCATCGCAAAACTTGATGTTCTAGCGATTGTTTTCTATACAACAGTAGCAAGAGGGTAAAATTTTACTTTCAAAACTGTACAGTTTTGCTATTGGTGTTTATCAAAACTATCACAAAATATCTATTAATTATTTAATTCTAATATCAAAGGTAAAAATAAATGTCATACTACAAGAAACATTATTTTCAGCTGAAAAAGTACACAAGAACATATTTGTTACAATCAGTTCCAAACAAATATATAGAACGCTATTCTCATATGCGGTCTGAGCTATTTATAGTATTCTCTAAAATATATATAAACAAAAAAATATGGTTTACATGAGTAGTTTTTAATGTTAGACAAATTATTTTTCTTATAATTCTAACTTGGTTTAATATTTAGAAAACTTCCAACTTGGACGTCCGTCTTTAACTTCAAGGATCTCCTTTGCTATTGCACATGCATACATTGATGATCCCTCACTCACACATATGCATATTAATAAACTGAAAGTTATTAGTTTCAGACATAATAAATTAGATATCGAATTAAGATTAACTTTATCTGCTCAATGGTATAACTCTGTTTTTGTTTCACCCTTACAATAAGATGCCTCTGGTCCACTCGCTAAAACAAACTTTTGACGGTATTGTATAATAGCACAAAGTCTAGATTTTGTTTCATCAAGTTATCGGCTAAATCAAATAATTAAAACTATGCATTTTGAAAGTCAGCATTTACATACTGCTCTAGTTAACTCACTTCAAATTATGTGTTTTGTATCTTTCATGTAAATTAACGAACACAAATTATTCAACTAAAACATGAACTACATCAAATTATTGCATTGACCATTCTCCAAAGCCAAACTGCATCAAATTTTCTGATATTTTCATCACTGCAAACTATGCTACTCTTTCATATATTTAGCGCTGCAGAAATAGTCATAACACTTATAATGAATTACTGACATTGCAGAAACATGCACATGTTCAATGAAAACATTAAGCTCTCCTTCATCCTATCATTGCACGGTTAAATCCTAATGAAATCCAAATGAACAATTGTTGATTTCCTATCTCTTACATCTACCTACGTTTCAGTTCATGTTCACAACTGCTATAGTGAAAACAGAAACATGAACACTAACATTACAATGATTTTGATGATGAAACATGAACATTAACCATCATATATTGTAATGTTAGCTAGTCTCAAACACGTAAAATGTGAACATGTATCATGATTAGATTATACATTATTGATTACACAAAGATTCCGCTTTACAACAATTTTTTTGCTTTTCGTTGATGTTCAACACAATTAATATACATGAAATTTACTTAATTCTTCATTGATAATTTTAGTTTACGGCGATTTTTTTTCTAATTATACCTTATAATATATCTATGTTTGAGATCAACAATGCATGCTTTGTCAATTTATTAAGTAGAATTTTTGTATTGTCATCAACTCTTAATTCGCCTATCCATGT
Source organism: Allium sativum (assembly GCA_030737875.1). Taxonomy (NCBI): domain Eukaryota; kingdom Viridiplantae; phylum Streptophyta; class Magnoliopsida; order Asparagales; family Amaryllidaceae; genus Allium; species Allium sativum. The sequence goes on from CM060924.1 coordinate 386,035,476, forward strand.
TTGTTAATTTATTAACTTTATTTGGTTTGCATATTAATTTATCTATTCTATACCCTAAAACAAAACCATAATCATTCACAAATAGTAACAGCAAACTCAATGAAAACAAACGGAAAATCTACTTCTACATATAATTTTACACCAGTACTCAGCTATAGAAAGAGACCTGTGTTTATTTAATGCTAATACATTGCAAAATCAACATCAATAAACTATTTATTTACTTGAAAACTTTGGTTTCATTCAAAGCAGACCAGCAGGTAGTACATCTAGTTACAAAGCATACTTAACCTCGTACGTATAAATGTGATGTACCAATCCCCCAGTGGTGATTTGTATTTCCTACAATCTGTAGATGAAAAAGCTCATCACACAATTTGTTGGACCTTAAAATCCAATTCATTTGTTTCATTGAGTTTATTGATAACACTTTATTCTTTGTTATGCATGAAGGTGCTTGTTGAGTTATTCACATGTGTGCCCAATAAACTCCTTGCATGAAGTGTAAGATCATAAAGATTAACGTTCATTATGAAATGGTATTCAAGAATTCTATTGAAGAAGTTCTACTAATTGATAATATAAAGTTTGTATTTCACATGTGAAGGAATTTGCTCCATCTCATTGTTCTAGAAAGTAAGATTTAAGCCATATACATTTTTGATTCTAAATTAAACATGTACATATGGTACGCTACTTTGGTTGTTTACCCATGAAACAGGATCACATTTTAAGTTAACTATAAAGGAAAATTCCTCTCAGTCTAGTCTTTGAGAAAATAGGACAATTCAAGTAATTCACTCCTCTCTTTACTGAAGATAGCTTTTGTATCTTATTGCTGTTGAGAAACTACGCAAATTTCCTTTAATTTGATTTGTGGAGAAAAGAAATAAAATGTAGAATGCTAAAAGGCACACAAACTTGATAACTGAGTTCGGCCAATTATGCCTACGTATTGGAGAACCCCAAGTTATCACAAAACCAATTAGTTTATATCTAATGTAACACCCCACCTCCGCTAGGGTCACTCACAAAGGGAATGCACTAGGTTTGGTGAAGCATTATCGAGGTAAACATGCACAGAAATATTACAAGACAAAACATATATAAAACAGCGGAAGTAAAACAAATTTCATTACCTTATAAAATAAGGTCTAAAGCCTTTTACATCAGAATACATCAAAACCTGTCTTGCAATAGTAAAGAAGCATAAAACCTTTTCATAAATTATTCCCCCAAAATAAAGCGGGGAAGCAGCCATAGCCAAGAGAAGACCAAGCTATACATGATGACCCTCAAGCATACGAGGTCCGAGCTAAACAACATCATTTCCTCCCTGAAAACCTGGGGGGGAGGGGGGAACGGAAGACAAAGAGGCGAAACAAAACGGGGTCAGTCATAAAGACTGGTAAGTCCAATCTACTTCCAGTATAAAAACAGGTAAAGGTAACATGACATGCATAAACTGAAAGTAAACATAAGGATGACGACAAGATAGATAAGCTAAACCAAGATAACTGGATGAACTACTGTAGCAAGATAAACTAAGGTATCATGATAAACTACATGTCAAGATAAATCAAGGTATCGCATCGTCAGGTTTCTATCAAGTATACTATCCCAAGGTATATATCATGTATAACATCCCGTGGTATCTATCATGTATAACATCCCAGGGTATTTATCATGTATATTTGCTCTGCACCTCTCGTACTAGTATCCCAACCCGCGTCATGTGTTAACTATGAATGTCCCTTGCCCCATGTCATGTAATGGTCCATGTCAACCTAATATATAGCATATGTAGGTGTTTCCCAACTCGTATGTTTCTTTCCATGTATAAGTTCAGTCCTTTGCCGTAGGCCGTACGGGCTTTCCCATGTAAATCTATATCACCTCAACGTAGTACCATTTTATCCTTGAGGTTGTTTTGGACTTCTTCCCTTGATCTTGTTAGGTTTTCTTACCATGAACTATCGCGTGTTCACTTAGGATTTATGCCACCTAGGACCACTAGGGATTATGCTACCTAATGAACGTTTCCGTGTCTCGGTTCGGGTTCAAGCCACCTAGGGCCACTAGGGATTATGCCACCCGTCAACCGCGCCCTCTATCCCGCGTAAGTATCGTGAATCGTTTTACATGTCTAGACGCACATGTTCCTCAATGTGCCATCCGAGTTCCGTGCCAGGGAAAATCAAGAAATACGGAACTCGGTCGGGAGCTTTAAGTCGTCTGCTGATGCAGATATCAAGGTCTGTTTTTGTATCCGTGGCTATGGTCCCACGTGACCCCTCCCTCAACTACTGAAAGGCAATCCAAGAAAAATCATGTATGAGAACCACATCCCGGCCCCACTATAGCCCCACTTTCCTATGGGCCAACCTCACCCATGACTCGATAGCAAGAACATGGTCTGTTGGGGGTTCTCTGCCTTTCCGTTCGTACACGATTGACTAAAGATGGTAGGTAGTCGACGACGTGCTATCCAGGGCAAAAACAAGTATCGTCGACTCCACGCTAATCCATCCCAGCCTTTAGGTCGCTCGCATAGCAACCAAGGCATACTCTTGGCTCTTCTACCGCAGACCTTAACCTCTGTGAGGCCAGCTTTCATGGACCATCTGCCACCTCACAGAGGGATACCAAGAGTACCCTCACGTCCCCCGAAGCTACCGCTTCGTCACCCAGTTCGTTGGAGCCTTTATCCAAGTCGGATAATTTGCTCCTCCTCGTGTGTTTAAGCGATGACCTACCGTATCGGGTTACTCATCTATCTGTGAACTGGTCCAAATCTCTTGACTAAGAATTATTACTTAGTTTCCTAAACTAAGGTTTACCACTTAGTCTCCTTTCCCGTTATCCTTGTTAATCCCGGTTTTCCACCTAGTCCCCTGAGCTAGGGTTTTGTCTAATGGGTTAAGTATTGTCATTTAAGTTCATGACTTAACCTGCCTACGAATCATGTCAATATTTGGCTAAGTATTCAAGTCCAAGACCTAGCCCTACAAGTTGGTTAAGTATACCAAGAAGCTCATGACTTAACCCTATTCAATCATCAAGTCAAATTGGTTAAGTATTTGTTTATCTTAACCCTATCAGATTATCGTATTAGATTGGTTAAGCATAGGTTAACTTAACCCCCCCTCCACTAATCGTATTAGAATGGTTAAGTATATTTAAACGGTCTTGTGACTTAACCCGATCAAGTTCTCATATTAGATTGGTTAAGTATGGCTGCTTAACCTCATCAAATCATCATGTATAATTGATTAAGTATAAGTTACTTAGCCCTATTAAATTATCATGTCAAGTTTGTTAAGTATTGGTTACTTAACCATATCGAATTACCAAGTTTAGATTGGTTAAGTGTTTAACTTAACCCCATCGAATTACCGTGTTTAGATTAGTTAAGTGTAGGTTACTTAACCCCATCTAATTACCGTGTTTAGATTAGTTAAGTGTAGGTTACTTAACCTCATCTAATTACCGTGTTTAGATTAGTTAAGTCTGAGTTACTTAACCCCATCTAATTACCAAGTCGGATTAGTTAAGTGTAAATTACCTAACCCCATCCCCTAATTGTCTTGTTTGGTTAAGTGCCATTAAGAAATCAAGTCCGGTTCCACTTAACCTACCCATTCGTGTCATATCGGTTAAGTGTCATTAGTCAAAATTACTTAACCTTTTCATGTGGCATTAATTAAATTAATGCACCCCAACCTCTCACATTAGACTTTGTTGTGGTTACTAGTTAAGCCGGGCGGTTCCGGGTAGATTTACACCACAACCTAGTCTAACCTCGGATTTTAAGTGCTATATGACCAACTACTCACATTGGGTCCTATTGTTTGTAGCCACTAGTTAAGCCGGGCGGGTCCGGGTAGATTTATGCTACAAACTCAACCCAACCTCGAGTTGGCCACTTTCATGTTTGGTCTAGTGTCATATTACACTTACAACCCACACGTGTCTAGTTTCAAGTCCCATGTTCACCCCACATGTCATGCCCACATTTAGGTGTATCATAAGTGCCATATTTTCATGAAATCTCATGTCAAATTATCATGTCATAATCACGCACGTCTAACCTACCCCAAATCGTGTTTCCAACCCAAGTAAAAGCGAGTCAACGTAGTAAGGGCACTATGCTACATATTGGCCTCAAAACATGCACGATGTCAAAAAGGGATTGGCCATGAACATGCATGGTATCATAAGGGGTTTGGCCTCAAAATATGCATAGCATCATAAGAGAATTTGGCCACAAGCATGCATAGTATCATAAGGGAATTTGGCCACAAACATGCATAGTATCATAAGGGAATTTGGCCACAAACATGCATAATATCATAAGAGAATTTGGCCACAAGCATGCATGATAACATAAGGGGTTTGGCTTCATTTACATGCATAAGCCCCAAATCATATTCATGTGCATATTTCACAAGTCAAATTGGTTTCAAGTATTCATGCCAACATTCCGCAAGTAAAGGTTCAATCTTTCATGATGGACAAAGTTAAACATAACATAAGTGGCATGATTTAGTCACTAAGCATAGCCAAAAGCCATAGGTTCAAGCAAAAGAGGCATGACAAGGTTCATATAGGCTAGCATACTTAGTTTAATCTCGTTTTATTCCATGCCATCATTAAAACTACCATTTAGATATAGAAGTAGCTAGAACTTACATAGCGTGGCAAGAGGGCTAGGAGCATGAATCGTCTTAACGAAGAAAGGTGGCTCCTTTGTTGAAGAATCGTCATGAAACTTGCATAGCAACGTTGGTTCACCCCCTTGATTTGATGTAGCAAGCTAGCACCTTTGATTCGGATCCGATTTGAATGCATGAGCTCTTGGAGTTGGAGGCCATGATCAAGATAGATTTTGGCGGCACTTCGTGGCATGAGTGATTTGTAAGGGTTTAGGGTAGGCTTAGGGGTCTTTTTATAGAGATTAGGACTAGTTTAGGCCCTTAAATTAACCCTAGGATAGATCTGAACCCTCAAAATCCGTCACAGGCCCATAAAACATGTCTTGAGAAACAAGTCAGGTGCACCCAGGCCCAAGTGGTCGGACCACCCAGGTCGACAGGGGTGTCGACTGGGCAGTCGACACCACCTGGGGGGTGTCGACTCCCCAGTCAACTTGGGGTGGCGGAAATTTTTCCCGCCTCTTCTGCTTGGCTGAATTTGAAATCTGAATTCAAATTTGAACTGTTTTTGAACTTGAAATTTTCTGAAAACTTTGACGGGCCATAACTTGGTCATACGAACTCCGATTTTCGAAAACTCAGACTCTATTTCGCGTATTTTTCCGAGACGAACGCAATGGCACAGACCGTTTCCCTTGATTCACATTTTAAAATTAAATTCTGCCTTGATTCTCGTCTTATCATGTTGTAAAAATCCGGGTTGTTACATTCCCCCCAACTTAAAGGATTTCGTCCCCGAAATCTCCAAGTTAGGAAGAACGTATCCTACCATCCATCATCCATCTACTCAAAACATCATCCACAGGCAACCATTGTCCTTAGATGATTTCTAATGCCATATGAACACATGCAGAACGTGTGTGTATATGCTCCTTAGCTAATGCTAATGATCAGGCCTGAATGATCTTTCTAATGCAAAATATGTTTAGTGCCATGAGTCCAACATGTATGCAAATAGTCCTAGTCATATAAGTACTATATGCGTGCACAAACATTCATCCACATGCAACATGCACATGACAACACATTCGATTTCATCCATAAACAAGTATAAATACTCGTGCATATGCAACATGAAACGTGACCGCGTCAACCTAGTATCTAATGTGTATCCGCGCATCCACGAGCAACCACTTGCAACCATTTGCAACCATATCAATCATAACATGTTTCAAATACATGTTTACATCCATAGGGTTCTACCTAAGGTTCCCAAGATAAGATCGAGAAAATAAACAAGACAAACTCCTTACGGGGTTTGCAACAGAAACAGGACCGAGAGGATATCCACCAAGCGATAGCATGCAAGCAAGCTCTACAGGAGAACCACGGATCGACGATATACTCTAAAAAGAGATATGATGCGCGCGTTTACGCCGCATTTCCTTGAGCTTCATTCCAGTGTGCCTTGACCACCTTTGACTTCATGATTTTCGTAGCTCCTTGATTCCTATTTCCAAGGTATGCGTTGGAACTCATTTCACTATCGCCTCTCGTTTCACTTCCATTTATTCTTTCCCTAGTATGCTCGGCCCAAACATATCTGCGTACTCATGAAGCTCTCCAAAATTCACTAGTGAATTCTGGATCTCGTTTACCGATGCCAATCCATGTTATCACGTGCACTTACTAGGGTGATTCCTATAACCCATGCTCAAGCGGAATGAACCATCCGTCTCATTGGCGAACATTACTCGATCGGATCAGAGATTTCCGATAAATGCATCAAGAGATTCTGGGTAACTAACCATGACAAAACCCAAAAGGTTATACGAGACTTCGAGGGTATTACCAAGGCAAGTTAAGAGTTTAACTACCCTCCTTTCAAAACCGAGAATGGTATCCCTTATTGGATAACCACTTTACCCCTAGAATCCATCCATAGCCCAACAATAGAAGCATTGCTTCTAATCTCAACACTTGGCATAGACGTTCTCAAATCCAAACAAGTCATGAATAAATGGACCGACTTTCCAACCAGATTTTTGCGACAAAAATGGGATCCTCTACCATGCTAGTACTAAGGTGCAAAGACTTAACTATCGAAGCAGACTTAATTGATGCGATGATCGAAACAAAGTCTGGACGGGATGATAGAAAAGAAAGGCTAAACCTTTAACAGAAACGGTACCATACCTCTTAGGTACGCTAGAAATGAGAGCATACAATTGCCCTCTCGCTGATCTTGTCCTTATCTTCCTTTGTGGATCCAGCCATACCAACAAGTTGTCCATTCTTAAGCTCGCGTCCTTTATCCTTGCTCTTATTATCCTTTCTTATAGCACGACAACTGGTCTCTCGAGAACTTCCTCCATCGCACGGAAAAACACTTACGTTGCTAGACAAGGATTAGTCGCAGTTAAAACTACTGTGACTACAGATGGAAGAAAGAAAGGAAAAGAGATTCAATCAAGGAAACAAAGGATAGTGCTAATGGCTTTTTGGGGAATAGCCTTTAAAAAAAACTTTTCTTGAAAAATGCTTCTTTGTAAATGGTTTCTCAAATAGTTTTCAGAAGGTTTTAAAAACTTTTGCCCAGTCTGGTAACCTTCTGCTCTGATACCAAATGTAACACCCCACCTCCGCTAGGGTCACTCACAAAGGGAATGCACTAGGTTTGGTGAAGCATTATCGAGGTAAACATGCACAGAAATATTACAAGACAGAACATATATAAAACAGCGGAAGTAAAACAAATTTCATTACCTTATAAAATAAGGTCTAAAGCCTTTTACATCAGAATACATCAAAACCTGTCTTGCAATAGTAAAGAAGCATAAAACCTTTTCATAAATTATTCCCCCAAAATAAAGCGGTGAAGCAGCCATAGCCAAGAGAAGACCAAGCTATACATGATGACCCTCAAGCATACGAGGCCCGAGCTAAAAAACATCATTTCCTCCCTGAAAACCTGGGGGGGGGGGACGGAAGACAAAGAGGCGAAACAAAACGGGGTCAGTCATAAAGACTGGTAAGTCCTATCTACTTCCAGTATAAAAACAGGTAAAGGTAACATGACATGCATAAATTGAAAGTAAACATAAGGATGATGACAAGATAGATAAGCTAAACCAAGATAACTAGATGAACTACTGTACCAAGATAAACTAAGGTATCATGATAAACTACGTGTCAAGATAAATCAAGGTATCACATCGTCGGGTTTCTATCAAGTATACTATCCCAAGGTATCTATCATGTATAACGTCCCACGGTATCTATCATGTATAACATCCCAGGGTATTTATCATGTATATTTGCTCTGCACCTCTCGTACTAGTATCCCAACCCGCGTCATGTGTTAACTTGAATGTCCCTTGCCCCATGTCATGTAATGGTCCATGTCAACCTAATATATAGCATATGTAGGTGTTTCCCAACTCGTATGTTTCTTTCCATGTATAAGTTCAGTCCTTTGCCGTAGGCCGTACGGGCTTTCCCATGTAAATCTATACCACCTCAACGTAGTACCATTTTATCCTTGAGGTTGTTTTGGACTGCTTCCCTTGATCTTGTTAGGTTTTCTCACCATGAACTATCGCGTGTTCACTTAGGATTTATGCCACCTAGGACTACTAGGGATTATGCTACCTAATGAACGTTTCCGTGTCTCGATTCGGGTTCAAGCCACCTAGGGCCACTAGGGATTATGCCACCCGTCAACCGCGCCCACTATCCCGCGTAAGTATCGTGAATCATTTTACATGTCTAGACGCACATGTTCCTCAATGTGCCATCCGAGTTCCATGCCAGGGCAAATCAAGAAATACGGAACTCGGTCGGGAGCTTTAAGTCGTCTGCTGATGCAGATATCAAGGTCTATTTTTGTATCCGTGGCTATGGTCCCACGTGACCCCTCCCTCAACTACTGAAAGGCAATCCAAGAAAAATCATGTATGAGAACCACATCCCGGCCCCACTATACCCCACTTTCCTATGGGCCAACCTCACCCATGACTCGATAGCAAGAACATGGTCTGTTGGGGGTTCTCTGCCTTTTCATTCGTACACGATTGACTAAAGATGGTAGGTAGTCGACGACGTGCTATCCAGGGAAAAAACAAGTATCGTAGACTCCACGCTAATCCATCCCAGCCTTTAGGTCGCTCACATAGCAACCAAGGCATACTCTTGGCTCTTCTACCGCAGACCTTAACCTCTGTGAGGCCAGGTTTCATGGACCATCTGCCACCTCACAGAGGGATACCAAGAGTACCCTCACGTCCCCCGAAGCTACCGCTTCGTCACCCAGTTCGTTGGAGCCTTTATCCAAGTCGGATAATTTGCTCCTCCTCGTTTGTTTAAGCGATGACCTACCGTATCGGGTTACTCATCTATCCGTGAACTGGTCCAAATCTCTTGACTAAGAATTATTACTTAGTTTCCTAAACTAAGGTTTACCACTTAGTCTCCTTTCCCGTTATCCTTGTTAATCCCGGTTTTCCACCTAGTCCCCTGAGCTAGGGTTTTGTCTAATGGGTTAAGTATTGTCATTTAAGTTCATGACTTAACCTGCCTACGAATCATGTCAATATTTGGCTAAGTATTCAAGTCCAAGACCTAGCCCTACAAGTTGGTTAAGTATACCAAGAAGCTCATGACTTAACCCTATTCAATCATCAAGTCAAATTGGTTAAGTATTTGTTTATCTTAACCCTATCAGATTATCGTATTAGACTGGTTAAGCATAGGTTAACTTAACCCCCCTCCACTAATCGTATTAGAATGGTTAAGTATATTTAAACGGTCTTGTGACTTAACCCGATCAAGTTCTCATATTAGATTGGTTAAGCATGGTTGCTTAACCTCATCAAATCATCATGTATAATTGATTAAGTATAAGTTACTTAACCCTATTAAATTATCATGTTAAGTTGGTTAAGTATTGGTTACTTAACCACATTGAATTACCAAGTTTAGATTGGTTAAGTGTTTAATTTAACCCCATCGAATTACCGTGTTTAGATTAGTTAAGTGTAGGTTACTTAACCCCATCTAATTACCGTGTTTAGATTAGTTAAGTGTAGGTTACTTAACCCCATCTAATTACCGTGTTTAGATTAGTTAAGTCTGAGTTACTTAACCCCATCTAATTACCAAGTCGGATTAGTTAAGTGTAAATTACCTAACCCCATCCCCTAATTGTCTTGTTTGGTTAAGTGTCATTAAGAAATCAAGTCTAGTTCCACTTAACCTACCCATTCGTGTCATATCGGTTAAGTGTCATTAGTCAAAATTACTTAACCTTTTCATGTGGCATTAATTAAATTAATGCACCCCAACCTCTCACATTAGACTTTGTTGTGGTTAGTAGTTAAGCCGGGCGGGTCCGGGTAGATTTACACCATAACCGAGTCTAACCTCGGGTTTTAAGTGCTATATGACCAACTACTCACATTGGGTCCTATTGTTTGTAGCCACTAGTTAAGCCGGGCGAGTCCGGGTAGATTTATGCTACAAACTCAACCCAACCTCGAGTTGGCCACTTTCATGTTTGGTCTAGTGTCATATTACACTTACAACTCACACGTGTCTAGTTTTAAGTCCCATGTTTACCCCACATGTCATGCCCACATTTAGGTGTATCATAAGTGCAATATTTTCATGAAATCCCATGTCATAATCACGCACGTCTAACCTACCCCAAATCGTGTTTCCATCCCAAGTAAAAGCGAGTCAACATAGTAAGGGCACTATGCTACATATTGGCCTCAAAACATGCACGATGTCAAAAAGGGATTGGCCACGAACATGCATGGTATCATAAGGGGTTTGGCCTCAAAATATGCATAGCATCATAAGAGAATTTGGCCACAAGCATGCATAGTATCATAAGGGAATTTGGCCACAAACATGCATAGTATCATAAGGGAATTTGGCCACAAACATGCATAATATCATAAGAGAATTTGGCCACAAGCATGCATGATAACATAAGGGGTTTGGCTTCATTTACATGCATAAGCCCCAAATCATATTCATGTGCATATTTCACAAGTCAAATTGGTTTCAAGTATTCATGCCAACATTCCGCAAGTAAAGGTTTAATCTTTCATGATGGACTAAGTTAAACATAACATAAGTGGCATGATTTAGTCACTAAGCATAGCCAAAAGCCATAGGTTCAAGCAAAAGAGGCATGACAAGGTTCATATAGGCTAGCATACTTAGTTTAATCTCGTTTTATTCCATGCCATCATTAAAACTACCGTTTAGATTTAGAAGTAGCTAGAACTTACATAGCGTGACAAGAGGGCTAGGAGCATGAATCGTCTTGACGAAGAAAGGTGGCTCCATTGTTGAAGAATCGTCATGAAACTTGCATAGCAACGTCGGTTCACCCCCTTGATTTGATGTAGCAAGCTAGCACCTTTGATTCGGATCCGATTTGAATGCATGAGCTCTTGGAGTTGGAGATGGAGGCCATGATCAAGATAGATTTTGGTGGCACTTCGTGGCATGAGTGGTTTGTAAGGGTTTATGGTAGGCTTAGGGGTCTTTTTATAGAGATTAGGACTAGTTTAGGCCCTTAGATTAACCCTAGGATAGATCTGAACCCTCAAAATCCATCATAGGCCCATAAAACATGTCTTGAGAAACAAGTCAGGTGCACCCAGGCCCAAGTGGTCGGACCACCCAGGTCGACAGGGGTGTCGACTGGGCAGTCGACACCACCTGGGGGGTGTCGACTCCCAAGTCGACTCCCCAGTCGACTTGGGGTGGCGGGAATTTTTCCCGCCTCTTCTGCTTGGCTGAATTTGAAATCTGAATTCAAATTTGAACTGTTTTTGAACTTGAAATTTTCTGAAAACTTTGACGGGCCATAACTTGGTCATACAGACTCCGATTTTCGAAAACTCGGACTCTATTTCGCGTATTTTTCCGAGACGAACGCAATGGCACAACCCGTTTCCCTTGATTCACATTTTAAAATTAAATTCTCCTTGATTCTCGTCTTATCATGTTGTAATAATCCGGGTTGTTACATCTAGGATCTTAGTTTTATATTTCCCGATGTGGGATTTATATTTTCAACACTCCCCCTTCATGTGTGGCGTACTTGAGTCATCTACGTGATCATCATAGTAAATTTTTTTCCGATGGAGTGGCGGACGTATGGTAGTTAAGCACATACGTACTGGTTGAGTTAATTCAAATCCTGGGCTCTAATACCGTTTTGGAGAATCCCAAGTTAGCACAAAACCAATTGGCAATGTGATGGGGAACATCTTAGTTTATATCCAGGATCTTAGTTTTATATTTCCCGATGTGGGACTTATATTTTCAACACTACGTCTTCAGGATGCTGCAGATCTTTTATTTCAAAGAATATTACAAAGTGATTACATAAAACAATTTTCACACAACACTCGACCTCACTCTTAAACTCTTCTTCTTATTCTTATTGGATTTTAGATCGGGATAAAAATTATAAAGAGGAAGGGTGTATTTATAATTTAAGAAGAGGGTTGGTGAGGGTTAGTGACTGGGTTGGTGGCACGGTTGGTGGAAGGTTGGTGGCAGCCCATGATGAACACATGGGTAGCTTGGCTGCTGTTGAATCTGCAGCATTACTAACAATCTCCCACTTGAAGACCGATTTCAATCCGTCTTAACACTTTGATCAATGCAATAGCCATTCTGCTCTTTTTACTCTCGTAGACCAACTAAAGTTGAACACAACTTCAGTTTGTCAATATTTACCGTCTTTGTCAACATATATGTTGGATTCTTGCTTCCTTCGATCTTCTCCAGTATTAACACATCATCTTCCAATAGAGATCTTATGAAGTGACAACGAAGACCAATATGTTTGGTTCTGGAATGAAATGTTGAATTCTTCGCTAAGTGTATTGCACTTTGACTATCACTGTATAAAACATTCACTTCCTATTTGAATCCCAACTCAATTTACAAACCTTGAAGCCATATCATCTCTTTACTAGCTTTGGTTATTGCTACATACTCTGCCTCTGTAGTGGATAAAGTGACAATCTTCTGTACCTATGACATCCAACTAACACATGTAGTTCCAACCATGAATACATAACCTGTAGTGCTTCTTCCATGATCGACTTCTCCTCCAAAGTCTGCATCTGCATAGCCTTGAGCTTTTAACTTCCCTTTACCAAAGTACAAACCTTTTTGTATGGTACCTCGTAGATACCTCAAAATCCACATGACTGCTTCCCAATGACCTTCCCTTGGATTTGACATGAACCTGCTAACAACCCCCACTGCATGGTCAATGTCTGGTCTCGTACAGATCATGGCATACATCAAACTTCCAATAGCTGAGGAATAAGGAATATCAATCATGAAATTTTTTTCTTCCTCCGTTTGAGGGGACTGTTCCTTGGATAAGCGAAAGTGATTGGCCAACGGTGTACTGACTGGCTTAGCATAGTTCACGTTCAATCTCTGCAAAACATGATTGAGATAATCTTCCTGAGATAGCTGCAAGAGCCATTTCTTCTTATCTTTAGTGATTTGCATTCCAATAAACTTCTTTGCTGGACCCGAATCTTTCATGTCAAACTCCTTTGATAGTTGCTTCTTCAACCGTCTAATATCATCCATATTTGATCCTGCTACTAACATGTCATCGACATAAAGCAGTAAAATGATATAACTAGACCTATATCGCTTGAAGTAGAAACAATGATCAGCATTGCACTTCTGGAAGTCTTCCTTGTGCATGAATCCATTAAACTTTTTGTGCCATTGTCTTGGGGTTTGTTTCAGGCCATACAAACTTTTCTTCAGTCTACACACCAAGTTCTTCTTCCCTTTCTCGAAGAAACCTTCTGGTTGGTGCATGTATATCTCCTCATCCAAGTCTCCATGAAGAAATGATGTCTTCCATCTAACTGTTCAAGATGAAGGTCTTTAATAACAACAATACTTAATGCTAACCTGATAGTATCGAGCTTCACAACGGGAGCGAAAATATCATTGTAGTCCACTCCTTCCTTCTGTCGGAATCCTTTGACAACTAGCCGAGCTTTGTATCTGTTGGAACCATCATGTTCCTCTTTCACCCGATACACCCAATTGCCTTCTTTCCTATGGGTAACTCAGCTAGTTCCCATGTCTGGTTGGAGATGAGAGGCTTCATCTCATCTTTCATGGAAAGATCCCACTTGCTAGCATCATCAACCTGAGAAGCTTCACCATAGCATTCGGGTTCCCCTGCATCAGTCAGCAACAAATAGCTCATGTATCATTTATTAGGTATATGAGGTCGAGAAGACCTGAATTCAAGAGCTGGAGTAGGATGTTGTGATGTGTCAGAATGGTCCACACCGCTCATATCAACGATTTCATCAGGTTGAGGATTTGCTATAGTCGGTTCTATTACGAGACTATCTGGAATATCATTTGAATCTGCAAATACTGGCTCACTTTGCTTTGAGTCGTTGACTTCAAATTTTATGTCTGTCTTTGTACATTACTCTTTCATTAAAAATCACATCTCGGCTATGGATCACCTTCTTGTTTTCATCATCCTAAATGCGGTAGCCATACTCATTTTTGCCACAGTCGATGAGAGTGCATTTCTTGGATTTGAGATCAAGTTTATTCCTTCCTTGATCGCTAATATGCACATATGTTATACTACCGAAAACTTTTAAATGTCATAATTTTACCTCTTTTCCACTCCATAACTCCTCTGGAATTTTGTTCTTTAATGGAATAGAAGGACCTTTGTTGATCAAATAAGCTGCTGTGCCGACTGTTTCTGCCCAGAACTGCTTTGGTAGACCTGATTGTATACGAATGCTTCTGGCTCTTTCTATAAACGTTCAATTCATACGCTCAGCTACACCATTGTGTTGAGACATACTTGTCATGGTTCTCTGCATTTTGATCCCGTGCTCATAACAGAACTGCTTGAATCTGGTGTCTTCGTATTCACCTCCATTGTCAGTTGTAAGCTTTTTGATCTTTAGATTTGTCTCATTTTCAACGATAGCTTTCCATAGCCTAAAAGCCTCAAACACTTCAGATTTATGCCTTAAAAAATAAACCCATACCTTTCGCGAGTGATCATCGATGAAAGTAACAAAGTAATGTTTTCCACAAATGGATGAGATGGTCGTTGACCACCAAACATCGAAATGAACAAGCTCCTGCTTTTCCTTCTTTGGGGGTTTGCCATTAATTTGAAAGCTGACTCTCTTCTGCTTTCCAAATATGCAATTTTCGCATATGCCTATTTCCACTGACTGTAGACCTGGATGTTTTCCCTTCGCGTGCATAATCTTCATTCCCTTTTCACTCATATGGCCTAGTCACTGGTGTCATATGTTGGAATTTCAATTGCTAGCTGCTACAGTGATCGAACATTGTGCTCCCATTGTTATGTAAAGAGTACCACTCTTTTTGCCTTCAGCAATCGTCATTGCACCCTTTGAATTTTTCCAATCATCACCATGGAAAGTTGTAGTGTAGCCTTCACTAGCCAATTGTCCTACGGAGATCAAATTCTTTCTCAAGTCAGGTATGTTCTTGACATCCTATAGCTCCCAAACTTATGCATTTAGCTTTATCTTCACAGCACCTTTACCAACGATATCACAAGGTTGATCATCACCAAGATATATCTTTCCAAGTTTTCCAGAGACATACCTTTCGAAGAATTCTTTCTGCAAAATGGCATGAAATGATGCTCCAGAGTCTAGCACCCAAGACTCTTCCTTGCTCTCCAAAGAGCACAACGCTTCATCTCCTCCTGAGGTAGAAGTAACATTTTCCTCTGCCTTCGCCTCCTAGTCCTTTGGTGCACTTCTGCGTTGATTTTTGTGGTGTTTGGTCTTTCCACAATTCCAACACTCAACGGTCTTTGAGCTGTGGGAATTGTTGGGATTACTAGATTTAGATCTCCAGTCCTTCGACCTACATTGCTACGTCCATTTCCTTGTGTTGAATTTCTTCCTCTTGATTGTGTATTTAAAATTGAAAAATTTGATGACTCACCAGAATCTCTTCGTCGGATCCCTTCATTGAGAACCATATCATGAATATCATCAAATTTTAAATTATTGCTTCCCGACGAGCTACTCATTGCTGTGACATTAGCATTCCAACTTTTTGGCAGAGAAGACAAAAGTATCAATGCTCGTACTTCTTCGTCAGTTTCAATTTCAACTGAACTTAGCTGAGAAGTAATTGTATTAAGCTCATTGCGATGTTGAGCTACCGATGTACCTTCTGTCATCCGTAAATTGAACAACCGCCTCATCAAATGAACTTTGTCAGAGGACGACGGCTTCTCAAACATACTAAAGAGAGCCGCCATAAGAGCTGCCGTGGCCTTTTCCTTTGCCATGTTGAAAGCAATATTGCAAGATAACGTCAATCTAATAACTCTAAGAGCTTGTCTATCAAGAATAGCTCAATCTTCATCCTTAATATTCTCTGGCTTCTTTTCTGAGAGAGGTTGATAAAGCTTTTTCTGATATAGATAATCTTCAATTTATGTTTTCCAAAAGCCAAAATCAGCACTATTAAACTTCTCGATTTCCACCCTTCCTTCATTTGCCTCCATCGCTCCCACTCGAATTTGATTTCTTTTCTAACAAATTATGGTATCAGTTGTTGAGAAATTACGCAAATTCATTTAATTTGATTTGTTGAGAAAAGAAATAAAATGTAGAATGGTAAAAGACACACAAACTTGATAACGGAGTTCGGCCAATTATGCCTACGTCTCCGGGTTGCAGTAGATCTTTTATTTCAGAGAATATTACAAAGTGATTACACAAAACACTTTTCACTCAACACTCGATCACACTCTTAAACTCTTCTTCTTATTATTCTTATTGGATTTTAGATTGGGATGAAAGTTATGAAGAGGAAGGGTGTATTTATAAGGTAAGAAGAGGGTTTGTGGGGGTTGGTGGCAGCCCATGATGAACACATTGGTGGCTTGGCTACTGTTGAATCTGCAGCATTACTAGCAATTGCAACCACTATTACTCTTATTTTCATCCCAAAAAAAGGTTTCCCATCTAAACTTTATTTTGGTTGCTATTTTGTATTTAAATTCTGATTCTAAGAGAAACTCCACCAGAGGAGGATTCATCCTCTAAATCATGAATAAAGACCATTTTTTGTTCCCAAAGAATATTACATCGTGTAATATTCAGGGAAATGTTACTGGACCAATTTAGGATCCTGAATTGGTCTCGCGCGCCGACTTTATCGGCTCCCCATGTGACGAGCCGATTTTTTCGGCGTGCACCGAAAAAATCAGCTCGTCACATGAGGAGCCGATAAAGTCGGTGCGCCATACATTCAGATTTTAAATATTTGTTTTCCCACCCTAGCTTATACTATAATATGACAAAATATCGGCTCCTCATGTGTCGAGCTGACTTTTTCGGTGCATGCCGAAAAATCGGCTCACCACATGGGGAGCCGATAAAGTCGGCGCGCGAGACCAATTCAGGATCCTGAATTTGTCCCGTAACATTTCCCTGAATATTACACGATGTACTATTCGTTGGGAAAAATGGTCTTTATTCATGATTAAGAGGATGAATCCTCCTCTGTTGGAGTTGCTCTTAGAATCTAAACTTAAATACAAAATACAAACAAAATAAAGTTTAGATAGGCAACTTTTTTTTGGGATGAAAATAGTTATGTTTAGAAACACAAAAATAAACTAATTTAACTTCAAAACTTAAAAGAGCTGGTTAACAACCCGTAGAAAAACAGTAGAACCCCTAGGGTAAAATAAAAAACTACAACATCATTACTGCATAAAAGATCCATAAGCTAGGACCATCATAAAATAAAACATGAGTTCCAACAATCAAGCAAGCTTCATAACTAGGTATCGCCATATTGGTTCCATAAATGATCCATAAGATCTTTCTGCAGCCGGATATGGAGTTGTGCGTCTCTTAACATAACCTGACGTTCCAAATGAATGTTGAAGTCCTCTTCTATTAGCGGGGTGTTCTTTCGAAATACGTAGGGTGGTTACGAAGCACATTCATATTCGTAGTGGCATTGCCCTTCATCCATATCTCTTTCATCTTCTATAATCATGTTGTGTAGAACGAATGCAAGCAAACATGATTGTAGACATCTTTTTCCTAGACCACAACCGGCATGGATTACTTATCATTGCAAATCTAGATTGTAAAACACCGAAAGCACGTTCTACATCTTTTCTTTGTGCCTCCTACATCGCCGCAAATTTGTCTTGTTTATGATTCAATGGATTTGGACATGTTTTAACGATGGTGCTCTATTTTGGGTAAATGCCGTCACCTAGGTAATAGCCATGGTCGTAAGTATTTACGCCTAGGGTAAATGTCAAAGGAGGTACTTGGCCTTGAGCAAGATCATTGAAAATGGAGATCTTTCTATAACATTTAAGTCATTATTTGAACCAGGGATTTCAAAGAAAGCGTGCTATATCCACAGATTGTATGATGCCACAGCTTCCAAAATGATGGTTGGTCGCCTTT
The DNA here is from genome assembly GCA_030737875.1 of Allium sativum. Taxonomy (NCBI): domain Eukaryota; kingdom Viridiplantae; phylum Streptophyta; class Magnoliopsida; order Asparagales; family Amaryllidaceae; genus Allium; species Allium sativum. The sequence goes on from CM060924.1 coordinate 386,053,675, forward strand.
CCTTCTCGTTGTACGCACCTTGTAATCCCTTAGGGCAGTTCTTCCATTTCCAGTGTATACAGTCCAAACTCCCTAGCATTCCCGGCTATCCCCTGCTTTCGTGCATCTCTCTTATTCGCACTACATCTGCTTCATTCGGAGACCTTAAGTATTCTTCTACGTAGACGTCCACCACAGCCTGATAGAAATTTTCAAGTGTGTCAAGTGTTGTGCTCTCTGCTATTTGGTATGCATCCTCCAAAGCATCAGCAAGAGTGCCATAAGCTAACATTAGCATAGCGGCCGTCATTTTCTGAAAACCGGACAACCCCTGTGTCTACGATGCATTTTGTTTGCACTTAAAGTAATAATTGTTACCTTAAATATCCGCCAACATCCAAAGAAACAGATTTCCCCGCATCCTGAATCTTCTACGAAACATATCAGGCCCGTAAGTTCAGTTGTCATTGAAGTTTTCTTACATCAGAGACTTATGGTATTTAGCACGATTTCGGTGTATAAATCTCCATCCAGGAACCGACCCTCCTCGACTTATGGATGATGAGCTATAGGCTTCATGGTATAAGTCTTGTATTTCCTGTATTTCTTCCACTTCCACTTGGAGGATTTCCTCTTCCTCCGAATCGCTGTTAAAAGCCATGATGCATGTCATAAATTGGAATCCATTTCTGATTTTGAATGTGTTTGGATATGAGATATGGTTGCGACGTTGGTGTTGTATATAAGGTATGTGTTCTTGGTCAATGGGTAGCTTTTTTGGGTTGAGTGTGCTCATTTACTGGACAGAGCGCCCCTTTATTGGATAGAGCGCCTCTTTACTGGACATAGCGCCCCTTTATTGGACAGAGCGCCCCTTTATTAGACAGAGCTCCTCTTTATATGATAGAGCGCCCCTTTACTGTACAGAGCACCCCTTTATTGGACATAGTGCCACCTTATTGGTATGAGTGCTCCAATATTGGTACATGTCTTGGCTAAGTTCATAGTGTGTAGGGTTGTCCACATAATTGCTACTTAGGAATTTATGTGTGCAGGGTCGCCCACGTTATGTAGCCATGGAATTTAACAAGTAGGGTCGTCCACGTTATATTTTTTGAGAAATAAATTAGCTTTCAATGTTTCTCTATCACAGCTACAGTGGGCAATGATTAGTGCAAAGTGTAGATTCTCTTTCATGACATTAACAGTGTCCAATGCCAGTGTATAGTGTAGATTTTCTATCATGGCTACAGTGGACAGTGACTAGTGCATAGTGGAGATTCTCTATCACGGACGTTCTGAGCATTGTAAGAAAGTTTCCACACAAACATACAAACTACAATATTACAACAGTAAGAAATGCCAAACTACAATCGTACGAACCACATCAACTGAAATATAAACATCAAATTCAAAGTACAATAAAACACGATAAGACAGCGTCCACATAGTCCTACCATGGACGTGGGAAAAATCCAGCTCTGGCTGCATCAGCAACATTCTTGTTCAAGTAGCTAATTTCGGTTTGTGTTTCCAGTGCATATTGAACTCCACATTCACACATCGGAGGGTCAATCCATTCCTCAAAGTAACAGCAATCAATTTCATCGGGGAAAAGCTTGTGGTTCTCGTAGGCTTCACAACCGAAAAATCGACGACCATCATTTTTTTTATTTTCGAAACAACGACCACCGATTCATCTCCACACCAGCATAAAGGGTTTAGCCCACCCGAACCCAGTGGCTCGACGACACGCCCTTCAACTACCCTTTCTTTTCCAGGTCGATGATTTGATACCGCCTCATCGTCATTTCCCAAGTTAGCCAAGGTGGAGCCTACACTTTCTTTTCCCTGTTTCGACATACACCAACAAGGAAACTATACTTTTGTCAAGTTTTCAAGTGGAATGCTGGAATGGGAAAAGAGCAAGGAGTAGGAGACTTAAAGAAAAGAAATTGCGAATGAGGGTTTAGCCTGCTTCGGAGAAGCCACTACATATAGTGAAAAACAAGGTCGTCCACACTATATAAAGCCATGGAGTGTACATCGTGTCGTGCATCGCTTTATTTTATTTAAATAAACATTATAATTTATAAAGGAATTCCACAGCGACTATTTGAAATTATGATTTGGACATAAAACATAATATACAACATAAAAGCTCGATTTTTCTCTTCCACTAGAAAAATACTATCAATTCGATTCGAATGTTATTTATTTCGGAGAAATACGACTTAAACTGAATCCTGTACAACCAATTAAAGTTCAAAACCTTATATTACGAACTACCGTGCCGCTATAGTTCGTTTTATAATTTAATTATATATAAAACGTTTCAAACATCGTTTAACATTACACATAACGTCATAAAATATAGATAATAAAGGTTCTAGTACACAGAACATCATAAAATATAGTTGTCGACGGTAATAAACATGAAATGTAGATAGTATAGTACAACATGCATCAATGTGACATACACATATATACGTCAAGAAAGAATAACGTAAAGTCCACTACATCGGGTCGTACACATATATACATCATGAAAAAAAAAATCACCAGCACAACCCTCAACAAAGTCAATCTAAATCCATAGCATCATCATCATGATCGTGCTCAGACTCCTCACCATCCTCCTTCATGTCATCCCCGCTACCATCACCGTCATAATAAGGAAAATCCTCATCGTCGCTACCTAATCCTGCACCCCCACCGACTCCTCCATCACCACCTAATCCACCACCCCCTTCCCGATCCTCCAGCACCACCGACACCTCCATCACCACCTAATCCACCACCCCCTCCCGATCCTCCAGCAACACTTGAACCACCACCAGCACACGACCCTACAACCATACCTGAACCTGCTGTATCACCACCCCCTGTTGCCGCTAGTCTAGCCTGTAACTCCTCGATCTGCTCTTGCAATCCCTGCACTATCCCCTGGTGCTCCTGGTATAAGGACTGAACATGTATCAGGGCCATCTCCTAAATAGCGGCAATATGTATCCTGTGTTGGTCTAGCCGGGGTGCATACTGCAAATATAGAACATGTAAAATCAGTTTCTATAACTTAGAATGTACAAGGTAATAAATCCACAAGTAAGTAGAATACCTCATGTGCCGGATATAATCCAGCAGTAGGGACACCTGCTACCATGTGAGCAGGTGGGTAGATAATAGGAAGGGACACCTGTGTACCGCTGAGATCAAATGTCTGAAATGTATCTGCTAGAGCGAGCTCCATAGGCTGGTCGGAGATCTGTGTGGGGGTCAGGTCAAAAGTGAACGGTGGAGGATGAACTCTACCAGTAACCAATCGGGGACAAATGTGATCGAAGTTCACACCCCGCACGTAATCCAGAAACAAGTAACGCCTAGGAGCTACCCGAACCCAATAAGTATCAAAGTCTGCGTTGGGTAATAAAAAATCTGTCGTATCAACCCATCCTGTTTGTCTTAGACCTTGAATGTATTGTCACCCTATAGAACGATGAGACCCGAACATATCATCGGGAAGAGGTAGATCTCCGGGTACGCGGGTCTGGCTGGGGCCCTGATAATAACAGCGATCGCCCAAGTACCAAATAGGAAGGTGGGCTAGTGGGAGCAAGAGGACACGACGAATAGATAAACGACATGCAATGACGAACGGGTGGTCATCAGGAAGCGGGCCATCTACTGAAAGTAACATCCAATATGTGTTCCAAGGTGCTCGTAATATGTTGCCCCTCTCCCTCATATCTAACTGAGTACGGGCCTCTATCAAATCATGTCTCACACCAGAAGGAGCACGCTGGACTAGGAGACTACTCTCTCATCTACGCATACGTAGGAAAAAGGACTCGGCGGTATGACTGGCGGTGGGCAACATGCGTTGATGCATGTTGGTCGTGTACTCGTAGTACCAGCAGGGCAACATGTACCAAAATCCGAACATCTGCGCAACCTCTCCAAAAGCGTAATAGTCTAGAGCAGAATACAGATAACCCAAAATAGCACTGCCCCAATCAATCATATGCAGCTGATCTAAATGGACTAATACCGCTAGATAACCCATTCTAATCGTACTCTGTTGGTTCAAAAAGAATGTCGAACCAAGGAGATATAAAATGGTCGCCCGATATACTATGTCATGGAAAATGTAACACCCCACGTCCATTAATGTCACTCAGAAAGGGAATGCATTAACTTCAATGGAGCATTATTGGTGTATAGAAAAGAATATAACAAGACAGATACATATATTGGTACTTGAAAATTTTAAAACTTTTATTGCAGCAGAGAAATAGTTTGAATACAACAACTTCATAAACCAAGTACACTTAATATCCATCTTGAAAAATTGTTTTCAGAGTACATAAAGTAAAAAGGATAACCCCAAACACAAGTAGCCATAAAAGAGATGAGCTGAACTTTACTTTCAGCAATCCAAGCACTTCCAAAGAGAGAGAAAGAGATCCAAGGTCAAGCTCCACTAGTACTACTCCCACCCTGAGAACCTGCGGGGGGGGGGGGGAGGAAGAAAAGAGGCAAAAACAAGGGGGTCATACATAAATTCTGGCGAGTATACTAACTTTAACAATATAATTATTAAAGTAACTAGGATAAGGCATAAACTGGTAAGATATGATATGACCATGAAACAAGTGGGCATGAAAAAGCAAACAAGAGGTATATTCTGGCGTTAATCTCGTTCCTAATCACTATAGGATAATTACTATACTGCACCACTACTAGTCACCCTAAAAGTTGATCCTGCCTACAGAACATAATAATGATAATGGTAGTTTCGTGTACCCCTAGCTGCCTTCAATGGTGCCGTCTGCCCTTATCTCTACTAGTTGTACCCACTACCCCCAAACGATCGGCTCCCTAACTCGTAGATACCCATGCTGGTCCCACAGTGGGGTGTATCACTCCCAAAAGTGGCAACCCAATACCACTAGAGATGCACGGCTTATATCTACATGATGCAACAACGTCTTACCTACCAACCCAGGCCCACGCACGAACATAACCCGGTTGGACTTGCGTTGCCACCGCTAACCCATTTTGGCCTCTTACAATCAAACCCACTAAGCATGTCCCGTCCTCGACTTGGGTTGAGCTCACAAAGATACTAAATGGGTTACCGGTATGAAACGGGCCCCCATGCCTAACACAAGCTTTCCACCTATGCTTGGTCCCCACTAATGTTTCCCACTTAACCCCATTATTATTCATGTCTTCTTACATGTTTTCAACTTAGTTAAGTGTTTCTAATCGTATTTCACATGCCACCCAAGGCCACCCACTTAACCCCCATGTCCCACCACATGTTTATCTGGTTAAGTGTTACTTAATTCATTAGAACCGTAACCTTGTAAAGACCTCCCACATTAGACTGACATTTGCGGTTGCTGGATTTGCCGGGCGTGTTCGGGCAGTCTTATACCGCAAACGAGCCTAATCTCGTGTCTTTACAATTGTTACGCATTTAATTTGTGCCTTCGACCTCTCACATTAGACTACCGTTTGTGGTTGTTGGATATGCCGGGCGAGTACGGGAAGTTTTACAGCACAAACGAGTCTAAACTCATGTCTTAGGCGGTTAATTATCACATAATTATTTAACCCCAAATTGGATTAATATCCCTATTCAAATTTGTCAATAATTTCCAAATTTATTTATGTCCATAATTGTCACCTAAATTATGTCCATAATTGTCACCTAAATTATGTCCATAATTGTCACCTAAATTATGTACATAATTTCGGGTATATAATTTATACCAATTAATGCCTCAAATTAATTATATGCCTTTTAAGGCCATTTTATGCCAATTCACAATTTATGTATATTCATTATTTTCCCATCGTCCCCACACTATTCGTACGTTTCAATATGACATATGTTAGACTTGCAAATAGTCTAACTTATAAAAAGAAAAGCAACATCACAACTTGCATAACACATAAAATAGATCTAAGAATCATGACATAAATTTACATAGCCAATATCTTGCATATATGGATATGGTTTTCCTATAACTTGCATATGAATTTCTAGCATATGATTCACATACAAAACTAGCATCGACAATGGGCATAAATTTGCATAACTATATACTGCCATGGATCTAAATATAGATCCAAACACAAAGGCATGAACTTGCATATGGATCTAAACATAAAGGTGTGAACTTTCATATGGATCTAAACATAAAGGTGTGAACTTGCATATGGATCTAAATATGTAGATTAATATCACATAAACTAGCATATGTATATACATGATTCACATATGTTTTAACAACCCGAACTTGCATAAGATTCATATATGTTTTAACATCCCAAACTTGATTAAGATTCATATAAGAACATATGATCCAACATCACAAACTTGCATAAGATTCATATAAGAACTATCACATGATTCAACTTGCATAAGATTCACATAAGAACTAACATATGATTCAAATTCACATGATTCAAAATCATATTCTTATAATCCCAATTATAACTTATCATAATTAAATTAATTAATTATTTTGTGAAAGCTATTATACTCACAAACAAAAGAATAGTCTTGTCTTTCTGGGATATGTATTCTGAAACTGAATTGCTCGCGTTTGATGTAGACTAATTGTTATTTAGATTAGATTAGGTTTGATTCTTGCTTCTATCTTGTTTTGAGTTGAAAGAGATGGCGGCTACTTTAGGTTCTCCATTGACGGCATGGCGGCAATTGGTATGAATTAGTGTGATTAGGGTTGAGGGTTTGGGAGTGTTTTTAAAGAGGTTTAATTAATTAAGAGCCATCAGATTAACCTAGAATCAATCAAGACCATCCAGTCAAGATAGAATGACACCTCAACCCTAATGACTCAGCAACAGGTCAAAACAGCTTCATCTTTCAGAACAGCCCGGGGGGAAGGGGAGGTCGACCCCCAGGTCGACCTGTATGGGTAGGTCGACCCCCTGGTCGACCTGGCCTTTGGGCCGGAATTTTCCCGCCCAGCCCACTTCCCTGTTTTGAATTTGAATTTCAAATTTTTTGATTCGAGCTGTTTTAAATTTATTTAAAATTTGAAACTTCTGAAGACCATAACTTCTACATACGAAGTCCAATTCACAAAAACTCGAACTCTATCTCAAGCCGAATTTCGAGACGAACGCAATGGCGCAACCCGTTTCCCTTAATTCTCAATTTAATAATTAAGTATTATTTAATTTGTAAATTTTAATATTCAAAATTACGGGGTGTTACATTCTCCCCTCCTTAAAGGATTTCGCCCCCGAAATCTCCAAGTTAAGGAGAATGCATATCCTAACATCCAATCATCCATCTACTCAACCATCAAACACAGGCATCCATTGTCCTTACAAGATTTCTAATGCTGTATGAACATATGCAAAAAGTGTGTGTATATGTTCCTTATCTAATGCAAAATCAGGCAGTCTACTAATTCAGTTGACCTCCTTAATGCAAATCATGATAGTGCCATACATCCATTATGTATGCGAAAGAATCCTACCGATACATTTTATTTCTACATTTGTGCACAACCATTCATAAAATGCAGCATCCATATGATAACACAACCATCATACATCCATTAATTTAGATATGCACACACATTTATATGTAGTATGTAGGTGATTGAGCTGATCTAGTGCCTAATGTGTGTGTACATGCATCCACGGGCAATCACTAGCAACCACTTGCATCCATTTGCATCCACCAAACATAACATGTCTCAAACACATGTTTGCAACCATAGGGTTCTTCCTAACTAAAGATCGAAGATGTCATCGCAAAGATAATACTAAAAGATAGGACAAGTATCAACAAAGCGGTAGAAAAAGGAGAAGTTAAAAACATTCCCTCAAAAAGAAAAGGGTACAGCGTATGCATCTTGTCTTCCGTCTCCCAAGTCACGTCTCTTTGATCATCTTCCCATTGCACTTTGACCAACTTGACCTCTTTGTTGCGAAGCTTTTTGACCTCCGGTCCGAGAATGCGTGTAAGAGCTCGTCTAACCATGGCATTGTGCTGTACTTCCACTTCTTCGAGCGTGCTCGGCTCCACCACTTCCGCCATATCGTGTAAACACTTATGCAAATGCGAAACGTGAAACACATCATGAACACCACTGAGAATTTTCTGGTAACTTTAATCTATATGCCATCTGCCCAATCCTCTCTATAATTGGAAAGAGTCCTACGAACCTCGGTGCCAAGGACTACGTTTCTCAACAGTGACACCTTAATAAAAAACCATGTCCCCAATATTGAACTCAAGATCGATTCGTCTCTTATCAGCATATGACTTCTGTAGGTCCTGCGTCGTCTTCATTCGCTGCCGAATCAGGTATGTCTTCTTCGAAGTCTCCCTAATCATGTCGGGTCCAAGCAAAACCTTGTTCGTGGATTCCCACCAACAAGTAGGTGATCTGCACAGTCTTCCATAAAGAGCCTCAAAAGGTGTCATGCCAATGCTAGCCTGAAAACTATTATTATAGGCGAACTCCACTAGTGGAAGGTGTTCCTCCCATGTTCCTCCAAAGTCTAGGATGCATAGCCTCAGAAGGTCTTCTAGAATCCGATTTACTCTCTCGGTCTGGTCGTCTTTCTGAGGGTGATAAGCGGTACTTAAGCACAATTGTGTTCCAACCGCTTCTTGTAAGCTTTTCCAAAATTCGCTTGTGAAAATGGGATCTCTATCGCTCACAATGCTAGAGGGTATGCTGTGCAGATGAACTATCTCTCGAAGGTAAACAGATGCTAACCATGTGGCGATTCTTCTACTTTTAACGGGAATAAAATGGGCACTTTTGGTAAGTTTGTCTACAATTACCCAAATCCTCGTATTACCCCTCCTTGATCTTGGTAACCCATCTACAAAATCCATGGAAACACTTTCCCATTTCCAAAGCGGAATCTCTAAGGGGTAGAGAAAACCTCCGGGCTTCTTTTGCTCCGCCTTGACTTGCTGGCACACTAAACATCTAGAAACGAACTCAGCCACGTCCTTCTTCATTCCGGCTCAAAAGAAAACTCGCTTCATATCCCTATACATCTTGTCACCACCGAGATGTATGGTCATCTTAGAGCGATGTGAGTCTTCAAGAATTGCCTTCTTCAAACTCTCGTCTTATGGTATGCAAAGTCTCCCATCTCTACGCAGCCAGCCTCTCTCATCTATAACATATCTATTAAGATGACTCGAAGATTCCCCTCCTATAAGCTTGCCTACTATCTCAACCAACTGTGGGTCATTTCGTTGTGCCTCTCCAACTCGACCCAAAAGTGTAGGTTGCACCTCTAATGATGCCAACAATCCGGGTACATAATCGACAGAGGGTCTGAAGTCAAAAGTAGATATATACTCCAAACTCTGTCGCTCTATGAACAAAGGACTTAAAGTCAACTTCTTTCTACTTAAGGTGTCGGCTACAACGTTACCCTTGTCAGGGGTATATGTGATCTCAAAATCGTAGGATGCCAAAAACTCCATCCATCTCTGTTGCCTCAAGTTTAGGTCTCTCTGCGAGAATAAGTACTTTAGCGACTTATGGTCTGTATAGAACTCAAACCTCTCGCCAAGCAAATAATGACGCCACGACTTAAGCGCAAAAACTATGGCCGCCAACTCTAAATCGTGGGTAGGGTAATTTTTCTCGTGGTCTTTCAATTGCCTCCCACCATAGCATATCACCCTTCCCTCTTGCATTAAAACTGCACCAAGCCCTGTCCCGCAAGCATCGGTATATACTGTGAATGGCTTACTCCCGTCTGGCAAAACTAAAACTGGAGCTGTCATCAAATCCCTCTTCAGGCGTTGGAAAGCATCGTCACAGTCAACATCCCAAGAAAAAGTCATGTTCTTCTTTGTTATCCGAGTAAGTGGGGCTAATATCTTCGCGAAGTCCTTAATGAACTTCCTATAATAATCAGCCAGCCCTAAAAAGCTTCTTACTTCTGTTGCGTTCTTAGGAATTTTCCAATCTTGGATTACCACTACCTTTGTGGGATCTACAACTATCCCTTACTTAGAGACGTGTCCAAAGAACCTCACTTCTTTTCTCCAAAAATGGCACTTGGAGAACTTACTTTAAGTTGATGCGCTCCTAGGGTCTCTAAAACTTCCCTATGATGTAGGGCATGCTCTTCTTCACTTTTAGAGAAAATCAGGATATCATCCACAAAGACTACCACAAACTTGATTAGAAACTCCCTAAACACCCTACTCGTTAAGTCAACAAAGTATAAGGGTGCATTCAACAATCCAAAAGGCATGATGAGCCACTCGAAGAAACCGTCAGGAGTTCTAAATGCAGTATTATTGATGCTACCTTCAGCCACCCTTAGCTGATGAAACCCTGTAGCCAAATCCAGTTGTGAGAAAACCAAAGCACCCACCAACTGATCGAATAAATCGTCTATCCTCGGCAATGGGTGTCTGTTCTTCTTTGTTAGCTTATTCAGCTCTCTATAGTCCATGCATAATCTAAGTGAACCATCAGGTTTCATAGCAAAAACGACTAGAGCACCCCACTCCGAAATACATCTTCTTATGAACCCCTTCTCAAGCAATTCTTTCACTTGCTTACTGAGTTCTCTTCTCTCTCTCGGAGCCATGTGGCGCACTGGTAATGCAACTGGCTTTGCATTATCTACTAGGTATATTCAAAAGTCTATCTCGCGTCTCGGGGGTAAACCTCGGACCTCATCGAAGACGTCACAATATTCACGGACCACACGAACATATTCGAAATCATCATTGGATGTGTCAAGGGATTCTAGGTAGCTAAGCATTACCAGACCTCTAGGGTCACAAGAAATATCAAGGGTCTTTCCACAACGAGTCAACAATCTAACTACCCTTCTTTCACAATCTAGGATGGCACCGTATCTAGCTAGCCAATCCATGCCAAGAATCAAGTCGTAGCCCATGAAGCCAAGAAAGAAGGCGTTGCATTCAAACCCAACGCCCAAGATAGACACTCTTAAATCTCGACAAATCATAGAAAGATGAGCTGACCCACCAATAGGATTTGAGACTACTATGGGATCCGTAACTAGACTAGTATTTAGGTGTAGTGTTTCAACTAACGAAGCAGATACAAACGAGTGTGAAGCGAAAGATTCAAACAAAGTACGAATAGGATGATCAAACAAAAAAATTAAACTTTCAACGGAAATGTTTCTACCTCTCTCCTATCCTGGTGCTATGAGAGTCTGAATCTGCCCTCTTGCCTTCCTGGTGCCATGAGAGCCTGAAGCTGCCCTCCAGAAGTGGACCCTGTTCTTTCCCTTGCCCCTGTTTCCTTGGGCAGTCTTTAACTAGATGTCATGCCTCTCCATAGTGGAAACAACCAGTCTTCTTCTTTTTCCTACAGTCCTTGCTCAGATGGCCTGATGTTCCACAATTAAAGCACTTTTTCTTTCCCTTGCTATTATTGTTCTTCCCGCCTTTCTTCTTTTGCTGTTGTGGTTTATTTTGGTCCCTTTTCTTCTTTGGTTCCTTATTAGTATTAGCACATTTCTTGTTTTAGATGCATATGTTTGTCTTGTTCGGCTTTCAATTCAGCCAAAGTGATGTCATCAGTGCTTTTTGAATCCCCAACTATAGCCATCAGGGTCTTCCTCATGTCCCTCGTTGTCGCCATCGTCTTTCAAGGCATCTATCATCTCGTCATCATGAGGAGCATCAGCCTTAGAAAGTTCGGCTCCCTCTCCTAACTCTACAGTGGCAGCGTTATCCTTTTATCCTTAAGCCATCTCCGCAGATTTTGCTCTAGTGGTGGTTCCCTGAGACCCACCAGCCTTCTCGGTCGGTTCAACACCCACAAAATGAAAAGCAACAATTATCAACTCAGGAGAAAATAAGGGGTCCTCTATCGATTGCCCAATTATGTGATGAAAAGTGGAGACGGCCTTGACGAATTGAGGTGAAAAGGTAGAAATACCTTCCGATGATTTCTCAGCTAGAGTAACTGCCGTCTCTAACGCTGACTTGGGTATGGGAGATAGAAGAGATACTTGAGGGATCCCCGGGTTCTCGGGATCATATCCCTCGACTTCAGAAGTTTCAGCAGTAGTAAAAGAAGAACCCGCCTCGAGGACATTCTTTTGCTTGGCCATCCGCTTCTCCTCCTCCATGGCAGCGGCATTGAGGCGGCGCCCCTCGGCCAGGCGTGCCGGCTCATCATCTCTTAGATATGTTCCACAAGCTTGTCTTCGTCGACAGAGCCTACATCGAGTTCCTCTTTCTCCCATTCGACAATTTGACTCTATATGTGAACCAAGGTAGTTGGATAATCCTCAATCTAATAGATGTTTCGGCGACGAATTATATGCGCAAAGAATTCAATCAGTAATTTGCCGAAACCGTGCACTTCTTCCTGAGCCTCTGAGAGATGCTTGCGGGTCTCTTCGGCGGACTTAATAACATTTTCCACGTTCACCTCCGCTAGGGCAGCCCTATTCTCGGCCTCCATCAACTTGGATTCCAAGTCAGCGTTTTGCTTCTCTAATTCAGCATTTTTTCTAGCTAACTCGGCTTTTTCTCGCTCAAGAGTGTTGTAAGATAGTTGCATTTTGGCGCTGTCCGACTTAGCATTTTCCGCTTGTTTCTTCAGCTCCAAGTGCTCTTGACTATGAGATTCTAGCCAGTCATGATAACGCTTCTGCAACTCCTCGAATTGTTGCTTGAAATTGTTAGCATCTCGTTGAGCGATGACAAGTTGGGCTTGTGTATCCTCAAGGTCCTTTTCCAAAAAAATTCAAGACCTTTGCGTCGGCGTCTGCTGTCTTCTTCATCGAATTAACGTATGTAATTAAAGTTCGAATGATTCTGGAGAGGTTACGTGAATACTTGAACATCTCCGAATATTGTTTTTCGACCGCGTCAATCTTTGCCTCATCTGCCCACCTTGAGGAAATAGGATCGAGAGCAGGAAAGAAAGTCAGATTCTCAAAATAGTGGTCGGGGAACTGCTTCTCCAGATATGCCCGCTTAACTTTAGATTCAGCAGTCAGTGGAGGAGGTTCGCAGTATGTTAGCTCAGTATCCTTATGTGTAGTGGGCACGATTGCTGCATTACCCTTTCTAGGCCGCTTATCAGAAACCTTATGTTTGGCCCGTGAGTCGGTATCTTTCGGTGGGCTTCTTTCCTGACTGTGTTTATCCTGAGGAGAGGCTCGGTCTTTCAGCTGTGATGTGTCTTCTCCTCAATGACTCTGATAGCTTTTATGTTGGTCTGGATCTGATCTGACGGGGGAGCGAGAGCGCGAGCTGTGCAACTGATAAGAATCATAGGGCCTTCTATCCTCTCTACCCCGGCTTTCACGACGATCATGCTCAACATCGGAAGGGGGCCTAGTCATGCTGCGATGTATTTTCCTGATGTCAGTGAGCACGAGACATTGTACCTGCGCAACAATGTAAGTAGAATTTAGAATCAGTATTCTCATGAGAAGTAAGTGCTGTGGAGTGTGGTGCTATCGTGTTAAGTGCATCCTAAGTGGTGTTCCCCCTTGACAAACCCGAGTCCGAAGCCAGACCAGCGCGAGTGGGTCTTTGGCCTTAACGGGAGTAGTCTCCTCTGAAGAAGTGAAAACTAAAGGATTTGTGCCAAAATCCTCTGAAGTGTAGATGGTTTCGGGTAGGGGGAGATCTCCTAAACCTTGAAATGTGGAATCATCGGTAGTGGGGGCATCTCCTTGAGAAGCGTCTATTGGTAGTTCTTTAGGAGACATTGACTTCTCTGGAGAGATAGCATCATCAGGGACTGTGTACCCTTCTCTGTGCTTTTCGGCTATGTTGGCCAATTCATTGTCCTGAGTCGAAGATGGAGAAGGTGAATTCCGAAGAGGTATTGTTGAAATTTTCGGGCCCTCGCCCGTTCCAGGAATTATGTCCACTAGGGGGATGTAGACGTATGGACCCGACCCGTGACCTATGCTACGGATAATGGATAATAGCCCGTGATAATGGAGGTACTCATCCTTGAGAACTTCATCGATGGTTAGAAATTTTTGATCGCCATTGAGGAGCTGATGCATCCGATCAAAGTACAATTGACCCGATATTTGTTTTGTGTTATCAACTGCAAACAAAGGAGAAAGCAGGTTAATATGTTGACATGAACATTCAGATCTAGGAAATTGATGCCTTACTTGATTTTGTCCATCTCCTGGCGCACTCCGGCTGTTGCCTGATATAAAACCATTCTAACTTAGAGTCGACGGCCTTGGTGCTAAATGGAGCTGAAATAATTTTCCTTTTTGGGACTGATTCGAAATAGGAAAAGGAAGGAGTCTCCTGAGTCTGATGCGTGAAATTGTAAAAAAAAGTGGATGTCGTCAAAAGTGAGCTCTATACCTAAAATCTCTCTGTATACTATATACAAAGTATATAATTAAGCGTAGGAGTTGGGATGTAACTGCGTGGGGGCAATCCGCATCTGTCTTAGATAGTCGACACCAAAAGGCGAAAACGGTGGAATAGCCCCAACCATACGCATCAATCGGGTGATTGCCATAAATCCTTCTGGGGGATTGTGGGGACGGTCAGTTTTTTATGGCACCAAAGTATCCCTTTTTAGTATCCCGTGCTTTAAACGTATGCGAACAAGTCTGTCATCTTCGATCGTTGATTCAACAGAGTCCTTGGGTGACTCCAATATAATGGCAGACTCAAACTCGTCAGGAGCTCGATTATCTCCAATCCCTCCTTCCTCCTCATAGCCCAGAGAAACTTCGCTATCAGAAGGCGTTTCGTTGTTATGCACTCCTACTTCATAGTCTGGGCCCTCATCGTCCCATTCAGGATCTGAAGAAGAAGATATGTCATCAATGGTAACTTTCTCAGAAGTTTCTGGAACTTCCATCTTCTTTGCTAACCTAGATGAACGTCTCTCGGCCATGATCGCTAGATTATTGAAGAAACAATAGCAAGGATTAGAGTAAAGTTGCCCGTGTCCCCCGTGTGTGCATGTGAACTAAAGTGTGTGCTACGTGTAACAAAGATGCAAAATAAACATATAAGAGCGTGATATGAAGATTCAAAGAAGCAATAATGGTTCGGAATAGTTCTTGACGTTTGTTATGTTCGTAAGGCACTATCCTAACTATTCATCAAGTTGAAGGTTATGCCGAGCATTGATTAAGGTAGTTAGATAAGTTCTCGTGAATTGAGTTGGACTGTTTCGGTTCGGTTCGGGCATGTGCATTGGGATCGGATCGGAGGGCAAAGTGACGTTTCGAACAGATATTCAGAGTAATTAAAACCAGATCGGTTCGGATGTAGGCCACCGGATCGGTTCGGATTGATTTGAATAATAATGCCTCTTTTCCTCCTTGTCTTTTATTCTGATCCGACCCAGTCAGTTAGGCCATGTTTTCCCTTTTCTGTTCTCCCTTTTTGCTCCGACCCGATCCAACCTTGTAAACATCTTTCCTGTTCTTTCTTTTACTCCGACCCGATCCGATCATGTGAACGTTTTTCCTTTCCCTTCACTCCAGCGTTTCTCTACCCGAACCAATCCCAGTTCCCATCCTTTCCTTTGTCTTCTTCATTCTCCCTCTCGCTTAGCTGGTTCCAAACCCAACTCCATTTCACAAAACCAAATCGAGACCAAGCATTTGCGTGCTTTACTATCCTATAAAATTCTAATCCCCTCTCCCAGCGCCTCGAGGTGATGACAGAACCACCAACGATGAAGGCAAGGAGAGAGAAGGCGGCGGCGTCGTGATTAAACAAACACCACGTTCGAATCGCCTGATTTTACCACAAATCTAAATCGAAAACAATTACAGCAAAGTAATTCGAGACTTTGAACCTACCAAGTCGTTTAATTTAAGGAAAAACTAGAGAGTTTCAAAGTTTTTGGAGGTTTTGGGTTTTCGATGCAAATTCAGTTGGACAAGAATAATGGAAGAAGAAGAGGAAGAAGAAGACGAGAAAGGAATTTATATAAAATCAGGGTGACTACTCTTATTCCCAGTCTTCTCTGACCCGTTCGGACCGGAAGTCAAGCCCACAAAGGCCCTCTGGCCTGTTGATCCATGGTGAAGTGATACTGGAGGATCCATTCGGATGTGCCACTGGACGAAATCCATTCGGATCGAAATCCGAACCGAAAGGGACCATATACACTAGTTTGACGCGTAGGTTGAATTTAAGGAAAAGTAAAGAAAAAATTCACCTAGAAGAATCACTGGACATTAAAAGGAGCTCTAAGTGTTGTTTGAAAATGAAAGAAGCAATTCATATGGATTGTGGATATATATATAAACAGCAAAAACCATGACTTTATGAAACAACACGACACTACAAGTAAATGGAGGCGATCATTCAATGGTTCTAATTCGAAGGATGTTTCGTAAACTGCTTTGAAGCACACTTTATTTTAAATAAGAGTGTACTTCGAGGGGGCAAAATGTTAGCCTACTTTGTGAACTAGGCTACACAAAGAACAAACAGCGAGGAAACCACCAACCGGTTCGGATCAGATGAAGATAGTGCAAGAAGTAAGTAGAAATCAAAGGCGCAGGAATCACATCGGATCGGATCAAAGGCAGCCGATCCGAACCGCTTTCCCTGAGCTTCTGACCGTTGCTACACACGCCCCCTGAAGACTTGGACCAAGCATGACTATTTCTCCCACGATCTCCCACTAAATCGATGCGCTGTCATCATCTGGAAGACTCCGAACCCGACTCGTATGGGATGGGTGCCACGCAATTCCGACCCGGAGCCGCTTAGAAGAGATTTTTCACCTATAAATACACCATCTAGAAGCATTTGAAGGGTTCTTTTGGCAAATTCTCAGTTCTTACTTCCTCCATAGCCGAATTCTACAATCATATTCAGATCAAAATCATCTCTTAAAGTCCATTTTTGAGAGATTTGAGTGAGTTTATGCATTGTAATTTTTAAGTTGAGTGAGAATTATTGCTGCATTTGTATTCAAATCATTAATTAAAAGAAAACAAAGTGGACATAGGCTCCTTAACGCTGAACCACTATAAATCGTGTGTTCTTTATTGCTTTTTGATTCTATTTCATTGAAATCATAGCTAATTTGGGTGTTCGAACCATTTTTTGGTCTAACAAGCGCCATGTCAACCATTTCTCAAAGGTAGCCCCATCGGAATGAGGGTCATAGCCAACCCATGTAGCGGCTCATTCAAACCTTCAACGAACCTCATGGCCTTCTTCTCAGGTGTGTTCACCAATTCCAAGCCAAATCTCGCCAACTGATTGAACTTGTTGATGTACTCCTTTACTGATAAATCCCCTTGCTTCAATGCTAAGAATCTCTCCATATATAAATTCTCTTCTACTCGTGAGAGAAATTTCATCTCGAACCTGCGTATGAAATCCATCCATGTCTCTATTGGACGCTCTCCATTCGTGACCTCCCACCAAAACGAGGCTTCGTCCTTCATTAGCCAAGCAGCCAATTGGACCTTCCTTCCATCTTCCACCTCGAAAATACAAAATAGATCTTCCACCTCCTTAAGCCAATTTCAAGCTTCAACAAACGTCTCTGATCCGTGAAAAGGTTTCCCGCCCATTGCCTGAAAATCTTTGCATATCTTCCAAAAAGTATCAACGCGAGGCGGGGGAGGAGCGACTGCTGCTGTGGGAGGAGGAACATTTGCTGGGCCTGCGGCATTGGCCCTAGCCTCCAGATACCTTCTAAACCAGCCTGGTATCGGTATGCCCTCGGGTATCTCATGTTCCCTAGACATGCTGAAAAAGAAAAAGGAAGAGATTCAACACGGAGAATTGAAGGAAAGATATATGGCTCTTGGGGGTTATGTTTTTAAAACAAACTTTCCTCTTAAAAATACTTTCCTTAAAACATATTTTTGAAAGTATTTCTTTATAAAATGCTTTTTGAAAAACAGTTTTTCAAAATTCATATCTGTTCTGGCAACCTTCAACTCTGATACCACGTGTAACACTCCACGTCCATTAATGTCACTCACGAAGGGAATGCATTAACTTCCATGGAGCATTATTAGTGTATAGAACATAATATAACAAGACAAATACATATATTGGTACTTGAAAATTTTAAAACAACTTTTAGTGCAGCGGAGAAATAGTTTGATTACAACAACTTCATAAACCAAGTACGCTTAATATCTATCTTGACAAATTGTTTTTAGAGTACATAAAGTAAAAAAGCATAACCCCAAACACAAGTAGCCATAAAAGATATGAGCTGAACTTTACTTTCAGCAATCCAAGCACTTCCAAAATAGAGAGAAAGAGATCCAAGGTCAAGCTCCATTAGAACTAGTCCCACCCTGAGAACCTGGAGGGGAAGAAGAAAAGAGGTGAAAACATGGGGGTCATACATAAAGTCTGGCGAGTATAATAACTTTAACAATATAATTATTAAAGTAACTAGGATAAGGCATAAACTGGTAAGATAAGATATGACCATGAAACAAGTGGGCATGACAAAGTAAACAAGAGGTATATTCTGGCATTAATCTCGTTCCGACTGACTATAGGATAATTACTATACTGCACCACTACTAGTCACCCTAAAAGTTGATCCTCCCTACATAACATAATAATGATAATGGTAGTTTCGTGTACCCCTAGCTGCATTCATAGGTGTTGTCTGCCCTTATCTCCACTAGTTGTACCCACTACCCCCATGCGATCGGCTCCCTAACTCGTAGATATCCGTGCTGGTCCCACGGTGGGGTGTATCACTCCCGAAAGTGGCAACCCGACACCACTAGAGATGCACGGCTTATATCTACATGATGCAACAACGTCTTACCTACCCGCCCTGGCCTACGCACGCACATGACCCCATTGGACTTGCGTTGCCATCGCTAACCCGTTTTGACCTCTTACAATAAAACCCAATAAGCATGTCTCGTCCTTGACTTGGGTCGAGCTCACGAAGATACTAAATGGGTTACTGGTTTAAAAAGGGCCCCCATGCCTAACACAAGCTTTCAACCTATACTTGGTCCCCACTAAGGTTTCCCATATAACCTCATTCTTATTCATGTCTTCTTACATGTTTTCAACTTAGTTAAGTGTTTCTAATCGTATTTCGCATGCCACCAAGGCCACCCACTTAACCCCCATGTTCCACCATATGTTTATCTGGTTAAGTGTTAATTCATTAGAACCGTAACCTTGTAAAGACATCCCATATTAGACTGACATTTGCGGTTGTTGGATTTACCGGGCGGGTCCGGGCTGTCTTATACCGCAAATGAGCCTAACCTCATGTCTTTACAATTGTTACGCATTTAATTCGTCCCTTTGACCTCTCACATTAGACTACCATTTGTGGTTGCTGGATTTGCCTGGCCGGTCCGGGCAGTCTTACACCACAAACGAGTCTAACCTCGTGTCTTAGGCGGTTGATTATCACATAATTATTTAACCCCAAATTGGATTAATATCCCTATTCAAATTTGTCAATAATTTCCAAATTTATTTATGTCCATAATTGTCACCTAAATTATGTACATAATTTCGGGTATATAATTTATACCAATTAATGCCTCAAATTAATTATATGCCTTTTAAGGCCATTTTATGCCAATTCACAATTTATGTATATTCAATATTTTCCCATCGTTCCCACGCAATTCATACATTTCAATATGACATAAGTTAGAATCGCAAATAGTCTAACTTATAAAAAGAAAAGCAACATCACAACTTGCATAACACATAAAATAGATCTAAGAATCATGACATAAATTTACATAGCCAATATCTTGCATATATGGATATGGTTTTCTTATAACTTGCATAAGAATTTCTAGCATGTGATTCACATACAAAACTAGCATAGACAATGGGCATAAATTTGCATAACTATGTACTACCATGGATCTAAATATAGATCCAAACATAAAGGTATGAACTTGCATACGGATCTAAACATAAAGGTGTGAACTTGCATACGGATCTAAACATAAAGGTGTGAACTTGCATATGGATCTAAACATAAAGGTGTGAAATTGCATATGGATCTAAACATGTAGATTAATATCACGTAAACTAGCATATGTATATAGATGATTCACATATGTTTTAACAACCCAAACTTGCATAAGATTCATATATGTTTTAACATCCCAAACTTGCATAAGATTCATATAAGAACATATGATCCAACATCACAAACTTGCATAAGATTCATATAAGAACTATCATATGATTCAACTTGCATAAGATTCACATAAGAACTAACATATGATTCAACTTCACATGATTCAAAATCATATTCTCATAATCCCAATTATAACTTATCATTATTAAATTAATTAATTATCTTGTGAAAGCTATTATACTCACAAACAAAAGAATAGTCTTGTCTTTCTGGGATCTATATTCTGAAACTGAATTTCTCGCCTTTGATGTAGACTAATTATTATTTAGATTAGGTTTGATTCTTGCTTCTATCTTGTTTTGAGTTGAAAGAGACAGCGGCTACTCTAGGTTCTCCATTGACGGCAAGGCGGCTCTTGGTATGAATTAGTGTGATTAGGGTTGAGGGTGTGGGAGTGTTTTTATAGAAGTTTAATTAACTAAGAGCCGTCAGATTAACCTAGAATCAATCAAGACCATCCAGTCAAGATAGAATGACACCTCAGCCCTAATGACTCAGCAACAGGTCAAAACAGCGTCATCTTTCAGATCTGCCCGGGGGGGAGGGGGCAGGTCGACCCCTTGGTCCACTGGCCTTTGGGCGGGAATTTTCCCGCCCAGCGCGCTTCCCTGTTTTGAATTTGAATTTCAAATTTTTCTGATTTGAGCTATTTTTAATTTATTTAAATTCTGAAACTTCTAAAGGCCATAACTTCTTCATACGAAATCCAATTCACACAAACTCGGACTCTATCTCAAGTAGAATTCCGAGATGAACGCAATGGCGCAATCCATTTCCCTTAATTCTCAATTTATCACTTAAATATTCTTTAATTTGTAAATTTTAATATTCAAAATTACGGGGTGTTACAGAAACCCACTGCATCAAGATGCGCAGTAATGTACTCAAGTAAATATGAAATTGAAACGGCACCATGGGCGATATGAGCTGCAGACAAATCTGATAAATACTGCAGGTATAAATCGGGTGACTCGTAGGAGGTATCGAATGGACAGGAGACTCTGTCGGGGCGGCCAATCTCAGTCCCAGTAAGCATGTAGAAATCTACTGGGGTGATACCTAGCTCAAAATTAGGAAAGTGAAATGTGTGTGTCGTAGGCCACCATCTCTCTGATAAGGCCTCTACTAAAGGTCGGTCGAAGGACTGCGGAGGTATAATCCATAAAAATAGTCCAAACGGAGTAGCAAGTAGCCTCTCGAATATGTAATGGTACAACATCAAGGGGATGTGTGCTAAACTTCGCCCAACTACCGCGAAGGTAAATGTAAGTGGCCTAAATGTTACAATTATAATAGTTCAATATATATATAATCAATAGTTTATACTACTAAAATATATAACATAAATGAACTAAGATATAACTATAAAGCCGACGGGTCAAGCTCTTTACGTAAATGAACTAAATTATAACAGTCCTTACATAATATAGTAAACTATTTACACGTACAGTAAATGTAAATGTTAAAATCATAACATTTCAGTATCTATATAATCAACAGTTCATACTACTAAAAATTATAATGTAAATTTATTAAACTATAACTATAAAACCAACAGATCAAGCTCTCTATGTAATATAGTAAACTATTCAGCATTTTAGTAATTATAAATGATAAAATTATAATTTACACTGGAACGTGTCGATCGCGGTAAACGAGCGGTGTGTGCGCCTCTCTGGCAACTCATGAAGGAACTGTAAGTCCTCAATCGTCGTCCCAGCTGGTGGAGGAAGGTGCGTTGGACCAGCTACGTCATCCTGTTGAGCTGGAACTGTATGTCTCGCCAATTCGGTTACGCGTGGCGGCATCCAGGTGTTCGGATCAATAAAAAAAATTAAAAAGGAGGAAAAAAGGAAAGTATACATCCCCCCTCCCCGCGCCATACATATAGGTGCGGGAGCCGCACACGCCGATTTTATCGGCTCGCGAGCTTGTGAGCCAATAAAATCGGCTCGTGCCTATTGGGAGATATCCATAGTATCTCCCAACATGTTACGGGTTATAATATTACAACTCGTAACATTGTTGGAGATGCTCTAACCCATAATGATGTACTCTGGCGCAGCATAACCCTAAGTAACCATAACACGGGTTGACACATGTGTGTCGTCGCCCTCAGGCCCATCCTTCGCAAGTCCAAAATCCAAAGCTTTGCATTGTAATCCTAAGGCACAGACAAATATAAATAAATTTAGCTATTATAATGGCCTTATAATCATGATTGATTGAGAAAACTATTTAAAAATTTGAATAATACAATTGGCTATTTAAATGGGAATATTTGACTATAAAGAGTAGGGGTGAGCAAACCTTGGTTCGGTTCGGTTTTGGGGTAAAACCGAAACCGAAAGACCTCGGTTTTAAAAATCGATAACTGAAACCGTAACCGAAGCATTGGTTTCGGTTTCGGTTTCTAAACCTCAGTTTCGGTTTTTGTCGGTCCGGTTTCGGTTTTAAAACCAATTTAAACAAAAAATATTATAAATTTAAACAAGCATAAAGAAATTAAAATAAATTGTTTCAACCGAGTGTATTGCGACACATGGTATAGAGTACAGACTAATAGACTATAAGTCATCCAAAGTAGTACAAAGCTAAGCTAGCTAGCTCTAAGCCGAAGACAAGAAATAAAAAAGGAAATGAGCAGGAGCACTCCAGTGAACCACACTACAGCTGTAACACCCCGTAAATTCTATAACCGTGAAAGTCATAAATTAAAGTATAATTAATTTGAATTCAAGGAACTAAGGGAAACGGGATACGCCATTGCGTTCGTCTCGGAAAAATACGCGAAATAGAGTCCGAGTTTTCGAAAAACGGAGTCCGTATGAAGAAGATATAGCCTTCGGAAGTTTCTGAATTAAATTTAAAATTCAAACAGAATAAAACAATTAAAAATTCCGAAGTGGGGCCCAATGGGCCAGGGCGGAAGAACACCCGCCTGACGCACCCAGGTCGACTGGGCTGTCGACCTGGTCTAACCAGGTCGACAGGCCTGTCGACAGGGGTGTCGACCTGGTCCAGAGCCAGGTCGAACCCAGCCCAACCTGGCTGGCCAGGTCTGTGTTTAGCCGATTTTCTGTGGTCTGCTTTGTCATTAGGGCTAGGTGGCAGGCTCTAATTGGTCTCTCCTTAGGATGAATGGCTACGATCAATCCAAGCGACATCAATGGCCCTAATCAGTTCATTTCCCCTATAAAAACAACCCTAGACTCTACCTAGGTTTCTTGCACAATTCTCTAGCCTCCATTGCTCTCTTCTTCTAATAAAAAAATAAAAATGGCGTCTCTGCTCTGCTGGAATTAAAACTAGAAGATAATCAACATCAGCCTAAGCAACTCAATTCAAACTAGAGGTTAAAGTTCTGCAAAAGATTCTACAACAAGTTAAAAGTTCTTTCTTTAATCCAATCAAGGCAAGTACAGTTATTCTCCGCTATAAACGTTAATTATAATTTTGATATGCATTTAAATCTGAGTTTGAGGTTGTATTCTCTTCTGTTAGATCTGTTTTCTGTGACTGTTCTATATTCCTTTCCTCTTTTCTGTTTCTATAGCCAGGCTACCACGAGCCTGTGCCTAATCTCATAAGAGATGAACGTATGAACGCAAGTTTTGGGATGAATGATGAGAAATTTGACAAAACCAAATTGAATGTATGACTTTAGGTCCGAGGCATAAAATATATTGGACATATGACTTGGGATTGGATGCATAAATTTGACTATGAACATATAATTTATGCATGTTGCATGCATAGTTATGTTGTAATTTAGACCTGTAATTAATTAGAAAAAAAATAGCATATGTTATAAACTAGTCTTAGACCTATGCATATTTTGGGATAAAAGAAGAAGAGGAACCACTGTAAAGATTACATATGATTTGAGACTTTGGACAAAATGCATATAAAAAGGCAAGATCTGATTTTTAGAAGATATGGTTTAAAGATTTATATTATTGGGGATAGTTTGCATAATAATTCATGACATGAAAAGAAGGAAGATATGGAAACTTAAGATTTACATTAATTAGGATATCTATTATTGAAATTACACCTAAATAGGGATTTTTGGATATATGACATGCATTGAAATTAATGGTTATATTTGGTATAATCTATATATGGCAAATTATGTCCATATTCTGCGCTTAAGCAAACATGGAATATATGTTGTGAATCATGAAAAAATTATGTAGGCATATGAATTTAGGCCTAATTTATGACTAGGCAAGGCATGTAAATAGAACCTTTAGAATTATTAGGTTTGCTAAATCTGCTAATTTGCTAAGTTGCCTAAACTGCTAGTTTTGTTATATTGCCTAGACTACTAATTAGATTGAAATGCCAAACCTGTTAAATTTGTCTGTTGAGATGCCTAATCTGTTATATGCCAAAATCTGCTAAGTGCTAAATCGGTTGAATCTGTTAAGTCACCCAATCTGCTAAAATCTGTTATCTGCTATATCAGTTGAGTTGATGTGATCATTCTGTTATTGATATAATCTGAATTGGCATATATATTGGGTGTGCGCATAAACAGTAAATAATTAATTAATTGGCCGCAAAGATGAATATGGCTAACTCGAGGTTAGAATGAGTTTGCGACGTAAATCTGCCCGGAACCGCCCGGCACATCCAGTGGCCGCAAACAATAGGTTCTAATGTGAGAAGTTAGTCATAACATGCGTAAGACACGAGGTTAGGTCTGGCTTGTGGCAGAAGTCTGCCCGGAACCGCCCGGCATATCCAGCGGCCACAAGCTACCGACCTAATGTGAGAGGTCTGTGCATTAATAATTAATTAATGCAAATCTAAGATAGGAATGACGTCTAAAACGTATTGGGGGAAAATAGGGTTAAACCAAAGGGATTAATAGATATAGTAAAACCCGTCCATGAATCTGTAGGCCCAATACAAAGTTAGACAAATCTGAAAAATCTGTACATCTGATCCGTTAGTCTGAAAACTTGTTAACTCAATTTGTGAACTAGTAAATCTGAATTCTGTATGTCTGAACTTGTAAACAAATAAATCTGAAATCTGTTAGTTTGGGGACACAAGGTTAGGAGGGGAATTACTTGTGTCATTTGTTGTTTGGGACCCATATTAGTCAGTAACCCTTTCTGGTATCAAAACTTTGACCCAACAGTAGGTAGGGTCCGGGCACGCTTACTGAACTAATTATAAGTGGTTCATTCTGATAATGGCGAGGGGTGTTGATGGTGCGTTCCAACCGGGTCATGTGCGTGCATGGATCCCGGTCTGCCTCTGAGGATGTAAGACGCCGTGACATCTGTAAATAGGTCTGTGCCAATTGGTTGTCACTTTAGGGAGTGATACACCCTACTGTGGGGCCGACACAGGATATTTATGTATTAGGGAGCCGATCGCTTGGGGTAGGGTTTTAGGGTACGCTTAGTTCTGTCTGTTTCTGTTGGTACCGTCTGTTTCTGTTGGGTGGTAACACCTGTCTGTTTCTGTGTGGTACCGTCTGTTCGGGTGGTAAAGGCCCATTACTAGTGTACACCTAATTCCACATTCGGTTTCCATAGGGATAAATCTGTTTCTTCTTCTGTCTGTTTCTGATCGGGTAGTAAAGGCCCATTATTAGCATTCTGTTTCTGTTAAAGTATTCCGTACCCGTTCCTGCTTCAATTTAGACATTAGGGTGACACCTAATTCTGTTATACTAGTATTAGTGCAGAGAAGTGTAAAACAATAGTTGATATCATTCTGTTTTTCTGTTATATCTGCTACACCTGTTATAGTTATCTCACATCCAGTTTTATGTTCATATCATATTATTATTATCTGTTCATATGCTGAAAGTCACTGGACTTGCCAGACTTTTTGTCTGACCCTTGTTGTTTTCGCCTCCTTTCTTCCGTTTCCCCCCCAGGTTATCCAAGGAGGGAAATACTTTAGCTTGATCCGGATTTCTCTTTGCTTGAAGTGCTTAAAGTATGGCTTGGCTCTGAATAGCTTCCGTTCCATGGGGATTATGATTTTAAACTATGCATTTTGAAGGCTTTTGTACAAGACTGATATTTTGTACTTGAATTCTGAAATTTGAGAGGATGTAACCATATTAATTTATGTTTCCGCTGTAATAAAGTTAAAAATTTTCAAGTACTGTTTTATCTGTCTTGTAAGTTTCTGTTCTGTTTACTAAAATGCTCCACCAAAGTTAAGGCATTCCCTTTGTGAGTGACCTTAACGGAGGTGGGGTGTTACAACAGCACACCATCAACAACTTGGAATTCTAGAAAATAGTCTATTGGTACCTCAACTTTCATCTTCAATTCAAAACATCCAAGAATCTACAAAAACAAGAAATGAAAATTTTATGTTAGTCTACTCCTAATCCTATATTAAGCTAAATCAAATGAGTGAAGCAGTAGCCAGTGTGTGTATACTATATAATACGAAACAACATGCAGCAAGAGACAATGTGCAACATTTTATAATTCGGTTCGGTTTCGACCTAAAACCGAAACCGAAATATTAGTATAGTTCGGTTTTTTGATTTTTGGTTCCAGTTTTTTTGGTTTGGTTTTTTTTGAATCGATTTTTATCGGTTCAGTTTTGGTTTTATTTTGGTTTTTTGCTCACACTCCTAACAAAGAGCAATGTGTATAGCTTTGGAGTAGTCTTTCTAGTAATGATTGCAAGCAAATGTGCAGTTGAAAAAACCACCCAAATGGTGAACAAAACTTAATAGAGTGGGCTAGACCTTATCTTGCTAAGAAGAGAAAATTCTACAGGGTCATAGACTCTAGACTCGAAGGGCAGTTTACAATTGAAGCTGCACAAAAGGCTACTGCGATAGCTGTAAAATGCTTGAGTGGGGATTCGAGGAACAGACACGCTATGGCTGAAGTGGTGATTTCACTAAAAGAGCTTAAGAAAATAAAGCAGAATTCTAATGTTAGGAGAGAGTTTGGTAATAGGAAAGTACCTTATCTTATACCAGTGCCCTCCCCTACGGTACATAAGAATTAGCCAATTGACTTAAATAGAGTTAGGAGATGTATGCTGTATACGTATGTATCTATAGGCTCGTTGTGTGATTGCTTGTTGGGTATTGTAAAGTGTGTTATGTAATGACAGTCGGAACAAAACCTCTTCTTTGCTTGCATACGAGCTGGCACACAACTCCCATGTAACAAAAGGAATCCCTAATGTTATGTGCATAAAAATCCATATTTGTACTCAACTCCTTCAATTTATTTTATGACGTAGGACTTTGTAACCAAACCATTATTCCTTCTTAACAACATGCGAGGCAATTCTAACAAAGTGTAAGTTGTTGATCGAACTATTGTTAAGAGACACCGATGAGTTTGGAAATCAGTATTTGTTAGAAAGAAATTTGGTACGGTAGTTTTATAGTTTGTACTAGTCGAGAAATTAATGATTGTATTATGTTTTCTGGGTAAGTCTGGTTTTTCAACTCACAGGAGCTATCTTGTTTTTTTTTTTGGTTTCAGACGGTTTGTACTGATTTTGATGTTTGTCAATGTTGTGGATTTTTGTCGATTTGATGTTGGTTTACCTTTGGTCAAACGTAAACACTTCCAACATCATTTTTATACTTGGTCGCTTCTCAAACATTTAAAACTTATTCTAAGTTGTATATATTTAGAGTTAAAACCATCAATATTTGCCTTACGAAATGTGAATATTTGTTGTTTTTGTTGGAATTGTCCCACATCGGGAATTTCTCTACCTAATCTCCCTTAATATATGAGGAGTTCCCCCTTCACATTGCCAATTGGTTTTTTGATAATTTGGGGGCTCTATCAATTCTATCATGGTATCAGAGCGCTGATCCAAAACTCTTCTTCATGATCTGTCCCACGTCACCAAAAAAAAAATTCCACGTGTTAGGCTAAAGATACGCCACACGTGCGGGGGCGTGTTGGAATTGTCCCACATCGGGAATTTCTCTACCTAATCTCCCTTAATATATGAGGAGTTCCCCCTTCACATTGCCAATTGGTTTTGTGATAATTTGGGGGCTCTATCATTTCTATCAGTTTTTACTGTGTATTTCTATAGAATGACAACTAACAAGTATATATTTAAGATTTTCATTTTAAACAGTAAATTCACACATTTATGTTTCTTAAGATTCACATATCAAGTTTAAAACAGAGGGCTAATTTCCACCTCATCTTTAAGGCAGACGTAACTGGAATAGCGTTAGTGGATTTCCGTAATTATGTGCATTAGTTAACAAAAGACAGATTATAACCACTTAATTATTTGCTCTCTCTAAGTGGTATCATGCATTAGTCAGTACAACTTTAATGTTTGAATGCTTCTTCACTTATATAAGTTTTTATTAAGCAAAAAAAACCCATTTATTATACTGTTATACATAAAGTTTATACTTTATTTTTTTAAACAAAAAAGGAATAGAAAGATCTTAAAATCTTGTATCTTATCATCAGTATCGCAATACAAATAGAGCAAGTAATTGATTAGCAGCCTGTTAGACAGATCAACTTATACCATTGGCCAAAAGATCACTTTATATTCAGCAGCCACCACAGCACTAACATCAATAACAACTTCTTTTGGCAAGACCCCCAGAATGATTCAGACCTTAGCTTTCTATTTTTTAGTTTACGTACAAAAGTACGAACGACGCACACATATCGTGAAAGTCGATCATTTTACAAAATAAAGTTAACACACAAAACAAAAAACATTTTTTTATCATTTTTCGTATTTTAAGAAACAACGGAAAAACAACGTCAAATTCATCTGTTATCCACCTGATCGGTTTATTATCAACAAATGTGTACGGGTCCTTTTTGGATATCTAAATTAGGGGTCAGTTCCGTAATACTTGAGAGGGATCGGTCATGGCAAACAAGTTCCTGGTCGCACCAAAGTACCAAAGAGATCTGGTCGCTCCAACCTTCATACTGACTTGGTCGCTCCAAAAGCTAAAGAAAGCTGGTTGTTCCAAACTTGGTCGCCCGCTAGTCTCTGATCGCTCCAAATACAAAGGGCCGCTGATCGTCCTTCTCTGAAGACCGATCCCATGTTTGAGGGAACCAATTCCGATGTGTTCTCAATCCTGGTCGCACAATTCTGGAGGGTATTCATTGGTCGGTCCGCTCCGCATTCTAGCCTCCTGGTCGTCCTTTCTTCTGGCGGAAGCTCCTGGTCGGCCAAAGCGCTAGAAACGACCTGCAAGGGCGTGACAGCTGGAAACAACTGGTGACAACTGGCAGTGGCATTTCCGTAAATACTTAAAATACCGACCAGGCCCCTGCATACAAGATTTCAGCCATTTCTCCGCCTATAAATAGGACCCTACCTCCATCATTCGAAGGGGACTTTTCGGGAGGAACGAGGAAGTGCTGTCCAATTGCTTTTGGGATTTCTCCAAGCATTTCTCCATCTCTTCTCTATCAAATCTATGGAGCTTTGGAGAATGTGGAGCATAGCTTTCATGGAGGAACGAGCATAAGCATTCTATGCACTTCTTCATCTCTTCTTGATCATCTAAGGAGCTTTCATCTATAGCTTTCATGGAGGGATTAGCATAAAATACGTCAAGCTTTCATCCATTCTTTCAACCAGATGTAGAGATAAATGCATGTTAAAGAAGCTTGTATGAATGCATAATGGAGCAAATATTGTAATTTTGTGGCTACTAATGAAATCCAATCTTTAAAGTGGACGTAGACTCGATTAAGAGTCGAACCACTATAAAATTCTTGTCTTCTTTCTTTATTTTGGTATTTTGATGCTTTTGAATGTTAGATATGGCCTCACACAACTCTAATGGTTTTCTAACGCCCCGCCTCTGAAAAGGTGACATGCTTTCTAAGCATCTCGCCTCCGATTAGGTAACGTGTTTAGAAATTCCATTTTGGTTGTTATACCAATTTTCGGTATCAACATCATCCATCCACCAGTCTCCATTCCCTCTGACTTTAGTCGGTCACCTCCGTTTTCGTTTCAATTTTTGCATGTTTCAAAATTAACATTGAAAACTCAAAACTCAAAACATAAAATTATTAGGATATCAATATATATTAACAGTAGACATTCATGAAACCCTAGATCAAAAAATGTAACCCTGAGCTTTCACAACTTGGATAAGTTGAGCCTTTTCATCCTCCAGGGTTTTAATGCTTTCAATCCGTTTGGTGTTAAGATTCTGAAAATCATAACAAAATTGTTCCCATGCTTTGAGGCGCTGATCAACGGTTTTGCCAATATCATCCAGGAATCCCCGAGCTTTTGCCACCATCTCCGTCATGTCCCGCCTATCTGTGGGATGGACGTCCACATCAAAGTTCAAACCCCTCAAATCCCAATCTCCAAATCTATGACTAAGAGGGGGGCTGGGGCATCCAAGTTCCCTCTCCACATCGAGTATTTCACACGGCCTCGACATGATAGTTTGAAGCTCGGCCTGGGTTGGATAAGGAGGAACGTACCCTGGGGCACGCTTCTGGGGGACCTCCATAAGAGGGTCATCTCCACTCCTTCGTCTTCTCCTTTGAGTCTCCCCCCTGGTTGTCTTGCCTCATCCTCCGCCGATTGTTCATAATCATCAAGCCAGTCTCTTTGCTCTGGAAGCTGTTCATAGGATGGATGAGAAGAAGTGGGATGTTGGCCGTGTGATTTTTGGGGTTGAGAAGGAACTTGCTTAATCTTTTTCTTTGGCCGAGCAAGTATATCAGAACTTTGCCTCTTTTTCCGGAAATCGTCGATGAATGATGACTTCATTCCTAAAAAGAAAAATAATAATGAGTTCATTTAGCACCTGAGAACATGGAAGTAAACCAAGATATAGAGTAAGAAGTTAAAAGTGCAACTCTAAAAGCAAGCTTAGTCCTAAAAACAAAAACATGCCTAATAAGCCTGTGCTAGACTCCGATCCTAAGTTTATTCTCGTATCTGGAACTGGTCCAGGAATCTCCGGAATATTGGGATCAGATTGAACATTAGGAGATGCGAAACCTGAAACAGGGGTATCATCTTTGCTAAGGAATCGCATGGACTCTAGATCAGGAAGTTCGCCAAAAGTACCCGCGGAGTCTCTATCTTGAGTACTTGCCATAGTCGGATCCTCAAGGGCATCCCCAATGTTCTGCTCAGCATTTAAGGTAGTTTCTCCTACCGCGAGCTGCTTACCCTCACGTTGAACAAGTTCTTCTTCAGTATTTGAGGGAAGCTGATCCCCCGTAGTTTTCTCCGAGATTTCCGGGATGACAGTTTGTTCCTCAGAAACGACCTCTGTGGTTCTCTCCGCAATCATCAAGATATCAGCCTGCTTTTTAAGAGAATCTTTATGTTCCTTAAGGGCACTCGAAGGTTTTTTACTACCACTATCACTGCCGACTTGTGCACATTTTGTCAAGTACTTCTTGGCCGTTCTTTTCGCCGTCAGGGTACGGGATGGGGGAAGCAGCTTGTATTGTCGAAGGAATTCTTCGCAAATTAAAAACTGTCTACTTCTTTCAGTTTCGCTCACGGATAACAATGATTCCAGCAGAGGTTCATTAATGTCCGTGTCTTGATCAGAAGGAGTCTCTGTGAGAAAAAAGTAAAATCAATACATGATCATCAGAGGTAAAATAGAATTCCTATGAACATTTACCTCCTTCGGCCCATCGACCGAAAAAGTTGTCGGGACACCGCACATAGAAAAATTGATCAGGAAATCCTTTGATACTCTCAAATAAGCCAGTTATAACCCTGGATCTCCTGCTTTCCATGAAGATAAAGGAGGGACGCTCCTTCTTTCGTCTCTTAAAAGAGTATAATGAGCATATATCCTTGAAGGTAGGCTCGCGCTTTAAAACTCTCATAAATAACACATATAAGCATGTAACAATAAAGTAGCCATTGGGAGCCAGTTGGTAAGGAGCGATAGCCAAATTTTTCAGAATCATTTCTAAGTAAGGATTGAAGGGAGGGATAGCTCCACTCTGTAACATCCCCTTACAAACTGTTACGTATCCAACAGGAGGGCGATCAGATAAATCGTCTCTTTCTGGGAATTTGACTTCATCTTCGGAAAGACTAAATTGTTTGCATATTCTATGATACACATCAACGTCAAGTTTTGACACACAACTATCAGTAGGTGTGTAAGAAAGACATCGAACGATTGGGAAGTTCTGATCAACATTCATCTCGATGGTGGCAACAGAAGAAGTTTCAATATTTTGATCAGAGGTCCCAGCTTCTTTAGTTGGAGAGGTTCCCTCAACAAAATGGCGAGATTTTCGTCTGGTTGTCATTTCTGCACAAACAAGTATGATGAAAAAACAAACTACAGGAATATTAATAAAGCTCAAAAACAAGGTCGGCGTTGGCTGGTTAAAACACTTGGTCGTTCTAAAAATGGCATCTAAACTACAAAAGCCTTAATCACACCAGGCCAACCATTACTTGGTCGGGAAAATCCCCTCAAGGCAAAACAAAGCTAGAAATCCTTGATCGCTCAAAAACTGGTCGAGACCTGGTTGCTCAAAATCGGAAAAGCGCCTGGTCGCTCTAAAAACAGTCAGGCTCCGGTCGCTCAGAAATGGCCAGGGTCGGGTCGCTCTAAAAATGGTTAGGCCCTGGTCGCGCTAAAAAGGCAAAGCACCTGGACATTCCAAACCGATGAGCACCTGGTCGCTCTAAACCAGTCAAGCTCCTGTCGCTCAAAACTGGAAAAAGCACCCGGTCGCCCTGGATCAGTCGAGCCACGATCGCTCAAAACTGGGAAAGGTACCTGGTCGCTCTGAACCAGTCAAGCCCCGGCCGCTCAAAACTGAGAAAAGCACCTGGTCGCTCTGAATCGGTCAAACCTTGGTCGCTCTAAAATGGTAAGGATCCAATTGTGCCAGAAAAGGTAAAACTCAGATCGCTCTGAACCAGGAACATTTGATCACACTAAAGTTGGTTGAATCCTGGTCGCTCTCAACACAGAAAGTACTGATCGCTTAAAAATCAGTCAAAATTTAATCCAATTCTGGTCGCGCAAGATTGTCTTCTATTGGATCGAAATTCAAAACTATTCTAGTCGGTCAAAAGGGGGCTGCTCATCTCAAACCGCTCGCTTAATTATTCTAAAACCAGCCGTGCTGGTCGCATAGCCAGAAGAAAGCATCAAAAATATGAATGCATCATGAAATTATCACAAAATAATGACTTAAGAGGAAGATCATTCAGACATATACACAAGCACATTGTGATCATCACCACAGCAAAAGAAAACCATAAGGATTCTCATTTCAAAGATTGTCATCCATAAACTCAAAATTGAATACTACATTACTGATTAACGTATCAATGCTCAATGGATTTCGGATTCAAGAATTCTACTACAAATTGCAATCATATATCAATACTGGTTCTAATACAGTTCAATCTCAAAGGCTTCAGCCAAAGCCAAAGAGCCAACATTCATCGTTCTCGAATTAATAGAGAAATAGAGATATTACCTGCAATCGGATCAAGTAAACGAAGAGGGATGGATCAGGATTCAAGGCTTCAAAAGAAAACTGAGATCGAACTTCCAGGCTTTGAACGATCAGACTTCGAATAAGTGGCAGAGAATCGAGACAAGCGATTGTAGTCGAGATTGAATTGAATTCCTGAATTGAACCGGTAGAACGAGATTGGGAGTGAAGAATTTCCTTTAGAGAAGCGCCGCCATTAAAATGCAAAAAATTCCTGTAGTAGAAAAAGTGAGGAACACGAAGGGTCCGGAGGATTATATATAGGACGACCAGTCATTTCGCAAAAACCGACCTCTCGAGCCAAAAACAAAGCCGACCCTTGGGAATTGCATCCAAGACTGACCCTTAGTTGAATCAAACCGATCCTCAAATATTTCGAAGTCCATATTTTTCTCAGAAATTATGAAACTCCGAGGGGCAAAATGTTATCCACCTGATCGGTTTATTATCAACAAATGTGTACGGGTCCTTTTTGGATATCTAAATTAGGGGTCAGTTCCGTAATACTTGAGAGGGATCGGTCATGGCAAACAAGTTCCTGGTTGCACCAAAGTACCAAAGAGATCTGGTCGCTCCAACCTTCATACTGACTTGGTCGCTCCAAAAGCTAAAGAAAGTTGGTTGTTCCAAACTTGGTCGCCCGCTAGTCTCTGATCGCTCCAAATACAAAGGGCCGCTGATCGTCCTTCTCTGGAGGCCGATCCCATGTTTGAGGGAACCAATTCCGATGTGTTCTCAATCCTGGTCGCACAATTCTGGAGGGTATTCATTGGTCGGTCCGCTCCGCATTCTAGCCTCCTGGTCGTCCTTTCTTCTGGCGGAAGCTCCTGGTCGGCCAAAGCGCTAGAAACGACCTGCAAGGGCGTGACAGCTGGAAACAACTGGTGACAACTGGCAGTGGCATTTCCGTAAATACTTAAAATACCGACCAGGCCCCTGCATACAAGATTTTAGCCATTTCTCCGCCTATAAATAGGACCCTACCTCCATCATTCGAAGGGGACTTTTCGGGAGGAACGAGGAAGTGCTGTCCAATTGCTTTTGGGATTTCTCCAAGCATTTCTCCATCTCTTCTCTATCAAATCTATGGAGCTTTGGAGAATGTGGAGCATAGCTTTCATGGAGGAACGAGCATAAGCATTCTATGCACTTCTTCATCTCTTCTTGATCATCTAAGGAGCTTTCATCTATAGCTTTCATGGAGGGATTAGCATAAAATACGTCAAGCTTTAATCCATTCTTTCAACCAGATGTAGAGATAAATGCATGTTAAAGAAGCTTGTATGAATGCATAATGGAGCAAATATTGTAATTTTGTGGCTACTAATGAAATCCAATCTTTAAAGTGGACGTAGACTCGATTAAGAGTCGAACCACTATAAAATTCTTGTCTTCTTTCTTTATTTTGGTATTTTGATGCTTTTGAATGTTAGATATGGCCTCACACAACTCTAATGGTTTTCTAACGCCCCGCCTCTGAAAAGGTGACATGCTTTCTAAGCATCTCGCCTCCGATTAGGTAACGTGTTTAGAAATTCCATTTTGGTTGTTATACCAATTTTCGGTATCAACATCATCCATCCACCAGTCTCCATTCCCTCTGACTTTAGTCGGTCACCTCCGTTTTCGTTTCAATTTTTGCATGTTTCAAAATTAACATTGAAAACTCAAAACTCAAAACATAAAATTATTAGGATATCAATATATATTAACAGTAGACATTCATGAAACCCTAGATCAAAAAATGTAACCCATATTGATTTAATTGAGAACAAATCATAAAATAGATAACTTGATTAGCGGAAGCATACCTGAATCTGTATTCTATCATTGCAATAGTTGAATCCATAGTTTATCTATTGTAGAAGAAGAAGAGTTTGGTTCAGTCTTCCAAATTGAAAGAAACCCTAGATTAGATTCAGCTCTCCGTAAAAGAGGTTAGAGAGTTGCTAAGGCTTGTGTAATTCGGGGACCATAACCCCTTATTTATAAAGTTGGTATTTTATAATTCGGCCCTTCAACAAATTAAAAAAATGCCCCGGTATCTACACACTAAGCCAATGATAAGTTAAGCTTTAAGCCTTTTAATTCTTATCTAAAATTAGATCACTTTAATTAGGCTTTACACCAAAATAGCACAACACATTTTATTTTACATATATGACCCAATTGTCAAAATATTCCAAAAAAAATAAATCAAACACCACCTAAAGTTCTTACTCTCAAAAGTTTGGCCAAACTGCCAATTAGCAGGAAACACGTTCAAAGAAGTAGAAATTCTCCTATCGCTCCCAGTTACCCTAAAAGAAAGAGACCGCCCTATAAGCACAGCATTTGATTGCCAATTTTTCCCCTAGTTCCTGGGCATGGACATCGAGAAGGTGTCTTTTCATCGTTGTTTAAATGGGGCATTTACATGGTATAATTCGGTTACATGCACTTTTGTTTTTAAATATCCCGTGTAAAATACAAATACATGACTATGATTATATCAGAACAAAAAAAGAATACAAAGATATGTTAATTAATCAAAATGGTATAGACTTTAGATTGTTAATGGTGCATTCCTTTACTGAAAATTCTAATGTGAAGTCACATTACCAACTTGTATTCGTCATAGCATCTCCAACAGCCAAGCATTCATGTCCTTAATTCTGAATTATGGGAAAAAATGCTTCCCAACAAACATTACACCTTGTAATATTACGGGTAATGTTACGAGCTCAATTCAGGATTCTGAATTGAGCTTGGGTGCCAAATTTATCGGCTCATCAAGTGGCGAGCCGATTTATTTGGCGCACGCCGAATAAATCGGCTCGCCAATTGACGAGCTGATAAATTCGGCTCGCCACATTTCCTAATTCCCAACAGCTACCCCCTGTTGCTTTTTTGAGTAAAGAACAAAAAAACGGTTGTATTTCTCCATGGTTATAAAGCGATCAAAACTTTTCAAACAGCTATATTTTTAGTTATAAATTGGTTCCATTCTATCATTGTATATCACAACATATTCACAAATCATTTCATTCTCTTCAATCTAAACAAACTCTTGCTCTATAATGTCGTCACCATTCGAAAAAATTTCACATCCGACGATGGACGGAAGTTATTTTTCATAAGGCACCATGAGAAATTTTTTGGGAACTCCTTCAAGCAGGCAAGGAACCATTCCGTGGACAAATGAAGACGACATCGATCTATGCAACATCTATTATCATTTCTAGCAAGATTCGACAACGGGGAATGACCAATCAACCACTACATTTTGGATAAAAATTAAGAATGCCTTCGTTGAGAAACATCCAGAATGCATACGGACGTTCTAGGCGATTCAAGGTCGTTTTAGCAAAATAAGTCGTCAAACAACGTTTTTTGAATCGCAAATGTACAAAATAAAGATGGCGAATCAAAGCGGCATGGGAGAAGAGGAAAATCTGGTATACTTTCTTACTACTTATGTTAGTGGTTGGTATAATGTTTTTATGATTCATATTCCTTTTTTAGAAACGAACGGGAAACGAAGAGTTCAAGAAGCTTTTTCCTAGAAAAAATGGCACAAAAAGGCTACAATATTACCAGTTTATGCATTGTTATGATCTGCTTACAAGGCAACCAAAATAGAACTCAAGACTTGCTAAGAGCCTGCGTGATGTTCAATCTGCTAGCAAGAGCAAGAAAAAAGCTTATAGATCTGGGTATTCTTCTAGTCCAATCGAGTCAATCGCCAAAAATTCTCAATATGAAGGTGAAAACCTGCTTGATGAGTTCAATGTCATGAATGAAGAAGATTAGACCCGAGGGAGCCAAAGCTGCGAAAAGAAGGGGCAAAACATTTGTTTAGCTTGAAGGAAAAGTGAATGCACGCCACGAAGAACATAGTCGTAGAGCTAAAGGAAGATGTGTTGAAGCCAAGGAAGTAACTTAAGTTATGAAAAGGTTTGTCGACCTGGAAGAGGAGAAGCTAAAACTTCAAGCGGAGGAGTTAGTGTTGAAGAAAGAGCGAGTGGCGTTTAAGAAAGAACAAGAAGAGAATGCTATTATGAACAAAGATCTGACTGGAATGCCTCCTTTGGGGCAGGAATTTTGGATGGGAATGAAACATCGTATCCTAGCGTCACGATTTCCTCAGTTATAAGTTGATTGTTCACCACTATCTGTATTACTAGTTGCTTGTATTATGTTGTTGTAGTAACCTTTATAATTCCTGTTGTAATACGGATTTTCTTCAAAATGGAATGTGTGCTTTTTTTAAATGGCTGTTGTTTCCCTAAGCTGATAATTTAAGACTGTTTACTAAAGTATCAAAGTAGATGAACACCATATTTTACGTCGGATCATCAAACAAATGGAAGATACAATATTTAGTAAACAAAACCATTAGCCTACTCAGCACCATATCGGGGTAGCCAACTATGACGTAGTTTATATGCTTCATAGACAATAAAGTCAGTGTTGTACTCTGCAAGGTAACGAGAATAAAAACTTGCCTTAGTCGTTTTAAACATGTCTTTATCTTCAACTGTCTATATAATCTTCTGATATCGTTCACAAGCTTCTACAAGCTGTCGATGAGCCATATGAATTTCAACAGACGTTCGTGTAGTAGTGTAGGTATGATGGTTGTTATGTAACCTTGTTATCGTGGACTAAAATTCTTCATGGGTTAGACCTCCTCCATTTTGCATCAGTAGCAAATCTCTTTTATCAACTTCGATATAGGATTTCACGAGTATAAGTAAGTACTTAGGAGAGAATTCTGTTGTACTAGCACTGGATCTAGCATTACTTCGGTTGTGATGATTATGGTTAACCATTTGCCTCGTAGTGTTTTTCCATGGACGTGCTTTCGGTTTATGAACTTCAACTACTCGTTGATTACCACGAACAATTTCATGTTGAACTGGTTCGTCCGCCTCTTTTACCTATGTATCTGGAACGAATCCACCCTCTTTCTCCTTCTCCTTGTTTCGTTCGTAATCATCAAACATTTTATTCATTAGTTCATCACTAATTACCCCATCGTCCATTTAAGCTACATAGAAACAATAAACATATGGTCTATACAAAGAAGTACTTGAACACGTAGAAGCGAAAAGAGTAATGGTTTCTCACCTTAGTGTCGTGGTTGATGTATAACGCTTAGATAATAGTAATGGTTGGGGGACGAAGTATGAACTATTTAAACATGTAGGGATGCTCTCTGTCATCATTACTTGAACTGTAGAATAGAGACATATGACATGACTGCGCTCTGTCCTCAACAGTTGAGTTGCTTGGGCACAACCATAGAAAAGTTGGGAAAAGTGATATAGGTTGTTCGACGAATATAAACAACATGACTTGACAAGGCATGCTGAATAATGATAAAATGTCCACTGCTTTAATAAAGCAAAGCACGAAGTCATAGGACTTGTCAAATTAAACCACTCAGCTCCCTATCTTTATACTTAGCACTTTCGAATTTTTCGGCTTGTCAAATTATTCATTTTATCTACCTACCGCTTTTCAAGTAGTTTAACATGTCTTCTTGGGAATAGATGATGAATCCATGGTTGAAATGTACAAGCAATATGAAAGAAATAAGCAAGTTGTCGAAATTGTGCTGGAAACGCAATTGAAAGATCAAGTGGAAGCTGCGGAAGTGGAGTCTGAGCTCTTCAGTGCCACGCAACTGAACGTTTCCGTCCCACGTATTGGACCTCTTCAAAAAACCCACCATGCTCGGTTAGTGGAAGTAAT
Source organism: Allium sativum (assembly GCA_030737875.1). Lineage (NCBI taxonomy): Eukaryota > Viridiplantae > Streptophyta > Magnoliopsida > Asparagales > Amaryllidaceae > Allium > Allium sativum. Next base: position 386,093,048 of record CM060924.1, read on the forward strand.
TGCTCGGGAGAACCCAGATAGGTCAAGCTCCAGCATGACGGCTCGTTCAGTACTTTGCTACTGCGGAGTGGAATGTAATGTGGTTGTTTCTAAAAGCAAAAGCAATGCAGGTCTTTGCTTTTATGGTTGTAAAGTGTACATTACTGCACTTAACCGACAAGAGGTGGAACGTTGTAATTTTTTCTCATGGATCGATCCACCACTGAAGGAGAGGGGCGTCACGTACGCTCTAGAGATGTAAGCAGAGGTAAGTCGTCTGGAAAGGGTGAATGTGGAAGCAAAGGCTGAAATGTTGTTTGGGTTCAACTGTGCATCTGGAAAATAAGGTCTTACTATGTCTTATTTTCCTGTATTGTGTTCCACTTTATGTCTTACTTTATCTTATTAGTATGTTGGGTCAAACATTCACTGTACCACGTATCTTGTATTTTGCTATATTGAACGAAGTGTATACACAAGTCTGAAGGTATTATTTTTATTTGCGAATGTAAATGAGTTAAAAACTCGGGTCGTCCCCGTTTAAATTAAACATTTTAGTACACGAAGGAGTTGAAAATAGAGTCATACTCATCCACTTGAGCATTATTGCTGGCAAATGCTTTTGGAAATCACATCACGTAAAGCAAAGTGGGCCCAGTGACCATTCACATCATGGCGGTACGAAAAGCAGATTCCCTATAGTATAATGTCAGGTGAAACAGTGTCGGGCAACAAGAAAAGCTGATATTCGTAATAGTCACCGGTAACATCAATATTTATTTTATTGATTTCTACACTACACAACTATATATTTCTATTAAATTACTCAAATTTACCTCACTCAAACAACTTTGTTCTCGTTCTTGTACTACTCCCTCCTTTTATCACTCATTCAAAATGCCTTCTTGGCTATCAGCTACAGACTCCGATGAACATGCATACGAACAAATGAGACTACAAGAGCTCGAGGACGAATTCCAGTTTCTAAACCAAATACAACCTCATGATGAACCACTGCTTGAACAGGAGAACGTGCATCTTCCACATGAAGCTCGGGTACCGAATGTTCAACTATCATATGAACAGGAGGTCGCTCATCCACAACAAGCAGTAGAGGTGTATCGAGTTCCACGACTTGAACAGGAAGTTCATTCTTATCCGGTTTTTTACTACTGCGGTCATGCGATTGAAGTTGTGGTTCGAGCAGAGGGCCACAATATAGGCCGGCGAATGCAGAAATGTCCATTCTATCCAAATGGATGCAATTACACGGAGTGGATAGGCGAACCGTTGTTCCAAGGGGAATAGCATATGCAAACGAACTCGAAAGAGAGATTAGGCGCCTCCAAAATGACATTTAACAGTTGCGACTGAACATAATGAGACTCCCTTAAGATTGGGCGTATAGCATGTAGTTGGCTTAAGTAACTTATTTCTACGTTTGCTTTGATGATTTAGTTGGCATCTACTATCAATAGTTGTTGTATCTTTAATGACCGGTTGTATTTGTATGCTTATTGGTAGTTTTATCGTTATGCGAAATATTAGTTCAACCGTGCATTCAAAGGTTGTAAATCAACCTTCAAATAAAAGTTCTTTTTAAAGTATTATCTTCCACGAGCCGATTTAATCGGCTCGTGAGCTTACGAGCCGAATTTATCGGTGCGCATTGAGAAATTCAACGTGCGCCGATAAATTCGGCTCGCCGCTTTTGGGGAAATCAGCCTAGCATCCCCTGAATGTTACGACTCATAACATTCCGAGTCGTAATTCTATTGGAGTTTCTCTCAGTAACAAAGCAATGAGAACGTAACAAATTAATCAAGCAGAGAAAATGAAATTGTACCGAGTTTAATAAGATATTTGATGCTTTAAAGTCTCTATAAACGATAGGCTGCTCGGTTTGATGAAGAAAGGTAAGACCTTTGGCCGTTCCTACTGCTATTTTTAATCTTGCAGACCATGGTAAAGATGAAAATCCTGCACATATGAAAGTGGAGGTTTTATATATGCATATATTTCTATAACCATAATTAAGCCAGCATACTTATTATGCTAATTCTTTCCTATATACATAAATAGTATATGTTGCATATGGACTGCACAATGCATCTGGGATTAGCTCACTTTGGTCTCTGATTTTGGTAGATAATTCCTGTCCCTCTTTCGTTTACACAAAAACAGAAGGAAGGCCTTCTATAATCAGTACGTGGAATACACGTGTAAACATGAAGGTATACAAAAAATTGATTGTTCACCACAAGTAGGAATGCTCTTAAGTTCTTAGCCATGAAGGCAATAAGAACACTGATTGCATGCAAACCCAAAGGTAAAAGAAAGTACTTTATATGGATCATATCAGCTTAAATTTTTAAAGGGGTAATTTTTTTTGAAAGGGACGTTTAATTAAGATATTATGCCTAGTAAAAACTGTAACATTAGTGCTTTGCAACAGAGTTACCTATTATCTAGAACTATAAGTCAAACTTTTTTAGATCAAATTTTTGGGGGTATGAACATATGAATACGGTATACCTCTGTTACGTAGTTCATTTTCAACCAAACTATCATCACCAAAACTTGTCGACTACAACTACAAGGAACATATTCATGATATCTTCTCATTTCAAGTTATATTTCAGTTCATTTGCTAATCAAAGGCGCCTAGGATGATTTAATATCGGCATCATATGTAAGATAAAAGCAAACTATTATATTAAATTACCAACGAAACATCTTCGAAAATAATTCAAATTCACTTGCATGGAAAACACCTATCCTATTAAATATAAGCATGCCTGAGATATAATCTGGAGCAAGTGAAGAAGTATCTTTTAACTTTCAGTAACCACTTTATACGTCTTATTGCTCCTAAGGTGAAAGTTTCTCTCATTATAAGGAATCTGAGTTAAATATAAGCGTGCTTGAGATATGCTATAAGGAATTGTGCTATGATGAGGTCATATTACAGACTTTTAATGGCTATAGATAACGATACATTCTACGGTGATTAGGTTACCTTGTTGAAGCAAAAGAGTTAGGGTAGCACTTCATATCAATATCCAAAGCAAATTCTCCAAAAGAATAAAAAATGTTAGGAGACGCAAACACCAAGAACGAGACTCAAAGCAATCAGCAGAACAGAAAAAACCAAAACAGTCGAAATCTACGTACAAACGCTTGCTGAAATCAGTCACATATGACGGCTAAGGAGAAGGCCATGAGGCAGAACATCACCAAACTAGGAGACCTTGCAAGAATCATTCATCGGTGATCATCCGAGCCCAAATCATGGACGATTTTGAAACGAGGAAAAAAGGAACTTAAGAAATAGAGAGAGATTTGGTGGAAGGCTACTAGCATTAGACAGGCTTAGAGAAAACTAGGCTGAAATGAGGGTGGCTTGTTGTTGGATCCAAAATCATGTTGTTTCTATGTTTTGTGTTTATTGATGATTTCGACTATTGTTACATATACCTAGCTTTAAATTATTCGAAGATTTTCGTATGTATATGGTGATTTCATTTCTATGGTTTTGAACTTTTAATAGAGTTCCTATATTTCTGTGATTCTTGTGGCTTTCGTGGTTTCCTTATGGTGACTTCATGTATCAATCCTTTTGTTATTTTTATTGAAAGAAATATTCGTGTAAAGGGAAACTACCCTCCTTTATGTAAACCTATATCATATCATTCCTTTATGATTTAAAGGAATGGTTCCCTTTGCGAATATTATCTTTGTCTCATCATATAATGATAACCCTATTCAAGCTAGACTGACCTATGTATTCGCTACTCGGGTCAGACCGAGTTATTTCGGGTTATAGGTTACCATTGGTTCATGGTCCGCTGATCCTTCCTAGACTATCTTTCTTGGAGCTATCACCTTAGATGTCTAGTGGCGCATTCATGTCATTCTTGTACTTATTCTATTGAAGCTTGTAATTTGTGTATGGTTCATGTGAAACCATTTGAGTTTTTAGCACATATATATTATGTATTCGACTGTTTTACGCATATGAATTATGTTATGTGATGTGTTGTAGTTTGTATGAACATGATCCTTAGCTATCGTAGTTTTATATTATATAGATTGAGTATGTCGATCAACTTGAAGTAAAAAAGAAAAATATACATCCAATCAACGTATTCGATATTCTTTTAATAATGGATTACGGATGGTCGCTCTTAGACAGTATCACTCAGTAATGCTCTTTATTAGGGTAGGTCTCAGGGTGGAGCATCACATTTTGGTATCGGAGAAAAATTCAAAATAAAATACAATAAACACATAATATAGCTGGAACATTATATATGTTACAACACAGAAGGATAACACTTGTATCTACTTCTATCACTTCCATTGTTATCCTTACCCTGTGTTCCTTTTTATACGAGTGTTGAGTAAATCTCAGCTTCGGAATACGTGCAGCAATGTATTTCACTCTGTAGTATTCCATGAGTTAAATCCTATCATCTGTAGTTTATCTTGATAGGGGTCTCCATGATAATAAATCCTTTCGGTGTTTAAATCTTAGGTTTAAATTTTTAAGGAAATTTAAACCCCATCCTCTTGTTTCTAGTTGAATGTGGAATAAAATAAAATAAATTGCAATAGGTAAATGAATTAAATCCAAAATAAATTAAGTGGAATTTATATGGGGTAGAAGAGTGCCAAAATAAAATAAATCAGAGTTGCACAACGGAAACAACTGAATTGTGTTCGGTGTGCTAAGTTTAATAAATTAATAAGTGGGATTAAGGGATGATATATATTGATTAGATGTTTATTTAGAGTTAAGTGAGTAGTGAATATAAATCGAACTAGTAAAACATAGTGTTAAGTTGTTTTTATTTAAAATAAACAAGAGTGTTTGTGGTAATAAATAATAGAGATAACCATGTGCGAACTAAAATTATGTGATTATCTTTTGTGTTGTGTTGTCTGTTAGGTATTTTAAGGATTCTAATCGATACGCCTGGTCAATGATATCGATAAGAATTTCTTAAGCACTCATACGAGACGATCAAATACAATATTTTGTGAAATAAAATAAAATTTTATGAGAGAATTGTGTAAAATATTCATATGGGAATAATGTTAATCCACTATATGAAATGAGAGTTGTAGTAAAGTTGGCAAGGCGATAGCAATATTATATCGACTTTGCAACCAAACAACGAAGAAAATTGCTATGAAATTTAAGCATTAATACTATTAACAATCTAAAGAGTTGTTAAGTGAAAATTTTATGTTTTGAGAAAGATTTGAGTGAATAATATAAAGTGTTTTGAGTAAAAAGGTTGTTTTAGATGAGAAACGATCTTGAACATGAGCAATATGTTTGAAATGCACACCCTCTTACTTGGATTAAAATGATGGTTGCAATCATCAAATTTGTGAGATAAACAGCAAATGGTAAGGTTGTTCGATATTATAGTCAAAGCAGCATCAATTATTTGGGAAATTAAAACAAATTTGATGGCGAGGCAGCGTTAATTATTGATTGGAAATGAAAAAATGATGAGTGTGTATTCCGATATGTGCTTTGCGAAAGATATACTGTAATGAATTAAACCATATGTATATATTATTTGGAATGAGAATCAAACCACTTTAGCAAATTGTATGATTGAAGTTTGGAATATTTAGCGTTGTAATTTATATAGTTTGGGAGAGAATTGTAAAAGTTCCAAACATTACTCAGATTAAGATTCCAAAGGGAAAAAATTGAGAAGTAATGTTAGGAAATTAGAAATGAAAGTTGTTAGGAAATTGGAAATGAAAACGAATTAACCTATGTAAATTGCAAGAATACAAATTCTTTAAAAGGGAGTCTGTAACAACCTAGGCTTTTAGGTAACCGAGGAAGACATATTATAATGTGTTTTGTGATTTTAAGACCAAGAAGAATAAGATACGAGTTCAAAAGTCTAACTCGTATAACAATTTAAAATGGGAAAATAAAAAATTTGTAATTATTATAGAAAATTTTATGTATTGGAATAAGTTAAATACATTTGATTGTAATAATATTTTAATGACTTAAATGAATATTAAAAATATAAAATATTGATAAACAATCAATATTTAAGTGAAAATATATTTTCAATATGAAGTGTTAGGTCGTTTGACCGAGATCATTAGATGTGAATTTTGGGAATTAATTTGGAGGAAAATTAAATAATGTGATTATTAAACCACTTCAATATGGTTAAAAATGGAATTTTGTGAAAATACATGTTAGGTTGAAATAAGCTTGAGAAAACAAGCTTAATGATGTGATTTAGGTAAAATTTGATAAAAAGTGCAATCATGTGTCAATTTAGGGGGAGTAGACTGAGTTTAAATGCTCAATATTTGTGAAATAAAATTTGACAACATTGAAATAAAGTTTTTAAAGCTTTATTAAGTTTGAAATTTTCAATAAGCAGGAATTTATAAAATTTCTAAGAGTTTATTTCATTAAATTTAAATAAATGAGTAAATAGTGATTTTTTTAGAAAAACTATGAACTTTGAAAAAAAATTGTGTAAACATAATAAATATTTAAAACATATAAATATTGTGAAAAATATTTATATGTGTGATAAAGTAAATAATATTTGTTTAGATATTTATTTATGTAAAAATAGTGCGATTTGAACATTTTAAACTTTAAAAATGTTCATTTTGTTCAAAATGAATGTAAAATGTTCAATTTTGGATTAGTAAGTAAAATTGAGTGTAATAAGTTAAAATAATAAATAAAAGTTGTTAAAATGTGTTAAAACACATTTTATATTTTTAATAAAGTGGTCTAACATAGAATTTTCAAGTTAAAAGTCTAAAACTTGTGTTAATATAGTTGTTTTATTAGCAAAAGCTTTAGGAAGCCTTAATCACACTTTAAAAACCTAATTAGGCCCATTAAATAGTAATTAGGGAAGGAGAATTCTAGAGAAAACTGAACTTAGCTTTCTCTACAACCACTTTCTTCTTCCTCTCATTTTTATACTAAAAGGAAACATGGTCATCCTCTTGCTAAATCAAAACCAAGCTTTCTAATTTCAATCCAAGGAGAATTCAAGTAGAAAAACAAGTGTTTGAATAGTTACTCGCTTCAAAATCGTTATTTATCTCAATTTTAGTTTCATCTTACAAATCTCATTACATTAAGTTTATAAAATCTTTGCATGTCCCGGTAGCTTTGAGAACAGATGACGAAGCTTGACAAGGAGCCTAAAAGCATAATCTTTGATCCAAATTCGAGCTAAATTCAATCAAACTTTGCTGCAAAACTAAGGTGAAGTGTCCTCTCAAACTTTCTAACTTGATTCTTGCTGAAAATGTTGAGTTTGTGCTTGATTTTGTTGAATTTCGTTTACTGTAACATAAAGTAGTTCAAAGGAAGCAAAAATTGACCAGTATCCATATTTAGAGTTGCACAACTTCTATATTTTTTAATGGAATGCTAACATATTTTTCCTACGTGTTGTCATGTTTTTCTACTTTGTATATGCAAATTTTTAGCAAGACTAGACTTGAATGCTAAAAACTGATCAGAAAGACAAACTCGCAACGTGATTCAGACTTGCGCATTTTCTCTTGCTTGGGTCGACCTAAAACAGAGCTGGGTCGAACCAGGATTCTACCCACACTACACCATAACAGCCAATTTGGCACACAACGCGTCGGAGATAAAATATGGGTTATAGCCGTTTCATATTTTATAGTGCTTAGATCTGTATCAAACTACATTTTGCGATCCACACCAACCTAAACACCCTAAATCTGACCGTCCATCAAGGAAGCTCCAGATCAGTTAATTTGACACGGCCTTTAGTGTCCCGAAATTCTGGTCCAATTTGAGCTGACCAAATAACACAAGTCCAATTCTAATTTGCACTGGAAAAAAGAAAACTAATGGAAAGAAAATAGAGGGTGAGAATAGACAAGATAGAAACTTAGAATAGAAGAAGAAGAAGATACAACATCACAGTAACACGAATCTCACAGCGGAACGAACAACATATAATATATAACATATCTTTGAAATAGAATCAGTATATGTATACAATAACATTATCAGAGTACAACACTTACAACACAGCGGAAATAACTATAGCTATATAATCCTGAAGCCTCATGCTCCAAGCTCTTCCAATATATCTGTAAATCCCGGCTACTTGACTACCCGTACAAAATTAGGCACCCAAGAGTTTAGGGAAAACAAAGCAAAATAAACTCCGGGTCGGTCATGGGACTGGTATGAGTAAAACAGTTTAAAACAGTCTGAACAAGTAAACGATATCTCATAAGACCACGCCGTATAACGGAACGGGTTTTTCCCTTATGAGAATCCACAATATCTTTATATCAAAAACCTTTTGATATTATAATAATGTCTATCAACCACAATATAATAATCATCAAGCATAAACGCTTTCATCTCACGTTCTATGTATATAGTATACCATCAAAACCGCAAGTACGTATTGGGTAACGGATTTCCAACTATGATAAGGTATGGAACTACATTTTGCTAGTGTACCTCTAGAAAGGAATACACTGGGTTCAACAAGAACATCTTGCAACCCGACCACACATGACCGACCACTCATTTCGCTGAGTGTATCGAATGTATATCACCAACGGTTGGGATCAGTAACCATTTCCCGAATGGGATAGCATCAACAATAGATTTTTAGAAGTAAATGAAACTCTAGATCAGGTGATTATACACCCTAATAGGTGCGACCTACATAGCCATGCTGCCTGTAACACCCCACCTCCGCTAGGGTCACTCACAAAGGGAATGCACTAGTTTTGGAGGAGCGTTATCGAGGTAAACAAACACAGAAATATTACAAGACAGAACATAGATAAAACAACGGAAGAATCAAAAACTAAATTTCCATTACTTTCAAGAAGAGTCAAAACCTTTTACATCAAATAGCCAAGGTCATTATTTTCCATTACAACAAATTCTGTCTTGCATAAATAAAGAAGCATAATCTTAAAACAACAAAAGTAGCTTAATTCCCCAAAGGTAGAAGAAATGCAGCCATAGCATAGCTCAAGATCAAACCGTACATGAGCTGAACCGAAAGCAAGCGATATCCAAGCTAAGTGCCAGGGTTTCCTCCCTGCGAACCTAGGGGGGGAAAGGAAGAAAAAGAGGCGAAAGAAAACGGGTCAGTCATAAAGACTGGTAAGTCCTAGTGACTTTCAGCATAAAAACAGTTAAAGGCAACATAACATGTACAAACTGAAAGTAAACATAAGGATGATGACAAGATGGGCAAGATAGACTAAGATAACATGATAAATGAAGTTTAGCATCACATATTCAAGGTTCGTTGCATCGACTGTACTAGTATTTCAACCCATGTCAAATGTTAACCACGAAGTGATCCCTTGGCCCAACGAAATGACCTATTTATAGGTCCAACGAAACGATCCACTAGTCGATCGGTTCCCTACAAGTTCTAGCTCATCATGTGTCTGTGTCATACGGCCCTATCACGAATGTAGTCACCTGTGCTAGGTCCACCATAGGGTGTATCAAGCCCTATGGTGCCAACCACAGACACAAATCAAGAATGCACAGATAAACCTACTGATGCCCAATGCCTGCTTTTTCAACTGTGGACCACGTGCACGACTATAGCCCGCCTGAACCTACACCGGCGCACCAATACAGTCGTCATTCTGGTCGCTTATAATCAGCCCAGTAATCATGCCCCACCCTTCCTAGTTCCAGGGTACCATGATACATCTAGTGGGTTACTGCTGAAATGGACCGCGTAACTAGGGTTTTCGTCTAATAGGTTAAGTGTTGTCATTTAAATTTGTGACTTAACCCCTCTCAGTCTAGCATGTCAAGTTGGTTAAGTGTTGTCATTCAAGTTCGTGACTTAACCCGCCTACGAATCAGGTGTCAAGTTGGTTAAGTATTGTATTTCATGTTCATGACTTAACCCTATAATGTGGCACTAATTCATTAATGCACCCAGCCTCTCACATCAGACCTGTTGTTGTGGTCACTGGATATGCCGGGCGGTTCCGGGCAGAATTACACCACCACTCAGTCTGACCTCGGGTTTTCAAGTGCGATATGACCAACTACCCACATTGGATCCTATTGTTTGCAATAACTGGATTTGCCGGGCGGTTCCAGGCAGAATTACACTGCAAACTCAACCCAACTCGAGTTGGCCATTTTCAAGTTTATTCTAGTGTCATGTCCATGTTCAAGATTCATGTCAAGTTTGTGTCAAGTTTTCAAGGTAAGTTTCATGCCAAATCTCCTATAATCACCAATTTTTCCCAACGTTACCCCGTCTAAATATTAGGTTAACAATCGTAGCCTCGTCCACATGATTTTTGATGTACAATATTAGGCTAAAAACTTAGCCTAATTTAACGTATGCAAAATTGGCGTAAAGCAATTCATTAACATAAACATGACATAGGTGTAAACTTGGCATTTTCGGCATAGTCAATATGAACATCATAGGTGTGAACTTGCAAAATAGTCAACATGAACATCATAGGTGTGAATCTTGCAACGTAGACTAAATCAACATACATATATGTGAACTTGCAACATAGACTAAATCAACTTACATATATGTGAACTTGCAAATCAATCACGAGCATATGAATGAGTGCGAACTTGAAATATGACATAGGTTTAACATATACACATAAACATGTAGATCTAACATTTGGTCACATATGTGATATGATTTTACAACCTAAACGTGCATAACATGATAAACTACGCAACGTGTCATAACGGGTTATACTTCAAGTTCATATATACATGAATAGACTTATTCATTAACTCCCAATTCAAAATGATAATAAAATAGAAGCACAGGCATAGATCAATGTCATTCAATCCCACATATAACATAATCAACATTATTCTATTATCAATCTATTTTTAAGGCATGACATAACTGAATAAATTGATTAAAACATCGCAGGCATATAGATCTGATAACATTATTGATCATGAAAAGGTTTGAATAATAATCTAGTTTCAAGAACAAGGATAGATTTAATTTAAATAGAAAAATCCCCAAAATCAAGATCCAAGGACAAATAAAGAAAAGGTCTGAATAGAAAATCAAGCTTAGATCCGATTTCAAAGTTATAATCCTAAGCAATAACCTCATGGTCATGAATCTTAGGTAATTTGTCACAGTTGTCCTTGTCATAGTCATAGGCAATAGTCTTATGTTCATAGTCATAGGCATAGGCAAAGTCTTATGTTCATAGTCATAGGCATAGGCATAGTCATAGGCATAGGCATAGTCTTATGTTCACAGTCATAGACATAAGCATAGTCTTATGTTCACCGTCATAGTCTTTAGGCCATTAATAATAGTTTCAACGTCGTCGGCAATATTCCCAATAGTCAAGATCCAAAAAGAAAATAAGAATAGATATGAATTATACATAAATCAATTCCAATTTATAACATGCCATATTAAGTTTATAGTTTTTATCTAAAAGTAACTGGAACTTATAGATCATGGTCTAAGAAATTTAGATGCAGAAGTCAAGTCTAAAAATTAGTCGTTGAATTGTTGAATCGCTGAATCTTGCTTTGATTGTAGAAGAAAATCCCCAATAAGAAATTCCTCGCCGTAGTCTTCAAGAAATAATCTTCACGATTTATTTTAATTTAATTTATTTTAGAGGAAGAAGAAGAAGCCATGATCATCAAGAGTTTGAGCAGCATAAGGTTAGAGAAGAATGATGTAAAGAGAATGAGGCTAGGAGGTTGTTTACATAGGGTTTCAAACTAATTAGAGTCGTCGATGAAGCTAGAGTTAATCAAGGCCATCCATCTCAAGAGAAGCCAATCAGAAAGTGACAAGTCAGCCCTAGTGACACACCAGAGCTCAGAAATTCGACCAAAACCCGACCAGGCCAGCCAGGGCTTGACCAAGCAGGTTTATGCTCGGCCTGGGTGCACCTGCCAAGTGCGCCAATGCAAAATTGCATGGGCGCACTTCCCAAGTGCGACAGTGCAATTTTGTTCTGGCGCACTTCCCAAGTGCGCCAGTGCAATTTTGTTCTGGCGCACATCCCAAGTGCGCCAGTGCATTCTGGCCCGTTTCTGCTTTTTCTGCCTAACTTCGTTCGTCCATATCTTCTTCGTACGGTATCCGTTTTACGCAAACTCGGACTCTATTTCAAGCAGAATTCCGAGACGAACGCAATGGTGTAACCCATTTCCCTTGATTCTTATTTTAAAAATTAATTATGCCTTGATTTATAGTTTTAACATGTTACTAAAATTCGGGTTGTTACACTGCCTGCCCGATTTCTGTCATTTCCCGGTTGTGAGGCTAGAGGCCACGCTTATCTCTGACAGATCACACATTTATTCACTTAGAATGTCACATCATCATACCCGCCAAATCACAAACCGATTTCCCCAAAAATACTGTGGGTATACAGCTAAGTGAAACGAATTCCACCGCCACCAAACGTAAACACGTTTGAAGAGATCAACTTACGCGATCTATTAAATATACTCTATCAGACATTCTTCCATACAGGTCGTCCTGGGACTGGACAACCCGAAGACACAATTCAGTACAACCATCTTAGGCAAACTTTACCTAATATTTATACAACATCCCTTGCATTTTACTCCGTCTTCAATTATCTTTGGCATATATGATTCGCAACGCTTATGCCAATACGGAGTGGTTCTTCGGATAATAATCCAATCGGTCTCTTCATATTAACAACGTTAAAATGGCCAAAACTTCGATAGTCGGTGAGTTAACTATCAAAGAAAAACATGTGTGCAAACATCGATATTATTTCCAAATGGAAATTATATCGATCAATCATCATTGAACATTTATCTCTCTATTTAACTTATTCATTTTTCATCTCCTGTTTCCATATATCCAACATTTATTATTTTCTGAATTTAGAAAATATACTTTATTAACAATGGAAAACATTTCCATTTCTTGTTTTCGCATGTTTCTAGCGATTCACATGGTAACATCAAATGATCTATATTCGAAAACATTTCTGATTTTTATTTGGAAAACATTTCCAAAACTCTTACATTGGACTTAGACAGATGTTTTAACAAACCATCGCTATGCCAACTCAAACCATTACACTTATTAACTAAATTTACTTGACCATCCTTTATTATCAAACCCTAGCCCTTTCTTTAGTTAAGAAGGAAGTCAATTAAGTTGGGGTATAATTACCTCTCAGACCTTAACTGAACAACGTTTTAACTTCGGAATAGACAAAGTTTATCTTTTAAACCTTTAACAAACTTCCTTACGTAACTCTTTTTCGAATAATCTCTATTCGATAACTCCTCCCTTCGAATAACTATATTCGATTATCTCTCTTACGAATAACTAGTTTTGAAAACCTTTCTTCGAATAAACTATATTCGGTTAACTCTATTCAATTAACTTTTATCAATTAACTCTTATTGGATTAACACTTTTTGATTAACTCAAATCGATTAACTCTATTGGATCAACTCTTTTTGATTAACTCTATTTGGTTAACTCTTTTTTTATTAACTCTTTTCACTTAACTCCTTTCGAATAAACTTTATTCGACAACTCGTTTAATTCTATTCGAATAAACTATATTTGATTTACTCCTTTAATTCTATTCGAGTAAACTATATTCGATTTACTCCTTTAATTCTATTCGAATAAACTATATTTGATTTACTCCTTTAATTCTATTTGAATAAACTATATTCGATTAACTCCTTTCGAATAACCTAACATCGATTAACTCCCTACGATTTAACTAATCGATAACTCCTTTTGATTAAACTATAATCGATAACTCCTTTGCTTTAACTCTATTCGAATAAACTAATATTCGATAACTCTTTTTAACTCTATTCGAATAACTAATATTCGATAACTCTTTTTAACTTTATTCGAATAATTAATATTCGATATCTCCTTTTAAATTTATTAGAATAACTAATTTTCGATAACTCCAATTTGATTAACTCTAATTAATTAACCCTGTCGATTTAACTCTAACAGGTTCACTCTAACTGGTTAACTCTTACTGATTAACTCTAACTGGTTTACTCTAACTGATTAACTCTGACTGCTTATATCTAACTGGTTAACTCTAACTGATCAACTCTAACTGATTAACTCTAACTAATTAACTCTGACTGATTAACTCTAACTAGTTAACTCTAACTGGTTAACTCTAACTGGTTAACTCTAACCGATTAACTCTGACTGGTTAACTCTGACTGATTAACTCTAACTAGTTAACTCTAACTGGTTAACTCTAACTGATCAACTCTTACTGATTAACTCTAATTGAATAACTCTGACTGATTAACTCTAACTGGTTAATTCTAACTGGTCAACTCTAACTGATTAACTGTAACTGATTAACTCTGACTGGTTAACTCTAACTGGTTAACTCTAAATGGTCAACTCTAACTGATTAACTCTAACTGATTAACTCTGACTGGTTAACTCTAACTGGTTAACTCTAACTCATTTACTCTATTCGATTTACTCTAATCGAATAACTAATATTCGATTAACTCATTTTGAGTAACTCATTTCGAATTACTCTTTTGAATTAACTCCTTTGATTTATTCCTTTGATTTATTCCTTTGAATTATCTCCTTTGAATTATCTTCTTTGATTATTCCTTTTCTATTTGTTTACTTAACAAATAACTATTCCCTTTTCAATTCTATTTATTTAACAAATAAATATTTCCTTTATCTTTCCTATTTATTTAACAAATAAATATTTCCTTTATCTATTTGTAAATGTTTTTACAAATATTTCCCTTTGAATCCTATTTGTAAATGTTTTACAAATATTTTCTTTCCAATTCCATTTGTAAATGTCTACAAATGTTTTTCCTTTTTATCTCTATTTGTAATTGTTTTACAAATATTCCTTTATATTTGTTTACAAATAATTTCCTTTATATTTGTTTAACAAATATATTCTTTTTAACTCCTTTGATTTTATAATAATTTCCTTTTTATAAAATCCTTTTTCCTTTTATATATAAAATTCATTGATTTTATTTGAATAAATTATTTTTCAAAATATACTTTGAAAATCCCCTTTTATCATTCTGGTATTTCTTATGGTATTTGAAATACCAATTCACAATGATCGATATCATTTAAACACACATAATCATCAACAGATTATATATCACATCATATATTACAATATATAAAAACAGTAAAATAAATGTTGAGGAATTCGATTGGATTCCTCCAACCTGTTTCGCTGCATCACAGATGTTAAACAACATAATAACATCGATTTCATTTCGATATGAAATATTCTGATAAACAAAATCAATATTTGATTAACGATTTATATATATATCGTTATCTATGATTTCAACCAATACACAAGCAATTCAACCAAATAGTTAACACACAGCAATCAACAGATGATTAACGGTTCTTAAAATACGTTATAAAAATATAACTTTTCAGAGTTAGTGAGTTTTACTCATATTAGCAGTTCATCGTTAAAGAACGATAAATTGTTGTTTGATTCGAGTCAAACAATTTATTTCGCCATTAACTCAAACGAGCTCCAATTCACTCCCAGTGAGTTCCATTGGTTAGTGTCCGTCCATACGATCCCATCGGATCCAGTTTTGTTGAATTCTGATAATGTATGACCGAGATATTTAACTTACTAGTTTGAATACATTATAAAAGTTAAATAAATTTTCTTTTCGGCCCTTAACCTTTGAATTGTCGGCCCATCTCCCTCACAAACCCGTACCCGCTCAATCCTTTCTTCCCCAACGTTATTCCGCACTCCAGAAACGAACACCGACCATTTCCCCAAATACGGTCCCCATTTCTTGCCAACAACCCTTCATCGAATTCAAAACTAACACCATCATTCAGTTCTTCTTCAATTTCCAAGCACCCCCACCCCAATTTCAACCACCTCGCACCCAATTTCTGGTATGCGACTTCGAAGTTCAAATGATTCACCCAGCAAATTTGTGCGACAAATTTCCAAATGAGATCCCACAAAAACCCGCATGGAGGTGCTAAACAACCTCGTGAATCCAAACATGACATCAAAATACGTATTGGTGCTTTAAATCCTCATACGCAAGAATCCTAGAACTATGGTGAGTTTCTGAGCACTCGTAAACCTGCATCGCACCCAACAAAAGAAGCGCATAGTTGAAGAGTATCTCAGTATGAGTTCGAAAACCTATGGATTGGATTTTATAAAAAAATTCCATTTTGTTTTAATTTTTAAACTCTTCGTTTGCTGAGAATAGGAATAAAAACTTACGGTGGATTTTTGTTTGACTGTGGAGAGAAAATGAATTAGGTTAGAGGAGTTAAGGTTATTATATAGTGGAAGGGGGTGGCAGATAATGAAGAATGTGGCTCCTCTAGGTTCACAAGTTTTGTTTTATTTTCCTTTTATTTTTGTTTTTGCCTTCTAAAAATTTGTGTGATCACACACGATACCCAAAAATCATGAAAATTGACATGCAGCTAGAGTTCGGCATTACGGTCCCAAAGAAACTGGTTTCGTCGAATTCCGACTCCGATTGCTCACACAGCGTATTTTTAACTGTCAAAATATCGACTGTTTTTCACTCTAAAAATCCGTACGGCCCTGACTCTAAAAATCACGAAACTTGGAATCTAACAATAATTTAATATTGCGGATCCAACAAAATTAGTTTCGTTGAATTCCGACTTCGTTTGCAAAAGTGGATATTTTAAAGCTCAGAATAACCCATTTAAATATATAAATATATTTATATTATCGTATATATTCACAGTGGAATACCATACAGCTCCAGAATAATCCTATATGGATTTCTAACTCGATATTTCAAATCCCCAGTTAATTCGATATTCAATTTATATTAAATTCCTTTTATAATATAAAAAATCGATATAAATTATAAAGGAATTCCACAGTGACTTTTCTAAAATTTGATTTGAATGTTAATTAAAATCTACACGACGAAATCCCGATTTTCCTCTTCCACTAGAAAAATATACCTCACCAGCTCCTAACGTTTCCTGTTTCACAGAAATCCAATTTAAAACGGACCCTGTATATCCAGTTGAAGTTCAGATCGCCAAACAGTGAACTACCGCGCCATTTTGAGCTCGATTTTAATTATAATATAATTATACGTTCAAACTATCATTCAAATAATATATTCGTCATTCTAATTCAATTCTAAGCTGAATTAAATACTTTGAATTGTCCAGTTCACATTATATGTCAATTCACTATTTCTGATTATTTCAATAATTTAATATATTATTCTATTATTTATATTAATTAAATATTCATATGATTTAATTTCAGTTATCGATATCGTTAAATCTATATTAAATAATCAAACTAATTAATTATTTGACAGCTAAAAATGCGGGTCATTACAATGTTTCCCCCTTAAAATAATTTCGTCCTCGAAATTGCTAAGCTAGAAGACACCCTATCTACTGGGTAAATATTTATCGGTTTACCCCTTAACTTCAGTTTCAACTGAACCAATTAATATCGACTTAAATATTAATTTATTCCGACTAACTAAAATTTTCAACAATTCTAACAATTTTCTAATGCCTTAATTTTTCAGAAAATTTCGCCATAACCTCCTTTGTACGGCTCAATTGGTAAAACCACAACTCGCCTCTCTAGGCCTTCTCCAACCCAAAAGAAAATCAAACAGCCAATTCGGCTCATAAATCAATAAACCCGTATGAAATATAAACTGGTACCTTTTGTCGGGCATATCACTGTATCCTTTACACCTACCACCAATTTAGCATATACCAACGTCCTTCCGGTCAAAATCCAATCACTTTTATCTCAATACAACCATTCGCTTTTAACTAAGCAAAATTCCATTTTCAACTCAATTGTTTGGTTTTATCCGAGCCAAACTTCATTTCAAATTCAAGTATTATCCTTGATTCCAAATTCCTATCAATCCAACTTACTTGATATCATTTAGTCCAATTCGGTTACCACTTAACCAGCTTTATTATTAATTCCAACTTGCTTTCACAAATTTCTATATAATCTGGTTTTTAATTTGAACAATCTCTTCCTAGGCATTTTAAATAGCTTTGCTTTTCAAAATCAAATATCACCTTTTTGAAATTCAACACAACTTGTTTTTCCCAAAACAAATTCAAAACAGTATCTCTGGTAGTAATCCGTCACTTACAAACTCGAAAATGAATACTAATGATGTGGCCAGCATCATCAGAGTTATTTCCCAGAAATCGAAGTGAGTTCAATACTATATCACTTTTCAAAATCATTTATAAACACTTCTGTTTTGAAATACATTTCAAAATAACTTTCACAATGCTGTAAAACAATTTAAAATTGCCCAGGATTTTAAAATTCTCATATACTCAATTAAAATCCATTTTCAAATACATTTCCAATTTCCAGGTTTTTAATTTCAATTCTGATTTTAACTTCAGATTTAATTCAATTCATAACACTTATATGAATCTTAATTGGTTATTTACATAACCATGTCACTTTTATAATCTTACTCGATTATAATAATAACCAACATATCCAATATACTACTATTTCAAATACTAATAATTCCTTTATACCAAAATATAATCCAGGCAAAATTATTCCGTTTACCCTCTTTTCAAAACATGTCATGTCGGTTCATCGTATTCGAGTGTTTAGAAACCCCTATCGACTCAGTTTGCATTATCGTATCGACCAAAATTCATAAACAACTCGACCAATAAATCTCCACAATATAAAAACCATTTTTATATTAAATAACAAGTACGTTCACTCGTATATATACACTCAACTCAATCTAGGGTATTACTAACCCTATCTCTACTGAGTCACACCACAGAGCCAAGGTAATACTTAACCTTAAGCTCTGATACCAACTGTAGCATCCCGAAATTCTGGTCCAATTTGAGCTGACCAAATAACACAAGTCCAACCCCAATTTGCACTGGAAAACAGAAAACTAATGGAATGAAAATAGAGGGTGAGAATAAATAAGATGGAAACTTAGAATAGAAGAAGAAGAAGATACAACATCAGAGTAACATGAATCTCACAGCGGAACGAACAACATATAATAGATAACATATCTTTGAAATAGAATCAGTATATGTATACAATAACATTATCAGAGTACAACACTTACAACACAGCGGAAATAACTATAGCTATATAATCCTAAAGCCTCCTGCTCCAAGCTCTTCCAGTATATCTGTAAATCCCGACTACTTGACTGCCCGTACAAAATTTGGCACCCAAGAGTTTAGGGAAAACAAAACAAAATAAACTCCGGGTCAGTCATGGGACTGGTATGAGTAAAATAGTTTAAAACAGTTTGAACAAGTAAACGATATCTCATAAGACCACGTCATATAACAGAACGGGTTCTTCCCTTATGAGAATCCACAATATCTTTATATCAAAAACCTTTTGATATTATAATAATGTCTATCAACCAAAATATAATAATCATCTAGCAGAAATGCTTTCATCTCACGTTCTACATATATAGTATACCATCAAAACCGCAGGCACGTATTGGGTAATGGATTTCCAACTATGACAAGGTATGGAACTACCTTTCGCTAGTGTACCTCTAGAGAGGAATACACTGGGTTCAACAAGAACATCTTGCAACCCGTCCACACATGACCGACCACTCATTTCGCTGAGTGTATCGAATGCATATCACCAACGGTTGGGATCAGCAACCATTTCCCGAATGGGACAACATCAACATTAGATTTTTAGAAGTAAATGAAACTCTAGATCAGGTGATTATACACCCTAATAGGTGCGACCTACATAGCCATGCTGCCTGCCCGATTTCTGTCATTTCCCGGTTGTGAGTCTAGAGGCCATGCTTATCTCTGACAGATCACACATTTATTCATTTTGAATGTCACATCGTCATACCCGCCAAATCACAAATTGATTTCCCCAAAAATACCACGGGTATACAGCTAAGAGAAACGAATTCTCTCGCCACCAAACGTAAATACGTTTGAAAAGATCAAGTTACACGATTTATTAAATATACTCTGTCAGACATTCTTCCATACAGGTCGTCCTGGGACTTAACGACCCAAAGGCACTATTCAGTACAACCATCCTAGGCAATCTTTACCTAAGATTTATACAACAACCCTTGCACTTTACTCCGTCTTCAATTATCTTTGGCATATATGATTCGCAATGCTTATGCCAATACGGAGTGGTTCTTTGGATAATAATCCAATCGGTCTCTCCATATTAACCACGTTAAAATGGTCAAAACTTCGATAGTCGGTGAGTTAACTATCAAAGAAAAACACGTGTGCAAACAACGATATTATTTTCAAATGTAAATTATACCGATCAATCATCATTGAACATTTATCTCTCTATTTAACTTATTCATTTTATCATCTCCTATTTCCATATGTTCAACATTTCTTATTTTCTAAATTTAGAAAATATACGTTATTAACAATGGAAAAAATTTCTATTTCTTGTTTTCTATATTCGAAAACATTTCTGATTCTTATTTGGAAAACATTTCCAAAACTCTTACATTGGACTTAGACAGATGTTTTAACAAACCATCGTTATGCCAACTCAAACCATTACACTTATTAACTAAATTTACTTAACCATTCTTTATCATCGAATCTTAGCCCTTTCCTTAGTTAAGAAGGAAGTCAATCAAGTTGGGGTATAATTACCTCTCAGACCTTAACTGAGCAACGTTTTAACTTCGGAATAGACAAAGTTTTTCTTTTAAACCTTTAACAAACTTCCTTACGTAACTCTTTTTCGAATAATCTCTATTCGATAATTCCTCCCTTCGAATAACTATATTCGATAATCTCTCTTACGAATAATAGATTTGAAAACCTTTCTTCGAATTAACTCTATTCGATTAACTCTATTCAATTAACTTTTATCAATTAACTCTTATTGGATTAACACTTTTTGATTAACTCAAATCGATTAATTATATTGGATTAACTCTTTTTGATTAACTCTATTTGATTAACTCTTTTTTTATTAACTCTTTTCACTTAACTCCTTTCGAATAAACTATATTCGATAACTCCTTTAATTCAACTCGAATAAACTATATTCGATTTACTCCTTTAATTCTATTCGAATAAACAATATTCGATTTACTCCTTTAATTTGATTCGAATAAAATATATTTGATTTACTCCTTTAATTCTATTCGAATAAACTATATTCGATTAACTCCTATCGAATAACGTAATATCGATTAACTCCCTTCGATTTAACTAATCGATAACTCCTTTCGATTAAACTATAATCGATAACTCCTTTCCTTAAACTCTATTCGAATAAACTAATATTCGATAACTCTATTCAAATAGCTAATATTCGATAAATCCTTTTAACTTTATTCGAATAACTAATATTCGATAACTCCTTTTAACTTTATTCGAATAATTAATATTCGATAACTCCAATTTGATTCACTCTAATTAATTTACCCTATCGATTTAACTCTAACTGGTTAACTCTAACTGACTAACTCTGATTGATTAACTCTAACTGTTTAACTCTAACTGATTAACTCTGACTGATTAACTCTAACTAGTTAACTCTAACTGGTTAACTCTAACTGATCAACTCTAACTGATTAACTCTAACTGATTAACTCTAACTGGTTAACTCTAACTGGTCAACTCTAACTGATTAACTCTAACTGATTTACTTTGACTGTTTAACTCTGACAAATTAATCTAACTGGTTAACTCTAACTGGTTAACTCTAACTAATCAACTCTAACTGATCAACTCTAACTGATTAACTCTGACTGGTTAACTCTAACTGGTCAACTCTAACTGGTCAACTCTAACTGATAAACTCTAACTGATTAACTCTGATTGGTTAACTCTAACTGGTCAACTCTAACTGGTTAACTCTGACAGGTTAACTCTGACTCATTTACTCTATTCGATTTACTCTAATCGAATAACAAATATTCGATTAACTCATTTCGATTAACTCTTTTCGAATTACTCTTTTGAATTAACTCCTTTGATTTATTCCTTTGATTTATTCCTTTGAATTATCTCCTTTGAATTATCTTCTTTGATTATTCCTTTTCTATTTGTTTACTTAACAGATAACTATTCCCTTTTCAATTCTATTTATTTAACAAATAAATATTTCCTTTATCTTTCCTATTTATTTAACAAATAAATATTTCCTTTAACTATTTGTAAATGTTTTTACAAATATTTCCCTTTAAATCCTATTTGTAAATGTTTTACAAATATTTTCTTTCCAATTCCATTTGTAAATGTTTACAAATATTTTCCCTTTTTATCTCTATTTGTAATTGTTTTACAAATATTCCTTTATATTTGTTTACAAATAATTTCCTTTATATTTGTTTAAAAAATATATTCATTTTAACTCCTTTGATTTTATAATTATTACCTTTTTATAAAATCCTTTTTCCCTTTATATATAAAATTCATTGATTTTATATAAATAAATTATTTTTCAAAATATACTTTGAAAATCCCCTTTTATCATTCTGGTATTTCTTATGGTATTTGAAATACCAATTCACAATGATCGATATCATTTAAACACACAAAATCATCAAAAGATTATAATCACATCATATATTACAATATATGAAAAACAGTAAAATAAATGTTGAGGAATCCAATTGGATTCCTCCAACCTGTTTCCCTGCATCACAGATGTTAAATAACATAATAACATTGATTTCATTTCGATATGAAATATTCTGATAAACAGAATCAATATTTGATTAACGATTTATATATATTTATATCGTTATCTATGATTTCAACCAATACACAAGCAATTCAACCAAACAGTTAACACACAACAATCAACAGATGATTAACAGTTCTAAAAATACGTTATAAAAATATAACTGTTTAGAGTTGGTGAGTTTTACTTACATTGGCCGTTCATCGTTAAATAACGATAAACTGTTGTTTGATTCGAATCAAACAATTTATTTTGCCATAAATTCAAACGAGCTCCAATCCACTCCCAGTCAGTTCCATTGGGTAGTGTCCGCCCATACGATCCCATCGGATCTAGTTTTGTTGAAATCTGATAATGTATGACCGAGATATTTAACTTACAAGTTGGAATAAATTATAAAAGTTAAATAAATTTTCTTTTCGGGCCTTAACCTTTGAATTGTCGGCCCATCTCCCTCACAAACCCATACCCGCTCAATCCTTTCTTCCCCAACGTTATTCCGCACTCCAGAAACAAATACCGGCCATTTCCCCAAATTCAATCCCCATTTCTTGCCATCAACCCTTCATCGAATTCAAAACTAAAACCATCATTCACTTCCTCTTCAATTTCCGAACGCCCCCACCCCAATTTCAACCACCTCGAACCCAATTTATGAAAAGCGACTTCGAGGTTCAAACGATTCGCTCAGCAAATTTGTGCAACAAATTTCCAAACGAGATCCTACAAAAACCTGCATGGAGGTGCTAAACAAACTCGTGAATTCAAATATGACATCAAAACACGTATTGGTGCTTTAAATCCTCATACGCAAGAACCCTAGAACAACCATGAGTTTCTGAGCACCCGTAAACCCGCATAGCACCCAACAAAAGAAGCACAAAATTGAAAAGTATCTCAATATGAGTTCGAAAACCTGTGGATTGGATTTTATAGAATTTTCTTCCATTTTGTTTTGATTTTCAAACTCTTCGTTTGTTGAGAATAGAAATAAAAACTTACAGCGGATTTTTGTTTGACCGTGGAGAGAAAATGAATTAGGTTACAGGAGTTAAGGTTATTATATAATGGAAGGGGGTGGCTGATAATGAAGAATGTGGTTCCTCTGGGTTCACAAGTTTTGTTTTATTTTCTTTTTATTTTTGTTTTTTCCTTCTAAAATTTTGTGTGATCACACACGATACCCAAAAATCATGAAAATTGACAAGTAGCTAGAGTTCGACATTATGGTCCTAATGAAACTGGTTTCGTCGAATTCTGACTCTGTTTGCTCACACAGCGTATTTTTTACTGTCAAAATATCGACTGTTTTTCACTTTAAAAATTCGTACGGCCACATTTTGACTCTAAAAATCATGAAACTTGGAATCTAATAATAATTTAATATTGCAGATCCAACAAAATTAGTTTCATCGAATTCCGACTTCGTTTGCAAAAGTGGCTATTTTTAATGCTCTGAATAACCCATTTAAATATATAAATAAATTTAAATATAATTAAATTAAATATAAATAAATTTATATTATCGTATATTTTCATAATGAAATACCATACAGCTCCAGAATAATCCTATATGGATTTCTAACTCGATATTTCAAATCCCCGGTTAATTCGATATTCAATTTATATTAAATTCCTTTTATAATATAAATAAATCGATATAAATTATAAAGGAATTCCATAGCGACTATTCTAAAATTTGATTTGGACGTAAATCAAAATCTACACGACGAAATCCCGATTTTTCTTTTCCACTAGAAATATATACCTCACCATCTCCTAACGTTTCTTGTTTCACAGAAATCCGATTTAAAACGGACCCTGTATATCCTGTTGAAGTTCATATCGCCAAATAGCGAACTGCAGCGCCATTTTGAGCTCGATTTTAATTATAATATAATTATATGTTCAAATTGTCATTCAAATAGTATATTCGTCATTCTAATTCAATTCTAAGCTGAATTAAGTACTTTGAATTGTCTAGTTCACATTATTTTGTCAATTCACTATTTCTGATTATTTCAGAAATTAAATATATTATTCCATTATTTATATTAATTAAATATTCACTATTATTTAATTTCAGTTATCAATATCGTTAAATCGATATTAAGTAATTAATCAAATTAATTAATTATTTGACAGCTAAAAATGCGTGTCATTACACGGCCTGTGGCTAAATCTAATGTGTATCATATTGCATACCATTAGGCACTCCAAACACAAATTTTGGCCGCTCTTTTTTCCTTTTGTTTTACTTTAATGGTGACCGAAAGCCCAAATTAGGGTTTTCGGTCACAAATCATGCCTCCACCTTTCTTTGGAATCTCCTCCTCCAACAGAGATGAACAACCCTCTCCTTCGACAGAAACACAACAACCCTTGGTCCCTAGCCCTCTCCTTCGACAACAGGTATGTATTTTAGTTGGATATGTGCGTCATCCGAAGATCATGATTCGATTTGTGTTAGCTGGTTGTGATTATCAGTTGGATTATTAAATGTATTATTCATTAATACTTTTGCGCCTTTTGGCAGTCAACCAGTAGTTTTACACATACGGGATGAAACCCCAGCATCTGTTAGATCATTATAAGTGACAGCTGATTGGCTTTCGAGACTGTTTATAAAACTTCAGCTGATTGGCTTTCGAGACGTTCTCAATAATTATAAGTGTCTCCAGCTTTGCGCTAGTTAGATCATTGGCATCATTCCAGTGTGTTAATCAACCTTCATCAAAGTCCTAGGTATAATTATAAGTAGCCGTGCTTTACCTAATTCAGCTATAAAGTGGAATTTGAGTTGACGAACAGGCTTCTCATGGGGACCTTACATTACAATAGCCACTGTAAATGTAAATGACGCCAATGATCTAACTAGCACAAAGCTTGGTTTGCCAAATTCATCCTCTTAATGTTCTACATATGGAGCCAATGATCATTTGCTGAAATCATTATGACTAAGTTCCAGGGTGGATTCTCAATCATCCCCTGAAGTTGAGATTCTTTGACTCAAACACATCCTTATCAAGGGCATACTCAAACACATGCACGGTTATATGCATTTGAGCTTTAGCTATTTTTACCTAATTTTAATTGCTTATCTTTTGTACTATTGGCTATTATTTTATATTTGAAATACTGAACTAATATATGAATATTTCTTGCTATGATGAGGTTTACTCTACAATTCTAATTACATACTTGAATGAAGTGAAATATAGATATTATCACTGTTGTATAAGGTCTAAATGATATTGATGAGGCAATTGAGTTGAATAGCATAGAAATTGGGAAGATTCCTAAATTTTATTTTATTCGACTCTTGTCTTATCAATATCATAGGTAATCTGAAGATTGTGGACTTTGGTGTAACACCTTAAGAAATGGTATGAGTCATGAAAAAGATCAACTTATTCTTAATTTGTATCGTTACATTCAGATAATTCTTTTTACTTGTTCATATCTCTTAATGTCACCCTATCTTTTGATTTTGTTACTTGTTCATATCTCAATATACTTACAGAGGTTTCTAGTTCAATGCTTAATGATATACTGCTACTCATGTAGTAATGATGCTAGGATATATGCATGCTTATTGGAACACTCTTATTATTTATGCTTTCTATGGATTTTTGTTGAACCTGTGGGGTGACGAGCTGAGAGTGCAATGCCATATGGGAAGAAGTCGAAGGAGAAATTGGTAAAGTTAGTGGAAGGAAAGAGGATCAAGGTTAATATCTATGGTAGCGATCAATATGGTCATTTTGTTGGCGATGTCTATTTCAATAACATTTTTATTTAGGTAATTCTGTCATGGTACAACCCTCATGTAATACGAGAAGTTGTTAGTGTTTTGAACCCTATAGGTTATAACTATGCAGTAAAACCATAATTGTGCAAGGCCTGCTGGATTGGGATTTCTGTCATGGTACTTAGTAGGAAAAATCAGAGCATTTGATATAAACTTCAGGTAATATCTCGCTTTTTTCCATCCCCTCATCTCGGACACACTACATTAGATAAGGGTGATGGAATAGAAAGGGCAAGGCTATAGCAATGTTGTATCTACATTGCAGCCAAGTGACAAGGAGAATTATAATAGTGTAGACATATCCTCTACATTGCTCTTTAATTAGGCTATAACAACTGTCTTTAATCGAGACTCGGTCTCGACTGAACAAGTAAAAATGTTGTAGACTTGCAATATTCAACAACTAATGAAAATAATAATGTGGACATATCCTAGCCTGAACTATGCGGTTTGCACTTTTTTACAGGTCTTTGTAGTGTACATGCTATAGGATATCCAAGCCGACTTATTACCAGGCCTCTTGAAGTTTTCTTAGATCTGAGTAGTTCTTTGCGAGATTTGAGTGTGTTGATCTTCCTGAAGGGCTCCTTATCTTGGAGGGGCTTATTTATTTATCGGTTTTCTCTGCTTTATGATCTTTGTTTTGAAGGATGTTCATCCTGAAGGAAGCATTGACTCAACAGGTGGCTGCACTTTAGCTCACGATGTCGGTTCGGGTATTTATCCCAGCTTGTTGTAATGTAACATTATGTATCTTCTTTAATGTAATGAAACAGCATGTATCTTATTTATTGTAATGTAATCAAATAGCATGTAACATTATATATTGTAATGTAATGAAATATTTCATACAATTGTTTCGTTTACTGTTACAATTGTGAATTAGTTATCCTGTGTTATATATGCTTTGTGTTACAAATAATATATGTTGTAGTTTCTGCTTATATATACACACACACACACACATATAAGATACAGTTTAGCCGTATCTACTTATGCTTTAAATACGGCCAATAGCCGTATGTTATCACATTGGGATACAGTTTTGAGCCGTATCTAAAAATTTAACATGCCATTTTTTGATACGGCTTTTTGCCATGCTTATATGCTTTAGATACGGATAAAAACACAGCCTAATTAGCATATATGGTGTAGTCCAAGCACATGTTAGGTCGACCCAGCTTGGAAAAAATGCTTAGGTTGCCCATATTGCTTCCAGTGAACTTCTGTTACTTTTCCTTCTACTTAATTGCACTTTGGTCTTAATTTAGTGATGAGCTTAAGTGCTAATTTATATGTACTCCGCAACTTATTATCTAGTGTTCACTCTATGTATTGTTGTATCTATTTGTGGTTTCCTTCAACAATAAAGAAGCATTGTGCATCCCGAATTCCTTATGGTTTTGTGTATATTTCAGTGTTGCTTTATTTGTGGTTTTTGAGGTACACGTACACATATTTTTAAATTGTTTTAAAATGTTTTTATGCATATAAATATTGTTTGAAAAGAATTATTTTCATAATTAGATTTTTGTAAACATAAAAGTAAAACTATATAATATTTTTTCGAACTTGACAATTTGCATGTATTTTTCCGAAAAACAATTTTTTCGACCCGATTTTCTAAGGAATATTTTCCAATATAAAATTACACGTTTTTGTGCCCTTTAAGGGGGCGTAATTGTGATTAAATGATGTCGTAAACCTCGTGGCATTAGACACGAAGAGATATGAGATCGGTTAATCCCAGACTCGTCTAACTGAAGTTATTGTTTCCTTATGTTTTCTAGTGTGGAACCGACTTACAGTTAGTAAACCAGTAGTGAGAACAAGTGGTATGGGATACATAGTTATCACTATTCTGGTTACTTGTTGAGAGTTTGTGACACATTCATGTTGATTCGACGGTACTAGACGTTCGGGTCAATCAGGTTGTATGACCTTCGGGTCAATCGTGTTGTTTGATCTTAGGGTCAATCATGTTGTATTTTGACCTTTGGGTCAATCATGTTGTATAAGGTACCTTTCATGTTGAAAGTAGTATTGGCGTGGCTTCGAGCCATCACGTTGTTAGCATGTGCAGGCATACCTTTGGCTTGCTAATCATGTTGTTAGACCAAAATCATGTTGTTTCTGTGTTTTTATTTTTATTAATGATTTCACCATTTGGAGATGACTACTATTATATATACCTGCTTTGAATTATTTGAAAAAAATTCATCTTTATATTGTGATTTCATTTCTGTGGTTTTGAACTCTTAATAGAGTTCCCATGTTTCTGTGACTCTTGTGACTTTGTTGGTTTTTTTTGGAGATTTCGTGTGTTACTCATGTTATTTTTGTTGAAAGAAATATTTATGTCAAGTGAAATTACCCTTCCTTGTGTATCTCCTTAACGTAATTTCGTTCACTATCACTTCTAAAATGTGTAAACCTATATTATATCATTTATTTATGATTTAAAGGAATAGTTCCCTTAGTAAACATTATCTTCGTCTCATCATATACTGATAATCCTATTCAAGTTAGACTAACCCGTGTATTCGTGGCTCGATTAGACTCGGTTATTTTAAGTTATAGCTTACCGTTGATTCGTGGTTAGCGATCCTTCCTGGACTATCTTTCTTGGAGCTATCACCTTAGATGTTTGGTGGTGTATTCATGTCATTCTTTTGTTTCTTCTATTGAGCTAGTTGTATTTTTATATGGCTCATATGAAACCATTTGAGTTTATAGAACATATATATGTGGTATTCTGCTGTTGTACGCATATGTACTCTTAACTGTGATCCGCTACCTATGATGTGTTGTAGTTTTCCTGAATATGATCCTTATCCATCGTAGTTTTATATTAGATGGACTGAGTACGTCAATGCACTTAAAGTAAGAAAAAAAATTATGCACCCAATCGACGTATTCGATATTTGTCTAATATAGGATTGTAGATGGCCGCTCCTAACTAGCCCTATTCTCCACTCTAATAGACATTATTACTCAGTAATGCTCTTTATTAGGGTGGGTTTTGGGGTAGGGCGTCACAGCTGAGCGTCATAATATTGCTCTGGGTTTGACAAATGGTTCTTGCTTAAATATCAGTGTATTGTGTGGATCTTTTCACGCCTTCTAGTTGCTCATCCAAACGCCAAAACTAATAAAGATTTTCCTGCTCCTATTACACATCCTACTCTGAATCTGATTCCATAGAAGCTCCCCCAAATCATGGTTTCATCCTCTTCACTTCTCTTGGCAATGCTATTGCCTATCGGTCGGTGACATCGAACCTAATGTGATTAACGGGGGTCACAACTTTTTCCTGAGTTAGTTGAAGCTGGTTTCCAGTCAGGTTATATTGTGGGATTCTTCCTTGATTCGTTGCAATGTTTACATGATTCTTAGACACTTGGTAAATGGTTATGTAAGTTTAAAGGTGGTAATAAAGTTATCTACATTGATTCAATGTATCACCTCAAATTTTTTTCATCTGAAGAGCGCCTTCTTGTTTGCAATTTAAGCCTTCCTTTATCGAAGGCAAACTTTTTGTAGTCTCCACATGGTCTCCATCGATTTCTAGTGCTAGAGATCTAGTGTTGTCTATCCTTGCCTAGACGTACTTCTGTTAAATCTCAGTTATTCTTCTGTCTTTGTTTGCTTTGGATTGGCTTGCATGCCACATTGGTAAATTAAGATGTTTTAATGCCAATATGACTGCCCATGATAAACCAGTTTATGCCAAAGCCCTTATTGAAAATTCCCCGAATAAGACTCTTTCTGCTTCAATAAATGTACAACTTACTCAAGACCTCATTGTCGAAGACAGAGTGTGTTATGGTTGGACCCTGAATATCTGTTCCACTTGCCACTCCTTTGGAAACAATCCCTCCTCTTGCATGCTCCCTCCCTTTGCTGCCCATCCAACTAAGGTTCCCTTAAACCTCCTTCCTGTTGTTGGATCCTGAAGGTTGTACCACATGTTCGTGATCCCGTGCCTCCCACGATTACTGGATCTATCTCTATCCCACTTGTTTTATATATTCCTCTTTCGTTGTCTCTCTAGAATCCAATCCTACTATGGATTCTGTGATTGATGACTGTCTGGCTACCCCTGATGCTATTTATCCCTCTTTTTCGTGGATTCCTAATGAGAAATCGTGGGTGCACACCCATACTGACATACGATACAATCCTGAGAGGCAGTGTTTTTTCCACTTCATCTCTAATAAAGTTGATGAGAAACGATGCTTATATTACTTTATCCAAGTTAGTGAGTTATTTATTGCGTTTAATGGTCACTTAGGATCTTGGGATCGATGTATTCTAGATGATTCTACTTGGGATAGATCTCTTTTATATTTCAGTGAGATTAATCGTTATGTCCCTGGTCTCGCACTTTTTTGCAGACTTTGTTGTTCATGTGATCCCTCATGCGATTGATAGCGGCTCCTTCTCTTTTGAGGAATGATATTTTTGCCCATTTCCTAGTGGTCTAGACACCTTCCCTTATAGGGATGTTATGTATTTAGTTATGTTAGCACGCACACTACACACCTGTATTTTTCATTTTTAGTGGCTTAGACACTACTAGAATTGAACAGTATAACATCGGACACTTCCAACGGCCTCAAACGACCATTGACCAATTGCTTCCAATGGAAGCCAAAATATGGAATTTTCTTATGGGTACAAAAATACGTCATTGGAAACCGTTGGCGGCCGTTGATTCTAAGCCCGTTGGAAGCCATTGGTACCCGTTACACGGGTTGAGCAGAAAATAGCCGAAGCCTGCTACCTTCTTCCTTATTGTCTTAACCCACAATTTTTTCCCTAAATCCCCAAACTTTCCCCTTTCAATTCTGAAATCACCGATACCACGTCGTCAACCGCCTAGGATCTCTCCAACTCATTCAAGGCACTCGCTCCTCCTCTCTAATCTCTGATTTCAAGATATGTATTAACCCTAATTTTGTTTAATACCCCAAGTTTAGTAATTTAAGTTGTGAGCTAAGGTGCTAAGGCATACTAAGGCACTAAGGCACACAAAGGTGCACAAAAAACACTTCAATCACGAAAAAAATTCATAATATGTTATATTCATAAACCTTAGAGAGTTTTTTTGGGCCCCGTCCGATAAGTATCATATATAATTGTTATGTGAATGTTCGTTTTATTAACGAAACAGACATTTATATTCATCATGTATAATATTTGTTGGATTTGTCCTTTGTATTGGACAAGCTATGAACACAATAACGAAATTAAATCCCATAAAATATTTCATTTTAAATGGTTCTCAAAATTTCGAAAGCACTTCCTTTATGTACCCCATGTACATGTAATTGTGTACTGTTCAGGAAACTAACGGGAAGTGCTACCGAAATTTTGTTGAATCATTTAAATTAAAAATATTACGCGATTTAATTATGTTATTTTATTTGTAATGGGAGGTAGGATGACCGACCAGTAAATGATCAATTAACATAACATGCATTCAGCACTAAAATTATTTTAGCAAAATGTCAATGCAAATTTTATCATCATATATAATTAATACGTAAAAGAAATGTTTTCATTAAAATACAATCTTAGCGTTTAAGCCATCGGACACAAAAATTGTGAATCTAATTTTATACCATACTTTCTAATTTTATTTGTACTTAGGAAAAACAGATGATTATTTTAATGATCGAAGCTGGATATACAAACGAAGAGAAACTGATGGCACAATAAACAAACAATTTATAAATGGAGTCAGCTTGTTTACTGATTTCGCTTTAAGTAACAAAGGAAACGACGTCGAAATCCATTGTCTATGTAGTAGATGCAAGTTATTAAACCAATATATACAGATTAGATCATCTCAGCAGAAGGAAGAAATCGCATAGCTAAAAGCACAGATTGCATAGCTCCATGGGCGTGATCGTTGCCGTGAAGGGCAGACAGAGCTGCTTAACCAGCGGCTGGCGGAGTACATTGTCCAGCATGGTATGCCACCTTCATCTTCTGGTGGAGAGAGTTGATCAGGTTAGCTTGTTTTGATCTGTGTTTTGAGAGTTGGTGAGGCTTGCTACATGGTTGTTGTATACATTGTAATGATGGTTTGGACATGATGTTATGATGGTTTAGTGATGGTATGGTTTGGACATGATGTTGGTTATGATGTTTGGACATGGATATGTTGTTTTGGCGACGTTTGGTTGCTATGTTATGTAAATTTTGGTTAATTTATATGTTTTGTGTTTGATTTTTATTTTATACTGTGTTTGGGCATATATATGGTTGAGATTGTGAGTTATATGCTCGAAATGGAGCAGTTTCGATGATTATATATGTGGTGTGTGGCTTGAAGTGGCAATTCTGAAATCTAGAAAAAAACACCCAGATTTCCAACGGCCATCAACGGAAATCAACGGCTTATTGGTCCGATCACTTCAATGGCTTCCAACGACTGATTTTCAGCGGTTTTCATCCTTTTCCAATGTCCATTTGGCCAGAAATAAGGGACACGTAGCCATATGTATCAGTTGGAAAATAGACGTTGTTTTCATTCAAAGTCGTTGGAAGCCGTTGATTCGTATACCAATGGATTGACCAACGGCTTCCAACGGGGTTTCCAACGGCCGCTAACGGCCCCTGGCCGTTGGAAAACCCTATTTCTCTTCTAGTGACACAATAAACCCAACAAGGCTATTCTATCATGTGCAGAGCACCTATTATCCAATTTTTACATATAACAATGGCATGACCACCATAAAACTAGTTGGCTTTACCAAAAAAAATTATGTTAAAGATCTCGCATATTCCAAAATAAAAAATAGCAATCTCGAAGATTCTAGAAGATGTGATTAAGGCAAGACGAATTAGCGATCCAGGTCATCCTCCTGATTGGAGGCTATAAGCTATGATTAGGAAACAATTGAAAATATCTGAAAAGTAAGGTTGAGTTTCAATCGGGAGAGGTTGTCGCGTGTCAAGGGCTAAAAATTCTGGTAAGATAATTGATTAATCCCCAAAATGCTACATATATGGTGGTTCATCTTCCTTGGTCGTAGAGCATGGAGGGAGAAAATGCTCAATCCAGATTTGTGGGTCAGATGGTTTTACACATGAATTATGGAGGACTTTAGTTCGGGGGAGGTCTAAATCTTAAGAACAAACAGATTCAGGTGGAATTGGACAATTAGGAGATCAATATGTTGATATGAATTTCATCGATTTGACAATTGTTAACGCGAAGAAGGCATTTGTTTCTGAATCCATACCAATAGGTCTATTGATAAGAAAAAAATCCATTATTTTCTATGTATATGGATCTAGACCTTATTTTTTTCATCTGAAAAGATATATAAATGTATGTGGAAACCAATAAGAAAATTTCTATTATTATCAAAAGAAAATGATTATACATTTTGATAATAATTTAGACTGTGGAAGAATTCTAAAAGGTAGACCATATTTATTTGATAATAAAATAACCATACTAAAGAAATGGAATATGGAATGCGATTTAAAAAAGATTTATTATCAACAGTGCCTCTCAGGGTTAAATATTTGAATCTTGAATTGGAACTACGAGAAAAGGAAGCAATAAGTGTTATTATTAGTGTGTTGGATAGACCGACTAAAATGAATAAAATTACTTTACATGAGTCTAAAGTGGCGTTCACTAAGATTTTAGTCAAAATGGAAATGTGGCTTGATTTTCCAAAATAAATGAATGTTGTTATGAACATAGGAGAAGAATTGAAATTTAAGATGGAGTATTATTACAAACCCCTAAGTTGTAAATTTTGTAGAGTGTTTGGACGCTCCTTTACACAATAAAGGCGAAATCAAAAGAGATATGGGTACCAAAAACAAGATCCATTACTGTGGAAATGGGAAAACATATAATAATTGATGGGAAACAAATAGTCAATGCTCAAATGTTGTTTTACATATACAAGTTGTGCAAGTTACAGGCAATAATATTTGTTGATGTGGCACAACAACAAAAAATTATAGTACTGAATGAGGGAACAACATATGTGAATGGCAATTCAAAAAATACTGCAGTGCTGCTACGCCTTGTAAGAAGAAGAATGAATTGATAAATATTTTGATGTAGACTTTTTGTGATGTTGAACGCAATATAAACAACAATGTACCAGATAAAAATGAGAATGTAAGGAACGTTAAAGATTCAATGAATGGTAGAATGAAATGTGGTAAGCGAGAATATTATGGCAATAGATAACATCGAATCTTTACAACAGAAAAAGATTGATAATGGTAATTTACTTAGCCTTAGGGTCCTTGCAACCCTAAACTACATGATCAAGTTGACATGTTGGCTAATAAATTGTTGAATACTAGCAGTAATTCAGCTATAGCATAGTGAAAGCAACAGCTATATCATAGTGAAAGCAACAGGCTAATAGTAAGACTTCATATATATTAGACTGTAGCACCTCAAAACCACAAGAAAAACTTCCAAATTGTTTGTTGTTCCCATTGATGGAAATCTTGTACAGATTCTGATGAAGAACATCACATTGATCAAATTTCCTTTACAGAAGAGGAATTGGATTCAACTGCAAAAGAAATTGACATATCATATCATTTTGGAAAAAAAATCAAAAAAAAAAAATGATGAACTTGATACAGTAAATAAGCAGAATAAAAAGAAGGCCTAAAAAATAGTTTCACATGCTCCTCATAAAGATTCGACAAAGAGCCATGTAAAATTAAATGAACATAATTACATGGAATGTTAGGGTATTGAACGCTACAAAAGAATAGTTTGTCGTACTTAAACTCCTTAATTTTGGCCTTCTTCGGTGGGTCTACCAGAAAAAAAGTTGAGCGGTGAGATGATTGTGAATCTAAATAATAAGATGCATGAAAATTAGGTTTCAGTGACAATAATGACTATGGATGTAAGGAATGAATTCTTATTTTATGGGATTTAAATGCTTGTTCATCGACATTGAAGCCATCTACAAAGATGGCAAATCGTATCAATATATTTCTCTTATTGCAAGCAGTGTGGGGGTTTATCTTGTAGGCTAACTTTTATTTATGTGAGTAATTGTTGGAATGCTGCATGTAGGCAGCCAAGCCACCCATGTTTATTACATGGATATGCCACCAACCACCATGAACCAAGCCAACAACCAAGTCACCAACCATCTCCTCTTTATATATACATATTTCTCCTTCATAACAATTATCCCATCTCAAATCTAACAAGAAAAAAGGAAACAAGCTTAAGAGTGAGATCGAGTGTTAAGTGAAAAGAGTTTTGTGTAATCACTTTGTAATATTCTCTTAAATTAAAGATCTGCAGCAGCCCCGAGAAGTAGGAATAATTGGCCGAACTCCGTTATCAAGTCTGTGTGTCCCTTACCAGTCTACATTTTATTTCTTTTCTCCACAAATCTAATTATAAGGAAATTTGCGTAATTTCCCAACAACTGGTATCAGAGCCATAATTTTTTAGAAAAGAAATCAAATTCAAGTGGGAGCGATGGCGGCAGATGAAGGAAGGGTGAAAATCGAGAAGTTTGATGGAGCGGACTTTGGCTTTTGGAAAATGCAAATTGAATATTATCTATATCAGAAAAAGCTTTATCAACCACTCTCTAAAAAAAAGCCGGAGAATATGAATGATGAAGATTGGTTTCTTCTTGATAGACAAGCTCTTGGAGTTATTCGATTGACATTATCTCGCAATGTTGCTTTCAACATAGCAAAGGAAAAGACACCGCAGGTCTTACGGAGGTTCTCTCCAGTATGTATGAAAAGTCGTCAGCCTCTAACAAAGTTCATTTGATGAGGCAGATGTTCAATTTGCGGATGACAAAAGGTGCATCGGTAGCTCAATATCTCAATGAGCTGAATACAGTTACTTCTCAACTAAGTTCAGTTGAAATTGAATTTGACGAAGAAGTACGAGCATTGATTATTTTGTCTTCCCTGCCGGAAAGTTGGAATGATACTGTCACAACAGTGAGTAGCTCATCGGGAAGCAATAAGTTAAAATTTGATGATATCCGTGATATGGTTCTCAGTGAAGAGATCCGACGAAGAGATTATGGTGAGTCATCAAATTTTTCAATTTTTCATACACAATCAAGAGGAAAAAATTCAACATGAGGAAATGAACATAGCAAATCGAATTACCGAGGTAGGTTAAAGTAATGGAGATCTAAATCCAGAAATCCCAACAATTCCCATAGCTCAAAGACTGTTGAGTGTTGGAACTGTGGAAAAACCGGGCACTACAAAAATCAATGCGGAAGTGCACCAAAGAACCAGGAGGCGAAGGCAGAGGCAAATGTTAGTTCTACTTCAGGAGAAGATGAAACGTTAATATGCTCTTTGGAGAGCAAGGAAGAGTCTTGGGTGCTAGACTCTGGAGCATCGTTTCATGCCACGTCGTAGAAAGAATTCTTTGAATGGTACGCCTCTGGAAATCTTGGAAAGTTATATCTTGGTGATGATCAACCTTGTGATATCGTTGGTAAAGGTGATGTGAAGATTAAGCTAAATGCATCGGTTTGGAAGCTAAAGGATGTTAGGCACATACCTGACTTGAGAAAGAATTTGATCTCCGTAGGACAACTGCTAGTGAAGGCTACACTATGACTTTCTATGGTGATGATCGGAAAATTTCGAAGGGCGCAATGACAAATACTCAAGGCAAAAAGAGTGGTACTCTTTTCATGACAGTAGGAGCACGATATTCGATCACTGTTGTAGCTAGCAACGAAAATTCCAACATATGGCACCAGAGGCTAGGCCATATGAGTGAAAAGGGAATGATGATTATGCACTTGAAAGGAAAACTTCCAGATCTACAGTCAATGAAAATAGGCATGTGTGAAAATTGCATATTTTGGAAAGTAGAAGAGAGTCAACTTTCAAATAAATGGTAAAACCCTGAAGAAGGAAAGACTGGAGCTTGTTCATTCCGATGTTTGGGGGCCAACGACCATCCCATCCATCGGTGGAAAGCATTACTTCGTTACTTTCATCGATAATCACTCGTGAAAGGTATGTATTTATTTTTTGAGGCATAAATCTAAAGTGTTTGAAGGTTTTAGGATATGGAAAGCTATGGTTGAAAATGAGACAAATCTAAAGATCAAAAAGCATAGAACTGACAATAGAGGTGAATATGAAGACAAAGATTCAAGCAATTTTGTTATGAACACAAGATCAAAATGCAGAGAACCGTGCCGGGTACGCCTCAACACAATGGTGTACTGAGTATATGAATCGAACGTTGACAGAAAAAACCAGAAGAATTCGTATACAATCAGGTTTACCAAAGCAGTTCTGGGCAGAAGCAGTCAACAGAGCAGCTTATTTGATCAACAGAGGTCCTTCGGTCCTATTAGAGAACAAAATACCAAAAGAGGTATGGACTGGAAAAAGGTAAAATTATCATATTCAAAAGTTTTCAGTTGCATAACATATGTGCATATTAGTGATCAAGGCAGAAATAAACTTGTTCCTAAATCCAAGAAATGCACTCTCATCGGCTATGGTGAAAATGAGTTTGGCTACTACATTCGAGATGATGAAAACAAGAAGGTGAGTTCGGCTAAGGTCCTTCTATTCCATTAAAGAGCAAAATTCCAGAGGAGTTATGGAGTGGAAAAGAGGTAAAATTATCACATTTAGAAGTTTTCAGTAGTATAACATATGTGCATATTAGCGATCAAGGAAGGAATAAACTTGATCTCAAATCCGAGAAATGTACTCTCATCGACTGTGGCAAAAATGAGTATGGCTACCGCATTTAGGATGATGAAAACAAGAAGGTGATCCATAGCCGAGATGTGATTTTTAATGAAAGAGTAATGTACAAAGACAGACATAAAATTTGAAGTCAACGACTCAAAGCAAAGTGAGCCAGTATTTGCAGATTCAAATGATATTCTGGATAGCCTCGTAACAGAACCGACTATAGCAAATCTCAACCTGATGAAATCGTTGATTGAGTGGTGTGGACCATTCTGACACACTACAACATCGATCCTACTCCAGCTCCTGAATTGAGAAGATCTTCTCGGCCTCATGTACCTAACAAAAAATGCATGAACTATTTGTTGCTGACTAATGTAGGGGAACCTGAATGTTATGATGAAGCTTCTCAGACTAAAGATGCTAATAAGTGGGAGCTTGCCATGAAAGATGAGATAAAGTCTCTTATCTCCAACCATACATGGGAACTATTTGAGTTACCCATAGGAAACAAGGTACTTCATAATAAATGGGTGTATCGCGTGAAAGAGAAGCATGATGGTTCCAAGAGATACAAAGATCGACTAGTTGTCAAAGGATTCCAACAATAGGAAGGAGTGGACTACACTGACATTTTTTCTCCTGTTGTGAAGCTTAATACTATAAGGTTAGTATTAAGTATTATTGTTATTGAAGATCTTCATCTTGAACAGTCAGACGTGAAGACTGCATTTCTTCATGGAGACTTGGATAAGGAGATATACATGCACCAACCAAAAGGTTTCTTTGAGAAAAGGAAGAAGAACATGGTGTGTAGACTAAAGAAAAGCTTGTATGGCAGGAAACAAGCCCCAAGACAACGGTACAAAAAGTTTGATGGATTCATGTATAAGGAAGAGTTCCAGGAATGCAATGGTGATCATTGTTGCTACTTCAAGTGATTTAGGTCTAAAGTTATATCATTTTACTGCTTTATGTTGATGGCATGTTAGTAGCAGGATCAAATATGGATGATATCAGAAAATTGAAGCGGCAACTGTCAAGGAGTTTGACATGAAAGACTTAGGTCCAGCAAAGAAGATTCTCATAATGAAAATTACTAAAGATAAGAAGAAAGGACTCTTGCAGCTCTCTCGGGCAGATTAAATCAATCGTTTTTTGTTGAGATTCAACATGGATGATGCTAAGCCAGTCAGTATACCATTGGCCAATCACTTTATCTTATCCAAAGATCAGTCCCCTCAAATGGAGGAAGAACGAAATTTCATGATTGATATTCCTTATTCCTTAGCTATTGGAAGTTTGATGTATACCATGATCTGTACGAGACCAGACATTGGTCATGCAGTGGGAGTTGTTAGAAGGTTCATGTCAAATCCAAGGGAAGGTCATTAGGAAGTAGTCAAGTGGATTTTGAGGTATTTACGAGGCACCGTACATAACGCTTTGTATTTTGTTAAAGGGCAGGTTAAAGCTCAAGGGTATGTAGATGCAGACTTTGGAGTCGAAGTCGATCATCGAAGAAGCACTACAGGTTATGTATTCATGATTGGAAATATAGTTGTTAGTTGGA
The DNA here is from genome assembly GCA_030737875.1 of Allium sativum. Classification (NCBI taxonomy): domain Eukaryota; kingdom Viridiplantae; phylum Streptophyta; class Magnoliopsida; order Asparagales; family Amaryllidaceae; genus Allium; species Allium sativum. The sequence goes on from CM060924.1 coordinate 386,132,965, forward strand.
TGTCATAGGTACAAAAGATTGTCACTTTATCCACTACAGAGGTTGAGTATGTAGCAATCACCGAAGCTAGTAAAGAGATGTATATGGCTTCAAGGTTTGTTAACTGAGTTGGGATTCAAGCAGGAAAAGAATATCTTATACAGTGATAGTCAAAGTGCAATACACTTGGCGAAGAATTCATCATTTCATTCCAGAACCAATCATATTAGGCTTTGTCACCATTTCATCAGATCTCTACTAGAAGATGATGCGTTAATACTGGAGAAGATCGAATGGAGCAAGAATCTAGCAGATATGTTGACAAAGACAGTAACCAATGATAAACTGAAGTTGTGTTCAACTTCAGTTCGTCTGTTTGAGTTAAAAGACTAGAATGGTTGTTGCATCGATCGAGGTGTGAAGACGGATTGAAATCAGTCTTCAAGTGGGAGATTGTTGGAATGCTGCATGTAGGCAGCAAAGCCACCCATGTTTATTACATGGCTATGCCACCAACCACCACCAACCAAGCCAATAACCAAGTCACCAACCATCTCCTCTCTGTATATACATCCTTCTCCTTTATAACATCTATCCCATCTCAAATCCAACAAGAAAAAAGGAAATGAGCTTAAGAGTGAGATCGAGTGTTGAGTGAAAAGTTTTTTATGTAATCACTTTGAAATATTCTTTTAAATAATAGATCTGCAGCTGCCCGAAGACGTAGGCATAATTGGCCGAACTTCGTTATCAAGTTTGTGTGTCCCTTACCATTCTACATTTTATTTCTTTTCTCCATAAATCTAAGTATAAGAAAATTTGCATAATTTCCCAGTCCTTCTAGATGGAGAAAAGCTTTGGGAATCGAATTAGGTGAATACTGTATGGCTTGTTCTTAGGGATTTTAACAATATCGTTTCATTAAATGATAAAAAAAGGGAATCAAGTTCACATTTAAACATTTCCTAAGGCACTTTGATTGCGTGACTAGTTTAGGGTGGTGGATATTCCAATTGCTAGTTTCAGGTATACATGACGGAAAAAATGTGTAGATACAAAAAATGACAAACTATTTTCCAACCACCTATTTATTAACAATTTTCCTCAATTAAATGCTTTGGCATTGTTAACCCTATAATTGACTATATTCCATATGTGTTAATTTTAAAGAGGAAAATAATGCTGTGAAATCCTTTCATATATGTAAATTCATCGTGAAAGAAGGATATATGAAATCTATTGATTTGGATTTGAATACGATGTTAGTCTCAGACATTCAAGGTTTGAAAATTCATAAATTCCAAAATTTCTTGAAAAATTGTAGAGACTATATGAAATTTTTGGAATTACAATAGTATGAAAGATTTTGAGTGTCTTAAATTGTTGTGGGAGGAATACAAATGCATTCTTACTGAAATTGATAAAGATCCTATTGATCCTCTTCTTTTTGAGAAACTTGGTGTGCCATATAGTAATTGGAAAGAATAGAGCAACACTGATTTTAAGAATGTTAAGCAGAAAGGTAAAATCAATAGGTTAACAAACGGTGATTCTTATTCTGAGTTTTTCCACACTAAAATGCCTTTGTGGAAGCATATAAATAACTGGATAGATATTAATATGAGTAATGGTGATCTCATACATGGTGCAAGCAGAATTGAAAGGGAAGCGATGAATTAATATTGTGGAAATTTTAATTCTGACGTCCCTATGACTAAATGATAGGGGAAAAACATTTGACTACCGATGTTAGTTTGGAAGAAATACATAAGGCTATATTTTCAATTCTCGATGACAAGAGCCACGCTCAGATGGTTTCACAACAAATTTGTTTAAGATTCATTGGGAGATGCTTAAAGAATGATTACTTGAGACGATTCAAGAAGTGTACACCAATGGTAGGCTAGCCAAAGGTTTAAATCACACATTTATTACCCTTGTTCCTGAAGTTGAAAAACCAATGTGTATTTCAGATTGCAGGCCTATAACATGTTATAATGTGATTTTTCTAATTACTTCAAAAATTATTTGTTACAGGATTAAGCCTAATGCATTTGATTTCTAAAAATCAATTTGTTTTCTTTTCGATAGATATATAACTAAAAACATTTTTCTTGCTCATGAACAAATAAGACAATTTAATACAAGTTTTAGTTGAAAAGTTCATATTACAATTGATTTGCAAAAAAGTATGACGTGATTAATAGGAATTTCATTTACCATATGCTTGGAATGATGGGTTTCCCTAGACAGATTGTGCAAACTATAAAAAAGTGTACTACCACTCCTACATATTCTATTTTTTTGCAAGGTAACTAGAAAGATTTTATTTACAATAACAAAGGATCAAGGCAAGAAGAATCCTCATTTTGTATATATTTTGTTGTTTCTTTTCTATATTCAGATGTTAAGGGCTACTTATGCGGATATGCTTCAACCAATATATAATCAAGAGCCAAAGATCACTTATTTGGTTCATGCCGACGACTTGATGATTTTATCTATAGCTAAAATTAAGGGTGTGAAGGCTATTAAATTATCTTAAATCAATCCAAGGATCTTGTAGAATTAAAAACTTGTAATTTTAAGTCTAATTTACTTTCCAGTGAAGGAGCGAATTTCAAATGTCAGGTGCTTCAAACGTGGGAGATGAAAGAAGGAAATCACCCCGTTAAATGTTTGTATGTTCTTCTTTTGAATAATTATCATTGTTTATCAAATTGTATTCATTGACCACATAAAAGGTAGAATGGATAGTTGGAACTATAGAGTTTTGCCCAATGACTAGCAAAACAGAATTGATTTGGACTATTATTACTCCTATGGTAATGGATTGGATGTTAACTTATCAATTACCATAGGCTATCATAGAAAAAATTTATAAGCTATGTAAAAGAATGGGCTGGGAAAGAACACAAAATCGTTTGGGATAACTTATGCACTCCAAAAGTTGATGGAGGGGTGGGTTTATGTATAATTTCAAGGATATAAAACCATTGCTGCTTTTAAACTGCTTTGGCATTTTGTAAATGACAATAGTTTTTGGAATAGATGGATGCATTGTAGTTATTTTTTAATACAATTCTTTTGGGTTATGGATATTGATAATAATAGTTCATGTACCTGGAAATCTATCTTCAATGGTAGATAAAAGGTTTTACATTGCATTAAACACCATATAGCAAATGGTCAAAACATGATGCACTGGTTTGACCCATTAATGAATTATGACATTCTGGCTAGTTTTCTTGGTGGGACTATCTAAGTCCTTTTTGGAGGCGATAACCTTACCGTGAATAATATATCAAAATATGGAGTTCAATCCAAATTGTTTGTCATTAACTAGATTACTATCGAATCGAATTAACGAAGTAAAAATTTGCTATAGTTATGATAATGATTTTTAAAGCTAGAAGGATAATCCGATGGTTTTTTTACCTGTTCACCTCGGGATGTTCAACAACTCATTTTCCTGAACAAGCTTAGTGTAAATTTACCTGGTTAACTAACCAAAGAAGTCTGTATGTGCTTATAAAGACGTTCTAAATAGTTTCAGTACTAATGACATTATGACTAATTTGGGTTATGATATTGATCCTAATTGTGTGTTGTGTACAGAGAGTCATGAAACTAGAGATCACCTATATTTCCAATGATCTTATTCTATTTATTTGTGGGTCTGGTGCAGGCTTAAACTTGGATTTATCTCTAAAAATTAACAAACTTCTTTTACTGGAAAATGAAATATTTATGTAACGAACTGGGATTTTCGACTCCGAAAATCAACACAAAACTGCCATGTTGACTATTCAGACATTGGAAATACCTGATCATTAATAGAAAGAAGTTAGAGGGTGAGAATAGATAAGATAGAAAATTAGAATAGAAGAAGAAGAACACAATCAGAGTAAACAAGAATCTCACAGCGGAACGAATAAAATATAATACATAACATAATTTTGAAATCAAACCGTATATATATATATAATAACATTATCAGGGTACAATACTTACATAAAGCGGAAATAACGATAGCTATATAATCCTAAAGTCTCCTGCTTCAAGCTCCTCCAAGTATATCTGTAAAGACCTGAACTACTTGACTGCCCGTACAAATTTGGGCACCCAAGAGTCTAGGGAAAACAAACAAAATAAACTCTGGGTCAGTCATGGGACTGGTGTGAGTAAAACTCAAATCATTTGATTTAACTTTTCAAAATCCTTTTCAAAAGAAAAGATAATCGTAAGACCGATCACAACATAAACACGGATGGTTTTTACCTTACGATAACCTAAAAAAGTTTTTGGAAAACCAATATTTCTCTGATATTATAATAGTGTCTAATCACAAGTAATCACAATTTAGCAGAACGCTTGCATCTCACGATCCACATATGTAGTATACAAACAAAACCGTGGGAGCTTATTGGAGATTGGATTCTGACTATGACAAGGTATGGGACCACCTGCCGATTGTGTATCTCTAGAGGCGAATACACTGGGTCCACAAGAACGTCTTGCAACCCGGCCCACACATGACCGTCCACTCATTTCGCTTGAGTGTATCGAATGTATATCACCAACGGTTCCCGGAAAGGGACAGCATCGATAATAGATAAAAGAATGAAATGGATTTTCTTTATATAGGTGATATACACCCTAATGGGAGCGACCCACTTAACCATGCTGCCTGCCCGATTTTTGTCATTTCCGATTGATGAGGCTTGAGGTCATAATGTATCATTTAAAACACCTGACCACTATTCACTTTGAATGCCACATCGTCATACCCGCAAAATCACAAATTGATTTCCCCAAAAATACCACGGGTATAAAGCTAAGAGAAATGAATTCCTCCGCCACCAACGTAGGTACGTTTTGAAAAGATCAACTTACGCGACCCGTTAGATATACTTTGTCAGACATTCGTCCATTTACGTTGTCCTGGGACTGGACAAACCGAAGGTACTATTATGTAAACAGGATAGCCCTTGCATAACTCCATCTTCAATTATCTTCATCATAATTGATCGCAATGCTAACGTCCATACAAAGTGGTTTTCAGATAATGAAACTGATCTCGGTCTCTCCATATTGACGATGGAAAAATGGTCAAAAACTTCGATAGTAGGTGATTTAACTATGAAAGAAAACAGGTGTGCAAACAACGATATTGTTTCCAGATGGAAATTTTATCGATCAATCATCAATCAAACACTTATCTTTTTAATTAAATTAATCATTTATTTATTCATTTCCCATTTCTATATACTCAACATCTCTTATTTTCTAAATTTAGGAAATATACGTCATCAATCATCGGAAAACATTTCCATCTCTATTTCACGTATCACTGTCATTCTAGTATTCTTTCTCATCAACATTTCATTTTCTATGAATAGAAAATATCTCTGATTATATTTGGAAAATGTTTCCAAAATTTATTCATTTGATTTAAATAGATTCTTAAATAAAACATCACTAAGCCAATTTAAACCATTACACTCATTAACTAAATTCACTTAATCAATCTTCACTATCGAACCTTACCCATCCCTTAGTTAAAAACGAAGTCAATCAAGTTGGGGTATAATTACCTCTAAGACCTTAACTAAACAACATTTCTAACCTCGAAATAGACAAAATTCACCTTTTAAACCTTTAATAACTTCCTTACGTAACTTGGATTCTATTTATGAATCCCCTTCTTTATTTTAAAACATTGATTTTAACTATAGCGTTATAATTCCTTTCTTCTTAAATATCTAACTTCAAAATGTAACTTTTACTCCTTAATTTAACTAAATAACTAAACCACTAATCTATTAATAAATAAGTAAATATTGATTTAACGGGAAAGTAAATATTACTTTCCCGAATTCGATAAAATCGAATTCAGTGTATAATTCTGTTTTTCGAATAATCTCTATTCGATAGATCCTTTTCGAATAAACTATATTCGATAGCTCTTTCTTCGAATAACTATATTCGATAGCTCTTTCTTCGAATGAATTACATTCGATTAACTTTCTACGAATGATTTACATTCGATTAATCTCCTTTCGAAAAACTATATTCGATTAACTCCTTTAATTTTATTCGAATAAACTATTTCGAATAACTCCTTTGGATTAACTCATTTCGATTAACTCGGTTTGATTAACTCATTTTGACTAACTTAACTCGATTAACTCAGCTTGGTTAACTTACTTGATTAACTCAACTTATTTAACTCAATTGATTTAACTCCTATCTAATAACTAATATTCGATTAATTTATATTTGAATAACTATGTCTGTTTTAACTTTATTTCGAATGGCTAATATTCGATTTAACTCCATTCGCTTGACTCTAGATCACAGCGATCACAATGGTTACACCGGATTCCCTCAGGAAACATCTGACCGCCATAGGTTATCTGTAGCCCTGCGAATTACGCTAGCAGTCGTACGAAATGGCGACTCATCCTAAATAACTATGTTTTCCTAACTCTATCTCAAATAGCTGCGTTCGATCAACTCTAATTGAATAACTAATATTCAATTAATTCAAATTCGATTAACTATGTTCAGTTAACTCTAATTCGATCAATTCTAACTCTAATCGATTTACTCTAACTGATTAACTCCTTTGATTAACTCTACGTTTATTCAGTTTCAAATACCGATGTTGAAATCGATTCTTAGTTCTCTATGTAAGTCCTGACTTATATATTCTATTTATCCAATGATAAACATTTCATTCAATTTATAAAATATTATTTATAAATTTAACTTCTAAATCTATTGGTCATAATAGATTCTATTTAAAAATCTTTGCTTTAAATCCATATCATGTTGTACCCGTGTGCGAAGCACGGGTCTAAACCTTTCAAATGTAAAATTCTCCTTTTATACAATTCTAGTCACTTTTCAAGTATTTCCTTTTATAATCTATTTATTTACAAAATAAATCCCATTTTTGATAATTATATTTATTTAATAAATTATTTTCTATTTATAAAATCTATTGATTTTATAAGTAATTCCTTTGATAATCTAACTATTTCCTTTTCTATTTATTTTACACATATTTCCCCTTTCTATTCTATTTATTTTCAAATAAATATCCCTTTTCAATTCTATTTGTAAATAGTCTATAAATATTTCTTTTTCAATTCTATCTGTAAATGTTTTACAAATATTTCCCTTCAATTCTATCTATTTGATTAACGAATAAGTATTCCTTTTTAATCTATTTATTTTCTAAATAAATAGTTTTCTTTTTATAAAATCTTTTGATTTTATAAATATTTCGTTTCCAATATAACATTGAAAATTTCCTTTTTAACATTCCAGTATTCCTTATGGTATTTAACGAACCCTGTAACAATGATCAGTATCATTCCAACATACAAAATCAATAACAGATTTCATATCACATCATATAACACAATATATGAAAAAAAACAGTAAAATAAATGTTGAGGAACCCAATTGGGTCCCTCCGACCTGTTTCTCTGCATCCACAGATGTTAAACAATAAAATTAACATCAATTTCATTTTACTATGAAATATTCTGGTAAACAGAATCAATATTTGATTAACGATTTATATCTATATCATTATCTATATTTTAAATCAACTGACTAGCAGTTCAACCAAACAGCCAACACACAGCAAACAACCATTATTTATAAATTCTAAAAATATTTTATAAAAATATAAATTGAGTAGAGTTAGTGAGATTTACTCACATTGGACGGTTATCGTTAAATAATGATAATTGGTCATTGATTTGATTCAGGCTTTTAATTTCACCATAAATCCAAACGAGCTTCAATTCACTCCTGGTTAGTTCCATGGCGTAGCCGATGTCCATACAATCCCAACGGATCTTGCCCTTCCAATTCTGATCACGTATGAGAGAGATCTGAATTTTACAAGTCCATACACTATTTTAATTAAATAAAAGCCAATTTCTTGGGCCTTACTAATTAGAAATGGCGGCCCACTCACCCATTATCCACATCGACCCATGCTTCTTCTTCCTCTCAATTTTTGTCGCCCTTCAACAGCCATTACGACATTTTTACCCCCAAACCGCACATCCTTCCTTCAACATAAAATCAAACTAAAATCACTAAAATTTATCTCTTACTCTACTCTCTCCCATCATACCACTATCATAGAATTCGTAGCTCCCCTGCAATTTGCGTCGACCGGATTTCCTGGCGACCTGCAGCTACTCTCGCGGCATCACCTATCACCGAATCCATCCAAAAATGGAAAACACCAGTAAGTCACCCTCTTAAACCCGATTTCAAAGTCTATTTCATCAATTGATTTCCCAAATCTCAGATGTGGCGAACCCTAGTTCGCGGTTCAGCAAACCACTACCCAGAACAGACGTCGAACCCAACAATCCATATACGGCTGTGAAGTAAATTCAAACGTGAATCCAAATATAAATATAACTTAATTTATAGGAATTTATTTCGATTTCTTTTTTATTTTTGAAAGAGGGATTTTCACGGTCTGAAGAAGAGATAATAACGGCGGAACATATTGACCACCGAATGAAATGAATTAGGTTTTCGAAAGTTTAGGGTATTATATAGGATAGGTACATTATTTTTTTATTCGATTATTCTATTTTATTTTAAGCAATCGTTGTTTACATTTTTCCTCTAAAATTCCTGTAATCACATACGATACCAAAAAATCATGAAACCGGACATGCAGCTATAGTTCGACATTGCGGACCCAACCAAACTGGTTTCGTCGAATTCCGACTTCGTTTGCTCACACAGCGTATTTTTAAAGGTCAATTTATCGACTGTATTTCACATTAAAATCCCGTACGGCCACATACTGACTTCAAAAATCATGAAATTTGAAATCTAACAATAATTTAATATTGCGGATCCAACAAAATTAGTTTCGTCGAAAACAAAGGTCGTTTGCAAAACTGGCTATTTTTAAAACTCTAAATAACCACTACAACAAAATGACCCTATTACAACGGTGGAAAACAGTTGTAAAAGACCTTTTACAACGGTGGGACAACCGTCGTCTATTAAGAAGTTGTAATAGACTAAAATCTTTTACAACTGTTTTGCACCGTTGCAACACCGTTGTGAAATGTATATTTTACAACAGTTTTCCACCGTTGTAATTAAAGCTATTATAACTTTTTTGCACCGTTGTAGTAAAAGCTATTACAACTGTTATGCACCGTTGCAGCTGTTGAATATCACAATATGATTTTTGTTTGATTATACATTACAGCTCATATAGAAATAAATATTTATATTGAATAAAATGTTAATGCATAGAATTTAATACTCAATTGATTATTCTATTCAATTAAATATTTTATTTCAATATTAGAAGTAGTACAAATTTCTGACCTCGTTATTATACAACTCACTACTACATAATACAATTAATCACATATACATTCCTCACCATAGACTGATTACTCCGTACACTCAATTACATACACACTACCATATAAATATACATACACACTTTCGTATAAATATACATACACACTGCGCACACACCGAGTTTTTATATGCTTCAACATCATGTCTAGTCACCTGTAAGGATGAAAAATCTAACTATGCATTATATGATACATTAATGCCAATATCCAATACGAAGCATAAACCAACAAAATTGAAAAAAAAACATGATATCAAAGGTCACCTGGTTAGTTTTTCACCAAAGAAGAATCGCCATCGACCCCCTGGTCCAGTTTTCGACATAAGAATGAAATCAGTTTGTTTTCTTAACCTTCTTCTTTGATTTCTGAAATGATAATGTTTGCCTTCCTAAATATACATGCAAAGTACATGTTAGAAGAGTGTATTGTAAACGTATCAAACATTTAAGAAAAAGACAAAATCAAGGATAAGAGAAAATGATACTCTCGAACACTTTCAAACCTGGGAGAAGATCTTGAAATGTTACTTCAGTTTTATATGCCGAATCCAAAATGGATTGTATTTTATTTCTTCCACCTGCAATTTTTCCAAATACAACAAGAAATTCAAATCAAAATCAACCTTTGTAGACAATATACATGTGTTAGCAGCTTCTGCGAAACCTTTCCCACATACAAATCAAAAATTATTTGATAAATCTTCTTACTGCTGCTACAACAGCAACTTCTATTTAATAGCAACAACCATGATGTTTCATCTCTTACCTTTAGAAAAGTTTATACATACACACAGAAATATTTTTTCTTGCAATTTGCAGCTCAAAACTTTTATATATAAGAAAACCAAAAAGCATAAGAGGTTCAAGAATTTGATAATCGTATATTATCCTGATGTAAGGAAACAAAAAATCTTAAAAACTATGTTAGACAACACGTGTGTGGTTAGTAGTATCAACTAACAAAAGAATGTAAACCTTTAAAAGTGCCAGTTTTTCATTGGATTCTGCTTCATCCAGCTTCTGAGCACTCAGTTCCTCGCACTTGCTCTTGTACACAGCATTAACCTAAAATAGATAAATGTTACCCAAATATTTACATAATTTGAACAAATCCGAGCTTTGACAATATAACTTACATGGAAAACTTAAAAGTACACGACAGACAGTTTAGCTCTCAAGGCAATCAAAAACCAGAGCAAACAAATTAACATCTATTCCTCTAATTAAGGACAAGGTTGCGGCTGACAAATGAATTATCTCCACCAGTCCAAAATTGTTATATATAATAAACTCATCTCCCGTTAATCTTTCAAAAATTACCAAGATATATTAATACTTTTGGAAATTAGCAATAATCATAAAAAGAAATAAGTAAAGAAAACAGGGTGACCAAGACTAAAACTAGGCAGCAAAGACTCGAACAAGAAATAAGTACAAGAAATCAGTAATAATTCAAGTAAGCAAAGACTAAGACCAGACAGCAATGGAAACAAGATGACCAAGATTCACACGATAATCATACAAATAAGTATAGAAATTGAACAAGAGTGAAGTCAATTTATATTAAATCGAATATAAGAAATTACTCGATATTTAGATGAAGCCCGAAATTCACATGACAATTTAGACTCGGAGGATGCTTCAAATTCAAAAGGCAGTCAGGATTCAACCTGAAATTCGCTAGCGTGAATTTCAGGAGAATGCAATTGATTTCGAAAGACAGAATTTGGCAGCGGGACCTGTTTTGGGAAAAAGGAAAAACCCTAGCGCTGGGAAAAAGGAAAAACCCTAGCGCTGAGTAAATTAGCTTTACCTCAGACCATAACGACGCAAACCAACAACAAGGCAATCGCAAATGATTCACATCCCGTTATCAACCTCCTGAAACGAACACAACATCCAGATCCAAGCGATGGCGACTTCTTCGACAATAGCAACACCCAGATCCAGATTCAAGCGGCAGTTATAATCTTTTAGGCGAACATCTGAATCATCAGAAGCCTACAGCCTAGACGAGCATCTTAGGAAATTGTTTCGGTTTCAAGCAGCATGATTAACTCATAGAAACAAAGGATACATCTACTGGTTGATTGTTGTTGAATCGTGAATTCCAGATCTCTGCAGTAGACGATTGGTATTTTTGGAGTAGCGGCACTAATTTGTTGAGGCGGAATTTCGCTTGAGAGGAGGAAGAGGATTGATTCTGATTATGGAAGAGGATTGATTAGCAAATGGGATACAAGCAGGCCCGTGTGAGGGCGTGGAAAAGTAACACGTGAGCTGCTTTGGAGCCAAATTTTCAGTATTCCCGCATAAATTTCGTGCCACCTACCACCGACTTTTGTTTGGAACGTAGAACAAAATTTAAAAAAATGAATATTTTAAGTTATAATTAATAAGTGAGTATTTATATTGAATGGGACATGAATTTCTTGAAAAGTAGTTTTACTGAAGTACTAAATATTACTTCTTAATTATTATTTTTTCTAAGATACAATTGAATATCATATTAAAAAATAATTGTAATGTTATTATTCTTAATTATCAAATATTATTTTAATTATATTATTTTTTATTCTAAGATATAATTGTAATGTTATTATTAAAAATAAATTATTAATAATTCATATTTTAATAATTAAATATCAACCATAGAATATCAGTAATTATTAATATATAGTAGGCCTCTTTTAAAACTAGGAAGAAAAAGAGCTATTGGAAATAATTTTATACAAATTTTTAATTTTGGTTTGGAGCCAGAAATTTTTGGTTTGGAGGAAAACAATTTTTTTGCGTTGGAGCAGACAAACTGGTGTACTTTCACGTGATCTACGAAACCTTGCATTGCTGTAGTTTTAACATGTAACTACTTTCATAAAAATTTATTATTAAATGTTAATATTAATTATTAAAAATTATTTACTAATTATTGATTATTTAATAGAAATTATTAATATTATTAATTAATTATTCTTATTATACTAATTACTAATTATAAAATGTTAACTGTTAAAATTGTCACTTATTACAACAGTAAGAGTGAAAAGTTGTAATAGGCATTTATTACAACAGTCACAATAAAAAAGTTGTTAGAAATATGTTTATTACAACTTTAGTGAACTGACTGTTGTAAAAAACCTTTATTACAACTGTGTATTTTCCACCATTGTAAAATGAAAGTTGTAATATGGTATTTTTGTTGTAGTGAACCCATTTAAATATATAAATATATTTAAAAACAATTAAATAAAATAAAAATAATTTAATATTATCATATATATTCACACTAGAATATCATACAGCTCCATTGGGATTTATAACTTGATATTTCCAATTTCCCAATTATATCGATATTCAAATTTATATTTGAAATTCCTTTTATAATATAAATATATATTTATAAATTTCAAAGGAATTCCATAGCGACTTTTCTAAAATTTGATTTGAACATATATCAAAATCTACATGATGGAATCCCGATTTTTTCCTTCCACTAGAAAAATATATTTCACCAGCTCTGAACATTTCTTGTTTCACAGAAATCCGATTTAAAATGGACCCTGTACATTCACTTGAAGTTCAAATAGCGAACAGCCGCGCCATTTCGAGCTCGATTTTAATTATATTATAATTATACATTCAAACTTCCATTCAAATAATATATTCGTCATTCTAATTCAATTCTAAACTGAATTAAATATCATAGATGATCCAGTTCACACCATTTTGTGAATTCCACTATTTCTGACTATTTCAAAAATTAAATATATTATTATATTATTTATTTTAATTAAATATTCAATATTATTTAATTATGGTTATTTTAAATAACCAAACCATTATTTAAATAAATTATTTATATACCGTAAAAATACGGGTCGTTACAATTGAACTTGGTTTATCGTTCTCCACTTCATCCATAAGCCAAGTCGTGATCTACTGTAGTCTTATTACTACAATTTATAATATCTGGAGTGAACGTAATTTGAAATTACATGGAAATTCAAAATAGGATAAATTTCGAAGGTATGAGTTTCTTGAGATAGACACTAGTATTACCGTACAATGGTGAGAAAACAGACCGTTATGGTGTTCAATATAGAATACAAAATTATTTGTTAAAACATATTTTAAATCGGATTTCACAAAATAAATTCGAGGGTAATTTAAGCGAAAATGAACATAATTATAAGGTGAAAATTCAATAAAAATGAATTTTACATGTAAATCAACTTAAGATTAAGAATATGCTATCAATGTATTGATTCAAATCAGTCACAAACATATACATACATTTTTAGTATATATCAAGTAAGATCAATCTAATCTTATTGTTAGTTATTTTGCAACTCTAAACCATTAATAGATTGAAAAAATAAAAAAAGAAACAAAACAAATATAAGCTTAAAATATATTGTCGAGAATTAGATTTAGCAATATGGCTTGTCCTCAATAGTAGTATACAACCAATAATAGTATAATAGCGGGCTAATATGTAGACTACTTTATTGGAGAAGGTATGCTAATTTTTTGCAATTAGTAGGCAATGTTTGGTGAAGAGTATTGCAGTTGTAACTATGAAAATTTTAGTTAAATTATAATGTACTTGAACAATGCTATTTTGATTTTTGATTTTATTCTTGGTATTGATTTATACGAACTAATGTAATTGTAATGTGTATTGGAAAGGGCATGTGGGAAGCAGTGAAGTATACTTTGTTTGATAACTTCGAACCATTAGTTACTCCAAAGCAAGTTATATAAATGACATGGTTGTAAATAACTAAATGTCAGGCACAAAGTATGTAAAGTAACAGAATATTAACTTAGTGGTTATCTAAGTTATACCAAGGGGAAAACAATAATATTTAAATGTATGGTATGTTAGGTAGTTCTGACCGTCATTAATGCATTATACAGATGGACATGATGTGTAATTGGACCAATACAAGTCATACTGCATATGACAGTATCTCTGAAGAAATTAAGCATGAAGATATTCTGGATCATGGTAATGAATCAATTTAAAGCCGAAACAATACATAACCATGGACCGCTAAAGAAGATAATTATCAGTAAAATTAAAATTTGATACTATTATACCAGATAGAACAACAGTTTGTTTGACCTTTGCTTATTTCAACTAGACAATGATATTATTTATTTACTGCTACACTTTATGGTACGAGGTTGGTTGCAAATTAAATTTAAAAAAAAAAGAACATGTGTGTATATTTAGCATTATCACCCACCTCGGTCTCAGATGACTCCTACCTCTGATTAATTTTTAATTTCTAGGCCTTACTTGCTTTTTCTTTAGTCGCACATCATTGATTCATTGTTGATATTCTTCTAGTAACCTTTTAAAGATACAATCGTTCTTTTCTTTATAAAATATCAGTACTGCAATTGTATTCCCATCTATATTTCACATATCTCATATTTAGTAATAATTTAATTGGTAAGTTAAATATAACACATATAAGTATAATATATAAATATATATTTGAAACATATTAGTTTTTATAAAATATCAATAATGCAGCTGCATTCCCATATCCATTTCTAGGGTTGCCCTTGTACATGCTTTGTTCGAACACCTACACACTGCTCTCCCCTTTCTTCACTTCAAGCTTAACCAAAAACCAAATCAATGCCTTCAAGAGTACACAAATATACATTTATATATTCACAACACATGTATTAGTTTCGCTTATTCTCTCGTCTGCAATAGGCTAAATAAATGGAACTCTTTAGGCAAAATGCATTAGTGGCATATATTGTCTCGTGTGTATACCTTAACTTTAATTGTTGTAAGTTTAATATAACTACTACCACTCCATGTTCAATTGAGTTACATCACCTCTTATATTATATATACGTATATACATAATAAACACATACAAAAGAGTGGTTTTTTTCATTTTCTTTTGTTCGAGCTGGCCAACAACACACCTCAGACCTGTGTTATCATCACTATAATTCCAATATTCCGTTAGGTAGCACTCCATTCATGTCGCCATTGTTGCAGACATCACTTCAATAAGCACATCATTTCCTGCAACTTTTGTGTTTATTTAAGCTTCAGTTTTTTCTCTCACCATCCACCTTTTGTTGCTACCTTGTCTTGCTGCACCTACCATGCTTTCCGACTCTTGCTTTGCCCAGCCATGTATCTGGTTGTTGCATCAATCTTCACCAGGCCTTAGGCTTGTTCGTTCATTCTCTTCTAGCAACTTTAGTTAAGGGTCCATTTGCATTGTCTTATATAATTGAATTAAAATGGTTTTAGCACCCAAAATGTCAAGAAGCTACTTTTTATTAGTCAAGCCAAATGAACCTCAAATATTGCTCAACTCAGAATGATAACAATTCAGTACAGCATGTACCTTCACCGGAATACAGGCTTACCTCTTTATTAGCAACTCCTAAAACATGCTCAATGCTCTCTCTCAGCACCATTTCGCTAAGACCTGCAAATTAAACATTCGATACAGTATTTGGTTGGTGATCTCAGTGTCTTTGTATATGGAGGAGAAGCATGTAAACCCGAAAGCATCTCAGAAATGTTTTTTCTTTTTATCGGATAATATTACTTCAAAACTCATATGTTAATGAATACATCATATAATCTAGCATGATTTGCCAGTATTCAGTTGTATGTTTGTGATTGTAAATCAGTAAGATAGGTTGTGATATTCAATGCATGTGATATCAAATCAATTGGAAAGGCGGTATTATAAAAGAATTATTCAATACAAATTATACTGCAGAAGTTTGTCATTTTTTGTAGGAATGCAGTGGGTTTAATATTGGTTAAAATATGGAAAAAGGGAAAACAGAAGAATCAAGTAATGTATATGAATTATCCGTATGTAAGACTAGACATATCTTTGTTAAATCAGCCTGTGCAACTCATACGCATATCTTATTGGAAGATAATAATGAAATCAGTTGACATACACCATATGTTGAAATTCAACAATGTATTAGAACCTCAGATATTTTGTTTGACTGATAGGTTTGTGTGAGTATGTTTGATAAATTTAATTTAGAAGAGAAATTATTATCTAGGAGGAGGAGGAGGATACACACCAATTTTTTTTTTTTTAATAATTCAATTTCCCTTACAACAACACTCTTTTTCTCTTTTTCTCTTTCCTCACTCACTTTCTCTCTCATTTCCTCAAACACTTTTCACTCTTTCTCTATTTTCTCTCTTTTACTTACATAGAACACAAAATGACCATCCATATTTATATAGTGGTCTACATGACCTTACAACTCCAATAGACATTTTTCATCAATAGACATAACCCTTCGTAAATAGACACGAATTTTCACGAATAGACACGATTCTTAATGAATGGACAAGACACTTGACAAACAGACACGACTCTTCATGAACAGACATGACTTTCTACTTTAACGGACACGACTCTTCATTTCAACCGACACGACTCTTCGGTTGAACGGACATGACTTTTGACTCTAAAGACAATACCTTTTCACTAATTGACATAACCATTCATCTTTTTAAATTTTCCATTAATCTTGCATTTAATGTTTACTTAACAAAACTCTGCCGTAAACTTAAATGCTTTATTCCTCCAAGGGGGTTTGTATACGTCATCGACCAAATCAGCATACGGGGGCCTCTCCTCCTTAGCAACATCCTTTTTCACATACTCCATGTACTCTTCCAATGTGGTTGCACCAATGCACCTCAGCTGCCAGCTAGCCAACATTGGTTTGAATAAATTGGCAACATCCCATTTTTCTTCTTGTCTGATATTATTTATTTTCTTTCTTATTTTCTCTTTTTTCACTATCTCTCTTACTCTCTTACTACATAACCAAATGAGAATAGGCTTTATATAGATAGCCTTACATGACCCTTCAACTTAAGAGACACACCAATTCACAATAGACACTACATTAAACTAAGAGACACATACTTATTTAATAGACACACTAACTTCCATAAGACTCTTGATATAAAAACACTTAGACTTATGAACCGACACAACAAATTACGAACTAACATGACAATTGACTCTAAAGACACATGACTCATCATTTTTTATCATTTCCAATATTTTATTTAAAGTTTACCCAACAAAACTCCCCCATAAACTTTAAATGTTTTAGTCTTTCAAGGCGGTTTGTATACGTCACCAGTTAGCTCTCCACGTTTCTTTTTCTTTATGTTTGAGCCCATTACTCTGTACTGTTGGAACACACTGGCTGCAAACCATTTCCACCATTTGTTTGTTTTTAGTTTCCAATTATGCGTCCCAATGTCCCTCAGAACTATGACATATTTGGACAAGTCACTAAATGGTATCCTCCTTAAGGCACCTAATATGAATGTCACAAATTCATCTTCTTTGACTGGTGGTTTATCCGGAATTAGCAAAGGTTCCCTCATTTTCATGTCCCACCAATCCTCACGGACCAGGACTTTCCTTTCCATCTCAGGCTCTTTTTCACTCTTCCTTTCGTGTTTGTCCTTGTCTTTCGCTCTATTCTTCTCTTTATTCTCCTTAACATCACCTTCTTCATTTTCATTATACTCGTTTTCATCTCCTTCGCTATCCTCACAGCCATCATCCTCAGCATCGTTCTTCACTTCATCGTCCACCTTTTCCTTGTCATCATCAAGGTCAACAACTTCATTTTTGTTTTCTTTTACATCATCATCTTCTTCTTCTTTGCATACCTCTTCCTCGGATTCTTATTCTTTGTACTCATCAACATCTTCCTCTTCTTTCTCTTCTTCTACCTCTTCAAAATTTTCTTCCACTTTTTCTTTTACCATCTCTTTCTCTACTTCTTCTTCCTTCTCTTCTACTTCAGGTTCTTCGACTTCCTCTTCATCATCTTCTTCTTTTATTTTTGTTTCATCTTTTCCATACACCTCATTCAATAATTCCCACGAATCTTTCGCGGTTTTCTCTCCATTAATATGATTCCATGCTTCATCATCAACGTTCTCACTTATCAAAACACGAGCTTGATTATCTTTCCGTCTCAAGCTTATAAATGATTCTCTCTTTCTCCGTCATGTTTTTGACGTCTTTTGGCCACTCATAGCCACTCTCAACAATCTCCCATAGTCCTTTGGAGATCAACTCTTCTTTTTTTCTACTACTCCACTTTTTGAAGTTTTCTTTTGTGAGAACGAACGATGAGAAGAACAAAAATGCCATAGTTTCAACCTAGCTCCGATACCAATTTGTTTAATCGAAGAAGAGGAGAGTAGATGATTTTTTTTAGTTTCCACTTTAGTCTTTCAGGGTGGTTTGTTTGTTTCTTCTCCGATACCACGTTTCTTTTTCTTTATGCCATAGTTTCAACCTACCACCAGATTCAAGAAAATAATACAACGATATTTCATGGTTATAACACTTCAAAGAAAAAGCATATTCCCAGCACATAATACAACATAAGCCAAAGTGTGGACTGTTAAAGCTGATGTCTTGCACCATATGGTGTGGATTAAATATGAGTTACCAATGAATAATCTTAAATAGAATGATATCTATAAATCATAACATATAATATCTATGAATAATCTTAAACAAAGTAAGTGTAATATTCGATCATATGTACATTGTTGGTAAATGTAGCATTATATACCCTTGTATGGTGCATAGGTCTATAGGAAGAAACATTTTAAATGAATCATTTAAAACATTGTAACTGGAACTGGAAGAGGCGAATAAATCAAATTGCGTCGGTGCATCAGAAGAAACAGAAGAACCATACGAAGTATAGGAGAACGACAAAGGATCTTCCATGAATAAAGGTTCACATTGCACATTATGTGGCATCTGTGCAAACATACATTTAATTGAAAAAATAAGTAGAATGACAATAGGATAATAAGTGACATAATTTATTGAAGTCTCATTATATTTGTATATTACATTGCAAAAAAAAATACGCCATGGATGTTCACCTGTGATGTTGACATTTGCATATTACCAACACAACCTACGAGCGATTGCTCCTCATTGTTCAAAAGGTAACTTTTACCTCTAGTTCATGTCGTTTTGGATGTTTCTTTCGATGCTCTAGCACATTCAAGTGATCTTTGCTTCTGTATAATAACAATTTTGCGTTGAAGTCCTAACTAAAACAAGATTTTGACATAAAAACCAACAAAATAGAATCTGTGGAAAATTTACCGTTTCGATGCATGATTGTGATGTTGCGAGCACTTGGATATGATCAAAATGATCATCAGGTAATTGCTCATCATCACTAGAAATTGGTGTTGCATTCAAATGAATAGGGCATACACGATGTATCGAATTTTCCTTGAACACGCAAAAGAAAATAGTGTTTATAATTAATCGAAATGTAATTTATTATCATACAAAATTAAATTTTCATCTACTATTTTTCATATTATGTACATATTTTTATGGCAACAAGTTTGTAAATGCATAATAAATATATAAATGTTCAAACTATAATTTATCAATTATTATTCATGTACAGTTTATGTTTTAATACGTTTTAAGAATAAAATATGCAAGTAAGAAAATTTACCATTTGGAAGACCCGTGGTGATGATGGTAGCACTTGCATATGATCAACATGATCTTCATATATTAGCTCACTATTAAAGGAGATGGCGGTACATTAGAACCAATCGGGCATACATGAAGTATCCCATTTTCCTAAACATGCAAAAGAAATTAGTATGCATAATTTGCTTACATACAAGTTTTATTGAATTACTACACATTTTTTAATGCAGCCAAATTCCAAAAAAAAATTAAAAAAAAAATTTGTTTCTATTCTAAATTCACTGCCAACATGGCATAAGAGCGATCAAATGAATCAGCAGTGCTCTCAACTGAAATCACATATTTGGAGAAACTTAATCCATGCAAGATACATGAATATTATTATTTTCTATTGACCTGATTTCCATTTTGTTAATTTTTTTTGGCAAACCAAACAATTATTGAAATTAAAAAAAAAGACGGATGAGTTGTATTTTTCTAATTAAGCAGCAATTTCATAAAATAAGAAAGAATAACTACAAGCAAACCAAACCTTTTTTTATGCATCTGAATTCCCAAAAAAAAAAATCGTCTTTTTGTTTCTATTCTAAATTAACTGCCAACATGCCCCAAAAAAAATTTAACTTTTTGTTTCTATTCTAAAAAATCATTTTTTTTAACACTACATGTTTTTATGTTTTGAGGGCATTGTATTTTGGCAAATGCTAGAAAGCCCGAAAGGAAACCGGGCAAACTGTCAGATTTGAAGAATTAACTGTGCAGATTGAATTCATCTTAAAAAATAAAGGGTTACCCGTGAATTATGGTAAAATCCGCATTTTCCTGACCTCATTTCCGGGCTCTGTAGCATCCCTCTTGTATTTTTTGGTACATGATTACTTTTGGGACTATAATTCCATTGCACTACGTGCTCAAAATTCTGTTGCACTAAACACCATATTCTTCCTAAGCAACTTGAACAAATTAGTCGCTAGCTTCTTGAACAAAAGCGGTAAAAAGATTTGAAAATGAAATACAAATGTGTCAACTGAAAGAAATTCTTCTATCATCATAACAGGACTACAATACTAGTGAAACATGTCCATGTTAATAGGTACTGATGATTGATACCAATAAATAATATAAAAAAAAGGTTCGTCTATTACCACCCCATATTTTGCTGTTCACCCCCGCTATTTATAAAATAAAACACGCACCCCATTTATTTCTCTTTGCACCCCGTTTATTCCCAAAAAACCCTTCTTTCTGTTCGATCACGTTACTGCGGCACAACGCCTTAGTCCAACCAATTTACATGCAGCACACCCTCTTCTACTTTCACTTCTATTTCCAACATTATGTACGTCTAAGATAGCATGCTTTCTGGCATGTAGATAAACTCGAACTGTAATACCTTGGTTTCTGCCACTTCATGTATAACCTCATCCAGGCATGTTCTAGATGGCATGCACATTGAACCTCTCTTGTGCCCAAACCACACTACCTTAGTATTTACCATATTACGCACCATCCGTTTAAGCTCCCTCTCTAATTCATACTTTCTACCTCTCCTTTCCTCAGTCTACTCTCTGCATGTGTGCACTGACATGCACGCCACCCAAGCTTCTCCTGAGCACTCTTCTCTTCTTTCAGTCACCACTCTGCCTTGTCCACTGTTATACAACTCCAAATAGATGCCTCCTACTCATCTCTTCCCATTTTGCATTGTGTGTATTAATCATGTCCTTCAATTTTGTTCTATTTTAGTTCTTTTTTTTAAATGAAGGGTTTCGTATAGAATAATTTGGAAAAATGTAGTTTTCTGGATTTATGTTGAAACGTATTGAAATTTCAACAAAATTTTAGCAGGTAAAGGTTTGAGATGATGATGGAAGATGAATAGACAAATTAGACAAGTTATCTAATTAATTACTAAAGGGGTATACATGGAAATAAAATTTTAAATTTTTTAGCGGGGGGTGAAGAGTAATAACTGGAGTGTTAATAGATGGACCCAAAAAAAACAGCTGGGGTTGTTCATTTTCTTATGGGTAAAAGTATCCAATTTTTTGATATCTTTATGTGCTACCAATCACTATTACTAACTAGTGTGTAACCCGTGCGTTGCACACGATAATATTATAAAATATAGTATTTATAATTTTATTGTTAAAATTGGAACTTTATTATATAAAGTACGATGAATCTGACAAAATAAGTAAACCACAAATTAATATTATTGTTGTTGTTTATATAAGGTATGTATTATGTAACTTTTATTTGTTTGAAATAAAAATAATAATTTTATTGTTCTTATTACTATGAGCAAGTGTTTTTGCTAAAACTAATATATTTTAGTTATTTTAGAAAAAAATATTATTTATTTCTTTTTTAAAAAAAATGTTAACTTTAAAATTATGTAATTGATTAAAATATATTAATTTAAGAGTAAATAATCTAAATAAATTGAGAAGGATTTAATTACCTGACCAAAAGCATACGATATATCTAATGACAATTTTTTTTTAATAATAGGAATAGCATATTTTATCAAGTTTTATTACTTGAGTGTTCAAAATCATCAAATTTTTTAGTGCTATAGCAATTTACATTTAAGCTATTAATCCTCAAATGCACTGAAAGTAAATTGAAACTGATTATCAAAAAATAACTCAATTATGCTACTAAAACAATAAGGCCAGGTGAGAATTGGAGAATGCTTATAGCAGCTAAGTTGTTGACATACGTACAAACATACTATAAATTAATAGTTGTTCATAACAATGCGAATATAGCACGAATCCGATAGCAATCAATAAATTGTCACTATCCAATTGTCACGTCAAGAAGCGTTACTATTTTGAAGTACAATCAAAATCAGCAACGGAAAAGTGTGACCAGATTTGCAACAGCAAAAAACTGTAGCAAAACAAGGAACAGAGAGAGAAGTACCTGTCAGTAACGTCCGAGTCCAGATGTAATCTGTTTCCTTGAAACAATATTGCTCCCTCAATGGCGCTGAAGGTTATCGAGCAATTGTTTCCCAAGATAAAACGGACCGGTCTCCGCAGGTTGAAGCGCTTTCAATTGCAGAGCAACACGAACTCAAGAGAGCAGTAATTAAGAACAGTTTTGCAGAGCAGAAAGAAGGGAATTTTTCGGTGATTTGATTGTTCTGTCATGAAGCCTTTATATAGTGGCTAGGGGATGTCTTCTGAGCAGATGTGACCGTCCGTACGGACGCGGGCGGGTCGGCTGAGCCCGAAAGGAAACGGGCGCACCTGTTCGCCGCGCAAGCCCAAGAGCCGAAAGGAAACAGGCGCATCCGCTCCGTTCAAAACAGATCCATCCCACTACAACAAGGCCGAGCGAGTTAGCGGCCCACGGAAATCAGGAGACCCCAAGAGCCCCAAGGCCCAAGGCCCTATCTATGACATTTTAATATTTATTATGAAGGCCTAATGCCTACATATCCCCATTCACTCAATGCTTCATGTGCTTATTTCTTTTGTTTTGAAATAGCATATTGGGCTTTGGTATATAAGGAGACATAATCACAAATCACACACAATGTGGGACTTATATTTCTCCAATACCACTCAACCTCTTCTTCCCAATCTTCTCATTTATTTCCAACAATCCCCCACATGAATGAGAGATTTCTTTTTG
Source organism: Allium sativum (assembly GCA_030737875.1). Taxonomy (NCBI): domain Eukaryota; kingdom Viridiplantae; phylum Streptophyta; class Magnoliopsida; order Asparagales; family Amaryllidaceae; genus Allium; species Allium sativum. The sequence continues at coordinate 386,156,563 of CM060924.1, forward strand.
TTCTTAAATTTGGTGAAACATTTAACGTATCGGTAAAAGTAGCATAATGGCCTTGAACTTTTCCTAGTGTTTATCGTCATAACCTACTAGCGAATCAGTAGACGAGATTGTCTTTGAACTGTAATCCTTTTGTGTAAGTATATAAAGATAACACACGCTAAGTGTTTCTAAACTCCTTGGTTCTCTGTTTGTGTTCGTTTTTGCCATGAACACCTGCTTGGTCTCATTAGTGTTTAAAGAATTCGACCTTACAATTCTTTTTGAAGCGGCGCCTTCACACTCACGTAGGTGATTCTATAAAGAGCATCACATAATACTCCGCTTGGGTCTTTTATAACACCACAGTATAGACATCATTAAAAGCTAAGCTTATCCTATTCCCCGACGGGTTGTGCACTGACTTATCATAGGAATGGTTTGTATTTTAACAGGGCCATTAAGTTTATCTATAAACTTAGTTGTCCCTTTGAACCTAGATCTTGGGATCTCCAGTCAACTAGGTGGGGTTTCCGTTTAGAAAAACTTTTAGATCATAGGTCTTAAGCCCATTCCCATCGATAAGGTTTGAACTTTCTCTCTATGCAAGCCTTTAGTTAGTGGATCCGCAATGTTATCCTTTGACCTTACATAGTCTATAGTGATAACTCCATTAGAGAGAAGTTGTCTTATGGTTTTATGTCTACGACGAATATGTCTAGATTTACCATTATACAATGTACTATTCGCCCTTCCTATAGCAAATTGACTATCACAATGTTTACATATTGGAGGTACTGGTTTTTCCCAATTTGGAATGTCCTCTAAAAACCCCCTAAGCCAATCTGCTTCTTCCGCGGCTTTATCTAGAGCAATGAACTCAGATTCCATTGTTGACCATGCTATGCAAGTCTGTTTGGATGATTTCCACGAAATTGCTCCATTTCCTAATGTAAACACATATCCACTTGTGGATTTTGTGTCATTTGAGCCCGTTATCCAATTGGCATCACTATATCCTTCTATTACTGAAGGATACTTATCATATTGAAACACATAGTTTTGTGTGTACTTTAGATATCCTAGGACTCTGATTATTGCTTTCTAATGATTTTTACCATGATTGCTGGTATATCTACTTAGCTTGCTTACAACATACGCAATATCAGGCCTAGTGCAATTCATGACATACATAATACTTCCCAGTATACGAGAGTATTCAAGCTGATATATACCATCACCAGTGTTCTTTACCCAATTTTGGTTCATATCTACTGGTGATTTTGCAGTAGTTATATTATACTACTTGAATTTTTCAAGAATTTTAGCAATGTAATGTGACTGAGATAACGCATACCCCTGTGGTGTCTTTATAATTTTTACACCCAAAATTACATCGGCCACTCCTAGGTCCTTCATATCAAATCTAGAGGATAACATGTCCTTCGTAGATTTTATTATGGCTTTATTATTTCCTAGGATCAGTAAATCATCAACGTAGAGACAAACAATGACATATCCAACATCTATACATTTTATATAGACGCATTTATCTGATTCATTTATTTTGAATCCATTTGATAACATTGTTTCATCAAATTTCTCATGCCATTGTTTTGGTGCTTGTTTAAGGCCATAATGAGATTTTACTCATTTGCACACCTTATTTTCATTTCCTGGGCTTAGAAACCCTTCTGGTTGCTGCATATATATTTCTTCTTCCAGTTCACCGTTCAAAAACGCAGTTTTCACATCCATTTGGTGTATTTCCAAATTCAATATGGATGCGATTGCAATAAGCATCCTAATTGATGTTATTCTGGTAACTGGAGAGTATGTATCAAAGTAATCCAGATCTTCCTTCTGTCTGAATCCTTTTATCACAAGTCTTGCTTTATACTTGTATATTGAGCCGTCAGCCTTTAGTTTCTTCTTAAATATCCATTTATATCCTAGTGGTTTTGATCCTTTAGGGAGATCCACTAGTTCCCACGTATGGTTTTGTAGAATGGATTCTATTTCACTATTGACGGCTTCTTTCCAATAAGGAGCATCAGGAGATGACATTGCTTGTTGATAAGTTAGAGGTTCATTTTCTATCATATATGCATAGAAATCAGGTCCAAAGGATTTTGAGGTCCTTTGTCGCTTGCTCCTTCTCGGTTCCTCTATCTCAGTTTCATCATTCATTTTTCTTTGATCAACATTATCCTCGGGAGTATCTGGATCTCTTGGCCTCTTTTGAACACTTGTTTCAAAAGAGGTTTTTAGTGGATAAATGTGTTCGAAGAATCTTGCATTCTGAGACTCGATAATGGTGTTTTCATGAATATCATCAACTTCAGATTTGTACACCAAAAATCGATATGCACTACTATTATGAGCATATCCAATGAATATGCAATCTATAGTCTTCGGTCCTATTTTGACCTTTTTCGGTTTTGGAATTTCCACTTTGGCAAGACACCCCCACACTTTTAAGTATTTGTAGGATGGTGGTCTGTTTTTCCAAAGTTCATGGGGAGTCTTAGACGTTTTCTTTCGTGGTATTTTATTTAAAATATGATTTGCCGAAAGAATAGCTTCTCCCCAAAAATTGACTGGCAAGCCAGATCTTATTAGTAAGACATTCATCATTTCTTTAAGAGTTCTATTTTTCCGTTCGGCTATACCATTGGATTGAGGAGAATAAGGAGCTGTAGTTTGATGTATTATACCATGCTCAGCGCAGAATTCCTCAAATGGAAACTCATATTCTCCTCCTCTATCACTTCTTAAAGCTTTAATTTTTCTGTTGAGTTGATTCTCAACTTCTGCTTTATACTGTTTAAACATATCGAATGCCTCATCCTTGCTTCTAAGGAGATATATATGACAGTATCTTGTACAATCATCTATAAATGTGATGAAGTACCTTTTTCCTCCTCTAGTTTGACACATTTTCAAGTCGCATACATCAGTATGTATTAAGTCTAGAGGTTCGGTTTCTCTTTCAACATGATGAAATGAGGTTCTTGTCAATTTGGCTTCAGCACAAATTTGACATTTGTAATTTGAATCAATTCTACACTTAGGTATGAATTCTAGATTGATCAGTTTTTGTAAAGTATCAAAATTCACATGACCTAGTCTAGAATGCCATAGATTAGGAGAGTCAACCATATAAGCAGAAGATTCAATTTTATTCATAACATTGTTTGGTACAACAGTGGTTACATTAGCCTTAAATAGACCATCACATACATAACCCTTTCCTATGTACACTCCATTCTTAGACAACACAAATTTATCAGCCACAAATGTCAGTTTGAAGCCATGCTTGCTGAGCAGCGATCCTGAAATTAGATTTTTGCGAATTTCTAGAACATGGAGAACATTATTTAGAGTGAGTTCTTTTCCTGAAGTCAATTTCAGTACAATCTTTCCCTTGCCTTCGACCTTTGATGTGGACGAGTTACCCATAAACAGTTGTTCTTCATTAGTAGCACTTTTGTAGTTTGTGAACATCCACTTATTTGCGCATAAATGCCTAGTGGCTCCAGTGTCTACAAACCACTCCTTGTTGTTTCCAACAAGGTTGCATTCTGAAACAACTGCACACAGGTCCATTTCAGAAACACCGTCTGAAACATCAGCCACATTTGCTTATGATTTCTTCTTTTTGGGTGGGCCGCGACATTCTGCAGCTTTATGACCCTTCTTTCCACAATTATGGCATGATCCCTTGAATTTCTTTGACTTCTTAGGTTGGTTGTCACGTTTTCTCTTATTGGACTTGTCCGTCTCGACAACGTTTGCTTTGGCAACCACATTTTGAGAAATTTTCTTTTCAGAAATTCTGTTATCTTCCTCAATTCTCAATCGAACTACAAGTTCCTCCATTGTCATTTCTTTGCGCTTGTGCTTTAGGTAATTCTTGAAGTCCTTCCACGATGGAGGAAGCTTCTCAATAGCAGCGGCAACTTGAAAAGATTCGCTAAGTGTCATCTTTTCATCTTCTAGTTGACGAATGATAAGTTGCAGTTCTTGAATTTGGTTGATCACAGCTTTTGTATCGACCATTTTGAAGTCAAGAAATTTCCCAGCGATGAATTTCTTCATTCCTGCATCTTCAGTTTTATACTTCTTTTCCAAAGCCAACCAGAGTTGTTTGGATGTTGCAACGGTGCAGTACACGTTGTATAGACTGTTGTCGAGGCCATTCAAGATGTAATTTTTACACATGAAATCAGAATTTTTCCAAGCAGTAAGGGCTTCAACTTTAACTGGATCCGGTTCCAATTCAGCAACGACTGGAGCATCTTCTGTAAGATACTTTGCTAGGCCCAATGTTGTCAAGTAAAATAGAATCTTTTGCTGCCAACGTTTGAAGTCCGCTCCGGTGAACTTCTCAGGCCTTTCTCCATGAGACAGTGCCATTGGCGTAACCATGGGTGCAAAAGGATTGGTTACAGGTGGTGTTGGCGCAGCAGGACCACTATCGTTCTTAGCCATTATCGTTTTCTGCAAAACGACAATATTGTTTCAAGATTGTTGTTCGTAACAATGCGAATATAGCACGAATCCGATAGCAATCAATAAATTGTCAATATCCAATTGTCACGTCAAGAAGCGTTACTATTTTGAAGTACAATCAAAATCAGCAACGGAAAAGTGTGACCAGATTAGCAATAGCAAAAAACTGTTGCAAAACAAGGAACAGAGAGAGAAGTACCTGTCAGTAACGTCCGAGTCCAGATGTAATCTGTTTCCTTGAAACAATATTGCTCCCTCAATGGCGTTGAAGGTTATCGAGCAATTGTTTCCCAAGATAAAACGGACCGGTCTCCGCAGGTTGAAGCGCTTTCAATTGCAGAGCAACACGAACTCAAGAGAGCAGTAATTAAGAACAGTTTTGCAGAGCAGAAAGAAGGGAATTTTTTGGTGATTTGATTGTTCTGTCATGAAGCCTTTATATAGTGGCTAGTGGATGTCTTCTGAGCAGATGTGACCGTCCGTACGGACGCGGGCGCGTCGGCTGAGCCCGAAAGGAAACGGGTGCACCTGTTCACTGCGCAAGCCCAAGAGCCGAAAGGAAACGGGCGCATCCGCTCCGTTCAAAACAGATCCGTCCCACTATAACAAGGCCGAGCGGGTTAGCGGCCCACGGAAATCAGGAGACCCCAAGAGCCCCAAGGCCCTATCTATGACATTTTAATATTTATTATGAAGGCCTAATGCCTACATATCCCCATTCACTCAATGCTTCATGTGCTTATTTCTTTTGTTTTGAAATAGCATATTGGGCTTTGGTATATAAGGAGACATAATCACAAATCACACACAATGTGGGACTTATATTTCTCCAATACCACTCAACCTCTTCTTCCCAATCTTCTCATTTATTTCCAACATTATTGTCCAATAAAACATAATCAATCATCCAGTAAAATACAATTGAAAGCTTTATTATGTAATAATTTTTAATGACTGGAAATATAACCATCTCTGTGTCATGTAGTTCTTTATCCAACTCATCAATATTCTCTTTTGAAAAAGTTTATTGAGAGCTTCCGATATATTTTCAGACTAAAAGCATCTTAACGTGGATAATCTACCTTAGCTTTCACGGTCAAAATTAAATAAATATGTTATTGCCTTTGTGTATTCTATATCCTCCCTTTTCATTGGACTATGAATCCAATTTATGTTTCTCTTCAGATTTTCATCTTATCTAACAACTAAATTTGTGATTAAAGGATTGTGAACATAAACTGTTTTCTTGATGCTTTCACTAATGTTATAGAAGAACATAGCACTTCCATTATTTTTGCAACCACCTCTTTAAAAGTTGAACCTACAATTCAATATTTCATTTATATTAATGAGATATAATAATATAGACAGTACAAATAATAGTTTGGAAGGATTGTGAACATAAATTGTTTTCTTGATGCTTTCACTAATGTTAGGGAAGAACATAGTACTTCCATTATTTTTGCAACCACTTCTTTAAAAGTTGAACCTACAATTCAATATTTCATTTATATTAATGAGATATAATAATATAGACACTACAAATAATAGTTTGGAAGGATTGTGAACGTAAATTGTTTTCTTGATGCTTTCACTAATGTTATAGAAGAACATAGTACTTCCATTATTTTTGCAACCACTTCTTTAAAAGTTGAACCTACAATTCAATATTTCATTTATATTAATGAGCTATAATAATATAGACAGTACAAATAATAGTTTGGTCACATGGTCAAGTTAAATAATGTTGGTATTAGGATAGTAGTAAACAATTTTAAGTCAAATGTAGAGCCAAACTGAACAAACTGAATAATATGAAGAATTTAACTCTCTCACTCTGCCTGTCAGTCAATAAAATATTTTATATAATACTCCCATATGTATACACAATATGATCATACGCAGTTAACATGGTTTTATGTAGTGACTATAAACCTTATCACATAAATAAATGCAATTTCAAATTAAAACTTAGAATTCAATTTATACATTGCAGCTCAAGATATATATATATATATATAAGGAATTTAATTTGATAGCTTTTTAGTTTGATACATTTTCTGACTTTTTCATTTGGCAGCCTCACCCAAATCGTTAGTCAATATACACAGACTGAGTTTCAACTATCCATGCGTCAGTTCATGTACACTTGTATAATAGAGCATGCAAGTCCTTATTTCCCTTTTCCCCTCTTTTGCAAGCACGTCAGTGTGATTCACCAGCATCAAATTGCCAACGACCCTAGCAATGCGCTTTACCTCACCTATTGCTGCACATTCCACCCCACTTGATATGAATTTGCACTCTCTATCTGTCAGCAACTGCCCTCCATTTCCAAGTAGTCTGCCAACTCACAAAACCAGATTGTCCTATTGAACTTATACCTCAATTCCTAGTGAATTCATACATTAACTGATTGAGTCTTCTCCCCAAGCCCAGCTGAACACACCTTTCTCTGTCAAAGCATATAGAAGCTTACACTCCCCAATTCATGCCGAACTTCTATGTGGTCTTACTAATCTAAATCCAAACCTGCAGCAAATGTTATCCTCCTGAATTGCATTAGTTTCAAGCATTTATTCCCGCACATGATCTCCCTTCAATTCCATCTCTTGGCCAGGCTTCTGCTTTAGTTCTAAGATTTGCTTCTGACTATTTGGCCCTATAATTCTGTAATAATAACGATTGGTTGTTAGTGTCAGCTCCCATTCTTGTAAACATATTATACTACACTATCTTTCAGCTGCTTAGCAAGTTGATCATCATAGTGATGATGTACCACAAATGTAATAACTTTTCCCCATAGTCACTTGTACTAATTTTGCCTGTTGCATATTAAAATTTGAGAGCTCTCCTCATATGATGACAGCTCCAAAAAACTAAAAGGTAATACACACACACACACACACACATATATATATATATATATATATATATATATATATGTATATGTATATGTATATGTATATGTATATGTTGAACAATCTCGCAAAGCATATGAAACTGGAAAATAATATTAAAAGGAGATTCAACATAGACTCCAATGATTTAAGATGCAATAAACATGGATAGAACTGTGTAGACAACAATGAAGTAAATATATCAAACCAAAATTAATAAAGAAAATTGTATGACTTTATGTTCTGATTAAGTGTTTATATTGTTACAAAAGGTCATAATGACGATGTAGGCAAACCATTCAAATGCTACGAACTTTGACCTTTAGATAAATTTTCTATGATCATATGAAGCTAAAGACGATGGATGTAAAGCCATACACAGCTCTTTCCAGTAGTTCAACCACCATTTGGACGAATTTTTATTTCCAAAACTGGACACAATTTTGTTTCTCGACATATGTTCAATGTAATCTTTGTTATATACATACTACGTGCATTACTCAACCAATTCATGCCATTTACAAAGTTAATTTATTCAAATGGAACCATTAAAAATGAAAGGTCATAAAGTTAAGAGGAAAAAAAAGAAATGGAGTGTTGATATATTATGACTGTATGAATAACATATAATAGACATACATGCACGAACATATGTATACAGATATATACATACATATTCGTATATTTATATATGCACGAATATGCATGTATATGGGAGACTGCTGTTAAGAAAAAAAATATACTATCATGATTTGGCACATTGTGGATTTCAATCATGAGATCTATCTTCACTTTAAAATACAAAGAAAAATTTACTGAAACCTAATGGTTGGGATTAGCATGAATAATATAAATCAAGTTGATACTACCAATGGAGAAAACAATTAATGCAGCAAAGTGTTCTAGCAAATATTATGAAATTTATATCAATATATTACCTGAGTTGTGCCAGATCATTCACCCAAAGTATCATCTGGTTTTTTTAACGATAGATTACATTGACCAACTGTTGTTGATTTAGAAGAGCTTGCATTGTCATACTGCACTTGAATGTTGAGCATAGTTCATTTCCTGTCAACTCTTAACTTTGAAAGAGAAAACTGAATAGCCAAACTGTTTCTGATGTATTTTTTTCATCACGGCACAGGTCATGATGTGAGTACGTCTTTGTTTTTACTCTAATGGTGATGGACCTCAAAACATTACTGAAGAATTAATTACAATTTAACTGATAATCTCCATCATTAAAAACATTAATGCAATTTTAATTATCTTTTTCCTAAAATTAGCTCAATCAAAGATATCAAGCTTATTACCTGGAAACAAATTGACAATATTAATGAGTTAATTCCTTGAATAGAACACCAAAAATAAAGAGGGCAACAGTTTGAAAAGTAAATAAATTAAGAAGCTAATCACGTATGAAACTAATTCTGAGAAAGCTAATAAAGAGTGCATAAAAATTTTCTTATCGTACTCCTATATGGATTGAAAATTATTCGAAGAAGGTGATCATGAGAACACATAAAATGACCTATATGAACCATTTCCTTTATAACTAATGACATTGTAAGAAGAGTCTATATAAGATTAAAAAAAGAAAGAAATATTGATTTAGGACCAAGTAAAATGGAAAAATGTAACATGGGATTATAGAAGCAAAAAGAGACTGTCATATGCAATCAATGTTCAGAATTAAGAGTTATATGACGATACGTAAGTTGTCACTTGTATGTTGTTTTAATGTTTGTCTTCTCATACATGTATTAAATATTAAAAAAAAACAATTTAGTGTAACACTAATGTTCTTTTAATTTATCTTATTAGTGAAACATTTCTATCATAGATTAACATGCAAATTCATTAGTTATGATGCAATTTTCAAAAAAAAAAAAGTAATGAATCTATACTATATTCAAGCTAAAATGATAGTCAATCCTTTAATATAAGTTTATCCGGCAAATAAGGAGAAATTCCATTAAAGATAACCAGCAGTCAGCCTTTTCACTAAATTCAGCTAATAACGCAACAACTTTCTTTATCCAACGCATCAGAAATGACAAATTTATTAAAACACACAAAGAACACCATCTAAGGCAACATAAATGTTTCTGTTTATAATATTGTAAAATTAAGACAGGCTTTGTGACATGATTTTGTTTACAGGGAAAGCTAGCTGCAAAGTAGTGTATACAAAATTAATGCATTTGTAAAATTCAATCATTCCATATAAGCATGAATATATGTATAAATAGAAAATGAAATTAGATAAGCAGTCGAGCTATACTTACATTTTTGTGATGTTAAATTGAGTAATTCAAGTAATATTAGCATAACACATGATTGTAGATTTCTAGCAAATCGAAAAGAAGGGAAAAACATGAACAATTCAAAAATAAACTAAAATTAAAATACATATAACTCGTAGAAATGTGACCAAGTTATAAAGCAATATTTAGTTTAGCAATCGAGACCAACGATGAAAATTTTGAGGAAATGGACAAATAAATGAACCGACCATATAAACTTTAGTTAAGCTTCAATTCACTGTGAATTATGAGTTCCCCTAATTATTGAAAGAATAAAACTACATCAGTGACAGAAAACAATATACACAAAGAATATGTGATGCAAACATAGTAATGAAAACAAAATAAAGTTACTGCTACGCATTTTGATGATAGTTTGCTTAGTACAAACTTAATAGAAGTAATACCATGAACAGTACGATGAAAAACAGTAGGATGCACTTCCCCTTTGTTTCTTCAAAACCGATAAATCTATCTTTACAAAAATGGTAAATTTCAAGTTCCTATATTTCTTAAAAAGATGTTGAGTTCATTAATAATGCTGCTCAAAATAACTTGCCTAAGAACTTTTATTGTCATTTAGAAGTGAAAGCGGTTATGGAAAAAGGTTGTAGTATGTGAAGAGAACACTAAACATCAATACATATAACTCAGGTATTATGTCGAACAAAGAGTATGAAATATAAGAAGCCTAAATTGTAGGTAGCACCGAAATAAAATAGGGGCTTACCATTGGTAGGTTCGAAGCAAAGTATATTGATTACAGCCTTTGTTTTGTCACAGTAATGAGCAACTCGATAGAAGATGCCAGCACAAATTTTAAAAACAATATAAGATAGAGATGAAAATTTACAATATCAAATTAAAGACTTCTCACATTACGAATAAACAACAAAAAAGCAGATAAAACACCTGTAAGCTCAAACAGTAAATCAATACTAACGAAATAAACATACCAACACAAAGAAGGATTTTACCACAAACATGATGGATGGTTTGACTGATACAGGCAGAAGGACACCGAATCGACCAATAAAAGTTGCCTGATGGAATCAACTAAAATTTCATGTACAAAGAACTAAAAAATTAGCTTTTTTGTAAACATACAAATAATTGAAGGTAAACATCGCAAAAAGCTCCAGAACTAAGCACTTTCACCTTGAAAATTCCATGAGCATAACTAAAAGCTTATATATATACCATAAATCTGGAAATAAACCTAACAGGACATTAGTTAGCTGTCAATTGAAAAAAAAAATCCCTTTATCAAAACGGCCAAAAATCCACAGAAGGAGATAAAATTATAAAACCAAAGCAGGAAGAGGGAAACTAATAGCTGTACAGACCGTGGAAAACACATGGAAAAAAAACACGCTGATAACAAACATTGATACAGATGCCAAACTTGAAATCTAAAAACATGGTAGGAAGAGTTAACAAAATAGCTACCTTAGAGGGGGAAAGGGGCGAACGAAGGGCGCAGTCCATCTTGGTATCGGAGAAACAGACGGAAAAAGTGTATAATCCACTGAAAGTCGGGAGGTATGAAAGTCGGGGAGAAGATAGCAGACAACAATCAATAGATCAGTTCTCGACCCACTTTTTTCTGCATACAGCTTTCTAAAGAAGATGCTTATGCATATAAGGCTAGGTCAAACAACCCAAGTGAGTAGAAAAGAGGGACGGTTCAGATCTAGTTTTCACGGAAAATTAATATAAAATATTCGAAGAATTCAGATCTGTAATATCATTGTTGTATAATTTTGATTTAAAAAAGTATCTTCCGAGTTTCAAGGAGAATTGAGAAAAGTAAGAAAATTAAGGAGAGTTGAGAGAATTAAGGAGATAACAGGAAATTCTTCTGCTTTACTATTATTTAATAGATAAGAAAAAACAATGCTAAAAAAATAAAATCTAATAATCATGGTATTTTATCCATATTTCCATAATCAACTGAAACTAGTCACCAATTTTGAATCATTTTCTTACGATATTTTTATGCTATCATCTGCCAAAAAAATGAATCGAATAATAAAACCATAGAACAACCGAAAAAAAAATCATTACCATATTTATATAGGGCCAACAACGAGGAAATACCATAGTTGACGGATAGAAGGTCAAATCGGGGTTGTAGATGAGAAATCGATGACGAAAAGGTGTGAGGGTCGGCAACAAGCGTTGGTTAGGAAACATAAGGGGAATAGGCAGGGAGCAGCGGCAACGATGGTAAGGCTTAACGAAGGAGGGGATGTGAGCAAGGGGATTAGGGTTTCAACACTGTTTGGAATGGAGAAATCGATGACGAAAAGGGTTGAGGGTCGGTAACAAGTGCTGGTTAGGAAATATAAGGGGATTAAGCAGGAAGCAGGGACAACGATGGCGAGGTTGAACGAAGGAGGGGATGTGGGAAAGGGGATTAGGGTTTCAACACTGACTGGAACGCGTTAGCTAGAATTGTAGAGAAAACGGAGTTGGATGAGTAATACTTGCATCGCAGAGGAAATAGGATCAGAAAATGGAGAGAAATGGGAAGTTTGAATCCGGAGTGGAACACGGGAGAGAAAGAAGGCGTATTCTTTTGGCTTCAGAGAAATTGATTTTGGCCCTCACAGTAAGCAAACCGGCCGTTAAAGAAGCCGGAAAGGAGGTAACTCGATGGACAATATGATCATGGATAGATGAGAAGTTGAAATTCTGGATGAGGGCTAAATTCTTTCCAATTTGCAGATTTGTCAACTTCATTTCCTCTCTTAGATTGAGCATGTGTTTCAAGCAGGGTGATGGTGAGAGTTGTTTGCAAGAAGATGACAGCGGCAAGAAATAGGAGTGAATGGAACATGGTGATGTATAAGAAAAGGAGAATCAGTCCATGCTAATCAACAAGAAAAGAGTCATCAAAATGAGGGAGAAATAAGATACAAGCAAGAAGTATAAAAGGAGGTGAAATCTTTGAAGAAGATTCAAAAAAATGCAGGAAATAGAAGATCACAATAATAAGGTGAAAAGTTGTAAATTTTATTAATGAATTCTCATATCATTTACATTGCTTAGCCACCTATATATACGTGTTTGTGGAAACTGATTTAATACATGAATTTACATAAATTGCCATTAGCCTAATTACAACTTATATATGGCCTGTGCATGTGCACAAGTTGCACAACCGATTTTAATCCTTTCCAACTGCAATTCCTTGTTACTTTCTACCAATGCATGACCATTAAGCTCCACTTATGTTTCAGATTCACTTTAGATTATCTCCAAGCATTTGTATTGATCATTGATCTTAGTTTTCAGAATTGTTTATTGAAATGTTCGTACGGTTTTTATTCCCATCGAGTATTTGATGCTTTGTTTGACTGTAACAACTCTGTCCCCCTTTAAAGAGAGATCAAGGTTTAGAGTAGGAAAATGTTTGATCATATCCTAATAGTCTTTCCATGTAGCATCTAAATCAGGTTTGTTTTCCCATTTGATTAGTGCTTAGACCACTGGTTTACTATATTTTGGAACTAGCCTTCGATCTAAAATTTCTCATGGTTCTTCTATTATTTCACGAATGAAAGAAGGTAAAATCGGTATATAGCATGACCTGAGCCCCAGTTTTCTTTTTCAACTGACTCACATGAAATACATGATGGATTTGAGCTTACTGTGGTAGGTCCAACTAGTATGCTGCTTCAATAAATTTTTTTGAATGCTCTGAATGGACGATAATACGATTTTTTATTCTTTCCGGGTAAAGTACCCGGAATGAATGAATTCTAGCGATTAAAAAAATAGTTTTTGTGGAGACGATGGGGTTGGTCCATGGGTTTTCCTTCCTTTTGCCATATTTCGCTCAAAGCAACTTAGGAGATAGTTTAGCAGTCTTGGGCGTACTTACTGTCACTTGTTTATACACTACAAGAAAAACGATTTTCTGTAGCGCTCAAATGCCGCTACCAATCATTTTTGGTGGTGTTTCGATAATCGTTACGAGAAAACATGCCACTAAAAATTGTTTCAAATTGGTTGCCCTATTTCTAACGCCAATGTAATTTCTTTTTTGTAACATTTATTAAACGTCACCAAAAAATTTTTAGTAGAGTTTTATAAACGTCATAAAAAAAGCTTATAATGTTACATATAAATTTTCCAATTTTACTCCTGGTTTACGGTTACGTTTATTCAACGCCGCTAAATGTAACACAACTAGTGATTTACTAATTAATTTGCTCTTTTTTCCCTGCAATTATTTCCTACTGGTAGTCAATTTTGTTTCTATAATATCAATCGATAATCATTCACAAACTCATGATGCTCAAACAATCAGAAAAACAATTAATCGTATAACCGAGTAAAATATGCATAACCAATTCAATAGGTTTCTGTGTAATTGACCAAAAACTCACATACAATAACCACTTTGATATACAAATTTACACAATTTATACAAAGAAAATGTTATACCTGTAAGTTACACATCTAGTACACAATAACCACTTTTCTCTTCGAAATGATGCAACATATAGTCAGACAGCTTCTCCCTGATTTCACAACAAGATATACACAAATGTTAACTAACTATGTTTAACTAAATTATCTCAGACAAAAGATTGAACCGTATTATAAGGCCAACAGATTATGAGTCATCGCAAAACATGACTGGACATACCAGGCAATGCAAGTTCATATGTTTGTTACCTTCAGATTCGATGTTGTGATTTGTACATCAATCTTCGAACCAATGTGTAGCTTTAGCAGCAGCTGAACACAAGTGACAATACAAAATAATAATCTCAGCTAAAGCCAGCTTTTATGTGTTCCATTCGTGTAAATAGTAACGTAGTATAAATTAACTTGGATCGATAATACTAAGGAAACAGACCCGAAAGTACTTCCACAGGCAGTTCCTAGATCAACATTATCTAGCAGAAGGACATATTAAATGACCTATTAGTCAAACTGTATACAGCAAAATGAGGCTACCAAATGTTTATGTGATAACTTACTTTCATTGAAATGGTGAACTCAGCCATGTTTCCTGGTATCCACAAATCAATCATCACTCAACCATGTTTCTTGACCAATTTCAGCATGTCATCTGTATGCGTAAATAGCCACGTTATTTCTCTCTATGATCTACGATCTTAGCTGAAACATATGCACACATACACACACACACATACACGCATGTATGTATATGTATATGGGATTTGAATTACCCTAGATGTACCTAAGGTTTACTTGTTTTCCTACCTCCTATTATTCACACCGATGGCCTAACATGCACATGCAATCATGTTCTCGCAGATATTCTTGGCTTTGCTAATCTGCATAATATAACAGAACACAAACCAGTTTAAACAGCAATAACTTGGGATTAGTTTTAGGATAAAATGTGCTAATATGCAGCAATAAGAAATCATATCGTATCGGTTTGTCTCGTAGAAAATTCAAGAGCACGCCTGTAGAGTTCGTAACTAATAGGTACTATAGGCAATCAAAATTTGTTAAGGCATATAACAATAGTAAATTAACAAAATAGATGAAGTTTTCGTAAGTAATAGGCATGCCTGTAGAGTTCCAAGCAATGCAACAAACTTGAAGAACCTTTTGAATTGTAGGCATATTCAGATAAGAAGAAACATAATTGTCCGAACAAATGTAAGAACGGATCCCAAACTCCCCTTGTACGGTATAATCATTTCTTCTATAACACCAATTCAGGTTGACCGGGTCTCTGTTCAATTTCCCACATCAATTCAGGATCCTCTGGCCTCAACAATATTAATAATCGAGATTGCAAATGCGGTTCAGGTTCAACTTGATCGTTAATGGACTAACATGGAAATTTGCAATCTCAACTATTAATATTAATGGGGGAAGAGCTTAAAACTAATTGTCTTCGTCCCCTACGTAACATAATGCTTCTCCAGAGCATACGTGGAAATTTTGTACAAAATGTATCCAAATGTTACATAATCCTTGTACCATTACATAATCCTTGAGTAATCTTCCTATGCATAGAAAATAAGTATGTTAACCAATGTAACATTCATTAGCTAACACTAATTTAGAAGATCCTGACACTTTTAAGTAGTACTGCCAGAAAATAAATTCCAGAACTATGACGACGGGATGTTCAGCAGTTTTAAGATACTGCGACCAAATTCCATGAAGATGGAACATTCCCGTTTTATTAAGTCATAAATCACGAGTAAAATGCATACACCTGAAGATAAAAGAGGTATTGAACAAGCATTCTGTGGGCTGATTGAGGAAACGCTCTGAAATGATAAAGTTGATCATATGGACAAATATTTTTACCGCTTACTATTTAATAATTTGGTCTGGTTAACAAACCAACTAAACTCGACTTATCTTGGGAGTTACTAAATTGATCCATTGAAACTTACTGATTTTCTGGAATTGATTTGCTGAATTTTGAAGCTCTTTAATAACTGAAAACTTTATTTTAATTTTTTCATCATTCCAGAGTGTTTCCTCAACCAGACCATAGAAAGATAGATTAATACCTCTCTTACCTCCAAGTATACGCTTAGAACTCGTGATTTGTTTCTTAATGACACAAGAAAGTTCCACCTTCAGGGAAATAAGTCATAGTTTCCTAAATATACTAAACACCTGCCGACATGGATCTTAAATATACCTCCTGATAGCACTCGTGATTTGTTTCAATGATATTTGATAGGAGATCCTATCATGTTAGTGTTTCGTTTCAAATTAATTGCCAATTCATTGATAGGAGATCAATACCTCTCTTACCTCCAAGATAAACTGTATGTACGTAGTCACTTAACTTAATTTAGTAACTCCCAAGTCAAATTAACTTAATTTAGTAACTCTCAAGTCAAATTAACTTAATTTAGTAACTCCCAAGTCAAATTAACTTAATTTAGTAACTCCTAAGTCAGATTCATTGTCAGCTCATATAAATTAGACCTCTTGGCCGCAAAATTAACTTGCTCATATTTCTGAGATTTCTCGAAATGTTCACACACACTTGATATATACACCACTCATAAACATATGTGCTCACGCTTCACAGATACAAAACATAGTTTCACCTGCACTATCTATGTCTGTTTGCTCATAATCATTATATGTTATATATATACATGTGTTGATGTGCATGCAGAAATCGTACATTAAACAAATATTTATCGTAATGCCATACACAAGGTAAGTAGGTATATATATTTAGCTATATTTAAAAGCAGTAATCTTTCATGTATATCATTGTGTGTGTGTGTATGTGTGTGTGTATATATATATATCTTTACTACTAATAAGGTAAATTCATTCCACTAAATTACTTGACGTCTTTTTGAACTTCCCGAAATACCATTGATCCTTCACCGTCCAAAAATTTCGTCATTCTCGTTTCCCAGTATCTCATTCCATTTCCTCACGAAATAAGTCTCCCTCAACTACACGTTACTTAAATATGCTTCTCCATCTTCCTCCCTCTTAGCAAATTCAGTATTAGTTTCACAAATCAACTTGCTGGCTCTTCTATCTTGATTACGTCATACCGTTTCGAGTCATTCCGCTGACTCTTCTATTTCCTACTTGCGGATTCAGGTAACTTTTTATATTTTTGTGATCGATTTTTGGTTGGCTTGCATGGAGATCAACTGGCTGATGATTGGCCTTTCATCCAAGTTTCCTATAGGTACTAAGGTTTTTTGCCAGATTTACAAATTAGATCTTATGATAGCATTCCTAAATTGAACAACTGAATACAACCAATCTACTTCTGTGCTAAATATCAAGTAACTCCTGTACGTGTTTTTGTTATTTTCGAAAACTTCACCTCAAAAATCCAGTCGATATTCTCATCACAAAATCATGTTGAAACCCTAAGTTATATTGCGTTAACATAAAAGAGAGTAGCATAAAAGTGAGAAGAAATTGTAAAGAAGATTGAAGAATTGAATAAGCAATCTAGGAGACATTGCGCTTTGATGGTATCGAAAACCAGATATACCTCAACTCAAGTTTTCTTTTCGAATATGTTTGCTTAAGTACAAATTTGTATGTTTTTTTAGAATTAGGCTTGTTGTTAATTCCTTCAAAGCATTGATGAATGTGTTGTCATTATGGTATTATTTTATTATTCCAGAAAATTTCTTAACTACATTCTTGTTTTCATTAAGGAGAAGATGATTAACTTCAGTTAATTACCATAAACATTGTTCTTTTTAGTACAAAATTTGTACAAGCAAAAGAACAGATAATCACCTAATAAAAATGTTTAAAAAAATGCTTCTGACTACATTTACAGGAAAAAAATATTGACCTGAGTTTGAAATTTAGTTCGGCTAAATTTAGCTTACATTAATTTGCTTTTACTAAATTAAAGCAGTTCTATTGATTTAGAATTTTGCAGATATGTTAATTAATTAACGTGTTTAATAATTGCACTTCTATCTTACTATATCACTTATTTATCATACAAAGAAAATATGTTTTTGATTAGTTTATGCCGAAATTTAAGTAGTTTGATTCATATGTGTATTTGTATTTACAGTAGCTCCTCTATGCAAAATGATTGTGCTTCTCAATTTTTTTGATTAATAAAGTAATATTATCGTTCAAAACCTTATGCACTCATCTTTCTATTATTGTCGGATCAATTTTCATCGTTTGATTGATATATGTGTATATGTGATCCCTTTTCATCCCAAAACTATATACTTTGTTAGTACTATGATTTCTAAGTAACAATTTGATTAAATTTTACATTTTGGACAATTTTGGCATGTGCATTCGTTTTTAATCATTTTATTTTAGTTGTTTATTTGAAGTTAATTAGTTAAACTTATACAATTTTTATCAGTGACCATATTTTATTCCTTTGCTTCCAAATTTGAAATATTATAATCTACGTCTAATATGTATCTATAAATTTTATTTGGTTGAACCTCATATACTTCAAATCTATTTTTTTTATTCTCATTTTCTTTTTTCTCCGTAAATTTGTGCAAGTCGTCGACTCCATTAACGATTAATCCATTATCTTCCTCCTTTGCTTTCTATGTTTGAATGTTCATTGTTTTCTATTTTAGCATGGTTATAGATTGGATAAGCCTAATTTATTATTTAATATATACGGTATTATTGAGTTTTAGAGTATCAATCATTTTGTATAGTAGGTGAATATTACAGTGCTTGATTGATTCCTTACTACAAAAGGTCACATTATGCCTAAAGTTGTTTAAAAATTTAGTGGCTAAATTCATGTTTGCATATTTCTTATAATATGCTTATTAGTCTTACCTAATAAACACATCTTTACTACTAATAAAGAGAATTCCATAAACTAAATTACTAAATGTCTTTTTGAAATACCCAAAATGCCTTTATACGCATGCCTTAGATCCGGGTCTGGATAATGAAAGCAATGTCAATTCTCAGATTAATGTAACAAATATGGATGAAACTCTAATCTTTGACATAATTATATAGCCTGAAAATACAAAGAAAACAAATAACGATTGAATGTGCTAAATTTAAATATTGATTTCGGGTTAGGATTTCAAACAGTAAGGGCAAAAACTAAAACTATAGTACATGACATGAAGATCAGCAATTGAAAATATTGAAGAGAACTTCTGTACAGAACATGAAAATAAAAGAATTATAGTAATTAATATTGATATTCAAGGTGAAGAAAATATTATAATAATCCAGTTTTTGCTTATACATGACAAGAAAAGAAAAGAAATATAGCCATAAATATAAATGCATACTGAATCCACTCTGTGATTATATGCCTGACTGTTGAGAATGAATGTGGTTTATTGGGCTTTCTGTCTTTTCCTTGTTAGGTTTATGTTTACAATATATACAAAATGAATATCTTATGCTGTACATGTTGAAACACCCCACCTCCGTTAAGGTCACTCACAAAAGGGAATGTATTAACTTCGGTGAAGCATTATAGGTGTAACACCCCACGTCCAATAATGTCACTCACAAAGGGAATGCATTAACTTTCATGGAGCATTTTAAGTATGTTTAGAACAGAAACTTAACAACAAGATAGATATAAACAGTACTAAAACTTTAAGACTTTATTTCATTGCAGCGGAAAATACATAAGTTTGATTACATCATCAAAACCAGAGTCAAAGTACATAATATCCATCTTGACTAAATCAAAGTACATAAATTGAAAGACATTATCCCCAATACAAAATAGCCATAAATAAGAGAGGCTGAACTTTACTTCAGCGATCCAAGCAATATTCTAAAAGCAAGAGATACAACTGTCCAAAATCAAGCTTCACTGGTGCTAGTTCCAACCTGAGCACCTTGGGGGGGGGGAGGAAGAAAAGAGGAAGAAACAAAGGGGGTCAGACATAAATTTTGGCGAGTGCGATAACTTTAACAATATAATTACCAAAATAACTAGGCTAAGGCATAAGTTGGAAAATAAGGAAATGACTGTGAATAATTGGGTATGGCAGAGTAAACAAGGAAATAAGGTTGAACAAAGATAACGTTAAAGGTGCACCTAAACCACTATTAGATAATTACTACACTACACCACCACTACTATACTGCACCACCACTAGTCACCATAAGGTTGATCACGCCTACAGAACTTAATAATGATATTGGTAGTTTTGTGCACCCCTAGTTGCCTACATAGGTGTCGCCTGCCCCTATCTCCACTAGGTGTACCCACTACCCCCATGCGAACGGCTCCCTAACTCGTAGATACCTGTGCTGGTCCCACAGTGGGGTGTATCACTCCCCAAAGTGGCAACCCGATACCACCAATAATGCACGGCTTATACCTACACGATGCAAAAAAGTCTTACCTACCAGTCCGGGCCCACACACGCATATGAACCCGTTGGACTTGCGTTGCCACCGCTAACCCATTTTGGCTTACAGTCAAGCCCAGTATGCGTGTCCCGTCCTCGACTTGGGTCGAGCCCACAAAGATACTTATGGGTTACTGGTTGAAACGGGCCCCCATTACTTGACACAAGCTATCCACCTAATCTTGGTCCCCTCTTGTACATCCCACTTAACTCTCTTCTTATTCATGTTCCAATTACATGTTTCAATTTTGGTTAAGTGTTTCTAATCGTATTTCCAATGCCACCCAAGGCACCCACTAGATTCCACATGCCACCCAAGGCACCCACTTAACCCCCTCATGTCCCACTACATGTTTATCTGGTTAATTGTTTCTTAATTCATTAAGACCGTAACCTCATAAAGACCTCTCACATTAGACTGGCATTTGGGGCAGCTGGATTTGCCGGGCGGGTCCGGGCAGTCTTACAACACAAATGAGCCTAACCTCGTGTCTTTACAACTGTTACGTATTTAATTTATGCCTAAGACCTCTCACATTAGACTGGCATTTGTGGCAACTGGATTTGCCGGGCGGGTCCGGGCAGTCTTATACCACAAAAGAGCCTAACCTCGTGTCTTAGACGATTAATTACTCCTAATTAATCATCCCCCAATTTGAATTACTTTCCCTATTCAAATTATCAATTAATTCCAAATTTAACTATGGCCATAATTGACTCAATTATGTCCATCTATTTATGGTATGTAAAATCATACCAATCTTCATCACAAATTAATTTTATGCCATTTAAGGCATTTATGCCAATTCTCAATATTAAATCTTTTTAATATTATCCCTTTTACCCCACGTTGTATGTTCGTTCGTTTAACGTAAAATATACGTTAGACTCGAATAGTCTAACTCATGAAATAAAGAGAAAACATCACAACATACATAGAAATAAAACTAGATCTAAACATAAGGGGTGAACTTGCATGTGTGAATGAGGTTCTACATCTAAAACTTGCATAGGCCAAAGTTACAACTTACATAAAACAACATATGTCATAGATCCAAATCTAAAGGTGTAAACTTGTTGAGATAATGGTCACAAACTTGCATAAATCATGTATGTCATAGATCTACATCTAAAGGTGTAAACTTGCATAGGCAATAACCACAAACTTACATAACATGATTCATACTCTAAACACATTTATTTATATAAACTTGCATATGTGATTTATGCGACATAACAATGGTGTAAACTTGCATCTAACAAGTAAACTATCATGTAGAATTTATCATATAACTCACACATGTCATAGCCTAACTTTAGATCTAAAATTGATGTCATGAAACATGTAAGGTTATACTAACTTGCATATGATTCATGTCTAAATCAATATCTAAACTTGCATACATACATATGATTTATCATATGAATCAACATAACCAAACTAGCTTATGAACAACATGATGATTTGATTATATATAAGTTAATCATAGAATTACAACATAGATGATAGCATCATAATTTTACAACATAGATCACAACATAACATCATAGTATTTACAACATGTATGATAACATCACAATTTTACAACATAATTATAACATGCGGTCAATAATTCACATCATATCCAAATAATCCACATCACAACTCAATCCAATTAAATTGCTAATTATTTTATTAAATAAATCGAACTCACAACTCAAAGAAGGTCTTTAGTTCTGAATTCTGAGTTCTGAAGTTGAATTAGCTTTCCTTTGAAGAAGATTCGTTGTTAGAGTTGAATAGAACTGATTTAATTAGCTGTTCTTCCTCTCTAATTGGTGGCGGCTACTCTAGGTTACAAGATGACAGCATGACGGCCATAGTTTCAGTTTTTATTTTGATTTAGGGTTTGAGTCTACCCATGTTTTTATAGAATTTTAATTAAATTATAGCCGTCGAATGATCTTAGGGTTAATCAAAACCATTCAGCCGAGATAGGGCGACACCTCAGCCCTAATGACTCAGCAAGGAGTCAGAAAGGACTCAGCAATGAGTCACAACATGGATCAGACTGAACCAGAAAGCTGTGCAGGCCTGCTGCTCGGCCTGGGTGCACTTGGCAGGTGCGCTAGTGCAATTTTTTTTCCATTTTCCCTTCAGACTTTGTTCGTCCATATCTCCTTCGTCCGATATCCGTTTTACACAAACTCAGATTCTATCTCGACCAGAATTCCGAGACGAACACGATGGCGCAACCCATTTACCTTAATTCTCACGTCTGAGATTAATTATTCTTTAATTTAGTTAATTCGATTATTCAAAAATCTGGGGTGTTACAATAGGTAAAAGATACAGATAATTTACAAGACAGACATACAAACAGCGGGAAAAACTGGAATTATTTCATAAGCAGCGTGGTTTAGTCAAAACATTACAACCATTGTCTCAAAACCCAACTTCCAAGTCACTACAATAACACCTCTGTCTTGATTAAAAACTCCAATTAGATAAAGAAGCAAAACAGTAGTAAGCGGCATAAATCCCCAATAAAAGTGTAACCACAGCCATAGCCCAAGAAAAGAGAATCCAAGCAATACATCTGCTCTCTTCAAGCTGGAAAAGGTCTGAGCTAAGCTGAAGTATTCCCTCCCTGCAGACTTGAGGGGGGGAGGAGGGAAACGGAAGAAAAGAAGACGAAAGAAAATGGGTCATACATAAGCCTGGTAAGCCCAGTGATTTTCAGCATGTAAACAAGAAAAAGGATCATGACATGAATAATCTGAATATAAGACAATACCATAATAACAAGATATCATAAGACAAGGTAAGGCAAGATAAACTGAATATGTTATTGCAATCATTTCTATTTCTCTGCACCTACTAACAATTGTTTCAACCAGCCTCATGTGTTCATAATAAAATGATCCCTTTATCGATCGGCTTCTACTCGCATGTATTTATTACTTGTGTCATTCGGCCCAGCTTGTTTGTAGATACATGTGTCGGTCCCACCACGGGGTGTATCAATCCCTATGATGGCAACCCGACACAATTCGAGATGCACAATGTATAACTACTGATGCCCAGTGCCTGATTTTACCACTCCGGAGTACGTGCACGCCCGTACTCCGTCAGAACCTACACTGATGCACCACCTGTCGCTATTTTGACCGCTTATAATAAGCCCAGTAATCGTGCCCCACCCCGCCTAGTTCAGGGTACCATGATACATCTATGTGGGTTACTGCTGAAATGGGTCCCCGTTACTAAGGTTTCCTAATCAACATGTTATAACGGTTAAGTGTTCTCAATTTAACCTAACCCCACCCATCTGTATAATTAACATGTTGTATTGGTTAAGTGTCGCCTATTCATATGTTACTTAACCTTACCATTCTTAGCATGTCTATTCATTAGCATTACTTCATTCATTAATGCACCAACCTCTTACATTAGAACATTGTTTGCGGTTGCTAGATGAGCCGGGCGGTTCCGGTAAGACTTCTACCGCAAACTCATTCTACCCTCGGTTTTTGGGCTTAATGCGCTAACCTCTCACATTAGATCTGTTTTTGCGGTCGCTGGATATGCCGGGCGGTTCCGAGCAGCCTTACACCGCAACTCAATCTAACCGTGGGTTAGCCATGTTCATCTTTTAGCCAATTTACATATTTACCATACATGTCCAAGTCTAGATTTTTGTAAGCCAATTATCCACAATTGTAGTCAATTCAAGTTATGTCTCATTTACTTGTTGTGTCCAAAATTACTCCAATAAGTTATACCCAACTCCCCGCATTACAATCGTATGTACAACAAGATTCAAACTAGGTTTCCAATTGAACCTGGTATTCATAAAACAAAACAAAAAGGGGTATAGAGAAGAAATACAAGAATTGACAAAAGAGAATAAACATGTAAAGGTGTACCAAACACAAGAATCATGGTTCTAATAGATTTGATGTACATTAACAATAAACATGATCAAACTGAGCAACTTACATCATAGGCACAAAGATTTGATAGAACTGAACATAAAAGAATCACCAGTTTGATGTACAACAAGATAGATTCAACTATATCACTAGTAGTAGTCTTACAGGCATAGGTAATCTCAGATTTGACAAAAGAATAAGAATAAATCAGAATTGGTTATCATTACAATTAGGCATTGTTCTAGATTCGATTCATTACAGTCATGATTCCTAATATGTGTTCAAATCTGAATAATAACCGAATTTACAGCGATAGGATTAGAAAAAGATAATTATTTGACGTTGTAGCGATTCTAATATCTCTTTGTTGATTGAAGCAGAAAACCTTTACTTTGATTTGAAGCTCTCCAATTTGATTTCTAATTTGGAGAAGAAGAAGAAGAAGGCTAGGCTAGTTTAGAGATGGACAGCATGGTGGCATCATAGAATAGGGTTATGAGGTTATGGTTAAGTTTAGATATGTATTTATAGATGTGTTGGATTAATCAGAGCCTTTAGATCAACATAGGATCCATCCAAACCATCTAATCCAAGAAAATGCGCCATCAGGCCAATCAGAGAACGCCACGTATGCCCCAAAACACAAGAATTCGTCACAGGCCATTCTGGGCTGATGGGACCGACTCTAAACACCCTGAGTCGACCCCGGGTCGACCCAGCGGGTCTCGGGTCGACCCAGCGGGTCTCGGGTCGACCCATCGGGTCTCGGGTCGACCCAAAAAAAATAGGTCGGTTCGGCGTTTTGCCTTCCCGCTTCCGCTGTTTTGAATTTTTTTTATTGAATTTTAGGTTTATATTATTTTATTAATTTATATATATACATACATTTCCCTTATATGTATACAAACTTCCAAGGTCTATAACTTTCTCATACATTATTCATTTAACGCAAACTTTAGGTCCATCTTGACCAAAATTTTGAGATGAACGCAATAGTATAGTCTGTTTTACTTAATTCTTTTTCTAAAAATTAAGTATTCTTCATTTTTCCAAATTTAATATTCATAGAAAATACGGGGTGCTACATTCTCCCCTCCTTAAAGGATTTCATCCCGAAATCTCTAAGTTAAGAAGAATGTATCCTAACATCCAGCATCCATCTACTTAACCATCAATCACAGGCATCCATTGTCCTTAAAAAATATTTCTAATGCTTTCATGATTATATGCATAGTGTGTGTATATGTCCTTATCTAATGCAAAATCAGGCAGTCTACTGATTCAGTTGACCTCTTTAATGCGAATTATGTCAGTGCCATGAGTCCATTATGTATGCAGTTATTCCTAATCGTACTTTATAACTTCTACATGAGTCTACAATTATTCATACAAATGCAATATCCATATGATAACACATCAAGTTTCAATCCATATACAAATACATATATGCATATGCAATATGAAAGTGACTGAGCCGATCTAGTACCTAATGTGTGTGTATATGCATCCACGAGCAACCACTAGCAACAACTTGCAACCATCAATCATAACATGTTTCAAATACATGTTTACATTCATTGGTTTCTACTTAAGGATCAAGAATAGGACCGAGGAGATATACTTAAAAGATAGATACAAGCATGCATAAACTTATGGAAACAAAGATCAAGTATGTACCCTAAAAAGAAAAGGGTAGGCTGCGCGTATCTTGTCTTCAGTCTCCCAAGTTGCGTCTCCTTCAGCGTCACTCCATTGTACTTTAACTAGCTTGACCTTATGATTGTATAGCTTTTTAACTTCTGTTCCCAAGATACGAGTTGGAACTCTTGTCACCGTCGCTTCTTGTTCTACTTCCTCTAGTATGCTCGGCTCCGCAACTCCCGCAGACTCATGTAAGCACTTTCGTAGATGAGAAACATGAAAAACATTATGAACTCCAGCCAATCTTTCGGGCAGCTCTACTCTATAAGCCATCATCCCAATCCTTTCAATGATAGGGAATGGACCTACAAATTTTGGTGCCAATTTTTCTATGGATCCAAAGCGAATGACATTCCTCAAAGGGGATACTTTAAGGAAAACCCTGGCTCCAACCTTAAGCTCAAGGTCGGTCCTTTTTTATCCGCGTAGGACTTCTGTCTATCTTGTGCGGTCTTCATTCGTCTTCGTATCAAATCCACCTTCTCTGAAGTTTCTCTGATCATGTCGGGCCCAAGTACGAACTTGTCTGTAGATTCCTACCAACAAGTTGGTGATCGACATGGTCTTCCATATAAAGCGTCAAAGGGTGCCATGCCTATGGTGGCTTGGTAGCTATTGTTGTAGGAGAACTCCACCAAAGGAAGATGATCTTCCCACGTTCCTCCAAAATCAAGAATGCACAATCTCAAAAGATCTTCTAATACTCTGTTCACCCTTTCAGTCTGACCATCGGTTTGAGGGTGATAGGCAGTGCTTAATCATAGCTGTGTGCCTAAAGCCTCTTGCAAACTCTTCCAAAACTCACTCGTAAAGATAGGATCTCGATTACTTACTATGCTAGAGGGTATCCCATGTTGTCGAACTACCTATTCAAGATAAATGGATGCTAATGATGAGGCAGTCCTCCTACACTTAACAGGTATAAAGTGAGCGCTTTTAGTGAGCCTGTCAACTATTACCCAAATACTGGTATTTCCCCTTCTTGACCTAGGCAACCCATCTATAAAGTCCATCGAAATGCTATGCCATTTCCACTGTGGGACCTCTAGAGGATGAAGCAGACTACCAGGCTTCTTCTGCTCCGCCTTGACTTGCTGGCATATCAAGCATTTCGAGACGAATTCAACTACATCCTTCTTCATGCCATTCCAAAAGAAAACCCTTTTTATGTCTTTATACATCTTTTCTCCACCTGGGTGTATGGTCAACTTAGAATGGTGTGCTTCTTCAAGAACTGTCTTCCCCAAATCCCTTGCTTGTGGGATACATAGTCTTCCATCCCGTCTCAACCAACCCTTGTCATCTATGGAGTATCTATTAAGGTGACTAGAAGTCTCACCTCTAATTAACTTATCCATCATATCAACTATCTGGGGGTCTTCACGTTGCACGGTTCCTATTGAGTCCAAAAGCATAGGCCGCACCTCTAGCGTTGCTAACAAACCAGGTACAAACTCAAAAGAGGGTCTAAAGTCAAAGGTTGCTATGTACTCCAAGTTTTGCCTTTCCACAAAGAGAGGACTTAGGGTCCACTTTTTCCTACTTAAGGCATCTGCTACCACATTGCCCTTGCCAGGGGTATAAACAATCTCAAAATCGTATGAGGCAAGAAATTCCATCCACCTTTGTTGTCTTAAGCTAAGATCTTTTTGTGAGAAAAGGTATTTTAATGATTTATGGTCTGTAAACAACTCAAACCTTTCTCATAGTAGGTAATGACGCCATGACTTAAGAGCGAAAACAATGGAAGCCAATTCTAAATCATGAGTTGGGTAGTTCTTCTCATGTACCTTCAACTGCCTTCCTCCATAACAAACTACCTTGCCATCTTGCATTAAGACAGCGCCTAATCCTGTACCGCATGCGTTTGTGTATACTGTAAACATCTTACTCCCATCAGACAATGTCAGGACTGGGGCTGTTGTTAGAGCCCTTTTCAATCATTGGAAAGAAACATCACAATCCAAATCCCACGCGAAAGTTAGGTTCTTCTTCATCAATCTTGTAAGTGGGGTTGAGATCTTCGCAAAGTCTTTAATGAACTTTCTGTAACAGCCCGCTAGTCCGAGAAAACTTCATACTTTGGTTGCATTCCGTGGAATCTTCCAATCTTGCACCGCAACTACTTTTGTGGAATCCACAGTTATTCCCTCTTTGGACACCACATGTCCAAGAAACCTTACTTCTTCTCTCCAAAAATGGCATTTGGGGAATTTTTCTTTCAACCGATGTGCTCGAAGAGTATCCATAACTTCCCTTAAATGCAAGGCATGTTCTTCCTCACTTTTTGAGAAAATCAAAATGTCGTCTACAAAGACCACTACAAAGTTATTAAGGAACTCCCCAAACACCCTACTCATCAAGTATACGAAATAGGCGGGTATGTTTGTCAAGCCTAAAGGTATGATAAGCCATTCGAAGAAACCATCCAGGGTCCTGAACGCGGTCTTATCTATGCTGTCTTCTGCCACTCTTAGCTGATAAAATCCGATGGCCAGATCTAGTTAGGAAAAAACTGATGCACGTACGAGCTGATCGAACACGTCGCCTATTCTTGGAAGTGGGTGCCTATTCTTCTTGGTCAGCTTGTTTAGCTCCCTATAATACACACATAGGCAAAGTGAACCATCCGCTTTGGTTGCGAACACTACTGGAGTACCCCATTCATAAATACTCCGACTTATGAACCCCTTTTCAAGCAACTCTTTAACTTGCTTGCCGAGCCCCTTCCTTTCCCTTGGAGCCATGTGTCTAGCAGGTAAAGCAACAGGTTTTGCATTATCAACTAGGTATATGCAGAAATCTATCTCTCGCTTTGGAGGTAAACCCTTCACTTCTTCAAAGACATCCGAGTACTCATGAACCACTCTAACAGTTTGCAAATTTTCAACAGACGCATCAAGAGATTCTAGGTAGCTAAGCATAACAAAATTCATAGGATTACAAGGGATTTCGAGAGTATTACCGAGGCGAGTTATAAGTCTAACCACCCTCTTTTCATAATCAAGGATGGCACCATTACTGGATAACCAGTCCATGCCTAGAATCAACCCATAGCCCGTGAAACCCAAAACATAAGCATTACTTCTAAACCCAATGCTTAGTATAGAAATTTCCAAATCCAAACAAATCATCGACAAATAAGCCGAACCCCCAATTGGATTTGAAACAACCATGGGATCCTCTACTATACTGGTATCTAGGTGCAGAGATTCAACTAAAGCAGTAGATATAAAAAAGTGCGAAGCGCCAGAATCAAAAAGATTTTGAATAGGATGATCAGAAAGATAAACTAAACTCTCAACAGAAATGTTTCAACCTCTTTCTTGTCTGTAGGTGCTTGAGAGCGTGAATCTGCCCTCCAGAAGTAGATCCAGTCTTTTGCCCTTGCCTTTTTGGGAAGTCCTTAGCCATATTTCCTGTCTCGCTGCATTGAAAACAACCACCGTCCTCCTCTTCTTCCTACAGTCCTTAACCAGATGTCCAGGTATGCCACAAAAAATACACTTTCTCTTGTCACGGGGTTTGTTATTCTTCCCGCCCTTATTGGAATCCGTCTTCTTATTCTGTGATCCCTCCACTTTCTTGTCTAGAGGTTCTTCCATGTTTGCCTCTTTCTTCCTGTCCTTGTCTTCCTCCTGTAACAGTGCCATGTCCACCAATCTCTCATAGGTCGCGCCCATAGGTATATGGGACATAGCTAGGCCGTGCAGTGGCTCATTCAAACCTTTAGCGAAACGGAGAGCATTTTTATGTGGAATGTTTACCAACTCCGGTCCGAATTTAGCCATCTTGTTGAACTTGTCAACGTATTCCTTAACCGATAGGCTTACCTGTTTGAGTGCTAAGAACTTCTCCATCTGTGGGCTTTGTTTAGCTTGCGAGAGGAACTTCATTTCGAACCTCATTCTGAAATCCTCCCAAGTCTCAACTGGTCTCTCAGCATTTGTAACTTCCCACCAGAAAGAGGCTTCATCCTTAAGTAACCATACAGCCAACTGTATCTTCTGCCTAACGTCCACTTCGAAGATAACAAACAAATCTTCTGTTTCCTTGATCCAGTTTCTTGCTTCCACGAATGATTCAGTTCCATTAAAGTTCTTTCCGCCGATAGCTCGAAAGTATCTACGTATCTTTGAGAAAACATTCACCCGAGGAGGAGAAGGAGGAGGAGGAACGATGGGTACAGTTGGAGGGACGTCTCCTTGGCCTTCGGTGGGTGCCGTGGCCTCCAAATACCTACGGAACTATCCGTCTATTGTGACTCCCTATGGAAGATTAAGATTCCCAGACATGCTGAAACGAAAAGAAAAGATTCAAAACAAAGGATAGAAAGATAGTGCATATGGCTTTAGGGAATATGCCTTTAAAATAAAACAACACTTTTCTTGAAAATGCTTCTTTAAAACTTCTTTTTGAAAAATAGTTTTCAAAACCTTTTATCTGATCTGGTAACCATCAGCTCTGATACCAAGTGAAACACCCCACCTCCATTAAGGTGTCTCACAAAAGGGAATGCATTAACTTCGGTGAAGCATTATAGGTAAAAGATACAGATAATTTACAAGACAGACATACAAACAGCGGGAAAAACTGGAATTATTTCATAAGCAGCGTGGTTTAGTCAAAACATTACAACCATTGTCTCAAAATTCAACTTTCAAGTCACTACAATAAAACCTCTGTCTTGATTAAAAACTCCAAATACATAAAGAATCATAAAACAGTAGTAAGCGACATAAATCCCCAATAAAAGTGTAACCACAGCCATATCCCAAGAAAAGAGAATCCAAGCAATACATCTACTCTCTTCAAGCTGGAAAAGGTCTAAACTCAGCTGAAGTATTCCCTCCCTGCGTGCCTTGGGAGGGAACAGAAGAAAAGAAGACGAAAGAAAACAGGTCAGACATAAGCCTGGTAAGCCCAGTGATTTTTAGCATGTAAACAAGAAAAAGGATCATGACATGAATAAACTGAATATAAGACAATATCATAGTAACAAGATAACATAAGACAAAGTAAGGCAAGATAAACTAAATATGTTACCGCACTCATTTCTATCTCTCTGCACTTACTAACAATTGTTTCAACCAGCCTCATGTGTACATAATAAAATGATCCCTTTATCGATCGGCTCCTACTCAGATGTATCTATTACTTGTGTCATTCAGCGCCGCTTGTTTGTAGATACCTGTGCTGGTCCCACCATGGGGTGTATCAATCCCTACGATGGCAACCCGACACAATTCGAGATGCACAGTGTATAACTACTGATGCCCAATGCCTAATTTTTCCACTCCGGAGTACGTGCATGCCCGTACTCCGTCGGAACCTACACTGACGCACCACCTGCCGCTATTTTGACCGCTTATAATCAGCCCAGTAATTGTGACCCTGCCTAGTTCAAGGTACCATGATACATCTATTTGGGTTACTCCTGAAATGGGTCCCCGTTACTAGGGTTTCCTAATCAACATGTTATAACGGTTAAGTGTTCTTAATTTAACCTAACCCCACCCATTTATTTAATTAACATGTTGTATTAGTTAAGTGTCGCCTATTCATATGTTACTTAACCTTACCATTCTTAGCATGTCTGTTCATTAGCATTAATTCATTCATTAATGCACAACCCTCTCACATTAGAACTGTTGTTTGCGGTTGCTGGATGTGGCGGGCAGTTCCGGGCAGACTTCTACCGCAAACTCATTCTAACCTCGGGTTTTTGGGCTTAATGCGCTAACCTCTCACATTAGATGTGTTGTTGTGGTTACTGGATGTGTCAGGCGGTTCCGGGCAGCCTTACACCGCAACTCAATCTAACCTCGGGTTAGGCATGTTCATCTTTTAGCCAATTTACATATTTACCATACACGCCCAAGTCTAGATTTTTGTATGCCAATTATCCACAATTGTAGTCAATTCAATTTATGTCTCACTACACCATATCGGCCAATTTGGCACAGATGGATGCAGACATGTAATACGGGTAAAAGCCGTATCATATTTGATGGTGCTCAGATCTGTATCAAATTACATTTTGCGATCCGCATCACCCCAAACGCCCTAAATCTGACCGTCCATCAACGAAGCCCCGGATTAGTTATTTTGATACGGCTTTGGGCCAAATTGAATCCGTATCATATTGTGCATCCCATTGGGCACTCCGAATAAAAGTTTTGGCTGCTCCCTTTTCCATTTGTTTTACTTTAATGGTGACCGAAAACCCAAATTAGGGTTTTCGGTCACCAAATCGTGCCTCCACCTTCGACAGGGAGGAGCAACCCTGTCCTTCGCCAGAAACGCAGCAACCCTACGTCTCCCTAGCCCTCCTTCGACAGCGCAGGTATGTATTTCAATTAAATTTTGGCATGCATGACTGATAGTAGGGAACAAATTGAAATCTTTGTGTGATAGTTGGTTGCTACTTTGTGTTAGTACTTCGTGTGTTAGTTGTTTCGATTGAATTGGTTTGTGTAAGTGTGTTAGGGACGAATCTGTGGTTATACCCTAAAATCAGAGAAATCAAATTTAAATCATGTTTTGTGATAATGTAAAAAACATCTGAATGTTTGTTAGATTGCGGTATAATTTTTGGTAGAATTGTCATTGGATGTATGGTATAATTTTAGATTGCGGTATACAGTGGCGGAGCTAGGACCAGAATTTGGCGACGGAACTATCTAAATAGTCGGGGTTTCAAGGGAGGTAGCCTTAAAAAAATGGTATTCTGTAGGCAGTCTGGAAATCTGGATATAGACTTAATGTTGGGAAATAATCGATATATGTTCCGATACAACATCTCGATGCAAAATACATACTAGCAAAAATCATTTTTTTTATGGTGATCTATGCATCATCTATATTCTTTAACAAAAGATTGCACTCATTTATAACCCTGTTGTCTGATGTTAATTTAACAGGTTTGTTGAAAAATTTGGTCGATGGATTATTTCTAGACTTTCTGGTTAATATTTTAATAGGCGATCCACCAGGTGGATGCATTTTAGCTCACGTTTAGGGTCGGGTATCCACGCTTATTAGCTCTATCCAAATGTCGGATGCTGTTGCACTTAACCTTAGTAAAAAGCTGCTTTCACTAGAAACTTTTCCCTTGCTTTGTAGCAGAGACTTTAGTGTAAGTAATCTTGCACTACACAGTCTGCTTCAAAGAAACTGAACGTTGCAAGTGAAAGCAGCTTTTTCCAAATGTTAAGTGAAGCGGCATTCGACATTTGAATAAAACTAATAAGCATGGATTACTGACCCTGCATGTGAGCTAAAATGCATCCACCTGGTGGATCGCCCAGTAAATTCTTAATTAGAAAAAGTCGAGTACGTGTGTCATCCTACGATGATGATTCGATATCTTTAGACGTTGGAGCAGGTATATATTATTTTACACTTATCTCTACGTAGTATCTTACATAAGAATTGAATGGACATGTACTTGTGTGCACATCTTGAATTTTCTTTTCGTTTATTTGTTCCTTTTTGTGTGTATAAGAGGATGTTCTGTATGCTAGGGTACGAACTACCAGTGTTGCACATGGACTACACTTCAGGTGATTCTTCTTTTGGATTTGCAATAATGACTATCAATTTTCCACTCCTATGTAGTATGTACAGTTAATTTCATTTAAACGATATGGTCACATAGCAAAACCAGTTTACAATGTGTATTCATTAATTTTTGAGACATATACTGATCGACTACACAAACACATGGACGACGCTCGACTAGTCGCGACTAGTCATCGACTAGTCTACTAATCGAGATCAAACGATCGACGTGAAGTCTGGACTTGCTTTTTGTATGAATTTAGGCCATATGGGTAGAAATTAGTTGACTAATCGACTAGTCGATTTGACTAGGTTGTTATTGGGCCAGTGAAGTAATTGTACACAAACACACTGATCGACTACCGTTAAATTACACAAACACACTGGTCGACTACCGTCAACTATACATCCAACTCTGATTCCCTCAACTATATACCCTGCGACATTGATTTTTTGTTACCATTGTTGTTATCACTTTTTCTACCAGAATTAACATTCAATGGCGCATTCTGAACATACTCTGTTGAATACAGATCTTGTAAAGAAGAGTCCTTGTAAAGAAGAGTCTTGTATTTCATATTTTGGACTGATCCTACAAGAGGATAAATCTTGGAAAAAAACTCAATTAGTTTCATTTTATATCTGTATTAACATACAATACTTAGCTCTTCATTCATGTTTGCATCTCAGTCACAGTGAGTTACAATGTCGGTCTACTGTCCAGTTGTGAAGTATTTATAACTTGTTTCTTGTATTTTATAGGCAGTCCTGTTGGAGAGTATGGTGCTTTTGTGTTGCAGGAACTCAGGCTGCAGGCTATATATCACGATTCTGTTTTGTTGCCAAAGGAAACTTGAACTCCAGGCCGCTGACTATCGCTCTCAATCTTCCCGGCCGCGACTGAAGTTTTATCAGGCTGTTATCTTTTTACCTCATTTTTGTTACTATGTAATGTGACGAAAATCTTTGACAGTTTCCTTTTATTGTATATGTTTGTATGTACATCGTGTTATATGACAAACCTTGTAAAGCTTTAAGTATATATATATATATTGTGTTATTCCTGTGTATACATTGTGGTATGTATGCTCTATGTTATGAAACATATGCGATACAGTTTCTGTTTTATATATATATACACATATATGATATATATATACATAGGTATATATATATGTGCACACACACATATAATTAGACACAGTCAAAGATCTTGTCTTATTAGACTTTAGATACGGCTAAAAGCCGTATGATAATATATTGAGATATGGTTGGTAGCCGTATCTAATAATTAGACGCGCCACTTTTTGATACGGCTTTTTACCATGCCCGACGGCTTTAGATACGGCTAAAAACACAGCCTAATCAGCATATATGGTGTAGTGTCTCATTTACTTGTTATGTCCAAAATTACTCCAATAAGTTATACCAATTCCTTGCGTTACAATCGTACGTACAACAAGATTCAAACTA
This sequence comes from Allium sativum, assembly GCA_030737875.1. Lineage (NCBI taxonomy): Eukaryota > Viridiplantae > Streptophyta > Magnoliopsida > Asparagales > Amaryllidaceae > Allium > Allium sativum. The sequence goes on from CM060924.1 coordinate 386,191,762, forward strand.
GGTTTCCAATTGAACCTAGTATTCATAAAATAAAACAAAAAGGGGAATAGAGAAGAAACGCAAGAATTGAAAAAAGAGAATAACCATGTAAAGATGTACCAAACACAAGGATCATGGTTCTAATAGATTTGTTGTACATTAACAATAAACATGATCAAACTGAGCAAGTTACATCATAGGCACAAAGACTCGATTGAACCGAACATAAAAGAATCACCAATTTGATGTACAACAAGATAGATTCAATTACATCACTAGTAACAGTCTCACAGGCATAGGTAATCTCAGATTTAACAATAGAATAAGAATGAATCAGCATGGGTTATCATTACAATTAGACATAGTTCTAGATTCAATTCATTATAGTCATGATTCCTATTATGTGTTCAAATCTGAATAATAACTGAACTTACAGTGATAGGATTAGAAAAAGAGAATTATTTGACGTTGTAGCGATTCTAATCTCTCTTTGTTGATTGAAGCGGAAAACCTTTACTTTAATTTGAAGCTCTCCAATTTGATTTCTAGTTTGGAGAAGAAGAAGGAGGCTAGGCTAGTTTAGAGATGGACAACATGGTGGCATCATAGAATAGGGTTATGAGGTTAGGGTTAAGTTAAGATATGTATTTATAGATGTGTAGGATTAATTAGAGCCTTTAGATCAACTTAGGATCCATCCAAACCATCTACTCCAAGAAAATGCGTCATCAGGCCAATCAGAGAATGTCACGTATGCCCTAAAATGCAAGAATTAGTCACAGGCCATTCTGCGTCGATGGGACCGACTCTAAACACCCTGAGTCGACCCCGGGTCGACCCAAAAAAAAAGGTCGGTTCGGCGTTTTGCCTTCACGCTTCCGCTGTTTTGAATTTTTTTTCTTGAATTTTAGGTTGATTTTATTTTATTAATATATATATATATACATACATTTCCCTTATATGTATACATTCTTCCAAGGTCCATAACGTTTTCATACATTATCCGTTTAACGCAAACTTTAGGTCCATCTTGACCAGAATTTTTAGACGAACACAATGGTATAGTCTGTTTTACTTAATTCTTCTTCTAAAAATTAAGTATTCTTCATTTTGCCAAATTTAATATTCATAGAAAATATGGGTTGTTACACATGTAGTATAATTCATATTTATGACTTTGTAGGTCGGCATTTATAAGCTTCACTGAAGTTGCATTGAATCAAATATTCACAAGATAAACTATATGTGAAGGTAATATTTTTATTCCATTGTGATTTTTAATTTATAGAACTATACATTTATGTATCATCTTATATGAACTTTTACCAAAAATTGCAGTATAAGATCTCAAAATCAGTATAATATTTATGAACTGAACACTCTAAGAAACATGGTTAAGATTGTAAGTTTGTTCCAGTACTTGAAATTAGGTTTTCACCAGTATAATATCTACTATGCCGCAACTAATCGTAAAATAACAAGTATTTCCATTGTATTTATATTTCAGTATCCTGCTGGCCTTTCAATCAATTAATGATCAAAAGGAAAAACAAAAACGAACAGGGACACTTTACACGACTCCTAAAATAGTGTATGTTTTTGTTTTCTTAAATCAGTTAATGAACTTTGGGTGAATTTAAATGCATTTGCTTTCAACTTAAATTGCATAAGTAGACAAATAAAGTTTTGGGATCATTGTCATGTTTTGTTTCCACATGTATTTGGCCACTATCTCATTGCCTTGCTAGCATTTTGAAGAGTTCAACAGAGCCAACAGAATCAAATGTTCCTATATTTTTATTTAATGTCATCAAAAGAAACATTAGCATATTATAACTATCTTTTAAAATGGCATGCATGCGGAACATGTATACAGGTTGTAATAATCAAAGACCTGAAGTGATGCTTGGAATGTTCAGGCTTATAATGATTGAATTCCTGAAGCACGAATTTTAACGATTGAGGTAACACGAATAAACCTGAAGTAATGTTCAAGATTCATGATAAGTCCTAAAGTTATGCGATTAAGAGAAGGGTTAATATTAAATGGAATGGCATTTATCCATCTGATGCTAAGGTTGATCTAGTAGATTTGGATAAGCCTTCCTCTGAACGGGATATTTGGAAGGCTATATGTGATATGCCTAGTGACAAAGCTCCTAGACCTGATGGTTTTTCTGTTCTTTTTTATAAGAAATTTTGGGAGGTTTTGAAATTCGATATTATTAACTTATTTAATGATTTTTATAGGGGAGATTTGTGTTTAGGAAGTTTTAACTTTGCTAATGTTATCCTTATTCATAAGAGAGAGGGTGCTAATTCTCTAAAGGATTTTAGGCCTATTTCCTTCATCAATTGTTCTGTCAAGACTATCTCCAAAGTCCTAGCAAATAGACTTAGTTCCAAGATGAACAATCTTATTTATTATTCACAAACTGCCTTTATTAAAGGTAGAAACATAGTGGATGGAGTGGCCGCTGTGAAGTTAATGTCTATTGTAAGAGTAATTTTTCTTGTGCAAATTTGAAGTTAGATTTTGAGAAGTCGTTTGACTTTGTTGATTGTGATTTTATCTATGAGTTATGTCTTGCTAGGTGTTTTAGTGTTAGATGGATCAACTGGATCATGCTTTTGCCTAGGTCTGGTCGCTCTAGTTTTGTTGTTAATGGGGTTGTGGGAAAGAAGATCCAATCTAAGAAAGGTCTTAGACAAGGTGACCCCCTTTCACCTTTTCTGTTTAATTTAGCAGCCAGTGTATTCTCTAGAATTATTAAGAGAGCTGGGAGATTAGATGTCTTAGGTAGTGTTGGTAATGAAAAATTTAATAATGAATTATCTATTTTTCAATTTGCAGATGATACATTATTATTTTCCTTACATTTGCCCAAGCATAATATGCCCTTAAGTTTATTCTTTATTGCTTTGAGATGTTATCTGGTCTCAGAATTAATTTCGACAAGAGTGCTGCTATGGTCCTTAATGATTTTGACAATGTTGAGTCTTTGGTTGCTAGCACCTTGAACTGTTCTGTCATGAAATTCCCTTTTGATTATCTGGGTATTAATATTAGACCTTCGAAGCTTAAGAAGGACGATTGGTTAGTTATTATAGATAAGACCAATAATAGATTATCAAGTTGGAATAACAGATTTCTGTCTAGAGCAGATATATTAGTTCTAGTTAATTCGGTGTTATCCCATATTCCTACTTATTGGATGGTCGTTCATTGTTTTCCTCAATGGGTTATTGAAAAAATTGACAGAATCAGGCGGAATTTTCTTTGGAGTGGTGTTCCTATTTGTAGAGATTATAAATGCTTAGTTAACTGGGAGGTGTGTTGTAAGTCCAAGAAAGGTGGGGGTCTGGGGATCATTAATCTTTATAATTTTATTTCTTCCTTGTTAGCCAAATGGTTATGGAGATTTAGGTGCCCTGATGTGTTGGCTACTTGGAAGATTATTTTTTCCATATTTTATTATTCTGGGGGTGAGTTTATTGTTGGGTCTGTTTTTAGTTGGACTAATAGATTATCTTATTTTTGGAAGTCTATTTTGTATTATTTTGACTTATTCAAGCTAGGTTGTAAGGTGATTGTTCGTTCCGGTAACCTTACTTACTTTTGGCATGATGCTTGGATTTCTAATGTGCCGCTTAAAATTGAATTTAGTGAGCTTTTTAATAGTTGCGGCTTTAAGAATGCCTTTATCGCAGATGTCTATAGAAGGGGTTTTGATCCCCCGTGGGAGTTTTCCTTTGTTAATATTTTAGAAGGGGGTTTATTAAGGCAACTAGCCTTACTAAAAGCTAAGTTAGCCTTGTATAATTTGGATGAGAATGGTGATTCTTTTAGTTGGGGTCTGGACAAGAGTTTAGTTTTCTCTGTTAATTCTATGTATAATTTTATTAATTTTTCTGGTGTTTCTTTGCTCCCTTTTGAGTTTATTTGGAATTCTAATTCTCCTCCTAAAGCTAAGTTTCTTATGTGGTTGATTATTCATAAGAAGCTTAATACAGTTGAGCTTGTAAAGAAGAAGAATATTATTTTTGATGTTAAGTGTAGTTTTTGTAGTCTTATAGACGAAGATGTTGATCATTTATTTTTCTCTTGCAATTTTACCAGTTATATTTTAACTATGGTTTTAAGGATTTTTGTTTTTAGTTATTGTAATTCTTTTAGTAGCTGTGTTGAGTATTGGGATCGTTGTAGATTTGTTTATAATTCTAGACAAAGATATGTGTTGAATTCTTTAGTTATTACCATTAGTTGGTTCATTTGGTTGGAGAGGAATCAGAGATTTTTTTCATTCTATTTCAGTGTCCGTTGATAATTTAATCATTAAGACAGTTAATTACTATCTGGATTGGATGTCCAACTCGCGCTATAAGTTTTTTGGTGATTCGCGTTTTAGTTGTTTTTTGCTTAAGGTTATGTTTAATTTGTGTTTATTTATTAGAATCAGTAGTTATTTTAGAGGTGATAGATCTCGTATTTGTTATTAATTTCTGTTTTTTGTTTTGATTGTTTGTCTCTTTTTCTTTTTTTTCTTTTTCACATATATGTATGGATATATATATATACTTTTGGGGTGTGTATATATATACACACACATATACTCATATATATATATATATGTGATGGGTACTTATGGTTTGCCTAGTTTCTTTCAGGTTTCAGGTTGATGACTATTGTTGTAGAGCTTTGTGGATTGCTCTCTGGATTGGTGATTGGCATTAGCTTTGGAGTTTTTTGTGCTTGGCTTAGGAGTGATTTTGGGATTGTTCTGCTGTATTTTTGTTGCTTTTGCTTGGAGAGTCTGGTTTATTGTATTGGAGTAGATGTACTTCATTATCGGGTGGTGGCTTTGCCGGAATTCTGTATTGGAGTATGATGGGCGGTGGTTTTTCCGGAGCTCATCTATCTACTATCCTTTACATTTTTAGAGTCGTGTTTTGTTTTGCTTTGACTCCTTGTGTTCTGTAGATGGATATTGTAGTTTTTTGTTCTATATTATATATGTGTGCTCTCTTCTTTTTAGAAGATCACACATTTTTGTTTTCGAAAAAAGGTCCTAAAGTTATGCTTTAAAAGCCAATGGTAACGTAAACAAACCTGAAGTAATGCACATGCTTTAATGATCAAATACCAAAAGTATATTGACAGTGTTCTGCTTATGAAATGACAGAAGCACATTTTCGAGCTACGGATGAGTTTGATGTCTTTATGGTTAGTATGTTTAATGTTTTGAGGCTATTATCTGTTAGGATTATAAATTCATTAAATCGTCAACATCTAGATTTTATATATATTACTATTGTAAAAGTTATTTATTTATTTCTGAAATAGTTGATATTTTTGGATTACTTAAGAATTAAATTAAATTAAATACAACAAGATTAATCAATTTTGTATATTTATTATTACAGGCAGCCAATTTAGCTTTTAAAACTTGTTTATAATGTTTGCTTGGCGTCTTAATATTTTTGTTAATGATATTGAGTGCTTTAGCAAATATTATAATTTCCTTATAGGGGAATGTCTACTCTAACAATATCTCGTGTGCTGAACATAAAGAAGCAAATTAATGTGACGGTACATACTGAATGCAATCTTAAGACATAATAAATTTGTATTTATACATGAATGATTACTATTAACAATGAATACTACTTAGTTTATACATTTTTTGTGTGACTGTCCATTCAAAAAACATTTGCAATTTGAATAACATCTCTTTTCTATTTTTAAAGAAATAAATGGGCAGTGAATGAGATCACGAGGCTTTGATGAAGAGAAACTTGCTGGCATGAATTTAAAAAAAATGAAGATAGAGGAAGGTAATTCATTTTAAAATTCTTTCACTTTCATTCTTAAATTATGTAGTTTATAGCTTTTTTACGATTTGATGATGAAGACTTATTTCCTTGGTTTAATTCCATATAAGTGTAGAATATAAAATAGGGAAATTGTCGTTTTGAATAAATCTAATACCTAAGTGATTGGATGCTCATTGAATAGATTTCCTTTTATGTTGCCTTTAAAAAAAATACCTTCCTTATTTCAAATTCTATGCTTGATATTTAGCGTAACATTTTTATTACGTAGATTTTCTAATAGTGGGAAATTCTTCTCAAATGCTGTCATTTTCCTACAAGTCAGATTGTGACTTATTAAAATAAACAATCTTAAATCCAGTTTCCATGTTTTCAATTAGCATTAGCTACAAGATTTTGCAAATAGATTCGGGCATGTTTTCTTATATGGCAATCTAATCGTAATTTATTTGTTACACTGTTATTCTTGAGTAATATATTGCTTACATCGATCTAAATACACTATGAAATGAAACAACCTTTTCATGAGGGTAGTATTGTTATATTCATTTATAGCCTTGGATGTTCGCATTTGATTGAATTTGTGTAAGCACGTTTCATTCCATAGATATTTCAACATCGCTTATAAATGTCTGATAGGAAAGGCATGTGTGTACATTGCTGGAAAAAAAGTAATCTAATTAAAGTCCTTTTCTAAATGCCCAAAAATGTGCATCATTTACTCTATAAAAGTTTCTTCTTCACATTGACTATGTGTTTATTCATCTCTCCATGAGATAATTTGTTTCACTATCTTTTCCCAATTTCTTTACTATGTTGGTTGTTAGCCATCTCTTTGTCTCCCATCGCTACCCTAACCCAGATCAACAAAAACTGTGAAAGTCAAATTATGTATCAAATTAGCAGTCCAAAATGTCATTCTCACTTATCTTTATTCTCTAAGGCTACTTGACACTCTCAGTTGGCGTTTGCGGTAAAAGAGTTGGGTAAAGAAAGTAGAAGCTGCGAAATGGGTGCATCTGAAATAATTAAATTTTGTTAGAAAAGTACTACTTTTAACATCATTATGCTTTGAAGTTTTATCTCATGATGTCTGCAATTATCTAGACAATTTGTTGTACAGAAAATGTAATAGAATAACTGCTCTTTGTTAATTGACTTGAATCAGCGATGATAACTTGGTTGGACATATGTTATATTAGAAATTCATCTACTATCATTGTTATAACATTTAAATTGCAACTTTTCCTTTTTTTAATTGAAGATATGCTTACATCCCATTCAAAATATATGAAATTTTGTATTACCTTACTAGACTTAGAGATACATTACAAAAATTCCAAAAATATCCGTATTAGAACTTTGTTGTGCAAATTGTTGTAAGGGTAATTCAGTCTTTTTAATAGTATAGGGCACCATTTCGACTATCCACATCAATCCACATTTGGGTAAATTTTGCATAATTTCCATTCTTCTATTCATTTCTACTCCATTTCTCATCGTTCCACGTTTCAGTAACTTTCGCACAAATTCCATTCTTCTCTTTGCCCCCTTCATTTTTCAATCCCTATCTCCCTCTTTGCTGCAAATAGCTCATGTACTATTTATGCAAATCTTGCCAATCAAGAAAAGCTTTGATGACGAAAAAATGGTGGAGAAGCATCCAAAGATTGGTAAAGTTGCACCTACAGCTCACGCCTCCCCAATCATCAGCCAAGTTTTTTTACATATAATGATTGATGTATTGTTTTATCAAGGTAATAATTTGTATTTATTAATGATTATTTTCCCTCCAAAACTACCTTATATCATCACCTTTCATTTATTTATGTTTATATTAGATGACAGTGAAAGCAGTAAAGGAGTTGTAGCTCATAGCAGGCAGTATTGTTTCTTTTTTTCTTATCAAATTAATAAATAAATAAAATAAAGGAAAAATAAATGGTGGATGATGTATTTGTTCAATTCAGTGCAAACCATGCTCCAGCTGTTTCTTAAGCAACAATACTACATGGATTTCCTACTAATATAGTTATAGCAAGTAACGCACCAAAATGTAAAGTTGAGAACGCGAAGCGATATGGTGGGAAAGTTATTTGGTTTGAACTAACCCTTGAGTCTGGAGAAAAAAGTTGGGAACGTGAAGTGATATGATGGACAAGTTATTTGGTATGAATCAACCCTTGAATCCAGAGAGAAAACCACAAGCAAAGCACAAAAGGAAACAAGTGTTGAAATCATTCATCCATTCAATGACAAACATATAATAAGGTATGTGGATGTAGTATATGAGTAATATCATTAGCTTTACTAAGATTTAACTGACCATAAACAAGGCGGTATGTGTTACAGACTTTATGTAGGGTTCTTATATAGATGTGATTTACTTGATTTACTCGATTTACTTGATTTGGTATGAAAGATAATTATACAAATATAAATATAGTGTAAACAGTTATTAAGTATACAACTTTTGAATTGCTATGTCTTTTAAGATGTAAATATTTCTAGCTTAATTTTTTTTAGATAGGTAATTTTCTACCATTTATTTTTCCCCATTACCCAATATGCACCCACAATCACATATTCCCTCTAAATGACAGTATTTTTTCACCCCTGTCCTGTTTTGTACTTAACGGTATTGATTTTCTCGATATATAAATTAGTTGATTATGTTGCTATATTAAGCAATAAAATTGTAGAATTAAATATAAAGCAAGGTTTCATCCTTTCATTATTTTATGTTACCACACTGTATTTTAAAGTGAAGTGTGCAAACTCCCATTAGCCATAATATCATACCGATATCTTTGTAGATTAAGATGAAACATTGGTCAATCCTCTAGTATGCGAGACACTTGGTCCATGATTTAGTCCTCAGATATCAGATTTTAAAAAATAAAAAAAGTTAGCATGTTGTATACCTCAAGAAGTTTTAACAATTTAATTATTCTTATCAGTGCGTTTTTTTTTTCAATTTCAACTGATGTAGTTTGTATTATTTAAAGCATAGGTATATTTTTATGACTTAAAGAGTAAAAAACCACATAGGTTTCATATAAGGTTGACTTCTACTTTTTTCTAATTAGGCAGTAGAGATGAATTTTTTAAGGGAGGGGTGAAGCTGTGATGCATATTCTTTAGTAATGAAAATGAATCTTCATTCCAACTTAATTATGGGAAAACTGCACTTGAAAAATTCAATATTTAATAATGAAAACGGAAGAAAAAAAATTGACAATTTGATGGTCCAAAATTTCACAGATAAAATGGTGCCAATTTGTCTCATTTTTGGAATAACATAAAATAGGGAACATGAATTTATTAAAGAAATGAAAAGTCACACTATCATTCTTTTAGATGTTGCATACAAAAATGTATAAATGTACCATATAATGATGATATCACAGCCGTTTAGTTTGTTTCATGGTGTATTTTCTAGGTTCTAAACTATAATTTAGTTTCCTATGCTTTAAAGTAAAGGTTAGACCCCAAACTTGAAATATTTTCAATTCATAGATGATGCACAAAAAGTATATTTAGGATTAAGTATATATTTTTATTGTGCTATATATTGATGCATATAAGAATTGAAACCAACGAGTCTTGATTTTAACCAATTTTTTTAGATGGTATTTTTAAATGGCCCAGATTTCTTTTTGATACAAAAGACCGAAATTTTGATATGTTAATATTACTTTGCATATGTTGTAGTGCAATAACGAGAACAATATTTATATTTCTATCTGATTTTTGTAATTGTTTTAACGCAACGATGAATTTAGAGCAACATATCAGTAGTTACAAACTATTTAGTATGTGATTTGCATGCTAATCATTAAACAAAATTATCAGTAGATTTTGATACCGCTAGATTCAATGCTCCAACTAATGCTGAAACAAAAATAATGAAAGATTGAAAATCTACTAAGTCGCCCATTCTGATATAATTTGCAGCCGCTTATGTCCGATCATCGGTAGAATTTATCTAGGGCCTCTGATTCTATGAGTTGCTCATCTTGCAAAGAGCTACAATTCAAGATTTATGATTTAGTGTTGATTGATGATGGCAAAGAGGTTTCCTACTGGAGAAAAAAAAACAGAGCATAGTGCATTACAGTGTGTGCCAAAGAGTTGTTTATAGCGTGGGTAACATTCATAGCCACTGAAGATACAAGGCAATGTGCTATACGCAAAACTATATGCAACGTGTTGCCTGGAAATACAAGGGACATGGTTTTATTCGAAATTTACTTACTCACTCCTATCTCTGTGGCTTCTAATCGTAAGGAAATGATGAATTATATTTTTGTGCGTGATATGGCTTTATTTGAAAAAAAAAGACATTGTACAGAATTATCATTCACAAGGTACTTTAAATAGTAGCAGTGATAGCACAACTAAATGCAAATATTCTAATGCAAAATGATTTATGTATTTTATAACAATTTTTTGTTTGGAAATTTATATTCACTTCAACATAAACAAAATGATTTACCCAAACAACATTTTCTTTCGAACTGTGATGTTTATATAATCCATTAGTCTAGAGAAATCTACCTGATATGCATAACTTACGTAACTCTCCTAATATTATTTGTTACCCTTTACTGGTTTCAACTAAAACTCAACAACCACACTATTCTCCATTGTAGTTACGCATTTATGTCTCAATCGTACTTCATTTTTTTAAACCTAACACCGTATAATGTAAACATTCTTAATTCCGTCACAGCTTCGTCTATTAAGATGTCGGTTTCCAGCCTAGAAGCGAAGGAGAGAAAATGATTTCTCCAATATAAGCCGGTATTCTTACAGAATTGGATAATAATTTTTTTCTAGCCTTCATGTTATGTTTTCACATATATAAATGCATACAATTATATACTTATATTGCAATATCCTTAAATCTTACAAACACAAACCGCCGCAACAGTTGTCGAATTTGAAGTTCATTTCCACCTTTGGTCAAATTCATCTACGCGCACGTCCATCAAACGTGTATGCATAATTTGAATATATTTACTTTGAATATATTTGAATTTTATTTATATATGCGAAATACTTTGAATTTTTTTAATTTTGTTCATTTATGTTTTCGAGATGCAATGGGAGTGAAAAAGGAAGGGAAATAAAAGATGTATGAATTGGTGTTGATGTTGATTAAAATTTATATTCCAGACCCCTTTTTTCTTTCTTTCCGTAATGTTCTGACTAACCACAGATCATGACTAGCGACAGATCATGACAAGCAACGTTGTAGTACTCGGTCGGGATGACCTCTTCCATATCTCGGTTTAGAAACTATTGGGATGATATATTTACTCAATTATATTTTTGACAAGAGACATCTCTTCAGTTGTAATTTAGTCATGTAGTTAACGAAAGGGCATTAAAATTTCAATTTATAAACACTTCTTTTTAAATTTATTAATAGTTACAAGTATGGAGTTTTGTGTATACGTTGCAAGCAACAAGAATACTTTCATGATGTATGAAATTATTACATGATGGAACTGAAGTGTGCACTGAGTTATTATACGGTTGAAGATTCTTAGATATTTATATTTAAACCCTTTTTCTAATAAACCATTTGGCATGTTAACACTTGCTTCCTACATACAAAATTATATATGAATTTTTCTCTTCGGATTAATGTCTTCTTTTGAGGATTTTATTTGTAGGAAGCAACAGTTGAAGGGTAGGGCCATGAAATATGAACGATGGTGGCACAAAGAAGAAAAAGAACTAAACACCATCGAAATGATAAATCTAATATTAAGGATAAGGAGCTTCTTTCACAAGGTAATTATATATATATATATCCACTTTGATATAAAAAGGTTATAAATAGTCTCCATTATATGCAAATAGCATAATCAATGTTGATTATGCCATTAGGTGAAAGCTCTGAAATTCAAAGCGTTGATCATAGCAGGGACAATATAAAACCTAATAAGGTAGAAAAAGAAATATTATCACCTTCACATGATTATCATTTATATAAATGTTTAACCACACAATGAATGTATTTACACTGAGAATCAATATAATATCAAAATACATAGAGAAAGCATAGATAAATTAACTTGACATAAGCTCATGAATAAAACAGTTGACAAAACAATAGGTTTAAACTAAAATTGGTACATAAAACGTTATTGTTTATTATAAGCTAGATTTGACTATTCGTGTATGTTGAACCAATTCATGAGGCAATTCAAGTGCATTGGCAATATCTGAATGTGTCGATATGGTAAACAATCATTTCGCTGATTTTATTGTCATCTTTTTAAATAGCTATGCTATAAAATATGGCTCGACAATTAAATGCAGGTCCACCTGGACGGGTGTATGTACTCGCATATACACACACACACACATACATATATATACACACACACACATTGTTGTCAAAAATCCTAAAATCTTGCGATTTGAATCCTAATCCAACTTGAATCTCCCCTTTTACGATTCGATTTTTACATTACAATTCAAATTTAGTTACAAAAAAACACATTCAACTCAAACTACCATATGTAATATACTTATTTAGATTCATAATCACTTAATAATGCTTTTAAAACAAAATAAAAACGAAACTGATGGGGAAAAAATTGAGTTTTAAATTTAATTGTAGAAATTCAAACATCTAAATCAAATTCAAAGTGCATATGAAACCCATAAGTAATGATATTCAGAAACTATGACTTACGATTTAAAATCCATTTATTTTTGAAATATAAACTTTATGATTTACAATTTAGACCCTATTTCGAAAACCTTGCATACATATATGTGTGTGTGTGTAGGGGGGCAGCCTGGATTCACATATTCAATCACAACAGATATATGACATATTTCAGTGTTCACGTACATACACTCCCATACATGCAAATCAGATAGAATAAAATAAAATAAAATAACATACATAAACACATTCTGATTGCAATGTAGGTATACCTGTTTTGAACTTGTTTCTCTGTTTAGTTTCCCACATCAATTCACGTTCCTATGGCCTCATAAATATCAATATCGAGACAGCAAATACGGAACCGTGTTCAACTCGATTGTTGATGGCTTAACACAAATTTTGCAATCTCAATTATTGATATTAATAGGACAAGTGCCTAAAACAAATTTTCTTTTTCCCTTTGGGTTCTCCTGAGCCTACAGAGAAATTTTGTAAGAAATGTATCAGTTAAGTGACATTCTTTTATACTACACAATTTCAGTATTGTGTATACTCTTATACATGCAAATCAGATGGAAGAAAACAAATTAAATTAAGATACATAAACATTTTGATATACTTGCATAATATCACATATTGCAAAATTCATAAACCCCTAAGTCATAAGCTGCACAAATTTGTATACTACGTAACTCACATATATAATTCATACATTGCAAGGTTCCTATATGTATACATATATACATACATACATACATACATACATATATATATATATATATATGTATGTATGTATATCAATGTAATATGTTTGCTGCAACTCAATCAAGCAATTTAAATGAACATGTTAACATTTAAAATCAATGTCCATAATAAATTCCAATCAGTATAGACTATAGTTCAGGCAATTAACATATATGTACAAAACAGGTTCAAAACCCTTTCGATTCAGATGCAAACACTAGAAATCAACAATGTTTGGTGATTTTTTCTGGTATACTGTCAAAACCTAGAGTTCAAAACCCATTCAATTCAGAAGTTATTTAATCTGGTATACTGTCAAAACCCAAAGCTCAAAAGTAACTTAAAAACCCAGATATAAAGCCCACTTACAAGCATCGTTTGCAAAAATCATCTGTTTTGGTTTATGGTTGCAGAAATCAACACTTAGCGTATTTTAACTGTTCAAAATCCTAAACGATAGGATCCAAACAGAATTAGACAAATCAAGTTTGGTTTTATACCTTTCTAGCTTTACCGATTTCACGATCTCGAATATGATTAGGAGTTGAATCAAATCGCTTTGTAGCGTCGCTGAGATGAACCGCCTTTACTGGTATCCATACCAACATTGAACGAGATAGTATGTACAAAATTGAATTAAAATGAGAAATAATAAGCGGTAGATAATTGAAAGGTGTAAAAAGCTAGGGTTTTTTCCAAAAAAAGGAAGAAAAGTGAATGAGGGATAAAAGATGTTAAGTTTGAAGGAATGGGAAAAGAGAATACGTCGGTTACGTTTTCCTTGGATATGCGGACTTGCGTTTACAAAGAGGCGGCTGGGAATGTGATTTTTTTTTTTCATGCTTACATTGGTCTTAAAAACACTTTTGCTTGCATTTGATAATAAACGCCACTGTTTTTTGCAATAAAAAATCATTTTTCTTGTAGTGATAGAACTATAGCTTATGGTAACCCAATCATCAAAGTTAAATCTCCTTCAACTTCTATCTTATTGGAAAATTTTGCATTCCGTAAAGGTCACTCACAAAGGGAATGCCTTAACTTTGATGGAGTGTTTTAGTAGACAGAACAGAAATTTACAAGACAGATAAAACAGTACTTGAAAAATTTATAACTTTATTACAACAGAAACCGAAATAAATTTGGTTACATCTTTTCAAACCACAATATCAGAATTCAAGTACAAAATATCGGTCTTGTACAAAAGCCTTCAGAATGCATAGTTTTTAAAGTCATAATCCCCAACATAAACTGCCATGGAAAGATAGAGCCTATCGGTCTTGTACAAAAGCCTTCAGAATGCATAGTTTTTAAAGTCATAATCCCCAACATAAACTGCCATGGAAAGACAGAGCCAAGGCCAAGCGATACTTCAAGCAGAGAAAATCCGAATCAAGCTCCTACATTTCCACCCTAAATACTTGGGTTCGGGGGGGGGGGGGGGGGGAGGGGGACGAAAGAAAAGGGACGAAAACAAGCATGGTCAGATATAAAGTCTGGCTAGTCCAGTGACTTTCAGCATACGAACAGATAATAATATCATGACATGAAAATAAAGCGGGATAAGAGACAACAGCAACAGGAGTAACTGGTATACTTAAGCTAAACAGAAGAAACAGAATGATGTAGCCCAAGTTATGCTTCTTACTTATATCTTACTTCTCTGCACTAATACTAGTATAACAGGATTAGGTGTTACCCTAATGTCTAAACTAAAACAGAAACGGAACAGAATAATCTATATAGAAACAGAATGCCCGTATTGGGCCTTTACCACACCAACAGACAGAAGGTACATAAATAGAATCAGAGACGGAAACAGAATAATCCCTACAGAAACAGAATGTTAGAATTAGGTGTACACTAGTAAATGGGCCTTTACCACCCCAATAGATGGTACCACGCAGAAACAGACAGGTGTTACCACCCAACAGAAACAGACGGTACCCCAACGGAAACAGACAGAACTAAGTGTACCCTAAATCTATCCCAAGCGATCGGCTCCCTAATACATAAATACCTTGTGCCAGCCCCATAGATGGGTGTATCACTCCCTAAAGTGGCAATCTTTGAATGACATAGACCTATTTACAGATGTCACGGCGTCTTACATCCTCAGAGGCAGACCGGGATCCATGCACGCACATGACCCGGTTGGAACGCACCATCAACACCCCTCGCCATTATCAGAATGGACCGCTTATAATTAGTTCAGTAAGCGTGCCCGGACCCTACCTACTGTTGGGTCATAGTTTTGATACCAGAAAGGGTTACTGACTAATATGGGTCCCAAACAATAGATGACACAAGTATTTTCCCTCCTAACCTTGTGTCCCCAGACTAATGGATTTCAGATTAACTTGTTTACAAATTTTCAGACCTACAGAGTTCAGATCAACTAGTTCACAGATACGAAAATCAAGTCAACAGGTTTTCAGACTAACGGATCAGATGTATAGTTTTAACAGACTTACAGATTGTCTTACTTTGTATTGGGCCTACAGATTCACGAAACAGGTTTATTAATTCATCAGTCCAGTTGGTTTAGCCCTATCCACCCAACACGTTTTAGACATCATATTTATCTCAGATTTGCATTAATTAAATATTAATGCGCAGACCTCTCACATTAGGTCGGTAGCTTGTGGCCGCTGGATAAGCCGGGCGGTTTCGGGCAGACTTCTGCCACAAGCCAGACCTAACCTCGTGTCTGAGCATATTTTAGTTATGCTTACGACCTCTCACATTAGACTAGCAGTTTGCAGTTGCTGGTTAAGCCGGTTGGGTCCGGGCAGGCTTCTACCACAAACATGAGTCTAACCTCGTGTCTCAGCATTTTATTATAACTAGTTTATTCCATTACAAATTATACAACTATCAGACTAGTCATGTCAATTTAACAGATTTGACCTCTTTTCAAGTCGCAGCAGATTAATCAAATTAACATGTTTTACTCAATCTTAGATCGAACCTATGGATTTTCATACACAAATTACAATCATTTGGCTTTTCAACAGATTTAACAGATTTAGCAGCTCATGCGGTTCAACAGATTTAACAGATTAGGCAACTCAACAGATTTAGCAGATTAGGGATAATTAGCAGATTAGGCGATTCAACATATTTAACAGCTTAGGCAATTCAATAGATTAAACAGGTAACAGATTTAGCAGATTAGGCAAATTTAACATATTAAGCAGTTAACAGTTTTAGCCGATTTAAACATTCCTTAAAGTCCTATTCATATATCTTGCCTAATTCATAAAGTGTAACGACCCAGAAAATCTGAACCAATTTAAAATTTTTAAATTGGCTAAAATAATGGATTTTAAATATTTAAAATAAATATTTTAAATAATGGCGATGAAAACTGAGTTTGAATCGACATTTGAAAACGAATATAATTAATTATAATTATATATAGAATTGAAAATGGCGCGGTAGTTCGATAATTCGATTTCAAACTTCAATTGAAAATACCGGGTGCAAAACAATCCGGATTTTAGTGAAACCAAAAATATTTAAATCTGTAAGTGAATATCTTTCTAACGAATCCGACAAATTGAAATTTGATAGCGGGAATCAAAAGATATGTCCAGTTGAAAATTCTGAATAGTCGCGATGGAATTCAGGCCCTTAAAAATGGACATTTTGCAAACGACCTCGGATTTGGATGAAACCACTTTTGTTAGATCCGCAGTGTTAAGTTATTGTTAGATTCCAAATTTCATAATTTTTCGAATCAATATGTGAGCGTGGCAAGGGAAAACGCGTTTGACCGATTTCAGTTGATTTTAATCGACTGGAAATTGGCCATTTTTCAAACGGTCTCAGAATTCGACGAAACTAGTTTTGTTAGGACCGTATCGTCAATACGAAGCTAGAAAATATTTTTCTGGAATTTTTCTAGTTAGTATGTGACCCCGGTAATTTGAAATGTGCGTTTAAAATTCAATATAGTGATTTAAATGAAAATTCAAAAGGAAACTGATTGTAACGATCAAATCAGCTTACGATACATATCCCATTGTGTTCGGAATGGGGGTGAAACGCTATGGACGACAGGCGGTGGGCCTCGTTTCGAGGTCATATGTAAAAGTCAACTTTTTGCTAAATTTAATAATTAAATAATAAATAAATAAAAAATCTATTTTTCCCTCCTTTATCTCCTTTCTGCCCCCCCCCCCCCCCCCCCCCCGATTCAGTTAAACCGAAATAAAAAAAAAAAAGAGAAAAAAACCTAGGTCTAGATCGCGTCGCCGACCAGGAAACCCCGAGCGCCGCCGCTTGCCCGCCTTTCCCCTCCTCCACTTCGCCAGACCCCCATCTCCCTCCTCCTCCTTCAATCCGACAGCCCCCCCCCCCACCCCCCGAAGTCAACGCCTTCTCCGTTCGAGGCTCGAAGTTGCCACCACCGTTCGAAACCCCGAGTGCCGCCGCCTTGCCGCCGACGAACTGCAGAAACCCCCACTGTAAGTATTTCTTCTTATTTTTATTATTTTATTTTTATTTTATAAAAACAGAATTTAAAACTGAATTTTTATAAAGTATTAAAACTGAAATTTTTAAAAAGTATAAAACTGAATTTTTAAAAAGTATAAAACTGAAATTTTTAAAAAGTATAAAACTGAATTTTTAAAAAGTATAAAACTGAATTTTTAAAAAGTATAAAACTGAATTTTTATAAAGTATTAAAACTGAAATTTTTAAAAAAATAAAAACTGATTTTGTTTTAAAAGTAAAAACTGATTTGTTTTAAAAATAAAAACTGATTTTGTTTTAAAAGTAAAAACTGATTTTGTTTTAAAAATAAAAACTGATTTTGTTTTAAAAATAAAAACTGATTTTGTTTAAAAGTAAAAAAAAAACTGATTTTGTTTAAAAGTAAAAACTTTAAATAGGAAAAAGGTTTAATCTTTAAAGAGAAAAAGGATTTGAACTTTAAGAAGTAAAAATCAGATTTTTAGATATTGAAAGTCGAAGTAAAAATCAGATTTTTAGATATTGAAAGTCGAAGTAAAAATTATATTTTTATATATTGAATAGCGGGGTAAAAATTCGATTTTTATATATTGATTAGCATCGTAAAAATTCGATTTTTACATATGTAGAGAATACGGGTGAAAGCGACAAAAAGGCGAAGATTTCTCTAAAGGAAGAGTCGTGGAATTGGATAGCTACTAGTGAGATTTCTGATTTAAAAATATTATATATGTGTGAAATGAAAGTGAATAGCTATATATAAATATCTATATATATATACGCCCCTCGTCCACAAACCATGGACGATATTTATTGGTTGAAATTGTTGTGAAAATTGATTGATAGTGAATGGTTGTTTGGGATTGTTTGTGATTGATATTGGTTGATTGTGGTTGAAAAATACCCGTTTGTGATGGGAAAATATTTGGTTGAAACCACATAGGATTAGTTTGTGGAAATGAAATAAATATATACATGCCGCCTGCGTGCGAACTAGATGCATGAACCCCATTGTCAAAAACCGCGAGGTTTTAAGGTAGAGCGAGGAGCCGTACTAGGGACGGTCCCGGTTTAACTACCCTGCCGTTATGCTGCCGAAATTTTGAATAATATTCGTGTGTTTGAATTATTTTCATATGCTTAAACTATATTTATTCATTGCATAGAAAACATTCATGTGTTGAATTGATATTCATTCGTTGATTAGAAATTCATGTGTTGAATGGTATTCATATTTTGAAATAAATTGTTCGATAATAAAAATCACATTTTTATCTATATATAGAAACTATAGAAAACATTCATGTGTTGAATTGATATTCATTCGTTGATTAGAAATTCATGTGTTGAATGGTATTCATATTTTGAAATAAATTGTTCGATAATAAAAATCACATTTTTATCTATATATAGAAACTATAGAAAACATTCATGTGTTGAATTGATATTCATTCGTTGATTAGAAATTCATGTGTTGAATGGTATTCATATTTTGAAATAAATTGTTTGATAATAAAAATCACCTTTTATCGACTATATGAACTATATAGAAAAATAGTGTTTTGAAATGAATTGTTTTACAATAAAAATCACATTTTTATTGTATGCATAAATCGTTGAAATGTGAAGTGTTAAAAATAGCCACTTGTTCAAAATAAACATATATGAGTTGAAATATTCATTAATTAGCTAATGAAATGATTTGCACCTATTTATGTAACATTAGAATGAATGGAGTTTTTAAACCAAATAGAAATCAAATATGAAGTCGAATAGAAATTGATAAATGATAAGAACTGTATATATATGTACATGCAATATTCATTGAACAGGTTATAGCAAAGGGGCTAGAGAAGAGGAATAAAATTTTGTGCCCGACAAATAGGTACACATTTACTGATTTGTTTGGGTGATGATTTTGAGCATGTTGGCTAGCCGCTTGGCTTTTTCTTTTTCTTTTTGAGATTAGAAGGACCGGGAACGCTATTTGCGATTTCCCGATGCTCCCGGTGCAGGGGAGGTTATGGCGAAATTTTTCCAAAATTTAAGGCGTTAGAAAAATATTTGAAGTGAAAACGATATGGAAATCATTGAATGAACTATATTTTTATAAATATATAAATATAAATAAAATTAAAACGAAACGAAGCCGTGCAGTTCGTATTTCGAAACCGTGATTTCAAACGACTAGTGCGGGAAATCCGACCATTGGATTTTCCCGAAACCTCAACCGTCGGGTTCGCCTTGGAATAATCTTTCCAACGGCACCAACCTTGTAAAAATCCAACGGTTGGATTGTCTGGGATGTTTAATTCAATTCTGAAGAAAAACAGCGCCAGAAGCGATTATATTTATTTATATATATAAATATAATTATATTTAATCGAATAACGACGCTGCAGTTCGTATTTTGAAATCGAAACTTCAAACGATTGTACCGGGAGATCCGACCGTCGGATTTTCCCGAAACTGGAACCGTTGGATTCGTTTTGAAAAGACCTTTCTAATGATGTAAATTTGGTGAAGATCCAACGGTTAGATTTTCAGATATGTGTAAATCAAATCTGAAGAAAAACAGCGCCACGGCCGCGTTATGGCCCGAAGCGTCGTTTTGAATAAATTGGCTATTTTAAAATAAATAAAAATAGCGATAAATAGTTATAAAATACCATAAACGATATGGAATGGAAATAAACTGAATTTGCTTGATTTGTGTGGCTTTTGATGGTTGAATGTGTTTGGTGTGAAAATTACATGAAAGAACACAATTGGTGTTGTCGAATAATTTAACCATTGAAATAAATCGATTTGAAATTCTAAATATACGTGAATTATTTGGAAAGGCCGAGTTAATTCTCATTTCGAATAATCGACCGACGATTGAAATTCGAAGATGAAGACGATGGTCGAAGACCGGAGATCTTCACCTCGTTTGGATGGTAACCGAGGTCCTGATTGGGAGGCATCCCGAAATATGGATAATGAGTGGTGATCGTCCAGACGTACGTGGTGATCGAAGGGTTTGCGAGGTATTTAGTGCCTCCGGTTTCGTTCAGACCCAGAACGGACTTGTAAATGGACTGTGTGTCTGACATTGTAGTTTATTCTGTGTTGATTGATTTCTGTTAAATATACATCTGTTTGGCGGCGGAGAATTTATTCTTTTGCTTAACGCCCTTCTCTGAGACGTACGAGCTCAGAGGTTGTATATCGATGGACATCAATCGCATGGCGTGAATTGCCTGTGTGGCATGCTAAGATGCAGTGATCAGGGCTTCTGTTGAAAAGCAAAGTCTTGTGGTGATGATCAAAGCCCCGCCTGTGTGGCATAGCTTTGTGTATAACGTGAATTCGCGAGCCTCACACCCCGGTATGAACCTAAAACGGGAGGAAGGACCTCAGGGAGGACATGCGTTTCTTTCTAGCTAGGGTGGTGTCAGTGACCTACCAGCCCTGACATTTATATACTTTTCACCTATGTGGTTGTTGCTGTTGCGAGGCGCCTCGGTTTGATTGGACGATCCGGGTCCGATGGAGTCATTCGTTGGCTCGTTTACGCCCCAAAGGGCGGGGAAACGTATTGTTCAGGCATTTTAATCCACATCGGTGGACCGGCCCTGACGATCCAAGGGCCCACCTGAGTCTGGGTCCTGAGGCTCGGGCTAGACAGTCTCGAATTCGGTAAGGACTATCTTTTGCCTTGGTTCGTGACGGAAATCCAATTTCCAAGTACGGCATCGTGCGATTTCGATTGTATATATATATATATATTTGGCGACATAGTGGCATGGGACGCTCATGTCGTCTATGATTGATAGTTATGATTTGAAATTGTTTTCAAAACATATAAACACTAGCAATAATATCAATTGCCTTTGTTTTATTCGTATCAATCATATTTTGGCCATTATAAGGTAAAACTCTATCCTCCGGTTTGCGTTGCATTGTGTGATGGGAACTGAGTCTTATAATAGCTTCATTTTTATAAAAAGCATAGCGATGTTTAAAAGAAAGATTTGTTTTAAAGCACGGGCAATCCAATGGAGTAAACCCGTTCCACGAAAGTGGCGTGGTCCTGTGATTAGCCAATTATATATGGGTTGAGTGGATTTCTCATACCAGTCCCATGACTGACTCGTAGTTTGTTTCACTCTCAAACTCGGGTGCCCCTTTTTCTACACGGGCAGCCTTGTATTCAGGTTTAGCTGGTTCTTTTCTGGATAGCTGGAGCTGAAGATGGATTCTATCATTTATTTCTTTTTATGTTGTTCAGCTCCTATTGTACATATTTTGTTTATTTCCGCTGTAGACATTTATGTATAGCTGAACTGTATTTGTACTAAGTAAGATCCTGTATACTGTGTAACTCTGATGATACTTTTATCCAGTATCTTTTATTGTTCATTATCTGGTGTATTTATTTAATTCTGTTCTGCTATTATATGTTTCTGTGTTATATTCCAAAGATAGCCCTGTTTCCGTCTGAACGGGAATTCGGGTCGTCTCAACGTGGTATCAGAGCTTTGGTTAAGCTTAGTTCTGGAATATAACATTTGAACGAACTCGTCAGAAATAGAACCAGTAGTGTTCTAGGACGGGTAACTCCATACAGATAGGATCAGTAATATCCTAGTATGAGTAAAGCAGAATGAAATTACACCTTGATAGACACATTTACATTTGAAGTATGTGTTTCTATATTTTAAAATACCATTTCTGTGACCTGCCACTTGATCTGCCATTTGCAGAAGTACTAGAAAAATGAGTGTCAGAAGCAGAAGGAATGCAGAACCGGATATTGAGGCCCTATTAATCAAATATCGAAATATGGGTGGAATACCGTTCTCTGGTGAAGAATCTATTATGAAGACACAAGCTTGGATTCGTTCGGCTGAGAAAATCTTCGAAGCATTAAAGCTGAGGGATGACCAGAAAAGATTACTGGCCTCCTGGGCACTCAAAGATGAAGCTTTGTTCTGGTGGGATTCAGTTGTTAAGGATAATCCAGAAGGTGATATCACCTGGGATAGATTCAAAGTGATTTTCTTGGAAAGATTTACTCCTCCCGAAGCGACCGAACGACTATGTGAGGAATTTTCTTATCTGATACAAGGAGATATGACCATTCCCGAATATCATAAGAAATTCAACGAACTTGCTCACTTTGCTCCTCATCTAATTCAAAATCCGAAGAGGAAAAATATGAGGTTTATTCACGGGCTTCAAAGGAAATACCAGAATAAAGTATTGGGGCATGTGAAGCTTCCTTTTTCAGAAATGATTTATATGGCTTATCAGTACGAAGATCTAGATAAGAAAGGTATGCTACAGTATGAAGAGGAAGCCAGCTCTAGTAATAAAATTGAGTCTGAAACTGATCTTCCTGAGGCCAGTACAATGTCTGAAGTCGGTAAGGAGCCTGAAGTAAATCGAAAAAGGGCTAGATCTGAAAAAGAACCTGCCATGACTGCCATATGCAAGAACTGCAATCAGAAGGGGCATTTGTCCAGAAAATGTAAATCGGTAAACAAACGAGGGAAGAGTGGATTTGGACCTAGAAAGAAGGTTCTTGAAGGCCGAGGATGCCATAAGTGTCATCAGACTGGGCATATTGCGAAAAACTGCCCGCTATCTCAGAAATCTGAAGCAGTACAAGTGAATGAAATGGCAGAAGTACCTGCATCTTCGTCTGCTCAGGAACGGCCCGATGTTTTAGAAGGCACGCTTACTGTCAAAAACATTCCAGTCAAAGTACTGTTTGACACAGGCGCGTCGCGAAGCTTCATTGCAAAAGATGCAGCTAAGAAACTAGATTTGAATTTGAAAAAGCTCAAAGAACCAATGACTGTCCAGAATCCGGTTGGGGGTTCAGTTGATCTCAGTTGGGTTTGTGGAGTGCCGGTTTCCTTTTCTCGTTATCGGTTTCCTACCATCGCAGCCGTCATGAATTTTAAAGAGTTTGATCTTATCTTGGGGTTAGACTGGTTGACCAAATATGAAGCTGAAGTTAAATGCGCCGACAGAGTCGTAAAGGCAAAGATTAAATCAGGTGATTATATAACCATACCATGTGAAGGCCCAACTTCTAATAGAAAAGACTTCTGGGCAGCTCTCGATGTTTCTCCAGCTCAAATAGAAAATATCCCTGAGGTCACAGATAATATTCCTGACCTCATTAAAGACATCCCTGTCGTCAAGAACTATGCGGATGTGTTCGAAGAAGTTGTTCGCTTACCTCCGCAAAGAGAAATAGATTTCAAAATTGCTTTAATTCCGAATGCAAGGCCGGTAGTTCACGCTATTCGAAGAATGTCCTTGAAAGAGAATGAGGAATTAGACAATCAAACACGACAGCTAGTATGGAAAGGTCTGATCAGGCCTAGTTTCTCTGATTGGGGTGCAGCAGTGGTGTTTGTCCCAAAATCTGACGGTACTCTACGGCTATGTGTAGATTATCGTGATTTAAACAAGCAGACCATAAAGAACAAATACCCATTGCCGCGAATAGATGATTTGTTGGATCGATTAAATGGAGCACAAGTATTTTCACGAATGGACCTAGCTACAGGATTCCATCAACTTCGAATTGCCGAAGAGTGTGTTCCAATGACAGCGTTCAGAGGTCCCGACCTATTCTACGAGTGGTTAGTAATGCCATTCGGCTGATGTAACGCTCCAGCTTACTTCGTCGATCTGATGAATAGAGTATTCAGAGGAGTATTGAATAAATTTGTTTTGGTTTTTATTGATGATATTCTAATCTTCTCTAAATCAAAGGCCGAACATGAAAAGCATCTGGAACAAGTGTTAGAAATTCTCAGACGGAATGTATTAAAAGCCAAGTTTTCCAAATGTATATTCTGGCAAGATGAAGTGAAATTTCTGGGCCATGTTGTATCGAAAGAAGGAATTGCTGTGGATCCAAGTAAAATCACGGCTATTCAAAATTGGAAACAGCCCAGTACTCCCACTGAAGTCCGCAGTTTTCTCGGATTGGCTAGCTATTACCGAAAGTTCGTTAAAAACTTTTCGAAGATATCTGGTCATTTAACAAAGCTTACAAAGAAGCATTCTAAGTTCAAATGGACTCAAGAGAGTGAGGAAGCTTTCGAAGAGCTAAAGTTGAGATTAACAACTGCTCCAGTGCTAACCATCATCGATGGCAACCAAGATTTGAAAGTCTGGACTGATGCTTCTAGAGAAGGCCTTGGCGCCGTGTTAATGCAAAGAGGTCAAGTAATTGCTTATGCTAGCCGTCAACTGAAGCCACACGAGAAAAACTATGTAACTCATGATCTTGAGTTATTGGCTATCATATTCTCTTTGAAAATCTGGAGACACTATCTTCTGGGCGAGAGATTTGAACTGTTTACAGATCACCAGTCGTTAAAGTATCTGTTCACTCAGAAGGACTTGAATTTGAGGCAGCAACGTTGGCTGGAGTTTCTTGCAGCATATGACTTTGAAATTATATATACTCCAGGGAAAGCCAATGTCGTGGCTGATGCGTTAAGCCGAAAGAATGAAATGATCGCCAGTTTCATCATTGCGACTTCGTTGATTGATAAGATATCGGCTCTCCAAGAAGACGACCAATTTATCAAAGGAATAAGTCAGCGAATTCGTGAGGGCAATACTTCAGATTTCCAGCTAGACAGCGAAGGGATTCTGAGGTTAGAAGGGCGAATTTGCGTTCCAGATATTCCTGGACTCAGAAGAGAGGTGCTTGATGAATGCCACAAATCTAAGCTCGGTATCCACCCGGGTGTGAATAAAATGTATAACGATATCAAACGCACATTCTGGTGGAAGTCGTTAAAAAGAGACATCTCAATATATGTTAGTCGATGCCCTACTTGCCAGCTAGTTAAAAGCGACCAACAGAAATTGGCTGGATTATTACAACCACTGGAAGTTCCTGGTTGGAAGTGGGAGCATATTTCTATGGATTTCATTGATGGTTTGCCCAGAACCAGAAAAGGAAATGACAGTATTTGGGTGATCGTAGATCGTTTCACGAAGACCGCCCATTTTATACCTGTCAGATCAAATAGAACTGCTCAGAGTCTGGCGCGGATATACTTCAGGGAAATAGTTAGACTACATGGAGTGCCGCTCAGTATAGTAAGTGATAGAGATACAATATTCACTAGCAAATTCTGGGAAGCATTTCAAGTCGAGCTAGGAACGAAGTTGAACTTGAGCACCGCTTATCATCCTCAGACAGATGGTCAGACTGAGAGGGTGAATCGCATTTTAGAAGATCTATTGCGGGCTTGTGTTATAGATTTCGGTGGATCATGGGAAGACCATCTGCATTTGGCTGAGTTCTCTTATAACAACAGCTACCAGGCGAGTCTGACAATGTCGCCATTCGAAGCATTGTATGGTAGACCGTGCCGATCTCCTGCTTGTTGGGTCGAGCCTGGGAATAGACTTGTGTTGGGTCCCGATATGATTCGAGAAGCGGCCGACAAAGTCGATTTTATTAAGAAGCGATTACTCGCCGCTCAAAGCCGACAAAAGAGCTATGCCGATAGAAGAAGAAGAGATATATCCTTTGAAGTTGACGACTATGTATATTTGAAAGTATCGCCGATGAGAGGAGTTATCAGGTTCGGTAAAACTGGAAAGTTAGCGCCTAAATTTATTGGTCCGTTTCCTATTCTGGAACGGATTGGAACTCTCGCTTATAGGGTCAAACTGCCTGACTGGTTGCCTGGAGTTCATGATGTATTTCATATATCTCAACTTCGAAAGCACGTTCATGATCCAGACTTGATCATGGAAGAAGCAGCTCAGCAGGATATTGAAATTACTCCAGAATTAGCTGTGAGGCGAGAGCCGCTAAAGATTATCGGCAAAGAAACCAAAGAGCTGAGGAACAAGAAGGTTCACTTAGTCAAAGTGCAATGGAGTGGAGATCCGCGAGATTGTACTTGGGAAACTGAAGAGAGCATTCAGAAAGCTTATCCCAGATGCCGAGTAGATATCTCTGATTGACTCCGGTGCAAGGTATATTTACCATACTTTACCTCACCATTTAATTCTCTATTCTATTATAATTGTTTGAATGATTTTAGAAGAAAAATAGGAATTAATTTGTATGGCTTTGAAAGGTTAAAACAATTGAATTGGTTGTTGTGTTGTATGATTATGGATTTATCAAACCACTTTCGACTTTATTCCTTTTCGGGGACGAAAAGTTTTAAGTGGGGGAGATTGTAACGACCCAGAAAATCTGAACCAATTTAAAAAATTTAAATTGGCTAAAATAATGGATTTTAAATATTTAAAATAAATATTTTAAATAATGGCGATGAAAACTGAGTTTGAATCGACATTTGAAAACGAATATAATTAATTATAATTATATATAGAATAGAAAATGGCGCGGTAGTTCGATAATTCGATTTCAAACTTCAATTGAAAATACCGGGTGCAAAACAATCCGGATTTTAGTGAAACCAAAAATATTTAAATCTGTAAGTGAATATCTTTCTAACGAATCCGACAAATCGAAATTTGATAGCGGGAATCAAAAGATATGTCCAGTTGAAAATTCTGAATAGTCGCGATGGAATTCAGGCCCTTAAAAATGGACATTTTGCAAACGACCTCGGATTTGGATGAAACCACTTTTGTTAGATCCGCAGTGTTAAGTTATTGTTAGATTCCAAATTTCATAATTTTTCGAATCAATATGTGAGCGTGGCAAGGGAAAACGCGTTTGACCGATTTCAGTTGATTTTAATCGACTGGAAATTGGCCATTTTTCAAACGGTCTCAGAATTCGACGAAACTAGTTTTGTTAGGACCGTATCGTCAATACGAAGCTAAAAAATATTTTTCTGGAATTTTTCTAGTTAGTATGTGACCCCGGTAATTTGAAATGTGCGTTTAAAATTCAATATAGTGATTTAAATGAAAATTCAAAAGGACACTGATTGTAACGATCAAATCAGCTTACGATACATATCCCATTGTGTTCGGAATGGGGGTGAAACGCTATGGACGACAGGCGGTGGGCCTCGTTTCGAGGTCATATGTAAAAGTCAACTTTTTGCTAAATTTAATAATTAAATAAAAAAAATCTATTTTTCCCTCCTTTATCTCCTTTCTGCCCCCCCCCCCCCCCCGATTCAGTTAAACCGAAATAAAAAAAAAGAGAAAAAAACCTAGGTCTAGATCGCGTCGCCGACCAGGAAACCCCGAGCGCCGCCGCTTGCCCGCCTTTCCCCTCCTCCACTTCGCCAGACCCCCATCTCCCTCCTCCTCCTTCAATCCGACAGCCCCCCCGAAGTCAACGCCTTCTCCGTTCGAGGCTCGAAGTTGCCACCACCGTTCGAAACCCCGAGTGCCGCCGCCTTGCCGCCGACGAACTGCAGAAACCCCCCCCCCCCTGTAAGTATTTCTTCTTATTTTTATTATTTTATTTTTATTTTATAAAAACAGAATTTAAAACTGAATTTTTATAAAGTATTAAAACTGAAATTTTTAAAAAGTATAAAACTGAATTTTTAAAAAGTATAAAACTGAAATTTTTAAAAAGTATAAAACTGAATTTTTAAAAAGTATAAAACTGAATTTTTAAAAAGTATAAAACTGAATTTTTATAAAGTATTAAAACTGAAATTTTTAAAAAAATAAAAACTGATTTTGTTTTAAAAGTAAAAACTGATTTGTTTTAAAAATAAAAACTGATTTTGTTTTAAAAGTAAAAACTGATTTTGTTTTAAAAATAAAAACTGATTTTGTTTTAAAAATAAAAACTGATTTTGTTTAAAAGTAAAAAAAAACTGATTTTGTTTAAAAGTAAAAACTTTAAATAGGAAAAAGGTTTAATCTTTAAAGAGAAAAAGGATTTGAACTTTAAGAAGTAAAAATCAGATTTTTAGATATTGAAAGTCGAAGTAAAAATCAGATTTTTAGATATTGAAAGTCGAAGTAAAAATTATATTTTTATATATTGAATAGCGGGGTAAAAATTCGATTTTTATATATTGATTAGCATCGTAAAAATTCGATTTTTACATATGTAGAGAATACGGGTGAAAGCGACAAAAAGGCGAAGATTTCTCTAAAGGAAGAGTCGTCGAATTGGATAGCTACTGGTGAGATTTCTGATTTAAAAATATTATATATGTGTGAAATGAAAGTGAATAGCTATATATAAATATCTATATATATATATATATACGCCCCTCGTCCACAAACCATGGACGATATTTATTGGTTGAAATTGTTGTGAAAATTGATTGATAGTGAATGGTTGTTTGGGATTGTTTGTGATTGATATTGGTTGATTGTGGTTGAAAAATACCCGTTTGTGATGGGAAAATATTTGGTTGAAACCACATAGGATTAGTTTGTGGAAATGAAATAAATATATACATGCCGCCTGCGTGCGAACTAGATGCATGAACCCCATTGTCAAAAACCGCGAGGTTTTAAGGTAGAGCGAGGAGCCGTACTAGGGACGGTCCCGGTTTAACTACCCTGCCGTTATGCTGCCGAAATTTTGAATAATATTCGTGTGTTTGAATTATTTTCATATGCTTAAACTATATTTATTCATTGCATAGAAAACATTCATGTGTTGAATTGATATTCATTCGTTGATTAGAAATTCATGTGTTGAATGGTATTTATATTTTGAAATAAATTGTTCGATAATAAAAATCACATTTTTATCTATATATAGAAACTATAGAAAACATTCATGTGTTGAATTGATATTCATTCGTTGATTAGAAATTCATGTGTTGAATGGTATTCATATTTTGAAATAAATTGTTCGATAATAAAAATCACATTTTTATCTATATATAGAAACTATAGAAAACATTCATGTGTTGAATTGATATTCATTCGTTGATTAGAAATTCATGTGTTGAATGGTATTCATATTTTGAAATAAATTGTTTGATAATAAAAATCACCTTTTATCGACTATATGAACTATATAGAAAAATAGTGTTTTGAAATGAATTGTTTTACAATAAAAATCACATTTTTATTGTATGCATAAATCGTTGAAATGTGAAGTGTTAAAAATAGCCACTTGTTCAAAATAAACATATATGAGTTGAAATATTCATTAATTAGCTAATGAAATGATTTGCACCTATTTATGTAACATTAGAATGAATGGAGTTTTTAAACCAAATAGAAATCAAATATGAAGTCGAATAGAAATTGATAAATGATAAGAACTGTATATATATGTACATGCAATATTCATTGAACAGGTTATAGCAAAGGGGCTAGAGAAGAGGAATAAAATTTTGTGCCCGACAAATAGGTACACATTTACTGATTTGTTTGGGTGATGATTTTGAGCCTGTTGGCTAGCCGCTTGGCTTTTTCTTTTTCTTTTTGAGATTAGAAGGACCGGGAACGCTATTTGCGATTTCCCGATGCTCCCGGTGCAGGGGAGGTTATGGCGAAATTTTTCCAAAATTTAAGGCGTTAGAAAAATATTTGAAGTGAAAACGATATGGAAATCATTGAATGAACTATATTTTTATAAATATATAAATATAAATAAAATTAAAACGAAACGAAGCCGTGCAGTTCGTATTTCGAAACCGTGATTTCAAACGACTAGTGCGGGAAATCCGACCATTGGATTTTCCCGAAACCTCAACCGTCGGGTTCGCCTTGGAATAATCTTTCCAACGGCACCAACCTTGTAAAAATCCAACGGTTGGATTGTCTGGGATATTTAATTCAATTCTGAAGAAAAACAGCGCCAGAAGCGATTATATTTATTTATATATATAAATATAATTATATTTAATCGAATAACGACGCTGCAGTTCGTATTTTGAAATCGAAACTTCAAACGATTGTACCGGGAGATCCGACCGTCGGATTTTCCCGAAACTGGAACCGTTGGATTCGTTTTGAAAAGACCTTTCTAATGATGTAAATTTTGTTAAGATCCAACGGTTAGATTTTCAGATATGTGTAAATCAAATCTGAAGAAAAACAGCGCCACGGCCGCGTTATGGCCCGAAGCGTCGTTTTGAATAAATTGGCTATTTTAAAATAAATAAAAATAGCGATAAATAGTTATAAAATACCATAAACGATATGGAATGGAAATAAACCGAATTTGCTTGATTTGTGTGGCTTTTGATGGTTGAATGTGTTTGGTGTGAAAATTACATGAAAGAACACAATTGGTGTTGTCGAATAATTTAACCATTAAAATAAATCGATTTGAAATTCTAAATATACGTGAATTATTTGGAAAGGCCGAGTTAATTCTCATTTCGAATAATCGACCGACGATTGAAATTCGAAGATGAAGACGATGGTCGAAGACCGGAGATCTTCACCTCGTTTGGATGGTAACCGAGGTCCTGATTGGGAGGCATCCCGAAATATGGATAATGAGTGGTGATCGTCCAGACGTACGTGGTGATCGAAGGGTTTGCGAGGTATTTAGTGCCTCCGGTTTCGTTCAGACCCAGAACGGACTTGTAAATGGACTGTGTGTCTGACATTGGAGTTTATTCTGTGTTGATTGATTTCTGTTAAATATACATCTGTTTGGCGGCGGAGAATTTATTCTTTTGCTTAACGCCCTTCTCTGAGACGTACGAGCTCAGAGGTTGTATATCGATGGACATCAATCGCATGGCGTGAATTGCCTATGTGGCATGCTAAGATGCAGTGATCAGGGCTTCTGTTGAAAAGCAAAGTCTTGTGGTGATGATCAAAGCCCCGCCTGTGTGGCATAGCTTTGTGTATAACGTGAATTCGCGAGCCTCACACCCCGGTATGAACCTAAAACGGGAGGAAGGACCTCAGGGAGGACATGCGTTTCTTTCTAGCTAGGGTGGTGTCAGTGACCTACCAGCCCTGACATTTATATACTTTTCACCTATGTGGTTGTTGCTGTTGCGAGGCGCCTCGGTTTGATTGGACGATCCGGGTCCGATGGAGTCATTCGTTGGCTCGTTTACGCCCCAAAGGGCGGGGAAACGTATTGTTCAGGCATTTTAATCCACATCGGTGGACCGGCCCTGACGATCCAAGGGCCCACCTGAGTCTGGGTCCTGAGGCTCGGGCTAGACAGTCTCGAATTCGGTAAGGACTATCTTTTGCCTTGGTTCATGACGGAAATCCAATTTCCAAATACGGCATCGTGCGATTTCGATTGTATATATATATATATTTGGCGACATAGTGGCATGGGACGCTCATGTCGTCTATGATTGATTGTTATGATTTGAAATTGTTTTCAAAACATATAAACACTAGCAATAATATCAATTGCCTTTGTTTTATTCGTATCAATCATATTTTGACCATTATAAGGTAAAACTCTATCCTCCGGTTTGCGTTGCATTGTGTGATGGGAACTGAGTCTTATAATAGCTTCATTTTTATAAAAAGCATAGCGATGTTTAAAAGAAAGATTTGTTTTAAAGCACGGGCAATCCAATGGAGTAAACCCGTTCCACGAAAGTGGCGTGGTCCTGTGATTAGCCAATTATATATGGGTTGAGTGGATTTCTCATACCAGTCCCATGACTGACTCGTAGTTTGTTTCACTCTCAAACTCGGGTGCCCCTTTTTCTACACGGGCAGCCTTGTATTCAGGTTTAGCTGGTTCTTTTCTGGATAGCTGGAGCTGTAGATGGATTCTATCATTTATTTCTTTTTATGCTGTTCAGCTCCTATTGTACATATTTTGTTTATTTCCGCTGTAGACATTTATGTATAGCTGAACTGTATTTGTACTAAGTAAGATCCTGTATACTGTGTAACTCTGATGATACTTTTATCCAGTATCTTTTATTGTTCATTATCTGGTGTATTTATTTAATTCTGTTCTGCTATTATATGTTTCTGTGTTATATTCCAAAGATAGCCCTGTTTCCGTCTGAACGGGAATTCGGGTCGTCTCATAAAGTAAGCCTAAACTTATATGCCCAAATTATGGTCATAATCCACCATATAACATATGTCCCAAATTTTAGTTAAACTTGCATAGTTCAGAATATTCTCCAAAAACCCTAGTCATGATTCACATATAAATTATGCTAAATATGGCCATTGATTACAATGCGTGTCACATATCCAAAAATCCCCCCCCCCCCCACCACTTACTTAGGTGTATTCACACTTAGTAGTCAACGAATCTTAATACAGGTTTTTACACCTAAGTCATATGCAAATTAATCCTCCTACTTCCAAATGACAAACTATCAGATTTAATATGCCCAGATCCAGATCTTAAATTGTGAAATATGTTCTTTATGTTCTAAGTCACTATAATCCTCTTCTTTCAAGTCATAGATCATCTTATGCAATATGTCTCAAATTTATGTCCAGAATTACAACATGCGTTGTGTCCTCAAATTAGTTACAAATCGATTTTGCTCAAATATGCCTTATTCAATATTCTTCCCAAATTTAGCGTTTATGCGTTCATCTCTTAGGAGACTTGGCTCAGGCTCGTGGTAGCCTGGCTATCAAACAAAAAGAAATAAAGGAGGAAGAAATACAAAACAAACAGAATAATAAAACAGAGGAACAGATCTGATAAATAGAAAAAGGGCCTAGTCTCAGATTCATAATTATCATTATGTCAAGATCATGATTAAATTTCGTATCGGAAAATAACTGCACTTGCCTTGGTTGGATTATAGAAGAAGAGTTGCAGTACTTCTCTTTTAATCTTATTCAGATTTGGAAGAAGATGCACTAGTTCTAGTTTTGATCCCAGTAGAGTAGCGACGCCATTATTTTATTTATTTATTTATTTTATTTCAGAGGCAGCATAAGGAGAGAAGAATGGTGTAAAGAGAATGGGGCTAGGGGCTGTTTATATAGGATTAGGCGGGCGAATCTAGACTGAAAACGAGACCAGATACATCGGAATGAACCCAGACTCAAAACTGGGTTCTGGCACCAGGTCGACCCCCAGGTCGACCATAGGGTCGACCTGGTCCCTGGGTGGTCGACCATAGTGTCGACCCCCAGGTTTACCTAGTCCTGGGCGGGAAAATTCCCGCCCAGTTTGCGCTGGGGTTTGAATTCGAATTTCGAGCTGTTTTCGATTCTGAAATTTCCTGAAACTTCGGAGGGTCATATCTCCCTCATACGGACTCTGTTTCTCGAAATCTCGTACTCGTTTCCAAGCAGAATTTCGAGACGAATGCAATGGCGCAACCCATTTCCCTTGATTCTTCTTTTAAAATTTAATTCTGCCTTGATTTATGGTTTTAACATGTTATAAAAATACGGGTTGTTACATTCTCCACTCCTTAAAGGATTTCGTCCCCGAAATCTTCATGTTAAGAAGAATGAATCCTATCATCCAATCCACCATCTACTCAACCATCATCCGCAAGCAACCATCGTCCTTAAAAGATTTCTAATGCTGTATGAATTTATGCAAGAGTGTGTGTATATGTACTTATCTAATGCAAAAGATCAGGCGGTTACTGATTCAGTTGACCTCCTTAATGCGAATTATGTCAGTGCCATGAGTCCAGCATGTATGCAATTTTCCTATTTGATACATATCATTTCTATATGAGTGCACAACCGTTCATTCATATGCAATATCCATGTGCTGAGTCAACCATTTTGCATCCATAAAATTTAAAAAAATGCACACACATCCATATGCAGTATGAGAGTGTTTTTTAGCCGATCTAGTGCCTAGTGTGTGTGTGTATGCATCCACAAGCAATCACTAGCAACCACTTTCATCCACTTGCAACCATCAAACATAACATGTCTCAAACACATGTTTACACTTATTAGTTTCTACCTAAAGGTCAAAGGATAAAGTCGAGCAAGTATAATTAAAATTAAAGCTAGGTTCCTATTAGACATCGGTTTAAGAGAATAACTCCCTAAGTATCAACCCCGAATACCGAAATCAACATCAGATTAATACTCAGAGAATCACTCCCATTAAACAAATGCCCAACTGGAAATCTATTTCACGCTTTGAGTAAAAACTCCTATCCTTTTTAGAAACCTACAGACTACTGATACAGATCAGATTACCAAATGATTCTTAGGAAACTAAGCATGTTAAAAACTCAGAATGTATGCGTCATGTTCAACTTAACGCCCAACACAGATGCCCTCAAACCCCAACTTATCACAAACAGATGAGTCGTAACCCTCATGGGGTCTGAGACTATAATGGAACCAGAAACAAGACTAGTATTAAAGTGTATAGTTTCAATTACAGAATCAAAATGCCAAAATCAGAAAGAGTTTTTAACTCCTCAATCAGATAAGGAAATTGAACCTTCTACATAAATTTTCTTATTTCTACCCTATCTACCAGTCACTTAAGCATTCGCCTGTCCCCCAGAAGTGGGTTCGGCCCTCTGCCCTTGCCCCGTTTCTTTGGGCAGTCCCTTGTGAAGTGCCCCATTTCTCCGCAGTTGAAGCAAGTGCCCTTCCTTTTTCTGCAATCCTTGTTCAGATGGGTCGAGCTTCCACAAGTAAAGCACTTCTTCTCCTTCTTATCTTCAATCTTCTCATCCTTCTTTTGTGTTTCCTTTTTGGGCCCCGCCTTCTTGTTCTGTGGTCCTTCAAGCTTTTCCTCTTTCTTTTTACTTTCGGCTTCCTCTTCATGCATTAACGCCATGTCCACCAATTTTTCGAAGGTTGCCCCCATAGGAATGTGGGACATCGCCAATCCGTGTAGCGGCTCATTCAAACCTTTAGCAAACCTTAGTGCCTTCTTATGTGGTGTATTTACCAATTCTAAGTCGAATCTTGCTAATTGATTAAACTTGTTGACGTAAAATTCCCCTGCTTCAATGCCAAGAACCTTTATACGTATAGACTCTCTTCCGCTCGTGAGAGAAATTTCATCTCGAACCTATGCCTGAAATCCATCCATCTCTCTACCGGACGCTCTCCATTTGTGACCTCCCACCAAAAAGAAGCTTCGTCCTTACGCAACCATACCGCCAACTGTATCTTCTGCCTATCGTCCACCTCGAAGATAACGAACAAATCCTCAGTTTCTTTGAGCCAGTTCCTTGCTTCCATGAAAGATTCAGTTCCATTAAAATTCTTCCCACCCATGGCTCGAAAGTCTCTACATATCTTCGGGAAAGTATTCACGCGCGGAGGAGGAGGAGGAACCGCTGCAGTTGGGGGAGGAGGGACGTTTGTTGGGCCCGCATCATTAGCCCTAGCTTCTAGGTACCTCCTGAACCAGCCAGGTATCGGTATGCCCTCCGGAAGGTTAAGATCCCTAGACATACTGAAACGAAAGAAAAAGGAAAGATTCAAAACAAAGGATAGAAAGATAGGCTATGGATTTGGGTATTATGTTTTTCAAAATAAACTCTACTTTTGAAAATACTTCCTTTTTAAAAATCTTTTTGAAAATAGTTTTCCAAAACTTTTTATCAAATCCGGTAATCTTCAGCTCTGATACCAAGTGTAACACCCCACCTCCGTTAAGGTCACTCACAAAGGGAATGCCTTAACTTTGATGGAGCATTTTAGTAGACAGAACAGAAATTTACAAGACAGATAAAACAGTACTTGAAAATTTTATAACTTTGTTACAATAGAAACCGAAATAATTTTGGTTGCATCTTTTCAAACCGCAATATCTGAATTCAAGTACAAAATATCGGTCTTGTACAAAAGCCTTCGGAATGCATAGTTTTTAAAGTCATAATCCCTAACATAAACTGCCATGGAAAGATAGAGCCAAGGCCAAGCGATACTTCAAGCAGAGAAAATCCGAATCAGGCTCCTACATTTCCACCCTAAAAACCTGGGGGAAACGAAAGAAAATGGGCGAAAACAAGCAAGGTCAGACATAAAGTCTGGCAATTCCAGTGACTTTCAGCATATGAACAGATAATAATATCATGACATGAAAATATAGTTGGATAAGAGACAACAACAACAGGAGTAGCTGGTATACTTAAGCTAAACAGAAGAAACAGAATGATCTAGCCCAAGTTATGCTTCTTACTTATATCTTACTTCTCTGCACTAATACTAGTATAACAGGATTAGGTGTTACCCTAATGTCTAAACTAAAACAGAAACGGAACAGAAAAATCTATACAGAAACAGACTGCCAGTAATGGGCCTTTACCACCCCAACAGACAGAACGTACATAAACAGAATCAGAGACGGAAACAGAATAATCCCTACGGAAACAGAATGTTAGAATTAGGTGTACACTAGTAAATGGGCCTTTACCACCCCAATAGACGGTACCACGCAGAAACAGACAGGTGTTACCACCCAACAGAAACAGACGGTACCCCAACGAAAACAGACAGAACTAAGTGTACCCTAAATCTATCCCAAGCGATCGGCTCCCTAATACATAAATACCCTGTGCCAGCCCCTCAGAAGGGTGTATCACTCACTAAAGTGGCAACCTTTGAATGAGACAGACCTATTTACATATGTCCCGGCGTCTTACATCCTCAGAGGCAGACCGGGATCCATGCACGCACATGACCTGGTTGGAACGCACCATCAACACCCCTCGCCATTATCAGAATGGACCGCTTATAATTAGTTCAGTAAGCGTGCCCGGACCCTACCTACTGTTGGATCATAGTTTTGATACCAGAAAGGGTTACTGACTAATATGGGTCCCAAACAACAGATGACACAAGTATTTTCCCTCCTAACCTTGTGTCCCCAGACTAATGGATTTCAGATTAACTTGTTGACAAATTTTTAGACCTACAGAGTTCGGATCAACTAGTTCACATATCAGAAAATCAAGTCAACAGGTTTTCAGACTAATGGATCAGATGTATAGTTTTAACAGACTTATAGATTGTCTAACTTTGTGTCGGGCCTACAGATTCACGAAACAAGTTTATTATTTCATCCGTCCAGTTGGTTTAGCCATATCCACCAAACACGTTTTAGACATCATATTTATCTCATATTTGCATTAATTAAATATTAATGCGCAAACCTCTCACATTAGGTCGGTAGCTTGTGCCGCTGGATAAGCCGGGCGGTTCCGGGCAGACTTCTGCCACAAGCCAGACCTAACCTCATGTCTAAGCATATTTTAGTTATGCCTACGACCTCTCACATTAGACTAGCAGTTTGCGGTTGCTGGTTAAGCCGGTTGGGTCCGGGCAGGCTTCTACCGCAAACATGAGTCTAACATCGTGTCTCAGCATTTTATTATAACCGGTTTATTCCATTCGAATTATACAACTATCAGGGTAATTGTGTAAATTTAACAAATTTGACTTCTTTTCAAGTCGCAGCAGATTAATCAAATTAACATGTTTTACTCAATCTTAGATCGAGCCTATGGATTTTCATACACAAATTACAATCATTCGGTTTTTCAACAGATGTAACAGATTTAGCAGCTCAGGCGGTTCAACAGATTTAGCAGATTAGGCAACTCAACAGATTTGCAGATTAGGCATAATTAGCAGATTAGGCGATTCAACATATTTAACAGCTTAGGCAATTCAACAGATTAAACAGGTAACAGATTTAGCAGATTAGGCAAATTTAACATATTAAGCAGATAACAGTTTTAGCCGATTTAAACATTCCTTAAAGTCCTATTCACAATATCTTGCATAATTCATAAAGTAAGCCTAAACTTATATGCCCAAATTATGGTCATAATCCACCATATAACATATGTCCCAAATTTTAGTTAAACTTGCATAGTTCAGAATATTCTCCAAAAACCCTAGTCATGATTCACATATAAATTATGCTAAATATAGCCATTGATTACAATGCATGTCACATATCCAAAAATCCCCCCCCCCCTTACTTAGGTGTATTCACACTTAGTAGTCAACGAATCTTAATACAGGTTTTTACACCTAAGTCATATGCAAATTAATCCTCCTACTTCCAAATGACAAACTATCAGATTTAATATGCCCAGATCCAGATCTTAAATTATGAAATATGTTCTTTATGTTCTAAGTCACTATAATCCTCTTCTTCCAAGTTATAGATCATCTTATGCAATAAATCTCAAATTTATGTCCAGAATTACAACATGCGTTGTGTCCTCAAATTAGTTACTAATCGATTTTGCCCAAATATGCCTCATTCAATATTCTTCCCAAATTTAGCGTTTATGCGTTCGTCTCTTAGGAGACTTGGCTCAGGCTCGTTGTAGCCTGGCTATCAAACAAAAAGAAAGAAAGGAGGAAGAAATACAGAATAAACAGAATAATAAAACAGAGGAACAGATCTGATAAATAGAAAAAGGGCCTAGTCTCAGATTCAGAATTATCATTATGTCAAGATCATGATTAAATTTCATATCGGGAAATAACTGCACTTGCCTTGGTTGGATTATAGAACAAGATTTGCAGTAGTTCTCTTTTAATCTTATTCAGATTTGGAAGAAGATGCACTAGTTCTAGTTTTGATCCCAGCAGAGTAGCGACGCCATTATTTTATTTATTTCTATTATTTCAGAGGCAGCATAAGGAGAGAAGAATGGTGTAAAGAGAATGGGGCTAAGGGGCTGTTTATATAGGATTAGGCAGGCGGATCTAGACTAAAAACGAGACCAGGTACATCAGAATGAACCCAGACTCAAAACTGGGTTCTGGCACCAGGTCGACCCCCAAGTCGACCATAGGGTCGACCTGGTCCCTGGGAGGTCGACCACAGTGTCGACCCCTAGGTCGATCTGGTCCTGGGCAGGAAAATTCCCGCCCAGTCTGCGCTGGGGTTTGAATTCGAATTTCAAATCCGAATTTCGAGCTGTTTTCGATTCTGAAATTTCCTGAAACTTCGGAGGGTCATATCTCCCTCATACGGATTCCGTTTCTCGAAAACTCATAGTCATTTCCAAGCAGAATTTCGAGACGAACGCAATGGCGCAACCTGTTTCCCTTGATTCTTCTTTTAAAATTTAATTCTGCCTTGATTTATGGTTTTAACATGTTATAAAAATACGGGTTGTTACAGCCCCTTTCCTTTAACTCTATTTGAATAAACAATATTCAATATTCCTTTATTGGATTTAAACATTTGGATTAACTCGGTTCGATTAACTCATCTTGACTAACTTAACTTGATTAACTCGACTTATTTAACTCAACTTGATTAACTCGACTTATTTAACTCAACTTGACTAACCATACTCGACTAACTCGACTCGACTAGCCATATTCGATTAACTACTTTTGAATAATTATATTCAATTTACTTACCTTCAAATGCCATATTCGGTTTACTTAACTTTTGAATACCATATTCGATTTACTTAACTTCGAATACCGTATTCGATTCACTTAGGGATGAGCATGGTGCGGTTTGGTGCGGTTTTGACTTAAAACCACACCCGGAACCGCTAGCGTGCGGTTTTCAAAAGTAGGAACCGGAACCGGACCAAAAACCATTGGTGCGGTTCGGTTTTAAAAGTGCGGTTTCGGTTTTTAAAAGTGTGGTTTCGGTTTCAAAACCAGTTAACAAAAAAAACATCGTTCCCTTAGATGGTGACACACATGAAATGTTTAAAGCTGAGGCAGAAGCTTTTTTATTTGTCCAGTGTGTGATATTGATCCTCACATGCAAATGAAAACTCTTTTACTGTAATGACCAATCAGTCCAATCCTAATAGCATCTTACTATAAACGACATCAAGGCAAAGGATGTAATCCAAATCATAATTCTGATGGACTGAAAGCAGTATGTAGAACTTGTTCTAGATACTTCTCAGCAGTAGCATACCGCCTCTTTTTAACCTCTATAGCTAATACAGTAATAGCTTTGTCTGGTGGTAGGTCTTGATAGCTTCTCAACGTGTTCAATATTAGTTTTGTTTTCTTTTGTAGATCCATTCTATGATCAGACATTTCCATCAACACATCATGATTAATCTTGGCAACTTGAGTCAATATAGCCGTGCAGTTAGAGTGCTGCAGCATGTATTGTTGCTCTTTTGCTTCCATGATTGCCAAGTAGTGAACGTGCAGATTTGCCTAAAGCTAAATTTGAGAAGGTAGCGTTAAAATTTACGTACAAGTAATATTCGGTGCGGTTTCGGTTTTGCAGTTTGAAAAAGGATGAAAACCGAACCCGGACCATACTAATGGTGCGGTTTCATCGGTTTTGCGGTTTTACTTGGTGCGGTTTTTTAAGATGCGGTTTTTATCGGTTTTATGCAGTTTCGGTTCGGTTTCGGTTCGTAATCGGTTTTCCTGCTCATCCCTAGATTCACTTAACCCGATTCACTTAACTCGATTAACTCTAACTCGATTAACTCTAATCGATTAACTCTAACTCAAATAATTTATATTCGATTAACACTCTTCGAATAACTAATATTCGATTAACTCATTTCGAATAACTAAATTCGATTAACTTCTTTCGAATAACTAATATTCGATTAATTCTCTTTCGAATAACTTATATTCGATTATCTCTCTTCGAATAACTTATATTCGATTAATTCTCTTTCGAATAACTTATATTCGATTATCACTCTTTCGAATAACTTATATTCGATAAACTCACTTCGAATAACTATATTCGATAATTTCTTTTATTTATCAATAATTCCCTTTTTATCTTTATTTATTTTCTAAATAAATAAATTCTTCTTCAATTCTATTTGTAAATGTTTTACAAATATTTCTCTTTCTATTTTATTTGTAAATGTTTTTACAAATATTTCCTTTCTTGAATTCTATTTATTTTCAAAATAAATAATCCCTTTATACTTCTATTTATTTTCTAAATAAATAATTCATTTTATACTTCTATTTATTTTCCCAATAAATATTCCTTATATGATTTTATTTATTATCCCAATAAATATTTCTCTTTATAAAATCCTTTGATTTTATAAATAAATTCCCTTTTTATAAAATCCCTTGATTTTATAAAAAAAATCTCTTATTCTAATTCATTTTATAAACAAATATCCCTTTTATAAAATCCTTTGATTTTATAAATAAATTTCCTTTTTATGATATCTTATTCTATTTATTTAACAAATAAATATTTCCTTTATCTTTCTATTTATTTAACAAATAAATATTTCCCTTTCGATTCCATTTGTAAGTGTTTTACAAATATTCCCTTTTCGATTCTCTTTGATTTTATAATTAATTTCTTTTATAAAATCCTTTTTCCTTTTATATATAAAATACATTGATTTTATACAATTAATTTATTTTCAAAATATACTTTGAAAATCCCCTCTTTACATCCCAGTACTTCTTACGGTATTTAAAATACCAATTAACAGTGATCGATATCATTCAAACACACATAATCCACAACAGATTATATATCACATCATATATTACAATACATGAACATAACAGTATTATAAATATTGAGGAGTCCAGTTAGACCCCTCCAACCTGTTTCCCTGCATCACAGATGTTAAACAATATAATCAACATCGATTTCATTTTGATATGAAATATCTGATAAACAGAATCAATATTTGATTTACGATTTATATATATATCGTTATCTATATTTTCAACCAATACATAAGCAATTCAACCAAACAGTTAACACTCATCAATCAACAGATAATTATCAGTTATAAGAATACGTTATAAAAATATAACTGTTCAGAGTTGGTGAGTTTTACTCACTTTGGCAGTTCATCACTAAAGAACGATAAACTGTTTGTTTGATTTGAATCAAACAATTTTTTTTGTCATAAATTCAAACGAGCTCCAATCCACTCCCAGTCAGTTCCATTGTGGAGCTCTCGTCCATACGATCCCAACGGATCTGACCGTTCGAAATTCTGATAATGTATGACGAAGATATGATATTACGAAGTTTAATATACATTTAAGTTAAAAACTTAGAAATTTAATTTGTATATAACCGGGCCTCACCCCTTTCACAAACAGGCCCATTCCCACTCTGGTCCGTCCATACCTTGCCAATACCCGATCCACTACAACCCTTCTTCCCGAAATGCTCCAGGAAATTATTCAAGGCCATTGCCAATGTTTCCACCCACCGTATTCCTTCACCTTATCATTAAAATTCGAACAGACTACACCACTGTTCTCCTCTCCTTAGTCTCCTCCTCGCTAACCCCTAAACCCACAAATGGCATTTCTCAAAAGAAGACCGACGTTGAACTTTTTCCTTCGATCGGTACAGAACATCGACACCTTCTGACATCGGAACACCCATTTTTTTGCCAACGAGCTCGGAATCACTCCACCATCCCAACAATATATCCCAAATCGCGTATTAAAGCTTCAATCACCAATCATATCTAACCCTAACTGACGCTGCTACATTTGGTTCCCCGAAGACCGAAATCGCACCCTACCAAACCACCACCAGATCGAAGCTCCTTGGATGTTGAATTCAAATATATATCTCTCTCGATTTATAGATTTTATTACGATTTTATTTTGATTTTCAGAAGAGGATTTTTACTGTAAGGAGAAAAAGAAGAACGGTAGAAAAATAGTTTGATCAGAGAGAAAATGAATTAGGTTTAGGTTAAGGGAGGGTTATTTATAGGACAGTTATATTAATTTTTAAATCGATTATTATATTTATTTTTAAGCAATCGTTATATGTATTTGTCTTTAAAAATTCCTGTGATCACATACGATACCCAAAAATCACAAAATTGGACATGCAGCTACATCTCGACATTACGAACCCAATGAAACTGGTTTCGTCGAATTCCGACTTCGTTTGCTCACACAGCGTATTTTTAACCGTAAAAATACTGACTGTTCTTTACATTAAAATCCCGTACGGCCACATACTGACTTCAAAAATCACGGAAATTGAAATCTAACAATAATTTAACATTGCGGATCCAACAAAATTAGTTTCGTCGAACTTTGAGGTCATTTGCAAAACTGGCTATTTTTAAAGCCCTAAATAAACCTTTTAAATATTAAATATATTTGAAAACAATTAAATTAAATATTTATAAATAAATATTATCATATATATATTCACATGGAATATAATACAACTCCAATTGGATTTACAACTCGATATTCAAAGTTTCCAGTTATATAGATATTCGATTTATATTAAATTAATTTTATAATATAAATAAATCGATATAAATTATAAAGGAATTCCACAGCGACTTTTTGAAAATTTGATTTGGACATAAATCAAAATCTACATGACAAAATCCCGAATTTTCTCTTTCATTAGAAAAATATACTTCACCAGCTCCGAACGTTTCATGTTTCACAGAAATCCGAATTGAAGTTCAAATCGCCAAATAACGAACTGCCGCGCCATTTCGAGCTCGATTATAATTATAATATAATTATACGTTCAAATGGCGTTTATAAATCTATTCGTTAATATAATTCAAATCTAAACTGAATTATATATTTTAAATGATCCAGTTCCCACAATATTGCCATTTCAGCAAATTCTAATTATTTCAAAATTAAATATATATTATTTAATTATTATATTAATTAAGTATTCAATAGTTATTTTAATTTAAACCATTTAAATTGCAAAACCATGTTTTAAATAATTAAATAAATTAATTATTCGACCGTAAAAATACGGGTCGTTACATTCTTCCCCACTTAAAATAATTTCGTCCTCGAAATTGCTAAGGTGGAAAACAAACCCTATTAACTGGTTAGAACTTACTTGTTCACTTCTTAAATTCAGTTTCAACTGAACCAATTTA
Source organism: Allium sativum (assembly GCA_030737875.1). NCBI lineage: Eukaryota > Viridiplantae > Streptophyta > Magnoliopsida > Asparagales > Amaryllidaceae > Allium > Allium sativum. Next base: position 386,236,156 of record CM060924.1, read on the forward strand.
ATTTCCATTAAATATTAATTAATTCTTATTAACGAAAATTTCCAAAAATCCTGAAAATTTTCTAACACCTGGAATTTTCGAAATTTTTTGCCAGCTTCTCCTTTGTACTGGACAATAGCTCAAACTCCAACTCGCCTCTCTAGGCCTTCTCCAACCCAAAAGAAAATCAAACAGCCAAGCGGCTTGCCAATTCTGCTCATCAAAATCTCATACCATATGAAATATAAACTTGTACCTTTTTGTCGGGCATATCAACTCTATCACTTCCATATGCTATCAACTCAGCATATACCAATGTTATCCCAATCAAATTCTGCAATCGCTTTTATCTCCAACACAACCATTCGCTTTTAACCAAGCCAAATTCCATTTCAATCTCAAGTATCATTCTTGATTTTCAAATTCTTAACTCACCAACCCAATATACTTAACCTTGTTAAGTTCCATCCACAAATTTAATTAACTGGTTAATTTTACTAATCAGTTATCTTTATCTCATAATTCAATTCCGATTTTTGTTTCAAAAATCAACTTAATTCACATAGGTCAAATTTTATTCAAGAATCCAACTTTTCTTAATATCATTCTATCCAATTCAATTTCAATTACCACTTAATTGGCTTTATTTTAATTCCAATTCGCTTCCACAAATTTCTATTTAATTTGTTTTTAATTCATCAATCTCTCCTTGAGAGTTTTTAAACAACTTCCTTTTCATCAAAAATCAAACAATCCTTTTCGAAATTCAAACAACTTGTTTTCGCAAAACATATCCATAACAAAAACCTTTGGTAGTATTCCGTCACTTACCACTCAAAAATGAACACCGATGACGTCATGATCATCATCGGAATCTATTTTCCAGCTATCGAAGTGAGTTCAATACTATATCACTTTAAAAATCATTTCTAAACACTTCTACTTTGAAATTCATTTCAAATTATCCTTCTCAATGCTTATCAAACAATTTAAAATCTCCCAGGATTTTAAATTCTCGTATATTTATTCCAAATCCATTTACAAACACCTTTCAAATTTTCCAGGGTTTTAATTCAAGTTCTGATTTAAATTTAGATTCAATTTAATTCATAACACTTATACGAATTCTACTTGGTTATATACATAACAATTTAATTTATAATCTTACTCGATTATAATAACAACCAATATATCCAATATACTATAATCATTCCAATATAAATCCTTTATATCAAAATATAATTTGGGTAAAATTATTTCGTTTACCCTCTTTCCAAAACATACCATGTCGGTTCATCGTATTCAAGTGTTTAGAAACCCCTACCGGTACAGTGGATCAAACTAATCGACCAGAACCCATAAACAACTCAACCAATAAATTTCCACAATATAAAACAATTTTATATCAAATAACAAATACGTTCACTCATATATATACACTCAACTCAATCTAGGGTATTACTAACCCCATCTCTACTGAGTCACGCCACAGAGCCAAGGTAATTCACTTAACCTTAAGCTCTGATACCACTGTAACGACCCGGAAAAAAGTCGATCTTGGTTATCCGATGTACAACACATATCGAACATCCAAGGATCGAAAATAACCGGATAGTTAATGAAAAAAATTAGAGGGCGAGAATAGATAAGATAGAAACTTAGAATAGAAGAAGAAGAAGAACACAACATCAGAGTAACACGAACCTCACAGCGGAACGAATAACATATAATATATATCAAATTTTGAAATATAAATCTGTACTTGAATATACATATCATTTCCAAAGTACAGCACTTACAACACAGCGGAAATAAACAATAGCTATATGATCCTGAAGCCTCCTGCTCCAGCTCTTCAAATATCTGTAAATCCTGACTATTTGACTGTCCGTACAAAATTGGGCACCCAAGAGTCTAGGAAAACAAAACAAAATAAACTCCGAGTCAGTCATGGGACTGGTATGAGTAAAACAGTTTAAAACAGTTTGAGCCATTAAATGATATCTCATAAGACCACGCCGTAAAACGGAACGGGTTTTTCCCTTATGAGCATCCAAAATATCTTTATATCAAAAACCTTTTGATATTATAATAATGTCTATCAACCACAATATAATAATCATCTAGCAGAAATGCTTTCATCTCACGTTCTACATATATAATATACAATCAAAGCCGCAAGCACGTATTGGGTAATGGATTTCCAACTATGACAAGGTATGGAACCACCTTTCGCTAGTGTACACGCTAGTGTACCTCTAGAGAGGAATACATTGGGTTCAACAAGAACATCTTGCAACCCGGCCACACATGACCAACCACTCATTTTGAGTGTATCGAATGTATATCACCAACGGTTGGGATCAGCAACCGTTTCCCGATAAGGGACATCATTGATAGATTAAAGAAGCAAATGAATATTCTCTAGATAGGTGATTATACACCCTAATAGGTGCGATCTACATAGCCATGCTGCCTGCCCTATTTTTTTCATTTTACGGTTGTGAGGCTAGAAGCTACGCTTATCTTTTACATATCATATCTTCATTTACTTGGAATACCACATCGACATACCCGCCAAATCACAAATTAATTTCCCCAAAAATACCACGGTTATACAGCTAAGAGAAACGAATTCCTCCGCCACTAAACGTAACTATGTTTGAAGAGATCAACTTACGCGATCCTTCAGATATACTCTGTCAGACATTCGTCCATACAAGTTGTCCTGGGATTGGACAAACCGAAGGCACTATTCAGTACATCCATCTTAGGCAATCTTACCTGAGATTTATACAATAGCCCTTGCACTTTACTCCCTCTTCAATTATCTTTGGCATATAAGATTCGCAATGCTTATGCCAATACGGAGTGGTTCTTCGGATAATAATCCAACCAGTCTCTCCATATTAACAACGTTAAAATGGTCAAAACTTTGATAGTCTGTGATTTAACTTTCAAAGAAAAACACGTGTGCAACAACGATATTATATCCAGATGGAAATTATATCGATCAACTGTAACGACCCGAAAAAAAGTCGACCTTGGTTATCCGATATACAACACATATCGAACATCCAAGGTTCGAAAGTAACCGGATGGTTAATGAAAGAAATTAGAGGGTGAGAATATATAAGATAGAAACTTAGAATAGAAGAAGAAGAAGAACACAACATCAGAGTAACATGAACCTCACAGCGGAACGAATAACATATAATATATATCAAATTTTGAAATATAAATCTATACTTGAATATACATATCATTTCCAAAGTACAACACTTACAACACAACAGAAATAAACAATAGCTATATGATCTTAAAGCCTCCTGCTCCAGCTCTTCAAGTATCTGTAAATCCCGACTACTTGACTAGCTCGACTTATTTAACTCAACTTGATTAACTCGACTTATTTAACTCAACTCGACTAACCATACTCGACTAGCCATATTTGATTAACTTCTTTTGAATAACTATATTCAATTTACTTATATTCGAATACCATATTCGATTTACTTAACTTTCGAATACCATATTCGATTTACATAACTTCGAATACCATATTCGATTTACTTAACCCGATTCACTTAACTCGATTAACTCTAACACGATTAACCCTAACTCAAATAATTTATATTCGATTAACACTCTTCGAATAACTAATATTCGATTAACTCATTTCGAAAAACTAAATTCGATTAACTTCTTTCGAATAACTAATATTCGATTAATTCTCTTTCGAATAACTTATATTCGATTATCTCTCTTCGAATAACTTATATTCGATTAATTCTCTTTCGAATAACTTATATTCGATTATCTCTCTTTCGAACAAATTATATTCGATAAACTCACTTCGAATAACTATATTCGATAACTCTTTCTTTAGAAAAATATACTCCACCACAACCATTCGCTTTTAACCAAGCCAAGTCTCATTCTTGATTTTCAAATTCTTAACTCACTAACCCAATATACTTAACCTTGTTAAGTTCCATCCACAAATTTCATTAACTGGTTAATTTTACTAATCAGTTATCTTTATCTCATAATTCAATTCCGATTTTTGTTTCAAAAATCAACTTAATTCACATGGGTCAAATTTTATTCAAGAATCCAACTTTTCTTGACATCATTCTATCCAATTCAATTTCAATTACCATTTAACTGGCTCTGATACCAACTGTAACGTCCCGGAAAAAGTCGATCTTGGTAATCCGATATACAACACATATCGAACATCCAAGGATCGAAAATACCAGTAGTTAATGAAAGAAATTAGAGGGTGAGGATAGATAAGATAGAAACTTAGAATAGAAGAAGAAGAAGAACATACAACATCAGAGTAAACACGAATCTCACATCGGAACGAATAAATATATTTCATAACATAACTTTGAAATATAAATCTGTACTTGAATATACATATCATTTTCAAAGTACAACACTTACAACACAGCGGAAAAACCATAGCTATATAATTCTGAAGCCTCCTGCTCCAGCTCTTCAAGTATCTGTAAATCCCGACTACTTCACTGCGCGTACAAAATTGGGCACCCAGGAGTTTAGGGAAAACAAAACAAAATAAACTCTGGTTCAGTCATAGGGCTGGTATGAGTTATCGATTTAATATCGAAATACAATTTAATTTAGAATAAATCAAATTATCGTAATACAAAAGTAATTGAATTCGAAATTCAATACTGAATCGAGACGATTCAGAGATGATCAGTAAAATTTTATTAGAATAAAATGATAATATTATTAATTTATTATCGAGTAAATTAATTGTTCTGAAATTAATTTATACCAATTTAAATTAATATCTCCTCCATATGATCAAATTGGACTTCGGAAATTATCCCAATGTGTCTGAAATAGGGGTATAACTGTAGGAATGCTTTTGTTGGACTCAAATAGGAGTTCGGAATAAATGTGATAATTTAAATTTGATATCCGTTTAAAAATCAAATTAAATTAAATTAATAAATATATGCTTGTTGGCCTTTTCTTCATCATAAAATAAACAGGGCGTGGCCTTCTTTCATCCATTCAGTTACTCAAGGAATTCCTTGGTAAATAAATGGCCACGCAGTTAAAATTAAGACCACACCCCTTATCTATAAAATCGCATTCTCCATTTCTCAAGGGAGAACAAAATCCGAGCTTCATCAAAGATCAGAAATGGCCGCACCCCCCTAAATCAATCGAATCCATTCCTCGGTTCAAAACTGAAATCAACACATGCCTTTTACCACTTTTTCACTTCGATCCTTTTCTTCTGTCAAAATCAGAAACCGCGAGCCGTGATTTAGGGATCCACGAGTGAGATTTACAGGCCCAACTTCACAGAGGTCGACATCATCTGGTTGCGCGATGCCAGGGCGAGATTACGGGAGGTTTGTTGTATCATTAGAGGAGTCGCGACATCAAATTCTGAATCTTATCGCGTCATTTTATGAAATCGGGCAAGGATACCGTGTCAGGGGATTTAGGGCACTCGCGATGATGAAGATCTGGAAGTCGCTCGAAGCTCGACTTCGATGCTTGGAGGCACTCCGATGTCTGGAGAGGAGTAGGACTGTGGAGGACTGAACTGGGATTTGGGGCTAGACAGTGAGGTTCAGCGGTAAGAATGATGGGTTGGTAGCTCACTGGTAGTGGGTCAATAGGTTTGAAAGGGAAGGTTAAGGCAGCAGGCAATGGGAGTGAGTGGATGGGAGACCGATTACGAGTTACTCGATGGAATGTCAAAGTGTGATGGGGTAGTATTTTGGGGTTGATCGAAGGTATACTTCATAGTTGATTGGAAAATTCAAAATGGGGTAAGCTATATGTTTTTAAGAATAAAATAGATAGAAAATTTATTTATTTAGTTGTTAGTTAAATTAAAATTTAGCTTAATCGATTATTAAAAATAAATGATCGTATGTACAAATAGAGTTATTCGAGGCGATTCATAGCTGTGATAACATGGAAATTAATTGGATATTCAACGATTAAAAATCTCGGTGAGTAAATCTCACTCACCATTTAATTAGAATTATTTTTAGTTGTTAAAATTAATTGATTGTTGCTTGGATGCATTTAAATATTTTTGTGTTGATTATATATAGTTATTTAGGCTTGACTATTATATATATATATATATATATATATATATTGGTTTGGTGGTTGGATTGTTCTCGCAGTCTCATTAGCGGATTCCCGCGGTACCATTAGCGGATGATTACCCTATGCGCCCTATGCCATGATAGTGGATGACCTTCATACCGCGATGTCCTGCCTCGAAGGAGGATGGGTATTATTTATGTTGGCTAATGTATTTGGATGCAGAAAAACAGGTTGGAGGGATCCGACTGGATCCCTCAAAAATATATTATCTATTTGTCTATTTGTTTGCATATATAGTATCATATATGATGTGTTAGAAAACCTGAAATAAATAATTGGTTATTTGGTGTTTAAATATCACTGGGCCTAAACGTTGATATTTAAAATATCATGAAAAGGGATTTTTCAGATTTAAAAAGGATATTATATTCTTCTAAAATAGAATTTGAAATTCGAATAGAATAGAAATATTAACTTGTTTTAAAGAATAAAAACAAGTAGTTCATTTATAAACGAAGTTTATAAATAAATGAAATGAATTATCATTGGATAATTCAGAAAATAGAAATACAAGTGTGACTTTGGGAAGGGAAATATATTTTTCCAAAGAAGAAATATTTTTATTTAAAAGAGAGACTTGTTTAATAATGGTATTTGTAAATAAAAAGGTGAAAAATTATCATTTGGATAATTTAAAAGTTTAAATTTAAAAGTGAATTTAAAATGAGAACTTAGAATCGGTTTAAATAATATACGATTAACTTTATTCCGATATTCGGAATATAAATGAAGTTGAATAAATCCTTAGGATTTATGACTAAATCCGACTATGTCAGATTTATAAAATAGATTATTCCCAAACGAGATATTTAAATTTAGCTTGAATAGAGACTGAGATAAGGCATGAAAATAGATCTATATTTATATAGATAAGTTATAAAAAATAGAATACTCCAAAATAACATTTTGGTTTAAAATAGATTTCGAAATGGAAAACTTGTTTTAACTTTATAAAACAAGGAAGTTAGATTATAAACCAAGTTATAATTTAGTGAGATAAATTATCTATAGATAATTTACAAATTTAAATTCATGTTTATAAAGGAGAATTGGGAATCATTTTAAAAGGGTGGACGACGGTTTATATTCCGGAATTCGGAATATAAAAGGATTTGATTTTCAAATAGATGTTGAAATGAAAACTCGGGTTAAGATACATAATCAACAAGTTAATTTATAAGAGATGCTTATAAATTAAGTAAAATAAATTATCATTAGATAATTTAGCAGTTTAAATTCGAACATGAAAATAAAAGGTGAAATAGGAAAACGTATTGAAATAGAACAATAGATTTTTATTTCGGAATTCGGAATATAAAATCAGTTAAGTTAAATCAAAGGATTTAAAATTAGAAATCGATTATATCAAACTTTATATACAATTTATAAAGGAATTGGAATATAGTATAAGAGATAGAGTTATAAATGGAATTATAACTGAGTAGGGAAATAATCAACAAGCAAGAATAATTAGAAATGTTAAGTTAGATTTGAAAACTAGACTTGAATATATATATTTATAGATATATATATATTCGAATGAGATTGAAATATAAATTTTAAACGACGTTTAAACGTTTATATTTATATATATAATTAAAACGAACTCGCCGTAGTGTGGTAGTTCGTGATTTGGCACTTTGAACTTCCATTGATTATATAGAACATAATTTAAGTTAGAATCCTGTGAAACAAGAAACGCCAGGACCGATTGAATATGTAATAACCCGGAAATCTGAGACAATTTAAAATTTTTATTTTGGAAATTTTATTGAATTTTGAATATTTAAAATGAATTATTTTAAATAATAATGACAAAAAATTTATTTTTAATAGAATTCGAACGTATATATTTATTCGAATCGTCGTTAGAATATAAATATTTATTTATATAAATAAAAGGAATTGAAAATGGCGCGGTAGTTCGATAATTCGATTTCAAATTTCAAATGAATGTACAGGATTCAAAATAAACCGATTTTAGCGAAACCGAAAATATTCGAATCTAATTGTGAATATCTTTCCAACGAATCTGAAAAATTGAAATTTCATAGTGGGAATCAAAAGTTATGTCCAGTTGAAAATTCAGAATAGTCGTTATGGAATTCAGGCCCTTAAAAATGGAAATTTTGCAAACGACCTCGGTTTTCGACGAAACCACTTTTCTTGGATCCGTGATGTCAAGTTATTGCTAGGTTTCAAATTTCATAATTTTTTGAATCAATATGTGAGCGTGGCAAAGGAAAACGCGTTTGACCAGTTTCAGTTGATTTTAATCGACTGGGAAATGGCCATTTTTCCAACGGTCTCAGAATTGGACGAAATTAGTTTTGTTAGGACCGTATCGTCAATACGAAACTAGAAAATATTTCTCGGGAATTTTTAGAGTCCATATGTGGCCCCAGTAAATTGAAATGTGCGTTCAAATTCAATATATAGAATTATATTTAGATTTTGACGGAAACTGATCGAAACAACCGAATCAGCTTACTATAAATATCCCATTGTGTTCGGAATGGGGTAATTAGCTATGGACGACAGTCGGTGGGTTCAATTTCGAGGTCGAAAATAAAAGTTGCTTTTTGAAATAATTAAATAAATAAAAAAATCTCCCTCCTCCCTCCTATATCCTCAGCCCCCCCCCCCACCCGTTAGTTCATTTTAGTTTAAAAAAAAGAGAAAAAGTCGATCTCGCGCCCCCCCCCCCCTAGATGTTCCACCGCCGGCGCTAGGCGCCGGCGCCCTCCCCAGGTCCGACCGCACCCCTCCCCTTTCCTCTGCTCCTCCGTCTCCCCTCCCTCCATATGGACCCGCGACCCCAAACCCTAAATACCCCCATAAAACCGAACCAGCGCCGCCGCCACCTCGAGACGCGAAGCATACCTCCCCCCCCCTTCACCTCAGAAGCAGCCACCTCTTCCAATTCTGAGCTGTAAGTTTTTTATTTATTTTAATTTTATTTTAGTTTATCAAAAATGTTTAATTTAGTTTATTCAGTTTATAAAAATCTAAAAGGTATAAAAAGATTGTTGTGAAAATTGTTTTATAAAATTTAACAAAGCAAAGATGAGGTTTTTGACAAAGCAAAGACGAGATTTTGACATAGGAAAGATGTGATTTTGAAATAAAGAAAGGTTAAATCTTTTCAATGTATGTAGAAAAGTCGAAATCTTTATATAGAAAAAGGCGGAGTAAAAATCCGAAATTAATATGAAGTTGAAGAATAAAAATATAATTTTTATTATATTAGTGGCAAGATAAAAATAGAATTTTTATCTATATAGTAGAGGTATAAAAATAGGATTTTTATCCATATAGCGTGATTATAAAAATGTGATTTTTACATACATAACAACAATATAAAAATGTGATTTTATATATGTAGTGGCTACAGACGACGAAAGCGATAAAAGGCGAGTGGCGAAGATTTTCTACATTAGAAGAGTCATGGCGTTTGGTTTAGCGTGGGTGAGAACTTCTCACTTTTAATTTAATTTTCTAGTTAAAATATATACTAGGATGCAGACGGTGTTTAGTAGCACCCGGCACCCGAGGTCCACAGACCATGGACGGCTTGTTTGTTTGTTTGTTTTTGATGTGTAGTTGATTGTGTGATGTGGATTGAAATAAAAAAATATTTTTATAGTTAAAAATATAATTTTTAACGTGTATATGAAATGAAATAAATTAATATAAACAAATCGAACGATTTGTTTGTATACACACATTTGACTGATATTGATTGGGACGATAAATTTTACGCATCGCCCAACTGCACAAATAAAATCTGTGTTTGATTGTTTGAAACCCCACACGGGTATTGGGATGATATATGACATACACTAATCCCAATAATTAGTTGTACGTCGATCGATTGATTGACAGACTGTTATGAGCGTTAAATATTTATATTTGATGCTTATACAGTGTAGAATGCACTTTGGATAATGGTTGATTATTTGTCATTGTTGATATATATATATGCGTTGTGTGGAAATCCATAGAAATAAAATCTATGGTAATTGATTGGGCCTCATTCCAGTTTTAAAATAGAATATTTGAAGAGAAATATTTGAATAAAATATTTGAAAAGAAATATTTGAATAGAAATATTTGAGATAGAATATTTGAAATAGAATATTTGAAAAAGAAATACTTGGATAGAAATATTTGAAACAAAATATTTGAAAATAGAAATATATGAAGCAGTGTTGATTATATTGACGCCATTTTGAGGTGAACGATATTTATATCGATTTTATTCATTTTATAATGAATATCGAAAGTGATTTAAAAAACTAATATTTTGAAATGAATTTAAATTCGAATTAAATTGAAATGAATTGAAATTTGAATTAAATTGAAAAGAATTGAAATTCGAATTAAATTGAAATGAATTGAAATTCGAATTAAATTGAAATGAATTGAAATTCGAATTAAATTGAAAAGAATTGAAATTCGAATTTGATTGAGGCAGAATTGAAATCGTTTTGAATTAAATTTAAAATGTATTGAAATTGAACTGAATTCGATTTGAATTGAAATCGATTTGGATTGAAATCGATTTGAAATGAATTTAAAACGAATTTATATTGGAAAATTCGATTTTGATTTGAATTTGCGATGGAAGTTGAAATCGTTTTGATAACGAATTTTAAACGATTTATAAAATATGTTTTAAAACAAAATCGACGAAATATATAATATATATTATATATAATGGCCTGAATAGAACGCGCCGCGCTGCGGCAGTTCGCGAATTTCGACCATTGACTTCGAATGAATATTACGGGAGATTCGACCGTCGGATTCTCCTAAAACCGGAACCGTTGGGTTCGTGTCGAAAAGAGCTTTCTAAAAGAATTTTAGAAATTTGAAATTTAATGGTTGGACTTGGAATTATGTCCAAATCAAATTTGGAAAAGGTCGATGTAAGTGCAGTTCGATGGCCGTTGATGGAAATCGACTGTACGGGCCTTGATAAATTTATTAAAAATAGTAATAATTTGCGTAAAATCATAAGAAATGATTTGGGAGGAATTGGGATGAAAGAACTCCATATTTGAAAGGATAAAAGTAGATTTTTATCGAAATGAACTAGTTTTGAACTAGAATAATAATTTGTTTATTTTTAAAATAAATAAATTGGATTTGAAATGGTTTTGAAAATAACCAGGATTTCCAATAATTGGATTGGAATGGATTTGAATCGAAATCATCTTCGGAATAGTTCGATGTTGGATTTCGTGATTAAACAGATACTGTTATGGGAATTTGAAAGATATATTAATATCGCTATTTCCAATACGATATTTGTTGGTTGCAGAATTTGATATTGAATATAAGCCGATATATTTTCTATTCAGGGCCTTGTATTTAATATCAAATGTGATTTGGGTTTATCGTGAATAGTGTCTTCATTAACACTGTTCTTAAGCCCAGTTGAGAAAAAGATTAAATCTTTTTATTTAGATTTAATGAAGTGTACCAATTAAATAATATTTAATTGGAATTGAATTAGTATTGATTTTTGGGTTTATCGTGAACAGTGTTTTAAATAACACTTGTTCTTTAGCCCGATAATTAATGGAATGTGATTTTGGGTTGTCGTGAACGGTCTTCAACAATATTGTTCTTAGACCCAAAGGAGTTAAGAAAATCAGAAACTAACTGGAGATTAGTTAAGTTGAATGGTTTCTGGGGTATTGATCTGATGTTGGTTTTGGCCTTCGGGGTTAATACTTAGGGAATTGCTCACTTGCTAATTTACGGTTAGGGACTGATTGAAATTGTGATGTGATTTGGGGGTTTATCGTGAACCGTGTTTTAAGTGACACTGATTCTTTAACCTAGACAAAGATTAAAACTAAGTGGAGTTTTAATGAATCTTTAATTAGATTGAAAAGATCGAGAATGGAGTATCACCATTTTTGCTCCAGGCGATAGTTAAATCTTTAATTAGATTTGAACGTGAAATGGTAATTGAATTTACCAATAACACTGTGGTGTTAGATATGAAGTATAACCAGTTTTACTTCATGGGATGAATAGGTTGGGATTGGGAAATTAAAATAAATGATTACTTCGGTGTGGGTCGCTAACCCCGACTAGTTTGAAGTGACATTCAAAGGAAGATTAAAGAATAAATTTAAAGGAATTTATCTTTGATAAAATTAATGGGAACCTTTCCCTAAGAATGTGAAATTTAGAAACTAACTATAGGTTAGCTAAGCAGAACAGTTTCCTGGGTATTGATCTGATGTTGGTTTCGGCCTTGGGGTTAATATTTGGGGAATTATTCTCTTGTTGATTTACGGTTAGTGACTGATGAATTGGAATGAGGCGTATGTTGTGTTTGTGTAACACTTGTTTATTATATACACGAGTTATTCAGAAAGACCGGGTTTATCCCATTCTGAATAACTGATTCGACGTGGTGTCGAGGATGAAGACGGTGGTTGAAGACCGGAGGTCTTCACGTCGTTTGGATAATTACTGATGATCTTGATTGGGCCGTACACCCAAGAGGAGGGAATCAGTTAGTGATCGTCCAGACGTACTTGGAGATCGATGGATATGTGGGGTACTAGGTGCCTCCGGTTTCGTTCAGACCCAGAACGAACTTGTAAATGGACTGTGTGTCTGACATTGGATTTTAGTCTGTGTGATTGATTTCTATTAAATATATATCTGTTTGGCGGCGGAGAATTTATTCTCTTGCTTAACGCCCTTCTCTGAGACGTACGAGCTCACGGGTTATATATTGATGGATATCAATCGCATGGAGTGAATTGCCTGTGTGGCATGCCTAAGTGGCAAATGATCAAGGCTTCTGTTGAAAAGCAAAGTCTTGTGGTTGATGATCAAAGCACGGCCTGTGTGGCATAGCTTTGTGTAGCATTGATTCGCGAGCCTCACACCCCGGTGGTGAACCAAAAACGGGAGAGGACCTCAGGGAGGACATGCGTTTCCTTCTAGTTAGAAGTAGCGTCAGTGGTTTTACACGCCCTGACGAGTTTGACTTATGTGGTTGTTGCTGTTGCGAGGTGCCTCGGTTATATCGGTCGATCCGGGACCGATGGAGTCATTCGTTGGCTCGTTTACGCCCCCAAAGGGTGGGGAAATGCAGTGTTCAGGCATTTTAATCCACATCGGTGGACCGGCCCTGACGATCCAAAGGCTTGACTGAGTACTTGCCTGAGACATGGGCTAGATTGTCTCGAATTCGGTGAGGACTATATTTTGCCTTGGTTCACAGATGGAAATCCAACTTCCAATACGTGACGTTTCGATTTTAGTTGTAATCCTATATATGGCGACATAGTGGGATGGGACGCTTATGCCGTCTATGATTGATACTTATGATTTGAAGTTATTTTATACACTATGCACTTATAATAGTATAAAATGATTTGTTTTAAACGTATCAAGCATTCTTGGCTATTATAAGGTAAAAACCCTATCCTCCGGCTTGCGTTGCATTGTGTGATGGGACCTGGGTCTTATAATAGCTTCATTGTTCTTTATTTAGCATAGCGCTGTTGTGTTTTGCACTGGTATTCTTGGGAGGAAACTCGTTCCGTGTGATACGGCGTGGTCCCTTGATTTACCTAACTTTAAAATAAAGATTAATAACTGTTTTAGTTCTCACACCAGTCCCATGACTGACCTGGGGTTTATTGTTTTAACCTAAACTCTGGGTGCCCCTATTTTGACACGGGCAGCTAGTAGTTTTGGTTTTGCAGATTTATATTCACAGGATCCTGATTTACAGCTGGAACGGTACTCAGAAAGCTTTGTATCCGTGTACTACCTTCAGTTGTGTATTGTATTATTTTTCCGCTGCTATGTAATTTATTGTAATCTCTGATATTTATCGAATGTATTTTATTCATTCATACTCTGTATATTCTTGTAATCTGATGAATCGTTGTAATTAACAATGAAAAGTTCTTCTGTTTGCGTACTGATTCGTCGTGTTCTCAATTCAATCCGTGCTTTCCTTCACGGGGAAGTCTCAGGTCGTTTCATTTGGTATCAGAGCTTTTGTTTACAAAGCTTGAGAACAAGGCAAATTAGAACCATACGAAAGATTTCATCAGAAGTTGGATTAGTAATATCCAATAGGAATGACTCGTTAGAGATGGGATCAGTAGTATCCTAGAATGAGTGTGAAGAGTATATTTTTAAATTGAAAACAATTTTGTTTTGAAAATTTAAAACGAATTAGTCGTATTTGAATATTTATTTATATTTATTTGGACTATCCAGTATATAAAGATTTTGCGTATACGTCTGATCCGCGTGTATTCGAAGTTTTAATATATTGGGTAGATATAGAATCACACTCTACTCGCCCGGGCATTGTCCTGATGATGAAGTATACCATCACCAGTATTTATTTTCGAGTTTCGAAAGTGAGATTTCTATATATTTCCAATTGACTGGTGTGAGAACCAAAATTAGATAGGGCTTATTGTTGTGATTTGGCATCAAAAATGTGATTTTTGACTATATATCAAACACTACAACAAAAACACCATATTACAACTTTAATTTTACAACGGTGGTAAAAGCACCGTTGTAATAAATGTTTTTTTACAACTTTTTTCCAGAAAAGTTGTAATAAACTTATTTTTCACAACTGTGTTATTTTGACAGTTGTAATAAAAGTCTATCACAACTTTTATTTTTTGACTGTTGTAGTATATGACTATATTTTAATATAATTAACAACTAATAATTAATATTTAATACATTTATATTGATTATTTATAATTAATAACTAATAATTACTATTGATAATCAATTAGGAAGTAATAATCAATAATCAATCCGTAATATTTAATACTTCGAAATTAAGAAGAATAATTAAAAAATATAGTTAATATTACATAATTACTATTAAATAGTTAATAATTAAAATATAATAATTAATGCTAATCATGAATAATCAATGATTGCTATTAATTATTAAGAAGTAGAGATTAATAATTAAGAAGAAGAGATTAATAACTAAGATTATATTTAATAATTATTTATAATAACGAAAAATTAAAATCTTTAATAATTAAAAAGTGATACTTATTATTAGTATTTAATATTTAATATTTATGGGTAATAATTATATTTAGCATCCAATATTTCCAAAAAAGTTTAAATTTTTCTAGACAAAACATGTAAAATATTGAAATTTTCACAAATTAATTAAAAAAAAATCAATGAACTAGGATTTTTATAAAATATCCAAAATTTCGAAAAACTAGTTAGTTTTTTCTTATGATAATTGAGCCTTAAAATCGAAATGAATATTTAGATGACTTAACCAACTTGATCTATTGAGTGTTGAAATTGGTTAATTGATTAGTATGAGAAATAATATTATGTATGGTGCTGAAAACAATTGAAATATAAGATGTAATCACATTAGCAAGTACCAATCAGATAAACGTGAAAAAATCAATCTTTTGGAGAAGTGGCGGCAGCTTGAAAATTTTGGCGGCCAACCCTTATGTTCCGTTCCTTTTATTCCCGTCCCTCTCCTTTACTTTATTTCTCAGCCCATTGTTTTGTCTTCCCCCAAATCAAAATCCCCAAAATCTTCAATCCCTAGTTCAGCTCCAACACATATGGCCTCCGCTTCATGCCACCGCCGGTCCTTCCATCAAGACTGTCTCCCTCCACCGCAAAATCCGCTCCTAAACCCGTGCCGCTTCTATTTCCACTGCGAGCTTCGTATGTCGTTCATCGATTCCGTCGCCTCCTATTACCACCGTATCCCTCTCCGTTGACCCAGCCAGCGTCGCGACGGTGTTCCGGTCTTGCCAGTGAGTAATCCAGGTGGCATAAGTTTTTGTTTGGCGCATGCTCTTTTAATGTACCCCACCATTGCAAACCGCGTTGAATTCATCTGCTACGGCCATAGCAGCAGCTCCTATTGCTCTCGCTCACTAACCAAAGGTAAGTCTTTTTACAATTAGAATTATTTTAAGAGTGTTCACTTCGTCATTCACTGAGTTCAACCATTTTGGCTATTTTGTTGCTTGTTCATTTCCGCCAGTTTGCACCTTCGAGTTTGTGACCATTTCTGCTGCATGCACTGAATATGGTTAGCTACCTTGTTTGTCTCCCTGTTAAACCTAAGGCATATCCTACATTTCGTCAAGTATAGCATTCATGGTGTTTACAGTATTCACATCTTCATTTCATTTTGGTTATAGTAAAGTATCTTCATTTTGTGTTCACTACACTATGACAGTATAATTTTCCTTGGGGTGTTTTGCTTACTGCTTTCATAGTGAGTGGTCCTAAGCTTCTGTTACTTGTATACTTTTATCCCATCATGTACACTAAAGTTTGCTGGTGAAACAGAACAACTTGGGAAGGTGTGCACTGACTCTAATATTTTTATTGATCATTTGGTTATTATATATCGTGTAAGATTGTATACACTGAAAATATGAATCAACAAGATGGCCTTTCATTTCATGTCCTCGGCATAGATAGTACTATCCTTAGTCATTATTGAAATTCATACTCATGACTATCCTTCTATTCAGCTAATGAGTACTGTCAGATTCATATTGAATTGTTGCATAGGCAATGTTTTTTTATTCATGTAGGACTTAAATATTGCCAGTGCATGAGAAAGTATGGTAAGAGGCTCTAATTTTATTTGCACAATTACCTCAGATATTGTGATAATACAATTTTGTACTGTCTTTTGGTTGGTTTCATTTTTTCTATTTGGTTGGTTGTGGCATAAGCTGGAATACAGTGGAAGTTAATGACATATGTATTTAGTCTTGTTTCAACTGTGCGCAATGCTTATAACCAGTATAAGGATAACAATCTAATTAGGAAAAACTATCTATAGTATTGATGTTATATGTATATATAAGGCCCAGGCGATATAATAAAGATATGTGTGTATTACTGTACCTCTTGTGGCGATTTTTCCATGGCTTGATATTATATGTGACTACAAATTAAACATTACGTATTTGGTTGGTTGGTCTCATTTATACCGCCTGTAAAGTCCTTGTCCCATATAACATGCTAAATTTAAACATCTCTATTGTTTCGACTGTTGCTAAAATATAATGGTTTAATATTATATTTTGTATCACATTTGAAGTCCTTTGTGTCCCCAGTATCAATTTTGGGTTGGTATCAACCAACAAAGTGCTGAAACAGCCTTATTATGTTCACTTTGTAAATTTAGAAGTTGGTACTCTGTTTTGAGCATGCTATACCATGCGAGCTGTACCCTTCATACCTTATTCTAAACTGAAATGGCTATATTTTCGGCTACTAGTACATGCCCAATTTTGGCGCATGGATGAATATTTTGCTTTGCCATGCGAGTTATACCCTTCATGTTGTCTTTTGGTGTTTGACTTCATTTGTTTTGGAAAGTGTTCTTCCCCGTCCCTGGTTGGCACGTGTTCTGCCTTCTAGTAGTGTTTTTTTATTGAAATCTATCAGATGTCTCATTTAAAGAAAATTAAAACTAGAGTATTAATTTAAGTATAGTTATCGTATCACCTGATATTCGAAGGCGTGAATGCTTAGTGGAGTTTTAGCTCACTCCACGACATATATGCTAAGTTTTGTTTTCTTAGGAGGAATTGATTATGAGTATATGTTTTTAAGCATATATTGTGCAGATGCTGGCAAAAAAGTTTAACAGCTTTGTTTTTATCAGATATATTTACATTGCTATGCATGCTACTATTTACCCTGTGCAGGTTGCCCTTTTCTGTGTTGTTTTGCTTGCTGGGCTCCTTCACGATTACCTATTAACTTTCCCAGGCATGCATTTACCATACTGTTTTACACTTTATATGTATATTATATTATATTATATAAAGCCATGCAGTGTTCGTTTTGTTGAACAAGTTATAAGATCCAGCAGCACAGGTACATTTATGTTTGGTTCCAGCACATGCAAATGTTCCATTGCCACACCATTCCAGTGCGCATGCTGCACAGTCATAGTATTAGCCACCTCATGCTATTTCAAATTTGCTACATCAAACATTAATGGGCATGCTTTGAAAGGTAATAAAATTTAATGGCATTCACGTTTAGCAATAATCTCAAGCTTTAATAGTTAGTATAATGGACCACTTTGAAATTGAAAGCTTTGAAGTACTCACGTTTACCAAATATTTGTTTCTTGCTGCAGCTTCTCCTCATCAATCATTTTAAGGACCTAAGGTATCTCATTTTTAATTTTTTTTTTTTTACACTTTTCATTGCTGTAGCATATTTCCAGTCTGATTTTCTCACTCCGTACTTAGGGAAAACCATATGCTCATTTATGGATGGATGGTCGTCGGCCACGTAGGGTACTCTTATGTATCTTTGGTGGACAAAATTTCTATCTTTCTTATGTATATTTTGTGTTAGATCAATGTATGTATTTTGAAACGGTTATGTTTTTTATGACGGGTTTAGTTGGTGATGTACTATGCGTATGTTGATCGAATATTATGTTAATTAATATATATGAATGTTTCTATATAGTTGTATTTGTTGCATTGAAATATGAATCATATTATTATTAATATATGTGAATTCTTTATATTAGTAAGGTGTTTGTAAGTTACAACAGCAAAAAAAGTTGTAATAAAATATTTTACAACGGTGTGAAATAGTTGTAATATTCTGGAAGTTACAACTGTAATCACCAGTTGTCATACATATGCTTTGACGTTACAACAGAATATACAACAACAGGGAATAAAAGTTGTAATAAAATATTTTACAACTGTGGAAAAAAGTTGTAAAATATACATATTACAACGGTGTTGCAACAGTGCAAAAAAGTTGTAAAAGATATCAGTCTATTAAAACTTCTTAATACACGACGGTTTGCCCACCGTTGTAAAATGTATATTACAACGGTGTTCCACCGTTGTAATAGGGTCATTTTGTTGTAGTGAAAATTATGTGATTTAGAATATAATCAACTAATTGATTGATGGTTGTGTTGTTGGATTATTGTTTGACTAATTAAAATGTTGAACCTTTAGCCAAATTGATCAAATAGTAGGTTGTATTGGAAATTTGTCGCATTTGCATACATATACATGTACTTACATTGAACAGGTCTTAGCAAGGAGGCTATAGAAGAGGAATTAAATTGTTTGCCCGACAAATAGGTACATGTTTATTGTATTTATTGGGTTTTGGATGATTTTGTGAGCCGATTGGCTAGCCGCTTGGCTTTTTCTTTTTCTTTTGGATTGAAGAAGGTCATGGGAGGCTACATGAAATATCCCGAAGTCCTCGGTGCAGGGGAGGTTATGGCGAAATTTTTCGAAAATTTAGGGAGTTAGCCAAATTTTTGAAAAATTTGACAAGTTCTTAGAAACTAAAAAGTTAAAGAACTTAAGCAGTAATGAAAATAATGAAAGTTGAGTTGATTTGTGAAACAACTTTCGGCTTCGTTCCTTTTCGGGGACGAAAAGTTTTAAGTGGGGGAGATTGTAATAACCCAGAAATCTTAGCCAATTTAAAATTTTTATTTTGGAAATTTTATTGAATTTTGAATATTTAAAATGAATTATTTTAAATAATAACGACGAAAAATTTATTTTGAATAGAATTCGACGTATATATTTATTCGAATCGTTGTTAGAATATAAATATTTATTTATATATATAAAAGGAATTGAAAATAGCGTGGTAGTTCGATAATTCGATTTCAAATTTCAAATGAATGTACAGGATTCAAAATAAACCGATTTTAGTGAAACCAAAAATATTCGAATCTAATTGTGAATATCTTTCCAACGAATCCGAAAAATTGAAATTTCATAGCGGGAATTAAAAGTTATGTCCAGTTGAAAATTCAGAATAGTCGCTATGGAATTCTGGCCCTTAAAAATGGAAATTTTGCAAACGACCTCGGTATTCGACGAAACCACTTTTGTTGGATCCGTGATGTCAAGTTATTGCTAGGTTTCAAATTTCATAATTTTTCGAATCAATATGTGAGCGTGGCAAAGGAAAACGCGTTTGACCAGTTTCAGTTGATTTTAATCGACTGGGAAATGGCCATTTTTCCAACTGTCTCAGAATTGGACGAAATTAGTTTTGTTAGGACCGTATCGTCAATACGAAACTAGAAAATATTTCTCGGGAATTTTTAGAGTCCATATGTGGCTCCAGTAAATTGAAATGTGCGTTCAAATTCAATATATAGAATTATATTTTGATTTTGATGGAAACTGATCGAAACAGCCGGATCAGCTTACGATACATATCCCATTGTGTTCGGAATGGGGGTAGAAAGCTATGGACGACAGTCGGTGGGTTCGATTTCGAGGTCGAAAATAAAAGTTGCTTTTTGAAATAATTAAATAAAAAAAAATCTCCCTCCTCCCTCCTATACCCTCAGCCCCCCCCGTTAGTTCATTTTAGTTTTAAAAAAAAAGAGAAAAAGTCAAACTCGCCCCCCCCCCATCCGATGTTCCACGCCGGCGCTAGGTGCCGTCGCCCTCCCCAGGTCCGACCGCACCCCTCCCCTTTCCTCTGATCCTCCCTCTCCCTTCCCTCCATACGGACCGGCGACCCCAAACCCTAAATCCCCCCTAAAACCGAACCAGCGTCGTCGCCACCTGCCTAGGCCGCCACCTCGAGCCGCGAAGCACACCTCCCCCCTTCACCTCAGAAGCAGCCCCCACTTCCAAATCTGAGCTGTAAGTTTTTTATTTATTTTAATTTTATTTTAGTTTATCAAAAATGTTTAATTTAATTTATTCAGTTTATAAAAATCTGAAAGGTATAAAAAGATTATTGTGAAAATTGTTTTATAAAATTTAACAAAGCAAAGATGAGGTTTTTAAAAAAAGCAAAGACGAGATTTTGACATAGGAAAGATGTGATTTTGAAATAAAGAAAGGTTAAATCTTTGCAATGTATGTAGAAAAGTCGAAATCTTTATATAGAAAAAGGCGGAGTAAAAATCCGAAATTAATATGAAGTTGAAGAATAAAAATATAATTTTTATTATATTAGTGGCAAGATAAAAATAGAATTTTTATCTATATAGTATAGGTATAAAAATAGGATTTTTATCCATATAGCGTGATTATAAAAATGTGATTTTTACATACATAGCAACAATATAAAAATGTGATTTTATATATGTAGTGGCTACGGACGACGAAAGCGATAAAAGGCGAGTGGCGAAGATTTTCTACATTAGAAGAGTCATGGCATTTGGTTTAGCTTAGGTGAGAACTTCTCACTTTTAATTTAATTTTCTAGTTAAAATATATACTAGGATGCAGACGGTGTTTAGTAGCACCCGACACCCGTCGTCCACAGACCATGGACGGTTTGTTTGTTTGATTTTGATGTGTAGTTGATTGTGTGATGTGAATCGAAATAAAAAAATATTTTTATAGTTAAAAATTGAATTTTTAACGTGTATATGAAATGAAATAAATTAATATAAACAAATCGAACGGTTTGTTTATATACACACGTTTGACTGATATTGATTGGGACGATAAATTTTACACATCGCCCAACTGCACAAATAAAATCTGTGTTTGATTGTTTGAAACCCCACACGGGTATTGGGATGATATATGACATACACTAATCCCAATAATTAGTTGTACGTCGATCGATTGATTGACAGACTGATATGAGCGTTAAATATTTATATTTGATGCTTATACAGTGTAGAATGCATTTTGGATGATGGTTGATTATTTGTCATTGTTGATATATACATGCGTTGTGTGGAAATCCATAGAAATAAAATCTATGGTAATTGATTGGGCCTCATTCCAGTTTTAAAATAGAATATTTGAAGAGAAATATTTGAATAAAATATTTGAAAAGAAATATTTGAATAGAAATATTTGAGATAGAATATTTGAAATAGAATATTTGAAAAAGAAATACTTGGATAGAAATATTTGAAACAGAATATCTGAAAATAGGAATATATGAAGCAGTGTTGATTAGATTGACGCCATTTTGACATGAACGATATTTATATCGATTTTATTCATTTTATAATGAATATCGAAAGTGATTTCAAAATCTGATATTTTGAAATGAATTGAAATTCGAATTAAATTGAAATGAATTGAAATTCGAATTAAATTTAAAAGAATTGAAATTCGAATTAAATTGAAATGAATTGAAATTCGAATTAAATTGAAATGAACTGAAATTCGAATTAAATTGAAAAGAATTGAAATTCAAATTAGATTGAGGTAGAATTGAAATCGTTTTGAATTAAATTTAAAACGTATTGAAATTGAACTGAATTCGAATTGAATTGAAATCGATTTGGATTGAAATCGATTTGAAATGAATTTAAAATGAATTTATATTGGAAAATTCGATTTTGATTTGAATTTGCGATGGAAGTTGAAATCGTTTTGAAAACGAATTTTAAACGATTTATAAAATACGTTTTAAAAGGAAATCGACGAAATATAATATATATATATTATATATAATGGCCTGAATAGAACGCGCCGCGCTGCGGCAGTTCGCGAATTTCGACCATTGACTTCGAATGAATATTACGGGAGATTCGACCGTCGGATTCTCCTAAAACCGGAACCGTTGGGTTCGTATCGAAAAGAGCTTTCTAAAAGAATATTAGAAATTTGAAATCTAACGGTTGGATTTCAAATTATGTCCAAATCAAATTTGGAAAAGGTCGATGTAAGTGCAGTTTGATGGTCGTTGATGGAAATCGACTGTACGGGCCTTGATAAAATTATTAAAAATAGTAATAATTTGTGTAAAATCATAAGAAATGATTTGGGAGGAATTGGGATGAAAGAACTCCATATTTGAAAGGATAAAAGTAGATTTTTATCGAAATGAACTAGTTTTGAACTAATAATAATTTGTTTATTTTTAAAATAAATAAATTGGATTTGAAATGGTTTTGAAAATAACCAGGATTTCCAATAATTGAATTGGAATGGATTTGAATCGAAATCATCTTCGGAATAGTTCGATGTTGGATTTCGTGATTAAACAAATACTGTTATGGGAATTTGAAAGATATATTAATATCGTTATTTCCAATATGATATTTGTTGGTTGTAGAATTTGATATTGAATATAAGCCGATATATTTTCTATTCAGGGCCTTGTATTTAATATCAAATGTGATTTGGGTTTGTCGTGAATACTGTCTTCATTAACACTGTTCTTAAGCCCAGTTGAGAAAAAGATTAAATCTTTTTGTTTAGATTTAATGAAGTGTACCAATTAAATAATATTTAATTGGAATTGAATTAGTATTGATTTTTGGGTTTATCGTGAATAGTGTTTTAAATAACACTTGTTCTTTAACCCGATAATTAATGGAATGTGATTTTGGGTGTCGTGAACGGTATCTTCAATAATACTGTTCTTAGACCCAAAGGAATTAAGAAAATCAGAAACTAACTGGAGATTAGTTAAGTTGAATGGTTTCTGCGGTATTGATCTAATGTTGGTTTGGCCTTCGGGGTTAATACTTAGGGAATTGCTCACTTGCTAATTTACGGTTAGGGACTGATTGAAATTGTAATGTGATTTTGGGGTTTCTCGTGAACCGTGTTTTAAATGACACTTATTCTTTAACCCAGTCAAAGATTAAAACTAAGTGGAGTTTTAATGAATCTTTAATTAGATTGAAAAGATCGAGAATGGAGTATCACCATTTTTGCTCCAGGCGATAGTTAAATCTTTAATTAGATTTGAACGTGAAATGGTAATTAAATTTACTGATAACACCGTGGTGTTAGATATGAATTATTACCAGTTTTACTTCACGGGATGAATAGGTTGGGATTTGGAAATTAAAATAAATGATTACTTCGGTGTGGGTCGCTAACCCCAACTAGTTTGAAATGATATTCAAAGGAAGATTAAAGAATAAATTTAAAGGAATTTATCTTTGATAAAATTAATGGGAACCTTTCCCTAAGAATGTGAAATTTAGAAACTAATTATAGGTTAGCTAAGCAGAACGGTTTCCTGGTTATTGATCTGATGTTGGTTTCGGCCTTCGGGGTTAATATTTGGGGAATTATTCTCTTGTTGATTTACGGTTAGTAACTGATGAATTGGAATGAGGTGTATGTTGTGTTTGTGTAACACTTGTTTATTATATACACGAGTTATTCAGAAAGACCGGGTTTATCCCATTCTGAATAACTGATTCGACATGGTGTCGAGGATGAAGACGGTGGCTCAAGACCGGAGGTCTTCACGTCATTTGGATAATTACTGATGATCTTGATTGGGCCGTATACCCAAGAGGAGGGAATCAGTTAGTGATCGTCCAGACGTACTTGGAGATCGATGGATATGCGGGGTACTAGGTGCCTCCGGTTTCGTTCAGACCCAGAACGAACTTTTAAATGGACTGTGTATCTGACATTGGATTTTAGTCTGTGTGATTGATTTCTATTAAATATATATCTTTTTGGCGGCGGAGAATTTATTCTCTTGCTTAACGCCCTTCTCTGAGACGTACGAGCTCAGGGGTTATATATTGATGGATATCAATCGCATGGAGTGAATTGCCTGTATGGCATGCCTAAGTGGCAAATGATCAAGGCTTCTGTTGAAAAGCAAAGTCTTGTGGTTGATGATTAAAGCACGACCTGTGTGGCATAGCTTTGTGTAGCGTTGATTCGCGAGCCTCACACCCCGGTGGTGAACCAAAAACTGGAGAGTACATCAGGGAGGACATGCGTTTCCTTCTAGTTAGAAGTGGCGTCAGTGGTTTTACATGCCCTGACGAGTTTTACATATGTGGTTGTTGCGAGGCGCCTCGGTTATATCGGTCGATCTGGGACCGATGGAGTCATTTGTTGGCTCATTTACGCCCCAAAGGGCGGGGAAACGCAGTGTTCAGGCATTTTAATCCACATTGGTGGACCGGCCCTGACGATCCAAAGGCTTGACTGAGTACTTGCCTGAGACATGGGCTAGATTGTCTCGAATTCGGTGAGGACTATCTTTTGCCTCGGTTCACAGATGGAAATCCAACTTCCAAAACGTGACGTTTCGATTTTAGTTGTAATCCTATATATGGCGACATAATGGGATGGGGCGCTTATGCCGTCTATGATTGATACTTATGATTTGAAGTTGTTTTATACACTATGCACTTATAATAGTATAAAATGATTTGTTTTAAACGTATCAAGCATTCTTGGCTATTATAAGGTAAAAACCCTATACTCCGGCTTGCGTTGCATTGTGTGATGGGACCTAGGTCATATAATAGCTTCATTGTTCTTTATTTAGCATTGCGCTGTTGTTTTATGCACTGGTATTCTTGGGAGGAAACTCGTTCCGTGTGATACGGCGTGGTCCCTTGATTTACCTAACTTTAAAATAAAGATTAATAACTGTTTTAGTTCTCACACCAGTCCCATGACTGACCTGGGGTTTATTGTTTTAACCTAAACTCTGGGTGCCCCTATTTTGACACGGGCAGCTAGTAGTTTTGGTTTTGCAGATTTATATTTACATGATCCTGATTTACAGCTGGAACGGTACTCGGAAAGCTTTGTATCCGTGTATTACCTTCAGTTGTGTATTGTATTATTTTTCCGCTGCTATGTAATTTATTGTAATCTCTGATATTTATCGAATGTATTTTATTCATTCATACTCTGTATATTCTTGTAATCTGATGAATCGTTGTAATTAACAATGAAAAGTTCTTCTGTTTGCGTTCTGATTCGTCGTGTTCTCAATTCAATCCGTGCTTTCCTTCACGGGGAAGTCTCGGGTCGTTTTAGAATAATATTTTTCAAATAGAAGAGAAAAATCTAGATTTCGTCGTATTGATTTTAAGTTAAGTCAAATTCCAATTTTCCGAAAAACAGCGCCATAATCATTTTAAAAACGATAACAGTTTATTTAAATAAATAAAAGCTTAGATTTTGTTTTATAAATCCGGAATTGAGTTATAATATGTATATGAACTCAAGTGAGGTAAATGAAATGATTTCTGAAACGGAAATTATATTTTTGATTTGTTGAATATAAATAACTAAAGCAAAAGAAGAATTATTTAAAAATGTTTAAGATTTAGTTCAACTTTGAATAAGTAGATTAAACTTGTAAATTGATATTCGAAATCGAATATGGAAGGTGAATTGAAAATGGGATCCAACTAGTGAATAAATAAGTTAAACTTATATTTGGATATGTTATACTCAAATGAAAGGGGGAAATAGGCAAAAGAGTTAACTAGAAATTAGTTAATGGAATTTTTAATTGAAGTTGAACTTTGAAAGGTAAATAGGATTTGAGAACTTAGATTTCGAAATTTGAATATGAAACGTAAGTTGAAATTGGAATTCAATTAACTTGTAAACAAGTTAGAATTATATTTGGACATGTAGGTTTGAATATAAAAGTAAAACAGAAAAAAAAGAGTTAATTAACAAATTAATTAACGAATTGAGTTAAAACGATCGGGTATAGTTGAAATAAATTGGACAGGTATAGATATACAGGAGACAGATATGGGATAAGGTTAATGAAGGTATATAAATAGAATGCTCGACAAAAAGGTATGTATTTAATTCACATATGAGGTTTTATGCACCGTATCGGCAAGCCGCTTGGCTTTTTTATTTTCTTTTTGAATAGAGAGGCCTATGTGGCGGTTTGGGGATTTTCTCGATGATCGTGGTACAAAGGAGGTTATGGCGAATTTTTCTGAAAATTTAAGGAGTTAGAATATTTTTAAGAAAATTGGATAGTTAGAAATCAATGTATCAATATATATAGAATTCGATAAGGAAAACGAACTAAAAATAGAATATTATAAACAAAAAGAAAATCTTTGAATTTAAATCGAGTAAGAATAGAAAGAGAAAAGTATATACGTTTTAGAAATAGGAAATCTGTTTAATATGGTGTTGATTATTCGAGTTAGCAGTCTTGTCTGTGAGACGACCCGAACTTCCCCGGTAAGGAAAGCACGGATAGAATTGAGGACAAGACAAATCAGAACGCAAACAGAAGAACATTTCATTGTATATTACAACAATTCCATCAGATACAAGAATATACAGAGTATAAATGAATATTATACATTCGATAAATATCAGAGATTACAATAAATTACATTTAAATACATCGCAGCGGAAAATAATACAAAACACAACTAGAAGTAATACACGGATACAGAGCTTTCCGAGTATCGTTCCAGCTGTAAATCAGGATCCTATGAATATAAATCTGCAAAACCAAAACTACTAGCTGCCCGTGTGGAAAATAAGGGCACCCAGAGTTTATGTTAAAACAATAAATTCCAGGTTAGTCATGTGACTGGTGTGAGAACTAAAACAGTTATTAATCTTTATTTTAAAGTTCGGTAAATCAAGGGACTACGCCGTATAACACGGAACGTGTTTCCTCCTAAGAATACCAATGCATATATCAAAACAACGCAATGCTTTATAAAGAAAAATGAAGCTATTATAAGACCTAGGTCCCATCACACAATGCAACGCAAGCCGGAGGATAGGGTTTTTACCTTATAAGAGCCAAAGCATGCTTGATACGTTAAAAACACATTATTTGATTCTATTATAAGTGTATAGTGTCAAAACAATTCCAATCATAAATATCAATCATAGGCGGCATGGGTACCATCTATCATGTCGCCATACTAGGCTCTACAAATAAAACCGAAATATCTCGTATTGAAAATTGGATTTCCGTCATGAGTCGAGGCAAGGGGCAAGCTCCTCTCCATTCGAGACACTCTAGCAAATGTCTCAGGACCCCACTATGATCCTTGGAATCGGTTGGGCCGGTCCTCACCTAACTTTGGAGGATTGGTAATTCCTAAACACACGTTTCCCAGTCCTAACAAACCTATATCTGAGGCGCCTCGCATTCCAACATCCACACAGGTAAAAAGTATATAAATGTCAGGGCTGGTAGGTCACTGACATCACTCATAGCTAGAAAGAAACGTCGTGTTCTCCCAACGGTCTATATCCCGTTTTTGACTCATCCCGAGGTGTGAGGCTCGCAAATTCACGTTATACACAAAGGTATGCCACACAGGCTGTGCTTTGATCATCAACCACAAGACTTTGTTTTCAACAGAAGCCCTGATCATCTGCCACTTAGGCGTGCCACACAGGCAATTCACTCCATGCGACTAATGTCCATCGATATACAACCTCTGAGCTTGTACGTCTCAGAGATGGGCGTTAAGCAAGAGAATAAATTCTCCGCTGTCAAACAGATGTATATTTAATAGAGATCAATCAACATAGAATAAAATCCAATGTCAGACACACGGTCCATTTACAAGTTCGTTCTGCGTCTGAACGAAACCGGAGGCACTTTCCTCGCATACCCATCGATCTCCAAGTACGTTTGGACGATCACCAACTGATTCCCTCATCTTGGGTGTACAGCCCAATCGAGATCATCAGTAACCACCCAAACGATCTGAAGACTTCCGATCTTCAACCACCGTCTTCACCTTCGACATATCGTCGAATCGGTTATTCAGAATGGGTATAAACCCGGCCTTTCTGAATAACCCGCGTATATAATAAACACGTGTTACACAAACACAACATACGCCTCATTCCAATTCAGAATATTCTTTTATTCAAATATCCACACTCTTAGGGAAAGGTTCCCATTAATTTTATCAAAGATAAATTCTTCTAAATTTATTCTTTAATCTTCCTTTGGATATTGTAACACCCCACCTCCACCAGGGTGGCTCTTGCAAGCACTCTGACTTTGGAGGGGCGTTTGAATCAGGTAAACATGCATAATGATATATCAAGGCAGAACAAGAACATATGTATATATGTAAACAAAGTAAATAACATAGATAAAACAGCGGAAGATTTCAAAACATTTCAAAACAAGTCTGGTACAACATAGCTTTCCAAATAAACAAGTCTAGATAAAACAACATCAATTGAAATAAATAAGTGCTATCCCCAATTAAGTGGTAACCATAGCTAGCTTCATGTCGAAACCATACATGAGCTGAAATCCCACAAGCAAGCAATCCGAAATCCAAGCTAAGCTCCAGTATTCCCTCCCTGAGAACCTGGGGGGGAACGGAAGAAAAGAGGCAAAAGAAAACAGGTCAGTCAAAAAGACTGAGTAAGCCCTACTACAATCAATGTAAACTGATAAAGTTAACTGGCATGAGCAGCAGGGATGAACATAAGGATAACAATATACTAGCATGATCATTAACTAACAAGGTAGATAAAGGTGTCATCGCATAATCAGGATTAAGGTTTTGCACCACAGGTGTACTAGCAAACTAACATGACTTGAATAAACAAGTATTGATCCCTTGGCCCAAGCTTTGGCCCAATAACATGAAATGACCCTAATACAAGGTCCAACCAAACGGTCTAGTCGATCGGCTCCTTGAGCCTAACTCGTCACGTGTTGGTGTCAATACGGCCCAATCATAATTGTAGTCGAACTGTGCCGGGTCCACCCTTCGGGTGTATCAAGCCCTAGGGTGTCAACCCCTGGACACCATGAACATGAGTGCACAGTCCCGATCTACTGGTACCCGTGCATGTTTTCTCCGGCTACGGACTATGTGCACGACCAGAGTCCGCCCGGAACTACACCGGCGTACCCTCTGCCGTCGCTTTTGGTCACTTACCTCCAGTCCAGTAATCATGCCCACACCCTAGCCTAGTCCCTAGGGTCATGATGATACTAACTTGGGATTACTGCTGGAGTGGGCCCCCATTGCTAGGATTTTTCTAGTGGGTTAAGTACGGTTTAACCCTCTTGCTAATCCTGGATTAACTTGGTTAAGTGTAACGATGAGTTCACGACTTAACCCCGATTAATCTACCAAGCCCAAATTGGTTAAGTATTAAGTGGACCATGACTTAACCCTAATCACGAGGCATTAATTAATTTAATGCGCCTTAACCTCTCACATTAGACCTTGTTGTGGTTACTAGTTAAGCCGGGCGGGTCCGGGTAGCTTTACACCACAACTTGGTCTAACCTCGGGTTCAAGGTACAACATGACCAACTTCTCACATTAGGTCCTATTGTTTGTAGCAACTAGTTAAGCCGGTCGGTTCCGGGTAGGTTTACGCTACAAACTCAACCCAACCTCGAGTTGGCCACACTTATCTTTTCTAAGTGTCATGTCCATCATGTTTCCAAAACATGTTACAAGTTTTCAAGCAATTGGGTAGACCTAACTTAATAGGTAAATTCCCAATGGGTAGACCTAACTTAATAGGTAAATTCCCAAGCTTATGTTTTATGTCTTTTAAGTTTACCCAACCCCAAACGCAATCCCATCGCTTACATATCGCAATAGCGCATAAAGGATAGAAAGAGGAAACTTGGCATAATCATGACATAAAGGTATTGAAGCCACAAGCTTAACATGGTGGCATATGAAATTTTCATATGTTCATACACTTGCATATTACGTTTTTAGGCCTCAAAAGCATGCATAAAACCAAACTTAGCATATTGGTGATACATGGTGCTAAATGACATGTAGAGATGGCCATAAGTTCGCATTTAGCCTCACATGCAAGTTATCATAAGAGATATGATAACTTACATGTTGCTAAAATGCAACCTTTGGCATAAAGCTTAAAGCTTTATGTTCATAAACCCAAAATAAGCTTGCATAACATGATAGCATGAACAAAATGTTCAACCCAAACTTGCATAACATAACTTGGCATACTTGCATATAAACTTGCATATCACAACATGATAAACTTGCATATAAACTTGCATATCACAACATGATAAACTTGCATATAAACTTGCATATCACAACATGATAAACTTGCATATCATACATTTAACTTTAGAGTTTAAGTATGAAAGTAGAATAGGGCTTACAATGCTTAAGAAGTCACAAAAATATGACAAAGCCCTTATGAAATCAATTAAACCCAAAATGCAAGCAAAACCCTTGAGCCAAAATGATCAAGACTCTTTCTTTATGATGCAAATATATAAACTTGACTTGAATGCAAGCTAATGATGCTCATACAAGTTTGAAAACACTTGTATGCATGGAAAATCACTTAGGAATTTATTTAGGAATTTTATGAAGAGAGTGGAGGCCATGAGAGGATTGATTTTGCCATAGTTTAGTTGTATGAATGAATAATGATGATTTAGGGTAGGTTAGGGTCTTATTTATAGATTAGGCAAGTGTTTTAGGCCATAGGATTAAACCTAGATTCAATCCAAGCCATCAAAGCATGTCTTGGGGAAGAAGTCAAGTGTAGGAACCATCTAGGGCCTTTAGATTAAAGATGAACCATGAGAACCATTCAAATGCGAAATCTGCATTTGAGCGAATCGGCCCACGGGTTGATAGCCAAACACCCTGGATTAACCCCTAGTCGACCCAGCGAGCTCGGGTCGACCTCAAAAATCGGCCGGTTCGGTTATTCCCGTCTCCCAATTCGCTGTTTTGAAAATTTTTGCATATTTATTTATTTAATTTTCAATTATATATATATATCAATATTTATATTTCTCTGCGCAACCCATTTCACTTAATTAAGTATACTTTAATTTGGGAATTTTTCGTGAAAGTTCGCGAGGCCATATCTTGGTCATACGGACTCCGATTTTCGAAAACTCGGACTCTATTTCGCGTATTTTTCCGAGACGAACGCAATGGCATAGCCCGTTTCCCTTGATTCAGATAAATTCTGCCTCCATTTATGTTATAACATGTTATTCAAAAATACGGGTTGTTACATTCTTCCCTCCTTAAAGGATTTCGTCCCCGAAATCTCCAAGTTAGGAAGAACGTATCCAACCATCCATCATCCATCTACTCAAAACATCATCCACGAGCAATCATTGTCCTTAAAAGGTTCTAAATGTTGTATGATCATATGCAAAGGTGTGTGTATATGTACTTATCTAATGCGAAAATCAGGAGGTTACTGATTCAGTAAACCCCCTTAATGCAAAATATGTTAGTGAAATGAGTCCATATGTATGCAAATTCCTAACATAATTTATAATCTCTACATGAGTGCACATAACATTCATCCATATGCAACATCCACGTGATAGCATAACAAGTTGTCATCCATGAATAAGCATAAACACTCATGCATATGCGGTATGAAAGTGTGTGAGCCAATCTTAGTGCCTAACGTGTATTATGCATCCACGAGTATCCACTTGCAAACACTTGCAACCACTTGCAACCATCAAGCATAACATGTTTCAAACACATGTTTCATCCAAAGGGTTTCTACCTAAGGTTCTCATGACAAGATTAACACGATAAACTAGATAAACATGGATAGCAAAGAGAAAGATATGCTAACAAAGAAAAGAGATTGAGAGTGTACCCTCAAAAAGGAATGGATAAAGCCCACGCATCTTCTCCTCGGTTTCCCAAGTTGCGTCTTCTTCGGCTTCACCCCATTGAACCTTCACCAATTTGACCTCTCGATTCCTTAGCTTCTTGGTCTCCGTCCCCAAGATACGAATCGGAGCTCTCCTCAAGGTAGCCTCTTTCTCCACTTCTATATCTTTTAGAACACTTGGCTCAACAACCTCTGCTGATTCATGTAAACACTTCCGGAGATGCGAGACATGAAAAACATCGTGTACTCCAGCAAGCTTCTCAGGCAACTTCACTCTATAAGCCATCTGCCCGATCCTCTCTATAATAGGGAATGGTCCAACAAACCTCGGTGCCAACTTCCCAACAGCTCCAAATCGGACCACATTCCGCAAAGGAGAAACCTTCACGAAAACCATATTCCCAACATCAAACTCTAAATCCGTTCTTCACTTATCAGCATAGGATTTTTGTCGGTCTTGGGCCGCTTTCATCCGTCTCCGAATCAACTCGATCTTCTCGGATGTATCTCTGATCATATCAGGCCCAAGTATAAGCTCATCTGTAGTCTCCCACCAACATGTAGGCGACTTGCACGGCCTCCCATATAAAGCTTCTAATGGTGCCATCCCTATGCTTGCCTGATAACTGTTATTATATGCAAACTCAACAAGAGGAAGATGGTCTTCCCAAGTACCACCAAAATCCAGAATACAAAGCCTCAACAGATCCTCGAGTACCCTATTCACCCTTTCGGTTTGACCGTCCGTCTGTGGGTGATAAGCCGTACTTAGATTCAACCTTGTGCCCATAGCTTCTTGCAAGCTATTCCAGAATTGACTTGTAAAGATTGGGTCACGGTCACTGACTATACTAGAAGGGACTCCATGTAGTCTCACAATCTCACGAAGATATACAGACGCTAGCCAAGATGCGGTCCTCTTGCTCTTCACCGGAATGAAATGAGTACTCTTCGTAAGTCTATCCACAATAACCCAAATGCTCGTATTCCCTTTCCTTGACCTTGGTAGCCCATCGATAAAATCCATGGAAATACTCTCCCACTTCCATAGTGGAACGTCTAGAGGATGCAATAGCCCACCGGGCTTCTTCGACTCGGCCTTAACTTGCTGGCAAATGATACATCTAGAGACAAATTCTGCCACATCCTTCTTCATCCCAGGCCAAAAGAAAATGCGCTTCATATCTTTATACATCTTATCTCCGCCCGGATGTATAGTCAACTTAGAGTGATGCGCTTCCTCAAGAACTCTTCTTACTAGATCTTCTACCATTGGAACACATAACCTTCCGTCTCTCCTCAGCCAACCCTTGTCATCAATAGAATATCGAGCGAGATGACTAGACGTCTCTCCTCGAATTAGCTTATCCATAATCTCAACATCTGAGGGTCTTCTCTCTGCGAAGCCCCAACTTGATCAAGAAGGGTAGGTCTGAGTTCCAGAGATGCTAAAGAACCGGTCATCGACTCAATCGCCAAAGAGAAATCAAAGGTTGCCACATACTCTAAATTCTTCATCTCAAAGAATAGAGGACTTAGGGTCAACCTTCTTCTACTCAATGCATCTGCTACCACATTCCCCTTGCCAGGGGTATAAGCTATCTCAAAATCGTAGGACGCCAAGAATTCCATCCATCTTTGTTGCCTCAGATTCAGATCCTTCTGAGAAAAGAGATACTTCAATGACTTGTGATCGGTATAAAGCTCAAATCTTTCTCCCAGAAGATAATGGCGCCAAGCCTTGAGTGCATATACTATTGCTGCCAACTCTAAGTCATGAGTGGGATAATTCTTCTCATGCACTTTGAGTTGTCTACCGCCAAAGCATATCACTCTTCCTTCTTGCATAAGAACAGCTCCTAACCCCGTGCCACATGCATCGGTGTATACGGTAAATAACTTCCCTCCATCGGGCAAAGCTAGAACAGGTGCTGATGTGAGGGCTCTCTTGAGCTTCTGAAAAGCAAGCTCGCATTCTATGCTCCAAGCAAAAACTAAATTCTTCTTCGTCAATTTAGTGAGAGGAGCGGATATCTTTGCGAAGTCCTTGATGAACTTCCGGTAAAAACCCGCAAGACCTAGAAAACTTCTCACTTCGGTTGCATTCCTTGGAGTCTTCCAATCCTGAACTGCCACTACCTTAGCGGGATCCACCGCTAAGCCTTGCTTAGATACTATATGCCCAAGGAATCTAACTTCCCTTCTCCAAAAGTGACACTTGGAGAACTTGGCCTTCAACTGATGCGCTCTAAGCGTATCCATCACCTCCATGAGATGCCTTGCGTGCTCTTCCTCATCCTTAGAGAAGATCAGAATATCATCTACGAAAACCACGACAAACTTGTTCAAGAACTCCCTGAACACCCTACTCATCAAGTCCACTAAATATGCGGGTGCATTAGTCAAGCCGAACGGCATGACAAGCCATTCGAAGAATCCATCTGGAGTTCTGAACGCAGTCTTGTCTATACTATCTTCAGCTACCCTGAGCTGATGGAACCCCGTAGCAAGATCAAGCTGAGAGAAAACAGAAGCACCGACAAGCTGGTCAAAGAGATCATCAATCCTCGGTAACGGGTGTCTGTTCTTCTTAGTCAGCTTATTCAACTCTCGATAGTCAACGCAAAGTCGGAGAGAACCATCCGCCTTGGTAGCAAATACCACAGGCGCTCCCCATTCAGATATACTTCGTCTAATGAAGTTCTTCTCAAGCAACTCTTTCACTTGCTTACTTAGCTCCCGCCTTTCACGCTGAGCCATGTGCCGAACGGGCAAAGAAACAGGCTTTGCATTATCCACCGGATAAATGCGGAAATCAATCTCTCGCTTAGGGGGCAACCCCCTAACTTCATCGAAAACATCCGGATACTCTCGAACCACTCTCACAGACTAAAGAGTTTCCATTGACGAGTCAAGTGATTCCAGATAGCACAACATGACGGGACCTCTCGGATCACAAGAAATCTCTAGGGTGTTTCCGAGGCGAGTCACGAGCCTCACAACCCTATGCTCACAATCAAGAATGGCTCCATATCTGGACAGCCAATCCATGCCCAATATCAATCTGTATCCCCTAAAACCAAGAACATAAGCACTGCACAAGAACTCTACACTCAGTATAGAGATCCTCAAATCCCCACATATCATAGACAAATGGGCGGAACCCCCAATAGGATTTGAGACACAGACGGGATCATCTACCAAGCTAGTACTAAGGTGCAAACTATCAACAAGATCAGATGAGATAAAGCTATGCGATGCACCAGAATCAAACAAGGTACGAACTGGAAAATCAGAAATATATACAAGGCTCTCAAAAGAAATACTACCTCGATCGGGAACTGGAGCGACATTGAGAGCATGAACTTGCCCTCCTGAAGGTCCAGCACGCTGAGTCTGACCCTGGCCTTGCCCTTGCTTCCTCGGGCAATCCTTACTGAAATGTCCAGTCTCACCGCAGAAAAAGCATTCACCATTCTTCCTTTTCCTCTTCTTACAATCCTTAATAAGATGCCCAACTGAACCGCAATAATGGCACTTCCCCTTGTTGTTCTTGCCCTTGTTGTTATTGCCCTTGTTGTTGTTCCCCTTGTTGCCTTGACTCTTGTTCTTGTTCTGATTGCCTTGACTGCTCTGACCACTTGGATTACCCTGATTTCCTTTTCCCTGGGAATCAGTCTTCTTGGCTTGAGTATCATTCATCTTGGTTTCTTTCTTGACATCTCCCTGAAGTAATGCCATATCAACCAAACTCTCAAACGTGGCCCCATGGGGAATATGTGACATAGCCAATCCCTGCAACGGCTCATTCAATCCTCTAGCAAAACGAAGAGCCTTCTTCTGAGGAGTATTCACCATATCCAAGCCAAAACGAGCTAACTGATTGAACTTGTTCACATATTCTTTGACAGACATATCTCCTTGTTTCAAAGTTATGAACCTCTCCATTTGCAGATTCTCCTCAGCAGAAGATAGAAACTTAAGCATGAACCTTGCCCTGAAATCGGCCCAAGTCTCAACAGGCCTAGTACCATTGGTGACTTCCCACCAATAAGCGGCTTCATCCTTCATAAGCCAAACCGCCAACAAGAGCTTCCTCTGATCGTCTAACCCAAAGATAGCAAACAAATCCTCGGTCTCTTTCAACCAATTTATGGCCTCTACAAAAGTCTCAGTGCCTTGAAAGTTCTTGCCACGCATTGCTTTGAAATCTTTGCAAGTCTTTGCGAAGTCCACTTGAGGATGCTGAGGGGGAGGAGGAAGAGGAACCTCAGCGACAGGAGGAGGAGGAACATTAACCACCGGAGGAGGAGGAGGAGGAACATTAACTACCGGAGGAGGAGGAGGAACATCTGCGGGGCCGGCTTCGGTCGCCCTAGCCTCCAAAAGTCTCCTATACCAAACAGGTACGTATACTCCCTCCGGAATAGCAAAGTTATCGGCCATACTGAAAACGAAGAAAAATACAGATTCAGAATGGAGAAAAACGAAGGAATTTTGCTAATGGCTTTTTGGGGAATAGCCTTTAAAATAAACTAGACTTTTCTTTGGAAAATACTTTATACTTGGTTTTGAAAATAGTTTTCCAAAAGTTTTCTAAAAGCCTTTTTGTTCCTTCTCGTACCATATGCTCTGATACCAAATGTAACACCCCACCTCCACCAAGGTGGCTCTTGCAAGCACTCTGACTTTGGAGGGGCGTTTGAATCAGGTAAACATGCATAATGATATATCAAGGCAGAACAAGAACATATGTATATATGTAAACAGAGTAAATAACATAGATAAAACAGCGGAAGATTTCAAAACATTTCAAAACAAGTCTGGTACAACATAGCTTTCCAAATAAACAAGTCTAGATAAAACAACATCAACTGAAAAACTGAAATAAATAAGTGCTATCCCCAATTAAGTGGTAACAATAGCTAGCTTCATGTCGAAACCGTACATGAGCTGAAATCCCACAAGCAAGCAATCTGAAATCCAAGCTAAGCTCCAGTATTCCCTCCCTGAGAACCTGGGGGGGAACGGAAGAAAAGAGGCGAAAGAAAACAGGTCAGTCAAAAAGACTGAGTAAGCCCTACTACAATCAATGTAAACTGATAAAGTTAACTGGCATGAGCAGCAGGGATGAACATAAGGATAACAATATACTAGCATGATGATTAACTAACAAGGTAGATAAAGGTGTCATCGCATAATCAGGATTAAGGTTTTGCACCACAGGTGTACTAGCAAACTAACATGACTTGAATAAACAAGTATTGATCCCTTGGCCCAAGCTTTGGCCCAATAACATGAAATGACCCTAATACAAGGTCCAACCAAACGGTCTAGTCGATCGGCTCCCTAAGCCTAACTCGTCACGTGTTGGTGTCAATACGGCCCAATCATAATTGTAGTCGAACTGTGCCGGGTCCACCCTTCGGGTGTATCAAGCCCTAGGGTGTCAACCCCTGGACACCATGAACATGAGTGCACAGTCCCGATCTACTGGTACCCGTGCATGTTTTCTCCGGCTACGGACTATGTGCACGACCAGAGTCCGCCCGGAACTACACCGGCGTACCCTCTGTCGTCGCTTTTGGTCACTTACCTCCAGTCCAGTAATCGTGCCCCCACCCTAGCCTAGTCCCTAGGGTCATGATGATACTAACTTGGGATTACTGCTGGAGTGGGCCCCCATTGCTAGGATTTTTCTAGTGGGTTAAGTACGGTTTAACCCTCTTGCTAATCCTGGATTAACTTGGTTAAGTGTAACGATGAGTTCACGACTTAACCCCGATTAATCTACCAAGCCCAAATTGGTTAAGTATTAAGTGGACCATGACTTAACCCTAATCACGAGGCATTAATTAATTTAATGCGCCTTAACCTCTCACATTAGACCTTGTTGTGGTTACTAGTTAAGCCGGGCGGGTCCAGGTAGCTTTACACCACAACTTGGTCTAACCTCGGGTTCAAGGTACAACATGACCAACTTCTCACATTGGGTCCTATTGTTTGTAGCAACTAGTTAAGCCGGTCGGTTCCGGGTAGGTTTACGCTACAAACTCAACCCAACCTTGAGTTGGCCACACTTATCTTTTCTAAGTGTCATGTCCATCATGTTTCCAAAACATGTTACAAGTTTTCAAGCAATTGGGTAGACCTAACTTAATAGGTAAATTCCCAATGGGTAGACCTAACTTAATAGGTAAATTCCCAAGCTTATGTTTTATGTCTTTTAAGTTTACCCAACCCCAAACGCAATCCCATCGCTTACATATCGCAATAGCGCATAAAGGATAGAAAGAGGGAACTTGGCATAATCATGACATAAAGGTATTGAAGCCACAAGCTTAACATGGTGGCATATGAAATGTTCATATGTTCATACACTTGCATATTACGTTTTTAGGCCTCAAAAGCATGCATAAAACCAAACTTAGCATATTGGTGATACATGGTGCTAAATGACATGTAGAGATGGCCATAATTTCGCATTTAGCCTCACATGCAAGTTATCATAAGAGATATGATAACTTACATGTTGCTAAAATGCAACCTTTGGCATAAAGCTTAAAGCTTTATGTTCATAAACCCAAAATAAGCTTGCAAAACATGATAGCATGAACAAAATGTTCAACCCAAACTTGCATAACATAACTTGGCATACTTGCATATAAACTTGCATATCACAACATGATAAACTTGCATATCACAACATGATAAACTTGCATATAAACTTGCATATCACAACATGATAAACTTGCATATAAACTTGCATATCATACATTTAACTTTAGAGTTTAAGTATGAAAGTAGAATAGGGCTTACAATGCTTAAGAAGTCACAAAAATATGACAAAGCCCTTATGAAATCAATTAAACCCAAAATGCAAGCAAAACCCTTGAGCCAAAATGATCAAGACTCTTTCTTTATGATGCAAATATATAAACTTGACTTGAATGCAAGCTAATGATGCTCATACAAGTTTGAAAACACTTGTATGCATGGAAAATCACTTAGGAATTTATTTAGGAATTTTATGAAGAGAGTGGAGGCCATGAGAGGATTGATTTTGCTATAGTTTAGTTGTATGAATGAATAATGATGATTTAGGGTAGGTTAGGGTCTTATTTATAGATTAGGCAGGTGTTTTAGGCCATAGGATTAAACCTAGATTCAATTCAAGCCATCAAAGCATGTCTTGGGGAAGAAGTCAAGTGTAGGAACCATCTAGGGCCTTTAGATTAAAGATGAACCATGAGAACCATTCAAATGCAAAATCTGCATTTGAGCGAATCGGCCCACGGGTTGACAGCCAAACACCCTAGATTAACCCCTAGTCGACCCAGCGGGCTCGGGTCGACCTCAAAAATCGGCCGGTTCGGTTATTCCCCTCTCCCAATTCGCTGTTTTGAACATTTTTGCATATTTATTTAATTTTCAATTATATATATATATATATCAATATATATATATTTCTCTGCGCAACCCATTTCACTTAATTAAGTATACTTTAATTTGGGAATTTTTCGTGAAACTTCGCGAGGCCATATCTTGGTCATACGGACTCCGATTTTCGAAAACTCGGACTCTATTTCGCGTATTTTTCCGAGACGAACGCAATGGCATAGCCCGTTTCCCTTGATTCAGATTTTACAGTTTAATTCTGCCTCCATTTATGTTATAACATGTTATTCAAAAATACGGGTTGTTACAGATATCATTTCAAACCATATTATGGTCTTCCAAACTAGTCAGAATTAGCGAACCACACGGAAGTAATTATTTATTTTATTTCCCAATCCCAACCTATTCATCCCATAGAGCAAAACTGGTAATACTCCATATCTAACACCACGGTGTTATCGGTAAATATTAATTACCATTTCACGTTCAAATCTAATTAAAGATTTAACTATCGCTTTGGAGTAAAACTGGAGACACTCCATCCTCGATCACTTTTCAGATTTGATAATTTAAATTATCAATTCACATTTCAATTTAATTACAGATTCATTAAAACTCCACTTAGTCTAATCTTCTCAAAAATCAATAATCTGTCTTTAACTGGGTTAAAGAACCAATGTCATCTAAAACACGGTTCACGATAAACCCAAAATCACTTTCCATTGTTAATTGGGTTAAAGAACATGTGTTATTCAAAACACCGTTCACGATAAACCCAAAAACAAATTTAAATTCAATTCCAATTAAATATCATTTAATTCGTACATTTCATTAAATCAAAATAGAAAGATTTAATCTTTTTCTCAACTGGGCTTAAGAACAGTGTTAATGAAGACACCATTCACGACAAACCCAAATC
The DNA here is from genome assembly GCA_030737875.1 of Allium sativum. Classification (NCBI taxonomy): domain Eukaryota; kingdom Viridiplantae; phylum Streptophyta; class Magnoliopsida; order Asparagales; family Amaryllidaceae; genus Allium; species Allium sativum. Next base: position 386,277,034 of record CM060924.1, read on the forward strand.
ACGTTTGATATTATATACAAGGCTCTGAATAGAAAATATACCGGCTTATATTCAATATCAAATTCTGGAACCAACAAATATCGTATTGTAAATAACGATATAAATATATCTTTCAAATTTCCACAACCATCTCTGTATAATCACGAAATCCGACATCGAAATATTCCGAAGATAATTTCGATTCAAATCCATTCCAATTCGTATATTGGAAATTCTGATTATTTTAAAACCACTTTCAAATTCAATTTATTTATTTCAAAAATAAATTGATTTTAATTCTAGTTCAAAACTAGTTCATTTCGATAAAAATCTATTTTTATCTTTACAAATGTGGAATTTTTCATCCCAATTCTTCACAAATCATTTCTTATGATTTTACACAAATTATTACTATTTTTTATAATTTTATCAAGGCCCGTACAGTCGATTTCCACCAATGGCCATCGAACTGCACTTACAGCGACCTTTTCCAAATTTGATTTGGACATAATTCCAATTCTCTAATATTCGTTAGAAAGCTCTTTTCTATACGAACCCAACGTTCCGGTTTCAGGAGAATCCGACAGTCGGATCTTCCGTAATGTCCATTCGTAGTCAATGGTCGAAATTCACGAACTGCCGCGGCGCGACGCGTTCTATTCAGGCCATATTATATATAATATATATATTATATATATTTCATCGATTTCCTTTTAAAACGAATTTTACAAATCGTTTTGAATTCGTTTTCAAAACCATTTCAACTCTATATTCAATTTCAAATCAAAATTGAATATTTCATATCATTACTATATAAATGATAATATTTTCAAAACGTTATATTTTGAAATCACTTCCTTTTCTATAATTATTATAAAGACGAATATAATCGATATAAATATCGCTCACGTCAAAATGGCGCATCTCTAATCAACACGGCTTTATATATATCAATAAATTCGTTATTCTTTTCAACAAATGAATATTTATTCTATTCAACACATGAATCTATATTTCTTCTTACTTACAATAAAAGGGTGAATTTTATCGTATAAATATTTTATTCAACACATGAATACACTTTCAACGCATGAATTCTCAACACATGAGCATCGTCAACACATGACTATTTATTCCATTCAACACATGAATTTTCTTTTATAATATTCTTTATTTTCCCAATTGGAATGAGGCCCAATCAATTACCATATAATGTTAATTATGGATTCCACCCAACACATATATATAATGGCACTGCCAAATAATCAACCATCATCCAAAGTGCACTACTCTGTATAAGCATCAAATATAGATATCTAACGCTTATAACAGCCTGTCAATCAAACGATCGACATACAACTAATTATTGGGATTAGTGTCTGCCGTATTTTATCCCAATACCCGTGTGGGGTTTTGAATTAACAAACACAGATTTTTATTCACACACACGTTAAAAATTATATTTTTAACGATAAAATATTTTTAACTATATAAATATTTTATTTCATTTCACAACACACAATAAATTTTCACCACAACAAACAATCAAACATACAAGCCATCCATGGTCTGTGGACGACGGTGTCGGGAGCTACTAAGCACTGTCTGCATCATAGTATATATTTTTAACTAGAAAACAAGATTTAAAGTGAGAAGTTCTCACCGACTAGCTAATCCAATACCACGACTCTTCATATGTAGAGATCTTCGTCGTTCTCGCCTTTTGTCAATTTCGTTGCCCGTAGTCACTACATATATAAAAATCACATTTTTATATTGCTGCTATGTATATAAAAATCTTATTTTTATACCGCTATTATATAGATAAAATTCCTATTGTTATAACGCTACTATATAGATAAAAATTCTATTTTTACAACGCTACTACATAGATAAAAATTCTATTTTTACAACGCTACTACATAGATAAAAATTCTATTTTTATTATCGCCACGGTATAAAAATCAAATTTTTATCTTCGCCACTATACAAAAATCATATTTTTATCCTTCACATCATATAAAAATTATATTTTTAATCTTTCTATATTATAAAAATTATATTTTTAACCTACTGCTTATATAAAAATTATATATATATTTTTCTATGCATAAAGATCGTACCTTTCTATGAAATAAAAATCATGTTTTTATTCTTCTCCATATGTGAAAATTATATTTCTAATCTATATATTTAAATCGTATTTTTATAATTCTAACTTCATATTTTCCATACGATAAAAATCAAACCTTTCTCTGATTAAAAATCGCATCTTTCTCTATATAAAGATCTCATCTTTATTTGTTGTTCATGTAGATAAAAATCAAATCTTTTTCAGTTTTCAAAAATTTATTCTTTACACGCTATTATATATACATCGAATTACTTTTAAATAGATAAATAAAAATAAATAAAAAGAAAAAGGGGGGAAGAACTTACAGCGTTTAAAGAGGGGGGGCTGGAATGCTGCTGGCGCAAGGAGGAGGAGGGGAAATCGCGGTTCTTCGATGGAGGAGGGGGGTCGACGAGGGCTGGAAGTGGGTGGTTGGTGGTGGGGCGCGCCACCAGGAGGAACGACGCGGTTAGGGCAAAAAAGGGGAGCGATCGATTAAGAAGAGGGGGAGTAGAAGGTGGCGTGGAGGAGGCGGGTTCGAGGGGAGGGGGAGGGTCTGGCGCCTCCGACGGCGGCACATCGGCCTAGGGAGCATCGTAGTGCCTCCGTCCTCACTTCTTCTTTTATTTTATTTTATTTTATTTTAAAATCTGATCGTGGAAGAGACAAAGGGGGGGCCTTTATATAAATATATATTTTTTATTATTAAATTTTAATAAGCAACTTTTATTTTCGACCTCGAAACAAGACCCACCGCCTGTCGTCCATAGCTAACTACCCCCATTCCGAACACAATGGGATATGTACCATAAGGTGATTCGATCGTTTCGATCAGGTTTCGTCAAAATCAACATATAACTCTATATATTGAATTTGAACGCGCATTTCTATTTGCTGGGGCCACATACTAACTCTAAAAATTCCCAAAAAATATTTTCTAGCTTCGTATTGACGATACGGTCCTAACAAAACTAATTTCGTTAGATTCTGAGACCGTTTGAAAAATGGTCAATTTTCAGTCGATTAAAATCAACTGAAACTGGTCAAACGCGTTTTCCTTTGCCACGCTCACATATTGATTCGAAAAATTATGAAATTTGAAACCTAGAAATAATTTGACATCGCGGATCCAACAAAAGTGGTTTCGTCGAAAACCGAGGTCATTTGAAAATTTTCCATTTTTAAGGGCCAGAATTCCATAGCGACTATTCTGAATTTTCAACTGGACATAACTTTTGATTCCCGCTATGAAATTTCAATTTTTCGGATTCGTTGGAAAGATATTCTCAAATAGATTCAAATATTTTTGGTTTAACTAAAATTCGGATTATTTTGCACCCGGTACATTCATTTGAAATTTGAAATCGAATTTTCGAACTACCGCGCCATTTTCAATTCCTTTTATATTTAAAATAAAAATTTTATATTCTAACGATGATCTATATAAATATATACGTTCGAATTCCATTCAAAATAAATTTCTCGTTGATATTATTTAAAATAATTCATTTTGAATATTCAAAATTCATCAAAATTGCCAAAAATAAAAAATTTAAATTGGCTCGCATTTTCCGGGTTATTACAATCTCCCCCGCTTAAAACTTTTCGCCCCCGAAAAGGAACGAAGCCGAAAGTTGTTTACTAATCGACTCAACTTCCACTATTTTCATTACGGCTTAAGTTCTTCCACTTTTGAGTTTCTAATAACTTTTCAAATTTTTCAAAAATTTGGTTAACACCCTAAATTTCCGAAAAAATTCTCCATAACCTCCCCTGCACCGGGGACTTCGGGATATTTCATATAGCCTCCCATGGCCTTTTTCAATCCAAAAGAAAACGAAAAAGCCAAGTGGCTAGCCAATCGGCTCATAAAATCATCATCACCCAAACAAAACAGTAAGTTATGGTAAACATGTACCTATTTGTCGGGCAAACAATTTTATTCTTCTGCTCTAGCCTCCTTGCTATGACCTGTTCAGTGTAAGTACATGTATATGCATGCAATTGTAAGCATTTTTCAATACAGTTCGCTATTTGGTTCAATTAGGCTAAATGGTTTAAAATATCAAACAAATAAACAAACAACGCAACCATCAATCAATTACTGAATTAACGTTTCAAATTCATTATTTTTGATACATATACAGAAAATCATGTTTTTGATGCCAATTCACAACAATAAATCTATCTAGTTTTGGGTTCTCACACCAGTCTATGGAAATCTATAAATATCACACTTTCGTCACTCGAAGATAAATACTGATAACGCTGCAGCATTATCAGAACCATCCCCGGGCAACCAGAGTGTGATTTTATGTCTATCTAGTGTATTAAAACTTCGAATATACGTTCATGATGCGTATATGCAAAATCTTTATATACTCGAATGTCCAAATAAATATAAATAAAATATTCAAATACGTTGAATAAGGTTTAAATTTTCAAAATAAAACTGTTTTCATTTGAAAAATACACTCTTCACACTCGTTCTAGGATACTACTGATCCTATCTCTAACGAGTCATTCTAATTGGGTATTACTAATCCAATATCTGATGAATTCTTTCGTTCGGTTCTAATGTGTCTTGTTCTCGGGCTCTGTAAACCAAAGCTCTGATACCAAACTGAGACGACCCGAACTTACCCGGTAAGGAAAGCACGGATAGAATTGAGGACAAGACGAATCAAAACGCAAACAGAAGAACATTTCATTGTACATTACAACAATTCCATCAGATACAAGAATATACAGAGTATAAATGAATGACATTCGATAAATATCAGAGATTGCAATAAATTACATATAAATACATCGCAGCGGAAAATAATACAAAACACAACTAGAAGTAATACACGGATACAGAGCTTTCCGAGTATCGTTCCAGCTGTAAATCAGGATCCTGTGAATATAAATCTGCAAAACCAAAACTACTAGCTGCCCATGTGGAAAATAAGGGCACCCAGAGTTTAGGTTAAAACAATAAACTCCAGGTCAGTCATGTGACTGGTGTGAGAACTAAAACAGTTATTAATCTTTATTTTAAAGTTCGGTAAATCAAGGGACCACGCCGTATAACACGTAACGAGTTTCCTCCCAAGAATACCAGTGCATATATCAAAACAGCGCAATGCTTTATAAAGAAAAATGAAGCTGTTATAAGACCCAGGTCACATCACATAATGCAACGCAAGCCGGAGGATAGGGTTTTTACCTTATAACAGTCAAAGCATGCTTGATACGTTAAAAACACATTATTAGATACTATTATAAGTGTATAGTGTCAAAACAATTCCAATCATAAATATCAATCATAGGCGGCATGGGTACCATCTATCATGTCGCCATACTAGGCTCTACAAATAAAACCGAAATATCTCGTATTGGAAATTGGATTTCCGTTATGAGTCGAGGCAAGGGGCAAGCTCCTCTCCGTTCGAGACACTCTAGCAAATGTCTCAGGACCCCACTATGATCCTTGGAATCGGTTGGGTCGGTCCTCACCTAACTTTGGAGGATTGGCAATTCCTGAACACACGTTTCCCGGTCCTAACAGACCTATATCCGAGGCGCCTCGCATTCCAACATCCACACAGGTAAAAAGTATATAAATGTCAGAGCTGGTAGGTCACTAACATCACCCATAGCTAGAAAGAAACGTCGTCTTCTCCCAACGGTCCGTATCCCGTTTTTAACTCATCCCGAGGTGTGAGGCTCGCGAATTCACGTTATACACAAAGCTATGCCACACAGGTTATGCTTTGATCATCAACCACAAGACTTTGCTTTTCAACAGAAGCCCTGATCATCTGCCACTTAGGCGTGCCACACAGGAAATTCACTCCATGCGACTGATGTCCATCGATATACAACCTCTGAGCTCGTACGTCTCAGAGAAGGGCGTTAAGCAAAAGAATAAATTCTCCGCCGCCAAACAGATGTATATTTAATAGAGATCAATCAACATAGAATAAAATCCAATGTCAGACACACAGTCCATTTACAAGTTCGTTCTGGTCTGAATGAAACCGGAGGCACTTTCCTCGCATATCCATCGATCTCCAAGTATGTCTGGACGATCACCAACAGATTCTCTCATCTTGGGTGTACAGCCCAATCAAGATCATCAGTAACCACCCAAGCGATGTGAAGACTTCCGGTCTTCAACCACCGTCTTCATCTTCGACATATCGTCAAATCGGTTATTCAGAATGGGTATAAACCCGACCTTTCTGAATAACCCGCGTATATAATAAACACGTGTTACACAAACACAACATACGCCTCATTCCAATTCAGAATATTCTTTTATTCAAATATTCACACTCTTAGGGAAAGGTTCCCATTAATTTTATCAAAGATAGGTTCTTCTAAATTTATTCTTTAATCTTCCTTTGGATATCATTTCAAACCATATTATGGTTTTCCAAACTAGTCGGGATTAGCGAACCACACCGAAGTAATTATTTATTTTATTTCCCAATCCCAACCTATTCATCCCATGGAGCAAAACTGGTAATACTCCATATCTAACACCACGGTGTTATCGGTAAATATTAATTACCATTTCACGTTCAAATCTAATTAAAGATTTAACTATCGCTTTGGAGTAAAACTGGTGACACTCCATCCTCGATCACTTTTCAGATTTGATAATTTAAATTATCAATTCACATTTCAATTTAATTACAGATTCATTAAAACTCCACTTAGTCTAATCTTCTCAAAAATCAATTATCTGTCTTCAACTGGGCTAAAGAACCAATGTCATCCAAAATACGGTTCACGATAAACCCAAAACCACTTTCCATTGTTAATCGGGTTAAAGAACATGTGTTATTCAAAACACCGCTCACGATAAACCCAAAAACAAATTTAAATTCAATTCCAATTAAATATCATTTAATTGGTACACTTCATTAAATCTAAATAGAAAATTTTAATCTTTTTCTCAACTGGGCTTAAGAACAGTGTTAATGAAGACACCATTCACCACAAACCCAAATCACGTTTGATATTAAATACAAGGCTCTGAATAGAAAATATACCGGCTTATATTCAATATCAAATTCTGGAACCAACAAATATCGTATTGGAAATAACGATATAAATATATCTTTCAAATTTCCACAACCATCTCTGTATAATCACGAAATCCGACATCGAAATATTTCGAAGATAACTTCGATTCAAATCCATTCCAATTCGTATATTGGAAATTCTGATTATTTTTAAAACCACTTTCAAATTCAATTTATTTATTTCAAAAATAAATTGATTTTAATTCTAGTTCAAAACTAGTTCATTTCGATAAAAATCAATTTTTATCTTTACAAATGTGGAATTTTTCATCCCAATTCTTCACAAATCATTTCTTATGATTCTACACAAATTATTACTATTTCTAATAATTTTATCAAGGCCCGTACAGTCGATTTCCACCAATGGCCATCGAACTGCACTTACAACGACCTTTTCCAAATTTGATTTGGACATAATTCCAAATCCAACCATTAGATTTCAAATCTCTAATATTCGTTAGAAAACTCTTTTCGATACGAACCCAACGGTTCCAGTTTCAGGAGAATCCGACGGTCGGATCTCCCGTAATGTCCATTCGAAGTCAATGGTCGAAATTCACGAACTGCCGCGGCGCGGCGCGTTCTATTCAGGCCATTATATATATATTATATATATTTCGTCGATTTCCTTTTAAAACGAATTTTATAATTCGTTTTCAAAACCATTTCAACTCTATATTCAATTTCAAATCAAAATTGAATATTTCATATCATTACTATATAAATGATAATATTTTCAAAACGTTATATTTTGAAATCACTTCCTTTTCTATAATTATTATAAAGACGAATATAATCGATATAAATATCGCTCACGTCAAAATGGCGCATCTCTAATCAACACGGCTTTATATATATCGATAAATTCGTTATTCTATTCAACAAATGAATATTTATTCTATTCAACACATGAATCTATATTTCTTCTTACTTACAATAAAAGGGTGAATTTTATTGTATAAATATTTTATTCAACACATGAATACACTTTCAACGCATGAATTCTCAACACATGAGCATCGTCAACACATGACTATTTATTCCATTCAACACATGAATTTTCTTTTATAATATTTTTTATTTTCCCAACTGGAATGAGGCCCAATCAATTACCATATAATGTTAATTATATGGATTCCACCCAACACATGTATATAATGGCACTGACAAATAATCAACCATCAGCCAAAGTGCACTACTCTGTATAAGCATCAAATATAGATATCTAACGCTTATAACAGCCTGTCAATCAAACGATCGACATACAACTAATTATTGGGATTAGTGTATGCCGTATTTTATCCCAAAACCCGTGTGGGGTTTCAAATCAACAAACACGGATTTTTATTCACACACACGTTAAAAATTATATTTTTAACGATAAATTTTTTTTAACCATATAAATATTTTATTTCGTTTCACAACACACAATAAATTTTCACCACAACAAACAATCAAACATACAAGCCATCCATGGTCTGTGGACGACGGTGTCGGGAGCTACTAAGCACTGTCTGCATCCTAGTATATATTTTTAACTAGAAAACAAAATTTAAAGTGAGAAGTTCTCACCGACTAGCTAATCCAATACCACGACTCTTCATATGTAGAGATCTTCGTCGTTCTCGCTTTTTGTCAATTTCGTTGCCCGTAGTCACTACATATATAAAAATCACATTTTTATATTGCTACTATGTATATAAAAATCCTATTTTTATACCGCTATTATATAGATAAAATTCCTATTTTTATAACGCTACTATATAGATAAAAATTCTATTTTTACAACGCTACTACATAGATAAAAATTCTATTTTTACAACGCTACTACATAGATAAAAATTCTATTTTTATTATCGCCACTGTATAAAAATCATATTTTTATCATCGCCACTATATAAAAATCATATTTTTATCCTCCACATCATATAAAAATTATATTTTTAATCTTTCTATATTATAAAAATTATATTTTTATCCTACTGCTTATATAAAAATTATATATATATTTTTCTATGCATAAAGATCGTACCTTTCTATGAAATAAAAATCATGTTTTTATTCTTCTCCCTATGTGAAAATTATATTTCTAATCTATATATTTAAATCGTATTTTTATAATTCTAACTTCATATTTTCCATACGATAAAAATCAAACCTTTCTCTGATTAAAAATCGCATCTTTCTCTATATAAAGATCTCATCTTTATTTGTTGTTCATGTAGATAAAAATCACATCTTTTTCAGTTTTCAAAAATTTATTCTTTACACGCTATTATATATACATCGAATTACTTTTAAATAGATAAATAAAAATAAATAAAAAGAAAAAGGGGGGAAAAGAACTTACAACATTTAAAGAGGGGGGCTGGAATGTTGCTGGCGCAAGGAGGAGGAGGGGAAATCGCGGTTCTTCGATGGAGGAGGGGGGTCGACGAGGGCTGGAAGGGGGTGGTTGGCGGTGGGGCACGCCACCAGGAGGCACGGCGCGGTTAGGGCAAAACCGGGGGGGGAGCGATCGATTAAGAAGAGGGGGTGTAGAAGGTGGCGTGGAGGAGGAGGCGGGTTCGAGGGGAGGGGGAGGGTCTGGCGCCTCCGATGGAGGCGCGTCGGCCTAGGGGGCGTCGCAGTGGCGGTTTTCCGCCTCTGTCCTCTCTTCTTTTCTTTTCTTTTTATTTTAAAATCTGATCGTGGAAGGGACAAAGGGGGGGCCTTTATATAAATATATATATTTTTTATTATTATTAAATTCTAAAAAGCAACTTTTATTTTCGACCTCGAAACGAGACCCACCGTCTGTCGTCCATAGCTAACTACCCCCATTCCGAACACAATGGGATATGTACCGTAAGCTGATTCGATCGTTTCAATCAGTTTTCGTCAAAATCAACATATAACTCTATATATTGAATTTGAACGCGCATTTCTATATTTTGGGGCCACATACTAACTGTAAAAATTCCCAAAAAATATTTTCTAGCCTCGTATTTACGATACGGTCCTAACAAAACTAATTTCGTTAGATTCTGAGACCGTTTGAAAAATGGCCAATTTCCAGTCGATTAAAATCAACTGAAACTGGTCAAACGCGTTTTCCTTTTCCACGCTCACATATCGATTCGAAAAATTATGAAATTTGAAACCTAGCAATAATTTGACATCGCGGATCCAACATAAGTGGTTTCGTCGAAAACCGAGGTCGTTTGCAAAATTTCCATTTTTAAGGGCTAGAATTACATAGCGACTATTCTGAATTTTCAACTGGACATAACTTTTGATTCCCGCTATGAAATTTCGATTATTCAGATTCGTTGGAAAGATATTCTAAAATAGATTCAAATATTTTTGGTTTCACTAAAATCCGGATTATTTTGCACCCGGTACATTCATTTGAAATTTGAGATCGAATTTTCGAACTACCGCGCCATTTTCAATTCCTTTTATATTTAAAATAAAAAATTTATATTCTAACGACGATCTATATAAATATATACGTTCGAATTCCATTCAAAATAATTTCTCGTCGATGTTATTTAAGATAATTCATTTTGAATATTCAAAATTCATCAAAATTGCCAAAAATAAAAATTTTAAATTGGCTCGCATTTTCCGGGTTATTACAGTCTGTTTTGAAGTTAATAATATTTTCAGTCAAGGTCTGAGAAGTAATTAAACCCCAACTCGATTGATTTCATTATTAGCTGATAAATAGCAAGATTCAGTCTCGAAGAGAAATGTTGAATAAGATTCAGTTAAATACAGTATTTTGGTTGTCGTAACGATGTTTTACACAACATTCGTTTTGACCCAAATAAGTGGAAAGTTGGAAATATAATAATAAATATTTCCTAAGTATAGAAATGAATGGTTGTGAAAAAGATAAGTAATTGGAATATTTTCCAATTATAAATAGAAGATATTTTCTAAGTACAGAAAATAAAAGAAGGCGATATATGGAAATGTTTTCCAGTGTTAATAACATATATTTTCTAAACATAGAAAATAAGGAAATATGAATATATATATATATATATATGTATATGTATATATGCTTGATGATTTGATCGATAATTCCATTTGGAAATAAGATCGTTGTGTGTACACGGACATTTTTCATTTGATAGTTAAATCACCGACTATCAAAGTTTTGACCATTTTAACGTTGTTAATATGGAGAGACCGGTTGGATTATTATCCGAACAACCACTCCGTATTTGCATAAGCGTTGCAAACCAAGTATGCTGAATATATTGAAGACGGAGTAGAGTGCAAGGGCTTTTTCTATTAAGGGAAATTGTGCCTTCGATTTCGTTCAGTCCCAGAACGAACGTATATGGACGAGTGTCTAACAGATTATTTCCAATGATCGAATATGTTGGTCTGTATAAATATATATGGTGGCAACGAATGTATTCCTTTAGCATAATATCCAGAATATTTGTGCAGATCAATTAATGATTAACAGATCTGATAATGTGGCATTCAAAGTAATTGTGTTATCAGTGAGAGAAGTAATCGTAGCCTCAGGCCTCAACAACCGGGAAATGACAAAAATCGTGCAGGCAGCATGGCTATATGGTTAGCTCCCATTAGGGTGTATTATCATCTATCTAGAGATTCATTTAAATTCCTTATTCTATTCGATGTTGTCCCATTCAGGAAACGGTTGCTGATCCCAACCGTTGGTGAAATACATTTGATACACTCAAGCGAATTGAGTGGTTGGTCATGTGTGGTCGTGTTACAAGATATTCTTATTGGACCCAGTGTGTTCTCCTCTAGAGATACACTATCGGAAGGTGGTTCCATACCTTGTCATAGTTGGAAATCCAATCCCCAATAAGTGCTTGCGGTTTTGATTGTATATTATATATGTGGAACGTGAGATGCAAACGTTCCACTAGATTCTATTTATTTGATTTAGACACTATTATAATATCAAAAGAGTTTTGATATAAAGATTATCGTTCTCTTTCAAAATGATTTGAAAGTTAAATCAAGTGTTTGAGATTCTCATAAGGGAAAAACCTGTTCCGTGTTATACGACGTGGTCTTATGAGATATCGTTTAATCTCTTAAACTGTTTTAAATTGTTTACTCATACCAGTCCCATGACTGACCCGGAGTTTATTTTGTTTTGTTTTACCTAAACTCTTGGGTGCCTAAATTTGTACGGGCAGTCAAGTAGTTCAAGATTTTACAGATTTATCTAAAGGAGCTTGGAGTAGGGGGCTTCGGCATTATGTAGTTATAGTTTTCCGCTGTGTTGTAAGTGTTGTACTCTGATAAGTGAATGTTATACAGTTGAAATTTTGTATTTCAAAAGTTATGATATATTATATTTTGTTCCGCTGCGATGTGAGATTCTGTGTTGTTATTTCTGTTCTTCTTCTACCTTTTTCTTCTAAAAAAAATGATTCGTATTTTCGTGATATTTTCAAGTACAGCTTTATATTTCAAAGTTATGTTATATATTATATGTTATTCGTTCCGCTGTAAGGTTCGTGTTACTCTGATGTTGTGTTCTTCTTCTTCTTCTATTCTAAGTTTCTGTCGTATCTTTCCTCACCCTCTAATTTCTTTCATGGACTATCCGGTTATTTTCGATCCTTGGATGTTCGATATGTATTGTATATCGGATAACCAAGATCGACTTTTTCCGGGTCGTTACAGTGGTATCAGAGCTCTAAATAAGTGGCTATTTTTAAATCACGGAAATATATTTAAAAATAATTAAATTAAATATTTATAAATAAATATTATCATATATATTCACATACGATGTCATACAGCTCCACCATATTCCTATATGAATTTCTAACTCGATATTTCAAATCCCGATATAAATCGATATTCGATTTATAATGAAATCCCCTTTTAAAATATAAATAAATCGTTATAAATTATAAAGGAATTCCGTAGCGACTTTTCTAAAATTTGATTTTGACATAAACCAAAATCTACACGATGAAATCTCGATTTTTCTCTTCCATTAGAAAAATATACTTCACCAGCTCTGAACGTTTCTTGTTTCACAGAAATTCGACTTAAACGACTTCTGTATATTCGTTTAAAGTTCGAATCGCCAAATTGCGAACTGCCGCGCCATTTCGAGCTCGATTATAATTATAATATAATTATACGTTCAAACTTCGTTTAAGTAATATATTCGTTATTCAAATTAAATTCTAAACTGAATTAAATATTATAAATAATCCAATCCACACAGTATTGTGAATTTTACTAATTCTGATTATTTCAGAATTAAATGTATTATTCTATTATTTATATTAATTAAATATTCAAAGTTATTTAATTAAACGGCCATTTAATTCTCTTAATCACTATTTAAACAATTAAATAAATTAATTATTATCTCGCTAAAATACGGGACATTACATTCTTCCCCCCCTTAAAATAATTTCGTCCTCGAAATTGCTAAGGTAGAAAACAAACCCTATTGACTGGTTAAAAATTATTTTTACTTCTTTAACATCAATTTCACTGTACCAATTAATTTCAACTAAATTATTAATTTATTTCTATCAACGAATATTTTCAAAAATTTTGAAAATTTTCTAACACCTTAACTTTTCGAAAAATTTCGCCAGCACCTCCTATGTACTGGTCAATAGCTCAAACTCCAACTCGCCTCTCTGGGCCTTCACCAACCCAAAAGAAAATCAAACAACCAAGCTGCTTGCAAATCAGGCTCGTAAGTCTCATGCTTATATCAAATATAAACTTGTACCTTTTTGTCGGGCATATCGTTGTATCATTTCCATCTACTGCCAATTCAGCATATACCAATATTAAGCCAACCAAACTCAAATCACTTTTATCTACTGCACAACCATTCGCTTATATCCAAGCCAAATTCCATTTCAATTTCAAGTTTCATTCTCGATTCCAAACTCTTAACTTGATTATCAAATTACACTTCAAATTCGAATCTCACAATCCAATTTGTCTTGATATCATTCTAATTCAATCTCAGTTACCACTTAACTGGCTTTACTTTAATTCAAATTGGCTTTCCCAAATTTCAATTCCCTTTGGTTTTAAATCAAACAATATTTCCCTGGGAATATTTAAATCACTTAGCTTTTCAAAAACTAAATATTCCTTTTCGGATTTCAACAACTTGTTTTTCTCATAACAAATTCAAAAACAAAACCTTTGGTAGTAATCCGTCACTTACCACTCGAAAATGAACACCGATGACGTCATGACCATCATCGGACTCTATTTTCCAGCTATCGAAGTGAGTTCAATACTATATCACTTTCAGAACCATATCTAAACACTTCCATTTGAAATCCATTTCAAAATATCCTTTTCAATGCTTGTAACCAATTTAAAATCTCTCAGGATTTTAAAATTCTCATATATTTAATTCAATTCTATTTACAAACACTTTTCCAATTTTACAGTGTTTTAATTCCAGTTCTGATTCTAAATTCAGATTTACTTCATCTTATTTCATATATTACACTTATGTGAATTCTGATTGGTTATTTACATAACTGTTCAATTATAATCTTACTCTATTATAAAAACAACCAATATATCCAATATATTATAATCATTTCAATATAATTCCTTTATATCAAAATATAATTTGGGTAAAATTATTTCATTTACCATCTTTTCAAACATATCGTGTCGACCCATCGTATTCAAGTGTTTATAACCTCCTACCGATACAGTGGATCGAACTGATCGACCAAAACCCATAAACAACTCAACCAACAAAGCTCCACAATATAAAACAATTCTATGTTGAATAACAAATACGTTCACTCGTAAATATACACTTAAACTCAATCAAGGGTATTACTAATCCCATCTCTACTGAGTCACGCCACAGAGCCAAGGTAATTACTTAACCTTAAGCTCTGATACTAACTGTAGTGTCCCGAAATTCCGGTCCAATTTGAGCTGACCAAATAACACAAGTCCAACCCCAATTGCACTGGAAACCAGAAAACTAATAGAAAGAAAATAAAAGGTGAGAATAGATAAGATAGAAACTTAGAATAGAAGAAGAAGAAGAAGAACACAACATCAGAGTAACACGAACCTCACAGCGGAACGAATAACATATAATATATATCATAACTTTGAATTATAAATCTGTACTTGAATATACATATCATTTCCAAAGTACAACACAACGGAAATAAACAATAGCTACATAATCTTGAAGCCTCTTGTTCCAGCTCTTCAAGTATCTGTAAATCCCGACTACTTGACTGCCATATAAAATTGGGCAACCAAGAGTTTAGGGAAAACAAAACAAAATAAACTCCGAGTCAGTCATGGGACTGGTGTGAGTAAAACACTTTAAAACAGTTTAAGCAATTAATCGATATCTCATAAGACCACGCCGTATAACGGAACGGGTTTTTTCCCTTATGAGTATCCAAAGTAATCTTTATATCAAAATTCTTTTGATATTATAATAGTGTCTATCAACCACAATATAATAATCATCTAGCAGAAACGCTTTCATCTCACGTTCTACATATATAGTATACAATCAAAACCGCGAGCACTTGTTGGGTAATGGATTTCCAACTATGACAAGGTATGGAACCACCTTTCGGTAGTGTACTTCTAGAGAGGAATACACTGGGTTCAACAAGAACATCTTGCAACCCGGCCACACATGACCGACCACTCATTTCGCTTTAGTGTATTGAATGTATATCACCAATGGTTGGGATCAGCAACCGTTTCCCGATAAGGGACATCATTGATAGATTAAAGATGCAAATGAATATTCTCTAAATAGGTGATTATACACCCTAGTAGGTGCGACCTACATAGCCATGCTGCCTGCCCGATTTTTGTCATTTCCGGATGTGAGGCTAGAAGCTAAGCTTATCTTTTACATATCATATCTCCATTTACATGGAATACCACATCGTCATACCCACCAAATCACAAATTGATTTCCCCAAAAATACCACGGGTATACAGCTAAGAGAAACGAATTCCTCTGCCACCAAACGTAACTACGTTTGAAGAGATCAACTTACACGATCCTTTAGATGTACTATGTCAGACATTCGTCCATACAAGTTGTCCTAGGACTGGACAAACCGAAGGCACTATTCAATACATCCATCTTAGGCAATCTTTACCTAAGATTTATACAACAGCCCTTGCACTTTACTCCGTCTTCAATTATCTTTGGCATATATGATTCGCAACGCTTATGCCAATACGGAGTGGTTCTTCGGATAATAATCCAACTGGTCTCTCCATATTAATAACGTTAAAATGGTCAAAAACTTCGATAGTCGATGAGTTAACTATCAAAGAAAAATAGGTGTGCAAACAACGATATTATTTCCAGATGGAAATTATATCAATCAATCATCGTTTAACATTTATCTCTTTAGTTCATTAATTTATTCATTTTCCCTTTACTACTTCCATATATTCAACTTTTCTTATTTTCTATACTTAGAAAATATATGTTATTAACATGGGAAAACATTTCCCTTTCTTGTTTTCTATATTAGAAAACATTTCTGATTCTTATTTGGAAAACATTTCCAAATCTCCTTCATTTGGTTTTAAACAGATGTTTAAATAAACATCGCTATGCCAACACAAACCATTACGCTCATTAACTAAATTCTTTTAACCATCCTTCACTATTAAACCTTACCATTCATTAGTTAAGAAGGAAGTCAATGGGGTATAATTACCTTTTAGACCTTAACTGAACAACGTTTTAACTTCGAAATAGTCAAAGTTTATCTTTTAAATCTTTAACAAACTTCCTTACGTAACTCTCGGATTCTATTTACGTATCCACTTCTTTATTGAAAACATTTGATTATAACGATAACGTTATAATCCCTACTTCGAAAATATCTAACTTCAATTATAACTTTTATTCTTTAGTGTGAATAAATAAATAAACACCTATTTTATAAATAAATAAATCTTGATTTAAACACCGGAAAGTGTAAATACTTTCCCGAATTTGATATAATCGAATTCGACGTATAACTCGCTTTCGAGTAATCTCTATTTGATTAACTCGTCTTCGAATAACCTATATTCGATTATCTCTCTTCGAATAACTTATATTCGATTAACTCACTTCGAATAACTTATATTCGATTAACTCACTGTTTCGAATAAACTATATTCGATCTCTTTCTTTCAAATACTATGTATTCGATCTTTTTCTTTCGAATATGATATATTCGATCTCTTTCTTTCGAATATGATACATTCAATAATCTCCTTTCGAATAACTTATATTCGATGATCTCACTTTCGAATAACTAAATTCGATTAACTCCTTTCGATTAAACTATAATCGATAACTCCTTTCGATTAAACTAACATCGATTAGCTCCTTTCGATTAAACTATAATCGATAACTCCTTCCCTTTACTCTATTCGAATAAACTATATTTGATACTCCTTTAACTCTATTCGAATAACTAATATTCGACTACTCCTTTAACTCTATTCGAATAACTAATATTCGACTAACTCCTTTAAATTAACTCATTTGGATTAACTCGGTTTGATTAACTCATCCTGACTAACTTAACTTAATTAACTCGACTTATTTAACTCAGCTTGACTAACTCGACTTATTTAACTCAACTTGATTAACTCCTATCGAATAACTAATATTCGATTAAGTCTAATTGAATAACTAATATTCAATTAATCCTAATTCGATTAACTATGTTCAATTAACTCTAACTGGTTAACTCTAACTGGTTAACTCTAATCGACTAACTCTATTCAATTAACTCTTATCAATTTACTCTATTTGGTTAACTTTAATTGATTAACTCTTTTTCAGTTAACTCCTTTTGGTTAACTCCTTTTCGAATAACAAATATTCGATTCACTCTTCGTCCATATTCAGTTTCAAATATCATTGTTGAAATTTGATTCTTACTTCTCTATATAAGTCCTGACTTATATTCCATTTATCCAATGATAAATATTTTACTTAATTTATAAAATATTATTTATAAATTAATCTGCTCCATTTATCTGTTTACTTCTTTATATAAGTTCAGACTTATATATCTTTATATATCCAATGATAAATATTTTATTTAATTCATAAAATATTGTTTATAAATTAAACTTCTCAATTTATTTGTTAAAACAGATTCTATTCAATAATCTTCTTTAAATCCATAACTCGTATTTCTTTTAACATTCTATTTATTTTCTAAATACATATTCCCTTTCACTTCTATTTACTTTCTAAGTAAATATCCTTTTTATCCTTCTATTTACTTTCTAAGTAAATATCCTTTTTATAAAACCCTTTTCGTTTTATAAATATTTCCTTTCATATTTGTTTACAAATATACCCTTTTTAATCTTATTTATTTCCCAAATAAATATTTCTTTAACTCTTTCTATTTATTTTCTAAATAAATATTTCTTTTTATAAAATCTTTTGATTTTATAATATTTCTTTTTCAACATAACATTGAAAATTTCCTTTTATA
Organism: Allium sativum; assembly: GCA_030737875.1. Lineage (NCBI taxonomy): Eukaryota > Viridiplantae > Streptophyta > Magnoliopsida > Asparagales > Amaryllidaceae > Allium > Allium sativum. The sequence continues at coordinate 386,295,717 of CM060924.1, forward strand.
TTTATTCTATTTAAATGCACAGTTTGAAATCTTCCTTCTATATAAAATCTTTCGATTTTATATAATATTTTATTTCAATATTTCTTCTGGTATTTACAGTACCAAATAACAAGACCATTGTCACTATAATCAATCTCAGATTATACATCACATCATATAACACAATATATGAACAAAACAGTATTTTAAATATTGAGGAACCCAGTTGGGTCCCTCCAACCTGTTTCCCTGCATCACATATGTTAAGCAATATAATTAACATCGATAATATTTCACTATGAAATATTCTGCTAAACAGAATCGATATTAGATTAACGATATATATATATATCGTTATCTATAATTTTAACCAACACATAAGCAATTCAACCAAAAAGTTAACACACAGTAATCAACATATAATTATCAGTTCTAAGAATACGTTATAAAAATATAACTGTTCAGAGTTGGTGAGTTTTACTCACATTGGACGATCATCGTTAATAACGATAACCATCGCTTGATTCAGACGGACAATTTATTTTTCTATAAATTGTAACGAGCTCCGATGGACTTCCAATCAGTTCCATGTTGTAGTGTCCATCCCTACGATCCTAATGGATCTTGTTTCGTCCAATTCTGACCAAGTATGACGAAGTTATGCTATTACGAAGTTAATACATATTTAAATTAAAATAACTTGAATTTTCTTTAAATAAAAACCTTGGGCTTAACCCTTCAATTCTGGCCCACTCACCCTTGCTCAAGACCAGACCCACGTTACCCCCTTCTTCCCCAAACAAGTGTCGTGACCTTCCCTTTTTCCTATGCCATTAACAGTACTTCACTTCCTCATATCTCCTCCTTCTTTCAATAGACAATCGAACTAAAAATACCAGCGTACTCCACTTCGAATCCTCTTTCCCTCCATACCCAAAAGATCCAACTCGCCCTCACTGAACATAATCCGTCATTCAACTCAAACTTGTCCGCTACAGGGAACTCGCGACGCAAAGTATCACCAAATCGCCCTAAAAATCCATGCTAAGTGTGTTTTCATCCCATGAATCCAAAATCGACCTCAAAAACAAACATTAGTGCTTACATCTCTCGATTCCTTGAACCCTACGTTTGCTGTTGTAAATGTTGGATTCCCAATGTTGATCGAGATGCACAAAACTGGGTTGAAACTGAAGTCCAACATCCCAGGAGCTCGAATACTTGTGTATTTTGATTTTAGGATTTTTCTTTGAATTGTTTTTTTATTTTAGAACTTTGGAAGTATTCACGTTTTTGGGTTTTCTATGTATTTCGGCTGAGAGAACGAATATATAAGTGATGAGATTTTTGTGTGGATGAAAACACGAGCACGTGGCCTTGTTTAGTTCTCAATTAGCTTAGGATATATTAGTTTTATATTCATTTATTTTTGTTTCTTCACTCTAAAAATTCCTACGAACACACACGATATCTAAAAATCATGAAAACCGGCATGCATCTACAGTTCGACATTACGGTCCCAAGGAAACTGGTTTCGTTGAATTCTGACTCCGTTTGCTCACAATGCGTATTTTTAACCGTTAGAATATCGATTATTTTTCACATTAAAATCTCATACGGCCACATACTAACTCTAAAAATCACGAAACTTGACATCTAACAATAATTTAACATTGCGGATCCAAAAAAAATAAGTTTCGTCGAATTCTGAGGTCATTTGCAAAACTGGCTATTTTTAAAACTCTAAATAACTAATTTAAATATTAAATATATTTAAAAATAATTAAATTAAATATTTATGAATAAATATTATCGTATATATTCACATACGATGTCATCCAGCTCCACCATATTCCTATATGAATTTCTAACTCGATATTTCAAATCCCGATATAAATCGATATTCGATTTATAATGAAATCCCCTTTTAAAATATAAATAAATCGTTATAAATAATAAAGGAATTCCACAGCGACTTTTCTAAAATTTGATTTTGACAATAATCAAAATCTACACGACGAAATCATGATTTTTCTCTTCCATTAGAAAAATATACTTCACTAGCTCTGAACGTTTCTTGTTTCACAGAAATCCGACTTAAAACGGCTTCTGTATATTTGTTTAAAGTTCGAATTGCTAAATTACGAACTTCCGCGCCATTTCGAGCTCGATTATAATTATAATATAATTATACGTTCAAACTTCGTTTAAATAATACATTCGTTATTCAAATTAAATTCTAAACTGAGTTAAATATTATAAATAATCCAATCCACACAGTATTGTGAATTTTAATAATTCTGATTATTTCAGAATTAAATATATTATTCTATTATTTATATTAATTAAATATTCAAAGTTATTTAATTAGACGACCATTTAATTCTCTAAATCACTATTTAAATAACTAAATAAATTAATTATTATCTCGCTAAAATACGGGACATTACAAATAATGTTTTCCTTGCCCTTTTTGTACTAAACAATATAGTCATAGCCATGTAGCTTAGCCAGCCACTTGCCTTGAATTCATGTTATTAATTTTTGAGATAAAAGATGCTTCAGGCTTTGATGATCTGTTCTTATGATGAATTTTCTTCCCAAAAGATATTGAGACCATTTCTTTGTTGTTAAAATAAGTGCCAAAATCTCCTTTTCATATGTAGATAGGTGCAAATTTCTTCCTTGCAGTGCTTGACTAATATACGCAACAACTTTGTTATTTTGCAACAAAACAGCACATAATCCAATGATACTTGCATCACGTTCAATTATGAATCTTTTGTAAAAGCAGGTGGTGCATGAGGGTTAGTTAGAAATAACTTATGCTTGAAGAAAGCATCAGTTGCTCCAGTAGTCCATAAGAAAGAATTTTTCTTTAGCATTAATGTTAGTGGTTTATCTATAAGGCCATATCCTTCAATGAATTTTCTATAATAACCGGTTAGTCCGAGGAAGCCTCTTAATGCTTTGTTGTTATGTGGTTGTGGCTACTCTAAAATTGCTTTTATTTTTTCTTTATCAATAACAATTCATTTTCAGAAATTATATGCCCTAGATATTTCACATTATTTGCTGCAATAGAGCATTCTGGTATGCTAATGACAAGTTGATCTTATTGCAGCCTTTGTAGGGTTAATTTTAAATGGCTTAAGTGATCATCTCAACAATTATTATATATATATCAAAATGTCATCAAAAATACTAAAATAAATTGTCTTAAAAATATTTCTCATTAGATATTGAAAGGTGGATAAGGCATTTGTTAAACCAAATGACATTACTACAAATTCATATGCCATCATGAGTCCAAATTCATATGCCATCATGAGTCCTAAATGTTGTCTTGTGTATATCAACATCATACATTCTTACTTGATGGTATCGGATTTCAAATCAAGCTTAGTAAAAAAAAATTGATCCATGTAACTCATCCAACAGTTATCAATTAATAGAATGGCAAATTTAATTTTTATAATTTGTTTGTTTAAGCTCTATATTCAAAACAAAATCTCCAACTACCATCTTTTTTCTTCTTAACCATAACAATAGGGGCAGAAAATGAACTTGAACTAGGCATGATTATTGTATATCTTAGAACTTCAGCAATTAATTTATCTTGTTCATTTTTTATGTAGTGAGAATATCTATATGGTTTAAGACAAATCAGTTTAGCTCCCTCCAAAAGAGAAACTCTATAATCACATTCTCTCTTTGGTGGCAGGATATTTTTAGGTGTGGTCACTGTTGGAAGCTGATCCAGTATTTGCTGGATATATGCATGTATTTTTGGTGTATGTTGTATTTAAGTAGAGGAATCTAGAAGCATGAAATGAAATCTTGCTGCATTGAATTCCTTTGTTGTTTAATTCCTTTCAATTGTTTTAATGTCCTCTTGTTATAGTCCTTGACATTTAATTTCCTTACCCCTATATGAAAATCCCACTTGCAATTTTTTAAAATTAAAGCATATTTCGTCAAGTTACATTCTGGCAAATATCCAATGGTATACCTAAGAGTTCTAGAGGCATTTTACACCCTTGGTTATGTAGTGTAATATTGGTGCATAATTCAGTCCCTTGTAATTTGTGTCCATTGGCAACTTGAACTTCGAAGGGTCTTGATTGTGACTTAAATAATTTTAATTTTTGTGCCAAAGAATTATCTATAAAGCTATGTATTAAGCCTGAATTAATTAAAAAGATTACTATTTTATTATATATTAACCCTTTAATTTTTATAGTATGCAAAGTCAGAATTCCTATCCATGTATTAAGAGAATAGAATGTAATGTGTTATTTGATTCAGTATCACACTGTCAATATTAGAAAGCTTGACAATATCATCAGAGTTAGTGCTTTCATAATCAGAGGTTTCCTCTAAAATAACTACTCTCACCATAATAAAAACTTGTTTTGTTTTGCGTTTGTGGCCAAATGAAATTTCCCATTACATCCAAAACATATATTATTATTTTATTTTCTAATAATTCTTATTGTTTAAGTTTTTCAATCTTAGAATTCTTATCAAAATTACAGGAAAATGGTTTATGTACAATGGTTCTTAGGGGATTACCATTGGTTTTCTTTGCAGCAAAAGTTTTTTTTTTTTTTTTTTTTTTGATATCCACTTTGTTTCAACTGCCTTAGAAATACACATAACATGATCAAAATCTAATGGGTTATTTGCAGTGACGTGATATTTGATTTCTTCTTTTAATCCTCCTAATTTATTTTTGTAAAAGATGAATAGAAGCTATATATTTAATCGTACCCTCAAGTTTTTCAAACTAATTTACATAATGCATAACTATAGTGGTTTGTTTAAGTGAAGAAAATGTGTCATATAGCCTTTCAAGCTCATTAAGGTTAAAATGTACCTGGATGGCTTTAGTAAACACTAACCAGTTATCATAATCAACAACTATTAGATCACCTTTTGGCAAGGCAGTCACACGACGGACTTACAGTTTTCTAAGTATTCGAAACTTAGGTATGAACTCATGGAAACTTGCAGCAATTTGATCAAAGTCATGGAGTGCTCAAAAGCTTGGAAGTTTAGCTAACACTTTGGATCAGTATTTGCATAGATGGGATTTCGTATCCCACTCTTCATTAGGATTTTCACATCCTCAGGCTTCATGGGGATCGACTTTGTTACTTCGTATCATGCAATACAAAGAGAGGATGGCACAAATTACACTAAGGCAGAGGGATACATGATGAAATTTCGTATTGCATGACTCTGTGTCATCTTTTCTTCTTCTGGTTTGCAAGGTTTTTGTGTTCGTGCATTTCGTATAGCCTAGTTTGAAAGTGGGGATACGAAATGGGAGTTGGCACTCGAAGAATCGGTCATGGTGTTGGATACAAAACTTTGTTTCGTACTCCTGGATCCAAAGTCTACGATGGCTTGGATTTTGGTCAAATTTGGGACGAAATCTCCAATTCGTATTTGATGCTGCGAATATGAAAAGCATGTTTCGCATCGGGTGTTTGGCATGGCAGTCTGCTTTTACCTAAGGCTTCTTAGATACGAAGTTTACTTCGTCTCTGGCCTTCGTGTCTGTTTTCTCGTATCTGCGAAGACGAAGTTTGGCAAGGTGATGGATTCAAGCGCTTCAGATCAAAGCAGTGCAAGATGTTGGCTAAGTGCCCGAAGTCGTACGATTCGCGAATTGGTACCAATCCTAAGTTACAAAATTTCGTGGATATGAATTCTTGTATTTCCTCACCTATAAATAGCTCAACACTTAACTGTTTTCAGGATCTTTTGGCTGTTTCATTTCCTGCAGGGCCAACCCTGGGACTGGGCAGGCTGGGCTACGGCCCAAGGCCCAATTTATGAAGGGGCACAAAATTTTGAAAAGTTCTAATATATGTGTGTGTGTGTGTGTGTGTGTGTGTGTGTTTCATTAACTTTGAACATTTGATATTGTAGCTCAGTTGGTATCATGTGTTGAATATATCGGTTGGTCTTGAGTTCAAATCTAGGCATTAGCATTTCAACGCTAACTTTCTCTACCTTTTTGTTCATGTTTTGGTTACTTTATTTGTTGTTTGCTCAGGGCCCAACTTCAGCTATGAAACAGTGTAATACTCGCCCAAAGCCCAATTTTACAGTGGACTGGGCCTGATTTCCTGCATGCGAGAAGCTTGATCTTAGAGCATTTTAAAAGCTTTTCTCTTGGTTTTCATGGCTTTGGAAGGTCTCTTGGACTTATGAACTTCAAATACAAGTTCTATTACAACACTTTGTCATTTGGATTGGATCTTGGCTTGCTTTTTGGACATTGGACCGTACTTGGAGCATTTTGGACTTAGAAGGATTTTAATGGTTGTTTGGGCCTTGTAAGGAATTGACAAGAACTTTGCCATTTTTCATAGCCTGTAAATTCAAAGGATTTGGATTACTCTTATAACTGCAATGACTATGATGGATAGTTACGACAAAGTGGACGTAGCTGTCAGTATCGAACCACTATAAACTTGGTGTTATTTACATTCTGCACTCTATGTCTGGATTGCTTGGTTTGTTTGGATAATTTGCATAATATTAACCCATCAGGTGTTGGCATGTGCGGGTGACCAATTCTGCTCATCAACAGCAACATTTCTGGAGTACTTATAAAACCATTGCAAAGCTTCTTTCCTTAAGTTTTAAGAACAAAATGTACCCAGTCTTGTGTGTTAGTATTGTTGAACTTGAACTGTTCAACCTGCCTTAACCAGTCTATGACTATGTCTTCTCCATAAAATTTAGGAAATCCTATTTTGAAATTAATCTTGGATGAACCTTTGGATGTGTTTGAATGAGAGTATGCATTTCTTGAAGGTGAATTATCCAGGTAGATTTAGTCAGGTCGAGACAAAAGTGGTGGTCTAATATTTGGTGGTATATAGACATTTGATCTCTGATTTTGATTGCTGCATGATTATCTGATCTTGGTGGAGTTTCTTGAATTCTTGAAGTTTGTTTTCTTTAATTTAAAGAAATTTTTGTTAGTGATTCCTGAATCTTATCCACATTCACATTGAGATGATATGCTTTTTACTTTATGTTTTGATTCTACCTGGTGAGTTCCTGGTTGCATATCGATAAACTTTAAGTTTGGAGTGATAAATCATCTAGTGTTTTCCAATCTCCTCAGGAAAACTTCATTTGTATTATTAACAAGGTCATTCCTAATCCATAAATCATGTTGAGACTAGTTGTCTTGATTTGCGTTGTTCAAAGAGGAAGAAGCACCTCGGCTTTGATAATGGTTTAGAGGATCATCTTGGTGAGGGTTAGAATCTTGCTTACTGGCGGATTTTAAAACCAATTTGTTGGCCTCATTTCCTTTCTTATATTGAGCACATGTTTTAAGCATGATGATGGTGTGAGTTGTTTGCATGAAGATGACAGCAGCAGAAAGAAGGAGAGAATGGAATAGGGTGATATATAAGAAAAGAAGGATCAGTTCGTGCTGGTCAACAAGAAAAGAGTGATCAGAATGAGGGAGAAACAAGATACATGGAAGAAGTATAAAAAGGGGGTGAAATCTTAGAAGAAGATTCAGAAAAATATAGGAAATAGAAGAACACAACAATAAGTTTAACAGTTATCAATTTTATTAATGAGTTATCGTATCATTTACATACCTTAGCCACCTATTTATACATGTTTGTGGAAACTGATTTAATACATGAATTTACATAATTTTCCATTGACCTAATTACAGCTTGTACATGGCATGTGCAGATGTACAAGGTGCACAACCCATTTTAATCCTTTATAACTGTAATTCCTTGTTGCTTACTGTCAATGCATGATCATTAAGCTCCACTTATGTTTCGGATTCACTTTAGATTATCTCCAAGCATTTGTATTGATTGTTGATCTTGGTTTTCAGAACTGTTTAATGAAATGCCCTTGCGCTTTTTATGTCCGACAAGTATTTGATGCATTGTTTTACTGTAACACGATTCAGGTCGTAATGATGAATTGTTTTCTGTAGAGTTTAGGAAAGTGTGTTAGCTTCGTTTCAGATGTTGTAGAGGTAACTAGCTTGCTGGAAGCATGGACTATTTCAGTTGGATCATTTTGAATTTTTGCGTACTTTCTTGCTTCAGTGTTTGTTCATGTCTTTGTATACATTTTATTGATGAGTTGTTGACAAAATACCAGATTATTGACAAGAATAATCCAAAGTTTCACGCGTCTTCCCATAATAATCCCAATGTGCATAGTGATTATGATGACTTACTGGTCTTTATATACATTTTATTGATGAGTTATTGATAAAGTACCACCACTATTGACATGAATAATTCAAAGTTTCACTTGTCTTTCCATAATAATCCCAAATTTAAATTATTTTTCAATAATTTCAAGTTTAGGAGGTCCCTTCCTATATTGATCTCACTAAATTTTAAACTTGTTATAGCCGGTTATTATGTTTTAACTTGCCCAAATCAAACATTTTTACAAATTTTTCATTTTCTCCTCAATGTCCACCGCTTCAAACCTTCCCCAAATTAAACAAATCGACTCTTTGCTCTTTGGCCTTGGCCTTCACCAAAGCAACTTCACATCATCTCCAAATTCGACGGAGTCGGTTCCCTCCGCAAGCTCCGCCTCGTTTCTGGCATCCTCGCTGTCAGCAGCACAGTAAGGCTCGAGATATTTGACGACGACAAGCACGTGCTCAGCGAATGAGAAATGCCTAGCAAGTTGCAAGTAGTCTCAAATCAGGAGAGAACCCAAAGCAAGAAGGAGGTCATTCAAATTCTATGACAAATCAGAAACCATCTGCCATTGATTCCAATTCGAAAAAGTCAAATTCGAAGGGTTTACCCATCCTAATCTAGCTACAAATACAATATTTGAAATAAACGACCAACATGTCTTTACGTTTCACTACAGTGCAGATATATACACTTCCCCTAACAACCATTACCACTCTCCATACACCAATATATTGCCATATGTTCCACAAAGCATATGACCACCGACATAGAACAAACAGCAAGTCCCAACGATGCATTCATGCCCCACAGGCCATAGATCGTTAAATAAGTGAAGACCAACCAATTTACTCCCAGGCTACATGGTGCCAATCTATGTAAGGGTAAGAAGAAAACCAACGAATGAACACACACATTCATTTTCTTAATTTTCAGATTCACATGGGAAGTTCAGAGAAAAGAAACGTAAAGGAGAAGCGAAAAGCGATGGAAAAGAAGAGGACGCGTGGGAAGGAATCGAGTTGGGAAAGATGAATTGGAAAAATTAAAACAATTAACTGTCAGCAGCAAGTCAATGGATCAATATGGGAAAAGACCCCCAAACATCGGATTAACTAAAAAGAGCTGTGCTAAAATGCTCGGCTAATTTTTCATCCGAAAACACGCGAAACATACCCCCACGTTGAATTCAAGGGGGTATATTTGTCTTTTATCCCTCTGATCACTGTGACATTCTCTCTCTGCCGCATTTTTGCCCAATATCTGCTCTTCATGTTGGCCGCATTTCAGAACGAAAAGTTCTTTTCAGACATAGTAGCATTTTTGAACTAAAAATAATCCAAACTTTGGGTTAACATAGTAAGACACGTGAAATTTGGGATTATTCCTATCAATTAATCTTTTAAAAACCATACTAGATATACCGCACAACGGTGGAAAAACCAAAACCGACCGTTAATTGATAACTCTTTAAGAAAGCTTCACACGGTGCTTCCCCAGACCCTAAGCAAAGGAGAAAAAAAGTTCAATTCCAGGGATTCCAAACAAAAAATCTAGAAACATACAAGAGAAAGCTACAGGGTGGCGGTGTTATGCATTTCCTCAGTTTGACAATAGAAATCTTTTGTACAAATGAACAAGTGTTTGGCGGTGTTATGCATTGTAACATCGAATATTAGTGCGCTGTAATAGAAAAACAAATATACATCTTGATTCATTGTTATTTTAAAAACTAGTTTGACTAGCAAATGTTCAATTTCCATCTGAAGCATTCTAGCAAACCATTTGAACAATTTGTTCATTTGAATGCTTATTTTCCAATTTCATATTCATCTGTTGCTGTCAGGAACTGATTTGTATTCATTATGTTTATTTTAGTGGAAAAAAGGAATAAGGACAAACTTTGAAAAAAAATTACTCTGAAAGACGTCAAGTTTTACTTTTAGAGTGAAAGACAAACTTTAAAAAAAAATTAGACTGAACGACAATGCTAAATATAATTAGCATTTTCTGCAGTGTAAAACCGAATAATGCTAGTTAAAACTACCATTTTCATGTAGTGTAAAACCTGAATATAATGCTAATTACATTTAGCATTTTCCTTCAGCTTAATTTTGGTTTAAAGTTTGTCCTTCAGACTAAAAATAAAACTTAATGTCCTTCAATCTAATTTTTCGGTAAAGTTTGTTCTTCTCCCTAATTACCTCTTTATTTTACATGTTATTAATTGAGGATAACATATTATATCGTCCTCGTCTGGCAAATGACTTCTTACCAGTTTAATATACAAACAAAAATTATATGATGTATACTTACAACTTTGTTCAGAGTTGCAGCAAACAGAACTGACCTCGATACGGGAAAATATTGGGTTTCCAGTTATTTAAATAAACAATTTGAAGGATTCATCTACCCTATAATTCATCTGCAAAGCAACAAAAGAAACTAAAATTAACCAAACATGTTCTAAATACAATATATTGATTCCGAGAAGTGATTTTTTTTTTTTTTTTTTTTTGAAATTTCATATTGTTTCATTTTTAGGATAAAACAATGATATGAATAACAACATGATGGATAAACTCAAGCTGCACCAATCTGCTGGGAGAATATTTATCCAAATCATCGTTTAGGAGAATTAATATCATTAAAGTCAGTTTTCTACAAAAATCATATTTTTGAAATCAGTGTGGACCAGTAACCAGTACCTTAGCCAAGTAATAATATATTTACATATCCTTCAACAGTCAACTAAGTTCGCTGAATCTGAGTTCATACTGCAATGGTCATGGTAAAACATTGACAGATCTAAGAGCATACAGTAACAAAACAACTCATTTTAATTGATTCCCATGATTAAGATAAACTGGCTTCAATTTTCACAAAATAACCTAAAACTAAGATTAAAAAAAACTAACAAAGTAAACGTACACACTAATATTCTAATGTTAAACAACATTAGAATGACAAAAAAAAGATCTGTTCTCTCAGATCTAGTCATATAAATGTAATCACTCAAGTTGAAGTGGGAAAAAAAATGTAAACTACTAGTCCACCAAAAATTAAATCAGCAGTTTTACCCGAACCTGAAATAAAATTCTTGGACCCCCAGTATTTCCCATTTCATCTCCGTGGACTCTGTTTGTGTTTGCAGATTTTAACAAACAGCAATGCTTGTTTAACCGCGAGATTAAGTTACGAGAAAAATATAATTCAGTTGTTCGCATAGCTATATTTCAGAAGAGAATCAAAATAAAGAGAAAAAAATGTTACGTACTCTGATAATCTGGTGCTGGCCAATGAAAGAGAATAGGAAACTAATACCAACTTTTGAGGAGTAATCTGTTAATTTTTTGTGAGACGAAAATCAGGAGAATTAATTTCAGATAAAGAGGAAGAAAGCAGTAAGCAATTTAAATCTGAAATGTTGAATCCATAAATTTGGATCGGAAAAAAAGAAATCCATAAATTTGGATTGAAAAAAAAAAAAAAGAAATCCATAAATTCGGATCAAAAAAAATAATAGGAAATTCAAATCTGAAATTTCGAGAATGGTTCGAGAGAAAAAAGGGAATAACACAAAGTGGGTGCTACGCGTGAAGAGATTTTCAACGGGATATTCATTGCACGGACAAATTGATTTAGCCTCTCTCTTAAGGAAACCTCTCTAACGGTCAGTTTGATTATATTAAAAAAATCGATTTTGATTATAAGATTTAAAAAAGATTTATTAGTTCAATGCCTTTCGGGTTAAATTTCAAATCTTGAATCGAAATTATGGGATAAGGAAGCATAGGCGCTACTAGGGCTGTCAATGAATACCCGAAAAATCCGACATCCGTCTGAATCCGTATCCAAAATATCCGTTATCCGGCATTATCTGAAAAGCGGATATGGATATCCGATATCCGAAAAGATTTTCGGATACGGATATGGTTATAGTGATATCCGTATTCGAAAAATATCCGTCCGACTGATTAATGTAATATATGTAACTCAAAACATAGTGAAAAGTGGTAGTTTTAGTGTTTAATTTTGGAATATGTTTATGGATATTAGTATAAAACAATGCTTCCTCATTACACTTCTTTATTTCCTTGTTTTTTTATAAACATTAATACAAAAATTATTTTATGTTGATCCAAACTTTTTTATTCATACTCATAAATTTATTAATTATAGGCGAAGCAGATAAATATCCGATATCCGTCCGTATCCGAAAATTTAGCGGATACGGATTGTAATAACCTGGAAATCCGAGCCAATTTAAAAATTTTATTTTGGCAATTTTAGTAAATTTTGAGTATTTAAAATGAATTATTTTAAATAATAACGACTTTTGAATAGAATTAGAATGAATATATTTATTTGAATCGACGTTAGAATATAAATATTTTATTTTAATTATAAAAGGAATTGAAAATGGCGCGGTAGTTCGAAAATTCGACTTCAAAGTTCAAATGAATGTACAGGATTCAAAATAAACCGGATTTTAGAGAAACCAAAAATATTTGAATCTATTTGAAAATATCTTTCCAACAAATCTGAAAAATTGGAATTTCATAGCGGAGATAAAAAGTTACGTCCAGTCGAAAATTCAGAATAGTCGTTATGGAATTTTGGCCCTTAAAAATACCCATTTTGCAAACGACCACTATTTTCGACAAAACCACTTTTGTTGGATTCGGGATGTCAAATTATTGCTAGATTCCAATTTTCATAATTTTTGAAATCAATATGTGAGTGGGGCAAAGGAAAACGCATTTGACCAGTTTCAATTGATTTTAATCGACTGGAAAATGGTCATTTTTCAGACGGTCTCAGAATTTGATGAAATTAGTTTTGTTAGGATCGTATCGTCAATACGAAGCTAGAAATAATTTTTCGGGAATTTTTAGAGTCCGTATGTGGCCCCGGTAAATTAAAATGTGCGTTTGAATTTAAAATATAGTGATTTATATTTTAAATTTAGCGGAAAACTGATCAAAACAGCCGAACTGGCTTACGATACATATCCCGTTGCGTTCAGAATGGGGGTAATATGCTAGGGACGATAGTCGTCGGGATCGATTTGGTGTTCGATCTAAAAAGTAACCTTTCGGGCAAAATATAAAATAATAAAATTATGAACATCCCCCTCCTTTACCTTTTGCCAAGTCTACCCCGTTGTCCCCTCCCCCTCGATCTCGCCACCAGCAGGCGCCCGCCTCCGGCGACCCCCTCCCCCCCCCCCGCGCGCGCTCGATCCCTCCTCTCCATCGCCTCGTTCTTCCCCAATGAGAAACTGCGCCCCATCCAAACCTTTCTACCCTAAACGAGAACGCACCGCACCAGAAGGGACCCACTGCCGAGGTCCGCCCACCGCCGCCGACCTGAAGACAAATCCCTCCCTTCCTCCGCGGCCTCGGACCCCCTAGCGCTGTCGTGGACACCTAATTCCGTCGGTGAGTGTTTGTTTCCTTTTTTTAAGAAATTAAAAAAATGTCATCTTTAAATGTAAACATCGTTTTAAAATTAGGATTTTTATAATGAAAACATTGTTCTAAAAACGTTAGATTTTTATATGAAATCATTTTAAAGATTAGTTTTTTTATATGTAGAAAAGGTTAAGATTTTTAATTTAGTAAAGAAATGATTTTTATAACTATAAAGAAATGATTTTTATAACTAAAAAGAAATGATTTTTATAAAGGACAAGACCATATTTTTATGAGAAGGAAAATATGATTTCTTTCATAGAAGGAAAATATGATTTTGCATAGAAGAAAAATACGATTTTTCATTATACAAAAGGTATGATTTTTGACTATAGGAAAATAGATTTCTTATGTTCTTAAGTAATGGAAATATGAAATCTTTGATTGAAAAAGTTGATTTTTCTTTGATTTGAAAATATGAAACCTTTGACTTAAAATATTTTTATGTAGATGAAAATATGATTCTTTTTCGTATAAGGGAAATATTTCTAGTATGTTAAAAATGTGATTTTTTACTCGAGTATGATATGAAATTATTTTTAGAAGAGTACAAAAATGATTCTTAGCCTATGTATGTTGATTATAAAATAGTCATACAAAGGAATAATCATTAATGCGATAAAAATATGATTTTTATATACTAGAGAATATAAAAATGTGATTTTTATATATGTAGCGAATACAGACGACGAAAGTGACAAAAGGCGAGCACGGCGAAGATTTTCTACGTATGAAGAGTCGCGGCGTTTGGTTTAGCTCTTGGTGAGAACTCCTCACTTTTATTTTTATTTTCTAGTTGAAATATATACTAGGATGCAGACGGTGCTTAGCAGTACCCGACACCGGTCGTCCACAGACCATGGATGACTTGTTTGTTTGATTTCTGTGTTGTGAAATTTTATTGTGTGATGTGGAATGAAATAAAATATTTTATAGTGGAAAATATTTTATAGTTAAAAATATAATTTTTAACGTGCATATAAAATAAATATTTATAAACAAATCAGACGATTTGTTTATATACACTGGTTTGACTGATATTGATTGGGACGATAAATTTTACACATCGCCCAACTGCACAAATAAAATCTGTATTTGCTGATTTGAAACCCCACACGGGTATTGGGATGATATTTGACGTACACTAATCCCGATTGTTTAGTTGTATGTCAATCGATGGGTTGACAGACTGTGTAAACGTTAATTATTTATATTTAATGCTTATGCAGTTGTGTGGTGCACTCTGGATGATGGTTGATGATTTGTCGTTGCTGTTATATACATGTGTTGTAGGGAATCCATATAATTAACGTTATATGATAATCGATTGGGCCTCATTCCAATTTGGAAAATGTAACGAAATGGAATTTCGCTCGGTCTGAACCAGTCGCTAAACCGACCCAGACCGTTCGAAACGCCCTATCGTTTGAGAACACGACAAATCAGAACGCAGACGGAAGAACATTTCATTGTATATTACAACAATGCATCAGATTACAGGAATATACAGAGTATGAATGAAAATTACACAGAAATATCAGAGATTTAAATTACATTTAAATACATAGCAGCGGAAAATAATACAATACACAACTAGAAGGAGATATACGGATACAAAGCTTTCCGGATATCGTTCCAGTTGTAAACCAGGATCCTGTGAATATAAATCTGCAAAACCAAAACTACTAGCTGCCCGTGTCAAAATAAGGGCACCCAGAGTTTAGGTTAAAACAATAAACTCCAGGTCAGTCATGTGACTGGTGTGAGAACTAAAACAGTTAATCTTTATTTTAAAGTTAGGTAAATCAAGGGACCACGCCGTATAACACGGAACGGGTTTCCTCCCAAGAATACCAGTGCATATAACAAACAGCGCAATGCTAAATAAAGAAAAATGAAGCTGTTATAAGACCCAGGTCCTATCACACAATGCAACGCAAGCCGGGGGATAGGGTTTTCCCTTATAACAGCCAAAGAATGCTTGATACGTTTAAAACAAATCATTTGATACTATTATAAGTGCATAGTGTATAAAACAACTTCAAATCATAAGTATCAATCATAGGCGACATGAGCGTCCCATGCCACTATGTCGCCACATATAGGTTTACAATCAAAACCGCAATGTCGTATTGGAAGTTGGGTTATCATTTATGGTATGAACCGAGGCTAGGGGCAAGATCCTCACCGATTCGAGACTGTCTAGTCCGAGCCTCAGGACCCAGACTCAGGTGGGCCCTTGGATCGTCAGGGCCGGTCCACCGATGTGGATTATTATGCCTGAACACTACGTTTCCCCGCCCTTTGGGGCGTAAGCCTGGCCCGTCAGCCGACCAGAAGCATCGGCCGAAACCGATATCACGAGGCGCCTCGCTTTTCAGCAAGTAATAATAAGCAACATCCACATGAGTCAAACTCGTCAGCCAGTTCAAGCACTGACGCCACTCCTAACTAGAAAGAAACGCATGTCCTCCCTGAGGTCCGTCTCCCGTTTTTAGTTCATACCGGGTGTGATACTCGCGAATCAACGTTACACAAAGCTACGCCACAAAGGCCGTGCTTCGATCATCAACCACAAGACTTTGCTTTTCAACAGAAGCCTTGATCATTTGCATCTTAGCATGCCACACAGGCAATTCACTCCATGCGATTGATATCCATCAATATATAACCCCTGAGCTCGTACGTCTCAGAGAAGGGCGTTAAGCAAGAGAATAAATTCTCCGCCGCCAAACAGATATATATTTAATAGAGATCAATCACACGGACTAAAATCCAATGTCAGACACACAGTCCATTTACAAGTCCGTTCTGGGTCTGAACGAAACCGGAGGCACCTAGTACCCCGCATATCCATCGATCTCCAAGTACGTCTGGACGATCACTAACTGTTTCCTTCTTCTTGGGTGTACAGCCCAATCAAGATCATCAGTAATTACCCAAACGACGTGAAGACCTCCGGTCTTCGACCATCGTCTTCATCTTCGACTTATCGTCGTATCAGTTATTCAGAATGGGATAAACCCGGTCTTTCCGAATAACTCGCGTATATTTTAAATAAGTGTTACACAAACACAACATACGCCTCATTCCAATTCATCAGTCACTAACCGTAAATTAATCCAGAGAATAATTTTCCTAATATTAACCCCGAAGGCCGAAACCAACATCAGATCAATATCCAGAAAACCATCCTACTTGGCTAACCGACAGTTAGTTTCTAATTTCACATTCATAGGGAAACGTTCCCATTAATTTTATCCAAGATAAATTCCTTGAATTTATTCTTTAATCTTCTTTTGAATTTCGATTCAACTAGTCGAGATTAACGAACCTTACCGAAGTAATCATTGGTTTTAATTTCCCAATCCCAACCTATTCATCCCATGAAGTAAAACTGGTGATACTTCATATCTAACACCACGGTGTTATCGGTAAATTCAATTACCATTTCACGTTTAAATCCAATTAAAGATTTAACTATCGCCTGGAGCAAAACTGGTGCTACTCCATTCTCGGTCATTTCAATCTAATTAAAGATTCATTAAAACTCCACTTAGTTTTAATCGTTAACTGGGTTAAAGAATCAGTGTCATTTAAAAACACGGTTCGCGATAAACCCAAAGTCACATTCCATTAATTATCGGGTTAAAGAACGAGTGTTATTTAAAACACTGTTCACGATAAACCCAAAAATCATTCCATTAATTATCGGGTTAAAGAACAAGTGTTATTTAAAACACTGTTCACGGTAAACCCAAAAATCATTCCATTAATTATCGGGTTAAAGAACAAGTGTTATTTAAAACACTGTTCACGATAAACCCAAAAATCATTCCATTAATTATCGGGTTAAAGAACAAGTGTTATTTAAAACACTGTTCACGATAAACCCAAAAATCATTCCATTAATTATCGGGTTAAAGAACGAGTGTTATTTAAAACACTGTCCACGATAAACCCAAAAATCAATATCAATTCAATCCCAATTAAATATCATTTAATTGGTACACTTCATTAAATCTAAATAAAAAGATTTAATCTTTTCTCAACTGGGTTCAAGAACAGTGTTAGTGAAGACACCATTCACGACAAACCCAAATCACATTTGATATTAAATACAAGGCTCTGAATAGAAAATATACCGGCTTATATTCAATATCAAATTCTACGACTAACAAATATCGTATTGGAAATAACGATATATATATATCTTTCAAATTCCCATAACAACATCTGTATAATCATGAATTCCAACATCGAAATATTCCGAAGACAATTTCGATTCAAATCCACTCCAATGCACTCATTGGAATTTCTGGTTATTTTTAAAACCCTTTTCAAATTCAATTTATTTATTTAAAAATAAATAGAATTATAATTCTAGTTCAAAACTAGTTTATTTCGATAAAAATCTATTTTTATCTTTTCAAATATGGAGTTTTTCATCCCAATTCTTTCTAAATCATTTCTTATGATTTTACATAAATTATTGGTATTTTTAATAATTTTATCAAGGCCCGTACAGTCGATTTCCACCAATGGCCATCGAACTGCACGTATAGCGACCATTTTCAAATTTGATTTGGACATAATTCCAAATCCAACCGTTAGATTTCTAATTTATCACATTCGTTAGAAAGCCCTTTTCGATACGAACCCAACGGTTCCGGTTTTAGGAGGATCCGACGGTCGGATCTCCCGTAATGTCCGTTTGAAATAAATGGTCGAAATTCGCGAACTGCCGCGGCGCGGCGCGTTCTATTCAGACCATTATATTATATATATAATATATATAATATATATTCCATCGATTTCTATTTAAAACGAATTATATAAATAGTTTTAAATTTGTTTCAAAAGCAATTTCAACTTCCTTTTCAATTCAAATCAAAATTGAATTCTTCTTTATAAATTCGTTTTAAAATTCATTTCTATTCAATTCAATTTAAATTCATTTCAATTTGTTTCCAATTCAATTCGAATTCGTTTTCAATTCAATTCGAATTGGTTTTACATTCAATTCAATTCAAATTCGTTATCTATTCAATTAAATTCGAATTCGTTTTCGTTTGCTATTCAATAGAAATCAAATTCGTTTTCCATTCAATTCGAATTCATTATATATTCAATTCATTTCGAAATCGTTATACATTCAATTCATTTCGAAATCGTTATATATTCAATTCATTTCGAAATCGTTATATATTCAATTCATTTCGAAATAGTTATATATTCAATTCATTTCGAAATCATTATATATTCAATTCATTTTGAAATCATTATATATTCAATTCATTTCGAAGTCATTTCAAAATATGCGTTTACGAAATCACTTTTCAATATGCATTTTAAAATGAATAAAATCGATATAAATATCGTTCACGTCAAAATGGCGTCAATCTAATCAACACGGCTT
Source organism: Allium sativum (assembly GCA_030737875.1). NCBI lineage: Eukaryota > Viridiplantae > Streptophyta > Magnoliopsida > Asparagales > Amaryllidaceae > Allium > Allium sativum. The sequence goes on from CM060924.1 coordinate 386,314,820, forward strand.
CATATATTGATATTTTCAAATATTTTATTTTAAATATTTCTTTTTCAAAATAGTTGTTATTATCAAAATATTTCGTTCAACACATGACCAATCTCAATGGATGAGTACTGTCAACACATGAACCTTTATTTTATATTGATAAAGATGTAAATTTTATTACTAAAATATTTCGTTCAACACATGACCAATTTCAATGGATGAGTACTGTCAACACATGAACCTTTATTTTATATTGATAAAGATGTAAATTTTATTACTAAAATATTTCGTTCAACACATGACCAATCTCAATGGATGAGTACTGTCAACACATGAACCTTTATTTTATATTATAAAGATGTAAATTTTATTACTAAAATATTTCGTTCAACACATGACCAATCTCAATGGATGAGTACTGTCAACACATGAACCTTTATTTTATATTATAAAGATGTAAATTTTATTACTAAAATATTTCGTTCAACACATGACCAATCTCAATGGATGAGTACTGTCAACACATGAACCTTTATTTTATATTATTCTTTATTTTCTAAATTGGAATGAGGCCTAATCAATCACCATATAATGTTAATTATATGGATTTTCATACATTACACACATATAATAGCATTGAAAAATAATCAACCATCAACCAAAGTGCACTACACTGTATAAGCATCAAATATAGATATCTAACGCTTATAACAGCCTGTCAATCAATCGATTGACATATTTAATCAATCAGGATGAGTGAACTTCAAATTTCATCCCAACACCCGTATGGGGTTTCAAACAATCAAACACAGATTTTAGTTGTGCAGTTGGGCGATGTGTAAAATTTACCGTCCCAATCAATGTCAGTCAAATCGGTGTACATAAAACAACCGTCCGATTTGTAAATGAATATTTATTTATTCACATTCACTATATTCATATTCACGTTAAAAAATATATTTTTAACGATAAAACATTTTATTTTAACATATGAATTTCTATTCAGTTCATTCTTTAAATAAAATGGTATTTTTATTTTCTAACTTATTTTAGAAAATTTCGGCGGCATAACGGCACGATACTAGAAACGGGACGAGGCCTAGCCTTATCCCCGGTCTAGTGAAGGCCCACGCCATTCACACATCAATCAAATCGATTCATTTCACCACACAATTCAATTTCAATCAAATAATCTAACTAATTTTTGCAATAAACAAACAAGTCCATGGTCTGTGGACGATTGTGTTGGGTGCTACTAAGCACCGTCTGCATCCTAGTATATATATATAACTAGAAAAAGAAATTGAAAGGTGAGAAATTCTCACATATAGCTATCCAACTTCACGGCTCTTCATTTATAGAAATCTTCGCCGTTATCGCATCTTTGTCATCTTCGTTGCCCGTAGCCACTACATATGTAAAAATCGAATTTTTACTTCGCTATTCAATATATACAAATCATATTTTTACCTCGATGTTCAATATATAAAAATCATATTTTTACTTCGATGTTCAATATATAAAAATCATATTTTTACTTCGATGTTCAATATATAAAAATCATATTTTTACTTTGATGTTCAATATATAAAAATCATATTTTTACTTCGATGTTCAATATATAAAAATCATATTTTTACTTCGATGTTCAATATATAAAAATCATATTTTTACTTCGATGTTCAATATATAAAAATCATATTTTTACTTCGATGTTCAATATATAAAAATCATATTTTTATTTCGATGTTCAATATATAAAAATCATATTTTTATTTCGATGTTCAATATATAAAAATCATATTTTTACTTCGATGTTCAATATATAAAAATCATATTTTTACTTCGATGTTCAATATATAAAAATCATATTTTTACTTAAACCCCCATCATAAAAATCTCATTTTTATATTTCTAAAAGTCTCCTCCTTATATTTTTAAAAATCAAAACTCTTCTTGTTTGAATCAAAACTTTTCTTGTTTGAAAAATCAAAACCTTTCTAATGTAACCATTTAATCTTTTAATCCATATTTACTATATAAAAACTGATTTAAAAAATATGGGTTTTAACATCTAATACTGATTTTATAAATATATTTTTAACATAAGAAAACTGATTTTAACTATGCTAAACCTATATAGAAAAACTGATTTTTATACATTGTAAAACTGTATTTCTATAGATTATAAAACTGTATTTTATTTATTAAAAAAAAAAACTGTGTTAGAAAACTGAAATGGTTGTAAAGGAAAACTCACTGTTTTTTTCTTTCAGGCGATATACCGATCGTCGTTCACCGATTTGGGTTCATCGCGGCTTCCTTCTCGCGGCGCCGGAGCTGGTGGATCTGCGGTGGAGGGTGAAGGAAGAAGGGGATAGGAGGCAAACGGTGGTGGAGGGAATCGCGGGTCTGAGGGGGGGGTTGCGTCGCCGAGCAGCAGAGGGTAGGGCGACTGGAGGAAAGGGGCGACGGGTGTTTAGGGTTGCGGCGGAACTGGGTGGGGTTTCAGGAGGAGGAGAGAGAGGGCAGGGCGGTTGTGTTAGAGGGGCGACGTTGGGGAGGCGGCGGCGACGGTGCCAGAGGCGGCGGCGACGGGATCGAGCGATTTGTTTTTTTTTTCTTTTCCTGAATCGACTGAATCTAAAGTGAACGGGGGGGCCAGAGTTAAAGGGGGAAAGGAGAGGGTATTTATTATTTTATTTTTTTATTATTTAATTATTTAATTTATATTCTCATAAAGTAACTTTTTCTGTCGACTTCAGAATCGAACCCACCGCCTGTCGTCCATAGCGTTTTACCCCCATTCCGAACACAATAGGATATGTATCGTAGGTTGATTCGGACGTTACGATCCGTTTCCGTTGAATTTACATTTAAATCATTATATTGAATTTTAAACGTACATTTCAAATTACCGGGGTCACATACTAACCCTATAAATCCTATAAAAATATTTTCTAGCTTCGTATTAACGATACGGTCCTAACAAAACTAGTTTCGTCGAATTCTGAGACCGTTTGAAAAATGGCCATTTTCCAGTCGATTAAAATCAACTGAAACTGGTCAAACGCATCTTCCTTTGCCACGCTCACATATTGATTCGAAAAAATATGAAATTTGGAACCTAGCAATAACTTTACATCCCGGATCCAACAAAAGTGGTTTCGTCGAAATCCGAGGTCGTTTGCAAAATTCCCATTTTTAAGGGCCTGAATTCCATAGCGACTATTCAGAATTTTCAACTGGACATATCTTTTGATTCCCGCTATGAACTTTTGATTTTTCGGATTCGTTGGAAAGATATTCTCAATTAGATCCTAATGTTTTTGGTTTCACTAAAATCCGGATTATTTTGCACCCGATACATTCATTTGAAGTTTGAAATCGAATTATCGAACTACCGCGCCATTTTCAATTCTATTTATAATTATATATATAATTATTTATATTCTAACGACGACGTATATAATATATACGTTCTAAATATATTCAAAATAAATTTCTCGTCGATATTATTTAAAATAATTCATTTTAAATAATCAAAATTCGCTAAAATTGCCAAAATAAAAATTTTAAACTGGCCCAGATTTTCGGGTTGTTACAATCTCCCCCACTTAAAACTTTTCGTCCCCGAAAAGGAACAAAGTCGAAAGTGGTTTGATTAATCAACTCTACGTTCGATCTGGCTTCCATTCTCCAACTTTTCAATTTCTGAGAATTTTCAAAAATTTCAAAAATTTGGCTAACACCCTAAATTTTCGAAAAATTTCGCCATAACCTCCCCTGCACCGGGAGCATCGGGGAATTTCAAATAGCTTCCCCGGTCCTTCTAATCTCAAAAAGAAAAAGAAAAAGCCAAGCGGCTAGCCCATAGGCTCATAAAATCATCATCACCCAAACAAAACAGTAATTTATGTAGTAAACATGTACCTATTTGTCGGGCAAACAAATTTTATTCTCGGCTCTAGCCTCCTTGCTATGACCTGTTCAATGTAAGTACATGTATATGCAAGCAAACGCAACCAATTTTCAATATAATTCAATATGTGATTCAATTAGGCTAAATGGCTAAGAATTAACAAACAAATAAACAAACAACCCAAACATCAATCAATTAGTGAATTAGAGTTTCAAATTCATAATTTTGATACATATACAAAAATCATGTTTTTGATGCCAAATCACAACAATAAACCCTATATAGCTTTGGTTCTCACACCAGTCAATTGGAAATATACAGAAATCCCACTTTCGTCGCACGAACATAAATTCTAATGATGGAGCTCCATCATCAAAATCATCTCCGGGCCATTAGAGTGTAATTCTATATCTATCCAGTATATTAAAACTTCAAATACACGTTTGCAAGGCGTTTATGCAAAATCTTTATATACTGGACTGTCCAAATCAATACAAATAAATAATCAAATACGAATAATTGATTTAAATTTTCAAAACAAAATTGGTTTTCATCTTAAAAATATACTCTTCACACTCGTTCTAGGATACTACTGATCCCATCTCTAACGAGTCATTCCCATTGGATATTACTAACCCAATATCTGATGAATTCTTTCGTATGGTTCTAATGTGTCTTGTTCTCTGCTTTGTAAACCAAAGCTCTGATACCAACTGTAACGAAATGGAATTTCGCTCGGTCCGAACCAGTCGCTAAACCGACCCAGACCGTTCGAAACGCCCTATCGTTTGAGAACACGACAAATCAGAACGCAGACGGAAGAACATTTCATTGTATATTACAACAATGCATCAGATTACAAGAATATACAGAGTATGAATGAAAATTACACAGAAATATCAGAGATTTAAATTACATTTAAATACATAGCAGCGGAAAATAATACAATACACAACTAGAAGGAGATATACGGATACAAAGCTTTCCGGATATCGTTCCAGCTGTAAACCAGGATCCTGTGAATATAAATCTGCAAAACCAAAACTACTAGCTGCCCGTGTCAAAATAAGGGCACCCAGAGTTTAGGTTAAAACAATAAACTCCAGGTCAGTCATGTTACTGGTGTGAGAACTAAAACAGTTAATCTTTATTTTAAAGTTAGGTAAATCAAGGGACCACGCCGTATAACACGGAACGGGTTTCCTCCCAAGAATACCAGTGCATATAACAAACAGCGCAATGCTAAATAAAGAAAAATGAAGCTGTTATAAGACCTAGGTCCTATCACACAATGCAACGCAAGCCGGGGGATAGGGTTTTCCCTTATAACAGCCAAAGAATGCTTGATACGTTTAAAACAAATCATTTGATACTATTATAAGTGCATAGTGTATAAAACAACTTCAAATCATAAGTATCAATCATAGGCGACATGAGCGTCCGATGCCACTATGTCGCCACTTATAGGTTTACAATCAAAACCGCAATGTCGTATTGGAAGTTGGGTTATCATTTATGGTATGAACCGAGGCTAGGGGCAAGATCCTCACCGATTCGAGACTGTCTAGTCCGAGCCTCAGGACCCAGACTCAGGTGGGCCCTTGGATCGTCAGGGCCGGTCCACCGATGTGGATTATTATGCCTGAACACTACGTTTCCCCGCCCTTTGGGGCGTAAGCCTGGCCCGTCAGCCGACCAGAAGCATCGGCCGAAACCGATATCACGAGGCGCCTCGCTTTTCAGCAAGTAATAATAAGCAACATCCACATGAGTCAAACTCGTCAGCCAGTTCAAGCACTGACGCCACTCCTAACTAGAAAGAAACGCATGTCCTCCCTGAGGTCCGTCTCCCGTTTTTAGTTCATACCGGGTGTGATACTCGCGAATCAACGTTACACAAAGCTACGCCACAAAGGCCGTGCTTCGATCATCAACCACAAGACTTTGCTTTTCAACAGAAGCCTTGATCATTTGCATCTTAGCATGCCACACAGGCAATTCACTCCATGTGATTGATATCCATCAATATATAACCCCTGAGCTCGTACGTCTCAGAGAAGGGCGTTAAGCAAAAGAATAAATTCTCCGCCGCCAAACAGATATATATTTAATAGAGATCAATCACACGGACTAAAATCCAATGTCAGACACAGTCCATTTACAAGTCCGTTCTGGGTCTGAACGAAACCGGAGGCACCTAGTACCCCGCATATCCATCGATCTCCAAGTACGTCTGGACGATCACTAACTGTTTCCATCTTCTTGGGTGTACAGCCCAATCAAGATCATCAGTAATTACCCAAACGACGTGAAGACCTCCGGTCTTCGACCATCGTCTTCATCTTCGACTTATCGTCTTATCAGTTATTCAGAATGGGATAAACCCGGTCTTTCCGAATAACTCGCATATATTTTAAATAAGTGTTACACAAACACAACATACGCCTCATTCCAATTCATCAGTCACTAACCGTAAATTAATCCAGAGAATAATTTCCCTAATATTAACCCCGAAGGCCGAAACCAACATCAGATCAATATCCAGAAAACCATCCTACTTGGCTAACCGACAGTTAGTTTCTAATTTCACATTCATAGGGAAACGTTCCCATTAATTTTATCCAAGATAAATTCCTTGAATTTATTCTTTAATCTTCTTTTGAATTTCGATTCAACTAGTCGAGATTAACGAACCTTACCGAAGTAATCATTGGTTTTAATTTCCCAATCCCAACCTATTCATCCCATGAAGTAAAACTGGTGATACTTCATATCTAACACCACGGTGTTATCGGTAAATTCAATTACCATTTCACGTTTAAATCCAATTAAAGATTTAACTATCGCCTGGAGCAAAACTGGTGCTACTCCATTCTCGGTCATTTCAATCTAATTAAAGATTCATTAAAACTCCACTTAGTTTTAATCGTTAACTGGGTTAAAGAATCAGTGTCATTTAAAAACACGGTTCGCGATAAACCCAAAGTCACATTCCATTAATTATCGGGTTAAAGAACGAGTGTTATTTAAAACACTGTTCACGATAAACCCAAAAATCATTCCATTAATTATCGGGTTAAAGAACAAGTGTTATTTAAAACACTGTTCACGGTAAACCCAAAAATCATTCCATTAATTATCGGGTTAAAGAACATGTGTTATTTAAAACACTGTTCACGATAAACCCAAAAATCATTCCATTAATTATCGGGTTAAAGAACAAGTGTTATTTAAAACACTGTTCACGATAAACCCAAAAATCATTCCATTAATTATCGGGTTAAAGAACGAGTGTTATTTAAAACACTGTCCATGATAAACCCAAAAATCAATATCAATTCAATCCCAATTAAATATCATTTAATTGGTACACTTCATTAAATCTAAATAAAAAGATTTAATATTTTCTCAACTGGGTTCAAGAACAGTGTTAGTGAAGACACCATTCACGACAAACCCAAATCACATTTGATATTAAATACAAGGCTCTGAATAGAAAATATACCGGCTTATATTCAATATCAAATTCTACGACTAACAAATATCGTATTGGAAATAACGATATATATATATATCTTTCAAATTCCCATAACAACATCTGTATAATCACGAATTCCAACATCGAAATATTCCGAAGACAATTTCGATTCAAATCCACTCCAATGCACTCATTGGAATTTCTGGTTATTTTTAAAACCCTTTTCAAATTCAATTTATTTATTTAAAAATAAATAGAATTATAATTCTAGTTCAAAACTAGTTTATTTCGATAAAAATCTATTTTTATCTTTTCAAATATGGAGTTTTTCATCCCAATTCTTTCTAAATCATTTCTTATGATTTTACATAAATTATTGGTATTTTTAATAATTTTATCAAGGCCCGTACAGTCGATTTCCACCAATGGCCATCGAACTGCACGTATAGCGACCATTTTCAAATTTGATTTGGACATAATTCCAAATCCAACCGTTAGATTTCTAATTTATCACATTCGTTAGAAAGCTCTTTTCGATACGAACCCAAACGGTTCCGGTTTTAGGAGGATCCGACGGTCGGATCTCCCGTAATGTCCGTTTGAAATAAATGGTCGAAATTCGCGAACTGCCGCGGCGCGGCGCGTTCTATTCAGGCCATTATATTATATATATAATATATATTCCGTCGATTTCTATTTAAAACGAATTATATAAATAGTTTTAAATTTGTTTCAAAAGCAATTTCAACTTCCTTTTCAATTCAAATCAAAATTGAATTCTTCTTTATAAATTCGTTTTAAAATTCATTTCTATTCAATTCAAATTTCAATTCAATTTGAATTCATTTCAATTTGTTTCCAATTCAATTCGAATTCGTTTTCAATTCAATTCGAATTGGTTTTACATTCAATTCAATTCAAATTCGTTATCTATTCAATTAAATTCGAATTCGTTTTCGTTTGCTATTCAATAGAAATCAAATTCGTTTTCCATTCAATTCGAATTCATTATATATTCAATTCATTTCGAAATCGTTATACATTCAATTCATTTCGAAATCGTTATATATTCAATTCATTTCGAAATCGTTATATATTCAATTCATTTCGAAATCGTTATATATTCAATTCATTTCGAAATCATTATATATTCAATTCATTTCGAAATCATTATATATTCAATTCATTTCGAAGTCATTTCAAAATATGCGTTTACGAAATCACTTTTCAATATGCATTTTAAAATGAATAAAATCGATATAAATATCGTTCACGTCAAAATGGCGTAAATCTAATCAACACGGCTTCATATATTGATATTTTCAAATATTTTATTTTAAATATTTCTTTTTCAAAATAGTTGTTATTATCAAAATATTTCGTTCAACACATGACCAATCTCAATGGATGAGTACTGTCAACACATGAACCTTTATTTTATATTGATAAAGATGTAAATTTTATTACTAAAATATTTCGTTCAACACATGACCAATCTCAATGGATGAGTACTGTCAACACATGAACCTTTATTTTATATTATAAAGATGTAAATTTTATTACTAAAATATTTCGTTCAACACATGACCAATCTCAATGGATGAGTACTGTCAACACATGAACCTTTATTTTATATTATAAAGATGTAAATTTTATTACTAAAATATTTCGTTCAACACATGACCAATCTCAATGGATGAGTACTGTCAACACATGAACCTTTATTTTATATTATAAAGATGTAAATTTTATTACTAAAATATTTCGTTCAACACATGACCAATCTCAATGGATGAGTACTGTCAACACATGAACCTTTATTTTATATTATTCTTTATTTTCTAAATTGGAATGAGGCCTAATCAATCACCATATAATGTTAATTATATGGATTTTCATACATTACACACATATAATAGCATTGAAAAATAATCAACCATCAACCAAAGTGCACTACACTGTATAAGCATCAAATATAGATATCTAACGCTTATAACAGCCTGTCAATCAATCGATCGACATATTTAATCAATCAGGATGAGTGAACTTCAAATTTCATCCCAACACCCGTGTGGGGTTTCAAACAATCAAACACAGATTTTAGTTGTGCAGTTGGGCGATGTGTAAAATTTACCGTCCCAATCAATGTCAGTCAAATCGGTGTACATAAAACAACCGTCCGATTTGTAAATGAATATTTATTTATTCACATTCACTATATTCATATTCACGTTAAAAAATATATTTTTAACGATAAAACATTTTATTTTAACATATGAATTTCTATTCAGTTCATTCTTTAAATAAAATGGTATTTTTATTTTCTAACTTATTTTAGAAAATTTCGGCGGCATAACGGCACGATACTAGAAACGGGACGAGGCCTAGCCTTATCCCCGGTCTAGTGAAGGCCCACGCCATTCACACATCAATCAAATCGATTCATTTCACCACACAATTAAATTTCAATCAAATAATCTAACTAATTTTTGCAATCAAACAAACAAGTCCATGGTCTGTGGACGATTGTGTCGGGTGCTACTAAGCACCGTCTGCATCCTAGTATATATATATAACTAGAAAAAGAAATTGAAAGGTGAGAAATTCTCACATATAGCTATCCAACTTCACGGCTCTTCATTTATAGAAATCTTCGCCGTTATCGCATCTTTGTCATCTTCGTTGCCCGTAGCCACTACATATGTAAAAATCGAATTTTTACTTCTCTATTCAATATATACAAATCATATTTTTACCTCGATGTTCAATATATAAAAATCATATTTTTACTTCGATGTTCAATATATAAAAATCATATTTTTACTTCGATGTTCAATATATAAAAATCATATTTTTACTTTGATGTTCAATATATAAAAATCATATTTTTTACTTCGATGTTCAATATATAAAAATCATATTTTTACTTCGATGTTCAATATATAAAAATCATATTTTTACTTCGATGTTCAATATATAAAAATCATATTTTTACTTCGATGTTCAATATATAAAAATCATATTTTTATTTCGATGTTCAATATATAAAAATCATATTTTTACTTCGATGTTCAATATATAAAAATCATATTTTTACTTCGATGTTCAATATATAAAAATCATATTTTTACTTAAACCCCCAGCATAAAAATCTCATTTTTATATTTCTAAAAGTCTCCTCCTTATATTTTTAAAAATCAAAACTCTTCTTGTTTGAATCAAAACTTTTCTTGTTTGAAAAATCAAAACCTTTCTAATGTAACCATTTAATCTTTTAATCCATATTTACTATATAAAAACTGATTTTAAAAATATGGGTTTTAACATCTAATACTGATTTTATAAATATATTTTTAACATAAGAAAACTGATTTTAACTATGCTAAACCTATATAGAAAAACTGATTTTTATACATTGTAAAACTGTATTTCTATAGATTATAAAACTGTATTTTATTTATTAAAAAAAAAAACTGTGTTAGAAAACTGAAATGGTTGTAAAGGAAAACTCACTGTTTTTTTCTTTCAGGCGATATACCGATCGTCGTTAACCGATTTGGGTTCATCGCGGCTTCCTTCTCGCGGCGCCGGAGCTGGTGGATCTGCGGTGGAGGGTGAAGGAAGAAGGGGATAGGAGGCAAACGGTGGTGGAGGGAATCGCGGGTCTGAGGGGGGGTTGCGTCGCCGAGCAGCAGAGGGTAGGGCGACTGGAGGAAAGGGGCGACGGGTGTTTAGGGTTGCGGCGGAACTGGGTGGGGTTTCAGGAGGAGGAGAGAGAGGGCAGGGCGGTTGTGTTAGAGGGGCGACGTTGGGGAGGCGGCGGCGACGGTGCCAGAGGCGGCGGCGACGGGATCGAGCGATTTGTTTTTTTTTTCTTTTCCTGAATCGACTGAATCTAAAGTGAACGGGGGGGCCAGAGTTAAAGGGGGAAAGGAGAGGGTATTTATTATTTTATTTTTTTATTATTTAATTATTTAATTTATATTCTCATAAAGTAACTTTTTCTGTCGACTTCAGAATCGAACCCACCGCCTGTCGTCCATAGCGTTTTACCCCCATTCCGAACACAATAGGATATGTATCGTAGGTTGATTCGGACGTTACGATCCGTTTCCGTTGAATTTACATTTAAATCATTATATTGAATTTTAAACGTACATTTCAAATTACCGGGGTCACATACTAACCCTATAAATCCTATAAAAATATTTTCTAGCTTCGTATTGACGATACGATCCTAACAAAACTAGTTTCGTCGAATTCTGAGACCGTTTGAAAAATGGCCATTTTCCAGTCGATTAAAATCAACTGAAACTGGTCAAACGCATCTTCCTTTGCCACGCTCACATATTGATTCGAAAAAATATGAAATTTGGAACCTAGCAATAACTTTACATCCCGAATCCAACAAAAGTGGTTTCGTCGAAATCCGAGGTCGTTTGCAAAATTCCCATTTTTAAGGGCCTGAATTCCATAGCGACTATTCAGAATTTTCAACTGGACATATCTTTTGATTCCCGCTATGAACTTTTGATTTTTCGGATTCGTTGGAAAGATATTCTCAATTAGATCCTAATGTTTTTAGTTTCACTAAAATCCGGATTATTTTGCACCCGATACATTCATTTGAAGTTTGAAATCGAATTATCGAACTACCGCGCCATTTTCAATTCTATTTATAATTATATATATAATTATTTATATTCTAACGACGACGTATATAATATATACGTTCTAAATATATTCAAAATAAATTTCTCGTCGATATTATTTAAAATAATTCATTTTAAATAATCAAAATTCGCTAAAATTGCCAAAATAAAAATTTTAAACTGGCCCAGATTTTCGGGTTGTTACAATCTCCCCCACTTAAAACTTTTCGTCCCCGAAAAGGAACAAAGTCGAAAGTGGTTTGATTAATCAACTCTACGTTCGATCTGGCTTCCATTCTCCAACTTTTCAATTTCTGAGAATTTTCAAAAATTTCAAAAATTTGGCTAACACCCTAAATTTTCGAAAAATTTCGCCATAACCTCCCCTGCACCGGGAGCATCGGGGAATTTCAAATAGCTTCCCCGGTCCTTCTAATCTCAAAAAGAAAAAGAAAAAGCCAAGCGGCTAGCCCATAGGCTCATAAAATCATCATCACCCAAACAAAACAGTAATTTATGTAGTAAACATGTACCTATTTGTCGGGCAAACAAATTTTATTCTCGGCTCTAGCCTCCTTGCTATGACCTGTTCAATGTAAGTACATGTATATGCAAGCAAACGCAACCAATTTTCAATATAATTCAATATGTGATTCAATTAGGCTAAATGGCTAAGAATTAGCAAACAAATAAACAAACAACCCAAACATCAATCAATTAGTGAATTAGAGTTTCAAATTCATAATTTTGATACATATACAAAAATCATGTTTTTGATGCCAAATCACAACAATAAACCCTATATAGCTTTGGTTCTCACACCAGTCAATTGGAAATATATAGAAATCCCACTTTCGTCGCACGAACATAAATTCTAATGATGGAGCTCCATCATCAAAATCATCTCCGGGCCATTAGAGTGTAATTCTATATCTATCCAGTATATTAAAACTTCAAATACACGTTTGCAAGGCGTTTATGCAAAATCTTTATATACTGGACTGTCCAAATCAATACAAATAAATAATCAAATACGAATAATTGATTTAAATTTTCAAAACAAAATTGGTTTTCATCTTAAAAATATACTCTTCACACTCGTTCTAGGATACTACTGATCCCATCTCTAACGAGTCATTCCCATTGGATATTACTAACCCAATATCTGATGAATTCTTTCGTATGGTTCTAATGTGTCATGTTCTCTGCTTTGTAAACCAAAGCTCTGATACCAACTGTAACGAAATGGAATTTCGCTCGGTCCGAACCAGTCGCTAAACCGACCCAGACCGTTCGAAACGCCCTATCGTTTGAGAACACGACAAATCAGAACGCAGACGGAAGAACATTTCATTGTATATTACAACAATGCATCAGATTACAAGAATATACAGAGTATGAATGAAAATTACACAGAAATATCAGAGATTTAAATTACATTTAAATACATAGCAGCGGAAAATAATACAATACACAACTAGAAGGAGATATACGGATACAAAGCTTTCCGGATATCGTTCCAGCTGTAAACCAGGATCCTGTGAATATAAATCTGCAAAACCAAAACTACTAGCTGCCCGTGTCAAAATAAGGGCACCCAGAGTTTAGGTTAAAACAATAAATTCCAGGTCAGTCATGTGACTGGTGTGAGAACTAAAACAGTTAATCTTTATTTTAAAGTTAGGTAAATCAAGGGACCACGCCGTATAACACGGAACGGGTTTCCTCCCAAGAATACCAGTGCATATAACAAACAGCGCAATGCTAAATAAAGAAAAATGAAGCTGTTATAAGACCTAGGTCCTATCACACAATGCAACGCAAGCCGGGGGATAGGGTTTTCCCTTATAACAGCCAAAGAATGCTTGATACGTTTAAAACAAATCATTTGATACTATTATAAGTGCATAGTGTATAAAACAACTTCAAATCATAAGTATCAATCATAGGCGACATGAGCGTCCGATGCCACTATGTCGCCACATATAGGTTTACAATCAAAACCGCAATGTCGTATTGGAAGTTGGGTTATCATTTATGGTATGAACCGAGGCTAGGGGCAAGATCCTCACCGATTCGAGACTGTCTAGTCCGAGCCTCAGGACCCAGACTCAGGTGGGCCCTTGGATCGTCAGGGCCGGTCCACCGATGTGGATTATTATGCCTGAACACTACGTTTCCCCGCCCTTTGGGGCGTAAGCCTGGCCCGTCAGCCGACCAGAAGCATCGGCCGAAACCGATATCACGAGGCGCCTCGCTTTTCAGCAAGTAATAATAAGCAACATCCACATGAGTCAAACTCGTCAGCCAGTTCAAGCACTGACGCCACTCCTAACTAGAAAGAAACGCATGTCCTCCCTGAGGTCCGTCTCCCGTTTTTAGTTCATACCGGGTGTGATACTCGCGAATCAACGTTACACAAAGCTACGCCACAAAGGCCGTGCTTCGATCATCAACCACAAGACTTTGCTTTTCAACAGAAGCCTTGATCATTTGCATCTTAGCATGCCACACAGGCAATTCACTCCATGTGATTGATATCCATCAATATATAACCCCTGAGCTCGTACGTCTCAGAGAAGGGCGTTAAGCAAGAGAATAAATTCTCCGCCGCCAAACAGATATATATTTAATAGAGATCAATCACACGGACTAAAATCCAATGTCAGACACAGTCCATTTACAAGTCTGTTCTGGGTCTGAACGAAACCGGAGGCACCTAGTACCCCGCATATCCATCGATCTCCAAGTACGTCTGGACGATCACTAACTGTTTCCATCTTCTTGGGTGTACAGCCCAATCAAGATCATCAGTAATTACCCAAACGACGTGAAGACCTCCGGTCTTCGACCATCGTCTTCATCTTCGACTTATCGTCGTATCAGTTATTCAGAATGGGATAAACCCGGTCTTTCCGAATAACTCGCATATATTTTAAATAAGTGTTACACAAACACAACATACGCCTCATTCCAATTCATCAGTCACTAACCGTAAATTAATCCAGAGAATAATTTCCCTAATATTAACCCCGAAGGCCGAAACCAACATCAGATCAATCCAGAAAACCATCCTACTTGGCTAACCGACAGTTAGTTTCTAATTTCACATTCATAGGGAAACGTTCCCATTAATTTTATCCAAGATAAATTCCTTGAATTTATTCTTTAATCTTCTTTTGAATTTCGATTCAACTAGTCGAGATTAACGAACCTTACCGAAGTAATCATTGGTTTTAATTTCCCAATCCCAACCTATTCATCCCATGAAGTAAAACTGGTGATACTTCATATCTAACACCACGGTGTTATCGGTAAATTCAATTACCATTTCACGTTTAAATCCAATTAAAGATTTAACTATCGCCTGGAGCAAAACTGGTGCTACTCCATTCTCGGTCATTTCAATCTAATTAAAGATTCATTAAAACTCCACTTAGTTTTAATCGTTAACTGGGTTAAAGAATCAGTGTCATTTAAAAACACGGTTCGCGATAAACCCAAAGTCACATTCCATTAATTATCGGGTTAAAGAACGAGTGTTATTTAAAACACTGTTCACGATAAACCCAAAAATCATTCCATTAATTATCGGGTTAATGAACAAGTGTTATTTAAAACACTGTTCACGGTAAACCCAAAAATCATTCCATTAATTATCGGGTTAAAGAACAAGTGTTATTTAAAACACTGTTCACGATAAACCCAAAAATCATTCCATTAATTATCGGGTTAAAGAACAAGTGTTATTTAAAACACTGTTCACGATAAACCCAAAAATCATTCCATTAATTATCGGGTTAAAGAACGAGTGTTATTTAAAACACTGTCCACGATAAACCCAAAAATCAATATCAATTCAATCCCAATTAAATATCATTTAATTGGTACACTTCATTAAATCTAAATAAAAAGATTTAATCTTTTCTCAACTGGGTTCAAGAACAGTGTTAGTGAAGACACCATTCACGACAAACCCAAATCACATTTGATATTAAATACAAGGCTCTGAATAGAAAATATACCGGCTTATATTCAATATCAAATTCTACGACTAACAAATATCGTATTGGAAATAACGATATATATATATCTTTCAAATTCCCATAACAACATCTGTATAATCACGAATTCCAACATCGAAATATTCCGAAGACAATTTCGATTCAAATCCACTCCAATGCACTCATTGGAATTTCTGGTTATTTTTAAAACCCTTTTCAAATTCAATTTATTTATTTAAAAATAAATAGAATTATAATTCTAGTTCAAAACTAGTTTATTTCGATAAAAATCTATTTTTATCTTTTCAAATATGGAGTTTTTCATCCCAATTCTTTCTAAATCATTTCTTATGATTTTACATAAATTATTGGTATTTTTAATAATTTTATCAAGGCCCGTACAGTCGATTTCCACCAATGGCCATCGAACTGCACGTATAGCGACCTTTTTCAAATTTGATTTGGACATAATTCCAAATCCAACCGTTAGATTTCTAATTTATCACATTCGTTAGAAAGCTCTTTTCGATACGAACCCAACGGTTCCGGTTTTAGGAGGATCCGACGGTCGGATCTCCCGTAATGTCCGTTTGAAATAAATGGTCGAAATTCGCGAACTGCCGCGGCGCGGCGCGTTCTATTCAGGCCATTATATTATATATATAATATATATAATATATATTCCGTCGATTTCTATTTAAAACGAATTATATAAATAGTTTTAAATTCGTTTCAAAAGCAATTTCAACTTCCTTTTCAATTCAAATCAAAATTGAATTCTTCTTTATAAATTCGTTTTAAAATTCATTTCTATTCAATTCAAATTTCAATTCAATTTGAATTCATTTCAATTTGTTTCCAATTCAATTCGAATTCGTTTTCAATTCAATTCGAATTGGTTTTACATTCAATTCAATTCAAATTCGTTATCTATTCAATTAAATTCGAATTCGTTTTCGTTTGCTATTCAATAGAAATCAAATTCGTTTTCCATTCAATTCGAATTCATTATATATTCAATTCATTTCGAAATCGTTATACATTCAATTCATTTCGAAATCGTTATATATTCAATTTATTTCGAAATCGTTATATATTCAATTCATTTCGAAATCGTTATATATTCAATTCATTTCGAAATCATTATATATTCAATTCATTTCGAAGTCATTTCAAAATATGCGTTTACGAAATCACTTTTCAATATGCATTTTAAAATGAATAAAATCGATATAAATATCGTTCACGTCAAAATGGCGTAAATCTAATCAACACGGCTTCATATATTGATATTTTCAAATATTTTATTTTAAATATTTCTTTTTCAAAATAGTTGTTATTATCAAAATATTTCGTTCAACACATGACCAATCTCAATGGATGAGTACTGTCAACACATGAACCTTTATTTTATATTGATAAAGATGTAAATTTTATTACTAAAATATTTCGTTCAACACATGACCAATCTCAATGGATGAGTACTGTCAACACATGAACCTTTATTTTATATTGATAAAGATGTAAATTTTATTACTAAAATATTTCGTTCAACACATGACCAATCTCAATGGATGAGTACTGTCAACACATGAACCTTTATTTTATATTATAAAGATGTAAATTTTATTACTAAAATATTTCGTTCAACACATGACCAATCTCAATGGATGAGTACTGTCAACACATGAACCTTTATTTTATATTATAAAGATGTAAATTTTATTACTAAAATATTTCGTTCAACACATGACCAATCTCAATGGATGAGTACTGTCAACACATGAACCTTTATTTTATATTATTCTTTATTTTCTAAATTGGAATGAGGCCTAATCAATCACCATATAATGTTAATTATATGGATTTTCATACATTACACACATATAATAGCATTGAAAAATAATCAACCATCAACCAAAGTGCACTACACTGTATAAGCATCAAATATAGATATCTAACGCTTATAACAGCCTGTCAATCAATCGATCGACATATTTAATCAATCAGGATGAGTGAACTTCAAATTTCATCCCAACACCCGTGTGGGGTTTCAAACAATCAAACACAGATTTTAGTTGTGCAGTTGGGCGATGTGTAAAATTTACTGTCCCAATCAATGTCAGTCAAATCGGTGTACATAAACAAACCGTCCGGTTTGTAAATGAATATTTATTTATTCACATTCACTATATTCATATTCACGTTAAAAATTATATTTTTAACGATAAAACATTTTATTTTAACATATGAATTTCTATTCAGTTCATTCTTTAAATAAAATGGTATTTTTATTTTCTAACTTATTTTAGAAAATTTCGGCGGCATAACGGCACGATACTAGAAACGGGACGAGGCCTAGCCTTATCCCCGGTCTAGTGAAGGCCCACGCCATTCACACATCAATCAAATCAATTCATTTCACCACACAATTCAATTTCTATCAAATAATCTAACTAATTTTTGCAATCAAACAAACAAGTCCATGGTCTGTGGACGATTGTGTCGGGTGCTACTAAGCACCGTCTGCATCCTAGTATATATATATAACTAGAAAAAGAAATTGAAAGGTGAGAAATTCTCACATATAGCTATCCAACTTCACGGCTCTTCATTTATAGAAATCTTCGCCGTTATCGCATCTTTGTCATCTTCGTTGCCCGTAGCCACTACATATGTAAAAATCGAATTTTTACTTCGCTATTCAATATATTCAAATCATATTTTTACCTCGATGTTCAATATATAAAAATCATATTTTTACTTCGATGTTCAATATATAAAAATCATATTTTTACTTCGATGTTCAATATATAAAAATCATATTTATACTTCGATGTTCAATATATAAAAATCATATTTTTACTTCGATGTTCAATATATAAAAATCATATTTTTACTTCGATGTTCAATATATAAAAATCATATTTTTACTTCGATGTTCAATATATAAAAATCATATTTTTACTTCGATGTTCAATATATAAAAATCATATTTTTATTTCGATGTTCAATATATAAAAATCATATTTTTACTTCGATGTTCAATATATAAAAATCATATTTTTACTTCGATGTTCAATATATAAAAATCATATTTTTACTTAAACCCCCAGCATAAAAATCTCATTTTTATATTTCTAAAAGTATCCTCCTTATATTTTTAAAAATCAAAACTCTTCTTGTTTGAATCAAAACTTTTCTTGTTTGAAAAATCAAAACCTTTCTAATGTAACCATTTAATCTTTTAATCCATATTTACTATATAAAAACTGATTTTAAAAATATGGGTTTTAACATCTAATACTGATTTTATAAATATATTTTTAACATAAGAAAACTGATTTTAACTATCCTAAACCTATATAGAAAAACTGATTTTTATACATTGTAAAACTGTATTTCTATAGATTATAAAACTGTATTTTATTTATTAAAAAAAAACTGTGTTAGAAAACTGAAATGGTTGTAAAGGAAAACTCACTGTTTTTTTCTTTCAGGCGATATACCGATCGTCGTTCACCGATTTGGGTTCATCGCGGCTTCCTTCTCGCGGCGCCGGAGCTGGTGGATCTGCGGTGGAGGGTGAAGGAAGAAGGGGATAGGAGGCAAACGGTGGTGGAGGGAATCGCGGGTCTGGGGGGGGGGGGGTTGCGTCGCCGAGCAGCAGAGGGTAGGGCGACTGGAGGAAAGGGGCGACGGGTGTTTTGGGTTGCGGCGGAACTGGGTGGGGTTTCAGGAGGAGGAGAGAGAGGGCAGGGCGGTTGTGTTAGAGGGGCGACGTTGGGGAGGCGGCGGCGACGGGATCGAGCGATTTGTTTTTTTTCTTTTCTTTTCCTGAATCGACTGAATCTAAAGTGAACGGGGGGGCCAGAGTTAAAGGGGGAAAGGAGAGGGTATTTATTATTTTATTTTTTTATTATTTAATTATTTAATTTATATTCTCATAAAGTAACTTTTTCTGTCGACTTCAGAATCGAACCCACCGCCTGTCGTCCATAGCGTTTTACCCCCATTCCGAACACAATGGGATATGTATCGTAGGTTGATTCGGACGTTACGATCCGTTTCCGTTGAATTTACATTTAAATCATTATATTGAATTTTAAACGTACATTTCAAATTACCGGGGTCACATATTAACCCTATAAATCCTATAAAAATATTTTCTAGCTTCGTATTGACGATACGGTCCTAACAAAACTAGTTTCGTCGAATTCTGAGACCGTTTGAAAAATGGCCATTTTCCTGTCGATTAAAATCAACTGAAACTGGTCAAACGCATCTTCCTTTGCCACGCTCACATATTGATTCGAAAAATTATGAAATTTGGAACCTAGCAATAACTTTACATCCCGGATCCAACAAAAGTGGTTTCGTCGAAATCCGAGGTCGTTTGCAAAATTCCCATTTTTAAGGGCCTGAATTCCATAGCGACTATTCAGAATTTTCAACTGGACATATCTTTTGATTCCCGCTATGAACTTTTGATTTTTCGGATTCGTTGGAAAGATATTCTCAATTAGATCCTAATGTTTTTGGTTTCACTAAAATCCGGATTATTTTGCACCCGATACATTCATTTGAAGTTTGAAATCGAATTATCGAACTACCGCGCCATTTTCAATTCTATTTATAATTATATATATAATTATTTATATTCTAACGACGACGTATATAATATATACATTCTAAATATATTCAAAATAAATTTCTCGTCGATATTATTTAAAATAATTCATTTTAAATAATCAAAATTCGCTAAAATTGCCAAAATAAAAATTTTAAACTGGCCCAGATTTTCGGGTTGTTACAGAAAATAAGAAATATAAATTCATGTGTTGAATAGAATAAATATTCATGTGTTGAATAGAAATATAAATTCATGTGTTGAATAGAATAAATATTCCTGTGTTGAATAGAAATATAAATTCATGTGCTGAATAGAATAAATATTCATGTGTCGAATAGAAATATAAATTCATGTGTTGAATAGAAATGTTTATTCATGTGTTGAGTAGAAATATAAAATTCTTGTGTTGAATAGAATATAAATTCATGTGTTGAATAAAATATATATTCATGTGTTGAATAAAAATATATATACATGTGTTGAAGGAAATATTCATTTGTTGAATAGAATAACGAAGTTATTGAAATATATAAAGCCGTGTCGGTTAGATATGCACCATTTTGATGCGAACGATATTTATATCGATTATATTCGTTTTTAAAATGAATATAGAAAAGGAAGTGATTTCAAAATATAACGTTTTGAAAATATTATCATTTGTATATCGATGATGTGGAATATTCAATTTTGATTCGAAATTGAATATGAAGTTGAAATCGTTTCGAAAACAAATTTAAGATGATTTATAAAATACGTTTTGAAAGAAAATCGACGAAATATATAAGATATATATATTATATATATATAATGGCTTGAACAGAACGCGCCGCGCCGCGGCCGTTCGCGAATTTCGACCATTGACTTCAAATGAATATTACGGGAGATCCGACCGTCGGATTCTCCTAAAACCGGAACCGTTGGGTTTGTATCGAAAAGAGCTTTCCAATGAATATAAGAGATTTGAAATCTAACGGTTGGATTTGGAATTATGTCCAAATCGAATTTGGAAAAGGTCATTGTAAGTGCAGTTCGATGGCCGTTGATGGAAATCGACTGTACGAGCCTTGATAAAATTATTAAAAATGGTAATAATTTGTGTAGAATCATAAGAAATGATTTGTGAAGAATTGGGATGAAAAATTCCAAATTTGAAAAGATAAAATAGATTTTTATCGAAATGAACTAGTTTTGAACTAGAATTATAATCCCATTTATTTTTAAAAATAAATAAAGTGGATTTGAAATGGTTTTGAAAATAACCAGAATTTCCAATATATAAAGTGGAAATGGATTTGAATCGAAATTGTCTTTGGAATATTTCGATGTTGGATTTCGTGATTATGCAGATATTGTTATGGAAATTTGAAAGATATATTTATGTCGTTATTTCCAATACGATATTTGTGGGTCGTAGAATTTGATATTGAATATAAGCCGATATATTTTCTATTCAGAGCCTTGTATTTAATATCAAATGGGATTTGGGTCTATCGTGAATGGTGTTTTAAATAACATTGATTCTTTAACCCAGTTAAAGACAGGATATTGATTTTTGGGAAGATTAAAACTAAGTGGAGTTTTAATGAATCTTTAATTAGATAAAAGTGATCGAGAATGGAGTATCACCAGTTTTGCTCCAGGCGATAGTTAAATCTTTAATTAGATTTGAATGTGAAATGGTAATTGAATTTACCGATAACACCGTGGTGTTAGATATGAAGTATGACCAGTTTTACTTCATGGGATGAATAGGTTGGGATTGGGAAATAAAATAAATGATTACTTCGCTATGGTTCGCTAATCCCGACTAATTTGAATTGATATTCAAAAGAAGATTAAAGAATAAATTTAAAGAATTTATCTTTGATAAAATTAATGGGAACATTTCCCAAAGTATAAGAATATTCTGAATTGGAATGAGGCGTATTTGTGTAACACTTGTTTATTAAATACGCGAGTTATTCAGAAAGACCGGGTTTATCCCATTCTGAAAAACTGATTCGACGTAGTGTCGAGGATGAAGACGGTGGTCGAAGACCAGAGGTCTTCACATCGTTTGGGTGATTACTAATGGTCTTGATTGGGCTGTACACCCAAGAGGAGGGAATCAGTTGGTGATCGTCCAGACGTACTTGGAGATCGATGGATATACGAGGTACAAGGTGCCTCCGGTTTCGTTCCGACCCGGAACGAACTTGTATGGACTGTGTGTCTGACATTGGATTTTGCTCTGTGTTAACTGATCTCTATAAAATATACATCTGCCAGGCGAAGGGGAATTCATTCCCGTATTTCACCCTTCTCTGAGACGTACGGGATCAGAGGTTGTATATCGATAGACATCAGTCGCATGGTGTGAATTTCCTGTATGGCATGCCTAAGTGGCAATTGATCAAGGCTTTTGTTGAAAAGCAGAGTCTTGTGGTTGATGATCAAAACACGGCCTGTGTGGCATAGCTTTGTGTAGCGTTGATTCGCGAGTCTCACACCCCGGTTGTGAACCAGAAACGGGAGAGGACCTCAGGGAGGGCATGCGTTTCCTTCTAGCTAGGGTGGTGTCAGTGACCTACCAGCCCTGACATTTATATTATTTTCACCTGTGTGGTTGTTGCTGTTGCGAGGCGCCTCGAATATATCGGTGACTATGTGGAGCCGATGGAGTCATTTGGCTCATTGACGCCCCAAAGGGCGGGGAAACGCAGTGTTCAGGCATTTTAATCCACATCGGTGGACCGGCCTTGACGATCCAAGGGCCCACCTGAGTCTGGGTCCTGAGACACGGGCTAGAGCGTCTCGAATCGGTAGAGGACTATCTTTTGCCTCGGTTCACAGATGGAAATCCAACTTCCAATACGTGAATTTGTGGTTTTGATTGTAGAGCCTAGTATGGTGACATAGTGGTATGGGGCACTTATGCCGTCTATGATTGATACTTATGACTTGAAGTTGTTTTATACACTTTGCACTTATTATAGTATCAAATGATTTGTTTTAACATACCAAGCATTCTTGGCTATTATAAGGTAAAAACCCTATCCTCCGGCTTGCGTTGCATTGTGTGATGGGACATGGGTCTTATAATAGCTTCATTGTTCTTTATTTAGCATTGCGCTGTTGTTTTATGCACCGGTATCCTTGAGAGGAAATCCATTCCGTGTTATATGGCGTGGTCCCTTGATTTACCTAGCTTTAAAATAAAGATTAATAACTATTTTAGTTCTCACACCAGTCACATGACTGACCTGGAGTTTATTGTTTTAACCTAAACTCTGGGTGCCCTTATTTTGACACGGGCAGCTAGTAGTTTTGGGTTTGCAGATTTATATTCACAGGATCCTGATTTACAACTGGAACGATACTCAGAAAGCTCTGTATCCGTGTATTACTTCTAGTTGTGTTTTGTATTATTTTCCGTTGCGATGTATTTAAATGTAATTTAAATCTCTGATATTTTCTGTGTAATATTTATGCATACTCTGTGACATTCTTGTATTCTGATGGAATTGTTGTAATTAACAATGAAATGTTCTTCTGTTTGTGTTCCGATGTGGCTTGTTCTCAACTCAATCCTGGCTTTCCTTACCGGGGAAGTTCGGGTCGTTTCACGGATATCCGATATCTGAAAATTAAACGGATACGGATATCTGATATCCGAAAATGATTTCGGATACGGATACAGATATGGCACTATCCGTATCCGAAAGCATCCATTGACAGCCCTAGGCGCTACTACTAGTGTTTTGGGTAGACCGATTAAAATATATAAAATTAATGCAGATGAGTCCAAAAAGTTGGTTTTACTAATAATTTAGTTGAAATGGAAGCATGGTCTAATTTCCTTAAGGAATTAAATGTGGATATGCATAAGCGAGAGGAACTGAAACTATAGTGAAGTATCATTATAAACCCATCAGGTGTAAATTTTGTAGAATGTTTGGACATTCATTTTCACAACGTAAGGCGAAACCAGAATAGATTTGGGTTCCAAAAACAAGAGAAACTAACATGGAAGTGGGAGTAGATTTTGAAAATGATGGGAAGATTTTAATAAATGAAACAAACTCAAATGCAAATATTATGCACAAATAAGACGTTCATTGCACTGACAATGTAAACATTTGTGATAGTTGATAATATCAATAGTAATATTTTGGTAAGTTAAACTACGAATTCAGACCAGGAGAAAACCAAGGCAAATAGCAATTTGAACGTTAATGTAAGTGGTAGTACACTTAATGGTAAAGAAAGTGGTAGTATCAGTAGGGTTGTTATAATAACGGTAAATTTACTATTACCATACCATTATCAGTTGGTCGATAACTATGTTTGATTGAAATCAATATACCTGTTAAAATGGTATGCTAACGGTATATTTAACATTTTTAACGATGAATTATTGGTAACATTTCTTCAATATTAGTAGTAATGGTAATTTTACATATTAATTTAAAACATATGTGTACTCATCTGATATGCATTATTACATGCATTTAGAACCAAATAAATGAATAAATTTAGTTTAGCAATCACGTGAAATTATTCCAACTACGCTTATTTTCTTTTTCGTTTATATTTTTTATTAACTAATACTGCATATGGTATGATAAAGATGCATTGTGTATAAAAACACATGTCAAGATACAAACTTTGATGAAAAAACGGTAATTTACCATTATCAGTGTAACGGTTAGCAGATTATCGATATATCAGTCTTCCATATATCAATCAATCGTAAAGGTAAGCAATTCTGTCTTAGCAGTAAAATTGGTATGGTAATGGTATTTCTCAAATGGTAATGGCAACCATTACCATAGCAGCGCTAAGTATCACCCACTTAATGCCTGAAAAATGTAATTTAGACTGCAACCCGTTGCGTGTAGTAACTAACGAAGGTACGGTGTCATGCAACATCGATGGGTAGAGATCGTCTGGACCATGCTTTGTCTGGTCCAGTGGTCCACCCATTAGTTTGCTGCCACGTGCCCTCTACACTTTGCAACTTGAATTTGTAATTACTCACCTCTCTCTTTCTTTCAATATTTATTACACCGTAACCCACATGGGTTCCTTCTTTTTCAACAAAATGCATCGTTTTTTTTTTGTTCATCTTTTATATTTCAACAAATTTATGCTGCCCGCTTTTCTTAATTTCTCTTGCTTCAGCAAATCTAAAAGTTTTTCCCTATTCCATGCTAAAGATGCTCTTTAATTGGCTGTTTGAAACATCTTAAGGTAAATTTCCTTACATGCAAATTCTCTGTTAATTCGTGTTTTGTTATCGTTATTTTTTGACAAGTACATCCATAAGTAGCAATGCAAAGTCAATCCTTTTGTGTCCAAAAATACTTATTAAAGTGAATCAACTGAGCAAAGCTGTGAATGATGTCAATGTATTTTAACATTTATAGTGAATAATATATTTCAGGCACTTTTAATGAAAAAAAATCAAATACTTATTGTTTCTTAAATTTCATTGTTAACTTAATATGATAAGGCTATATTTTCAGAAACAATATGCATGATGAAGAGCATCTTTCACAACATGAAACTCAAGCATGTCGAAAACTGAATTCTGGAATTGAAACTGACTTGAATGAATATCCAGAAGTTGATGATGATGAACAAGATATTTCAAATTCTCTAAGTTCAAATGTGAACATAATTCACTCAAGAATGTGCAAAGAGCTAATTCCTGTAATAGGCATGAAGTTTGAAAACGAAGATGATGCATACAAGTTCTATAATGAATATGCATATCATTTTGGGTTTAGTACCAGAATAGGTAGAATTCATTACATGCGTGATCATAACAAGATAGAGGATAGATTGTTTTTTTGCTTAGCAGAAGGTAAACGTGAAAAGGACAAACGTGATGCATATGTTAAATCTCATCGAGCAGAAACACGATTTGATTGTTTAGCAAGAATGAAGATTGATTATTGTCAAGAGAGTGATAAATAAAATGTTGTTGCATTTATTCCACATCACACACATAAAACTTCAAGCCCATCTAAAAGTCATTTTTTTAAGGTCTCATAGAAAAATGACCATTGCGCAGATATCTCAAGTAGATATGGCTGATAACTCTGGAATAACATCAAAAGAAGCCATGGAGTTTTTTTTACTAAACAAGCAGGTGGTCGTGAAGGTCTTGGATTAATTCATACGGATTACAAAAATTATTTAAGTTCAAAACGAACAAGAAAAATGAAGGCTGGGGACACCGGTGGTGTGTTGAAATATTTACATAAGATGCAATTGAAACATCCTAATTTTTTCTATGTTATACAAGTGGATGAAGACGATCAAATTACAAATATTTTTTAGACCGACGCGAAAATGATGGTGGATTATGATTATTTTGGTGATGTTGTGTGTTTTGGCACAACTTATAGAAAAAACAAAGAAGGAAGACCCTTTGCAATGTTTATTGGAGTGAATAATCACAAGCAAACAACCATATTTGGTGCGACATTATTGTATGATGAGACGGTTGAAACTTTTGTATGGTTGTTCGATACATTTGTGAAAGCAATGTCAGGGAAGTCACCTAAAAATATTTTTACGGACCAAGACATTGTTATGAATAAAGCAATAGCATTTCAATGGTGTCATCGATTGTGCATTTGGCACATATATCAAAATGCAGCCAAGCATCTTGGTTAATTTTTTGAAAAGTACTCCAATTTTACTAAAGAAATCAGTAGTTGTGTATATGACTTTGAAGATGAACTAGAATTTCTAGTTGCTTGGAAGAGCATGCTTGAAAAGTATAGTCTTCAAAACAATGAATGGCTAAATCGGCTATTTGGTATAAAAGAAAAATGGGCATTAGTATATG
This sequence comes from Allium sativum, assembly GCA_030737875.1. Lineage (NCBI taxonomy): Eukaryota > Viridiplantae > Streptophyta > Magnoliopsida > Asparagales > Amaryllidaceae > Allium > Allium sativum. Next base: position 386,342,329 of record CM060924.1, read on the forward strand.
ATCATGAGTTTTTCAAAACGGACGTTACTACCAGACAACAAAGCGAAAGCATGAATAGTGCACTGAAAAGTATGTTAGTTATAAATATGATTTGCTTTGTTTTTTTTTAGCATTTTGAAAGATTGGTGGATGATTGTCGATACGAAGAGTCAAGAGCCGATTTCAAAGTAAATCAAACTTCTTCTATATTGTTACTTCCAGTGAAAATACTACAACATGCAGCGATCATTTATACATCATCAATTCTAAAAATATTGCAAAATGAATTATGCAAGGCTCATGATTGTACTTAATTTTATTAGGCGTAGCTGGCACAACATCCAAATATGAAGCAGCGCCTCATGGGAAAAATGTCAAACATGTAGTAATTTTTAACTCAATGGGTAATAGTATTTTGTGTAGCTGCAAGAGGTTTGAGTATGCTGGAAACTTATGTACTCGTACTTTAAAAGTCCTCTCAATGGAAAATATTACAGGAATCTCTGATCAATATATTTTGCGTAGGTGGACAAAAAATGCAAAGACAAACAATGCTACAATAAGTCGTCGATCAACATGTGCAAACGATCCAAAGAAAGAGACCGTTAGACGCTACAAAGACTTGTGTAGGTTGCATACTCAACTTGCATTAAGAGTCGCTGAATCTGAAGAGGCATATCAAATTGCTGTATCGGGACATACTAAAATATTATTTGACATAGATTAATCATCCAAAACAAAGGCTAGACATGGATCTTTCCAAGTTGTCGATGAATTTGCAGGTATTTCAAAAGTTGCGCATAACCATCGAGTGAGAGGCATAAAATTAAAAGAAAAAGAAAAAACTGCTGCTTATACTAGACCAAAAGTGCTTTGGAATAGGTTGTAAATAAAAAAAAGGAAAAGAAAAGAAGTAATGCAACACATCTCAAATGTTGGAAGTGCTTCTCACCAACCTTTAACGCTTACACAGTATTGTCTTATCTTGCTAGCACTTTATGTAAGATACATGATAATATATGTCATATCTTTTACATATTAGGAAGAAGAAACAACATTGGATTATTTGAATCAAAATCATCATCTTTTGCATGGGATAATTACGCATTCTCAGGTATTCAAATTAACCACTTTTCAATTCAAGTGCTACTTTGCTCTGGTAATTAAACTATTTTCTTCTATTTTAATGATTTATTTTCTTTTCATGTACAAGGTATCGACTAACTCTAATTCAAGTGAGAAGTTTCCACCTAACATATTGAATGCAATGTCGCTCCCACTGCAGCCCGTACGCTCAATTCAATTTGTACAAGCATCAATTTTATAATTCTTTTATATGCTATTCATATTAATGTAAGCATGAAAGTAAAAATTGCATGTTTGAACTATATTTGATTTCTTTTGTGTTTTTTTGTCTTTGTAGCCAAACTACATTGACAGGGCAAAAAGTCATCAAGATTATTATGTAAACATGATAAATTTAGTTAAGGTAATTCTCGGTTATGCATATGTTGCAAAATGATGTAATATGAAAAATGATACTTAGCTTAAAATTTTATATGTAGAGATCTCATTGGACAATGAACCTGATGCAAGCTTTCAAATTGGAAGAACGAATAAGAAGAATCACAGCTTCAAGTGGTGAAAGACAATAAGACTATTAAAATACTTTATGTTTTGTACTAGGCTTATGTTAATGAAACATTTTGAATGTTTTGCCTCAAGTGATATGGTGCTTTTAGTAGGTAAATATAAATATTTGTAGTGGTTAGATTAAATGTTTAAGGTTTTTTGGATAAACACTAAGATTCTGGGATGTTGATTTTGTCCTTGTTTCATAAGAAATATTTGTTAATCTCAGTTGGGTTTTTAGTTTTATGCGGTCCTTATTTTGTTACTTTTATAGTGGAATAATGCATGCATGGTCTGATAATAATATATGTTACCTGATTGGTCACAGCTTCTAGATTTGCAGCTGCTTTCCATCATATTTTTCAATGGATTTAGATTTCTATACTGTATTGATGTTCGCTAGGACCTATATTGTTACTTAATGCCAAAATGAAGATGGGATGGTGAAGTTCCTGTATGATTCAAAAGATAGTGTTGTGCCTAATGTATTTTGCTTCTTGGAAAGTCTTCTGTTCAAAAAAAAAAAAGGTTTACTGGAATGATAGAATAATGCTGTGTTTTGTACCAAGTGATAATGTTATGTTTTTGTTTTAGTAGGTAAACGCTTGGATGTTGTGTTTGTAATTTATATTTTTGTTTGCACCAAGTGATGCTCGGATGTTGTGTTTTATAATTTATGTTCTTGCTGAAAAAACGAGGGAAGGTGTGGGTTACGGTGTAATAAATGCTGAAAGAAAGAGAGGTGACACCATATAATTACAAATTCAAGTTGCAAAGTATAAAGGGAACGTGAATCAAATTAATGGGTGGACCATTGGACCAGACAAAACTTAGTCCAAACGATCTCTACCTAACATCGATTGTATGTGCATTGCAACAAAATCAGTAGATGTTTTGACTGACAAAATGGCGAAGGAAGATAATATCATTGGTATACACAAGAATCAAACTGAAATTAATTATTTACAAAGCTTAGGGGGTTCTGACAACCCTTTAATACTTAAAACATTTTGATGTGTTGGCAAGTATGAGATTGAATAATAGTAGTAGTAGTAATAGTAACAATTAATAATAATCATAATAATACGATCAATGTATAACACTATTAACTCGTGAATAATATAGTTTCAAAAGAGGCTGAAAGCATAATTGAAGACGGTAGCTCTTTCAAACTATGGGCAATCATCCAAGTTGGTAGCTACATCTGATGGTGGAAACCAAGACTAAATCAAATTGAGAGACAATGGTAGACAGTGTTGTGGAAAAAAGGGTAGATTTTTCTTGAAGAAAACATTATGGAGCATATTGCCATTACTGAAGAGGGATTGATTAAACCTACAAAAGAAATTGATGTTTTGATGATACTGAAAAGAAAAGAAAAATTGACAAAGTCGATGCAAAACAGTTAAAAATAATTTCTCATGCTCTTCCTAAAGAATCAACAAGGGCTAAAGTAAAATTAAATGAATATAATTTCTTAGAATGTTAGGGAATCGAATGCTCAAGATAAACAGTTCGAAGTAACTAATTTTTTAAACAAAATCAAGCCATCTTTGGTGGGTCCGTTAAAGAATAAGTTGAATGATGAAATAATAATGCATTTTAAAAATATGTTGCATAAAATTTGGGCTTTCATGGATGATAGTGAATGTGGCTGTAAAGGAAGGATTCTTTGTAACAGAATGCATTTTACGTATTGGAGGATCGTAAAATATTTTTGTTTTATTCCCTGAGGGTTGGATCGTTCTCATACTTTAATATGTCGGTTATGGAGATGCACTACACCAGAAAAGACCTTTGGTAGCATTTAAAAAACGCTACCATAGCTTTTGGTAGCGTTTTAATAAACGCTACTACAGGTCCCGCAACAAAAAGTCTGAATTTTTTTGTTGCGTTTTAATAAGCGCTACCATATGGTTAGCATAGTTGCGTTTTACAAACGCTACTGAAGGTCAGTACCCAGGGTAACTTTTTGCTTTCCTGTAGCGTTTATTTATGCAACTAAAAACTTGTTATTGCATTTATTTTATGCCACTAAAAATTCATATATTTTGCATAGTTGCGTTTTTCAAACGCTACTGAAGGTCTTTACATGGACAATTTTTGCTTTTCTGTAGCGTTTATTTTGTGCCACTAAAAATTTAGATGGTATGTTACATTTGTTTCTGTAGCGTTTCTAAAACCCTACTAAAAGGTACTGATTGTTTTGCAACATAACTTAAATGCTATTATATACTGTTAACAGCTCATCATTTTCAACAACTAGTTATAATACTAAAATAAAAAACGATCATATAAATATCAGATTTAAAACAACAAACCATCAATCATATAATCGTCATTTTCAAATAACTGATAATACATTAGTCATATAAGTATTTTCCATAACATTTAGATAATACTTATTTGCAAAAATCAACAAATCCACATACTACAAGCATTTAGAAATAAATTTACACAATATATAAGTACTAACAAATACCATAATACATACAACAATTGAAGTCATGTCCATTGTTGCTAATTGTCTTCACTCCATAAAAGATACCTGTAGACAATATTAATTGGTTATTATTAAAACAAACAATAATAAAACTCGACCATAAATAATTTATTCCACTGCAAAATTTTGATATGCACATAAACAATATTAACTTTGTGCTCCTTTCACTTTACACAAACTCTGCCTACACTTCATACTACACTCATCTCTACCTAAACCAGTACAAGTAACAACATTTGAATGTCTACATGTGATAAAACAAGCTTTTTCAACAAAGAATTTAACTCAGATTGGATAAAACTCTAGTTGGCTATGCACTATTTATATGTCTACCACCCTGCCAACTGTGAAATCGCATTACCACACTACTATCAATATTGCACACTACTATCCTCCATTTACGTTGTTTACAGTTACCATCAGTTTGATATACCTCTAATTGTTTGGTAATTTAAATAAAGTTGAATGAGATTGATTTGGTATTGCCAAAAAATAAAAATACCTTAAAATTCCCATTGCTTTAGACAGCGTACTGATATTGAAGTTTATTAAATCCTTGGTTAAACTATGTCAAACTTTGCACCCTGACGTATTACCTGAATTCATTTATCATGGCCAGTTAATACAAGACTTATGGCCAAGTTCCACAATTCCAACAATATAAAGATAAATATAAATTGGACCTAATCATTTATCTTATACAGTATGGAAAAAGAATGATTAATACCTACCAATTGAATTTTTTTCTTCTGAAATGACGTAATACTGTGAAATATCAATTGAAAAACATATAAACATGAATATGCCTAATTGCTTTAACCTCAGCAGAAGATTGAAAACACATGTTGAGTAGCATTTATTGTTGCCACATAAATATACATTTTTCTAAATTGATTTTGGAACAAAATTATGTGACACTTAACAGACATGATGTGGTTGTAGTCCGCATTTAGACAACATGTTAGAAAATCGCCTTGTCCACAGCAAGCGGCTAGGGTGCCCTCAGATCCTGTATACTAATGGTTAGCGAACACAGAATTGGTATGTATGCACGTTAAAGAATTGAGTTTGATAAATCAAGTTGCCACATCATTGGGATAACCATATGTCACCAACCTAAACACAAAGCACTTATTTCTTGCAATTTTCCTTGGCCATCCAACCACCTAGAGCCACAATCCATTTCTTTTATGATCACTCAACACTACAATTATTCCTTCTAAATGACAACAAAATTGTCCCTAAATGTATTGTGACATGACCACAACAGGCAAAGAAGCATAATTCTTACTTCTAGACTATTACTTGAAACACAAACACTTGACTCCGAAGTGATTTATCTTGCTCCGAAGCGTCATGGGACTAACAACACTAATATAGAGAGCAATTTCAATAATATGCAGATGGTACATTTCAATGCAGAACCTCTAAGTTACGCTTACTGTAACGACACAAACTTTTTTTGTATTTTCTTAGTTCAATAGTAGCAACGGGAATTTGAAGCAAAATACTGAAGTAACAGTATTTTATTTATGAATATTGAAGTATGAAACCAAGTCTTACCCTCGAGACTTGTATCTGTTCAGGAGGAGGACTGATCCTCCTTTTGGAGAAGTGCATGCACGTGCTTGGCGTCTTCCTTCTTTCTACAATCTTAAAATCAATATTCATGTTAGCTCTACTATAAATAGCAATATGTACTTCTATTTAGTATCAACTTTTACCTTGCAATAAAATATTGTGGATATGATTTGACTTCTTTCATTTGATTCCATCTTTCAAAATTATTTTTTCAGTCACGCCTTTTACAGTACTACGAAGGTGGACTCCAGACTGTGAATCATATAAAGAAGGTTACAAACTTTTTTGGAAACCAAATTTTGAAAGAACATTTGCACCAGCATGAGCAGCTAGAATTAATTTTTTTTGTTTTTTACAAGCATAGTACTCACATCTATGCAGCCATAACAATACCAGTTCACAAACATAAAATATACTACTAGATCAACAAAATAAAATTTGTCATAACTTAAAATTTTACCTTTACGTTGTACATCTTTACCAATAGGCTGGTTAAAGCCACCTGACAATTCCCCCATGAAGATATCGCAGATAAAAACTGCCAAAACCTTCACTCCTTACAGTGCTTTATTAAAACAAATCCTTTTGAGGATTTCTTGACTTTAACTAAATGAAGAGTGGATGCAAGCTCTTCTAAAATTGAATGACAGCTTTCAAGCTTAATATTTTTGGAATGGACTTTTTCCATGTGATCTTGAAGAGATTTGTGAACTCAGGTAATGGAGGTATCATCTGAACCCAACATATGTAAGGCATATTTAAGGTGGAGTTGGATTTAGTCCAATTTAGTGAGCTCGGATGTCAAGGTATTGCGAACATCAAGTGCTTTTATGCTATTATCTAGGTACAGGTCCATCCATTTCTCATCCCAGCATGAAACCGGAATTTTGAGGATGTTTGTTAAAGCTTTGATGCTTGCATGAGTTTCAAATAATGATTTCATGCACACATAACCCATGAATAGGTCATAGCTTCTGTGTTGTCCTTGGGGACAAGTTCTCTTGCAGTTTTGGCTAAGGTTTGCTCAAAAGCTATTAGTAGAGAGAAATGTTTCGTTGATGAGTAAGAGTTTTTGGGTAAAATCATGCAGAAAAGGTTTCCAAATGGGGAAAGGTCCTTTTGTATCCTGAGGCTTTCTCATTTTTGTCTAACCAGAAAAAATCGCCAAGAAGAAAATAACAACAGCTAGAATCAATCACCTTGGTCAACTTCTTTATAGCATATTGTCTAAAACGAACATTGAATGATGACAGTTACTAAGCCCTAAAGAAAGGAGAAGAATTACAGATTAGAAAAATGGCATGCTGAAGTTAAAACATTGACTTATTCAGTAGGTATTACAACTTCGGCAAATACCACATATGCCCATATCTCAATAGGTGCTAGTGGAAGTTTAGAAGGAATAAAAGTGCCTGCAGATAAAAATATGCAAATATACAAAGGAAGAACAAAAGGACAACACATATGGAGCATGCGCTGAACAAATGGGTATCTTTCTTTAAGAAAGCACGATGGAACTTACGTCAATAATAACTTCTTGCCTTGCAGTTTTACTTTTGTCTAGTACCATGGATGGAATGTTAATATTTTATATGTTGCCAGTAAGGTTGACCTCCTGTTTTATGAAAGACTATAAGACAGAAGAGAACAAAATACATGTTAACTAAAACTTCTGAGTAACTTAACCTTACCTTGGTAGCCTTTTCCTTGTTGCCTTACAATTTTGCTGTCCGCATTCTCGGTTGATGCATTGGGAGTAGATAGTCCAATGGTCCGTAAGCAAAGTAATTATATAACAGGGAAAAATCTTGTAGTTCAAACAGATAAAACATGATGAAAAAGAAAGGTGGAAAAAAGTAGAAGTTAGTCTATTTGGTCAACTTGCACCTCATTATTTTGCATGTATTTTGAATTTAACCTGTTATTGTTGGAATTCTTATTTTATTTTTCTACTTATTTACTTGTTTATTGACATTCATATTATATCTTTTTGAGGATAATGAATAAATATGTATTGTGATAGTGCAATGCAGTGATAACGAATAAATATTCGTCTACTTTTTTTGCCGCTTTAACGAATTATCATTGAGACCACTTTTATTTAAACTCCAAGAACATATGTGTTTGATTGATCCAACAAAAAAGTTATAGGTATTCGTCAGATATAAAACAGCACACCTATCAAATTTTGATTTAATTGTGCATGCAGTAACAACAGCAATTTCATTATTATTATTTTCTATGTCTAGCATTTGATACTCATTCGTCTATTTAATACATCTACTTTTTTTTCAACATGTAAAATGAAGACTTCACAATACAAATAAAGTTTGTACAAAATCACCAGGCGTTGCATATACAACTCAGCTTAAACAAGCTCGGGTATGATAGAAATATTCATACACTATTTAAGGAAGAAATTTGCTGTTGAAAATTGAAAAATATGGCCTACAGAGAGAGAACAAATAAAAAATGCATATACCTGGGCTAATCTTCAAAACTGAAACTAAAACGGTGCTCCTGTAGGATATAACTGAACCCATGCAAGCTCTGCCATGTAGCTCGCGTTCGATTGGCATGATGATAAACAGGTGTATACAGAAATTATCGCCCCATCAAGTGAATCTGGATCATTTTTTACTTGGAAGAAAGAAAGCAGTTGAGGCGTTACCTGAAATTCATAACACATAGGACCCCTGCGGTAGAATATCTGCTATAGTCGGGCGGCCACTTTGCACTGGCCATAAAGGTTTTGCAATCAATTCCCGACAGTATCCCAGAATTTGCGCATGAGCTTTACTGATGCGCTGCTAAAAACAAGCAAAATACTCCTTATCACCATCAACCTCAAATGTCGGTGACAACGATTGATGTCCTTCATATGTCTCTTTTCCCATAGATACCAAGGCATTAGCACTGTTAGACTCTTCAGACTCAGAGAAGTATTCATCTGATCTCAGAATTTTGAATTCAGGCCATAAGGAGTCAGAGGAACCGCTTTTAGCTTGCGGATTCCTCGTTCCATTTTTTAAGATAGCTGAAGTTCTAGAAGAGTTTACTAGTTGGCGATAAACAATCTTATGGCCTGACTGCCAAGGCAAACTTTGGCATTTGAAAGAACAATAACGAACCGCCCTACAACTGCTGCACATTTTATTTCCTAACCAAGTGCCACACCAACTGCACATATCCGCAAGATACCTCCCGTAGTTCTAGATTTGACAGGTTCCTCACTCGAGTAGAAGGGATTCAAACAAGGTAACTGACATCGGGCCTTCTACGTGGATTATTTGCATTCCTTCTCCATTGCTCATGCAGGTCTTGCAGAAGGCAAAGACATAGACGGGCACATAAAGACATACAACATCCTATGAAAGCATACTCCTCAAGTAGTGGACCATAAATCTGAAGAACAAACTGAAGAGGCTCCCCACAAAACCCACATTTAGTACTTATACTATTCCTATACGTTTTCAATTATTATTATTGTTAAATTATTGAAGAATAAATGGGAAATTATGTTTACCAAGTTTAAAGGGGATAGCTTCATGTTTTATATTACCAGATTTAATCAGATACTAACTCATATTTTACTTGATGATAACATAATGAAAGGTATTTTAAATAGCAATAGTATCAACTCCATTATGGCAGTACCCAGAACTTAAGTACAACAAATTTATATTCATTTTTCGTTTTCACACTTAATAATATTTAAGTAGCTAAAAATAATTTCTTCTTATAGCTTAACAGTCGATGCTCCTTTATTTGCATAATAGGATGGTGAATCACCAAATATAGATAATGAAAGGTATGTACCTATGATAATGATATGTATAAATTTATTATATAAAATAAGTCAAACTTACGCACAAACAATTTTAAAAGGAAACATAATTTTACTATCTAAAATAAGTCAAACCTTATATGGAAACCTTTCCCCATTTATTGATACTTCCGACAAAAAATGAAACCAAGCTGAAAATCATATTATACTAGTAACGAGCAATCCGATTCATATTGTTCTACTACACACTTAAAGTGTAATTACAAACTTTGACTGCAACACATAGTTACTCTTTCTTTGAAACTTTCTAATCTTTTTCCGAAACATGCAATAAAATAAAAGAATAACACGAATTTTAACTACAACACAGTTGAATTTTTGTTTGCATCTTAACCAGTTGTCACTGTTTATTTTGAATTGTTGAAGTTGAAATATTAACATTGAACATGTGTGTTATGAACTAATCCATGTTACTGCATTAAACATGTACTTCACATGAATTTGTGATTTTAAATGAGTGAAACAATACATTTGTGTCCACTGGCTTGGTTACATGTAGGAAGGGGTATTCAAATATTACACCTGAAAGGCAAATATTATTTGATTAGCATTGGTCATATTCTTAAGTTCATCAAACTTACTAAGGTACCTTGTGTCCGGACTTAGTATTCGATGGCTATACCTTGTCAGGTATTGGTATTCGATTTTAAAAATAGATTATCCATCCTGTATGATGTATTATTTGGAAACTTGAAACTGATATTTGTTTCGTTTACATTTGTACATGTTTATAAATCAATGCTGACTGCTCATATAAAACCAATGGAACATTATGTTAGCTTGCAATTTGATACACAAAATTCTAAAAAATATCAATGAGATTACCTGATCTTCAAAAGTTATACCTGCAAAGCTAGCTTTAATGAAACCGTGACTATTCTCTTGGCATCGAGTTCATTTCCATATCCATTATATCACCATTTCCAACCACAGGAAATTGACATGGCTAGCGTAATTTGATACCCCTGACCACCGTTTCTCCATGAAAAAGAAGACCAACATCTGGTAATCCTAATCATGCTACTGAGACAGAAATCCCTAAACAAAATAGGGGAAAACTTACTAGCAATATTAGTTTGATACCAATAACTTGAAATGATAAAAAAGTTTATAATTAAATTGCTTAGCATGTAGATGAATGAGATCAAGAATCAAAGGAGTCTGTGAGTTATGACGTCCAGTTGGGTGTTGAACAAATAACCAAGGCTTGGTCTCATTGTGCTTAACCATCTTCAAGATAATGGCATATAGCACTTTACTGGCTCTTTGAAAAAATTAACAACATACTCAACCTTTGGAGCTTTCTACAACAACTTGGAAAAAACCATACATTATGAGAGAAAGTAGAAAAAGAGAAGAAAAGTAAAAAGACATTGCAAGAAGATAAATAAATAGCATATTCGACCTTGTCCTTTAGTTGAACCCAGTATACAAAATCCTGACTCCTGTACAGTAAGGACTGGCCCTTGGGACCGATCTCCACTTCGATAGTCAGTCTCCATTACCCATCACGCCCGATTCAATCTGTGCTCGGGTTATGAAACTTACTATAAGGAAAATACAAAACAGACGATTCTAAAAATTAATTACATCGCAAAGAGGTACGCGACCTATTGATGCATGAGTTGAAAGGTTTTTAAAATTCATGTTAACCTCTTAAAACAATAATTTTGAGAATAAACAACTGAATGGTACAAAGTATACTCTAAAATATGATGAACTCTTCTTTCATAATTAGTCGATATAATTTTCAAATGTTTATCATAAGACAATTTCACTACAAACTGTACTGTAAATCTTTGGAAGAAGATGGTTACTCTTTAGTTAAAACAAATACAAAAATCGGAAGTTTAACAATACACTAGTTATCTTGTTTTATCCTGAAATATTTACTATAGTCTGAAACTGAAGTATATAAAGAAATTCATGAAATTAAAGACACATCCTTTGAAATTGCTAGACCATCAAACAAAACCAAGACCAAGACCAACACAGTTTTTGCACTTTATGTTAGAAAACTATTTAAGTACAATTTAGATATTTATGTTAGTTATTTCTTATCCAAATTTACCAATGGTATGCAACATGAGTAAATTTGAGACAGGGCAAGCGGAGAATTGCTGGAGGAAAAAATCAAGGGAAGGTGCTGAAAAATTGCAGGAATTGGATACTAAAAGCGAACAACGGTGTTTCGATGCCATTTAGCATAAATAATATGTAAAAACATTACTGCTGAGAAAAGCGTCAACTTTATGTGAACTATTACTTAATTGCAGCATAAGCTAACCCAAGATACGATGTAGTGGGAAAGGAATACTCTCAACCATTTCAAAGAGGTTGGAAATAATATTTTAAGCATGTGCAATGCATTGATATTGGATTTAGTTTAAAATTATATCATTACCTAACTAATTTACCAGATTCAGATATCTTGCAGTTTGACCAAAAACTGTATGAAATGCAGTTTGACAGTGAAAACGCTTAGAAATATGTATGTAAATTTATTCCTGCAAATTAACAAAACATGCATACTATATGTATGCAATTTGACCCACTTCACTCAAATGAACTTAAACTTTATATTATCCAACTCGAAAACCTGCTTTTGCTACATATTATATTATTGAACTTCTGTAGATGTTCAAACTTATGTCATAAGTGAAACTAGTAAAATGAATTAACAATGTAGCCATGATAAACTCAATCCGGGAAAAGATTAAACATGTCATTTATGGTTGTGATTTATTCTTAACTATTTCACTTTTACCATGCTATTTCAAATCACATGAAAGTCACTTTGATCAACCATTCTGTTTGTATTCTACTGCCTGTTCGCATATGTTTGATAATGGTTTAGATCTTGTTTGATATCAGTTACATCAGAAGCTTCTCCATTGATGTCAGCAATCCATATTGAATGCGACTTAAAATAACAATCCAACTCAACCAAAGTAAACTTTGCCTTATACTTACCTCGAATTTCATGTCTCGTATTTTCAAATGTAATATATTTTTCAGCCCAATCTTCTGTCTGACCAACCTTAAACAACCTACTTAAACTATTTACCTTAAGAAAAGCATGAAACATTATGCTACTATATTTAACTTAAGAAAACCTCTGTGTGTGTGTGTGTCTAGGTTTAGAACATAAGTTTAATGTCAAAACAGATAATATTGTGATATATACATTTAATCACTTGGGTACTCAGTAGAAATTCATTCAATCCTTTGATTATTTTACCTATATAATCTATTTTCATACTAGAGTAATCATTTACTGCAATCTCTTTCCCTGTATTTCCTAACTTCCTAACATAACAAAATAAATCATTTACTTCATTATTACGTGCATTCCACAATCAAATCAGAAAATCGAGAACAGTTGATAGAAAAGAAAACAAAATTGGGAAAATTAGAAATTTCATTCAGTTTAACAAACAATTTTTTCGTTAGAAAAGCAAGCAAATCTACATACAAGCAAAAACTCAAATCATCAAAATAAAAGGACAGGGTATCATCAAATGCATACCTTTAAGGGGATATTTTTCCTTTTAGCACTCAACAACTTTGAGAGTTCCTGAACCTGAAGATTCTCAGATGACGTAAAACTTCGTAATTAAACTCTAAAATCCGAGCATATGAATTCAAGAGGGAGAATTGTTAAATTTAGGGTTTCTGGGTGAGGATATTCGTTATTATTTTGCTCTGAAAGTAGGTAAAGTTAGGGTTGTTGCGCAAGGAGAAAATGAGCACGAAAAGGGTGAAAAAGAAGAGCGGGGAAACTAAAAGATTCACCAAAAATGTAAGCGGGATCCGTGTAGTTGCGTTTATAATTTTTATTCTATTTTAATTTTAACGTGAACGGCTGCAATCAGTTATCAAACGCCGCCATATATTGCAACTGATTGGGGATTTTCTTGTAGTGATGTGAAACATGTCCATAATTTTTTACCTATTTTGTTTGTGACCATTTTGCCTCTGTCAGTCTTGTACAGGTCATAATGTTTGACTCAGATCAAATTAGGTGCTGAGATTGGTCTCATTGGAAAGGAAATGATGATTCTCATTCCGTAGAGTGGTCACTTTAAGATTTGGCTCAACAGTTTGGAAGGAATCGCTGTTTTAAGGTTTCACGGTTGGTTGTTCAGGTTTTCAAAGCCATAATGGGCTGATTTGGAGAGGCCCATTGGTGGGCTGGTGGAAGGCTATAAATAGGGGGTAGGAGGTATGAAGAATAGTTTGCTTTCTCCATTCTCTCATTTGGAAGAGCTTGTGATCCTCCATGCCTCCATCATCTACACCTTTCCACCATTTGAGCTTAGACCTACATTAGAGAATCGAAGATCTATATCGTTTTAAGCTAGATCTATACCATTCCAAGAGAGAGTTCATCGAATCGAAGAGTTTAGAGCAAATTCATCATTTTTCGGATCTAGATCTAAGTGTTTTTGAGTTGTCTTAGAGCTTTGGTAAGTGATATGCATCTCTCACATGGATTCAATCAAGTATATGAGTTGTTCGAGTATAATTTCATCATTTTTAAGTGTTTTCACCAAGATCTACACCATGGTAAATGCATTTTCATATAAATCGTCATACGATCTAATCTAGCAACTTAAAATTGGTAATTTTTATTGTATTTCTTATGTTCATGCAAGTTGGATCCATTATTTTGATCATTTATTATGATTTTGGTGAATTTTGCATAATTATAGATGGTAATTGTCATTTACAAGTTGTCGTTGATTTCATAACACGTTTGTGGTTGTACTGAAAGAATTGGATGAGTTGATTTCGTCGATATAGTTGCTTGGCAAAATTTTGGTTGAGTTTGGAGATGATTTGGATCTTTCCAATGACAGATCAGTCGGAGAAAAAGGCGATGGATCGGTCAGAGCAAAAGGTAATGGATCGGTTGGAAGTGTGGCTTGAAGAGCAAGAAATGATGGATCGGTCATAAGATGGTTCAGCGTGCATGGACCGGTCGACAAGATGGATTAGTCGGAAAATGATGGGATAGATTAGTCAGTATGTTTGATGATGGATCGGTCGTGGTGTTCAGGGTGATGGATCGGCCGTGGTGATGGATCGACTGTGAGTCATGGTTTCCAGAGATGGATCGATCAGAGCTTGTGTGGCATGGGTCGATCGGGGGGCTTCAGGATGGGTCGGTCATGACTCTGAGGGATGGACCAGTCATTATGGGTCGGTCGAAGCACCTGAGGATGGATCGGTCGGGGCACCAGGAGGATGGGTCGGCCGTGACTTTTGGGGAGAATGGATCGGTTTGCATTCCATATTGATGGGTCGACATGTCCGATCCATTATGGATCGCCATATACTGAAGGTTATGGCAGTGCTTTGAAATGCTATGGTTGATAATATAAACGTTGTGGTCTGTTTCCATTGTGAATGAATGAAACACTATGGATTGTATTGAACCTTATGACGATGTTATTTGGTTCATTGGTGTTGTGACCTCGAACAGAGTTCAAGTAGAAACATTCGAGGTACCGAGATGTGTTCGTTGATTGGTGTAAAATAACGAATGTGGAGACAACTCAAAGGTCGTGAGTTGGTGGATAATGGTTGCTCGAGAAGGACACTTGAGCAGCGAATAACCGTCAAGGTTGGACGACTAAAGATATTAAAGGCCGAGGAGTTATCGTTGTCGTAGGTTCTGATGGGCTCAAAGCAGGGGTAGGTCTGAAAGATCGGTTGTATGGTCGAGTACCCTGGGTATCATTGAAAGGCCTAGGTACATTTCGTTGAAAGGCGTATGGAGTTTTTACTAGAACCGAGGTTACCATTAGCCCTTGACATATGGCAGGGTTGGTCGTCATACAATTAACAATGGTTTCGAAGCAGGATTGGCGGTGATAGGAAGAGTCTGTCATGGATGATTGGTTGTTCTGTTTGTACCATCTCACGTAGATTGTCCAATGTTGAAGGAGATGTTTCGTGAGTGCTTGTCTGTTATTGGTTTAGGCCTTTATGGCTTATGCTTGAGGGATGTTGAATTCGATTAGGGTGATTTACGTGAGATATATAATCTGGATGTTATGAGTGCTATTGTTCGGTTGCTTTGATTGCCATGATTGAATGGTTGTTCTTGTTTCCATGAATGAATGGTTGGAATGCTTGATGTAAAGGCTATCACTGTCCGATGTAGGGAAGATAGGGTGGAGTTCTTCTCTGGTGTTTAGGGTAGATTGGTTTGTTACTCTCTCTATTCTCATATACTATATTGATGATGTTTGTTTGATGTTTTATCGCTCACTAAGATTGTTGTTTGACTCAAGGTTTTATGTTTCCCTCTTATTACCTTGGGCTGTTCACCCGATTTTTGGATGGGCGGACTAGGTGGCAGGTGATAGGTGATATCTTAGTGAGGACGATGTTACAGTTCGGAGGCGAGCAGGAGGCTGGAGTATTATCTTTTCCTACTATATAGTATCTTTTATTTTCGCTGTTTGATGTTAGACTCTTAGTGCTCTAGTGAGACAAATTTGTATGGACACTATTGTTGTAATCCGGGTATATGGATATTTCTTTCTAGTTGTTATGAAAGGCTTGGAGTTTCTGCTCAAATATGCTTCACTATTATTGCCTGTTGTGTATGTTCTATTATATCTTATATTTGCGCTGGGAGTTACACAACAAGTTTCACTTGTGTTATCATACCTTGATGATCACCATAGCTGCCTGGCACGTCTTCCAGTGCACTATTTCCCTTGTTAAGTGCAGGAGTTATGGGCGGTCGTCACATTTGGTATCAGTGCTTTGGTTATTGATTTTAACCAAAGTTCGAGAACGTAATCACGTATGAAAGACGTATTTGTTAATTTCTATTGGATGTATACTATATATAATAATATATAGTATAGTAGAGTTTGTACTTCATTAGTAATTTTTCTTGAAAGTGGCTAATCATTCTAATTTGCAGATTTAAAATGAGTCGACGAATTTCAAGACATACTGCTAGGGAGGAGGCTGTGGCTGGAGGGGGAAGTGATGGTACACCATATTACCCACATGTTTGAGGCCATGATGGAAGTATTCATGAGAAGGGTACCCGCTCCAGTGGGAACCACGGTAGATGTCGGGGTGCAGGTTCCTAGGGTTGTGGATTTTGCAAAGCTAAACAAGGACTACACATCTCTAAGAGGAAAACCATTCAAAGGAACAAGGTCGACGGAAGAAGTCAAGAGGTGGTTAAATTCTTATGTTCATATTTTTGGAGACTTGGGAATGGACAATGCAACTAAGAGAAAGCTTGCGTCAAGGCAATTGTATGGCAGGGCCATGGAGTGGTGGAATTCAGTTACGCTTGAGACTCCAAAAGAGGTGATAACTTGGGAACAGTTCCAAGTTAAATTTAAGACAAAGTTTATCTCCATTGCTCAGAAGTCTGCTCTATTCAAAAAAATTTAGAATTGAAGCAGAATGGTAGGTCGGTGCTTGATTATGTTTCATATTTTGAGGCCTTGTCCAGATATGCTCGTTCATATATTGACACACCCTATCGGAAGAACGAGAAGTTTGTTATGGGTCTGGATACCTACATAGGGAGACCGTTGGTGGACATCTTGATGATTCATTTGGGAAGCTTGTGGAAAAAGCTGTGAGACATGAGATCTTGTTTCCTAAATAGGAAGTTTTTGTTATTGCATCAAAGGAGGCCCCAAAACCACAACAGGGTGGTAATAACAACAAGAAGAGGAAGCAACAACAGTAGAAAGGGAAGGATGGCAAGAAGAAGTCTAAGAGTGAGGTGGTGTGCTATAACTGGCAATAGAAAGGTCATGTATCTAATGAGTGCAAGAATCCCAAAGCTAAGAAGAAGTGCTTTAAGTGTGGAAAGCCTGGTCATGATAAGAAGGATTATCCGGAATCAGCTAAGGGTAAACAGGTTGTGAAAGCTTATGCTTTGGAGGCCATACCATCTTCTTCAAGAGCTCCTGCTGCAGAGGAGAAAGGAAAGTGTGTTATTGTCCAAGGTACTCTTTCTGTTCAAGGTGTTTTAGTTCGAGTGTTGTTTGATACTGGAGCATCACATTCATTCATTTGTAATGAGCTTATGTGTCGTTTGGGCTTAGAGCTCGAGATTTGTGATAGACCGTTAGTAACACAACCAATGCAGATGGCTCATTGAGAGTGTGTGTGGACTATTGTGAGCTGAACAAGGTGACCAAAAAGAACAAGTAGTATCCGTTGCCGAGAATAGATGACTTGTTCGATCATCTTCACGAAGCCAAAGTGTTTTCTCAAATGAATTTGGCAATAGGATTTCACCAGTTAAGGGTGAAAAGGGATAGTGTGCCGAAGATTGCTTTTAGGACACCGTCCAGTTTCTTTGAATGGTTAGTGATACCATTTGGGTTGACTAACGCACCAGCTTATTTTGTGGATCTTATGAATAGGATTTTTAGAGATCAGTTGAACAAGTTCGTGCTTGTATTCGTGGATGATATTCTGGTTTACTCTTGGATTGAGGAAGAGCACAAGACGCACTTGAGAGTTGTTTTGGAAATCTTGCGAAAGCATCAGCGGAAGGCTAAGTTTTCAAAGTGTCGCTTTTGGAAGAATGAAGTGAGGTTCTTAGGCCATATTTCTGGAAATGGAATAGGGGTTGACCCCTCCAAAGTGGAAACAATCCAGGACTGGGATAGACCTAAGGATGCGACGGACGTGAGAAGTTTCCATAGATTGGCTGGTTATTACCGGTGATTTATCAAGGATTTATCCAAGATAGCTGCATCATTAACAGGATTGACGAAGAAGAACCAAGTGTTCACATGGGATGCAAAGTATGAGCAAGCGTTTGGAATTCTGAAAGAGAGACTGCTGAGTGCTCTTGTTTTTATGATTCCAAGTGGGAATGAAGAGATGGTAATATACACCGATGCATGTGGTACTGGACTTGAAGCAGTGCTAATGCAGAAGGATAAGTGTTTTCTCTGAAGATGTGGATACACTACCTGTTGGGAGTTCGATTCGGGCTGTTTACGGGTCACAAGTCGTTGAAGTATTTATTCTCCCAAAAGGATTTGAATCTTCGGCAGCAACGGTGGTTAGAGTTTCTAATCATATGATTTTGGTATAGCCTATACTCCAGGAAAGGTTAAAGCAGTGGCAGAAGCGTTGAGTCGAAGAAACACAAGTTTGGGAGCAAGGTTTTCGAAATGGAAGAGCCTCGAGTACTTGGCAAGATTTGTTTTTTGGTCATGGTGTGAGATGGAGCCTGAAATGTTGGCAGGCTTGTAGATAAGAACTACTCTCATCCAAAGGATTGATGAGAGCCAAAAGCGAGATGCAAAGCTTGTCGAGTTTATCAAGAAGTTAGAACTAGAGGATAAAGAGTACGAGGTCAATTGAGAAGGTTGGCTTCGAAAGCAAGGACGACTGGTTGTTCCTAATATAAACGGATTGAAAGATGAAGTTCTAAGGAAATGTCATTACTCAAAGTTAACGATCCACCCCGATGGTAATAAGATGTATCAGGACATGAAGCGAGTCTACTACTGGGAAGGGATGGAAAGAGATGTTGGAAAGTTCATTTCCAAGTGTATGAACTGTCAGTTGGTGAAAGCTAAACAGAAGAAACCGAGTGGGTTGCTTCAGCCATTGGAAGTTCGTATATGGAAGCGGGAACATATATCGATGGATTTTATCAATGGACTACTTAGAACCAAGGCAGGAAACGAGGGATTTTGGGTCATCGTCGATCGCTTAACCAAAATTGCAAGTTTTATTCCGGTCAAATCGACCAGGATAGCATCTAAGTTGGCTGAGCTTTATGTGAAATGGATAGTTTGGTTCCATGGTATCTCGAAGATCATAGTGAGTGATCGAGATCCAATGTTCATGAGTTGATTTTGGAAGAGTTTGCAAGAGGCTTTGGGGACCGAGTTGTGTTTGAGTACGGCTTATCATCCATATACCGATGGTCAAACCGAGAGGGTTAATATATTTTTGGAAGTTCTCCTAAGGGCTTGTATGTTAGACTTTGGAGGATCAAGGGAAGACCATCTACACCTAGTGGAGTTTGCATATAACAATAACTACCAGTTGAGCATTGGGATGGCACTATATAAGGCATATTATGGTAGACCGTGCAATTCTCTAGCATGTAGGTTAGAAACTGGAGATAAATTGATACTTGGGCAAGAGATGATTAGAGAGACATCGAATTGCATAGAGAACGTTCGGCAACGAATGAAAGCAGCCCAAGACCATCAGAAGAGTTATGCCGATAAGCGTCGAAAAGATTTGGAATTCGACGTTCGCAATGTGGTATTCGTGAAGATTTCACTGTTGAAACATGTTGTTCAGTTTGGAAGCAAAGGAAAGTTGGCCCCAAGATTCATTGGACCATTTCCGATAGTCGAGCGGATAGGAAAGCTCGCACATAGATTGGAGTTACCCGAGAAGATGTCGAGTGTACATAATGTTTTCCACATGTCATTTCTATGGAAGTGTGTGCATGATTCGAATGTGGTGGTATCTCTAGAATAGTACGAAGACCTAGAAGTAGAGACTATAGTTACAAGACCTCGTAAGCCGCTTCGTGTTGTGGGGAATGACACAAAACAACTTAGGAGGAGGACGGTTAAGCTAGTCAAAGTACAATGGAGTGAGGATGGCGATGATTGTACATGGGAGATAGAAGAGAGTATGAAGACGACCCATCCAGAACTCTTTGTCGGTATGACCCATTAGTTTCGTGTCACCTTACATCATTGTAAATTGTACTATTGTGTTTGTTTTTAGAATTCCACGAGCTAGAATAAGGCTATGGAAGCATGGTTTGATGGCTGCTAGTTTGGATAATAGAATTGGCTGCTCATGAGTGATAGGCATGCATAATTATTTTGGTTGCTTTTGTTTGCTAATAGTTTTGGGGATTTCGGGGGCGAAATTCCTAAAGAGGGGGAGAATGTAACAGCCCACATTTTACATATCAGAGGATCGTAAAATATTTTAATTTTATTCCCTGAGGGTTGGATCATTCTCATATTTTAATATGTTAGTTATGGAGATGTGAGACATGTCCACAATTTTTTACCTATTTTATTTGTGATCATTTTGCCCCTGTTAGTCTTGTACAGAGAATACCTTTTGACTTAGATAGAATCAAGTGCTGGGATCGGTCTCATTTGAAAGGAAATGATGATTCCCATTCCATAGAGTGGTCACATTAAAGATTTGGCTCAACTGTTTGGGAGGAATCGCTGTTTTAAGGTTTCACGGTTGGTTGTTCAGGTTTTCAAAGCCATAATGGGCTGATTTGGAGAGTCCCATTGATGGGCTGGTGGAAGGCTATAAATAGGGGGAAGGAGGCATGGAGAACAGTTTACTTTCTCCATTCTCTCATTTGGAAGAGCTTGTAATCCTTCATAGCTACAACATCTGCACCTTTCCACCATTCGAGCTTAAATCTACATTAGAGAAGCGAAGATTTACATCGTTTTAAGCTAGATCTACACCATTCCAAGAGAGAGTTCATTGAATCGTAGAGTTTAGAGCAAATTCTTCGTTGTTCGGATCTAGTTCTAAGTGTTTTTTAGTTGTTTTAGAGATTTCATGTGTGATATGCATCTCTCACATGGATTCAATCAATTTTATGAGTTGTTTGAGTATAATTTCATCATTTTTAAGTGTTTTCTCCTAGATCTGCACCATGGTAATTGCATTTTCGTATAAATCGCCATAGGTTCTAATCTAGCAACTTAAAATTGGTAATTGTTATGTTATTTCTTATGTTCATGCAAGTTGGATCCATTGTTTTGATCATTTATTCATTTATCATGATTTTGGTGAATTTTGCATAATTATTGATGGTAATTGTTATTTACAAGTTGTAGTTGATTGCATAACATGTTTGTTGTTGTATCGAAAGAATTGGATAAGTTGATTTCGTTGATATAATTATTTGGCGAAATTTTGGTTGAGTTTGGAGATGATTTTGGATCTGTCCAGCGATGGATTGGTTAGAGAAAAAGGTGATGGATCGGCTGGAGCAAAAGGTAATGGATCGGTCGGAAGTGTGGCCTAGAGAGCAAGAAACAATGGATCGGTCATAAGATGGTTCGGCGTGCATGGATCAGTCAGCAAGATGGATTAGTCAGAACAAGATGGGATGGATCAGTTGGTATGTTTGATGATGGATCGGTCGTGGTGTTCAGGGTGATAGATCAGCCAGGGTGATGGATCGACTGGGTTATGGGTCGGTCATGGTTTCCAGAGATCGGTTTGAGCTTGCGTGGCATGGGTCGGTCAAAGGGCTTCAGGATGGGTCGACCGTGACTCTCGGGGATGGATCATTCATTATAGGTTGGTCGGAGCACCTAGGGATGGATCGGTTAGGGCATTAGGAGGACGGATGGCCGTGGCTTTTAGGGAGAATGGATCGGTATGCTTTCCATATTGATGGGACAACATGTCTAATCCATTCTGGATCGACATACACTGAAGGTTATGGCAGCGCTTTGAAACGCTATGGTTGATAGTATAAACGTTGTGGTTTGTTTCCGTAGCGAATGAATGAAACGTTATGGATTGTATTGAACCATATGATGATGTTATTTGGTTCATTGGTGTTGTAATATCGAGGAGATTTCAAGTAGAAATGTTCGAGGTGTCGAGTTGTGTTCGTTGATCGGTGTAAAACAACGAATGTGGAGACAACTCAAAGGTCGTGAGTTGGTGGATAATGGTTGCTCGAGAATGACGCTTGAGCAGTGAATAGCCACCAAGGTTGGATAGCTAGAGATATTAAAGGCCGAGGAATTATCGTTGTCGTAGGTTCTAGCGGGCTCAAAGCAGGGGTATGTCTAAAAGACCACTTCTTTCTGAATAACTAGCGTATATAATAAACAAGTGTTACACAAACACAACATACGCCTCATTCCAATTCATCAGTCGCTAACCGTAAATTAGTAAGAGAATAATTCCCCAAATATTAACCCCGATGGCCGAAACCAACATCAGATCAATATACAGGAAACCATTCTTCTTAACTAACCTATAGTTAGTTTCTAAATTTCACATTCTTAGGGAAAGGTTCCCATTAATTTTATCAAAGATAAATTCTTTAAATTTATTCTTTAATCTCCTTTTGAATATCAAATCAAACTAGTCGGGATTAGCGAACCACACCGAAGTAATTATTTATTTTATTTCCCAATCCCAACCTATTCATCCCATGAAGTAAAACTGGTAATACTTCATATCTAACACCACGGTGTTATCGGCAAATTCAATTACCATTTCACGTTCAAATCTAATTAAAGATTTAACTATCGCCTGGAGCAAAACTGGTGATACTCCATTCTCGATCTTTCCAATATAATTGAAGATTCATTAAAACTCCACTTAGTTTTAATCTTTAACTGGGTTAAAGAACCGATGTCATTTAAAACACGGCTCACGATAAACCCAAAATCACATTCCATTCTATCATCTTTTAACCGTAAAATAGCAAGTGAACAATTCCCTAAGTATTAACCCCGAAGGCTGAAACCAACATCGGATCAATACCCAAGAAATCATTCAGCTTAACTAGTCTCCAGTTAGTTTCTGATCTTCTTAACTCCTTTGGGTTTAAGAACAGTATTATTGAAGATACCGTTCACGACAACCCAAAATCACATTCCATTAATTATCGGGTTAAAGAACAAGTGTTATTTAAAACATCATTCACGATAAACCCAAAAATCAATCCCAATTCAATTATTGGAAATTCTGGTTACTTTTAAAACCATTTCAAATCCAATTTATTTATTTTAAAAAATAAATGGATTTTTATTCTAGTTCAAAGCTAGTTCATTTCGATAAAAATCTACTTTTACCTTTTCAAATATGGAGTTTTTCATCCTAATTCTTCACAAATCATTTCTTATGATTTTACACAAATTATTACTATTTTTAATAATTTTATCAATGCCCGTACAGTCGATTTCCAAAAACGACCATCGAACTGCACTTACAGCGACCTTTTCCAAATTTGATTTGGACATAATTCCAAATCCAACCGTTAGATTTCAAATTTCCAATATTCGTTAGAAAGCTCTTTCCGATACGAACCCAACGGTTCCAGTTTTAGGAGAATCTGACGGTCGGATCTCCCGCAATATCCATTCGAAGTCAATGGTCGAAATTCACGAACTGCCGCAGCGCAGTGCGTTCTATTCAGGCCATTATATTATATATATATATATATATTATATATATATATATTATATATATATATTACGTTGATTTCCTTTAAAACGTATTTTATAAATCGTTTTAAATTCGTTTTCGAAACAATTTCAACTTCATTTCAAATTCAAATCAAAATTGAATTTTTCCTTATAAATTCATTTTAAATTTATTTCAAATTGATTTCAATTCAAATCGATTTTTAATTTAATTTCAGTTCGTTTTCAATTCAATTCAATTTCAATTCGAATTCATTTCTATTCAATTTCAATTCGAATTCAATTCTATTCAATTTCAATTCGCATTCTATTCTATTCAATTTCAATTCGAATTCATTTCTATTCAATTTCAATTTGAATTCATTTCTATTCAATTTCAATTCGAATTCATTTCTATTCAATTTCAATTCGAGTTCATTATAAAATCGACAAAATTCCCATTCGTGTTAAAATGGCGTGTAACTACTTAACACGACTTCAAATTTCAATATTCAAAGAATATTATTTTTAAAGTATTCAATAATTCTTTACTGGAATCAGACACAGTCAATTACCATATAATTCCAGTTATATGGATTTCATCAAATTCATATATACAACAATGACGATAAACACCCAACCATCATCCAAAGTGCGTTCTACATTGTATAAGCATCAAATATAAATATTCAATGCTTATAACAGCCTGTCAATCAATCAATCGACATACAGCTAATTATTGGGATTAGTGTATGTCATATATCATCCCAATACCCGTGTGGGGTTTCAAACAACCAAACACATATTTTATTTATGCAGTTGGGCGATGTGTAAAATTTATCGTCCCACTCAATATCAGTCAAATGTGTGTGTATAAACAAATCGTCCAATTTGTTTATATTTATTTATTCACATTCATGTCAAAAATTATATTTTCAACTATAAAATATTTTTAACTATATAAATATTTTATTTCATTTCACATCACATCACACAATCAACTACACATCAAAATCAAACAAACAAGCATACAAGTCGTCCATGGTCTGTGGACGATGGGTGTCGGTGAGAACTCCTCACTTTTATTTTAATTTCTAGTTGAAATATATACTAGGATGCAGACGGTGTTTGGTAGCACCCGACACCAGTCGTTCACAGACCATGGACGGCTTGTATGCTTGTTTATTGGATTTTGATGTGTAGTTGATTGTATGATGTGATGTGAAATGAAATAAAATATTTATATAGTTAAAAATATTTTATAGTTGAAAATATAATTTTTGACATGAATGTGAATAAATAAATATAAACAAATCGGACGATTTGTTTATATACACACATTTGACTGATATTGATTGGGACGATAAATTTTACACATCGCCCAACTGCAGAAATAAAATCTATGTTTGGTAGTTTGAAACCCCACACGGGTATTGGGATGATATATGACATACACTAATCCCAATAATTAGTTGTATGTCGATCGATTGATTGACAGGCTGTTATAAGCGTTGAATATTTATATTTGATGCTTATACAGTGTAGAACGCACTTTGGATGATGGTTGGGTGTTTATCGCCATTGTTGTATATATGAATTTGATGAAATCCATATAACTGAAATTATACGGTAATTGACTATGTCTGATTCCAGTTCAGAATTATCGAATAATTTAAAAATAATATTCTTTGAATATTGAAATTTGAAGCCGTGTTAAGTAGTTACACGCCATTTTAACACGAACGAGAATTTTGTCGATTTTATAATGAATTCGAATTGAAATTGAATAGAAATGAATTCGAATTGAAATTGAATAGAAATGAATTCGAATTGAAATTGAATAGAATTGAATTCGAATTGAAATTGAATTGAAATGAATTCGAATTGAAACTGAATTGAATTGAAAACGAACTGAAATTGAATTAAAAATCGATTTGAATTGAAATCAATTTGAAATGAATTTAAAACGAATTTATAAGGAAAAAATCGATTTTGATTTGAATTTGAAATGAAGTTGAAATTGTTTCGAAAACGAATTTAAAACGATTTATAAAATACGTTTTAAAAGAAAATCGACGGATTATATATATATATATATATATAATGGCCTGAATAGAATGCGCCGCGCTGCGGCAGTTTGTGAATTTCGACCATTGATTTCGAATGGATATTGCGGGAGATCCGACCATCGGATTCTCTAAAACCGGAACCGTTGGGTTCGTATCGGAAAGAGCTTTCTAACGAATATTGGAAATTTGAAATCTAACGGTTAGATTTGGAATTATGTCCAAATCAAATTTGGAAAAGGTCGCTGTAAGTGCATTTCGATGGCCGTTGATGGAAATCGACTGTAAGGGCATTGATAAAATTATTAAAAATAGTAGTAATTTGTGTAAAATCATAAGAAATGATTTGTGAAGAATTGGGATGAAAAACTCCATTTTTGAAAAGATAAAAGTAGATTTTTATCGAAATGAACTAGCTTTGAACTAGAATAATAATCCATTTATTTTTTAAAATAAATAAATTGGATTTGAAATGGTTTAAAAAGTAATCAGAATTTCCAATAATTGAATTGGGATTGATTTTTGGGTTTATCGCGAATGGTGTTTTAAATAACACTTGTTCTTTAACCCGATAATTAATGGAATGTGATTTTGGGTTGTCGTGAACGGTATCTTCAATAATACCGTTCTTAAACCCAAAGGAGTTAAGAAGATCAGAAACTAACTGGAGATTAGTTAAGCTGAATGATTTCTTGGGTATTGATCTGATGTTGGTTTCGGCCTTCGGGGTTAATACTTAGGGAATTGTTCACTTGCTATTTTACGGTTAAAAGCTGGTAGAATGGAATGTGATTTTGGGTTTATCATGAGCCGTGTTTTAAATGACATTGGTTCTTTAACCCAGTTAAAGATTAAAACTAAGTGGAGTTTTAATGAATCTTCAATTAGATTGGAAAGATCGAGAATGGAGTATCACCAGTTTTGCTCCAGGCGATAGTTAAATCTTTAATTAGATTTGAACGTGAAATGGTAATTGAATTTACCGATAACACCGTGGTGTTAGATATGAAGTATAACACGGAACGAGTTTCCTCGCAAGAATACCAGTGCATAAAACAAATAGCGCAATGCTAAATAGAGAAAAATGAAGCTATTATAAGACCCAGGTCCTATCACACAATGCAACGCAAGACAGGGGATAGGGTTTTCCCTTATAATAGCCAAACATGCTTGGTACGTTTAAAACAAATCATTTGATACTATTATTAGTGTATAGTGTCAAAACAATTTCAAATCATAAGAATCAATCATAGACGGCATTGGTACCATATATCATGTCGCCATGCTAGTTCTACAATTAAAACCGCAAAATCATGTATTTGGGAATTGGATTTCCATCTGTGAACCGAGGCAAAAGATAGTCCTCTACCGATTCGAGACTCTCTAGCCCGAGCCTCAGGATCAGAGCTCGAGTGACCCTTGGATCGTCAGGGTCGGTCCACCGATGTGGATTAAAATGCCCGAACACTGCATTTCCCCACCCTTTGGGGCGTAAATCAGCCAACGAATGACTCCATCGGCTTCACATAGTCACCGATATATCCGAGGTGCCTCGCAACAGCAAAAACCACATAAGTTAAACTCGTCAGGGCGTGTAAAACCACTGACGCCAATTCTAGCTAGAAGGAAACGCATGCCCTCCCTGAGGTCCTCTCCCGTTTCTGGTTCACAACCAGGGTGTGAGGCTCGCGAATTCACGCTACACAAAGCGATGCCACAAAGGCCGTGCTTTGATCATCAACCACAAGACTTTGCTTTTCAACAGAAGCCTTGATCATTTGCCACTTAGGCATGCCACACAGGCAATTCACTCCATGCGATTGATATCCATCAATATATAACCCCTGAGCTCGTACGTCTAAGAGAAGGGCGTTAAGAAAGAGAATAAATTCTCCGCCGCCAAACAGATATATATTTAATAGAAATCAATCACACAGAATAAAATCCAATGTCATACACACAGTCCATTTACAAGTTCGTTCTGGGTCTGAACGAAACCGGAGGCACCTAGTACCCTGCATATCCATCGATCTCCAAGTACGTCTGGACGACCACTAACTGATTCCCTCCTCTTGGGTGTACGACCCAATCAAGATCATCAGTAACCACCCAAACAACGTGAAGACCTCCGGTCTTCAACCACCGTCTTCATCTTCGACTCACGTCGAATCAGTTATTCAAAATGGGATAAGCCCGGTCTTTCTGAATAACTCGCGTATATAAAAAACAAGTGTTACACAAACACAACATACGCCTCATTCCAATTCATCAGTCGCTAACCGTAAATTAGTAAGAGAACAATTCCCCAAATATTAACCCCGAAGGCCAAAACCAACATCAGATCAATACACAGGAAACCGTTCTTCTTAACTAACCTACAGTTAGTTTCTAAATTTCACATTCTTAGGGAAAGGTTCCCATTAATTTTATCAAAGTTAAATTCTTTAATCTCCTTTTGAATATCAAATCAAACTAGTCGGGATTAGCGAACCACACCGAAGTAATTATTTATTTTATTTCCCAATCCCAACCTATTCATCCCATGAAGTAAAACCGGTAATACTTCATATCTAACACCACGGTGTTATCGGTAAATTCAATTACCATTTCACGTTCAAATCTAATTAAATATTTTACTATCGCCTGGAGCAAAACTGGTGATACTCCAATCTCGACCTTTCCAATCTAATTGAAGATTCATTAAAACTCCACTTAGTTTTAATCTTTAGCTGGGTTAAAGAACCAATGTCATTTAAAACACGGCTCACGATAAACCCAAAATCACATTCCATTCTATCAGCTTTTAACCGTAAAATAGCAAGTGAACAATTCCCCAAGTGTTAACCCCGAAGGCCGAAACCAACATCAGATCAATACCCAAGAAATCATTCAGCTTAACTAATCTCCAGTTAGATTTTGATCTTCTTAACTCCTTTGGGTTTAAGAACAGTATTATTGAAGATACCGTTCACGACAACCCAAAATCATATTCCATTAATTATCGGGTTAAAGAACAAGTGTTATTTAAAACACCTTTCACGATAAACCCAAAAATCAATCCCAATTCAATTATTGGAAATTCTAGTTACTTTTAAAACCATTTCAAATCCAATTTATTTACTTTAAAAAATAAATGGATTATTATTCTAGTTCAAAACTAGTTCATTTCGATAAAAATCTACTTTTATATTTTCAAATATGGAGTTTTTCATCCCAATTCTTCACAAATCATTTCTTATGACTTTACACAAATTATTACTATTTTTAATAATTTTATCAATGCCCGTACAGTCGATTTCCATCAACGGCCATCGAACTGCACTTACAACGACCTTATCCAAATTTGATTTGGACATAACTCCAAAACCAACCGTTGGATTTCAAATTTCCAATATTCCTTAGAAAGCTCTTTCTGACACTAACCCAACGGTTCCAGTTTTAGGAGAATCCGATTGTCAGATCTCCCGCAATATCCATTCGAAGTCAATGGTCGAAATTCACGAACTGTCGCAGCGCGGCGCGTTCTATTCAGGCCATTATATATATAATATATATATATTATATATATTTCGTCGATTTCCTTTTAAAATGTATTTTATAAATCGTTTTAAATTCGTTTTCGAAACAATTTCAACTTCATTTCTAATTCAAATCAAAATTGAATTTTTCCTTATAAATTCGTTTTAAGTTCATTTCAAATTAATTTCAATTTAAATCATTTTATACGTATGTGAATATTTATTTATATCGATTTATATTCTGTAAGAACCCATAACTTCCCCGGTAAGGAAAGAGTGGATACTTTGAGAACAACACACAAAAGAACGCAGACAGAAGAACATTTCATTGTTTATTACAACAATTCCATCAGAATACAAGAACATACAGAGTAATAACAAATAAAATACATTCGATAAATATCAGAGATTACAATAAATTACATAGCGGCGGAAAATAATACAAAATACAACTGAAGGAGATATACGGATACAAAGCTTTCCGAATATCGTTCCAGCTGTAAACCAGGTTCCTGTGAATATAAATCTGCAAAACCAAAACTACTAGATGCCCTTGTCAAAATAAGGGCACCCAGTGTTTAGGTTAAAACAATAAACTCCAGGTCAGTCGTGTGACTGGTGTGAGAACTAAAACAGTTATAAATCTTTATTTTAAAGTTAGGTAAATCAAGGGACCACGCCGTATAACACGAAACGGGGTTCCTCCTAAGAATATCAGTGCATAAAACAAATAATGCAATACTAAATAGAGAAAAATGAAGCTATTATAAGACCCAGGTCCTATCACACAATGCAACGCAAGCCGGGGGATAGGGTTTTCCCTTATAATAGCCAAACGTGCTTGGTACGTTTAAAACAAATCATTTGATACTATTATAAGTGTATAGTGTCAAAACAATTTCAAATCATAAGTATCAATCATAGACGACATGGGTACCATATATCATGTCGCCATACTAGTTCTACAATTATAACCGCAAAATCACGTATTTGGGAATTGGATTTCCATCTGTGAACCGAGGCAGAAGACAGTCCTCTACCGATTCGAGACTCTCTAGCCCGAGCCTCAGGATCAGAGCTCGAGTGACCCTTGGATCATCAGGGCCGGTCCACCGATGTGGATTAAAATGCCTGAACACTGCGTTTCCCCACCCTTTGCGGCGTAAATGAGCCAACGAATGACTCCATCGGCTTCACATAGTCACCGATATATCTGAGGCGCCTCGCAACATCAACAACCACATAAGTCAAACTCGTCAGGTCGTGTAAAACCACTGACGCCACTCCTAACTAGAAGGAAACGCATGCCCTCCCTGAGGTCCTCTCCCGTTTCTGGTTCACAACCGGGGCGTGAGGCTCGCGAATTCACGCTACACAAAGCGATGCCACAAAGGCCGTGCTTTGATCATCAACCACAAGACTTTGCTTTTCAACAGAAGCCTTGATCATTTGCCACTTAGGCATGCCACACAGGCAATTCACTCCATGCGATTGATATCCATCAATATATAACCCCTGAGCTCGTACGTCTCAGAGGAGGGCGTTAAGCAAGAGAATAAATTCTCCGCCGCCAAACATATATATATTTAATAGAAATCAACCACACAGAATAAAATCCAATGTTAGGCACACAGTCCATTTACAAGTTCGTTCTAGGTCTGAACGAAACTGGAGGCACCTAGTACCCCGCGTATCCATCGATCTCCAAGTACGTCTGGACGACCACTA
This sequence comes from Allium sativum, assembly GCA_030737875.1. NCBI lineage: Eukaryota > Viridiplantae > Streptophyta > Magnoliopsida > Asparagales > Amaryllidaceae > Allium > Allium sativum. The sequence goes on from CM060924.1 coordinate 386,373,366, forward strand.
ACTGATTCCCTCCTCTTGGGTGTACATCCCAGTCAAGATCATCAGTAACCACCCAAACAACGTGAAGACCTCCGGTCTTCAACCACCGTCTTCATCTTCGACTCATGTCGAATCAGTTATTCAAAATGGGATAAACCCGGTCTTTCTGAATAACTCGCGTATATAATAAACAAGTGTTACACAAACACAACATACGCCTCATTCCAATTCATCAGTCGCTAACCGTAAATTAGTAAGAGAACAATTCCCCAAATATTAACCCCGAAGGCCGAAACCAACATCAGATCAATACACAGGAAACCATTCTTCTTAACTAACCTACAGTTAGTTACTAAATTTCACATTCTTAGGGAAAGTTTCCCATTAATTTTATCAAAGTTAAATTCTTTAATCTCCTTTTGAATATCAAATCAAACTAGTCAGGATTATCGAACCACACCGAAGTAATTATTTATTTTATTTCCCAATCCCAACCTATTCATCCCATGAAGTAAAACTGGTAATACTTCATATCTAGCACCACGGTGTTATCGGTAAATTCAATTACTGTAACAACCCGGAAATTCTGAACCAGTTTAAAATTTTTATTTTGGCAATTTTAGCGAATTTTGATTATTTAAAATGAATTATTTTAAATAATATCGACGAGAAATTTATTTTGAATATAATTTGAACGTATATATTATATACGCCGTCGTTAGAATATAAATAATTATATATAATTATAAAAGGAATTGAAAATGGCGCGGTAGTTCGATAATTCGATTTCAAACTTCAATTGAATGTACCGGGTGCAAAACAATCCGGATTTTAGTGAAACCAAAAACATTAGGATCTATTTGATTATATCTTTCCAACGAATCCGAAAAATCAAAATTTCATAGCGGGAATCAAAAGATATGTCCAGTTGAAAATTCTGAATAGTCGTTATGGGATTCAAGCCCTTAAAAATGGGAATTTTGCAAACGACCTCGGATTTCGACGAAACCACTTTTGTTGGGTCCGTGATGTCAAGTTATTGCTAGATTCCAGTTTTCATAATTTTTCGAATCAATATGTGAGCGTGGCAAAGGAAAACGCGTTTGACCAGTTTCAGTTGATTTTAATCGACTGGAAAATGGTCATTTTTCCAACGTTCTCAGAATTCAACGAAACTAGTTTTGTTAGGACCGTATCGTCAATACGAAGCTAGAAAATATTTTCCTGGAATTTTTAATGTTCGTATGTGACCCCGGTAAATTGAAATACGCGTTCAAATTCAATATATAGAGTTATATGTTGATTTTAACGGAAACTGATCGAAATGGTCGAATCAGCTTGCGAAGCATATCCCATTGTGTTCGGAATGGGGGTAAAACGCTATGGTCGACAGGCGGTGGGCCTCGTTTAGAGGTCGTATGTAAAAGTCAACTTCTTTGAATTAAAAATAATAAAAAAAATATTCCTCTCTTCCCCTTTATTATCTTCTGCCCCCCCCCCCTTTAAATCAGATCGAAACAAAATAAAAAAAAATGGAAGAAGGACGGGGCGGAGCAGCCGCCGCTCCTCCTCCTTGAGTGCCGCCACCCCCTTCATCGAGCATCCTCCTCCTTCATCATCCCACCTCGAAGCGACGCCCCCCTCGTCAGCTCAGATACCCCCCCTGAAGCGAACGCCACCGCCGATCGCCAGAAACGCACCGCACCACCCTCCACAGCTCGCAGCGCCCCTCCCCCTTCTCTCCCCCTCTGCCTCTAATTTGAAACCGTTAAACCCCTCCTCAGTCAAATCGAACCACCAGTGCAGCCCTTGCTCCACCCTCCCGCACTCCGACGCAGCGCAAAGCCCTCCTCCAGCCGATTTACTGTGAGTTCTTCCCCCTCCCCTTTTCTTTATTTAGTTATTTATTTAAAACTGAAATTTATTTAAATTAAAACTGAATTATTATTATATTAAAAGCATGAAGAAGGTAAGATTTTTATTTAGTTAAAGACAGGGTTTTTGGTAATAAAAATCCAATTTTTATATTTTTAGCAAAATAAAAATATCATCTTTATATAGTAGGAGGGATAAAAATATTATTTCTATCATGGTAGCAAGTTAAAGATACTATTTTTATTAGAGTAACAAGTTAAAAATATTATTTTATTCGTGTAGCTAAGTAAAAATATAATCTTTACTATATGGAAGATGTAAAAATATGATTTTTGTTTATGTAGAAAAGTAAAAATATAATTTTTACATGATAGGAATATTAAAAATAGCATCTTTATATGTGTAGCAAAATAAAGACTAATATGAAAAGTCGATATTTTTAAAATAGAAAAGTCGATATTTTTAAAATAGAAAAGTCGATATTTTTTTTAAATAGAAAAGATTAGATTTTTTTAAAATTGAAAAGGCGAAATCTTTATATTTGAAAAGGCGAAATCTTTATAGTTGAAAAGGCGAGATCTTTATATAGAGAATAGCGAGGTAAAAATAGAATTTTTACATATATAGTAGCGGTGTGAAAATGGAATTTTTATCCATATAGCGAGGTAATAAAAATTTGATTTTTATATATTGAATAGAATAATAAAAATTTGATTTTTATATATTGAATAGTATAATAAAAATTTGATTTTTATATATTGAATAGTATAATAAAAATTTGATTTTTATATATTGAATAGTATAATAAAAAATTTGATTTTTACATATTGAACAACAAAGTAAAAAATTCGATTTTTATATATTGAATAGCGAAGTAAAAATTCAATTTTACATATGTAGTGAATACGGACGACGAAAGTGACGAAAGGCGAGAACGATGAAGATTTCTATCAATGAAGAGTCGTGGTATTGGATAGCTATTGGTGAGAATTTCTCACCTTTCAATTTCATTTTCTAGTTATATATATATACTAGGATGCAGACGGTGCTTAGTAGCACCCGACACAATCGTCCACAGACCATGGACTTGTTTGTTTGGTTGCATAAATTAATTAGATGATTTGATTTGAATTTGGTTGTTTGGTAAATTTGATTGATATGTGAATGGCGTGGGCCTTCACTAGACCGGGGATAAGGCTAGGCCTTGTCCCGTTTCTAGTATCGTGCCGTTATGCCGCCGAAATTTTCTAAAATATGTTAGAAAAATAAAAATATCATTTTATTGAATAAATGAACTGAATAGAACATTCATAAGTTGAATAAAATAATTTGGTCGTTAAAAATATAATTTTTAACGTGAAAGTGAATAAATAAATATTTATAAACAAATCGGCCGATTTGTTTATATACACTGATTTGACTGATATTGATTGGGTCGATAAATTTTACACATCGCCCAACTGCACAACTAAAATCTGTGTTTGATTGTTTGAAACCCCACACGGGTGTTGGGATGAAATTTGAAGTTCACTCATCCTAATTGATTAAATATGTCGATCGATTGATTGACAGGCTGTTATAAGCGTTAGATATCTATATTTGATGCTTATACAGTGTAGTGCACTTTGGTTGATGGTTGATTATTTTCAATGCTATTATATAAGTGTGATGTATGAAAATCCATATAATTAAGATTATATGGTAATTGATTGGGCCTCATTCCAATTTAGAAAATAAAGAATATTATAATATAAAGGTTCATGGGTTGACTGTACTCATACGTTGAGATTAGTCATGTGTTGAACGAAATATTTTAATAATAAAATTTACATCTTTATCAATATAAAGTAAAGGTTCATGTGTTGACTGTACTCATCCGTTGAGATTAGTCATGTGTTGAACGAAATATTTTAATAATAAAATTTACATCTTTATCAATATAAAGTAAAGGTTCATGTGTTGACTGTACTCATCCGTTGAGATTAGTCATGTGTTGAACGAAATATTTTAATAATAAAATTTACATCTTTATCAATATAAAGGTTCATGTGTTGACTGTACTCATCCGTTGAGATTAGTCATGTGTTGAACGAAATATTTTAATAATAAAATTTACATCTTTATCAATATAAAGGTTCATGTGTTGACTGTACTCATCCGTTAAGATTAGTCATGTGTTGAACGAAATATTTTAATAATAAAATTTACATCTTTATAAATATAAAATAAAGGTTCATGTGTTGACTGTACTCATCCGTTGAGATTAGTCATGTGTTGAACGAAATATTTTGATAATAACAAATATTTTGATAATAGGAAATATTTGAAATAGAATATTTGATAATAGAAAAACAATAAGCCGTGTTGATTAGATTGACGCCATTTTGACGTGAACGATATTTATATCGATTTTATTCATTTCGAAATGAATTGAATTGAAAACGATTTCGAAATGAATTGAATTGAAAACGATTTCGAAATGAATTGAATTGAAAACGATTTCGAAATGAATTGAATTGAAAACGATTTCGAAATGAATTGAATTGAAAACGATTTCGAAATGAATTGAATTGAAAACGATTTCGAAATGAATTGAATAGAAAACGAATTTGATTTGATTTGAATATATAACGAATTTGATTTCAATTGAATGTATAATGAATTTGATTTGAATAGAAAACGAATTTGATTTGATTTGAATATATAACGAATTTGATTTCAATTGAATGTATAACGAATTTGATTTGAATAGAAAACGAATTTGATTTGATTTGAATATATAACGAATTTGATTTCAATTGAATATATAACGAATTTGATTTGAATAGAAAACGAATTTGATTTGATTTGAATATATAACGAATTTAATTTCAATTGAATATATAACGAATTTGATTTGAATAGAAAACGAATTTGATTTGATTTGAATATATAACGAATTTGATTTCAATGGAATATATAACGAATTTGATTCGAATAGAAAACCAATTTGAATTGAATCGAATAGAAAACCAATTTGAATTGAATCGAATAGAAAACGACTTTGAAATTGAATTGAATTGAAAACGAATTCAAATTGAATTGAAAGCGAATTGAAATGAATTCAAATTGAATTGAAATTTGAATTGAATAGAAATGAATTTTAAAACGAATTTATAAAGAAGAACTCAATTTTGATTTGAATTGAAATGGAAGTTGAAATTGCTTTTGAAACGAATTTAAAACTATTTATATAATTCGTTTTAAATAGAAATCGACGAAATATATATTATATATATAATATAATGGCCTGAACAGAACGCGCCGCGGCAGTTCGTGAATTTCGACCATTTATTTCAAACGGACATTACGGGAGATCCGACCGTCGGATTCTCCTAAAACCGGAACCGTTGGGTTCGTATCGAAAAGAGCTTTCTAACGAATATTAGAAATTTGAAATCTAACGGTTGGATTTGGAGATACATCCAAATCAAATTCGAAAAAGGTCACTGTAAGTGCAGTTCGATGGCCATTGTTGGAAATCGACTGTACGGGCCTTGATAAAATTATTAAAAATATCAATAATTTGTGTAAAATCATTAGAAATGATTTGGGAAAATTTGGGATGAAAAACTCCATATTTGAAAAGATAAAAATAGATTTTTATCGAAATGAACTAGATTGAACTAAATTTAAAACCCGATTTTTTTTTAAATAAATAAATTAGATTTAAAAAGGGGTTTTAAATAATCGGAATTTCTAATATATTTGATTGGATTTGAAATGGGTTTATCGTGAACTGTGTTTTAAACAACACTAGTTCTTTAACCCGACGATAAATAGAATGTGATTTGGGTTTGTCGTGAACTGTGTTTTAAATGACATTAGTTCTTTAACCCAATAAAAGGAGTTTTAACGAATCTGCAATTAGGTTGAAATGTGAATCTATAATCTAAATTATCAAATTTAGAAATGAGCGAGAATGGAGTATCGCCAGTTTTGCTCCAAAGCGATAGTTAAATCTTTAATTAGATTTGAACGTGAAATGGTAATTAATCTTACCGATAACACCATAGTATTAGATATGGAGTATTACCAGTTTTGCTTCATGGGATGAATAGGTTGGGATTGGGAAATAAAATAAATAATTACTTCGGTATGGTTCGCTAATCTCGACTAGTTTGGAAAACCATAATCTGGTTTGAAATGACATCCAAAGGAAGATTAAAGGATAAATTATAAAGAATTTATCTTGGATAAAATTAATGGGAACCTTTCCCTAAAAATGTGATTTTATGAATAAAAGAATATTCTGAATTGGAATGAGGCGTATGTTGTGGTTGTGTAACATTTGTTTTTAATATACGCGGGTTGTTCGGAAAGGCCGGGTTTGTACCCATTCTGAATAACCGATTCGACGATATGTCGAAGATGAAGACGATGGTCGAAGACCGGAAGTCTTCACATCGTTTGGATAATTACTGATGATCCTGATTGGGCTGTACACCTAAGAGGATGGAAATAGTTGGTGGTCGTCCAGACGTACTTGGAGATCGATGGATATGCGAGGAAAGTGCCTCCGGTTTCGTTCAGATCCAGAACGAACTTGTAAATGGATTGTGTGTCTGACATTGGATTTTATTCTGTGTTGATTGATTTCTGTTAAATATATATCTGTTTGGCGGCGGAGAATTTATTCTCTTGTTTAACGCCCTTCTCTGAGACGTACGAGCTTAGAGGTTATATATCGATAGATATCAATCGCATAGCATGAATTGCCTGTGTGGCACGCTGAGTTGCATGGATCAAGGCTTCTGTTGAAAAGCAAAGTCTTGTGGTTGATGATCAAAGCACGGCCTACGTGGCGTAGCTTTGTGTATAGCGTGAATTCGCGAGCCTCACACCTCGGTATGAGTCAAAAACGAGATACGGACCGCTGGGAGAGCACGACGTTTCTTTCTAGCTTTGGTGGTGTTAGTGACTTACCAGCCCTGACATTTATATACTTTTCACCTTTGTGGTTGTTGGAATGAGGCGCCTCGATTATAGGTCTGTAAGGACCGGGAAACGTGTGTTCAGGAATTGTCAATCCTCTAACGTAAGTGAGGACCGGCCCAGCCGCATCCGGGGTTGCCCAGAGTGCGTAGCCCTGAGACATTTGCTAGAGTGTCTCGAACGCGGAGAGGAGCTTGCCCCTTGCCTCGACTCATGACGGAAATCCAATTTCCAATTCGTGTATTGCGGTTTTAATTGTAGAACTAGTATGGTGACATGATATATGGTACCCATGTCGTCTATGATTTATATTTATGATTGAAATTATTTTGACACTATACACTTATTATGGTATCAAATGATTTGTTTTAAACGTACCAAGCATGTTTGGCTATTATAAGGGAAAACCCTATCCTCCGGCTTGCGTTGCATTGTGTGATGGGACCTGGGTCTTATAATAGCTTCATTTTTCGAAAAAGCATTGCGTTGTTTATTCTATGCACTGGTATTCTTGGGAGGAAACCCGTTCCGTGTTATACGGCGTGGTCCCTTGAATTACTCTCTTTTAAAGTAACATTTAAATAACTGTTTTAGTTCTCACACCAGTCACATGACTGACCTGGAGTTTATTGTTTTAACCTAAACTCTGGGTGCCCCTATTTTCCGCACGGGCAGCTAGTAGTTTTGGTTTTGCAGATTTATATTCACAGGATCCTGGTTTACAGCTGGAATGATATCCGGAAAGCTCTGTATCCGTATATCACCTTCAGTTGTGCTTTGTATTATTTTCCGCTGCTATGTAATTTATTGTAATCTCTGATAATTATCGAATGTAATTTATTCATTATACTCTGTATATTCTTGTATCTGATGGAATTGTTGTAATAGCAATGAAATGTTCTTCCGTCTGCGTTCTGATTTGTCCTGTTCTCAACGATCAGGGGTTTCGAACGGTCTAGATCGGTTTAACGACTGATTCGGATCGAGCGAAATTCTTTGTCGTCACATTTGGTATCAGAGCTTTGGTTTACAGAGCTCGAGAACAAGACACATTAGAACCATACGAAAGAATTCATCAGATATTGGATTAGCAATATCCAATTAGAATGACTCGTTAGAGATAGGATCAGTAGTATCCTAGAACGGGTGTGAAGAGTATATTTTTCAAATGAAAACAATTTTGTTTTGAAAATTTAAACCATTTTATATGTATTTGATTATTTATTTATTTTGAATTTGGACAATCTAGTATATAAAGGTTTTGCATGTACGCGTCATGAACGTATATTCGAAGTTTTAATATATTAGATAGATATAGAGTCACACTCTAGTTGCCCGGACATGGTCCTGATGATGGAGCTCCATCACCAAAATTTATTTTCGTGTTTCAAAGGTGTGATTTTCTATATATTTCCATTAGACTGGTGTGAGAACCAAAACTTATATAGTTAGAACACATTGTTGTGAATTGGCATCAAAAACATGATTTTTTGTATATATATCAAAATTATGAATTTGAAACGTTAATCCACTAATTGATTGATGTTTGTGTTGTTTGTTTATTTGTTTGATAATTTTTAACCATTATGCCTAAATTGCATCAAATATTGAACTATATTGAAAAATGGTCGCGTTTGTTTGCATATACATGTACTTACATTGAACAGGTCATAACAAGGAGGCTAGAGCAGAGAATAAAATTTGTTTGCCCGACAAATAGGTACATGTTTACTATAATTTACTGTTTTGTTTGGGTGATGATGATTTTATGAGCCTATTGGCTAGCCGCTTGGCTTTTTATTTTTCTTTTTGAGATCAGAAGGCCTATATGGCAATTTCGGGATTTTCCCGTGGCTCCCGGTGCAGGGGAGGTTATGGCGAAATTTTTCGAAAATTTAGGGTGTTAGCCAAATTTTTGAAGAATTTGAAAATTCTCAGAAACTGAAAAGTTGGAGAATGGAAGCCTGATCGAACGTAGAGTTGATTAATCAAACCACTTTCGACTTTGTTCCTTTTCGGGGACGAAAAGTTTTAAGTGGGGGAGATTGTAACAACCCGGAAATTCTGAACCAGTTTAAAATTTTTATTTTGGCAATTTTAGCGAATTTTGATTATTTAAAATGAATTATTTTAAATAATATCGACGAGAAATTTATTTTGAATATAATTTGAACGTATATATTATATACGCCGTCGTTAGAATATAAATAATTATATATAATTATAAAAGGAATTGAAAATGGCGCGGTAGTTCGATAATTCGATTTCAAACTTCAATTGAATGTACCGGGTGCAAAACAATCCGGATTTTAGTTAAACCAAAAACATTAGGATCTATTTGATTATATCTTTCCAACGAATCCAAAAAATCAAAATTTCATAGCGGGAATCAAAAGATATGTCCAGTTGAAAATTCTGAATAGTCGCTATGTGATTCAGGCCCTTAAAAATGGGAATTTTGCAAACGACCTCGGATTTCGACGAAACCACTTTTGTTGGGTCCGTGATGTCAAGTTATTGCTAGATTCCAATTTTCATAATTTTTCGAATCAATATGTGAGCGTGGCAAAGGAAAACGTGTTTGACCAGTTTCAGTTGATTTTAATCGACTGGAAAATGGCCATTTTTCCAACGGTCTCAGAATTCAACGAAACTAGTTTTGTTAGGACCGTATCGTCAATACGAAGCTAGAAAATATTTTTCTGGAATTTTTAAAGTTCGTATGTGACCCCGGTAAATTGAAATACGCGTTCAAATTCAATATATAGAGTTATATGTTGATTTTAACGGAAACTGATCGAAATGGTCGAATCAGCTTGCGAAGCATATCCCATTGTGTTCGGAATGGGGGTAAAACGCTATGGTCGACAGGCGGTGGGCCTCGTTTAGAGGTCGTATGTAAAAGTCAACTTCTTTGAATTAAAAATAATAAAAAAAAATCCTCTCTTCCCCTTTATTATCTTCTGCCCCCCCCCCCTTTAAATCAGATCGAAACAAAATAAAAAAAATGGAAGAAGGACGGGGCGGAGCAGCCGCCGCTCCTCCTCCTTGAGTGCCGCCACCCCCTTCATCGAGCATCCTCCTCCTTCATCATCCCACCTCGAAGCGACGCCCCCCTCGTCAGCTCAGATACCCCCCCTGAAGCGAACGCCACCGCCGATCGCCAGAAACGCACCGCACCACCCTCCACAGCTCGCAGTGCCCCTCCCCCTTCTCTCCCCCACCGCCTCTAATTTGAAACCGTGAAACCCCTCCTCAGTCAAATCTAACCACCAGTGCAGCCCTAGCTCCACCCTCCCGCACTCCGACGCAGCGCAAAGCCCTCCTCCAGCCGATTTACTGTGAGTTCTTCCCCCTCCCCTTTTCTTTATTTAGTTATTTATTTAAAACTGAAATTTATTTAAATTAAAACTGAATTATTATTATATTAAAAGCATGAAGAAGGTAAGATTTTTATTTAGTTAAAGACAGGGTTTTTGGTAATAAAAATCCAATTTTTATATTTTTAGCAAAATAAAAATATCATCTTTATATAGTAGGAGGGATAAAAATATTATTTCTATCATGGTAGCAAGTTAAAGATACTATTTTTATTAGAGTAACAAGTTAAAAATATTATTTTATTCGTGTAGCTAAGTAAAAATATAATCTTTACTATATAGAAGATGTAAAAATATGATTTTTGTTTATGTAGAAAAGTAAAAATATAATTTTTACATGATAGGAATATTAAAAATAGCATCTTTATATGTGTAGCAAAATAAAGACTAATATGAAAAGTCGATATTTTTAAAATAGAAAAGTCGATATTTTTAAAATAGAAAAGTCGATATTTTTTTTAAATAGAAAAGATTAGATTTTTTTTAAAATTTAAAAGGCGAAATCTTTATATTTGAAAAGGCGAAATCTTTATAGTTGAAAAGGCGAGATCTTTATATAGAGAATAGCGAGGTAAAAATAGAATTTTTATCTATATAGTAGCGGTGTGAAAATGGAATTTTTATCCATATAGCGAGGTAATAAAAAATTGATTTTTATATATTGAATAGAATAATAAAAATTTGATTTTTATATATTGAATAGTATTAAAAATTTGATTTTTATATATTGAATAGTATAATAAAAATTTGATTTTTATATATTGAATAGTATAATAAAAAATTCGATTTTTATATATTGAACAACAAAGTAAAAAATTCGATTTTTATATATTGAATAGCGAAGTAAAAATTCAATTTTACATATGTAGTGAATACGGGCGACGAAAGTGACGAAAGGCGAGAACGATGAAGATTTCTATCAATGAAGAGTCGTGGTATTGGATAGCTATTGGTGAGAATTTCTCACCTTTCAATTTCATTTTCTAGTTATATATATATATACTAGGATGCAGACGGTGCTTAGTAGCACCCGACACAATCGTCCACAGACCATGGACTTGTTTGTTTGGTTGCATAAATTAATTAGATGATTTGATTTGAAATTGGTTGTTTGGTAAATTTGATTGATATGTGAATGGCGTGGGCCTTCACTAGACCGGGGATAAGGCTAGGCCTTGTCCCGTTTCTAGTATCGTGCCGTTATGCCGCCGAAATTTTCTAAAATATGTTAGAAAAATATATATCATTTTATTGAATAAATGAACTGAACAGAACATTCATAAGTTGAATAAAATAATTTGGTCGTTAAAAATATATTTTTTAACGTGAAAGTGAATAAATAAATATTTATAAACAAATTGGCCGATTTGTTTATATACACTGATTTGACTGATATTGATTGGGTCGATAAATTTTACACATCGCCCAACTGCACAACTAAAATCTGTGTTTGATTGTTTGAAACCCCACACGGGTGTTGGGATGAAATTTGAAGTTCACTCATCCTAATTGATTAAATATGTCGATCGATTGATTGACAGGCTGTTATAAGCGTTAGATATCTATATTTGATGCTTATACAGTGTAGTGCACTTTGGTTGATGGTTGATTATTTTCAATGCTATTATATAAGTGTGTTGTATGAAAATCCATATAATTAAGATTATATGGTAATTGATTGGGCCTCATTCCAATTTAGAAAATAAAGAATATTATAATATAAAGGTTCATTGGTTGACTGTACTCATCCGTTGAGATTAGTCATGTGTTGAACGAAATATTTTAATAATAAAATTTACATCTTTATCAATATAAAGTAAAGGTTCATGTGTTGACTGTACTCATCCGTTGAGATTAGTCATGTGTTGAACGAAATATTTTAATAATAAAATTTACATCTTTATCAATATAAAGTAAAGGTTCATGTGTTGACTGTACTCATCCGTTGAGATTAGTCATGTGTTGAACGAAATATTTTAATAATAAAATTTACATCTTTATCAATATAAAGGTTCATGTGTTGACTGTACTCATCCGTTGAGATTAGTCATGTGTTGAACGAAATATTTTAATAATAAAATTTACATCTTTATCAATATAAAGGTTCATGTGTTGACTGTACTCATCCGTTAAGATTAGTCATGTGTTGAACGAAATATTTTAATAATAAAATTTACATCTTTATCAATATAAAATAAAGGTTCATGTGTTGACTGTACTCATCCGTTGAGATTAGTCATGTGTTGAACGAAATATTTTGATAATAACAAATATTTTGATAATAGGAAATATTTGAAATAGAATATTTGAAAATAGAAATACATTAAGCCGTGTTGATTAGATTGACGCCATTTTGACGTGAACGATATTTATATCGATTTTATTCATTTCGAAATGAATTGAATTGAAAACGATTTCGAAATGAATTGAATTGAAAACGATTTCGAAATGAATTGAATTGAAAACGATTTCGAAATGAATTGAATTGAAAACGATTTCGAAATGAATTGAATTGAAAACGATTTCGAAATGAATTGAATTGAAAACGATTTCGAAATGAATTGAATAGAAAACGAATTTGATTTGATTTGAATATATAACGAATTTGATTTCAATTGAATGTATAACGAATTTGATTTGAATAGAAAACGAATTTGATTTGAATATATAACGAATTTGATTTCAATTGAATGTATAACGAATTTGATTTGAATAGAAAACGAATTTGATTTGATTTGAATATATAACGAATTTGATTTCAATTGAATATATAACGAATTTGATTTGAATAGAAAACGAATTTGATTTGATTTGAATATATAACGAATTTAATTTCAATTGAATATATAACGAATTTGATTTGAATAGAAAACGAATTTGATTTGATTTGAATATATAACGAATTTGATTTCAATGGAATATATAACGAATTTGATTCGAATAGAAAACCAATTTGAATTGAATCGAATAGAAAACCAATTTGAATTGAATCGAATAGAAAACGACTTTGAAATTGAATTGAATTGAAAACGAATTCAAATTGAATTGAAAGCGAATTGAAATGAATTCAAATTGAATTGAAATTTGAATTGAATAGAAATGAATTTTAAAACGAATTTATAAAGAAGAACTCAATTTTGATTTGAATTAAATGGAAGTTGAAATTGCTTTTGAAACGAATTTAAAACTATTTATATAATTCGTTTTAAATAGAAATCAACGAAATATATATTATATATATAATATAATGGCCTGAATAGAACGCGCCGCGGCAGTTCGTGAGTTTCGACCATTTATTTCAAACGGACATTACGGGAGATCCGTCCGTCGGATTCTCCTAAAACCGGAACCGTTGGGTTCGTATCGAAAAGAGCTTTCTAACGAATATTAGAAATTTGAAATCTAACGGTTGGATTTGGAGATACGTCCAAATCAAATTCGAAAAAGGTCGCTGTAAGTGTAGTTCGATGGCCATTGTTGGAAATCGACTGTACGGGCCTTGATAAAATTATTAAAAATATCAATAATTTGTGTCAAATCATTAGAAATGATTTGGGAAAATTTGGGATGAAAAACTCCATATTTGAAAAGATAAAAATAGATTTTTATCGAAATGAACTAGATTGAACTAAATTTAAAACCCGATTTTTTTTAAATAAATAAATTAGATTTAAAAAGGGGTTTTAAATAATCGGAATTTCTAATATATTTGATTGGATTTGAAATGGGTTTATCGTGAACTGTGTTTTAAACAACACTAGTTCTTTAACCCGACGATAAATAGAATGTGATTTGGGTTTGTCGTGAACTGTGTTTTAAATGACATTAGTTCTTTAACCCAATAAAAGGAGTTTTAACGAATCTGCAATTAGGTTGAAATGTGAATCTATAATCTAAATTATCAAATTTAGAAATGAGCGAGAATGGAGTATCGCCAGTTTTGCTCCAAAGCGATAGTTAAATCTTTAATTAGATTTGAACGTGAAATGGTAATTAATCTTACCGATAACACCATAGTATTAGATATGGAGTATTACCAGTTTTGCTTCATGGGATGAATAGGTTGGGATTGGGAAATAAAATAAATAATTACTTCGGTATGGTTCGCTAATCTCGACTAGTTTGGAAAACCATAATCTGGTTTGAAATGACATCCAAAGGAAGATTAAAGGATAAATTTTAAAGAATTTATCTTGGATAAAATTAATGGGAACCTTTCCCTAAAAATGTGATTTTATGAATACAAGAATATTCTGAATTGGAATGAGGCGTATGTTGTGGTTTTGTAACATTTGTTTTTAATATACGCGGGTTGTTCGGAAAGGCCGGGTTTGTACCCATTCTGAATAACCGATTCGACGATATGTCGAAGATGAAGACGGTGGTCGAAGACCGGAAGTCTTCACATCGTTTGGATAATTACTGACGATCCTGATTGGGCTGTACACCCAAGAGGATGGAAATAGTTGGTGGTCGTCCAGACGTACTTGGAGATCGATGGATATGCGAGGAAAGTGCCTCCGGTTTCGTTCAGACCCAGAACGAACTTGTAAATGGATTGTGTGTCTGACATTGGATTTTATTCTATGTTGATTGATTTCTGTTAAATATATATCTGTTTGGCGGCAGAGAATGTATTCTCTTGTTTAACGCCCTTCTCTGAGACGTACGAGCTTAGAGGTTATATATCGATAGATATCAATCGCATAGCATGAATTGCCTGTGTGGCACGCTGAGTTGCATGGATCAAGGCTTCTGTTGAAAAGCAAAGTCTTGTGGTTGATGATCAAAGCACGGCCTACGTGGCGTAGCTTTGTGTATAGCGTGAATTCGCGAGCCTCACACCTCGGTATGAGTCAAAAACGGGATACGGACCGCTGGGAGAGCACGACGTTTCTTTCTAGCTTTGGGGGTGTTAGTGACTTACCAGCCCTGACATTTATATACTTTTCACCTTTGTGGTTGTTGGAATGAGGCGCCTCTATTATAGGTCTGTAAGGACCGGGAAACGTGTGTTCAGGAATTGCCAATCCTCTAACGTAAGTGAGGACCGGCCCAGCCGCATCCGGGGTTGCCCAGAGTGCGTAGCCCTGAGACATTTGCTAGAGTGTCTCGAACGCGGAGAGGAGCTTGCCCCTTGCCTCGACTCATGACGGAAATCCAATTTCCAATACGTGTATTGCGGTTTTAATTGTAGAACTAGTATGGTGACATGATATATGGTACCCATGTCGTCTATGATTTATATTTATGATTGAAATTGTTTTGACACTATACACTTATTATGGTATCAAATGATTTGTTTTAAACGTACCAAGCATGTTTGGCTATTATAAGGGAAAACCCTATCCTCCGGCTTGCGTTGCATTGTGTGATGGGACCTGGGTCTTATAATAGCTTCATTTTTCGAAAAAGCATTGCGTTGTTTATTCTATGCACTGGTATTCTTGGGAGGAAACCCGTTCCGTGTTATACGGCGTGGTCCCTTGAATTACTCTCTTTTAAAGTAACATTTAAATAACTGTTTTAGTTCTCACACCAGTCACATGACTGACCTGGAGTTTATTGTTTTAACCTAAACTCTGGGTGCCCCTATTTTCCGCACGGGCAGCTAGTAGTTTTGGTTTTGCAGATTTATATTCACAGGATCCTGGTTTACAGCTGGAATGATATCCGGAAAGCTCTGTATCCGTATATCACCTTCAGTTGTGCTTTGTATTATTTTCCGCTGCTATGTAATTTATTGTAATCTCTGATAATTATCGAATGTAATTTATTCATTATACTCTGTATATTCTTGTATCTGATGGAATTGTTGTAATAGCAATGAAATGTTCTTCCGTCTGCGTTCTGATTTGTCCTGTTCTCAACGATCAGGGGTTTCGAACGGTCTAGATCGGTTTAACGACTGATTCGGATCGAGCGAAATTCTTTGTCGTCACATTTGGTATCAGAGCTTTGGTTTACAGAGCTCGAGAACAAGACACATTAGAACCATACGAAAGAATTCATCAGATATTGGATTAGCAATATCCAATTAGAATGACTCGTTAGAGATAGGATCAGTAGTATCCTAGAACGGGTGTGAAGAGTATATTTTTCAAATGAAAACAATTTTGTTTTGAAAATTTAAACCATTTTATATGTATTTGATTATTTATTTATTTTGAATTTGGACAATCTAGTATATAAAGGTTTTGCATGTACGCGTCATGAACGTATATTCGAAGTTTTAATATATTAGATAGATATAGAGTCACACTCTAGTTGCCCGGACATGGTCCTGATGATGGAGCTCCATCACCAAAATTTATTTTCGTGTTTCAAAGGTGTGATTTTCTATATATTTCCATTAGACTGGTGTGAGAACCAAAACTTATATAGTTAGAACACATTGTTGTGAATTGGCATCAAAAACATGATTTTTTGTATATATATCAAAATTATGAATTTGAAACGTTAATCCACTAATTGATTGATGTTTGTGTTGTTTGTTTATTTGTTTGATAATTTTTAACCATTATGCCTAAATTGCATCAAATATTGAACTATATTGAAAATTGGTCGCGTTTGTTTGCATATACATGTACTTACATTGAACAGGTCATAACAAGGAGGCTAAAGCAGAGAATAAAATTTGTTTGCCCGACAAATAGGTACATGTTTACTATAATTTACTGTTTTGTTTGGGTGATGATGATTTTATGAGCCTATTGGCTAGCCGCTTGGCTTTTTATTTTTCTTTTTGAGATCAGAAGGCCTATATGGCAATTTCGGGATTTTCCCGTGGTTCCCGGTGCAGGGGAGGTTATGGCGAAATTTTTCGAAAATTTAGGGTGTTAGCCAAATTTTTGAAGAATTTGAAAATTCTCAGAAACTGAAAAGTTGGAGAATGGAAGCCTGATCGAACGTAGAGTTGATTAATCAAACCACTTTCGACTTTGTTCCTTTTCGGGGACGAAAAGTTTTAAGTGGGGGAGATATTAACAACCCGGAAATTCTGAACCAGTTTAAAATTTTTATTTTGGCAATTTTAGCGAATTTTGATTATTTAAAATGAATTATTTTAAATAATATCGACGAGAAATTTATTTTGAATATAATTTGAACGTATATATTATATACGCCGTCGTTAGAATATAAATAATTATATATAATTATAAAAGGAATTGAAAATGGCACGGTAGTTCGATAATTCGATTTCAAACTTCAATTGAATGTACCGGGTGCAAAACAATCCGGATTTTAGTGAAACCAAAAACATTAGGATCTATTTGATTATATCTTTCCAACGAATCCGAAAAATCAAAATTTCATAGCGGGAATCAAAAGATATGTCCAGTTGAAAATTCTGAATAGTCGCTATGGGATTCAGGCCCTTAAAAATGGGAATTTTGCAAACGACCTCGGATTTCGACGAAACCACTTTTGTTGGGTCCGTGATGTCAAGTTATTGCTAGATTCCAATTTTCATAATTTTTCGAATCAATATGTGAGCGTGGCAAAGGAAAACATGTTTGACCAGTTTCGGTTGATTTTAATCGACTGGAAAATGGCCATTTTTCCAACAGTCTCAGAATTCAACGAAACTAGTTTTGTTAGGACCGTATCGTCAATACGAAGCTAGAAAATATTTTTCTGGAATTTTTAAAGTTCGTATGTGACCCCGGTAAATTGAAATACGCGTTCAAATTCAATATATAGAGTTATATGTTGATTTTAACGGAAACTGATCGAAATGGTCGAATCAGCTTGCGAAGCATATCCCATTGTGTTCGGAATGGGGGTAAAACGCTATGGTCGACAGGCGGTGGGCCTCGTTTAGAGGTCGTATGTAAAAGTCAACTTCTTTGAATTAAAAATAATAATAAAAAATATTCCTCTCTTCCCCTTTATTATCTTCTGCCCCCCCCCCTTTAAATCAGATCGAAACAAAATAAAAAAATGGAAGAAGGACGGGGCGGAGCAGCCGCCGCTCCTCCTCCTTGAGTGCCGCCACCCCCTTCATCGATCATCCTCCTCCTTCATCATCCCACCTCGAAGCGACGCCCCCCTCGTCAGCTCGGATACCCCCCCTGAAGCGAACGCCACCGCCGATCGCCAGAAACGCACCGCACTACCCTCCACAGCTCGCAGCGCCCCTCCCCCTTCTCTCCCCCTCCGCCTCTAATTTGAAACTGTGAAACCCCTCCTCAGTCAAATCGAACCACCAGTGCAGCCCTAGCTCCACCCTCCCGCACTCCGACGCAGCGCAAAGCCCTCCTCCAGCCGATTTACTGTGAGTTCTTCCCCTCCCCTTTTCTTTATTTAGTTATTTATTTAAAACTGAAATTTATTTAAATTAAAACTGAATTATTATTATATTAAAAGCATGAAGAAGGTAAGATTTTTATTTAGTTAAAGACAGGGTTTTTGGTAATAAAAATCCAATTTTTATATTTTTAGCAAAATAAAAATATCATCTTTATATAGTAGGAGGGATAAAAATATTGTTTCTATCATGGTAGCAAGTTAAAGATACTATTTTTATTAGAGTAACAAGTTAAAAATATTATTTTATTCGTGTAGCTAAGTAAAAATATAATCTTTACTATATGGAAGATGTAAAAATATGATTTTTGTTTATGTAGAAAAGTAAAAATATAATTTTTACATGATAGGAATATTAAAAATAGCATCTTTATATGTGTAGCAAAATAAAGACTAATATGAAAAGTCGATATTTTTAAAATAGAAAAGTCGATATTTTTTTTAAATAGAAAAGATTAGATTTTAAAAAAAAATTGATAAGGCGAAATCTTTATATTTGAAAAGGCGAAATCTTTATAGCTGAAAAGGCGAGATCTTTATATAGAGAATAGCGAGGTAAAAATAGAATTTTTATCTATATAGTAGCGGTGTGAAAATGGAATTTTTATCCATATAGCGAGGTAATAAAAATTTGATTTTTATATATTGAATAGAATAATAAAAATTTGATTTTTATATATTGAATAGTATAATAAAAATTTGATTTTTATATATTGAATAGTATAATAAAAAATTCGATTTTTATATATTGAACAACAAAGTAAAAAATTCGATTTTTATATATTGAATAGCGAAGTAAAAATTCAATTTTACATATGTAGTGAATACGGGCGACGAAAGTGACGAAAGGCGAGAACGATGAAGATTTCTATCAATGAAGAGTCGTGGTATTGGATAGCTATTGGTGAGAATTTCTCACCTTTCAATTTCATTTTCTAGTTATATATATACTAGGATGCAGACGGTGCTTAGTAGCACCCGACACAATCGTCCACAGACCATGGACTTGTTTGTTTGGTTGCATAAATTAATTAGATGATTTGATTTGAATTTGGTTGTTTGGTAAATTTGATTGATATGTGAATGGCGTGGGCCTTCACTAGACCGGGGATAAGGCTAGGTCTTGTCCCGTTTCTAGTATCGTGCCGTTATGCCGCCGAAATTTTCTAAAATATGTTAGAAAAATAAAAATATCATTTTATTGAATAAATGAACTGAATAGAACATTCATAAGTTGAATAAAATAATTTGGTCGTTAAAAATATAATTTTTAACGTGAAAGTGAATAAATAAATATTTATAAACAAATCGGCCGATTTGTTTATATACACTGATTTGACTGATATTGATTGGGTCGATAAATTTTACACATCGTCCAACTGCACAACTAAAATCTGTGTTTGATTGTTTGAAACCCCACATGGGTGTTGGGATGAAATTTGAAGTTCACTCATCCTGATTGATTAAATATGTCGATCGATTGATTGACAGGCTGTTATAAGCGTTAGATATCTATATTTGATGCTTATACAGTGTAGTGCACTTTGGTTGATGGTTGATTATTTTCAATGCTATTATATAAGTGTGATGTATGAAAATCCATATAATTAAGATTATATGGTAATTGATTGGGCCTCATTCCAATTTAGAAAATAAAGAATATTATAATATAAAGGTTCATGGGTTGACTGTACTCATCCGTTGAGATTAGTCATGTGTTGAACGAAATATTTTAATAATAAAATTTACATCTTTATCAATATAAAGTTAAGGTTCATGTGTTGACTGTACTCATCCGTTGAGATTAGTCATGTGTTGAACGAAATATTTTAATAATAAAATTTACATCTTTATCAATATAAAGTAAAGGTTCATGTGTTGACTGTACTCATCCGTTGAGATTAGTCATGTGTTGAACGAAATATTTTAATAATAAAATTTACATCTTTATCAATATAAAGGTTCATGTGTTGACTGTACTCATCCGTTGAGATTAGTCATGTGTTGAACGAAATATTTTAATAATAAAATTTACATCTTTATCAATATAAAGGTTCATGTGTTGACTGTACTCATCCGTTAAGATTAGCCATGTGTTGAACGAAATATTTTAATAATAAAATTTACATCTTTATCAATATAAAATAAAGGTTCATGTGTTGACTGTACTCATCCGTTGAGATTAGTCATGTGTTGAACGAAATATTTTGATAATAACAAATATTTTGATAATAGGAAATATTTGAAATAGAATATTTGAAAATAGAAATACATTAAGCCGTGTTGATTAGATTGACGCCATTTTGACGTGAACGATATTTATATCGATTTTATTCATTTCGAAATGAATTGAATTGAAAACGATTTCGAAATGAATTGAATTGAAAACGATTTCGAAATGAATTGAATTGAAAACGATTTCGAAATGAATTGAATTGAAAACGATTTCGAAATGAATTGAATTGAAAACGATTTCGAAATGAATTGAATTGAAAACGATTTCGAAATGAATTGAATTGAAAACGATTTCGAAATGAATTGAATAGAAAACGAATTTGATTTGATTTGAATATATAACGAATTTGATTTCAATTGAATGTATAACGAATTTGATTTGAATAGAAAACGAATTTGATTTGAATATATAACGAATTTGATTTCAATTGAATGTATAACGAATTTGATTTGAATAGAAAACGAATTTGATTTGATTTGAATATATAACGAATTTGATTTCAATTGAATATATAACGAATTTGATTTGAATAGAAAACGAATTTGATTTGATTTGAATATATAACGAATTTAATTTCAATTGAATATATAACGAATTTGATTTGAATAGAAAACGAATTTGATTTGATTTGAATATATAACGAATTTGATTTCAATGGAATATATAACGAATTTGATTCGAATAGAAAACCAATTTGAATTGAATCGAATAGAAAACCAATATGAATTGAATCGAATAGAAAACGACTTTGAAATTGAATTGAATTGAAAACGAATTCAAATTGAATTGAAAGCGAATTGAAATGAATTCAAATTGAATTGAAATTTGAATTGAATAGAAATGAATTTTAAAACGAATTTATAAAGAAGAACTCAATTTTGATTTGAATTGAAATGGAAGTTGAAATTGCTTTTGAAACGAATTTAAAACTATTTATATAATTCGATTTAAATAGAAATCGACGAAATATATATTATATATATTATATATATAATATAATGGCCTGAATAGAACGCGCCGCGGCAGTTCGTGAATTTCGACCATTTATTTCAAACGGACATTACGAGAAATCCGACTGTCGGATTCTCCTAAAACCGGAATCGTTGGGTTCGTATCGAAAAGAGCTTTCTTACGAATATTAGAAATTTGAAATCTAACGGTTGGATTTGGAGATACGTCCAAATCAAATTCGAAAAAGGTCACTATAAGTGCAGTTCGATGGCCATTGTTGGAAATCGACTGTACGGGCCTTGATAAAATTATTAAAAATATCAATAATTTGTGTAAAATCATTAGAAATGATTTGGGAAAATTTGGGATGAAAAACTCCATATTTGAAAAGATAAAAATAGATTTTTATCGAAATGAACTAGATTGAACTAAATTTAAAACCCGATTTTTTTTAAATAAATAAATTAGATTTAAAAAGGGTTTTAAATAATCGGAATTTCTAATATATTTGATTGGATTTGAAATGGGTTTATCGTGAACTGTGTTTTAAACAACACTAGTTCTTTAACCCGACGATAAATAGAATGTGATTTGGGTTTGTCGTGAACTGTGTTTTAAATGACATTAGTTCTTTAACCCAATAAAAGGAGTTTTAACGAATCTGCAATTAGGTTGAAATGTGAATCTATAATCTAAATTATCAAATTTAGAAATGAGCGAGAATGGAGTATCGCCAGTTTTGCTCCAAAGCGATAGTTAAATCTTTAATTAGATTTGAACGTGAAATGGTAATTAATCTTACCGATAACACCATAGTATTAGATATGGAGTATTACCAGTTTTGCTTCATGGGATGAATAGGTTGGGATTGGGAAATAAAATAAATAATTACTTCGGTATGGTTCGCTAATCTCGACTAGTTTGGAAAACCATAATCTGGTTTGAAATGACATCCAAAGGAAGATTAAAGGATAAATTTTAAAGAATTTATCTTGGATAAAATTAATGGGAACCTTTCCCTAAAAATGTGATTTTATGAATAAAAGAATATTCTGAATTGGAATGAGGCGTATGTTGTGGTTGTGTAACATTTGTTTTTAATATACGCGGGTTGTTCGGAAAGGCCGGGTTTGTACCCATTCTGAATAACCGATTCGACGATATGTCGAAGATGAAGACGGTGGTCGAAGACCGGAAGTCTTCACATCGTTTGGATAATTACTGACGATCCTGATTGGGCTGTACACCCAAGAGGATGGAAATAGTTGGTGGTCGTCCAGACGTACTTGGAGATCGATGGATATGCGAGGAAAGTGCCTCCGGTTTCGTTCAGACCCAGAACGAACTTGTAAATGGATTGTGTGTCAGACATTGGATTTTATTCTGTGTTGATTGATTTCTGTTAAATATATATCTGTTTGGCGGCGGAGAATTTATTCTCTTGTTTAACGCCCTTCTCTGAGACGTACGAGCTTAGAGGTTATATATCGATAGATATCAATCGCATAGCATGAATTGCCTGTGTGGCACGCTGAGTTGCATGGATCAAGGCTTCTGTTGAAAAGCAAAGTCTTGTGGTTGATGATCAAAGCACGGCCTACGTGGCGTAGCTTTGTGTATAGCGTGAATTCGCGAGCCTCACACCTCGGTATGAGTCAAAAACGGGATACGGACCGTTGGGAGAGCACGACGTTTCTTTCTAGCTTTGGTGGTGTTAGTGACTTACCAGCCCTGACATTTATATACTTTTCACCTTTGTGGTTGTTGGAATGAGGCGCCTCGATTATAGGTCTGTAAGGACCGGGAAACGTGTGTTCAGGAATTGCCAATCCTCTAACGTAAGTGAGGACCGGCCCAGCTGCATCCGGGGTTGCCCAGAGTGCGTAGCCCTGAGACATTTACTAGATTGTCTCGAACGCGGAGAGGAGCTTGCCCCTTGCCTCGACTCATGACGGAAATCCAATTTCCAATACGTGTATTGCGGTTTTAATTGTAGAACTAGTATGGCAACATGATATATGGTACCCATGCCGTCTATGATTTATATTTATGATTGAAATTGTTTTGACACTATACACTTATTATGGTATCAAATGATTTGTTTTAAACGTACCAAACATGTTTGGTTATTATAAGGGAAAACCCTATCCTCCGGCTTGCGTTGCATTGTGTGATGGGACCTGGGTCTTATAATAGCTCCATTTTTCGAAAAAGCATTGCGTTGTTTATTCTATGCACTGGTATTCTTGGGAGGAAACCCGTTCCGTGTTATACGGCGTGGTCCCTTGAATTACTCTCTTTTAAAGTAACATTTAAATAACTGTTTTAGTTCTCACACCAGTCACATGACTGACCTGGAGTTTATTGTTTTAACCTAAACTCTGGGTGCCCCTATTTTCCACACGGGCAGCTAGTAGTTTTGGTTTTGCAGATTTATATTCACAGGATCCTGGTTTACAGCTGGAATGATATCCGGAAAGCTCTGTATCCGTATATCACCTTCAGTTGTGCTTTGTATTATTTTCCGCTGCTATGTAATTTATTGTAATCTCTGATAATTATCGAATGTAATTTATTCATTATACTCTGTATATTCTTGTATCTGATGGAATTGTTGTAATAGCAATGAAATGTTCTTCCGTCTGCGTTCTGATTTGTCCTGTTCTCAACGATCAGGGGTTTCGAACGGTCTAGATCGGTTTAACGACTGTTTCGGATCGAGCGAAATTCTTTGTCGTCACAATTACCATTTCACGTTCAAATCTAATTAAAGATTTAACTATCGCCTGGAGCAAAGATGATGATACTCCATTCTCGATCTTTCCAATCTAATTGAAGATTCATTAAAACTCCACTTAGTTTTAACCTTTAACTGGGTTAAAGAACTGGTGTCATTTAAAACACGGCTCACGATAAACCCAAAATCACATTCCATTCTATCATCTTTTAACCGTAAAATAGCAAGTGAACAATTCCCTAAGTATTAACCCCGAAGGCTGAAGCCAACATCAGATCAATACCCAAGAAATCATTCAGCTTAACTAATCTCCAGTTAGTTTCTGATCTTCTTAACTCCTTTGGGTTTAAGAATAGTATTATTGAAGATACCGTTCACGACAACCCAAAATCACATTCCATTAATTATCGGATTAAAGAACAAGTGTTATTTAAAACACCATTCACGATAAACCCAAAAATCAATCCCAATTCAATTATTGGAAATTCTGGTTACTTTTAAAACCATTTCAAATCCAATTTATTTATTTTAAAAAATAAATGGATTATTATTCTAGTTCAAAGCTAGTTCATTTCGATAAAAATCTACTTTTATCTTTTCAAATATGGAGTTTTTCATCCTAATCCTTCACAAATCATTTCTTATGATTTTACACAAATTATTATTATTTTTAATAATTTTATCAATGCCCGTACAGTCGATTTCCATCAACGGCCATCGTACTGCACTTACAACGACCTTTTCCAAATTTGATTTGGACATAATTCCAAATCCAACCGTTAGATTTCAAATTTCCAATATTCGTTAGAAATCTCTTTCCGATACGAACCCAACGGTTCCAGTTTTAGGAGAATCCGACGGTCGGATCTCCCGCAATATCCATTCGAAGTCAATGGTCGAAATTCACGAACTGCCGCAGCACGTTCTATTCAGGCCATTATATATATTATATATATATATATATATATTTCGTCGATTTCCTTTTAAAATGTATTTTATAAATCGTTTTAAATTCGTTTTCAAAACAATTTCAACTTCATTACAAATTCAAATAAAAATTGAATTTTTCCTTATAAATTCGTTTTAAATTCATTTCAAATTGATTTCAATTAAAATCGATTTTTAATTCAGTTTCAGTTCGTTTTCAATACAATTCAATTTCAGTTCGAATTCATTTCTATTCAATTTCAATTCGAATTCAATTCTATTCTATTCAATTTCAATTCGAATTCATTTCTATTCAATTTCAATTCGAATTCATTTCTATTCAATTTCAATTCGAATTCATATCTATTCAATTTCAATTCGAATTCATTTCTATTCAATTTCAATTCGAATTCATTTCTATTCAATTTCAATTCGAATTCATTTCTATTCAATTTCAATTCGAATTCATTTCTATTCAATTTCAATTTGAATTCATTATAAAATCGACAAAATTCCCATTCGTGTTAAAATGGCATGTAACTACTTAACACGGCTTCAAATTTCAATATTTAAAGAATATTATTTTTAAATTATTCGATAATTCTGAACTGGAATCAGACACAGTCAATTACCATATAATTTCAGTTATATGGATTTCATCAAATTCATATATACAACAATGACGATAAACACCCAACCATCATCCAAATTGCGTTCTACACTGTATAAGCATCAAATATAAATATTCAATGCTTATAACAGCCTGTCAATCAATCGATCGACATACAGCTAATTATTGGGATTAGTGTATGTCATATATCATCCCAATACCCGTGTGGGGGTTTCAAACAACCAAACACAGATTTTATTTGTGCAGTTGGGTGATGTGTAAAATTTATCGTCCCAATCAATATAAGTCAAATGTGTGTATATAAACAAATCGTCCGATTTGTTTATATTTATTTATTCACATTCATGTCAAAAATTATATTTTTAACTATAAAATATTTTTAACTATATAAATATTTTATTTCATTTCACATCACATCACACAATCAACTACACATCAAAATCAAACAAACAGCATACAAGCCGTCCATGGTCTGTGGACGACGGGTGTTGGGTGCTACTAAACACCGTCTGCATCCTAATATATATTTCAACTAGAAATTAAAATAAAAGTGAGGAGTTCTCACCGACTAGCTAAACCAATACACCACGACTCTTCTTATGTAGAAATCTTCGTCATTCTCGCCCTTTGTCAATTTCATTGTCCGTAGCCACTACATATATAAAAATCACATTTTTAATTCGCTCTATATGGATAAAAATTCTATTTTTATACCGCTAGTAATATAATAAAAATTATATTTTTATTACTCTACATAAATAAAAATCATATTTTTATTCTTTATAATATAAAAATCATATTTTTATTCTTTCTATACTATAAAAATCATATTTTTATTCTTTCTATAATATAAAAATCATATTTTTTTATTCTTTCTATAATATAAAAATCATATCTTTATTCTTTCTATAATATAAAAATCATATCTTTATACTTTCTATTATATAATTAAATAAATAAAAACCGAAATAAAAACTGTAACACCCCGTGAATTCTATAACATTAAGCTTCACAAATTAAAGTATAATTAATTCTAAATGAAGGAATTATGGGAAATGGGTTACGCCATTGCGTTCGTCTCGAAATTCTTCTTGAGATAGAGTCCAAGTTTGCGTAAAACGGATATCGTATGAAGAAGATATGGACGAACGAAGTTGGGCAGAAAAACCAGAAAACGGGTCAGAATGAACTGGCGCACTTGGGAAGTGCGCCAGAACAAAATTGAACTGGCGCACTTGGGAAGTGCGCCAGTACAATTTTAGCCTGGCGCACCTGCCAAGTGCGCCCAGGTCTGAAAGACCAGCTGGTCAGGCCCTGGCTGGCCTGGTCAGGGTCTGGTCGAATTCTGAGGCTTGGCTGAGTCACTAGGGCTTACATGTCACTTTCTGATTGGCTTCTCTTGAGATGGATGGTCTGGATTCACTCTAGCTCCATCGACGGCTCTAATTAGATTGAAATTCTATAAATACAACTCAAGTCTAACCCTAAACTCACACAAATAATAGAATACTAAAGCCGTCATGCTGCTGGAAAGGAACTAGGAATGGCCGTCAATTAGAAAGCCTAGAGACAAGCCAACACTAAAGCTTAGAGACGAATCAAATTAAGAAGAAGATAAAAGTCTAATCTAATTTCTACGCAACGTTTTCTACTCCAAGGGAAAGCTTTGCAAATTCAGAATAACAGAAACCAGAAAACAAGTTTCAGCGCCCGTTGTAAGTATAGTGGTTTTTCTGAATATGAATAGAAATTGCGATGTGATTCGATGTAAATGAAATTGGGGTTGTACTATCGTACAATATTGATGTAAATTCTGTGTATTGCGTTAATTATGTCATATTTTGTATTGGGGATTCGTGGCATAAATTGGTTGATGTGAACCTATTGACATTTGTATATGAAAATATCACTTGCAAGTTTGTAGTAAAAACTAGAATTGGCATCTTTATGTTATGTCGTTAACATGGTTAGCATATATTCTTTTTAGGCCTAAGTTGAGACTCATGTAAACATGTTCCAAGTTGAAACCTTTTATGCCTACACGACTCAAAACCTTTGTATACGTTATTATGTTTAATTGCAAGTGATAATTAGGTTTATGCAAGTACCCTTTGGTTACACAAATTATACTAGTTTCATATTGAAATAGGCTACTTGATGTAAAGTTAGTTTACACCTTTGGGTTATGTCAAAAAGTGGACATTTTTATGCTAGTTTGGTGTTTGACATTATGCCTAGTTATATGTGTATAAAACCATGTTTAAACAAGTCTAAAAGTACGCCATTTCATGTGACACCTATTATGCTATACCATGTTATACCATGTTATTTCTTTATAATAGTCCAGAATTTATGATTTACATGACGCCTATCTAACTAGGTCCAATATTCATGTGCAAGTTTGTGACATGCTATGCAATGTTATGATTCATGTTATGCGAGATCACCTTATTTATCTAGTTACACCTTTATGTCACACGCTAATCGATAACTATGTTTAGGCCAAATTTCATAGTATAGGCTCATTGAACCTATGCTCCCTTCTTTACTTTGTTTATGGATTGGTCCTATTAGCGGGCCCAATATCTTAATACGATTAATATGAATAATCGAGCGAGGGTAACGTTGGGACTAACTATTAAATTAAAGTATGTTAATATGTCGGCGGGCCTAAAAACCATGAAATGGGTTAAGGCCATAAATGATATAAATTATGTACCATTAGTTTGGAATAAAACATGTGACATTAAATATTTACATAAGTAAAAGTGTAAATCTAGAAAATACGAGTATGCTTAACCCGAGGTTGGATTGAGTTGTGATGTAAACCTCCCCGGACCCGCCCGGTTGTCCAGTAGTCACAACAATACCTATCCAATGTGGGTGGTTAAGCATTGAGCCCAATAATGACCCGAGGTTAGACTGAGCTACGGTGTAAACCTTCCCGGAACCGACCGGCACATCCAGTAACCGTAGCAATATCTGTCTAATGTGAGGGTCAGGTGCTCTAAGAGGCTAAGGACAGCTGGTAGGGTTAAGTTAACTAAAACACTTAACCAGCTTAACATGTTAACAAGACATGACTTGTAGGGGTTAAGTAACTAAGAAAACACTTAGCCAATTTAACATGTTAACTAGACTAGAAGGTGAGGTTAAGTAAAGTTAATATACTTAACCAATTTAACATATTAACTAGACTAGAGGGTGAGGTTAAGTAAATTCAGGACACTTAACCATTATAACCTGGTAATTAGATAAGTGGGTGAGGTTAAGTAAATTTAGAATACTTAACCATTATAACACGTTAGCTAGATAAGTGGGTAAGGTTAAGTAAATACACTTAGCCAATTTAATATGTTAGCTGGACTAGAGGGTAGGGTTAGGTAAACTTAGAACACTTAACCATCATAGTGTGATAAATTGAACAGGGTTAAGTTGAAACATGAAGGGACAATACCTAACCATTAGAACATGTTAATTAAACAGATGTTAGGGTTGAGATAACTAAGGGAACAGTTAACCATTATAACATGTTAGCTAAAACAGATGGGCAAGGTTAGGTTAAAAGGGACACTTAACCAATACAAGATGAATGGGTAGGGTTAAGTAATAAGAAATACTTAACCGATATAACTTGGTTTGTGATAGGGTTAAGTCAACATGAACTACTGATAACACTCAGCCAGTTTAATATGATAAAGGAATGGGTTAAGCTAACTTGAATTGACTAATGACAATTGACCAATCCAACTTGACGAGAAAGAAGGCTAAGTAGTAAACCCTAGTTAAGAAACAATTGAGAATGGGAGCTAAGTTGAAAGCCCCATTTAAAGAAACTAAGGGATAAACCTTAGTTAACAAGATTTATGGGAAAAGAAACTAAGTGGTAAACCTTAGTTGAGAACAAATAAGTAATAATTCTTAGTCAAGAAAACTGACCCGGTCCATAATAGATGAATAACCCGATATGGTAGATCATCGCTTAACAAGTACATGAGAAGGAGAAAACGTTTATCCGATTTCGAAAAAGGCTCCAGCGGACTGGGTTTAGAAGCACGTAGCTTTGGGGGACGTGAGGGTACTCTTAATATCCCTCTGTGAGGTTGCAGATGATCCGCCTGGGCTCACAGAGGTTAAGGTCTGCGTCAGAAGAACCAAGGGTATGCCTTGGTTGCAATTCAAGGCAACCTAAAGACTAGGATGGACCAGCGTGATTCGACGAGACCAGTAGCCCTGTGATAGCGACTCGTCGTCTACCTACCATCTTGAGTCAATCGTAGTACGCATGCGGAAAGGCAGAGAACTCCCAACAGACCATGTACTTGCTATCTAGTTATGGGTGAGGCTGGCCATAGGAAAGTGGGGCATAGAGTGGAAAGAGTATAGTTCTCGTGCTTGATTTTCTTGGATTGCCTTTCATTAGTTGAGGGAGGGGTCACGTGGGACCATAACCACTGGTAGAAAAACAGACCTTAGCATCTGCATCGGCAGATATCTGAAAGCTCCCTACCGAGTTCCGTGTTTCTAGAATAGCCCTGCCACGGGACTCGGGTCGCACAATTCAGGACATGTGCATCTAGACAGCGATAAACGATTCGTCACACTTACGTGGGGAAAGTCTAGGAAAATATACCACTCTAGGTAGTGTGTCCTAGACTAGGGGCATCGTTCGACAGGTAGCATAATCCCTAGTGGACTTAGGTGGCATAAATCCTGAATCCGAGAAGTAGTAGACAAGTCGCATAAACCCTAGTTGAATCTAGGGAACGCTCGATAGAAAACCCTAGATTAAATCTAGGAAATAAATAAATGTGCGCCTGATGGCAACCACAGTTACGGGGACCGGGATCACGTTATTATTTTATACAGATTACTAGTTGGGATACTAGTTAGGTGGTGTAGAGATTAGTATGGGATGCGATAGTAATTTCGATTCTAAACTGCTTTGTCTTAGTTTATGGTATTTTCCCATTTTCATTTTATGCCTATCATGTCCTTTTTCTTATTCATATACCGAAGCACCACTAGACTTACCAGGCTTTATGTCTGACTCTATGTTTTCTTTCGTCTTCTTTTCTTCTGTTCCCCCCCGGTAGTCAAGGAGGGAATAGCTCAGATTTGTATGGACCTATTACTCTTTCCAAGCTTGAAGACCCTTTGATGTGCTGCTTTGGACTCTCTTTTCCACTGCTATGGCTGCCTAATGTTTTATTGGGGAATATCATTGTATATTTATGCTTCTTTATTTTGTTAAACAAGATAGATACTTTGTTGTTGGAAAACAATCTTTGTACAAGCTGTCTATAAATGAAATAAAGTTTTATTCACTTTTCCGCTGCTTTATTTATCTGTCTTGTAATTTACTACATCTTTTACCTATAATACTTCACAGAACTTAGTGTATTCCCTTTGTGAGTGACACTAACGGATGTGGGGTGTTACAAAAACACTCACATTCTTTTCAGCGAAGGGGAGGGGTGAGAGCGGTGCACCGGAGTCAGTGGAGGCGTCGGAGGCAGTAGTGGTGGGTGGCGGCTTGAATCCGAAACCGAAAATGGCCAAAATCGGACCTTTATGGAGGAGGGGGGATCCACTGTCGGGATTGGGGGTTGTGGAGGTGGCGCAGGGCGTTGGTGGTCGGAGGAGAGGGATGCGCGAGGTCTAGTGGCGTTTTGGCTGAGGGGGTTCGCGGTCACGCGTGGAGGAGGATGGGGAAAGCAGTGGCGCGGAGAGGTGGGTGCTGGGAGGCGCCATCGCCGTCGGCGCTAGGGAGGGACGGGCTCACTGTCGATCGACGGGGGTAGGGTCGCGATGGGAGGGTTTTTTTTTTTCCTTTTCTGAAAATGGTTGGAGAGAGAATTCAGAGAGGGGGAGGGCCATTATATATAATTTAATTATTTTATTATTTTATTTATCTTCAAAAAGCAACTTTTAAATTTGATCTCAAAATCGAACCCACTGACTGTCGCCACTAGCTAATTACCCATATTCCGAATACAATAGGATATGTATCGTAAGCTGATTCGATCGTTTCGATCAGTTTTCGTCAAAGTTAAAATATAACTCTATATATTGAATTTGAACGCACATTTCAATTTACTTGGGTCACATACGGACTCTAAAAATTCCCGAAAAATA
Organism: Allium sativum; assembly: GCA_030737875.1. NCBI lineage: Eukaryota > Viridiplantae > Streptophyta > Magnoliopsida > Asparagales > Amaryllidaceae > Allium > Allium sativum. The sequence continues at coordinate 386,405,504 of CM060924.1, forward strand.
TTTTCTAGCTTCGTATTGACGATACGGTCCTAACAAAACTAATTTCGTCAAATTCCGAGACCGTTTGAAAAATGGCCATTTTCCGGTCGATTAAAATCAACTGAAACTGGGCAAAAGCGTTTTCCTTTGCCACGCTCACATATTGATTCAGAAAATTATGAATTTTGAAACCTAGCAATAACTAGACATTCCGGATCCAACAAAAGTTGTTTCGTCGAAAACAGAGGTCATTTGCAAAATTTCCATTTTCAAAGGCCTTTATATATATTAAAATATATATAAATTCCACAGCGACTTTTCTGAATTTTAAACTGGACATATCTTTCAACTTCTAAAGTGAAATCTTAGTTTCTTGCATCCGTTAGAAAGATATCGTCAAATAGATTTAGATATTTCTGGTTTCGTCCAATTCCGACTTAAAACGAATTTTGTATATTCATTTGAAATTCAAAATCGAAATTTCAAACTACCGTGCCATTTCAGGCTCGTTATATAATTAAAATAAATTTATTCGTTTTAACTTCGTCGAAAATAAATTTTTCGTCGTTATTATTTAAAATAATTCATTTTAAATCATCAAAATTCATTAAAATAGCCAAAATAAAATTTTTAAATTGGCTCAGATTTCCGGGTTATTACACCCTGGGATCGTTAAAAGGCCTAGGTACGTATCGTTGAAAGACATATGGAGTTTTTGCTAGAACCGGGGTCACCACTAGCCCTTGACATACGGCAGGGCTGGCTGTCATACGATTAACGATGGTTTCGAAGTAGGATTGGCGGTGATAGCCAAAGTCTATCATGGACGATTGGTTGTTCTGTTTGTACCATCTCACATAGATTGTCCAACGTCGAAGGAGATGTTTCTTGGGTGCTTGTCTGATATTGGTTTAGGCCTCTAGGGCTTGTACTTGAGGGATGTTGAATTCGATTAGGATGATTTACGTGAGATATATACTATGGATGTTATGAGTGCTATTGTTTGGTTGCTTTGATTGCCATGATTGAGTGGTTGTTCTGATTTTTATGAATGAATGGTTGGAATGCTCAATGTAAAGGCTATCACTGTCCGATGTGGGGAAGATAAGGTGGAGTACATTTCTGTTGTTTAGGGTAGATTGGTTTGTTAATCTCCCTATACTCATATACTTTATTGATGATGTTAGTTAGATGTTTTATCGCTCACTAAGACGGTTATCTGACTCAAGGATTTATGTTTCCCTCTTATTACCTGTAATAACCCGAAAATCTAGGCTAGTTTAAAAATTTTATTTTGGCAATTTTAGCGAATTTTGAACATCTCAAATGAATTATTTTAAATAATATCAACGAGAATTTCTTTTGAATAGAAATCGAACGAATATATTTATATAGATCGTCGTTAGAATATAAATAATTATTTATATTTATAAAAGGAATTGAAAATGACGCGGTAGTTCGATAATTCGATTTCAAACTTCAAATGAATGTACCGGGTGCAAAACAATCCGGATTTTAGTGAAACCAAAAATAATGGGATCTAATTGTGACTATCTTTCCAACGAATCCGGAAAATCGAAATTTCATAGCGGGAATCAAAAGATATGTCCAGTTGAAAATTCTGAATAGTCGCTATGGAATTCAGGCCCTTAAAAATGGAAATTTTGCAAACGACCTCGGATTTCGACGAAACCACTTTTGTTGGATCCGTGATGTAAAGTTATTTCTAGATTCCAAATTTCATAATTTTTCGAATCAATATGTGAGCGTGGCAAAGGAAAACGCGTTTGACCAGTTTTAGTTGATTTTAATCGACTGGAAAATGACCATTTTTCAAACGGTCTCAGAATTCGACGAAATTAGTTTTGTTAGGACCGTATCGTAAATACGAAGCTAGAAAATAATTATATGGAATTTTTCGAGTTAGTATGTGACCCCGGTAAATTGAAATGCGCTTTCAAATTCAATATATATGGTTATATGTTGATTTTGATGGAAACTGATTCAAACGATCAAATCAGCCTACGAAACATATTCCATTGTGTTCGGAATGGGGGTAATACGCTAGGGATGACAGTCGGTGGGTTCGAATCCGAGTTCGAAAATAAAAGTTACTTTTTGGAGATTAAATAGAAATAAATATATATTAAAATATATTAGCCCAAGGCCCTTTCCTCTTTCCCCGTTGACCACATAATAATAAAAAAAAAGGAAAAAGCGATCGGGAGAAAATACCGCCGCCCTATCTCGATCGACGTGCGCCTCGTCCCTCGGCTGCCGGAGCCGGCGCCCTCCCTTCTCCACCGCCCCTTCCTCGATCCACCCACCCACCCTCTTCTTTCGAGCTCGTTCAGACCCCGCCCCCTTTTCTGAAACCCCAAATCCCCGAGGACCGAGCCACCACTACGCCCTAGCCCAGCACCCCGGCCACCTTCGCTACCCCCGCGACGCCAAACCCCCTCCTACCCGACCATCCTTCCTCCGACCAAGCCTCAACAGCCCCCCCTTCTTCCTAAATGTGAGTTTTCTTGTTTCTACTTTACTTTATTTATGTAAGTTCTATTATGAAATAACTTTGTAGAATAACGTTGTTTTTATAAAAGAAAAGATTATGTTTTTATAAAAAAAGAATAGAATTTCTATTTTTTTTAACTGAAAAGTTGTGGGTTTTAATTAAATAAAATATGATTTTTATCGATAAAAAGATTTGAATTTTAGTTAAAAGAAAGGTTTGATTAGTTTGATTAAAAAGATTAGATTTTTATGTATAGGAATACCATATAAAAATGTGATCTTTTATATGTATGAGGCGAGATAAAGATTTAAATTTTCTTTTAAAAAAAGAATTGATTTTTATAAGTAGCATTGATTTTTAATGACAAAGATTATATGAAGTTAGGATTTTCAGATAAGAAAGTTAGGATTTTTAATATTAAAAATATGATCTTTATATAGTAGGAGATATAAAAATATTATTTTTATATAGGTAGAGTATTAAAAATAGAATTTTTATATTATAGGAAAGTTAAAAATATAATTTTTATACTAGTGGCATATTAAAAATATGATTTTTATCCATGTAGGGTAATAAAAATATAATCTTTATTAGAAGAAGAGCGATATAGAAATATAATTTCTATAACGAAGTGAAGATAAAAATTCAATTGTTATAACAAAGTGAAAATAAAAATTTGATTTTTATATATGTAGACATATTAAAAATATGATTTTTATACACTAGAGGATATAAAAATGTGATTTTTACATATGTAGTGGCTACGGGCAACGAAGATGACAAAAAGGCGAGAACGACGAAGATTTCTATAAATGAAGTGTTGTGATGTTGGATTAGCAATTCGGTGAGAATTTCTCACTCTTCAATTTCTTTTCTAGTTATATATATATATACTAGGATGCAGACGGTGTTTAGTAGCACCCGACACAATCGTCCACAGACCATGGACTTGTTTGTTTGGTTGTGTAGTTGGTTAGATTATTTGGTTTGAATTGAATTGTTTGGTGAAATGAAATTGATTTGATTGATGTGTAAATGGCGTGGGCCTTCACTAGACCGGGGATAAGGCTAGGCCTTGTCCCGTTTCTAGTATCGTGCCGTTATGCCGCCGAAATTTTCTAAAAATAAGTTAGAAAAATAAAGATAACATTTTATTTAATAAATGAACCGAATAGAATATTCATAGGTTGAATAAAAATAGTTTGATCGTTAAAAATATAATTTTTAATGTGAATGTGAATAAATAAATATTCATTTACAAACCGGACGGTTTGTTTATGTACACCTATTTGAAGGACATTGATTGGGACGATAAATTTTACACATCGCCCAACTGCACAAATAAAAATTTGTGTTTGATTGCTTGAAACCCCACACGGGTATTGGGATGATATTTGACGTACACTAATCCCGATTGTTTAGTTGTATGTCGATCGATTGATTGACAGGCTGTTATAAGCGTTGAATATTTATATTTGATGCTTATACAGTGTAGAATGCACTTTGGATGATGGTTGATTATTCAACGTTGTTGATATATACATGTGTTGTAGAAAATCCATATAATTAACATTATATGGTAATTGATTGGGCCTCATTCCAGTTTTAAAATAGAAATATTTGAAAAAGGAATATTTGAAATAGAATATTTGAAAATAGGAATATATGAAGCCGTATTGATTAGATTGACGCCATTTTGACGTGAACGATATTTATATCGATTTTATTCATTTTATAATGAATATCGAAAGTGATTTCAAAATTTGATATTTTGAAAAGAATTGAATATAAATAAATTCGAATTGAAATTGAATATAAATAAATTCGAATTGAAATTGAATAGAAATGAATTCGAATTTAAATTGAATAGAAATGAATTCGAATTGAAATTGAATTGAATTGAAAACGAACTGAAATTGAATTAGGAATCAATTTGAATTGAAATCAATTTGAAATGAATTTAAAATGAATTTAGATTAGAATATTCAATTTTGATTTGAAATTGAATATGAAGTTGAAACCGTTTTGAAAATGAATTTAAAAACGATTTATAAAGCACGTTTTGAATTGAAATCGACGAAGTATATATTATATATATTATATATATAATATAATGGCCTGAATAGAACGCGCCGCGCCGCGGCAGTTCGCGAATTTCGACCATTGACTTCGAACGGATATTACGGGAGATCCGACCGTCGGATTCTCCTAAAACCGGAACCGTTGGGTTCGTATCGAAAAGAGCTTTCTAACGAATATTAGAAATTAGAAATCTAACGGTTGGATTTGGAATTATGTCCAAATCAAATTTGAAAAAGGTCGCTGTAAGTGCAGTTCGATGGCCATTGATGGAAATCGACTGTACGGGCCTTGATAAAATTATTAAAAATAGTAATAATTTGTGTAAAATCATAAGAAATTATTTAGAAAGGATTGGGATGAAAAACTCCATATTTGAAAAGATAAAAATAAATTTTTATCGAAATGAACTAGTTTTGAACTAGAATTATAATTCTATTTATTTTTAAATAAATAAACTGAATTTGAAATGGTTTTGAAAATGACCAGAATTTCCAATGATTGCATTGGAATGGATTTGAATCGAAATTGTCTTCGGAATATTTCGATGTTGGAATTCGTGATTATACAGATGTTGTTATGGAAATCTGAAAGATATATTTATATCGTTATCTCCAATACGACATTTATTAATCGTAGAATTTGATATTGAATATAAGCCGATATATTTTCTATTCAGAGCCTTGTATTGAATATCAAATGTGATTTGGGTTTGTCGTGAATGGTGTCTTCATTAACACTGTTCTTGAACCCAGTTGAGAAAAGATTAAATCTTTTTATTTAGATTTAATGAAGTGTACCAATTAAATAATATTTAATTGAAATTGAATTGATATTGATTTTTGGGTTTATCGTGAACAGTGTTTTAAATAACACTCGTTCTTTAACCCGATAATTAATGGAATGTGACTTTGGGTTTATCGTGAACCGTGTTTTAAATGACACGGATTCTTTAACCCAGTTAACGATTAAAACTAAGTGGAGTTTAAATGAATCTTTAATTAGATTGAAATGATCGAGAATGGAGTATCACCAGTTTTGCTCTAGGCGATAGTTAAATCTTTAATTAGATTTGAACGTGAAATGGTAATTGAATTTACCGATAACACCGTGGTGTTAGATATGAAGTACTACCAGTTTTACTTCATGGGATGAATAGGTTGGGATTGGGAAATTAAAACCAATGATTACTTCGGTAAGGTTCGTTAATCCCGACTAGTTTGAATTGATATTAAAAAAAATAGATTAAAGAATAAATTCAAGGAATTTATCTTGGATAAAATTAATGGGAACCTTTCCCTATGAATGTGAAATTTAGAAACTAACTGTCGGTTAGCCAGGCATAATGGTTTTCTGGATATTGATCTGATGTTGGTTTCGGCCTTCGGGGTTAATATTTGGGGAATTATTCTCTTGATTAATTTACGGTTAGTGACTGATGAATTGGAATGAGGCGTATGTTGTGTTTGTGTAACACTTATTTAAAATATACGCGAGTTATTTGGAAAGACCGGGTTTATCCCAGTCTGAATAACCGATACGACGATAAGTCGAAGATGAAGACGATGGTCGAAGACCAGAGGTCTTCACGTCGTTTGAGTGATTACTGATGATCTTGATTGGGCTGTACACCCAAGAAGATGGAAACAGTTGGTGATCGTCCAGACGTACTTGGAGATCGATGGATATGCGGGGTACTAGGTGCCTCCGGTTTCGTTCAGACCCAGAGCGGACTTGTAAATGGACTGTGTGTCTGACATTGGATTTTAGTCCGTGCGATTGATCTCTATTAACTATATATCTGTTTGGCGGCGGAGAATTTATTCTCTTGCTTAACGCCCTTCTCTGAGACGTACGAGCTCAGGGGTTATATATTGATGGATATCAAACGCATGGAGTGAATTGCCTGTGTGGCATGCCTAAGTGGCAATTGATCGAGGCTTCTGTTGAAAAGCAAAGTCTTGTGGTGATGATCAAAGCACGGCCTTTGTGGCGTAGCTTTGTGTAACGTTTACTTCGCGAGTTTCGCACCCCGGTTGTGAACCAAAAACGGGAGAGGACCTCAGGGAGGGCATGCGTTTCCTTCTAGCTAGGGTGGTGTCAGTGACCTACCAGCCCTGACATTTATATACTTTTCACCTGTGTGGTTGTTGCTGTTGCGAGGCGCCTCGGTTAGATCGGACGATCCGGGTCCGATGGAGCCATTTGTTGGCTCATTTACGCCCCAAAGGGCGGAGAAACGTAGTGTTCAGGCATAATAATCCACATCGGTGGACCGACCCTGACGATCCAAGGCTTGTCTGCGCGCTTGCCTAAGACTCGGGCTAGACAGTCTCGAATCGGTAGAGGACGATCCCTGGCCTCGGTTCATAGATGGAAATCCAATTTCCAAATACGTGATTTTGCGGTTTTAATTGTAGAACTAATATGGCGACATGATATATGGTACCCATGCCGCCTATGATTGATATTTATGATTTGAAATTGTTTTATACACTATACACTGATAATAGTATCAAATGATTTGTTTTAAAACGTATCAAGCATTCTTTGGCTGTTATAAGGGAAAACCCTATCCCCCGGCTTGCGTTGCATTGTGTGATAGGACCTGGGTCTTATAACAGCTTCATTTCTCTTTATTTAGCATTGCGCTGTTGGTTTATGCACTGGTATTCTTGGGAGGAAACCCGTTCCGCGTTAGCGGCGTGGTCCCTTGATTTACCTGACTTTAAAATAAAGATTTATAACTGTTTTAGTTCTCACACCAGTCCCATGACTGACCTGGAGTTTATTGTTTTGACCTAAACTCTGGGTGCCCCTATTTTGACACGGGCAGCTAGTAGTTTTGGTTTTGCAGATTTATATTCATAGGATCCTGGTTTACAGCTGGAATGATATCCGGAAAGCTTTGTATCCGTATATCTCTTCTAGTTGTGTATTGTATTATTTTCCGCTGCGATGTATTTAAATGTAATTTAAATCTCTGATATTTCTGTGTAATATTCATTTATACTCTGTATATTCTTGTGATCTGATGTATTGTTGTAATATACAATGAAATGTTCTCCCGTCTGCGTTCTGTTTTGTCTTGTTCTCAAAACGATAAGGGGTCTTCGAACGGTCTTAGTCGGTTTAACGATCGATTCGGATCGAGCGAAATTCCTTGCCGTCACATTACCTTGGGTTGTTCATCCGGTTTTTGGATGGGCAGACTAGGTGGCAGGTAACAGGTGATATCTTGGTGAGGACGATGTTGTAGTTCGAGGGCGAGTAGCAGGCTGGAGTATTATCTTTTCCTACTATATAGCATCTTTTATTTTCGTTGTTTGATGTCAGACTCTTAGTGATGTAGTGAGGAAAATTTGTACAGACACTATTGTTGTAATCCGAGTATATGGATATTTCTTCCTAGTTGTTATGAAAGGTTTGGAGTTTCTACTTAAATATGCTTCACTATTATTGCCTGTTGTGTATGTTCTATTATATTTTATCTTTGTGCTGGTAGTTATACGATGGGTTTCGCTCGTGTTATCATATCTTGATGATCGTCCATAGCCGCCTAGCACATCTTTCAGCGCACTATTTCCCTTGTTAAGTTCAGGAGTTGTGGGCGATCGTCACATTCTCATTCTGTAGGACACAAATATTTGGTTTATTTTCTTTAAATTCAAATCATATCAACATATATCATTTATTGCAGAAAAAGTAGGGAATTTGACTTGCAAGATTACATTTATTTAAGCTAGCAATTTTCTTCTGGACAGATAAAAGCATTGGCTCGAGATTATAGAAGAATCAAATTAGGTGAATATGCCTTGGTTAGTTTTGGGAATAATAATAAAAATAATTATTTAAGAGACGAAAAGGGGATCTATGGTCCCTTTTAGTCACTTTTTAGGACTTATCGATTGCATTGCTAACTCCAGGTTGATGGATATTCAGATTGTTGGTTTCGAGTATGCTTAGAGGAAAAAAGTTTAGCTACAAAATTTGACAATTTGCTTTGTAACCACTAGTTTATGGGAAAATTTCTTAAATTAAATGCTGGTGTAGCTAACCCATTAAGTGACTATATTCTGATTTATGTTGACTTTAAGGTGGAAACTAGATTTGGAAAAATATATTCATTTCAGATATGTAAATTCCTGGAACAAAAATGCCAAATTAAGGGGTCCCGCCTATTTAAAATAAAATACAGGGGCACCTTGAATTCCTCTCAAGGGACCCTTAAATTCAACTTAGAGGCCCCGAGAGCACTGACAACAAATTTCTTGCTAGTACAATAAGGAAGGTTACATTGACTGTGTTGAAGTAGCTTGGGACACAATGCTAGTTTCCAATATTCTCGTATCAAAATTTCATAAATTTCAACATTTCCTAAAAGTTTGTAAGATCTATTTGAAAAGTTAGAACTTAATAATAAAGTTGGTGACTATATTATGTTGTTGGAGGAGGAACACAAAAGCATTGTTATTGAAATCGATAAATATCCTACAATGCCTTACTTTTGGAGAAAATTTTGTGGCTTATACTAATCGGAAAGATCGGAATATCATTGAATTCAAGAATATTAGGCAAAAAGCTAAAATTAATTGGTTATCAAATGGTAATTCATGTACAAAGTTTTCCATGCTAAAATGTCCTAGAGAAAACATATAAATAACTGGAGTAATATAATTATAAGTAATAGTGAACTCATTCAGGATGCAAGCAAGGTTGAAAGAGAAGCGATAGATTATTGTTCTGAAATTTCTATAACTCCCATGACAAATAGTTTCTTGGAGATAAAATGTATGTTTTTCATAAATGATAGAGGCAATAAACAGTTTTCTACCAATGTAAGTATGGATGAAATTCATAAGCCTGTATTTTCTATCCCTGATGATAAGTGTCCAGGTTCGGATGGTTTCACAGCTAAATATTTTAACGTTCACTGGGAGGAGCTTAAAGAAAATATGCTAGAGATGATTCAGGAAGCGTTCAACATGGGTAAGCTAGCCAAATGTATAAATCATATTTTTATTACACTCATTCCTAAAATTAAAAAACCTATGGGTATTTCAGATTACAAGCTTATATCATGTTGTAATGTGATTTATAAGATCATCTCATAAATTATTTGCAATAGGATTGAGCCTTATCTTGATTTCTAAAAATCAGTCTGCTTTCATTCCGGGTGAGATATACCATAAAACATTATGCTTGCTCATGAACAAACTAGACAATTCAACATGAATGGAAGTGGAAAATATTGCATTAAAATTAATTTGTAAAAAAAGTATGATATGATTAATAGGAATTTCGTTTGTCATATGCTTGAGATTGTGATTTTTCCTAAACAAATTGGGTAAATCATCAAAACTTGTATTACCACTCATACTTGTTCTATTTTGGTGCAAGGAAGCCCGAAAGGTTTTATTCATAGTAATAGAGGCTTAAGGCAAGCCAATCCCCTCTCACCATATCTTCTCTCAGCTATGGAGTTTTTTATATTCTGATGTTAAAGGCTAGTAAAGCGGAACTCTTATAGCCTGTATAATCTAGAACAAAAAATTACTCATTTTTTATGCAGACGCCCTAGTGATTTTTTTCTAAAGCAAAGATTATGTGTGTAAAGGCAATCAAAAGTATTTTCAATCATATGAAGGATCTGGCACTTGGCAGGATTCAAGACCAACAGTTTGAAATCTAATTCATGTTTCTAGCAACGGTGTGGAAAATAAATATCAGTTGCTTCAAATGCTAGATATGAAAGCAGGTACACTCTCTATTACATACACTCACTATTAAATGCTTGGATGTCCCGCTAATTATCTTCATTTGTCGAACTATGGTGAATTATTTGAAAAAATAAGAATAGAATGGATAGTTGGGACCGCAGACTTTTATCAATGACTAGAAAATTTGAGTTGACCCATTCCATTATTACTCCTATGGTAATATATTGGATATTAACTTATCAATTACGATCAACTACCATTGGAAAAATAAACAAGTTATATGCAAATTTTATTTAGGTTGGTAAAAACAATAAAATACCTTGGGGTACCTTATGCACACCAAAATTAGAAGGAGGGGTGGGGTTTATGTAATTTTAAGGACATTAAAACTATTGTTGGTCTTAAGTTACTTTGCCATTTTGCGAATGGTAATAGTTTTTGGAAAAAATGAATGTTTAGCAATATTGTTTTGGAAATTTCTTTCGGGTCATGGTATTAATAATAATAAACTAAGATCTATAATAATAATAAGTTAGCTGATATTTATAAATATTAGTTAAGTTTATAAAAGTTGACTAAGTGTTATAAAAATTTAACAAAGTTAACTAAGTTTATAAAAATTAACTAAGTATATTAAAGTGTAAAATAAACTAGAACCTTATATAATGATGATGATGATAGTAATATAAATCAAGTTAGTATATTAATATGTTTTTCAAAGCACTTATGAAAGCTGCATTATGTTCCTTTTCTGTTTACGTTTCTTATATATCAATCTTAGTTACTGATATCCTTCTTTCTTTTCTTTTTTTGTTAGGATTCTACCGTTATAAAAAAAGACCATTGCTATAATCTATGGATGATTATGTAACATTCTTATTATAGATAAGTGAACCAATTAATTCTGCTTCATAAATATTCTGTTCTATATGTTCCACTATTATCTCATAGCTAGTGTTTAATGTTTCTTATCACTTCTTTGTAACATTTTAACAGGATTGGTTTTAAAATGCTTAAGTGGTATGTGCTAAAACCAAAGATTAAAGGTATAAATATTCTTCTTTTTAGCATGCATTATAAATAGGTTTGTTTTAATAAGGTTGTTTAATGTTGGATGAATATAGTTTTTGAATACCATCTTTGTTTATGAATTTATGTAAATTTTATTTATGAATATTGTATTCATATTATTTTATGAAAATTTAATAATTATATTTTTATATGGTAGTTTTTAGTTTTCCTTGATGTTATGTATATTATTCAATTGAAATATGATAAAATGCTATGTAGATTAGTGGTACGTATAAATATTGCAATTGAACTTGTCATGGATGCTGTAAAAATAGTAGGAACTAACAACAACGTTTATACTATGTTGTCAATTCTATGAAAAGACAAAGCATATTTCTACAACAACATAAGAAAGATATTGTGAAAAATTAATAATAGTGAAAACTCGGTAACATTTTTACACAAATATACTAACCTGTCTAATATTGTTTTTAACAGCGTTTATTACTGTTGTTTTTAATTTCGCATCTACGACCGGATGTCGTTATATTGTACAACGTTTATAACAACGTTGTTATATCCTATTACATCGTTTTTCAAACACTGTTGAAAGCTTATTTTAGCGTAGTTCATATTTATGCATAAATTTTTTATCTTAGTTTATTACGATAATTTATCTTTGGGAAGTGAACCTCGGGTACGGTAATTAATCGTCATACGTAATCTTTGTAAGATTAGGTTAAAACTATTAGCATTGTTAGACATATGATATGATTTGGGTGAAACCAAACGAGATACATTTGTGTATTGTGGACAATATATTACATTTTTTTTACTCATTAGCACTTGTTGTTCCGACCTCCTCCGCATAACAACTCTCGGGTTTATCCTGAGGAAGACAAGTCTTTGCAAGTATTCCAATTTGAATTTTGATTCTTGTTCTCTCATGCTCGGTATTGATGTGGCAATTCATTATTAAGGTAGTTGCCTTAATCGATACTTGATATCCTATCTTATTTCCATAGTGAGTTAGTTTTATTGTACTATAACATGCTCATTATTTGCAAGTACCAGATTTCACATTATCTATGCTATTCTTCGATGAGTTTGAGTTCCGTTTTATCGAAATTTGGGTCCAGAAAAGTGTGGGGTGTTACAATATCCTTAAAATGAAAGATAATGTAAAGTGGATCCCTCCCTCAGTTTGCATTCAACGGATATCTATTTTGCTGTATCAACATTGTTTCATGATTTGTTGCGATACTGTATATTAAAAAATTCAAAAAATTGTAAATATTAACGGAAGTCTTCTGAAAAAAGTTGCTGAAATGTCTACACTTATTGTAAAAAAATACAGACGTATCAACAAAATTGCATAGTGTATTTTGTTGATATAGCTAAGAATAAGTGGCTGAAATGTCTGCAATTATTTTAAATAATTGTCAACATATCAGCAACTATTTCATAATGTACTGTGTAAAGGAAAATAAGTTGCTAAAATATCTGCATTTATTGTGAATAAATGCTGACATATCTGAAAAAATCTCACAGTGTATTGTACTCGTGTCTCGGTGTATCTTAAAACTGCAGACATATCAACAATTATTCTATATAGTTGCTGCTATTTCTGCATTTTTGCTAAAAATGATATATTTTTTATTTATATGCAATTTTTATCATTTTTGATGATTTTTCTACAATAATGTGATGTTTGAAAAAGTATAGACATTTAATTTGAAAGTTTGAAGCAATCAACAAGAATCGCACAAAAGCATGCAACATTTAATATAATTGTGGCGATATCTGCAATTTTTTGAAAATTTGCACGGTTTTGCTAAAACGTGTTTTTTTTTTTTTACATAAATATATATTGAATCAGCTTGGTAAATTTTTACATTGATTTTTTCGTGATTTTCGGAAAATAAAGGCTCAGTTTATGAAGTTTTAAAATAAAAAGTTCTTTTATATTTTAAATTTTAAATTGGACCTTAATCAGACTGTGCCTGTCGAATAACGCGAGCCTAAAGATTCGGCTAAACGAACCAGCGTTTTCTGCTCATTGGGTCTTGCTGTTGAAAGCCTGGTCCAGTAAGTTTGACAGGAAATCGTTGCTGTATCCGAAACGAATAATTCCCATACTAAATTCCCTCAATTCGACAAACCGAACACTCTTTCTTCTCGCCTAATTTCCGTTTCTCATTCTGGTCTCCATCTCTCTTTTTACTTGTCATCCTCATATCTGAATTAACTTAATCATCGAGACTTTTGCCTGATGGAGCAATCGAATTCAGGTATTTGTCTACTTTTCTTTTTATTTACCTCTGTTTCATAAACTGGTCTGTTGATGGTCAAAGTTTTCGATATAGATGTATAGTCGTTATTAATCTTCATGATTAAATCATAGATTAAATTATTTTCCAACTCGAACGTTGACTGGGTGGTACTATGAGTATAAACATTGGTGTATTGGGTAGATTGAAAATATTAAAAAAAATTGTGTGAATCGTATGATATTCACAGAACAAGGAGTTTCGGTAAGTATGAGTTTATCTTTTATTGTAATACTTTAAACGATCATTTCAAGTGCTCAGCGAACGTTTAAGCCTTAAACTTGATTTAGCATTTGTTGATCAGTCAGATATTTAGGGGATGAAGGTGATTAGAAAGCTCAAGCGCTTCCACACAGACCGCATTACCGTGCATTACAGTGTCTAACTTGCCTAGCAGCTAATGAAATTTAGTTTTATTTCTAGTGTGGTGCAAGGGCACCCCAATTTTCTCTTTCTATTACCACAACAAAAAAATTAAGACACATTAAATTTTCTATGCTTCCTAATAGCACATTGATCTTACAACAAACAATGTCAACCGAACGAGCGATGATCAACTACCGCCGAAACAATATACGTACGATGATTAATCACCGTTCGAAAAATACTGTTCGCGGCAAGAAAGTGTCGTTCCGTCAATTTTATTGACGTTAAATAACACTCAGTGCAATCTTTAGTCAGACCGAAATTAGGGTTAATAACTTGATTGGGATTGAGATGACGATGCATTTGCAGGTTTCTTCTTCCTCGGCATTAACAGCGTCGTACAATTTCACGATGATCGGAGTTAAATCTAGTGTTTTCGAAAGAGAGAACGGACGATTTGAAGCTGAGACTGAGAGGGAGAAATAGGTAAAAGCGATGGTAGCCCCTATTTTTAATGTAAGGTATTAGGAAGAGTAGAAAGGTAATTTTTGTGGTATTTTTTAGTTGTGGCAATAGGAAGTGGAAATTGGGGTGCCCTTAACACCACACTATTTCTTATACACTCCACATTTGAACAGGACGGAGTTCATTTTTTCAAAATAATTATTTTTTTACTACAAGAAGTAGCACTGAAATCAGCCTCCTGCTTCATCCTTGAGTGGAGAAATGAGAAGTAAAAAAGTTGAAGTCCAAATATGAAGGATAAGGGTAGAATTGGTTTGTTTTTAATATTGTGTTATCCCTCATAGTAATATTATTTTGTATGAAGTCCTTTTCAAAATTGACTCCATATTATCCCAATGTATAGTGCTGCTAGCAATGCCCTAATTTTTCCACGTTCAACAGTCACTGATTTCACAGCCATTTGACTATATACTTCCAAATAAATTTTCTGGGTAAAACATAGTATCAAACGTGATGCATTCAACCTTACTCCTTTACTGAGCATGCTTTTACTTCAAGAATGTCAAAATGACAAGAACTAATGGGTAAAACGGTCTTCTGTTAAATAGGGAATCAGCTTCCTCTGTCTCCGTCTTCTGTGTCCGCAATATCTTCCATCCATTATTTATAACATAAAAAATTTGTATGACCTCTGCTCAAAATAAATGGGTACGAAAGACACACCATTATGGAGACAGAGAAATTGGTATGATTAAATAGATGTATATAAAAAAGCATGGTGCATTTTAACATATCTTAAAATATTATCATGTCAAGGTAACATTACAAAATCAACATGGATGTGAATGCAGTTGGCAGCTATACCATGTCTCTTACATGCATTATTCCCTATCTACTCTATGCTTAGCGTAAGTGTGGTGGGTTGTACATACATGGCTAATTTACTGATATAGTATACAGATATAACATTGGACTAACAGAAGATAAAATAAAGAACATTCACCTCAGGATTGTTGCACAGGTGCGGGCCATCGTTCCGCGTCAAAGTCCCAGAATATCTTATTCTGGTTTTTATTCACTAAACATCCTTGTTTCGCTTGGTGGAATGGGTCTATACAAGTGGTTAAGTTGCTGAATAGATCTTTTTCTCCTAACTTGATGCAGACAAAATATGAGAAATGACAATATATTTGTCTGGATACACTGGTCTGCCCACTATAGTATAGTCTCCTATAACTCACAAGAAGCGGTTTTTAGATGAATGTGCATGAGTTTAGGAGGTTAGAAATCATAATGTTAAGGATAATAGTTGAACGAAAGGTAGTGGATAAACTAGGATTTCAGAAATAGATTAGAGATTGAAAATATGCAAAGTGTTGATTCCGTGAAAACAAAGCCAATTATAGAATTGAAAAGGTTTGAATTGTCTACCTTTGGAGAAAGTTCTGTCTGGAGGAAGAAGAAGATACGTGACCGTTCGAGTTGAAAATAAACGATCAATCATGCTTCAGAAACCTGGAACAAATCCGTGTACCGGTGCATAGATGGCCTACTACCAGTCCACTGGTGTACAATATTTTTCAGATTTCTGAAGTTTGAAAAAACATTTAAAAATTAGAAATCCATAAAAAAAATCCTTGAAAAGTATATTTAAGGTACTTAAGGCTTTGGGATGAAAGTTTGTGATTATCTAACAATACATATCTAAGACAAAACGACTACATATACACGGTCTTTGAGTGTTCTTCATTTTGATGATTGTCTAAAGCTGAACCACGTAGTCTTCTGTTTTTTTAGAGCTTTGTGATGACATTTTGTTGAGTTTCCTGCTTAACTTATTGCATATAGTTGTCATCCTCAACTTTTGGGAAATTTTGATGTAACAGTCTCTCTCTCTCTCTCTCTCTCTCTCTCTCTCTCTCTCTCTCTCTCTCTCTCTCCTCCCTCCCTCTCTCTCTCCTCCTCCCTCTCTCCCCCCCTCCCTCCCTCTCCCTCTCTCTTTTTGTGCCGACGATAATTCATACATGCATTATGCAAGGATGTTGCAGTGATGCTTATGCAAATGCAATACCCCCATATAGCATACTTTACAATTTTGTGACTTTAGAACACAACTGCCATCGCCTCCTTGTGGTGGAACTTATGGATGGCCGTCAACATTTCTCTCCTTTGTCGTCATAAAAAGGAGATAAATACAGGACAATATAATGTGTAGAAAAACATCACAAATTGGGTAACATAGAATGAACATACGGAATGAACAAAATGATAATCACAACACAAACAGAATGATTCAACACAGAATGATCACATTGTCATAAGATGCATACTAAACAACAAATGTCAGAAGCAAACATAACATCAACTAACACTAAACAATGCAGATACAACACTGAATGTCAAATAACACAGACTAATGCAAATACTGAATGAAAATCAAACTAGATGTCCATAAGATACCAAACATGAAGAGCTACAAATTAGGATTGGTAATAATATCCTGAAGTAGTAGAATGGTCAGACTCTATTAATCTTGTACGTCCCATGGCTGGTGCTGGGTGGCGTAATGGAGAGCCAAAAGCATGAGCAATAGGTCTAGGTCCTCTCCCTCTCGAGCTCATCCTGGTCCAATATGCTGCTAATGTGACTGTCCTGCAGCTTCAACTCTGCTTCTGTCTGGAAGTCATGTACTGAGGTCTGAGATACCAATAGGGGTGAAGAGCACTATTCTCGTTGCTTGTTCCAAATCCAAATCCAACCCCCCCCCCCCTCCCAACCCCTACAAAGATGTGGATTGAGTCACATAGGCGAGTGAAAGGAGAACAAACAGTATCCGACTCACTCTTGCTCATGCTGCTCCTCTCTAATTGCTTGAATCAATTGTTCCTGCCGACCATCAAAATAATATGCTCCTCTAGAGATGGAGAGGCATGCGGCGGGGAAGCATGATGCTGAGAGGACGAGTCAGTTAAACCTTGCTCCATCGGCCGCTACATAGGAGTTTCTACTCTAATCTCATCTAATATAGCAGGCATCTTCAATGCCTTTAATACTTTGTTATCGAAAATAGTAGAAGAATGGTGCCTAAGTGGAGTTTCATCATCTGATGCTACACCGAAGAGATGAAGAGCCACAGTAATCAAATTTCATATAGAACATAGTTATTAATGGCGCACGGCGCAAAAAGGCGCAACATCGGTCTGGAGCCTTGGCGCACGGCGCGGCAAATGGCGCGCACCTTTTTGATTTAATGCGCATGTTTATTTTTTAATTTAACATATAACAACAAATTTAAAAGTTTAGTATTTTTTGTTAAAACATATGTAATCAAAGTTTTTACAATTTTGCAAAAAGAAACATCATCATATTTGACATCATTAATATAGAATTTCAAGCATAATAGTTTTCAAAATCCAAAATAACAATATATATTACTAATAAACTAGAAATCCGAATCCGATTCAACAATCATATTTTCCAAAAGTTCTGGTCTAAAACATTAGCTGATGCACTACTTTTGTAGCATGCAGCAATTTGTATGTAGACTTGCTGTATGCAGCAGGGAGTAAAGGAATGCATACTCATTGTATGCTAAATATTTGTATGCAGCAATTACAAAGTCAACATACTACTGTGTACGCATGCAGCAATTTGTAGAATTGTTTGTATATAACTACATATGATATATATTTGATTTACCTGCTAATAGATATGTTTGTATACAAAAAACAAGCAAAAAAACAAAATAAAAAACAAAAGGCGCGCCATTTTGCGCCGTGCGCCTTTTTTGCGCCGCGCGCCTTTTGCGTCATTTGCTACGCCTTCTCATATGCGCCGCGCCGCAAGAAGAAATGGCGCAGATGCCGCGCCGCGCCGCGCCGTGCGCCATAGCGCGCCATTCATAACTATGATATAGAATATATCTTCACTGTTCAGCCGATTGATTCTCGGTCATATCATTCATTATTGCATTAGCCTAATTTGCTTAAATATTTCTAGAAATTGCGTACGTGGTTTTGCGGTAGATATATCTCGTCGAGACTACTCGTTTTTGGAATCAAGGTGTGTTGTAAAATTCTAATAACCATACAAACTTGGTGGGTTAGGTTTGATGTTGTCCAATAACTATATCTTACATCAGGTTGTGCTGCGTCTTTCAACTATTTGACGCAAAATAGACTCATTATCCATAACTGCATCTCCGATAACAAACCATCGGTCGAGATTCCCGAAATTTCCCCTAATTCTTGCACATTGAATACAATTTTAACAGTTGGTAGAATCTAAAGAATATCAAGTTTGGAGCTATATTGTCAAAGCGCTCGCCTAGACATGCCTAGGCACCTAAAAGCCCTAAACGATAGCCTAGTGCTTTTCCACTCCTTTATGGGCCAGTGATGCATAAGGCATTCAAAAAGCGTCTAGGACACCGAAGCGTTGAAAAATCAAAGTGCATAAAAAGTGTCTTACTATTAAATCGTTTTTTTGTGGTAACTTAAAGATTTCTGCCACAGTTGAGCCCAATTAAGACTAATTTGGCAAATCAGGGCATAAGGCTTATCGATTGACTATCATGGGATGACAGTGTTTCCACGTTCGAACTTAGATCCGTCGTTGCAGACCACAACACAACCTACCACTGCCATCAAATTTGAGCTATTGTCTGTCTCGTTCACCTGCTTACATCGATGCATTAATCCATGCTCTTGTTGAATAATGATGCTCAAGGCGCCTAGAAAAGCCGTAAGCGCAAAGAAGCCTTAGGCTTCTAGGGCTTTTTAAGGCTTTTTCGCCTTGACAACCATGGTTTGAAATTTGGGTTATATGTTTTGAGCAATGAAAAGAGGGACGTTTTTGTTTTTTTGTCTTTTCAATTAAAAAGGAAGCAGTGGTAATATCAAATTAATACCTAATTATTGAAACCAAACAGACAAAAAGAAAATAAAATAAAAGTAAAGTGACTAAAATCAAAATGTGGGTTTTTAGAAATGTTTGTTTTGCTCATTCATTTTGGTATTTTGATTTCTTGTTTTCCTTGCTAGAAAAAAGGGGGAAAGAACCATATAACAAAAATGTGAGTCTGCCCAAAGAGGTTTAAGAGTAAGATGCACAAGTTTCTTAGCAGTAACTATTTATTTGTTATCGTTGATGTTAGATATTGTTTGTGGTCCCATAATATTGTATAGCAGAGTTTGACACTTTTCCTATTCATATCAGATACCTAATAAAAATAAAAATAAAAATAAAAAAGAAAAAGAAAATGGTTGTTTTGTATAGATATTCTTAAATCATCGAACCATATTACAATCATAATTCAGTATATGCTTGTGTGCTTCTTAAATAGATAAAGAAGTGAAGTCTCCGACGTTTTTCGAGAGAGCAAAAGAAGAGTTAGAAGCGATCATTCACAAAGATAAGATACACTCCAAAGAAACACATGGAATGAGCGATGACATTGACGAAGACACGCCCATTGATAAAGTCAAAGGTCCTGGTATATTCGAAAGAGCAAAAGAAGAGATCGAGGCTCTTGTAGAAGCCATTCATCCGAAGAAGGAAGAGAACAAATCACCCAAGGGAAAAGAAGGGGGCTGCTGGGCGTCTCTTGGAAGAACATTTGAAAGCGTTTGCTCCCCTTCTACTGGAAAAAAGGACTGATTGTAGAATTGTTCGCATTCTCCTCTGAATGTATACTGTATTTTTATTCATGTATGCTTGGTACGGTTAAAATGATTTCAATTTATCAATGTAAACTGTAAACTTGTGCAGTCTTGGGAACTTGTATTTTCTGGGCATGATTGCTTTTTGGGTAGGATTTAGCCAATGGTTGGTTTGTTTAAAAAATGTTGAAATCAAAATAATGGTTCAAAAAACATAAATTGAAACAAATCAAAGCTATATATTTTTTTTTTAAATCAAAACCAACTAAACCGATAATATTTAGTTCGGTTTGGTCAGTTTGTTTGATTTATCTTAAAATGAAATATAGCTTGTAGTTGTTGGTATGATATTGGATTAAAACAGCTAATGAGTTTATGCGATGTTAATATTTTGGAAAACAAAGTCTTCTTTTAAAAATGTTAATATGAATAAAAAAATAATAATATTGTTATGAAATTATTGTAGATAATAGCATTGTAAGTAGTAAATTTTTAACTTTAAAAATAAATTATTATTTTTAATTTGGTTTAATTGGTTGGTTCGGTTTTCAAATATTAAAAACCAAACCCGACTAATAAACCAAAATAATATAAAAATAAAAACAAAAACCAACCAAATAACGTAGAAAACCAAATCATACCGATCAAACTTAATTGAATTGTTGTTTTAATTAGTTTTAGCCAATAAATTATCACCTCTATTTTTGGATGGTCGTAAATTAATCGTGCTTATTTTGATTTGTGGTGCAGACTGTTATATATGTTGTCGTTGTCGTTTATAAATATTACATGTAACATTACTCTGTAACCTAATGGAGGATAAATTCCCCGTGTTTGATAGATGATGAATGTTTTCTTTCCCATTTGACATTTGACATTCGGTTTTCAAAGAAACTGAAAGTTGCAAGTAAAAGCAGTTTTTTTTCAAAGGTTAAGTGAAGCCGCATTCGACACTTGAAAGCTAATAAGCATGGATATCTGACCCTGCACGTGAGCTAAAATGCATTCACCCGGTGGATCACCCAGTAAATTCTTAACCAAAAAGTCGAGCATTGACAACATCTGAAGATGATGATTTTTTAGACGTTGGAGCAGGCATATATAATTTTACACTTAACACTACGTGTTATCTTACATAAGAATTGAATGGACATGTTGTTTACACTTGCACGATGCCTTGCTAAACCCATGTTCGTAATTATTGTGCGCATATGGTAGTTTGATTTTACTCTTACACTTGCATATGTATTGCGTCCGTATGTATTGTGTGTAACCAGAAATTTGGACCTTAAAATGCTGGTTATGTCCAAGATTATTGCTCTTTGATCAACAAGAGTACATGATTTTGTAGTGTTTGCATAGTAGAGATTTAATGGTATTTAAGCACAACATGTATATTATGAACTAAGTTGCTACTACCATAGCTTTGGGTTCCTATCCACTACTGTAATGAATTTAGGCTGTCTAGACTGAAAACAAATTCTTACCATTATACCTTTTGTAACTGATATTCAATGCTTGGATTTGTCGTGGTTTTGAGATTATCTGATAGCGCCTGATGATGCTTGAGATCGTTACTTGATCCATAGTGCTACCATTGATAAGATGGACCTAGTTGTGAGGTACTCAAGAGGGGACGTGCCAAGTATTTTGCAAAAGGAAGAGAAGGAAGATAGACTGACGTGGAAGGCACGTGAGAAAGGTAAATTTGTATTCTCTATATTTTCTTATTTCTGACCTTTATTAGCCCGATTTATGCAAGCACAACCCTAACTTTTGGATAGTTGAACACAAAACTTATACATATTTTTTAAGTTTTAGTTGGTCACTTTTAAGTTACATATTAGTTACACTCAGGGACGGAGCTAGGATTCAAACATGACTCGGGCAATAAAATTACTTCACGATATGAACACAGTAATCTTTTTAATAATTAACATTAACGACATTATGGCCATAATATAGTGAAGTGCTTGAAAAACACTAAAAACGAATAGACTCCTTTTTTTTTGAAAAGGTGATTTACTTCAAAGTTTGCTCAGTCTTTTGTATTCTTTCATTTTATATAGGTTTGTAATCAAATAAATAAAAGGAAAGAGTATGAGTACACAAAAGAAGTATCTCGAAAATGGAATAACAAATACAGGTGGATTAAGCAGCCTAATGTATAGTGTTTTTATTTTACAAATACTTACCTTGGCTATAGCGTAGGTAGTCTTACCTTTGCATCCGTCCCTGGTACTTACACGTACATATTAGTTGGTCATTTTTAAGTTCGTCCGTCGTTCCAATTGACCTTTCGCTTGTGGCCTTAAGTCGTGTAGACATAGAGTTTAGGCACTGTGATCAGCCTTATAAGTGTTTGTACTTAGCCCCCGTCACATGCAGTGAAGTTAGTGCGATGGTTGGATTTTTCCTTTAGATTTATAATCACTCGACTTCAATTAGACTTAGTTTAATTCTCCCAAGTCCTGAAACAAGGGTTGGTGGTCGAACACTCGAGTTATAAGCATTCAGATTGGATGTGTAAATTGATCGTATTTTAGCATTTTGCACTTGTATGTGTAAATTGATCGTATCACAACTATCGTACTACGGATAAGAGAATACCTAAAAATATGAGAAACCAAGAGACTCTAATTGATGACGTAAGGTATTTTCCGTTGAGGGCCAGAGTTATCCAAAGTAAGGAAGATTCTCTTTAGGATTAGGTCGTCGATTTCAAAGTTTCTAGTCCGAACTGATATTCAGCGCTATACCTTTTGTAAATGATATTCAGCGCTATACCTTTTGCGTGACTATGCTTGTCTGAAATTCGTGCACTTATTCACTTGTCTATATATGCTCATTGCCATGTATTTCTGTTGTGTCATGTTTTTACTAGCCATGTTTTGCTGCTAATTCATGTTATACATGGAATTGTTTCGTGTTGTCGCCATTACGGGCCTGATTTGTTGCCATTACCGTTTCGTACTTGAATTTTTTGTAATGAGTGGTTTGATATTTTCATGAATTTTCACAAACCGTGCACATGATTCATGCACACATCAACAGTTAATCAGCTTAATTATGCTCATCACTGCTTTGAAACATATAAATTTTGTACAATCTGTATATCGGCATCTACCTTAATCATCACTGCTTCGATTTACAACAACGTACGTTTCATCAGCATGATCAATACGCTCAATCTTTCCGGCCTCCTGTAGATTTTTTTTTCTTTAAGTTTGTTACTTTGTAATTTGATGAAAAATCTTTGACAGTTTCCTTTTATTGTATATACTTTGTATAAACTGTATTAGTGTTATGAAAAATCTTGTTATATATGCTTTGAGTATAAATTGTGTTATCCTTTGTATATTGTGGTATATGTTGTGTCATGAAAAATATGAGCGGCGACTTCTGTTATGAAAATATGTGTTGCATTTTCTGTTTTTATATATATAAACATATACACACATACATACATACATACATACATACATATATATATATATATATATATATATACATACATATAATTAGATACGGTTTAAGACAGTGTCTAGCAATCATTTAGATACGGCTAAGAGCCGTATGTTATGACTAGTAAGGTACAGTTTAAAGCCGTATCTAATAATTTAACACGTCATTTTTTGATACGGCTTACAGCCGTGTCTAATTATATTAGATACAGCTAAGAATATAGTCTAATTAGCATATATGGTATAGTGACATATGGCTAAATAAAATGATACAAAGTACACAAGGTACAACCGAAAGCACTTTGAAGCACTGTGTAAACGTGGGTTGACTTGATCGGCAACACACTGCTCCATGATTTGAGTTGGCAAGAACAAAATTCCATACCAATCACATCCAAGTAAACATGGTGGGGCGTAGCAATAAGCTATCACAAGCTAGGAAGTCCAGTCGCTGTAACAATTGAAAGAAGATGATAACTTCAACCCAAACTAACAAAGGCTCGAGAAAACGCTTCGCATAGATTGCCAAAATGGATCGAAGAGAAAAATGTAACCAATACTAAAACAAAGAACAATCCTAGCAGTATACCATTACAACCCACAGTAATCAACAAGCTCATGGATGGAGTTGCTCAGTCAGGTAGTCCTCCACCAAAACAGTAAGACAAGGTTCAGAGTCAAGGATTCTCGTCATAGCCAAACTACGGACAGTGAAAAACTCAACCAAGCATGACAATAAAATAGAGAACACATTGAAAACCATTGACCAGGCAGCCTAAACTACATTACATGATATGGATCCAAGCTCATGAAAACCAAAGGAGACTAACCAAATACCAGATCTAGAAAACAGAATTGCCACCAAAAACACAATTCCACCATCCAAGAGCTTCCAACTAGATGAAAACAAGGAGAACATTGAATACCTGATTAGTTATAATGAATAATCACAGACGAAGCAAAGAAGCTACGACAAAACGCAATACAAAAAAGACAAATATAATATATGCTTTGAAAAATATTTCAAAACTTTATTTTAAAATAAAAATCTATTTGAAAAAGGATCAGATGAGTGCAATCGAATTTCAACATATATAAGTTTTAACATGTATGATTAAGACTCTAATACTTATCTTCATCATTCTTGAATTCTTGAACTCTTGATAACTGATGAGCCTTGATTTGCATCATCAATCTTGATCAACATCTCCAAAGCATCTTCTTAGATCATCATGGGCAGTCTTGTTACCGTACAGTCTTGATTATCAACATTTGTTTAAAACCTATACTATACACTATATAAATATAATCGTTAGTGATAACTGTAAATTTATTTTATTCCATTACTTGTTATACTTGTTGTTATCATCAAAACATCCTTCTATTGCACTAACAATCTACTGCTTTTCGATGATGACAACTTTTTAATAAAATATATTTCCTAATTCCCCCTTACTTCGACAGCCTCCCCTCACTCCAGCAGCTCCCCCTTACTCAAACACTATATTTTATTTCTCCTTCTTTGTCATTCATAAAAAAACTCAAATAAATACGTGTAATACTAATTCCAAATAGGAACTCCATCTGCTTGATTATACTCTAATACTATTGAACTTGAATTATATCTAAGTATTATAGTTCAAGCATTTTATTCCGATGCAAATAAATTTTAAATTCTAATAAATCAAACTTATTTTATACAGTCAAACCATTCATTCATACAAATCCAAGTTATGTATATAATTAACAATTTAAATTCAAATCACGCAGTAATAATCTAAGCTTATTTACATAAATACACAACTATTTAATTATTTCTAGGAACTTCGCCCATCCATCTTTGGCGAAGATTGGATCTACTTTAATGGCATCTGATTCTTCGTTATCCTTGTCTGGAGTGTATTTGTAACAACCCAGATTTTTCGGTCATTTAAAATTGAATATTTAAATTTGTTTTAAATATTATATTTGGAATATTAATGGATTTTAATATTAAACTTGTTTATAAAACGAAGTTGAACGTTAATTTATATTTAATTTAAAACAAGCTCGAAATAGCGTAGTAGTTCGTAATATTGAGTTTTGAACTTCAATTGAAAATATATGATCCGATATAAGTTGGAATTCCATGAAACAAGAAACGTTTAAATCTTGTTGATTATAATTTTCTAATGAAAGAGAAAAATCGATATTTTAGTTTATAGATTGATAGTAATGTCCAATGCAAAATTTCAAATAGTCATAATAGAATTCGTTAATAAACGATAATGTTTATTTAATAAATTTAAATAAGGTTTATTATTATTTTGGATACCGTTTTACTCGAAACTGTTAATGTTGGGTTATAAATTCATATTGTTTATATGTGAAGCTATATGATAAATTTTATTTGGATATTTACGATAATAATTATTTATTATTATTTAATTCAATTATTTTGGAAGTTAATTATTTTTTATTTGATATTATATAAGCCTTAAGAATAGCTATTTTGCAAACAGCCTCGGTTTTCGATGAAATTAGTTTCATTGGAACCGTAACATTAAATTATTGTATGAAATCAAATTTCGTGGGAAATCAATGTCATATGTGACAAAGGTATCCATAAACGCTTAGATTTTAATTTAATCATTTTGTCAATTTAAATTAGAAATTAAGAATACCTGATTGTCTAACGAACTCCATTTTCAGCAAAATTAATTTTATTAAATGCGTAATGATTTATTTTTGTAGTATTTCCAATTTCAAGTTAATTGAAATTTAATTTGTGATCGTACGCAATTCAAATGTGTGTCGATTCACTTATATGGGTTATAAAGGAACTTCACAGACAATGTCGGAATTCGAAAAAAACTTTTCCGTCGTGTCCTAAATATTGTTTTATACTAGGATTTCAATTTTCATCTCGATTGGATGTCGTTTGTAGGTGTTTCTACGCGTAACTTCACGTTGAAGTTTCATATAATATTAATTTATTAAATACTATACCCTATAAATACCACACTCCTGTCAAACCCTGATTCCTTTCTCCACTGTGGTCAACTGTACCTACAGTCGCCTTATTTCTAATCAATGGGAGCGATCTCATCTTTTCCTCCTACATTTTCATCAACTCCATAACTTCTCGACTGCACTATTGTTAAGCTTAGTGAGCTCTACTAGTTGAACGGATATGATTGTGACTAGAGCCCTCAGATGGTCAGAATCGTGGTTGAAACCGCCGATATTCGAGAAGCAGTTAGAGACCAACGACGAGATCGAGTTCAACAGGATCGGCGGCGCAGGACGTTAATGCAGTGGCGCTTCTCTTGGTCAAACCCGATCGAGCTCCAGTGAAGAAATGGAGGGTGCGGTGATGTGTATTCGTTGACAATCGTGGGTTCTGGCAATCGCGTAAAGAAAAAATAGGAGCATTACTGGGTAGTTTGCAAATGAAGGGAAGCAGACGGCGGGCTTAGTATGTTCAATATGTGGGAATGATTGGGCCAATTTTTGTTAAAAATAAGTAAATTTATGTGGCCTGTTTGGTTTACAATTTGAAGGAGCATAACACAGCTAGGAAGATTGTCGACATACGTAAATTTTCGAATGAAGCAGCTTGTTTCTTGGACTAGAAGTTGAGAACGGAAAGAAGGATTCTATCAGCTTGTAGTGTCAACCGTGAATTCAAAAGTAAATGAGTAGTTATGATTAGCTATTAGTTAATCAAAGTTATTAGGAAATTATTATATTATATTTAAAAAGTGATTTGCTGTAGGAGTTAACGAAAATAAAAGAGGAAGACATACGGGAAAATGCAAAAGTGGCTGGGTCGAACTCTTTTTACAGAAAGTAATTAAAATGAAATTAAGTAAAACTATTTTATAATTAAAGTGTATTAATTCAAAATGTGGATTGGATGCATGCAAGACTGGAATGGAAATAGTGAACGAAAAGAAGGACAAAATGATGATCAACCGATTATATTAAATAAAGTAATTAAGTTTAATATTAATTTAATTAAGATATTAATTATTAAATAAGAATCATATGCTTATAATTCCAGAAGTTACTCGTATGTGATTAGCATCGGACAAACCATATACCGTTGGAATCGTCTTGACGAGTACCACGAAATTGGAACAAATCTTGGTGGAATTGGAATCAACTGGAATTTTTAATTAAATTAAACGACTGTTTAATTTAATTAAAACGACTAGTTGACAACAGAATCAGATCAAGGTGAGTTAAACTCACTCAGTTCTTCCCACTTATATTTTATATAAGTCGGGTTTTATAATTGTGGGCTATGGTTGCTAATGGTTGATTGTTTGTTAATTATATATTCATATGTTGATTAAACTGATGTTGTTTAATTTCAGTGAAAACCAAATCGTTATTTTATCGATTGGAACCAATTGAGGTAACTTACCTTGCTAGTCTCATTTATAAAATAAACGTGATAAAATTAATAAATTGTTTGAATTGTTATTGTTGTGTTAAATTATTATTATCGACTGTTATATAAATTATTAGTTTAAATTGGATAATTCTTATTGAATAATTTTATTGAGGTAACGTATTTGGATGAAGGGAATAAGAGGTTGGAGGGATTCAACTGGATTCCTCACCAGTAGTTGTTAATTTTTATTATATTACTACATATGTTAAAATATAATTTGTGATGCATGGATTGACAGCTTGAAGAAATCCAACAGGATTTTTCACTGATATTGATAAGGTTTATCAATATGATTTGTTGCGTTCATTTGGACGTGAAATCGTTTTATATTTCTTGGTTTGGTACTTTAGCAGATATTTACCTCTTTAGTACCTTTAATGAAGGGAAAGATTTTTGAAATCGATATTAAATTGATCGTGAACATTTTATAGTTATTTGTATATATATGAATTTGAAATACGATGTTTATTTTAAAAATAAACGTTGAAGTTTTATTTTACGTTTTTATCATTATTTAAATTATAAATTAATGAAAATCCCAAGATATTAATAAAATAAATGGTTAAACGGTAAAAACTGAATGGAAATGTTAAAATGACTACGAAGAAGGGTTTAGGTGGCGTAAATGGGCAATTTATATTTACTAAATTGTGAAATTGACTAATAAAGTTGGAAGTGTACGAGAATTGAGTTAAAAAGAACTGAGAACTGATTTTTCGTAACTAATGAACATTTTTATAAACATTGTTTTTAAATATACAGAATATGATAAAATGGGTTTTTGAGAATGAGATCGGCGAATAAATGGAATTGTAAATGGAATACGAATATTGACATATAATTGAATTGAGATTAATGTCAAATAAATGGGATTATAATGAAATCGATTATTATTTATTTTATAATAATCAAAGTAAATGGGATTATTTAAATTAATTATAACATATATTAATTTAAATGGAAAGACAAATTTGGATTGATTAATGAGTTAATCATATTTAAATTGACCAAGTCAACTGCTTTAATCAAAATTGATTAAATTAATTTATTAATTTAATGGAAATAGTTAATGGTGAAGTTTATCATTTTTATTTGTAATAAATGTTGATATTTGATTATTATTTATTTAATAATAATCGGGGTGGTAATCTTGGGTTTTAAATTGTATTAATGAAGGTTTATGAAACTGTAAAGACTATTTATAGTTATTTTAAGTGATTTTATATTATTAATTATATAAGTTAAGTTTAAATGAATGTTTAAATTGAATTCTTATTGGTTTATTTAATTGGGTTTCATAAAATCTGAGTTGGACGAAGTGTAAAATCTAAGTTTTTATTAAATATAGTATTGGAACGGGTCATTAGAAATGGCTTATGAATGAAATAAAGTTCAGGATATGAGATTTAGGAATTGGAACTTAACTGGAGATCGGTTGAGTTAAATGATTTTCTGAGTATTGATCTAATGTTAGTTTCTGCCTTTAAGGTTGATATTTAGAGAATTATTTTTACTGATTTATGTTTATGGACCGATGAAGGTATGAAATAGAAATCGAAACGAAAACCCAAGTTTGAATTAAAGTGGTGAGGCGAGTTAATTTATCAAGATGCGATCTAAATTCACGACATTAAATAAGAAATGGGGTTTCATCGAGATATGGCCAAATGGATTTGAAATAAACTTACAAGATGTTTATAAAGGTTTCTATTTATAATAGAATTAAGATTTGTATGTAATGTTTTGAAGTTAATTGAAAAGGTTTTAAATAATAGTTTAATTATACTTAAATTAAATTAACGTGTTAAGTTTGAAATAAGATTTTCAAGAAAGTGTATGATATTAGAACCATGTTTTGAATCAGATAGTAAATGGAATATGTGGAATAATTACTGGAATAGGGTTTTGTTGATAAACTTTTATCTATTCTAAAGATAAGAATGTTGCTGATTCGAGATCTGAGAGGTAAATAAAATACCCCAACTTGAATGACTTCATGATTATCCAAGGATGATATTAGTTTAGAAACGAGAGAAGTTAAGAGAAATAAAATATGCATTTTCGAGATATTATAATTATGTTTCGAGAAGTTTTATAAGTTCAACAGAAGGATTTGACTAAATTTATTTATGAAATAAGAAATGAAAAGCTTTGTCCCAAATATTGGAAGATTTAAAGGTTTTGATTAACGAATGGAAACTTAAAAAGGCCAACTGATGCTAAGGACTGAACCACTGAACTCGTTTTATTTTTATGGTTGAATGGTTGTTTATTTTGATAGTTAAATAACCAACTATCAAATCTGGCCTATACGATTGTTAGAACGGAAAGATCGGGATCGAACTTATATTCAAAAACCATTCCGAACCAGCAAATACGAATTATTGAAGATGGAGCAGTTGAAGACCGTGAATCTTCATGAAATGGAAGAACTACTTAAAATCTCTGGTTTAGCGGCCAGAGATATATTGTAATTCTGCCGTGGTTGGAATCTACAGATTGCAAGGACTACTCACTACTGATCTATATGGTGATACCTAGGATGTAGTAGGAGGGTTCCTTCGTTCATCCTATTCCTGGATGACTTATATGGACGGATGTCTGACATATATTTCCAAAGGGATCGCATACATTGATTTCTTCAAACGTCCCATAGTTTGTGGCGGAGAATGACCATTCTCTTATCTTAACAACTAGAGTATCTATGGGGGTGTCATTTAGTGATTTCCTGGCGGATTTGATGATGTGGCATTCAGACTGAATAGTGGCCAGATGTTCTAATGATATTTATGAGTTCAAGCCCCATCAACCGGGAAATGGTATAAAATCGGATAGGTCGCATGGCTATGCGGGTCGCTCCCATTATGGTGTATTGTCACCATCTAGAGAATATTCATATTTGTTCTTCTTTTTACTTCTGTATCTCCCGGGAATGGTTATGTTGCTAGCAACTGTAGGTGATAATATATTCAGAACATTTATGCGAAGTGAATGGCCGGTCATGTTTAGCTTGGGTTGCAAGATGTTCTTGTTGAACCCGGTGTATTCCTCTCTAGAGATACACTATCCGAAGATGGTCCCATGCCTTGCCAGTTGGAATCCATTCTCTAATAAGAGCCTGAGGTTTTGATTGTATACTATGTATGTAGAGCGTGAGATGCAAGCGTTCTACTTGATTGTTATTTATTTGTATTTAGATATTATTATAATATCAGAATAGATATGATTTCAAAATATTTTGGGTATGGTAAGGTAAAAACCATCCTGTTTATGTATGGGTCGGTCTTACAATTATCCTTTTCTTTCAGAAAAGATTTGTTAACTTTAAAATCAAGTTGGATGTTGCTTATAAACTTACTGGGTTTCTCACTCTAGTTCAACAGACTGATCCGGCGTTTGTAATGCTCGTGTTATACTGAGTTTTTGTAACACCCCGTAATTCTGTAATATTGTGTTTCGAAAATTAAAGTATAATTAAATTTTAAAATAATAATCATGGGAAACGGGTTACGCCATTGCGTTTGTCTCGAAATTCTGCTTGGAAACGAGTCCGAGTTTTCGAGAAACGGAGTCCGTATGAGGAAGATATGACCCTCCGAAGTTTCAGAGATTTTCAGAATCAAAAACAGCTCAAAAATTCGAATTCAAAACCCAGAACAGGCTGGGCGGGAAATTTCCCGCCCAGGACCAGGTCGACCTGGGGGTCGACATAGTGTCGACCTCCCAGGGACCAGGTCGACCTGGGGTCGACCTGGTGACGAATTCCAGTTTTTGAACCTTGTGCATTGCGATGTATTTAGACAAGTTTTCTGACTAGATTCGTCCATCTAATCCTATATAAACAGACCCCTAGCCCCATTCTCTTTACATCATTTTATTCTCTCCTAATGCTACCTCTGGAATAATTGAAATAAATAAATTAAAATAAAACACGAAGGCTATTCTTGAAGACTACGGCCAGGAATTGCATATTGGAGATTCAAATAAAGTTAAAGCTTCAAGAAGGGAAGCAAAGGCTAATTCAACGACTTCAAGCAACGTCGCGCGAATCATAGCAAATCACCTCAACGTTATTTTATTATCCTTTTCTAAAACCGATCAATGTAAGTTAGTTACTTTTTAGATTTGAACGTCTAGATCTATTTGTAGCATGTAATTAAATGGATATAAGAATATGCCAGATCCTCTCATTTGAATCTGTGCCCATGCCTATGACGTTGAAACTATTGTTAATGGCCTAAGACTATGACTGTGAACATAAGGCTATGCCTATGACTGTGAACATAAGACTATTGCCTATGACTATGACAAGGACAATTATGGCTAATCACCTATGACTCATGACTATGAGATTATTGCCTATGATTATGAACATAAGACTATTGTCTATGACCATGACTTTGAAATTATTACAGTTAATTGCCTATGACTATTTAGGGTAATTGCCTAGGACTATTTTGGTTAATTATCCATGACTATTGTGGTTAATCGCCTATGATTCATAACTATGAGATTTCTACCTATGACCATGACTATGACTATTGTGGTTAATTGCCTAAGACTATTATGGTTAATTGATTATGCCCATAACGCTATAGTTATAAACCATGTTGTACACCGAACTGGCATTTTGTTGGATCTCATGCCTAAGGTGTGACTTGCTTAGTTTATTCCTATTCGCTATTATGTACACCAAAACCATTGGATCCATTATCCTTGTATTTGGCTCGCTTTTGCATGCCTATTCTTTTATGTCAATTCTCATGTTTATCCTCTATTCCCTTTTTAGTTTCATTTCATGAGTATTTAGAAAACTTGTGAAATCATGGTATACGTACATTATGAATGTGAGGTAATTTGACGTGAATTATAGAAGATATAATTTTAAATATTGAATCTAATATTGGCAAGTAAACTAAGCTTTAGGCATAAATAGTAAACTAGACTATTAAATCTAGTTTTGACATGAACTTATCTACTTTGGCATAAACTGCAAGTTGGGTTAATTGATGGGTAAATCAAGATTTGGGCCTAGAATATAGGTATGTTAGTGGGCATGACAAATAAATATGATATAGGCCAAATTTGTTTAAAAGAGTTGTTAGCAATTAACATATAGACAAAAAGGATAAATATGTAAATCTAGGAAAGATGATTATGCCTAACCCGAGGTTAGATTGAGTTACAGTATAAGACTGCCCGGAACCGCCCAGCAAATCCAGCAACCGTAACAATACCTATCTAATGTGGGTGGTTAGAGCATTGAGCCCAAAAAGGACCCGAGGTTAGACTGAGTTGCGGTGTAAATCTGTTCGGAACCGACCGACACATCCATTGACCGCAACAATATCTGTCTAATGTGAGTGGTTGGTGCTTTAAATGAATAATTTAAAGCTAAGAAACAGTTAAGCTAGAATTGGAGGGTTAAGTCCATAGGAACACTTAACCAACTTAACATGTTAACAAGACAAGACTTGTAGGGGTTAAATAACCGTTATAACATGTTGACTAGACAAGTGGGTGAGGTTAAGAAAAGGTTTAACCGTTATAACATGTTAACTAGACTAGAAGGTGGGGTTATGTAAAATACACTTAGCCAATTTAACACGTTAACTAGACTAGAAGGTGGAGTTAAGTAAACTTAGAACACTTAGCCATCATAGTGTGCCAAATGAACAAGGTTAAGTTAAAACATGAAAGGACAATACTTAACCATTAGAACTTGTGAATTAAACGGATGTTAGGGTTAAGTTAACTAAGGGAACACTTAACCAATACAAGATGAAGGGGTGGGGTTAAGTAATAAGAAATACTTAACCAATATAACTTGATTTGTGGTAGGGTTAAGTCAACATGAACTACTAATAACACTTAACCAGTTTAACATGACAAATGAATGGGTTAAGTTAACTTGAATTGACTAATGACACTTAACCAATCCAACTTGACGAGAAAGAGAACTAAGTAGTAAACCTTAGTTAAGAGGACTAAGTTGTAAACCTTAGTTAAGAAAACGACGGTTCAGGAAACTAAGCAGTAAACCTTAATTAAGGGAACTAAGTAGTAAACCTTAGTAGAATACGAGAAGGAGCAAACGTCCATCTGATCTTAAAGAAGGCTCCAACGAACTGGGGTACGAAGCACGCGGCTTTGAGGGGACGTGAGGGTACTCTTGGTATCCCTCTGTGAGGCTGCAGATGATCCGCCTGGGCTCACAGAGGTTAAGGTCTGCGTTAGAAGAACCAAGGGTATGCCTTGGTTGCAACATAAGGCAACCTAAAGTCTAGGATGGACCAATGTGATTCGGCGAGACCAGTAGCCCTGTGATAGCAACTCGTCGTCTACCTACCGTCTTGAGTCAATCGAGATACGTGAACCGGAAAGGCGGAGAACTCCAAAAGACCATATACTTGCTATCTAGTTATGGTTGCGGATGGCTATAGGTTAGTGGGGCATAGGAGGGCCTGCGTATAGTTCTCATTTTTCAAGGTGTGCCTTTTATTAGTTGAGGGAGGGGTCGGGTGGGACCATAGCCACTGGAAAAACAGACCTTAGCATCTGCATCGGCAGATATCAGAAAGCTCCCGACCGAGTTCCGTGTTTCTTGATTTGCCCTACAACGAGACTCGGGTCGCACATACGGGGGACATGTGCATCTAGACAGCGATAACGATTCGCGACACATATGTGGGAAAAGTCTAGGAACATATACCGCTCTAGGTAGTGTGTCGTAGACTAGGGGGCATCGTTCAGTAGGTAGCATAATCCCTAGTTGGACCTAGGTCACGTAAACCCTAAAATCCGAGAAACGTTCAATAGGTGGCATAAACCCCAGTAACCCTGGGTAGCGAAAACCCTGGTTGGATCTAGAATGCGCTCGATAGAAAACCCTAGGTTAGACCTAGGTAATAAATAATAGATGTACACCTGAAACAACCACAATTGCGGGGATTGGGATCACGTATCTGTTCTTATCAGTTTATACAGATTACTAGTTAGGTGGTGCAGGGATATATAAATTAGAATAACAAGCTAGTGGCGAAGTAGAGAAAGTATAGAAGTGCATCCAGTTTATCTTACCTTATCATATCTTGTGCTAACCTTACGATTTCTGTCATCATGGTGTAGTCTTGTATTCAGTTAATTCATGCCATGTTGCTTTTTACCTACTCACATGCTGAAAGTTACTGAACTTACCAGACTTTATGTCTGACTTTGTTTTCTTTCACTTTCTTGTCTTCCGTCCCCCCACCCCCCCGGTTCGTAGGGAGGGAATACTACTACTTAGCCCAGTTTTCTTTCCAAGCTGAAGATTAGTCGAAGTTTTGCTTGGATTCTCTTTTCCATTGCTATGGCTGGCTCACGCTACATTGGGGAATATAAATGTTATTTTATGCTTCTTTATTTTGTAAAACAGATATTCTGGTATTGGAAAATAATTGTTGTACAAACTATTTGATCAATAAAGTAAAGTTCTATTTTCCGCTGTTTTAATTTTGTCTGTCTTGTAATTTATCTGTATCTTTTACCTATAACTCTCCATCGAAGTTAAGCCATTCCCTTTGTGAGTGACCCTAATGGATGTGGGGTGTTACACGTGGTATTAGAGCTGAAGGTTACCGGATCAGATAAAAGATTTGAAAAAAAAATCAATGATTTTAAAAGAAGCATTTTCAAAAGAAACGTTTTGTGTTAAAGGCATATTCCTAAAA
This sequence comes from Allium sativum, assembly GCA_030737875.1. Taxonomy (NCBI): domain Eukaryota; kingdom Viridiplantae; phylum Streptophyta; class Magnoliopsida; order Asparagales; family Amaryllidaceae; genus Allium; species Allium sativum. Next base: position 386,441,246 of record CM060924.1, read on the forward strand.
GCCATATGCACTATCTTCTGATCCTCTGTTTGAATTCTTGTCCCCTTCTTTCTTGAGTCTTCGGGGCTCCTGGCTTTCTAGGAGGTAACCTCATCGCGGCACGGTTCCGTAGGCTTGATAAGACTACGATACCTATAGAAGGGCAAAGTAGCGCCCGACTTCCATCTATAGCCATAGTAATTTCACCTGCAGCTAGTTTTCTTTCAAGCTTTGAAGGGTTTTCCATGCGAGGGAGGTTGCTTTTGAGAAACTTGTCAATATGATTACATAGGGATGGGAAAGATGAGGATGAGGGAGTTTGTGTAGGGAGCTCAACGCAAGGATGAAAAATTCATGGATATAAACTCGACTCACGAAGAAAGAAGGAATTATAAAACCTAAGACGAGAGGAAGTATCTTTTCCATGGTATAATGGGGCATATAATTAAGGACAAGGACGAGGGAAAGGATTTTCAGAAGGGAGAGTGCATGCTTCCACCACCAGAATACCTGAGAGAGAGATAGTAAAAGTCTCTGTTGGAAAAGTTTAGCTTTTCGTTTTGATCAACCAGTTAGTACTCTTTCGATCTTAGCGCTTCGCATTTGTTCATATCTACTTCCATAGTTGAGTCTCTGCACCTTAGTACTTGTATAGTAGAAGATCCCATTAGTGTCTCAAATCCAATTGGTGGTTCGGCCCGTTTACCTTTGGTTTGTAAGGATTTGAGAATAACTATATTAAGTGTTGAGTTTAAGCGTAATTCTTATGTTTTTGGTTCCATGGGCTATGAGTTGATTCTAGGCATGGGTTGGTTGGCTAGTAATTCTGAAAGGAGGGTAGTTAGACTTTTGACTTGCCCTGGGAAATACCCTCGAGATTCCGTGTAAAGAATCAGTTAGGCTTAGCTAGCTAGAATCGCTTAATTCATTTATCGACGATTTGCAATCCGATAGGGTAGTCCATGAGTACGCAGATGTTTTTGATTAGGTTAGGATTTTACCCCTAAAACGCGAGATAGACTTCCGCATATATCCAGTTGATAATGCAAAACCAGTTATCCGATCAACGATAGTTTTGGAAATGAAGGTCAAGAAGCTTCGCAATCGTGAAGATTAATTAGATAAGGTACAGAATAGTGAAGCTCAAGAAGATGCGACTTAGAAGACCGAAGACTAGATACATGCATCATACCCTTTTTCTTAAGGGTACATCCTTGATCTCTTTTTCTAGGAATTTTATGCATACTTTCTAGCTTTTAAGGTATATCCTCTAGGGTGTATCATCGATCCTTAGGTAGAAGCCAATGGATGTAAACATGTATTTGAAACATGTTATGATTGATGGTTGCAAATGGTTGCTCGTGGATGCATATACACACCATAGGTGCTAGAACGACTCAGTGACTTTCATATTGCATTAACATATATGTATTTTCTTAACGGATTTAACTGGATATGTTATCATATGGATATTGCATATGGATGAATGGCTATGCACACATGTAGTATTTACATAACTAGGGATGCTTGCATACATGATTGGATGCATGACACTGACATAATTCGCATTAAGGGGGTCAACTGAATCAGTAGACCGCCCGATTTTGCATTAGATAAAGACATATACACACACTACGCATATGCACATGAAAGCATTAGAAATCTTTTTAAGGACAATGAATGCCGGTGATTGAATGGTTGAGTAGATGGGTGATTGGATGGTAGGATACATTCTTCCTAACTTGAAGATTTCAGGGACGAAATCCTTTTAAGAGGGGGAGAATGTAACACCCCGTAATTATGTAATATTAAGTTTCGCAAATTAAAGTATAATTAAATTTTAAAATAAGAATCAACGGAAACGGGTTGCGCCATTGCGTTCGTCTCAAAATTCTGCTTGGAAACGAGTCCGAGTTTTCGAGAAACGGAGTCCGTATGAGGAAGATATGACCCTCCGAAGTTTCAGAGATTTTCAGAATAAAAAACAGCTCAAAAATTCGAATTCAAATCCCAGAATAGGCTGGGCGGGAAATTTCTCGCCCAGGACCAGGTTGACCTGGGGGTCGACCAAAGTGTCGACCTCCCAGGGACCAGGTTGACCATAGTGTCGACCTAAGGGTCGACCTGGTGCTTAATTCCAGTTTTTGAACCTGGTGCATTGCGATGTATTTAGACGTGTTTTCTGACTAGATTCGTCCGCCTAATCCTATATAAACAGCCCCTAGCCCCATTCTCTTTACACCATTTAAATCTCTCCTTATGCTGCCTCTGGAATAATTGAAATAAATAAATTAAAATAAAACACAAAGACTATTCTTGAAGACTACGACTAGGAATTGCATATTGGAGATTCAAATAAAGTTAAAGCTTCAAGAAGGGAAGCAAAGGCTAATTCAACGGCTTCAAGCAACGTCGCGCGAATCATAGCAAATCACCTCAACGTTATCTTATTATCCTTTTCTAAAACCGATCAATGTAAGTCAGTTACTTTTTAGATTTGAATGTCTAGACCTATTTGTGGCATGTAATTAAATGGATATAAGAATATGCCTGATCCTCTCATTTGAATCTGTGCCTATGCCTATGACGTTGAAACTATTGTTAATGGCCTAAGACTATGACTGTGAACATAAGACTATGCCTATGCCTATGACTGTGAAAATAAGACTATTGCCTATGACTACGACAAGGACAATTGTGGCTAATCACCTATGACTCATGACTATGAGATTATTGCCTATGATTATGAACATAAGACTATTGTCTATGACCATGACTTTGAAATTATTATAGTTAATTGCCTATGACTATTTAGGGTAATTGCCTAGGACTATTTTGGTTAATTATCCATTACAATTGTGGTTAATCGCCTATGATTCATAACTATGAGATTTCTACATATGACCATGACTATGACTATTGTGGTTAATTTCCTAAGACTATTATGGTTAATTGTTTATGCCCATAACGCTATAGTTACAAACCATGTTGTACACCGAACTGGCATTTTGTTGAATCTCATGCCTAGGGTGTGACTTGCTTAGTTTATTCCTATTCGCTATTATGTACACCAAAACCATTGGATCCATTATCCTTGTATTTGGATCGCTTTTGCATGCCTATTCTTTTATGTCAATTCTCATGTTTATCCTCTATTCCCTTTTCAGTTTCATTTCATGAGTATCTAGAAAACTTGTGAAATCATGGTATACGTACGTTATGAATGCGGGGTAATTTGACGTGAATTATAGAAGATGTAATTTGATATATTGAATCTAGTATTGGCAAGTAAACTAAGCTTTAGGCATAAATTATAAACTAGAATATTAAATCTAGTTTTGACATGAACTGATCTAATTTGGCATAAACTGCAAGTTGGGTTAACTGATAGGTAAATCAAGATTTGGGCCTAGAATATAGGTATGTTAGTGGGCATGTATGATATAGGCCAAATTTGTTTAAAAGAGTTGTTAGAAATTTACATATAGACAAAAAGGATAAATATGTAAATCTAGGAAAGACAATTATGCCTAACCCGAGGTTAGATTGAGTTATGGTATAAGACTGCCCGGAACCGCCCGACAAATCCAGCAACCGTAACAATACCTATCTAATGTGGGTGGTTAGAGCATTGAGTCCAAAAAGGACCCGAGGTTAGACAGAGTTGCGGTGTAAATCTTCCCGCAACCGACCGGCACATCCAGTGACCACAACAATATCTGTCTAATGTGAGTGGTTGGTGCTTTAAATGAATAATTTAAAGCTAAGAAACAGTTAAGCTAGAATGGGAGGGTTAAGTCCATAGGAACACTTAACCAACTTAACATGTTAACAAGACAAGACTTGTAGGGGTTAAATAACCGTTATAACATGTTGACTAGACAAGTGGGTGAGGTTAAGAAAAGGTTTAACCGTTATAACATGTTAACTAGACTAGAAGGTAGGGTTAAGTAAAATACACTTAGCCAATTTAACACGTTAACTAGACTAGAAGGTGGAGTTAAGTAAACTTAGAACACTTAGCCATCATAGTGTGCCAAATGAACAAGGTTAAGTTAAAACATGAAGGGACAATACTTAACCATTAGAACTTGTGAATTAAACAGATGTTAGGGTTAAGTTAACTAAGGGAACACTTAACCAATACAAGATGAAGGGGTGGGGTTAAGTAATAAGAAATACTTAACCAATATAACTTGATTTCTGGTAGGGTTAAGTCAACATGAACTACTGATAACAATTAACCAGTTTAACATGACAAATGAACGGGTTAAGTTAACTTGAATTGACTAATGACACTTAACCAATCCAACTTGAAGAGAAAGAGAACTAAGTAGTAAACCTTAGTTTAGAGGACTAAGTTGTAAACCTTAGTTAAGAAAACGACGGTTCATGAAACTAAGCAGTAAACCTTAGTTAAGGGAACTAAGTAGTAAACCTTAGTTGAATACGAGAAGGAGCAAACGTCCATCTGATCTTAAAGAAGGCTCCAACGAACTGGGGTACGAAGCACGCGGCTTCGAGGGGACGTGAGGGTACTCTTGGTATCCCTCTGTGAGGCTGCAGATGATCCGCCTGGGCTCACAAAGGTTAAGGTCTGCGTTAGAAGAACCAATGGTATGCCTTGGTTGCAATATAAGGCAACCTAAAGTCTAGGATGGACCGGCGTGATTCGGCGAGACCAGTAGCCCTGTGATAGCAACTCGTCGTCTACTTACCATCTTGAGTCAATCGAGATACGTGAAGCGGAAAGGCGGAGAACTCCAAAATACCATATACTTGCTATCTAGTTATGGTTGCGGATGGCCATAGGTTAGTGGGGCATAGGGGGGCCTGCGTATAGTTCTCATTTTTCAAGGTATGCCTTTCATTAGTTGAGGGAGGGGTCAGGTGGGACCATAGCCACTGGAAAAACAGACCTTAGCATCTGCATCGGCAGATATCTGAAAGCTCCCGACCGAGTTCCGTGTTTCTTGATTTGCCCTGCAACGAGACTCTGGTCGCACATACGGGGGACATGTGCATCTAGACAGCGATAACGATTCGCGACACATACGTGGGAAAAGTCTAGGAACATATACCGCTCTAGGTAGTGTGTCCTAGACTAGGGGGCATCATTCGGTAGGTAGCATAATCCCTAGTTGGACCTAGGTCGCGTAAACCCTAAAATCCAAGAAACGTTCAATAGGTAGCATAAACCCAGTAGCCCTGGGTAGCGAAAACCCTAGTTGGATCTAGAATGCGCTCGATAGAAAACCCTAGGTTAGACCTAGGTAATAAATAATAGATGTACACCTGAAACAACCACAATTACGGGGATTGGGATCACGTATCTGTTCTTATCAGTTTATACAGATTACTAGTTAGGTGGTGCAAGGATATAGAAATTAGAATAACAAGGTAGTGGCGAAGCAGAGAAAGTATAGAAGTGCATCCAGTTTATCTTACCTTATCATATCTTGTGCTAACCTTATGATTTCCGTCATCATGGTATAGTCTTGTATTCAGTTAATTCATGCCATGTTGCCTTTTACCTATTCACATGCTGAAAGTTACTGAACTTACCAGACTTTATGTCTGACTCTGTTTTCTTTCACTTTCTTGTCTTCCGTTCCCTCCCTCCAAGTTCGCAGGGAGGGAATATTACTACTTAGCCTAGTTTTCTTTCCAAGCTGAAGATTAGTCGAAGTTTTGCTTTGATTCTCTTTTCCATTGCTATGGCTGGCTCACGCTACATTGTGGAATATAAATGTTATTTTATGCTTCTTTATTTTGTAAGACAGATATTCTGGTATTGGAAAATAATTGTTGTACAAACTATTTGATCAATAAAGTAAAGTTCTATTTCCCACTGTTTTAATTTTGTCAGTCTTGTAATTTATCTGTATCTTTTACCTATAACTCTCCATCGAAGTTAAGGCATTCCCTTTGTGAGTGACCTTAACGGATGTGGGGTGTTACAGTTTTACAGGTTTAGGTTATCATATGATGTGAAGAGACGAGATGGAAGAGTACAGACGTATGATATTATATAGTATTATTCCGCTTTGTGACTGTATATGAGGACAGATTGTTATAACTGTCCAGATGTGTGATGTACTCTGATGATTGTAAGTTTTATTTCATGCTCTTAGTAACAATTTATTTCTATATTATATTTTGTTCGGCTGCGATGTGAGACTCTGTGTGGTGTTGGTTCTTCTTTGTAACGACCCGGAAAATCAGAACCAATTTAAAAAAATTTAATTGGTTAATTTGGTGAATTTTAAATATTTAAATAAATATTTTAAATAATAACGATGAAAAGTAAGTTTGAATCGACATTTGAAAATGAATATAATTAATTCTAATTATAAACAAGGTCTGAAATGGCGCGGTAGTTTCAAAATTTGAATTCAAACTTTGACTGACTGTACCGGGTGCAAAACAAAACGGATTTTAGTGAGACAAAAAATATTTAAATTTGTTAGTGAATATCTTTCTAACGAATCTGAAAAATAGAAGTTTCATAGCGGAAAGCAAAAGTTATGGCCAAATGAATTTTCAGAAAGGTCGCTATAGAGTTTATATAGCCCGTGAAAATGGCCATTTTGCAAACGACCTCGGAATTCGACGAAACCACTTTTGTTGGATCCGGGATGTTAAACTATTGCTAGGTTTCAAATTTCATAATTTTTGAAGCTAGTATGTGAGCGTGGGAAAGGAAAATGTGTTTGGTCGATTTCTATTAAATTGGATCGACCAGAAAGGGGCCATTTTGCAAACAACCTCAGAATTCGATGAAACTAGTTTTGTTGGGACCGTATCGTCGAAACATAGCTAGATTTATTTTTCGGGAATATATATAATCAATACGTGGCCCTGGCAAATTGAAATGTACGTTTAAATTAAATATTGAATGTTTTATATTTTAATTTGAAGGAAAACCGACTGAAACAATCGAATTGGCCTACGAAACATATCCCATTGTGTCCGGGATGGGGGTATTTAGCAAGGGGCGACAGTCGTTGGGTTTGATTTCGAGTTCGTGTGGGAAAACCCTAATTGTCGAATAAATATATATATCGGCCAATCATTAAATACCATTCATTATTTAATTTCTAATTAAAAATCAGAACCCCCGCCCCCGTTATTCACGCTCGACGGCGGAAAGCTGCTCCTTCGTTCCAGGCCTGATTCCGGCGTCCACGATCGTTGTTGACCCCCGCCACCACCTAATCTCGAAAGCCCTCCCTCCCCTCTTCAAATCCAGACCAGAACCACCCCTCCTCGTCGAGTATCGAAGTTGAATCGACCTCTCAAAGTGGCGCTGTTCGGAGCGCCGCCGCCACTCCCTCAGGCCGTCGAACTGGCCAAGACCCCCATCGCCGGAAAGCCCTCTCCAAGGCCGACGAGGTGGTACCCTCTGATCGTCTCCACGCTGCTTGGTTTTCGCGGAAACTACAAACCTAGTTTTGAACAAATTAGTGAGTTAATTGCTGTGTATTATTTAAACTGATTTAAACACTTTTAAGTGTTGCAAACTTTGAAAAATCGTATCTTTTTGCTACGTTAACGAAATTCGATGAAACAGGAAACAATGGACTCGTGTGGACGTCTTCTACATTCTAGAAGAGACCGCATATTTTTCTGAGCCTTCTGCTATTTTTGGTGGAGTGGAACCCAATGTGAGATTTCTAATTTATAAACGATAAGGAAAACAACGATGTATAAATTATATAGTCGATGTATGAGTTATATAAGCGTTGTACACATCTTGTATAAGCGTTGTATAAGTTGTAAGTTCGATATATAAGTTATATATGCTTTGTAAAAATTATATATGTGTTGAAATAGAAGTGAAATGCTTATATATATATATATATATATATATGCCCCTCGTCCACAAACCATGGACGATATTTATTGGTTGTGATTGGTGTGAAAATTTGTTGATTGCAAATGGTTGATTAGAATTGTTTGTGGTTGAAATTGATTGATTGTGATTGAAAAATACCTGTTTGTGATTGAGAATTATTTAGTTGAAACCACATAGGATTAGTTTGTAGAAAGGAAATGAAAAAAATATACATGCCGCCTGCATGCGAACTAGATGCATGAAATCCCATTGTCAAAACTGCGAGGCTTTAAGGTAGAGCGAGGAGCCGTACTAGGGACAACCTCGGTTTTAACTACCCTGCCGTTATGCTGCCGAAATTTTGAATAATATTCATGTGTTAGAATTATTTTCATGTGTTGAAACTATATTCGTGTGTTGAATAGAAATTCATGTGTCGAACGACATTCGTGTTTTGAAATAAATTGTTTTATAATAAAAATCATATTTTTATCATCTATATCAACTATATATAATAGTCGTGTTTTTGAAATAAATTGTTTTGCAATAAAAATCACATTTTTATTTATATATATAAACTATAGAAAACATTCATGTGTTGAATAGAAATTCATTCGTTGAATAGAAATTCATGTGTTGAATGGTATTCGTGTTTTAAATAAACTATTTTAAATATAAAAATCACATTTTTATTTATATATATAAACTATAGAAAACATTCATGTGTTGAATAGAAATTCATTCGTTGAATAGAAATTCATGTGTTGAATGGTATTCGTGTTTTAAATAAACTGTTTTAAATATAAAAATCACCTTTTTATTGTATATATATAAACTATAGAAAACATTCATGTGTTGAATAGAAATTCATTCGTTGAATAGAAATTCATGTGTTGAATGGTATTCGTGTTTTGAAATAAATTGCTTTATAATAAAAATCATATTTTTATCATATATATGAACTATATAAAATAGTCGTGTTTTGAAAGAAATTGTTTTATAATAAAAATCATATTTTTACCATCTATATGAACTATATAAAATAGTCATGTTTTGAAATAAATAGTTTTACAATGAAAAATCACATTTTTATTATATACATGAATTGTTAAAAATAGTGAAGTGTTGAAATGGAAGTCAGTTAGATAAAAATATCATTTTTATCGAAGGTATGAAAAGAATATGGTTTTGAAATCGAAGAATCGATTATATTTATATATATATATATAAATATAATTAAAATAAATCGAATAACGAATCTGCAGTTCGTGTTTTGAAACAGTGATTTCAAACGATTAGTGCGGGAGATCCGACCATCGGATTTCCCGAAACCGAAACTGTTGGGTTCGCTTCGGAAATATCTTTCCAACGACACCAACTTTGTAAAGATCCAACGGTTGGATTGTCTGGAATGTTTAATTCAAAACTGAAGAAAAACAACGCCAGAATCGATTATATATATATATATATATAAATAAATAAAATTAAATTAAATCGAATAACGACGCTGCAGTTCGTATTTTGAAATCGAAACTTCAAACGATTGTACCGGGAGATCCGACCGTCGGATTTTCCCAAAACTGGAACCGTTGGATTTGTTTTGAAAAGATCTTTCTAATAACATAAAATTTGTGAAGATCCAACTGTTAGATTTTCAGATATGTGTAAATCAAATCTGAAGAAAAACAGCGCCACGGCCGCGTTATGGCCTGAAGCGTCGTTTGAATAAATTGGCCATTTTTAAATAAATAAAAATAGCGATATATCGTTATAAAATATTATAAACGATATGGAATGTGAAATTTTAGAAACTAACTGAAGGTTAGCTAAGTCGAATGGTTTCCTGGGTTTTGATCTGATGTTGGTTTCGGCCTTCGGGGTTAATATTTGGGAAATCGTTCTCTTACTTATTTACGGTTAGTGACTAATGAATTAGAATGAAGCGTATGTATGTTTGTGTAGCACTTGTTTATTATATACGCGAGTTTCTCAGAAAGACCGGGTTTATCCCATTCTGAATAACTGAATCGACGATAAGAAATCGAAGATGAAGACGGTGGTCGAAGACCGGAGATCTTCACCTCGTTTGGATGGTAACTGATGTCTTGATTGGGAGGCATCCCGAAATATGGATAATGAGTGGTGATCGTCCAGACGTACGTGGAGATCGATGGGTATGCGAGGTATATAGTGCCTCCGGTTTCGTTCAGACCCAGAACGAACTTGTAGATGGACTGTGTGTCTGACATTGGAATTCATTCTGTGTGATTGATAACCATCTGTTACATGGTGTGAATTGCCTGTGTGGCATGCTAAGATGTAGTGTTCAGGGCTTCTGTTGAAAAGCAAAGTCTTGTGGTTGATGATCAAAGCACCGCCTGTGTGGCGTAGCTTTGTGTTTAACGTGAATTCGCGAGCCTCACACCCCGGTATGAACCAGAAACGGGAGAGGACACCAGGGAGGGCATGCGTTTCCTCCTAGCTAGAGGTGGTGTCAGTGCTTGAACTGACTGACATTTATATTATTTTCACCTATGTGGTTGTTGCTGTTGCGAGGCGCCTCGGTTATATCGGTCGATCCGGGACCGATGGAGTCATTCGTTGGCTCACTTACGCCCCAAAAGGCAGGGAAACGCAGTGTTCAGGAATTTTGATCCACATCGGTGGACCGGCCCTGACGATCCAAGGGTCACTCGAGCTCTGATCCTGAGACTCGGGCTAGGCAGTCTCGAAGTCGGTAAGGACTATCTTTTGCCTTGGTTCATGACGGAAATCCAATTTCCAAATATGCGACTTTGCGGTTTTGATTGTATACTTATATATGGCGACATGATATATGGTACCCATTCCGTCTATGATTGATATTTATGATTGATTATAAAATTAGAAACTAACTGGAAATGAGCTAAGATGGGTGGTTTCCTGGGTATTGGTCTGATGTTGGTTTCGACCTTCGGGGTTAATACCCAGGGAATCGTTCTCTTACTATTTTACAGTTGGAGTCTGATTAAGAATTGAACGGCAAATTTTACATTTTAAATGATTTTTTTTGCGCGTATCAAGTATATTTTGGTCGATATAAGGTAAAACTCTATCCTCCGGTTTGCGTTGCATTGTGTGATGGGACTTGAGTCTTATATCGGCTTCATTTTATAAAAAGCATTACGATGTTTAAAAGAGTTATTTGTTTTAAAGCACTGGCCATCCAATGGAGTAATCCCGTTCCGCGAAAGTGGCGTGGTCCTGTGATTAGCCAAATTATAAAAAGTGTTAAGTAGATTTCTCATACTAGTCCCATGACTGACTCGTAGTTTGTTTCACTTGCAAACTCGGGTGCCCCTTTTTCTACACTGGCAGCCCTGTATTCAGGTTTTAGCAGGCTCTTTCTGGATAGCTGGAGCTGAAGATGGATTCTATCACTTATCTCTTTTTATGCTGTTCAGCTCCTATTGTACATATTATGTTTGTTTTCCGCTATAGACATTTATGTATAGCTGAACTATATATGTACTAAGTATGATCCTGTATACTGTGTAACTCTGATGATTACGTTTATCCAGTGTATTATTTGTTCCTTATCTGGTGTATTTATTTAATTTTGTTCTGTTGTTATCTGTTTATGTGTTATATTCGAAAGATTACCCTTAACACCGTCGTACGGGGTTTTGGGGTCGTCACATTCTTCTTCTATTCTAATATTTCATTCTTTATTTTCTCACCCTCTAATTTCTTTCCATTAACTATCTACTTTTTTGTGTAATTTGAGTGACGAGGATTGATATATGTCGGCTTAAACTATATGGAGAAAGTGGGTCATTATAGTATTTTAGGTTTTGTTTTGGTTCTTCTTTGATTAAGGAGAATATCATCCATCGAATCACATCGAAATGTTTTTCTTACTCCTTGATCATATGTGTTTGGCTTAATATAAATGCTTTTGATTTCAAAGGATGAATGAGATAATATTTCTGAAAGACTCAAGGGTTTGTTCTGAGTTTTTGGTTAAATTATGGATTTGATTTTCTATAATTTTTATTTTTGGGCAAGACATGAGTAGGGAAGAAAATAATGGAGTTTTGATTCGAATTTCTGATTGAAAAGGGGTATATATAAGGGTTTAAAACTGTTTGAATTGAAAAGACACGAGGTACTTATCAAAATTTCAAATTTCAAAATCTACCGTTGCATGTCGACATGGCATGTTTGGGAATGTCGACAAACTTAGTACAATTTTTCTAGTTCTAACTTGTTTTGAAATTTGGGTTATTGTAAATGATTTTGTTGATTTCCAGAGACTGTATTGATGACAATAAACATTATAAACTAAGAAATATCATAAGTAATTGACATATGTTAAATTCAACATAAAAAACAAACGATACTATGCATGAAAACTAGAAATAAAACTTAGAAATAGCTAGAAACTACTACTTGATACAATAAATAAAACTATAGGAAGTGGTAGATAAATAGGATCATGATGGGAAGTCAAGTTTTGGGCTAATCTTCCCAAAGAATTTGTCCATTTTTCTTGAAATTTCATCGAGTTTCTTTCTTATGGACTTTTTAACTGTCTTTTGATTATTGACTATTTTCCTATGGTTTCTAAGGAGAGTTTTGTTATTTCGATATGCTAGAAATACAATGCTCTCCAAAGATGTCTCCTACTCTTCCTTATGTTTTATTTCCTTCCCTTCTCCTTCTTCATCCTCTTCCTTCATTTCTGGCTCTTCCTCAAAATCCAATCTTGCCTCTTTTTGGGTAAGTGATTCATAAGGAACAAAGATTAGAGGAATTTGCATTAAAATGACATCAGCTTGAGAAATTAAGATTTCTTTGAACAAATTCCTATCCTTTGAAATTGACTCCAAAATAAGTAAAAATTCTTGTAAGGTAAACATCACGAAAAAGAGAATTTTCACGATTAGGACGAAATTCATCCAAAATAACTTGTGCTTAATTTATGTCGTATTGACCAGAAAGAGAAAAAGAGTTTTACAAACTTTAGATGTCAAGTAGTTGTAATTTTCCGATCTAGGTGTGGTGGTTTGTTGTAAAATAGGTTAAGTATTCTCTCCTTTGGAAGAAAACAATGATTGATAAAATTTTGGTGTTTGACATTTTCAAAATTGTGGTGGAGGGTCTCTCTATCATGTTCATCAGTGTGAAACATGGAGAGATCCAAACTGATAAATTTGCAACTAAGAATATCACCCAAAATTACATAATTTAAAATAATTTGTGTCCCATTGACACTACTTCAGATTTCACCTTCATTTCCTTCATAAAACATTCCTTGCAACTTTTCATAAAACATTTTAACAAGATTGGGATATCAAACAAAATCATTCTGAAGAGAATCGACTAAATAAAAACACCACTATTTCCAGAAACAGAGTTGATTTCAGAAGAGGGAATATCAGAGAAAACTAAAATCTTCCAGTATGAACTTTTCCAAATTTTAAATATGTGATATAAGCTTGCGTAGCTTCTTAATCATGAAAAAGAAAAGCTTTAGTGGTTTTTGGAGTGGAAGATGATGAATCCATTGATGAATGTTCTAAAGAGATAAGTGTATAAAGAGAGTTTTTGATTTGTATTAAAGTGAATGGATGTATAGATATGAAATGAGTATATATAAATTGAAGATATGGATTATCTTGTCAAAAATATAGTTATTGATGACATGGAAATTAGTACAAAGTTAGTGGAAAATTTTGAAATTTGAATTCGAATTTAAATACATTAATTCTATACAGTATGTCGACATAGGGAAAGGGAATATGTTGACATGTCTATTTGAACTAGGGGACATGACTTTCTGATTTTTGTCTATTTGTTATCTAATTGTTTACACAAATGTTCATTTTATTATTCCTAGATTTTACAGAAATTAATATATATATATATAGTCAAATTTTCAAAAGTTAAGATAATATTATATTATTATTTTGAAATTTAGGAATTCAAAATCTTATTTATCTTTAAAACAACCAAATCAAGCAACCAAAGAAGCCATATGAAATCAAAAATTTGATATAAATGCGTACCTTTAGGATTGTATTTTGTTACTAACTGGCTATATGTTGCCATATAACCCATATTTTTTGTGGCGACCCGAACTTCCCCGCGAAGGAAAGAACGGATTGCTTTGAGGACAAGACAAATCTGAACACAAACAGAAGAACATTTCATTGTTATTACAACAATTCCATCAGAATAAAAGAATATAACAGATGAATAAATCATATACATTTGATCAATATCAGAGATTACAATACATTTAAATACATAGCAGCGGAAAACAATACAAAACACAACTGAAAGTAATACACGGATACAGAGCTTTCCAAATATCGCTTCAGCTATAAATTAGGATCATGTGAATATCAATCTACAAAACAAAAATTACTAGATGCCCGTGCGGAAAATAGGGGCACCCAGAGTTTAGGTTAAAACAATAAACTCCAGGTCAGTCATGTGACTGGTGTAAGAACTAAAACAGTTATTTAAAACTTTACTTTAAATCAGATATATCAAGGGACCACGCCGTATAACACGGAACAGGTTTTCCTCCCAAGAATACCAGTGCATATAACAAAACAATGCAATGCTTTATGGAAAAATTAAGCTATTATAAGACCCAGGTCCTATCACACAATGCAACGCAAGCCGGGGGAGAGGTTTTTCCCTTATAATAGCCAAACATGCTTTGTACGTTAAAACAAATCATTAAATCTAAATAAAAAGATTTAATCTTTTCTCAACTGGGTTCAAGAACAGTGTTAATGAAGACACCATTCATGACAAACACAAAATCACATTTCGTTGCATCGGCCTTTATCCGTAAATTAGCAAGTGAACAATTCCCTAAGTATTAACCTCGAAGGCCGAAACCAACATCATATCAGTACCCAGGAAACCATTCAACTTAACTAATCTCCAGTTAGTTTCTGATTTTCTTAACTCCGTTGGGTCTAAGAACGGTATTATTAATAATAACTTTCACGACAACCCAAAATATCACTCCATTGTTAATCGGGTTAAAGAACAATTGTTATTTAAAACACCGTTCACGATAAACCCAAAAACCAATTTCAATTCAATTCCAATTAAATATTAATTAATTGGTATACTTCATTAAATATAAATAAAAAGATTTAATCTTTTCTCAACTGGGTTCTAGAACAGTGTTAATGAAGACACCATTCACGACAAACCCAAAATCACATTCCATTCCATCAGCCTTTAACCATAAATTAGCAAGTGAACAATTCCCTAAGTATTAACCCTGAAGGCCAAAACCAACATCAGATCAATATCTAGGAAACCATTCAACTTAACTAATCTCCAGTTAGTTTCTAATTTTCTTAACTCAACTAGGTTTAAGAACAGTGTTAATGAAGACACCGTTCACGACAAACCCAAAATCCCATTTGATATTAAATACAAGGCTCTGAATAGAAAATATATCGGCTTATATTCAATATCAAATTCTGAAATCAACAAATATCATATTGGAATAACGATTTATATATCTTCCAAATTCCTCCACAATGTCCGTATAATCACGGAATCCAATATCGAAATATTCCGAAGATAATTTCGATTCAAATCCATTCCAATTCATATATTGGAAATTCTGGTTATTTTTAAAACCATTTCAAATCCAATTTAATTATTTTAAAAATAATTGGATTATAATTCTAGTTCAAAACTAGTTCATTTCAATAAAAATCTATTTTTATCTTTTCAAATATGGATTTTTTCATCCCGATTCTTTCCAAATCATTTGTTATGATTTTACACAAATTATTGATATTGTTAATATTTTTATCAAGGCCCGTACAGTCGATTTCCATAAACGGTCGTCGAACTGCACTTACAGCGACCTTTTCCAAATTTAATTTGGACATCGTTCCAAATCCAACCGTTATATTTCAAATCTCTAATATTCGTTAGAAAGCCCATTTCGATGCGAACCCAACGGTTCCGGTTTTAGGAGAATCCGACGGTCGGATCTCCCGTAATGTCCGTTCGAAGTCAATGGTCGAAATTCACGAACTACCGCGGCGCGGCGCGTTCTATTCAGGCCATTATATATATATATATATATATATATATAATATTATATATATATTTCGTCGATTTCCATTTAAAACATATTTTATAAATCGTTTTAAATTCATTTTCAAAACGATTTCAACTTCATATTCAATTTCAAATCAAAATTGAATATTCCATATCATTAATATATAAATGATAATATTTTCAAAACATTATATTTGGAAATCAATTCCTTTTCGATATTCATTATAAAAATGAATAAAATCGATATAAATATCGTTCACGTTAAAATGGCGCATATCTAATCAACACGGCTATATATATTCAGAAATAATCGTGTCCATCCCAAATCGGACATCAAAATCACATTTTGATCTAATACTGAATATTATTTTAAAATATTCATTATTGTAAAAAATTCGTTATTTTAAATTATTCATTCTTTCTGAACTGGAATCAGACGCAGTCAATTACCATATGATTTGATTTATATGGATTTCATACAACATATGTACACAACAACAATCAAACACAGTCAACCATCATCCAACGTGCATTCTACACTACATAAGCATCAAATATAAATATTTAACGCTTATAACAGTCTATCAATCAATCAATCGACATACAACTAATTATTGGGATTAGTGTATGTCCAATATCATCCCAATACTCGTGTGGGGTTTCAATCAACAAATAATGAATTTTATTTGTGCAGTTGGGCGATGTGTAAAATTTATCGTCCCAATCAATATCAGTCAAATGTGTGTACATAAACAAATCGTCCGATTTGTAAATGAATATTTATTTTATTCATATCAACGTTAAAAATTATATTTTTAACTATAAAATATTTATTCCATTCCACATCACACAATCAATTTTCATAACACAATCAAACAAACAAACAAGTCACCCATGGTCTGTGGAAGATGGGTGTCGGGTGCTGCTAAGCACCGTCTGCTTCCTAGTATATATTTCTAACTAGAAAATAAATTAAAGTGAGAAGTTCTCACCTTTGGGTTCCACTCCGTCGTTTCTATTTCTGAACGGTTCGGATATTCCCCAAAATTCTAATGCGACATTGTCCCGCTGTTCATAAATATAAATCACAATTTTATTTCAATTCTAAAAATTATATTTTTACTTCGCTAAAAATTATATTTCACTTCACTAGAAATTATATTTTTACTTCAAAACCATACGTGCAAAAATCGTATCTTCAACACGATGTTTACATTATAAAGATAATATTTTTATTTCGATGTTCATACAACAAAAATCATATTTTTATTATCTCTAAAATATGAAAATAATATTTTTATTGCTTTACATAAATAAAATTCGAATCTTTTCAAATATAAAAATCGTATATTTCTAATGTTAAAAATCAAATCTTTCTAATGTTAAAAATCAAATCTTTCTAATGTAAAAAATCAAATCTTTAACGCTACTCTTCATAATAAAAATCCTATTTTTATTTCGCCTCATACAAAATAAAGTTCGTATTTTTATTTCACTTCATATAAAGAAAAATCACATTTTTATATCGTTACTTCATATGTAAAAATCATATTTTTACTATACTTCTTTCTATATAAAAATTATATTTTTATACTTTCATTCAACAATAAAAATCGTATTTTTATAACGCTAGTATATAAAATAAAAATCCCATCTCCTCATAGCAAAATTTAATCTTTAACATGATGCTTACACCATAAAAATCACATTTTTATACAAGCAAAGACCGCATTTTTATCTAAGCCAAGATCGTATTTTTATCATCTACAATGCTATTTTATATAATTTTAAAAATCAGATCTTACATAATAGAAAAATAAAAATAAAAAAATAAAAAAGAACTCACTTTCCGATCAGAGGAGGCTCGCCGGAGGTGCTTGCTGGCACAGTCGCTCGACAGGAGGAAGGGGGTGCTGGCTGGGCGCGGAGGGGGTCTCGCGGTTCGATTCAGACGAGGGGGGAGAGAGAAGGCGTCGATAGGGGGTGGTGGTGGCTCGGCGCGGAAGGGGGTTCTCGTGGCCAGGGCTTGGGCTGGGCGGAGGAGAATTAGGGTGGCAGTGGGATTAGGTTTCAGTGTTTTTTTCTTTAATTTCTGTTATGATGAGAGAGAAGAGGGAAGGAGGGATAAGGTTTAATAATATATATAATATATTTATTATTTAATTTTAAAAAGTACCTTTTTATTTTGAACTCGAAATCAAACCCATCGACTGTCGTTCATAACTAATTACCCCCATTTCGAACGCAATGGGATATGTTTCATGAGTCGATTCGACTGTTTCGATCAGTTTCCATCAAAATTAAAATATAAATCTATATATTGAATTTGAACGCACATTTCAATTTACTGGGGTTACATACCAACTTTAAAAATTCCCGAAAAATTATTTCTAGCTTCGTATTGACGATACAGTCCTAACAAAACTAATTTTGTCAAATTTGGAGACCGTTTGAAAAATGGTCATTTTCTAGTTGATCTAAATTGACTGAAACTATTAAAACACGTTTTCCTTTGCCACGCTCACATATTAATCCCAAAAATTATGAATTTTGGAATCAAGCAATAACTTGACATCCCGGATCCAACAAAAGTGGTTTCATCGAAAACGGAGGTCTTTTGCAAAATGGCTATTTTTACGGGCGATATTTTCCACAGCGACTATTCTGAATTTTGAACTGGGCATAACTTTTTATCCCCACTATGAAATTTCAAATTTTCAGATTCTTTGGAAAGATATTCTCAAATAGATTCTATTATTTTTGGTTTCGCTAAAATCCGGTTTATTTTGAAACCTGTACATTCATTCGAAATTTGAAATCGAATTTTCAAACTACCGCGCCATTTCCAATTCCTTTTACAATTAAAGTAAATATTTATATTCTAACATCGATTCAAATAAATATATACATTTTAATTCTATTCAAAATAAATTTCTCATCGCTATTATTTAAAATAATTCATTTTAAATATTCAAAATTCACTAAAATTGCCAAAATAAATTTTTTAAATTGGTTCTGATTTCCCGGGTTGTTACAATCTCCCCCACTTAAAATATTTTCATCCTCAAAAAGGAACGGAGCTAAAAGTTGTTTTACTAATCAACTCAACTTTCAGTTTGGCGTTCATTCTTCAACTTTTCAGTTTCTAAGAATTTCTAATTTTTCAAAAATTTGGCTAACACCCTAAATTTTCGAAAAATTTCGCCATAACCTCCTTTGTACGGGAGCACCAGGAAAATCCCCAAACCGCCACACAGGCCCTCTTATCTCAAAAAGAAAAAGAAAAAGGCAAGCGACTCGCCAATCGGCTCATAAAATCATCCAAACCCAATAAATTAGTAAACATGTACCTATTTGTCGGGCATACAATTTTATTCCTCTGCTTAGCTTCTCTGCTATGACCTGTTCAATGTATATACATGTATATGCATGCAAATGCAATAAATTTCAATTCAGTTCAAATTTGACTTGATTTGGCTAAATTTACCTTTCATTCACATAATGGTTTAAAGGAATAATCATACAACACAATCATCAATCAATTAGTTGATTATCATTTCAAACACATATCTTTAATATATATATTCAAAAATCATATTTTTGATGCCAAATCACAACAATAAGCCCTATCTAGTTTTGGTTCTCACACCTGTCAATTGGAAATATATAGGAATCCCACTTTCGAAACTCGAACACAAACTACTGATGCTATATATTCATCAATAGTTTCATCCCCGGGCGACTAGAGTGTGATTCTATATCTATCCAGTATATTAAAATTTCGAATACACGTTTGCAAGGCGTATATGCAAAATCTTTATATATTGGATTGTCCAAATTCAATACAAAATAAATATTCAAATACGTATAAAATGGTTTAAATTTCCAAAACAAAACTTGTTTTCATTTTAAAAATATACTCTTCACACTCGTTCTAGGATACTACTGATCCCATCTCTAACAAGTCATTCTCATTGGATATTACTAATCCAATCTTTGATAAATTCTTTCATTCGGTTCTAATGTGTCTTGTTCTCAAGCTCTGTAAACCAAAGCTTTGATACCAAAAGTGGGCGACCCGAACTTCCCCACGAAGGAAAGAACGGATTGCTTTGAGGACAAAACGAATCTGAACACAAACAGAAGAACATTTCATTGTTATTACAACAATTCCATCGGAATACAAGAATATAACAGAGTATGAATAAATCATATACATTTGATCAATATCAGAGATTACAATACATTTAAATACATAGCAGCGGAAAACAATACAAAACACAACTGGAAGTAATACACGGACACAGAGCTTTCTGAATATCGCTTCAGCTGTAAATCAGGATCCTGTGAATATCAATCTGCAAAACTAAAACTACTAGCTGCCCGTGCGGAAAATAGGGGCACCCAGAGTTTAGGTTAAAACAATAAACTCCAAGTCAGTCATGTGACTGGTGTGAGAACTAAAACAGTTATTTAAAACTTTACTTTAAATCAGATATATCAAGGGACCACGCCGTATAATACGGAACGGGTTTTCCTCCTAACAATATCAGTGCATATAACAAAACAGCGCAATGCTTTATGGAAAAATGAAGCTATTATAAGACTCAGGTCCTATCACACAATGCAACGCAAGCCGGGGGATAGGGTTTTCCCTTATAATAGCCAAACATGTTTGGTACGTTAAAACAAATCATTTAATACTATTATAAGTGCATAGTGTATAAAACGACTTCAAATATAAATGTATCAATCCTAGACGGCATAGGTGTCGTATATCATGTCGCCAATACTAGGCTCTACAATTAAAACTGAAATGTCACGTATTGGAAGTTGGATTTCCATCTGTGAACCAAGGCAAGGGATCATCCTTACTGCTTTGAGATAATCTATCCCATGTCTCAGGATCAGAACGCATCAACCCTTAGGAGCCACAGGGCCTGTCCACTTGACGTGGATTAAAATGCCCGAACACTACGTTTCCCCACCCTATGGGGCGTAAACTGGTCTGTATAAAGACCATCCATCGGCCCCGGAACAACCGATATAATCGAGACGCCTCGCTATCCATCATCCACAAAAGTAAAACGTCAGGGCTTGTAAAACGCTGACACCACTCCTACCTAGAAGGAAACGCATGCCCTCCCTGGATCCTTCTCCCGTTTCTGGTTCACATCGGGGTGTGAGGCTCGCGAATTAACGCTACACAAAGCTATGCTATATTAAAGCTGTGCTTTGATCATCAACCACAAGACTCTGCTTTTCAACAGAAGCCTTGATCATTTGCATCTCAGCATGCCACACAGGCCATTCACGCTATGTAATCGATGTCTATCAATCACACAGAATGAAATCCGATGTCAGACACACATCCGTTTACAAGTTCGTTATGGTTCTGAACGAAACCGGAGGCACCTTATTCCTCGTCCCGTATGTCCAATACAGGAGAGAGGCCCTCGCATATCCGGTCGATCTCCAAGTACGTCTGGACGATCACCATTTATTACCTTGTCTTGGGGTTACAGCCCAATCAAGACATCAGTAATCATCCAAACGATGTGAAGACCTCCAGTCTTCAACCACCGTCTTCATCCTTGATGCATCGTCGAATCAATTATTCAGAACGGGATAAACCCGGTCTTTCTGAATAACTCGCGTATATAATAAACAAGTGCTATAAAAACACAACATACACCTCATTCCAATCCAGAATATTTCTTTATCCAAATATTCATATACTTTGGGAAAGGTTCCCATTAATTTTATCAAAGATAAATTCTTTAATCTTCCTTTGGATATCGATTCAAACCAAATTATGGTTTATCAAAACTAGTCGGGATTAGCGCACCTTACTGAAGTAATCATTTGTTTAATTTTCCAATCCCAACCTATTCATCTCATGAAGTAAAACTGGTATTACTTCACATCTAACACCACGGTGTTATCGGAAAATTCAATTACCATCTCACGTTCAAATCTAATTAAAGATTTAACTATCGCTTGGAGCAAAACTGGTGATACTCCATTCTCGATCATTTCAATCTAATTAAAGATTCATTAAAACTCCACCTGGTTTTAATCTTCCCAAAAATCAATATTAATGATTGTTTAACTTGGGAAATCATATTCTGTCTTTAACTGGGTTAAAGAACCAATGTCACTTAAAACATGGTTCAGTATAAACCCAAAATCACATTCCATTCGATCAGCCTTTAGCCGTAAATTAGCAAGTGAACAATTCCCTAAGTATTAACCCCTAAGGCCGAAACCAACATCAGATCAATACCCAGGAAACCAATCAACTTAACTAATCTCTAGTTAGTTTCTGATTTTCTTAACTCCGTTGGGTCTAAGAACAGTATTATTAAACATACCATTCACAACAACCCAAAATCTTATTCTATTGTTAATCGGGTTAAAGAACAAGTGTTATTTAAAACACCGTTCACGATAAACCCAAAAACCAATTTCAATTCAATTCCAATTAAATATTAATTAATTGGTACACTTCATTAAATCTAAATAAAAAGATTTAATCTTTTCTCAACTGAGTTCAAGAACAGTGTTTATGAAGACACCATTCACGATAAACCTAAAATCATATTCCATTCCATCAGTCTTTAACTGTAAATTAGCAAGTGAACAATTCCCTAAGTATTAACCCTGAAGACCGAAACCAACATCAGATCAATACCCAGGAAACCATTCAACTTAACTAATCTCCAGTTAGTTTCTAATTTTCTTATCTCAACTGGGTTTAAAAACAGTGTTAGTGAAGACACCGTTCACGACAAACCCAAAATCCCATTTGATATTAAATACAAGGCTCTGAATAGAAAATATATCGGCTTATATTCAATATCAAATTCTGAAATCAACAAATATCGTATTGGAATAAGATATATATATTTTCCAAATTCCTTCACAATGTCCATATAATCACGGAATTCAATATCGAAATATTCCAAAGATAATTTCGATTCAAATCCATTCCAATTCATATATTCGAAATTCTGGTTATTTTTAAAACCATTTCAAATCAAATTTAATTATTTTAAAAATAATTGGATTATAATTCTAGTTCAAAACTAGTTCATTTCGATAAAAATCTATTTTTATCTTTTTAAATATGGAATTTTTCATCCCAATTCTTTCCAAATCATTTATTATGATTTTACACAAATTATTGATATTTTTAATATTTTTATCAAGGCCCGTGCAGTCGATTTCCATAAACTGTCCTCGAACTGCGCTTACAGCCCCTTTTCAAAATTTGATTTGGACATAATTCCAAATCCAACCATTAGATTTCAAATCTCCAATATTCGTTAGAAAGCTCTTTTCTATACGAACCCAACGGTTCCAGTTTTACGAGAATCCGACGGTCGGATCTACCGTAATTTTCGTTCAAAGTCAATGGTCGAAATTCACGAACTACCGCAGCGCAGCGCGTTCTATTCAGGCCATTATATATATATATATATAATATATAAATGTTATATATATTTCATCGATTTCCATTTAAAACGTATTTTATAAATCGTTTTAATTTCATTTTCAAAATGATTTCAACTTCATATTCAATTTCAAATCAAAATTGAATATTCCATATCATTAATATATAAATGATAATATTTTCACAACATTATATTTTGAAATCAATTCCTTTTCGATATTCATTATAAAAATGAACAAAATCGATATAAATATCGTTCGCATCAAAATGGCACATATCTAATCAACACACTATATATATTCAAAAATAATCGCGACCATCCCAAATCGGACATCAAAATCACATTTTGATCTATTACTAAATATTATTTTAAAATATTCATTATTTTAAAATATTCGTTATTTTAAAATATTCGTTCTTTCTGAACTGGAATCAGACACAGTCAATTACTATATAATTTGATTTATATGGATTTCATACAACACATGCACACAACAACAATCAAACACAGTCAACCATCATCCAAAGTGCGTACTACACTGCATAAGCATCAAATATAAATATTTAACGCTTATAACAGTCTGTCAATCAATCGATCGACATACAACTAATTATTTGGATTAGTGTATGTCTGGTATCATCCCAATACCTGTGTGGGGTTTCAATCAACAAATAATGTATTTTATTTGTGCAGTTAGGCAATGTGTAAAATTTATCGTCCCAATCAATATCAGTCAAATGTGTGTACATAAACAAATCGTCTGATTTGTAAATGAATATTTATTTTATTCATATCAACGTTAAAAATTATATTTTTAACTATAAAATATGTATTCCATTCCACATCACACAATCAATTTTCATAACACAATCAAACAAACAAGTCATCCATGGTCTGTGGAAGACGGGTGTCTGGTGATGCTAAGACCCGTCTGCATCCTAATATATATTTCTAACTAGAAAATAAATTAAAGTGAGAAGTTCTCACCTTTGGGTTCCACTCCGCCGTTTCTATTTCTGAACGGTTCGGATTTGCCCCAAAATTCCAATGCGACCTTTTCCCGCTGTTCATAAATAAAAATCACATTTTTATTTCAATTCTAAAAATTATATTTTTACTTCGCTAAAAAATACATTTTGCTTCGCTAAAATATTATATTTTACTTCGCTAAAAAATATATTTTTACTTCAAAACCATACGTGTAAAAATCGCATATTTAACACGATGTTTACATTATGAAGATTATATTTTTATTTCGATGTTCATACAATAAAAATCATATTTTTATTATCTCTAAAATATAAAAATCATATTTTTGTTGCTCTACATAAATAAAAATCGAATCTTTTCAGATATAAAAATCGAATATTTCTAATGTTAAAAATCAAATCTTTCTAATGTTAAAAATCAAATCTTTCTAATGTAAAAAATCAAATCTTTAACGCTACTCTTCATAATAAAAATCCTATTTTTATTTCGCCTCATATAAAATAAAGTTCATATTTTTATTTCACTTTATATAAAGAAAAATCACATTTTTATATCGTTACTTCATATGTAAAAATCATATTTTTACTACACTTCTTTCTATATAAAAATTATATTTTTATACTTCCATTCAACAATAAAAATCGTATTTTTATAACGCTAGTATATAAAATAAAAATCCCATCTCTTCATAGCAAAATTTAATCTTTAACATGATGCTTACACCATAAAAATCACATTTTTATACAAGTAAAGACCGCATTTTTATCTAAGCCAAGATCGTATTTTTATCATCTACAATGCTATTTTATATAATTTTAAAAATCAGATCTTACATAATAGAAAAATAAAAATAAAAAAAATAAAAATGAACTCACTTTCCAATCAGAGGAGGCTCGCCGTTGGTGCTTGCTGGCCCAGTCGCTCGACATGGGGAAGGGGGTGCTGGCTCGGCGCGGAGGGGGTCTCGCGGTTTGATTGAGACGAGGGGGGAGAGAGAAGGCATCGATGAGGGGGTGGTGGTGGTGGCTCGGCGTGGAAGGGGGGTCTCGTGGCCGGGGCTTGGGCGCGGTGCCGCCAGGGGCTGAGCGGAGGAGAATTAGGGTGGCGACGGGATTAGGTTTCAGCGGTTTTTTCTTTAATTTCTGTTACGATGAGAGAGAAGAGGGAAGGAGGGGTAAGGTTTAATAATATATATAATATATTTATTATTTAATTTTAAAAAGTGCCTTTTTATTTTGAACTCGAATCAAACCCATCGACTGTCATCCATAACCAATTACCCCCATTTCGAACGTAATGGGATATGTTTCATAAGCCGATCGACTGTTTCGATCAGTTTCCGTCAAAATCAAAATATAAATCTATATATTGAATTTGAACGCACATTTCAATTTACCGGAGCTACATACCAACTTTAAAAATTCCGGAAAAATTATTTGTAGCTTCGTATTGATGATACGCTCCTAACAAAACTAATTTCATCAAATTTGGGGACCGTTTGAAAAATGGTCATTTTCTGGTCGATCCAAATTGACTAAAACTGTTAAAACACGTTTTCTTTTGCCACGCTCACATATTAATCCCAAAAATTATGAATTTTGGAATCTAGCAATAACTTGACATCCTGGATCCAACAAAAGTGGTTTTGTCGAAAATGGAGGTCGTTTGCAAAATGGCTATTTTTACTGGCTATATTTTCCATAGCGACTATTCTGAATTTTCAACTGGGCATAACTTTTTATCCCCGCTATGAAATTTCAATTTTTCGGATTCATTGGAAAGATGTTCTCAAATAGATTCTAATATTTTTGGTTTTGCTAAAATCCGGTTTATTTTGAATCCTTTACATTCATTCGAAATTTGAAAATGAATTTTCAAACTACCGCACCATTTACAATTCCTTTTATAATTAAAATAAATGTTTATATTCTAACGTCGATTCAAATAAATATATACGTTCTAATTCTATTCAAAATAAATTTATTACCGCTATTATTTTAAATAACTCATTTTAAATATTCAAAATTCACTAAAATTGCCAAAATAATTTTTTTAAATTGGTTCAGATTTCCTGAGTTGTTACATTTTTTGTCTTCGTGTCTGAATATTTATCACTTGACGATGTTTCTGAATCCAAATTTGAATCGTTCAATGTTGTTGTGTTTGCTCTCTTTCTTTTTTCTAGATGCATCGATGTTAGAAGAGACCTTTTATTTATACGGATATGGACAAAATCATTTCATATGCCTTGGTTTATTGTAATTATAACACCTAGTATCTGTTTGACCATCGTTTCCGCTTCCCTGGTCTTCATTATCATTACTTTTGGAATTATTTAACTTTTTGTATTTTCGGAACTTCCAAAAGTTTCTAGTCATCGGTGCAGTCTCCTCCTCATCATTTTCTGAGTTGGATGTATCCATCATAGCATTAAAAGCAATTGACTTCTTTTTTACTTCCTTGTTTTATCTTTTACCCTGCAGCTTCAAACGATATTAAAATAGCAATTAATTCTTCTATTTTTGGAGTATTAATATCATTAGCCTCTTCAATAGAAAATCTCTTTTGATCCCAATCAGACATGAGTGAATTTAATATTTTTCTAACTTGATCTTCCTGATAGGAGGGTTTTCCTCAAGAACAATTAGTGAATGCACCATAACTTGAAATCTACTATACATATCAGAAATTGACAAATTTGGATTCGTCTTAAATAATCGAAAATGACTAGTTAATATGGAAATTTTGGTTTTCTTAACTTTGTTAGTGCCTTCATATATAACTTGCATTGTTCTCCATATACCATATGCAGATTTACAAATATATACCTTACTAAATTCATTCCTATCTAATGAACAAAACAATATATTCATGGCTTTAAAGTTACTTTGTGCAACTGCTTTTTGATCAGCAGTCCATTGTGCATAACTAGTCTCGGGTCAGTGTACTCAGTTTGTGTAACATTCCAAATATCTAGTCCTATTGATTGTAAATGAATTTTCATCCTACATGCCTAATAAGTGTAAACATTGTCATTAAAAAGTGGTGGTTTTGCAATGGATTGACCTTCTACAAATGAACTAGTGATCGTGTTTCTATTACCAGTGTTAGTGACCATTACTACAATTTTCAATAATCAAATAATGAAACTTCTTGAAAACCTATGTTCTGATAGCAATTGTGGGTGCAACGCTAATGGATCTTAAAGCAAAACTAACACTAGAGGAGGGAGAATGAATATTTAGATTTGGGCATCTCAATAAACGATTTATCTACAACATGCGATAAATGGTTGCGCCTTCCGTCCTTTTTCGTATGCTATCACGTCCGTCCTCTTAAATGCCTCGACATTCCTCCTCCCCCAAATCCAAACCCACTAACCAAATGTCGCATACGAGATCTGGACATACTTACAATTCCACCACCTCTGCTTCCAGAACATGCCATCTACTGATACTCTGTCTTACCCTGTTGAAGGGCTTCTTGTTAATGATGCTTTAATTGAATTGCCTCATGCTCGCCTAGATGTTTCTGGCTCTCCAGTACCTAGCGATAGTACGCCCTTGCTTGCCGTTAACAATCAGGAAAGTCAGAGTTATAAATTTCGTTCTATTTGTGGTAAAGACGCTTGCAGCGTATTGGGAGATGTTAATGAAATTGGCTTGGGTTTAGAAGCCGTTGGAGTTGGTTCGTCTTCCTAAGATCCGAAATTTACTGAAACGCCATCTACCGAACATTGCACTCTAGGTGCTTGTGCAATTGCCAATGTGAAAAAATGCAGCTGAACCAAATGTCTTTGCATGACCTACTACATCCATCTCCCCTAGTTATACTACGTTGTTTCAAACCCTGCCTTTGTCTATAGGTATTTACTCTCCAAAAGAATGCTTTGTGTTAAAGATAGTGAATGGCCAAAGTGTCATGCTAGCTTGATGTCCACCGAGTTGGTGCGGACTACTGGTCCGATCATTTTCTCGATTTTTCCTTGATTCTTCTCCAAAATACCTAGTGGTTCGTGAATAATGTGATCACTAATGGAGATTAAGGGGTAAACTTCACATTTAGTTTTTCGATTCAATGATCTATCTCAAATTCACCAACAATCTTGATAAACTGACAGTTTTTAAGAGGGATCCTTTGATAATTAAGGGGAACCCATTCATTATTACCTATGGAGTGTCACAGTAGGTAAAGCTAGAGAGAAAATACTTCCTATACCGGTTTGGGACTCTTTCACTAATATTCCTTCTGTACTGCAGCCTCTTATTAGTTTGAACTAGTTAGCAAGTTTGATTAGTAAGCTCTGATGATTTGACGCTTACACTATGTCTAGGATGAGTTTAAAGTACGCTCAAGCTCTTATTGAATTCTCTCTTAATAAACCGTTGCCTGATAAGTTCTAGGTCACTCTAGTTGAGTGGTTTGATGTAGATATAGATGTAAGCTATAACTGGCATCCTGAAATTTATGCTAAATGTCGGTCTTTTGGCCACACGGATAACTGGCATCCTGAAATTTATGCTAAATGTCATTCTTTTGGCCACACGGTCAAAACTTGCACCTCAATGCTCTTTGTATTGGGTACTCCTATAGTTCGAGTCCCTTTTCGTAAGCCTAACTTAAAATGGATTCCTAAGATGATATATACACCTCCCCCTATCGTTCCTGATCCTCCTTTAGTTGTTACCACAGTTCCTACATCTAGTGATAGTGATGTTTCTGATATTCTTGACTTTCTCCCTACTGAAAATCCTAATTTTATTTAGACCGTGTCTGACCGAGCTTAACACCACTTAACTTCGAGGATGAGATTCTCTCCTAAAGAGAAATGATATTTTACTTATGTGGATAATGAGGGCCCTGAGACTAGATGTTTGTTTTACAGATATGTTCGCGATAGTTTTGTCCTGAATACTGAAGGAGATGAGGGAATGGTAAGCGTTGCTATGTTGACTGATCCTACGTGGGATAGGAAGGTTATTACGATGCTAATGCAGTTGGATATACCCTTGACCCAGTATTTATATTTAAGGGATATGGTCATGTAACACCCCACCTCCGCTAGGGTCACTCACAAAGGGAATGCACTAGTTTTGGAGGAGCGTTATCGAGGTAAACAATCACAGAAATATTACAAGACAGACATAAATAAAACAACGGAAGAGTCAAAAGATAAATTTCATTACATTCAAAATAGTCAAAGCCTTTTTCATCCAAAGTACCAAATAGCCAAAGTCATCATTTTCCATCACAACAAATTCTGTCTTGCATAAATAAAGAAGCATAAAAGCTTAAAACAGCAAAAATAGCATAATTCCCTAAGATAGCAGAAATGCAGCTATAGCAGAGCTCAAGATCAAACTGTACATGAGCTGAACCGAAAGCAAGAGAAATCCAAGCTAAGTGCTAGAGTTTCCTCCCTGAGAACCTTGGGGGGGGGGAACGAAAGAAAAACAGGCGAAAGAAAACGGGTCAGTCATAAAGACTGGTAAGTCCTAGTGACTTTCAGCATAAAAACAGGTAAAGGTAACATGACATGTATAAACTGAAAGTAAACATAAGAATGCTGTCAAGATGGGCAAGATAGACTAAGATAACATGATAAATAAAGTATAGCATCGCATGTTCAAGATTTGCTGCACCAACTGTACTATTATCCCAAACCCATGTCATATATTAACCATGAAATGATCGCTTGGCCCAATATCATGAAATGACCCATTTCAGGGTCCTACGGAACGATCCATTAATCGATCGACTCCCTACAAGTTCTAGCTCGTCGTGTGTCTATGTCATACGGCCCTATTACGAATGTAGTCACCTGTGCTAGGTCCACCATAGGGTGTATCAAGCCCTAGGGTGCCAACCACGGACACCAATCAAGCACGCACAGTGTAAACCTACTGATGCCCAATGCCTGCTTTTTCAACTCCGGACTACGTGCACGACCATAGTCCGCCTGAGCCTACACTGGCGCACTAACTCAGCCGTCATTCTGGTCGCTTACAATCATCCCAGTAATCGTGCCCCACCCTGCCTAGTTCCGGGGTACCATGATACATCTAAGTAGGTTACTGCTGAAATGGACCGCGTAACTAGGGTTTCCGTCCAACAGGTTAAGTGTTGTCATTTAAATTCGTGACTTAACCCTTATCAGTCTAGCATGTCAAGTTGGTTAAGTGTTGTCTTTCAATTTCATGACTTAACCCCACTAATCATGTGTCAAGTTGGTTAAGTGTTGTCTTTCATGTTCATGACTTAACCCTATCATGTGGCATTAATTCATTAATGCACCCCAACCTCTCACATCAGACCTATTGTTGTGGTCACTGGATATGCCGGGCGGTTCCGGGCAAATTTACACCACAACTCAGTCTGACCTCGGGTTTCAAGCGCGATATGACCAACTACCCACATTGGATCCTATTGTTTGCAGTCACTGGATTTGTCGGGCGGTTCCGGGCAGAATTACACTGCAAACTCAACCCAACCTCGAGTTGGCCATTTTCAAGTTCATTCTAGTGTCATGTCCATGTTCAAATTTCATGTCAAGTTCATGTCAAGTTTCATGGCAAGTTTCATGTCAAGTTTCATGATTCATATTCATAACCAATTCATGTTTTGCCTAATCTACCCAAATCGTATTCCCATCGCACGTAAACGTGAATCGATCTGGATTACAAGTAAATTCAAATTTAAAATAAAAGGGAATAAAATCAAAATTATGATAGGCAAAAGAACGAGCACAAGGTGATAAATATAGCATGATATAGCTTGAGATAATTGGTTATAACATCACTGGCATATAGAATAATAGTCCTAAAACATTAGGATTACAGATCTAGCATAATAAGGTGATAGTCATGATAAAGGTGATAATCCAAACTTGTGAAAAGTAGATTGATTCAACATCACAGGCATGATAATACTATGGACATGAAGGAGTTTGATTTACAACATGAATAGGTCCAAACTGATTTCATAGCAATATTCCCAAATGTCAAGATCCAAGATGGAAACTGGAATAGATGTGAATCGATTATCATACTTAAGTCCAATTTCACTTTATCTCATGTCCAAATTACAATTAACAAGTTTAAATCTCAAAGTAACTAGAACTTACAGTGCGCGGATCGAGAATTTAGAAAGCAGAATCGAAGCTCTAGTCGAACAACCCCAATATGCAATTCCTAGCCCTAATCTTCAAGAAATAGTCTTCGTGTTTTATTTTAATTTATTTATTTCAATTATTCCAGAGGCATCATAAGGAGAGAATAAAATGGTGTAAAGAGAATGGGGTTAGGGGCTGTTTATATAGGATTAGGCGAACAAATCTAGACTGAAAATGAGACCAAAAACATCAGAATGAACCTAGGCTCAAAACTGGGTTTCGGCACCTGGTCGACCATAGGGTCGACCTGGCCTCTGGGAGGTTGACCATAGTGTCGACCCCCAGGTCAACCTGGTCCTGGGCGGGAAATTTCCTGCCCAGTCTGCACTGGGGTTTGAATTTGAATTTCGAATTCGAATTCGAGCTGTTTTTCGGTTCTGAAAATCCTTGAAACTTCAGAGGGTCATATCTCCCTCATACGGAATCCGTTTTTCGAAAACTCGGACTCGTTTCCAAGCTGAATTTCGAGGCGAACGCAATGGCACAACCCATTTTCCCTGATTCTTATTTTAAAATTTAATTCTGCCTTGATTTATGGTTTTAACATGTTATTAAAATATGGGTTGTTACATTCTCCCCTCCTTAAAGGACTTTGTCCCCGAAATCTTCAAGTTAAGAAGAATGCATCCTATCATCCAATCATCCATCTACTCAACCATCATCCACAAGCAACCATTGTCCTTAAAAGATTTCTAATGATGTATGAACTTATGCAAGAGTGTGTGTATATGTACTTATCTAATGCAAAAGATTAGGTGGTTACTGATTCAGTAGACCTCCTTAATGCAAAATATGTTAGTGTAATGAGTCCAACATGTATGCAAATTCCTAACATACTTTATAATCTCTACATGAGTGCACAAAAATTCATCCATATGCAACATCCATATAATAACATATCAAATTTCCATCCACATACAAGTATAAACACCCATGCATATGCAATATGAAATATGTGACTGAGCCGATCTAGTGCCTAATGTGTGTTATGCAACCACGAGCAACCACTTGCAATCATCAACCATAACATGTTTCAATCACATGTTTACATCCAAAAGGGTTCTACCTAAGGTTCTCAAGATAGGATCGAGAAAATAACAAGACAAACATGGATAGCAAAAGCATGTACATGATAAGAAGGTATGTAAACTTATAGGAAAAAGAGATCGAGAATGTACCCTAAAAAAGAATTGGGTATAGCGTGCATATCTTCTCTTCGGTTTCCCAAGTTGCATCTTCTTGGGCTTCACTCCACTGTACTTTAACTAGCTTGACTTCTCGATTCCTTAGCTTCTTGATCTCCGTTCCTAAGATACGAATCGAAACTCGCCTCAATGTTGCTTCTCTTTCCACTTCTACGCCTTCAAGGATGCTTGGCTCAACCACTTCGGCAGACTCATGTAAGCACTTTCGGAGATGCGAAACGTGAAAGACATTGTGTACTCCGGCCAACCTCTCGGGTAACTCTAC
The DNA here is from genome assembly GCA_030737875.1 of Allium sativum. Taxonomy (NCBI): domain Eukaryota; kingdom Viridiplantae; phylum Streptophyta; class Magnoliopsida; order Asparagales; family Amaryllidaceae; genus Allium; species Allium sativum. Next base: position 386,474,241 of record CM060924.1, read on the forward strand.
CTTATAGGCCATCTGTCCAATCCTCTCGATGATAGGGAACGGTCCTACGAACCTCGGTGCTAACTTTCCAACCGCTCCAAAGCGAACCACATTGCGTAAAGGAGAAACTTTTATAAAGACCATATCTTCGACTTCGAACTTTAGATCTGTCCTTCTCTTGTCTGCGTAGGATTTCTGTCTATCTTGGGCCGTTTTCATCCGTCTTCATATCAACTCAACCTTCTCGAAAGTGTCCCTTATCATGTCGGGTCCAAGTATGTGCTTGTCTGTCGACTCCCACCAAGAAGTTGGTGACTTGCACGGTCTTCCGTATAAAGCTTCGAATGGTGCCATTCCTATGCTAGCTTGGGAACTATTATTATACGCGAACTCAACGAGAGGTAGGTGATCTTCCCAAGTACACCCAAAGTCAAGAATGCATAGTCTCAAAAGATCCTCTAGTACCCTATTTACCCTTTCGGTTTGTCCATCCGTCTATGGGTGATAGGCCGTGCTTAAACTTAGTCGTGTACCCATTGCTTCTTGTAAACTATTCCAAAATTCGCTAGTGAAAATCGGGTCACGATCGCTAACTATACTAGAAGGAACTCTGTGCCACCGTACTATTTCTCGAAGGTATATAGACGCTAGCCATGATGCGGTCCTCTTGCTCTTCACAGGAATGAAGTGAGCGCTCTTCGTGAGTCTATCTACTATAACCCATATGCTAGTATTGCCCTTCCTTGACCTAGGAAATCCGTCCACGAAATCCATTGAGACACTCTCCCATTTCCACTGTGGAACCTCCAAAGGATGCAATAGCCCACCGGGCTTTTTGGACTCGGCCTTTACTTTTCGGCACACCATTCACTTAGAAACGAATTCCACCACATCCTTTTTCATCCTGTTCCAAAAGAAAATACGCTTCATATCCTTGTACATTTTATCCCCTCCGGGATGTATAGTCATCTTCGAGTGATGCGTCTCTTCGAGAACTCTCTTTACTAAGTCTCCCACTTGTGGGACACATAGTCTACCATCACGTCTTAGCCATCCCTTGTCATCTACGGCATACCTACTGAGGTGACTTGACATCTCACCTCTAATCAACTTGTCCATGATCTCGACTATATGTGGGTCTTCCTTCTGTGAAGTCCCTACTTGGTCTAGAAGCGTAGGCCTTAACTCAAGAGATGCTAACGTGCTAGCCAACGACTCAACAACAGGTGTGAAATCAAAGGTTGCTATAAACTCTAGACTTTTCCTTTCAACAAACAAAGGACTCAGAGTCAACCTTTTCCTACTTAGCGCATCCGGCACCACGTTACCCTTGCCAGGGGTATAAGCTATATCGAAGTCATACGATGCCAAGAATTCCATCCACCTCTGTTGCCTTAGATTCAAATCTTTTTGCGAAAAGAGGTACTTAAGCGATTTGTGATCGGTATACAACTCGAACTTCTCACCTAGAAGATAGTGGCGCCAAGACTTAAGCGCAAAAACAATCGCGGCCAATTTCAAGTCATGTGTGTGATAGTTTTTCTCATGAACTTTAAGTTGTCTACCCCCGTAGCATATCACTTTCCCTTCTTGCATTAGGACAGCGCCTAATCCCGTGCCGCACGCATCTGTGTACACCGTAAACATCTTACCTCCGTCGGGTAATTCCAAAACTGGAGCTGTGGTAAGGGCTCTCTTAAGCCTTTGAAAAGCAACGTCACACTCTACGTCCTATGCAAAATCTAGGTTCTTCTCCGTTAACCTAGTAAGAGGGGCTGAAATCTTAGCGAAGTCCTTAATGAACTTCCTATAGTAGCCCGCCAAACCAAGAAAGCTTCTCACTTCCGTTGCGTTCTTAGGAACTTTCCAGTCTTGCACCGCAACTACCTTTGCGGGGTCCACAGCTATACCTTGCTTAGAAACTACATGCCCAAGAAACCGAACTTCTTTTCTCCAAAAATGACACTTGGAGAACTTAGCCTTTAACTCGTGTGCTCTAAGCGTATCCATGACTTCCTTGAGATGTCTAGCATGTTCTTCCTCATCCTTTGAGAAGATCAAAATATCGTCCACGAAGACCACCACAAACTTGTTAAGGAACTCCCTAAACACCCTACTCATCAATTCTACGAAGTATGCGGGTGCATTCGTCAAACCAAATGGCATGATGAGCCATTCGAAGAAACCATCCGGAGTCCTAAACTCAGTCTTGTCAATGCTATCCTCAGCCACTCTAAGTTGATGGAATCCTGTAGCTAGATCGAGTTGAGAGAAAATAGACGCTCCTACAAGCTGGTCGAACAAGTCATTGATTCTCGGTAGTGGGTGCCTATTCTTCTAAGTCAGCTTGTTTAACTCACGATAATCTACGCATAGACGAAGCAAACCATCCACATTAGTAGCGAATACCACCGGAGCACCCCATTCAGAAATGCTTCGCCTAATGAAATTTTTCTCAAGCAACTCCTTAACTTGCTTACTAAGCTCTTTTCTCTCTCGCGGGGCCATGTGTCTAACGGGCAATGCGACTGGCTTAGCATTATCAACAAGATATATACATAAATCTATCTCACGTTTAGGGGGTAACCCCTTAACCTCATCAAAGACATAGGGATATTCTCGGACTACCCTTACTGATTGCAAGTCATCGATAGATGAGTCAAGAGATTCTAGATAACATAACATGACAGGACCCATAGGGTTATAAGAAATTTCAAGGGTATTACCAAGGCGAGTCACGAGTCTAACTACCCTTCGTTCACAATCGAGAATGGCTCCATTATTGGACAGCCAATCCATGCTTAGAATCAAACCGTATCCCATAAATCCGAGAACATAAGCATTACACGTGAATTCTATGCTTAAGATAGAAATCCTCAAATCAACACAAATCATAGATAAATGAGCGAAGCCACCAATTGGATTTGAAACAATAACGGGATCCTCAACTAGACTAGTGCTTAGGTGCAAAGTTTCAACAATATCAGAAGAAATAAAAGTATGCGATGCACCAGAATCAAAAAATGTTCGAACAGGATGATCAAAAAGATAGACTAAACTTTTGATAGAAATATTTCTACCTCATTCTTGCGGAGGTACCGTTAGAGCGTGGACTTGTCCTCCAGAAGAAGGTCCAGCTCCCTGCCCTTGCTTCCTTGGGCAGGCCCTAGCCATGTATCCTGTCTCACCACAGTGGAAATAGCCACCCATCTTCCTTTTCTTCTTCCTGCAGTCTTTGACCAGATGTCCAGGAATGCCACAGAAATTACACTTTCTCTTTTCACGGGGTTTGTTGTTCTTCCCGCCTTTCTTTGGATCAGCCTTCTTGTTCTATGACCCTTCCCACTTCTTATCTTGAGGCACTTCTGCTTTTGCCTCATTCTTACCCTTGTCTTCCTCATTTAAGAGTGCCATGTCTACTAACCTTTCGTAAGTAACCCCCATAGGTATGTGGGTCATAGCCAAGCTGTGAAGTGGCTCATTCAATCCCTTGACAAAACAGAGAGCCTTCTTATGAGGAGTATTCACTAAGTCCAGTCCAAATCGGGCCAGCTGATTGAATTGATTGACGTACTTCTTGACAGTCATACTTCCTTGCTTAAGAGATATGAACTTTTCCAGTTGTAGACTTCGTTCAGCTTGTGAGAGGAATTCATCTCAAACCTTATCCTGAAATCCATCCATGTGTCAACAGGTCTTTCAACGTTAGTGACTTCCCACCAATAGGAAGCTTTGTCTTTGAACAACCATACTGCCAACTGTACCTTCTGCCTATCGTCCACCTTGAAGATAACGAATAGATCCTCAGTTTCTTTGAGTCAGTTCCTCGCTTCTACGAATGATTCAGTTCCCTTGAAATCCTTTACACCCATGGCCCTAAAATCTCTACAGATCTTTGAGAAAGCATTTGCACGAGGAGGAGGAGGAACCGCTGCAGCTGGAGGAGGAATATCTGTTGGGCCTACATCGTTGGCCCTAGCCTCTAAGTACCTCCTGAACCAGCTAGGTATTGGCACACCCTCTGGAAGGTTAAGATTCCCAGGCATGCTGAAATGAAAAAGAAGAGATTCAAAACGAGGAAACAAAGGATAGTGCTAATGGCTTTTGGGGAATAGCCTTTAAATAAAACAAGACTTTTCTTGAAAAAATGCTTCTTTGTGAACGGTTTTGAAAATACTTTTAGAAGGTTTTTAAAAAAACTTTTGCCCAGTCTGGTAACCTTCTGATCTGATACCAAGTGTAACACCCCACCTCCGCTAGGGTCACTCACAAAGGGAATGCACTCGTTTTGGAGGAGCGTTATCGAGGTAAACAATCACAGAAACATTACAAGACAAACATAAATAAAACAGCGGAAGAGTCAAAAGATAAATTTCATTACTTTCAAAATAGTCAAAGCCTTTTTCATCCAAAGTACCAAATAGCCAAAGTCATCATTTTCCATTACAACAAATTCCGTCTTGTATAAATAAAGAAGCATAAAATCTTAAAACAACAAAAATAGCATAATTCCCCAAGATAACAAAAATGCAGCCATAGCAGAGCTCAAGATCAAACCGTACATGAGCTGAACCGAAAGCAAGAGAAATCCAAGCTAAGTGCTAGAGTTTCCTCCCTGAGAACCGGGGGGGACGAAAGAAAACGGGTCAGTCATAAAGACTGGTAAGTCCTAGTGACTTTCAGCATAAAAACAGGTAAAGGTAACATGACATGTATAAACTGAAAGTAAACATAAGAATGCTATCAAGATGGGCAAGATAGACTAAGATAACATGATAAATCAAGTATAAATCAAGTATAGCATCGCAAGTTCAAGATTCGTTGCACCAACTGTACTAGTATCCCAAACCCATGTCATATATTAACCATGAAATGATCACTTGGCCCAATATCATGAAATGACCCATTTCGGGGTCCTACGGAACGATCCATTAATCGACCGACTCCCTACAAGTTCTAGCTCGTCGTGTGTCTATGTCATACGGCCCTATCACAAATGTAATCACCTGTGCTAGGTCCACCATAGGGTGTATCAAGCCCTAGGGTGCCAACCACCGACACGAATCAAGCACGCACAGTGTAAACCTACTGATGCCCAATGCCTGCTTTTTCAACTCCGGACTACGTGCACGACCATAGTCCGCCTGAACCTACACTGGCGCACCAACTCATCCATCGTTCTGGTCACTTACAATCAGCTCAGTAATCGTGCCCCACCCTGCCTAGTTCCAGGGTACCATGATACATCTAAGTGGGTTACTGCTGAAATGGACCGCGTAACTAGGGTTTCCGTCCAACAGGTTAAGTGTTGTCATTTATATTCGTGACTTAACCCTTATCACTCTAGCATTTCAAGTTGGTTAAGTGTTGTCTTTCAATTTCATGACTTAACCCCACTAATCATGTGTCAAGTTGGTTAAGTGTTGTCTTTCATGTTCATGACTTAACCCTATCATGTGGCATTAATTCATTAACGCACCCCAACCTCTCACATTAGACCTGTTGTTGTGGTCACTGGATATGCCGGGCGGTTCCGGGCAAATTTACACCACAACTCAGTCTGACCTCGGGTTTCAAGCGCGATATGACCAACTACCCACATTGGATCCTATTGTTTGCAGTCACTGGATTTGCCGGGCGGTTCCGGGCAGAATTACACTGCAAACTCAACCCAACCTCAAGTTGGCCATTTTCAAGTTCATTCTAGTGTCATGTCCATGTTCAAATTTCATGTCAAGTTCGTGTCAAGTTTCATGGCAAGTTTCATGTCAAGTTTCATGATTCTTATTCATAACCAATTCATGTTTTGCCTAATCTACCCAAATCGTATTCCCATCGCATGTAAACGTGAATCGATCTAGATTACAAGTAAATCCAAATTCAAAATAAAAGGGAATAACATCAAAATTATGATAGGCAAAAGAACGAGCACAAGGTGATAAATCTTGCATGATATAGCTTGAGATAATTGGTTATAACATCACTGGCATATAGAATAATAGTCCCAAAACATTAGGATTACAGATCTAGCATAATAAGGTAATAGTCATGATAAAGGTGATAATCCAAACTTGTGAAAAGTAGATTGATTAAACATCACAGGCATGATAATACTATGGACATGAAGGAGTTTGATTTACAACATGAATAGGTCCAAACTGATTTCATAGCAATATTCCCAAATGTCAAGATCCAAGGTGGAAACTAGAATAGATGTGAATTGATTATCATACTTAAGTCCAATTTCACTTTACCTCATGTCCAAATTATAATTAACAAGTTTAAATCTCAAAGTAACTAGAACTTACAGTGCGCGGATCGAGAATTTAGAAAGCAGAATCGAAGCTCTAGTCGAACAACCCCAATATGCAATTCCTAGTCGTATTCTTCAAGAAATAGTCTTCGTGTTTTATTTTAATTTATTTATTTCAATAATTTCAGAGGTAACATAAGGAGAGAATAAAATGGTGTAAAGAGAATGGGTTTAGGGGGCTGTTTATATAGGATTAGGCGAACGAATCTAGACTGAAAACGAGACCAAAAACATCAGAATGAACCCAGGCTCAAAACTGGGTTTCGACACCAGGTCGACCCCCAGGTCGACCATAGGGTTGACCTGGCCCCTGGGAGGTCGACCATAGTGTCGACCCCTAGGTCGACCTGATCCTGGATGGGTAAATTCCCGCCCAGTCTACGCTGGGGTTTGAATTTGAATTTCGAATTCGAATTCAAGCTGTTTTTCGGTTCTGAAAATCCTTGAAACTTCGGAGGGTCATATCTCCCTCATACGGAATCCGTTTTTCGAAAACTTGGACTCGTTTCCAAGCAGAATTTCGAGACGAACGTAATGGCGCAACCCATTTTCCCTGATTCTTATTTTAAAATTTAATTATGCCTTGATTTACGGTTTAAACATGTTATTAAAATACGGGTTGTTACAGGTCACGTATATCGTCCTATTGAGGACAAGGAATGTTCACTTCCCTCCTCTCTATAGGTGGAGTAGGTCTATTTTTAGTAGTTGAGGCTTCTCCGCTCCACTCCTGGTCTATATTTCTGTGTAGTGGCACTTTAAACTAGCTTTTGTAGTTATACATTTGGTCTAACTCATGTAATTCATTTATTCATTATTTGTTGTAATGAAATGTCATTGTAGCCACTACAAAACCGGTCGGTTTTACTAGTCAATAACCAGCTTTTGTAGTCAAAATTTATACCAAAGGCATGTCAATATAGGCACTTTGAGTATGTCGACATACTAATCGACTTACTAAAGGCATATACTCCTAATAAATAATGTCTCCATATCTTCAGAGAAAATGTTATCGTCGTTAACTCCAATTATGAGTGAGTTGATTCCTTTCATGCAACTTCTGTTGTCGATCAATATACAAAACAACTCTTCCTTTCTGCATCAACACTACTCCTAAAATGGTACTATATGCATCATTATAGGAAACAATCTCATCATTCCCACTAGGAATAACCAACACAAGAGCACTAGTCAATCTTTCCTTCAAGATCACAAAAGCATGCTCACACTTTGCGTCCTGTATGAAAGTATGATTTTTATTCATTAGGTTGCTCAACATTGCTACAATATTCAATAAATCCTTGACAAATGTCTATAATATCTTGCCAAACCATGGAACTTCGAACATCCATAGCACTCTTAGGTCGATTCCAATCTTGGATTGTTGCTACCTCAGAAGGATCCACTGTTATTCCTTATCCAGACACAACATGACCTAAGAATCACACTTTTTTCTGGCAGAAGTGACACTTGGGAAACTTCGCTCTTAGCTGATGCCTTCTAAAAATTTATAATATGATCCTCAGGTGCACTTGTGTTCCTCCTCCCTACTAGAGTAGTTCAAGATGTCATTCACACACTACAAAATAAATTGTCTTTTATAGTGGCATATAGCCGCTATTAATTAGTTCTATAGAGGTTCGATAAACGTTGTATATCAACATGTTATAAAAAATAGCTGAATATTTATAACATAAAAAAAACGCTATAAAAGAGCATGGTTTTATAGCATAAGTTTGCCGTTATGTTACTTAAAGTCAATAGCTCACCCCTACCGTTATTAAACATCTAAATCTCAATGAAAATGAGAATCTTTATGACACATTATAGTCGATATAACATATTTTTTCGATAGCGTCTATATGACGCTATTAAATCAACATGTTATAATATTGCTAAATCCTTTTTAAGCATTAAGCTAAACTAACGATATGCCTGACATTTAAGCATTGGAAGAAGAAGAAGTGTTCTCGAGAAACATAAATTCGAATATTAAACTAAAAAGGATAGTCAAACTTGAAGACCCGATATATGAAAATGGCCTCACCAAGTAATCATGTCACGGTTTAAATGAGTAAGACGTCAAACAAACAAAATAATGTTATTGCATCCTTTTTGTCAAAGATGAAAAAATAAATAAAATACTCAATTGTAGCTAGATACTGTAGAAAATGATTATAAGACTAATCCAGAATATTCTTCATCTAGCAAAAGTTTACCACCAGCTCCATGCGGTAGTAGGTCGCCATTACAGGTCAGCAACTGAAGTTGACTCTTTATTTTGTAGTTCATGTTTATTGACTGAACTCAAAATGATCAATTCCAGTTATAAACCAAAAAACATCCCATCAAACGCATTACGATCTAAATGTAATATGAACTATGAATTCATCTAAAAATAACACATAGAACAAACTAAGGGCAATCATAGTAAATACCGATATAAGAATTTAAAATACTAAAACCATTTCATCTTATAGTTACATGTGGCCAAGACATTGAAATTTGATAGACAATCATCCAAGACCGGATTATAAGAACAGGTAAAAAGTGAACATTTGAAATTGCCAATCCAGCAAATGTTTTAAGTAAAAATTATACATATTGGTGTATCATTAATTCATTATACATACTAGTGAATCTAGAAAATCAAGTTGCAAACTACAAAAGCAACCATGATATGGAGAAATGCTCTTATAACATTATGTAAAGGAATGAAAAGAACATGAAAAAGTAACAGGACCTTTAACGTGATGAACTATAAATTTTCAGATGCATAAAATCAAACAAATATTAACCTATGAGACATAAATTATTCTAAAAATTTAAAATTGATGGCTACCAATAAATAGGTGCAACTAATAAACATTAATTAGTAGTTTTATTTATTACAATTTCCTTTTTTTTGGGGGGGGGGGGGGGGGGAGAGAGGAGGGGGTTGTTGCCCCTATACAGTAACGCAGCAGAAGTCTGTAAATTTTTATATTTTGTTTTTCTAGCTTTTCATTTTGTTAAATTTCAAGTTGTTCACGTTCATACTGTGTTTGCATCGAAATGCCATTCCACAAAATGTCAGGTGAATCTATAAATCAAAGGAAACATGTGCAACACTTACAAGGATGTATTCATATGGGTTTGGAGTTTTATTTTCACCTATCTCAATTGATTCTGAACATTTGTAGGTTTTTTTAAAACATTGGTTTTGAGTGTTTTATATGTAAGTTAGTTAAAATGGTATCGTATTATTTTGATTGCCTCATTTAACCAACTAAATAAGTAGTTGTTGGTTGTTTCTTTATTTTCTTTAAAAACTATTGTTTTAAATACCACAAAATTAATAACATATTTTTATTTCATATTTACAACTTGTTTTTTTCCTTAAAAATAAAAACCCCCAAAAAAACTAAAAAGTAGATTATTCAATAATTTTAAACATTACATCTTTCATAAATTCCTGATTACGATAATTTATCTTCTAGTAAAAACTAACACTAGTTTGTTATTTTTCCTAAGGTATAATTTATTATGGATTTACAATAAATTTTAAATTTTGACTGCTAATTTTGAAATCTTGCTTTCTGAGAGCTACTTCTAGTATAACATATTTTATTTTGATATATGCATCCTTTCATAATTTGACAACAACTTTCATAAGTCATGAAAATATCGCTTATACCTAACAAAATCGATTGTAAAAAGCATGGCCAAACCGATGCATTTAAAACCCCAGACGAACATTTTATTAGAACTTCATGAGAAATCAAATTGCCGAATCTTTAAAGCTAAACTAAAGCCACATTATACCATATTATCAACATCATTGAGAAAACAAATTTATTATAACAACTCTAAACCAAATTTCTGATGCATTTTCCTCTATTTTTGGATTTTTCTACTCAGTTAAAGGAAAAAGGGAAAGAAAAAAAAACAGAGATTGTGCATTACTATTAAAAGTTTTCAAACCAAGGATAAGTATGGGACTTAAGGAAACTGATATTATGAATAGTAATTCCCTTATATAAATTCACTTTTAAGTGGATGGTGAAACTAATGCTTAGAGATAGGCATTTAACAATGATTCACCATCCTTACCTCATTTGATGGATGGCTATAATCCACGGGTCTCTTTCAGTAACGACCTCCAAGAAAACAACGCCAAAGTTGCACGCATTGCTCTTTTCGCTAAGAAACCCAGTGTTTGCATAGTCTAGTGCCACATATCTGCTGAAAATGCTAACAATTCTCAACAAATTTATTTCTAAAGCTATGTAAAATATAGGGGCAATACATGCTGGCTAACCCAAATATGCCCATTACTTGAGTAGGCACATGACTCTTTCTAGCACCAAGAAGCTTAGCTAGACCAAAATATGATATTTTTAAATTGAATTGATCATCAACCAGAATGATGATGGAATTTATATCACGATGCACCGCTATTAGCTCGATTGCTTCGTGCAAGTATTTTTAAATTGTGCTTCACCGAGCTACTTCTCAAACCAGTTAAGAGTATCACAATAGTAGACTTCTTGCCTGAATGCAGTGGAAAGGAATAGCAGATTAAGAAAGAATGAAACATAGGTACAAAAAAATTTGAGGTAAATTAACCCGACTTACACAACACGATAATACATTGGTTTGTAATTATAAGGCTTTATGGATGTGCATATTATATGAAAACATCAATAGTTCATGAACAGTCAGACTTACAGGAGCTCGAGCGATGTAATATTGCCAACTTCCCTTGGAATGCTTTCATTTATCTTGTTCCATATGATATCTCTTATGGAATAAGATGAATCAGCAGAATAATTTGCAAGGTTCATGAATAAACAATGAATTTATTATCAGAAACGATTTGAAACAAACTTCAAAAAATTTAGCATATTAATCAACCTTCTATGACTTACAAAATTTTCATGTAAGAAAGAAGCCAAATTCAGAAGTAAGCTTCCTGAAAGATTCATCCTTAGTAATTGCCAGTAATGGAAGTGACTTCAAATTAACAGTGTTGGTAAAACAACTGCATGTTCTGGTTTCACTAAAGGAACAAAGGCATGAGGACTGGGTGACTTGGGTAATCCAATTCGTGAGATGGCACTGATCTATACAATAAAAAAATTATTCCTTCAGTCCCAAGCTTCCCAAATTAACATACTGGGCCTTTCTATTAGAGCTTCTAGATATAAGGCAGAAAGCCAGGTAAGCGCGGACGCAATTTAATTATAATAATGACTACGCCGTGTGAATTCAAAAACCCAGTAGGATTCTATTTCATATGTAAGGAAGCACTATGTTCAAATTATCAATTATCACCTTAGTTGTGTTTCTTTAATTTTTAAATAATAAAAAGGAGACATGATAATCAGTATTGCACATTCCAATACGTTTAGGTGTCATATATTGTGCATCAAGATAGACTAATTTGTGAATGTGAATACATGTACGTGAAACAAGGTAACGATGAAGTTACATAATAAGAGTTACACTCACAATTCTTCCACATGCAAGTATCCATATTCAAAAGTGTAATTGTAACAGATAAATGCTATCCACTTTGATGTGCATGATCACCATGGTCCCACAAATTCAATTTACCAAGAGGATCAGCCAATTTGTATCTGATATATTTTAGAGCACTAACTGTAGAATAATCAGTAACATGTCAGCTATTATAAGCAATCCATATCTTGTAACTTTACATTATTTCATGAATGAAGTTGGCAAGCCAATTGCAATGAAAAAAAATATTATTCTAGATAAGTGAAGACTTATCAAACATCCTAATCCCCAATTTTAAGATTAATAAATGAAATTTCCTGAGTTCATATTTGTCTTCCTAGTGAAATGAGCACGAAATCCCTATATTTTGCTTCTCTATAATGGATACTGTATTTAATTAAATGTTGCATGTAAGCATCAAGAATATTGAGCAAGCTTGAGAATAAAGAGGGGAAATGATATATTACACGTATTCAGTTTTTAATGATACAACACAACCTAAGAAACCTGCCCCATCTCTATGTAATAGTAATTTGCACTATAAGATTATACTTCACATACCCTCAAGGGAAGACTTAAAATCACTGTTAGGAAGGCAATTCAAATTCCAAAAAGCTAAATTAGGTTTGCTTTAGCTAGCTTGTGAGTTTTTTTGATTCCTCCGCATTTACGGATCAATTCAATAGCTTCATCTAATGACCCATCTCCAATGAATTCAAAATCAATTATTTCTCTTAATTTACTTTTAGTGTCTAATGCATAAGTAGCTGGAGCAGTTAAATTACCAAACACTCAAAATACATATGATTTACTCTCAAATTTAAGAAATTACACTCAAAATGGATAAAACAGAGTACAGGTCGAATGGCAATGGTAGCAGCGATATAGAATATTCAGAAATTCAAGTGGCCAAAAATCCTCTCTTCCTCTTTTATTTCGGATATCTATAGGGTTGGGTGGGAGATATTGGTGGAAACCGTTTGGTTCACGTGCCAATGAACCCGAATTTATAGGTCACGAACAAAAGTTAATGGGTGTAGGTAATGGATCGTGGGTCATAGTCACGTGACAGGCATCCCACATGTTCGGGAGATCGTGAGAAGTTGTTTCAGGTGATATTGGCATCGGATCAGGTTGAATCCAATCGGTCCAACTCGGAGGCTTCTTGAATTGCTGCCTTTACATCATTGGGATCCGAAGCTCCTGTATCGACCCACGCACCATATTTTTGTTTGACCAGACCTCCAGCTCTCAAAAGGAGCTTGATTCTTGGCATATAATACATGCAATCGCAATCGTTGTTATGAACTGTCATTAAGGCATCTGAGCCTGAGTCCGATGATCCTGTTCTAGTAGATGCACCTTGGGTGGCCTGGTTGTAAGGCATGCTAATTTTTTGCCTCTTAAAGTACGTCTTACCGAAGATAAGGCATGCTTTGAGCTCGTTAATATGTCCATTCTCGAATAGGCTATAACTAACAATCATATTCTTCTATGAAATCATGCCGTTTGATTCACGTGCATAATATATATAAATAGGAAACCATTTCCATATTCGTTTTTATTATATTTGGCAACCAGGATTGTGAACGGGAGCCTTAGCCATTTTTCAGGTAAATTCTCCAATCTTTGTTGAGTCAAAAGACCGAAATCACTTTTTGTACATGTCCATGATACATCGTTATAAAAACTTAGTAACCGCCAAGAGCATTTCTCTTCTTTTTTGTTATAGTCCGTCGGGTCGAAAAAATGCGAAATGGCTTCGGGTCGAAAATAATCAATCCTATAGCTTTTTGACTCCAAGAACTCTAGATTTTCCCATTGGCTCTCAAACGAATAAGTCAATCCGTCTTTTCAGAGGAATACAAATGGCCTCTTCGCGCAATACATAAGCCATCACAACACCTCTTCTCTCTTACTTTGTTTTTTTTGCTCTTGAACCGCCCTTTATCCCGCAAAACCCTAACTTTGGAATTCAACAGCTCCATCAAGTCTGGTTCACAGGTGGGCTGCGAGATTATTTTCTTCATGTAATTAGTTTTGTAATTCGATCTTGTGTTTGGAATTGATTTCAAACCCATGAAATTGGATTCGATTCGAACTTAGGTGGGAGGTTGAGGCACGGTGGTGTTGCAGAGTGACTTGCCAGAACCGATCATCAAGACGTTCAACATCGAGATCATCATCGGCGATGATCATGACTATGATGTGGTGGATCCTTGACAATAAGGAGTGTGAGTACAAGAAGTTATGGATAAGGGTTGTAAGAGATTGGAAAAAAGTAATCAGGGAAGGAGTGAAGAGACGGGGGCTCTGTTGCTTCAGAACTCCTCGGGTTGGATACGACACTCGACCCGGTACGTTGAGAAAGAGATGAGGCCCCAAGAGAATAACAACGGCGGGGTCGAAAGTCTTCGACTCGGACTAATTTGACCCGGAGATAAGGACCCGACGATTTCGACTCATGCTGCTTCCTCCCTTCATATACCAAATACTTTGAGTTTCCAATATAATTGTTGTTTGCATACATACATTTAGTCTATTGAGCAGGAAATCGTAACAAATTCAACATGTAACACCATAGTATATATTGACTAACATTGACATAACAAACAACCTCGTGGATATTTAGGGTACAACCCTTCATGATTGGACTCTGAAAACAACATAGCATGCTTATTTGACAATTCAGACTTAAGTAAATGAATTCTCTACAACACTGCGATGCATATCGAATAACTTCACGCTTTCACAGCTTCTTATGTGTTTCACCACACCCGCATTGCACACACAAGTGCACATACATGGGTTTACAGGTTATTTTACTCTAATCTTAGATGTTTCTTGGATAGTACAACTAACATGTCTAGGAGATATCCGACAAGATATTCAGATCTGAGAAAGGATAGGCTCCAGAGTCATCAACTAATCCCGACGCCCTTCCATCGGATTCTAACTCAAATAGTATCGATCCCGAATTCGAAGTTGATCTTCATGAGGATGTAGGGTCATCTAAGGGAGAGACTTCTGTGGACAAAGAAGACAGAGAAGTGGGAGATAATCGAGCTCTCGATGAATTCAACGACGTGATTATTTTACATGAACTTAAAGATTCTTGGGTTTCTACGACCGACGAGCCAAGACTTAGACGGTTGTGCTTAAGGCATGGGATATGTTGGGAGGAGGTCAGATTTGCATAAAATATCTTAGACATACCCCCACAAACCTCCAAAAGAGTACATGGGGATGGGCCGATTTATGTGTTCAGTCGTATCCATTCCTCTATTTCCTCCTTTCATCGCCGATTTTCTAAGACAGTTGAGGATAGCTCCCATGCAACTCCAACCAATAGCCTACTCATATTTATATACACTGTACATAGCATACATGGAGGTTCTAGGTGTGGAGCCTACCTTTGAGGACATAAATTTTTTCTAACACGTCAAGCATCGCCAATGAGAGACACCCTCTTTTCTCTGTTTTGAATCCATCACTAAGAGAAAGATCATCAGTGATGGATTCAGTAATATGGGCGACATAAGACCTGATTGGTTTTATGTTCGACACCAGCCCGTGTGTTCTAGGAGGTAACTCCATTATAGTGAGTTTCAAATCTTAGCTTTCTTGACTATACTTATAGATTCATCGAATTTTCTTTCTTGTTTTTAGTTCCAAATCTGGAGAAAACACAAGGGCAAGTATATCAAGATCGCCTGAACACTTTACTGAATGCTAATCCAGTTTTCTTAAGTGTCAGAAAATCCTTAGTGGATGAGTTCCTTTATCGGCATCAACTGCTTGACATACGGCGAAGCATAGGACTTGGAGCAAGTCGTACTTATATATACGTGCCCCGAGTCCAAGTTCCTCCTGTACCTGAGGAAATAAATGATGTGGCCCCAGCCAAGGGGCAAATAGAATTAGTATCTGGAGTGGGAGAGACCTCAAAGAGTAGAGATCTCGTTGATCCAAGTCAAGAATATCGGTCGGGAGAAAAGGAGAAAACAACTGAAAAAGAGACGGAAGAGGTTTTTAAGAGTCCCTCTCCGATAAACGTGTTTACTGAGGAGCTTTTGGAAAGACCAATTGAGAAAGAGCTTTGGGATATCTCTCCAAAAGATACGTCTACTTCCGAGAGGCAACCTTCTCCTAGGACTCCATCTCCTACTGTAACACCCCACACCCGCTAAGGTCACTCACAAAGGGAATGCCTTAACTTCGGTGGAGCATTTTAAGTGAGTATAGAACAGAAAAATTACAACAAGACAGATATAAATACTTGAAAATCTAAAACATCATTTCATAGCAGCAGAAGGTAAACATGTTTAGTTACAACACCATAAAGAGTCAAGTACTGAATATCCATCCTGATAAAAACATAAGTACATAATCCCACTACATAAACAATAGCCATCAAAGAAAAGATAAGCTGGGCTTTACATCACGGTCCAAGCTCCAGAAGATAGATAAAGAAGTCTGATCAAAGCCCACTAGTGCTAGGCCCAACCTGAGGACCTGAGGGGGAAAAAAGATAAAAACAACGGGGTCAGACATAAGTCTGAGTGAGCCCTATAACTTTAACCACACAATCATTAAAGTAATTAGGGTATGATATAAACTTGGTACGGGATGACTGGGGATAAATGACTACACTAAGTAGCCAACTAGACATAGGATAACTAAGATAACGGTAAAGACGCATCTACCCACCCAAGGATAATTACTAACTGCACCACACCAGTCATTCCTACTTAAAGGTTGATCCCACCCAAGGACTTAGAAAGTTTACCCAGTAGTTTCGTGTACCCCTAGCTGACTACATAGGTGCCGTCTGCCCCTATCTCCACTAGGTGTACCCACTACTCCCAAGCGATCGGCTCCCTACCGTAGATACCCGTGCTGGCCCCACAATGGGGTGTATCACTCCCCAAAGTGGCAACCCGATACAACAAATGGTGCACGGCTTATATCTACACGATGCAACAACGTCTTACCTACCAGCCCGGGTCCACACACGCATATGAAACCCGTTGGACTCGCGTTGCCACCGCTACCCCGTTTTGGCCTCTTATAATCAAGCCCAGTACGCGTGTCCCGTCCTCGACATGGGTCGAGCCCAATAAGATACATATGGGTTACTGGTTGAAATGGCCCCCCACAAGCTACCACCTAAGCTTGTCAATTTATCTAGTGCATCCCACTTAACCCTTTAATCATGTTTAATTACATGTTTCCACTTGGTTAAGTCATCTAATCGTATTTTCTATTGCCACCCAAGGCAACCCACTAGATTTCCTCATGCCACCCAAGGCACTAACTTGATTTCCACATGCCACCCAAGGCACCCACTTAACCCCTCATGCCCACTACATGATTATCTGGTTAAGTGTTTCTTAATTGATTAAGAATGTAATCATTGTAAAGACCTCTCACATTAGACTATCTTTTATGGCAGCTGGATTTGCCGGTTGGGTCCGGGCAGCCTTACGCCATAACCGAGTCTAACCTCGTGTCTTTACACTTGTCACGTATATAGTTTGTGCCTAAGACCTCTCGCATTGGGCCAATCATTTGTAGCCGCTGGATTTGCCGGTCGGTTCCGGGCAGTCTTATGCTACAAAAGGGTCCAACCTCGTGTCTTAGTCGATTAATTACACCTAATTAATCACCCCCGAATTAATTTTCCCTAATTAATTCCAATTTTAACGATGTACATAATTGACTCAATTATGTCCATCACTTTATGGTATGCATAATCATACCAACTTCACACCATTTCATTAACATGTATATTAACCCCATCGTTCCCCACGTAATTCGCTAACATGACATAAAAGGGAAGATTCATCATAAATATAATGGGTTCAACTTGCATAGCATTAGCATCAACATGGGTTTAAAGGTGTCAACATGCATATAGCATCAACCCAACTAGCATAAATAATCAACCCAACCTTGCATGAATCACATATGTCATAAGGAGGTTAACTTGCATAAGTTATTTATGTCATACAAAGGGGTAAACTTGCATATGTATGTATGACATACAAAGGGGTTAACTTGCATATGTATGCATATCATTCTAAGGTGTAAACTTGCACATGTTACTTGCATATCATCAAACACCAAACTTGCATAACATGTCATATGTGAACTTGCATATAATCATACACCAAACTTGCATAACATATCATATACTAACTTGCATATAATCACACGCCAAACTTGCATATCATGGTGTCATAATGGATCAATGTTTCTCATATGACTTGCATAAATTGCATAACATCCCAAACACATAGCATATGACTTGCATAACTTGCATAACATCATGAACATGTAGCATATGACTTGCATAACTTGCATAACATCATGAACATGTAGCATATAACTTGCATAACATGCATAACATCATTAACATGTAGCATATAACTTGCATAACATGCATAACATCATTAACACATAGCATATAACTTGCATAACATGCATAACATCATTAATACATAGCATATAACTTGCACAACATGCATTGATCCACATTCATAGCCATAACCTCATTATATCCTATCATAATCATTTCAATAATTGGTCATTAAGGCTATAGAAAACTCACAACTTGTTGATTAGCACTCCTAAGAAGAAGATTAAGTTGCTAGAGTTGATTAGTAGTTGATTTGAGAGACTATCTTCTTCTACAATTTGATGGAGGCTCCTTCAAGTTGCATTTTGACGGCATGACGACATTGTATCTATTTTTAGTATGAATTAGGGTAGTCTTAGGGTGTATTTATAGAGTAGTTAGGTGTTTTAGGCCATTAGATTAACCCTAAATTAGATTAGAGCCGTCAGATCACGTCCTAGCCACTAAAACACAGCCCAAAAGACAAGCTGGTGCACCCAGGTGACCTGGGCTCGACCAGGGAGGTCGACTCCCAGGCCGACCCTAGGGTCGACTCCCCAGTCGACCTGGGGGGGAGGTCGACTCCCCAGTCGACCCCCAGGTCGACCCCCTGGGTCTGGCGGGATTTTTCCCGCTACTTCTGAAAATTGAAAATTTTGCTTTTAAATCTGAATTTAAATTTCTGAAAACTTCTTTGGGCCTTATCTGGGTCATACGGACTCCGATTTTCGAAAACTCGGACTCTATTTCACGTATTTTTCCGAGACGAACGCAATGGCATAGCCCGTTTCCCCTGATTCAGATTTTTATATTTAATTCTGCCCTGTTTTATACTATAGCAAGTTATTCAACATACGGGGTGTTACATTCTCCCCTACTTAAAGGATTTCGTCCCCGAAATCTCTAAGTCAAGAAGAACGTATCCTACCAACCAAGCAACCATCTACTCAAACCATCAAACACTGGCATCCATTGTCCTTAGAGTTTCTAATGCTGTATGAACATATGCAAGGAGTGTGTGTATATGTTCCCTGTCTAATGCAAAATCAGGCGGTCTACTGATTCAGTTGACCTCCTTAATGCAAACCATGATAGTGCCATGCATCCAATATGTATGCGAAAGAACCTTATCGACACATACTATTTCTACATGAGTGCACAATCATTCACCAAAATGCATCATCCATATGATAGCACAACCATTATACATCCATTAATATAGCTACCTACACACAATTTTATGCAATATGCAATATGAAGTGATTGAGCCGATCTAGTGCCTAGAGTGTGTGTATATGCATCCACGAGCAACCACTAGAAACCACTTGCATCCACGCGGATCCATCAAACATAACATGTCTCAAACACATGTTTCGACCATAGGTTTTACCCTATCTAAAGGTCAAAGGTACTAATGAGAGGACATACTAAGGATAAGATAAGTACTAGACAAACGATAAAGGAGAAGTTAAAAGACATACCCTCAAACAGGAATGGGTATAATGAACGCATCTTCGCTTCCGTCTCCCAAGTAGCATTGCTCTCATCTTCTCCCCATTGCACTTTGACTAGCCGCACCTCTCTGTTCCTCAACTTCCTAATCTCTGACCCAAGGATGCGGGTAGGAGCTCGTCGAATAGTTGCATCATGCTCTACCTCCACTTCTTTAAGTAAGCTCGGCTCTACCACCTCTGCGGTCTCATGTAGGCACTTCCTCAAATGTGACACATGGAATACGTCATGTACACCACTAAGTCTCTCGGGTAAATCCACTCTATATGCCATCCGTCCAATCCTTTCCTTAATAGGAAACGGCCCAAAAAATCTTGGAGCTAACTTCCCAACGGACCCAAAGCGAACTACATTCCGTAATGGAGATACTTTGACAAAGACCATGTCCCCAACCTCAAACTCCAGATCCGTCCTCCTCTTGTCCGCATAAGATTTTTGCCTATCCTGCGCTACTTTCATCCTTCTTCGAACCAAGTCAATCTTCTCTGAAGTCTCCCTAACCATATCAGGCCCAAGCAAGATCTTATCCGTAGATTCCCACCAACATGTAGGTGATCGACAAGGCCTTCCATAAAGAGCTTCAAAAGGAGCCATACCAATACTGGACTGAAAGCTGTTGTTATACGCGAACTCCACCAATGGAAGATGCTCTTCCCATGTACCTCCAAAATCTAAGATACAAAGCCTCAAAAGGTCTTCCAGAACACGATTCACCCTCTCGGTCTGGCCATCCGTCTGAGGGTGATATGCGGTGCTCAGACACAATTGAGTCCCCACTGCTTCTTGCAAACTCTTCCAGAACTCGCTAGTGAAGATAGGATCTCGATCACTCACTATGCTAGAGGGTACCCCATGCAATCGAACTATCTCTCGAAGATATACTGAAGCTAGCCATGGAGCAGTCCTCTTGCTCTTCACAGGTATGAAATGGGCGCTTTTAGTAAGTCTGTCTACCACAACCCAAATTCCCGTATTACCCTTTCTCGATATGGGTAACCCATCAATAAAATCCATCGAGACGCTATCCCACTTCCATTGCGGAACTTCCAATGGGTGAAGCAACCCACCTGGTTTCTTTTGCTCCGCTTTCACCTGTTGGCACACCAAGCATCTATACTCGGCCACATCTTTCTTCATACCGGCCCAAAAGAAAACTCGCTTCATGTCTTGGTACATCTTGTCCCCACCGGGATGAATGGTCATCCTAGAACGGTGTGCATCATCAAGAATAGCCTTCCTCAAACCCTCGTCTTGCGGTACACAAAGTCTACCGTCTCTACGCAAGCACCCCCTATCGTCTAGGGTGTACCTACTCAAATGGCTGGATGACTCCCCCCTTATGAGTCTCTCTACTAACTCAACCAACCGCGGGTCGTCCCGCTGTGCCTCGCCAATCCGTCCCAAAAGAGTAGGTCTGACCTCCAAGGATGCTAGCAAACCGGGTATATAGTCAACGGAAGGTCTGAAATCAAACATCGAGATAAATTCCAAGCTTCGTCGTTCCACGAACAATGGACTCAAGGACAACCTTTTTCTACTCAAGGCGTCCGCCACCACTTTACCCTTGCCAGGGGTATACGCTATCTCGAAATCATAGGATGCTAAGAACTCCATCCACCTTTGTTGTCTCAAGTTCAAATCCTTCTGAGAAAACAAGTATTTCAACGATTTGTGGTCAGTGAACAATTCGAATCTCTCTCCCAGAAGATAATGGCGCCAAATCTTAAGCACAAAAACAATAGCGGCCAACTCTAAATCATGGGTAGGGTAATTTTTCTCATGCTTTCTCAACTGCCTTCCACCATAGGCTATTACCCTTCCCTCTTGCATTAAGACTGCGCCCAGTCCAGTCCCACAAGCATCTGTATAAACAATAAATGGCTTACTCCCATCTGGCAACACTAAGACTGGAGCTGTGGTTAAAGCTCTCTTTAACCGTCGGAACGCATCATCACAATCTACGTCCCACACGAAGACTAGATTCTTCTTCGTCAAGCGAGTTAATGGGGCTGATATCTTCGCGAAGTCCTTGATAAACTTCCTATAGTAGCCAGCCAACCCCAAGAAACTCCTCACCTCGGTAGCATTCTTTGGAACCTTCCAATCTTGAATAGATACTACCTTCGCGGGATCCACAGCTATCCCCTCCTTGGAACCACGTGCCCCAAGAACCGCACTTCCTTCCTCCAGAAGTGACATTTAGAAAATTTAGCCTTAAGGCTATGCGCTCGAAGAGTCTCCAACACTTCCCTAAGATGTAGGGCATGCTCTTCTTCACTCTTAGAAAAGACTAAGATGTCATCCACAAAGACCACCACAAACTTATTAAGGAACTCCCTGAACACCCTACTCATCAAATCAACAAAATATGCAGGGGCATTCGTCAACCCAAATGGCATCACCAGCCACTCATAGAAACCATCCGGAGTCCTAAAGGCAGTCTTGTCTATGCTATCCTCAGCCACTCTCAACTGATGAAACCCCGTGGCCAAGTCCAACTGCGAAAATACTGAAGCGCCAACCAACTGATCAAAAAGATCATCAATCCTCGGCAATGGGTGTCTATTCTTCTTTGTGAGCTTGTTGAGTTCTCTATAGTCTACACAAAGTCTGAGGGACCTATCCGCCTTCGTAGCAAAAACTACTGGAGCACCCCACTCCGATATACTTCGTCTTATGAACCCCTTCTCAAGCAACTCCCCTACTTGCTTACGGAGTTCCCTCCTCTCACGAGGAGCCATGTGGCGCACTGGTAAAGATACAGGTTTAGCATTATCCACCAGATATATTCGGAAGTCTATCTCCCGCTTCGGAGGTAAGCCCTTCACCTCCTCAAACACATCCGAGTATTCCCGGACCACTCTAACAGATCGCAAACTCTCGACCGAAGCGTCAAGCGATTCAAGATAACTTAGCATAACAGATTCCATGGGATTACAAGAGATCTCGAGAGTGTTCCCCAAACGGGTCATAAGCCTAACAACTCTCCTTTCGCAATCAAGAACGGCACCATTACTGGATAACCAGTCCATGCCCAAAATCAACCCATAGCCCGTGAAGCCCAAAACAAAAGCATCACATCTAAACTCAATGCTAAGTATAGAAATCTTCAAACCCAAACATATCATGGACAAATAAGTGGAGCCCCCAATTGGGTTTGAAACAACCAAGGGATCATCTACTAGACTGGTGTCTAAGTGCAGTGACTCAACTAATGATGATGAGATAAACGAATGCGATGCGCCAGAATCAAACAATGTACGGACATGATGATCAAATAGAAAAACCAGACTTTCAACGGAAATAGTTCTACCTCTTTCCTGAGCTGGTGGAACCGCGAGAGCCTGAACATGCCCCCTAGCCTGACCCGGTGCCATAAGAGCTTGCACCTGTCCTCCTGAGGTAGATCCCGTCCTTTGCCCCTTCTTAGGGCAGTCCTTCACTAGATGCCCTGCTTCACCACAGTGGTAGCAGCCATTCTTCTTCTTCTTCCGACAATCTTTGCTTATGTGGCCTGGTATCCCGCAATTGAAGCACTTCTTCTTCCCCTTGCCACCGTTGCCTTTCCCACCTTTGTTTTGTTGTTGCTGTTGAGGTCTCTTTTGATCTCCTTTCTTCTCGGGTGCCTTATTAACATTGGGACCCTTCTCTTCCTCATGCATGAGTGCCATGTCAACTAGCTTCTCAAAGGTGGACCCCATAGGGATGTGAGTCATAGCCAATCCATGCATTGGTTCATTCAAGCCTTTAACGAACCTCAAAGCCTTCTTCTCCGGTGTATTCACCATGTCTATGCCAAACCTTGCCAATTGATTAAACTTGTTGACATATTCCTTCACCAAGAGATTTCCTTGCTTTAGAGTCAAGAACCTTTCCATATACAAGTTTTCCTCCGCCCTTGAGAGAAACTTTGCCACAAATCTTTGCCTGAAATCCGCCCAAGAGTCAACGGGGCGTTCTCCATTAGTGACCTCCCACCAGAATGAGACCTCTCCCTTCATTAACCAAGCAGCTAACTTGACTTTCTTTCCTTCTTCCATCTCAAAGATATCAATCAACTCTTCCACCTCCTTAAGCCAATCTCTAGCCTCCACAAAAGTTTCTGATCCTTGAAAAGGTTTCCCTCCCATAGCTTTAAATTCCTTGCAAGTCTTAGCAAAAGTATCCGCGCGAGGAGGAGGAGGGGGAGGAGGAAGATCGGGTGCTACGGTTGGTGGAGGAACATTTGTTGGACCCGCTGTGGCGGCCCTAGCCTCCATAAATCTCCTATACCATACTGGTATCGTCACACCCTCCGGAAAGTTAAGATCTTCAGCCATGCTGAAACGAAAAAGGAAAGATTCAAAACGGAGAATTCGAAAGATAAAGATATGGCTATTGGGGATTATGCTTTTCTTTCAAAAACTTTTCTCTTTAAAGACATGTTTTTGAAAATATTTCTTCCAAAAATGTTTTTAGAAAAATATTTTTCTAAAAATTTTATCTGTTCCGGTAACCTTCGCTCTGATACCACGTGTAACACCCCACACCCGCTAAGGTCACTCACAAAGGGAATGCCTTAACTTCGGTGGAGCATTTTAAGTGTTTATAGAACAGAAAAATTACAGCAAGACAGATATAAATACTTGAAAATCTAAAACATCATTTCATAGCAGCAGAAGGTAAACATGTTTAGTTACAACACCATAAAGAGTCAAGTACTAAATATCCATCCTGATAAAAACATAAGTACATAATCCCACTACATAAACAATAGCCATCAAAGAAAAGATAAGCTGGGCTTTACATCACGGTCCAAGCTCCAGAAGATAGATAAAGAAGTCTGATCAAAGCCCACTAGTGCTAGGCCCAACCTGAGGACCTGAGGGGGAAAAGGATAAAAACAACGGGGTCATACATAAGTCTAAGTGAGCCCTATAACTTTAACCACACAATCATTAAAGTAATTAGGGTATGATATAAACTTGGTACGGGATGACTGGGGATAAATGACTACACTAAGTAGCCAACTAGACATAGGATAACTAAGATAACGGTAAAGACGCATCTACCCACCCAAGGATAATTACTAACTGCACCACACCAGTCATTCCTACTTAAAGGTTGATCCCACCCAAGGACTTAGAATGTTTACCCAGTAGTTTCGTGTACCCCTAGCTGACTACATAGGTGCCGTCTGCCCCTATCTCCACTAGGTGTACCCACTACTCCCAAGCGATCGGCTCCCTACCGTAGATACCCGTGCTGGCCCCACAATGGGGTGTATCACTCCCCAAAGTGGCAACCCGATACAACAAATGGTGCACGGCTTATATCTACACGATGCAACAACGTCTTACCTACCAGCCCGGGTCCACACACGCATATGAAACCCGTTGGACTCGCGTTGCCACCGCTACCCCGTTTTGGGCTCTTATAATCAAGCCCAGTACGCGTGTCCCGTCCTCGACATGGGTCGAGCCCAATAAGATACATATGGGTTACTGGTTGAAATGGGCCCCTACAAGCTACCACCTAAGCTTGTCAATTTATCTAGTGCATCCCACTTAACCCTTTAATCATGTTTAATTACATGTTTCCACTTGGTTAAGTCATCTAATCGTATTTTCTATTGCCACCCAAGGCAACCCACTAGATTTCCTCATGCCACCCAAGGCACTAACTTGATTTCCACATGCCACCCAAGGCACCCACTTAACCCCTCATGCCCACTACATGCTTATCTGGTTAAGTGTTTCTTAATTGATTAAGAACGTAACCGTTGTAAAGACCTCTCACATTAGACTATCTTTTATGGCAGCTGGATTTGCCGGTTGGGTCCGGGCAGCCTTACGCCATAACCGAGTCTAACCTCGTGTCTTTACACTTGTCACGTATATAGTTTGTGCCTAAGACCTCTCACATTGGGCCAATCATTTGTAGCCGCTGGATTTGCCGGTCGGTTCCGGGCAGTCTTATGCTACAAAAGGGTCCAACCTCGTGTCTTAGTCGATTAATTACACCTAATTAATCACCCCCGAATTAATTTTCCCTAATTAATTCCAATTTTAACGATGTACATAATTGACTCAATTATGTCCATCACTTTATGGTATGCATAATCATACCAACTTCACACCATTTCATTAACATGTATATTAACCCCATCGTTCCCCACGTAATTCGCTAACATGACATAAAAGGGAAGATTCATCATAAATATAATGGGTTCAACTTGCATAGCATTAGCATCAACATGGATTTAAAGGTGTCAACATGCATATAGCATCAACCCAACTAGCATAAATAATCAACCCAACCTTGCATGAATCACATATGTCATAAGGAGGTTAACTTGCATAAGTTATTTATGTCATACAAAGGGGTAAATTTGCATATGTATGTATGACATACAAAGGGGTTAACTTGCATATGTATGCATATCATTCTAAGGTGTAAACTTGCTCATGTTACTTGCATATCATCAAACACCAAACTTGCATAACATGTCATATGTGAACTTGCATATAATCATACACCAAACTTGCATAACATATCATATACTAACTTGCATATAATCACACGCCAAACTTGCATATCATGGTGTCATAATGGATCAATGTTTCTCATATGACTTGCATAACTTGCATAACATCCCAAACACATAGCATATGACTTGCATAACTTGCATAACATCATGAACATGTAGCATATGACTTGCATAACTTGCATAACATCATGAACATGTAGCATATAACTTGCATAACATGCATAACATCATTAACATGTAGCATATAACTTGCATAACATGCATAACATCATTAACACATAGCATATAACTTGCATAACATGCATAACATCATTAATACATAGCATATAACTTGCATAACATGCATTGATCCACATTCATAGCCATAACCTCATTATATCCTATCATAATCATTTCAATAATTGGTCATTAAGGCTATAGAAAACTCACAACTTGTTGATTAGCACTCCTAAGAAGAAGATTAAGTTGCTAGAGTTGATTAGTAGTTGATTTGAGAGACTATCTTCTTCTACAATTTGATGGAGGCTCCTTCAAGTTGCATTTTGACGACATGACGGCATTGTATCTATTTTTAGTATGAATTTGGGTAGTCTTAGGGTGTATTTATAGAGTAGTTAGGTGTTTTAGGCCATTAGATTAACCCTAAATTAGATTAGAGCCGTCAGATCACGTCCTAGCCACTAAAACACAGCCCAAAAGACAAGCTGGTGCACCCAGGTGACCTGGGCTCGACCAGGGAGGTCGACTCCCAGGTCGACCCTAGGGTCGACTCCCTAGTCGTCCTGGGGGGGGGGGGGGGGAGGTCGACTCCCCAGTCGACCCTCAGGTCGACCCCCTAGGTCTGGCGGGATTTTTCCCGCCACTTCTGAAAATTGAAAATTTTGCTTTTAAATCTGAATTTAAATTTCTGAAAACTTCTTTGGGCCTTATCTGGGTCATACGGACTCCGATTTTCGAAAACTCGGACTCTATTTCGCGTATTTTTCCGAGACGAACGCAATGGCAAAGCCCGTTTCCCCTGATTCAGATTTTTATATTTAATTCTGCCCTGTTTTATACTATAGCAAGTTATTCAACATACGGGGTGTTACACCTACTAAGTTGCCAGCTCACAATCCTCACCAAGAAAAGTCTATGTTTAAAGGCTTGGCTAATCTCCCTTACCTGACGCTATATATTCTTCCCAGGACATTGCTTCTGGCACTTTCTTTCCTCCTTCTGAAAAGGAAGTCACACCTACTAAGGCGGGTAAGACGACACCTACAAGCTTAACTCCGGGCTTTGGTCTATCCGGGGGAATCACTTAGGACACACAACACGAACACTGCATGTCACAACACTTGTGAAATACCCTATTTCCTAATCTTAATACTGGTTCCTATTAACTTGTAGGGAAGATGTCTCACCGAGTCTATGATCCCAATAAACTCCACTATAGTCTTCCTAGATCTCGTTCTAATGCTGGCCCTAATTACAGAGAGGACCGTGGGAGGGATGACAAAAGGCAATATCAATCGAGATACCCTTGATCCTTATGTTCTCGTTATCTAGCTCGTTCAGATTTTGACAAGTACAAAGATCAACAGAGCCATTATGAAGAGGATAAGCAGGTTCCCAGGGCTCTAGTTCCTCCCAAGGAAAAATATCCTCAAGAAAAACACTTTAAGAAGCAACATGACCCAAAAGAGAAATCCAAAGACAAGGACAAAGATAAGGGTAGCGCGACTATCGTTTCCACCAAGCGCAAATCGATCGATATAACTACAACAAAGCCTGTGGTGCTTGACCCTTCCACCGAGCAAAGAATAAAGGTCTTGGAGGAGAAATTTCCTGAATATCATTTCGGAAACATGCATTTCATGCCTAATCTCAAACTAGTCCCTACCAATTGGTATGAACCATCCAAGCTCAAATAGACTTCGTGGACTGCCAATATAAAGAAATGTACAAGTGCACCAAAAAACTATATAAGATATTTAGGGAACTCCAACTGGACCTAGATGATCAGAGACAAATGTGGGAGTGCGACACGTCATGTGTCAGACAAGTTGAGCAAAAACGCGACGAAGTTCGGGCTAAACTTGCGCTCAAAGAGCATGACACCTAAAATATAAGAAACTGCATGACGAGTTGCAACAACGCTTTCGTAACGAGCTCGACTCCAATAGTAGAGAACATACATCTCTCAAGAAGCAAGTTGAAGGTGTCACAACCAAAAATACTGAATTGAATCTGTTACGTCCACGACTTGAGAAGGAAAAGACCGAGCTTGAGAAAGAGGTCACCAATCTGAAGGCTAAGTTGGCGAAGGCTGAGGAGAGGGTCGTAACTGCTAAGGGAAATGCTAATATTGCCATTGAATCTGCTTCTGCTTCCAAGGCACAGCTCATCGAAGCCTAAGGATAGTTGGACGAATTCAGGCATCTCTTAATATCTTTCTTTGCTAAAGTTCTTCAGACCCATAACATATCTTGAATACGGGACTATCCCCCAACTTTAGTCATTGGATGGGATGAGCTTGTCGACGAAGAGAAACACAAACTCAAGGTTGAGACCGTCGATGAGGAGGAGAAGATGAGGACATATATGAGGGGTAAGGAGTCGGAGCTCTTAGCAGAGGGGAGAAGATTACTAAAGGAGGCTATGGAAGATGCCAAATGCCAAGCTAAGAGCAAAGATGCTGTTGTAGGTGGCTCCAGTTCCTCTTCCACAATGCTTGAAACTGTGGAGGCAGAGAAGTATGACCCCAAACATCCGGGGATTACCAAAAGTTCATTTCTCTCTCCTATAGTCGAAGCTATGACTCCTACTACTCCTAGAGACCAATCGATTGTAGATATTTCCACTTTTCTCCACAATTTGTCAAATCTATTCTTGTGTGTCGCCGTGTTATGAAGCTTCCAATTGAGAAGCCTATTTTTTTCTCCAAAGTTAATAACTATTTCTTTCCTTTCTTTAAGTACAAAGCCTGCCGACATCATAGAAGAACAGCAGAAGGAGTTAACTAACAAGCATATAGTGCTCCCCAATGTCGATGCCCCCAAGGAGGGAGAAATGGTTGACGCTTTAAAGAATCTTGATGGCAAGGAAGGTGAAGGGATGTGAATGTTGTAGTCATGAAGCATCCATTGGGACCGAGGAGCTAACCCTTGCACAGCTGCAGCAAGGAATGAACAACTGTTGAAAGTTAAGACTGGAACTTTGGAAGTGTCTATCTCGGTTGCACCCCTCCAAATAATTCCTCTTCCTGGTGTAAAGACTTTTGCTGATGCTTTTGGGTCAGTCTCGATGGATACAACTTCCCAATCCATAGCTGATCCAGAAGATCTCTCGTCTAGAAAGACCAAGAAGAAGAAGTGCATCCTAACTGAGGCTGAGAAAGAGGAGCAGTGAAAGCTTAGGGAGTCCAAGAAGTCCAAGGCTACTCTCAAGTCAAAGTGAAGCTTTATCTTGATTTCCTTTTTGTTTCCACTGGCCAGCTATGGTTATTGCAAGTCCATCCCTCGCGATTTTGTTTTGTATAAACATGCATTATGTAAATAAAGTAATGTTGCTGCAATGTCACATATATGCAAGTTTACTATCGTTTTCAATACGACGTATTCATAATCAAGATATTACCAGACTAAGTAATAAATAATAAAACACATCACAATTAGTTAAGAGTTTCAATTCGAAATTCTTACAAGTAGAATATTACCAAGCTAAGTAACAAATAATAAATCGTGAACAAGGTGATGTGTACCCCAATCAATTTCGAATAGAGTGTATGTCCAGCGCCTGTTCGAGATTAATTAGTAACGACATATCATTGGACCCAGAGCCAGTAGGGATTTCGGGCTTATCTCGCGTTCATGACCCCAATCCTTCCGTGGGGAAGAAGCCAAGTTTCTTAGACACCTTCGGTTCAGATGTCTTTATACTCTCCCGTCGTTAGTCTAGGTTAGAGTCATGGGTTAAAGCGGTCTCAATTCGTGGTGCACCATTTCATGCTTACCCTTTTATACCCACTCTCAGATCAATAGAGTTTGAGTCAGTCATGCTAATGGTCACGTCATTCACCTTGGCATTCCATTTACACTCTTGTTCTTAGAGCGGGAACTTGCCGACCTGGGTGTCGATATCGAACTCAAATTTAATCTGCACTCCGCTCTAAGCTCTGGGATACAGAGTTGACCTAACAAGTGGTCATGTCACACTAGCCCAGGCCTTGCCTTGCCTCCTTATGCCCCATGTCAAGGGAAGAGGTTGCTTTCATGGATGGTTGAACCGCATCCCTATCATTTATACTCACTTCGTCGAATCATGGGAAGAGTTTACACGATGTCTAGGTGTCGCATTTTCACTTTGGTCTGCAAAGTGAGAGTCACCATATTAAGCATTGGTGTCCTGCTCGATTTTAGTTAACCTAAATCTGATCAATCACGGACTTGAGTTTGCTTGCCAGAACGTGAACGAGCAAATCGTCGTTAATCGACGAGTTATCCCTTTTGTTTAAGTTTGGTGTAAGCTGGGCACATCACAACACTTAACTAAATACATCAGCAGACATAGAGCATGGAAAGAGATCCCAACATATGTGATATCCTCACTAATACAAGGCACAAATAAATAAATGCGGCAAACGATATTGAACACATGGTATTTTTATAGTGGTTCAGCTAAATCTTAGCCTACATCCACTTTATAATCTCTTATCTATATTGACCAAATAGTCTTGGGCAAGTTGTGCCTCATTACACAGTCTGAAAAACTAAAGTGAAAAAAATACAAGCTCAAATCAAGCAGTATCATAGATGCTCGGCATTCCATGCTCTTGGGAGATGATTTCCATCAATGGTTGTTAGCCTGAAAGCTCCATTATCAAGCCTCTGATGAATGACGTATGGTCCTTCCCACTTTGGTCCCATGGAAACTGGGGTCGGGAAGACACGCTTCAGTGTTAGGTTTCCAGGCTTGAAAGTCCTTGGCCGAACCTTTTTGTTGTAGTATCGGGCAACCTGATGTCTGTGCTCTAAGGCACGTAAGTCCGCCTCATCTCTCTTCTTCTCGATCATGTCCAAATCTTCAAGGAGAAGTGCTTTGTTTGTCATAGGATTGTAATATGCTATCCAGTGAGAGAGGACATTAAGATCCACTGGGATGACTGCTTCTGAGTCATATGATAGTGATAATGGAGTGTGGCCTATTGATGTACTGTACATTGTTCAGTACGCCCATAGAGCCAAAGGTAATTCATCAACTCACATGGCCTTCGCCTGCTCCAATCGCTTTTTAAGAATGGTCTTGATAATTTTATTTACTGCTTCTACTTGTCCATTCGATTGTGGATGTGGCACAGCGGTGTATCTCTTATCGATGCAGTACCGTTGATAGAAATCCCTGAACTCCGCAACAACGAATTGCGTCCCGTTTTCGGTTATGATATTCCTTGGGATTCCAAATCGAAATATAATATTTCTAACAATGAAGTTGATCAGCCTCTTTATTGTGATTATGGTTAGCTGCTCAGCTTCTTCCCACTTTGTGAAGTACTCCACAACCACGATTGCATATTTTGCTCCTCCTTTGGCGATTATAAGGTTTCTGATGATGTCAACTCTCTACACAGCAAACGACCACGCACTCACCATCGAGGTAAGTTGGATGGGTGGAGCTATGGGAATCCTCACAAATTTTCGACACTTATCGCGACGTCGTGAATAACCAGTTACATCTTTATTTATGGTAGGCCAGAAGTAGTTGTACCATAGTATTTTCTTTGCCAGTGTGTCCTTCGTTGTGATCACCGCAGTCATCTTCATGTACTTCCCTCAATACACGCTTGACATTGTCATGGGCTATACACCAGAGAA
Organism: Allium sativum; assembly: GCA_030737875.1. Lineage (NCBI taxonomy): Eukaryota > Viridiplantae > Streptophyta > Magnoliopsida > Asparagales > Amaryllidaceae > Allium > Allium sativum. Next base: position 386,506,331 of record CM060924.1, read on the forward strand.
ATGGAACCAAGAACCCCCTTCTATAAAGCACGCGAATAACATATCTAGATGCTTTGCAAACAATAGCACATCTTTGAATCTTCCTCTCTAGAATGATTTCATGATGTAGGAGGTTCTTTATGGGAGTCATCTAAGACTCTCTTTCAGGTTCGACTTCCAATCCTTGGTCAATTTCCATCTGGTCACTGCTTGGGGCATCTATGTCTTAATCGGGACCATTTCCGTTTCCTCCAGGTCGTCGAAGCTTGCTAATTTGGCCAATCGGTCAGCCTATTGGTTTTCTATTCGCGGAGTATGGGAAACACTATAATGCTCCAATCCCCCTAACAACTCCTCAACTCATTCTAGATAGGTTGCAAGTCGTGGTCCCGTCGTCTGGAACTCCTTTAGAACCTGGAATACAACGATCTAAGAGTCACAGTAAATATCCAACGCATCTACTCTCAATTCCCTTGCGAGCTTCAGCCTAACAATAAGGGATTCCTACTCGGAGTCATTGTTAATAGCGGGAAAATTCAGCCGCAGGGCGTAATAGACTGATCGTCCTTCCGGAGTTACCAATGCAACACTGGAGCCGGACCGTCGATCGTTGCGAGCACCATCAGTGTACAACCTCCAGGTGCTCGATTCTGATTTGGATTCCGAAGGGTCATCTTCCTCATCTAAAACATCCTCCTTAGGGATGGTGAATTCGGCTATGAAGTCTGTCAACGCTTGCCCCCGGATAGATTTCCACGAGAGGAAAGTGAGGTCAAATTGGCTTAGTTCAATGTTCCACTCGAGCAGTCTTCCATACGCCTTAGGTTGTTGAAGGGTCGGTCGGTGTATATCATGATTGGATGAGCCTGAAAGTAATGGCGTAGCTTCCTCGAAGTGGTCAACATGTTGTAAGCAAGCTTCTCAATCTTTGGGTAATTGCGTTCTGCTGCAGCCAACTTCTTACTCACGTAATATACTGGTTTTTGGATCCTATCCTCCTTATGAACAAGTTTTGAACTGATTGCATGTGATGATACGACCAAGTATACGAATAGGTCTTCATGATCGATTGGTTTGGATAGTATCGGTGGTCTCTCCAATTGACTTAGCAAGTTCTAAAAGGCTTCAAGTCCATTCAAAAATACGCTTTCCTCACTTTATTAGGTCGAAGAAAGGAATGCATTTATCAATGGCCCTGGAAATGAATCTACTCAATGCTACAACCTTTCCTGCTAAGCTTTGTACATCCTTAATTCTTCATGGTTCACGAATATTGTTGATTGCAGCAATCTGATCTGGATTGATTTCGATCCCATGTGAACTGACAATGAAACCTAAACGCTTCCCTGATGTGACACCAAAAGAGCATTTCAAAAGGTTAAGCTTCATTCCATAATGTCGGAGGATATTGAACATATCTGCCAAATCTGAAACGTGATCAGCCGACTTCTTGGACTTTACAAGCATATCATCTACGTATACTTCCATGGACTTCCCAATTTGGTTATGAAACTTGATTCACTAGACATTAGTATGTTGCCTTGGCATTCTTCAATCCGAAAGACATCACAACTTAACAATATAGCCCAAGGTCTGTGATGAAACTGGTATGCTCCTGGTTTGGCATATGCATTGGAATCTGGTTGTATCCCGAATATGCATCCATAAACGAAAGAAGTTTATGTCCAGAAGTTGAGTCTACTAGCTGATTGATCCTTGGGAGCATGAAACTGTCTTTCGAGCAAGCTTTGTTTGAGTCAGAAAAGTCGATGCACGTTCGCCATTTTCCATCGGCCTATTTGACCCGAACTGGATTTGATATCCCATCAGGATATGTTGAATCTCAAATAAAGCCACTGCCTTTTAGCTTCTTGACTTCTCCTTTAGATCTGTCAAAACTTTTGCGGGCCAAGCATGCATCTCTTCTGCTTGTATGGGACATACTTTGGGTTTATGCTCAGTGCATTGCTCATGACCGATGGAGATATCCCACATATATCAACATGGGTCCATGCAAATACATCCAGGTTGGATCGTAGGAAGTCTGTCAATTCCCTCGTCTGGAAGGAATCTAAATGAGATTTGATTTTCCAGTCCTTGGTCGGATTTTAGTCGTCAATAGGAATATCCACGGTTGTTTCATTAGGTGTAGCCCTTCTGCATCCCGGTTCTTTGTCCTCTCTGGGATCAATGTCCTCGGACTAGTAATCCGACGACTATGGCCGGGATGTTTCCTTTATTTGTTACTCTGATGCCTCCTTGGAAAGAGGGGAGGCACTCTTAGGCTCTACATCTACTCTATTTTGGATCATCTTCAGCAAGCTCTTCTCGTTACTTGGCCTCCATGAACCGTTCCAACTCCAGCTTCGGTTGGGAATTTTAGTAGTAGACACTAAGGTGCGATGCACGCTCTGAATTCTGCTAGAGCTGGTTGACCCAGGAAGTCGTTATACAGAGAATCTATGTTTATGACAAAAAACGAGAGGATTCACACTCTCCTGCAGTCTCCTTCTCCAAGTTCCACTAGCAACTCAACTACCCCTACCGGTGTTGTCGTTGAACCATTGAAGCCACGTATCCATTCGGTGCATGGTTTTATATCTCTAACTTCTAACTTCATCTGGTATAAAGCTTTTTTGAATATGATATTGATGGGACTCCCACAGTTAACCAGGACTTTCCGTACCATTGTCGGGCCAATTATAGTCGATATTTCTAAAGGATCTATGCTCGGAGTCTCCACTCCTATACTTTCTCGATCGTGGAAAACAATGACATCCATCATTGTTTTCTGATGTTTGATTAGTGTAGCATCCTCGGGAACACTGCACTCCCCTATATCCAGAGGATTTGCGGCGTTGACATATTGTACCATGGTTCTAGTACTAAAACCTATCGGGTGAGGCTTTCCAGCAGCGGTATTGATGACTATTCCCTTTCCCTTCTACTAGGCGGTAGCTCTAGCAGCCACCTGACCTTGGTTCGGAGCGGAACCTCCTTACCCCCTATCTCTTGAGGCAACTTTTTATTCATCAAGCTTCCTTTCGTGTAGCAGCCTCTCTTCTACATCTCTTAAATGTCAACACTCGTTTGTTGAATGACCATAGGTCTCATAAAATAAACAAAACTTTCCGGTTTCGCGTTCTTTCTCAGTAGAATTTCTCAGTGTGGGTTTCTTGTATTGCATCACATTATGGGTATCGAGATAAATGTTCTCCAAGGTGTTATTTAACGACGTGTAACTTTCAAAGGATTGAAATCGGGGTCGCTTCTTAGAACCACCCTTCCGATTTTCGTTTCTTTTATTATCATTTTTTTCTTGGTGGACATCTCCTTCATCCTGATTACCAATGTTAACTTCAACCTTTTCGAAACTGTCACCAGTTTGTTTTATAGCGACGTTGCTTTGAATCTCCTCTCTCATAACTTCGCTAGATCTTCTTTTTCTGTTTAAATATACCTCTTCTCCCAGTAGTATATTTGCTTTTTCGTGAAACCATTCAATTGTTGGAGGGGATTTTTCGACCAAGTATCTCTCATATTTGGTATCTTTGTCTACCCCACTATCATCGCCATTAAAATAGTCTCCGGGTTGGGGTTGCTTATCTCGGTGATAGCCATATGGAAATGGTCCAAATACCCCCTAAGGGTTTCTCCAGGAGCTTTTTTGACCACCGAGAGCTCTATGACACTCTTAGACCTCCTGGCATATAGTCGGAACTGATTCAGAGACTTCTCACTCAAATCCTTAAAGTTGGGAATCGACCGAGGCGGAAGTCTGGTAAACCACATCATTGCAACATCCTCAAGGTATATAGGGAAGGCTTTACAAATTATAACATCGGGTGCCATTGCGGTATTCATATACCATGAATAACACATCAAATGCTATCGTGGATCAGTTCTTCCTGAATAACGGTTCATTGTGGGCAGGTTGAATCATCTCAGGAACAACACCTCCAAGATATCATCTGTAAAAGGTGTGTGGCTAAGATCCATATACCAGTCTTCATTGGCATAGCCTCTACTGTCATTCATTATTTGACACACCAATGCTGCTACCTCTGCATTGGTTAATGCATGCTCTGGTTCAGCGCTTTCATCTCTTCGAGATCCTCCTGCTCCTTTTTCAGGCAACGCCACCTGAGTCACTGTTTGGATAGAGTTTCCTTGACCCCTACGATCCCGGTCAGTCACAGGACGAGTGGGTTGGAGAAAGTGAGCTTGAGTGGTCGAGGAAGTGCCTTGGTCCCTAGGAAGAACATGGGATCCACGCATTGGCAATAACATAGTTTCTGCTAGGCTAGGATAATTAGGGCCAAGATGGATTACTGCATCTTCTCGAGAACCCATCGAACCGAATCATAGTTGCCGAAGATTCTCTGGCCTTTCAAGAGGTTTCCTCTGATGTGGGTGTCATTCGTTCTCATAGGAAGATGAATCTTCTATCACTTGGCAATGGGTAGGTAGTAGTGTTCTCTATCTTCTGAATTCTTCCCATTGCCCAGTTATTGTATCCATATTATCCTGAATTGTAGAGTTATCCATTTATGAGCTTCTAGGGCTGCATTGGTCTCTTCCAACCCAGTGAGTAAGCATGCGAAGTCATTTTGCTAAACAGGTGCAAATGGAGGAGGTTGATTGCTGGTTATAGCAGATGGCTCATAAGTCCCAACATCGGGTTAGGTCGAATTCGACCCAGATACACTCGAACCGGGGTCATTCAACCCGGGAGCGTTTTCTTCTGTTATTTCAACTTGCAGCTGGTTTCATGGTTGTTCGTTAGCCTTATTTCTCTGGGAATCTTGTTGGTTCCTATCTCTTCTTGGAGCCATACTTACCAAACTTGTTAAAATCATTGAAAACATCGAAGGTGATGAAAATAAGGATAAGGACTATTTCTTCGAACTTAGTGATCCGAACAGTAGACGAACAATCCTAAAAGATGATAATTCAATGTTCTCACTGAAATTACCAAAATGTTAGACCAAAAAATGGCACTAACACCCAGTAGACTAAATTTTGAAGAGGATAATGAAGAAATATAAACTAAAAACAAGAAGAAGCAAGCAAACACATGAGATTTATAGTGGTTCGGCATTAACGAGCCTACATCCACTTTATAATCTTTATAATCAACAGAGAATTACAAGTACAATTCTTTGAATCTATCAAACACTCAAAGTACATATGGTTTCCTCTCAAATTTACGAAATTACACTCAAAATGAATAAAAAAGAGTACGAGTCGAATGGCAATGGAGGCAGTGATATAGAGTATTCATAAATTCAAGTGGCCAAAAGTTCTCTCTTTCTCTTCTGATTCAGATATTTATAGGGTCGGGTAGGAGATATTGGTGGGAACCATTTGGTTTACGTGGCAATGAACCCAGTCACGAACATTAGTTAATGAGTGCAGGTAATGGATAGTGGGTCGTGGCCATGTGGCAGGCATCCCACATGTTCACGAGATCGTGGGGAGTTGTTTCAGGTGATATAAGCATTGGCATCAGATCGAGTCGAATCCCATCGGTCCGACCTGGAGGCTTCTTGAACTGCTGCATTTACATCATTGGGATCCGAAGCTCCTGTATCCCATTCAACCCACACACCATATTTTTGTTCAACCTGACCTCCAGCTCTTTAAAGGAGCTTGATTCTTGGCCTATAATACATGCTATCGTAATCGTTCGGACCTTGGCTGGCCTAGTTGTAAGGAAGACCAACACTTTTTCATACCAGGTCTTTGAGTTGGCTGTTACATCCACCACCTTTAGAAAAAGATTTCATCCTCAAAATCTAAGTCTCAAACAATTCTGGATAATCTCTACGGATTTCTAACTCAACTTGATGTGATGCTTCATCTTCATAATGGTGGTTCCATTGAACTTTTACTAAAGAAATTTCTTTTATCCTTAACTTCTTAACTTTTCTACCAAGGATTCAAATAGGTCTTTTAATGTACTTAGTTCCCTTTTAAACTTCAATGCCGCTTAAATCAGTCACTTAAGATGGGCCAGAAATATACTTTCATAACATTGATATGTGAAATACATTATGAACATCTGATAATTTCTCAGATAAGTTAAGTTCATATGCAACTTTTCCAATTTTATTGGTAATACAAAATGGACCGATAAATTTCGGTGATAATTTTTCCTCCTTATTTCCAAATCACATTACCCCTCATACTGGAGAAACCTTAAGATGGACTTGGTCCCTTACTTCGAATTACATATCCTTTCTTCAATGATCTGCATAACTCTTTTTCTACATTGAGTTGCTTGCAATCTTTCCCTTATGATAGAAATCTTTTCTATTGTTTCCTTTACTAGATCTGGACCGAGAAGCTCATGATCTCCAACTACTGCCCAACATACTGGCGAACGATAAGGCCTTCCCTACAAAGCTTCATATGGAACCATGCCAATACTTGTACGGTAACTATTGTTATATGTAAATTTGATTAATGGTACGTGAGTTTCCCATTTGGTTTCAAATTCCATTATACAAGAACTTAATATATCTTTTATGACTCGGTTCACCCTTTCAGTTTGTCCGTCTATTTGAGGATGAAAGGCTGTACTCAGGTTTAGTGATGTACCTAGTACTTTTTTGAAGACTTCTCCAAAATCTTGACGTGGATTGCGAGTCTCTATCTAAAACTATGCTAACTGGTATATCATGTAGTCAAACAATTTCTTTCAAATAGAGTCTACTCAATAGCTTCATTGAGTAGGTCATGTTGTAAGGTATGAAATGTACTGACTTTGTCAAGAGATCCACCACTACCCATATTGCATTATGGCCTTGTTTTGTCAGTGGTAATCCAGTGATAAAGTCCATTGTAATATATTGCCATTTCCATTCAACAATAGGAAGTGGTTGTAGAAGTCCTACCGGTCATTGCTATTTAGGTTTAATTTGTTGGCACATAGAACATTTTGCCACAAATTCAGCGGTATTCTTTTTCATTCCATTCCACCAAAAATAACACTTAAGACCCTTAAACATTTTTGTGCTTCCTGGATGCACGTAAGCCTTGAGCGAGAAGCTTCACTAAGAATTTCATTTTTCAGTTTAGTTTGATTTGGAACACAAAGTCGATTTTTGAATCTGTAACCTCCATCTTTACCAATGTTCCAGCCTGTAGATTCTTTGCCCTTCATCTTCACAAATTACTCCTTTAATTCCTTATCTTCTTATTGGGCTTTCAATATTCTACTTAATAGAGTTGGCTGAATAATAAGATTACATAAAAGTGCTACTTTGTTAACCATGGCCCTATTAATCATCCTTGTGCAAACGTTCATATCAGCAAGAGTCTCTAGAGCTCTCCATTCTTTTATCATTAAATTAGCTACTATTCTATAGGTTTTTCGACTTAATGCATTCGTAACAATATTTGCCTTTCATGGATGATAATGCAACGTAAAATCATAATCTTTCAAAAATTGCATCCATCTTCTTTGTCTCATATATAATTCTTTTTTAGAGAACAAATATTTTAAACTCTTATCATCAGACTAAACATGGAATTGTTCCCCATAAAGGTAATTCCTCCATTTTTTAAAGCAAACACAATCATGGCCAATTTTAAGTCGTGATTTGGATAATTGGCTTCATGTGGCTTTAATTGATGAGAACCATAAGAAATAACTTTATCCTTCTGCATTAATACGCATCCTAATTCTTGTCTGCATGCATCAGAATATACTTTATATGGGACTCCACTTCTTGGAAAAGACAAAATTGGTGCCTCGGTCAATCTTTTCTTTAAGGTTTTGAATGTTGTCATACATTTTCCATTCCAAATAAAATTTGTTTCCTTATGAGTTAACTTTGTTAATGGAGATGTTGTGACGGCCCGCCCCGCATCAGCAGACATTTCCCCAAAATGCGTTGTGCCAATGCCCGACTAGCATGGGACGGTCGTCAAAGAAAAAGGGATTTGAAACTATGAATCACCAAAGAACCTATAGTATATCTCACAGCGCATGGAATAAAATATAATAATAACATACTTGACATAAAACAGGCGAGACAGTGCACAAGATGAAAATTAAACAATCATAACAGCGGAATCCAAAATACAGCTTATGATCCAAACCATCATTATTACAACATCAAAATACTGTCTCTAAAGAAAAATAGAAAAGGTACACTACTAATGCCCAAGCAGTGACCAGCAACAATACAGGCAAAATATATGTAAATAGTACGTGGAAGCCTCATGCTCATCTCCGGACAGATTATCGTGCATAACTACCTAATTTGTCTCTAGTCTGCTCATTTAGAAGCACCTAGAGTAACAAGAAGAGACATAAAACTCTAGGCCAGACAAAAGTCTGGTATGAGCGATAGTAGAAAATTAAAACAATAACAGGTATAAGTAATCGTACCTGAACCTGGACCTGCAACCAAAAAGTTAGCACAACAAGATGTGCAATACTCTAAGGTAACACTAAAATAAAGTGTAAAAATAGGAGTGTGCATGTCATGGTGATAGAAAACATCAAACATAGCAATCATCCTCACATTACTCACTTAGTGCGTAAAGCATACGATATCCACCGCTTTGATCACCAAATCCATTGGGGCTATGACGGCAACTCCGTACGACTATTGCTATGACCATACTTCCCTGGTCTATAGTCAATAACCCTACCTAGTCCACACATCACTGGCTCTAGGTTAAGGGCCAACCAGTCCACACTTCCCTGACTCTAGTTCGTCTACATGCCCCCTCTCTTCGACAGTGAACCAAAGTTATAGATATCGATAACCCCTTTGCACATGTCCCGCTACAAAGTCCAACTCTAGAAGTGAACTCGTTGGTTCCCGTCTGGATCCTAAGTAATAATTTCCCATTTAGAATTCCTTTGCATTTCGGGTTTTGGTCGAATTGAAGTCGATCTTCAGAAGAGTTCATGATTATCGTCATTTCGTTCGTTGTCTAGTCTCAAAGATTGGCTCATGGTCCTCCCTTGGCCATCGGCTCGTGGTTCTCCCTTCGGCTCACGGCTCGTGAGATCGTGGTCCGCTCGTGGTTCGTGTCCCCAAGCTCTGATTCGTGGCTCTCCCCCTTTGGCTCGTGGCTTGCCCCCTTCGGCTCGTGGTCCTCCTAGGTCTGGTTGTGACTTGCTTCATGGTTTGGGATCGCATTGTAACAACCCGGAATTTTGGGGCCAATTTAAAAATTTTATTTTAGGAATTTTAGTGGATTTTAATGTTTAAAAATAATTTATTTTAAATAAGAACGACTAAGAATTTATTTTAAAATGAATAAATTTAATTTAATTATAAAAAAAAGTTAGAAATAGCGCGGTAGTTTGAAAAGTCAAACTTGAACTTTGACTGATCGTACAGGATGCAAAATTTAACGGATTTTAGTGAAACCAAAAATATTGGAATCTATTTAAAAATATCTTTCTAACGAATCCGAAAAATCGAAATTTCATAGCGGAAATCAAAAGTTATGGCCAATTCAATTTTTAGAAAGGTCGCTAGGTAATTTGCATAGGTCAAAAATGCTACTTTTTGCATATAAAGGAATTTCGACTCGAAACCACTTCCATTGAGTTCGGAAAGATGTTTCTGCATTTAAAAAGTATAAACACTTATATATTTTGAGTTTCGAAATTTATTTGTTTAAAAATGTATTTTTAATATTAAATATATTGGCCTTAAAAATAGTCATTTTTCAAACGACCTCGGTTTTCGACGAAACCACTTTTGTGGGAACCGGAATGTCGAATTATTGTTAAGTTTAATTTTCCAGAATTTTTCGAATTTATGTGTGAGTGTGGCAAAGGAAAACGTGTTTTGTCAGTTTCGGTCAAATTTAATCAGCTTAAAAATGACCATTTTTCAAACAGTCTCAGAATTTGACGAAATTAGTCTTGTTAGAACCGTATCGTCAAAACATAACCAGAAATAATTTTTCTGTAATTTTTAGAGTCAGTATGGGGTCCCGGAAATTTAAAATGTACGTTTGAATTTAATAATTAAATGATTTATAATGTAATTTAAAGAAAAACATATCGTAACAGCCGAATTGGGTTACGAAACATGTTCCATTGCGTCCGGGACGGGGGTTATTAGCTAGAGGCGACACTCGTTGGCTTTGATTTGAAGTCTGTAGCAACATACATATAAATTTGAAAATAAAATAAATTAAAATACGCTTTGAATACTAGTATAAATACCCTAGGTATAGGAAACCCTAATCCCATTCTAATTCAGCCGCCACTATTAGAACCAACGCCCAGAATTCGTCGAACTTCATCTCCTAATTTCTCGTAGTACACCTTGAATCGAATCGAGACCCCAACACTAAATCAAAGAGCATCTTAAGCTCTTCCATTCCATACGGTTTAGATTGAAAATCATGTTGTGATTTGAGCGAATTCAGCACTCAAAGCTGTCGACTTCATGGCGTCTTCTGGCACAGGTGGGGCCTTCGAATGGGAACCGATTTCTGGTGATGGTAGAGGGGAGCAAGGCCGCCGATGTGGTGATTGATGATCGACGAATTGATGCTCCAGGGGGAGTGCGACTGGAAATTGGGAGAACGAAGTTTTGGGTTCGGTTTAACAGAGTAAACCGATGAAGAAGAAAGGGTTACCACCCTTAACTAAAGTAATTAAACCTAATTATATTATTTAATTATTCTAAATAGTAATTGAATGATTAAAACTCCATATCTTATTCAAACTTAATCAGAATCCGACGAAACTGAAGGCGTTGGAATCGTCTTGCCAAATTCTACAACATGGAACGAACAGGATCTGAAACAGAGCAAGATGAAAATTCAGAAAATACCACTGTGAGATATCTATTTAAATTTAAATTTAATTATTTATTTTATTGTATAATCTATATATATTCATTCCATATGAAATTTATGTTGTACTTATATATTTGTTTTCAATGCTGGTTGTGTTGTGATTGGTTTTGATTGTGTATGTATGTCTGTTAGGAATTGTGTGTATACGACAAAATCATTGTATAGATATTGAATATTTTATATTCATGAACGTCAAATTTGAAGTGAGAAGAAAAATATAATAAAAATAAAATAAAAACAATTTTTTTTTCATGTTTTGATTTAAATAAAATGTTTTAGTATCATTATATATTTAGACTTAAAGATTTACATCTAGTGTTATATCAAACAAAAAGGAAGAAAAATTACATTTCTCTTAGATGAAATAAAAAGAAAAGAAAATTACAATTTTTCTTAAATGTAATAAAAAGTAAGGAGAACTCACACTTTTGCTTAATGTAAATCAAAGAAGAGGAAATTTACATTTGTGGATTATGAAAATTCAAATGGATAAATAAACCATTTTTTTTTTTTTGTGTTTTTCAACACAAATAATAATATAGAAAAAGGACCATTCTTTTATTTGTGTTTTCAACACAAATATATACATAGAAATGCATTATTATTTTTGTTTGTGTTTTTCAACACAAATATAACTCAGTAAAAGGATTATCTTTTATTTGCAATTTTCAGCACAAATAAAACTTAAAATATGAATTATCTATTTATCTGCATTTACAATGCAAATATTATATAGGAGATTAGATCACTCTTTTTATTTGTATTTATAATGTAAATTGAAAAGAAAACTTGGTCTTTTATTTACATTCCCAAATGTAAATATGTATTGAAATTAAAACTTATTCTTTTATTTGCATTCCCTGATGCAAATGTATTTTGCAAATGAAATTTGTTCTTTTATTTGCATTTTCAAATGCAAATATATTTTGGAAATTGAAGTTTATCTTTTTATTTGCATTCACAAATATGCATTAAAAATGAAGTTTATCCTTTTATTTGCATTCACTAATGCAATCATACATTGAAAATAAATTTTATTCTTTATTTGTATTCACCAATGCAAATATATATTGAAAACAAAATTTATTCCTTTATTTGCTTTTACCAATGTCAATATACATGCAAAACAAAACTTATTCTTTTATTTGCATTTATCAATGCAAATATACACTAAAAATAAAATTTGTTCTTTTATTTGCATTTCACAATGCAAATATAACATTAAAATGAAAGTTACATTTATTTATTTATTTGCATTCCTTGTTGCAAATAAAACATTATAGTAAAGGTTTTATTTGTGTTCACAATTCTAAATGCAAATAAAACTTCAAAATGAAAGTCACATTTTTTTATTTATTTGTATTTTGATATGAATAAAATATCATTTTAAGTTGTATTTTTATTAGCATTTTTTTTAATGCAAATAAAACCTGAATTGAAAGGTTTATTTTAATTTTCAAAATTTTAAGAGATACCTTTTTATTTACATTTTCAGATGTAAGTAAAGGATAGATTTTAGAATTTCATTCTTATATGAAATAAAAAGAGTTATTCTTTGTCACTTTAAAGAGGGATTGAAATGTTTATTTTAGTTATTGTAAAAGAATGAAACAAAATATAAAAATTAAAAATTATCTTTTTATTTGCAATCCTTATTGCAAATAAAACTAGAAATAGAACATCACTATTTTCATTTACATTCCTCGATGTAAATAAATATGAAATAAAAAGGTTCGATCATTATTTGCATTCTCTTTTGCAAACAAAGCATGAAACTAAAGTTATATTTTTATTGGTATTTCTTATTACAAATAAAATATGAAATCAAAAGATACATTTTTATTTACATTCTTTATTGTAAATAAAACATGAAATCAGAGTTTATTTTTATTTCTAGTTGTTATGAAGATAATAAATTAAAGAATTACATTCCTAATATAAATATTACATTTTATTTTAATATAAAAGAATATCATTTTGTTTATGTAATATAAAAAGATTACATTTCATTTTAAGTGAATTAACATTAGAATTCACTTTTTGATACAAATGAATAAGTAGGAAGATTCATTGTTTTGATAAATAACATTATCATTATACATAAAATAATTCACCTTTTATGTTACTAAAATGTTACACTACCATTTACAAGTTACCTGACTTGTTTATGTGATTGGGTCGATAATTTTCACACATCGCCCAAGTGCACAAATAATTTATTATGAGTTTGATTGGATGAAACCCCACACGGGTGTTGGGATGAAAATTGACATACACTAATCCCAATATATAATTGTATGTCTATCGATAGATCGACAAGCTGCGATGAGCGTTATTATTTCATTTTTAATGCTCACACAGTTGCATATTGCACACTGGATGTGGATGGATGTTTGATAATCATTTATTTTCCTTGTTATATACATTCAATGTATGAAATCCATATAACTAAAGTTGTATGGTGACTGATTGAGTCGCATTCCAATAAAGGATTCCTTTTATATAAAGAATATCTTTTTAAATAAAGAATACTGTTTTATAAAGAGTATTTTAAAAGGATCTCATTATGCAAAGGATATTTTTATATAATGAATATTTTAAAGAATATTTGACAAAAGATGAAATGATGATTTCTATGCCCGTTCTTAGACGGACAAAAGATAAAAGATGTTCCTTTGAATAAACTGGTTAGTAGCTAGAGTGAATTTATTAAATTAAGATTTAATAGAATTTTCCATTTGAAAAATATTTATTTGGAATTGCTTAAATAAATTGATCTTGTGAACTATGTTTCCTAAACGACATTTGTTCTTTAACTCAAATTAACATTTAAAGGTGATTTAGAATTAATAAATCTTTTTATTAAGATTTAAAGAGGAATTTTCTAAAGTCTAGTTTTCCAATTTAATATATACATTACATTGGGATTGAGTGGGAATCAGATTCGACAATAGTCGAGATAGTTTCTACAAAGGAAGGCTGATACTATGTATGGAATTTAAAAGGCTTTGCCGTTATTCCATTTATAGTATTGGTCTGATACATAAGTTTATATCGATTATATATGGACTTGATTTCTGTAAAATTCCATAATTAATGGAATAGGATTTTGGGTTTATCGTGAACAATGTTTTTAAATGACATTGATTCTTTAACCCGATTAAAGACAAGGTTAATTCCTTTAAAATTTGAATAATCATTTAATAATAATTTCGATATTAAAACCCAATTGGAGTTTTGATGAATGTTTAAAAGAATAATTTTAGGAGAATTTATCTTTGATAAAATTAATGGGAACCTTTCCCTAATAATATGGATATTCTATTTAAAAGAATATTCTGAATTGGAATGAGGCGTTGGATGTGCTTTTATAGTACTAAATTTTTTATTATAAAAATTCGCGGGTTATTCGGAAAGACCGGGTTCAACCCATTCCGAATAATAACTACGGCGATGAAGAGCCGAAGATGGAGACGGTGATTGAAGACCGACGATCTTCACATCGAATGGATGTGTTGCTTCTGAGACCCATGAGAGGAGTAGCTACCTTGAAAGGGCTTCAGTGGTGGCCGTTTGGACGAAGTGTTGATTTGTACGGATTTGACTTTCGCTCAGACCCAGGGCATAAGTTTATAAATGGAATGTATGTCTGACGTTGTAGTCCTTTATACTACATTCGTTGATCTCTCTTAATATATATCTGTTTGGTGGTTAACACCCTTCTCTGAGACGTACGAGCTTAGAGGTTATATATTGGTAGAAATTAATGGTATAGTATGGACTGACAATGTGGCATACTAAGATGCATTGATCAAGGCTTTTGTTGAAAAGCAGGCCTTGTGGTTGATGATCAAAGCACGGCCTGTTTAGGCGTAGCTTTGTGTATAGCGTGACTTCGCGAGCCTCACACCCCGGTATGAGTCAAAAACGGGATACGGACTGCAGGGAGTGCACACGCTTCTTTCTAGCTAGAGTGGTGTCAGTGACCTACCAGCCCTGACATTTTACTTATGTGGATGATGGATATTGAGGCGCCTCGTGTTTTATAGGCCGTTGGTGGTCATACTATAGGTCCAAAGGGACAGGGAAGCGTGTGTTCAGGCATAACTAATCCACTGCCCATAGGCGGGGACCGGCCCTGAAGATCCAAGGGTTCACTGCGGGGGATCCTGAGGCATTTGCTAGAGTGTCTCGAATCGGAGAGGAGCTTGCCCCTAGCCTCGACTCATGATGGAAATCCAATTTCCAATACGACTTTGCGATTTTGATTGTAGAACTAGTATTGGCGACATAGTATATGGTACCTATGCCGTCTAGGATTGATACTTATGATTGAAATGTTTTTATTTAAACATATACACACTAATAATAATATCGTTTTTACGTATCAAGCATCTTTTGACCATTATAAGGTAAAACCCTATCCTCTGGTGTGCGTTGCATTGTGTGATGGGACTTGGGTCTTATAATGGTTTCATTTTTTTCTAAAAAGCATTGCGTTGTTTAACGATTTACCTTATTTTATGCACTGGCAATCCAATGGAGTAAACCCGTTCCGCGTTAGCGGCGTGGTCCTGTGATTCGCCTTATTATTAGATAAGTCTAGTTGAGATTTCTCATACCAGTCCCATGACTGACCTGTAGTTTGTTTCACTGGCAAACTCGGGTGCCCATATTTTTCCACACGGGCAGTCGAGTAGCTTTTTGCAGATATATTTACAGGATCCTGGTTTACAGCTGAAGCAGTATTCGGAAAGCTCTGTATCCGTGTATTCCTTCCAGATGTATTTTTGTACTATTTTCCGCTGCTATTTAAATGTAATTTAAATCTCTGATATTATTGTATTTCCAATGTATATTATTTAATTATACTCTGGAATATTCTTGTACTCTGATGTATTGTTTGTAATCAGCAATAAAATGTTCTTCAGTTTGTGTTCTGATGTGTATTGTTCTCAAGGCAATCTGGGCTTTCCTTTACCGGGAAGTTTGGGTCGTCACAGTTGGTATCAGAGCTTTGGTTTACAGAGCTCGAGAACAAAACACATTAGAACCGAACGAAAGAATTCTTCAGAGATTGGATTAGTAACATCCAATAAGAATAACTCGTTAGAGATAGGATCAGTAGTATCCTAGAACGAGTGTGAAGAGTATTATTTTCTTTAAAAATATAAAGTAAAAACAAATTTAGTTATGAAAATTTTATCTAAATATACGTATTTGAGTATATTATATTTTAATGTGGACAATCGAGTATATAAAGATTTCGAATATACGAGTAATTAACGAATATTCGAAGTTTTAATATACTGGGTAGATATAGAATCACACTCTAGTCGCCCGGAGATAATTCTGGTGATATGTCGACCATCACCATTATTTATGTTCGAGTCTCGAAAGTGGGATTTCTATATATTTCCATTGACTGGTATGAGAAACAAAACTTAGTAAGGACACATTGCTGTGATTTGCACAAAAATATGATTTTTGACTATATATAAAAGTTATGTACATTTGAAAAGTTAATCACCTAATTGATTGATGGTTGTGATGTTTGATTATTAGTTTAACTAATTAAAATATTAGAATGATAATTAATTGAAACCAATAAGTAAAATTTAAAGTTGAGTGGGTTAATTAAACAACTTCTTAACTTCGTTCCTTTTCGAGGACGAAAAGATTTTAAGTGGGGGAGACTGTAACAACCCGGAATTTTGGGCCAATTTAAAAATTTTATTTTAGGAATTTTAGTGGATTTTAATGTTTAAAAATAATTTATTTTAAATAAGAACGACTAAGAATTTATTTTAAAATGAATAAATTTAATTTAATTATAAAAAAAAGTTAGAAATAGCGCGGTAGTTTGAAAAGTCAAACTTGAACTTTGACTGATCGTACAGGATGCAAAATTTAACGGATTTTAGTGAAACCAAAAATATTGGAATCTATTTAAAAATATCTTTCTAACGAATCCGAAAAATCGAAATTTCATAGCGGAAATCAAAAGTTATGGCCAATTCAATTTTTAGAAAGGTCGCTAGGTAATTTGCATAGGTCAAAAATGCTACTTTTTGCATATAAAGGAATTTCGACTCGAAACCACTTCCATTGAGTTCGGAAAGATGTTTCTGCATTTAAAAAGTATAAACACTTATATATTTTGAGTTTCGAAATTTATTTGTTTAAAAATGTATTTTTAATATTAAATATATTGGCCTTAAAAATAGTCATTTTTCAAACGACCTCGGTTTTCGACGAAACCACTTTTGTGGGAACCGGAATGTCGAATTATTGTTAAGTTTAATTTTCCAGAATTTTTCGAATTTATGTGTGAGTGTGGCAAAGGAAAACGTGTTTTGTCAGTTTCGGTCAAATTTAATCAGCTTAAAAATGGCCATTTTTCAAACAGTCTCAGAATTTGACGAAATTAGTCTTGTTAGAACCGTATCGTCAAAACATAACCAGAAATAATTTTTCTGTAATTTTTAGAGTCAGTATGGGGTCCCGGAAATTTAAAATGTACGTTTGAATTTAATAATTAAATGATTTATAATGTAATTTAAAGAAAAACATATCGTAACAGCCGAATTGGGTTACGAAACATGTTCCATTGCGTCCGGGACGGGGGTTATTAGCTAGAGGCGACACTCGTTGGCTTTGATTTGAAGTCTGTAGCAACATACATATAAATTTGAAAATAAAATAAATTAAAATACGCTTTGAATACTAGTATAAATACCCTAGGTATAGGAAACCCTAATCCCATTCTAATTCAGCCGCCACTATTAGAACCAACGCCCAGAATTCGTCGAACTTCATCTCCTAATTTCTCGTAGTACACCTTGAATCGAATCGAGACCCCAACACTAAATCAAAGAGCATCTTAAGCTCTTCCATTCCATACGGTTTAGATTGAAAATCATGTTGTGATTTGAGCGAATTCAGCACTCAAAGCTGTCGACTTCATGGCGTCTTCTGGCACAGGTGGGGCCTTCGAATGGGAACCGATTTCTGGTGATGGTAGAGGGGAGCAAGGCCGCCGATGTGGTGATTGATGATCGACGAATTGATGCTCCAGGGGGAGTGCGACTGGAAATTGGGAGAACGAAGTTTTGGGTTCGGTTTAACAGAGTAAACCGATGAAGAAGAAAGGGTTACCACCCTTAACTAAAGTAATTAAACCTAATTATATTATTTAATTATTCTAAATAGTAATTGAATGATTAAAACTCCATATCTTATTCAAACTTAATCAGAATCCGACGAAACTGAAGGCGTTGGAATCGTCTTGCCAAATTCTACAACATGGAACGAACAGGATCTGAAACAGAGCAAGATGAAAATTCAGAAAATACCACTGTGAGATATCTATTTAAATTTAAATTTAATTATTTATTTTATTGTATAATCTATATATATTCATTCCATATGAAATTTATGTTGTACTTATATATTTGTTTTCAATGCTGGTTGTGTTGTGATTGGTTTTGATTGTGTATGTATGTCTGTTAGGAATTGTGTGTATACGACAAAATCATTGTATAGATATTGAATATTTTATATTCATGAACGTCAAATTTGAAGTGAGAAGAAAAATATAATAAAAATAAAATAAAAACAATTTTTTTTTCATGTTTTGATTTAAATAAAATGTTTTAGTATCATTATATATTTAGACTTAAAGATTTACATCTAGTGTTATATCAAACAAAAAGGAAGAAAAATTACATTTCTCTTAGATGAAATAAAAAGAAAAGAAAATTACAATTTTTCTTAAATGTAATAAAAAGTAAGGAGAACTCACACTTTTTCTTAATGTAAATCAAAGAAGAGGAAATTTACATTTGTGGATTATGAAAATTCAAATGGATAAATAAACCATTTTTTTTTTTTTGTGTTTTTCAACACAAATAATAATATAGAAAAAGGACCATTCTTTTATTTGTGTTTTCAACACAAATATATACATAGAAATGCATTATTATTTTTGTTTGTGTTTTTCAACACAAATATAACTCAGTAAAAGGATTATCTTTTATTTGCATTTTTCAGCACAAATAAAACTTAAAATATGAATTATCTATTTATCTGCATTTACAATGCAAATATTATATAGGAGATTAGATCACTCTTTTTATTTGTATTTATAATGTAAATTGAAAAGAAAACTTGGTCTTTTATTTACATTCCCAAATGTAAATATGTATTGAAATTAAAACTTATTCTTTTATTTGCATTCCCTGATGCAAATGTATTTTGCAAATGAAATTTGTTCTTTTATTTGCATTTTCAAATGCAAATATATTTTGGAAATTGAAGTTTATCTTTTTATTTGCATTCACAAATATGCATTAAAAATGAAGTTTATCCTTTTATTTGCATTCACTAATGCAATCATACATTGAAAATAAATTTTATTCTTTATTTGTATTCACCAATGCAAATATATATTGAAAACAAAATTTATTCCTTTATTTGCTTTTACCAATGTCAATATACATGCAAAACAAAACTTATTCTTTTATTTGCATTTATCAATGCAAATATACACTAAAAATAAAATTTGTTCTTTTATTTGCATTTCACAATGCAAATATAACATTAAAATGAAAGTTACATTTATTTATTTATTTGCATTCCTTGTTGCAAATAAAACATTATAGTAAAGGTTTTATTTGTGTTCACAATTCTAAATGCAAATAAAACTTCAAAATGAAAGTCACATTTTTTTATTTATTTGTATTTTGATATGAATAAAATATCATTTTAAGTTGTATTTTTATTAGCATTTTTTTTAATGCAAATAAAACCTGAATTGAAAGGTTTATTTTAATTTTCAAAATTTTAAGAGATACCTTTTTATTTACATTTTCAGATGTAAGTAAAGGATAGATTTTAGAATTTCATTCTTATATGAAATAAAAAGAGTTATTCTTTGTCACTTTAAAGAGGGATTGAAATGTTTATTTTAGTTATTGTAAAAGAATGAAACAAAATATAAAAATTAAAAATTATCTTTTTATTTGCAATCCTTATTGCAAATAAAACTAGAAATAGAACATCACTATTTTTATTTACATTCCTCGATGTAAATAAATATGAAATAAAAAGGTTCGATCTTTATTTGCATTCTCTTTTGCAAACAAAGCATGAAACTAAAGTTATATTTTTATTGGTATTTCTTATTACAAATAAAATATGAAATCAAAAGATACATTTTTATTTACATTCTTTATTGTAAATAAAACATGAAATCAGAGTTTATTTTTATTTCTAGTTGTTATGAAGATAATAAATTAAAGAATTACATTCCTAATATAAATATTACATTTTATTTTAATATAAAAGAATATCATTTTGTTTATGTAATATAAAAAGATTACATTTCATTTTAAGTGAATTAACATTAGAATTCACTTTTTGATACAAATGAATAAGTAGGAAGATTCATTGTTTTGATAAATAACATTATCATTATACATAAAATAATTCACCTTTTATGTTACTAAAATGTTACACTACCATTTACAAGTTACCTGACTTGTTTATGTGATTGGGTCGATAATTTTCACACATCGCCCAAGTGCACAAATAATTTATTATGAGTTTGATTGGATGAAACCCCACACGGGTGTTGGGATGAAAATTGACATACACTAATCCCAATATATAATTGTATGTCTATCGATAGATCGACAAGCTGCGATGAGCGTTATTATTTCATTTTTAATGCTCACACAGTTGCATATTGCACACTGGATGTGGATGGATGTTTGATAATCATTTATTTTCCTTGTTATATACATTCAATGTATGAAATCCATATAACTAAAGTTGTATGGTGACTGATTGAGTCGCATTCCAATAAAGGATTCCTTTTATATAAAGAATATCTTTTTAAATAAAGAATACTGTTTTATAAAGAGTATTTTAAAAGGATCTCATTATGCAAAGGATATTTTTATATAATGAATATTTTAAAGAATATTTGACAAAAGATGAAATGATGATTTCTATGCCCGTTCTTAGACGGACAAAAGATAAAAGATGTTCCTTTGAATAAACTGGTTAGTAGCTAGAGTGAATTTATTAAATTAAGATTTAATAGAATTTTCCATTTGAAAAATATTTATTTGGAATTGCTTAAATAAATTGATCTTGTGAACTATGTTTCCTAAACGACATTTGTTCTTTAACTCAAATTAACATTTAAAGGTGATTTAGAATTAATAAATCTTTTTATTAAGATTTAAAGAGGAATTTTCTAAAGTCTAGTTTTCCAATTTAATATATACATTACATTGGGATTGAGTGGGAATCAGATTCGACAATAGTCGAGATAGTTTCTGCAAAGGAAGGCTGATACTATGTATGGAATTTAAAAGGCTTTGCCGTTATTCCATTTATAGTATTGGTCTGATACATAAGTTTATATCGATTATATATGGACTTGATTTCTGTAAAATTCCATAATTAATGGAATAGGATTTTGGGTTTATCGTGAACAATGTTTTTAAATGACATTGATTCTTTAACCCGATTAAAGACAAGGTTAATTCCTTTAAAATTTGAATAATCATTTAATAATAATTTGATATTAAAACCCAATTGGAGTTTTGATGAATGTTTAAAAGAATAATTTTAGGAGAATTTATCTTTGATAAAATTAATGGGAACCTTTCCCTAATAATATGGATATTCTATTTAAAAGAATATTCTGAATTGGAATGAGGCGTTGGATGTGCTTTTATAGTACTAAATTTTTTATTATAAAAATTCGCGGGTTATTCGGAAAGACCGGGTTCAACCCATTCCGAATAATAACTACGGCGATGAAGAGCCGAAGATGGAGACGGTGATTGAAGACCGACGATCTTCACATCGAATGGATGTGTTGCTTCTGAGACCCATGAGAGGAGTAGCTACCTTGAAAGGGCTTCAGTGGTGGCCGTTTGGACGAAGTGTTGATTTGTACGGATTTGACTTTCGCTCAGACCCAGGGCATAAGTTTATAAATGGAATGTATGTCTGACGTTGTAGTCCTTTATACTACATTCGTTGATCTCTCTTAATATATATCTGTTTGGTGGTTAACACCCTTCTCTGAGACGTACGAGCTTAGAGGTTATATATTGGTAGAAATTAATGGTATAGTATGGACTGACAATGTGGCATACTAAGATGCATTGATCAAGGCTTTTGTTGAAAAGCAGGCCTTGTGGTTGATGATCAAAGCACGGCCTGTTTAGGCGTAGCTTTGTGTATAGCGTGACTTCGCGAGCCTCACACCCCGGTATGAGTCAAAAACGGGATACGGACTGCAGGGAGTGCACACGCTTCTTTCTAGCTAGAGTGGTGTCAGTGACCTACCAGCCCTGACATTTTACTTATGTGGATGATGGATATTGAGGCGCCTCGTGTTTTATAGGCCGTTGGTGGTCATACTATAGGTCCAAAGGGACCGGGAAGCGTGTGTTCAGGCATAACTAATCCACTGCCCATAGGCGGGGACCGGCCCTGAAGATCCAAGGGTTCACTGCGGGGGATCCTGAGGCATTTGCTAGAGTGTCTCGAATCGGAGAGGAGCTTGCCCCTAGCCTCGACTCATGATGGAAATCCAATTTCCAATACGACTTTGCGATTTTGATTGTAGAACTAGTATTGGCGACATAGTATATGGTACCTATGCCGTCTAGGATTGATACTTATGATTGAAATGTTTTTATTTAAACATATACACACTAATAATAATATCGTTTTTACGTATCAAGCATCTTTTGACCATTATAAGGTAAAACCCTATCCTCTGGTGTGCGTTGCATTGTGTGATGGGACTTGGGTCTTATAATGGTTTCATTTTTTTCTAAAAAGCATTGCGTTGTTTAACGATTTACCTTATTTTATGCACTGGCAATCCAATGGAGTAAACCCGTTCCGCGTTAGCGGCGTGGTCCTGTGATTCGCCTTATTATTAGATAAGTCTAGTTGAGATTTCTCATACCAGTCCCATGACTGACCTGTAGTTTGTTTCACTGGCAAACTCGGGTGCCCATATTTTTCCACACGGGCAGTCGAGTAGCTTTTTGCAGATATATTTACAGGATCCTGGTTTACAGCTGAAGCAGTATTCGGAAAGCTCTGTATCCGTGTATTCCTTCCAGATGTATTTTTGTACTATTTTCCGCTGCTATTTAAATGTAATTTAAATCTCTGATATTATTGTATTTCCAATGTATATTATTTAATTATACTCTGGAATATTCTTGTACTCTGATGTGTTGTTTGTAATCAGCAATAAAATGTTCTTCAGTTTGTGTTCTGATGTGTATTGTTCTCAAGGCAATCTGGGCTTTCCTTTACCGGGAAGTTTGGGTCGTCACACGCATGGTGGAGCAGTTCGTGAGGGGGGGGGGGTGCTCCACGAGTGGGGTCGGCTCGTGAGTGGATGGTCGCGTTCGGGATCATGTACTATTGCAACTTTCCAGCATGCTATTTACGCTATACGACGACGTTTTTGACCATTCTAACTTTCCTATACAATCTCAAAGCATACCAAACAACAGTAATAACATGTGCAATCTATCACGAACATTAAAACACCAAGCATATAGGTTATTTAGATCAAACATACCCAAAAAACATGATTGTCATTTTCAACTACATGATTAGCAAACTTAATCCAAATTAACCCAAATTTATATCAAAGGCATAAAATAATATTTTTAGAATTTTTCCAGATTTTTATGATGCATAATTTCGCTAATTATCACTAATTACCCCTAATTAGCCGTAATTAGTGAATAAAAGTGCAAATCACTCACCTTAGCCACAAATGAATTATAGATCTAAAAACTACACTGATTTGGGTCGAATTCCTATGTATTCCAGAAGCTCTATCTCGATTTTGATGCTAATCCGCCTTAATTTGATATAGATTTGCTTAATATGTGATTAGAAAGTGATTAGGGATGAATTTAGAAGATGGAGGTCATTACTAGGGTTAGAGGAACGTAAGTGGAGGATAAAAAAATGAAAATGAATCATCTCTAACTCTTTTCAGCCATCTCATAACCCTAATCCCGAAATGGGTTATGGGCCTAACCACTAATCACCTAATTAACCCCGGTTAAGCTGTTTTTCCATCTTCAAAACTTATTTCAGCCATATCTCCCAAATGGTAAGTCCGTTTGATTAATGTGACCACTCTACGGAAAGGTAAACCATCATTCAAATCTACTGGAAGTGGTTTCAGGTCAAAACTCCTTACCAACCAAAAGTTATAGGCAAAACATAATTCGACAGGGGCAAAACAGTCATTTAAAATTCGGCAAAAATCATGAACATGGGAAATGACCTCAATAGTCGTTTCCCAAAGTTACATGACCATACTACTTCGTATGTGAATGAAATAAATATTCTATGATCCTCTGATGCGTAGAATGCGGGTCATTAGACTCTCCCCCCTTAAGAAATTTCACCCCCAAAAATCCTTAACCAAAACATACAACGGTGGCCCGTATGCCTATCAACCATTTACAAACAATCAAACATACATAACAACACAACAAGCCTATCCTAGCATGCTGTTTACTAACAAGGGAATAACTATATCGCGATTAAAATCTTACCAGGTAAAGAGTTCTGGATATGACTTCCTTATGCTTTCCTCGGTTTCCCAAGTATAGTCATTCTCATTATCGCCCCACTGGACCTTAACCAATTTCACTGTCTTCCTTCGAAGTTTCTTCGTATCATGTTCGACAATTCGAATCGTTCTGTGGCTCCCAACTGCCTCATATTCCACTACAATATCATCCAGCTAATCCAGTGAAATAGTCATATCAGAATCGTGCATGAACTTCCTTAACTGGGAAACATGAAATACGTTGTGCACTCCTACCATCTGGTCTGGTAATCCAACTTTATATGTTAAATTCCCCACTTGCTCGAGAACTGGAATGGACCAACAAACCTTGGTGCCAACTTACCTCTCCTTCCAAAACGAATCACACTCTTTAATGGAGAGATCTTGACGAATACCAGATCGCCAATGGAGAATTTCAATTCTCTTCGTCTTTTATCAGTATAACTCTTCTGCCTATCATGGGCAGCCTTCATTTGCTGTTGGATAGCCTTGATCTTATTTGAAGTTTCTCTTATTACATCTAGCCCAAGCACAAATTTATCACAGGTTTCCAACCAACATGATGGTGAGTTGCACGGTCTTCCGTACAAAGCTTCAAATGGAGCCATACCAATTCTAGACTGATAACTATTATTATATGCGAACTCAACTAGATGCAAATGGTCATCCCATGACCCTCCAAAATCCAATATACAAGCTCTCAAGAGGTCCTCTAATACATGGTTCACTCTCTCTGTTTGACCATCCGTCTAGGGATGGTACGCGGTACTGAGATGTAATTCTGACCCTAAAGCATCTTGTAAGCTCTTCCAAAACCCACTACCAAATAATGGATATCGGTCACTCACAATACCTTGAGGTACTCCATGAAATCTCACTACCCACTTCATATAGAGTTCCGCAAACTTAGCTGCCGTTATATTCGACTTGACAGGTATAAACCTTGCACTGTTGGTCAATCGATCCATAATCACCCAAATACTATCGTGACCCGATCTGGTCCTTGGTAAATCATCGATGAAATTCATTAAGACTTGTTCCCATTTCCATTCGGGAATTTCCAATGGTTGTAACAAACCTCTAGGTTTCTTTTGCTTGGCTTTAACTAATTGGCAGTTCATGCACTTGGATATAAACTTGCCAACGTCTCTCTTCATCCCTTCCCAGTAGTCGGTCTGCTTCATGTCTCGGTACATTTTGTTACCACTAGGGTGTATAGTCGGTTTCAAGTGATGACATTCTCTAAGCACTTCATCTCTCAATCCATTAACGTTGGGTACAACTAGTCTCCTATTCTTTCGAAGCCATCCTTCTCTATCAAGTCCATACTTGTTCATCCCCAAACCGTCGATACCCATCTCTATCTTGGCGATGATTTCCAATAGCTTAGGATCGTCCCTCTGACTGGAACCAATCCACTCAATCAAAGTCGGTTTGATAATCAAACTTACTAACATCTCTGGATCCAATTCGCACTTAGGTCTGAAATCATGTCCTGCGATATATTCTAGTTGCTTCCATTCTAGAAACATAGCCCCCAAATTGGCATGTCTCCTACTCAATGCGTCAGCTACCGCATTGCCCTTCCCGGATGTGTATGCGGTATTGAAATCATATGAAGCCAAGAACTCTAACCATCTCTGCTGACGAAGATATAATCCTTCTGAGAGAAAAGATACTTTAATGACTTATGATTGGTAAACAACTCGAATCTTTCTCCTAAGAGATAATGTCTCCACATCTTCAACGCGAACACGATCGCTGTCAATTCCAAATCATGGGTAGGATATCTTTTCTTATGTGGTTTCAGTTGCCGACTAGCATAAGCTACAATCCTACCTCCTTGCATCAATACAGCACCTAGTCCGGTACCACAAGCATCTGTGTATACCATCATCTCTTCATTCCCCTTAGGAATAACTAACACTGGTGCGCACGTTAGCTTTTCGTTTAGACTCTTAAATGCATACTCACACCTTTCGTCCTAGATGAAAGCTTGATTCTTCTTGGTCAACTGAGTTAACGGTGACGCTATCTTGGAGAAGTCTTGGATAAACTTACGATAATATCCAGCTATTCCCAAGAAACTTCTCACGTTCGTTGCATTCTTGGGCGTAGACCAATCTTGCACTGTAGCCACCTTCGCAGGGTCCACAGCAATACCATTCTCTGAAACAACATGGCCCAAGAACCTCACTTCCCTCCTCTAGAAGTGACACTTACAAAATTTTGCTTTCAATTAGTGTTTCCTCAACACCTCCATCAATGTCCTTAAATGTTCCTTGTGTTCTTCCTCTGTCCTCGAGTAAACCAAGATATCGTCCACGAATACAAGAACAAACTTATTTAATTGATCCCTGAAAACCCTATTCATAAGGTCAACGAAATATGCGGGTGCATTGGTCAACCCGAATGGCATGACCGACCACTCATAAAGTCCAAACGGCGTCTAACATGCCATTTTAGGTATACTCTCAACTACTACTCGGAGCTGATGAAAACCTATCGCGAGATCCAACTGGGAAAACACTCTTGCTCCATTCACTTAATCAAACAAATCATCTATCCGTGGAAGATGATACTAATTCTTCCTTGTCACCTTGGGTAGATCAAGGTAGTCTACACATAAGCGAAGGGAACCATTGGCCTTGGTAGCAAATACAACTGGTGCCCCACACTCGGAAACACTCTTTCGGATAAATCCCTTCTTCAAAAGATCGCCCACTTCCACCTCGAGCTCTCACTGCTCCCTTCGCGCCATACGATGAGGTGGCATTACTATAGGTCTGAAATCTTTCACTAAATCAATCCAAAACTCAATCTCTCGGTGTGGTGGAAGTCCGGTCACTTCCTCGAAGATGTCCGGATACTCGCCAGCAATAGGCACATCTGATAACTCATCCTGCGGGATGTCGAGGGAATGTAGAAAACTAGTCATCGCCTTATCACTAGGTAGGCAACCCAATACCACCGTCCGCCCATCATCCACTCTAATGGTCACCGAAGACCCCTCACAGTCTACCACCACCCCATGTCTTTGGTGCCAATCGGCTCCCAAAATAATGGCAAACCTAGTAAAGCCCAAAACAAAGCAATCACAAGCAAACATACATACATGACTCAATAAGACCAAATTATGACAAATCATACTAAGACTAGTCGAACCACCGATTGGGTTCGTCACAACTAAAGTTCTATTGACTATCTCGGGTTTCAAATTCCAACCTATCTACCAGGTCACTAGATACGAAGGGATAAGAAGCCTCGGTATCAAACAATATTCGAATAGGAACATCATAAATAGAAAGCATACCTTGAATAACGACACCTTTTCCATTCTTCGCCATAGTTGAGGCATTCGACGAAGAAGGAACAACGTTTATAGCATATGCTTTCACGATCTACTTCTCTTTAGGAGGTTGCAGACATTCATTCTTAAAATGTCCTACTTGGCCATAGTTAAAGCACTTCTTTTCCCCTGGCTTTGCTCGACACTCTTTGGCATAGTGACCCTTCTTGCCACAACTAAAGCACTCGGTATCTTTCTTATTCTTCTTTTTCTAGCCATCCTTGGTCTGATTTTGCTTCCTCTTATTCTGGGAATTATTTGCCTCCACCGCTTGCCTACGGCTTTGGCTCCTCTGTAGATGTAACAACAATCTCAGTTTTTGACTTAGGGTAAAGGCTCTCAGACTTTAATGCCTTTCCCACAATAGATTCGAATGTCTCGTCGATATGGTTATGAGTCTCTCCCCCCCAAGTACTCATCTAGGCCAGTTATGAACTTCTTGTTCTTCTTCTCGATAATATCCGTAAGGGAGAATCCATATTTCGATAAGGTATGAAATTCAACAATATACTCCGAGACTGCCCTACCATTCTGCCTAAGCTCCAAAAACTTCCTATACAATTCTGACTTCTGAGCAGCTAGAATAAACTTGTCACTGAAATGGGTCTTAAACTGATTCCAAGTAACTTGATCCTCAGGAATAGCCGCTTTGATAACATTCCACCAATTCATTGCTCATCCTTGTAGTTGACGCGACACTAAGTTTCTCTTCATCGCATCATCGATCCCCAAATCCTCGAAGATGCGCTCACAACTATCAAGCCAATCATGAACCTCCGTAGCCAACTCTGTTCTGTGGAACGACTTCCCACTAAGACTAGTATAATCCTTGCAGAGCTTGGCGAAATCGACTCTAGGTGCCTACATCGCTGCACCGTCACCGTTAGCAACATTAGGAACTGACCCTTGAGCATCTCTAAGCATCTCTCGCATGAAGGCAGTAAACATCATCCTTATATCAAGGACATTCCCATTGTTGGCCCCTGAGCCCGTACTCCTCGTGTATCAGCTCATCGTTCGGTCTGTAAGGAGAAAATGATTAACCATCTTCTTAGTGGTGCTAGTGCAGTGCGACTTCATCCTTAGACATACTAATAGTATATATATATAGTTTTTGAAAACCAAAATATCACAGATGCGCGTTCTCATATACATATAATATCTCTCCCTGATGTCCTCCCCTAGGTTAACTACGCAACCTAGGCTCTGATACCAAGTGTGATGGCCTGCCCCGCACCAGCAGACATTTCCCCGAAATGCGTTGTGCCAGTGCCCGACTAGCACGGGACGATCATCAAAGAAAAAGGTATTTGAAACTATGAATCACCAAAGAACTTGTAGCATATCTCACAGCACATGGAATAAAATATAATAATAACATACTTGACTTAAAACAGGCGAGACAGTGCATAAGCTGAAAACTAAACCATCACAACAGCGGAATCCAAAATACATCTTATGATCCAAACCATCATTATTACAACTTCAAAATACTATCTCTAAAGCAAAATAGAAAAGGTACGCTACTGATGATCAAGCAGTGACCAGCAACAACACAGGGAGAATATATGTAAATAGTACGTGGAAGCCTCTTGCTCATCTCCGGGCAGCTACTCATGCATAACCACCTAACATGTCTCTAGTCTGCTCGTTTAGGAGCACCCAAAGTAATAAGAAGAGACATAAAATTCTGGGTCAGACAAAAGTATGGTATGAGCGATAACAACAAAGTAAAACAACAACAAGTATAAATAATCATACCTAAACCTGCAACCAATGAGTTAGCACAACAAGATGTACAATATTCTAAGGTAACACTAACATAAGGTGTAAAAATGGATTGTGCGTGCCATGGTGATAGAAAACATCAAACATAGCAATCATCCTCACATTACTCACTTAGTGCGTAAAGCATACGATATCCACCGCTTTGATCACCAAATCCATTGGGGCCATGATGACAACTCCGTATGACTATTGCTATGACCGTACTTCCCTGGTCTATAGTCAATAACCCTACCTAGTCCACACATCCCTGGCTCTAGGTTAAGGGTTAACCATTCCACACTTCCCTGTCTCTGGTTCATCTACATGCCCCCTCTCTTCAATGGTGAACCAAAGTTATAGATATCGATAACCCATTTGCACACGTCCCGCAGCAATGTCCAACTCTAGAAGTTAACTCGTTGGTTCCCGTCTGGATCCTGAGTAATAACTTCCCATTTGGACTTCCTTTGCATCTTGGGTTTTGGTCGAATTGGAGTTGATCTTCAGAAGAGTTCATTGTCATCGTCGTTTCGTTCGATGCCCAAGCTCGAAGACCGACTCGTGGTCCTCCCCTGGCCATCGGCTCGTGGTTCCCCCTTCGACTCCCGACTCGTGACATCGTGGTCCGCTCGTGGTTCGTGGCCCCCAAGCTCCGGTTCGTGGCTCGCCCCCTTCGGCTCATGGTCCTCCTAGGTCCGGTTCGTGACTTGCTTCATGGTTCGGGCTTGCATGGTGGAGCATTTCGTGAGGGGCGGGGATGCTCCACGAGTGAGGTCGGCTCATGAGTGGATGGTCACGATTGGGGTCCTGTACTATTTCCTACAACTTTCCAACAAGCTATTTACGCCTTACGACGGCGTATTCGACCATTATAATTTCCTATACAATCTCAAAGCATACCAAACAACAGTAATAACATGTGTAATCAATCGCAAACATTAAAACACCAAGCATAAATGTTATTTAGATCAAACATACCCAAAAAGCATGATTTTCCCCTTAATCTCCTTAACCATGTTTAACTATAGGATTAGTAAACTTAATCCAAATCAGCCCAAATTTATATCAGAGGCATAAAATAATATTTTATAATTTTTACATATTTTTCCAGATTTTTATGATGCAAAATTTCGCTAATTGTCGCTAATCACCCCTAATTAGCCATAATTAATGAATAAAAGTGCAAATCACTCACCTTAGCCACAAATAAATTATAGATCTGAAAACTCCACTGATTTGGATCGAAATCCTATGTGTTCCAGCAGCTTTATCTCGATTTTAATGCTAGTCCGCCTTGATTTGATGTAGATTTGCTTAATATGTGATTAGAAAGTGATTAGGGATGAATTTAGAAGGTGGAGGTCACTACTAGGGTTAGAGGAAGGTAAGTGGCAGCTGGGAAAATGAAAATGAATCATCCTCTAACTCTTTTCATCCCTCCCATAACCCTAATCCCGAAATGGGTTATGGGCCTAACCACTAATCACCTATTTAAGCCCGGTTAAGCTATTTTTCCATCTTCAAACCTTGTTTCAGCCGTATCTCACAAACTATAGGTCCATTTGATTATTGTGACCACTCTACGGAAAGGTAAACCATTATTCGAATCCAATGGAAGTAGTTTCAGGTCAAAACTCCTTACCAACCAAAAGTTATAGGCAAAACAGGATTCGCCAGGGGCAAAAACGGTCAATTAAAATTCGGTAAAAATCGTGAACATGGGAAATGACTCCAATAGTCGTTTCCCAAAGTTACACGACCATATGACTTCGTATGTGAATGAAACAAATATTCTATGATCCACCGATGCGTAGAATACGTGTCATTACAGATGCTATCTTTCATAAATCTTGAATAAATTTTCAGTACTAACCAACTAATCCTAGAAAACTTCGAACTTCTATTGGTGTTGTCAGAGGGTTCCATTTCAACACCGGCTCAACTTTTGATGGGTCTACTCTTATTCCATAATTTGAGACAATATATTCAAGAAATTTTTACTTCCTCCAACCAGAATTCACATTTTCTTAATTTTGCATATAGCTGATGTTCACTTTGTGTTTGAAGACATAAACAGAAACACCCCACCCCCGTTAAGGTCACTCACAAAGGGAATGCCTTAACTTCGGTGGAGCGTTTTAGGTAAAAGATGTAGATAAATTACAAGACAGACAAATAAAGCAGCGGAAAATAAAGTCATTTTATAAACAATGTGCTTCAGTCAAGCTTTTACAACAGTTGTCTCAATAATACTTAAAAATAATACATAGAACTTCTATCTTGATTCAAAAACTTCCAAGTATAAAAGAAGCATAAAAATAACAATGATATTCCCCAATAAAGCATGAACCATCCATAGCAGTGGAAGAGAGAGTCCAAAGCAATACATTACTATCTTCGAGCTTGGAAAGAAAACTGAGCTAAGTGGTAACATTTCCTCCTTGTGAACCTTGGGGGGGAGGGGGAACTGAAGAAAAGAGGCAAAACAAACTAGGTCAGACATAAGTCTGGTAAGTCCAGTGACTTTCACCATGTAAATAGGCAGAAGCATCATGACATGAATAAACTGAATATAAGACAATACCGTGATAACAAGGATAACATGATAACATACGATTAGCATAGATATGATAAGGCAAGATAAACTGAATGTGCTTCTACTCTTTCTCTGCTTCGCTACTACCTTGTTATTTTGATTTTTATATCTCTGCACCGCCTAACTAGTGTCCCAACTAGTAATCTATATAAAATGATAATATTACAACGTGATCCCAATCCCCGCAATTGTAGTAGCCTTCAGGTGTACATCTAGTATGAGGATCTTACCTCAATCAGCCTAATTGCCATGAAGATGTTAGATGTACCCTTACTACCCTATCGATCGACTCCCTACTTGTATTATTGTTCCATGTGTCTGTGTCAATTCGGCTCTCTCTTGCATGTAGATACCCTGTGCTGGTCCCACCATAAGGTGTATCAATACTTATGATAGCAACCTGACACGATTCAAGATGCACAGTGTATAACTACTGGTACCCAGTGCCTGCTTTTTCCCACTCCGGAGTACGTGCACGCCCGTACTACACAGACGTACCCCCTGCCGCTATTTTGACCGCTTATAATTAGCCCAGTAATCGTGCCCCACCCTGCTAGTTTCAGGGTACCTTGATACATCTATGTGGGTTACTGCTGAAATGGGTCCCCGTTACTAGGGTTTCTTAATAGTTAAGTTTGTGGGCCTATATTTACTAATATTACCCACCAACCCGATATGTACTTAACCCTCCCACTGATTAAAACATGTTTACATAATGGTTAAGTTTGTGGGCCTTTATTTACTAATATTACCCACCAACCCAATATGTACTTAACCCTCCCACACATTATGTCATATTGGTTAAGAGCTGTCCATTCATGTTAACTTAACCCACCCACTCATCATGTCATGTTGGTTGAGTGTTTCTTATTAACCCTTCTCACTCATCATGTTGGATTGGTTAAGTGTTTCCTATTAACTTAACCATGTTCATTCATCATGTTATATTGGTTAAGTATTTCCCATTAACTTAACTCCATTTGTTCATCAAGTTGCATTGGTTAAGTGTATCTTATTAACTTAACCCCACACGTTCATCATATTGTATTGGTTAAGTGTCATCAATCAATTTAAGTCAACTTAACCCACCCACTTGTCGTGTTACATTGGTTAAGTGTTGCCTTCTTGTGTTAACTTAACCTTTCCCATTCATCATGTTATATTGGTTAAGTGTTGCTCTCTTGTTTTAACTTAACCCTACCCATTCATCATGTCATATTGGTTAAGTGTTTCTTATTAACTTAACCCTACCCATTCATCATGTCATATTGGTTAACTTAACCCCACTCACTTGTCTAATTAACATGTTATAACGGTTAAGTGTTCTAAATTTACTTAACCCCACCTTCTTGCCTAATTAACATGTTATAACGGTTAAGTGATGCCTTAGTTAACTTAACCCTACAATTCTTATCATGTCTTGTTCATTAGCATTAATTGATTTATTAATGCACCAACCTCTCACATTAGATCTATGTTGCGGTTACTGGATGTGCCGGGCAGTTCCGGGCAGTTTTACACCACAACTAAATCTAACCTCGGGTTTTTCTTGGGCATGATGCACTAACCTCTCACATTAGATAGGTGTTGTTGCGGTTACTGGATGTGCCGGGCGGTTCCGGGCAGTTTTACACTGTAACTCAATCTAACCTCGGGTTAGGCATGTTTATCTTTTAGCATATTTACCATATATGTCCAAGTCTAGATTTTATATGCTAATTATCCCAAATTCACAAAACTAGTCATGTTCCGATTCTCAAGTTATACCTCAACAAAGCTAATTTCAAGTTATGCCCCACAAATTCACTTTCAACATATTTCAGCATATTAGTCAGTTTAACAAATTAAACCTCACTTAAAGTTCCATTAACGTATCTCGCCTAATAAATTAAGCCTATAAACTTACATGCCCAAAATCATGGTCATAATCCACAATACAACACATGCCCTAAGGTTTAATCATATTGCACCATACAAAATATTCTCTAAGAACCCCCAATCATGATTCATAGTATAAACTATGCCAAATTATAGCCTTTAATTACAATGCATGCCAATTTACCCAAAATCCCAATTTAGGCGTGTTCACATTTAACCATTATCCCTATCTTACTATAGATTTTCATGCATAATCTCCTTCTTCCAAGTCATAAACTATTATATATAATATGCCCCAATTTTTAGGTCTTAAACCACAACATGTACTATGCCTTACATGTTTACAGTTCAATCTACGCCCCAAATCCCAAGTCATATGTCCAATATACTTTATGTCTCAAATCTCAAGTCATATTACACTTTATGTTTTAAATATAACGTATGTTATTTCCTCAAATCAGTTACAAATCAATTATGCCCAATTATACATAATTTAATACTTTTCCCAATTTTAGCGCTGCTCATGTCCAAATCATATATTATGCCCAATTTTAGCGTTGGTCATGTTCAAATCATATATTATGCCCAATTTTATTTCCAACGTATGTTCATCTCTTATGAGATTTGGCTCAGGCTCGCAGTAGCCTGGATATAAAAACAAAAAGGAAAGAAGGAAAGTAGAGACAAAGAATGGACATAATAATATCAAATGAGATAGATCCAATGGATATAGAAAGACAGATAGAAATAGGCGTAATCTCAGATTCAAATTTATTACAATATCTGAATCACAATTGAATTTTACTTCTGAAAGTAACATGAACTTACAAATTATAGAATGGTCTTGAATTCTGGGATCTGATTTCTGAATTTGATTAGCTATTCCTTTGATGTAGACTTTCGATTCTCTAATTTAGATTTGATTCGTAGCTTCTAACTTGCTTTCTAGTTTGCTTCCTAATTGAAGAAGAATGGTGGCTATGCTAGGTTGACCATGGACAGCATGGTGGCTCCTTGGAATGAAATTTTGTGATTTAGGGTTGAGGATTGGGGTTGCTTTTATAGAGGTTTAGATTTATGTGAGCCGTTAGATCAACCTAGGAGCAATCAGAATCGTCCAGACTAGATAGCACTATCCAGAAATTGCCACCTATGCCCTAGTGACTCAGCAACAAGTCAGAAAATCGTCACTGTTTGGATCTGTGCGAGGGGGTCGACCCCTATAGGGGGGTCGACACCCCTCTTGGGGGGTCGACACCCCTCTTGGGGGGTCGACACCTATGTCGACCCCACCGGGGGGAGTCGACCCCTATGGGCGGAATTTTTCCCGCCTAGCTGATTTACGTGATTTTCAAAATTCGAACTATTTTTTTATTTAATTATTAAATTATATAATTTTCTGTTTAAACATGAAATCTTTTGAACTCCATAACTTCTTCATACGGAGTCCGATTCACGCAAACTCGAACTCTATCTCAAGCAGAATTCCGAGACGAATGCAATGGCGTAACCTGTTTCCCTTAGTTCTCGCTTTTAAAATTTTAGTATTCTTTAATTCATTACTTTAATAAGCATAGAAAATACAGGGTGTTACATTCTTCCCTTCTTAAAGGATTTCGTCCCCGAAATCTTCAAGTCAAGGAGAATGTATCCTAACATTCAACATCCATCTACTCAACCATTCA
This sequence comes from Allium sativum, assembly GCA_030737875.1. Classification (NCBI taxonomy): domain Eukaryota; kingdom Viridiplantae; phylum Streptophyta; class Magnoliopsida; order Asparagales; family Amaryllidaceae; genus Allium; species Allium sativum. The sequence continues at coordinate 386,542,078 of CM060924.1, forward strand.
ATCACAGGCGTCCATTGTCCTTAAAAAGATTTCTAATGCTTTCATGATCATATGCATAGTGTGTGTACATGTCCTTATCTAGTGCAAAATCAGGCGGTCTACTGATTCAGTTGACCTCCTTAATGCGAATTATGTCAGTGCGATGAGTCCATCATGTATGCAATTATTCCTAATCGTACTTCATAACTTCTACATGAGTGCACAATCATTCATACAAATGCAACATCCATATGATAACACATCAAGTTCCAATCCATAAAAATTCACTCATGCATATGCAATATGAAAATGACTGAGACGATCTAGTGCCTAATGTGTGTATATGCATCCACGAGCAACCACTAGAAAACACTTGCAACCACTTGCAACCATCAATAATAACATGTTTCAAACACATGTTTACATCCATTAGCTTCTACCTAAGGATCGAGGATAGGACCGAGAGGATATACTTAAAAGATAAAGACTAGCATGCAAATAAACTTTACAGAAAAAGAGGAATCAAGGATATACCCTTAAAAAGGGTGTGATGCGCATATCTAGTCTTCAATTTTCTAAGTCGCATCTTCTTGAGCTCCATTCCATATTTCTTTGACTGTCTTAACTTCACAATTGCGTAGCTTCTTAATTTCTGTTTCCAGAATGTGTGTTGAACTCATTTCACTATCGCCTCTCGTTCCACCTTTTCTTCTTATAGTATACTTGGCACTACAACTTCTGTCGTGTCATGCTAACATTCCCAGAACTATCTCTTAAAAATAAACAAATGCTAACCATGTTACCAAGTGTATATACTAAGATGATTAGATTCTTTTTGGTCAATCTTGTAAGTGGAGCTAATACCTTCGCAAAGTCCTTAATTAACTTCCTATGTTAGCCCGCTAGCCCAAGAAAGCTTCTTACTTCTTTTGCATTCCTTGGGACCTTCCAGTCTCGCACCGCAACTACTTTTGCGGGATTTACTGCTATCCCTTCTTTGGGCATCACATGTCCTAGAAACCTTACTTCTTCTCTCCAAAAATGACATTTTTGGAGAACTTCTCCTTAATTTGATGCACTTGGAGGGTATCCGAGACTTCCCATAGATGCTCTATGCACAAGCGAAGTGAACCATCCGCCTTTGTAACGAAAACGACTAGAGCACCCCATTCAGAAATACTTCGCCTTATGAACCCTTTTTCAGGTAACTCTTTTACTTGTTTATTGAGCCCTTCCTTTCCCTTGGATTCATGTGTCATACAGGTAATGCAACTGGTTTTTCATTGTCAACTAGATATATGAGGAAGTCTATCTCGCGTTTTAGGGGATAAACCCCTAACCTGATAAAAAACATCTGCGTAGTCATGGACTACTCTAACGGATTGCAAATCGTCGATAGATGCATCAAGTATTCTAGGTGGCTAGGACAAACTGATCCCTTAGGATCGCACGAAATCTCGAGGGTATTCTCGAGGCAAGTCGAAGTCTAACTACCCTCCTTTCACAATTACTAGCTAACCAGTCCATGTCTAGAATCAACCCATAGCCCATGAAACCCGAAAACATAAGCATTACACTTAAACTCAATACTTAATATAGCTATTCTCAAATCCTTACAAACCAAAGATAAATGAGCCGAACCACCAACTGGATTTGAGACAATAATGGGATCCTCTACTATACAAGCTCTAGGGTGCAGAGACTCAACCAAGGAAGTAGATATAAACGAATGTGAAGTGTTAAAATCAAAAGAGTACTAACAGGATGATCAAAAAAAACTAGACGTTTTCAATAGAAACTTTACTACCTCTCTCTCAGGTATGCTGGCGGCGAGAGCATGCACTTGCCCCCCTGAAAATCCTGTCCTTAGTTCTTTCCTTTCTCCTTAACTCTATGACCCGTTAAAAAGACGCTTCCTCTTGTCTTAGGTTTTCCTATACTTCCTTCCCTTCTTGTCCTGTGATTCTTCCACTTACACCTCTTTCTTTTTACCTCCTTTGTGAACCAAGTCTATATCTATGAGTTCCTCATCCTTGGGTTGTGCTCCTTAGCCAAACTCCCTCATTCTCATCTTTGCCATCCTTGTGTAACTTGTTGACAAGTCTCTTGAAAGCTGCCTCCATTGCACAGAAATCCCTACAAAACTTGAAAGAAAATTAGCCGCAGGTTGAACTATTGCGGCTATAGATGGAGTTGGGCACTTCTTTGCCCTTTGACAGGTGTCATGGTCTCATCAAACCTACAGAACCATGCCGCGATGAGGTTACCTCACAGAAAGCCAGGAGCCCCGGAGACTTAGGAAAGAAGGAAACAAGGATTCAAACAGAGAATCAAAAGATAGTTCATATGGCTTTGGGGAATATGCCTTTAAAACAAAATATTTCTTTTGAAAATGCTTCTTTTTAAAATCGTTTTGAAAATAAATTTTCAAATCTTTTATCTGATCCGGTAACCTTTAGCTCTGATACCAAGTGAAACACCCCACATCCGTTAAGGTCACTCACAAAGGGAATGCCTTAACTTCGGTGGAGCGTTTTAGGTAAAAGATGCAGATAAATTACAAGACAGACAAATAAAGTCATTATATAAACAATGTGGTTCAGTCAAGCTTTTACAACAATTGTCTCAATAATACTTAAAAATAATACATAGAACTTCTGTCTTGATTCAAAAAATTCCAAGTATAAAAGAAGCATAAAAATAACAATGATATTCCCCAATAAAGCATGAACCAGCCATAATAGTGGAAGAGAGAGTCAAAGCAATACATTGACTATCTTCGATCTTGGAAAGAAAACTGAGCTAAGTGGTAACATTTCCTCCTTGTGAATCTTGGGGGGGAGGGGGTGAGGGACGGAAGAAAAGAGGTGAAACAAACTAGGTCAGACATAAGTCTGGTAAGTCCAGTGACTTTCAGCATGTAAATAGGCAGAAGCATCATGACATGAATAAATTGAATATAAGACAACACCATGATAACAAGGATAACAAGATAACATACGATTAGCATAGATATGATAAGGCAAAATAAGCTGAATGCAATTCTACTCTTTCTCTGCTTCGCTACTACATTGTTATTCTGATTTTTATATCTCTGCACCGCCTAACTAGTGTCCCAACTAGTAATCTGTATAAAATGATAATATTACAACGTGATCCCATTCCCCGCAATTATGGTAGCCTTCAGGTGTACATCTAGTATGAGGATCTTACCTCAATCAGCCTAATTTCCATGAAGATGTTAGATGTACCCTTACTACCCTATCGATCGGCTCCCTACTTGTATTAATGTTCCATGTGTCTGTGTCAATTCGGCCCTATCTTGCATGTAGATACCCTGTGCTGGTCCTACCATAAGGTGTATCAATCCTTATGATAGCAATCCGACAGGATTCAAGATGCACAGTATATAACTACTGGTACCCAGTGCCTGCTTTTTCCCACTCCGGAGTACGTGTACGCCCGTAAACTGTCGGAACCTACACTGACGTACCACCTGCCGTTATTTTGACCGCTTATAATCATCCCAGTAATCGTGCCCCACCCTGCCTAGTTTCAGGGTACCTTGATACATCTATGTGGGTTACTGCTGAAATGGGTCCCTGTTACTAGGGTTTCTTACTGGTTAAGTTTGTGGACCTATATTTACTAATATTACGCACCAACCCGATATGTACTTAACCCTCCTACTGATTCAAAAATGTTTACTTAATGGTTAAGTTAGTGGGCCTATATTTACTAATATTACCCATCAACCCGATATGTACTTTACCCTCCCACACATTATGTTATACTGGTTAAGTGTTGTCCATTCATGTTAACTTAACTCACCCACTCATCATGTCATGTTGGTTAAGTGTTTCTTATTAACCCTTCTCACTCGTCATGTTGGATTGGTTAAGTGTTTCCTATTAGCTTAACCCTGTTCATTCCTCATGTTATATTGGTTAAGTATTTCCCATTAACTTAACCTCATTCGTTCATCAAGTTACATTGGTTAAGTGTATCTTATTAACTTAACCCCATGCGTTCATCATGCTATATTGGTTAAGTGTCATCAATCAATTCAAGTCAACTTAACCCCCCCCCCACTTGTCGTGTTACATTGGTTAAGTGTTTCCTTCTTGTGTTAACTTAACCCTTCCCATTCATCATGTTATATTGGTTAAGTGTTGCTCTCTTGTTTTAACTTAACCCTACCATTCATCATGTCATATTGGTTAAGTGTTTCTTATTAACTTAACCCTACCCATTCATCATGTCATATTGGTTAACTTAACCCCGCTCACTTGTCTAATTAACATGTTATAACGGTTAAGTGTTCTAAATTTACTTAACCCCACCTTCTTGTCTAATTAATATGTTATAACGGTTAAGTGTTGCCTTAGTTAACTTAACCCTACCATTCTTATCATGTCTTGTTCATTAGCATTAATTGATATATTAATGCACCAACCTCTCACATTAGATCTATGTTGTTGCGGTTACTGGACGTGTCGGGCGGTTCCGGGCGGTTTTACACCACAACTCAATCTAACCTCGGGTTTTTCTTGGGCAAGATGCACTAACCTCTCATATTAGATAGGTGTTGTTGCGGGTTACTGGATGTGCCGGGCGATTCCGGGCAGTTTTACACCGCAACTAAATCTAACCTCGGGTTAGGCATGTTTATCTTTTAGCATATTTACCATACACGTCTAATTCTAGATTTTATATGCTAATTATCCCAAATTCACAAAACTAGTCATGTTCCAATTCTCAAGTTATACCTCAACAAAGCTAATTTCAAGTTATGCCCCACAAATTCACTTTCAACGAATTTCAACATATTAGTTAGTTTAACAAATTAAACCTCACTTAAAGTTCCATTAACATATCTCGCCTAATAAATTAAGCCTATAAACTTACATGTCCAAAATCATGGTCATAATCCACAATACAACACATGCCTTAAGGTTTAGTCATATTACACCGTACAAAATATTCTCCAAGAAACCCCAATCATGATTCATAGTATAAACTATGCCAAATTATAGCCTTTAATTACAGGGCATGCCAATTTACCCAAAATCCCAATTTAGGCGTGTTCACATTTAACCATTATCCCTATCTTACTATAGGTTTTCATGCATAATCTCCTTTTTCCAAGTCATAAACTATTATATATAATATGCCCCAAGTTTTAGGTCTTAAACCACAACATGTACTATGCCTTACATGTTTACAGTTCAATCTACGCCCCAAATCCCAAGTCATATGTCCAATATACTTTATGTCTCAAATCTCAAGTCATATTACACTTTATGTTTTAAATATAACGTATGTTATGTCCTCAAATCAGTTACAAATCAATTATGCCCAATTATACATAATTTAATACTTTTCCCAATTTTAGCGCTGGTCATGTCCAAATCATATATTATGCCCAATTTTAGCGTTGGTCATGTTCAAATCATATATTATGCCCAATTTTATTTCCAACGTACGTTCATCTCTTACGAGATTTGGCTCAGGCTCGCAGTAGCCTGGCTATAAAAACAAAAAGGGAAGAAGGAAAGTAGAGACAAAGAATGGACATAATAATATCAAATGAGATAGATCCAATGGATATAGAAAGACAGATAGAAATAGGCGTAATCTCAGATTCAGATTTATTACGATGTCAGAATCACAATTGAATTTTACTTCTGAAAGTAACATGAACTTACAAATTACAGAACAATCTTGAATTCTGTGATCTGATTTCTGAATTTGATTAGCTATTCCATTGATGTAAACTTTTTATTCTCTAATTTAGATTTGATTCGTAGCTTCTAACTTGCTTTCTAGTTTGCTTCCTAGTTGGAGAAGAATGGTGACTATGCTAGGTTAACCATGGACAGCATGGTGGCTCCTTGGAATGAAATTGTGTTATTTAGGGTTGAGGGTTGGAGTTGCTTTTATAGAGGTTTAAATTTATGTGAGCCGTTAGATCAACCTAAGAGCAATCATAACTGTCCAGACTAGATAGAGTTATCCAGAAATTGCCACCTATGCCCTAGTGACTCAGCAACAAGCCAGAAAATCGTCACTGTTTGGATCTGGGCGAGGGGGTCGACACCCCAGTTGACACCCCTCTTAGGGGGTCGACACCTATGTCGACCCCCCGGGGGGAGTCGACCCCTATGGGCGGGATTTTTCCCACCCAGCTGATTTACGTGATTTTCAAAATTCGAATTGTTTTTGTTTTATTTAATTATTAAATTATATAATTTTCTATTTAAACATGAAATCTTCTGAACTCCATAACTTCTTCATATGGAGTCCGATTCACGCAAACTCGGACTCCATCTCAAGTAGAATTCCGAGATGAACGCAATGGCTTAACTAGTTTCCCTTAATTCTCACTTTTACAATTTTAGTATTATTTAATTCGTTACTTTAATAAACATAAAAAATACAGGGTGTTACATAAATGCAAATGACATTCATGTTGTTCCTTTGTCTTAGAGTAGATAAGGATATCATCAATAAATACAATAATAAAATGATCAAGATATGGACGGAACACATGATTCATTAAATCCATGAATATTGCTGGAGCGTTGGTAAGGCCAAAAGACATCACCAAGAAATTGTAGTGTCCATACCGTGTTTGGAAGGCAGTCTTTGGAATGGCTTCTTCCTTTATTCTTAGTTGATGATACCCAGATGTTAAGTCAATTTTTGAAAATACTATAGCTCCTTGGAGTTGAACAAAAAAATCATCAATCCAAGGTAATGGGTATTTGTTCTTAATTGTTACCTTATTAAGCTCTCGCGAATCTACGCACAAGCGAAAATTTTCATCATGCTTGTTTAACAAAAACACTAGTTCTCCCTAAGGAGATTTAATAGGTCTAATAAATCTTTGGTCCTCCATCTCCTCAATTTGTTTCTTTAGTTCTTGATTTTCATAGGAGACATACGATAAGCCGCTTTAGCAATAGGAGTGGTACCATGGATTTAAGTCGATACTAAAATCAATTTCTCTTTTTGGTGTTAATCCTGGTACTTCCTAAAAAATTTCTTTAAATTCCTTTACTATCGGGATTTGGTCCACCATTCGATCCTTATCCTTAATATTAATATGTGAAACATATCCAGATATAAAATCATCTTCAACTTTATCACATGAGTAAATAAAGGTTTCGTTTTATCGAATCGCCAAACTTATGGTCTTGTTGTGACAATTCAATATGGCTTGATATTATGAAAGCCAATCCATCCCAAGGTTGATATCAAAACATTCCATTGGAAAGGTAATTAAATTAGCCACCATATCTTTACTTTTAAGGTTTAGGATACAGTTCCTACATATACTCTCAAGTTTAGTCCTCCCTCCTACTAAATTGTCTACTATCAAAGGATTCGATAGTTGCTCAATAGTTAATCCTATCTTAATAGAAAATATTTTAAATATAAGAGAATATGTGACACCAATATCGAATAAAATTCTAGCTTGAAAGTCAAAAAGAAACACGGTACCTTCTACTTGATTCTGTTCAGAAACAACTGCATATACTCTCCTTCCTTGGCTTCTTGCAGTTCTGACTAATGTGCCCAGATTCATTACAGTTGTAACACACGATTTCCTTTGTACAGTTTAGAGAAATGTGTCATGCTTCGTTACACCGGTAACATCTTTTGACTTCGTCGGGCTCCTTTTCTCATCCTATCGGTCCTTTACATTCTCCATTTTGTTTCCTCCTTTTCTCATCTAGTTTATTTTGATTGTCGAATTTTTTTTTTTGGTTTCTTTTATTTGAAGCCTTGATTTATTGTTGGAACTCAAGATAATCTTCTTCCAGATTTAAAGCTTCAGCTACTATCATCTCATAAGTTTTACATCAATTTCCAATAACATGTCTTCTTATGGGACAAATTAATCCCTTTGCAGATCGTCTAGCATGCTTTTAAGGTGTATCAACTAAATGATTTCTAAATCGGGACAGTGCTTCAAATTTATTTTGGTATTGAGCTAATGACATACCTTCTTGGGTAAAATTTTGAATTTTTTTTCGTTTTCTCTCTCTTATTCTCTAGGAAATACTTATCCAAGAACTTTTCCTTAAATTCTTCCCATGGCATCTGTTCTATCTTGTCCGGACTGGTTGTTGTTCGAACTAGCTCCCACCAATTTTGATCTTCCTTTGATAATTGAACGACTACCAACTTCCTCTTGTCGACTTCATTACATCCCAAACCTCAAATATATCATCCAAATGTTGAATCCATTGCTCTACCTTAACTGGATTAGCATATCCAACAAATTTCTCTGGTTTCAAACTTTTGAAACGGGTTAAAAGGCTGTTTGTTGAAGATGTTGAAGAAACATGCTCTATCTACCTGATAAAAGATATGAACAATTACATAGCATTTGTTTGTGTGGAGGACTGATCCTTTTGACATTGAGTTGTTGGGTTATTTTGATTTTCCATGACCTTCAATAAAAAAAATTCTAGTTATGGTCATGAATGAAATACATCTTCAATTATAAAGAATATCTAATGACATACTAAAGTCATGAACTCACATTCCCTCCTTATGGTGGTAGTGCTCCCATTTGCCTTAGAAATTCTAAAGTTTCTCCATAGTCGATCCTTTCCGCCATTTTAATTACCATCTCAAATGGTTCATTTTCTGATGTAAACGGTAAAGAATAAGCTCTCTTTTTAAACCTTCTTCATAGTCATTATATCTATTGTAAACTTCATATATCTCATTAAGGAGAATCTTCCTTGCTTTTCTCTTAAGAATATATTTTTTCGTTGTGCGGCTTGCAGCAACTAATCGTTCGTTTGTCATTGTGGTTCCCTTAACACCACCCTACGAATCCCCCGTACACCAAGTTTAGTTACTTTCCATAACTTATAACTGCAAATAGTCGTAAAGATTTCAATTATTGTATAGAATTATTATTTTGAGAAATTAAATTATGATATGATATAGTTTTCCAAAAGCACTCCTTAAACTCTGGATCTGATACAAATTACTGTAACACCTCTTTCTTATACACTTATCCAAGAGCGGTGATGCTACAGATAAGCCATGGTGCTAATAGAATAGTACTACAACTTAACAAAAGTGTATCGGAATATAAAATCATTCAAGTACATGATTTTAAATGGAAAAGCTATTGTCCAATCATATCATCATATAACATGGTTACAAAGATCCAAGAGTTAAATCCTCAAATAATTATATATATGAGTACATTAAGAGATAATATGCATAGTAAAAGTCTTCACTTCAAAGCAGCCAAGTGACCATCTAAACCTGAAATGTTTTAAGTGTAGCATTATGAGCAACACAAACCCAGTGAGATAGCTATTTAAGCTATAGTTTTCAAGTCATATCTTAATGGATTTTATTCTAGTTTCAGTATAATTCTCTTCTTCGGAGATTTCATCAATTCAAAGTTTAAAGTAATAAGCAAGGAAGACTTCGGGATATTAAATCAAGCAAGTTCATAATAAACTCCATTCCATCAAAACCCATGATTTATCAAAGTACAGGTTTATGAATCTAAACCATACTTTCGTTTTAGTTTAGATTCTAGGATATGTTATCATATTGCGACCAACATCCTCTTACTAATAGGTACGTACTCTACTCGGCTCAGTACCAACATAGCGTAATAGTGCACTACCCAAGATCTATTGTCTTATACTGCACCACCCAAGAAATATAATTAGAAAAATGTTTTCCAAAAGTAATCTTAAATTAATTTTTCAATTTCATACTTTTAAGGGATTAAGACAATCCCAAAACCCCTTCAAAAATATTCCAATATATGTCAAAAAAGACTCTGAAACCATGGTTGCATTTATAATTACTTTATAATGATTTTAAAGTCCAAATAATAATAATATTATGAAATGCTATGTAAAGTTTAGGTCAAGTTAGAAACATTAAAACACTTCATTTCATGTTACGAGTCATAATAGTTAAAAAGCGTTACAATTTCAGAAGTGTTACTAATATCAAAAACTTAAATTTTTGATTAGTTTTAGGCAAAATGTTTGATTCTATTTCCCTATGATAAATATAGTTTTTGATTCCAAAATTTCTACAATAAGTAGTGTTTTTAGTCTACTTGATTACCATGAAAAGAGACCTTTAAAATCATTTATCAATTTAATATATAAAATTCAACAATATGAGACATTTTCAACATGTCCATTTCGAGTATATTTTTATTCGACTTTGCATCCAAATTTTAGGTGCACAAACCATTAAATTAAAAAAAGTGGCCAGCACGAAAGTTGTAGGCCCTTGAGTTATATTTGCATAACATTAAAGAAATCAAAATTTCATTAAGAAATGAAAAAGTTATGGTTGAATTACCGAGCACCATTTTGGTAGGTCTGAGCCTTATCATTCATTTGTAATATTCACATCTTTTCATCATAGTATGAGATGAATACATATACTCTTATAGTTTTTATCACCTTAAAATTATAGCTTGAAATTTTATTTTATTCCCTTGGCTTCTTCTAATCTTCTCCTCTTCATCTTACTATGTTTTTGTTTAGTGAATGTATGAAAATAAATGAACATTTCCACTCTATTTATAACATTCCTTATGGCTAGTTTAGTAATTTGGTTTTGGACACTTGTCCACCTTATCTTTATGCAAGCCTTAAGATGTAGATACATGCCCCTCTTAGGTGTCTTAGGATGTTTCTACACATGGACACCTAATGTGTTTATGTGTCTTTATTTCATTTAATCTAATGACATGTATATAGTTCATTTTATGCCAGTGTCCTCAGCATTTCTCGCCACCTATCTTATTTTTGGAATATACATATACCATTTGTTTTTAGTTATGAGCTATGTGTTATATATATTTATATACATATATATATATATATATGTATGTATGTATGTATGTATATGTGTGTGTGTGTATTTATTACACTTAAATGTTTGAACCGGATCAAATTAGTATATTCAATATTTCTATAAACTTTTTCATACCTGGTCTTTAAACCAGGCTGTTATAGTAGCAACCGTATAATCCATCAAACAAAACTTGGTTATTACCTTTTAAAGCCTTGAATACATTAATAACCTGAGTGACCATCACTTATTCCAAGGGTCAATGGAAAGCTATAATTCTACTCAAACTATCATTTTTGCGAAGTCCATAGTTCAACACATTTGACTTTAGGATCCAAACGTCCAACGATTAGAAGACTTCCTAAGTGATCTAGGATACACGACCATCACATCCTGTCCAAATTGGCATCCCCATGATACCCCTACTTTGAGTCGACAACTAGAAAACTCCAAGTTATCAATGACTTCTTCCCACTTCGAATCATAAGAGCCGTCCACATCTCTAACTTTAGGACCGAGTCCTAATCATACCAATCCATTATCCCGTAGTCTTGTTCCATCCCGAGTTGCATATCACTCCTTCAACCAATCCCATCCAAAGTTCACAATCAAAGAGTAACAACTTCAATATGATATAACGTCGTCTCTATAGAAGAAATCAACGAACCACAAGTTCTCACAAGATCCTGATGAAATCCTATGTCACCACCAAGGATTGCACCCACTTAGGCCTTTCCTTAATGGATCAATGACAATCCATCCTCTATGATAGGAACCAATCCATGTACTTCAGCCAAATATTGGATAGTTCTCACTTGGATCATTCCTTTATCTCTTCTAATGCTCTAGATCAAGTCCCAACCATCTAAGCTCAAATCTTGTTACTCACTTCCATCTATAGTGCATCCATTCCCTATCTGGCACCGGGCCTATCAAGTCATCACCAAATATTCGTAGTAGCCTCGAAGGGGTCCCACCATCACCTCCGTGAAGTCACTTCTTCATATCACTCTTTTATAGGGGTAGGTGTCAATCCACCTTATTGATAGGTACAGATCCATTTACTTAGCATGAATTCCAATGAATTTTCTCTTGCGCCTTCTTATCATCCTCCAAAGCCTATACTCCAGGTTTCATGCCACCCCGGTGAATTTTGATGCTAATATGCTTCGATCTTTAACCTAATTCCTAGTTCAAGCATACACTAATGACCAAATCATGCATAACAAGCAATTCAAACATAAAAACAACAATTAAAACCAGTTTCAATCATATGCAAGTTAATATCATGGACGGTTGTATTGACGTAGCAACCTCAAGTAATGAATATTTATATTTATACTTGTTCTAATTATTATTTATATATATTGTATATAATGCAGAACATTAGGCAGGATATGAAAATGAAGACTATACAGTATCAAAACTGAATTTTCAGATGGATGATTTAAGAGTCAGAGAATGAAGACTCACGAGTTATGTTACTCAAGTTGCACTTAGCTGGTCTCCATCTATTTTTTACAAAATGATTTTTTGAATATTCAAGATCTATTATATAAATGATTTTTCATAGGCATTTCTAGTTTCAAATCCTCTTTACAAAAATGTTTTGAAATATCTTTCGTTTTCAAAATGATTTTTAAAAGAATTATCAAAAAGAAATTTTATTATTTTTAATAAATTTGCTTGTAGATATTTTTATTAGATTTCAATATTTGTAATTTTACTTACACTATGGTTTTAAATATCTATACCATAATATTATACACTGACTATAATACTTATACTGTTCGAAAAAACTTATTTTGGCATTATACTTTATTTATACCTGTACTTCGGTTTTTATATATTTTACTTTGATTTTTATAACTGTACTTTAATTTCAATATTATACCTTGCTCTTTGATTTTATTTACACTTTGGATTTTGAATTTAAACTCACTAATTTTAATTTAATATTATTATTATTTTGATTTTAAATACATAAAGCTTTCCTCATCCCTTCTATCTACTTCATAAATTCCCAATTATTAGGAAAACACATTAGGTTATACTGACTAAATTAGACATATATATTTAGGGTTAGTTGATTTTTGTTTGAATCATTTGAAATGAATGGTATATTAATTTAGTTTTGATTTTATTGTTATGATTAAGTTGATTTTATTATTTTACCTTTTCGAATAAAGTTTTCTTATTTCATAATATGTTACTTAAGGGGAAATTAGTATTAGAAATGGTATTAGAATTAGTCAATTAGGATTAGAATTGGTTACGATTTTCTTTGGTTGGAATTGTTTAAATTTGTGTAGTTTGAATTAAAATGCTTATTGTATGCTTTACTTTCGATATGATGCTTTAAGTTCCTCCTTTGTACATTTTTATAATCAATAAGCATTAGGGTAACATAGTATGCAAGTCACTATTAGAATTTGAGTTCAGTGGAGTCAATAATTGAGTAGTTGAGTCAAAAATTAAGACATTATTTAGGATAGTTAATATTTGAGTCGGATGTTAGTTTTGGAGAATTATAGTTTTTGTTGATGATAGAGGGGGAATATATATATATATATGTGTGTGTGTGTGTAGATTAACAAGAAGCACATATAAAGGAAGAGTATAGGTGTAACAACCCGGAAAATATGAACCAATTTAAAAAATTTATTTTGGCAATTTTAGTGGATTTTGAATATTTAAAATAAATTATTTTAAATAATAACGACCAAAAATTTATTTGGATCAAAGTTATAGCAAATATATTTATTTTAATTATAAAACAAGGCCTGAAATGACGTGGCAGTTTGAAAATTTGAATTCGAACTTTGACTGACTGTATAGGATTCAAAATAAATCAGATTTTAGTGAAACCAAAAATATTTAAATATGTTTAAGAATATCTCTCTAACGAATCTGAAAAATCGAAATTTCATAGCGGGAATCAAAAGTTATGGCTAAAAGAATTTTCAGAAAGGCCGCTATGGAATTAATATAGCCCGTGAAAATAGACATTTTGCAAACGACCTCCGTTTTTGACGAAACCACTTTTGTTGGATCCAAAATGTCAAATTATTGCTAGATTCCAAATTCCATGATTTTTGGAGTTAATATGTGAGCGTGGCAAAGGAAAACGCGTTTGGTTAATTCCAGTCAATTTGGATCAACCAGAAAATGACCTTTTTTCAAACGGTCTCCAAATTCGACGAAACTAGTTTTGTTGGGACCGTACCATCCAAACATAGCTAGATTTATTTTTCTAGAATTTTTGGAATTAGTATGTGGCCCCGACAAATTGAAATGTACGTTCAAATCCATATTTGAATGTTTTATATTATAATTTGAAGAAAAACTAACTGAAACAGAATGGGCTTACGAAACATATTCCATTGTGTTCAGAATGGGGGTATTTAGCTAGGGGCGACAGTCGTCGGGTTGGAATTGGAGTTCGTTTGGAAAAACATATATTTTTGAACTTATATAAATATGGACCAATCAGAAAAATTCATTCATAAATTAAAAATAATAATAAAGAAAATGACTTTCTCTCTCCCCATTCCAGATCTCGACGACGGAAACTCGCTACCACCTTCTCTCCTCTTTTCTGGCGAATCTATGCAGTAAAAACCCTAGCTCCAGTTGAACTTTTTGTAGAGCTCGCCTCCCTCTTCAAATCAGTACCAACCACTCCTCCTCTCGTCGCATGTACAAGGAGAATTGACGCCCCAAACTTCACCACTTTCAGCCGCCATCGTGCCCTCCCAGGTGGATCGAACTGGGTGCCTCCACCACACGCAGGAGCACGACTCCAAGCTCTACGATGCTGCATAAGCTGATCGACCTCTCGTTCAACGGTTTACACCAAAATCAAAAACCTAGTTTTGAACCTCATGGGCAGGTAACGGCTATTTTATAAGAAAATAACACTTTAAAAGCGCTACGGATTTTGATTTCACGATAAAAATCATATCTTTTTGCTATATTGTCGACATCCAGTGAAACAAGAGATACCGGGACCGTTTGGACGTTTTCTACATTCTAGAAGAGACCGGAGAATTTTTGGAGCTTCCTACAATTTTTGAAGGAGTGGAACCCAATGTGAGATTTCTAAATTATAAACGATATGGAATGGCGATGTATAAATTATATGATCGATATATAAGTTATATAAGCATTGTACACCTCATGTATAAGCATTGTATAAGTTGTATGTGCGACGTATAAGTTATATATACGTTGCAAAAATCATATGTGCGTTGAATGGAATTGAAATGATATTGAAATGAAATCAAAATTTATATATATATATATACACTCCCCTCGTCCACAGACCATGGATGATATATATTGGTTGTGATTGTTTGGATTTTGGTTGACGTGAAATTTGGTTGATAAATGCGAATGGTTGATAATGATTGTTTGTGGTTGAAACAAAATTGGAATTGTTTGTGGAAAAATCCATTGTGATATGAAAACGAATCGAAATATTTAGATTATAAGGACAAGCCCCTTAGGGAACGCTGCGAGGCGTAAGGTAGTGCGAGGAGCCGTACTCGGGACGGTGCCGGTTTTAAACCCCCTGCCGTTATGCTGCCGAAATTTTCTGAAATATTCATGTGTTTGATTTATATTCATGTGTTGAAATATATTCATGTGTTGGAAAAATATTCATATGACGAATAAATTGTTTGAATGATAAAAATCACATTTTTATCATGTGTATGAAGTATATAAAATATTCATGTTTGAAATAAATTGTTTTAACAATAAAAATCACATTTTTATTATATATACGAATCGCTAAAAATATTCATGTTTGGAATAAATTGTTTTAACAATAAAAATCACATTTTTATTATATATACGATCGCTAAAAATATTCATATTTGGAATAAATTGTTTTGACAATAAAAATTACATTTTGATTATATACATGAAGTGTTAAAAATAGTCATGTGTTGAAATAAATATTTGTTGGATAAAAATATTATTTTTAACAAATATATGAAATGAAAATGGTTTGAAAATCGAAGAATGAGTTATATTTATATATATATAAAAATATAATTAAAATAAAAGGAATAACGGTGCTGCAATTCGTATTTTGAAATCGTAACTTCAAACGATTGCACCGGGAGATCCGACCATCGGATTTTTCCTAAACTGGAACCTTTGGGTCCGCTATGAAAAGATCTTTCCAATGGTATAAAATTTGTAAAGATCCAGTGGTAAGATTTTCAGATATGTGTAAATCGAATATGAAGAAAAACAACGCCATGGTCGCGTTATGGCCTGAAGCGTCGTTTGAATAAATTGGGTATATTTAAATAAATAAAAATAGCGATAAATCGTTATAAAATATTATAAACGACATGGAATGGAAATAAACTGGATTTACTCGGTTTATTGGATGAATGTGTTTAACATGAAAATTACATTAATGAACCGAATTATAGATGTCAAATAATTTAACCAGGAAATGAATTGATTTGAATTCTAAATATACGTGAATTATTTGCAAAGGCCGAGTTAATTCTCATTTCAAATAATTGATCGACGATTAGAAGTTGAAGATATGACGATGGTGCAAGACCGATGATCTTCACATCAAATAGATGACTACTGATGCCTTTGATGGGAGTTGCTTCCCTGAAGGGGTTACAGTGGTGGTTGTCCGGACGTACTTGTTGATCGTTCGAATGTGTGAGGGCCTCTCTCCTGTATTGGACATACGGGAGAGGAATAATGTGCCTCCGGTTTCGTTCAGACCCAGAACGGACTTGTAAATGGATGTGTGTCTGAAGTTGTAGATTGACAACGTGGCATGCAGAGATGCTATGATCAAGGCTTTTGTTGAAAAGCAGAGTCATGTGGTTGATGATCAAAGCACGGCTTTGATATAGCTAGCTTTGTGTTTAGCGTTGATTCGGGAGCCTCACACCCCGGTATGGACCAGAAACGGGAGAGGACTGTAGGGAGAGCATGCGTTTCCTTCTAGCTAGGAGTGGTGTTTTGGGTTTGACACGCCCGGACATTTTACTTTTGTGGATGATGGATAGCGAGGAGCCTCGGTTAGTTCGGTCTCTTCTGAGCCGATGGTCTGGTCGGGATATGACCAGTTTGACGCCCCATAGGGCGGGGAAACGCAGTGTTCAGGCATTTTAATCCACTCCGTGTGGACCGGCCCTGAAGATCCAAGGGTCGATGCGTTCTGATCCTGAGACACGGGCTAGAGCGTCTCGAAGCGATAAGGACGGTCCCTTGCCTTGGTTCATGACGAAAATCCAATTTCCAAATACGACATCGTGTGATTTTGATTGTATACCTATATATGGCGACATAGTGGTATGGGGCATTTATGTCGTCTATGATTGATACTTATGATTGAAATTGTTTTTGAAACATATAAACACTAGTAATAATATCAAATACTTTTGTTTTATTCGTATCAAGCATATTTTGGCCACTATAAGGTAAAACTCTATCCTCCGGTTTGTGTTGCACTGTGTGATGGGAACTGAGTCTTATAATGGCTTCATTTTTGTAAAAAACATTGCGATGTTTTAAATGATTTACTTGTTTTTAGCACTGGCAATCCAACGGAGTAAACCCGTTCCGCATTAGCGGCGTGGTCCTGTGATTGGCCTTATTATAAAATAAGTTAAGTAGATTTCTCATACCAGTCCCATGACTGACTCGTAGTTTGTTTCACTTGCAAACTCGGGTGCCCTATTTTCTTCACGGGCAGCCTTGTATTCAGGTTTTAGCAGGCTCTATCTGGATAGCTATGGAGATGAAGATGGATTTCATCACTTCTTTCTTTTATGTTGTTCAACTCCTGTTGTACATATTATGTTTAGATTCCGCTGTAGACACTTTATGTAAAGCTGAAACTGTATTTTGTACTAAGTATGATCCTGTATACTGTGTAACTCGGATGATTATGTTTATCCAGTGTATTCTGTTGTAAATTATCTGGTGTATTTATATATTTCTATCCCACTGTTACTGTTTATGTGTTATATTCCAAAAGATTACCCTTGCCACCGTGGAATGGGGGTTTGGGGTCGTCACACTTGGTATCAGAGCTTTGGTTAAGCTTAGTTCTGGAATATAACATATTAACAAACTCGTCAGAAATAGAATCATAAGTCTTCTATGACGAATAACTCATTTCAGATAGGATCAGTAATATCCTAGAATGAGTGTAACAGAATGAAATACACCCGGATAGATGCATATACATTTAAATATATGTCTTTATGCTTTAAAATACCTTTTCTGTTGGCCTGACCCTTTGTCTTCTATTTGCAGACATAGAAAAATGAGTGGTAGAAGCAGAAGAAGTAAACCTATGGTTCGACAATTTAATGAGCCAGTTGTGCTTCCACAGCCAGGATCAGATATAGAAGCTTTATTAAAGAGATATCGAAATATGGGTACAGTACTGTTCTCGAGAAATGTCCATTATTCAAACTCAATCTTGGATGCGCTCTATTGAGAGAATTTTTGAAGGTTTCAAGCTGAGGGATGATCAGAAAAGATTACTGGCATCTTAGGTGCTCAATGACGAAGTTTAATCTAGTGGGGAACAGTCATTAAAGATGATCCAGAAGGTAATATTATCTGGGATAGATTTAAAGAAATTTTCAATGAAAGGCTTATTCCTCCAGAAGCAACTGAGTGGTTAAGTGATGAATTCTACTATCTGATACAAAGGGATACGACCATTCCAGAATATCACAAGAAATTCAACGCACTTTCTCGTTTCTCCCCGCATTTAATTCAAAATCCAAAGATGAAGAATCTGAGGTTTATTAACGGGCTACAAAGAAAGTACCAAAGTAGGGTAACTGCACATGTGCAACAATATTTTTATGAAATGATATACATGGCTTATCAGTATGAAGGTCTCAATAAGCAAGGTCTTTTGAGAGACGAAGAGGAATGTAGTTCTAGCAACAAAAGGAAATTTGAAACTGATAGACTAGAGACAAGTATGCAGCCTGAGGCAAGTACGACGTCTGTGATCAAAAAAAGGCTAGAGTCAAAAGGAAAAATGTTAAATCTGAGAAAGGACCAGTAACAACTGCCACCTGCTCTAACTGTAAACAAAAAAGGTATTTGGCGATAAATTGCGGACCCTTAAACAAACGAATAAAGAGTGGATTTAAATCCAAGATCAAGTTTCAAGAGAATAGAAAATGCAGTCAGTGCCATCAGGCTGGCCATCTTGCGAAGGATCGCCGGTTATTAAAGAAATCCAAAAAAGTACATGTAAACGAAGTGGTAGAAACTTCAGCACCCTCAGCTAGTCAGGGAAGGCCAGATGTTTTAGAAGGCACGCTTAATGTCAAAAATATTCCGGTTAAAGTACTGTTTGATACGGGCACGTCACGAAGTTTTATTTTGACTAAGGTGGTAAAGAAGTTGGATTTGAAACTGAAAAAGCTTAAAGAACCCATGACTGTCCATAATCCGGTTGAGGGTTCCCTCAATCTTAGTTGGATTTGTAGGGTGTTTGTTTCTTTTTCCTGTTATTGGTTCCCTACTATCTCGATCGTCATGAATTTCACAGAATTTGATCTTATTTTGGGATTGGATTGGTTAACCAAATATGAAGCGAAAGTTAACTGTCCAGAAAGATTTGTTAAAGTTAAAACAAAGCTAGGATATATAACCATTCCATGCGAAGGTCTGAATTCTGATAGAAAAGATTTTTGGTCAGTTCTGGATGTTTCTCCTGCTCAAATAGAAAATATTCCTGTCGTTATGGAGAATACTCCGGTCGACGTATAAAATATTCCTATTGTCAAGAATTATGCGGATGTTTTCGAAGAAGTGGTTAGCTTACCTCCGCGTAGAGAAATTGATTTCAAAATCTCTTTAATTCCGAATGCAAGGCCAGTAGTTCACGCTATTCGAAGAATGACCTTGAAGGAAAATGAAGAGTTAGACAATCAAACTCGACAGCTTGTATGGAAGGGTCTGATCAAGCCTAGTTTCTCTGATTGGGGAGCAGCAATGGTGTTTATCCCAAAGTCAGACGGTACTCTCAGACTATGTGTGGATTACCGTGACTTGAATAAGCAGACATTAAAGAATAAATATCCATTGTCATGGATTGATGATTTGTTGGATCGATTGAATGGCGCACAAGTATTTTCACGAATGGACCTAGCTACAGGCTTCCATCAGCTTCGTTTGCCGAAGTGTGTGTTCCTTTGACAGCATTCAGAGGTCCAGACTTATTCTACGAGTGGTTAGTAATATCGTTCAGCTTATGTAATGCTCCAGCTTATTTTGTCGATCTAATGAACCGGGTATTCAGAGAAGTATTGAATAAATTCATACTGGTTTTCATTGATGACATATTAATCTTCTCTAAATCAGAAAGCGAACATGCAAAACATTTGGAACAAGTGTTAGAAATTCTTAGAAAGAATGTTTTAAAAGCCAAACTTTCCAAATGTATATTCTGGCAAGAACAAGTCAAGTTTCTTGGCCACGTTGTATCAAAAGAAGGAATTTCTGTGGATCCCAGTAAGATCACAGCCATTCAAAATTGGAAGTAGCCAACAACGCCCACAGAAGTCCGAAGTTTTCTCGGATTGGATAGTTATTATCGGAAGTTTGTTAAGGATTTTTCGAAGATATCTAGTTCCTTAACAAAGCTTACTAAGAAACATTCAAGGTTCAATTGGACTCGAGAATGTGAGGCAGCTTTCCAAAAGCTGAAGTTAAGATTGACAACTGCTCTAGTGTTAACAATTATTGATGGAAATCAAGACTTGAAAGTCTGGATAGATGCTTCTAAAGAAGGTCTTGGTGCAGTATTAATGAAAAGAGGCCAAGTAGTCGCTTATGCTAGCCGTCAATTGAAGCCACATGAGAAGAATTATGCAACCCACGATCTTGAATTGTTGGCCATCGTGTTTGCTATGAAAGTCTGGAGACATTATCTATTGGGTGAGAAGTTCGAATTATATACTAATCATCAACCATTGAAGTATTTATTCACCTAGAAAGATCTGAATATGAGGCAGCAACGTTGGCTGGAATTTTTCGTGGCATATGATCTTGATATTTTGTATACTCCGGGGAAAGCCAATGTTGTGGCTGATGCGCTCAGCAGAAAGAATGTGATCATCTCCAATCTTATCATTACACCATCGTTGATTGATAAAATATATATTCTTCAGAAAAACGATAGTTTTGTTAAAGAGATGATCAAAAGAATTCAAAAGCGCGAAGTCTCTAGTTTCCAAGTGTATAGCGCAGGAGTTCTGAGATTGAAAGGAAGAATTTGTGTTCCCGACAGCCTTGAGCTCAAAAGAGAAGTAATGGACGAGTGTCACAAGTCCAAGCTGAGTATCTTCCCAGGGGTTAGTAAAATGTATAATGACCTCAAGCGAACATTTTGGTGGAAGGCGATGAAAAGAGATATCTTTATATATGTTAGTCGGTGTTCCACCTGTCAACAAGTCAAAAGCGATCAACAGAAACTCACCGGATTGTTGCAACCGTTGGAAATTCCAGGTTGGAAGTGGGAACATATTTCTATGGATTTCATAGATGGTTTGCCCAGAGCCAGGAAAGGAAATGACAACATTTGGGTGATCGTAGATCGTTTCACGAAGACCGCCCATGTCATACTTGTCAGATCGAATAGAACCGCTCAGAGTCTGGCATAGATATATTTTAAGGAAATTGTTAAACTTCATGGAGTTCCCATGAGTATCGTTAGTGATCGTGACCCGATTTTTTGCTAGTAAATTCTGGGAAGCATTCCAAGAAGAATTGGGAATGAAATTGAACTTGAGCACTGCTTATCATCCTCAAACAGATGGCCAAACTAAGAGGGTGAACCGTATACTATAAGATTTATTGCGGGCATGTGTTATTGATTTTGGCGGATCATGGGAAGACCATTTGCATTTGGTCGAGTTCTCATACAACAATAGTTACCAAGCGAGCCTCAAAATGTCACCATTCGAAGCACTGTATGGTTGACCGTGCAGATCTCCTGCTTGTTGGGTAGAACCTGGAAATAGACTTGTATTAGTACCTGATATGATCCGTGAAGCTGCAGACAAAGTCGATTTCATTAAGAAGCGACTGCAAACGGCTCAAAGCTGAAAGAAGAGCTATGCAGACTCGAGAAGAAGAGATTTAGCAGTTGGTGACTATGTGCATCTAAGGGTTTCTCCGATGAGAGGAGTAGTATGATTTGGCAAAACAGGGAAGTTGGCGCCCAGATTTATTGGTCCATTTCCTGTGCTCGAACGGATTGGAACTCTTGCTTATAGGGTTCAATTGCCTGATTGGTTGCCTGGAATACATGATGTGTTTCCCGTATCTCAACTTCGAAAGCATGTACATGATCCAGACTTGGTCATGGAAGAAGTCGCGCAATGGGATTTGGAAATTACTCCAGAATTGGCTGTGAGAAGAGAGCCGATAAAGATTATTGGCAAAGAAACAAAAGAACTGAGGAACAAGAAGGTTCACTTAGTCAAAGTGCAATGAAGTGGAGATCTGTGAGACTGTATTTGGGAAACTGAGGAGAGCATTAAGAAAGCCTATCCCAATTGCAGGGTGGATATCTCTTATTAACTCTGGTGCAAGGTACATTTACCATATTTTGCATTTCCGTATTTTTTCTACTTGCTGTTGTTTCCTTTTCATCGATGTAATTTTTTTAATTATATAGTCTGAATGATTTTAAAAGAGTATATGAATTAATTAGTATATATTTGAAAGGTTAATCAGCAAATTGATTGTTGTTTGTGTTGTGTGATTTTGAATTTGATTAATCAAAATATTGGAATGATAGTTAATTTAATCAAGAAGAGAATGAAAGGTAAATTTATACAAAGTGAATCAAATATTGAACTGATTTGAAATTGATTGAAATACATGCATGTACATTATATGTGTTTGAACAGGTAAATGGATTTGCTGTTGAGTAAAGAATTTATTTACGCGCCCGACAAATAGGTAAATCTTAATGAGTTGGATGCGGAATTTTATTTATTATATCAACTCCTGTGAATGCCATTAGATGCGGAGTGCTGGTTGTTCTGTGTGAAATAACAAACGTCGCCATAGGATAGTAACAATTAATTTTTAACTACACTACATGGCATACTTCTCGAAGATAGCATACTCTACCATATACCACATAAGCATTTGGAGCTTATTTGACGAGGTTGAAGATTTACCATACGAGCGAGAGGCTTGTATGGCGATGACTATATTACAGGTTGAACCAAAGACTGACATGGACTATATAAAATATAACGGTAAACTTCCAGATTAATAAAAACCCCACACGGGTCTGGAGATGACAATAAACACATCCCTCTGGTCATTAAGGCACAAAAACCATTTATAGGGTGACGAGAATTTATTCTCTGGAGTTATGATCTATACACACTCCCCTGTGGATACCGGGATATATCACTATAAATATGTGTATGCTTTTAGGATTAATTGGGTACCTAATACGGCCCAATAAATTTCCAAACCCCTCCCCATACAAAGGAGGTTATGGCAAAAAAATTCGAAAATTTAGGGTGTTAGCCAAATTTTTGAAGAATTAGAAAATTCTTAGAAACTGAAAAGTTGAAGAATGAAAGCCAAAATGGAAGTTGAGTTCGTTAGTTAAACTACTTTTATCTTCGTTCCTTTTCGGGGACGAAAAGATTTTAAGTGGGGGAGATTGTAACAACCCGGAAAATCTAACCAATATAAAAATTTTATTTTGGCAATTTTAGTGGATTTTGAATATTTAAAATAAATTATTTTAAATAATAACGACCAAAAATTTATTTGGATCAAAGTTATAGCGAATATATTTATTTTAATTATAAAACAAGGCATGAAATGGCGCGGCAGTTTGAAAATTTAAGTTCGAATTTGACTGACTGTACAAGATTCAAAATAAATTGGATTTTAGTAAAACCAAAAATATTTAAATCTGTTTA
The DNA here is from genome assembly GCA_030737875.1 of Allium sativum. Lineage (NCBI taxonomy): Eukaryota > Viridiplantae > Streptophyta > Magnoliopsida > Asparagales > Amaryllidaceae > Allium > Allium sativum. The sequence continues at coordinate 386,565,906 of CM060924.1, forward strand.
AGAATATCTCTCTAACTAGTCTGAAAAATCGAAATTTCATAACAGGAATCAAAAGTTATGGCTAAATGAATTTTCATAAAGGTCCCTATGGAATTAATATAGCCCGTGAAAATAGACATTTTGCAAATGACCTCCGTTTTCGACGAAACCACTTTTGTTGGATCCGGAATGTCAAATTATTGCTAGATTCCAAATTCCATGATTTTTGGAGTTAACATGTGAGCGTGACAAAGGAAAATGCGTTTGGTTAATTTTAGTCAATTTGGATCGACCAGAAAATGGCCATTTTTCAAATGGTCTCCAAATTCGACGAAACTAGTTTTTTTGGGACTATATCATCCAAAAATAGCTAGATTTATATTTTTGGAATCAGTATGTGGCCCCGACAAATTGAAATGTACGTTCAAATCCATATTTGAATGTTTTATATTATAATTTGAAGAAAAACTGACTGAAACAGTCGAATGGGCCCACGAAACATATTCCATTGTGTTCGGAATGGGGGTATATAGCTAGGGGTGACAGTCGTTGGATTGGAATTGGAGTTCGTTTGGAAAAGAGATATTTTTGAACTTATATAAATATGGACCAATCAGAAAAATTCATTCATAAATTAAAAATAATAATAAAGAAAATGACTTTCTCTCTCCCCGCTCCAGATCTCGACGACGGAAACCCGCTACCGCCTTCTCTCCTCTTTTCTGGCGAATCCATGCAGTAAAAACCCTAGCTCCAGTTGAACTTTTTGTAGAGCTCGCCTCCCTCTTCAAATCAATACCAACCACTCCTCCTCTCGTATCGTGTACCAGGAGAATCGACGCCCCCAAACTTCACCACTTTCAGCCGCCGTCATGCCCTCCCTAGTGGATCGAACTAGGCACCTCCACCACGTGCAGGAGCGCGACTCCAAGCTCTATGACGCTGCACAAGCTGATCGACCTATCGTTCAACGGTTTACACGAAAATCAAAAACCTAGTTTTGAACCTCGTTGGCAGGTAACGGCTGTTTTATTTTGAAAAGAAAATAACACTTTAAAAGTGCTACGGATTTTGATTTCACGATAAAAATCATATCTTTTTGCAATGTTGTCGAAATCCAGTGAAACAAGAGACACCGGGACCGTGTGGACGTTTTCTACATTCTAGAAGAGACCGGAGAATTTTTGGAGCTTCCTACAATTTTTAAAGGAGTGGAACCCAATGTGAGATTTCTAAATTATAAATGATATGGAATGGCGATATATAAATTATATGATCGATATATAAGTTATATAAGCATTGTACACCTCATGTATAAGCGTTGTATAAGTAGTATGTGCGATGTATAAGTTATATATACGTTGTAAAAATCATATGTGCGTTGAATGGAATTGAAATGAAATCGAAATATATTTATATACTTATATTTATATATATATACTCCTCTCGTCCACAGACCATGGATGATATATATTGGTTGTGATTGTTTGGATTTTGGTTGACGTGAAATTTAGTTGATAAATGCGAATGGTTGATAATGATTGTTTGTGGTTGAAACAAAATTAGAATTGTTTGTAAAAAAAATCCATTATGACATAAAAATTAATCGAAATATTTAGATTATAAGGATAAGCCCCTTAGGGAACGCTGCGAGGCGTAAGGTAGTGCGAGGAGCCGTACTCGGGACGGTGCCGGTTTTAAACCCCCGATTGTTATGCTGCCAAAATTTTCTGAAATATTTGTGTATTTGATTTATATTCCTGTGTTGTAACACCCCGTATTTTTAATGTAATTAAAAATGTATATATATCCACAGATAGGATTAATATGGTGATGTATAATGAAAATTAATTAATATATGAAAAAAAGAAGAAAAGATTGGTTGCATGCGATGTAAATATGTTGCATGCACTGATTTGCAAACATAATGCATTAACATTAAAAGAAAAAGATTCATGCATTGGTTTAATTTAAGTATTGTAACTAACATGAAAAAGAGAAGTAAGGAAAAAACAATAATTATCATTGTTCTAAGACTTATTAACAAAAGACTTTGTAGCCCAGTTGGTTAAGGCATTGGATTTGTAACATGGAGGTCGGGGGTTCGAACCCCGGCGGCAGCATAATTTTTATCTCTGTTTTAAAGAGGGCCAACTGAACATGCAAATATATGTACATATACAAATTCAAAATTTGAAAGGATAAGAACGTACATATAAGGAAATAAAGAAAATATATGTATATACATGAGAATATATATTTATATATATATGCAGAAATATATGTATACGAAAGATAAAATTTAAGAAAAGGCTATAGTAAATGAAATATGGCAAGAATTAAATAACGGTGCAACATCGTTTGAATTTTGAAAATAAAATGAAAGTTGTGCGTATATATATACGCGTAAAATGGTCGTTAAAGGAATTGTATACATATAAGAATATTTCATGTGAATAAAACAGTTAAATAAATTCCAGGAATTCAAAAGTTCGAAATTCAAATTTCTGCGCCAAAACAGCTTGTGGGACCCAATGCTGACTTAGCATTGCATGTACGATAAGATTTAGCTAGATTCATCTGCGAACCTGGACTATTTTCTTAACTAGGTTCAATGCTGACTCAGCGCTGCGTGTACGATAAGGTCTTGAGCAACTATATAAACAGCCCTGGTCTTCTTCTCTATTCACAATTCTTTTCTACCCTTATGCTGCGAAGATTCCAGTTAGACATGGCTTCTTCTCCTCCTCTAAAATATATAAATAAATAATATATATAAAATAAAATAAGACGAGGAGATGCTGCTCAAAAGACTTTCAAGAAGAAGAGATTCAAGCTAGGATTCAAAAGGAGGTTCAAACGACTTCAACGAATGATTTTCTACGAATCGTAGCAACGCCATATTTCTTTTCTAATCTAAATCTCTGTAAGTCAGTTATCTCTAGATTTGAACGTTTTTCTTTGTTCATGACATGAAATTGAAGGAATAAAAGAATATGCCAATTCTCTTTCTTTTTATTCGAATCTGTGCCTATCTCTTTGGACCTAATTAAGAACTGTCATGATTCAAAGACAAATAAGACCGTGACTATGAAACTATGGACCTAAAAACCATATGCCTATGACTATGAACATTTGCCTATGACTATGGACATTGCCTATGACTATGGACACCGCCTATGACTATGAACATTGCCTATGATTGTGACTATGACTATGAGGATTACTTCCTTGACAAAACCTATGCCTTTGATTAACATAAACTATTGCCTGTGACATAACAAGGACATCTGTGATTAAACCTCCATGATTCCTGACTAGGAAAGTGTTGCTTAAGTTCTGTGATTTTGAGATTTGGGGCTAAACCCGATTATTTATTCTGCTTGTCCTTGGTTTTCTTTGGGTTTAGACTATGGGAATTTACCTATTAAATTAGGTCTACCCATGTTCTTGAACCTGTTCTGTCTATTCTTGGTTTTAGACCTTGGGAATTTACCTATTAAGTTAGGTCTACCCATGTTCTTGAACCTACATCATTATTCAAAACCATTTTATGCCAGTTGTTATATCTATCCTTTTCATAGCAATCTTTGGTTCATTCCCTATTGTCTGCGAATCTATAATTTTGATTGAATCACGATTATACGAGCGGTGGGAATGCGATTTGGGACAAAATATGAAATTTACTAAAACGTAGTTCAACTTGGAAATTGGCATAAATTGGGAACATGTATTATGGCATGTTCATAGAAATGCAAATTGGATAAATTTGACATAAATTATAAGATGTGTAATTTGAATCTTGTATTGTGAACTAGAGTAATAAGTCTAGTTTGACATGAATTAGAATGTTAAATCAGAATTGGATTAGCTAATTTGGCTCAATAAGTATATTGGCATAAAATTGGCCATAATTGGGAGTAATTATCAGGATTAGCAAAATCATGGTTAGTGACACTTCATTTGGTATGGTTTACATACCAAAAAGCATAAACATGATATAGAGGGGAAAATGGGCCGTAAGAATAAATGTTGACAACTTACATTAAAAGAGTAATTGGGAAATAAGTAAATTAGGATTAATTTACTTATAAAATTTGTCCTGAATGAGGAAATGTTAATTTAGACAAATTAAAGGTTGGTTAACGACATCTCTTTTAATAATAAACCAGAAAGTTCTAGGGTGACAGAGAGGATAGTGTCTAGGCTTGAGTTTGGAAAATACAAGTTTCCTGCTCTCCCTGGCTATCCCTAACTGATCCGACGGACGGGATGGTTACTTTCAAAACCTGATTTGAAAATTAATCAAAACCCCTTGAACTAGAAAACATGAATAGGCCTAACCCGAGGTTAGACCGAGTTGCGATGTAAACCTGCCCGGAACCAACCGGCACATCCAGTAATCGCAACAATATCTGTCTAATGTGAGTGGTCGTGGCTTTAATTTATTTAGTTAAAGCTAGAACAAGAATGCTAGGGTTAAGTTAACTAAGACACTTAACCAACTCAACATGATAACAAGACTGGTAGGTGGGGTTAGGTTCATACAGTTAAGATAGAATGGGAGGGTTAAGTCCATAGGAACACTTAACCAACTTAAGCTCAGTTAAGCTAGAACGGAGGGCTAAGTCCACAGGGACACTTAACCAAACTCGTGGTAACAAGACGAGATTTGTAGAGGTTAAGTAACTAAGAAAACACTTAGCCAAATTAACATGTTAACTAGTCTAGAAAGTGGGGTTAAGTAAAGTTAATACACTTAGCCAAATTTACATGTTAACTAGACTAGAGGTTGGGGTTAAGTAAGATTTAATACACTTAGCCAATTTGATATGTTAGCTGGGCTAGACCGTAGGGTTAAGTAAACTTGAACTCTTAACCATCAGATGGTGATAAAAGAATAGGGGTAAGTCTAAACATGAAGGGATAATACTTAACCATTAATAACATGTTAGACAGACGGGCAAGGTTAAGATAAAAAGGAACACTTAACCAATATAGGGTGAATGGGTAGGGTTAAGTAATAAGAAATACTTAACCAATATAACTTGGTTTGTGGTGGGGTTAAGTCAACATGAATTACCGATAACACTTAACCAGTATAACAGGATGAATGAAGAGGGTTAAGTTGGCTTGAATTGACTAATGACACTTAACCAATCCAAATTGACGGGAAAGGGAACTAAGTAGTAAACCTTAGAAAACAACGATTCTGGAAACTAAGTGGTAAATCTTAGTTAGTACAACTAAGTAGTAATTCTTAGTATAACACGGGAAGGAGCGAATGTCCGTCTGAATAGAGAGAAGGCTCCAACGAATTGGGTTACGAAGCCCGAGGCTTCGAGGGGACGTGAGGGTACTCTTGGTATCCCTCTGTGAGGCTGCAGATGATCCTCCTGGGCCCACAGAGGTTAAGGTCTGCGTAGAAGAACCAGGGGTATGCCTTGGTTGCAATACATGGCAACCTAAAGACTAGGATGGACCGGCGTGATTCGGCGAGCAAACGGTAGCCCTGTGATAGCAACTCGTCGTCTACCATCCATCTTGAGTCAATCGTGATACGTGAAGCGGAAAGGCGGAGAACTCCAAAAGACCATATACTTGCTATCTAGTTATGGTTGCGGATGGCCATAGGATAGTGGGGCACCGGGGGCCGGCGTATAGTTCTCATTTTACAAGGTGTGCCTTTCATTAGTTGAGGGAGGGGTCAAGTGGGACCATAGCCACTGGAATAAAAACAGACCTTAGCATCTGCATCGGCAGATATCTGAAAGCTCCCGACCGAGTTCTGTATTCCTTGATTTGCCCTGTCACAAGACTCAGACCGCACATTATAGGACATGTGCATCTAGACAAGCGATAACGATTCACGATACATGCGTAGGGAAGTATAGGAACATATACCACTCTAGGTAGTGTGTCCTAGACTTGGGGGCATCGTTCGATAGGTAGCATAATCCCTAGTTGGACTAGGTGGCATAAATCCTGAATCTGAGAAGCGTTCAACAGATAGCGTAAACTCTAGTTGAATCTAGAAAGCACTGGATAGAAAACCCTAGATTAGATCTAGGTAATAAATAATAAATGGATGCTCGAAGGCAATGGAAAATACTGGGATTGGGATCACGTTATCGTTACTAGTTGGGACACTAGTTAGGTGGTGCAGAGATATAGAAACCAGTATAACAAGGAAATAGCGAAGCGGCGAAAGTATTAAAGCGTATCCAGTTTATCTTATCTTAGCATATCTTGTGATTACCTTGTCTAATCTTGTTGACCCTATCGTCATGGTGTAATCTTGTATTCAGTTAATTCATGTCGTTTTGTTTTCCATGTTCACATGCTAGAAGTTACTGAACCTACTCAGGCTTTATGTATGACTCTGTTTTTCTTTCGTCTTCTTTTCTTCCGTTCCCCCCCCCTAGGTAGTAAAGGAGTGAATAGTTTAGCTCAGGTTAAGTTGGACTGCCACTCTTTCCCAGCTTGAAGATTTGTCGAAGTTTGCTTGGATTCTCTTTTCAGATGCTATGGCTGGCTCTTGCTAAAATCGGGGAATATAAATGTTGTTTTTATGCTTCTTTATTTTGTAAGACAGATGATACTCTAATATTGTAAAGAAACCATTGTACAAACTATTTTATCAATAAAGCAAAGTTTTATTTTCCACTGTTTAATTTCTGTCTGTCTTGTAATTTATCTGCATCTTTTACCCTAAATGCTCCACAGAACTTAGTGCATTCCCTTTGTGAGTGACACTAACGGATGTGGGGTGTTACACGTGTTGAAATATATTCATGTGTTGGAAAAATATTCATACGACGAATAAATTGTTTGAATGATAAAAATTACATTTTTATCATGTGTATGAAGTATATAAAATATTCTTGTTTGAAATAAATTGTTTTAACAATAAAAATCACATTTTTATTATATATACGAATCGCTAAAAATATTCATGTTTGGAATAAATTGTTTTAACAATAAAAATCACATTTTGATTATATATACGAATCGCTAAAAATATTCATGTTTGGAATAAATTGTTTTGACAATAAAAATTACATTTTGATTATATACACGAAGTGTTAAAAATAGTCATGTGTTGAAATAAATATTTGTTGAATAAAACTATTATTTTTAACAAATATATGAAATAAAAATGGTTTGAAAATCGAAGAACGTATTATATTTATATATATATAATTAATTAAAATAAAACGAATAACGACGCTGTAGTTCGTATTTTGAAATCATAACTTAAAGCGATTGTACCGGGAGATCCGACCGTCGGATTTTCCCAAAACTGGAACCATTGGGTCCGCTATGAAAAGATCTTTCTAATGGTATAAAATTTGTAAAGATCCAACGGTTAGATATTCAAATATGTGTAAATCAAATCCGAAGAAAAACAGCGCCATGGCCATGTTATGGCCTGAAGCGTCGTTTGAATAAATTGGATATATTTAAATAAATAAAAATAGAGATAAGTCGTTATAAAATATTATAAACAATATGGAATGGAAATAAACTGGATTTACTCGGTTTATTGGATATTTGATAGTTGAATGTGTTTGACGTGAAAATTATATTAATGAACTGAATTATAGATGTCAAATAATTTAACCAGGAAATGAATTGATTTGAATTCTATATATACGTGAATTATTTGAAAAGGCCGAGTTAATTCTCATTTCAAATAATTGATCGACGATTAGAAGTCGAAGATATGAAGACGGTGCAAGACCGATGATCTTCACATCGAATGGATGGCTATTGATGCCTTTGATGGGAGTTGCTGCCCTAAAGGGGTTACAGTGGTGGTTGTCCGGACGTACTTGTTGATCGTTCGGATGTGCGAGGGCCTCTCTCTTGTATTGGACATACAGAAGAGGAATAAGGCGCCTCCGGTTTCGTTCAGACCCAGAACGGACTTGTAAATGGATGTGTGTATGACGTTGTAGATTGACAATGTGGCATGCAGAGATGTTGTGATCAAGGCTTTTGTTGAAAAGCAGTGTCTTGTCGTTGATGATTAAAGCACGGCTTTGATATAGCTAGCTTTGTGTTTAGCGCTGATTCGCGAGCCTCACACCCCGGTATGGACAGAAACGGGAGAGGATTGCTGGGAGAGAATGAGTTTCCTTCTCGCTAGGAGTGGTGTTTTGGATTTTACAAGCCCGAACATTTTACTTACGTGGATGATAGATAGCAAGGCGCCTCGGTTAGTTCGGTCTCTTCTGAGCTGATGGTCTGGTCGGGATATGACCAGTTTGACGCCCCATAAGGCGGGGAAACGTAGTGTTCAGGCATTTTAATCCCCTCTATGTGGACCGGCCCTGAAGATCAAAGGGTCGATGCGTTCTGATCCTGAGAGACGGGCTAGAGCGTCTCTAAGCGGTAAGGACGATCCCTTGCCTTGGTTCATGACGGAAATTCAATTTCCAAATACGACATCTTGCGGTTTTGGTTGTATACCAATATATGGCGACATAGTGGTATGGGGCATTTATGCCGTCTATGATTGATACTTATGATTAAAATTGTTTTTGAAACATATAAACACTAGTAATAATATCAAATGCTTTTGTTTTATTCGTATCAAGCATATTTTGGCCATTATAAGGTAAAACTCTATCCTCCGGTTTGTGTTACATTGTGTGATGGGAACTGAGTCTTATAATGGCTTCATTTTTGTAAAAAACATTGCGATGTTTTAAACGATTTACTTGTTTTTAGCACTGGCAATCCAATGGAGTAAACCCGTTCCGCGTTAGCGTCGTGGTCCTATGATTGGCCTTATTATAAGATAAGTTACGTAGATTTCTCATACCAGTCCCATGACTGACTCGTAGTTTGTTTCACTTGCAAACTTGGGTGCCCTATTTTCTACACGGGCAGCCTTGTATTCAGGTTTTAGCAGGCTCTATCTGGATAGCTATAGATCTGAAGATGGATTTCATCACTTCTTTCTTTTATGTTGTTCAGCTCCTGTTGTACATATTATGTTTTGATTCCGCTATAGACATTTTATGTAAAGCTGAAATTGTATTTTGTACTAAGTATGATCCTGTATACTGTGTAACTCTGATGATTATGTTTATCCAGTGTATTCTGTTGTAAATTATCTGGTGTATCTATATATTTCTATCCTGTTGTTACTATTTATGTGTTATTTTCCAAAAGATTACCCTCGCCACCGTGGAACGGGGGTTTGGGGTCGTCATAATAGGAGTCCAGGGGGAGTGTAACGACCCGTATTCTACACATCATAGGATTGTAGAATATTTATTTCTTTCCCGTGTGAAGTCGTATGGTCATATAACTTTGGGAAACATTTATTTGAGTCATTTCCCCTGTTCATGATTTTTGTCGATTTTTAAATGACCATTTTGCCCCTAGCCAGTACTGTTTTGGCCATAACTTTTGATAGGGAAGGAATTTTGACCTGAAACCACTTCCATTAGATTCGTTTGATGGTTTCTCTTTCCGTAGAGTGGTCATAATAGCCAAACGGACTTACCGTTTGGGAGATATGGCTGAAACAAGGTTTGCAAGGTGAAAAACTGCATATTGGGCCAAACCGGGTAGTTAAGGATTTGGGCCCATGACCCATTTCGGGATTAGGGTTAGGAGAGGGCTGAGTTGGTCTAGGATTTGATCCCATTTCAGTTTTCTAGCCTCCACTTAGTCCCCAAGAAACCTAATAATGGCCTCCACCCTCTAAAGTCTCCAAATCACCTCCAAACCACTCCAACTTGAAGAAAAAGAGATTAGCGAGACCAAATCAAAGAAGATCTTCACCTAATCAACCTTGGAGCTGCTGTTAGCATTTGGATTCGCATTAAATCAGAGAATTACTTCAGACCTTGTTTAATTTGTGGCTAAGGTGAGTGATTAGCTTGCTTTTGCACTAATTTTGGCTAAATTGGGGTGATTAGTGCTAATCAGCGTTTTTAAACGAGAATAAATTCTGGAAAAATGTTTATAAATTCATAAATCATGTTTTAGACCTCTGATATGAGTTTGAGTTAATTTAGATAAGTTTTGATAATCATATGCTTAAACATGATTAAGAGGGATTAAGGGAAAACATGGGGTTTTGGCTATGTTTGATTCATTTTATCATATCATATGGTTGTTTTGGTGTTTGAGGTCACTTGTATGTGTTGATATGACTCTTTGGTATGCTTTGTGATTGGTTTCAATAGTTAGAATGGTCGAAAACGCCGTCGAGAGGCGTACAAACACTTGCAGGAATCGGTGCAGGAAATCGGATCGGATCGCCCCCTACCCGATCCGAACCGCCCATTTCCCCTCACCACGAACCGAACCGATTGTTATAGCGGGGCAAGCTGTGCCACGAGCTGAAGGATCCGAACCGATCCGAGAAGTCGCGATTCAAGACTTGGTGATTTAAGACTCCGACCCGACCCGCTTGGGGTGATAACGACACGATCCGATCTGATCACCTTGAGGACAACGAATCAAAGACTTGGAGGAGGGCGAGGCGCTTGGAACTATGACCAGGAGGCGTGACCCGAGCCGTTGCGTGGTGGAGAACCTGATCCGATCCAGGCGAGACTGGAAGCCACGAACCGATCCAGCGTACCATGGAGAACCCGATCCGATCCGGATGGGACTGGAGGCCACGAGTACTCCGATCCGATCCGAGGTGGTAGTCACGAACCGAGACGATGAAGGCCACGATCCCAATGATGATGAAAGGGATCCGAACCGATCCAATGGAGGTCCATAACCCGAAATGCAAAGGTAGTTCAAGTGGAAGTTTGAGCTCAGGATCCAGACGGGAACCAATGAGTTCACTTCGTGATTGGACTTTGCTGCGGGACGTGTGCTAAGGAGTTGTCGATATCTATGACTTTGGATCACTAGGTGTTGGAGGTAGAGAGACAAACTCGGGCTTTGGATATGGTGCGACTAGGGAGCTACCTACCAATGGAGTGGGGTCATGGAAACGTTGGGCGTGATCCCATAGGTATGGCGTTGGTGGTAGTAGGAATGTACATAGTCGTACAAAGTCGAGTTCTGTCGTTTTAGTAAAGTGCTCTAGTGATCGAAGAAGTGGATGTCGTATGCTTTACGCACTGAGTGAGAGATGCGAGGATGGTTGCTATGCTTGATTGTTTGACATACACATCCCCACCCCCGTATATTTACACACCATATGTTAGTGATATCTTAGAGTATTGTACCGTGTAGTACTAACTCTTTGATTGCAGGTCCAGGTTCAGGTATGACTTAGTATACCTGTTATTATTCTGTTTATGCTTGCTACCACTCATACCAGACTGACGTCTGACCCAGAGTTTTATGTTTCTTCTTATTACTCTGGGTGCTCACACGAGCAGACTAGAGACAGGGATAGCTGGTAGTGCGCTTGGTAGATGGACTGAAGACGAGCAGGAGGCTCCACGTATGATATATATAGTTATTCTCCCTGTGTCGTGATTGGTATCTACTTTGGGCATTAGTAGCATACCTATTTTGCTTATCTTAGAGACAGTATTTTGAAGTTGTAATAAGCTGTATTTGATATTTCCGCTACTCTGATGATGTTAGTTTAAGTTTTCAGCTTATGCACTGTCTCATCTGTTTTATGTCAAGTATATGTTGACTATTATATTTTATTCCATGCGCTGTGAGACATATTACAGGTTCTTTATTTGGTTCCTCTTCTTTCTTTCTCTTCTTTGGCGACCGTCCCATGCCAATTGGACATGTGTACAGCGCACAATTGGAGTAAAACGTCGGTTGGTGCGGGGCGGGCCGTCACACTTGGTATCAGAGCTCTAGGTTGCGGAATTCACCTAGGGAAAGACACTAGGGAGAGATAGTACGTATATGAGAGCGCGTATTTGTGATTATTTTGGTTTTCAAAAGCTATATCTATATGTAGTATTAGTATGTTTAAGGATGAAGTCGCATTGCACTGCACTGGCACCACTATGGAGATGGTTAATCGTTTTCAATTTAACAGATTTGACGATGAGCCGAGGAAGAGGTGCTGGTAGAGGGGCCAATAATGGGAATCCCCCTGACATGAGGGCTATGTTTACCAACCTCATGAGAGAGATGCTTGTGGATATTCAGAGGGAGGCTCCTAATGTTGCCAATGCTGGAGGTGTAGCGGTGCAAGCGCCTAGGGTCGATTTCGCCAAGCTGAGTAAGGATTACACTAATCTTGGTGGAAAGCCGTTTCACGGAACGGAGTCGGCCACGGATGTTCAGGATTGGTTGGATAGTTGCGACCGTATCTTCGACGATTTGGGTATCGAGGATGCGATGAAGAGAAGGCTTGCGTCTCGTCAGTTGCAAGGACGAGCGATGAATTGGTGGAATGCTATTAGGGCAGCCACACCAGAAGATCAAGTTACTTGGGATCAGTTTAAAGCTCGCTTTAGCGACAAGTATATCCCAGCTGCCCAGAAATCGGAATTGTTTAGGAAGTTCTTGGAGCTTAAGCAGAATGGAAGGGCAGTATCGGATTATGTTGCTGAGTTCGACACTTTGTCGAAGTATGGGTTATCTCTAATCGATACTCCCGAAAAGAAAAATGAGAAGTTCATCACTGGTTTGGATGAATACTTAGGGGAGAGGCTGATTAATCACATCGATGAGACGTTTGAGTCGATCGTGGGAAAAGCTTTGAGGTCAGAAAGTCTTTACCCTAAGCCGAAGACTGGGGTTGTTGCTGCATCTGCTGAGGAGCCAAAGCCGCAAGCAAGCGGTGGAGGCAAGAATAACTCTCAGAATAAGAGGAAGCAGAACCAAGCTAAGGATGGCCAGAAGAAAAGCAGGAAAGAAATCGAGTGCTTCAAATGTGGAAAGAAGGGCCATTATGCAAGGGAATGTAGGGCCAAGACAATGGGAAAGAAGTGCTTTAACTGTGGCCAAGAGGGACATTTTAAGGATAAGTGCCCGCAACCTTTGAAGGAGAATCAGATTGTGAAAGCATATGCCATCAATGCTGTTCCTTCTTCGTCGAATGCCCCAACTGCGGCGGAGAAAGGAAAGGGAGTCGTTATTCAAGGTATGCTTTCCATTTATGATCTTCCTGTTAGAGTTTTGTTCGATACCGGGGCTTCCCATTCCTTCATATCTAGTGACCTGGTAGATAGGTTGGGATTGGAACCCGAGTTAGTCGATAGACCATTAGCTGTGACGAACCCGATTGGTGGTTCAACAAACCTCAGTATGATCTGTCGTAATGTGGTCTTATCGAGTCATGGATGTATGTTTGTTTGTGATTGCTTTGTTTTGGGCTTTACTGGGTATGGCATTATTTTGGGAGTCGATTGGCTCCAAAGATACGGGGTGGTGGTAGACTGTGAGGGCTCTTTGGTGACAGTTAGGGCGGATGATGGGCGGAGGGTAGTGTGTGGTAATCTACCCTGTGATGGGGTAATGGCTAGTTTTGTAAATTCCCTCGACATTCCGCATGATGAGTTATCAGGTTTGCCCGTGGTTGGCCAGTACCCGGACATCTTCGAGGAAGTGACCGGACTCCCACCACACCGAGAAATTGAGTTTCGTATTGATTTAGTGAAAGATGCCAGACCTATAGTGATGCCACTTCGTCGTATGGCACCACGAGAACAGCGAGAGCTCGAGGTGCAAGTTAGTGATCTTTTGAAGAAGGGATTTATTAGAAGAAGTGTCTCCGAGTGGGGGGCACCAGTTGTGTTTGCTACTAAGGCAGATGGTTCCCTTCGATTGTGTGTGGACTATCGCGAGTTAAATAAGGTGACGAGGAAGAATAAGTATCCTCTACCACGGATAGATGATTTGTTTGATCAACTGGAAGGAGCGAGAGTGTTCTCCCAGTTGGACCTCGCGACAGGATTTCATCAGCTCCGTGTAGCAGCTGATAGTATAGCTAAAACGGCATTTAGGACGCCGTCTGGGTTTTATGAGTGGTTGGTCATGCCATTCGGGTTGACCAATGCACCAGCATACTTCGTGGATCTTATGAATAGAGTATTCAGAGACCAATTGAATAAGTTTGTTCTTGTGTTCGTAGACGATATCCTTGTTTACTCGAGGACAGAAGAGGAACACAAGGAACATTTGAGAATTGTGTTGGAGGTGTTGAGAAGACACCAACTGAAAGCGAAGTTTTCTAAGTGTCACTTCTGGAGGAGAGAAGTGAGATTCTTGGGCCATGTTGTTTCAGAGAATGGTATTGCCGTGGACCCTGCGAAGGTGGCTACGGTACAAGATTGGTCTACGCCCAAGAATGCAAAGGATGTAAGAAGTTTCTTGGGGTTAGCTGGATATTATCGTAAGTTTATCAAAGACTTCTCCAAGACAGCGGCACCGTTGACTCAGTTGACTAAGAAGAATCAAGCCTTCGTTTGGGACGGAGGGTGTGAAAAAGCATTCAAGAGTCTAAAGGAAAAGTTGACGCGTGCGCCAGTGTTGGTCATTCCTAAGGGAAATGAAGAGATGACGGTATACACGGATGCTTGTGGTACCGGATTGGGTGCGGTATTGATGCAAGGAGGTAGGGTTGTAGCTTATGCTAGTCGACAGCTAAAGCCGCATGAGAAGAAGTACCCTACCCATGATTTGGAATTAGCAGCGATTGTATTTGCGATGAAGATGTGGAGACATTACCTCTTGGGAGAAAGATTTGAGCTGTTTACCGATCATAAATCATTAAAGTATCTCTTCTCTCAGAAAGATCTGAATCTCCGTCAGCAGAGATGGTTAGAGTTCTTGGCTTCGTATGATTTTGATATCGCGTATACACCTGGGAAGGGTAATGCGGTAGCCGATGCCTTGAGTAGGAGACATGCCAGCTTAGGGGCAATGTTTCTTGAATGGAAGCAGCTGGAGTATATCGCGGGGTTTGATTTCAGACCAAGGTGCGAATTGGATCCAATTATGCTATCTAGCTTGACGATCAGACCCACTTTGATTGAGAGGATTGGTTCCAAACAAAGGAACGACCCTAATTTATTGGAAGTCATCTCCAAGTTGGAAATGAATGTCGATGGGGAGATGGACAAGTATGGGCTTGATCGAGATGGATGGCTTCGGAAGGATGGAAGACTAGTGGTGCCCAACGTGAATGGTTTGAGAGATGAAGTGCTTAGAGAATGTCATCACTCAAAACTGACTATACATCCCGGTGGTAATAAGATGTATCGAGACATGAGACAGACTTACTACTGGGAAGGGATGAAAAGAGACGTTGGGAAGTTTATATCCAAATGCATAAATTGCCAGCTAGTTAAAGCCGAGCAAAAGAAGCCTAGTGGGTTGATGCAACCATTAGAAATTCCCGAATGGAAATGGGAACAAGTTTCGATGGATTTCATCGATGGTTTGCCGAGGACTAGATCGGGACATGATAGCATTTGGGTAATTGTGGATCGACTGACCAAGAGTGCAAGATTTATACCAGTTAAGTCGAACAGAACTGCAGCTAAGTTAGCAGAACTGTATATGAAGTGGGTAGTGAGATTTCATGGAGTACCCAAAGGCATTGTGAGTGACCGAGATCCGTTGTTTACTAGTGGATTTTGGAAGAGCTTACAAGAGGCTTTAGGATCAGAATTACATCTCAGTACCGCGTATCATCCTCAGACCGACGGTCAGACGGAGAGGGTGAATCGGATATTGGAAGATCTCTTGAGGGCTTGCATATTGGATTTCGGTGGATCATGGGATGACCATTTGCATCTAGTGGAGTTTGCATATAATAATAGCTACCAATCCAGTATCAGTATGGCTCCATATGAAGCTTTGTACGGAAGACCGTGCAACTCACCATCATGTTGGATAGAGACTGGCGAGAAGTTTGTACTTGGACCAGATGTGGTGAGAGAAACTTCCGATAAGATCAAGATCATTCAGCAACGAATGAAAGCTGCTCAGGATAGGCAGAAAAGCTATGCTGATAAGAGGAGAAGAGACTTGAAATTCTCCGTTGGTGACTTGGTGTTTGTCAAGATCTCTCCGTTGAAAAGCGTGATACGATTTGGCAGGAGAGGCAAGTTGGCACCAAGATTTGTGGGTCCTTTCCAAGTTCTCGAGGAAGTTGGGAATTTGGCGTATAGGGTTGGCTTACCAGAGAAAATGGCAGGAGTTCACAATGTGTTTCATGTTTCCCAACTAAGGAAGTTCGTTCACGACTCAAATGTGACTATTTCACCTGATCAGTTAGAGGACTTCGAAGTAGAACCTGAGGCGGTTGAGAACCGCAAGCCGATTCGTATTGTGGGGCATGATACGAAGCAACTTCGAAGAAAGTCGGTGAAGCTAGTCAAAGTTCAGTGGGGCGAGGACGAAAATGATTGTGCTTGGGAGACAGAGGAAAGCATTAGAAAGGCTTATCCAGAACTCTTTGCCTGGTAAGATTTACTTTGCGATTTAGTTATTCCGCATGCTAGGATAGACTTGTTTTGCTTGTTTTGCATGTTTGATGGTTGTTTTATGATTGATAGGCATGCGGGACCCTTGTGTGTGTTTTGATTAGGGAATTTCGGGGGCGAAATTTCTTAAGGGGGGGAGAGTGTAACGACCCGTATTCTACACATCATAGGATTGTAGAATATTTATTTCTTTCCCGTGTGAAGTCGTATGGTCATATAACTTTGGGAAACATTTATTTGAGTCATTTCCCCTGTTCATGATTTTTGTCGATTTTTAAATGACCATTTTGCCCCTAGCCAGTACTGTTTTGGCCATAACTTTTGATAGGGAAGGAATTTTGACCTGAAACCACTTCCATTAGATTCGTTTGATGGTTTCTCTTTCCGTAGAGTGGTCATAATAGCCAAACGGACTTACCGTTTGGGAGATATGGCTGAAACAAGGTTTGCAAGGTGAAAAACTGCATATTGGGCCAAACCGGGTAGTTAAGGATTTGGGCCCATGACCCATTTCGGGATTAGGGTTAGGAGAGGGCTGAGTTGGTCTAGGATTTGATCCCATTTCAGTTTTCTAGCCTCCACTTAGTCCCCAAGAAACCTAATAATGGCCTCCACCCTCTAAAGTCTCCAAATCACCTCCAAACCACTCCAACTTGAAGAAAAAGAGATTAGCGAGACCAAATCAAAGAAGATCTTCACCTAATCAACCTTGGAGCTGCTGTTAGCATTTGGATTCGCATTAAATCAGAGAATTACTTCAGACCTTGTTTAATTTGTGGCTAAGGTGAGTGATTAGCTTGCTTTTGCACTAATTTTGGCTAAATTGGGGTGATTAGTGCTAATCAGCGTTTTTAAACGAGAATAAATTCTGGAAAAATGTTTATAAATTCATAAATCATGTTTTAGACCTCTGATATGAGTTTGAGTTAATTTAGATAAGTTTTGATAATCATATGCTTAAACATGATTAAGAGGGATTAAGGGAAAACATGGGGTTTTGGCTATGTTTGATTCATTTTATCATATCATATGGTTGTTTTGGTGTTTGAGGTCACTTGTATGTGTTGATATGACTCTTTGGTATGCTTTGTGATTGGTTTCAATAGTTAGAATGGTCGAAAACGCCGTCGAGAGGCGTACAAACACTTGCAGGAATCGGTGCAGGAAATCGGATCGGATCGCCCCCTACCCGATCCGAACCGCCCATTTCCCCTCACCACGAACCGAACCGATTGTTATAGCGGGGCAAGCTGTGCCACGAGCTGAAGGATCCGAACCGATCCGAGAAGTCGCGATTCAAGACTTGGTGATTTAAGACTCCGACCCGACCCGCTTGGGGTGATAACGACACGATCCGATCTGATCACCTTGAGGACAACGAATCAAAGACTTGGAGGAGGGCGAGGCGCTTGGAACTATGACCAGGAGGCGTGACCCGAGCCGTTGCGTGGTGGAGAACCTGATCCGATCCAGGCGAGACTGGAAGCCACGAACCGATCCAGCGTACCATGGAGAACCCGATCCGATCCGGATGGGACTGGAGGCCACGAGTACTCCGATCCGATCCGAGGTGGTAGTCACGAACCGAGACGATGAAGGCCACAATCCCAATGATGATGAAAGGGATCCGAACCGATCCAATGGAGGTCCATAACCCGAAATGCAAAGGTAGTTCAAGTGGAAGTTTGAGCTCAGGATCCAGACGGGAACCAATGAGTTCACTTCGTGATTGGACTTTGCTGCGGGACGTGTGCTAAGGAGTTGTCGATATCTATGACTTTGGATCACTAGGTGTTGGAGGTAGAGAGACAAACTCGGGCTTTGGATATGGTGCGACTAGGGAGCTACCTACCAATGGAGTGGGGTCATGGAAACGTTGGGCGTGATCCCATAGGTATGGCGTTGGTGGTAGTAGGAATGTACATAGTCGTACAAAGTCGAGTTCTGTCGTTTTAGTAAAGTGCTCTAGTGATCGAAGAAGTGGATGTCGTATGCTTTACGCACTGAGTGAGAGATGCGAGGATGGTTGCTATGCTTGATTGTTTGACATACACATCCCCACCCCCGTATATTTACACACCATATGTTAGTGATATCTTAGAGTATTGTACCGTGTAGTACTAACTCTTTGATTGCAGGTCCAGGTTCAGGTATGACTTAGTATACCTGTTATTATTCTGTTTATGCTTGCTACCACTCATACCAGACTGACGTCTGACCCAGAGTTTTATGTTTCTTCTTATTACTCTGGGTGCTCACACGAGCAGACTAGAGACAGGGATAGCTGGTAGTGCGCTTGGTAGATGGACTGAAGACGAGCAGGAGGCTCCACGTATGATATATATAGTTATTCTCCCTGTGTCGTGATTGGTATCTACTTTGGGCATTAGTAGCATACCTATTTTGCTTATCTTAGAGACAGTATTTTGAAGTTGTAATAAGCTGTATTTGATATTTCCGCTACTCTGATGATGTTAGTTTAAGTTTTCAGCTTATGCACTGTCTCATCTGTTTTATGTCAAGTATATGTTGACTATTATATTTTATTCCATGCGCTGTGAGACATATTACAGGTTCTTTATTTGGTTCCTCTTCTTTCTTTCTCTTCTTTGGCGACCGTCCCATGCCAATTGGACATGTGTACAGCGCACAATTGGAGTAAAACGTCGGTTGGTGCGGGGCGGGCCGTCACAGGGAGTTAAGGAGAAATTTTAGAGAATGACTGTCATCATAAAAAATGAGGAGATTATTAATACCATGGATGGTAGTTTTGATTATAACAACCTCAGGTAATGAATATTTTATATTTATACATATACTAATCATTATTTAGATATACACACTCACACACACATACACACACACACACACACACACACATATATATATATATATATAGTGCATGTTATTATGTAGGATATTGATAATAAAGATAGTACATTATCAAGATTAAAGTATCAAATGGACGATTTAAGAGTCAGATAATGAAGACTCATAAGTTTTGAAGATCAAGATATTATCGAGTCTTAAAATTTATGTTAAAACTTATATTGCACTTATCTGATTTCTATCCATTTTTACAAAATAATTTTTCAAATAATCCTATTCTCATAATCTATTTTATAAATGATTTTTCAAAAGTATTTCTATTTTCAAATATAAAAACATTTTCAAATATCCTTTATTTTCAAAATGATTTTTTAAAGAATTTTTATTTTTTCTAACTACTTTACTTTAAATATTTTTCTTAGATTCAATATTTATACTTTTACTAATACTCTTTTGTCAAATATGTATATCTAATATTGTACTTTGATTTTAATAATTATACTTTTAAAAAATACTTACTTTCGTTTTATACTTTAGTTATACATGTACTTTGTTTTTTATGTTATACTTTTAAATTTTATATTATACTTATATTTTTATACTGATTGACATAGAAATGTGTTTATTCTATGCTCTTATATCTTATCTTTTGTATATAAATAAATATTACTTGGGTATTGTTTTGTCACTTTTACAGATATTCCAACCCATCCCGCATGCAACCAGAAATGTAGAGAAATAGAGATCAATTTGCTGTGTATTTGCATTTTGAAGAATTGTAGATGAAGATCTCACGTCTGGCTGCTATTGGACAAGAAAATAACTGATTTAGAGGCCATGCACATCTCAAATTAAAGGAGGCTTGTCAAAGAACCAAGAGGAAAAGAAGAAAGGACAAAAATTTAATAGATTTAACTAAGGCCCATTGAGACTCTCATTGTAAACTCTTTTGGTGAATTCCCTAAGGCCCATCTATCATTTGTAATTAAGGTTAGGGTTTGGCTATCTATCCTATATATACCCCTGTAATATCATTGTAGCCACGATCCTATCCTATTCTATATTCTCTTCTCCATTAATAAAAGTTCTTCTTCTTTTTATTATTTCTGCATTTTTCCTTTTCTTAGCAATCGGTGTTGTCTTCACAATTAGTTTTGGAAGAACACCAATTGTATTTTACATTTTTATTTATTAGTGATTAGTCGTTTGATTAGTTTCAACGACAATCCTAAGTTTACTTTTTGTAGTTCTTCTTTTCCTGCAATTTTAATTTCTGCATTTTATTTCTGTTTTGCATTTTAATTTCCAATTGATAATTGTGATTTGATCGTCGGTTCAATTAGATTTGTTCTGAATCGGATCGTAGTTTCAATTTTTTATTGTTTTCAAAAACCAACCTCGAAAATCGTCTAACTCGCCCAAGAGATTAGATAAATAATTTGATTTTAATTTACCTCCCTTTGTTCGACCTGTATGCTACACACCTGTGCGCTTGCAGAATTTTATTACAAATATCGCGCTTTTCTAGCGTCGATCATATACTGATACTTTAATTTCAATATTATATTTTACTCTTTGATTTAATTACACTTTAGATTTTGATTTTGAGCTTAACAAATTTAATTTAATATCATTATAGTTTTAAAATTTATATTTAAGTTTAATGTATTGATTACATATAGTTTTAGATATAAGTATTATATTTTCTTTATTAAATTATTTTTAACAAGTTTTCTTAAGCTTTAATATGTTTAAAATATGTTTTACCATATTTATATAGTTTCACAAAGTTTAAATCATTAAATATAAGTTAGTACTTTCAATTTTTTTTAAAATAAGCTAATCTTCATTTTAAACAAAGGTATGTCAACAAGTCATCTCAAGTATGTCGATAGATCAGTATTTTTCAAATTTCTAATTTGAATGGAAGTGTATACTCGTCATTTTAATAACCCAAAAATTTAAGTAATAATAATTAACTGAAAAATTAATTAAGAAATAAACAAGTTTACAAAATTTTCAAAGTTTATCTATGGAAGTTGCACAATTGAGTTCATGGCAATTTTCTGAGCAATTTACATATATAACTTACCATAATTAGAGTTCATATGAGAGAGTAATGAAAGAAATAAGAATTCAAAATTATCAAGTTCAGAAATCAACTAAGTAGAAAAAATATAACACTCACATGGGTAAATCCTGCATCGCATCGAGTCGACCCCCACCTTGGCTAGGTCGTAATATGTTTGCCTAGATGTGAAAACATCCTGGTATGAGCCGAAGATATTGAAAAGTTATGTTAGTGAAAATCCAAGCATTTTTATTTAATCAGACGGTTAAATTTGGTTTCGTGATGTGGTAGGACCAAATTTAATCAGTCGATCCCACAGTCTACGATCACCAAGCTCCACTATAAATAAGACCCTAGACCTGGCTATTCCCTCACACATGCTAATCTTTTCCCTCTGGGTTCCCTTTGCCTAAGGCAGAACCCTAAAATTAAATATTTATGGAAAGATATTTGAAAATGTAAAATCAATAGATAGCCTAAGGACAGGATCTGGGAAGGTGTCATGGATAAAAGCTAAGGACTACAAGTGACTGCTATTAATTATTTAGATTTTTAAGAAATTTGAAGTAATGGGATTCTTAACGGTTGAATTTGTTCTTACAGTTTTTAGTTAATTTCTATAAGTTTATATTTCAGTAATTTTCTTATAGTTACTTTATTTCCTTCAATTATTTATAGTTTCTAGAGTTATTTACATATGTTCTTAACGATTAACAAATCTATAAATGCTTATTTTAAAAACATAAATTTAATCCTCTCTTTTTAACATGAAAATAATGGAAAGAGAGCGTATCTCACTTATAGATTAAACAATGGAATACTAAATTTAAAAGATAACAATTTTATAACTTGTAGATATGTAATAAAAAGGAATTGGACTGAAATAGGAAAATTGTATGAATTTGCAATAAATTATGAAAGATTTTATAATCTCAAAAGTAAAGAAGATGAAAAAAAATGCTTATTATGATATTGAAAAGTTAGAACACCATAATGAAAAGAACCAGAAAAAAAGGAATAATACCTATTACGAGAAAAGTAGAATATCGTAGGCTCAGGTTAGGGACTGGGTAAATATGTTGGGCTCAAATTTGGGATTAGGCCAAGAAAAGAATAGCAACATCCCCATTAAGGTCAAGGACTGATGATCTCAGATCCAAGATTAAGATCGGGCACGTCATCCTGATGCTGGAAAATAAGTAGTCAAAAGATTAGGTTAATAAAAATAGGGAAAGGGATATAATTAGAAAATCGGTTGATATGACTCGTTACTAGCAGCGTTTCTAGGTCAAGGACTGATGATCTCAGATACGAGATTGAGATCGGGCACATTAGGCTAAAATAGGAAAATATGAGGTCAAATGTAACGATCCAGAATTTTTAATCAATTCAAAATTGGAATTTTTATTACTTAATTTGAATTTAAATTTGAATTCGACATAAATATATATGGTTAAGAATATTTAATAATTTTGATAAAATATATGATAGATTTTACTTGAATTATAAATGAGAATGACTATTAATGAGTTTGGATCTATTGATACTATTTGTCGCTCGATCAGATTTGTCAAACCATAATATGAATTAGTAGCGTTGGAATTAAGTGTTGCCCAAAGCATTTAAGGGAAATGCTACCAAAAGATCACCTTCTCTCCTTGAGACAAGTGTCCTTACACTTGTATTTTTGCAAGCCTCCTTCCATGCATGCCTTCCACTTGCCCCCTGATGTGTCATCACCTCTTTAACCCTCCGTTCCTATACAAGGAGGCCTTTTGTCCATTTTTTTTACCATTCCATTCCATTTCCTCCTTTCCACCATCTTCTTAATGCTTATGGCCATGGATCTCATGGCATAAATCTTACTCATTTCCACCACCACCTTACCGAAGTTTGTAGTCATCATCCTCCTCCTCATATAATATCAAGAGAGAGATATTAATGTATATTATATTATATATTTTTTGGTGAAGAAGATGGTGCGCCGAAATATTTTTCGACGGTTTACTCAACTAGGCTCATCTACCGTGAAGATTGGAAAGTTGTTTGGTGAGAACTCTTTAACCACAATTTATGTGTTTAATTAGTAGTTAGACTAATTTAAATATAGTGATGGATTATTAGTGGTTAATGATGGTTGATGTTTGTTGTGATGGATGATGGATGCGTAGTTTAGAACACACACTATTAAGCGTTATTGTTTGTGCACAATTATGATTTATTTAATCATGTTAATGATGGTTGCTATGGATGTTTATAATGGTTGTTGATGTTGTTTCACACACACTATAACACAACAATTATGGTATCACATGGGTGATCGGCAAATCTCCTTCATAATTAGAAGCAATATTATTATTGAAATTGAAGGTTAATGGTTGGAAACGAAACATAGGTATGAATTCGTATATATTGATAAAGTTTCTTTAAATGAATAAATAAATACCGGAACGTTCTAGGATGAAAGAGAGGATAGTGTCCAGGCTTGAGTTTGGAAATTATATTTTCCTGCTCTCCCTGGCTATCCCTAACCGATCCAACGGATGGGATGGTTAATTTGAAGTTATTTGAATATAGAAATAAATTGGATTTTTAATTTAATATTAAATTAAATGAAAAATAAAAGTTGAATTTTAAACCCGCGATAATTTGGAAGTCAATGTAAATTACCTTAAATGATTTTAAATGGTATATAATGGTTTTCTAAGGTATTTTGAAATATTGAAGAATAATTTTATTTGCGGTTAAAATAGAGCTTGTTGCACAATGACAATTTGCGTATTTTAGTTACAAACAGTAAATGCTTATAACTTTTGCAAACTAAATCAGATTTCTAAGAAACGAAAAACATTTTATTTACATTAACAAGAGCTTTTAAATGAGTTAAAGCAGATTTTAATTTCGGGTTATAATTTTCAAGTTATGTTTAAAACTGTTTTGGAAAAGGTCTCTTTAAGAGCGGTTGTCGACCATAACTATAACAGCTATTTTAAATGTTTTAAAAATACGGAATTTTTTTGTAAAATCATTATAAATTATGTAAAAGTGTTTTGAATCATAAAGTTTAAGTTTTGGCTAAGATAAACGATATTTTGATCAAAGTAGTCAAGATAACTATTTTGTAATGCTTTTGAAACACGATGGTAACTCTTTCTTTGAAAACAATCCATTTTGAAGTTGTAAACCGCGAGCTTTTTTTCGAACTATAAGTAATCATTTGTAAATGATTGGTGGAATGTTTTCAAAGATTTAAAAGTATTGAAAATGTTTTATATGGAAATTAAATTGATTTATTTGATACTAAAACGGGGTTTTCAATTTTAAATAATTGGATATGGTTGGAGATAAATCTTCGGATGTTTGATATTAATCCAGTAAATGACGACTCTTACTATTTGAGGAATTTAAAAGGTAGTTCACCGTTATTCCACTTACAGTGTGAGTTGGATACAGAGATTAATATTAAGTATAAGTGGATGATATTTCTATCCAGATCTAATGTCAAAGAGTTGGACAAATCTTTTAATTAAGATATGGGTTTCCCAATTTGATTTGATTAGTTGGATAGATATAATCTTCGGATATTTAATATGAAATTCTTTGGTGTAAATGTATACTATTTGAGGAATTTGGAAGATATTATTATTATATCATTATTCCACTTATAGTATTCGTTGATTATGAGAATTGATATCGAATATAAGTAGATACAATTTCTGTGTAACTTATGTTCAATATTGATTGATTTGGGTCTTGTTACGAATCATATCTTCAATAATATCATTCTTGAAACCCAATGAGATTGAGTTATGGAAATCCATATCGTAATGTGGGGATTTAACCAAATCTTTGATTTGAGGAAATTAAAAATAAGGAATTAGGAACGAAGAATAATCTTTTAGTTAAGATTACCGAATTGAATGTTCGGAAACCAATTTAATTGGAAACTGGGGTTGAAATGTGGGGTAAGGGTTTTCAAAGGAAATTGGGTTTTTAATAACGAGTTATCAAATGGAAAATTAATTAAGGCTTTGAGGCTAAATTATCTTTGCTTTAAGGGATGTTTTTTAAAAGAGAAAGGTTAAATATGGATTTTGTTATAATGGAGTGTGGATGTGAAGAAGTTTAATTTAACAATATCCAAGATGGAAGGAGATTTGGGTGAAAGCCTGTGTGTTCCATAATTGTATTTTTTTAAATTGCTCTTATTATTTGGAAAGACCGGGATCGTATGTATGTACGAAAACCATTCCAAGTAATAATACGACGTTGTAGAGCAGTTGAAGATATTGAAGATGACATTGAAGAGTGGGACCCTTCATGTCGTAAGGGTGACTTGGCGAATGTCTCGAATGGTTGGCTCCCATTCGCAGATGAATTTTATATACCAGTTAAGTGGCAAGAAGCCCAAACGCATGTGAAGGAATTCCGAATTGTTGCTTCGTTCAGACCTAAAATGGACATGTATGGATTGTATGTTTGACATTATAATTGACTACGTAGCACTGATCTTTATTAATATATATCTGTTTGGTGGTGTAGAATATTTTCTCTTGCTTAACACCCTTCTCTAAGATGTATGAGCGTAGAGGTTATATACAGATGGAAATCAGTGATGTGTAGTGGATGGACAATGTGACATACTTAAGTTATGTGATGAGCTATGGATGATCAAAGCATGGCTTATTTAAGCGTAACTTTGTGTATATCGTGACCTCGACGAACCTCACACCTCGGATTGATGGTAAACTGGTAGTAAGATTTTTACGTTTGTTTCGTATGTTCGATGCACTGGGATGTGATAATGAAAGGGTACCACGAAGTCCCCAGTCTAGGACGTTATTTGTTGGGTACTCTGATTCATGTATGGTGGGTTAGTATAACAGAGTACGAGTCTAGACGTTATCCGCAAGTACTGGGATGATGCACTCAAGAAAGTTTGTGTGCCCACGAATGATCTTTTGTACCAGGAACCATAATGTTAGAAACCCAATCTCCATTACGATCCCGTACGGTTTTGATTGTATAGCCTGCTGGTTACTGGCAGAATTACGTCAGTATAATGGGATGGGACATTATGCTGGCTAGGATTAATACATTTATTTGATAAAATGGTTTTCACACTATATATAGTAATAAAAGAGGATTTTCACGTATGAAGGCATTTTTGGTTATAATAAGGCAAAACTCGCCCATCTGGTGTGCGCTTGCACTATATGATGTGGGATGAGCTTATGATAGCTTGATTTTTCAAAAAAAGTCATTGCGGATTTCTATGCACTGATATTCACATGGAGTAAACCCGTTCCGCATTAGCGGCGTGATCCGTTGAATTATCTAACTTTAAAATAAACCCTAAAAGCAACTGTTTTGAGTTCTCACACCAGTCCTATGACTGACCTGGAGTTTATTGTTCCCACACCTAAACTCTGGGTGCCTATAATTTTTACACGGGAAGCCTAGTAGTTTGGTCCGTAGAGTTAGTCTTGAAGTTGGTTGGAGCAAGATTCTGGTTTTAGCTGGAGCTATTATGTCTTGGAGCATTCGCTTTCTTCCACTGAGTTTAGTATCTTTTCCGCTGTGTAATCAATGTACTCTGATGTACCTCTTGTAACTCTGATGTAATATTATTTTAATGATAATGGAAAAGTTCTTTTTATTTTGTGCAAATGTGTAAGTGCCCATAACAATCCGTTTTTGTGAACAGTTTAAGTCGGTTTAATTACCGGCAAAAATCGGGCAAAAAGTCGGGTCGTTACATTTGGTATCAGAGCTTTGGTTTATACAAAGCAATGGGGTACGACACATTTGAACAAAAGGAAAGACTCACCAGAGTTATATATCTCATTAGAGATAGGGTTAGTAATGCCCTATAATGATATTTTGGAGTATTATATTTGAGATAGCGTATTTGAAAATATGAAATGAGTTTTGAAAAGTTATATTTTAAGAAAGAAACATATTTTGGAAATATATGTTTAATTATAACCTGGATACTTAATCAAACAATTAAGGTTTTGTGATTATAATTACACATAAAATACTTCTTACGGCATGGTAATTAAGCCCCTTTCACTGATCAGGAAAATGACCCGAGTACAAATGCCTTTGGGATTTAATTTCACTATTGGGTAACATTTCGAAATATTGATAAATTTGGGTCAAATTTGTTAAGGTAATTAATCAATATGGTTAGAAATTAAAAATTAGAATTTGAATATTGTATTCAATGTTGAGGTTGGACTATCGAGTATAAGAAGATTTTGAATATACGCCTAGCTAACGTATATACGAAGTCTTAAGTATAGTAGATAGATATAGAATTGCACTCTAGTCGCTTGAAGATGATTCTGTTGATGACTGCAGCATCATCATTATGTATATTCGAGTTTCGAAAGTAGGATGACTATACGATTCCGACTAAGTGTTTGAAATTGTTTGGTAAATTGATGTGAACTTACATAGAAAAGTGAAAATTTGATTGCGTTGTAAGAATTATACCAGGTAAACTTTTTAGTAAGGGATAAGCCAATAAATTAAGTGGAGAGTAACCTGGACTTTTCAACAAAATTTGCTTATAGGAACAAAGATGGAGTTTGGTCTATCAGGTATTGAATGGTGGATGGCCCTAAAACAAGCAAGAAAAGCTCAAAACCGAAAAGAAAAGGAAGAAAGCCTTAGATTGGGGAAATTCAGAGGTATCTATTGTTACAGATGTAGTCAAGAAGGACATTTTGCAGTTTTATGCCCAGAAAGAATAAAAAAGAAAACCATTCGAGAAGACATAATTTGTTTCAAATGCAAGAATAAAGGACATTTTATACGTAAGTGTCTTAAAACAAAGAAGAAACCCATGAACCCAACAAAAGAAAAGAAGTGTTATCGATGTAGAAAAGTAGGGCATGTAGTCCAGGATTGTCAGTTAAAGAAGGGAGAAAGACCAGCTAAAGCAACACCACCCGCAATCATAAGTGAAGAAGAAGGAACGAAAGAATTATGTATTTAAAGCAAGCTCTTTGACCCCTAGGGTATTATATCTAAAAAGTTGGATGCATGAATAAATGTATGTATATGATGTTGATTATATATATATATAACTTCTTTTATAAATCTTTTTAATATATTCTATCATATATCCAAATAGATCATATTCTAATGAAAAGTTATTGAATTTAATTAAAGGTATAGATAGGAAGATTGGAATTATCGACGATTTTGGACAAGTCGATAAGTTCTAAAGTATATTGTGGAAACAAAAGGAACTATTTAAGTGAGCATGAATACCTTGTGAATTAAGTATCACAATTTGATTAAAGGATATTTGGAAAGCGGGAATATTAAGAAAAAATTACCTAAACTGAAACATTTAGAGTTCGGAGATAATCAAGTTTTTCGTGTAACGAATAATAGTAAATTTTGGAAACTGAAAAGGAATAAGTTTGATAACCTTTGTATTTGCAAGATAAGATCTAAAATAATAAATTTATAACTCTGAATTTTTTTGAAAGAAGTAAATGGTTGAGTATAAGTAATTGGCCCAGTAAACGATTAATTGAATATAATGGGTAACTAGAGGTTATCGTTGGAGGACACGTAGATATGGTTATCCGTAAATATGTGTGTTATAATATTCTACCCGGTATATCCATTATGAGAACAGGGATCTTTGGTATAAAGAATTTTAATCTTGAATTTGTAAATCTACAAGATGTCGAATGATTAGTTACGATTCCCTTTCCTTTTCGAGGACGAAAAGTTTTAAGGGGGTTGAATGTAACGAACCAGAATTTTTAACCAATTTAAAATTGGAATTTTTATTACTTAATTTGAATTTGAATTTGAGTTTGATACAAATATATATAGTTAAGAATATTTAATAATTTTGATAAGTTATATGATAGGTTTTATTTGAATTGTAAATGAGAATGATTATTAATGAGTTTGGATTTATTGAAACTATTTGTCGTTCGATCGGATTTTTCAAACCGTAACATAAATTAGTAGCATTAGAATTAAGTGGTGCCCTTAGTTTTCATAGCATTTAAGGGAAAATTCTATCAAAAGTTCACCTTCTCTCCTTAAAACAAGTGTCCTTACATTTGTGTTTTTGCATGCCTCCTTCCATGCATGCCTTCCACTTGCCCCTCATGTGCCATCACCTCCTTAACCCTCCATTCCTATATAAGGAGGCCATTTCTCCATTTTTTTAACCATTCCGTTCCATTTCCTTCTTTCCACCTTCTGCTTAAAGCTTATGGCCATGGTTTCCATGGCATAAGTCTTCCTCTTTTCCACCACCACCTTGCCGAAGTTCGTAGTCATCCACCTCCTCTTCTTATAATATAAAGAGAGAGAGAGAGAGAGAGAGAGAGAGATTAATGTATATTATATTATATATATTTTGATGAAGAAGACGGTGCGCCGAAATACTGTTCGACTGTTCACTCAGCTAGGCTCGCCTACCATGAAGATTGGAAAGCTGTTTGGTGAGAACTCTTTAACCACAATTTATGTGTTTAATTAGAAGTTAGACTAATTTAAATATAGTGATGGATTATTAATGGTTAATGAAGGTTGATGTTTGTTGTGACGGATGATGGATGCATAGTTTAGAACACACATTATTAAGCATTAGTGTTTGTGCACAATTATGTATGATTTATTTAATCACGTTAATGATGGTTGCTATGGATGTTTATGATGGTTGTTGATGTTGTTTCGCACACACTATAACACAACAATTATGGTATCACATGGGTGATCAGCAAATCTCCTTCGTATTTAGAAGCAATATTATTATTGAAATTGAAGGTTAATGGTTGGAAAGGACACATAGGTATGAATTCATATATATTGATAAAGTTTCTTCAAATGAATAAATAAATACCGAAACGTTTTAGGATGAAAGAGAGGATAGTGTCTAGGCTTGGGTTTGGAAATTATAGTTTCCTGCTCTCCCTGGCTATCCCTAATTGATCCAACGGATGGGATGGTTAGTTTGAAGTTATTTGAATGTAGAAATAAATTGGATTTTTAATTTAATAGTTAATTAAGTGAAAAAATGTAGAAATAAATACTTGGATTTGAATGTAAATTACCTTAAATGATTTTAAATGGTATATAATGGTTTTCTAAAGTATTTTGAAATATTGAAGAATAGTTTTTATTGCGATCAAAATAGAGCTTGTCGCACAATGACAATTTGCGTATTTTAGTCACAAACAGTAAATGCTTATAACTTTTGCAATCTAAATCATATTTCCAAGAAACGAAAAACATTTATTTATATTAACAAGAGCTTTTAAATGAGTTAAAGAGGATTTTAATTTCGGGTTATAATTTTTATGTTATGTTTAAAACCGTTTTGGAACAGGTCGCTGTAAGAGCTGTTGTCGACCATAACTATAACAGCTATTTTAAATGTTTTAAAAATATGGAATTTTTTTGTAAAGTCATAACAAATTATGTAAAAGTGTTTTGAATCATAAAGTTTAAGTTTTAGCTAAGATAAACGATATTTTGATCAAAGTAGGTAAGATAACTATTTTGTAACGCTCTTGAAACACAAAGGTAACTCTTTCTTTGAAAACAATCTATTTTGAAGTTGAAAACCGCGAGCTGTTTTCCGAACTATAAGTAATCATTTGTAAATGATTGGTGGAATGTTTTCAAAGATTTAAAAATATTGAAAATGTTTTATATGGAAATTAAATTGATTTATTTGATACTAAAACGGGGTTTTCAATTTTAAATAATTGGATATGGTTGGAGATAAATCTTCGGGTGTTTGATATTAATCCCGTAGATGACGATTCTTACTATTTGAGGATGATATTCCACTTATAGTGTGATTTGGATACAGAGATTAATATTAAGTATAAGTGGATGATATTTCTATCCACATCTAATGTCAGAGAGTTGGATAAATGTTTTAATTAAGATATGGGTTTCCCAGTTTGATTTAATAAGATGGATATATACAATCTTCGGATATTTGGTATGAAATTCTTTGGTGTAAACATGTGTACTATTTGAGGAATTCGGAAGATATTATTATTATATCGTTATTCCACATATAGTATTCGTTGATTATGAGAATTGATATCGAATATAAGTAGATACAATTTCTGTGTAACTTATGTTCAGTATCGATTGATTTGGGTTTTGTCGTGAATCATATCTTCAATAATATCATTCTTGAAACCCAATGAGATTGAGTTATGGAAATTCATATCGTAATTTGGGGATTTAACCAAATCTTTGATTTGAGGAAATTAAAAATAAAGAATTGGGAAGGAAGAATAATCTTTTAGTTAATATTACTGAATTAAATGTTTGGAAACCAATTTAACTGGAAACTAGGGTTGAAATGTGGGGTAAGGGTTTTCAAAGAAAACTGGGTTTTTGATAACGAGTTATCGAATGGAAAATTAATTAAGGTTTCGAGGCTAAAGTATCTTTGCTATAAGGGATGTATTTTAAAAGAGAAAGGTTAAATATGGATTTTTGTTATAATTGAGAATGGATTTAAAGAAGTTTAATTTAACAAAAACCCAAATGGAAGGAGATTTGGTTTAAAGCCTATGTGTTCTGTAATTGTATTTTTTTAAATTGCGCTTATTATTTAGAAAGACCAGGATCGGATATATGTCTGAAAACCGTTCCAAGTAATAATACGACATTGTGCAGCAGTTGAAGATATTGAAGACGACATTGAAGACTGGGACCCTTCATGTCGTAAGGGTGACTTGCTGAATATCTCAAATGGCTCGCTCCCATTCGTTGATGAATTTTATATATCTGTTAAGTGGCAAGAAGCCCGAACGTATGTGAAGGAATTCCGGATTGTTGTTTCATTCAGACCCAGAGTGGACATGTATGGATTGTGTGTCTGACATTGTAATTGACTACGTAGCACTGATCTTTATTAATATATATCTGTTTGGTTGCTGAGAATTTATTCTCTTGCTTAACACCTTTTTCTAAGACATACGAGCTTAGAGGTTATATATTGACGGAAATCAGTGATGCGTAGTGAATGGACAATGTGAGATACTTAAGTTATGCGATGAGCTACGGATGATCAAAGCATAGCTTATTTAAGCATAGCTTTGTGTATATTGTGGCCTCGACGAACCTCACCCCCGTGATGGTAAATTGGTGGTCAGATTTTTATGTTCGTTTTGTATATTCGGTGCACTAGGATGTGATGATGAAAGGGTACTACGAAGTCCCCAGTCTGGGACACTATTTGTTGGGTACTTTGATTCATGTATGGTGGGTTAGTATAAAGGAGTCCTAGTCTAGACGTTATTCGCAAGTACTGGGATGATGCGTGCAGGAAAGTTTATGAGCCCGCGAACGATCTTTCGTACCAGGAACCATCATGTTGGAAACCCAATCTCCACTACGAGTTCGTACGGTTTTGATTGTATAGCCTGCTGGTTAGTGGCAGAATTACGTCAGTATAATGGGATGGGACATTATGCTGGCTAGGATTAGTACATTTATTTGATAAAATGGTTTTCACACTGTATATAGTTGTAAAAGAGGATTTTCACGTATGAAGGCATTTTTTGTTATCATAAGCCAAAACTCGCCCATCTGGTGTGCGCTTGCATTTTCTGATGTGGGACGAGCTTATGATAACTTCATTTTTCAAAAAAGTCATTGCAGATTTCTATGCATTGGTATTCACATGGAGTTAACCTATTCCGCATTAGCGGTGTGGTCCGGTGAATTACCTAACTTTAAAATAAACCCTAAAAGCAACGGTTTTGAGTTCTCATACCAGTCCCATGACTGACAGGAGTTTATTGTTCCCACAACTAAATTCTGGGTGCCCTTAATTTTTACACGGGCAGCCTAGTAGTTTGGTTCGTAGATTTAGTCTTAGAGTTAGTTGGAGCAGGATTCTGGTTTTAGCTGAGTTTTGTATCTTTTCCGTTGTGTAATCGATGTACTCTGATGTACCGCTTGTAACTTTGATGTAATATTATTTTAATGATAATGGAAAAGTTCCTTTTATTTTGTGCGAACGTATAAGTGCCCCTAACAATCCATCTTTATGAACAGTTTAAATTGGTTTTATTACCGGCGAAAACCGGGCAAAAAGCCGGGTCGTTACATCAAAGAGGTGGGGTGACAACTTAGAGGGTACCTGTCATACCGTACATGCAGAATCAATGGCAAAAAATAATTTTCTATGCTTTTATACACTAATTTGTGTCTTTTGCTAGTGGATCGACGAATGGTGATTCATACTGATACGGTCTCATAATGAACAAGTTCACAGTGACATGCTACCGTATCGAGAGATGGTAGACTAGCATGCTAAGAGGA
The DNA here is from genome assembly GCA_030737875.1 of Allium sativum. Classification (NCBI taxonomy): domain Eukaryota; kingdom Viridiplantae; phylum Streptophyta; class Magnoliopsida; order Asparagales; family Amaryllidaceae; genus Allium; species Allium sativum. The sequence goes on from CM060924.1 coordinate 386,599,527, forward strand.
GGCAGGTAGGAGAAGTCGTTCGTTGGGTTGAACCTAATTGGATTTTCAAATTAGTAGAAGCAATGCGAATAATTTATCATTCGGCTTGAACTAGATAGACAACCTAATTACCCTAGAAACAATTTTAAGTTTTGCACGTACATGTTATCTTATGACACTAGAACTATTGCCTAAGTCTATTATCTTTGAATTGCTTAGAAACGCTAGTGATTACTTTACTCAGCAGACTTTATGGCATATCTTCCTTTTTCTCCCCCATTAGACTCACAGGGATGAGGCTAGTTGATTCAGACAACTTAGAGGTTCATTCACGAAGTTTTTATCTCAATGTTGATGTATTCATCTATTTTACATCTTTTTTTATTTTGATTTGGTTGTATTGGTTCTTATGAGGAGGATTGCTATTGTACTCTGATCTTATTATTTGAGACGGAGGTTTTTATGAGACATGTGGCTATGATGATTTAGGTTTTGTTTTGAAATAAAAGTTGGGCTTTTGAGATAATAATTCATATTTTTAATTTTTGTATTTTCCGCTGCATTTATTTTCATGTTTTATGAACCTTAGTCTCTATAATTATTTCTTTATACCAAAAACGCTCCACATTTCTTGTCATGGCTCGACTTCGGTGAATTCTAAGAGGAGTGGGTTGTTTCACTTGGTATCAAAGCCCAAGGTTATAGGATTTCTAAAAAAAATAAAAGTAAAATATTTTTCCAAAGAAAATAGATTTTCAAAACAAAAGTAATTTTGAAAATAAAATTTTACATAATCCACTCAAGTCTAGTAAAACCTTCCTTTGATTTCTTAGAATCTTAGTCTTTATATTTTATCTTGCACATAATAGCGGATACCCCTAATCTTCCTGAGGGCATTACAATTCCTTCCAAGTTTCACTGGTACCTTCAGGCCACAACACCAACAAATCCACCACAAGAAAATGTGAAGATCTAGCATCTGAAGGTGGATCCCCCGCTTGTCCACCAGCGATAGCTGGCTTCTCTAGACTCCACAAGGACTTTTCTAATCTTAGTAATAAGCCATTTTTGGGAATTGAGACGATTGTAGAGTCATAGGCTTGGCTACGGAGTGCAAAGAGGATATTCACTCTCTTGCAACTTGCGATAAGAAATATGATTCAGCTTGCTTCTTGGAGACCAAAAGATGAGGCTTCCTATTGATGGGAAGTGGTGGTAGCTGAGGTGGGAGTGCTATGTTATTCTAGATTCCCAAAGAGATTTGATCGGAGGTTTTTATCTCAGGCTAAGGAGGGTTTACCGTTAGTGAGATTCATTCAGGTGAAGAAAGGAGATATGTCGGTTAAGGAGTACATAAACCATTTTAATGAATTGTCGAGGTTCAGATTAGATTTAATCAATACATCACATAAGAAATATCTCAAGTTAGCACATCATCCTTAACCATGGCATTTATTTGTCCCTGTCCTTGTTTTGACTTTTTCCCTTTTCGATTCCTTTGTGATAGATAGAAGGAATACGTTTAGGAATGGAAAATTCGTTTATCATTCCATAGTATTTCTCTAAGCTATACCTTTATTGTTGTTCTATATGTGACTCTATCTTTCGGTTTGATATGGGCATTTATATTTTGAGTCTATGGGTATTAGGCCCATTAGTGATTTCCTTTGGAATTTACCCTGTTGTTTTTGTTATTGCGGTCTGGGAAGAAGGGGTCGTTATGTGGACTATACACCTTCATAGATGATGTGATGGTGTGTGCCTACGGGTAAGCGTGAAACTTCCCGTGTAGGCTTCCTAGCTATTGATTGTAGGTCTCTTCGTGAATAGACTTCGTATTTTGTAACATGTTATTGAATTGGTGATTCTTTGGATATCTTGTTTAGATTATTGGAGTATATCATACTTTGAACTTTGAATAAGAGTTTAAACTACCCTTATATCCTCGTAACATTTACGGCAGGGTTAAACCATTAACCTTAATCCTATGAGTATGTGTGATCTCTTTTACCATATCTTTTTATATTATGGAATTCAAATAACTGACTAGTGTTATCGAGTCATCGGTTTAATTCTATCTCTTGAATTCTTCTTCTGGAGCTAAAAGTATGTTTTGAACCTAGATGGAAGCTAATGAATAAATAATCTAACTATTAGAGTGCACAGTGGACAAAAGTTAATCGTTTCGGCTAAGCCAATAATCAATTTTTTTATTTTGCAAATTATTGAGAAGTAATTTCTTTATTAATTAAGGTATTAAAATAAGGGTAATAAATTTGATTTGTTAAAATGGTTTTATTAAGCATTTTAGTGTGATTATTGATAATGCTGATGCGTCTAGGCGTGGTTTAAGAATTTCGATCGAGACAAGGGACACCTTGGGTCGACAGGGGTTCCAAAACAACGTATAGTACGTTGTCTCTATGAAAATAATCAAGATATTAACAATTAAAAGGATGCCTTTTATAACTTTTCCAACTAAGGATAGAAAATTAAAGTATTAACTTATGTTTTAGTTTAAATAAAAATTTGAGTAAGTGGATTTATAAATGTCAAGGAGATTAGTTATGAAATGAAATTGGTGGAACTTGAAATTCAAAGCATTTGAATATATAGTTTGTGAGTAGTATATGTGTATATATAGCTATAAACTTGTGATTGATTTTGGGAAAGATGTTATTTTCAAAAATAAATATTCTTTCCCTTTGATTCTCCTTATAAATATTATAATATTGAAGTTGTAAAATACCTTAATCAATACAGAGTAACAAGCATTTGTAAAGTTAGTTTATAAAAGTTGGATCTTAAGGATAATTGGGTTTTCTTGCAATATAGTAAATGTAAAGTCAGTTTATAAAAGTTGGATCTTAAGGATAATCGGGTTTTCTTGCAATCTAGTAAATGAAGTAAAACTTAATTGCTTTTGGAAATAAGAGAGATTGTGGAGAATTAGAATAATGGCTTTGTTAATTCTCACCAATTAGAAATGGCTCATTATTCATATTTTAAAAATCAAAAATGTATTTTTATTAAGTACAGAATTTGGAGAAATCGAATTAATATTAACTATACTAAAAGCTCCCTTATATTTTTTTAAGCTTGGTGTTGATGCATTGGGGAAATACCCTGAGCATATATTTTTTCTTATCGTGTAAGTTTGAGGCCATTCTTTACCTCTTCGTTTAATTGTCTCGGTATTCATTTGTACCCTCCTTATTGACTTTGGAAGTGTTCGAGCATGCACTACGTGTTCTATAAAGGAGGTTTTGTAATGTTCTTATTCAAGGATTTTTTGGGATGGTTGCATTTGAGCATTCCATTGAAGTAAACTATTTGGATTGTGTCCTTCTAGGTTTTAACTTTGAAGATTAAACACCTTCATAGAGAGTTGAGTGCCATGTTTTAACTATGTTTTACTCATCCTTGATGACTCGCTAGTCTATCTAAAGTGTCGAATCATGATTTCTTCTGTGTTCTTAAGCATGGGAATACGGATTTTTTATTTGACTTAAAAGTATTTTAGAGATTTCGTTGTTATCCTTTTGGGCAGATCGAGCTTGTTATTCCCATCTTATTTGTTGGTTGTAGCTATTCGCGCTCTTTACCCTAAGTTGAGACGCTTTCGGAGTAAGACTGGTAAACCAGGGAGTCTATCGAGCGACTCAATCTTGTTCTTCTCGCCTTCCTCGACGGGGGTGAGAATTTCTTTTATTTTCTCTGTGATTGTTGTATCGTGTCCGTGCGTGTACACCTCTGTGCATATGCACGTTTCATGTGTGGATTTAGATGTGTTGTTCGAACTTAACCCAAGTAAATTACGGGGACGCAATTTTTGTAAGGGGGTGTCTGTAACAACCCAGTTTTCGGGATGTACTCGTTAATTTAGAGATAATTAAGTTGTATAATCATTAAATTTGATTATTTAACTTAATTATTAATGGAAAATTAATGGTAGTGGATATTGGTGGGATTTAATCACGTTTGAGTGGTTAAATGGTGACTTTATGGTTTTAATTTGTGGAATTTGAAGTAAAATGTGTATTATTGATTTTGGGGGTATTGTTGTTATATAATACCTAAAATATCAACGAATGGTTAATATTGAGGATTTAATATATTTCTCAGGATAATAAAAATAAGTGAATATTAGGCTCACATCCCTATTTTGAAACTTAATTAGGCTCACATCCGGTCATAAACTTATTGTAAATTAGGTCCCTATTTTTTGAAAAGTCATCAAAAAAATATAAAAAAATATAAAAAAATCACGTAAATTCGTATTTAAATAAAACATGTAAACACTAAAAAATTCAGAACAAAAAACCATCAACGAAGGCGTCAAAAATCAAAAAAACAAAAAAAAACGAAATTTCCAGTTAAATGCATAATAGTATGCACATATATCACTTTCCTGCATACATCCGTGCATATTTTTCACTACATACATCTTTGTTGATTTTTATTCATGCAAATAAATGCATACATGTGCGCAAAAATTTCAAATACTTGCATACATTTGTGCAGGTTTATTTTCAGATTTTAATCTGAAAACAGCTTACAGAAAAGTTGCATACATATATGCAATTATCAGTAATAATTGCATAAATGTATGCAACTATTTTTTTTCGATTTCCGTAGATTCCTGACATTATTTCCATATTTTAGAATTTTTTTTTTATGAACGTACGCACATTTTTTTTTAAAAAAATACAAAAAGGCGGAAAAAATAAAATAGGGGGCGGGTTTAAAAATTTTCAGAACTTTGTTTTTTTTTATAAATTAGGTCCCTACTTTTTATCCTATAAAAATGTTACACACATGTGTGCATTTTTTTAAGAAATTTGCACATTTGGATGCAAATAAAAATGAACTGAAAAATTATGTTAAATCTATCCGCTGGAAGAACTGCAATAATTGCATATATGCATGCAATAAAATCAAAAAGGTGCATAATATTATGCATTTAACTGCAGTTTTTTCTGTTTTTTTGCTGTTTTCTTCTTTCTGACATTATTTTTGTTGTTTTTTGAACTGAATTTTTTTTATAATGCGTAATATATTTTATTACTAATTTACGAATTTTTTTATTTTTTTTTTTAATTATTATTTTATAAGTTTTGAAAACAGGGACCTAATTTACAATAAGTTTATGACCGGGTTTTTTTTATATTTTGAAACTTAATAGGGACCTCTAAAAAACGCACCCTAAAAATAATGGTGAGCCCAAACAAAAATTATTTTAGTGTTAAATGGGGTTTTTAGAATTTGAGAGCTTAATAATGGGTATTAAAGAAATATTGGAATCTTACTATAAATTGTTAATAATAAATATTTTTAAATAAGCAAAAATTTGAAAATAATTTTTCTAGAGAATTTTAATGAATTATTTGGTTAAAACGGTGTAATATTGTAATATTTTGTTTATGTTTGTGCAAATTCCAAGTTAAACGTTAAAATTATGTATAGATAAAATGAGGAATTAAGGATTCATAAATCTCAAAATAACTTAAAAATAGTGTTAACAAATTTAATAAGCCTTGGATGTTGATAAGTATTAATCATTGTAGGTATTTTAGCAAGAATATAGTGTAAAATTAGTATTACATAGGCTAATTACTTATTAATACAACTTAATAAGCTAGGTTAATGATTAAATACAAGATTAGGGCCTTTTAATTGTAATTTTGGGCCTAATTATGAGTTAACCTAAAGAAGGGGATGGAAGAGGTGAGAAGTTCGTATATTTTCACCATTTGCCATCCCCTTTAAGGGTTGGCGCTATCATGTGTTCATATGGGAGTAACGTACAAATCCCTTGTAGAGATAGCTCTTGTGCCTGAGATTAGTAAGGAGGAGGTTAAAGAGGTTCTAAAAGCAGCTGATTCGAAGAAACTATGGTGAAAGGAAAAGGGGGAACAACAAGAAGAAGTTTAAAGGGTCCCCAAAAGGATTATATTAGAAAAGACGTTAGATGTCATAATCGGGGATTACCCGGTCATTGCACTAAGGACTGCCAGAAGGAAATGATGAAGGGGAAGTGTTATAACCATGGGCAAGGTAGACATATCAGCAAATCTTGTCCTCAAAGAGTTGAAGGAGCATAGAGAGATGGTGCACATGCAACTCAGGTTCAGGTCTTGGATGCTGCTCCATCTTATAGAGGACTAGGCCGAGGTAGGAAAGATACAGTGGAAAATTTGGTTTCCCTTTTTTATTTTCCTATACTCTTTTTGACTCTAGAGCATCACAAGCCTTCATCTATAGTTCACTTGTTGATCTTTGCACTTAAATATCTCTCTAGTTTCAGACCCTATAGTTGCCTGAAACCCCATAAAAGGATAGGCACATTTATCGATGATCTGTATGGGTTTGAAAATTATGATGCAAGAGGTAAATTTTGATTACAATACTTACGTACTGGGATTTTTGAGATATGGGATGATCTTAGGGATCGATCGTGTGACACCCCATGTCCGTTAATGTCACTCATTAAGAGAATGCGTTAAGTTTCGTGAAGCGTTATAGGTAAACAGAAACAGAAATATTACAAGTTAGATATAAAGTAGCAGCGGAATAAAAACAAACTTTATTAATCATAAAGCATCGTGATTCAAACATCATATGTCTGAATTACATAAAAACCAGTACATCATAAAAACTTCTGTCTTGTACTTAAAACATCAGAGTACCAAATAAAAGAAGTATAATCTCCAAATAAAAACATAGCCATAGTAGCAAGGATAGGAGCTTGGGCAATACATCTAAGCAGCTCCAGCAAATGATAGTAGAATCCTGGTCAAGCTTGAGTATTTCCTCCCTGAGCACCTGGGGGGAACGGAAGAAAGAAGAGGAAACAAAAGGGTCAGGCATAAAGTCTGGCAAGTCCAGTTACTTTTAGCAAATAAATAAGTAAAAATATCATGACAGGCTTATAAAGTGGATAAGAAAGATAATATCACCAAAAGGAAGGTATGACATGGTAAACATGATAGAGTGTATACGCTTTTCTAATGATTACTCTGATTCTCTGCACCGATACTAGTATAACCAGAATGAGACGATCCCAACAACTATAAGATGGTAGACTTAGGCATACGTCTAGATGTACCCTAACTACTACCCTAATCGATCGGCTCCCTACTCCGTAGATACCCTGTGCCGGCCCCACGATAGGAGGTATCACTTCCTAAAGTGGCAACCCTTCATTGATGTGCACAACCATATCTACTGATGTCACGGTCGTCTTATCCCCATTTGCCCAGACCATGCACGCACATGGCTCCGGTCGGTTTGCACCGCCCACACCGTCCTTCACGTTTGGATATCTTACAATCAGTCCAGTAAGCGTGTCCCAACTCCGACCTATGGCGGAGTACTCGTCTGATATTGTTCTATGGGTTACTGACTGAAACGGGTCCCCCACACAAGATGATACAAGCTCTCCCCCTATCTTGTATCCCCATTAGGATTTCCATAGGTCATACTTACCAAACGGTGGCTTTAATTACATAACCCCATCATTTCCACATGTTATGCTTACCTAACGGTGTCTTTAATTACATAACCCCAATAGGTTAAGTATGTGGGTCTATATATAAATATTACCCACCCCACCCAGATATACTTAACCTTCCCACTGTTTCAACCAAGTTTACTTAACCCTATTCAAGTTCCTGTTCATACAATCCCTATGGATTCAACTAGGTCAAGTATTTCAATTCATTACCATGTCTATTTATGGTTATAATGTGCTAGACCCCTCACATTAAGCTTACCACTTGTGGATGCTGGATATGTCGGTCGGTTCCGGGCAGGCTTCTTCCACAAGTCAGGCTTAACCTCGTGTCTTATCATGTCTCGTATTGGTGCACCTAGACCCCTCACATTAGATTCACTACTTGTGGTCGCTGGATATGCTGGGCGGTTCCGGACAGACTTCCACCACAAGTGCAATCTAACCTCATGTCTAGGCACAGTTACAGTTTCTAATTACTGTAATTCTAGGCATTTCATTATTAGCCAATTTTACCTATAGGTTTTCATATCCTTTTTTCCCCAATTATGTTCATAATGAGTTATATGCCCTAAATTCATAAACATTATTCAAGTTATGCCAAATTCCCCATTTACAAGTTATGCCCAATTTCAATGTTTTTCTCCTCGTTCCCCGTTTAACGCGTTCACATATTTCAACGACATGCTTAGGCTCGAAAGTAGCCTGGCTATATAAAATAAAAGGGAAGGGATGAAGGGATGATGATAGAAATGATTATACTAACAAAATTGACATAAACACATAGTGGTATATTGATAAGTTGGGCATATAAGAACAAATCTGGTGAACATGAGATGATAGAACTGATTCTAACATAATAGAGATGTCATAATAGGCATAATAAGATCTAAACAATAATTTAGATGTCCAACTAATAATAGATCCAATTTAACCACAAACATAATAGGTACAAGGTGATCTAAATAGTGAATTAGATCTATAATCCAAGGTAGAACTGATATGATAAAGGTTAAGATCCAAGTCATAGTTATGTCAGAATATCATAGTTTCATAAGTTATAACAGATCTGATATGATTCAAGCAGTCACATGCATAGGTCCAAATTACAGTCATATCATGTTCATTAGTCAAACCCAAATAGGGTGCCGCTTTAGCATATCCCTTTCCAAACGTAAATTTTGCTTTCACTTCTTGATGAAAATCAGTTTATTCTCCATAAACCAAGGGCCACAATCCAAGACCTTCTTATAATCTGCTTCGTTGCTGAATTTAATTAGGTAAAATCCGGGTCCCCTAGCAAAGACATCCCAAGAGCCTATCGATTTCCATTCACGTCTAATAAAAGCGTTTAGATGGGCGTAGTACGACCTTCACACAACTAGACATAGATAAATGGAATTATTCCACATGTCAGTAGCTTTCATAAATACCTTATCATCGGGATCCACTAAATCTCCTGCTTCATTATTTAAAGAGTCAAACTTTTCGATCCGATTTTTAATTATTGTGCTCCCCACTGTTGCATCCACCCATAAGTGAATCCCCAATTTGAAATTTTGGTTTTGCATGTGTCTCACATTGGATATGTGTTTGGAGGAGGTTGCTAATTCTCTTGGCCTGATTTGCCTCTTGTTTCTGGCTTGCATCTAGTCGCTACCTTCTTATTCATCGTCTTTAGTTTCTTTCGCCCTAGGGTTTTAATCGCCCTTATTAGCAGCCATCATAAAACAACATCTACACACACACACACACACATATATATATATACACACACACACACGCACATATGCGCACATACACGTATTTATACACAAAAATAGACACACTTGATGACAAAATGAATCACCATTATCCTTTGATTTTCATCTCTTATGCAGTTATATAAGGAGAAAATGATCCAATGGTGGACATCATACGTAGGGGTGAGCAATATACAGTTCAAACCAAATTCACCGACCAAGCCGGTTCATTTCGGTCGGTTCTCTTTGGTTTTAAAACTAAATCGGTTTGAATTCGGTTTGTAAAATAATTTTTTTGGCTGTCAGTGTAACCGAGTTAACCTAACTTTTAATTCATTGTTTATTTTACGGCATTGTAGTACTTGAAATAATTAGTTTAGTAATATAATACAAAGACATTTGCTGCAAGTAGATCAAATTTCATTATAAACATAAAATTTGCTATATAAAATTTCTCCAGACATGGATTTATGTTCTACTTTAAGTAAATTCATCATTTGAAGAATAATACATTCTTCAAATTCGGTTAAATCGGTCACTGGCCGAATTAACAAAAATTAATTTGGTCCAGCTCGATTTCAATTTGGTTTGAATTTTTTACATTAAAACCAACAGAACCAGCCGAACGCTCGCCCTTGCATCTTACGTTTCTTAATTTATGTTTAATTTTGTGTTTAGATAACCACCTCCTATATGTGTGTGTATGAACTCTATTTGAACAAGACATGATGATCTTTGCCATTGTATTGCCCTCAAATTTCACATAAATATAAATAAAAAGATCCAACGGTTTATATCTCTTATGTTACAATTTGTGTCATCGAGTTGCGTTCAAATAGTCAACTCTGTATATTAGCACTATGAATAGTTGATTATCGTTACAGTGGTGTATATTCTCATACAGTTGGTAGATAAGTGGGAATATGATAAAAATTTCCAACCTATAACCAAGTGTAAGAAAATATGTATGTTCATTCTTCTGTTGTTACATGTCAAAAATGTTTAATGCATTGAGCATGCAGAAGCCACCAATCCAATTTGCTCTACATATGACGATGGTAGGCTGAATTGTTACCCTAATTTTATAGCATTATGTATTGTGCTTGATGCCTGCAAGGCATGCTGGTCTTTAGCAGATGAATGAAGAGTTTTCAATAGCTCAGAAATAATTCATAGAGACTGTATAACTAAGATTTCTCTATTAAGTTTCAAAATGTACAAAAACACTCTATCTTAAAACTTTATAAATTAGATTTTTATTTTTATTTTTCGAAAATTACGAAGAACATCAAAAATCAATGTAAATAACAACCAAACTTCAAAACTTAAATCAATATATAATCATCTTCATATTCATACAAAAAAAAATACTTCAAAAACGAACACATTATAGTAAAAATGCAAGAAAATCTGCAATTTTTCGAATAATTGCGAACACTACCACAATTATACCAAAAAATTGCATGTTTTAATGCAAATTTTGTTAATTACTTCAAACTTTAAAATTCATTGTCTAAACTTCTTCAAACAACACACTATTGCAGAAAAATTATCAAAAAATTTAATGAATATAACATATAAATGAAAAATATATCATTTCTAATAAAATTTCAAAAATAACAGCAACTATTTCGAAAAATTAAAGATATATCTACAGTTTTTTGATATATCGAGACATGTCTGCAATCAAGGTTATCACGACGCCAATTCGAGCCAAGTCGAGCCACTACCGTCTAGAAGACTAGTCGACAAATCGCCCGACTAGTCGACAAGTCTTTTATATACATATATTTATTAGATTTAAATATATAATATAATTAGATATAATTATAAATTTATAATAAGTTCAAATTCAAGGAAGAGAACATAATAATAGGTTCAAATTCAACAAATATCCATGTTATCGATCTAACAGCAACATTAGTGCACTTTCTTTTTTTTCTATGCTAAATAAGGGTAAAATTGTACACTTTCTTTATTATATACTAGAATAGGGGAAAAATAGTACAGAGGTGCAGTAGTTTTTTTTTGTCTCATTTGCTACAGCTGTTTTCAAGCGAATACAAGAAATAGCATACTAAGTTACTGTAGCGCCTTTTGAGACAGCACTTTTTTTTCTTTCTACGCTAAAATAAGGTGAAAAAAATCGACAGAAGCAGAAAGAAAGAGCAAGAAACAGAAAGCTAAAATTAGTGAGTTACCTTTTGATTTTGCTTTCCAGACTATCAAATACGGTGCCTTCTGTTTTGATTTTTTTCCCTTTTCTCAACTTCGAAATTTCTGTTTGAATGCTTTTTTTGTGTTTTGATTTTGCCTTCTGTTTCGAAGTTTCCAGTTGTGATGATGGTCTTTAGATGAAATTCGCTCAAATCTCGATAAAAATGGCGTTTTGAATTTTAGGGTTCAAGTTTTTTGTTTAAACAGAAATGCGATCTGATTTCTACTTTCGATTTTCTCGATCTGCTAATAGAAATCGCGATCTGGTTTCTACTCTCGTCGAATTGAAAAAGTCGACCGTCGTCAAACTTAATCGACCGACTGGTCGACTTGTCGTCGACTAGTCGTCGACTTGTCGTCGACGTGATAACAGTGTCTGCAATACACTAAGGGGCTATTGGAGATATATCAGCATTTTTTTATAATAAATGCAGATATTTCAGCAACTAATTTTCCTTTTCTACTATCATCAATACACAATGAAATAATTGCAGACATTTCAACGGGTTCTTTTTTTTTTCTCTCTGCAATCCTCGATTAAAATTTACAATTGTTTGACTTATTTTTATTTAAAACACAATAGAACAACAATTCACAAAAATATGTTGCTACCGTAAAATAGAAACTCACTTTACAATGAAAGAGGATGATTCACTTTGAATTAAACTTCATTTTCAGGATGCCTCCTTGATATTCGCTAATCAATTATGCTAATCCTGGAATGTCCAGATAGGTGGATATTTTTTTGCGCAGCATGGCAGCTATAATTCATTATGTTGCGACGTTGGTACAACAAAGACGTAAAATTTTCCAAGTGCTGGTAAAGCGTGATTCAGTAATACTCTTTGTACATCCACTTAACAATAAGAATATAATACACCGTCCAAATACCGAACAAAGATCCGGCAAAATAAAAAAGAATCGATATACATCCAGGTACTAGAAAAAGCACTGGCAAAATGAAAAAAGAATATGATACACTGTTCTGGAGCAGAAGCAACACCATGACCAGTACCAACTCGCTATTTCTTTGGTTCTGTTAAAAACTTTCGCACTGCGGTTATCAAAGGAAGAGGGTTCTCTAAATGCACCGCATGTCCACAGTCTTTTATTATCATCATTTCACACAAATTATCCCTGTGGTTAGGACTGTTTTCACTATAGCTACTGCATACATGCTCGTACATTTTCTTTGAGATCTCAACAAATTTTGGGTCCTTCTCCCCCGCGATGAACAAAAGGGGGGTCTGGCACTGCTTTAGATCCTTCCAAAGTGGCCTGAACTCATGAAATTGTGTTATTTTCCATATATACCATTTGGCACATATCTACATTTATTTTTCATACCCATCATTACTGATATTTTAGTTGCGGTGAATAAATGGAAAAGCCATATGTCCATAAATCAACCTTTTGCGCATTTCTATAACAGTCTCAAAAGGTTACAGATATAGTTATTAGGGAATATTGTTTTAACCCTTGTGCATTTTTAGCTAGCAATATGGCTGAATCACTTCCTAGAGCTAACCATAAATCTGATAGTACGTTTCCTTTATCAAAAGCCTGTTTCACTAGAGCTTCTTTATTATGGACAATTTTCAATAACTGGTTGCATTGCTACTTGATTTTTCATTCACTGACAAAATCAACTGTTAAACTTCAATCCTCCTAGCAATCCACTGTTGCCTTCCACGTTGAGTTGCAGAATTTTAACAATGGAAGAAAAAAAAGCACAAACATGTTTAGTGTACAACGGGTCATAAATTTAGCCACGTGTACAAGTGTTTGTCCGTTTCATGCGCAAACATTTTTTTTTGGTGACTTCACTAAGAAATATAATATCAAAATCAGATCTGTGATTGCCACTGAGATTTGAAAAATATCTCCAATAAAACATGAAAGGAACGACTCCTATAAAGGAGCAAGGTATACACCACCAAAAAAGATAAAGTGAACTTACAATTGCCGTCCAACGCTTAGACCAGATAAGGACTTAGCTAACCCAAGAATATCACGATGCTTTGCCCGCTTGTCAATTATTTGCTGGAAATGAGGATGGTTCCTCAAGCTGTCAATTAAAGGAATATTGATCATTTAGTGGATGAAAAGATAAAGCATACAAAATAGTTAAAAATCCTGGCTGATGACCAAGAAAAGGGATTGCATCACATGTTAATAAATTGGTTATTACTCAAGAAACAACACTAAATATAGAAGTCACCCATAAATAATTTCACTAAAAAACATATTTCCTAAACAGTATATCTAAGAGATTGATCTTGGTTTCAACGTTAGGCCTGATCCTACGATGGTCTTTTGAGAGCATTGTCTTGCCTGCATGGCTCAGTCCGTAACCTTCGGCTCTGATACCACTGTAACAAAAGGAATTCCTGTTGTTACATGCCTACCAACTCATATTTGTATACCACTCCTTCAATTTATTCCGTGATGTGGGACTATTGTATTCAAACCATCATTCCTTCTTAACAACATACGAGACAATCCTAACACACATCACTCCCTCGTCTTCTCTCCCTCTAGACACACGTATGCAGGGATGTATCTAGTAAGCAGGTCGGGAAGGCAACTGCCCTACCCAAGAAAAAACATGAAAAAAATTATAGAAATAAAAACAGACTCATCTAATATATGTCGTTCCTCAATATTACTTCATCAGTCTTTTATCAAATATCTCAATGAAAATACAAAATTAATATCGCACGGGAACCCTGGCTTGTGTTTCTTCCATCTTCTCACACCTGTAGCTAACAATTCTTCCATGTTGTTGCAAGTGCTCTCGATTTATCAATTATTCAATTTACTTGCTAATTGAACAAGCAAAATCCTAGCTTTCTAGTGGTTAGGTATGAAATATTCTATTTGGCTTTTTAATGCAATTTTCTTATGAGATCGGAAATACCTTGCTGTTGAACTGAAAATCCCAACTTGTGACTCTTATAGATAGGTACACATTTAAAGTTTTCTGAAGTTAATTATATCTTATATACCAAGCTTATATGTGATATTTGATTAACCAATTCCATAACTGACAAGCCCAATTCAATTTTCATTTTTCATGCTTTCCGTCATTTGAATTGCAATTTAGAAACTTTGTTTCCAAACTGGATGCATGTTTTTATACCTCCTCTTTTGGTTGTGAACTTAGTTCTATATAAATATAAACAGCTGTTTAGCAATATTAGAACTATTGACATTTGGACATAACATAAATGGTTCGATTAAGCTATATTTAATAGGAAAATATATTAGAACACAAAATGTAGACACAATGGATCACCATCATTAGATTGACCCTTGATTTTCATCTTCTATATAAAGGCAAAAAAAGTCTTAAGGGTCTAATTGTGTTTTATTCTATGTTCAGATAACCGGCCTCATATTTAATTATGTTTCTACCATTCATGTTCAATCACTCATATAACCCGCCCACCGCAAATCAAATTCCTGGTTACGTCTCTGCACGCATGAGTTAGCAGTTAGCACACATTCCATAACAAAAGAAATCTTCAACGTTACGTGTCTATCAACTCATTTTATACACCATATCTCCCAAGTTATCAACATATGTGGAATTATTCTATCTCTAATAGCCTCCATCTCCTCTAACAAGCAAGATAACGCTACAAATGACGTGTATTCACAATTTTCGCAGCTAATACGCACATTATAAGGTAATTTGCAATCACCTTTCCCACAGCTTGCTTGAATACCATGTCTCCAAGAAACAATCCAAACCTTGCGAGATTAGATATTGAGCCCGTGCATCATCCTGCACAGTGCGCATTCTTCGAATGGATTTGCTCTCCATTCCTGGACTTCCAGATATGATAATGGATCCATCAACCTTTGAGATTTGACATTTATTTCAGTAATAAATAAATAAACAAACAGAGAGTAAGTTCACACATACCTTTTCGCTAAATTTAAGGGCCATGTATAACGCAATCCTTGCACCCATTGAATATCCAACAAGAATCACGTTTTTCGTGGTAATATTGCAAATAAGCTTCATCAGAAAAGCTGCAGTTGATTCGACTGTGACATCAATCTCTTTGCTTGATTTCTTACACAAATGTTGATCGCTGAAAGAATGCCCATGACCAGGAAGATCAACCGAAATGCATCTGGCTGTATTTGAGACCGCCTTCATTATTGGAATCCAGTCTTGACTGGTACCGAGAAAACCATGAAGAAAGATAGCTACCTTGTTCTACACGAAAAAAATCCTTCAAAACTCATAGCACACAGAACGAGAAATGATTAGAGTAATTGTTCTAAACTGTGTCAAACAAAGACTGATGCTCTACTTTACCCATATTAATAAGTGATGTTCAATTTAGCAAAAGTGCACAGGCATACAAGCAACTAAATGTGGTAGATAAGAAGAATATTGAGCGTGTTTCACAATGGTATTACAACCATACATCTCTCTGGCTAGAATTTTTGTAATCATAGTTGAATGGTATGGTACAAAATTGATACTTAGGAGACTTTATATAGGTAAACATCATAAACAGGCAGATCTGTCAATGAATATTCAAAATCAGAAAATCGTTTACATCCATATTTGAAAGTGAACAAATATTCAAAACCTGAAAAACAGATACAGACAAGATATGATTGTATCCGTATTAAAAAAACATCCATTCAATTTGTTTAAGATAATACTATATGTTACACATTTCAGTATATTAAATAGTTAGTGTATACTGTTTTATTATGTTTTAAATGTGAAATGGCCGTCAAGCACTATTTTTAGTATCATATTTATATTTCGTTTTTAAAGCACCGCTAATGAAATCAATTTATAATAAGCTGAAATTGTTTTAATATTTTTAGACCTATCGTTATAAGTAGATGCCCAAAAATCTGATATCAAGTATCCACTCAGAAATCAAGAAGGGTCAAAAACAGAAGAAAAAAATTATCCACGACACCAACAATAACTAACAAGAATTGCTAATCAGGCCGATTATGGGAAAGCTGAAGAACTAATTAGCTACTTACATTGTTTTCAACTCCAGTCTCTAACATCTTGAATAATATAGAACTTCCATTGTGATTAACTTTCAAATGATAAGCCCTTACTTGTTCGCCTGCGTACACGCATTGTATCATCATCTTATTCATATGAAAATTCCGCATAAATATATCAGTGTCTTGTATAGAGGCTTGAACAGTACTGCCATGTGGAGGAACACATATCTTGAGACTGTTTGAGGATATGTCTTCCTTCAACCATTTATATGTCCCAAGGCCATGTGCTGTATTTGCTATAAACTCCCTATTATGCAGTCTACTGATCATCTCGTTTTGTTTTTCAAGGTAGTATGCGAACTGCGTATAAAAAGCTATGCCAAGACTGCTTTCAAACGTGCTACTGATAACAACAATTTTTCCATGCATATAGGCCCATTTTGCAATAGTTGATGCATTCTCAAATCCTCCAACTACGCTTGGCTTAATAACCTAATAGAGGAAGTTCAAAAGAAACTGTATCAGATGCTGCAAAAAAACTTATATCAGATGCTACAAAGAAATTAGCGATTGAATGAAAAGGAAAACTGCACTTACAACAGCAACTATTCCTGAATGTGCGTACGTACTGAGATGACTGAGAACATCCCCTTCGAGATTATCGATGGTTTCATCTAATGCTACGGGCAAACCAGTTTCTTCACAGAATCTATTGATGTCTTCTTCAAGAGATACAGGCTCCTAAAAATTTCATCATAGCTCTAAATAAATGCCATAGAGAAAACACAAAACATCATTATATCCTTTCCATCTGAAATATTATGAAGGCAAGATATACACCACTCAATATCAATATCCATTTTAGTTGTTTGGTTGAAATATATGAAATCGCAGATAAGAAAGAAATTAGCTATTGCTACGTGGCTAATGTCAAATACCTCAATGTATTGTAGATTACAATGTTTGGTAGACAACCCAAATTGGATAGCCTGTTCATATGTCCATTTTCTATTTGCATCCACCCGGATGTTTATCTTGCATCCCACTGTGTGTCTAATTTCATGAATGACTGAAGCATCTTTGCATGGGTTTTCACAACGTGCTACCTGTAAAATAATTTTGATCAACAAATGGTCGAATAAAAGACATTTTATCTTTATGCAGACTCTCTGCCACGTTGAGTCAAGAACAACAAAATGTTAATGTTACCTACAATAACATCTAATTCTTACCTTCACTTTTATTGTTGTGAAGCCTTCATCAACTAGTTGTGACACAACATGAGAGACCTCTTTGGGGGAGCCATTACAATCTACAAGAGCGCAGATTGGAATACCTGTGTCCTTTCTCTTTATTTTATCATTTGACATATTACTTCTTAGACAATTAGCTAATAGATCAGAAAAACTTGAAGAGCATTTTGCTGCTAAAGTATTTATCAGAGCCATCTCTAAGCCACATCTTACACTTGGGAATATAGTGTGCAGCTGCAAAAATAGCCATATTTTTGTACAGTCAGTTCGAAGCTAATTGCAGCAATGGGAAAGCTTATTTAATATAAGATTACCCACTGGAATTCCAACGCTTTTGCATATCCAGTTAGAAAAGGATCCTTCAATTAAAGAAAGAAGGATATTTCCAATTTCACAGCCTTCTATAACATGAAACAAAAACCTCAGCTGCTCTTCTGCATCTTTTAATTTCTCTTTGTGAAGTTCAATTGGAGCTACCTATTTATTTATTCACAAAGCTGCATAAGATGAATTCCCTAGGTATAGTAGGCAGATTATCAAAATGATTATGAATATACCACTTTAAGTTCATATAATGACATACAAGTAACAAGAATCCATGCCATATGTTATTGTATCGTCCATATAACTTGGTGATATTGATCAACGAAGTGAACGCTTTAACTGTACTTCCATTTTTTTTTTACAGACAAATATGCAGCTGACGAACAAAACAATGGCAGTATAGTTTTTTTTTGACAATAGTACATCAGCAAAATCAGGTGAGCCTGTCTGTTTTACCCACGGCAGAATAAAGTATCAATGATTTTATGTCAGTGAGCCCATTGAATTAAATTTTTAATCAAGGATAAATTGCACAAAAGGATCAATGTACAGAGAGTTAGCTGTATTATTACTGCAGACTCATTATCCTCATATATATATATATATATATATATATATATATATATATATATATATACACACACACATACACACACACACACACACACACACATATTCAACAGCTCTGTGACTAATAATATGGAAAAGAAAATGCGAAGTTGTAATAGTGGAAAGCAACAAACAAAAATAATACACATACAATAAACAGACACGGACCCGGTGGGCACATTTTGACAACTAAAAAGCCAAAAAAGGCAGCCCTAAGTTTTACAGAGCGATCCTTCCGGTTCAGATGAACAAGAAAGAGGAATGGTAGTCTGATTAGTTGACGTTTTAGCGCAAAGGTTAACCAAGTCCGATTCATCCAGAAAACAAAAACAAGCAGTAGGTACAAGCTCAAATTTCACCTTTAATATAATGCAAAATATGTGTATATGGATATGGATCTTGACCCATGTATGTAAATGAAATGAAGATATGCAAGTGAACAGCAAAATCAAAGACAGTTGGCAGCAAACCAATCTAGCACTACAAAATTCTTCGTAATGATCTACTCTAAAAAGAATAACTATGGAACTGTAAATGATATAAAAGACAACACACATACACAACGAGACAAACCTCACCAAATCCCACACTTCCATCATCCAAAATTACGCTTAATATTAAGCCTTCACGGTAGTACTTGTCGGTCTCAGTTTCAACATCACTTGATGAAAGGGGTCCATTAAGTTGGATCCTGTTATAAAGTTAGACTGCCAAAATGTTCATTAATCTGCTCTGTGAGTTATATTTCATCAGTTTAGTTGTATGTAAGAACTTGCCTATAGAGAGAATAACTTGTCTCTTTGATCTTGCATAAAAGGAAATCATTGTCAACATATTCAGAAATTCCAAAGCTTTGAAGGAAAAACAGCATCTGATCAGCAGCCAAACTAGCAACCTTGCTTATAGTTCTGTACTACATGCACTCAGTTTAAAAGAAGGCGGGGAAAGCAATTTGGAAGTGATATGAAAACAATTTGTTGGGAGATTAAGGGAACCTGTGAAATCTAGTATTCTCTTCAATGCAACTCTCAACTTCTATGACACAGTCATCCTCGTGATTTTTAGAGTTCGACAAGGCCTGCTGTAGTTCACTTTTCGTTTTTACCAATAAATGCTTGACACTGCAAGTATTATTTCGTATGCACAATCAAATTTCAGCATTTAACATTGAGAATATTTTCATTTAGCGGGTTTCTGATGCACGTATCTTGCGCACAATTTGATTTTAACAATATTCAAGTATTATGGAATAAAAGCAAAAAGCAGGATATAAAAATTCTTAAAAAGATTAAAAAAATGAGGTACTTCGATTCAAGCTTAGGTTGACAATTGCACACATGCTAATTTCATAGTCAAGGTATACCTATGTGCCGAACACAGTTTTCCTATAGTGACATCATGAGATGTATAGAAGTACTGGTTCATGATTGCTTCATTTGTCCTAGCTGCAACTGGTAACAGTCCAAATATTGCACCACCATGGTTATTTACTACAAGTATAGTTATCGCTTTTCTCTTTGTCCTGAAATCCAAAATATATATGAGTAATGTTACTAAAGAATACTACAATAAAGGATCAAATGAATCTATATAGTTGGATCTCAGACTTCTGATTCAAGATCGCCAAGCCATTGGTGTCATGAAGGAATGATACATCGCCAACCACACAAAAAACCTGGATAGTAGAAAGGATAAATAATAATGAATTTAAACTTCCCAGTTGATGTGAAATTTCACTGACCTGTTTATCGCTTCCTACAGCAAAACCGATTGCGGTACTTAGAAGACCATCAATCCCACTAGCACCTCTGTTTCCAACAACTTGTATGCCATGAAACTGTATATTATTTTTGGTGCTAATATCTATGGACTTGGCATTTTTTACCCATCCCCTCCCATACATGTCTATATCCCTAATTACCATACTATTCCCAAGAAACAATGCATCATTTTCATCCAATGATTCGTTGATGATGTGGGCAACATAAGGCTCAGTTAGCAATGCTTCAGAGCAAATTATAAATGATATTTCTCGTGCAACCTATCATGGAAAGTTAAGTTGGATGTAACATTTTCACAAGAAAAGGAAAGGGAAATTTTAACTCAAAAAAAAAAAAACATGAAGCTGAGAAGTCAACATTATTAATTGCATTTGATGGAGAGTTCTAGCACATTTTAACTCCAAAACAACTATTAAGCAGAATAGGAGCATGGATATATTGTTACTAACGACATATAAGTTTTAACTTAAACTATAACTACAATTTAACTGCAAAGCATAATATTAGGGTAAGAGTTGATTGCATACGCGTACTCAAAAGTTTTCATCCGTCTTTTAAAATAGCGTCCAAATTATAATTTTAAATTGTCAGAAAAGGTTTCAGTTTTGCGCTTTTACAATAACACCATCTATAACAAGTTAACAACTGCCAGAACCATACCAACAAGAAATAATCAATTGGTGGGAGAGGGTAGAATTTCATGTTTGTATCTTATAAGCATACACAATTACCAAAGGTGTCAAGCAATTATCAACATCAAATAAATAAATAAACAGATGAACAACGAATTATATGATCTTCGATAATAGCAAGAGCTCAAGGAGAAAGAAATTGTTACCATAATATTGATAGCTTTCAGAAAAATGATCCACCTGCTTGGATTTCTCGGCACTTCAGTTTTCAATAAAACATCAGCAAATTCAGTGATGGTGCTCTGAATTCTATGAGTGACAATATGAGAAGGATCATGTCGACAGGGATGCTTGTCAATCAAGATATAAGGATGTGGAAAACAGAACTCAAAGAATTCTCCGAGGCGCTTGCTGGTAAGCTTACTCCCAATCTACAAGTTCAAAATGCATGAATTAGTAAAAATATTTTATTTTAAATCCATGGAAGGACCTATCTTAATTACTTACCAACACATTCTGATTTTGAGTCGTTCACAAAAGGGGAAAAAATGATAACTTAGCAACATATAATTATGCATTTAGGATAGGAACCCTGTGCACAAGGTTCTCTACTTACACAAGGGCCTAAAATGAGGGACTTAAGGGTTGTGCCCTGAATATAAGCTCGTGACCAGTGAAAATAGAATGGTGCTGCCTTGGCTTTTTTAAGAAAAACAAATATACACTTACTGTTCTTCAGGGTTATAATGAACTACTTCCGTTGTGACAAGTGCAACTAAAGCATGCATCAAAATAAAATCACTTATGGAATTACCAAATTAGCACACATAAAGCATGCAAAAGCTACCTGAACAACGATATCAGGCTTAGCCCAGTTCTTAACAGAATCCGAGAGAAGAGAATGGTCAAAATGATCAATGAAAATAAATTTTTCCTCGGTGCTTACATCTGAACTTAAAATCCTTCGGAGCCTTAGACCAGACAGGATGTCACAAACAATAGGCCAATGGAGGTGCCTAGCCAGAAGAATAGCAGCCCAAATTTCATCTTCTGTGTGAATAGCACCAACCACCAGAAGACCCTTACTTGCACTTTGAATCGCATTTATTACGTCTTCAACATCATTACCATTTCCATAACTTGCACTGAGATTATTTAAGTTTATATATTTCGTAAAAGGCTCAGCTTTTGACATCCACAAATCTAATCCGCTCAAACAGGTTAATGACCATTTACTTGGATTTTCTAACGGCTCTCTAAATTGACAGTTAATATGAACAGGACCATATGGTACTTGTGTTGCCCTGTAACAAGCTGTATCAATTGTTGTGAGAACCATTCTTGCATGTAACTGATCCGTTGGTGAAGGAAGGTTGAAGAAAAATCTAACGAAGTTACCAAAATGATCGACCTGTGGATAAAGAATCCAAATGTTTAGAGATTAAACATATAACTTTGGAAACAACCATAGCCTTACAGCATACAGTTGATGTGAAATTCTACTCTCTCTTCTCTTTTTTTTATACATCGTATAAAGAGCTGTGAAATGCTGACTGTCGTATTTTATGCACTTGTATTATATGACAGAATGCAGTTTCAGTTCTTATTAATATAAGAAAATGCTGGCAAGTGCATAAGGACGTGCAACAAATATAAAACAGAAGGTGATAATAACAAATATAAAAAAGGTGGATGTGCTACAACGAAGTGAGAAAGTAGAAGAATGAGTACTATGATGAATAACTAACATACCATTGCTTAAATTGACAAAAATTGCTAAAGCTGGCAGAAAAGAAGCATGATGTGTCTATGTAGCTAGATCATGATCGCAATTTGTGAATATAGTTATTTTATCCCAGTCAGATCAAGTTGTTCAAAGTTGCTCAGACTCCGACTACTAATATTTGATAATGTCTATATCAAATATCAATATAAAAAAGCAGAAAATAAACCATGCCTGCAAATGAATTTTGTACCTGATTAATAGCTTGGTTAGCTCCTGCATCTAAAAGCTCAGGAGGACGATCAGCTGTCAGTAACATAAGTGGTACAAAATCCACACTAGCCTCAACAACCTGTTTGCTAAGGTCAGGCAGACAACAGGTGAACACAATAAATCAATTACTCAAAAACCAGACCCTAAAGAGTATGCAGTAAATATCCTGGTACTTAGAAAAAGGGATAAATGCCAATAGGTTTTGTGCAGATGGTTGATGGTTTAAACTGCAAAACCAAAGGTCATGAATTTGAATCCCGAAACTAGCAGCTCTACAGTAAGTAGCACAGCATGTGTTAGGCACACACTTCTGCAGAGTTCACAAGCAAAGATGGGTTCGCTAGGCTTTTTCTTCTTCTTCTTTTTATTGGAAAAAAAAAAAAAAAAAAAGCTAAAGAGGGAATATAGAAAACTAGCAAACACACTTATGGGTAAATTTACAAAATTGCCCTCCTTTCCACATCGAGTGTCATATTAGATTTTTTACTTTGTCATTTAAAATGAAGATGCAAAATGCAACCCCGATATTGTTGCCTCCAAAAAATTACCTGAAAATTTGACAGACCCAAATCTGGGAATTAAAGTGGTCAAGCATCATACATTAACATCTTGAGACACTGTATTGGATCCTACACACTGGCTATGGATATCATTTCCCCTAATTAGAACTCTTGAAAGAATTTCAACAACAAAAAGGGTACCCATGTAACATTTTGATCAGAAGGAAATGCAATAAAAGCAGTCCATACACTACAAACTGCCAACGTTAAATCAACATTAATGCTCTAAAATTGAACCAGATAAACTGCTGTGACATACATAATCTCCAGTCAAATTTAATTGGATTAAAATAAAAGAATTTCTTACGGCAGGTAAAAGATTCGACACAGCGGTCCCTGAAGTTGTAATAACTATTGCTGGCTTATGGGATCCTCTTCCGTATCCAAGAGCATGAAAAGCAAGTGAACGCTCATCAATGCATGATACACAAGTAGTCATGGGATGAGAGCACGCAGAAATAGCAAGGGGAGATGATCTAGATCCTGGAGCTATACAAAAATACTAAAATGAAGTATAAATTAGATGCAAACTTGAGATTAAAACATATTTACGCAGAAGCCTCACCGTCAAACCAAGTCGGATGCATTCTTCAACTATAAGTGATGCCCACACCATATTAATGTTTGTGCACTCTCTAATGCTGAGTCCTTCACTGATAAACTGACAGCAGTAAAAATGTATCAATACAAATAGCTTTCAAAGTGATAACTGTCTTTGAAGAAAAACTTATGGATCGTCCAAAAATAGAAGGAACACACCTTGTTTGTTTTATAATAATTGGTTGCCGAAATTCGAAAATAAAACCGAAAACAAATTGGAAGCTCCTCCTAACATGAAAAACAAGATTCATTATGCAATTTTAACGGTCTAGAACAATACAAAATTTTCAGATATGCAGCCAACAGAAAATTAATTTGATGAATTCAATTGGTTAACTAAAAAATTAATCGGTGAACGGGAATAATATACTGTTATTATGTCCAGGGATAATTACCAGGATAAAGAGTATACCCGTTGCACACAATTGTCACTGGAAGATACTTTTGTGAGAGTTTCAGCATCAAGAAGTACCTAAAAGAAGTATATCAACAATGAAGAAACAGTCTGCTACTAATAGAAGCAATGCACGCACTGTTTACAAGAGGCAAAATACCATCTGGGCATTTCTGGCATTGATTTCTGTATTGCTACTGATAGTTTTGATCAAAAAATCTGGACATGCATGTTTAAGTGGTGGAACATAGCTGACAATCTGCAAATAAAAAGTGTGTTATAGTATGAAAAAAAGCCTTACGTCTACATGTAAATAAAACAAAATGTGACGACTTTCTGAGCTAGCCTATCTTTTCTTCATAGTAGTTAAGGCGCAAGGCTTGAGCCCTGGGCTTTTTTGAGCCTTGGACTTTTATACAAGTATGGCCTTTTTTGCTAGAAAAAAACTACACTACAAAATGCTACTAAAAATGATAAATTTAATGACAAAAAAACATAGATTAGTGGGTACGAATTCACAAATGCAATTTCAAACAAAAATGATCACAAATTCAATAAATTTAATTATTTAAAACATAACTCTTTAAACTTTAAAATAAAACATATATGAATTTAAATTTAAAATTTAAAACATGACTCATTAAATTAATAAACAAGTTTAGATTAAAGTTTAAACCTTTAAACTAATTAATTTAAATGAAAAAAAAAGAAAAAAAAAACTGCTGTGATATTTGAAATATATATATATATATATATATGGGTGTGTGTGTGTGTGTGTGTATGTATGTATGTATGTGTGTATATATATATATGTATGTATGTATGTATGTATGTATGTATGTATGTATGTATGTATGTATGTATGTATGTATGTATGTGTGTGTACATATATATATATATACATACATACATATATATGTATGTATGTATGTACATACATATACCTGACGGTGGCAGCGGATGCAGCAGCAGCTTTTTTAGTGTCGAATGCGTTAAAACAAAAGGGAAAACCCTAAAAATCGAACAAAACTGTTCGAATTTGATAGTCAGATTGGGTCCAAATGAAAGTGGGCTTAGCATAAAATCAATTATTTCTCGAGACACTCTTATTTGAGCCTTAGCGCCTCGAGAAAAAGCACTAAAGGCGCGCTTTATTTGCACCTCGGTTAGCCGAGGAGCCTTGAAGGCCAGCAAGGCACAAAGCCTGAGCCTTAGGCGTGCCTTAACAACTATGGCGTTCTTATGTATCACTATTAGAATCCTAGCTCAAATATCAGGTGTTACAGTATACATTGTTGTTACTAAATCCATGCTTTTACCTAAACTTTAAAATGCCAAAAGCATACATGAGATTTTTGTGCCTGCGAGATGTTCCGTAGTCCTTGAGGATCAAAAGCATAGGTTTTTCAAGTTAAAAAACATGGCATGCAAAGAATATAAAAAAGCAGACATAAATCCACTTTGATCGGATACCTTTCTTTTTTCTTTTTTTTTTGAATTTTTGAAGGAGGAAAAGCGACCAAATTCATAAAGCCCTCCCTAGTACACCTAACCCGGACCGTGAGCACCACATAAGTGGTTAATCTTAGCGTATGCCAAGGTTGTCAAACTCGAGTTCTCACCAAAGAGCGTCAGGGTATATAAAGATTGTAAATCGTGGGATCGTAACACGAATTGTAAGCTCTCACAAAATTGAATGATAAAGAAGAACAATAGACTTACAGATTTATAGATGAATTTGGACATTGAAATTTGAAGAACAATCATTGTTGTAACCCTTGGAAAGTGATTTTTGAATTGAAGAAGGAATGAGTCCAGATGGAAGAGCCGATTCAGCTCGTCAATTAGGAAATCGTGCAAACATGTTTCAACGACTATTCATTTTCAAATGAAAATAAAGCTGCTTCATTCAATTTCTAGGGTTAAGCCGATTCAACTCGAAGTGACGAGTTGTTGATTACATGTTCGAAGTGATGAGTCGTCGAAGTACGAGACAACATAAATTCTAGGGTTTTTCACGAGATCCTAATTTCTTCTTGACGCGCGCAATAACTCGTCGATTGCACGATTTCACGAGATTTAGCGCCGCTCTGACCGCTTCTCCTTCTCCAACGAGTTTTCTTCCGTGTTAACTCGAGTTGCTGGAAAATAAAGCGTGAGATCGTACGCTCCCACGCTTTATCGCGTGCTACTGACAACAATGGCGTGTGCACATGGTAAGCTCTTAGTATGTCATTCCGTGTATCGAACCCGCGCCACTATTACCACAGCGCAATTTTTTTAACTCAAGTATAAATAGCAGTTGCATATCCTGACATCAGCACTGTATCAGGTCAGGTAACTTTTCGGAGAAAATCCCGTTCCTTTTCCTCTGTTTTTTTTTTCTAGTTATTATTTTCTTTTTAAAAAAACACCATAACCCTAGAATCAATTTCAGAAATATTTCCGGAATCGATGTCGTACATGGTATAACAACACCCCCCCCCCCCCCTCACAAAATAATAATAAAAAATAACATGGAAAAAGTTATGAATGTCCCCCCTCCTCCAAAAAAACAAACAAACACACACGCCACACACATATAAGAAGATGAAAAAGTACCTTTTGCAGACATCTATCCAAAGAATTAACCGCTTCATCAAATGAGTATCCCAAGAACTTATCCCATATTAACGTTGATGACAGAAAAGAGTAGCTTCCTAGATCACTCAGCTCAACCTGAAATGACCATTCCTATATAAATAATTGGATGGAACCATCATACAAACATAAAGCTTTGCAAAAACAATATTACGATATTGCTTAGTTGTGAGATGACAAAACAACGCATCGGACAACTTGTAAATGCGAAGTCTATCTGAAATGGTGTTATATCAAACAACTTGATAATTTATCAACGTACGAACAAGCATCTGATTCAAAAAAAGTGTACACAGTGTACACAGCTATGAAACAAAGAGCTATGTTTGACTTCAACTATATTACTTTCAGACATACCTAACTTTTAAAAGAGAAGTACTAGTCTCACACACTTACAGCAAGTGTGAAACAATACAATCCTTAATAGTAGATAAAATAACAGACACAACTTCATAAATTAACTTAAAAAAATGAAATCCAGCATTAACCCATAAGCAAAATTATACTTACACCCTTAGAAAGAGAGTGAGCTTAGCATTTCACTATAGTAAAATAATCTGAAGCAGGCGGGAATTTGATCTTATTATTACTTTCCTTTCTACCGATTGGTAAAACGCATAAATATAAATTATTGAATCCCACGTGCGGGCACATTGCACGTCTCTCTCTCTCTCTCTCTATCCAAAATTATACTTACACCCTTAGAGAGAGAGAGGGGGGGGGGGGGGGGAGCGTTCCGGGGCAACCTTGTTTTGTAGCACCGCTTTAGCACTCCTATCCGTTCGTGAGCTACACAAATTCAAAGCCAACAAGAAGTTGTAGATGTTCAATCCACATATATATTATCATCTATCCAAAATTTGACATCGTTGCGACATTCATAGAATAATATATTTGATGTTTAAATTTAACAGTTTGAATAAATGTCTGAACGATGAATAATTGGGCTAAGATTTTGAAAATGTTATGAATGTCGGAACAAGCTCAAATTTTGAATAGATGGTTAGATGGTAATTTATATGTGGATTGAACATCTATAAATTCTGGTTGAATTTGGATTAATGTAGCTCACGAACGGATAAGAGTGCTACAAAATAGGGGTGCCCTGGAACGCTCCTTACACACACACACACACACACACACATATATATATATATATATATATATATATACACACACACACACATATATATATATACACACACACACATACATACGAGTGTTACAGAATGTATGTATATATATATATATACACACACACACACATACATACGAGTGTTACGGCATGCGCTCCGCGTGTGAGTATTTCATAGTTTAACCATTTAAGAAAAAATAACTAACAATGATATTTAGGTATATTTTTGCATGGAAATCATGTATAATTAGTTTTAGTTTTGATTTCAAATTTGCAGCATAATTTTTTGTTAGGTTATATTCCATGAATTTACTAAAAAGGTTTATTTGTTAAATCCTATTTTAAGTTATATGACGATCCAGTAACTTATGTAGACGTGAGTTTTGAATTGGTAAATGAATTTTAACTTTGAGATTCTATTTTTAAGCTATATGATATCTAGTAATATTTGCAGATTAGAGTTCTGAATTGATTAATGAAATTTAATTTTGAGATCTCATCCATAATTGATATCAAAATATGATAATACCTATAGAGGGGCATTTTTTGTAGTTCACGTCTGTGCAGTTAAATACCCGCTAAAGCCTCGTAAAATCCGCACTATAGCTCATAGCGCTCTTCAATCGCCACGCTATTTCAATTTAGCGCTGATGAACAGTAGATCCGCTTTTAGTTCTGCTATCTTTCGTTGCATCCGCTAAATCAAGGCTTATTAATATCCGTTTTAGCAAATATTAATACACAGAGCCTGATTTGATTAGTTCTCTTTATAAAAAGATCAATGACAGTGTAAAGAGCTAATTTTAACGCATAAATGTCTAACATATTATAGAAATCTATTATAGTCATCAAATCTAGTGTGTGTAATCATGATATTTTTTGGTTTTATTACATAAGATTAATTAATATTAGTTTCTTCTATGTATATAATGTGAAAATGATAAATAATTAGTTTTAAATATTTGGTTTCAACATCTAATTATCTTTTTTGCGCTTCTGCCATATCCTGCTATTTTCCCGCTTTATCCTCACTATATATTTTTGCACCTCTACTGTTATAGAACCGTTAAGCGCTTTAACTGCACAGATTCGCGTTGATACCAAACAAGTGTGACACCAAATGTATTACAACTATATATATATATATATATATATATATATATATGTGTGTGTGTGTGTGTGTGTGTGTGTAGAGAAAGAGAGAGAGAGAGAGAGAGAGTGTGTGTGTGTGTGTGTTATTGATAATATCCAACCTGAGGTATACAAAAATAAAATGAACCAAGCTGCTCTTTTGGAGAAGATGTTAGCTTGTTAAAATGAATGCCTTCAAAGCCATAAGCCCTGATTAGCTGTAAGTCAACTGAAAGATACCTGCAAAAACATTGGCCATTAATAGCATATCTCTGGCTAAGTGATCCATTCAATTCAAGCTACTAAATGCAAGACAGTGCACTTTCAAGCTTGCAACACGGGTTCTCTGTTTATAGCTATGCACAAGTAGAACTCCAAAGGTAGTTTATCATCTAAGTAATTAGACATTGACTGAAAAATTTGTGCTACGCATTGTCTAGAACCACTAGCCACAAAACTATAAGAGAGATTTATTTTATTTTAAAAAAATGTTAAAAATAAGTTCAAGAGAGCTTCAATGGCAAAAGATAGTTATTTAGGTACTATATCACATGATCTTTTATAGAAAAAACAAGTTAAAGCACTTGAGTTTGATCATGTAAAGCTGGTAAACAGTTCATTTTGCCAATGGTATTGCTTGACGCTTGTTATATGAATCATACCACCTGGTTATTTTTATTTCAGACCAACTGGTTAGCATGCTACTAACAAACAGTCCAAATGAATGTGCCGATAATCACTAGTACAATGGTAAGACAATCAGCACTGTGATCAAGGGTAGGACATCCAGCGGCAACAATTACCAGTTCTCAAAATTTAGTAGGGAGAAAACCCAACTGAACGTCTCATGGTTCAGAGAGGTAACAGCAAATCATTTTGGGACAACGTTCAACAGCTATATTTAGTTTTTGTTAAAAAAAAAAAAAAAAAATTGAAAACCAAAAATGTGTGATCTTCAAAGAGAAGAGAAAGTTTTTGTTAAATTTTATTTTGACTTATTATATCTTATTCCACATCAAAAATAATAGAAACCCCATCATGAAAGAGACCTTTAAAAAAAGGGTTCGCTTGACATGCTATCCTTCCGTTTTCGAGTACGTGTATAAGCCTGTATGTGTGCTTACTGACTTTTGGTGAGCAGATGTCAAAGCAATTAGAGTTGTGTCTTCCATGGTTAAGTATATAATGATGTATATATCCTCAACATCAAATTAAATGTGGAATCATTTATGAACCTTCCGGAATATTCATTATGTATCTACCTACAATATATACATTATTACTATATGCAGTAGCAGTGCTAATAAAAATCTTAAAATTTCACGATGTTTCGAATCAGATCTCTCTCTCCCCCATTCCAATTTGGTTTACATTCCAATTTAAACTCATTTACAACCACAGTTTACAAATCATTCAGTGCACATTATAGATTCAATATGCTTGTTTGAATCAATAGTTTCAATTCCAGTGTCTTTTTAAACAAAATAAAAATGAAACAAAGAAATAAAAAATATGTTTAGATGTTGAAGTTCAAACATCATAAAGTTTCAAAGTGTGTACAAACCTTAAAATAAGAACTTTTTGAATTTACGGTTCACGATTAAATTCCGTTTTGATTAAAATTTTGAGTATTACAATTTACGATTTGAATCTCATTTTGATAACCTAGTGCAATAATACAAGTATAACCCTAATTACAGAATTATTTATTGCAATACACACACTAACCTTCCCATCACTTTCCATCCTTTTTCTGAAGAACCATAAAAAGAAATTGCGGATCCCAATCCAGAAACTTCATTTGCTCCATCTTCAGAACTTAATTCATCGGACTGTTGACTAAAACGTGTTCCAAAAAAATAAAACTGGGGAAAAACATTCAAACACTTCTGCTGGCAGCAAAACCAATCTAACACCTTTGTACTCGGTGGAACAGCGACCTGCATTGTTGTATAGGATCTACAGTTTGAAAACTGCTTTATCTGAAACCTTGAACTAATGGTGGAAAATGTATATTATAATGTATTGACTAGATGTTATTCAAAAGGCAGGCTACGAAGAACAATAAGACATCAGGCATTGCATACAATTCCCTTCATCTAGTGTTTATATATGCACTACATAAACCTCAAATTCCAGTAATTAAATTATTAACATAAGTATGCACTATCTGGTTTTACTTGATTATTACCTGTTAGTTTTTTGATAAATGTAGCGTTGAAGTCTACTAAAAGGTGGGTAGGTTAGGAACCGAATAAATTCTCACATAGGCATTAACTAGTATTGTGGTATATAATAGTTGGAATAGTAGAACGCCGACTCAAGGAATTTCTTTTGATAATGGTCATTTGTGTTAGGGAATTTAGCTATGGTACAGTAGCACATAGGACAATAAAAGTGGAAATCAGAAACCATAAAAAATAAATGAAACAAAGATTTCATGTGAAATGGTCTCCAAACAAATTAGAGTAACAAAAACAAAGATAAAGAGAAGAAAGATTTCGTTATGAAGTAGAACTACAACAGTCTTCAAAAGAAGAACACGAACGACAAACCCTCTCTTTTATAATAAAAGAATGAAATTATCTGAATTTTAGACTAGGAGCAATTGTGTTAATTTAAACAGAGATGAAGAATTTAGTGGATTGGGTGAGTAAGATAATCAATTAGGAGAATATTGGTTCAACAAGCCCATAAACAAGAGGAAATCTCATCAACCCTTCAATCTTATAACCCACTCTTAACCTCTCATCAATCTTATTTCATTATTTTTACTTTATAAACCAGAAACTCGTTCAATGGGGCTATGGATGCTAAATTTTGTATATATATATATATATATATATATATATATATATATATATATATATATGTGTGTGTGTGTGTGTGTGTGTGTGTGTGTGTGTGTGTGTGTATAGAGAGAGAGAGAGAGTGAAAACCAAGGGTGATTTGGTGAAAAGTGAAGAGGATGAGAGCCACAAAAGAGTGCCAATTATTTGATTTTAGGTGAAGGCAGAGCTGCAAATGGTGGCTGATGGTGACTTCATAGGATCAGCGTGATGGCGATTTTAATTGAGTTATTTCTCCCTCAAAATGCCCATCCAAGTTGCAAAGTGTTCTCCATTTATAAATGTGGATTTTTGATGACTTATGTTGATTTGATTTGGACTTGAATTTGTGTGTGAGAGATATACTAGATTTGGAAAAAAAAATCCCCCTTTTTTGTAATGTTGATTGCATTATTCATATGTTTTGCTGTTCTGGTTTGGTTTGGAAACTGGTATATGGTAATCATTGTTTCCAGTAACCAAAAGATGAATGGTAGAGGTTGCAATGGCTCAAAGTTGAGAAGTGAGCATCGGCCTGAGTAGGTCAGACCAACTAAGTGGGCAGCTCGTGTAATTAACATCAGAGGCTCACCTTTATTCAGTGCACTGGTCCATTATGTAGCAAATGAGACACTGCAAGTGTAAAGATTCACAATCAAGCAAGATAAACCGATCAACTATATGCTTGACCTTGAGTTTATATTGAGTTTTGAGACACAGCAACAATAAGCAACCAAGAGTGATTGTAGTTTGGTAGGTAAAAAATGTAATATACTATAGGATAGGGTACTAAACTCGAGTTTGATTTTCAAGTAATACTTGAGGACGAGTGGTTAGGAATACCATACAAGAAGATGAAAGGGACTGTTTGCTAGAGATTTAGTGAGATGATGCAGCCGGACAAAAAAAGGATAATCGCCAGATTTAAGATTGAGTGATCCATAGACAGCATGCTAGGTTTGCTTGAGTGAGTTAGGTCAGGGTGACCAAGGTCAAACAAGCTAATGGTGCTTAAGTTTGATCGAATTAATAACAAAGAAGCATAAAGAAGTTAGACAAGGGTAGAAATCATATAGATCAGTTGTGAGCAAGCAAGCGTGAAGGTTTTGCTTGGTAATAGGAGTGAGTGTAAAGAGTCCATTTAAGAGGGCTCAATGTGAGGATGGCAAGCAAAATGAGATAGATACGTAGTGAATGAGTTAGAGACCAGGGAACGTTGGCGGTTCAAGTGTATAAATTTTCCAATTATTTATTTTCTTGCTACTATCACATTTTTTCAGTATAGAGCATTTCTATACAAATGTGGCCGATGTAGATGTTGGTTGACAAGGGTGTGTAGACAAATAAGGCATGTAATAAGTCTAAATGGGTAGAAAACTAAAAATATACAAGAATGGGCCAGGAGCTTGGCGCTATCGATTATTTATCATAATTAGCAGGATAAGAAAACGAAACATAAAATTTATTATGAAAGTACACGATTGAGAATATGAAAGATCGTACAGGCATAGCCTTCGGAAGTCAATAGGAATTCCATTGGTCATGGCTCATGCTAACTGAGTGTTCTGGCTCACTTTTGGTTCATAGAATTAATGGTCGAGAGGTGAAATGTCTTCTCATTAGTCATTACTTTAAAACAACATTGTATATTGGTCAAAGCTGAAAGCCTCATTCGCACCTATGAACAATGACAGAATTTCCATTAGCTATAGCGGTCGGCCACACTTTTAGGTCAAAAAGGGATCAGTGCTCATTCTTATGAACTTGCAAAATATGCTTTTGGACCGACATGGTCTAATACACGCATGTGTGTATTATTGTAACTCTGTTGTTTAGGGAAGTAAGATCAGGTATATGCATGGTTATTAATTGCGCAAAAGAATGCTAATTCTTCATAAAGCCTTAGCCCTAAACATGACAAATCCTACATATAGCCTTAGCCCTCGACGTGACAAACGAATCACTTCATCTTAATTTACTTAGTAGGTACTGTAACATACATACATACATGTACCATACATCATAGTTAATTAACCAAACATGAATACTATAATTTATATTTCTCTTACCAACATATATGTAAATATAGTATTTGATCACTTTGCAAAAATATCATTAAACATATTATCATATCTGTATGATTCAATTATATTACATCATCATGGTTAAATGATCATTTGTTTAGAGTTAAATCTGGACTGTCGGTTATTTAATGATAAGCTTATAGTTTACTTTGTATGTCTTAAATGATATTGCATTATGTTTTATTTTGTGCGATGATATCTTGGAAAATATATTTTGTTTCGTGTCACTCTGAAATTACAATGCACTTTTTACTTTATATATATATATTTCAAATATTTATTTAGTATATTTTGATCACATCCAGCTGTTTTGATCTTAGTTCAATTTACATCGTATGAATAAAATGTCAATATTAGTTTTCCTATACATTATCAATGTTATATTACAACAAAATTTAAGAATATTACGTTCTTCAAGCCCAAAAAAAGCATCTCTTAATGCCTAAAGATGTAATTACTCTGTGAACGCAGTCATATGATAAATACAACTTCATATGTATTTTTGAATCATAGAAAAAAGAGATGATTAATCAAAAATAGTGAATATAAAGCACACCTGATTTTTTTTTTTTTTTTTTTTTTGGCATAATGCGCCATGTGTTAGCTCCATGGAGCAAAAGCACGTAATAGTCGCGCCTTGCACCATGGCGCATACCACTGTGGGAATTTCAAAACTACGGGAATGTGATATATACGCATGTGTGTGTCATGTTGTCTAGTCATATTTGAGAAAGATATCACGTCAGAACCTTGTTCCCGATCCATTTGTTTGTCGATTTTTTATGGACATTTGGGAACTCATTATGGGTAGGCCAGGAGCATCATATTATAAGTAGCGAGTACGTTTAGCAATCAAGGTTCAAGCGAGCAGGATGAAACAAGCCGAAGAGGATTATTTGGTATTTTTGTATAGATAGAGGCCTCTGTGCGTGCCTTCAGACATGATTTTGTATTTGCATTGAATGGCGTATGAGATTCTATGCTGGACTATATGCTCTGACACAATTTTGCTTATCGTAATTTTATATTGTTTTATGTCGTTTATTATAGTTTATCCTATCAACGTACACATGTACACTAAATTCATTGTGGATGCTTCACAAAAACAACACTAATGCAAAAGCGCACACCCTCACAAATGCGCTCTTCTCACTATTTCTCTTTTTCATTTCAAAGATGGAATGATTTAAACTTTTCAAAATTTTAAAGGAACTGAAGTGTTGACAATGGAATTGTTTAGAATGGAATGATAACACATATCTACAAATATACAAGATCCTTGGGAACAAAGTGGTTCACTATCTAGGGAACAAAGACAAACTAAAGTGGTTTTGCATTTCTAACAAGAAGGCTTTACAAGCTCCAAAAAAAAAAAAAAAAAAAAAAAAAAAAAAAAAAAAAAAAGAAGAAGAAGAAGAAGAAGACCAACAATCTCCCACTTAAACCCACCTTTTCTTGCATGCCAGCTATCTTTTTGTTGTGAACATTCCATATTGCTTATGCATATGCTACCCAATAATCATTCGAAATCAACTAGGCAGGGAAAATCTATTTTATTAATGCATTTGCTAGCTTATCTTTCTTATGGATCTTCTAAAAATTCACACTTTGAACTTCCATATTTTATCAAACAAAATTATGTTATACTCGAATATCATTGTTCTTGAGTGAAATCTTGGATCGTTTGTCTAGTACAAAATGATCTAGATACAATAAAACGGTGTCTTTGTTTTGAACCAGTTACTCCAATTATATTTGCAATCAAAATACCTTTTTGAAGTAGCAATATATTATGCATCCATCATACGAATAGCCACATATATATGAGGGGGGTTATATGGCACCCCTGTTTTGCAGCTCCCCTGTTGCACCCCCTATCGATCCGTGAGCTACGGTAATCCAAATCCAACGAGATCATGTAGATGTTCAATCCACATACATATTATCATCTATCTAAAATTTGAGTTCATCCCGACATTCGTAACATCTTCAAAATCTCAACTCAATTATCCATCATCGTTCAGACATTTATTCGAATCGTTAAATTTAAACATCAGATATATTATTCTACGAATGTCGGAAGAAGCTCATATTTTGGATAGATGATAATGTATGTGGATTGAACATCTACAAAATCTCGTTGGATTTGGATTACCGTAGCTCACGGATTGGTAGACGGCGCAACAGAGGTGCTGGAAAACAGGAGTGCCCCGGAACACTTCTCTTTCTCTCTCTCTCTCTCTCTCTCTCTCTATATATATATATATATATATATATTCATATGTGCGTACGTATGTATATGAGCACATGGAAGAACTAAAGTTGCTCAAGATAAATAGAAAACAACTGCTTCGACGACAATAGATATTTGAAGAGTTTGGTGAGTTGGTTTGAGTCTTAAAATTTTGTTTAATGCCACATAGCAAGTATTGGCAACAAAAAGATCAAAGAAGAATCAAAAGCACAAACTAAAGTAAAGGGATGTCATAAGCAGTAAGCTTCCGATCCAAATGAAACCGCTTCATTAAAGCTCGCTTCCATGCACAAAGTTAAAGGGCAAAGAGCTTCCTTCAACAGGGAAAAGCTCATACCGGAAGAAATCCAAAGGGCATATGACATTGCTTCCATGCACAAAATAATGATCTTCAAACTAAACAAAGGGAAGACCGAATGCACCCTTCAGTTCAGTCAAAAGAAGTGTTTCAGTAGTTTAATCCTTCACAAGATATATGTTGCATGAAGAGACACTTCATCCGAAAGAAGACAATCATTTAGTAGTATTGAAAGCTGAGAGCATGCAAAAGCTTGTTCCTCCCGCAAAAAGTCGAGTCCATCGTCCAGAAGATAAAAATATATCTGGAAAGATGCATTGTCGCTCTAGGTTGTATCAAGAGTACAAGCCGTTTGTCGTTGGAAGCGCCCATATTAGACCTTTGGTTCCGCCTCCGCGAAGTCATCAAAACGAAGGCCTAAAGTTGGAACAAGGTCAACCCGCACCTATAAATACAACCTCAGGGGTCCAAGATCCGGATCGAATTCTTCATTCTCTCACTTGATTCTAAAAAACTGAGTGGTAAACCCTAATTTTAAAATTGATTTCGGGATTTTGTAATTGAGATATAAGAATCTTTGTACTTATTCTAAATATAGTAAAAGAAAATTCATTCAAAACCAATACCGGTGATGCACGAGTAATTTCTAAATTATTATATAATTGTTATCTTATTACTTTGCAGGATCAACACTGAAAGCTCAGAAAAGAATTGTCTAATAAGGATGCCTCAGAAACCACCGAAGAGTCGTAATAAGCAGAATAAGTTAAACAAGATCACTCAAAGAATTCCTATCCTAAGACCTAATAATTTAAAATTTATCGAAGGTTTTCCATTTTAGCTTAAACCATTAATTTCTTCTGAAAGCAAATCATTAACTGGATAGACCCTTGTAACCTCTCTCGAAATACAGCAAGTGATACCAATATACATGAAAACTTACCTAGATAATTCCAAAATCTTTATACCTACCGAAAGGAACTAAATGGCCCTGTCCACAGACCTTAAGTGTAACCTTCAACGAAGAAATGATAGGAACTAAGATGACACGATACATGATTTGCCAGTGTTATTAAAAGCGTGCATACGTGCAACGATGCACACCTGAAGCGCTTCGCTTAAGCTATGTGATGCGATTGAACTATGCGCGCGCTTTTATCGTTTATGCCCTATGCGCAACGCGCCAAGTATGCGCCTTCAGTTGAAGTTGTGCGAAAATACGGGGAAAAAGGAAAGAAATGTAATTGACATGCTTTAATCAGGTTTGACTATCTAAAATAATTATGTTTTCCCTAGTTGTGATTTTAACTCAGACACGCTTCAAACATCAGCCACTTCAAACGAGATCTTCTTCTAACGGCTTCAACTCATACAACGACCAAATAAACTTCTCTTCTTCTTTAATCTTTTTTTTTTCTTTTTGATATATTTAATCCTTAACTTCTATCTTATTCTGTTTTCTTTTTTATTCTTTTAATTTGTCTGTTATGTGCTTGTCAATTTGTTTTAGTGGGTCTCTTCAGTACTGAATTGTCTTCTCTAGTGGCGTATGTAGTTTGTTATGTCCTTGTCAATTTGTCTCATTGAGTTTCTACAGTATTGAAATGAGTTCTTTAATATTGTATGTATATGTCTGTATTCATAATATTTCGCTTTACTTTTTTTAATGGGGTTCATCATGACTACTATTTATCTTGCGTGTATGCTACATACACATGTATATACAAAGTTATGTACACGGTTTGAGCAGTTATGTACAAGTTTTCTTTCTGTTTATATAACGACATAGCTATTGATTTTTGCACAATAACTCCACAAGTTTCTTTAATTTTGTTAGTTTGTACTAAATTAGTTGGTATAAACATAACAACCGCCATGCATTTCTTTCTAATACCACATTGTATGTTCTTTAATGTTTACAGTCTCTTTATTTGATGTAGTGACAATTTGATTTGCTTATGACAGTGTTATTTTTTATTAGTTCATAACGTTTACATTGTTCACATGTGCAAGATGTGGGTATCTGAAATTTTATGCATTATGCGCCTTTCTTTGATGAAGCGCGCGCTTCGCGTTTGCGCATTGCACTTATGCTCCAAAGGGTCTTGGCTCTTCGGTGCGCGTCTCGCGTTTAATAACACTGGGATTTGCTATTCAAAAGAAAATTTCAAGTCTCA
The DNA here is from genome assembly GCA_030737875.1 of Allium sativum. NCBI lineage: Eukaryota > Viridiplantae > Streptophyta > Magnoliopsida > Asparagales > Amaryllidaceae > Allium > Allium sativum. The sequence continues at coordinate 386,638,672 of CM060924.1, forward strand.
ATCAACAAGCGTCTAATTACTATATTTTGTTTCGACAGGATTATACTTTCAGAGGACATCAAAATCATAAATAAATTCAAATCAATGGAATTATCTAACTATGTGAAGGTGTGGCCCAAGTCAATTATTTTCTAATCAAAGATTCTACAACGATCGTACTGCTTTGGGGTGTTAACCAAATTTTTGGCTAACATTTTGAGACTAGAAGGAGGACTTGAACCTCCGAAACTCGTTGACCTTCCTATTTCCTATTGATTTCAATAAGAATTGTTTCCAACGGAAATCAAAATGGATAATAAATCGGCTAGAAAGAATGATAAGTCAATGAGCATTCAATGTGACTCGCGAAAGGTTCCTTATACCTTAAGTAAGATTTCTTCCTTATGAACCAAAAGGCGGTTACTACAAATCACGAAAGATTTCCTATGACCCGAAAGAACGTCTCCATGAGGTTGAACACAGTCCTAAAAGAGAATATCAGAAACTCCAACAGTCTCATAAAGAAAAAGTAATGGTAACCCCTTCGTACCACCGACATGTTACTAATAAAGAAAGATTAACAACTATTCGGGACCAGTCTCTTATGGAAAAGAGAGTACTACCTGCTCCAGCAAAACAACTACCTGTTAAGGATAATAGGTCAATTCGATCTGAACAAGGGTCTTACGAACCATTTGTAATTGAACCTGCTTGTATGGATTTAAAGCTTTACGAAGAATAGATGTTAAGGATGAAAGCTTTAAGTATCATTAGCCAGAAGAAAATTAAAACCTGTTACCCTGATAAATGGAGCATAAACTCATTCCACATTGGATCAAAACCTCTCTTTGCATTCGGATGAATTTTGGAAAAGGATAATGAGTTGTTTGCAAAATTTAGGAACGCCATCCAAGATTATTCTAAAGGGACTGTGCTTGAAAATGAAATAATGAGTGATTATGATGCTTTTGCACGGAAATAGCAACCAAATATTTAAAAAAAAAAAATGTCTTTCTACGATCCTCAAGAAACACTAGAAAGAAGAGTAGTGTAGTGCTTGAAAGAGGTTTCGTGCCCGCTTATAAAGCTCATAAGAATTTTAAAAGAAAGGCCATGGATGGAAGTGAAATATCACCACCGACTTCAAAGGAATTGAAAATAAAACTTCCAAAGGAAAATTTTAAGTCAGAGATGCTGAAGGAATTCAACCTGACCACTTCTATTACGAACGTATATGTGTTGATGAAAGAAGAATTGGATTATTGGTCATCAAACAAAAAACCACTCAAATTTGAAAAGAACAAAGGAAAATTACTACAATCACATGGTAAACGGTCACGAAACCATCCATTGTAGAGCACTCAAAAAAATGGTCAACTGCTTTGTTAAAAGAGGAAAATTAGAGGAATTTGTAAAGAATTACTAATTGAATTTAATGAAAATTGAGTTTTTATTCAAAATGAAATTTTTTGCACGTATAATGAGTAAGCTCAACATAAAGAAACTCTACATGGTTGGTGTGAAATGCCTTTTAATTATTGATAACTTAAAAAGTCCTTGACATAGCTAAGGCGCTTCCCGAAAGGGAGGAGGGGTAAGCCCGGTGACATGCACCCAACACTCTATAAAATCCTTGGTAAGCCAAGCTTCTTCCCCAAAGAGAGAGGAAGGTAAACTCATGGACATGTGTGGCTCCAAGCTCTTGGTATATCCTAGGCGCCTCCTGAAGGGAGGAGGGTAAGCTTACGGACATGCGCCAGACACTATAAATTCTTGTTCTCATCACTAATGTGGCATGTTCAAGGCGCTTTCTGGAGGAGTGATGCATAATTCTTGGTCCCTTTACAAAAGTGGCCTGACCAAGGTTCTGAATGAAGCATACTCTGTCATTGTTCTTTTTTACAACAAGCACTATCTTTGCTTCGACTAAGCCCGCTCGGCCTCTGCTCTAAAGAAGAGCACGTTGTCTCTGCTTATGCCTCATCTCGGGGAAGGGAATGAAAGCTCAAATGAAGCACTTAAAGCACGTCCTATCTCTGTTCGAAAGAAGAACATGCTCTACCTCTACTTAAGAAAAGCCAAAAATGGGCACCAGGTTCTAGACTTTAGAAGTAGATTTCCGAATTACTATTATCTTAAATATCCAAATCCTGATTTCGGGATTTTTAATGCTGAAAGGGTTTAGGTCTTTTACTATTTTCAGAAGTGGATTTTTGGATCTCTATTATTTTAAATACCCGAATCTAAGTTCAAGGATTTCTACTACCGAAAGGGTTTCATCTTCTATTATATCCAAAAGTGGATTTCTCTGTTCCTATTATCTTATATAACTGAATCTGGGTTTCAGGATTTCTAGTGCCGAAAGAGTTTCGGTCTATTGTTATTTTCAGAAGTGAATTTCTAGGTTTCTATTATCTTAAACACCTGAATCTAAGCTTCAGGATTTCTACCGCCGAAAGGATCTCCACCTTCTAGACTTCTATTATTTTCAAAAATGGACTTTTGGGTTTCTATCATCTTAAATACCTAAATATGAGGTTCGGAGTTTCTAATGCTGAAAGGGTTTCATTCTTATATTATTTCCAAAAGTGGATTTTAGTGCTACTATTATCTTAAATATTCAAATTTGGGTTTCGGGTCTTCTATTGTTGAATGTGTTTTTGGGTTTTCTATTATTTTCGTATGCGGATTTAGATTTCTATATTATCATTTGAGTACCCGAATATAAGTTTAGGATCCCTTGGCACCGTAGTTATGAATGACGCGCTACGGCGAGCGCCATGGCGCATGGCGCGGCGCGGCATCTGCGCCATTTCTTCTTGCGGCGCGGCGCATATGAGAAGGCGCAACAAAAGGTGCAAAAGGCGCGCGGCACAAAAAAGGCGCACGACGCAAAATGGCACGCCTTTTGTTTTGTTTTTTTGTTTTTTGCTTGTTTTTTGTTTTTTGCTTGTTTTCTGTTTATTTTTTCATTTTTTGCATTTCACATAAAATTATTGTTGACCATATTATTGCGTTTGCTAACGTTTTGTATTTGGTTTTTATTTATTTTGTGGGTTCTGATGGATGACTTTTCTACAGTATTGTTGATCATATTATTGCGTTTGCTAACGTTTTGTATTTGGTTTTTATTTATTTTGCGGGTTCTGATGGATGACTTTTCTACAGTTTTTTTCCTTAAAGAGAAACAAATATATCGATATTGAAAATATATTTTATTTTATGTAATACTCTTATATCAAATGTAATATTATTTGTACAGAAAACATGTATTTCAATTGATTGTGTATTTTATTTCAAACAGTTTGTAGATGCACCATATAGATTATCAATAAATATTTATCTTTTTTTTTTGCATAAAGTTATCAATTGCATCAGGGAAACAATATTACCAATTAATATGTTATTCTTCCTCACCAATTGTCCTTTGTGTTGCTAAATATAACCACATCATAACAATAAAAAGACTTGATATAATCTAAGGGTGTTGTTATTGACACTCCTAATATTGTTAAGGGAGGGTCAAATTTTAAAAATACTCCAATCATAAACATAATGTTAAGGGGGGTCATGTACTTAATTTTTTACGTTCCCTTTTTACCCTGGTAATAACATCAATTACCATCCCAAATCTCAATCAATTTCAAATGCAAAAAATAACAAAATCCCTAAATTATTTGCAAACAAAAAAAAAGCGATCTTTTGAAAAATGAGATGTATCGACAAATTCGACGGTGGGATACCGTATAAAAAAATGTTCGATATATGCATATTAATTTCCTATGAATGATATATTTTCATACGATCAGATGCACATCGACAAATGAAATTATTGATAATTTGATATAAAAATATGATGCAGTTCAACCAATATATCGTATAATTTTTTTTGATTAACAACTAAAAAAGGATTATTGTAAAGAAGGCTAATATGGTAAAATAAACTTTATTTGTTAAGGGAGTGTTATCTGCATTGATGCTCCCCTTAATAAATTTTATTTTCTTTTTAAATTAACTTCCCCTTAACAATGTTTTGGAGTGTCAATAACAATCCCCTAATCTAATTGTCCTTATGAATCTGATGATGCGGATGTTGATTTGGAAAATATGACTTTTGAATCGAATTCGGAATTCTAGTTTATTAGTAATATGTATTATTATTTTAGATTTTGAAAACTATTATGCTTGAAATTCTATTCTACTGATGTCAAATATGATGATGTTTCTTTTTGCAAAATACTAAAAACTTTGATTGCATGTGTTTTAGCAAATAATACTGAACTTTTAAATTTGTTGTTATATGTTAAATTAAAAAAACAAAAATGTGCAGTAAATCAGAAAGGTGCACGCCATTTGCCGTGTCGTGCGCCAAGGCTTCAGACTGATGTTGCGTCTTTTTGCGACGTGCGTCATTAATAAATATGCTTGGCACCAAAGGGGTATCGAACATAAGTTAGTTCCAGAAGTGGATTCCTGAATTTTAATTATTAATATCCAAACATGGGTTTCAGGTCTCATAATAACAGAAGAGTATCTTTGGAAATTAGTATTCTAAAAAACAAGTCAACAAAAGTATGTAAATAGCGCAATCTCATATATATACATCCTACAAGAAGGCTTTAATCATGCTTTGAATGTACAATTTACAATATATTTACTAGTATACTTAAAGTGTTATGGCAACAGGGATCAAAGTCTTTGAAGCCTTTCTATTTGGTTCTTGGACGAAACTGAGTCTGAAACACAACTGAGAATGATGCACAACACCTTCTTGACTTTCTTCTCCTTGTGCTTTTCGGTGTCGGCATTGCCAATAGATTCAATCTAAAGCTTAAGCGCATATTCATGAACTTTATTTACTTTCAAAATGAGCTTGTTAGCCATTTCATATTCGGCTTCCCTCTTTTTGAAAGAGTATAACTCATTTCTAAAAATTTCAACTTAAACAACATAATTATTAAGACGACGGTTTACGTCCACCTTTCTCTTATCTTCGGAATAATCTAACAATTCGAGTTTTACCTTATTAGCATAGTCTCTTATGACATTTTCATCCAAGCCTCTTGGAGGGCTTATCAACAATGGAAACTTCCTTTGAGAACCTGTTATTTTGTATAAATTCGATGAAGGTCCGGAGGGTTGAACAGTCATATGTGAGATACCTTCGCTTAAAATGAACTCTAAAGACTTGCATGAAGCTTGGATGTTCTCCAACTGAAACTCTAATACACAAACTTTATGGTGAAGCTTCGACATTTCTCTATCAAAATCCGTTATTCGTTCTTACTTGATGATTTGCCTCTTTCAAAACTTTGTCCATCTGAACAAGCTTTTGCTCCAAATCTTTTTGTTGCTTTTCCAATCCATGAACCAAGATTTTCTGCATTTGAAGCTTTTTGAACCACTCGAGATATATCAGATGCAAAGTAAGGTTAGTAGCAAAGGAGTTTGTTCATAAGAAAGAGGTAAAGTATCATGATATTTTTTCTTCGGTTATCAGGCATGCATTCATTTGTATTTTGTTGACATTAGTTGCTTATTATGACATGGAACTTGAGCAACTAAATGTTAAAACTGCATTCTTGCATGGTGATCTAGATGGAGAGATCTATATAAGACAGCTACATGGGTTCATTAATAGTAGAATGTCATATTATGCTTGTAAACTTAACAAATCTCTGTAGTCTGTATGGACAGAAGCGGTCTCCTAGACTATAATATAAAAGATTTGGTAAGTTTATGCTTTTACAGGGTTGCTCTAGAAACTTCAAATATCAATGTGTCTATTTTAGGAGGTGCAACGAAGTTATGATATATCTTTTGCTTTATGCTGATTGCACCTTGAAGTATAATCCGAATCACAGAGTTAAAAACAGAGCTCAGCGAAGAGTTTGATATGAAGGATATGAGAAAAATACAGAGAATTCTAGTAATAGAAATATTCAGATATAAAAAGTGGAGAGTTGAGACTCACTCAAGCTCAATACACCGAGAAAATCCTCACTTAATTTGATATAGAGAAAGCTAAATCGATTGGTACTCCATTAAGCTCTCATTTCAAGTTAGTGAAAGACTTATCTCCTGCATCGTATGAGATATACAGCTGATATACCTAATTCTAGTGTTGATGGTAGTCTTATGTACGATGTGATGTGCACAAGACCATATTTGAGCCATGCAATAGGCATTTTTAGTCGATATACATCTAACCTAGGCAAAGAGCTTTGGCAAATGGTGAAGTTGAAACTTAAATATCTTTATGCAATTGTTTCAGTTGGCTGGTCATATGGTAAAGTGGATCGTGACATCTCTCTTAGAGAGTGCGGTGATTCGAATTATACTGTGGATAGAGACAACAGAAGCCAATGTTGGACTATGTTTCTACACTTGGCATGGGCTCAATTTCAAAGAGGTCAAACTTGTCGCCTATAGCAGCTTTGTCAATGACCAAGGACGAGTTCGTATCGACTTTGAAAGCAATTAAGAAGAGTTTGTATTTACTTCAGCTATTGAATGATCTTTCTACGGTGCAGTAGATGGTAGAGTTATTTTTAGATAGTCAATATGTGATTCATCTTGTGAAGATCAAGCTTACAATTCTCGTACAAAGCACATTAATGTTAGAGGATTCTTTCTTATGCTTGAGGAAAAACAAAGAAAGAAAAGGTTGGTGAACATGAGTATTATGGATAATCATTCAGATGTGATGACAAAGTTAGTTCCTAAGGACAAGTTCGAGCATTGATCGATTTTATTTAAATTGCTAAAGCGCCATGAGACACTGACCCAACAACCAATTTGGTTGATTGATGAATACATTTAAATCGAGGTGGGATGTTCCAAAGGAAGGAGATATTGATTGGTTGAAGATAATGATTGATTCCCACAATCAATCAAATATGAAAAACAAATTAAAAAAATAATCAATTAGTATCAAAAGAGATATTAATTGATATAAGAAATCAATCAATAAGGAAATGCGTGAAAACAAACACAAATATGATAATTTTTTATTGAAATCAAATCAAGCAAATCCGAAAATATTTCATTATTATCTCTACGGAAGTATTCATTCTTGTACCTATGAGCATGAAGACATTTGCTTGTCTTTTCAATATAACAAAAACAAGAGAATTCCTCACCACAATATCATCAATAAGATCTCTATTTATAGGTTTTTTTTTTTTTTTTTTTTTTTTGGTGAGCAAAATTTGTTGAGTGATTCGTTATCTTCTCATGCTGTACTCTCTCCCTCTCTCGAAGTGAAGAAACAAAGAGTTGTTGGATCTTCATGGACGTGGGATATTTATATCCGAACTACGTCAAAACTTATGTATCTCTTCTTTCATTCTTTTTGATTGTTTGTTCTTATGTGATTTCCTAGTCGATTTTAAGTTACATTGATATTCAAATAGGCAATACTAGCAATACTAGATCTTGATTAAAATGCTTCAGCACATCAACTTTTCCACAATAGTGTATACGTGTGTGTATGTGTGTGTGTGCGCATGCACACATGTTTAAAGAACTTGAAAAACAATAAACATGGTAGCTTGTGTGAAGGGTCTAGGCGACTGGTACAAAGAAACTAAAGTGGAATACATAATACTGGTTGTGGGATACTGCGTACAGCATCCGATGGATGCCATGGAGAAGAGGAGGACATAATTGCGAGTGAAAAACAACAGTAAGGTAAAATTATAAGATGTCCCGCATTAGAGAAAAAACAGAAAGGTAGGGAATCAAAAAATATTCCACATTCACTGTTAATAGAAAGTGAGTAAGGTAAAATTATAAGATGTCCCGCATTAGAGAAAAAAATAGAAACGTAGGGAATCAAAAAAGATTCCACATTCACTGTTAATAGAAAGTGAGTATGATGTATAAATATAAGACTGATTATTAATAGGTAGTGAGATATATAGATCTAAGACTGATAAACAATGGCTTAGGAAATTTTGTTAGTAATAGTCGTTTGGCAATCACAGATGTTTATGCATGTACTGAAAGTGGTCTGTGTATTCTGTGTTGGTGGGATCACTGAGATGTTTAGAGAAACAATGCTTGATCAAGCAGTACTCCATATATCGGTCTGCTGGTAAGCAGTACGTTGAAATATGTTGAAACACGGCAATGGATATCAGGGTTGCATTGGAACTTCCACAATGACATTTTGGAGGATGCATAACATGTTGGGATACGTAATACCAAATTGTATACATGAACCACTCAACCTTTGTCAAAATCAGTAAAATTCAGCACATGCATACAGTCCATAAAAGCACTAGCATCCACATATTTGAACTCTTGCAGGATTTACATTTATTTCATACCTGAAATCTCAAAACACCACTATTCGAACTTGGTGCGTTCAACTTCAAAGTATCAATGGCTACCTTCAGTTTATCAACGCCATTCTTCAATGTCAAGGCAGGGTCCAACGTGCGACAAACTGAAATTTCAACTGGTAACTCGAACTCATCATTCCTATCCAACTCATCTAAATCTACTTCCAACCCTTCAAAGGACTCAGCACTGTCATAGGTATCTGTATGCGTCTTGTACTTGAGTTTGGGCCTATGGTTTGAATAAGGAAAACTTGAGCGGATGAGCTTGAAAGTTGAATAAGAGTGCTGTGATTTTCGGAAATGGGATTTCTCATAGTGATGTTTGAACTGAATTTGAGTGAAGATGAATCTAGGGTTTTGAATGAGAGTACATTCGAGCATATTTATTTTAACTATAGGATCGGAACGGTGAAGAGGTGATGCAGAGGAAGAGAAGAAAGGCAAGGAATTTAAATGGGGATTAAGAGGATTGGATTTGATGATAAGGTTACTCAGCTGTAGGACTGAGCTAGCGCCAAAATGGAAAGAAAAAAAAAAAAAAAAAAAAAAATACTTGTGAACAATGCGGCTGTAGGGCCGCTCAGAACCAGCTAAAGTTCCATCGGTCGTTAATCCGTAGTTAATAGCATTTAAATTCTCTTGATTAAAACGGTAATTTTTATAAAGTTCCTTAGGTCGTTAACCCATGTGTTGCATACGATAATATTATAAAATATAGTATTTTAAATTTTAGTGTCAAAATTGAAATTTTATTATACGATATATGATGAATCCGACAAAATAATTATACTATAAATTGTTGTTGTTGTTGTTTATATATGACATATGATATGTAACTTATATTTCTCTAAATTAAAACAATAATTTTTATTGTTCTCGTTGCTATGAACAAATATTCATATTAAAACCCACATTTTAATTATTTTAGATGAATAAACAAATATTATTTAACATATTTTTTTTAACATGTTACATTTGAAACTATGCAATTAGTTAAAATATAAGAACAATTTAGCTCAAGTCCAATTTAAGTTTCAAAATACAAAAAAACTCCATGTCTAAAAACTTTATAAATTAGGTCTCTGTCTTTTGAAAATCATCAAAAAAACAATAATAAAAACATAAAAATTTGTCAAATTTCGAAATTTAATTCAACACATAATCATCCTTCAATTCATGAAAGAAAACTACGAAAAAATAATTTAAAAATAATAAATAAATGATATTCACGTAACAACAAATTTCAGAAACTTTTCGTAAAATTGCTGATATCACAACGATTATTTCAAAAACTTGTACGTTTTCACGTAATTTTTGATAATTTGCTTCAAAATTTTAAATTCAAAACCTACCGTTGTTTAAACATCAAAGTATTACAAAAAATCATCCTAAAAATTATTAATATTGCATAGAAATGAAATATTATTCATCTCCAGTAAATTGCTGAAAAAGAATAAACAATTTGCAAAATTTGTAAAGATATCTACTGTTAAAATTCAGATGCAGAGAGAAGAGAGATGAAACGATAAACAATAAATGGACTACATTTTTATATATTTATTTTATTGCTATTACAATAGAGATGATTGATTGACTGAATACAATGCTAAATCATATATTTATAGGCTACATTTATTCTTTAGAATATTCCTAGCATATTCTTTATTCTGTAGCATATTCCCTAGCATATCTCTTGGCATATACTCTAACATCCCCCCTCAAACTCACGATGCGGAGAATCGTGAGTTTGCCAAATACAAAGCTACGAAGAAACTGCCACAAGAAGTAGAGAAGAAACTGTCAAATAGAAGATGCCAATAGAAGCTGTGAAGAAACTGCCAAACAGAAGTTTGCCAAATAGAAGCTGCCAAAAGAGTAGAGAAGAAACTGCCAAATAAAAATTTGCCACATAGAAGCTGCCAATAGAAGTAGAGAAGAAACTGCCAAATAGAAGCTGCCAAAAGAAGTAGAGAAGAACTGCCAAATAGAAGCTGCCAAAAGAAGTAGAGAAGAAACTGCCAGATAGAAGTTGCCAAAAGAAGTTGCGAAGAAACTGCCAAATAGAAGTCTTCCAAATAGAAGCTGCCAAAAGAAGTAGAGAAGAAACTGCCAAATACCAAAAACTCAACATCAACTCAACAATCCAAAACAATCTTCAATCTGATCGGTAAGCAAAAGATCTGAGTGACAAAATGACAAAACTGGTCCCCGGATGAGTTTATATGTTTGCATCCCCCAAACATATTAAACGAAAACAGAACTAAACCAAAGTGGGATGGTTTTGTATGTTTGCATCCCCCAAACATACAAACAAAAACAAAACAAAATCAAAAGGGATGGTCAGCATATGTTTGCATCCTCCAAACATACCTGCAGTAACCACATACCACCTTCAACCAACGTCAATTGCCCTCCTAATAAACAGGGTTACCGATACAGACATCAATACATAATAAACAAACACTCCAAGAATCATTCACCAATTCAGCAAACAACTACACTGTCTCAGTCACCAAACCAAAATCACTCCATCGTCCATCACCACAAAACTACACAGCTAAAATTCCTACGTCATCACGCCACTTCGCAATCACCACAGCAAACTTCACCTTATAGCACCACAATTACCATACAAAAAAAAAAAGAGAAACAAAACAACGCTCACCAACAAGCCATCCTCACTTCATACACCTCAAACACTTCAGCCCAGTATTTCAAACTACCACGCAATCGCCTGCTCGGCAAACCCAAACCTTCAGATCCACCTGAGTTCAACTTCGAGCAAACCTGCTCAAATTCGGATTTCGGTCTCGCCAATCCTGAGCTTTACAATCGCCATAGCCATCAAACTCGAACGCCTTCCACCTGCAACCATTCACGCCTCTCGAATTCACGAAACCAGCAACCTGCACCGATACCTCAATTCAATTACCAGCGAAACCATCTCCACTCATCCACTGTCAAGCCACAGCCTCCTCTTCCACACAGCAGTTGTTACACGCTCCAGAAATCTCAAACCACTTGAAACAAAGTTCACCACTAACAACAGAAACAAACAATACCATTCATCAATCAAACCACTTCAGTCTACAAACTCAAACAATCCATACAGCTTTCATAGCTGAACCCATCATTACTTCTCATAATCACACCATTCTTCCTTCATACGCTACAGTCCACCATCACATAAACCACATTCCACAAACCACTTTGAACTTCCAGCTTCTACCATATACTCACCTACACATACACAACTATCAACCTCGACAGCATACACACACACACACACTTCCCCAAACTTCATCTCTGCACTTCAACAAATAAACCACACAGTATTTATATATCCTCACGTCAACAAACAAACCAAAATCATACCGCATCCCCTTCCAAACCTTGCTCAATCCACAGTCAATCACCGTCAACCAACCTTCATTATTCAGTTGCAAAACATCTTTGTCAGACCACCAGTTTCGGCTACCACTTCAAAGACTCTACTGCTTCACCAAATCGCCAACCGTAACCAAACACCTGCAACCGCAATCACCTCCAATTCGCCTTCCCTGAAAAACCCCAAACCCAGAACCCGCATCAATTACCCGGCCTCCTTAAATCGCACTCCAACCTTCGAATACCAAGCCACCAAACTTCATCCAGTCCAAACTCACAGAAACCATTGCTCGCCTCGATTCAACTATTACACCTTCCTTTATAAATCAAATCATAAGGACGGTTTCTCAGATCCGACAAATTGAAAGGATAGTTTATGAGAGGCGGAAAATTTTCAGCAACGAGATGGTGGCTTGATCCTTAGCAAATCGAGCAAAGCGTCCTCTTCCAGATCCGATGTAGTAGAGGGAGATTCTATGCAAATCGACTTTGGAGATTACGTTTAATTTGAGATTGAAGCGATGTTTTAATCAGTAGGAAAACGAATGATTTTATTATACGAAGAAAACCAAATCGTCAGGGACTGCTGGGACTGCCGACTCAATATATTTTTTTTTTTTTAACACCCAGGTTCGAAATCGAAAATCAGATCGGTGGAGGGACTACCCGATGGCAACTAGAAGCAAAGCCGAGGAAATTGGAATCTAATCTGAAAAGCGAAGCATGCTCTGACGAATTAAGATCCGAGAGAAATCACGATGACAACAAACTCAAAAAGAACCGAACAAATTAGCACCCAGCAAAAAATCTGGAACATGAGAAACAAATCACAATAGAAAATTCAAAGGAAATATGACCAAGCTAGAACCCTCTCTCTATCTCTCTGTATAACCAAGCTCTGATACCATGTTAAAATTCAGATGCAGAGAGAAGAGAGATGAAACGATAAACAATAAATGGACTACATTTTTATATATTTATTTTATTGCTATTACAATAGAGATGATTGATTGACTGAATACAATGCTAAATCATATATTTATAGGCTACATTTATTCTTTAGAATATTCCTAGCATATTCTTTATTCTGTAGCATATTCCCTAGCATATCTCTTGGCATATACTCTAACATCTACAACTTTCCACATAATACACTATACTATAAAGAGTTGCATGTCTGCAATTATTTATGATAAGCTGCAATTATTCTTCCTTCTTTTAATACATGCAGCGCACTGTGTGAATAATTACAGAAATGTCTACGTCTGTAATTATTCACAAAAATTGCTGATACTTCAGCATTTTTTTTTTATTTTTTTTTTGCAGCAGAGTCCTTCCATGAATATTTACAATTTTTTGGAAAAAAAAGTATACATCAGAACAAAAAAATACGAAAGTATGATGCTACAGTAAAATAGGAACCCGGTTTACATGTAATGTTACATAGTGAGTCGCTTTCAATTAAGTTTCAAAATAAGGACGTCTCCCTAATTTCCACTAAAATATATTGAGTTAAGAGTAAATAATATGAGACGAATTTTGTAAAAATTATGGAGATCTTAATATTAAGTTATTTGAAGTAAAAGATAGAATTTTTTTAACATAGTGTATGATAAATTTATTGTTTATGTACGTAAATGATTACAGTTAATTTATAAATTAACTTTGTTATTATTGTTTGTATACATAAAAGTATGTATGTGATCGGTATATCTATATAATTAAACATGAATTTTTTTTGTGGTTTTTATTAGCATGCATCTACATACATATACGATTGATATATAAACAAATAAAATCTTTAAATTTGTGATTTTGTAAGCAATATAGATGTAACAACCCGGATTTTCAGAACTAATTTTAAATTTTTATTTTAGTCATTTTAATGGATTTTGAATATTTAAAATGATTTATTTTAAACAATAACGACTAAAAATTTATTTTAATCGAAGTTAAAACGAATAAATTTATTTTAATTATAAAACGAACCTGAAATGGCGTGGTAGTTTGAAAATTCGATTTCAAAATTCAATTAAATGTACATGATTCAAAATAAGTCGTATTTCAGTAAAACAAGAAATATTTGAATTTGTTGAATAATATCTTTCTAACAAATGTGAAAAATCCAGATTTCATAATGGGAATAAAAAGTTATGTCCAATTTAAAATTTGAAATAGTCGTTATGGAATTTATATATATTCTATATAATATATACCCCTTAAAAATAGCGATTTTGCAAACGGCCTCCATTTTCGATAAACCACTTTTGTTGGATCCGGAATGTCAAATTATTGCTAGATTCTAATTTTCATAATTTTTGGAATTAGTTTGGTTAGGACCGTATCGTCAAAACATAGCTAGATTTATTTTTCGGGAATTTTGGAGTTAGTACGTGGCCCGGTAAATTAAAATGCGCGTTCAAATTTAATATATATTAATTTATATTTTAAATTTAACGAAAACTGATCGAAACAACCGAATTGGCTTACGAAACATATCTCATTGTGTCCGGAATGGGGGTATTTAGTTGGGGGCGATAGTCGTTGGGTTGGATAATCGCGCCCCAAATAAAAAATAACCGATCCCCTTTCAGCAGCCCGTCGCCCCCCATACTCGTCATCGTTCCCCTGCAACCGCTGTCCCCCCCCCCCCCCCCCCGGGACGTCTACCGCCTCCTCCTCCCTCCCCCTTCACTCTTCTCTCTCCAATTGAAAAACCGCGACCTCCTCAGCCTCGTACACCACTACCGCCACCACCTCCGGCCTCACCACCGCCTGCAGCACCTCGTGCTCGCCCCCGCTGGCCACTGACCCGACCGCCGCGCCCCCCTCGAACCCGGCAGCCGCCTCCACCTCCAATCGAGCGCCGAGTCCGCCGGAAACCCACCAACTCCCTGCTGCAGCGTCGACGCCTCCGTGAGCAGTCCAAGAATGGTGAAAGGTAACCTTTTAATTGATAAAAGCATTATAATAAAAATCAAATTTTTATATAAAGATATGATTTCTAATTAGATAAAAATCTGATTTCTAATTAGATAAAAATTCGATTTTTCGTTATATAAAAAATTGATTTTTAGTTCTATAAAAATTCGATTTTTTGTTGTATAAAAATTCGATTTTTAGTTGTATAAAAATTCGATTTTTTGTTAGATAAAAATTCGATTTTTAATTATATAAAAATTCGATTTTTAGTTATATAAAAAATCTGATTTTTAATTATGTAAAAATTCGATTTTTAGTTATATAAGAATTCGATTTTTAGTTGTATAAAAATTCGATTTTAGTTATATAAAAATTCGATTTTTAGTTGTGTAAAAATTCGATTTTTAGTTATATAAAAATTTGATTTTTAGTTATATAAAAATTCGATTTTTATTTGTATAAAAATTTGATTTTTAGTTGTGTAAAAATATGACTTTTATATACAAATGCCATAGAATAAAAATATGATTTTTGTATATATAATAGAATTGTAAAAATTTGATTTTTATATATATAATAGCAATATAAAAATGTGATTTTTATATACATGGAACAGTTTAAAAATATGATTTTTATATAGAAAACTGATTTGTAAAAATGTGATTTTTATATATATAGTAGCGGCATAAAAATGTGATTTTTAAATATATATAGCATTGTTAAAAATATGATTTTAATATAAATCACGTGAAACAGATTGCGTTGGAATCACGGTGAGGAACATTACCCACTGGAAATAAATCCAAACCATCGTCCGCTAAAGAATGACAGAGTGGGAGCCAAAGGTGAGAACTCCTTCTCACTTAATTTATTTTATAATTAAAAATATTCTAGGATGCAGACGGGGCTTAGAAGCCCCCGACACTATTTATTGTACAAACCATATTATATGATTTGAATTATATGGAGTTCAAGACTCGAATTCGCAAAATCACATAATTGAAAGCGATGTATGGATATTACCGACATACGGATTTCATACTCTGCGAATAGCCACTTATGGCGCCGTATATGGCATTTGGGGTAGTTGAGTGTTTATTTATTTGGATATTTTACGTGTTTTGATTATGATTGTAAAATTGGTTGTGAATTAATTGTGAATTGATTGGAATTGGTTTGTGTATGGTGCGAGCCAATATTAGGCGAGGGATAAGGCTAGACCTTATTTCGGTTCTAGTATCGCGCCGTTATGTTGCCGAAATTTTTCTAAAAAGTGTTAGAAAAATTTAGTTAGTTGAAAATATTATGTTTAGCTTATAACGGCGATAAATAAAATAATTATTGGATAGTTAAAAATAAATTTACACATCCATTTACAAGTCGGATGACTTGTTTATGCTCGCCTATTTTTGTGATATCGATTGAGACGATAATTTTTACACATCGCTCAAGTGCACGAGTAATAATTATTGTTTGATGGTTGAAACCCCACATGAGTATTGGGATGATATGTGACATTCACTAATCCCAGTTGTTTAATTATATGTTAATCGATAGGTTGATAGACTATTGTAAGCACCAATTATTTATATTTAACACTTATACAGTTGTGTAGTGCACTCTACATGATGGTCGACTGAGTATGATTATTGTTGTGTACATGCGTGTATGAAATTCATATAAATAAAATTATATGGTAATTAGCTGTGTCTGATTCCAATTCAGAAAGAACGAATATTTTAAATTAACGAATATTTTAAAATAACACATATTTTATAATAATATTCAGTAAAGAATTAAAATGTGGATTTGATGTCCGATTTTGGATGGACACGAAAATGTTTAAATATATGAAGCCGTGTTGAGTAGTTATGCGCCATTTTGACGGAACGATATTTATATCGATTTTATAATGAATATCGAAAAGGAAATTATTTCAAAATCAGATATTTTGAAAATATTATCATTTAAATATTATAATGATAAGGAGTATTCAATTTTGATTTAAAATTGAAACGAAAGTGGGAATCGTTTTAAAACGAATTTATAAACGATTAATAAAATATGTTTTAAATGGAAATCGACAAAATATATATAACATATACATATTATATATATTTAATGGCCTGAATAAAACGCGCCGCGACCATCGCGAATTTGACCATTGAATTCGAGTTGACATTACGGGAGATCCGACCGTTAGATTCTCCTAAAACCAGAACCAGTGGGTTCGTATCGAAAAGAGCTTTCCAAGAATATAAGAGATTTGAAATCTAACGGTTGGATTTGGAATTATGTCCAAAGAAAATTTGGAAAAGGTCGTTGTAAGTGCAGTTCGATAACCATTTATGGAAATCGACTGAAAGGGCCTTAACAAAATTATTAAAAATATTAATAATTTGTGTAAAATCATAATAAATGATTTGGAAAGAATTGGGATGAAAAATTCCACATTTGTAAAGATAAAAATATATTTTTATCAAAATGAACTATTTATTAACTAGAATAATAATCCAATTATTTTTAAATAAATCAATTGGTTTGATAATGAGTTTTAATATAACCAGAATTTCCAATATTTGAATTGGAATAATGGATTTGAATGGAAATCATCTTTGGAATATTTCGATGTTGGATTCCGTGATTATACGGATATATGGAAATTTGGAAGATGTATATATATATATATATACATATACATACATATCGTTATTTCTAATATGATATTTGTTGGTTTCAGAATTTGATATTGAATATAAGCTGATATAATTTCTATTCGGAGCCTTGTATTTAATATCAAATGGGATTTTGGGTTTGTCGTGAACGGTGTCTTTAATAACACTGTTCTTAAACCCAGTTGAGAAAAGAATAAATCTTTTAATTAAGATTTAGGGAAGTTTTCCAATTAATTAATATTTAATTGGAACTGAATAAAAGGAATGGATTTTGGGTTTGTCGTGAATGGTGTCTTAAATGACACTTATCTTAAACCCCATGCGAAAAGAACAAATCTTTTAATTAAGATTATTAGAATTTCCAACTATATCTAGTAACTGGAATAAAATGGATTGTAAATCGGGTTTATTGTGAATGATGTTTTTAATGACATTCATCCTTTAACCTGATTTACAGTGAAATGTGATTTGGAATTTATAAATCTTTTTATTAAGATTTAATGGAAATTTACCAAAGTAAAGTTTTCCAATTTAATATATTAAATTGGAATTGAATGGAATTCTATTTGATAATAATTGAAATGAGTTTCTATGGAAGAAGACTGTTAATATATATGGAATTTAAAAGGCTTTGTCGTTATTCCATTTATATTATTAGTCAGACACGGAAATTGATATCGATTATATATTGATCTGTTTTCTGTGAGGATTCCATAATTAATGGAATGTGATTTGGGTTTATTGTGAACTGTGTTTTAAATGACATTAGTTCTTTAACCCAGTTAAAGACATGATTACATGTCTAAAGTTGTATTTCGAAACTATATTGTTGATCTCTGCTAAATATACACCTGTTTGGTGGCGGAGAATTTATTCTCTTGCTTAACACCATTCTGTAAGACGTACGAGTTTAGAGGTTATATATCGGCAGAAATCAATGGTATGGTGTAGATTGTCGATGTGGAATGTTTGTGTTTCCAAAGTTAAATAATCATTAATATTAATTTTTTGGAAGAGTTTTAATGAATATTTAATTAGATTGAAATGAGAATATGATAATTTAAATTATCAAATTTGGGAAATGATCGAGAATGGAGTACCACCAGTTTTACTCCAAACGATAGTTAAATCTTTAATTAGATTTGAGCGTGAAATGGTAATTAAATTTACCGATAACACTGTGGTGTTAGATATGGATTATTACCAGTTTTTCCCCATGGGATGAATAGGTTGGGATTGGGAAATATAACAAACGATTACTTCGGTAAGGTGCGCTAATACCGACTAGTTTGGATAAACCTTAATTTGGTTTGAATTGATATCCAGAGGAAGATTAAAGAATAAATTTAAAGGATTTATCTTTGATAAATTTAATGCGAACCTTTCCCAAAGGATATGAATATTTAAATAAAAGAATATTCATAATTGGAATGAGGCATATGTTGTGTTTTTATAGCACTTGATTTTAAGATACGTGAATTATTCAGAAAGGCCGGATTTATACCCATTCTGAATAATTGATTCGATGATAAATCAACGATGAAGACGGTGGTTGAAGACCGGAGTTCTTCACATCGTTTGGATAATTATTGATGTCTTGATTGGGCTGTACAAGCAAGACAAGGTAATAAGTGGTGATCGTCCAGACGTACTTGGAGATCGACTGGATATGCGAGGACCTCTCTCCTGTATTGGACATATGGGACGAGGAATAAGGTGCCTCCGGTTTCGTTCAGACCCAGAACGAACTTATATATATGGATGTATGTATGACATTTGATTTCATTCTGTGTTGATTGATTTCTGTTAAATACATATTTGTTTGGTGGCGGAGAATTTATTCTCTTGCTTAACACCCTTCTCTGAGACGTACGAGTTCAGAGGTTATATATCGATAGACATCAGTTGTATGGCGTGGTTTGTTTGTGTGGCATGCGAAGATGCAATGATTAAGGCTTCTGTTGAAAAGTAGAGTCTTGTGGTTGATGATCAAAGCACGACCCTAAATGGCATAACTTTGTGTATAGCATCAATTCACGAGCCTCACACCTCAATATGAGTCCAAAAGGGGATCGAACCATTGGGAGAACATGACGTTTCTTTCTAGCTATGCGTGGTGTCATGGTATGGAGCCCATACTTTTATATTTTTATCTATGTGGATGATGGATAGCGAGGCGCCTCAGATATATCGGTTACTATGGAGCCGATGGATAGGTCCGATAGGATCGGGAAACGTGTGTTCAGGAGTTGCCAATCCTCAAACATAAGAGAGGACCGACCCAACCGATCCATGGGTTTCCCAGAGTGTGTAGTCCTGAGACATTTTCTAGAGTGTCTCGAAGCGGTGAGGAGCCATCCCTGGCCTTGACTCATAGATGGAAATCAAATTTCCAATACGTGACATTTCGGTTTTGATTGTAGAGCCTAGTATGGCGACATGATGTATGGTGCCCATGCCATGTATGATTGATACATTTATATTTGAAATTGTTTTTGACACTATACACTTATAATAGTATCAAATGATTTGTTTTAATTGTACCAAGCATGTTTAGCTATTATAAGGGAAAACTCTATCCTCCGGCTTGCGTTGCATTGTGTGATGGGACCTGAGTCTTATAATACCTTTATTTTTCCAAAAAGCATTGTGTTGTTTGTTATATGCATTGGTATTCTTGGTAGAAACTCATTCTGTGTTAAATGGCGTGGTCCCTTGATTTACTTTATTTTTGAAGTAAAGATTTAATAACTGTCTTAGTTCTCGCACCAGTCGCATGAATGACCTGGAGTTTATTGTTTTAACCTAAACTCTGGGTGTCCCTATTTTCCACACGGGCAGCTATTAGTTGGGTTTTTGCAGATATTATTTTCACAAGATCCTGGATTTACAGCTGGAGCTATATTTGGAATGCTCAGTATCCATGTATTTCTTACAGTTGTGTTATGTATTGATTTTCCGCTGCTTTGTAATTTGAATCTTTGATATTTGTCAAATGTATATTATTTATTCATACTCTGTTGTATTCTTGTGCTCTTATGTAATTGTTGTAATAAGTAATGAAATGTTCTTCTGTTTGTGTTCTGGTTTGCCGTGTTCACAACTCAATCCGGGCTTTCCCGTAAGGGCGAATTTGGGTCGTTTCAACTTGGTATCAGAGCTTTGGTTTACTGAGCTCGAGAACAAGACATATTAGAACCGAACGAAAGAATTCATCAGAGATTGGATTAGTAATATCCAATAAGAATGACTCGTTAGAGATGAGGTCAGTAGTATCCTAGAATGAGTTCTAAGAGTGTTATTTTTTTAAAATAAAAACTAAAACAAATTTTGCTTAGAAAATTTAATCTAATTATACGTATTTGGGTATATTATTTTATATTAAATATGGACAATCGAGTATATGAAGATTTTGCATATATGTGTCATGAACGTATATTTGAAGTCTCAAATATACCTGATAGATATAGAATCACACTCTACTCTCCCGAAGATGATTCTGATGATCGCTATAGCATCATCAGCATTTATGTTCAAGCTTCGAAAGTGGGATATTTATATATTTCCAATTGACTGGTATGAGAACGAAAACCTAGATAGGGTCTATTGTTTGAGATTTGGCACTGAAATATGATTTTTGGAATATGTATTAAAGTTATATGATTAAAAAGCTATTCAACTAATTGATTGCTGGTTGTGTTGTTTGATTATTAGTTTAACTAATAAAATTATTGAAACCAATATGTGAATGAATGGTAAATTTAGCCAAATTGTGTCAAGTATTGACCGAAATTGAAAATTGCTTGGAAATTGCCTACATGTACATATATATGTGTGAACAGGTCATAGCAAGGAAGCTAAGAAGAGGAATAAAATTGCATGCCCAACAAATAGGTACATGTTTACTAATTTATTGGGTTTTGATGATTTTATGAGCCGATTGGCTTTTTCTTTTTCTTTTGGATTGATGAGGGCCCTGTGAGGCAAGTTACAGTTTTAAAGGTCCCCCGTACAAAGGAGGTTATGGCGAATTTTTTTCGAAAATTTAGCGTGTTAGCCAAATTTTTGAAGAATTTGAAAATTCTTCGAAACTGAAAAGTTGAAGAATGAAAGACAGAATGAAAGTTGAGTTGGTTAGCTAAACAACTTTCAGCTCCGTTCCTTTTCGAGGACGAAACTATTTTAAGTGGGGGAGATTGTAACAACCCAGATTTTCAGAACCAATTTAAATTTTTATTTTAGCTATTTTAATGGATTTTGAATATTTAAAATGATTTATTTTAAATAATAACGACTAAAAATTTATTTTAATCAAAGTTAGAACGAATAAATTAATTTTAATTATAAAACGAGCCTGAAATGGCGCAGTAGTTTGAAAATTCGGTTTCAAATTTCAATTGAATGTACATGATTCAAAATAAGTCGGATTTCAGTAAAACAAGAAATATTTGAATCTGTTGAATAATATCTTTCTAACGAATGTGAAAAATCTAGATTTCATAATGGGAATAAAAAGTTATGTCCAGTTTAAAATTTGAAATAGTCGATATGGAATTTATATATATTTTATATAATATATAATCCTTAAAATAGCGATTTTCCAAACGACCTCGTTTTCGATGAAACCACTTTTATTGGATCTGGAATGTCAAATTATTGCTAGATTCCAATTTTCATAATTTTTGGAATTAATATGTGAGCGTGATGAATTTAATCGCGTTTGGTAATTTCAGTTTGAATTTAATCGACTGAAAAATGGCCGTTTTTCAAATGGTCTCCAAATTCGATGAAATTAGTTTGGTTAGGACCGTATCGTCAAAACATAGCTAAATTTATTTTTCGGGAATTTATGGAGTCAGTATGTGGCCCCGGTAAATGAAAATGCACGTTTAAATTTAATATATAATGATATATATTTTAAATTTAACAGAAACTGATCAAAACTGACGAATTGAATTACGAAACATATCTCATTGTGTCCGGAATGGGGGTATTTAGCTAGGGGTGACTGTCATTGGGGTTGGATTTGGAGTTTGAATGAAAATCCTATATTAAATGAAATAAAAGATTTTTTTTATATATATATATATATATATATATATATATATATATATTTCATGAAACCCTAGCCTACCCTCAAACAGAAAATCGCGCCCCAAATTTAAAAAAAAAACCGATCTCCTTTTAGCAGCCCGTCGCCCCCTATACTCGCCGTCATTTCCCTGCCACCGCCATGACCCCCCTCCCCCCCCCCCCCCGGCCGGACGTCCGCCGCCTCCTCCTCTCCCCCCCTTTACTCTCGTCTCTCCAATTGAAAAACCGCAACCTCCTCAGCCCCATACACCATTGCCACCACCTGCAGCACCTCGTGCTCGCCCCCGCTGGCCATTGACCGGACCGTCTCCCCCCCTCGAACCCAACTGCCGCCTCCACCTCCAATCGAGCGCCGAAGTCCACCGGAAACCCACCAACGCCCTGTTGCAGCGTCGACGCCTCCGCAAGCATTCCAGGAATGGTGAAAGGTGACTTTTTAATTGAGAAAAGCATTAGAATAAAAATCAAATTTTTTATATAAAGATATGATCTCTAATTAGATAAAAATATAATTTTTAATTATGTAAAAATTTGATTTTTAGTTATATAAAAATTCGATTTTTAGTAATATAAAAATTTGATTTTTATTAGTATAAAAATTGGATTTTTAGTTGTATAAAAATTCGATTTTTAGTTGTATAAAAATTCGATTTTTAGTTATGTAAAAATTCGATTTTTAGTTATGTAAAAATTCGATTTTTAGTTATGTTAAAATTCGATTTTTAGTTGTATAAAAATTCAATTTTTAGTTATATAAAAATTCGATTTTTAGTTGTATAAAAATTCAATTTTTAGTTGTATGAAAATTCAATTTTTAGTTGTATAAAAATATGATTTTTATATACATATACCATAGAATAATTTTTTTATTTTTATGTACATAATAGCATTGTAAAAATTCGATATATATATACTAGTGATATAAAATTGTGATTTTTCTATACATGGAACAGTTTAAAAATATGATTTTTATATAGAAAACTAATATTTAAAAATGTGATTTATATATATATATATATTGTAGCGGCATAAAAATGTGAATTTTAAATATATACAGCGTTGTTAAAAATATGATTTTAATATAAATCACGTGAAATAGATTGCGTTGGAATCACGGTGAAAACATTACGCACTGGAAATAAATCCAAATCCAAACCATCGTCCGCTAAAGAATGGCGGAGTGGGAATCAAGGGTAAGAACTCCTTCTCACTTAATTTATTTTACAATTAAAAATATTCTAGGATGCAGACGGGGCTTAGAGCCCCCGACACTATTTATTGTGCAAACCATATTATGTGATTTGAATTATATGGAGTTCAACACTCGAATTAGCACAATCACATATTTGAAAGTGATGTATGGATATAACCGGCACACGGATTTCATACTCTGCGAATAGCCACTTATGGCATCGTAAATGGCATTTGAGGTAGTTGAATATTTATTTATTTAGATATTCTGCGTGATTTGATTATGATTGTAAAATTGTTTGTGAGTTGATTGGAATTGGTTTGTGTATGGCGCGAGCCAGTATTAGGCGAGGTATAAGGCTAGACCTTATTCCGTTTCTAGTATCGCACCGTTATGCTGCCAAAATTTTCTAAAAAGTGTTAGAAAAAATTAGTTAATTGAAAATATTATGTTTAGCTTATAACAGCGTTAAATAAAATAACTATTGGATAGTTAAAAATAAATTTACACATCCATTTACAAGTCGAACAACTTGTTTATGCTCGCCTATTTTTGTGATATCGATCGGGACGATAATTTTTACACATCGCCCAAGTGCATGAATAATAATTATTGTTTGATGGTTGAAACCCCACACGGGTATTAGGATGATATTTGAAGTTCACTAATCCCAATTGTTTAATTGTATGTCAATCGATAGGTTGAAAGACTACTGTAAGGGTCAATTATTTATATTTAACTCTTATACAATTGTGTAAGGCACTTTGGATGATGGTTGACTGAGTATGATTATTGTTATGTACATGTGTGTATGAAATCCATATAAATAAAATTATATGGTAATTGGCTATGTCTGATTCCAATTCAGAAAGAACGAATATTTTAAATTAACGAATATTTTATAATAATATTCAGTAAAGAATTAAAATGTGGATTTGATGTCCGATTTTGGATGGACACGAAAATATTTAAATATATGAAGCCATGTTGAGTATTTATGCGCCATTTTGACGCGAACGATATTTATATCGATTTTATTCATTTTTATAATGAATAACGAAAAGGAAAATATTTCAAAATAAGATATTTTGAAAATATTATCATTTAAATATTATAATGATAAGGAGTATTCAATTTTGATTTAAAATTGAAATGAAATTGGGAATCGTTTTAAAACGAATTTATAAACGATTTATAAAATACGTTTTAAATGGAAATCAACGAAATATATATAATACATAATATATATATTTAATGGCCTGAATAGAACGCGCCGCACCGCGTCCGTTCGCGAATTTTAACCATTGAATTCGAACTGACATTACGGGAGATCCGACTGTCAGATTCTCCTAATACCAGAACCATTGGGTTCGTATCGAAAAAGCTTTCCAACAAATATAAGAGATTTGATATCTAACAGTTGGATTTGGAATTATGTCCAAAGCAAATTTGGAAAAGGTCGCTGTAAGTGCAGTTCGATGACCATTTATGGAAATCGACTGAAAGTGCCTTTACAAAATTACTAAAATATTAATAATTTGTGTAAAATCATAGTAAATGATTTAGTAAGAACTGGGATGAAAAATTCCACGTTTGTAAGGATAAAAATATATTTTTATTGAAATGAACTAATTACTAACTAGAATTATAATCCAATTATTTTTAAATAAATCAATTGGATTGATAATGGGTTTTAATATAACCAGAATTTCCAATACATGAATTGGAATGGATTTGAATGAAAATAATCTTCGGAATATTTCAATGTTGGATTCCGTGATTATATGGATATTGTTATGGAAATTTGGAAGATATATATATATATATTGTTATTTCCAATAAGATATTTGTTGGTTTTAGAATTTGATATTGAATATAAGCCGATATAATTTCTATTTAGAGCCTTGTATTTAATATAAAATGGGATTTTGGGTTTGTCGTGAACAGTGTCTTTAATAACACTGTTCTTAAACCCAATTGAGAAAAGAATAAATCTTTTAATTAAGATTTAGTGAAGTTTTCCAATTAATTAATATTTAATTGGAATTGAATAAAAGAAATAGATTTTGGGTTTTTCGTGAATGGTGTCTTAAATTACACAGTTCTTAAACCCCATGTGAAAAGAATAAATCTTTTAATTAAGATTATTAGAATTTCCAGTTATATTTAGTAACTGGAATAAAATGGAATGTGAATCGGGTTTATTGTGAATGGTGTTTTTAACGACATTCGTTCTTTAACCCGATTTACAATGAAATGTGATTTGGAATTTATAAATCTTTTTATCAAGATTTAATGGAAATTTTCCAAAGTCAAGTTTTCCAGTTTAATATATTAAATTGGAATTGAGTGGAATTCGATTTGGTAATAATCGAAATGAGTTTCTGTGGAGGAAGACTGTTAGTATATATCGAATTTAAAAGGCTTTGCTGTTATTCCATTTATATTATTAGTCGGATACAGAAATTGATATCGATATATATTGATCTGTTTTTCGTGATGATACCATAATTAATGGAATGTGATTTGGGTTTATCGTGAACTGTGTTTTAAATGACATTAGTTCTTTAACCCAGTTACAGGAATACATGTCTAAAATTGTATTTTGAAACTATATTGTTGATCTCTGCTAAATATACATCTTTTTGGTGGCGGAGAATTTATTCTCTTGCTTAACACCCTTCTCTAAGACGTACGAGCTTAGAGGTTATATATCGGCAGAAATCAATGATACGGTGTAGATTGTCAATGTGACATGTTTGTGTTTTCAAAGTTAAATAATCATTAATATTGATTTTTGGGAAGATTAAAATTAAGTGGAGTTTTAATGAATCTTTAATTTTATTGAAATGAGAATGTGATAATTTAAATTATCAAATTCGGGAAATGATCGGGAATGGAGTACCACCAGTTTTACTCTAAGCGATGGTTAAATCTTTAATTATATTTGAACATGAAATGGTAATTAAATTTACCGATAACACTGTGGTGTTAGATATGGAGTATTACCAGTTTTTCTCCATGGGATGAATAGGTTGGGACTGGGAAATATAACAAATGATTACTTCGGTAAGGTGCGCTAATCCCGACTAGTTTGGATAAACCTTAATTTGGTTTGAATTGATACCCAAAGGAAGATTAAAGAATAAATTTAAAGGATTTATTGATAAAATTAATAGGAACTTTTCCCAAAGGATATGAATATTTAAATAAAAGAATATTCAGATTTGGAATGAGGCATATGTTGTGTTTTTATAAAACTTGATTTTAAGATACGTGAATTATTCACAAAGGTCGGGTTTATACCCGTTTTAAATAATTGATTCGACGATAAGTTGACGATGAAGACGGTGGTTGAAGACCAGAGGTCCTCACATCGTTTGGATGATTACTGATGTCTTAATTGGGCTGTACACGCAAGACAAGGTAATAAGTGGTGATCGTCCAGACGTACTTGGAGATCAACCGGATATGCGAGGACCTCTCTCCTGTATTGGACATATGGGATGAGGAATAAGGTGCCTCCGGTTTCGTTTAGACCCAGAATGGATATATATATATGGATGTATTTCTGACATTGGATTTCATTCTGTGTTGATTGATTTCTATTAAATATATATCTGTTTAGCGGTGGAGTTTTTTTTTTTTTTGCTTAATGCCCCTCTCTGAGACGTACGCTCTTAGAGGTTATATTTCGATAGACATCCGTTGCATGGCGTGGTTTGCCTGTGTGGCATGCAAATGCAGTGATCAAGGCTTCTGTTGAAAAGCAAAGTCTTGTGGTTGATGATCAAAGCATATCCTTAAAGGGCATAGCTTTGTGTATAGCGTTAATTCGCAAGCCTCACACCTCGGCATGAGTCAAAAAGGGGATTGGACCGTTGGGAGAACATGACGTTTCTTTCTAGCTATGGGTGGTGTCATGGTATGGAGCCCTGACATATATATTTTTACCTATGTGGATGATGGATAGCGAGGTGCCTCAGATATATCGGTTACTACGGAGCCGATGGATAGGTCCGATAGGACCGGGAAACGTGTGCTCAGGAATTGCTAATCCTCAAACGTAAGAGAGGACCGGCCCAACTGATCGAAGGGTTGCCTAGAGTGTGTAGTCCTGAGACATTTTCTAGAGTGTCTCGAAGCTGTGAGGAGCCGTCCCTGGCCTCGACTCATAGATGGAATTCCAATTTCCAATACGTGACATTTCAGTTTTGATTGTAGAGCCTAGTATGGCGACATGATATATTGTACCCATGCCGTCTATGATTGATACATTTATATTTGAAATTGTTTTTAACACTATACACTTTTATAGTATCAAATGATTTGTTTTAAACGTACCAAGCATGTTTGGCTATTATAAGGGAAAACTATATCCTCCGGCTTACGTTGCATTGTGTGATGGGACCTGAGTCTTATAATAGCTTCACTTTTCCAAAAAAGCATTGCGCTGTTTGTTATATGCACTGGTATTCTTGGGAGAAAACTCATTCCGTGTTATACGGCGTGGTCCTTTGATTTACGTTATTTTTAAAGTAAAGATTTAATAACTGTCTTAGTTCTCACATCAGTCACATGACTGACCTGGAGTTCATTGTTTTAACCTTAACTCTGGGTGCCCCTACTTTCCACATAGGCAGCTAGTAGTTGGGTTTTTGCAGAAATTATTTTCATAGGATCCTGGATTTACAGCTGGAGCTATATTCGGAACGCTCTGTATCCATGTATTTCTTACAGTTGTGTTATGTATTGATTTTCCGCTGCTTTGTAATTTGAATCTCTGATATTTGTCAAATGTATATTATCTATCCATACTCTGTTATATTCTTGTACTCTGATGTAATTGTTGTAATAAGCAATGAAATGTTCTTCTGTATATGTTTTGATTTGTCGTGTTCTCAACTCAGTCTGGGCTTTCCCGTAAGGGCGAGTTTGGGTCGTTTCAATAGATACATGGATCTAGACATGAAAAGTTAGGAAATAGTCGATGAAATTTTACATAGCTATGGAAATGTAAAAATATAGAAATATGAAGTTAAAAATAAAATTCTACAACATATATAAATTTATTGAGATAAATGAATGATAAAAATTAGCTTCGTTAATGTTGTTTATGATATATGAATTATATATCTTTATATCAAACTGAATAATCTATGTGACTACTTTTATATATGAATATAATATACATATTGAAACCGACGCATTTAGGAATTTATTAGATAAATTATTGAATATTTATTAATAAAGTTTATTCAAATAAACTAACGCCAATGTTACATGATTAACCAAAAATATATTGATATGCACAAAACTGTGTGATATCGAGGCATGTTTTGTAAGAAACTATAGAAATTTCAAAATGCAAGCACTTCAATTAAAATTAGAATTTTATATTGTAGTGCATTAATGTATCGATGTAGATGAACCATAAACTAAACTTGCAATTATTGCTTTCGTATATAACTATGTTATATGTTGTTGTATTTGTATATCCAAATGAATTTTATATCATTTTTTCTAATATGAATATTGTGCAAATATTGAAATTTCAAATTTTTATGATTTATTTAACATATCAACAACTAAAAGTTTACTAAATTTAACTATAGTTTTAAGGTTCGTGAATAGCTCTAATATATGAAGTCAAATAGAAAATATTTGAACGGAACTGAAATACTTCAGTAAAATGTTGTAGAAATTTAAAATTAATGTTTTTTTGTTGTAAAAAAAAATAAGCATAACGAATTTATTGATAATTTTTTTGCAATTATTTTCTGTTTTATTTCAAAAGTTAAATTTGTACTTAATCCCACATTTCTACTAGTTTTTTTTTGAATTTTATTCGCAAAAGCGCTTTTTTGCAAGAGCAAAAATAATTTATGTTTTTATTGGAATTTTTACAGATTGGCTAGAACTAAAAATAATTATTTAAACAAAAAATGGTTCAAACACCAATGGTACGTGAACCGTACTTCACCAATATGGTTAGAAATTGAAAGGATCCACAATCGCAAAATAAGCGGGAAAAAGTAAGTAAAAACACAAAGATTTTTATAGTGGTTCGATCTAGGATAGATCTACGTCAACTTTTGAAGTGATTTTCATTGTCATGGAGATATTTACAGAGTTCATCATCTCATACATCTCATTTTGGCTCATTCTCTCTCTGTACAATGATTTTCCTCTCTTTAATGGCTTGACTCTCTCTAGACCGTTATGTAAGTGGTTGGATCCTTTGAATGTGATGAGCGTGAGAGTATTTGTTCCACGATTTGAGCAATTAATGGATCAATGATGAATCCTTAGCGGTTGAGATGTAAATCGAAGCTTGGAGGAGGATTAATGGCGGTTGGAGAGTATTTGAATGGAGCTTGAGAAGGTAGAGATGATGGGTCTCGATTTGGAGATGGTAGATCCAATCGAATTGTCGATGGAGAAGGATGGAGAGAACTTGAGTTGATCTCTAATGGAGGAAGGAGGAGACTTGGTCCATTTGGTGATGTAGGAAGATGAAGTGAGCTTCGGCGGCCATTAATGGAGTTGGGAGAGAACTTAGAGTGCTTGGGAATGGTGGAGAAGTGATTTGGGCAGCCTTTCGGGGTCCAAGAATCCCTCCCTTGAATGATTGTAAAATGGGGTATTTATATGAGAAGTTTGGACCAGGTGACAAAGCTGTAATTATGGTGTATAGGGTTCTGGTTGCACACCGGTGTATTTACAAAACCGCCACTGGCCAGTTGGAGCTAGCTGTATACAGTTGTTACTAGCTGTAAAATCGGTCGGACTATGCGTGCGCGACTAGAAATGTGCGAGCGATCCAAAAATACCCATGCACGAGCGAGCTAGACTGATATTGGAGCGGGCGACCTCTAAATAATTCTTGTGACCGACTTCCCCCAGATTACAACTATGCCATTCTGTCTTTTAGCGCATTTTATTTATACGACTTTGTCTCATCAATGAAAATGGGAATAATATTTACCATTTTTGCCATTTCTTTTACTTCTTTTATATACTTTTACTGTTGAAATTGGGGTTCGAGAATTACGAATTTGCCATCTCCTTCTTTATAAATACATCTGCATATTCTCGACCCATCTTTCAACATGATATCCCGCTGCACGACCGACCAGCAAGCCGTGGTTCACGACCGACCAAAAAGTCATGGTTCTCGATCCATATTGCATTGCCGGCCCTATGGAAATCCGTTGCTCATTCGACCCGCTTGATTGGTGCTCGACCTCTGAGAGACTCACTGCTTGACCTATGATGAGCGAGCGAGTCAGGCATTGTGAAGGTGAGCGACTAGCTGAAATGAGCGACCTTTGTAATCACATTTCTGTCATTATTCTGTACATATGCACTCATGCTTTTTAACGCAATGCCTAAATGAGATTTTAACTAGTTAACATTTTCCCGTCGAAGCTTGTATTTTTCGCTTGCGAGAAATGCGCGCTTCGAACTGAACATTATTGATACAACTAGTGTTGAGACCCATTCGTAGCTTTTTTGTTTACTATGGTAAACCACGCTTTGAACTTTGACTCGTTGAATCAAATGGTCCAAGTACAGAATGTTAGTTTAATTTATATGCTTCATGTCACTTGTTCTGTAATTAAAACAAGCACTTGCATGATTTTGGACTTATACTCGGTTATTGGTCGTCCACATCAATAACAGGTTAGTTAATCATTCGAGTATAACTTATGGCAAAATGAGTGACATGCCTATGCAGAACTATTTTGTTTAACTGTTTAAAATTCATTAAACGTTGTTTGCATAGGTACGGTACTCGAATTCGAATTCACAACGGTACTCGAGTTCTACTAATCGATATGTATATTGATTGCAGATTTCGAGTTTCGTCTTTGTAATGAATTATATGATCTTGTATGACGATTTACGTTTTATGAAATGTGTACCTGTTCAGAGTAGAATTTTGATTCGAGTTTCCGAGGCCAGAGCAATTGCAGCCTTTAGATGGATTCAGAATTTGGTTTTGCTTTGACGCCATGAATCATCCTGGGATATAAATACAATTTTGAATCTCCATTTCACAACAGCTTTCCCAGTGCGTAAATATTGCTCAATTGGAGCTTCGCAGATAAGGAAAACTTTGTGTTACGAGATTTCAATTAAATTTCCCAGGGTGATCCTTATTGGTGTAATGAATTTGATCAGCATATCAAACATATTGATTTTGTCCATCTCTTTAAATTCCCCATTTTGAAGACAAGATTAAGCCAAGTGCATTGACTCCTTTGACGAGAATATGCTCGTTGCAATGTCATTATGTACCCGTGGTATTTTTTCGGGCATTATTCAACTCTTTTGTGGCTGTGCTGCCTCAATACCGTGGGTCGTTGCGAATCTCAAGAACTCGATGTGATCAGTTTGTAGAGTTAACTTGATTGTGGTTGATGTGCTAGTAGTTTCTACTTTGTTGGCTTAAGTTATTTAAACTTGCTAATTATGCACAGTAACTTCTGAACTTGTCATTCCAATAGGAGTTCTGACTTTACTACTGGTTTGGTGCTCCTACTTGGAGAAGTTCCTATATTTTCATGTCTCCTTTAGGGAACGACTTATATGATGTTCCCCCGCTGGTGGAGGACTTTGGGCTTAGTGCCCTCGCTTGGGGAGGACTTGGGATTTAGTGCCCCCACTAGAGGAGGACTTGGGATTTAGTGCCCCCGCTCTGGGAGGTCTTTGGATTTTTATACTTCACTTCTGATGTTTTAGATGCTACGCAAATAATTTTCACTCTTCACATCTGATTTTTCAGATGCTACACAAATGATTTTGATTCTTCACATCTGATTTTTCAGATGCTACACAAATGGTTTTCATACTTCACATCTGATTTTTCAGATGCTACGCAAATATGGATTTCATTCTTCACATATGATATTTCAGATGCTACGCAAATGGTTTTCATTCTTCACATCTGATATTTCAGATGCTACGCAAATGGTTTTCATACTTCACATCTAATACTTCAAATGCTACGCAAATGGTTTTCATTCTTCACATCTGATATTTCAGATGCTACGCAAATGGATTTCATTCTTTACATCTGATATTTCAGATGCTACGCAAATGGATTGGGTGGCTGTTATATTGTTTCATGAGGCAGCTATCAGTCCCTTTGTTGGATGCTTGACTTGGCAGGCTATTCCGGTTTAAGAACTGAGGCTTTGAACCTCTCACTTGGGGAAGTGCCCCTTCGGTTGACAGGACCCGTAACTTCCCCGTGAAGGAAAGAGCGGATACTTTGAGAACATGACAAAATGGAACGCAGACGGAAGAACATTTCATTGTTATTACAACAATTCCATCAGATACAAGAATATACAGAGTATAAATGAATAAATTACATTCAACAAATATCAAAGATTTAAATTACATTTAAATACATCGCAGCGGAAAATAATACAAAAGCACAACTAGAAGTAATGCACGGATACAAAGCTTTCCGAGCATCGTTCTAGCTATAAATCAGGACCCTGTGAATATAAATCTGCAAAACCAAAACTATTAGCTGCCCGTGTCGAAAATAGGGGCACCCAGAGTTTAGGTTAAAACAATAAACTCCAGGTCAGTCATGTGACTGGTGTGAGAGCTAAAACAGTTATTAATCTTTATTTTAAAGTTTGGTAAATCAAGGGACCTCGCCGTATAACACGGAACGGGTTTCCTCCCAAGAATACCAGTGCATAGAACAAACAGCGCAATGCTAAATAAAGAAAAATGAAGCTGTTATAAGACCCAGGTCCCATCACACAATGCAACGCAAGCCGGAGGATAGGGTTTTTACCTTATAACAGCCAAACCATGCTTGATACGTTTAAAACACATTATTTGATACTATAATTAGTGTATAGTGTCAAAACAATTTCAATCATAAATATCAATCATAGACGGCATGGGTACCATATATCATGTCGCCATACTAGTTCTACAATTAAAACCGCAATATCACGTATTGGAAATTGGATTCCATCATGAGTCGAGGCAAGGGGCAAGCTCCTCTCCGTGTTCGAGACACTCTAGCAAATGTCTTAGGAACCCACTTTGATCCTTGGAATCGGCAGGGCCGGTCCTCTCTTACTTTTGAGGATTGGCAATTCCTGAACACACGTTTCCCGGTCCTTACAGACCTATATCTGAGGCACCTCGTATCCAACAACCACACAGGTGAAAAGTATATAAATGTCAAGGCTGGTAGGTCACTGACACCACCCTAGCAAGAAAGAAACGTCGTGCTCTCCCAGCGGTCCGTCTCCCGTTTTTGACTCATACCGAGGTGTGAGGCTCGCGAATTCACGTTATACACAAAGCTACGCCACACAAGCCGTGCTTTGATCATCAACCACAAGACTTTGCTTTTCAACAGAAGCCCTGATCAATTTCCACTTACGCGTGCCACACTGGCAATTCACTCCATGCGACTGATGTCCATCGATATACAACCCCTGAGCTCGTACGTCTCAGAGAAGGGCGTTAAGCAAGAGAATAAATTCTCCGCCGCCAAACAGATGTATATTTAATAGAGATCAATCAACACAGCATAAAATCCAATGTCAGACACATAATCCATTTACAAGTTCGTTCTGGGTCTAAACGAAACCAGAGGCACTTTCCTCGCATATCCATCCATCTCCAAGTACGTCTGGACGATCACCAACTGTTTCCCTCATCCTGGGTGTACAACCCAATCAAGATCATCGGTAATCACCCAAACGATGTGAAGACTTCCGGTCTTCAACCACCGTCTTCATCTTCGACATCTCGTCGAATCGGTTATTCAGAATGGGTATAAACCCGGCCTTTCTGAATAACCCACGTATATGATAAACAAATGTTACACAAACACAACAAACGCCTCATTTCAATTCAGAATATCCTTTTATTCATGAAATCACGTTCTTAGGGAAAGGTTCCCATTAATTTTATCCAAGATAAATTCTTCTAAATTTATTCTTTAATCTTCCTTTGGATATCATTTCAAACTAGTCGGGATTAGCGAACCACACCGAAGTAATTATTTATTTTATTTCCCAATCCCAACCTATTCATCCCATGGAGCAAAACTGGTAATACTCCATATCTAACACCACGGTGCTATCGGTAAAATTAATTACCATTTCACATTCAAATCTAATTAAAGATTTAACTATCGCTTTGGAGCAAAAATGGTGGTACTCCATCCTCGATCACCTTTCAGATTTGATAATTTAAATTATCAATTCACATTTTAATCTAATTAAAGATTCATTAAAACTCCACTTAGTTTTAATCTTCTCAAAAATCAACATCTTGTCTTTAACTGGGTTAAAGAACCAATGTCATCTAAAACACGATTCACGATAAACCCAAAATCACATTCTATTGTTAATCGGGTTAAAGAACAGGTGTTGTTCAAAACACCGCTCACGATAAACTCAAAAACCAATTCAAATTCAATTCCAATTAAATATCATTTGATTGATACACTTCATTAAATCTAAATAGAAAGATTTAATCTTTTTCTCTATTGGGCTTAAGAACAGTGTTAATGAAGACACCATTCACGACAAACCCGAATCACATTTGATATTAAATACAAGGCTCTGAATAGAAAATATACCGGCTTATATTCAATATCAAATCCTGAAACCAACCAATATCGTATTGGAAATAACGATATAAAATATATCTTTCAAATTCCCATAACAATATCTGTATAGTCACGAAATCCAATATCGAAATATTCCGAAGATAATTTCGAATTAACTCAAGTCCAATTCACGTATTGGGAATATTGATTATTTTTAAAATCACTTTCAAATTCAATTTATTTATTTCAAAAATAAATTGATTTTAATTCTAGTTCAAAACTAGTTCATTTCGACAAAAATCTATTTTTATCTTTTCAAACGTGGAATTTTCCACCTCAGTTCTTTCCAATTCACACATTATGATTTTACACAAATTATTAATATTTTTAATAATTTTATCAAGGCCCGTACAGTCGATTTCCATCAACGGCCATCGAACTGCACTTACAACGACCTTTTTCAAATTTGATTTGGACATAATTCCAAATCCAACCGTTAGATTTCAAATTTCTAATATTCATTGGAAAGCTCTTTTCGATACGAACCCAACGGTTCCGGTTTTAGAAGAATCCGACGGTCGGATCTTCCGTAATGTCCATTCGAAGTCAATGGTCGAAATTCACGAACTGCCGCGGCGCGGCGCGTTCTATTCAGGCCATTATATATATGTAATATATATATATATATATTATATATATATTTCGTCGATTTCCTTTTTAAAACGTATTTTATAAATCGTTTTAAATTCGTTTTCAAAACCATTTCAACACTACAATTTCTAATCAAAATTGAATATTTCATATCATTACTATATAAATGATAATATTTTCAAAACGTTATATTTTGAAATCACTTCTTTTCTATATTCATTATAAAAACGAATATAATCGATATAAGTATCGTTCACGTCAAAATAGCGCAACTCTAATCAATACGGCTTTATATATTTCAATAAATTCGTTATTCTATTCAACAAATGAATATATATTCTATTCAACACATGAGTCTATATTTCTTTCAACACACGACTAATCTCAACACATGAGTACTGTCAACACATCACTATTTTTGTTATGTAAAACATTTTATAAAATTATGGTATCTATCGTTTGATTTTTAATTCGGACTCCACCGTGAAGTAGTTCTAATTTTAAATATGATGAAGATGTAAATTTTATTATTAAAATATTTTACTCAACACATAAATAGTTTCAACACATGAATTTTCTTTTATAATATTCATTATTTTCCCGATTGGAATGAAGCCCAATCAATCACCATATAATGTTAACTATATGGATTCCATACACCACATGTATATAATAGCAATGATAAACAATCAACCATCATCCAAGGTACACCACACAACTGCATAAGCATCAAATATAAATAATCGACGCTTACACAGTCTGTCGACCAATCGATCGACATATAATTAAATAATTGGGATTAGTGTACCGAAATATCATCCCAACACCCGTGTGGGGTTTCAAATCAACAAACACAGGTTTTTATTTGTGCAGTTGGGCGATGTGTAAAATTTATCGACCCAATCAATATCAGTCAAATCAGTGTATATAAACAAATCGGCCGATTTGTTTATAAATATTTATTTATTCACTTTCACGTTAAAAATTATATTTTAACGACAATTAATTTATTTCAATCATCTACATTTTATTATCGATTTCACATCAACAACACAAACAAATTTCACCACACATCAAACAAGCATACAAGCCGTCCATGGTCTGTGGACGACGGGTGTCGGGTGCTACTAAGCACCGTCTGCATCCTAGTGTATATATATATAACTAGAAAAAATGAAATTTAAAGTGAGAAGTTCTCACCAAAGCTATCCCAACTTCACGACACTTCAAAAGTAGAAGTCTTCGCCGTTCTCGCCTTTTGTCTATTTCGTCGTCCGTAGCCACTACATATAAAAAAATCACATTTTTATATTGTTGCTATGTATATAAAAATTATATCTTTATAATCGCTCCATACGGATAAAAATTCTATTTTTACATCGCTACTATATAGATAAAAATTCTATTTATTTTTACATCGCTACTATATAGATAAAGA
This sequence comes from Allium sativum, assembly GCA_030737875.1. Classification (NCBI taxonomy): domain Eukaryota; kingdom Viridiplantae; phylum Streptophyta; class Magnoliopsida; order Asparagales; family Amaryllidaceae; genus Allium; species Allium sativum. The sequence continues at coordinate 386,675,963 of CM060924.1, forward strand.
ATCTATTTTTACATCGCTACTATATAGATAAAAATTCTATTTTTACATCGCTACTATATAGATAAAAATTCTATTTTTACATCGCTACTATATAGATAAAAATTCTATTTTTACTTATAAAGATTTCGCCTTTTCTAAAATAAATATTTCGCCTTTTCAAAAATAAATATTTTGCCTTTTCAAAAATAAATATTTCGCCTTTTCTAAAATAAAGATTTCGCCTTTTTATTTATAAAGATTTCGCCTTTTTATTTATAAAGATTATATTTTTACTCCTTCTATAATAGGTATAACAAAATCAAATCTATAAATATATTAATTTTAGATCTTTAAAACAATAATATACATACATATTTCAGATTTTATTATAAATAAATAAAAAGACTGAAATAATATAAATAAAAAGGAAACTTACTGTTTTACGAATGGGGGGGCTTCACCGTTGGTCTCTGACTGGAGGAGGAGAAGAAGAGGCGGAGGAGGGGCATGTGGCAGCGGCGGTCTTCTGGGTGGTGCGCTTGGGCTGGGGCGATTTGGGCATAGGGGATTGGGGGGAAGAGGAAGGGAGGAGGAAGAGAAGGGGAAGGCGGGTCGAGGGGGGTGGCTGCGGTCTCCGGCGCGGTGGCGCACCAAGCTGGGCGGCGACGATGTTGAAGATGGGGGGGGGGCGTCGAGCTCCTCCGATTATTTTCTCTTTTTTTTTTAATAGAATCGATTTTGAAAGAGGGGGGGGGCCTGAGATAAAGGAATAAGGGAGGAGAGAGGAAAGATTTTATTTATTTTATTAAATTGTTTAATTCAAAAAGTTGACTTTTTATTTCGACCTCGAAACGAGTCCCACCGCCTATCATCCATAGCGTATTACCCCCATTCCAAACACAATGGGATATGTATCGTAGGCTGATTCGATCGTTTCGATCAGTTTTCGTTAAAATCCAAATATAACTCTATATATTGAATTTGAACGAGCGTTTCAATTTACTGGGGTCACATACGAACTCTAAAAATTTCAGAAAAATATTTTCTAGCTTCGTATTGTCGATACGGTCCTAACAAAACTAGTTTCGTCGGATTCTGAGACCGTTGAAAAAACGGCCAATTTCCAGTCGATTAAAATCAACTGAAAATGGTCAAACACGTTTTCCTTTGCCACGCTCACATATTGATTTGAAAAATTATGAAATTTGGAATCTAGCAATAACTTGACATCACGGACCCAACAAAAGTGGTTTCGTCGAAATCCGAGGTTGTTTGCAAAATGGCTATTTTTAAGGGCCAGAATTCCATAGCGACTATTCTGAAAATTCATTTGGACATATCTTTTGATTCTCGCTATGAAATCTTGATTTTCCGGATTCACTGGAAAGATATCCTCAAATAGATCCCATTATTTTTTGTTTCACTAAAATCCGGTTTATTTTGCACCCGGTACATTCAATTGAAGTTTGAAATCGAATTATCGAACTACCGCGCCATTTTCAATTCCTTATATAATTATATATAATTATTTATATTCTAACGACGACGTATATAATATATACGTTCGAATTCTATTCAAAATAAATTTTTCGTCGTTATTATTTAAAATAATTCATTTTAAATATTCAAAATTCACTAAAATTGCCAAAATAAAAAGTTTAAACTGGCCCACATTTCCGGGTTATTACAATCTCCCCCACTTAAAACTTTTCGTCCCCGAAAAGGAACAAAGTCGAAAATGGTTTGATCAATCAACTCTACGTTCGATCTGGCTTCCATTCTCCAACTTTTCAGTTTCTGAGAATTTTTCAAATTCTTCAAAAATTTGGCGAACACCCAGAATTTTCGAAAAATTTCGCCATGACCTCACCTGCACCGGGAGCAACGGGAAAATCCCGAAATTGCCATACAGGCCTTCTGATCTCAAAAAGAAAAAGAAAAAGCCAAGCGGCTAGCCAATAGGCTCATAAAATCATCATCACCCAAACAAAACAGTAAATTATAGTAAAAATGTACCTATTTGTCGGGCAAAAAATTTTTATTCTCTGCTCTAGCCTCCTTGCTATGACCTGTTCAATGTAAGTACATGTATATGCAAGCAAATGCGACCAATTTTCAATACAATTCAATATGTGATTCAATTAGGCTAAATGGTTCAAAATTCAATTAGGCAAACAATAATCAAACAACACAAATATCAATCAATTAGTGGATTAGAGTTTCAAATTCATAATTTTGATATATATACAGAAAATCATGTTTTTGATGTCAATTCACAACAATGTATTCTAGCTATATTTTGGTTCTCACGCCAGTCTAATGGAAATATATAGAAATCACACCTTCGAAACACGAACATAAATACTGATGATGTGGCCACATCACCAGAATTATCCCCGGATGTCTAGAATGTGATTCTATATCTATCCAGTATATTAAAACTTCGACTATACGTTCATGACGCGTATACGCGAAATCTTTATATACTCGATTGTCCAAATTCAAAATAAATAAATATTCAAATACGTTTAAAACGAATTAAATTTCAAAACAAAATTTGTTTTCATTTGAAAAATTATACTCTTCACACTCGTTCTAGGATACTACTGATCCTATCTCTAACGAGTCATTCTAATTGGATATTACTAATCCAATATCTGATGAATTCTTTCGTTTGGTTCTAATGTGTCTTGTTCTCAAGCTCTGTAAACTAAAGCTCTGATACCAAACTGACAGGACCCGTAACTTCCCCGTGAAGTAAAGAGCGGATACTTTGAGAACATGACAAAATGGAACGCAGACGGAAGAACATTTCATTGTTATTACAACAATTCCATCAGATACAAGAATATACAGAGTATAAATGAATAAATTACATTCAACAAATATCAAAGATTTAAATTACATTTAAATACATCGCAGCGGAAAATAATACAAAAGCACAACTAGAAGTAATGCACGGATATAGAGCTTTCCGAGCATCGTTCCAGCTGTAAATCAGGACCCTGTGAATATAAATCTGCAAAACCAAAACTACTAGCTGCCCGTGTCGAAAATAGGGGCACCCAGAGTTTAGGTTAAAACAATAAACTCCAGGTCAGTCATGTGACTGGTGTGAGAGCTAAAACAGTTATTAATCTTTATTTTAAAGTTTGGTAAATCAAGGGACCTCGCCGTATAACACGGAACGGGTTTCCTCCCAAGAATACCAGTGCATAGAACAAACAGCGCAATGCTAAATAAAGAAAAATGAAGCTGTTATAAGACCCAGGTCCCATCACACAATGCAACGCAAGCCGGAGGATAGGGTTTTTACCTTATAACAGCCAAACCATGTTTGATACGTTTAAAACACATTATTTGATACTATAATTAGTGTATAGTGTCAAAACAATTTCAATCATAAATATCAATCATAGACGGCATGGGTACCATATATCATGTCGCCATATTAGTTCTACAATTAAAACCGCAATATCACGTATTGGAAATTGGATTCCATCATGAGTCGAGGCAAGGGGCAAGCTCCTCTCCGCGTTCGAGACACTCTAGCAAATGTCTTAGGAACCCACTTTGATCCTTGGAATCGGCAGGGCCGGTCCTCTCTTACTTTTGAGGATTGGCAATTCCTGAACACACGTTTCCCGGTCCTTACAGACCTATATCCGAGGCACCTCGTATCCAACAACCACACAGGTGAAAAGTATATAAATGTCAGGGCTGGTAGGTCACTGACACCACCCTAGCTAGAAAGAAACGTCGTGCTCTCCCAGCGGTCCGTCTCCCGTTTTTGACTCATACCGAGGTGTGAGGCTCGCGAATTCACGTTATACACAAAGCTACGCCACACAGGCCGTGCTTTGATCATCAACCACAAGACTTTGCTTTTCAACAGAAGCCCTGATCAATTGCCACTTACGCGTGCCACACTGGCAATTCACTCCATGCGACTGATGTCCATCGATATACAACCCTTGAGCTCGTACGTCTCAGAGAAGGGCGTTAAGCAAGAGAATAAATTCTCCGCCGCCAAACAGATGTATATTTAATAGAGATCAATCAACACAGCATAAAATCCAATGTCAAACACACAATCCATTTACAAGTTCGTTCTGGGTCTGAACGAAACCGGAGGCACTTTCCTCGCATATCCATCCATCTCCAAGTACGTCTGGACGATCACCAACTGTTTCCCTCATCCTGGGTGTACAGCCCAATCAAGATCATCAGTAATCACCCAAACGATGTGAAGACTTCCGGTCTTCAACCACCGTCTTCATCTTCGACATCTCGTCGAATCGGTTATTCAGAATGGGTATAAACCCGGCCTTTCTGAATAACCCACGTATATGATAAACAAATGTTACACAAACACAACAAACGCCTCATTCCAATTCAGAATATCCTTTTATTCATGAAATCACATTCTTAGGGAAAGGTTCCCATTAATTTTATCCAAGATAAATTCTTCTAAATTTATTCTTCAATTTTCCTTTGGATATCATTTCAAACTAGTCGGGATTAGCGAACCACACCGAAGTAATTATTTATTTTATTTCCCAATCCCAACCTATTCATCCCATGGAGCAAAACTGGTAATACTCCATATCTAACACCACGGTGCTATCGGTAAAATTAATTACCATTTCACATTCAAATCTAATTAAAGATTTAACTATCGCTTTAGAGCAAAACTGGTGGTACTCCATCCTCGATCACCTTTCAGATTTGATAATTTAAATTATCAATTCACATTTTAATCTAATTAAAGATTCATTAAAACTCCACTTAGTTTTAATCTTCTCAAAAATCAACATCCTGTCTTTAACTGGTTAAAGAACCAATGTCATCTAAAACACGATTCACGATAAACCCAAAATCACATTCTATTGTTAATCGGGTTAAAGAACAGGTGTTGTTCAAAACACCGCTCACGATAAACCCAAAAACCAATTCAAATTCAATTCCAATTAAATATCATTTGATTGATACACTTCATTAAATCTAAATAGAAAGATTTAATCTTTTTCACTATTGGGCTTAAGAACAGTGTTAATGAAGACACCATTCACGACAAACCCGAATCACATTTGATATTAAATACAAGGCTCTGAATAGAAAATATACCGGCTTATATTCAATATCAAATCCTGAAACCAACAAATATCGTATTGGAAATAACGATATAAAATATATCTTTCAAATTCCCATAACAATATCTGTATAGTCACGAAATCCAATATCGAAATATTCCGAAGATAATTTCGAATTAACTCCAGTCCAATTCACGTATTGGGAATATTGATTATTTTTAAAATCACTTTCAAATTCAATTTATTTATTTCAAAAATAAATTGATTTTAATTCTAGTTCAAAACTAGTTCATTTCGACAAAAATCTATTTTTATCTTTTCAAACGTGGAATTTTCCACCTCAGTTCTTTCCAATTCACACATTATGATTTTACACAAATTATTAATATTTTTAATAATTTTATCAAGGCCCGTACAGTCGATTTCCATCAACGGCCATCGAACTGCACTTACAGCGACCTTTTTCAAATTTGATTTGGACATAATTCCAAATCCAACCGTTAGATTTCAAATTTCTAATATTCATTGGAAAGCTCTTTTCGATACGAACCCAATGGTTCCGGTTTTAGGAGAATCCGACGGTCGGATCTCCCGTAATGTCCATTCGAAGTCAATGGTCGAAATTCACGAACTGCCGCGGCACGACGCGTTCTATTCAGGCCATTATATATATAATATATATATATTATATATATTTCGTCGATTTCCTTTTTAAAACGTATTTTATAAATCGTTTTAAATTCATTTTCAAAAACATTTCAACACTATTTCAATTTCTAATCAAAATTGAATATTTCATATCATTACTATATAAATGATAATATTTTCAAAACGTTATATTTTGAAATCACTTCTTTTCTATATTCATTATAAAAACGAATATAATCGATATAAATATCGTTCACGTCAAAATAGCGCAACTATAATCAACACGGCTTTATATATTTCAATAAATTCGTTATTCTATTCAACAAATGAATATATATTCTATTCAACACATGAGTCTATATTTCTTTCAACACACGACTAATCTCAACACATGAGTACTGTCAACACATCACTATTTTTGTTATGTAAAACATTTTATAAAATTATGGTATCTATCGTTTGATTTTTAATTCGGACTCCACCGTGAAGTAGTTCTAATTTTAAATATGATGAAGATGTAAATTTTATTATTAAAATATTTTACTCAACACATAAATAGTTTCAACACATGAATTTTCTTTTATAATATTCATTATTTTCCCGATTGGAATGAAGCCCAATCAATCACCATATAATGTTAACTATATGGATTCCATACACCACATGTATATAATAGCAATGATAAACAATCAACCATCATCCAAGGTACACCACACAACTGCATAAGCATCAAATATAAATAATCGACGCTTACACAGTCTGTCGACCAATCGATCGACATATAATTAAATAATTGGGATTAGTGTACCCAAATATCATCCCAACACCCGTGTGGGGTTTCAAATCAACAAACACAGATTTTTATTTGTGCAGTTGGGCGATGTGTAAAATTTATCGACCCAATCAATATCAGTCAAATCAGTGTATATAAACAAATCGGCCGATTTGTTTATAAATATTTATTTATTCACTTTCACGTTAAAAATTATATTTTTAACGACAATTAATTTATTTCAATCATCTACATTTTATTATCGATTTCACATCAACAACACAAACAAATTTCACCACACATCAAACAAGCATACAAGTCGTCCATGGTCTGTGGACGACGGGTGTCGGGTGCTACTAAGCACCATCTGCATCCTAGTATATATATATATATATATATATAACTAGAAAAAAAGAAATTTAAAGTGAGAAGTTCTCACCAAAGCTATCCCAACTTCACGACACTTCAAAAGTAGAAGTCTTCGCCGTTCTCGCCTTTTGTCTATTTCGTCGTCCGTAGCCACCACATATATAAAAATCACATTTTTATATTGTTGCTATGTATATAAAAATTATATCTTTATAATCGCTCCATATGGATAAAAATTCTATTTTTACATCGCACTATATAGATAAAAATTCTATTTTTACATCGCTACTATATAGATAAAAATTCTATTTTTACATCGCTACTATATAGATAAAAATTCTATTTTTACACATGAAGATTTCGCCTTTTCTAAAATAAATATTTCGCCTTTTCAAAAATAAATATTTCGCCTTTTCAAAAATAAATGTTTCGCCTTTTCAAAAATAAAGATTTCGCCTTTTCAAAAATAAAGATTTCGCCTTTTTATTTATAAAGATTTCGCCTTTTTATTTATAAAGATTTCGCCTTTTTATTTATAAAGATTATATTTTTACTCCTTCTATAATAGGTATAACAAAATCAATTCTATAAATATATTAATTTTAGATCTTTAAAACAATAATATACATATATATTTTAGATTTTATTATAAATAAATAAAAAGACTGAAATAATATAAATAAGCAAATAAAAAGGAAACTAACTGTTTTACGAATGGGGGGGGGGTGTTCCCCGTCGGTCTCTGACTGGAGGAGGAGAAGAAGAGGCGGAGGAGGGGCATGTGGCGGCGGCGGTCTTCTAGGTGGCGCGCTAGGGTTGGGGCGATTTGGGCGTAGGGGATTGGGGGGGAAGAGGAAGGGAGGAGGAAGAGAAGGAGAAGGCGGGTCGAGGGGGGTGGCTGCGGTCTCCGGCGCGGTGGCGCACCAGGCTGGGCGGCGGCGATGTTGAAGAGGGGGGGTGTCGAGCTCCTCCGATTCTTTTCTCTTTTTTTTTAACAGAATCGATTTTGAAAGAGGGGGGGCCTGAGATAAAGGAATAAGGGAAGAGAGAGGAAAGATTTTATTTATTTTATTAAATTATTTAATTCAAAAAGTTGACTTTTTATTTCAACCTCGAAACGAGGCCCACCGCCTGTCGTCCATAGCGTATTACCCCCATTCCGAACACAATGGGATATGTATCGTAGGCTGGTTCGATCGTTTCGATCAGTTTTCGTTAAAATCCAAATATAACTCTATATATTGAATTTGAACGAGCGTTTCAATTTACTGGGGTCACATACGAACTCTAAAAATTTCAGAAAAATATTTTCTAGCTTCGTATTGTCGATACGGTCCTAACAAAACTAGTTTCGTAGAATTCTGAGACCGTTGGAAAAACGGCAAATTTCCAGTCGATTAAAATCAACTGAAAATGGTCAAACACGTTTTCCTTTGCCACGCTCACATATTGATTCAAAAAATTATGAAATTTGTGTAGGATCTAAATTAACCCTAGAGGGGGGGTGAATAGGGTTTATCGCAGATTTTCACAGAGTAATTAAATAATCACAGCACAGATAATAATCAAAGTAAATGCGGAAAATAAATAACACACGGATATACCCAGCTTCGGCAAAACCCTGCCTACTGCTGCATTCCCCAAGGTTTCTACTAGGAGTTAAAACAATCTCTACGCTTACAATCCCCTGTAAACTCGCGACACTCGCTCCCAACTGTTCTTAACCCTACGCTCAAAACCCTGCACTGGTTTTTATCCCCAAAACCAGATTTCCCCGAATTACAAACACTGTAATTCGTCTCCCTAGTTTTAGAGACAAACTAGAAAACTCTGGACTGATTACAAAGTTGAAATTAAAGACAAACAAAATCAAGACAATAAGAAAACCCTTAATAAAAACTTTGAAAACCCTAGTAATTAAATAAGGGTTATCCCCTTAAACTTGGCCGGCCCCCTTTTGTTATTGCTTCACCACTTTATTCTTGAGTCCGATCTCTTTGTAATTGTAAGAATGGCGGCTCTAGGGTTTCCTAGAAATGGCGACTGTGATTAGGGTTTTGGTTCTTTGATTCAGAAATCCGACGCTATGATGTTCTCGAGTTCCTATTGCAAGTTCTTCTTCGGTTGAGTTGATGAAGCTTTGATTTGGATCCAAGTTTTCTTCTTTTCCTGGTACGATTTTTTAATTCAATTGTTTGCTTTTAATTTCTTCGATCTTGGATATTCCTAGCCGATGATGATGTGGGTATTCTTATAGGGTTTTGAAACCCTAATTTTGTGCTCTGATTTCGTATTACACTTTTGTTATGATATATACGGAAATATTGGAACTTTAAATCATCGTATGTTCTGGAATTTCTGATTAAGTCTTGATCTTTTGAAACCCTTGATTTGATATATTCGAAAATTTTGGGGCTTTTGAAATCGGCTTTTATTTGTTCTTGAAATTCTGAAAATTTCTTCGATTTAATATTGCTATGAATACTTCCACTATTCTGGAGTTACTTGCGTGTGAAAACCCTGAACTTTGAAATGGTCTCTTCGAATCAAAAACCCGTATAAATTTTCTGGAACTCTGATGATTTCAAACTGAATATTCTTCTTCCTTAACAACTGGTATAACCAAATGCTTTAGACTTGTTCATGATATATACTAAATATTGGAGCTTGACAACTACTTTGAATTGATCCTTAAAATAATTGCCGTATATATATTTTTTGGAGTCAAATATTCTGGAATTGATTTTTCTTTTTCTTTTTTTTTACTCCTTCCTTTGAACACATGAACTTTGAATTTTATTTCTCTTTGACCATTTCTGAGTTAACCTTAAACAGATACTATGCTTGACATTAAAGAACACTTCTACACTTGTTCTTTGCACTTGAAATTGGTTCATGCATATCTATCATGTATCACTTGTGTCTGCCCTTATTGTATCTAAAACTGAACTTGTTTTGTTGTCTATGGCCTTACTGTTTGTTTGGTGTCACGCACTTGTGCCATCCATGTGAACTCTTTTGTTTGCATGTATTGTTGTAAAGCTGGTTTCAGAAATGTTTGCATATCACTTGAACATTTGGTAGGCTTGTTTTGATCACTTTGCTCATAATTACTGGTACTTTGAGTTGGTCTTGAAAAAAATTCTTTGAACCATTTTTCCTTGAATTGCTGCCTTGATTTCTGTTTATTCAAAACTGGTAGAATACTCTGATTTTCCACGTATTTAAACTGATGCTTATCTTTGATAAGAACAGAAACTATGCTCGAACTTGTTATGCAATTTCAGTTTAACTTCCTGCTGATTGAACTGATACTTGCAGTTGTGTATAAATATTTGTATTTAAATATCATGCCCTTTTTACCATGACTTAAAAACTTCGGCACGAACTTGATTCTGCTCTTTAATGCTTCCATGTTTAAAACCTTGCCGAATCTGATTTGAACTGATAAAATCAGATATACACTTGATTTTAACAAGATAAGAACAATTATAGATTTGCAAAGTCCTTTACTTGAACTTGTGTCACTTGTCTTGGTTTGGCCACTGAATTCTTGCATTTGCTTCACGCTCGAACCTGTAACTTGTGTATTTATACGAACAGATGCTACATTTGAACTTTGGTACTGCCTTGATCAAACTGTTTTCCTGTTAGCATGTTGTCTGTATTTCCCTTTTGTGCTTGACTTGCTGTATATTGAACATTGATTTGTATGGTCCTAGAAATTTTCCTTACTAATATTATATTGAAAAAAAAAACTGCTACTATACTGCACTTGCTCTTGCCATACAAACTGTCTTGATCTTGTAATTGGTTTCAAAATGATATGAACAAATGCTTTATTTGATCTTGTAGTTTTGTTGTTTTCATCATTTGTTGTGCTTGCACCATTTTGGACCTGTATGGCTTTACTTTCACTACTGTGTCATCCTTGCTTGTATCTTGTATCTTGAAACTTGTATCATGACTTTGAAATCTTCTGTTTATTTAAACCGATAAGAACAGATATTTCCTTTGATTTTCCAAAACTCTTGAATTGGTGCTTTACTCTTGTTTGTGACTGCACTTGTAAATGCTCCTATGTACTTGTGACCTCAGTTTTTCTCCTCCATGTTGTTTCTTGTATGTTGCTGCATTGTTTTTGTGTACTAGTAATATGCTTGATCATTTTTGAAAAATCATCCAAATATGTTGCCTCTGCCTTGTGCTGAGCTGTCTCGACCACTTTGAGTTTTTTATTGACTTTACATTGAATTATTATTTGCTGAGCAATCTTGGGCTTGGCTCGACCATTTTGATGTGTGTTGACATGTGCACTGAGTCGAGATGGTCCAAGTGGCTACTCCTCAGTCGCGACACTGGATTGGCGTGGCAGTGCACACGTGCATACACGTGTGTATATGCAGCCATCCAGACTAGTTTTTCAGTCCCTGCATATCAGACCAAGTCTAGAAAAATGATGAGAAACACACCGTAATTCTGAGGCAAATAAAATTTAAAAAATAAATTTTTATTTGCTTTTATTTAATTTTATTTTTGTTGCAGTCTACTGTGTGTGTTCTTTTGTATGAACAGGTATGAAGATGACTGAATTGACTGTGGAATGCTGTGAAGTCAAGAAGACTGAAGACGATGATATTCATATGTGTCGGTATATACGAGTGAACTGTATAGAAATGTAGTATATATGAAAGTGTAAGTGTTGTAAAGAGGAGCTAAGTACGAAATTGAATATATTGAAATGTATATTAGTGATGTATGTACAAATAGTGGAGTTGTAAATCTGTACTGTTTAAATACCGAAATAAAATATTCTTATTCAAATAAAATACTGTGTGAATATTTAAAATACTGTGTGAATATTTAAATTTCTGTATAGTTGTACTTTATTTAAATAGAAATATTATATTCCCGTCTGATGTGTAGTATAACAGTACAGTTACAAACACATTCAATAATAAAATATATTTGGTTGTTATCATCAAACAAAAATCATATAATTGTGTATACAACACTGTTATATACAACAATCTCCCCCTTTTGATGATGACAAACAAATAAAAGATTTTGAATGTGTTTGAACGTGAAATATATTACTCCCCCTATTTGTATGCTCCCCTTACAACTGAACTCCCCCTATATATGTGGAAAAAATATGAATGATGAAATCCAATTGACCAATCTCTCCCTAGATATTTAATTTCCAATATTAAAATATCTTTGAATTAAATACTCATCAATCAAAATCTTGACCATTCTCCCCCTTTTGTTATCATCAAAAGGATAATAGAAATTGAAATAGTGATGAATATTGACTATAAATATAAATTCAAATTAAGAGAGAGAATATATATCGCAAATTCCATTTAATCAAACAAAAATCATAATAATCTTTAAATCAGAAGCAAATTTCACTTTCAGAATGAATGGATTTACGATGGATTTTATCGAATGAGGAGAGTTCAATAAAAATTGAATATTTGGGTATGAATTTTAAAGATTTTAAATATGCTAAAAAAGTGTTAAGCACTTTCTAACCACGCATAGCCCAAAGGTCTTTTAAATGGGGTTAGTAGTAACTTAACTTTATCCTCTCTAATGAGTTCCATCCATGCACAGCCCGAAGGTCTTTTAAGTGAGAATGGAAGCACATAGAAATTAAGGTAATTCACCCACGCATAACCGCGAGGATTTTTAAATGGGAGTGAATACCAAGGATAAATTATTTATTTATTTATTTTTAATTTCAAGAATAATTAGAACTCCCCAAATTAAATAAAACCATGATGAATGACAGAAATATGGTAGATATAGAAGATGGTCGTGAAATAAGCTCTAATTCAAAGATATTATAAAATCTGTTTAATCATCATGAGATTTAAAATAATATCTCTTCTAGTTATGAATTATACCATAGTCGCAACTCATCACAGTTTCATAAATCTATCAATAATTTTGATGAGTCCCAAAACGGTTCAAATTAATCAATAATTTCAATTTTTTGAATAAATAATCAAAAATAATTTTAAAATTGAAAATATTAATTTCAAGAGGAGTTTTTGAAAAAATGCAAGTTGAAAATCAGCTTAAAAAAAAATCAATCAGTTAAAAAATGAAATTTTCTAATATTTTCAACACTGATTGCTCCTAGACAATTTTTAAAACCATATATATATATCAAATTTGATTCAAATTGCTTATGAATTTTAACTAAATCCAGTCACTGATTTTCCAACTTATCATTTAAACACAAATGAATCAAATCAATTTCCTTATCAGAGCAGCACAAGATCATTTTCAAAGCAAGAATCACAAGTGACATCCTCAGAGAATTTTTAGACAAACTCAAGAAACAATCAACTTATCAAATTTGAAGATAATTGTTTGAAATCACCTAAAAAAATCATTTTTTTTTATAATTCAAGAATTTCAACAATCCATAATGAATGATTTCAAAAAACAGCCAAGTAAAAAAAATAAACTAAAAGGAATAAAAGTACGAGTTTAGAGATCATACCTGACTTACCATAATCAACGTGATGTAATGAATCTCCAACTCTGAATCTATGGCTAAGGAACTCCAAATAATTCGATATATGAATCATCTTGAATTTTATTTCACTTAAGCACAGTTGTTCCTTAGCCTCCCACGGTACCTAAATGTTTATATGATCGAGTGGTCTAACAAAAGTTGTTTTACCACTCTTATCTTTGTTTACATGTTTTGGTACCCAAACCCGTTTATATAACAATCCATTACTATTCACTAGCGTACCCTTTGGAACCCAAATTTGTTTAGATTTGCTTAAATTTATTTTGTTAATTTTTGGAATCCAAATAGATTTAAATGAATTGTTTTTAAACGAGTTATCAATTTGTTTATGATTTAAAAACCCTTTGAAATTATTAAATTTCAAAAATTCAATTTGATTGTTTTCAATGCCAATTAAAGGATTTTTAAAATCATTAAAATTTTGTTTTTCAACTTGATCAGATTCAAATCCAAGTCCCTTTTTATTCTGAACAAAAAATTGATTTTTTAACAACATATTCAACGATTTCTCTCCTTTAGAAAATTTAGTCAAAGCTGACTCAAGTCGTTGAATTTTAAATTTAAGATTGCTATTTTCTTTCATTAAATTTGAACAACGATTAATAGCAATTTTCCTCTTTTCAGCGTCAGTTTGTTTTAAAATCAAATTTTCGTTTTCAAGTGCTTTGATTCTAGCATCGGACTTGGAAATTTCAATTTCAAATTGTTTTCGCTTTCCAAAATCAAGTTTTTCAGATTCTCTAAACTTTTCAATCACCTTTTCAAAATCAAGATTTTCATTTTTCAAATTCATGTTTTCTTTTTTAAGTAACTCAAGATCAGTTTTTAATTTCAAAAAAATCGTTACTCAAAAATCGACATTTTTCGCATTCTGAAAACGATGAATTCTTAAGTTTTTCAAGTTTTGTTTCTAAACTGTTATTTTCTTGAACTAGTTTTGACCTATCAGATTTTAATTTCTTAACTTTCAGTTCAAGAGAATCAACAGTTTTTGTGAGATCGTGACACATTAAAATTAAATCTTTATAAGTAAAATTCGATACCTCACTTGAATCCTCTTCACTACTTTCTGAATCAGATTGAGCCATAAGACACAAATTTGCTTCCTCTTCTTCACTTTCAGAAACTTCTTCTCCTTCTTCATCATCCCATGTAGCAGCAAAAGCTTTCTTCTTTCTTCTGAACTTCTTCCTCTTTTCATTTTTAAGCTGTGGGCAATTTGGTTTGATATGACCAGGTTTCTTGCAATTGTAGCAAAACACTTCATCGTTTGAACTATCTGAACTTTCAGACTTGTCGGTTTTTGAATTCTTCTTTCGTGGTTTGTATTTTCCTTTGGCCCACTTTTTCAAAACCATGGCTAGCTCTTTAGCGGGATTATCATCATTACTTTCAACAGAATTATTTAGAGCGATCGTCTTTTTCTTTGATTCAGAATCCTTTCGTTCTTCTCTTGCTTTTAACTCCATTTCGTAAGTTATCAGATTTCCTATCAACTCTTCCATGCTTACTTTATTCAGATCTTTTGATTCTTGAATTGCCGTCACCTTTGCTTCAAAATTCATCGGTAGCACTCTCAGTATCTTTCTGATCAATTCCACTTCGGTATAGGTTTTGCCAAGAGCTTTTGCATTGTAGACCAGTGATGAGAAGCGTCCATACATCTCTTTTATATCTTCGTCTTTTTGCATAGAGAAATTTTCATATTCGTTGCTAAGTAGAGCGAGACGAGATTCCTTTACTTGAGATGTCCCTTCGTGTGTGACCTCCAACGTATGCCATATTTCCTGTGCTGTCTCACAATGAGAAATTCGATTAAATTCAGTTTTATCAGGAGCACAAATTAAAGCATTCATTGCTTTGGCATTAGTTGAAAATAATTTTTTATCATTAGCATCCCACCTATCTTTTGATTTAGGAATTTCAACACCACTAACAATAACAGTGGGAGATCTATAACCCGTTTCAATAATATCCCACACATCATAATCAACAGAACTCAAATAAATTTTCATCCTAGCTTTCCAATATGCATAATCAGTTCCATTAAACATTGGTGGCCTAGCTATGGACTGACCCTCAGAAAACGCGTTATTAGACAGATTCATGACTCTAGAGTTAAAATAAATAAAAAATATCTGCTCTGATACCACTTGTAGGATCTAAATTAACCCTAGAGGGGGGGTGAATAGGGTTTATCGCAGATTTTCACAGAGTAATTAAATAATCACAGCACAGATAATAATCAAAGTAAATGCGGAAAATAAATAACACACAGATATACCCAGCTTCGGCAAAACCCTGCCTACTGCTGCATTCCCCAAGGTTTCTACTAGGAGTTAAAACAATCTCTACGCTTACAATCCCCTGTAAACTCGCGACACTCGCTCCCAACTGTTCTTAACCCTACGCTCAAAACCCTGCACTGGTTTTTATCCCCAAAACCAGATTTCCCCGAATTACAAACACTGTAATTCGTCTCCCTAGTTTTAGAGACAAACTAGAAAACTCTGGACTGATTACAAAGTTGAAATTAAAGACAAACAAAATCAAGACAATAAGAAAACCCTTAATAAAAACTTTGAAAACCCTAGTAATTAAATAAGGGTTATCCCCTTAAACTTGGCCGGCCCCCTTTTGTTATTGCTTCACCACTTTATTCTTGAGTCCGATCTCTTTGTAATTGTAAGAATGGCGGCTCTAGGGTTTCCTAGAAATGGCGACTGTGATTAGGGTTTTGGTTCTTTGATTCAGAAATCCGACGCTATGATGTTCTCGAGTTCCTATTGCAAGTTCTTCTTCGGTTGAGTTGATGAAGCTTTGATTTGGATCCAAGTTTTCTTCTTTTCCTGGTACGATTTTTTAATTCAATTGTTTGCTTTTAATTTCTTCGATCTTGGATATTCCTAGCCGATGATGATGTGGGTATTCTTATAGGGTTTTGAAACCCTAATTTTGTGCTCTGATTTCGTATTACACTTTTGTTATGATATATACGGAAATATTGGAACTTTAAATCATCGTATGTTCTGGAATTTCTGATTAAGTCTTGATCTTTTGAAACCCTTGATTTGATATATTCGAAAATTTTGGGGCTTTTGAAATCGGCTTTTATTTGTTCTTGAAATTCTGAAAATTTCTTCGATTTAATATTGCTATGAATACTTCCACTATTCTGGAGTTACTTGCGTGTGAAAACCCTGAACTTTGAAATGGTCTCTTCGAATCAAAAACCCGTATAAATTTTCTGGAACTCTGATGATTTCAAACTGAATATTCTGCTTCCTTAACAACTAGTATAACCAAATGCTTTAGACTTGTTCATGATATATACTAAATATTGGAGCTTGACAACTACTTTGAATTGATCCTTAAAATAATTGCCGTATATATATTTTTTGGAGTCAAATATTCTGGAATTGATTTTTTTTTTCTTTTTTTTTACTCCTTCCTTTGAACACATGAACTTTGAATTTTATTTCTCTTTGACCATTTCTGAGTTAACCTTAAACAGATACTATGCTTGACATTAAAGAACACTTCTACACTTGTTCTTTGCACTTGAAATTGGTTCATGCATATCTGTCATGTATCACTTGTGTCTGCCCTTATTGTATCTAAAACTGAACTTGTTTTGTTGTCTATGGCCTTACTGTTTGTTTGGTGTCACGCACTTGTGCCATCCATGTGAACTCTTTTGTTTGCATGTATTGTTGTAAAGCTGGTTTCAGAAATGTTTGCATATCACTTGAACATTTGGTAGGCTTGTTTTGATCACTTTGCTCATAATTACTGGTACTTTGAGTTGGTCTTGAAAAAAATTCTTTGAACCATTTTTCCTTGAATTGCTGCCTTGATTTCTGTTTATTCAAAACTGGTAGAATACTCTGATTTTCCACGTATTTAAACTGATGCTTATCTTTGATAAGAACAGAAACTATGCTCGGACTTGTTATGCAATTTCAGTTTAACTTCCTGCTGATTGAACTGATACTTGCAGTTGTGTATAAATATTTGTATTTAAATATCATGCCCTTTTTACCATGACTTAAAAACTTCGGCACGAACTTGATTCTGCTCTTTAATGCTTCCATGTTTAAAACCTTGCCGAATCTGATTTGAACTGATAAAATCAGATATACACTTGATTTTAACAAGATAAGAACAGTTATAGATTTGCAAAGTCCTTTACTTGAACTTGTGTCACTTGTCTTGGTTTGGCCACTGAATTCTTGCATTTGCTTCACGCTCGAACCTGTAACTTGTGTATTTATACGAACAGATGCTACATTTGAACTTTGGTACTGCCTTGATCAAACTGTTTTCCTGTTAGCATGTTGTCTGTATTTCCCTTTTGTGCTTGACTTGCTGTATATTGAACATTGATTTGTATGGTCCTAGAAATTTTCCTTACTAATATTATATTGAAAAAAAAAACTGCTACTATACTGCACTTGCTCTTGCCATACAAACTGTCTTGATCTTGTAATTGGTTTCAAAATGATATGAACAAATGCTTTATTTGATCTTGTAGTTTTGTTGTTTTCATCATTTGTTGTGCTTGCACCATTTTGGACCTGTATGGCTTTACTTTCACTACTGTGTCATCCTTGCTTGTATCTTGTATCTTGAAACTTGTATCATGACTTTGAAATCTTCTGTTTATTTAAACCGATAAGAACAGATATTTCCTTTGATTTTCCAAAACTCTTGAATTGGTGCTTTACTCTTGTTTGTGACTGCACTTGTAAATGCTCCTATGTACTTGTGACCTCAGTTTTTCTCCTCCATGTTGTTTCTTGTATGTTGCTGCATTGTTTTTGTGTACTAGTAATATGCTTGATCATTTTTGAAAAATCATCCAAATATGTTGCCTCTGCCTTGTGCTGAGCTGTCTCGACCACTTTGAGTTTTTTATTGACTTTACATTGAATTATTATTTGCTGAGCAATCTTGGGCTTGGCTCGACCATTTTGATGTGTGTTGACATGTGCACTGAGTCGAGATGGTCCAAGTGGCTACTCCTCAGTCGCGACACTGGATTGGCGTGGCAGTGCACACGTGCATACACGTGTGTATATGCAGCCATCCAGACTAGTTTTTCAGTCCCTGCATATCAGACCAAGTCTAGAAAAATGATGAGAAACACACCGTAATTCTGAGGCAAATAAAATTTAAAAAATAAATTTTTATTTGCTTTTATTTAATTTTATTTTTGTTGCAGTCTACTGTGTGTGTTCTTTTGTATGAACAGGTATGAAGATGACTGAATTGACTGTGGAATGCTGTGAAGTCAAGAAGACTGAAGACGATGATATTCATATGTGTCGGTATATACGAGTGAACTGTATAGAAATGTAGTATATATGAAAGTGTAAGTGTTGTAAAGAGGAGCTAAGTACGAAATTGAATATATTGAAATGTATATTAGTGATGTATGTACAAATAGTGGAGTTGTAAATCTGTACTGTTTAAATACCGAAATAAAATATTCTTATTCAAATAAAATACTGTGTGAATATTTAAAATACTGTGTGAATATTTAAATTTCTGTATAGTTGTACTTTATTTAAATAGAAATATTATATTCCTGTCTGATGTGTAGTATAACAGTACAGTTACAAACACATTCAATAATAAAATATATTTGGTTGTTATCATCAAACAAAAATCATATAATTGTGTATACAACACTGTTATATACAACAATTTGGAATCTAGCAATAACTTGATATCACGGACCCAACAAAAGTGGTTTCGTCGAAATCCGAGGTCGTTTGCAAAATGGCTATTTTTAAGGGCCAAATTCCATAGCGACTATTCTGAAAATTCATTTGGACATATCTTTTGATTCTCGCTATGAAATCTTGATTTTCCGGATTCATTGGAAATATATCCTCAAATAGATCCCATTATTTTTGGTTTCACTAAAATCCGGTTTATTTTGCACCCGGTACATTCAATTGAAGTTTGAAATCGAATTATCGAACTACCGTGCCATTTTCAATTCCTTATATAATTATATATAATTATTTATATTCTAACGACGACGTATATAATATATATGTTCAAATTCTATTCAAAATAAATTTTTCGTCGTTATTATTTAAAATAATTCATTTTAAATATTCAAAATTCACTAAAATTGCCAAAATAAAAAATTTAAACTGACCCACATTTCCGGATTATTACATAACACATTAATCGTCATTAGCAGATCACAGATAATAGCATAAACAGAAAATAGAATAATTTACACACATATGACAGCGGAATCATATAGATATCATCACACCAGAGAGCACAGTACAAGATACAACTTAGTGCATAATGATACATAATCAGTCACCATCGCCTGAGGCGGAATCATACATAAAGAGTACACAAAATAAATATCAGTCTACATCGCCAATGGCGGAATCATAATATAGATACAATAATGGCGGAGAAAATCACAGTCAACACGGTGTAGTCAAGCCTCGCCATGAGTCAAAAGTGCATCAGAAACCTGTAACTAGGCTGCCCGTGTGAAAATGAGGGCACCCGAGTTTGCAAGGTGAAACAAACTACGAGTCAGTCATGGGACTGGTATGAGAAATCTACTTAACTTATTAATAACAATAATAAGGCAAATCAAAGGACCACGCCACTTTCGTGGAACGGGTTTACTCCAATGAGTGCTAGTGCATGAAATAAAGTAAATGATTAAATCATCGCAATGCTTTTTATAAAATGAAGCCATTATAAGACTCAGGTCCCATCACACAATGCAACGCAAGCCGGAGGATAGAGTTTTACCTTATAATGGCCAAAAATGCTTCGTACGTATAAAACAAAAGTGTTTGATATTATTACTAGTGCATATATGTTTTAAAAGCAAATTCCATCATAAATATCAATCCTAGACAACATGGGTACCATATATCATGTCGCCATACTAGTAATACAATCACATTCGCATATTTCGTATTGGAAATTGGATTCCTTCATGAGTCGAGGCAAGGGGCAAGCTCCTCTCCGTTCGAGACACTCTAGCAAATGTCCCAGGACCCCACTATGATCCTTGGAATCAGCTGGGCCGGTCCTCTCTTACTTTTGAGGATTGGAAATTCCTGAACACACGTTTCCCGGTCCTTACAGACCTATAATCGAGGCGCCTCGCATTCCAACAACCACACAGGTGAAAAGTATATATAATGTCAGGGCTGGTAGGTCACTGACACCACCTTAGCTAGAAAGAAACGTCGTGCTCTCCCAGCGGTCCGTCTCCCGTTTGTTTATCGTGGCGCTTGTTCGTTGTTTGGATCTTTACGATTTTTCCCATTCACTTTTCAAGGCGTTGCTTTTCTATTTTTGCATTTGTGCCAGTTGATATTTATAGCATTTGGCACTTGAACTAGTGTTGTTGGGGTCGCGATGTTACGTGAACAAGCGCTTGATAGATGGCCTACAATATGAAATCATCTTTTAAGAAAGTTTTGATTTGACATATAATTTTGCAAGCAAGAAATTCATTCAGTCAGATATGCTCTTAATCGCAGAGCTAATGCTCAATGCATAACTTATAGATTATTACAGACTGTTTACAAGAAGCTTTGAATATAATAGAAAGTAAAACATGAAGTAAAACATGAACAACAGTAGGAAATAGAGCATGAAGTAAAGCAATGGCGATGTAGATCGCTTATTCTGAGCCATTGAAATTGGAGCACCATTAAAGGTTATCTGTTTATGATCGGCCTCGGATTGGCTTGAGCAGAAGTTCCGTTGCTTGGACCAGACTGATCATTTGATGCTCCTTGCCTCTGGGGAATTGCAGAAGGACTCATGGCTTGCGGATTCTTTACATACTGATGCTGCTTATTTTTCCTGATCAATTCCTCGATGAGGTTCTTCAGGTGCCAACACTCATTAGTGTTATGACCAAGCTGGTTGTGAAATCTACAGACGTTTCCTAAGTTTGCTGCTTTATCGCTTATCCTTATCGGATTTGGCTCCGCATACTCTTCAGAATTCTTTGTCGCAAGATAGATATTTTCAGGAGTGTCATTCAAAGGCGTTAGCTCTAATGAGTTGAAAAGGCGAGACTTCTTATTAGCCTTGCTGTCGTTCCCATTGTTGGTGTGCTTCTGCCCCTTAGTGTTCTTCTGATTATTCTGAGTAGCAGCATTTTTAGGAGCTTCATGAAGCGGGTAAGCATCAATAATCTGAAGAGGTACGGGATTAGTGTCGAATCTCATGTACTCCTCGGCCTTTTTATAGAATTTTTCAAGCATGCTTGGTTCTTTCATTTTAATCCATCTACCAACTTCGCTCTTCTCATCTATGGAGCCGATTAGGGATGTGAGGATTATGCGAGGCTCTGGATTTCTCACTTCGGACAAGGCAACGTTGAACCGACTGAGAAAAGCTTTAACGGATTCCCCTGGATTCTGCTTCATTGATGAAAGTGTTATAGCATCCTTGGCTTTGGTAGCATATAAGCGGAACTGCTCCTTGAACTTTTTGGTCAAGTCAGAGAACCGGTCCACGGACTTAGGTTGTAACTTTTGTTGTATATAACGGTGTTGTATACACAATTATATGATTTTTGTTTGATGATAGCAAAAAAAAAATATTATTATAAATGTGTTTGTTATTGTACTGTTTCATATATACATCACAGACTGGAATATAAATATTTATATCTAAATAGAATATGTCTATTCAGAATTTCAAATATCCACATAGTATTTTATTTAAATACAAATATTTTATTTCAACACTTAAATAGTACAGATTTACAACTCCACTATTTGTACATCTCTGAAATACAGTACAGTCAGTTTCAATTGATTTCATTTTATACACTTCAGTTCCTCACTACAACGCTGTATCACTCATATAAAAATACACTTGTATACAATTCACTATCTTCTATCTTCACAGCTCACTGTTAGTCCAGTCATCATCTGCCTACTTGTCACATGAAACAGAAACACACACAGTACCCTGCAACACGAATGAAATTGAGTACATGAAAATATAAATTTAATTTTTATTAGCCTCAGAACTTCGGTATGTTTCTCATCATTTTTCATGACTTGGTCTGATATATATCCATCTGGGTCTAGACAACCTGTATTTTTCTAGTGTTCGCATATCAACCTCAACACACTACATTGGTCTGCTGATCAGAACCAGCGTCATAACTAGCTGATTCTGAACAGCGACAACACAATTGTAGCAGTCTACTGATGAATAATATATATTACATATGCACGATATATGTATACACACACTGTTGTGTACAAATACACATATATGAACAAGTGGGCAAGAATACAAGGAGCAACCCAAACAAAACAGCCAACATGAAATGCAGGTCAAAGAGGTTCATGAATGCACAGGTCAGTGTAGTGCAAGCCAATTGTTTGACTGCGCAGGAGATCTGGAATACTCTCAATAAGAAGTATAAACAAATTGACAACAATTGCTCAAAACCTCGGAATGTTAACTCAGATTCAGATCTATGCTTGAAAGGAGAAACAGATGAAAGTTCAAGTTGATCAGTCGACAGAGATTCAATAAACACTGAAACTGAAAATTTTCAAACGAAGATTTGGTTTATATTTGTACTGATTTAACAAAAACTGTTGATAATCTCCATCGGAAAAACAAATCTTCAAAAAAAAAAAAATCATTAGTTGACCAGCAAATTAAACTGGAATTAAAACTTTCTAATGTCATAAAATTAGAAAATTTTGATTGTGAAAATTGTTTGAAATTAAAAAATGATCTCGTTCATTTAAATATAAACATTCAAAGACTTAAAGAGAAAATTCTGATTTAAAAAAAAATGAGATTGGGCTGAATGATGCAAACAACTCTTTACAAAAGGAATTTGAAAATTTTAAGACTATCAAATATCCCAAACATGAAATTGCTGAAACTGATTTGATTTTAAAAGGACTTGAAAATGAAATTAAAATTTTCAAGATCTTTGAGGTTTAAAAACAGAAACAATTTGAGTTTTAGTTTTCTAAGAGTAATACCAAAACTGAGAAGCTTTTAAACGAGAATAATTTTCTGAAATCTAAAATCAACAATCTTGAGTTGAGTTTGAAAGTTTTTCAACCAATGAAAAATCTTTGAATATGTTGTTGATAAATCAGTTTACATCTGGTAATAGGAATGATCTCGGTTTAGAAAATTTGAATTCATATGATTTTATAAATCCCTCAAATTGTTTTAAAAGGAATCAGTTTGGAAATTTGAATTCTAAAAATTTCAAAGGATTTTTAAATCACAACCGAGATGAGAATTTGTTTTATAACAACCATTCAAACAATCTTGGATCCCAAAAGGAAATAGTACGGGTTTCCTTAAATTCAAACAGTTTTGGGTTCCTAAAGGCACAAAGATAGATTCGAATGGGTTGTTATACAAACAAATTTGGGTACCGAAAGATGTTAACAATACTGTGAGTGGTTTTACAAATTTTTTTAGACCACTCAATTCTCTAAACTTTTAGGTACCAAAGGAGGCTGAGGAACCACTATGCAAAAGAGATTAGAACTTCAAGTTATTCTTTATTCCAGTATCATTTGGAGTTTCTTGGCCAAGTCTGTTTGAGCTAGAGATTCGTTTGCTCACATCATTTTCAGATATGATCTCTAAACTCACATTTTTTTTGTATATTCTCTATTTTTATTCTTCTTTGTTTGTTCCTCTTTCCAAGTCTTCCTCTATTTTCTTTCTGTTTATTTTTGTTTTGAATTGACACTGCCATATTCTTTTTATACAAGGCTTCCATAACTTCCAATTGCAGAATTCATATTTTTCTGGAAATTCGCTTTATTTGAATAAAACTCTATTGTTTTATTATTTCCAGATCTTGAATTTAAACTTGTAAACATCTTCAATTGTTTTGAAGTTTATTTTTATGATTTTTGCATTTCTAACCTTGCTGAAATATTCTTGTTCTATCTTGAACATTGTTAATATGAACTCTAAATTTTTGAAGATCTGAAAAACAATTGAAATTTCACACATCTCTGTTGTTTTGAGTTTCTTCTAATTCATTTTAGAAAAGTTTGAAATATTGTACTCATTACAGCACACTTCTACTTCTCAGTGATAATTTCATTGATTATCAGATTGGCTTGGAAATTTTGAATTGTCTTGAATCACAGTGATACATCTTGAAATTCATCTTTATTCATGGTCATAATGGTTGAAATTTGTTTGTTTGAAA
The DNA here is from genome assembly GCA_030737875.1 of Allium sativum. Lineage (NCBI taxonomy): Eukaryota > Viridiplantae > Streptophyta > Magnoliopsida > Asparagales > Amaryllidaceae > Allium > Allium sativum. The sequence goes on from CM060924.1 coordinate 386,700,613, forward strand.
TCATCTAAAATTCTTGTATTTTGGATATTACACACCTCTTAAATTTGAAATTATCAATCTTGTGTGACCGATTCATTATATCTCAAAACTTGACATTGATTCAAGTGATTTCAAATAAATTGTTCTTTAATTTTCTGGATCATGAATCTCTCTTAAGTTTGATATAAATGATCTGAAATTTCTCTTATACTTGTCAAAAATACTTGTGAAAATTTCTTTGAATATCTGGTCTTAAAACTCACCATTATTTCATGATTATTTGATTTGTATATTTCGTTTTTTTTAAATCATTTGAAATTTTTGATTTATTGAATCTCACACATATCTTGATCTGAAATTTATAATCTAGTGTGACTGATTAATTGAATCTTGAGATTTTCATATTCCTTCAAATAAACAATATTTTTTTATCTTGGATCATGAATCATCATTTGTAACCAACATCCTCGAACAAGTCAGCTTTGAGATTGGTTTTCATGCTGCTCTGATATAGATTTGAAAATATTTTGTAAATTACTTGTTTTGATCTGTTTGCTACTCTGATATATGTGCCTAATCAGTTATCTTGTCTGTACGGACTTAATGTATGGTTTTTACTGTCTGAGATACCCTTGTTCATCTCTTGTGTCATGTTAAAACACTCATTAATAGAAACATCAAGTGGTATCAGTTTAGGTGTGCTGATTTTTTTTCCATGTATATTTTTTTATTCCCTCTTGTCTTGTATAGATCTTTATATCCCTCTTGTAATTGATTTTCATTTTTTAAAATTATTTATTGATTATTCATGCAGAAATTGAAATCAATATTGAAATTGAATTGTATTTATAATTCATCAAAATTATTATTAGATTTTGAAATTGTGATGAATTGTGACTGCCGTATATTTCACAACAAGAGGAGATTTTATTTAGATTTTCATGATGGTTGAATAGCTATTATAATATCTTTGAATTGGCAATTATTTCACGAACATCTCCTTTATCTTCCATTACTCTGACATCCATCATGATTTATATTAATGTGGAAAGCAAATATTTTTAAAATCTTTTTGAATAAATAGTGGAAATATTTGTGATAGAAATGGGGCTATGCTATTGTTCAGAATTAGTGATAATTGAAAATTTTCAATGATCCCGGTACAGTTGAGCATATTTCATAATATGATTAATTTTTTCACAAACCATTTCTGTACCTACCACATTTCTATCTTCCTCATTGGTTTATATACTGAGGAGTTTTTTCTTTTTGAGCTAAAAATGATAAATATAATTAATTCATAAGTGTGTCTCTAAACTCATTTAAAAATCCAAGCTCTAGTCATGCATGGTTAAGAGATTACTTATAATTTAAGTTGCGACTGACCTGATTTAAAAATCCAAGCTCCGGTTATGCATGGTCAGTGTGCTCTTAAAAAGAAAAAGAAATAATATGCTAGAAATAAAAAAATTATATGAATTTCTCCTTGGTGTATATAAATCAGTCTATCAATCCATCTTCTAACTTATGAAATATGGTAATATTTTATGAAATATTATGATTTGTTGATTGATAGATATTGGGATTTGAGATTACTTGATTTTAACACTTAAGTTGAATTTATAAACGTAGTCCAAACCCATCACTGTTTTTGTGCTTCAATTTATCAATTTTTATTGGAAACTAATTGGAAAACATTCATATTTTTAACTCTCCCCATTTTATATAAATTTCGTCGTAAATCCTTCACTCTTTGCAATGTGAAATATGCCACTAGTTGTTAGAATATTATGATTTTTGTTTGATCGATTGGGATTTATGATGACCATTCTTCCTCTTATGCTGAAATTATATTTTTAGTCATTTTTCATCTATATTTTAAATTTTGTATCCTTTTGATGATAACAAAACGGGGAGAACGGATTGAGAATTTGATTTATAAGTGAATATTTTATAAATATTTTAACATTGAAATTTTCATTTTTCATTCTTTTTCACTCATGCACAATTATAGGGAGAGTTTCTGTTGTAGGGGGAGCATTCAAATAGGGTGAGTTCAATTCTTCATTGTCAAACACATTTATTATATTCAAAATCTTAATATTTGTTTGTCATCGTCAAAAGGGGGAGATTGTTGTATATAACGGTGTTGTATACACAATTATATGATTTTTGTTTGATGATAACAAATAAATATATATTATTATAAATGTGTTTATTATTGTACTGTTTCATATATACATCACAGACTGGAATATAAATATTTATATCTAAATAGAATACGTCTATACAGAATTTCAAATATTCACATAGTATTTTATTTAAATATAGATATTTTATTTCAACACTTAAACAGTACAGATTTACAACTCCACTATTTGTACATCTCTGCAATACAGTACAATTAGTTTCAATTGATTTCATTTTTATACATTTCAGTTCCTCACTACAATGCTCTATCACTCATATACAAATACACTTGTATACATTTCGCTGTCTTTTATCTTCTATCTTCACAGCTCACTGTCAGTCCAGTTATCATCTGCTTACCTGTCACTTGAAACAGAAACACACAGTACACTGCAACAGGGGTGAAACTGAGTACATGTAAATATAAATTTATTTTTTATTTGCCTCGGAACTTCGGTGTGTTTCTCATCATTTTTTATGACTTGATCTGATATACATATATATCCATCTGGGTCTAGAAAGTCTGTATTTTTGTAGTGTTCACAGATCAGCCTCAACACACTACACTGGTCTGCTGATCAGAACCAGTGTCATAACGAGCTGATTATGAACAGCCACAACACAGTTGTAGCAGTCTGCTGATGAATAATATGTATTACACATGCACGATATATGTATACACACACTGTTGTGTATATATACACACATATGAACAGGTGGGCAAGAATATAAGGAGCAACCCAAACAAAATAGCCAACATGAAATGCAGGTCAAAGAGGTTCATGAATGCAAAGTCAGTGTAGTGCAAGCCAACAGAGCATGGTGTTCAACAAAGTCAAGTGTGAAGCCTTAATAATTCAAGGCAGCATGGATCAAAGTTCACAGATACAAACAGAGTGGCCAAAGCTAATGGCATGGACATCGTTTACAAATATAAAGCAAGCTAATGTGGTCGAGCAACAACACAACAACATGGTCAAATCCAAAGCAGACATGCACTGTTTGAACTGGAAAGTATATGTGTGTGTGGCATCATGATCAAGTCTACAACAAATAACAAAGAGGTGCATACATAATGAATGGTGGAAGAGTGCAAAATCCCAGTGACACAAGCATTAGTACACATGTGGACTATCAACACAACAAGTGTTCAAGTGTAGCCAAGGAAGCAAGACTCAAGCCAATAGGTCAACATGGTTGGCTACCATAGATCAAAACAGTATGAAAGGATCAACATGTATAGTGCAGCAGTTCATGTATACACGGAGCTAACTCAAGTTCAAGGGACATGTCTGTACAGTGTCAATGCAATATACAATGGTGCAACTTAGTGACACAAATGTGCAAAGCAGTGCACAATGACCAAGTGTTTTCAAGAAGATAGCAACTCAATTATGTAAAAGTTCAAGGCATTTAACAAAAGAAATTGACATGTATGTAAACAAGTGTAGAAGCATGAGCATGAGCATGAGAAAGTGTGCCAAAGTGATCAAGTGAAGCATCAACATCAACAGTGCGGTGGCATCTTTTCAAAGTGGTTCAGCATCAACATAAACATCAAGGCAACATACAAAATAGCTTCTGGTGCAAGTACATGATGGTTCAGTCAACATAGTGATGGGCACAAAGTGGTGGTGCACACAACAACAAAGTGATGTTCATAGTGGCCAAACAGTGGCAAAACATATGCACAGAGCATTTCAGCATTGTGTTACTTCTTCAAGTTAAAATCAGTGTTAAATGTGTTTATAAGAAACATATCATGTATGGTGAACTCAAACCACTGGAATTGACACAATAGCTAAGTCCAAATGCAATCAAGTAATATAGCAGCATCAACATGTTTGGTCATCTTAAACATTCACATGCAAGATTTTTTTTAGACAATTCAATGTTGCCGAAGAAATCAAATCAGTGAAAATCATTTTTGGCATGAACTAAATTTAATTGGGCAAGTTCAATCAGAGTGATTCCAGGAAATCACAGTATGGTTTTATACATATGGAATGTTATTCTGGCGTGAATCAAACTCGGCAAGAAATTATTTCCAAGCAATTGTTTGGCATTGTTTTTAAAGGAGGGACATCAAATAAATTTTTCAGAATTACCATTTTTCAATCAAAGCCGATGCATTTCAACATAAGGGGGACAATCTGTTTGAAGGCCAAAATCAAGCCTAAATTCATCGAGGAAATCACGCATTTCAATTTCAATCGAGAATCACAAAAGAGGAAACACATGTCAAATTAGCCAGGTTAATTCAACGAAATCAGAGTCGATCTAGGGTTTATTTACCCTATAGATTAACACCTATTCATCATCGACAAGAGTTATCGAATCCACACAAGCAACAATTTCAAGCATAGAATAAAAATAATAGAAACTCACCTTTTTCAGGAATTCGATCTGCATCCAAATTGATCGAGAGAGCAACTCAAACATTGGAGCAATCAGAGAAAGTAGGACATCAATTCATCAAGCATCGATCTGATTTGGGGATTTTAAGAAAATCCCTAGTTCATCGTCGCCGCCATTTTGATTTCCAAAGAGAAAAGGGGACCGAGCAAATAAACAACGGTGCACACAATGTCAAATGGGTCGGCCTAGTCTATGTCTTGTTTAAAGGGGGTTTATTGTCTTTTATATTTTTTTTTGTTTTTACATTGTTTTGTAAACGATATATCAGTTTTTCTAGTGTCTGTAAGAAACTAGGCAATCCAGTTAGGGTTTTAACTGGTAGTTTACTAGAGTTTGTAAAAACTCGGGTTACTAGTTACGGGTTTGTAGCTAGGGGAATATGATAGGGGATATACATCAGTCTAGGGTTTTGAGCATAGGATTAGAATAGGAGCGAGGGTTCGCGAGTTTACATGGTCTTGTAAGCGGGATCTGTTATATTACCGAGTAGAAACCTTAGGAATGCAGCAGTATGCAAGATTTTGCCGAAGTTGGGTATATATGTGCGTCATTTACTTTCTGCATTTTTATTTCTACTGCATTCTGCGATCTGATATTTTTATAGCTCGCTAAAATTCAATAAACCCTATTCACCCCTTAGGGTTAATCTATATCCAACAGCTTTGTGAACCAAAGTGATGTAGCACCTTCTGGATAGAGAGGGAAATATGTGCATCTCATCTCATCAGTTGCCTTAGCCGCACTCATATGCCATTTGTAACACCCCACATCTGTTAAGGTCACTCACAAAGGGAATGCCTTAACTTCAATGGAGCATTATGGGTACTGGAACAGAAATATTACAAGACAGACATATAAAATAGCGGAAAGTAAAGTAGAAGTACTTCAAATCATTTATTAAATAGAATTGTTTACAATAAAAGCCCATCAACTTCCAATACCCAAATACATAGCTAAAATATCTGTCTTTCTCAAAAACAAAGAAGCACAAAAACAAATTATAGTATTCCCCACTAAAGCAAAGCAAGCCATAGCCAAGAGCAATCCAAGCCTTCATGAAAGAGCCTTGGAGCTTGGTAAGATCCGAACTAAGCTGTATTCCCACCCTATGAACCTGGGGGGGGGGGGGAGGACGAAAGAAAAGGAGGCGAAACAAAATGGATCAGTCATAAAGACTGAGTAAGTCCTAGTGACTTTCAGCATAAACAGGTAAAGATAACATGGCATGAATAAACTGAAAGTAAACATAAGCATGATTACAAGATAAGCTACAAGCACGATAACTAAGAATAACATCATAGGATTCCTGTCATGTATAACATTGCAAGGTTCCCATTCAAGATGAACTAAGTATAGTTTCGCAAGATTTCTATCAAGAATCGCAAGATTTCTCTGCTTCACCATTTAAAATGATATCTATTTGCTCTGCACCACCTAACTCATGTCCCAACTAGTAATCTATATAAAATGATAAAATCATAACGTGATCCCAATCCCCGAAATTAAGGTTACTTTCACGTATACATCTATTATTTATTACCTAGATCTAATCTAGGGTTTTCTATCGAGCGCTTCCTAGATTCGACCAGGATTTATGCCACCTAGGTCCAACCTAGGGATTATGCTACCTATTGAACGCTTCTCGGATTTAGGGTTTATGCCACCTATGTGTGTCATACGGCCCCCAATGATTGTAGATACCTATGCTGGTCCCACCATGGGGTGTATCAAGACCCATGGTGGCGGCCCGACGCAATTCTAGAATACATAGGTTATACTACTGGTGCCCCCAGTGCCCTGTTTGTCTGCTCCGAAGTGTGTGCATGCCCGCACTCCGTTAGAACCTACACTGTTGCACCCACCGCCGTCGCATTGACCGCTTACAATTAGCCCAGTAATCGTGCCCCACCCTGCCTAGTTTCAGGGTACCATGATACATCTAGTGGGTTACTACTGAAATGGGTTCCCGTTACTAGGATTTCCTACTGGTTAAGTTTGTGGGCCTATATTTACTAATGTTACCCACCAACCCGATATGTACTTAACCCTCTCCGTCCATCACGTTAAGTTGGTTAAGTGTTTTCTCTTGTTTTACTTAACCCTACCACACATCATGTTATATCGGTTAAGTGTTGTTCCTTGTGTTACTTAACCCTACCGCAAGCCTTGTTATACTGGCTAAGTGTTCTCCCTTGTGTTAACTTAACCCCACCGCATGTCATGTCATATTGGTTAAGTGTACATTGACTTAGCCCACCTACTTATCATGTTGTGACGGTTAAGTGTTACCCTCTGTTGTTACTTATCCTTACCACGCATCACGTTATATTGGTTAAGTGCATGTTAACTTAACCCCATCCACCAGTCATATTATAATGGTTAAGTGTCATTAGCCTAGCCATGTTACTTAACCCACCCATTCATATCATATTGGTTGAGCCTACATTTATAAGTTTTACATGTTCTTAACTCATACCGGTTAGGTCCACATTTATATGTCAAATTTCCATGTCATCCCACCTAACCCTCTAACCATACCCACGTCTTATTATGGTTAGTATTCCTTAATTCATTCATTATGACGAACGAATCATGACCTCTCACCTTATACCGTGCATTTTGTGGCCACTGGATTTGCCGGGCAGTTCTGGGCCGATTTATACCACAAACTGGGTCTAACCTCCTGTCATAAATCGTTACGGCTACAATTTGGCCTTCGACCTCTCACATTAGACTGACACTTTGTGGCTACTGGATTTGCCGGGCGGTTCCGGGCAGATTTACACCACAAACTGAGTCTAACCTCGTGTCAAAGGTTCATTAATGGTCGTATTCCACCCAAAACCCCAATATCAGTTCATGCGTTTTAACATATAGAAATGTTCATGATTCACGTTTTTGCCACAAAACATATTCCCAAATTATTATCATAATTCACTATAAGGTTATGCCAAGTTATAGCCTTTTATTTACAATACATGCCAATTACCCAAAACCCAACTTAGGCGCGTTCATATTAAACCTTTACCAAGTCATAAATTTTCATATATGTTTCCATTCCAAATTTCACATAATCAACATATGCCCAAGTTCTAGATTACATGTAAATTTTACATATGCCCAATTCGTACCAAATTTACATGTGTTCAATTTATGCCGTTTTACATGTATGCCAGTTTTATACCATTTTACCATATCAAGTTCTAGCCAAAATTACATGTATCAAGTTTCATACCCAATAAACCCAAATCATGATTCATGATGTAGTTATCCAAACTATAATCTTTTTATTACAGTACATGTCAGTTGCCCAAACTTGCAATTTCAATTATATTGACAATACCCAAATATCCAATTTTTATGTTATGCGATCAATTTTTCCAAACATATATATATATATATATATCCAATATAGACAACATTCCCATATTTCCCCATATTCAATCGTACGCACATCGCGGTTTAGGCCTAGGTCCGAAATTGACCAAGGTTCATCAAAAGAAAATGAATAGGGGAAGGTAGAATTTGTATAACAATAAGTACAGAGAGAAAACTGGCATAAGAACATCGTTTCAGGCATAAAAGATAGATCTTGATAATAATATCAACATGAATCAAGAAAAACTGATTTACAACAAGCTGAATAGATCATAGGCTTGACATGAAAAATGAGAATAGAAAAGTCCCAAAACTCAAGATCCAAGAAGCAACAGAAATAGATCGATATACTTAAATCCAATTTCACTTCATTACATGCCCATATTATATTTAAATATTTTAATCTGAAAATAACAAGGACTTACAGGGCATGGCTGACGAATTAAGAACTGAAATTGTCATAGAACGTTGTAGTAGTGTTGATTTATTGTTTGAACCATTGTTGAAGCTTTGTTCTTCGAATTGATTTGAGTTTGAATGCTTGTACTTTGATTTGGACGCGGAGGCCATGGTTCAAGAGGGCATTCAGCAGCATAATAGTATAAGAATGATTTGATATGAATTAGGTTAGGTCTAAGGGTTTTTTTATGGGTGTAGCGACTAGTTTAGGCCCTTAGATTAACCCTAGAATCAATCCGGACCATCTAAACACGTCTTAGGCTTCAAAAATGAGTTCTGGGTCAAACCAGGCCGACCAGGTCGACCTGTAGGGGGGGAGGTCGACCATATGGTCGACCTTGGGGGGGGGGGGGGGTAGGTCGACCCCCTGGTCCAGTGCTGCCTGAAAACTGCTGAAACTTGTACAGGCCATAACTTCTTCATCCGGACTCCGATTTTCAAAAACTCGGACTCTATTTCATGTAAAATTTCGAGACAAACGCAATGGCGTAACTCGTTTCCCCTGATTCTTATTTTAAAAATTAATTATACCCTGATTTCTAGTTTCAATATGTTATAAAAAATCGGTTTGTTACATTCTCCCCTCCTTAAAGGATTTCGTCCCCGAAATCTTCAAGTTAAGAAGAATGTATCCTACCATCCATTCATCCATCTACTCAATCATCAATCATAGGCATCCATTGTCCTTAAGAGATTTCTAATGCTATATGAACATATGCATAAAGTGTGTGCATATGTTCCTTATCTAATGCAAATGATCAGGTCTGATTGATCTTCTCAATGCAAAATATGTTTAGTGCCATGAATCCAACATGTATGCAAATAGTCCTAGTCACATAAACACTATATGTGTGCACAAACATCCATCCATATGCAACATCCACATGATAACACATCCAATTTCATCCATAAACAAGTATAAACACTCATGCATATGCAATATGGAAATGTGTCTGAGCCGATCTAGTGCCTAATGTGTGTTATGCAATCACGAGCAACCACTAGCAGCCACTTGCAACCACTTGCAACCATCAATCATAACATGTCTCAAACACATGTTTACACCCAATTGTTCCTACCTAAAGGTATAGTCGAACGATTGAAGCAAGTAAAAACCTTGTGCCCATTAGGCAATGTAAAAACTGGAAATCTATGTCACATATATACTGATTTGGAGAAGAACTCCCTAAGAACCAGCCCCGAAGACCGAAATCAACATCATGCCGACACCCAAAGAATTAACCAACCAATATATATGTTTCTAGGAAACTAAGCATGATGGAATCCTTTTTGGTCACAAGAAATCCCTTCCTAAGACCAACCCATATCCTATAAACCCAAAAAGTTTAGTCAACCCAACGGACACCCTCAAGCCCCAACATGTATTACTAATAGATGAGTCATACTCCCTATGGGGTTTGCAACAGAAATAGGATGGGGAATAGGACCGAGAGGTTATACTTAAAAGATAGCATACAGGTAAGCCCTACAGGAAAAGAGGGATCAAGGATATACTCTTAAGAACAGATATGATGCGCGTGTCTAGTCTTCAATCTTCTAAATCGCATTTCCTTGAGCTTAACTCCATTGTGCTTTGACCGTCTTTAGCTTCACAATTTCGTAGCTTCTTAATTCCTATTTCCAAAATATGAGTTGGAACTCATTTCACTGTCGCCTCTCGTTTCACTTTCACTTATTCTTTTTCTAGTATACTCGGCCCAAACATAATTGCGTACTCATGGTTTCATGCAAGCTCTCCAAAATTCACTAGTGAATCCTGGATCTCGTTTACTTATTATAAGGTATTCCACGCAGAAGAACTATCTCTTGAAAACCAACAAATGCCAACCATGTTGCCAAATGTACTTACTAAGGTGATTTTCTATGACTCGTGCATAAGAGAAATGAACCATTCGCCTTAGTGGCAAACACTACTCGAGCGGATCAATAAATGTATCAAGGGATTCTAGGTAACTAAGCATGGCAGAACCCTAAGGGTTACACTAGACTTCGAGGGCATTACCAAGGCAAGTCAAGAATCTAACTACCCTCTTTTCATACTCAAGAATGGCACCATTACTGGATAACCACTCCATCCCTAGAATCAACCCATAGCCCAAAAAAAACATAAGCATTACTTCTAAACTCAACACTTAGCATAGACATTCTCAAATCCAAACAAGTCATGAATAAATGAGCCGATTCCCTAACAGGATTTGAGAATAAAATGGGATCCTCTACTACGCTAGTACTATGGTGCAGAGACTCAACTATCAAAGCAGAATTAAAAGGATGCAATGTACAAAAACAAAGTTCAAATTGGATGATAGAAAAGAAAAGCTAAACCTTTAATAGAAACGTTACCACCTCTCTTAGGTACGCTAGTAGTGAGAGCATATAATTGCCCTCTCGACGATCTTGTTCTTTGCCCTTGTCCTTGTCCTATAATACTTAATTACATGTCCCTTTTTACCATACTAAAGATATTCTCTCTTGTCATGGGTTTTTATTATTCTTTCAATTGGCCTCTTTCCTTTCACCTTTTTCCTCTTCGTGGATTAAGTCATATCAACAAGTTTCTCATCCTTAGACTTGTGTTCTTTATCCTCGTTCCTACTATCCTTGTATAGCTTGTTGAAAAGTTTCTCGAAAGCTACTTCCATCGCACGGCAACCCTACAAAGCTTGAGATAAAATTAGTCGTAAGTAAAACTACTGCAGCTACAGATGGAGGTTGGACACTACTTTGCCCTCCGACATGTGTCGCATGCCTACAAACTATGGTGAAAAAGAAAGAGAGAAGAGACTCAAGGAGAGAATCAAAAGATAGTGCATATGGCTTTGGGGAATATGCCTTTCGTAAACAAAACTTTTCTCAGAAAAATGCTTCTTTGTAAACGTTTTGAAAATAATTTCAGAAGGTTTTTAAAAGCTTTTGCCTAGTCCGGTAACCTTCTGCTCTGATACCAAATGTAACACCCCACATCCGTTAAGGTCACTCACAAAGGGAATGCCTTAACTTCAATGGAGCATTATGGGTACTGGAACAGAAATATTACAAGACAGACATATATAAAACAGCGGAAAGTAAAGTAGAAGTACTTCAAATCATTTATTAAATAGAATTGTTTACAATAAAAGCCCATCAAATTCCAATACCCAAATACATAGCTAAAATATCTGTCTTGCTCAAAAACAAAGAAGCACAAAAACAAATTATAGTATTCCCCACTAAAGCAAAGCAAGCCATAGCCAAGAGCAATCCAAGCCTTCATGAAAGAGCCTTGGAGCTTGGTAAGATCCGAACTAAGCTGTATTCCCAACCTGTGAACCTTGGGGGGGGGGAACGAAAGAAAAAGAGGCGAAACAAAACGGGTAAGTCATAAAGACTGAGTAAGTCCTAGTGACTTTTAGCATAAAAACAGGTAAAGAGAACATGGCATGAATAAACTGAAAGTAAACATAAGCATGATGACATGATAAGATACATGCACGATAACTAAGAATAACATCATAGGATTCCTGTCATGTATAACATTGCAAGGTTCCCATTCAAGATGAAAGTATAGTTTCGCAAGATTTCTATCAAGCATCACAAGATTTCTCTGCTTCACCATTTAAAATGATATCTATTTGCTCTGCACCACCTAACTCGTGTCCCAACTAGTAATCTATATAAAATGATAAAATCATAACGTGATCACAATCCCCGAAATTAAGGTTGCTTTCACGTATACATCTATTATTTATTATCTAGATCTAATCTAGAGTTTTCTATCGAGCGCTTCCTACATTCGACCAGGATTTATGCCACCTAGGTCCAACCTAGGGATTATGCTACCTATTGAACGCTTCTCGGATTTAGGGTTTATGCCACCTATGTGTGTCATACGGCCCCAATGATTGTAGATACCTTTGCTGGTCCCACCATGGGGTGTATCAAGACCCATGGTGGCGGCCCGACGCAATTCTAGAATACGTAGGTTATACTACTGGTGCCCCCAGTGCCCTGTTTGTCTGCTCCGAAGTGTGTGCACGCCCGCACTCCGTTAGAACCTACACTGTTGCACCCACCGCCATCGCTTTGACTGCTTACAATCAGCCCAGTAATCGTGCCCCACCCTGCCTAGTTTCAGGGTACCATGATACATCTAGTGGGTTACTGCTGAAATGAGTCCCCGTTACTAGGATTTCCTACTGGTTAAGTTTGTGGGCCTATATTTACTAATATTACCCACCAACCCGATATGTACTTAAACCTCTCCGTCCATCACGTTAAGTTGTTTAAGTGTTTTCTCTTGTTTTACTTAACCCTACCACACATCATGTTATATCGGTTAAGTGTTGTTCCTTGTGTTACTTAACCCTACCGCAAGCCTTGTTATACTGGCTAAGTGTTCTCCCTTGTGTTAACTTAACCCCACCGCATGTCATGTCATATTGGTTAAGTGTACATTGACTTAGCCCACCTACTTATCATGTTGTGACGATTAAGTGTTACCCTCTGTTGTTACTTATCCTTACCATGCATCACATTATATTGGTTAAGTGCATGTTAACTTAACCCCATCCACCAGTCATATTATAATGGTTAAGTGTCATTAGCCTAGCCATGTTACTTAACCCACCCATTCATATCATATTGGTTGAGCCTACATTTATAAGTTTTACATGTTCTTAACTCATACCGGTTAGGTCCACATTTATATGTCAAATTTCCATGTCATCCCACCTAACCCTCTAACCATACCTACGTTTTATTATGGTTAGTACTCCTTAATTCATTCATTATGACGAACGAATCATGACCTCTCACATTAGACCGTGCATTTTGTGGCCGCTGGATTTGCCGGGCGGTTCCAGGCAGATTTATACCACAAACTGGGTCTAACCTCCTGTCATAAATCGTTACGCTTACAATTTGGCCTTCGACCTCTCACATTAGACTGACACTTTGTGGCTACTGGATTTGCTGGGCGGTTCCGGGCAGATTTACACTACAAACTGAGTCTAACCTCGTGTCAAAGGTTCATTAATGGTCGTATTCCACCCAAAACCCCAATATCAGTTCATGCGTTTTAACATATAGAAATGTTCATGATTCACGTTTTTGCCCCAAAACATATTCCCAAATTATTATCATAATTCACTATAAGGTTATGCCAAGTTATAGCCTTTTATTTACAATACATGCCAATTACCCAAAACCCAACTTAGGCGCCTTCATATTAAACCTTTACCAAGTCATAAATTTTCATATATGTTTCCATTCCAAATTTCACATAATCAACATATGCCCATGTTCTAGATTACATGTAAATTTTACATAAGCCCAATTCGTACCAAATTTACATGTGTTCAATTTATGCCGTTTTACATGTATGAAAATTTTATACCATTTTACCATATCAAGTTCTAGCCAAATTACATGTATCAAGTTTCATACCCAATAAACCCAAATCATGATTCATGATGTAGTTATCCAAACTATAATCTTTTTATTACAGTACATGTCAGTTGCCCAAACTTGCAATTTCAATTATATTGACAATACCCAAATATCCAATTTTTTTTGTTATGCCATCAATTTTACCAAACATATATATATATCCAATATAGACAACATTCCCATATTTCCCCGTATTCAATCGTACGCACATCGCGGTTTAGGTCTAGGTCCAAAATTGACCAAGGTTCTTCAAAAGAAAATAAATAGGGGAAGGTAGAATTTGTATAACAATAAGTACAGAGAGAAAACTGGCATAAGAACATCGTTTCAGGCATAAAAGATAGATCTTGATAATAATATCAACATGAATCAAGAAAAACTGATTTACAACAAGCTGAATAGATCATAGGCTTGACATGAAAAATGAGAACAGAAAAGTCCCAAAACTCAAGATCCAAGAAGCAACAGAAATAGATCGATATACTTAAATCCAATTTCACTTCATCACATGCCCATATTATATTTAAATATTTTAATCTGAAAATAACTAGGACTTACAGGGCATGGCGAACGAATTAAGAACTGAAATTGTCATGGAACGTTGTAGTAGTGTTGATTTATTGTTTGAACCATTGTTGAAACTTTGTTCTTCGAATTTATTTGAGTTTGAATGCTTGTACTTTGATTTGGAGGCGGCGGCCATGGTTCAAGAGGGAGTTCAGCAGCATAATAGTGTAAGAATGATTTGATATGAATTAGGTTAGGTCTAAGGGTGTTTTTATAGGTGTAGAAACTATTTTAGGCCCTTAGATTAACCCTAGAATCAATTCGGACCATCAAAACACGTCTTAGGCTTCAAAAATGAGTTCTGGGTCAAAACAGGAAGACCAGGTCGACCTGTAAGGGGGGAGGTCAACCATATGGTCGACCTAGGGGGTAGGTCGACCCTATGGTCGACCTGGGGGGGGGGGGGGGGGTAGGTCGACCCTATGGTTGACCCCCTGGTCCAGCGTTGCCTGAAAACTGCTGAAACTTGTATAGGCCATAACTTCTTCATCCGTACTCCGATTTTTGAAAACTCGGACTCTATTTCATGTAAAATTTCGAGATGAATGCAATGGCGTAACCCAATATAATTTCTATTTAGAGCCTTGTATTTAATATAAAATGGGATTTTGGGTTTGTCGTGAACAGTGTCTTTAATAACACTGTTCTTAAACCCAATTGAGAAAAGAATAAATCTTTTAATTAAGATTTAGTGAAGTTTTCCAATTAATTAATATTTAATTGGAATTGAATAAAAGAAATAGATTTTGGGTTTTTCGTGAATGGTGTCTTAAATTACACAGTTCTTAAACCCCATGTGAAAAGAATAAATCTTTTAATTAAGATTATTAGAATTTCCAGTTATATTTAGTAACTGGAATAAAATGGAATGTGAATCGGGTTTATTGTGAATGGTGTTTTTAACGACATTCGTTCTTTAACCCGATTTACAATGAAATGTGATTTGGAATTTATAAATCTTTTTATCAAGATTTAATGGAAATTTTCCAAAGTCAAGTTTTCCAGTTTAATATATTAAATTGGAATTGAGTGGAATTCGATTTGGTAATAATCGAAGTGAGTTTCTGTGGAGGAAGACTGTTAGTATATATCGAATTTAAAAGGCTTTGCTGTTATTCCATTTATATTATTAGTCGGATACAGAAATTGATATCGATATATATTGATCTGTTTTTCGTGATGATACCATAATTAATGGAATGTGATTTGGGTTTATCGTGAACTGTGTTTTAAATGACATTAGTTCTTTAACCCAGTTACAGGAATACATGTCTAAAATTGTATTTTGAAACTATATTGTTGATCTCTGCTAAATATACATCTTTTTGGTGGCGGAGAATTTATTCTCTTGCTTAACACCCTTCTCTAAGACGTACGAGCTTAGAGGTTATATATCGGCAGAAATCAATGATACGGTGTAGATTGTCAATGTGACATGTTTGTGTTTTCAAAGTTAAATAATCATTAATATTGATTTTTGGGAAGATTAAAATTAAGTGGAGTTTTAATGAATCTTTAATTTTATTGAAATGAGAATGTGATAATTTAAATTATCAAATTCGGGAAATGATCGGGAATGGAGTACCACCAGTTTTACTCTAAGCGATGGTTAAATCTTTAATTATATTTGAACATGAAATGGTAATTAAATTTACCGATAACACTGTGGTGTTAGATATGGAGTATTACCAGTTTTTCTCCATGGGATGAATAGGTTGGGACTGGGAAATATAACAAATGATTACTTCGGTAAGGTGCGCTAATCCCGACTAGTTTGGATAAACCTTAATTTGGTTTGAATTGATACCCAAAGGAAGATTAAAGAATAAATTTAAAGGATTTATTGATAAAATTAATAGGAACTTTTCCCAAAGGATATGAATATTTAAATAAAAGAATATTCAGATTTGGAATGAGGCATATGTTGTGTTTTTATAAAACTTGATTTTAAGATACGTGAATTATTCACAAAGGTCGGGTTTATACCCGTTTTAAATAATTGATTCGACGATAAGTTGACGATGAAGACGGTGGTTGAAGACCAGAGGTCCTCACATCGTTTGGATGATTACTGATGTCTTAATTGGGCTGTACACGCAAGACAAGGTAATAAGTGGTGATCGTCCAGACGTACTTGGAGATCAACCGGATATGCGAGGACCTCTCTCCTGTATTGGACATATGGGATGAGGAATAAGGTGCCTCCGGTTTCGTTTAGACCCAGAATGGATATATATATATGGATGTATTTCTGACATTGGATTTCATTCTGTGTTGATTGATTTCTATTAAATATATATCTGTTTAGCGGTGGAGTTTTTTTTTTTTTTTTGCTTAATGCCCCTCTCTGAGACGTACGCTCTTAGAGGTTATATTTCGATAGACATCCGTTGCATGGCGTGGTTTGCCTGTGTGGCATGCAAATGCAGTGATCAAGGCTTCTGTTGAAAAGCAAAGTCTTGTGGTTGATGATCAAAGCATATCCTTAAAGGGCATAGCTTTGTGTATAGCGTTAATTCGCAAGCCTCACACCTCGGCATGAGTCAAAAAGGGGATTGGACCGTTGGGAGAACATGACGTTTCTTTCTAGCTATGGGTGGTGTCATGGTATGGAGCCCTGACATATATATTTTTACCTATGTGGATGATGGATAGCGAGGTGCCTCAGATATATCGGTTACTACGGAGCCGATGGATAGGTCCGATAGGACCGGGAAACGTGTGCTCAGGAATTGCTAATCCTCAAACGTAAGAGAGGACCGGCCCAACTGATCGAAGGGTTGCCTAGAGTGTGTAGTCCTGAGACATTTTCTAGAGTGTCTCGAAGCTGTGAGGAGCCGTCCCTGGCCTCGACTCATAGATGGAATTCCAATTTCCAATACGTGACATTTCAGTTTTGATTGTAGAGCCTAGTATGGCGACATGATATATTGTACCCATGCCGTCTATGATTGATACATTTATATTTGAAATTGTTTTTAACACTATACACTTTTATAGTATCAAATGATTTGTTTTAAACGTACCAAGCATGTTTGGCTATTATAAGGGAAAACTATATCCTCCGGCTTACGTTGCATTGTGTGATGGGACCTGAGTCTTATAATAGCTTCACTTTTCCAAAAAAGCATTGCGCTGTTTGTTATATGCACTGGTATTCTTGGGAGAAAATTCATTCCGTGTTATACGGCGTGGTCCTTTGATTTACGTTATTTTTAAAGTAAAGATTTAATAACTGTCTTAGTTCTCACATCAGTCACATGACTGACCTGGAGTTCATTGTTTTAACCTTAACTCTGGGTGCCCCTACTTTCCACATAGGCAGCTAGTAGTTGGGTTTTTGCAGAAATTATTTTCATAGGATCCTGGATTTACAGCTGGAGCTATATTCGGAACGCTCTGTATCCATGTATTTCTTACAGTTGTGTTATGTATTGATTTTCCGCTGCTTTGTAATTTGAATCTCTGATATTTGTCAAATGTATATTATCTATCCATACTCTGTTATATTCTTGTACTCTGATGTAATTGTTGTAATAAGCAATGAAATGTTCTTCTGTATATGTTTTGATTTGTCGTGTTCTCAACTCAGTCTGGGCTTTCCCGTAAGGGCGAGTTTGGGTCGTTTCAATAGATACATGGATCTAGACATGAAAAGTTAGGAAATAGTCGATGAAATTTTACATAGCTATGGAAATGTAAAAATATAGAAATATGAAGTTAAAAATAAAATTCTACAACATATATAAATTTATTGAGATAAATGAATGATAAAAATTAGCTTCGTTAATGTTGTTTATGATATATGAATTATATATCTTTATATCAAACTGAATAATCTATGTGACTACTTTTATATATGAATATAATATACATATTGAAACCGACGCATTTAGGAATTTATTAGATAAATTATTGAATATTTATTAATAAAGTTTATTCAAATAAACTAACGCCAATGTTACATGATTAACCAAAAATATATTGATATGCACAAAACTGTGTGATATCGAGGCATGTTTTGTAAGAAACTATAGAAATTTCAAAATGCAAGCACTTCAATTAAAATTAGAATTTTATATTGTAGTGCATTAATGTATCGATGTAGATGAACCATAAACTAAACTTGCAATTATTGCTTTCGTATATAACTATGTTATATGTTGTTGTATTTGTATATCCAAATGAATTTTATATCATTTTTTCTAATATGAATATTGTGCAAATATTGAAATTTCAAATTTTTATGATTTATTTAACATATCAACAACTAAAAGTTTACTAAATTTAACTATAGTTTTAAGGTTCGTGAATAGCTCTAATATATGAAGTCAAATAGAAAATATTTGAACGGAACTGAAATACTTCAGTAAAATGTTGTAGAAATTTAAAATTAATGTTTTTTTGTTGTAAAAAAAAATAAGCATAACGAATTTATTGATAATTTTTTTGCAATTATTTTCTGTTTTATTTCAAAAGTTAAATTTGTACTTAATCCCACATTTCTACTAGTTTTTTTTTGAATTTTATTCGCAAAAGCGCTTTTTTGCAAGAGCAAAAATAATTTATGTTTTTATTGGAATTTTTACAGATTGGCTAGAACTAAAAATAATTATTTAAACAAAAAATGGTTCAAACACCAAAGGTACGTGAACCGTACTTCACCAATATGGTTAGAAATTGAAAGGATCCACAATCGCAAAATAAGCGGGAAAAAGTAAGTAAAAACACAAAGATTTTTATAGTGGTTCGATCTAGGATAGATCTACGTCAACTTTTGAAGTGATTTTCATTGTCATGGAGATATTTACAGAGTTCATCATCTCATACATCTCATTTTGGCTCATTCTCTCTCTGTACAATGATTTTCCTCTCTTTAATGGCTTGACTCTCTCTAGACCGTTATGTAAGTGGTTGGATCCTTTGAATGTGATGAGCGTGAGAGTATTTGTTCCACGATTTGAGCAATTAATGGATCAATGATGAATCCTTAGCGGTTGAGATGTAAATCGAAGCTTGGAGGAGGATTAATGGCGGTTGGAGAGTATTTGAATGGAGCTTGAGAAGGTAGAGATGATGGGTCTCGATTTGGAGATGGTAGATCCAATCGAATTGTCGATGGAGAAGGATGGAGAGAACTTGAGTTGATCTCTAATGGAGGAAGGAGGAGACTTGGTCCATTTGGTGATGTAGGAAGATGAAGTGAGCTTCGGCGGCCATTAATGGAGTTGGGAGAGAACTTAGAGTGCTTGGGAATGGTGGAGAAGTGATTTGGGCAGCCTTTCGGGGTCCAAGAATCCCTCCCTTGAATGATTGTAAAATGGGGTATTTATATGAGAAGTTTGGACCAGGTGACAAAGCTGTAATTATGGTGTATAGGGTTCTGGTTGCACACCGGTGTATTTACAAAACCGCCACTGGCCAGTTGGAGCTAGCTGTATACAGTTGTTACTAGCTGTAAAATCGGTCGGACTATGCGTGCGCGACTAGAAATGTGCGAGCGATCCAAAAATACCCATGCACGAGCGAGCTAGACTGATATTGGAGCGGGCGACCTCTAAATAATTCTTGTGACCGACTTCCCCCAGATTACAACTATGCCATTCTGTCTTTTAGCGCATTTTATTTATACGACTTTGTCTCATCAATGAAAATGGGAATAATATTTACCATTTTTGCCATTTCTTTTACTTCTTTTATATACTTTTACTGTTGAAATTGGGGTTCGAGAATTACGAATTTGCCATCTCCTTCTTTATAAATACATCTGCATATTCTCGACCCATCTTTCAACATGATATCCCGCTGCACGACCGACCAGCAAGCCGTGGTTCACGACCGACCAAAAAGTCATGGTTCTCGATCCATATTGCATTGCCGGCCCTATGGAAATCCGTTGCTCATTCGACCCGCTTGATTGGTGCTCGACCTCTGAGAGACTCACTGCTTGACCTATGATGAGCGAGCGAGTCAGGCATTGTGAAGGTGAGCGACTAGCTGAAATGAGCGACCTTTGTAATCACATTTCTGTCATTATTCTGTACATATGCACTCATGCTTTTTAACGCAATGCCTAAATGAGATTTTAACTAGTTAACATTTTCCCGTCGAAGCTTGTATTTTTCGCTTGCGAGAAATGCGCGCTTCGAACTGAACATTATTGATACAACTAGTGTTGAGACCCATTCGTAGCTTTTTTGTTTACTATGGTAAACCACGCTTTGAACTTTGACTCGTTGAATCAAATGGTCCAAGTACAGAATGTTAGTTTAATTTATATGCTTCATGTCACTTGTTCTGTAATTAAAACAAGCACTTGCATGATTTTGGACTTATACTCGGTTATTGGTCGTCCACATCAATAACAGGTTAGTTAATCATTCGAGTATAACTTATGGCAAAATGAGTGACATGCCTATGCAGAACTATTTTGTTTAACTGTTTAAAATTCATTAAACGTTGTTTGCATAGGTACGGTACTCGAATTCGAATTCACAACGGTACTCGAGTTCTACTAATCGATATGTATATTGATTGCAAATTTCGAGTTTCGTCTTTGTAATGAATTATATGATCTTGTATGACGATTTACGTTTTATGAAATGTGTACCTGTTCAGAGTAGAATTTTGATTCGAGTTTCCGAGGCCAGGGCAATTGCAGCCTTTAGATGGATTCAGAATTTGGTTTTGCTTTGACGCCATGAATCATCCTGGGATATAAATACAATTTTGAATCTCCATTTCACAACAGCTTTCCCAGTGCGTAAATATTGCTCAATTGGAGCTTCGCAGATAAGGAAAACTTTGTGTTACGAGATTTCAATTAAATTTCCCAGGGTGATCCTTATTGGTGTAATGAATTTGATCAGCATATCAAACATATTGATTTTGTCCATCTCTTTAAATTCCCCATTTTGAAGACAAGATTAAGCCAAGTGCATTGACTCCTTTGACGAGAATATGCTCGTTGCAATGTCATTATGTACCCGTGGTATTTTTTCGGGCATTATTCAACTCTTTTGTGGCTGTGCTGCCTCAATACCGTGGGTCGTTGCGAATCTCAAGAACTCGATGTGATCAGTTTGTAGAGTTAACTTGATTGTGGTTGATGTGCTAGTAGTTTCTACTTTGTTGGCTTAAGTTATTTAAACTTGCTAATTATGCACAGTAACTTCTGAACTTGTCATTCCAATAGGAGTTCTGACTTTACTACTGGTTTGGCGCTCCTACTTGGAGAAGTTCCTATATTTTCATGTCTCCTTTAGGGAACGACTTATATGATGTTCCCCCGCTGGTGGAGGACTTTGGGCTTAGTGCCCTCGCTTGGGGAGGACTTGGGATTTAGTGCCCCCACTAGAGGAGGACTTGGGATTTAGTGCCCCCGCTCTGGGAGGTCTTTGGATTTTTATACTTCACTTCTGATGTTTTAGATGCTACGCAAATAATTTTCACTCTTCACATCTGATTTTTCAGATGCTACACAAATGATTTTCATTCTTCACATCTGATTTTTCAGATGCTACACAAATGGTTTTCATACTTCACATCTGATTTTTCAGATGCTACGCAAATATGGATTTCATTGTTCACATATGATATTTCAGATGCTACGCAAATGGTTTTCATTCTTCACATCTGATATTTCAGATGCTACGCAAATGGTTTTCATACTTCACATCTAATACTTCAAATGCTACGCAAATGGTTTTCATTCTTCACATCTGATATTTCAGATGCTACGCAAATGGATTTCATTCTTTACATCTGATATTTCAGATGCTACGCAAATGGATTGGGTGGCTGTTATATTGTTTCATGAGGCAGCTATCAGTCCCTTTGTCGGATGCTTGACTTGGCAGGCAATTCCGGTTTAAGAACTGAGGCTTTGAACCTCTCACTTGGGGAAGTGCCCCTTCGGTTGACAGGACCCGTAACTTCCCCGTGAAGGAAAGAGCGGATACTTTGAGAACATGACAAAATGGAACGCAGACGGAAGAACATTTCATTGTTATTACAACAATTCCATCAGATACAAGAATATACAGAGTATAAATGAATAAATTACATTCAACAAATATCAAAGATTTAAATTACATTTAAATACATCGCAGCGGAAAATAATACAAAAGCACAACTAGAAGTAATGCACGGATACAAAGCTTTCCGAGCATCGTTCTAGCTATAAATCAGGACCCTGTGAATATAAATCTGCAAAACCAAAACTATTAGCTGCCCGTGTCGAAAATAGGGGCACCCAGAGTTTAGGTTAAAACAATAAACTCCAGGTCAGTCATGTGACTGGTGTGAGAGCTAAAACAGTTATTAATCTTTATTTTAAAGTTTGGTAAATCAAGGGACCTCGCCGTATAACACGGAACGGGTTTCCTCCCAAGAATACCAGTGCATAGAACAAACAGCGCAATGCTAAATAAAGAAAAATGAAGCTGTTATAAGACCCAGGTCCCATCACACAATGCAACGCAAGCCGGAGGATAGGGTTTTTACCTTATAACAGCCAAACCATGCTTGATACGTTTAAAACACATTATTTGATACTATAATTAGTGTATAGTGTCAAAACAATTTCAATCATAAATATCAATCATAGACGGCATGGGTACCATATATCATGTCGCCATACTAGTTCTACAATTAAAACCGCAATATCACGTATTGGAAATTGGATTCCATCATGAGTCGAGGCAAGGGGCAAGCTCCTCTCCGTGTTCGAGACACTCTAGCAAATGTCTTAGGAACCCACTTTGATCCTTGGAATCGGCAGGGCCGGTCCTCTCTTACTTTTGAGGATTGGCAATTCCTGAACACACGTTTCCCAGTCCTTACAGACCTATATCTGAGGCACCTCGTATCCAACAACCACACAGGTGAAAAGTATATAAATGTCAGGGCTGGTAGGTCACTGACACCACCCTAGCAAGAAAGAAACGTCGTGCTCTCCCAGCGGTCCGTCTCCCGTTTTTGACTCATACCGAGGTGTGAGGCTCGCGAATTCACGTTATACACAAAGCTACGCCACACAAGCCGTGCTTTGATCATCAACCACAAGACTTTGCTTTTCAACAGAAGCCCTGATCAATTTCCACTTACGCGTGCCACACTGGCAATTCACTCCATGCGACTGATGTCCATCGATATACAACCCCTGAGCTCGTACGTCTCAGAGAAGGGCGTTAAGCAAGAGAATAAATTCTCCGCCGCCAAACAGATGTATATTTAATAGAGATCAATCAACACAGCATAAAATCCAATGTCAGACACATAATCCATTTACAAGTTCGTTCTGGGTCTAAACGAAACCAGAGGCACTTTCCTCGCATATCCATCCATCTCCAAGTACGTCTGGACGATCACCAACTGTTTCCCTCATCCTGGGTGTACAACCCAATCAAGATCATCGGTAATCACCCAAACGATGTGAAGACTTCCGGTCTTCAACCACCGTCTTCATCTTCGACATCTCGTCGAATCGGTTATTCAGAATGGGTATAAACCCGGCCTTTCTGAATAACCCACGTATATGATAAACAAATGTTACACAAACACAACAAACGCCTCATTTCAATTCAGAATATCCTTTTATTCATGAAATCACGTTCTTAGGGAAAGGTTCCCATTAATTTTATCCAAGATAAATTCTTCTAAATTTATTCTTTAATCTTCCTTTGGATATCATTTCAAACTAGTCAGGATTAGCGAACCACACCGAAGTAATTATTTATTTTATTTCCCAATCCCAACCTATTCATCCCATGGAGCAAAACTGGTAATACTCCATATCTAACACCACGGTGCTATCGGTAAAATTAATTACCATTTCACATTCAAATCTAATTAAAGATTTAACTATCGCTTTGGAGCAAAACTGGTGGTACTCCATCCTCGATCACCTTTCAGATTTGATAATTTAAATTATCAATTCACATTTTAATCTAATTAAAGATTCATTAAAACTCCACTTAGTTTTAATCTTCTCAAAAATCAACATCTTGTCTTTAACTGGGTTAAAGAACCAATGTCATCTAAAACACGATTCACGATAAACCCAAAATCACATTCTATTGTTAATCGGGTTAAAGAACAGGTGTTGTTCAAAACACCGCTCACGATAAACTCAAAAACCAATTCAAATTCAATTCCAATTAAATATCATTTGATTGATACACTTCATTAAATCTAAATAGAAAGATTTAATCTTTTTCTCTATTGGGCTTAAGAACAGTGTTAATGAAGACACCATTCACGACAAACCCGAATCACATTTGATATTAAATACAAGGCTCTGAATAGAAAATATACCGGCTTATATTCAATATCAAATCCTGAAACCAACCAATATCGTATTGGAAATAACGATATAAAATATATCTTTCAAATTCCCATAACAATATCTGTATAGTCACGAAATCCAATATCGAAATATTCCGAAGATAATTTCGGATTAACTCAAGTCCAATTCACGTATTGGGAATATTGATTATTTTTAAAATCACTTTCAAATTCAATTTATTTATTTCAAAAATAAATTGATTTTAATTCTAGTTCAAAACTAGTTCATTTCGACAAAAATCTATTTTTATCTTTTCAAACATGGAATTTTCCACCTCAGTTCTTTCCAATTCACACATTATGATTTTACACAAATTATTAATATTTTTAATAATTTTATCAAGGCCCGTACAGTCGATTTCCATCAACGGCCATCGAACTGCACTTACAACGACCTTTTTCAAATTTGATTTGGACATAATTCCAAATCCAACCGTTAGATTTCAAATTTCTAATATTCATTGGAAAGCTCTTTTCGATACGAACCCAACGGTTCCGGTTTTAGAAGAATCCGACGGTCGGATCTTCCGTAATGTCCATTCGAAGTCAATGGTCGAAATTCACGAACTGCCGCGGCGCGGCGCGTTCTATTCAGGCCATTATATATATGTAATATATATATATATTATATATATATATTTCGTCGATTTCCTTTTTAAAACGTATTTTATAAATCGTTTTAAATTCGTTTTCAAAACCATTTCAACACTACAATTTCTAATCAAAATTGAATATTTCATATCATTACTATATAAATGATAATATTTTCAAAACGTTATATTTTGAAATCACTTCTTTTCTATATTCATTATAAAAACGAATATAATCGATATAAGTATCGTTCACGTCAAAATAGCGCAACTCTAATCAATACGGCTTTATATATTTCAATAAATTCGTTATTCTATTCAACAAATGAATATATATTCTATTCAACACATGAGTCTATATTTCTTTCAACACACGACTAATCTCAACACATGAGTACTGTCAACACATCACTATTTTTGTTATGTAAAACATTTTATAAAATTATGGTATCTATCGTTTGATTTTTAATTCGGACTCCACCGTGAAGTAGTTCTAATTTTAAATATGATGAAGATGTAAATTTTATTATTAAAATATTTTACTCAACACATAAATAGTTTCAACACATGAATTTTCTTTTATAATATTCATTATTTTCCCGATTGGAATGAAGCCCAATCAATCACCATATAATGTTAACTATATGGATTCCATACACCACATGTATATAATAGCAATGATAAACAATCAACCATCATCCAAGGTACACCACACAACTGCATAAGCATCAAATATAAATAATCGACGCTTACACAGTCTGTCGACCAATCGATCGACATATAATTAAATAATTGGGATTAGTGTACCCAAATATCATCCCAACACCCGTGTGGGGTTTCAAATCAACAAACACAGGTTTTTATTTGTGCAGTTGGGCGATGTGTAAAATTTATCGACCCAATCAATATCAGTCAAATCAGTGTATATAAACAAATCGGCCGATTTGTTTATAAATATTTATTTATTCACTTTCACGTTAAAAATTATATTTTAACGACAATTAATTTATTTCAATCATCTACATTTTATTATCGATTTCACATCAACAACACAAACAAATTTCACCACACATCAAACAAGCATACAAGCCGTCCATGGTCTGTGGACGACGGGTGTCGGGTGCTACTAAGCACCGTCTGCATACTAGTGTATATATATATAACTAGAAAAAATGAAATTTAAAGTGAGAAGTTCTCACCAAAGCTATCCCAACTTCACGACACTTCAAAAGTAGAAGTCTTCGCCGTTCTCGCCTTTTGTCTATTTCGTCGTCCGTAGCCACTACATATAAAAAAATCACATTTTTATATTGTTGCTATGTATATAAAAATTATATCTTTATAATCGCTCCATACGGATAAAAATTCTATTTTTACATCGCTACTATATAGATAAAAATTCTATTTTTACATCGCTACTATATAGATAAAAATTCTATTTTTACATCGCTACTATATAGATAAAAATTATATTTATTTTTACATCGCTACTATATAGATAAAGAATCTATTTTTACATCGCTACTATATAGATAAAAATTCTATTTTTACATCGCTACTATATAGATAAAAATTCTATTTTTACATCGCTACTATATAGATAAAAATTCTATTTTTACTTATAAAGATTTCGCCTTTTCTAAAATAAATATTTCGCCTTTTCAAAAATAAATATTTTGCCTTTTCAAAAATAAATATTTCGCCTTTTCTAAAATAAATATTTCGCCTTTTTATTTATAAAGATTTCGCCTTTTTATTTATAAAGATTATATTTTTACTCCTTCTATAATAGGTATAACAAAATCAAATCTATAAATATATTAATTTTAGATCTTTAAAACAATAATATACATACATATTTCAGATTTTATTATAAATAAATAAAAAGACTGAAATAATATAAATAAAAAGGAAACTTACTGTTTTACGAATGGGGGGGCTTCACCGTTGGTCTCTGACTGGAGGAGGAGAAGAAGAGGCGGAGGAGGGGCATGTGGCAGCGGCGGTCTTCTGGGTGGTGCGCTTGGGCTGGGGCGATTTGGGCATAGGGGATTGGGGGGAAGAGGAAGGGAGGAGGAAGAGAAGGGGAAGGCGGGTCGAGGGGGGTGGCTGCGGTCTCCGGCGCGGTGGCGCACCAAGCTGGGCGGCGACGATGTTGAAGATGGGGGGGGGGGGGCGTCGAGCTCCTCCGATTATTTTCTCTTTTTTTTAATAGAATCGATTTTGAAAGAGGGGGGGGGGCCTGAGATAAAGGAATAAGGGAGGAGAGAGGAAAGATTTTATTTATTTTATTAAATTGTTTAATTCAAAAAGTTGACTTTTTATTTCGACCTCGAAACGAGTCCCACCGCCTATCATCCATAGCGTATTACCCCCATTCCAAACACAATGGGATATGTATCGTAGGCTGATTCGATCGTTTCGATCAGTTTTCGTTAAAATCCAAATATAACTCTATATATTGAATTTGAACGAGCGTTTCAATTTACTGGGGTCACATACGAACTCTAAAAATTTCAGAAAAATATTTTCTAGCTTCGTATTGTCGATACGGTCCTAACAAAACTAGTTTCGTCGGATTCTGAGACCGTTGAAAAAACGGCCAATTTCCTGTCGATTAAAATCAACTGAAAATGGTCAAACACGTTTTCCTTTGCCACGCTCACATATTGATTTGAAAAATTATGAAATTTGGAATCTAGCAATAACTTGACATCACGGACCCAACAAAAGTGGTTTCGTCGAAATCCGAGGTTGTTTGCAAAATGGCTATTTTTAAGGGCCAGAATTCCATAGCGACTATTCTGAAAATTCATTTGGACATATCTTTTGATTCTCGCTATGAAATCTTGATTTTCCGGATTCACTGGAAAGATATCCTCAAATAGATCCCATTATTTTTTGTTTCACTAAAATCCGGTTTATTTTGCACCCGGTACATTCAATTGAAGTTTGAAATCGAATTATCGAACTACCGCGCCATTTTCAATTCCTTATATAATTATATATAATTATTTATATTCTAACGACGACGTATATAATATATACGTTCGAATTCTATTCAAAATAAATTTTTCGTCGTTATTATTTAAAATAATTCATTTTAAATATTCAAAATTCACTAAAATTGCCAAAATAAAAAGTTTAAACTGGCCCACATTTCCGGGTTATTACAATCTCCCCCACTTAAAACTTTTCGTCCCCGAAAAGGAACAAAGTCGAAAATGGTTTGATCAATCAACTCTACGTTCGATCTGGCTTCCATTCTCCAACTTTTCAGTTTCTGAGAATTTTTCAAATTCTTCAAAAATTTGGCGAACACCCGGAATTTTCGAAAAATTTCGCCATGACCTCACCTGCACCGGGAGCAACGGGAAAATCCCGAAATTGCCATACAGGCCTTCTGATCTCAAAAAGAAAAAGAAAAAGCCAAGCGGCTAGCCAATAGGCTCATAAAATCATCATCACCCAAACAAAACAGTAAATTATAGTAAAAATGTACCTATTTGTCGGGCAAAAAATTTTTATTCTCTGCTCTAGCCTCCTTGCTATGACCTGTTCAATGTAAGTACATGTATATGCAAGCAAATGCGACCAATTTTCAATACAATTCAATATGTGATTCAATTAGGCTAAATGGTTCAAAATTCAATTAGGCAAACAATAATCAAACAACACAAATATCAATCAATTAGTGGATTAGAGTTTCAAATTCATAATTTTGATATATATACAGAAAATCATGTTTTTGATGTCAATTCACAACAATGTATTCTAGCTATATTTTGGTTCTCACGCCAGTCTAATGGAAATATATAGAAATCACACCTTCGAAACACGAACATAAATACTGATGATGTGGCCACATCACCAGAATTATCCCCGGATGTCTAGAATGTGATTCTATATCTATCCAGTATATTAAAACTTCGACTATACGTTCATGACGCGTATACGCGAAATCTTTATATACTCGATTGTCCAAATTCAAAATAAATAAATATTCAAATACGTTTAAAACGAATTAAATTTCAAAACAAAATTTGTTTTCATTTGAAAAATTATACTCTTCACACTCGTTCTAGGATACTACTGATCCTATCTCTAACGAGTCATTCTAATTGGATATTACTAATCCAATATCTGATGAATTATTTCGTTTGGTTCTAATGTGTCTTGTTCTCGAGCTCTGTAAACCAAAGCTCTGATACCAAACTGACAGGACCCGTAACTTCCCCGTGAAGTAAAGAGCGGATACTTTGAGAACATGACAAAATGGAACGCAGACGGAAGAACATTTCATTGTTATTACAACAATTCCATCAGATACAAGAATATACAGAGTATAAATGAATAAATTACATTCAACAAATATCAAAGATTTAAATTACATTTAAATACATCGCAGCGGAAAATAATACAAAAGCACAACTAGAAGTAATGCACGGATATAGAGCTTTCCGAGCATCGTTCCAGCTGTAAATCAGGACCCTGTGAATATAAATCTGCAAAACCAAAACTACTAGCTGCCCGTGTCGAAAATAGGGGCACCCAGAGTTTAGGTTAAAACAATAAACTCCAGGTCAGTCATGTGACTGGTGTGAGAGCTAAAACAGTTATTAATCTTTATTTTAAAGTTTGGTAAATCAAGGGACCTCGCCGTATAACACGGAACGGGTTTCCTCCCAAGAATACCAGTGCATAGAACAAACAGCGCAATGCTAAATAAAGAAAAATGAAGCTGTTATAAGACCCAGGTCCCATCACACAATGCAACGCAAGCCGGAGGATAGGGTTTTTACCTTATAACAGCCAAACCATGTTTGATACGTTTAAAACACATTATTTGATACTATAATTAGTGTATAGTGTCAAAACAATTTCAATCATAAATATCAATCATAGACGGCATGGGTACCATATATCATGTCGCCATACTAGTTCTACAATTAAAACCGCAATATCACGTATTGGAAATTGGATTCCATCATGAGTCGAGGCAAGGGGCAAGCTCCTCTCCGCGTTCGAGACACTCTAGCAAATGTCTTAGGAACCCACTTTGATCCTTGGAATCGGCAGGGCCGGTCCTCTCTTACTTTTGAGGATTGGCAATTCCTGAACACACGTTTCCCGGTCCTTACAGACCTATATCCGAGGCACCTCGTATCCAACAACCACACAGGTGAAAAATATATAAATGTCAGGGCTGGTAGGTCACTGACACCACCCTAGCTAGAAAGAAACGTCGTGCTCTCCCAGCGGTCCGTCTCCCGTTTTTGACTCATACCGAGGTGTGAGGCTCGCGAATTCACGTTATACACAAAGCTACGCCACACAGGCCGTGCTTTGATCATCAACCACAAGACTTTGCTTTTCAACAGAAGCCCTGATCAATTGCCACTTACGCGTGCCACACTGGCAATTCACTCCATGCGACTGATGTCCATCGATATACAACCCCTGAGCTCGTACGTCTCAGAGAAGGGCGTTAAGCAAGAGAATAAATTCTCCGCCGCCAAACAGATGTATATTTAATAGAGATCAATCAACACAGCATAAAATCCAATGTCAAACACACAATCCATTTACAAGTTCGTTCTGGGTCTGAACGAAACCGGAGGCACTTTCCTCGCATATCCATCCATCTCCAAGTACGTCTGGACGATCACCAACTGTTTCCCTCATCCTGGGTGTACAGCCCAATCAAGATCATCAGTAATCACCCAAGCGATGTGAAGACTTCCGGTCTTCAACCACCGTCTTCATCTTCGACATCTCGTCGAATCGGTTATTCAGAATGGGTATAAACCCGGCCTTTCTGAATAACCCACGTATATGATAAACAAATGTTACACAAACACAACAAACGCCTCATTCCAATTCAGAATATCCTTTTATTCATGAAATCACATTCTTAGGGAAAGGTTCCCATTAATTTTATCCAAGATAAATTCTTCTAAATTTATTCTTCAATTTTCCTTTGGATATCATTTCAAACTAGTCGGGATTAGCGAACCACACCGAAGTAATTATTTATTTTATTTCCCAATCCCAACCTATTCATCCCATGGAGCAAAACTGGTAATACTCCATATCTAACACCACGGTGCTATCGGTAAAATTAATTACCATTTCACATTCAAATCTAATTAAAGATTTAACTATCGCTTTAGAGCAAAACTGGTGGTACTCCATCCTCGATCACCTTTCAGATTTGATAATTTAAATTATCAATTCACATTTTAATCTAATTAAAGATTCATTAAAACTCCACTTAGTTTTAATCTTCTCAATAATCAACATCCTGTCTTTAACTGGTTAAAGAACCAATGTCATCTAAAACACGATTCACGATAAACCCAAAATCACATTCTATTGTTAATCGGGTTAAAGAACAGGTGTTGTTCAAAACACCGCTCACGATAAACCCAAAAACCAATTCAAATTCAATTCCAATTAAATATCATTTGATTGATACACTTCATTAAATCTAAATAGAAAGATTTAATCTTTTTCACTATTGGGCTTAAGAACAGTGTTAATGAAGACACCATTCACGACAAACCCGAATCACATTTGATATTAAATACAAGGCTCTGAATAGAAAATATACCGGCTTATATTCAATATCAAATCCTGAAACCAACAAATATCGTATTGGAAATAACGATATAAAATATATCTTTCAAATTCCCATAACAATATCTGTATAGTCACGAAATCCAATATCGAAATATTCCGAAGATAATTTCGAATTAACTCCAGTCCAATTCACGTATTGGGAATATTGATTATTTTTAAAATCACTTTCAAATTCAATTTATTTATTTCAAAAATAAATTGATTTTAATTCTAGTTCAAAACTAGTTCATTTCGACAAAAATCTATTTTTATCTTTTCAAACGTGGAATTTTCCACCTCAGTTCTTTCCAATTCACACATTATGATTTTACACAAATTATTAATATTTTTAATAATTTTATCAAGGCCCGTACAGTCGATTTCCATCAACGGCCATCGAACTGCACTTACAGCGACCTTTTTCAAATTTGATTTGGACATAATTCCAAATCCAACCGTTAGATTTCAAATTTCTAATATTCATTGGAAAGCTCTTTTCGATACGAACCCAATGGTTCCGGTTTTAGGAGAATCCGACGGTCGGATCTCCCGTAATGTCCATTCGAAGTCAATGGTCGAAATTCACGAACTGCCGCGGCACGACGCGTTCTATTCAGGCCATTATATATATAATATATATATATATTATATATATTTCGTCGATTTCCTTTTTAAAACGTATTTTATAAATCGTTTTAAATTCATTTTCAAAAACATTTCAACACTATTTCAATTTCTAATCAAAATTGAATATTTCATATCATTACTATATAAATGATAATATTTTCAAAACGTTATATTTTGAAATCACTTCTTTTCTATATTCATTATAAAAACGAATATAATCGATATAAATATCGTTCACGTCAAAATAGCGCAACTATAATCAACACGGCTTTATATATTTCAATAAATTCGTTATTCTATTCAACAAATGAATATATATTCTATTCAACACATGAGTCTATATTTCTTTCAACACACGACTAATCTCAACACATGAGTACTGTCAACACATCACTATTTTTGTTATGTAAAACATTTTATAAAATTATGGTATCTATCGTTTGATTTTTAATTCGGACTCCACCATGAAGTAGTTCTAATTTTAAATATGATGAAGATGTAAATTTTATTATTAAAATATTTTACTCAACACATAAATAGTTTCAACACATGAATTTTCTTTTATAATATTCATTATTTTCCCGATTGGAATGAAGCCCAATCAATCACCATATAATGTTAACTATATGGATTCCATACACCACATGTATATAATAGCAATGATAAACAATCAACCATCATCCAAGGTACACCACACAACTGCATAAGCATCAAATATAAATAATCGACGCTTACACAGTCTGTCGACCAATCGATCGACATATAATTAAATAATTGGGATTAGTGTACCCAAATATCATCCCAACACCCGTGTGGGGTTTCAAATCAACAAACACAGATTTTTATTTGTGCAGTTGGGCGATGTGTAAAATTTATCGACCCAATCAATATCAGTCAAATAAGTGTATATAAACAAATCGGCCGATTTGTTTATAAATATTTATTTATTCACTTTCACGTTAAAAATTATATTTTTAACGACAATTAATTTATTTCAATCATCTACATTTTATTATCGATTTCACATCAACAACACAAACAAATTTCACCACACATCAAACAAGCATACAAGTCGTCCATGGTCTGTGGACGACGGGTGTCGGGTGCTACTAAGCACCATCTGCATCCTAGTATATATATATATATATATATATATATAACTAGAAAAAAAGAAATTTAAAGTGAGAAGTTCTCACCAAAGCTATCCCAACTTCACGACACTTCAAAAGTAGAAGTCTTCGCCGTTCTCGCCTTTTGTCTATTTCGTCGTCCGTAGCCACCACATATATAAAAATCACATTTTTATATTGTTGCTATGTATATAAAAATTATATCTTTATAATCGCTCCATATGGATAAAAATTCTATTTTTACATCGCTACTATATAGATAAAAATTCTATTTTTACATCGCTACTATATAGATAAAAATTCTATTTTTACATCGCTACTATATAGATAAAAATTCTATTTTTACACATGAAGATTTCGCCTTTTCTAAAATAAATATTTCGCCTTTTCAAAAATAAATATTTCGCCTTTTCAAAAATAAATGTTTCGCCTTTTCAAAAATAAAGATTTCGCCTTTTCAAAAATAAAGATTTCGCCTTTTTATTTATAAAGATTTCGCCTTTTTATTTATAAAGATTATATTTTTACTCCTTCTATAATAGGTATAACAAAATCAATTCTATAAATATATTAATTTTAGATCTTTAAAACAATAATATACATATATATTTTAGATTTTATTATAAATAAATAAAAAGACTGAAATAATATAAATAAACAAATAAAAAGGAAACTAACTGTTTTACGAATGGGGGGGGGGGGGGTGTTCCCCGTCGGTCTCTGACTGGAGGAGGAGAAGAAGAGGCGGAGGAGGGGCATGTGGCGGCGGCGGTCTTCTAGGTGGCGCGCTAGGGTTGGGGCGATTTGGGCGTAGGGGATTGGGGGGGAAGAGGAAGGGAGGAGGAAGAGAAGGAGAAGGCGGGTCGAGGGGGGTGGCTGCGGTCTCCGGCGCGGTGGCGCACCAGGCTGGGCGGCGGCGATGTTGAAGAGGGGGGGTGTCGAGCTCCTCCGATTCTTTTCTCTTTTTTTTTAACAGAATCGATTTTGAAAGAGGGGGGGCCTGAGATAAAGGAATAAGGGAAGAGAGAGGAAAGATTTTATTTATTTTATTAAATTATTTAATTCAAAGAGTTGACTTTTTATTTCAACCTCGAAACGAGGCCCACCGCCTGTCGTCCATAGCGTATTACCCCCATTCCGAACACAATGGGATATGTATCGTAGGCTGGTTCGATCGTTTCGATCAGTTTTCGTTAAAATCCAAATATAACTCTATATATTGAATTTGAACGAGCGTTTCAATTTACTGGGGTCACATACGAACTCTAAAAATTTCAGAAAAATATTTTCTAGCTTCGTATTGTCGATACGGTCCTAACAAAACTAGTTTCGTAGAATTCTGAGACCGTTGGAAAAACGGCCAATTTCCAGTCGATTAAAATCAACTGAAAATGGTCAAACACGTTTTCCTTTGCCACGCTCACATATTGATTCAAAAAATTATGAAATTTGTGTAGGATCTAAATTAACCCTAGAGGGGGGGTGAATAGGGTTTATCGCAGATTTTCACAGAGTAATTAAATAATCACAGCACAGATAATAATCAAAGTAAATGCGGAAAATAAATAACACACGGATATACCCAGCTTCGGCAAAACCCTGCCTACTGCTGCATTCCCCAAGGTTTCTACTAGGAGTTAAAACAATCTCTACGCTTACAATCCCCTGTAAACTCGCGACACTCGCTCCCAACTGTTCTTAACCCTACGCTCAAAACCCTGCACTGGTTTTTATCCCCAAAACCAGATTTCCCCGAATTACAAACACTGTAATTCGTCTCCCTAGTTTTAGAGACAAACTAGAAAACTCTGGACTGATTACAAAGTTGAAATTAAAGACAAACAAAATCAAGACAATAAGAAAACCCTTAATAAAAACTTTGAAAACCCTAGTAATTAAATAAGGGTTATCCCCTTAAACTTGGCCGGCCCCCTTTTGTTATTGCTTCACCACTTTATTCTTGAGTCCGATCTCTTTGTAATTGTAAGAATGGCGGCTCTAGGGTTTCCTAGAAATGGCGACTGTGATTAGGGTTTTGGTTCTTTGATTCAGAAATCCGACGCTATGATGTTCTCGAGTTCCTATTGCAAGTTCTTCTTCGGTTGAGTTGATGAAGCTTTGATTTGGATCCAAGTTTTCTTCTTTTCCTGGTACGATTTTTTAATTCAATTGTTTGCTTTTAATTTCTTCGATCTTGGATATTCCTAGCCGATGATGATGTGGGTATTCTTATAGGGTTTTGAAACCCTAATTTTGTGCTCTGATTTCGTATTACACTTTTGTTATGATATATACGGAAATATTGGAACTTTAAATCATCGTATGTTCTGGAATTTCTGATTAAGTCTTGATCTTTTGAAACCCTTGATTTGATATATTCGAAAATTTTGGGGCTTTTGAAATCGGCTTTTATTTGTTCTTGAAATTCTGAAAATTTCTTCGATTTAATATTGCTATGAATACTTCCACTATTCTGGAGTTACTTGCGTGTGAAAACCCTGAACTTTGAAATGGTCTCTTCGAATCAAAAACCCGTATAAATTTTCTGGAACTCTGATGATTTCAAACTGAATATTCTGCTTCCTTAACAACTGGTATAACCAAATGCTTTAGACTTGTTCATGATATATACTAAATATTGGAGCTTGACAACTACTTTGAATTGATCCTTAAAATAATTGCCGTATATATATTTTTTGGAGTCAAATATTCTGGAATTGATTTTTCTTTTTCTTTTTTTTTACTCCTTCCTTTGAACACATGAACTTTGAATTTTATTTCTCTTTGACCATTTCTGAGTTAACCTTAAACAGATACTATGCTTGACATTAAAGAACACTTCTACACTTGTTCTTTGCA
This sequence comes from Allium sativum, assembly GCA_030737875.1. Taxonomy (NCBI): domain Eukaryota; kingdom Viridiplantae; phylum Streptophyta; class Magnoliopsida; order Asparagales; family Amaryllidaceae; genus Allium; species Allium sativum. The sequence goes on from CM060924.1 coordinate 386,737,226, forward strand.
CTTGAAATTGGTTCATGCATATCTATCATGTATCACTTGTGTCTGCCCTTATTGTATCTAAAACTGAACTTGTTTTGTTGTCTATGGCCTTACTGTTTGTTTGGTGTCACGCACTTGTGCCATCCATGTGAACTCTTTTGTTTGCATGTATTGTTGTAAAGCTGGTTTCAGAAATGTTTGCATATCACTTGAACATTTGGTAGGCTTGTTTTGATCACTTTGCTCATAATTACTGGTACTTTGAGTTGGTCTTGAAAAAAATTCTTTGAACCATTTTTCCTTGAATTGCTGCCTTGATTTCTGTTTATTCAAAACTGGTAGAATACTCTGATTTTCCACGTATTTAAACTGATGCTTATCTTTGATAAGAACAGAAACTATGCTCGAACTTGTTATGCAATTTCAGTTTAACTTCCTGCTGATTGAACTGATACTTGCAGTTGTGTATAAATATTTGTATTTAAATATCATGCCCTTTTTACCATGACTTAAAAACTTCGGCACGAACTTGATTCTGCTCTTTAATGCTTCCATGTTTAAAACCTTGCCGAATCTGATTTGAACTGATAAAATCAGATATACACTTGATTTTAACAAGATAAGAACAATTATAGATTTGCAAAGTCCTTTACTTGAACTTGTGTCACTTGTCTTGGTTTGGCCACTGAATTCTTGCATTTGCTTCACGCTCGAACCTGTAACTTGTGTATTTATACGAACAGATGCTACATTTGAACTTTGGTACTGCCTTGATCAAACTGTTTTCCTGTTAGCATGTTGTCTGTATTTCCCTTTTGTGCTTGACTTGCTGTATATTGAACATTGATTTGTATGGTCCTAGAAATTTTCCTTACTAATATTATATTGAAAAAAAAAACTGCTACTATACTGCACTTGCTCTTGCCATACAAACTGTCTTGATCTTGTAATTGGTTTCAAAATGATATGAACAAATGCTTTATTTGATCTTGTAGTTTTGTTGTTTTCATCATTTGTTGTGCTTGCACCATTTTGGACCTGTATGGCTTTACTTTCACTACTGTGTCATCCTTGCTTGTATCTTGTATCTTGAAACTTGTATCATGACTTTGAAATCTTCTGTTTATTTAAACCGATAAGAACAGATATTTCCTTTGATTTTCCAAAACTCTTGAATTGGTGCTTTACTCTTGTTTGTGACTGCACTTGTAAATGCTCCTATGTACTTGTGACCTCAGTTTTTCTCCTCCATGTTGTTTCTTGTATGTTGCTGCATTGTTTTTGTGTACTAGTAATATGCTTGATCATTTTTGAAAAATCATCCAAATATGTTGCCTCTGCCTTGTGCTGAGCTGTCTCGACCACTTTGAGTTTTTTATTGACTTTACATTGAATTATTATTTGCTGAGCAATCTTGGGCTTGGCTCGACCATTTTGATGTGTGTTGACATGTGCACTGAGTCGAGATGGTCCAAGTGGCTACTCCTCAGTCGCGACACTGGATTGGCGTGGCAGTGCACACGTGCATACACGTGTGTATATGCAGCCATCCAGACTAGTTTTTCAGTCCCTGCATATCAGACCAAGTCTAGAAAAATGATGAGAAACACACCGTAATTCTGAGGCAAATAAAATTTAAAAAATAAATTTTTATTTGCTTTTATTTAATTTTATTTTTGTTGCAGTCTACTGTGTGTGTTCTTTTGTATGAACAGGTATGAAGATGACTGAATTGACTGTGGAATGCTGTGAAGTCAAGAAGACTGAAGACGATGATATTCATATGTGTCGGTATATACGAGTGAACTGTATAGAAATGTAGTATATATGAAAGTGTAAGTGTTGTAAAGAGGAGCTAAGTACGAAATTGAATATATTGAAATGTATATTAGTGATGTATGTACAAATAGTGGAGTTGTAAATCTGTACTGTTTAAATACCGAAATAAAATATTCTTATTCAAATAAAATACTGTGTGAATATTTAAAATACTGTGTGAATATTTAAATTTCTGTATAGTTGTACTTTATTTAAATAGAAATATTATATTCCCGTCTGATGTGTAGTATAACAGTACAGTTACAAACACATTCAATAATAAAATATATTTGGTTGTTATCATCAAACAAAAATCATATAATTGTGTATACAACACTGTTATATACAACAATCTCCCCCTTTTGATGATGACAAACAAATAAAAGATTTTGAATGTGTTTGAACGTGAAATATATTACTCCCCCTATTTGTATGCTCCCCTTACAACTGAACTCCCCCTATATATGTGGAAAAAATATGAATGATGAAATCCAATTGACCAATCTCTCCCTAGATATTTAATTTCCAATATTAAAATATCTTTGAATTAAATACTCATCAATCAAAATCTTGACCATTCTCCCCCTTTTGTTATCATCAAAAGGATAATAGAAATTGAAATAGTGATGAATATTGACTATAAATATAAATTCAAATTAAGAGAGAGAATATATATCGCAAATTCCATTTAATCAAACAAAAATCATAATAATCTTTAAATCAGAAGCAAATTTCACTTTCAGAATGAATGGATTTACGATGGATTTTATCGAATGAGGAGAGTTCAATAAAAATTGAATATTTGGGTATGAATTTTAAAGATTTTAAATATGCTAAAAAAGTGTTAAGCACTTTCTAACCACGCATAGCCCAAAGGTCTTTTAAATGGGGTTAGTAGTAACTTAACTTTATCCTCTCTAATGAGTTCCATCCATGCACAGCCCGAAGGTCTTTTAAGTGAGAATGGAAGCACATAGAAATTAAGGTAATTCACCCACGCATAACCGCGAGGATTTTTAAATGGGAGTGAATACCAAGGATAAATTATTTATTTATTTATTTTTAATTTCAAGAATAATTAGAACTCCCCAAATTAAATAAAACCATGATGAATGACAGAAATATGGTAGATATAGAAGATGGTCGTGAAATAAGCTCTAATTCAAAGATATTATAAAATCTGTTTAATCATCATGAGATTTAAAATAATATCTCTTCTAGTTATGAATTATACCATAGTCGCAACTCATCACAGTTTCATAAATCTATCAATAATTTTGATGAGTCCCAAAATGGTTCAAATTAATCAATAATTTCAATTTTTTGAATAAATAATCAAAAATAATTTTAAAATTGAAAATATTAATTTCAAGAGGAGTTTTTGAAAAAATGCAAGTTGAAAATCAGCTTAAAAAAAAATCAATCAGTTAAAAAATGAAATTTTCTAATATTTTCAACACTGATTGCTCCTAGACAATTTTTAAAACCATATATATATATCAAATTTGATTCAAATTGCTTATGAATTTTAACTAAATCCAGTCACTGATTTTCCAACTTATCATTTAAACACAAATGAATCAAATCAATTTCCTTATCAGAGCAGCACAAGATCATTTTCAAAGCAAGAATCACAAGTGACATCCTCAGAGAATTTTTAGACAAACTCAAGAAACAATCAACTTATCAAATTTGAAGATAATTGTTTGAAATCACCTAAAAAAATCATTTTTTTTTATAATTCAAGAATTTCAACAATCCATAATGAATGATTTCAAAAAACAGCCAAGTAAAAAAAATAAACTAAAAGGAATAAAAGTACGAGTTTAGAGATCATACCTGACTTACCATAATCAACGTGATGTAATGAATCTCCAACTCTGAATCTATGGCTAAGGAACTCCAAATAATTCGATATATGAATCATCTTGAATTTTATTTCACTTAAGCACAGTTGTTCCTTAGCCTCCCACGGTACCTAAATGTTTATATGATCGAGTGGTCTAACAAAAGTTGTTTTACCACTCTTATCTTTGTTTACACGTTTTGGTACCCAAACCCGTTTATATAACAATCCATTACTATTCACTAGCGTACCCTTTGGAACCCAAATTTGTTTAGATTTGCTCAAATTTATTTTGTTAATTTTTGGAATCCAAATAGATTTAAATGAATTGTTTTTAAACGAGTTATCAATTTGTTTATGATTTAAAAACCCTTTGAAATTATTAAATTTCAAAAATTCAATTTGATTGTTTTCAATGCCAATTAAAGGATTTTTAAAATCATTAAAATTTTGTTTTTCAACTTGATCAGATTCAAATCCAAGTCCCTTTTTATTCTGAACAAAAAATTGATTTTTTAACAACATATTCAACGATTTCTCTCCTTTAGAAAATTTAGTCAAAGCTGACTCAAGTCGTTGAATTTTAAATTTAAGATTGCTATTTTCTTTCATTAAATTTGAACAACGATTAATAGCAATTTTCCTCTTTTCAGCGTCAGTTTGTTTTAAAATCAAATTTTCGTTTTCAAGTGCTTTGATTCTAGCATCGGACTTGGAAATTTCAATTTCAAATTGTTTTCGCTTTCCAAAATCAAGTTTTTCAGATTCTCTAAACTTTTCAATCACCTTTTCAAAATCAAGATTTTCATTTTTCAAATTCATGTTTTCTTTTTTAAGTAACTCAAGATCAGTTTTTAATTTCAAAAAAATCGTTACTCAAAAATCGACATTTTTCGCATTCTGAAAACGATGAATTCTTAAGTTTTTCAAGTTTTGTTTCTAAACTGTTATTTTCTTGAACTAGTTTTGACCTATCAGATTTTAATTTCTTAACTTTCAGTTCAAGAGAATCAACAGTTTTTGTGAGATCGTGACACATTAAAATTAAATCTTTATAAGTAAAATTCGATACCTCACTTGAATCCTCTTCACTACTTTCTGAATCAGATTGAGCCATAAGACACAAATTTGCTTCCTCTTCTTCACTTTCAGAAACTTCTTCTCCTTCTTCATCATCCCATGTAGCAGCAAAAGCTTTCTTCTTTCTTCTGAACTTCTTCCTCTTTTCATTTTTAAGCTGTGGGCAATTTGGTTTGATATGACCAGGTTTCTTGCAATTGTAGCAAAACACTTCATCGTTTGAACTATCTGAACTTTCAGACTTGTCGGTTTTTGAATTCTTCTTTCGTGGTTTGTATTTTCCTTTGGCCCACTTTTTCAAAACCATGGCTAGCTCTTTAGCGGGATTATCATCATTACTTTCAACAGAATTATTTAGAGCGATCGTCTTTTTCTTTGATTCAGAATCCTTTCGTTCTTCTCTTGCTTTTAACTCCATTTCGTAAGTTATCAGATTTCCTATCAACTCTTCCATGCTTACTTTATTCAGATCTTTTGATTCTTGAATTGCCGTCACCTTTGCTTCAAAATTCATCGGTAGCACTCTCAGTATCTTTCTGATCAATTCCACTTCGGTATAGGTTTTGCCAAGAGCTTTTGCATTGTAGACCAGTGATGAGAAGCGTCCATACATCTCTTTTATATCTTCGTCTTTTTGCATAGAGAAATTTTCATATTCGTTGCTAAGTAGAGCGAGACGAGATTCCTTTACTTGAGATGTCCCTTCGTGTGTGACCTCCAACGTATGCCATATTTCCTGTGCTGTCTCACAATGAGAAATTCGATTAAATTCAGTTTTATCAGGAGCACAAATTAAAGCATTCATTGCTTTGGCATTAGTTGAAAATAATTTTTTATCATTAGCATCCCACCTATCTTTTGATTTAGGAATTTCAACACCACTAACAATAACAGTGGGAGATCTATAACCCGTTTCAATAATATCCCACACATCATAATCGACAGAACTCAAATAAATTTTCATCCTAGCTTTCCAATATGCATAATCAGTTCCATTAAACATTGGTGGCCTAGCTATGGACTGACCCTCAGAAAACGCGTTATTAGACAGATTCATGACTCTAGAGTTAAAATAAATAAAAAATATCTGCTCTGATACCACTTGTAGGATCTAAATTAACCCTAGAGGGGGGGGGGTGAATAGGGTTTATCGCAGATTTTCACAGAGTAATTAAATAATCACAGCACAGATAATAATCAAAGTAAATGCGGAAAATAAATAACACACAGATATACCCAGCTTCGGCAAAACCCTGCCTACTGCTGCATTCCCCAAGGTTTCTACTAGGAGTTAAAACAATCTCTACGCTTACAATCCCCTGTAAACTCGCGACACTCGCTCCCAACTGTTCTTAACCCTACGCTCAAAACCCTGCACTGGTTTTTATCCCCAAAACCAGATTTCCCCGAATTACAAACACTGTAATTCGTCTCCCTAGTTTTAGAGACAAACTAGAAAACTCTGGACTGATTACAAAGTTGAAATTAAAGACAAACAAAATCAAGACAATAAGAAAATCCTTAATAAAAACTTTGAAAACCCTAGTAATTAAATAAGGGTTATCCCCTTAAACTTGGCCGGCCCCCTTTTGTTATTGCTTCACCACTTTATTCTTGAGTCCGATCTCTTTGTAATTGTAAGAATGGCGGCTCTAGGGTTTCCTAGAAATGGCGACTGTGATTAGGGTTTTGGTTCTTTGATTCAGAAATCCGACGCTATGATGTTCTCGAGTTCCTATTGCAAGTTCTTCTTCGGTTGAGTTGATGAAGCTTTGATTTGGATCCAAGTTTTCTTCTTTTCCTGGTACGATTTTTTAATTCAATTGTTTGCTTTTAATTTCTTCGATCTTGGATATTCCTAGCCGATGATGATGTGGGTATTCTTATAGGGTTTTGAAACCCTAATTTTGTGCTCTGATTTCGTATTACACTTTTGTTATGATATATACGGAAATATTGGAACTTTAAATCATCGTATGTTCTGGAATTTCTGATTAAGTCTTGATCTTTTGAAACCCTTGATTTGATATATTCGAAAATTTTGGGGCTTTTGAAATCGGCTTTTATTTGTTCTTGAAATTCTGAAAATTTCTTCGATTTAATATTGCTATGAATACTTCCACTATTCTGGAGTTACTTGCGTGTGAAAACCCTGAACTTTGAAATGGTCTCTTCGAATCAAAAACCCGTATAAATTTTCTGGAACTCTGATGATTTCAAACTGAATATTCTGCTTCCTTAACAACTAGTATAACCAAATGCTTTAGACTTGTTCATGATATATACTAAATATTGGAGCTTGACAACTACTTTGAATTGATCCTTAAAATAATTGTCGTATATATATTTTTTGGAGTCAAATATTCTGGAATTGATTTTTTTTTTCTTTTTTTTACTCCTTCCTTTGAACACATGAACTTTGAATTTTATTTCTCTTTGACCATTTCTGAGTTAACCTTAAACAGATACTATGCTTGACATTAAAGAACACTTCTACACTTGTTCTTTGCACTTGAAATTGGTTCATGCATATCTGTCATGTATCACTTGTGTCTGCCCTTATTGTATCTAAAACTGAACTTGTTTTGTTGTCTATGGCCTTACTGTTTGTTTGGTGTCACGCACTTGTGCCATCCATGTGAACTCTTTTGTTTGCATGTATTGTTGTAAAGCTGGTTTCAGAAATGTTTGCATATCACTTGAACATTTGGTAGGCTTGTTTTGATCACTTTGCTCATAATTACTGGTACTTTGAGTTGGTCTTGAAAAAAATTCTTTGAACCATTTTTCCTTGAATTGCTGCCTTGATTTCTGTTTATTCAAAACTGGTAGAATACTCTAATTTTCCACGTATTTAAACTGATGCTTATCTTTGATAAGAACAGAAACTATGCTCGGACTTGTTATGCAATTTCAGTTTAACTTCCTGCTGATTGAACTGATACTTGCAGTTGTGTATAAATATTTGTATTTAAATATCATGCCCTTTTTACCATGACTTAAAAACTTCGGCACGAACTTGATTCTGCTCTTTAATGCTTCCATGTTTAAAACCTTGCCGAATCTGATTTGAACTGATAAAATCAGATATACACTTGATTTTAACAAGATAAGAACAGTTATAGATTTGCAAAGTCCTTTACTTGAACTTGTGTCACTTGTCTTGGTTTGGCCACTGAATTCTTGCATTTGCTTCACGCTCGAACCTGTAACTTGTGTATTTATACGAACAGATGCTACATTTGAACTTTGGTACTGCCTTGATCAAACTGTTTTCCTGTTAGCATGTTGTCTGTATTTCCCTTTTGTGCTTGACTTGCTGTATATTGAACATTGATTTGTATGGTCCTAGAAATTTTCCTTACTAATATTATATTGAAAAAAAAAACTGCTACTATACTGCACTTGCTCTTGCCATACAAACTGTCTTGATCTTGTAATTGGTTTCAAAATGATATGAACAAATGCTTTATTTGATCTTGTAGTTTTGTTGTTTTCATCATTTGTTGTGCTTGCACCATTTTGGACCTGTATGGCTTTACTTTCACTACTGTGTCATCCTTGCTTGTATCTTGTATCTTGAAACTTGTATCATGACTTTGAAATCTTCTGTTTATTTAAACCGATAAGAACAGATATTTCCTTTGATTTTCCAAAACTCTTGAATTGGTGCTTTACTCTTGTTTGTGACTGCACTTGTAAATGCTCCTATGTACTTGTGACCTCAGTTTTTCTCCTCCATGTTGTTTCTTGTATGTTGCTGCATTGTTTTTGTGTACTAGTAATATGCTTGATCATTTTTGAAAAATCATCCAAATATGTTGCCTCTGCCTTGTGCTGAGCTGTCTCGACCACTTTGAGTTTTTTATTGACTTTACATTGAATTATTATTTGCTGAGCAATCTTGGGCTTGGCTCGACCATTTTGATGTGTGTTGACATGTGCACTGAGTCGAGATGGTCCAAGTGGCTACTCCTCAGTCGCGACACTGGATTGGCGTGGCAGTGCACACGTGCATACACGTGTGTATATGCAGCCATCCAGACTAGTTTTTCAGTCCCTGCATATCAGACCAAGTCTAGAAAAATGATGAGAAACACACCGTAATTCTGAGGCAAATAAAATTTAAAAAATAAATTTTTATTTGCTTTTATTTAATTTTATTTTTGTTGCAGTCTACTGTGTGTGTTCTTTTGTATGAACAGGTATGAAGATGACTGAATTGACTGTGGAATGCTGTGAAGTCAAGAAGACTGAAGACGATGATATTCATATGTGTCGGTATATACGAGTGAACTGTATAGAAATGTAGTATATATGAAAGTGTAAGTGTTGTAAAGAGGAGCTAAGTACGAAATTGAATATATTGAAATGTATATTAGTGATGTATGTACAAATAGTGGAGTTGTAAATCTGTACTGTTTAAATACCGAAATAAAATATTCTTATTCAAATAAAATACTGTGTGAATATTTAAAATACTGTGTGAATATTTAAATTTCTGTATAGTTGTACTTTATTTAAATAGAAATATTATATTCCTGTCTGATGTGTAGTATAACAGTACAGTTACAAACACATTCAATAATAAAATATATTTGGTTGTTATCATCAAACAAAAATCATATAATTGTGTATACAACACTGTTATATACAACAATTTGGAATCTAGCAATAACTTGATATCACGGACCCAACAAAAGTGGTTTCGTCGAAATCCGAGGTCGTTTGCAAAATGGCTATTTTTAAGGGCCAAATTCCATAGCGACTATTCTGAAAATTCATTTGGACATATCTTTTGATTCTCGCTATGAAATCTTGATTTTCCGGATTCATTGGAAATATATCCTCAAATAGATCCCATTATTTTTGGTTTCACTAAAATCCGGTTTATTTTGCACCCGGTACATTCAATTGAAGTTTGAAATCGAATTATCGAACTACCGTGCCATTTTCAATTCCTTATATAATTATATATAATTATTTATATTCTAACGACGACGTATATAATATATATGTTCAAATTCTATTCAAAATAAATTTTTCGTCGTTATTATTTAAAATAATTCATTTTAAATATTCAAAATTCACTAAAATTGCCAAAATAAAAAATTTAAACTGACCCACATTTCCGGATTATTACATAACACATTAATCATCATTAGCAGATCACAGATAATAGCATAAACAGAAAATAGAATAATTTACACACATATGACAGCGGAATCATATAGATATCATCACACCAGAGAGCACAGTACAAGATACAACTTAGTGCATAATGATACATAATCAGTCACCATCGCCTGAGGCGGAATCATACATAAAGAGTACACAAAATAAATATCAGTCTACATCGCCAATGGCGGAATCATAATATAGATACAATAATGGCGGAGAAAATCACAGTCAACACGGTGTAGTCAAGCCTCGCCATGAGTCAAAAGTGCATCAGAAACCTGTAACTAGGCTGCCCGTGTGAAAATGAGGGCACCCGAGTTTGCAAGGTGAAACAAACTACGAGTCAGTCATGGGACTGGTATGAGAAATCTACTTAACTTATTAATAACAATAATAAGGCAAATCAAAGGACCACGCCACTTTCGTGGAACGGGTTTACTCCAATGAGTGCTAGTGCATGAAATAAAGTAAATGATTAAATCATCGCAATGCTTTTTATAAAATGAAGCCATTATAAGACTCAGGTCCCATCACACAATGCAACGCAAGCCGGAGGATAGAGTTTTACCTTATAATGGCCAAAAATGCTTCGTACGTATAAAACAAAAGTGTTTGATATTATTACTAGTGCATATATGTTTTAAAAGCAAATTCCATCATAAATATCAATCCTAGACAACATGGGTACCATATATCATGTCGCCATACTAGTAATACAATCACATTCGCATATTTCGTATTGGAAATTGGATTCCTTCATGAGTCGAGGCAAGGGGCAAGCTCCTCTCCGTTCGAGACACTCTAGCAAATGTCCCAGGACCCCACTATGATCCTTGGAATCAGCTGGGCCGGTCCTCTCTTACTTTTAAGGATTGGAAATTCCTGAACACACGTTTCCCGGTCCTTACAGACCTATAATCGAGGCGCCTCGCATTCCAACAACCACACAGGTGAAAAGTATATATAATGTCAGGGCTGGTAGGTCACTGACACCACCTTAGCTAGAAAGAAACGTCGTGCTCTCCCAGCGGTCCGTCTCCCGTTTGTTTATCGTGGCGCTTGTTCGTTGTTTGGATCTTTACGATTTTTCCCATTCACTTTTCAAGGCGTTGCTTTTCTATTTTTGCATTTGTGCCAGTTGATATTTATAGCATTTAGCACTTGAACTAGTGTTGTTGGGGTCGCGATGTTACGTGAACAAGCGCTTGATAGATGGCCTACAATATGAAATCATCTTTTAAGAAAGTTTTGATTTGACATATAATTTTGCAAGCAAGAAATTCATTCAGTCAGATATGCTCTTAATCGCAGAGCTAATGCTCAATGCATAACTTATAGATTATTACAGACTGTTTACAAGAAGCTTTGAATATAATAGAAAGTAAAACATGAAGTAAAACATGAACAACAGTAGGAAATAGAGCATGAAGTAAAGCAATGGCGATGTAGATCGCTTATTCTGAGCCATTGAAATTGGAGCACCATTAAAGGTTATCTGTTTATGATCGGCCTCGGATTGGCTTGAGCAGAAGTTCCGTTGCTTGGACCAGACTGATCATTTGATGCTCCTTGCCTCTGGGGAATTGCAGAAGGACTCATGGCTTGCGGATTCTTTACATACTGATGCTGCTTATTTTTCCTGATCAATTCCTCGATGAGGTTCTTCAGGTGCCAACACTCATTAGTGTTATGACCAAGCTGGTTGTGAAATCTACAGACGTTTCCTAAGTTTGCTGCTTTATCGCTTATCCTTATCGGATTTGGCTCCGCATACTCTTCAGAATTCTTTGTCGCAAGATAGATATTTTCAGGAGTGTCATTCAAAGGCGTTAGCTCTAATGAGTTGAAAAGGCGAGACTTCTTATTAGCCTTGCTGTCGTTCCCATTGTTGGTGTGCTTCTGCCCCTTAGTGTTCTTCTGATTATTCTGAGTAGCAGCATTTTTAGGAGCTTCATGAAGCGGGTAAGCATCAATAATCTGAAGAGGTACGGGATTAGTGTCGAATCTCATGTACTCCTCGGCCTTTTTATAGAATTTTTCAAGCATGCTTGGTTCTTTCATTTTAATCCATCTACCAACTTCGCTCTTCTCATCTATGGAGCCGATTAGGGATGTGAGGATTATGCGAGGCTCTGGATTTCTCACTTCGGACAAGGCAACGTTGAACCGACTGAGAAAAGCTTTAACGGATTCCCCTGGATTCTGCTTCATTGATGAAAGTGTTATAGCATCCTTGGCTTTGGTAGCATATAAGCGGAACTGCTCCTTGAACTTTTTGGTCAAGTCAGAGAACCGGTCCACGGACTTAGGTTGTAACTTTTGTTGTATATAACGGTGTTGTATACACAATTATATGATTTTTGTTTGATGATAGCAAAAAAAAATATTATTATAAATGTGTTTGTTATTGTACTGTTTCATATATACATCACAGACTGGAATATAAATATTTATATCTAAATAGAATATGTCTATTCAGAATTTCAAATATCCACATAGTATTTTATTTAAATACAAATATTTTATTTCAACACTTAAATAGTACAGATTTACAACTCCACTATTTGTACATCTCTGAAATACAGTACAGTCAGTTTCAATTGATTTCATTTTATACACTTCAGTTCCTCACTACAACGCTGTATCACTCATATAAAAATACACTTGTATACAATTCACTATCTTCTATCTTCACAGCTCACTGTTAGTCCAGTCATCATCTGCCTACTTGTCACATGAAACAGAAACACACACAGTACCCTGCAACACGAATGAAATTGAGTACATGAAAATATAAATTTAATTTTTATTAGCCTCAGAACTTCGGTATGTTTCTCATCATTTTTCATGACTTGGTCTGATATATATCCATCTGGGTCTAGACAACCTGTATTTTTCTAGTGTTCGCATATCAACCTCAACACACTACATTGGTCTGCTGATCAGAACCAGCGTCATAACTAGCTGATTCTGAACAGCGACAACACAATTGTAGCAGTCTACTGATGAATAATATATATTACATATGCACGATATATGTATACACACACTGTTGTGTACAAATACACATATATGAACAAGTGGGCAAGAATACAAGGAGCAACCCAAACAAAACAGCCAACATGAAATGCAGGTCAAAGAGGTTCATGAATGCACAGGTCAGTGTAGTGCAAGCCAATTGTTTGACTGCGCAGGAGATCTGGAATACTCTCAATAAGAAGTATAAACAAATTGACAACAATTGCTCAAAACCTCGGAATGTTAACTCAGATTCAGATCTATGCTTGAAAGGAGAAACAGATGAAAGTTCAAGTTGATCAGTCGACAGAGATTCAATAAACACTGAAACTGAAAATTTTCAAACGAAGATTTGGTTTATATGTGTACTGATTTAACAAAAACTGTTGATAATCTCCATCGGAAAAACAAATCTTCAAAAAAAAAAAATCATAAGTTGACCAGCAAATTAAACTGGAATTAAAACTTTCTAATGTCATAAAATTAGAAAATTTTGATTGTGAAAATTGTTTGAAATTAAAAAATGATCTCGTTCATTTAAATATAAACATTCAAAGACTTAAAGAGAAAATTCTGATTTAAAAAAAAATGAGATTGGGCTGAATGATGCAAACAACTCTTTACAAAAGGAATTTGAAAATTTTAAGACTATCAAATATCCCAAACATGAAATTGCTGAAACTGATTTGATTTTAAAAGGACTTGAAAATGAAATTAAAATTTTCAAGATCTTTGAGGTTTAAAAACAGAAACAATTTGAGTTTTAGTTTTCTAAGAGTAATACCAAAACTGAGAAGCTTTTAAACGAGAATAATTTTCTGAAATCTAAAATCAACAATCTTGAGTTGAGTTTGAAAGTTTTTCAACCAATGAAAAATCTTTGAATATGTTGTTGATAAATCAGTTTACATCTGGTAATAGGAATGATCTCGGTTTAGAAAATTTGAATTCATATGATTTTATAAATCCCTCAAATTGTTTTAAAAGGAATCAGTTTGGAAATTTGAATTCTAAAAATTTCAAAGGATTTTTAAATCACAACCGAGATGAGAATTTGTTTTATAACAACCATTCAAACAATCTTGGATCCCAAAAGGAAATAGTACGGGTTTCCTTAAATTCAAACAGTTTTGGGTTCCTAAAGGCACAAAGATAGATTCGAATGGGTTGTTATACAAACAAATTTGGGTACCGAAAGATGTTAACAATACTGTGAGTGGTTTTACAAATTTTTTTAGACCACTCAATTCTCTAAACTTTTAGGTACCAAAGGAGGCTGAGGAACCACTATGCAAAAGAGATTAGAACTTCAAGTTATTCTTTATTCCAGTATCATTTGGAGTTTCTTGGCCAAGTCTGTTTGAGCTAGAGATTCGTTTGCTCACATCATTTTCAGATATGATCTCTAAACTCACATTTTTTTTGTATATTCTCTATTTTTATTCTTCTTTGTTTGTTCCTCTTTCCAAGTCTTCCTCTATTTTCTTTCTGTTTATTTTTGTTTTGAATTGACACTGCCATATTCTTTTTATTCTAGGCTTCCATAACTTCCAATTGCAGAATTCATATTTTTCTGGAAATTCGCTTTGTTTGAATAAAACTCTATTGTTTTATTATTTCCAGATCTTGAATTTTAACTTGTAAACATCTTCAATTGTTTTGAAGTTTATTTTTATGATTTTTGCATTTCTAACCTTGCTGAAATATTCTTGTTCTATCTTGAACATTGTTAATATGAACTCTAAATTTTTGAAGATCTGAAAAACAATTGAAATTTCACACATCTCTGTTGTTTTGAGTTTCTTCTAATTCATTTTAGAAAAGTTTGAAATATTGTACTCATTACAGCACACTTCTACTTCTCAGTGATAATTTCATTGATTATCAGATTGGCTTGGAAATTTTGAATTGTCTTGAATCACAGTGATACATCTTGAAATTCATCTTTATTCATGGTCATAATGGTTGAAATTTGTTTGTTTGAAATCATCTAAAATTCTTGTATTTTGGATATTACACACCTCTTAAATTTGAAATTATCAATCTTGTGTGACCGATTCATTATATCTCAAAACTTGACATTGATTCAAGTGATTTCAAATAAATTGTTCTTTAATTTTCTGGATCATGAATCTCTCTTAAGTTTGATATAAATGATCTGAAATTTCTCTTATACTTGTCAAAAATACTTGTGAAAATTTCTTTGAATATCTGGTCTTAAAACTCACCATTATTTCATGATTATTTGATTTGTATATTTCGTTTTTTTAAAATCATTTGAAATTTTTGATTTATTGAATCTCACACATATCTTGATCTGAAATTTATAATCTAGTGTGACTGATTAATTGAATCTTGAGATTTTCATATTCCTTCAAATAAACAGTATTTTTTATCTTGGATCATGAATCATCATTTGTAACCAACATCCTCGAACAAGTCAGCTTTGAGATTGGTTTTCATGCTGCTCTGATATAGATTTGAAAATATTTTGTAAATTACTTGTTTTGATCTGTTTGCTACTCTGATATATGTGCCTAATCAGTTATCTTGTCTGTACGGACTTAATGTATGGTTTTTACTGTCTGAGATACCCTTGTTCATCTCTTGTGTCATGTTAAAACACTCATTAATAGAAACATCAAGTGGTATCAGTTTAGGTGTGCTGATTTTTTTTCCATGTATATTTTTTTATTCCCTCTTGTCTTGTATAGATCTTTATATCCCTCTTGTAATTGATTTTCATTTTTTAAAATTATTTATTGATTA
The DNA here is from genome assembly GCA_030737875.1 of Allium sativum. Lineage (NCBI taxonomy): Eukaryota > Viridiplantae > Streptophyta > Magnoliopsida > Asparagales > Amaryllidaceae > Allium > Allium sativum. The sequence goes on from CM060924.1 coordinate 386,752,917, forward strand.
TTCATGCAGAAATTGAAATCAATATTGAAATTGAATTGTATTTATAATTCATCAAAATTATTATTATATTTTGAAATTGTGATGAATTGTGACTGCCGTATATTTCACAACAAGAGGAGATTTTATTTAGATTTTCATGATGGTTGAATAGCTATTATAATATCTTTGAATTGGCAATTATTTCACGAACATCTCCTTTATCTTCCATTACTCTGACATCCATCATGATTTATATTAATGTGGAAAGCAAATATTTTTAAAATCTTTTTGAATAAATAGTGGAAATATTTGTGATAGAAATGGGGCTATGCTATTGTTCAGAATTAGTGATAATTGAAAATTTTCAATGATCCCGGTACAGTTGAGCATATTTCATAATATGATTAATTTTTTCACAAACCATTTCTGTACCTACCACATTTCTATCTTCCTCATTGGTTTATATACTGAGGAGTTTTTTCTTTTTGAGCTAAAAATGATAAATATAATTAATTCATAAGTGTGTCTCTAAACTCATTTAAAAATCCAAGCTCTAGTCATGCATGGTTAAGAGATTACTTATAATTTAAGTTGCGACTGACCTGATTTAAAAATCCAAGCTCCGGTTATGCATGGTCAGTGTGCTCTTAAAAAGAAAAAGAAATAATATGCTAGAAATAAAAAAATTATATGAATTTCTCCTTGGTGTATATAAATCAGTCTATCAATCCATCTTCTAACTTATGAAATATGGTAATATTTTATGAAATATTATGATTTGTTGATTGATAGATATTGGGATTTGAGATTACTTGATTTTAACACTTAAGTTGAATTTATAAACGTAGTCCAAACCCATCACTGTTTTTGTGCTTCAATTTATCAATTTTTATTGGAAACTAATTGGAAAACATTCATATTTTTAACTCTCCCCATTTTATATAAATTTCGTCGTAAATCCTTCACTCTTTGCAATGTGAAATATGCCACTAGTTGTTAGAATATTATGATTTTTGTTTGATCGATTGGGATTTATGATGACCATTCTTCCTCTTATGCTGAAATTATATTTTTAGTCATTTTTCATCTATATTTTAAATTTTGTATCCTTTTGATGATAACAAAACGGGGAGAACGGATTGAGAATTTGATTTATAAGTGAATATTTTATAAATATTTTAACATTGAAATTTTCATTTTTCATTCTTTTTCACTCATGCACAATTATAGGGAGAGTTTCTGTTGTAGGGGGAGCATTCAAATAGGGTGAGTTCAATTCTTCATTGTCAAACACATTTATTATATTCAAAATCTTAATATTTGTTTGTCATCGTCAAAAGGGGGAGATTGTTGTATATAACGGTGTTGTATACACAATTATATGATTTTTGTTTGATGATAACAAATAAATATATATTATTATAAATGTGTTTATTATTGTACTGTTTCATATATACATCACAGACTGGAATATAAATATTTATATCTAAATAGAATACGTCTATACAGAATTTCAAATATTCACATAGTATTTTATTTAAATATAGATATTTTATTTCAACACTTAAACAGTACAGATTTACAACTCCACTATTTGTACATCTCTGCAATACAGTACAGTTAGTTTCAATTGATTTCATTTTTATACATTTCAGTTCCTCACTACAATGCTCTATCACTCATATACAAATACACTTGTATACATTTCGCTGTCTTTTATCTTCTATCTTCACAGCTCACTGTCAGTCCAGTTATCATCTGCTTACCTGTCACTTGAAACAGAAACACACAGTACACTGCAACAGGGGTGAAACTGAGTACATGTAAATATAAATTTATTTTTTATTTGCCTCGGAACTTCGGTGTGTTTCTCATCATTTTTTATGACTTGATCTGATATACATATATATCCATCTGGGTCTAGAAAGTCTGTATTTTTGTAGTGTTCACAGATCAGCCTCAACACACTACACTGGTCTGCTGATCAGAACCAGTGTCATAACGAGCTGATTATGAACAGCCACAACACAGTTGTAGCAGTCTGCTGATGAATAATATGTATTACACATGCACGATATATGTATACACACACTGTTGTGTATATATACACACATATGAACAGGTGGGCAAGAATATAAGGAGCAACCCAAACAAAATAGCCAACATGAAATGCAGGTCAAAGAGGTTCATGAATGCAAAGTCAGTGTAGTGCAAGCCAACAGAGCATGGTGTTCAACAAAGTCAAGTGTGAAGCCTTAATAATTCAAGGCAGCATGGATCAAAGTTCACAGATACAAACAGAGTGGCCAAAGCTAATGGCATGGACATCGTTTACAAATATAAAGCAAGCTAATGTGGTCGAGCAACAACACAACAACATGGTCAAATCCAAAGCAGACATGCACTGTTTGAACTGGAAAGTATATGTGTGTGTGGCATCATGATCAAGTCTACAACAAATAACAAAGAGGTGCATACATAATGAATGGTGGAAGAGTGCAAAATCCCAGTGACACAAGCATTAGTACACATGTGGACTATCAACACAACAAGTGTTCAAGTGTAGCCAAGGAAGCAAGACTCAAGCCAATAGGTCAACATGGTTGGCTACCATAGATCAAAACAGTATGAAAGGATCAACATGTATAGTGCAGCAGTTCATGTATACACGGAGCTAACTCAAGTTCAAGGGACATGTCTGTACAGTGTCAATGCAATATACAATGGTGCAACTTAGTGACACAAATGTGCAAAGCAGTGCACAATGACCAAGTGTTTTCAAGAAGATAGCAACTCAATTATGTAAAAGTTCAAGGCATTTAACAAAAGAAATTGACATGTATGTAAACAAGTGTAGAAGCATGAGCATGAGCATGAGAAAGTGTGCCAAAGTGATCAAGTGAAGCATCAACATCAACAGTGCGGTGGCATCTTTTCAAAGTGGTTCAGCATCAACATAAACATCAAGGCAACATACAAAATAGCTTCTGGTGCAAGTACATGATGGTTCAGTCAACATAGTGATGGGCACAAAGTGGTGGTGCACACAACAACAAAGTGATGTTCATAGTGGCCAAACAGTGGCAAAACATATGCACAGAGCATTTCAGCATTGTGTTACTTCTTCAAGTTAAAATCAGTGTTAAATGTGTTTATAAGAAACATATCATGTATGGTGAACTCAAACCACTGGAATTGACACAATAGCTAAGTCCAAATGCAATCAAGTAATATAGCAGCATCAACATGTTTGGTCATCTTAAACATTCACATGCAAGATTTTTTTTAGACAATTCAATGTTGCCGAAGAAATCAAATCAGTGAAAATCATTTTTGGCATGAACTAAATTTAATTGGGCAAGTTCAATCAGAGTGATTCCAGGAAATCACAGTATGGTTTTATACATATGGAATGTTATTCTGGCGTGAATCAAACTCGGCAAGAAATTATTTCCAAGCAATTGTTTGGCATTGTTTTTAAAGGAGGGACATCAAATAAATTTTTCAGAATTACCATTTTTCAATCAAAGCCGATGCATTTCAACATAAGGGGGACAATCTGTTTGAAGGCCAAAATCAAGCCTAAATTCATCGAGGAAATCACGCATTTCAATTTCAATCGAGAATCACAAAAGAGGAAACACATGTCAAATTAGCCAGGTTAATTCAACGAAATCAGAGTCGATCTAGGGTTTATTTACCCTATAGATTAACACCTATTCATCATCGACAAGAGTTATCGAATCCACACAAGCAACAATTTCAAGCATAGAATAAAAATAATAGAAACTCACCTTTTTCAGGAATTCGATCTGCATCCAAATTGATCGAGAGAGCAACTCAAACATTGGAGCAATCAGAGAAAGTAGGACATCAATTCATCAAGCATCGATCTGATTTGGGGATTTTAAGAAAATCCCTAGTTCATCGTCGCCGCCATTTTGATTTCCAAAGAGAAAAGGGGACCGAGCAAATAAACAACGGTGCACACAATGTCAAATGGGTCGGCCTAGTCTATGTCTTGTTTAAAGGGGGTTTATTGTCTTTTATATTTTTTTTTGTTTTTACATTGTTTTGTAAACGATATATCAGTTTTTCTAGTGTCTGTAAGAAACTAGGCAATCCAGTTAGGGTTTTAACTGGTAGTTTACTAGAGTTTGTAAAAACTCGGGTTACTAGTTACGGGTTTGTAGCTAGGGGAATATGATAGGGGATATACATCAGTCTAGGGTTTTGAGCATAGGATTAGAATAGGAGCGAGGGTTCGCGAGTTTACATGGTCTTGTAAGCGGGATCTGTTATATTACCGAGTAGAAACCTTAGGAATGCAGCAGTATGCAAGATTTTGCCGAAGTTGGGTATATATGTGCGTCATTTACTTTCTGCATTTTTATTTCTACTGCATTCTGCGATCTGATATTTTTTATAGCTCGCTAAAATTCAATAAACCCTATTCACCCCTTAGGGTTAATCTATATCCAACAGCTTTGTGAACCAAAGTGATGTAGCACCTTCTGGATAGAGAGGGAAATATGTGCATCTCATCTCATCAGTTGCCTTAGCCGCACTCATATGCCATTTGTAACACCCCACATCTGTTAAGGTCACTCACAAAGGGAATGCCTTAACTTCAATGGAGCATTATGGGTACTGGAACAGAAATATTACAAGACAGACATATAAAATAGCGGAAAGTAAAGTAGAAGTACTTCAAATCATTTATTAAATAGAATTGTTTACAATAAAAGCCCATCAACTTCCAATACCCAAATACATAGCTAAAATATCTGTCTTTCTCAAAAACAAAGAAGCACAAAAACAAATTATAGTATTCCCCACTAAAGCAAAGCAAGCCATAGCCAAGAGCAATCCAAGCCTTCATGAAAGAGCCTTGGAGCTTGATAAGATCCGAACTAAGCTGTATTCCCACCCTATGAACCTGGGGGGTGGGAGGACGAAAGAAAAGGAGGCGAAACAAAATGGATCAGTCATAAAGACTGAGTAAGTCCTAGTGACTTTCAGCATAAACAGGTAAAGATAACATGGCATGAATAAACTGAAAGTAAACATAAGCATGATTACAAGATAAGCTACAAGCACGATAACTAAGAATAACATCATAGGATTCCTGTCATGTATAACATTGCAAGGTTCCCATTCAAGATGAACTAAGTATAGTTTCGCAAGATTTCTATCAAGAATCGCAAGATTTCTCTGCTTCACCATTTAAAATGATATCTATTTGCTCTGCACCACCTAACTCATGTCCCAACTAGTAATCTATATAAAATGATAAAATCATAACGTGATCCCAATCCCCGAAATTAAGGTTACTTTCACGTATACATCTATTATTTATTACCTAGATCTAATCTAGGGTTTTCTATCGAGCGCTTCCTAGATTCGACCAGGATTTATGCCACCTAGGTCCAACCTAGGGATTATGCTACCTATTGAACGCTTCTCGGATTTAGGGTTTATGCCACCTATGTGTGTCATACGGCCCCCAATGATTGTAGATACCTATGCTGGTCCCACCATGGGGTGTATCAAGACCCATGGTGGCGGCCCGACGCAATTCTAGAATACATAGGTTATACTACTGGTGCCCCCAGTGCCCTGTTTGTCTGCTCCGAAGTGTGTGCATGCCCGCACTCCGTTAGAACCTACACTGTTGCACCCACCGCCGTCGCATTGACCGCTTACAATTAGCCCAGTAATCGTGCCCCACCCTGCCTAGTTTCAGGGTACCATGATACATCTAGTGGGTTACTACTGAAATGGGTTCCCGTTACTAGGATTTCCTACTGGTTAAGTTTGTGGGCCTATATTTACTAATGTTACCCACCAACCCGATATGTACTTAACCCTCTCCGTCCATCACGTTAAGTTGGTTAAGTGTTTTCTCTTGTTTTACTTAACCCTACCACACATCATGTTATATCGGTTAAGTGTTGTTCCTTGTGTTACTTAACCCTACCGCAAGCCTTGTTATACTGGCTAAGTGTTCTCCCTTGTGTTAACTTAACCCCACCGCATGTCATGTCATATTGGTTAAGTGTACATTGACTTAGCCCACCTACTTATCATGTTGTGACGGTTAAGTGTTACCCTCTGTTGTTACTTATCCTTACCACGCATCACGTTATATTGGTTAAGTGCATGTTAACTTAACCCCATCCACCAGTCATATTATAATGGTTAAGTGTCATTAGCCTAGCCATGTTACTTAACCCACCCATTCATATCATATTGGTTGAGCCTACATTTATAAGTTTTACATGTTCTTAACTCATACCGGTTAGGTCCACATTTATATGTCAAATTTCCATGTCATCCCACCTAACCCTCTAACCATACCCACGTCTTATTATGGTTAGTATTCCTTAATTCATTCATTATGACGAACGAATCATGACCTCTCACCTTATACCGTGCATTTTGTGGCCACTGGATTTGCCGGGCAGTTCTGGGCCGATTTATACCACAAACTGGGTCTAACCTCCTGTCATAAATCGTTACGGCTACAATTTGGCCTTCGACCTCTCACATTAGACTGACACTTTGTGGCTACTGGATTTGCCGGGCGGTTCCGGGCAGATTTACACCACAAACTGAGTCTAACCTCGTGTCAAATGTTCATTAATGGTCGTATTCCACCCAAAACCCCAATATCAGTTCATGCGTTTTAACATATAGAAATGTTCATGATTCACGTTTTTGCCACAAAACATATTCCCAAATTATTATCATAATTCACTATAAGGTTATGCCAAGTTATAGCCTTTTATTTACAATACATGCCAATTACCCAAAACCCAACTTAGGCGCGTTCATATTAAACCTTTACCAAGTCATAAATTTTCATATATGTTTCCATTCCAAATTTCACATAATCAACATATGCCCAAGTTCTAGATTACATGTAAATTTTACATATGCCCAATTCGTACCAAATTTACATGTGTTCAATTTATGCCGTTTTACATGTATGCCAGTTTTATACCATTTTACCATATCAAGTTCTAGCCAAAATTACATGTATCAAGTTTCATACCCAATAAACCCAAATCATGATTCATGATGTAGTTATCCAAACTATAATCTTTTTATTACAGTACATGTCAGTTGCCCAAACTTGCAATTTCAATTATATTGACAATACCCAAATATCCAATTTTTATGTTATGCGATCAATTTTTCCAAACATATATATATATATCCAATATAGACAACATTCCCATATTTCCCCATATTCAATCGTACGCACATCGCGGTTTAGGCCTAGGTCCGAAATTGACCAAGGTTCATCAAAAGAAAATGAATAGGGGAAGGTAAAATTTGTATAACAATAAGTACAGAGAGAAAACTGGCATAAGAACATCGTTTCAGGCATAAAAGATAGATCTTGATAATAATATCAACATGAATCAAGAAAAACTGATTTACAACAAGCTGAATAGATCATAGGCTTGACATGAAAAATGAGAATAGAAAAGTCCCAAAACTCAAGATCCAAGAAGCAACAGAAATAGATCGATATACTTAAATCCAATTTCACTTCATTACATGCCCATATTATATTTAAATATTTTAATCTGAAAATAACAAGGACTTACAGGGCATGGCTGACGAATTAAGAACTGAAATTGTCATAGAACGTTGTAGTAGTGTTGATTTATTGTTTGAACCATTGTTGAAGCTTTGTTCTTCGAATTGATTTGAGTTTGAATGCTTGTACTTTGATTTGGACGCGGAGGCCATGGTTCAAGAGGGCGTTCAGCAGCATAATAGTATAAGAATGATTTGATATGAATTAGGTTAGGTCTAAGGGTTTTTTATGGGTGTAGCGACTAGTTTAGGCCCTTAGATTAACCCTAGAATCAATCCGGACCATCTAAACACGTCTTAGGCTTCAAAAATGAGTTCTGGGTCAAACCAGGCCGACCAGGTCGACCTGTAGGGGGGGAGGTCGACCATATGGTCGACCTTGGGGGGGGGGGGTAGGTCGACCCCCTGGTCCAGTGCTGCCTGAAAACTGCTGAAACTTGTACAGGCCATAACTTCTTCATCCGGACTCCGATTTTCAAAAACTCGGACTCTATTTCATGTAAAATTTCGAGACAAACGCAATGGCGTAACTCGTTTCCCCTGATTCTTATTTTAAAAATTAATTATACCCTGATTTCTAGTTTCAATATGTTATAAAAAATCGGTTTGTTACATTCTCCCCTCCTTAAAGGATTTCGTCCCCGAAATCTTCAAGTTAAGAAGAATGTATCCTACCATCCATTCATCCATCTACTCAATCATCAATCACAGGCATCCATTGTCCTTAAGAGATTTCTAATGCTATATGAACATATGCATAAAGTGTGTGCATATGTTCCTTATCTAATGCAAATGATCAGGTCTGATTGATCTTCTCAATGCAAAATATGTTTAGTGCCATGAATCCAACATGTATGCAAATAGTCCTAGTCACATAAACACTATATGTGTGCACAAACATCCATCCATATGCAACATCCACATGATAACACATCCAATTTCATCCATAAACAAGTATAAACACTCATGCATATGCAATATGGAAATGTGTCTGAGCCGATCTAGTGCCTAATGTGTGTTATGCAATCACGAGCAACCACTAGCAGCCACTTGCAACCACTTGCAACCATCAATCATAACATGTCTCAAACACATGTTTACACCCAATTGTTCCTACCTAAAGGTATAGTCGAACGATTGAAGCAAGTAAAAACCTTGTGCCCATTAGGCAATGTCAAAACTGGAAATCTATGTCACATATATACTGATTTGGAGAAGAACTCCCTAAGAACCAGCCCCGAAGACCGAAATCAACATCATGCCGACACCCAAAGAATTAACCAACCAATATATATGTTTCTAGGAAACTAAGCATGATGGAATCCTTTTTGGTCACAAGAAATCCCTTCCTAAGACCAACCCATATCCTATAAACCCAAAAAGTTTAGTCAACCCAACGGACACCCTCAAGCCCCAACATGTATTACTAATAGATGAGTCATACTCCCTATGGGGTTTGCAACAGAAATAGGATGGGGAATAGGACCGAGAGGTTATACTTAAAAGATAGCATACAGGTAAGCCCTACAGGAAAAGAGGGATCAAGGATATACTCTTAAGAACAGATATGATGCGCGTGTCTAGTCTTCAATCTTCTAAATCGCATTTCCTTGAGCTTAACTCCATTGTGCTTTGACCGTCTTTAGCTTCACAATTTCGTAGCTTCTTAATTCCTATTTCCAAAATATGAGTTGGAACTCATTTCACTGTCGCCTCTCGTTTCACTTTCACTTATTCTTTTTCTAGTATACTCGGCCCAAACATAATTGCGTACTCATGGTTTCATGCAAGCTCTCCAAAATTCACTAGTGAATCCTGGATCTCGTTTACTTATTATAAGGTATTCCACGCAGAAGAACTATCTCTTGAAAACCAACAAATGCCAACCATGTTGCCAAATGTACTTACTAAGGTGATTTTCTATGACTCGTGCATAAGAGAAATGAACCATTCGCCTTAGTGGCAAACACTACTCGAGCGGATCAATAAATGTATCAAGGGATTCTAGGTAACTAAGCATGGCAGAACCCTAAGGGTTACACTAGACTTCGAGGGCATTACCAAGGCAAGTCAAGAATCTAACTACCCTCTTTTCATACTCAAGAATGGCACCATTACTGGATAACCACTCCATCCCTAGAATCAACCCATAGCCCAAAAAAAACATAAGCATTACTTCTAAACTCAACACTTAGCATAGACATTCTCAAATCCAAACAAGTCATGAATAAATGAGCCGATTCCCTAACAGGATTTGAGAATAAAATGGGATCCTCTACTACGCTAGTACTATGGTGCAGAGACTCAACTATCAAAGCAGAATTAAAAGGATGCAATGTACAAAAACAAAGTTCAAATTGGATGATAGAAAAGAAAAGCTAAACCTTTAATAGAAACGTTACCACCTCTCTTAGGTACGCTAGTAGTGAGAGCATATAATTGCCCTCTCGACGATCTTGTTCTTTGCCCTTGTCCTTGTCCTATAATACTTAATTACATGTCCCTTTTTACCATACTAAAGATATTCTCTCTTGTCATGGGTTTTTATTATTCTTTCAATTGGCCTCTTTCCTTTCACCTTTTTCCTCTTCGTGGATTAAGTCATATCAACAAGTTTCTCATCCTTAGACTTGTGTTCTTTATCCTCGTTCCTACTATCCTTGTATAGCTTGTTGAAAAGTTTCTCGAAAGCTACTTCCATCGCACGGGAACCCTACAAAGCTTGAGATAAAATTAGTCGTAAGTAAAACTACTGCAGCTACAGATGGAGGTTGGACACTACTTTGCCCTCCGACATGAGTCGCATGCCTACAAACTATGGTGAAAAAGAAAGAGAGAAGAGACTCAAGGAGAGAATCAAAAGATAGTGCATATGGCTTTGGGGAATATGCCTTTCGTAAACAAAACTTTTCTCAGAAAAATGCTTCTTTGTAAACGTTTTGAAAATAATTTCAGAAGGTTTTTAAAAGCTTTTGCCTAGTCCGGTAACCTTCTGCTCTGATACCAAATGTAACACCCCACATCCGTTAAGGTCACTCACAAAGGGAATGCCTTAACTTCAATGGAGCATTATGGGTACTGGAACAGAAATATTACAAGACAGACATATATAAAACAGCGGAAAGTAAAGTAGAAGTACTTCAAATCATTTATTAAATAGAATTGTTTACAATAAAAGCCCATCAAATTCCAATACCCAAATACATAGCTAAAATATCTGTCTTGCTCAAAAACAAAGAAGCACAAAAACAAATTATAGTATTCCCCACTAAAGCAAAGCAAGCCATAGCCAAGAGCAATCCAAGCCTTCATGAAAGAGCCTTGGAGCTTGGTAAGATCCGAACTAAGCTGTATTCCCAACCTGTGAACCTTGGGGGGGGGGGAACGAAAGAAAAAGAGGCGAAACAAAACGGGTAAGTCATAAAGACTGAGTAAGTCCTAGTGACTTTTAGCATAAAAACAGGTAAAGAGAACATGGCATGAATAAACTGAAAGTAAACATAAGCATGATGACATGATAAGATACATGCACGATAACTAAGAATAACATCATAGGATTCCTGTCATGTATAACATTGCAAGGTTCCCATTCAAGATGAAAGTATAGTTTCGCAAGATTTCTATCAAGCATCGCAAGATTTCTCTGCTTCACCATTTAAAATGATATCTATTTGCTCTGCACCACCTAACTCGTGTCCCAACTAGTAATCTATATAAAATGATAAAATCATAACGTGATCACAATCCCCGAAATTAAGGTTGCTTTCACGTATACATCTATTATTTATTATCTAGATCTAATCTAGAGTTTTCTATCGAGCGCTTCCTACATTCGACCAGGATTTATGCCACCTAGGTCCAACCTAGGGATTATGCTACCTATTGAACGCTTCTCAGATTTAGGGTTTATGCCACCTATGTGTGTCATACGGCCCCAATGATTGTAGATACCTTTGCTGGTCCCACCATGGGGTGTATCAAGACCCATGGTGGCGGCCCGACGCAATTCTAGAATACGTAGGTTATACTACTGGTGCCCCCAGTGCCCTGTTTGTCTGCTCCGAAGTGTGTGCACGCCCGCACTCCGTTAGAACCTACACTGTTGCACCCACCGCCATCGCTTTGACTGCTTACAATCAGCCCAGTAATCGTGCCCCACCCTGCCTAGTTTCAGGGTACCATGATACATCTAGTGGGTTACTGCTGAAATGAGTCCCCGTTACTAGGATTTCCTACTGGTTAAGTTTGTGGGCCTATATTTACTAATATTACCCACCAACCCGATATGTACTTAAACCTCTCCGTCCATCACGTTAAGTTGTTTAAGTGTTTTCTCTTGTTTTACTTAACCCTACCACACATCATGTTATATCGGTTAAGTGTTGTTCCTTGTGTTACTTAACCCTACCGCAAGCCTTGTTATACTGGCTAAGTGTTCTCCCTTGTGTTAACTTAACCCCACCGCATGTCATGTCATATTGGTTAAGTGTACATTGACTTAGCCCACCTACTTATCATGTTGTGACGATTAAGTGTTACCCTCTGTTGTTACTTATCCTTACCATGCATCACATTATATTGGTTAAGTGCATGTTAACTTAACCCCATCCACCAGTCATATTATAATGGTTAAGTGTCATTAGCCTAGCCATGTTACTTAACCCACCCATTCATATCATATTGGTTGAGCCTACATTTATAAGTTTTACATGTTCTTAACTCATACCGGTTAGGTCCACATTTATATGTCAAATTTCCATGTCATCCCACCTAACCCTCTAACCATACCCACGTTTTATTATGGTTAGTACTCCTTAATTCATTCATTATGACGAACGAATCATGACCTCTCACATTAGACCGTGCATTTTGTGGCCGCTGGATTTGCCGGGCGGTTCCAGGCAGATTTATACCACAAACTGGGTCTAACCTCCTGTCATAAATCGTTACGCTTACAATTTGGCCTTCGACCTCTCACATTAGACTGACACTTTGTGGCTACTGGATTTGCTGGGCGGTTCCGGGCAGATTTACACTACAAACTGAGTCTAACCTCGTGTCAAAGGTTCATTAATGGTCGTATTCCACCCAAAACCCCAATATCAGTTCATGCGTTTTAACATATAGAAATGTTCATGATTCACGTTTTTGCCCCAAAACATATTCCCAAATTATTATCATAATTCACTATAAGGTTATGCCAAGTTATAGCCTTTTATTTACAATACATGCCAATTACCCAAAACCCAACTTAGGCGCCTTCATATTAAACCTTTACCAAGTCATAAATTTTCATATATGTTTCCATTCCAAATTTCACATAATCAACATATGCCCATGTTCTAGATTACATGTAAATTTTACATAAGCCCAATTCGTACCAAATTTACATGTGTTCAATTTATGCCGTTTTACATGTATGAAAATTTTATACCATTTTACCATATCAAGTTCTAGCCAAATTACATGTATCAAGTTTCATACCCAATAAACCCAAATCATGATTCATGATGTAGTTATCCAAACTATAATCTTTTTATTACAGTACATGTCAGTTGCCCAAACTTGCAATTTCAATTATATTGACAATACCCAAATATCCAATTTTTTTTGTTATGCCATCAATTTTACCAAACATATATATATATCCAATATAGACAACATTCCCATATTTCCCCGTATTCAATCGTACGCACATCGCGGTTTAGGTCTAGGTCCAAAATTGACCAAGGTTCTTCAAAAGAAAATAAATAGGGGAAGGTAGAATTTGTATAACAATAAGTACAGAGAGAAAACTGGCATAAGAACATCGTTTCAGGCATAAAAGATAGATCTTGATAATAATATCAACATGAATCAAGAAAAACTGATTTACAACAAGCTGAATAGATCATAGGCTTGACATGAAAAATGAGAACAGAAAGGTCCCAAAACTCAAGATCCAAGAAGCAACAGAAATAGATCGATATACTTAAATCCAATTTCACTTCATCACATGCCCATATTATATTTAAATATTTTAATCTGAAAATAACTAGGACTTACAGGGCATGGCGAACGAATTAAGAACTGAAATTGTCATGGAACGTTGTAGTAGTGTTGATTTATTGTTTGAACCATTGTTGAAACTTTGTTCTTCGAATTTATTTGAGTTTGAATGCTTGTACTTTGATTTGGAGGCGGCGGCCATGGTTCAAGAGGGAGTTCAGCAGCATAATAGTGTAAGAATGATTTGATATGAATTAGGTTAGGTCTAAGGGTGTTTTTATAGGTGTAGAAACTATTTTAGGCCCTTAGATTAACCCTAGAATCAATTCGGACCATCAAAACACGTCTTAGGCTTCAAAAATGAGTTCTGGGTCAAAACAGGAAGACCAGGTCGACCTGTAAGGGGGAGGTCAACCATATGGTCGACCTAGGGGGTAGGTCGACCCTATGGTCGACCTGGGGGGGGGGGGGTAGGTCGACCCTATGGTTGACCCCCTGGTCCAGCGTTGCCTGAAAACTGCTGAAACTTGTATAGGCCATAACTTCTTCATCCGTACTCCGATTTTTGAAAACTCGGACTCTATTTCATGTAAAATTTCGAGATGAATGCAATGGCGTAACCCGTTTCCCCTGATTCTTATTTTAAAAATTAATTATACCCTGATTTCTAGTTTCAACATGTTATAAAAATTCGGGTTGTAACACTATTCGTACTTGAATAGAAAGTAGTTAGGATCAACAAGGTCGTTGTACGGAGGAAAAATTGGAGGATTGAACTTCTTTGGACACTCTGCTTCAAGGATTCTTTCGGTGAATAGAGTCCAGTCGGGACAGAATTCCCATTCTCTTTCATCGTCTTTGCTAGATCGACTCTTTTTCATGATTTGTTCTATCATGTCCGAGATGTATTCTTCGGTGTTATGTCGCTCCGTGAAGCTAAGCTCTTTCCCAAATGTCCGTCTAGGCCTGCGATTCTGGTTAGAGATCTTAGGTCCTTTACCTTCCCGATGAGGTGGTTTCCCTATGATGGGACTGGTAACCTTTCGAGCTTTCATCACGGAATGATTCTTAGCTTTTGGCTTTGAGTTTTTGATGTTAACCTCATCTTTGTCGCTCAACCATTTGTTATCATCTTCCATGTTGTCGTTGTGGTCATGGTCAGAAGCGGATAAATTGGCATTCTCTTCGAGATCAACACGGACCTTTTGAGGCAGTGGATTTGTTCGAACGTTAAGGATAGCATCAAGTTTTTCCATCATAGATTTAGTAGAAGCATCCATCCATTGGTTCATGTTGGCATTAGCGACATTCAACTCGTTCTTAGCCACACCGGCTCCCCCTATCGAGTTTTCACCAACTTCATAATGGTTAGTAAGCGATGTAGCTTCGTTATTAGCAACGTTGTCATTTTCTTTAACAGTTTTGCTGGCCTTCTTAGATTTAGCCATGATCTCGGACAAGGCTTTGAATTTGGAAGAGAGTTCATCGATTGGCCTAGATCTTAGACTTGTAGAATCTATGCTGGAAGTAGGCCCAGAACTTCAATGGTAGGCTCTTTAGATTGAGAGAAGTGTGAAGGAAGGAGATGCGAGCACGACCCCATGGTGGACGCCAAATGTTTAAACCAAAAATGGTTCAAACACCAAACGTATGTGAACCATACATCACCAATATGGTTAAAAATTGAAAGGAGCCAAGCGGGAAAAAGTAAGTAAAAACACATATTTTTATAGTGGTTCGATCTAGGATAGATCTACGTCCACTTTTGAAGTGACTTTCATTATCACGGAGAGATTTACAAATTTCGTCATCTCATACATCTCATTTTGGCTCATTCTCTCTTTGTACAATGATTTTCTTCCCTTTAATGGCTTGACTCTCTCTAGACCGTTATGGAAGTGGTTGGATCCTTTGAATGCGATGAACATGAGAGTGTATGTCCCGCGATTTAAGCACTTAGTGGATCAACGATGAATCCGTAGCAGTTAAGATGTGAATCGAAGCTCGAAGGAGGATTAACGACGACTGGAGAGTATTTGAATGGAACTTGAGAAGGTAGAGATGATGGATCTCGATTTGGAGATGGTAGATCCGATCGAATTGTCGATGGAGAAGGATGGAGAGAACTTGAGTTGATCTCTAATGGAGGAAGAAGGAGACTTGGTCCATTTGGTGATGTAGGAAGATGAAGTGAGCTTAGGCGGCTATTAATGGAGTTTGGAGAGAACTTAGATTGCTTGGGAATGGTAGAGAAGTGATTTGGGCAGCCCTTCAGGGTCCATTAATCCCTCCCTTGAATGGCTGTGAAATGGGGGTATTTATAGGAGAAGTTTGGACTAGGTGGCAAAGCTGTAATTATGATGTACAAGGTTTTAGTCGCACACTGGTTTATTTACAAAACCGCCAGTGGCCAACTGGAGCTAGCTGTATACAGTTGTTACCAGCTGTAAGGCCGAGTGGACTATGCGGGCGCGACTAGAAATGTGCGAGCGATCCAAAATTCCCATGCACGAGCGAGCTGGACTGATATTGGAGCGGGCGACCTCTAAATAATTCGTGTGACCAACTTCCCCCAAATTACAACTATGTCATTCTGTCTTTTAGCGCGTTTTCTTTATTCGGCTTTGTCTCATCAATGAAGATCGGAATAATATTCACCATTTCTGCCATTGCTTTTACTTCTTTTATATACTTTTACTGTTGAAAATGAGGTTCTAAAATTACGAATTTGCCAACCTTCTTTATAAATAAATCTGGATATTTTCGACCCATCTTCCAACATGATATCCCGCAGCACGACCGACCAGCAAACCGTGGTGCACGACCGACCAGTAAGTTGTGGAGCTCGATCCATGTGGCATCGCCGGCCCCATGGAAAGCCGTTGCTCGTTCGACCCGCTTGATTGGTGCTCGACCTCTGAGTGGCTCACTGCTTGACCTCTAATGAGCAACGAGCCAGGTATTGTGAAGGTAAGGGACTGGCCGAAATGAGCGACCATTGTAATCACATTTGTGTCATTATTTTATACATATGCACTCATGATTTTTTACGCAATGACTAAATGAGCTTTACTACTACAAAAGTGGGAAAATTTGACACAAGTTTTATGTGGCCTTAGATCGAAAAAGCGTTGCATTTTCCCCTTTTTTCAAATAGGCAACATCGGAAGGGTGTGATATCCACGACCGTTGCCTTAGCCCTCTAAGTTAACGCTTTAGCCCATCTACTATCGCGGAAGGAAAGTATTGCATTATAGATGTAATGCAACACTGTTTGCACGTAATGCAACAATATTCAGCGTTGCTTAAACATTAGTTAGATCTGGCTACCAGGTCACGATAGTGGGGGACACGTCATCTTTCCATGTCTGCTGCTTATGTGTCATATGACACGTTAGCTCTCCACATCAGCTGCACACGTGTAACATGCCACGTCAGCTATAGGGTCTACATGCCATGTGGAATTACTACTATTTTATGTAATGCAACACCACTGTATTATGGAATGCAACACCATTATCTTAAAATACAACATCAGGAAAAAAGAAAATGCAACAGTAAAAGAAGACAAATGCAGTGCATTAATTATAAATTTTGCAATACTAGTTTTGTACATAGAAGAAACACATCTGTTACATTCATCATCACATTCATACCATCCAAAATATTTTACATACCATATATAACAGATACGATCAAATACATAATTTAAAAGTACAATTCAAATCTATATAACAAAAAGCATGGGTTAGTTATTAAAAGACAAAGAGAGGCTGAGATTTATTCTCAGCATATACAAAGAAGGGCTTAGATCTATACACGAAACATCATCTCATTCTCACCATCTGCAACAATCTCCTTAATCTTTTACATCACCGCATTACTCTTCCCTTCACCACGCTGCTTTGCCCTTCCTCAATCTTCCCTACGTTCATTTCCATTCCCCCACCCCAGGAAGAAAAATATGGAAAAACCCTAATGTCCGATCGATGTTCTCAGCAAAATCATGTTAAGCCTAAGTTATCTTCCGTTAACACAAAAGAGCGAAGAAATTATGAGGAAAATTGAAGAACTAAACAAGCAAATCAACGGGACGTTGCAATTTCATGGTGTCAAAAACTCACCTCAGGTTTTCTTTATTTAAGGACATTAATATCTACAGAAAATATAAAAGTTGGAAAAATACATATGCAGTTCTACTTGGGCTTGATCGTTATACGATTTTAGTACTGTAGAAACTTATTATAATGAGCTTTTACCTCCACCATTGCTTGCTTATTATCCTTCTACTTATTGCTCTGTTTAATCATCAAACGCATATACAAATGGTTTGAAGAATCTATGTTACAAGTGTAACTGTGCATCATAACTTGCGCTAAATTTCTAGTTTACTATGTTTGCAAGACTCTAATTTAGGACTCATACAGTATTACTGCACTAATGATAATAAATTATCTTTTGGGATCTTTCTTGGAACATGAATAAATACGAATGGTCTATTATTACTCCCCTACCCCAGGAAGAAAAATCTGAAAAAACCCTAATGTCCAATCGATGTTCTCAGCAAAATCATGTTAAGCCCTAAGTTCTCTTCGTTAACACAAAAGAGCGAAGAAATTATAAGGCAAATTGAAGAACTAAACAAGCAAATCAATGGGACATTGCAATTTCATGGTGTCAAAATCTCACCTCAGGTTTTCTTTATCTTCTATTGATGTTTAATTGTTAAATCCTTTCATCTCTGTCTTCACATGCATTGTAAGCATATCATTAACAAAGACCATGTTTTTAGTCACTATAGTTGGATTCAAATCAATGAATATTACAGTTTGCACTTTTATGGCTTCTGCTACTCTTTTCATAATGAAGCTAACAAACTATGTTTGTAAACCAAAGATTCGGTTACTGAAAATAGTAAAACCCACTGTCTTTGAATTTTGATCAATGATTTTACTCTTCAGTGCAAAATAACCATTATTTTAGTTGTTGTTCTACGCTCTTTGTTTCTACGCACTATTATTTCTACTTTTTTTAAGGTGATTGAAAGATTACAGATGTTTACTATGGTCATATATCCATAATTGGCATCTATTGTAATATTCACAATTGCGCCGTGATCTACGTTGGTATAAAGTTTACTGTACAACATTGATGTATATGACTATTAAATACTGTATTATTTTCACAATTACGTCGAATATAAGTGTTCTCATGTTCTTTATAATATATCGTCTCACCAACATCTTCTACCGATAAATTTAGAATATATTTTATTTTCCTTCTCCTGATCCATATAATCATCTTCCATGCCACGGTTTGGGTACTTATTTTCTACGCCTATTTTATTCTATGTTTAATTTGTGTATTTTCCATCAGTTTTAATGCTTGCTTTGATACTACTATCCAGATGTGGTCCTTATCCGTGTGATTTATTTACCACTACAAGACTGATTGTATGTGTGTTGTTTGCTATGGAAGCTTTCTTCACTTCATGGATTTCCTTCTTCCACATTGCAATCACTTCTCTTGTTTGAATGAAGTGCATTCCTGCCTACTGTAAGACCTTTTCGGGTTTGGTCATATTTTGCGCTTATTCTTTTTGGTTTATGGGTTATGATACCATGTTCGGTTTTCTGCTGTATGACTTTCACTTCATATTCTCTGATTATCCGTGAGATACAACTTTTTTCCCATTATTTGAACGAGTTGGTATTGCAAACATGTTATCGCTTCAGTATATCATGCTTATATTGTCCACATCTACTGTGAAGGGGCATATTATATTTCTCAACAATATGAAAAGCTGCTATAAAGCTTCCATATTATCACCATTATTTCATTCTTTTTATCACTATTAATGTACCTATACATTAAGGACATAAAATAAGGTGTCTGCATATGAGAAATAAATGCAACACAGGACAGAATTTTAAATTGAAATCTCCATATTTATCTCATAGATTTAGGTTCTTTAGGCATTTTTCAAAAAGTATTATTGTTAACATCACATACTTATAGAATGTGGTTTGTGATTTGAAAGATATTGACAACTTTATTCATTTGCTTATGTTAATTTGATGACATAAATTCAATGTAGATATTTAGTTTCATTTGATTACTTTTATGTTGAGAAGCTCAGATTAAAGCATATTTCAGCCAATGTGCATGATTGTAACCAACTTTCACATTTTAATTTCAGCTTTTATTTTTAGGATGAAGATGTACATGTGTGATACAAATTGGAAAAAAATCTACTTGGTTTTATACATACAATAACAAATAAAGAATAATTTACTGCTCCATCACAATGTTGTGTACCTTGCATTGCTGCCTGCATTTATGTTGTACTGTGATAGCATAATAATTTTCATTAATACTTCATTAACCCTTGCTGTAAGTAGCTAGTATTTTCATTTATTTAAAGACTTTAATATTTACAGAAAATATAAAAGTTGGAAAAAATACGTATGCAGCTCTACTTGGACTTGATGGTTATACGATTTTAGTACTGTAGAAACTTACTATAATGAGCTTTTACCTCCACCATTGCCTGCTTATTTTCCTTCTACTTGTTGCTCTGTTTAATCATCAAACGCGCATATAAATGGTCTGAAGAATTTATGTTATGAGTGTAACTGTGCATCATAACTTGCACTAAATTTCTAATTTATTGTGTTTGCAATATTCCAATTTAGGACTCATATGGTATTACTGCACTGATGATAATAAATTAACTTTTGGGATCTTTCTTAGAACATGAGTAAATATGAATGGTCTTTTATTATTTTTAGCCAAACACTTTTAGGTTCTTTTTTTTTTATTTCAAGCTCTTAATTTAATTACCAAAAAAAAAAAATCAATTCGTGTTTACTTCACAAAGACATGGTTAACAATCAATATTTCTACATGGATTTATCTGAACTTAAATATTGGTATTTACGGATATTTGGCCTAAAATTGCAACTGAATGTGAAAAAAATAGGAGTCTTTGATAAAATTACTCTTACTTAACAGTGATAGACAGAGAGATAAATAGTGAACTAGATTTGATGTTTTAGAACATATAGAGCAAGCGTCTGGTAAACAAACATGTAATCAATATCGTTATTTTATTTAATGGAGTTAATATAAATAACCACACGACCATTACACTTCTCATACCATGTTTCTCTTCCAAGTAACTAACTACTCTCCCTCCCTGCGGATAACCTTAAAAATATATTTCTTG
This sequence comes from Allium sativum, assembly GCA_030737875.1. Taxonomy (NCBI): domain Eukaryota; kingdom Viridiplantae; phylum Streptophyta; class Magnoliopsida; order Asparagales; family Amaryllidaceae; genus Allium; species Allium sativum. Next base: position 386,773,723 of record CM060924.1, read on the forward strand.
GTTCAATTCAATGTTCCCTGGATCTGCATTCAAAATAGTTTATTGAGAGTCAACTATATTCTTCTGCTCAAACACTTCTGCATACTATTTTTTCAACTATGGAATCCTTATTACTGGTTGATATTTTTTGCTGTTTTCCGTGTTTGCAGGTTCATGCACTGTAAAGAAATTGTAAGTGTGTGTGATTACCAAGACTATGGTAAGTTCATAAAATCTTGAATCATTTATGTAGGACTCAATTTTTTTGGTTTCTTGACTTTTTATTTCACACGAATTCATTAAATTTGGGGACTTACAGCAATTCAAGTTCCATAGATCACCGGGATTAAATGTTAGGTCTTTGCTCTTCTAAGACCGCTGACCAATTAATTGGATTAGTGTGTTGCAACATATATTTCTAAAAGCAAATTATGATGATAACGGAGATGAAGAAGATGTTATGTTGAATACTGGACCTATTGTATAACTCATACATGGGTCAGTTATCATACGTTCAACACATATTTAATTTTACTTTTTTATCCCAAAAATAAATAGTTAAATTTTTTGGTAAATTGTTATCCTTGCAACTTATACGATGTAGTAATTTTAGTTATAGTTTTTGTTATTTTCTCCTTGGAATTTTCTTCATTTGATTTGTAATTTTGTACTGCCAATAGCTTATTGTTTTTTTGCTCTGATTTGCAACAATTGTTTTGAAGGATGGCTAAAAGAAGAAGAGGATATGATGCCTGATTTCTTCGCTTCTTACTTGCCATGTCATTTGCATTTTGTACTATTTTGTTAATTATATTTGCTAAGTGTTAGCCCACTTTGTGAACTGGGCAACACAAAGTCGAGGTGTGAAGTGTTGAAGAACTTGAAAAGCATCATAGCGGATCGGATCGGAGAAATGTAGCGGGTCGGATCAGAGAGATGTAGCGGGTCGGATTGAAGAGATTTTGCTGTTCGGATCGGTGAGCTGCTATTGTTTGAATCAAAGAGGCACTGCTGTTCGGATCGGAGAGCTACCTATTGTCAGTTGGAGTGGAGGGCTACCTGCTACAGAGACAGATCGGAACGGAGCAAAAGTGGATAAAGACTTAGTCTTGGGTTAATCCGGATCAGATCGGATACTCCGATCCGAACCCCCACTGCAGGCTCCTCCGAACCGAACCTGTAATTCATGTCACAATCCCCCACGATCGCCTGAAGATGCGGAGCGGGTATGACCAGTTCCTGCCCACAACGTCCACTGCTCTGATGCGTTGTCAACACTGAAATCCATCCGAACCCGAGGATGATGGGATGGAAGACACGTGGCTCCGATCCGGATCGGGTTTGAGCAAATTTTCACCTATAAATACCCTGTCTGGAGACAATAAAAAGGATCTTCCTTTTGGCACTTTGAGAGTTCAACCACTTTCATAAACCGAATTCCAGCACTCCCGGATAATCCAAATCGTTTTTCAACATTTGTTTTGAAACAATTGAGTGAATGTATGTGAGTTGTGAGTGAAATTGAGTGAATATCTCATTGTAATTGCAACTATATCATCGAGAATAGTGATTGACAAGTGGACGTAGGCCTTTCTTCGCCGAACCACTATAAATTCTGTGTCTCCATTTTACTTTTGATCTTATTTCATTCTGCTTTTAGTCAATTTGGGTGTTAGAACCACTTTTTGGTCTAACATTTTGGTGCTTTCACTGAGAATCATTTGAATTCTCTGTTTTTCGGGATTATCGTTCTACTTTTTGGACCGTTGAGTTCAAAGAAGTTAATCCTCAAGTTTTGACGCTCTTGAATATTTGTTGAATTGATTGTTGAAGAACTATGGCCAAAGGAAAAGGCAAGGAAATTCAAACTAGTCGAGGAAACGGAGTTGGTGAAGATCAGCAAAATGCAGTTGTGACACGGTCTCGTGGGCAGAGCTCAGCAGCAGAACGGACTGATACAAGAAATCCGAACCGCACTCAAGGGGAGAGCTCCGATCCGATCCGGGTAGGAGAATCTGAAGCAGTGCACTCCCCCAACCTGAACTGACCCGAGCAACTCGCCCTACACCGACCCGACCTGGCTTCCCAGCTCCGACCCGATCAGGCTTCCCAGCTCCGACCCGACCCGATTTCCCATCTCCGAATCGACCCGTCACTTGGTGATGTTGGAACCTCTACTCGAGCCCCTATAAATGCTCCAACTCCAGCCACCAGGGTCAATGATCAGGTCAATCCATCCGCACCTATTACTCACGGTGATTTCTCGCGCCTACTTGACATGCTTGAGAGTACTAGGGAGGCTATGAAAATCCACGAGCGCACCAATCTCATGATGCAAGAAAACATGAGACTCATGAGCAGGGAAATTAGCGAACTCCGTAGACAGAGAACCCCATCCCCGGTTCGTCACACACCAATGGATCAGTCTTCTTCTTCCGAGGAAGAACGGCCCCGTGAAAGAAGGCCGCTCGAACGACCTCAGAATTTGGAACAACCGACGTTCGGATCTTTGGGGTCCCGCGAGGATATTGCACGAGCACTAGGAACCAATGATCCAAGCTTGAGAGACCCTAACCATACTAATCCCACTCAGGGGCAAATGCTCCAGCCCTCTCCTCCCGAGATCGACCGGGAGAGTAGGGAACGAAGCAGAGCAGAAGCAACTCAAAGAAGAAGGGCATCTCCTGAACAAGAGCCCAGAAGGAACCCGGATACCAGGGCCAGGGAGCCTGAACGGCCCCTAACTAATGCTGACGTACAGGCAATGGTACGCCAGATTATGTCCGAAAGCCGGAACTATACCAATGAAGATTATGGCATTGAGCGAAGCCATACTCCTTTCACTAACGACATCCTCAATTTTCAGTTTCCCCGACGTTTTAACCTGCCGCAAATGGACAAGTACAATGGGAGAACCGATCCGGGACAGCATTTGATGCGATACTCGTGGCTCATGAATGCTGCTGCTGCTCCTGACGCAGTGAAGTGTAAAGCATTCCCGATCTATTTAGAAGATGTGGCGCTGCTATGGTTTACCCGACTTCCCCCTCGTTCGATATCGAATTATAGGGAATTGAGCGAACGTTTTATGAATCAGTTCCGACTCCATACTCGAAAGTCTAAAAGTGTTATTGAATTATCAAGAACTAAGCAGGCGCTAGGAGAGTCTTTGAGGTCATATCTCGACCGTTTCAACTTAGCTGTGACTGAAGTTAGTGACCCTCATGAGCCCACCATCTTGATGGCTTTGATGGAAGGAGTCGATCCTGACTCCGAGTTTGGAGATTACCTTTCTGGGAAGACACCCTCCACGAGAGAGTTATTCTATGAAAAGGCCGATATTCACTTAAGACGAGAGGAGGCCAGGGCAAACCGAAAGAGAAAGTTTGGAGCGGCTTTAAAAGAAAATGTTCAAAGTAATATCGCCGTGAAGCAGTCTGGAGAAAGTTCTGGAAAAGTTGAAGTGAATGTGGGAAACAAGAGTGGAAACGAAAATTCTGGAAACGGGGGCAACAACAATAACCGTAACGCAAATGGTAACAGAAGACAATGTTTGACGACGTGGTATTCCGTAGCAGAGATAATACCGGGATCCAGTCACCCACCGATGATCCGTTGGTCATTACTACCACCATTGGGCCGGCCCTGGTTCATAAGGTGTTAGTAGACAATGGAAGCTCTGTTAATATTTTATTTAAAAAGTCATTCGATCAGATGAAGCTTGAATCTGAAGATTTGAAGCCATGCGAAGGTTGGATCCGAGGCTTCAACGGGGCATCGACAGCTCCAATAGGGTACATAGAATTGCCCGTAACCTTGGGGCAAGGAGAACGCCGAAGAGTACGGATGCTTCAATTCGTAGTGTTAGAGGTAGATTCGCCTTATAATGCATTTTTGGGAAGGCCTGCCCTTGCTGAGTTCAGGGCTTGCATCGCCCCTTGGTGTTTATTGCTTAAGTTCCCAACTGAAGCCGGAACTGGAGTAATGAGAGGGGATCAAGTTTCCGGACGGGCCTGCTATGTTGCCGAATTAAAGATGTTGATGAAAGGACTTAACATCGAGAGTAAGGATGCCTCGCCTCCTCCAAAGGAGGGCTCGGCGTAGCAATTAGAGAGATCGGCCCCGAAGGAGTTGCCCAAAGGAACGCCTGAAGACCTGGATCCCAGAAAAGACGAGGAACCAGAGACTAGAAATGCAACTCCTAATGAAGCGACAGTGGACATTCCCATTGATGAAGCTGATCCAACAAGAGTTTTGAAGATTGGATCTCAGTTGGATCCATGTCGGGCCAAAGAACTAGCTGACTTCCTGAAGGCAAACTTGGACGTGTTTGCCTGGACCCACGCTGACATGTGTGGGATATCGCCATCCATCATAAGTCACTCACTAAATGTAAACCCGAAACACCTGCCTGTAAAGCAAAAGAGACGTATGCTGGGCCCAGAGAGGTCGGCTGCTCTGAAAGAAGAAGTGGGGAAGCTGAAACAGAATGGATTTATTAGAGATTCGACATATCCTGACTGGATATCGAATCCCGTCTTAGTAAAGAAGCCGAATGGAAAGTGGCGAACTTGCATTGATTTTTCAGATTTGAACAAAGCTTGCCCGAAAGATAGTTTCCCACTTCCCAGGATTGACCAGCTTGTAGATTCGACAGCGGGACACGAACTTCTTTCTTTCATGGACGCATATTCCGAGTACAACCAAATTCCTATGCACGTGCCAGATCAAGAACTCACGAGCTTCATTACAAACTTGGGATTATACTGTTACGTGGTCATGCCGTTCAGATTGAAAAACGCTGGAGCCACTTATCAACGCCTGGTGAACAGGATGTTTTATAATCAAATAGGGAAGACTATGGAAGTTTATGTGGATGATATGCTTGTCAAATCGAAACAGTCCTCCAGCCATATGCAAGACTTGGCAGAAATGTTTGGTATCCTGCGAAAGTATCGGATGAAGTTGAATCCTTTGAAATGTTCATTTGGAGTGGCATCGGGAAAATTTCTAGGCTTCATTGTGAGCTCCCGAGGAATTGAAATCAATCCCAGCCAAATAGCAGCGATTAGAAACATTGAAGAGCCGAGGAGAATTAAAGACGTCCAAAGTCTTGCGGGGAAAGTAGCTGCGTTGAGTAGGTTTATCTCCAAAGCCACGGACAAATGCGTCCCGTTTTTTGATTTGATTAAAAGGGGAAAGAAGAACTTCGAGTGGACCCCGGACTGTGTTGAGGCCTTTCAAAATTTATTGGAATTGCTAGAAAAACCACCGATTTTGTCAAAACCAGTGGATCACGAAGAGTTATTTGTTTACTTGGCAGTTTCAGCTCACGCTGTTAGCACAGCCTTGGTTCGGGAAGAAGACAAAGTGCAAAGGCCAGTATATTATGTAAGTAAGAAATTGGCAGCGGCAGAACGCAACTACCCAAAGATTGAGAAGCTCGCTTACAACCTCCTAATCGCCTCCCGAAAACTTCGTCACTATTTCCAAGCTCATCCAATAACCATATACACTGACCAACCTCTGAGGCAGGTGTTGCAGAGACCCGAAGCATCGGGACGGTTGATCAAATGGAATATTGAATTAAGTCAGTTTGATTTAAATTTTCAGCCACGAAGGTCAATCAGGGGGCAAGCTCTGGCAGACTTTATAGCAGAGTTCACCATCCCAGAGGAGGAAGTAATCGATGACAGAGTGGTCAAGTCCGAAGATGAGTTAAAGATAGATCCATGGAAGCTATACACAAATGGAGCCAAGAACGACCGAAGGTCCGGAGATGGAATCGTCTTAGTTAACCTGAAGGACGGTCATTATATTACGCTTTACGATTAGAATTTTCGGCGACTAACAATGACTCTGAATATGAAGCCTTGATTGCCGGGCTGAAGCTTGCTAAAGACCTCGGAATAAAAGTGTTGGACATATTCTGCGACTCCAAAATCGTTGTTTGCCAAGTGCGAAAGGAATTTGTGGCTCGGGGACCTCGACTCATCGCCTACCTCGGGAAAGTGGAAAAGCTGTTGAGCAACCTGGAGCGGTACAGTATAACGCATATCCCAAGAGCCGAAAACCAGAAGGCAGATAGGCTGGCAAAGCTAGCTAGTTCCGACAACCCGGAAGAAACTGAAATAATTCCAATTGAAACGTTGGAATCGCCAAGCTTTGAGTCGATGGAAATTGAGTTCGCTTTCGAAGCGGAACCAGAGAAGGAGTCGTGGATGACCCCAATTAAGAACTTCCTTAAGAATGGGACACTCCCATCAAAGAAGAGTGAGAGAAGGGCTATAGTTCGCAAGGCTACCAGATATGTCCTACAAGATGATACTCTTTATAGGCAAGGATTTTCTATGCCCCTGTTACGATGTATAGCACACGACGACATCAAACGTGTACTAAGAGAGGTACATGAAGGTGAGTGTGGAGATCATACAGGAGGTCAGACTTTAGCGAAAAAGATATTGCGGTATGGATACTTCTGGCCCACAATTAATAAAGATGCAACTAATTATTCACGACGCTGCGATAAGTGCCAGAGATTCTCCAAAATCCCCAGAGCACCGTCAACCCAACTCAAATCGATGGTGAGTCCTTGGCCTTTCGCCACGTGGGGAATTGATATCATCGGAGTTCTACCAATTGCTAAGGGAGGAGCGAAATATGCAATAGTCGCTGTGGACTATTTTACGAAGTGGGTGGAAGCTGAGCCCCTAACCAAGATTACGGCGAGGAAGGTGATAAGTTTTGTGGTTAGAAAAATTATATGCCGATTCAGGATCCCAAGAACCATTATAACTGATAACGGAACCCAGTTCGATGGTGCTGAATTCAGAAATTTCTGCCAGAAATATAAGATCGACAAACGATATACTGCGGTTGCTTATCCGCAGTCGAACGGGCAAGTAGAAGCAATAAACAAAGTTATAAAATCCATCCTCAAGAAACGGTTTGAGCGCGCAAAGGCAAAATGGGTTGACGAATTGCCCTTAGCTTTATGGGCATATCGAACAACATTTAAGACAGCTACTGGTCATACCCCTTTCTCTCTCTCTTTTGGTTCATAAGCAGTAATTCCAGTAGAGCTTGAAGTTCCTTCCCACCGGGTGACGTATTATGACCCGATGACGAATCGGGCGCTCTTACTCGAGTCTCTTGATGAAATCGAAGAAAAAAGGGATGAAGCAGATTTGCGCGCGGCAAGACATCGACGTCAGATGGCACGCTATTACGACAAAAAAGTTCGCCTTAGGACTTTTGAACTAGGAGATTTGGTGCTAAAGAGAATCTTTCCTTCCCTTCCTCACCTCGGTCCAAAGTGGGAAGGACCCTTTGTCATCCAACGGAAACTTGAAAAAGGAACCTTCAAGTTAACGACCGTAGATGGCGAAGAAGTACCTAGGGCATGGAATGCCCAACACTTGATGCGATATTTGGATTAGAAATGTTGTATTCTTTGTTATTTTTCTTATGAACTCTATAAAAAGGCACGACTTGCCTTAGGAAAATCTGATGATATGAATAAAGGACTATAAAGTGGATGTAGGCTACGACTTAGCCGAACCACTATAAAAATATCGTGTGTTATTTACTTTCATGCATTATATATATATACATTCATCGACTATTCTGTTGTGATTATGGAATATAAGATGATTCAAAACCTGAAAGGTTGAAAACAGTTTAAATGTAAGAAAAAGCACAATGACTACTTGTGCGATAAGACATAAAAGAATGGGAAGACGACATTCTTGACTCTAACTCTCGAGAATTGAGAGAGAGTATAAAGGACGGGAAGACGACGTCCTCTAAGGCGTGAAGGTGCACCCAGACAAGAGACCGCCTCAGTAAGAACTCTAACCTGAGTATAAGACAGGAGAGTATAAAAAAAAATGCCAGAAAAAACGACAGGCATTGACGATACAGAAAATGCAATCCCGTCAGAAAATCGGAGACATTCAGACTACTTGATTAAGTCTTGAATAGTTTTTTTGAGATCGACTGGGGGCATATATGTATACATATATTTCTCCCTACCATAACTTCATTACACAACTATAGTAAGACATGCATTCTTACATAAGTGTAAAACTAATGGCTAACAGACATTGCAGAAAATGAATTATTTGTTATTTACAAATGAATGAATTTGTACAGGAAAACAGTCAAAATGAAGGTGCAAGGGCCACCCTCATAGCAACAATTATTGGTCAACCAAATGCTAAAATAACGCAAGACAGCCCACTACTTAGACTTCGAAGGAGGCTTGGATTTCTTGGCGGCTTTCTCCGCATTCTTCGCCTCTTTTTCGGCCTCTGTCAAGATGCGCTTTGATTTTTTCTTTCCTGAAGCTGAGATGCTGGAATCGGTTGACTTCTTCCCGGAGGGCGGAGCGCTAGAATCAAGAGAAGACTTTTTAGCGAGTTCCTCTGTAATAGATCTAGTTGAAAGCTTAACAACTAACCTTGATCCCGCATCCACAACCGCGAGAGGCTTGAGGCTTTCAGGGTCTAAGTCTTCAGCTTTTAACTACAAGCGTTTATCTTGGTCAGCTTTCATTGCAGCCAAAGTAACATCATCTGCACTTTTCGACTCCCCGACTATTGCCACCTCTGGATCTTCCTCATGTCCTCCATCGCCGCAATCATCCTTTAAGGCGGCTATCATTTCTTCATCACGAGGAGTGTCAGCCTTAGACGGTTCGCTTCCTTCTCCCAAATCTATAGGAGCAGCCTTGTCCTTCCCCCCTTTTTCCTTCTCCGTAGGCTCCGCCCCAGAGGCGGTTCCCTGAGTCACATCTGTCTTTCCGGATGGCTCAATACCTACAGAGTAAGAAGCAACAGTTATCAACTCAGGAGAAAATAATGGGTTTTTCATCGATTGCTCAATCACGTGGCGAAAGGTAGAGATAGCCCTAACGAATTGAGGAGAAAATGTAGAGATACCTTCCGAAGACTTCTCGGCAGGGGTAACTGCTGTCTCCGATGCCGTTTCAGGAATAGAGGATAGCAGAGTTGTTCGAGGGATCCCCGGGTTTTCAGGATCATACCCCCCTACTTCAGAAGTTGCGGGGGCAGTAGAAAAGGAACCAGCCTCGGGAACGTTCTTTTGCTTAGTCCTCCGCCTCTCTTCTTCCATAGCATCAGCAATGAGGCGGCGCCCTTCAGCTAGGCGTTCTGGCTCATCATCCCTTAAATATTTCTCCATCAGCTTGTCCTCATCAACGGAATCAGCCTTGAGCTCCTCTTTCTCCCACTCAACGATCTGACTCCATACTTGGACTAGAGTAGATGGATAATCCTCAATCCAAGAAATGTTCCGGCGACGGATGATATGTGCAAAGAATTCAATCATTAATTCGCCGAAACCCTGAATCTCCTCCTCCGCCTCTGACAATTGTTTGCGGGCCTCCTCAGCGGATTTGATAGCACATTCGACGTTACCCTCCGCCAGGGCAGCTCTGTTCTCCGCCTCCATTAGCTTAGAAGCCAATTCAGCATTTTTCTTTTCTAGCTCAGCATTCCTCTTTGCTAACTCGGCATTTTTCCGTTCAAGGTCAGCGTAAGCAAGGCGCGTTTTAGCGGCATCTGACTTAGCATCTTCAGCTTGCTTTTTTAACTCAGGACGCTCTTGAGTGTGAGATTCAAATCATGATAACGTTTTTGCATATCTTCAAATTGTTGTTTGAAGCTAGTAGCGTCCCTTTGAGCAACAACAAGCTGGGCCTGTGTGTCCTCCAAATTTTTCCTAGATTCTTTAAGGCCTTTGCATCGTCTTCCGCAGTTTTTTGCATCGAATCAGCATTCGTGATTAGAGTACGAATGATTCTGGAAAGGTTGCGTGAATATTTGAACATTTCAGAATACTGTTTTTCGACCGCATCTATCTTTGCTTTGGCCTCATCTGCCCACCTGGAAGAAATAGGCTCAAGGGCAGGTAAAAAAGTCAAATTCTCGAAGTAATGTTCGGGAAATTGCTCCTCCAAATACGCCCGCTTGATTGCAGTTTCAGCATCTAGTGGTGGAGGGGCGGGGATCGTCAACTCAGTATCCCTGTGCGTGGAGGATTCAATAGTCTCTTTATCTGTTCTAGGCCGTTTAGCAGAGACCTTGCGTTTACTTCGCGACTCAGTATCTTTTGGCGGACTTCTCTCCCTGCTGCGCTTTTCTTGGGAAGAGGTGGAGTCTTTTGGTTGCGGCCTGTCCTCTTCCCGACGACCTTGATAACCTTTATATCTCTCTGGGTCCGTCCGAACAGGAGAACGAGAATGCGAGGTTCGAGAGTGATAGGGTTCATAAGGCCTTCTCTCCTCCCTACTGCGATCGTCGCGGCGATCATACTCAGTATCATAAGGTGGATTAGACATGCTGCGGCGGAGTTTTCTGATATCATAGTAAGATCGAGACATCGTGCCTGCACAATAAGACAAATGAAATTCAGGATCAATATTTTCACAAAGAGAAAGATGCAATGAGTGGTAATGTTTTTGTGTAAAATGTGTCCTAAGTGGTGTTTTTCACCCCGACAAACCCGAGTCCGAAGCTAGACTAGTACGGGCGGGCTCTTTGGCCTTAGCAGGAGTGGTCTCTTCAGAAGAGGTGAAAACTAAAGGATCCTTCCTAAAATCCTCTGAGGTGTATATAGTTTCAGGTAAGGGGAGATCCCCCAAACCCTGAAATAATGGGTCATCAGTACTAGGGACATCTCCTTCGGAAGCATCAATTGGCGACTCTTTGGAAGACGTTGACTTTTCTGAAGAAATGGCATCCTCAGGAACAGTATACCCTTCGCGATGCTTTTCGGCCAAGTTAGCCAATTCATCATCTTGAGTAGAAGATGGAGAGGGTGAAGTTTGGAGAGGCACTGTAGGAGCTCCCGAACCTTCCCCTGTCTCTGGGACTACATCCACTGGAGGAATATATACGTATGGAGCCGTCCCATGACCAATACTACGAGTAACAGATAGCAACCCATGAAAATGAAGATATTCGTCCTTAAGGACTTCATCAATAGTCAAGAACTTCTGATCGCCATTAAGGAGCTGGTGCATCCGGTCAAAGAATACTTGGTCTGATATTTGTTTTGGGTAATCGACTGCAAACAAAAGAAAAACGAGTTAAGGCGATGACTTGAATGTATAGAGCCGAGATTTAGAAAACCAGTGTTTTACTTGATTTCATCCACCTCCTAGCACATCCTGGCTGTCGCTTCACATAAAACCATTCCAGTCTGGAATCTCCAGCTTTACTACCGAATGGCGCTAAAATTATCTTCCTCTTAGGGACAGACTCAAAATAGCAGAAAGAAGGAGTCTCTCGAGTCCGATGCTTGAAGTTGTAAAAGAAATGAACATCATCGAAAGTGAGCTCTATGCCTAAGATCTCACGGTATGCTACATATAAGGTGTATAAGTAAGCATAAGAATTAGGGTGCAGCTGCATGGGGGCAATCCGCATTTGTCTTAGAAAATCGACGATGAAAGGAGAAAATGGAGGGATAGCACCGACCATGCACATCAACCGAGTAATTGCCATATACCCTTCTGGAGGGTTGTGGGGACGGTCAGTTCTCGAAGGCACTAGGGTGTCCCTTTTAAGTATCTCGTATTTTAAACAAATTCGGATAAGTCTGTCGTTGTCGATTGTTGATTCAACAGAATCTTGGGGTGATTCCAATATGACAGCCGATTCAAACTCATCAGGAGCCCGGTCGTCACCAATCCCTCCTTCCTCTTCAAAACCTAGAGAAACTTCACCCTCCGAAGACACATTGTCACTTTCGCGATTTCCAACCTCGTAATCTGAACCCTCATCATTCCATTCTGGATCCGAAGGAGAAGATATGTCCTCGAGAGTAACTTTGTTGGATGTCTCCGGGGCCTCTTTCTTCTCAGCTAGTCTAGAAGAGCGTCTGGGTCTCATGGTCATAAAACTATTGAAGAAGCAATAGCACAAGTTAGAGTAAATTAGCCCGTATCCCCCCCGTGCATGTGTGCAAACTAAAGTGTAAACAGTGTATGCGAAAAGTGTAAAGTAAATGTTTAAAAGTGCGACGCAAAATTTTGGCAAAGTATAAAGGATTGAAGTAGTTCTTGATGTCCAGTTACGTTCGCAAGGCACTTTCCTAACTGTCCATTAAATTGAAGATTATGCCAAAAGTTGATTGGGCCAGTTAAACAAGTTTTTATGCATTAAGATAGACTGCACTTCGGTTCGGTTCGGGCGCATTCATTGGGATCGGATCGGGGGCGTAGCATTGAGCTCGGATATCTCATTGAAACCCAGAAATCAAAATCGGATCGGCTCGAAAGTAGGTTCCCCGAACGGTTCGGGTCGGACCACATGGTCATGCCTCTCCACCTTTATCTTACAGACCGACCCGATCCGGTTAGGTGAGCTCTATTTCTCCCTTTCTTTAACTACTTGCTCCGACCCGATCCGACCTTCTGGACTTCATTTCTTTTTCCCTTTCTCTACTTGGCCCGACCCGATCCGACTTCCTTTCTTTTTCCCTTTCTCCACCTTCCATATTCCACCGCCCGAACCGACTCCATGCGATCTTCTTCTTCTTCCTCTTCTTTAGTCTTAGACCCAAAATCATTTCCAACGCCCCAGTCATGACCAAACCAATTACAGCTTCCCCTTCCAACGTCTCGAAGTAGCAACGAAGCCACCACCAATAATAACGAAGGAAGAGGATGCTGTAGCGTGGAAACCACATCCAGATCGGTCGAATTGACCATAGGCTTCAATTAAAATCGGATATCAAGAAGTAAATCAGGGATTTAAACCTACCGAGGTGTATAAGTTGGAGATTCGCGTGAGAATTGTAAAAAGTTTTACTCTTTTGAACTCTGGAGCTTCAGAACAGAACTCGCAAAGCGATGGGATAAAAAGAAAGTGAAAGGAAACTCGAGGCTGAACTTATATAAAAACAGGGTGACTATTCGTCTCCCCGTTCGGACCGAATCGACAGTCCAGTAGCAAAGCTTGGCCCGATAGTCCAGTGAAAAATAGAAAGAAGAGGGGGTCTGTTCGGATCGGAATCCGAACCGAACAGAATGTTGTAACTCAGTAGTGAATTAAATTGAAGTTCGAAGAAAAGGATGAAAGCACAAAGAAAATCAAAGGGAAAATTATCTAGAAGACACTATGCAATGATAATCAAAGCATGCTCCGTTTCCAACAGGAGCGTGCTTTGAGGGGGCAAAATGTTAGCCCACTTTGTGAACTGGGCAACACAAAGTCGAGGTGTGAAGCGTTGAAGAACTTGAAAAGCATCATAGCGGATCGGATCGGAGAAATGTAGCGGGTCGGATCGGAGAGATGTAGCGGGTCGGATTGAAGAGATTTTGCTGTTCGGATCGGTGAGCTGCTATTGTTTGAATCAAAGAGGCACTGCTGTTCGGATCGGAGAGCTACCTATTGTCAGTTGGAGTGGAGGGCTACCTGCTACAGAGACAGATTGGAACGGAGCAAAAGTGGATAAAGACTTAGTCTTGGGTTAATCCGGATCGGATCGGATACTCCGATCCGAACCCCCAATGCAGGCTCCTCCGAACCGAACCTGTAATTCATGTCACAATCCCCCACGATCGCCTGAAGATGCGGAGCGGGTATGACCAGTTCCTGCCCACAACGTCCACTGCTCTGATGCGTTGTCAACACTGAAATCCATTCGAACCCGAGGATGATGGGATGGAAGACACGTGGCTCCGATCCGGATCGGGTTCTGAGCAAATTTTCACCTATAAATACCCTGTCTGGAGACAATAAAAAGGATCTTCCTTTTGGCACTTTGAGAGTTCAACCACTTTCATAAACCGAATTCCAGCACTCCCGGATAATCCAAATCATTTTTCAACATTTGTTTTGAAACAATTGAGTGAATGTATGTGAGTTGTGAGTGAAATTGAGTGAATATCTCATTGTAATTGCAACTATATCATCGAGAATAGTGATTGACAAGTGGACGTAGGCTTTTCTTCGCCGAACCACTATAAATTCTGTGTCTCCGTTTTACTTTTGATCTTATTTCATTCTGCTTTTAGTCAATTTGGGTGTTAGAACCACTTTTTGGTCTAACACTAAGTAAGTGACGTATCTGTCAAATTTTATGTTCTGTCAAGTGATGTAAGGTTGCTTTGTTTTGATCGCTTTACTGTTGTAGTGTAAAGGAATTGTCAATCTGTGCACTAAAATCAATGTCAACGTTCTTTTGTTGTTTGAAGGAATTTATGTAGCTGTACTGCGTGGGGTTGCGTTGATGCTGCTTCGTTGGCTGATAGAGTTTGATTGTGTTTTGAAGAAGTACTGTAAGTTTTGGTGGTAATCATGTTAATGCTGGGAAAGTAACTCCCACCCTATTGCTCAAAAAAAGAACAGTTGAACTGAAGGGATCTCAAATTTACAACATACAAAACAAATGTGTATGTGTTCACTGTTAGTTTCTTATTTACATACGTTTTCCATTAATCTTTTTATTCCATCCATGCGTGTGTGTCTATATATATATATATTCATATATATATATATATATATATATGGGATCGGCTATATAGACACAAAATTAAACACAAAAAAAGACATAAACCCTGAACCGTTGGATCTTTTTGTCTATATATGGAGAGGCGGGTCTAAATTTTGTATCTAAATAGACTTTCCCTATATATATATATATGTGTGTGTGTGTGTGTGTGTGTGTGTGTGTGTATGGTCATATCTACGTTTCAACTGTCCCTCATATAGACCTTTGATCTAACTTATATGTTTTAAAATTGTTATATTGCATTTCTTTTTTTAAATTCATTTACTACTATTACTCCCTAGAACCATAGCCAGACCCGATAACAAATCATTCAAATATGGTTTCAGAATACCAAATGCAAATTATATGTTTAACTTTGCACACCATACCCACGTTTAATTGCCCAAAGTCATCAACAACCTTCTTTTTCTTCACTCTAATTTTCATTAATAACATAAGTGATTTCTTCGTCGTTAGCTAATACTATCATTTTAGAACAAAATATATTTTTATGCTATCAAAATTTCATTATTCATTCATATCTATTTTATTATTCACTGTTGAGAGCATCCACTATATTTATATATTCTACTGATGTTGTATACAGATGGAAAACAAATAAGAAATGACACCCCATGTCCCTTAATGTAACCTTATGGGATGCATTAAGTTCTGTAAGATGCAGTAATAATACATAGACAAATTCTAACAAGATAGAATATAAGAATACTGTGGAAAATTTCAAACTTTTATTTAAACCAATTTTAACATTGCATTTTTCCAAAATAACCATTAATTTCAAAACCATAAATATATGTCTCATGATTCATCAGAGTGCAAAACCACAAAATAGTATCCCTCATATATCATAACAATAAACATAGATAAATAAACTGAAGTAATACATGGAAAGGAAAACAATCCAAGTCCAAGCAGAATAAAATCATGGGCAGGCTACAACACTTGGAAATCTATGCTCCCGTGCATCGCACAGGTTTCCACTCGTATTCTACATACCACAAGTGCCAACACCTGCCACCTTCAATACAAGTGCCAACAAATACGATCAGTGTGCATTCTACAAAGTAGCAATGCCATGAATCAGAAACCGTATCTCTCCATATCATTTCAGGTCCTCCATTTGCAGCCTGTATCTATCCTTGTCATTTCAGATCATGCAATTTGATTTTACATGTTATTTGATAAGTTCATCTGTGCATGTATATCCTGTAAATATATCATAGCAATTAACCATTTGGCCATCTTAACTTATAAATCTTATGAAAACAATTATAACAGTTGACCATTCACCATTGGTCACTCGTGCCACCTCAGAATTGAGTATGCTTCGTCTTTAGTGCAAACATTTCCAGTTCTCATATTTACCTAACACCATCCAGTGGGTCCCTCGCATATCCTTTCAAGCTTCAAAACATCATCATCTCTATATCCCCTAAACCCCAATCTTCGAAAGTTCAAAAAGAAAATTTCAATGGAGGACTCATTGTTGCTATACATCACTGCCACTATTCTTAAGGGACATTGGAATGTTGAAGTTATGCATCACACGCTTCAGGTGACTTTGAATCATAATTCATGGCCTATGCGTGTAATACCCAATAACCCTTTTCTAGTATCATGCCCATCTTACAGTAAGCGTGATCATGCGCTAATGTTGAAAGTTTTTACAAAACCTGGTGGTGCTATTTACCTACAAGCATGGTCTGATGAAGAATTTGAGCCTGAGCCAGCATTAGAAGTGGAATCATGGGCTAAAGTTGATGGCCTTCCCGAGTTCCTAAAGAGTAATGTTCCTGCCGTTGAAGATATAATGAAGCCATTGGGACATATGCTTGCAATTGACGACTGTAACAGGTTTCGGTATGACCATACATCTTTCTATCTGAAAATGCAATTTTACGAAGGCATTGGCTATATCAATACTTTTGCTGCTCAATTCAATAACAAGGTTTACCTCATTAAGGTTCAGCGCTGTACCCATGCTCATCCTAGAACAAGGCCTGAACTTCTTTTTGTAAGCAATAAGGAGGAACAGGTGGTTCCATGTTTGTGTAATCACGAAGTGGAAATGGGTTCAGGTGAAAGATTTGATACAATGATACATAAAGCTGCTTTGCTACCCCCTGCCAAGCTTATTTCCTGAAGTCACCCATGACATACATGTTGATAACCAAGCCCCAATGAACCAGAGGAATGATCAGTGGGGAGATTTGGAAGTTGATCAGGAATATGATTGGCCAAACTACCTCACCCCTTGTCTTGATGTCACGGGTCCATCGCATGCGGCTACCCACTTCGGACTGGCTCTCCCATAGCCGCAAAGCCCTAACGAATCTGTTGGAAGTTGCACAGCCCCGCAAAGCCCAGATCTGGTATGAACTGATGCTACTATAATGTCATTTTTTGGATGTGTATGTATGTATGTATGTATTAAGTTAACTTTTGCTGCCTTATGATACTTTTGTTGTCCTGATACTACTATAACTTTTGTTAATATATGTACGTATTAAGTTAACTTTTGCTGCCCTGATCTGGTATGAATTGATGCAACTATAATTTTTGCTGTCTTATGATACTTTTGTTGCCTTATGATACTTTTTTGTATGACTGCTTTACGATATGTAGTAAGGCATAATATGGATGCATACCTGAAGTAGCTCAGTTTGCAAAAATAAGCATACATTTCCAAAATCGAAACACTGAAATTGGTAGTTTCCAAAATCAAATGGAAAATACCTGTGCGTGTAGCAGATTAGATACGGGTGAACGACTCGTCTGGATCAGAAAATTGGTAGTTTCCAAAGCCTCTACACAAATACGCAGCAGTACAAACACACCGCAGTGCTACACATGTATATGTATCACAAAACCTAAAGCATATAATTATATGTTATTGTAAATGAACCCAAGTTGCAAATCAATTTTGACGGTAAAGCGATTTACCTTTATATAAAAATACCCTTACTTCAAAGGTTTTTGCATGGTATGTTAGTGTACTTGTCAAGACTCTTCTTATTTCATAATCAGCGTATAAAAAACTGAAAACATGTTGTTGATAACCACACACTCACCCATGCATATATGCATCATCTTTGTCATCTTCATCCATGCACGAAGATGAGCTCATCGGACCAACATCAGGAGACATGTTTTGATATTGATCGTTATTGATATTATCACTAGTGATTGCTTGAGAGCTCTCCATTAATGCTATGTTATTGCATTGTCCATGGTCCTCTATTTCGGCGCACACAACGTTTTTCTTGAAAATTCTACATACTGCATACGAGTCCTGCAAACCTATAGTATCTTCGCATTCCTTATCATCAAGCCCATACTCATGCATAACCCAGTTAGTCCTCATTCCTTAACTAGCTCAACCTCTATAATAAACCAAATAGTTGCTCTGTTTGTTCGAACCCATTTAGGTACGTCCGATGTCAAGGCCCAAAAAAGTACAACTCAGGATCCCTATTTTGCAGAAATGATTTTTCTGACAAATCTCATGGTTCACATTTATGAAGATCAACTTCAGGAACAATATCCAGCTCAATATTGAGACCAAGAATCTTCCTTTTAAGATAATTTTTGAATAAACCTCATAATCTAATCTCCTTTTTTTTGGTTTATTGCTGGGTATAATTTTCGAATAAACCTCAGCATAATCCCAAATCCCAAATCAATGGTCAAAGTGCAACTGATTACTCATAATCTAATCTTTCACCGACTAATCACTCATAAGCAAATGGGTTTTCCTAAGTTTGGGATGTCCACGCAACTAATTATACATAAGCGAATGGGTTTTCCAAAATGTAACAAATGAACTAATTACTAATTACTCATAAACTAAGCTATAATAAGCGCAACTAATTCCCAATGCTATCCAAACTGAACCTGAGGGAAAAAACTAGAGATGTCAATGCCCTGAGCAATCAAAGCTAGAAAGCATTTCAAAGCTTCAACCTTTTCGGAATAAAATTTGTTGTCGAGGAGAGGAGCGATACTGACGTGAATTTAGGTTTAGATTTTTGTCAATAGTAAAAAAGGGGGAAAGAACGCTGATAGAGAAGTAGAACGATTTATGACCATATTATTTTTACATTATTTCATGAAGGGAGAAGATTGCGCCAAAATTTAATCAAAAGAATGTAATGAGGTGGCTGTCATTGATTGGATGATGGCTAATGTTTAGAATCATCAGAACCATATATTGATTTGAACGATTGGATTAATGATGCATCTACGGTTGGGGTTTTGTTTATGTTGATAACGCGGATCGCTGAGTTGGATTGTATATGTAAAATTATGCTTTTAACTGGTGTTGCACGTCAAAACACTAGAATTCCCACCGCATCAGTGCAGAATTCCCACCGTAACAGTGCATTCACCTCTAGTGCAACATCATATTGATATTGTTGTAGAAGATCATAGAAATCATAGCTTTCGCCACACTTTTCATGCAACGCACGCAAATTAGTGTCGAATATGCCAACTTTTTAGTGGTGGCTTTTAGCTGGTTAACAATAATAGTGTTTTTTAAACATGTTTTTGAAAAAGTGCATCTGTGTATTTCAAAATTTAAATAACATATTTTACAAAAGTTCTTTATTGTTTATGTTATCGTATACCATTTGACTTATATATTCTAGTTTAATAAAAAATGTAATTTTATCATAATTTATTGATATGGGTATGATGTAAATTATTGAAATTTTTGTGTTGTCATTAGTGACTGAACCAACGAATATCGCTTAATTACAATTATATTATTATTTTGAACTTAAAATTACACAATTAATTTAAAGATATGGAATAAAACGTTAAACATAGGAGAAAGCAAAGAGAGCTTTGTAAATAATTATGGTAGTCTTAAATACATGTATTTTAAGTTAAATGTAAAATTTTATAATTCAATGCATAGCAAATATATTTTACCATTTTAAATATAAGTAAACAAATAAAAAATTAAATGTGCTATTATTATTTAATGCGATTCATATATCATAATTGGATAAAAAATAAATTTTACCATTTTTATTAGCACAACAATCGCATTCATTTTAAATTACAGTTCTTTAATATCAATTTTAATATTAGTTGATCAAATTCATTCTAATAGTTTTTGTATTATGTGACTAATATAAATATAAGGACCTGAATATAAAATGTTAGAAGCTAATCAATGAATTTGTAGCAACCTGGGATTTTAGAACCAATTTAAATTTTTTATTTTAGCTATTTTAATGGGTTTTGAATATTTAAAACGATTTATTTTAAATAATAACGACTAAAAAATTTATTTAAATAGAAGTTAGAATGTATAAATTTATTTTAATTATAAAACGAGCCTGAAATGGCATGGTAGTTTGAAAATTCGATTTTAAATTTCAAATGAATGTACAGAATTCAAAATAAATCGGATTTCAGTAAAACTAGAAACGTTTGAATCTGTTTAATGATATCTTTCTAACAAATGTAAGAAACCGAGATTACATAATACAAATTGAAAGTTATGTCCAGCTTAAAATTCAGAATGGTCGTTGTGGAATTTATATATATTTTAATATAATATATAGCCCTTAAAAATAGCCATTTTGCAAACGACCTCCGTTTTCAGCGAAGCCACATTTGTTGGATCCGGAATGACAAATTATTGTTAGGTTTCAAATTTCATAATTTTTGGAATTAATATGTGAGCGGGGCAAAATTAAACGTGTTTTGCCAGTTAAGTTTGAAGCTGATCGACTGGGAAAATGGCCATTCTTGAAATGGTCTCTAAATTCGATGAAATTAGTTTTGTTAGGAGCATATCATCAAAACATAGCTAGATTTATTTTTCTGTAGTTTTTGGAGTCAATATGTGGCTCCGGTAAATTAAAATGTACGTTTAAATACAATATATATTGAATTATATTTTAATTTAAAGAAAAACTGACTGAAAAAGTCAAACTGGATTACGAAACATATTCTATTGTGTTTGAATTAGGGGTATTTAGCTAAGGCGACAGTCGTTGGGTTTGATTTGGAGTTTGAACTTGAAATTTTCAAACGTTAAGAAAATAGAATAAAATAATAATAAAATTATATGGTGTATATGTTTATAAGGGGTCAAAACCCTCATAATTCTCCACGTATGGTCAAATCGGAGATTAAATTCCACCTCTATTAAACACGATGACCCTCGTTTTCCGATTGTTCTCCTCCTTTTTCTTCGAATTCGTTCATTAATTTCAGAAAATTAAAATTATAAAATGGAAGAGAACCGCAAGATCTCCAATAACAACGGTTGTGATTTGTTTTTACTTCTTGAATCGCGTGAAATAGAGGACTAAAGGGTGTGCGTTTGGGGAAGGATTTCGAGGCGCCTGGGCCTGCGAGTGGGCTGGGTTTGTAGCCGAGGGGGGAGGAGCTGGAGGCGGTTCAGGTAGTGGGTTCTGATGGGTTGCGGAGGGCCCCATGAAGCGGGCAGCGGTGCAAGTTTTTGTCGAGATGTGGGTTACGGTTTGAATTCCTGAACGATGAAGAGAGAAAGGAATCGGGATGTTTAATTAATTAAAGTAATTAATTTATTATTTATTTCAATTAATGTAATGAAATGTTTAAGATACCATATATTCTTCATACGAGGTCCAAATGAAACGATTTCAGCTACATTGGACTCGTGTTGGCGAACTCTACATTTCAGACTGACCAGAAGGATTTTGGAGTTAGTTGATATTTTTTGATTAAATTAAATGCCTTGTTTAATTTGATTAAAAACAATCATTATTGTACGATTTCTGAAACTGATAAATGTGAGAACTCCTTCTCACTAAATTATATTTTATTATGTTGTTGTATTCATGTATAAAAACATATAGAATTTCCAGTGTAGATTTTTATCAGTTTTAATCATTATAAATTATATACGGTGCCTGTTGGCTCACCTCCCTTGTCCACATACCATGGACGATTTAATTAACTGTATTATGTTTCGTTTGTGATGTTGAAATGTTTAACATATTAAAAATAATGTTAACATTAATGTAGCAGTTGAAATTAAATTATAAATATCTATTTATAATTTAAACAGTGAAAAATTGTTTAAATAGAAAAATAATTCAAATTGAATTAGAATTGGTTAAATTTATTAACCAATAGTTTATTTAAACAGACTGTTGTTGTTTGAAAACCCCACACGGGTGTTGGGATGATATTTGACATACTCGAATCCCAATATTTAGTTATATGCCAATCGATGGATCGACAAACTGTGATAAGCGTTATTTAATTGTTTAACGCTTATACAGTAGTGAATTGCACTTTGGATGTGAATTGACTGTTTAATAATTGTTTATCACTATTTTTGAATACACGCGATGTATGGAATCCATATAAACAAAATTATACGACAATTGATTGAGTATGATTCCAATTCAGAAATAACGAATAATTTTAAGATAATATTCTATAAAGTTTTAAAATAATATTCTATATAGATTTAAAATAATATTCAGTGAAGAATCAGATATGATTTTGATGTCTGATTTTGGATGGATACAATTTTTTTGAAATATTCATAACTATAATGAATATGAAGCCGAGTTGAGTAGTTAAACGCCATTTTAACCTGAACCGGTTTATCGATCGATTTTATTCATTTTATAATGAATATCGAAAAGAACAAATTTATAAAATATGATATTTTGAAAATAATATCATTTTAAAATTATAATGATATGGAATATTCAATTTTGATTTAAAATTGAAAATGAAGTTGGAATCGTTTTAAAATGAATTTATAAACGATTTATAAAATACGTTTTTAATGGAAATCGATGATATACTATATATATATATACATACATACATACATACATACATATATATATATTTAATGGCCTGAATAGAATGCGCCGCGCAACGACCGTTCACGAATTTCGACCATTAACTTCAAATTGACGTAACGAGAGATCCGACCGTCGGATTCTCCTAAAACCGGAACCGTTGGGTTCGAATCGAAAAGATATTTCCAATGAATATAAGAGATTTAAATTTGAATGGTTGGATTTTGAATTATGTCCAAATAAATTTCAGAAAAGGTCGTTATGAATGCAATTTGGTGGCGTTATTATAAAACGGACTGTATAGGCCTTAATAATATTATTAAAAATATGGAAAAATTATGCAAAATCATAATAAATGATTTGGAAAGAGTTTGGATGAAAAATTCCAGGTTTGAAAAGATAAAAAGATATTTATCTAAATGAACTAGTTATTAACTAGAATAATAATAATCCAATGTTTTTAAATAAATTGGATTTGTAAAGGGGTTTTGAAATAACCAGAATTTTCCAATAAATAATTGGAATGGATTTGAATGGAAATAATCTTCGGAATATTTCGATATTGGATTTCGTGATTATACGGATATTGTTGAGGAATTTGGAAGATATAAATATCATTATTCCCAATATGATATTTGTTGGTTTCAGAATTTGATATTGAATATAAGCTAATAAAATTTCTATTCAGAGCCTTGTATTTAATATCAAATTGGATTTTGGGTTTATTGAGAATGTCTTTATTAACACTGTTCTTAAACCCCGATGAGAGAAGAATAAATATTTTAAATAAGATTTAGAGGAGTTTACCAATTAATTAATATTTAATTGGAATTGAATTGAAATTAGATTTTGGGTTTATCATGAATGTGTTTTAAATAACATTTGTTCTTTAACCCAATTAACAGTGAAGAGATGATTTGGAATGTATAAATCTTTGGATTAAGATTTAATGGAAATTTTCCATTTTAATAAATTAAATTGGAAATGAATGGAATTCGATTACCAATAATAGAGATCAACTTCTGTAAAGGAAGACCGTTAATATATATGGAATTTAAAAAGCTTAGCCGTTATTCCATTTATATTATTACTGTGGTACAGAAATTTATATCAATTATATATATTGATCTGTTTTCCGTGAAGATTCCATTTTGATGGAATATGATTTTAGGGTTTATCGTGAACTGTATTTTAAATGACATTGGTTCTTTAACCCTGTTAAAGAGTGGATTTATTTCCTAAATTATGGATAATCATAAAGTAATGATTTTTGAGATTAAAACTAATTTGGAGTTTTAATAAATCTTTAATTAAATTGAAATGGGAATGAGATAATTAAATTTATTGAATTCATGAAATGATCGAAAGTGGAGTACCACCAGTTTTACTCCAGACGATATTAAATCTTTAACTATATTTGAACATGAAAAGGGTAATTAAACCTACTGATAACGCTGTGGGTGTTAGAGATGGAGTACTACCAGTTTTTCTCGATAGGAGGAATAGGTTGGGATTGAGATAATGAAATAAATGATTACTTCTTTAAAGTTCGCTAATCCTATCTAATTGATAAACCTTAATTTGGTTTAGAATTGTGAAAAGATAAAAATAAAATCTTTTGAAATTGATATCCAAAGGAAGATTAAAGAATAATTCTAAAAGAATTTATCATTGATAAAATTAATGGGAGCCTTTCCCTAAAGATGTGAATACTTAAATAAAAGAATATCCTGGATTGGAATGAGGCGTATGATGTGTTTTTACAGCACTTGATTATTGATTATAAAATATGCGAGTTATTTGGAGAGACCGGGTTTATCCCATTCTGAATAATGCATACGATGACTAAAAGTCGACGATAAAGACAATGGTTTAAGACTGGAGTTCTTCACACCGTTTGGATGTTTACTGATGTCTTGATTGGGCTGTACACCCAAGATGAGGTAATAAGTGGTTATTGTCCAGATGTACTTGGAGATCGACCGGATATGCGAGGACCTCTCTCCTGTATTGGACATATGGGACGAGGAATAAGGTGCCCCCAGTTTTGTTCGGAACCAGAACAGACTTGTAAATGGATGTGTGTCTGACATTGGATTTCGTTATGTATTGACTGATTTCTATTAAATATATATCTGTTTGGTGGCGGAGAACTAATTCTCTTGCGTAACACCCTTCCTTGAGGCATACGAGCTTAGAGATTATATATTGATAGACATTAGTTGTATAGCGTGAATTGTCAGTGTGGCATCCTGAGATGCAAATGATCAAGGCTTTTGTTGAAAAGCAGAGTCTTGTGGTTGATGATCAAAGCACGACTTTAAATAGCATAGTTTTGTGTATAGCGTTAATTCGCGAGCCTCACACCCGGTATGTGTAAAAAAGGGGATCGTGACTGCAGGGAGTGCAGACGTTTATTTCTAGCTAGGAGTTGTGCTATGGTATGGATCCCAGACATTTTTACTTATGTGGATGATGGGTTGTGAGGCACTTCGATATTGAGTCCTTAGTGTCTCAGATTTTATGCCCCGTAGGGCAGGGAAACATGCGTTCAGGAATAACTAATCCACTAAAGTGTGGACCAACCCTGAAGATCCAGGTGCAGTTGCGGTTGTATCCTAAGGCATGGGCTAGAATGTCTCGAATCGGAGAGGAGCCATCCCTTTCCTAGACTCATAGATGGAAATCCAATTTCGAATACGCCACTTTTAGGTTTTAATTATAGAACTAATACGGCGGCATAATATATGGTACCTATGTCATCTACAATTGATACATTTATATTTGAAGTTAATTTCGACACTATGCACTTATAGTAATATAAAAAATGGTTTGTTTTAAACGTACCAAGCATGTTTGGCTATCATAACGGAAAACTCTATCCTCCGGCTTGTGTTGTGTGTGATAGGACCTGAGTCTTATAATAGCTTCATTTTTCAAAAAGCATTGCGTTGTTTTATGTTTTAAACTATTATTCAAGTAGAGTAAACCCATTCCGTGTTATACGGCGTGGTCCCATGATTTCCCAACTTTTAAAGTAAATATTTAATAATTGTTTTAGTTCTCACACCAGTCCCATGACTGACTTGGAGTTTATTGTTTTAACCTAAACTCTGGGTGCCCATATCTTCCACACGGACAGCTAGTAGTTTTGCTTTGCACAGATATTTCTTTTCACAGGATCCTGGATTACAGCTAGAGCTATATTCGGAAAGCTTTATATCCGTGTATTTATTTCAGTTGTGTTAGTGGTGTATTTTCCGCTACACATTATATTATATTTTCCGTTGCTTTGTAATTTATTAAATCTCCGATATTGTATTTTCAACGTGCAATATTTATTCATACTCTGGAATATTCTTATACTTTGATGTAATTGTTCTAATAGCAATGAAATGTTCTATTGTTTGTTTCTGACGCGTCGTGTTCTCAAAGCAATCCGGGCTTTCCCGTAAGGGGAAGTTTGGGTTGTTTCAGTTGGTATCAGAGCTTTGGTTTACAGAGCTCGAAACAAGATACGTTAGAACCAAACAAAAGATTCATCAGAGATAGCATTAGTAATATCCTATGAGAATAACTCGATAGAGATTGGATCAGTAGCATCCTAGAATGAGTTTGAAGAGTGTTATTTTTAAAATAAAATTAGATTTTGAAAATTTTATATCTTTTTATTCGTATTTGATTTTTTATTTTATATTGAATTTGGACAATCTAGTATAAGAAGATTTTGAATGTATGCCTGACGAGATGTATATTCGAAGTCTCAAGTATACTGGATAGTATAGAGTCACACTCTATTTGCCCGAAGAAGATTCTGGTGATTGATATATCATCATCAGTATCTATGTTTGAGTTTCGAAAGTGAGATATCTATATATTTCCAATTGACTGGTGTGAGAAGCAAAACTAGATAGGGTTTATTACTGTGATTCGACACTAAAAATGTGATTTTTGGGTATATATAAAAGTTATATGTATGAAAGGATAAATAAGTAATTGATTGCTGGTTGAGATGTTTGATTATTTGTATAACTAATTAAAATATTGGAACAATAAAACCAATAAGAGAACAAAAGGGTAAAATTTAGCCAAATTAAATTGAAAATTGATTGAAATTGCATATTTGTACATGTGTATATAATGAACAGGTCATAGCATGGAAGTTAAGAAGAGGAATAAAGTTGAAGGCCCGACAAATATGTACATATTTACTGTATTTATTGGGGTTTGATGATTTTATGAGCCGATTGGATTTTTCCTTTTCTTTTGGACTGATGAGGGCCCTATGAGGCAAGTTGCGGCTTTACCGATAGGGCTATACAAAGGAGGTTATGGCGAAATTTTTCGAAAATTTAGGGTGTTAGCCAAATTTTTGAGAAATTAGAAGATTCTTAGAAACTGAAAAGTTGAAGAATGAAAGCCATAACGAAAGTTGAGTTGACTAGTTAAATAACTTTCAGCTCGTTCCTTATCGAGGACGAAAAGATTTTAAGTGGGGGAGACTGTAACAACCCAAAATTTCAGAACCAATTTAAATTTTTTATTTTAGCTATTTTAATGGGTTTTGAATATTGAAAATGGTTTATTTTAAATAACAACGACTAAAAATTTATTTAAATAGAAGTTAGAACGTATAAATTTATTTTAATTATAAAACGAGCCTGAAATGGTGTGGTAGTTTGAAATTCATTTTTAAATTTCAAATGAATGTACATAATTTGTAACGACCCAGAAATTTCGACAACTGGAATGTGGAATTAAGTGAAGATTTAATTATTAAGAATCAATTTTATACTGATACTTGTATTAGAAAAAAAATTAAAAAATCAAATATATTGTTTGGGTCGAATTGAATTCAATATTTAATTTATTATGGTCAGTTGAGAATCAAATATTTACTGTTGAATATTTAGATTGGATTTGGTTAAATATTCAAATTATATTTGAAATTCGATTGAAGAATTTAAATAGTTGAATTTAAAATAAACGTTAAATAGATTTGAAACTTTACTTGTCAAAATATATGGAGAATGGGTTCGGATATGTGTATATTCGTGTATATATATATAGATTAAACTTAACGTTGGAATGCTGAAAGCAAAAAGAGTTGTTTGTAGACAAACAAAATAAAATCGGTGGTCCGATAAATAAAGATAACATTTTATACAAAAGGAGTCTGTGTTAACAATACGGATTTTGAGCGTTCAGTAGCGAATTGCGGTAAAAATTTCATTAACCATAACAAGTATAAACTCGCCATATGTTACCAGCCCTGTTCCCTTTGTCCCCAAGTAATTTCGTACCGCTTTGCCTTGCCTTCCACGGTGCTTAGAAATCACCCACACCGATTCAACCTATATCATTTCCTTGCTTCCCACGGGTCCTCTTCTATAAAGATACCTCGCTTGCCTCATTTTTCTTCAGCAAGAAATCACTTTCCCCTTTTCTACTTCCATAGCCGAATCCCTAAATCAAAATCGATTTTTCCCTAATCAAATTGAAGAACCCAAAAGCCGCCGGCATCACACTCCCAAAAACGTTTGCTTTGAAGCCTTTCGTCTCCTCTCCGACTTGCTGAAACTAACGCCACCTTCGAGAGCGTCCAAAGATCGAGCATCGAACCCCTGGACTATCGTTGCTTAGCAAATCAAAGCCAAGCTTCGCCCGCGTCTTTTTCCTCGACTCAAGGTGAGCATTCACTCACGATTGATCCTTTGTTCAAGAATTTAACTTCAGCTGTAAACTTGCTTTAGATCTGGACTGCGATAGATTCTTTTGCTGTTGTCGAGTAAATTTTGTGTGTTCATTAACTTGTTCGTATTTGTGATATGTTGATATGGTTGTTGTGTCCTAGTGCCTTGATTCTCTGGCCATATTTTGCAATAAGACTTAAGAATTTATCATGGGAAAAAATAGATTTTCGTACTAGGCTAATTTTTGCACTAAAATAACTTGACTTGGTGTACTTTTTGGCCTGCGCCCTCTCGTCACCGTATCATTTTAGTATGTATATGCAACGAAGTTTCAAATCTATGTTGTTGTACTTTAATAGTGTACCACGTAGGTATATGCATTTCTGGATACATTGGAAATTACTCTCTAGCCTAAAATTGTTTTTTGCTGTATACAGGATTCGTTGCCCAAATTATTTGACGACAACACCTTTTGAATTTACACTTGATTCTGTCAATTAAAAACTTGATATACTCGGCAACTTCATTGATTGGTTACAACTGCAGTTTTCTATGTAAACATGCAAATTGATACCATGCTCGTTACACCATAGACCTGCCACTTAAGTCTTTAATCTACAAGGCAACTCAAAAAAAAAAAAAATTTGTCTGCAATTAAAAGCTTGCCTTGCATATCTATGGTAAGAAAGGAAAGAATCACCTGCTGCTTATTTGTAACTACTGAAAACAATAAATCTGGAGCAAGGCCGCTTCATGTAAATAGGGCTTACACAGTTGTTTCTTAAACTTAATTAACCATATTTCTAGTGACCACCTTGCTTATAAACCGTATTCACAAGTGTATGTACTAGTTGCATCATGTATAAAGTAAATAGATAAATCCTTGCATGCCTCTGGGTAAACCCTTGCTAACTTTTATCATCTGAACGCTGTATGTATTTTGTTCATAAACGTTCTATTTGATCGACAGTTTTGGCACCATCCTCATGCATATGTTTTGCAAACCCAGTCTGTATATAATTTACTGTCACGTTATATATAGAGTTATCATGTTGATATGAGTCATTGAAACCAATATACTATAAAAAAAAAAGAGGAAGTTGATTAAATATTGGAATACATGTACCCTGTTTGAACTCTGACTCACTTGCTACTGATTTTATTTAGATTTATGTCTTTTAAAATTGTTGTCGCTAGATATTAGTAACAGGAAACCGTGTTGTTACCTTGCCTAGCATATGTATTAATATGTGTGTGTATATATAGATGTATATGTATGTGATAGTGGGACAAGTGCTTACTGTCATGATTTGTTAACTAGCTATATATGATGGAAATCACTATCTGAAACTATAGCATGCCGAGTAATGCTGAATATACAAGTTAACCTAGACTATGGAAATGCGGTGTATTCAGTTTTTGGTTTATATTCCCTTACTAGTCTCACTTGGATTTTCACATAAGTCATTACTTTAACCATGAGTATGGAAGTGGACACATGTTCAAATCAGTAATATCTAAATGTCTCATATACAATATATGATCTTTAGCATACATGCAGTTTCCATTCCGATGTCTTTATCTGTGTACATTGATGCGCTAGTCACCATTGGTTGTGTACCTGTCCCATTTCAATATTTAGATATTTTCATGAACCATGTTGGGTTAGAAACATCCCTTGTCTTACCATGAAGAGTGACACGTATTTGGCACATCCTTATGTTTGGTGTTGTACATGTTATCGTACACATAGCTAAATCTCCTATTGTTATATAATACTTCCATTTAAAATAGCACATATTGTACTCCCCAGTATACATAAATGAATTGCCCAGAAGTATTTTTCTTGTCCTGTACTAATAGAAATGACTTGCATATATGGCAGAAAGTAATACCAAAATTTATCATTTCTGCATTGCTAGAAATGTAATGTACCAGTATATAATGGAAATCATGATGCCATACCAGTGTTACTGACATCTTGCCATCGAACTGTTTGTATGTGCACTTGTATGTGTGCATCTTTTGATTTGGTACTGTCTGTTGGAAATAATAGGTTTTAAACGAGAAAAGAAACAAAGGTTTTACTGCCACGCAATTTTACATGATGTTGAACACACTTGATCTATGTAAATGCATACATGCTGCTATGTTTAGAAGTATTGGGTTTGAGTAATCCCTGTCGGATTTAGAGAAAAAAAAACTAAAATTGGTACATACTTATAGGGGCCTATTCGTGGAACTTGTCCTGATAAATTCTTGGTTGTTCACTTACCTTTGGTATGTGCTTAACCTGCCATATGACTCACCTTGTCGCTACTTTGTATTTACGTCGCTCGATGGGCTTCATTAATTAGTCGTTGGTCACGCGATGCTGGGGCAGTGCACACGTGTACCCGTACACGTGTGTATATGCAGGTTTCCGTGACCATTTGTCCCTAAAATAAAAAAAAAACCGATATAACACACGCTACACGGTATCTGGCATATGACTTTTTATAATTTAGTTTCTGCTGAAATTATTTTACTTGAACAAATGATTAATCCTGACTCGAGTATTTTTATGTTTTGCATGGAATGCTCGAGTCAGACCCGAGCAATACAGATTTAAAGATCTCAGCTTAGGATTCGAAGATTGGTGAAGCTGGGGATTTCAGAAGAAGACGCACTCTGAAGATTTCAAAACAGTAAATTATTTTTCTTGTATTCAAAGCATGTTTTCAATATTCCGCTGTATATAGAAAAATATTTAAAATTCCGATTTATGAATAAAAGTTTTATTTCGCCGTTTAATACTGCTTATATATTGATTCAGTGTTTCTGTGGAGATTTTGTGTTTAAACTCGGTAAGCTAAGTACGCTCCGTCGTTTTGAGCATTTTAAGTTGGTTTAACCACCAATTTGAAGTGGTCAAAAAGGCGGGACGTTACAAGTGGTATCAGAGCTTTGGTTTATTCAAAGCGTAGCTTATCGAGTTTGAAATAGAATCGACACTAAAAAAAAAAAAAAAACGATTTCCAAAAATAAAAAGTTTTCGAAATTTAAATTTTTGAAAATGAAAATAATTTCAAAGTAAATTTTCAGAAAGGAATTTTTTGGAAATAATATATAAATTACTCTTTTGAAATTAATACAGCGGAAATAAAAATTTATTTTGAGATTTAAAATTTTGTTCGGAATCCCCAGTCTTCAGAAGCCTTCGAATCCAGGTTTGCGAGAATTATTCTTCGATAAGATCCCTTTTAGATTTAAATCAAAATCCGTTGTCAAGTGATACCAAAGGAAGATAAGTATAGTAGAATCAACGAAACAATTTATCTAATCGGGTATTTTAGCATTCAAGGACAACTGAATTTATGGGAAATAAGAATTCGGATGAGATTTGAATGAAAAGAAAGAAACGATGAATTTTATTTTGATATTTTGAAATAAAATTAATAAAAATAAAATCGAAGGAAAAATTTATGATCGAGATTCGATTATTCAGAACTTGGCAAGATAAATAATAATTGGTTTCAAACCAACAATGTACAATCGAATATGTGAACTCGATAGTAAATTATAAACTTGTTAATTAATTAACAAGAAGTATAAGGCAAGCGAGGATTTTAAAGGAAGTGAATCATATATGAGATGAAGCAAAATGTGAGTAGAGATGTTAAAAAGATTTTATAGAATGGTAAACATATGAATATGATAAGTGGAAATGTTTTCCAAAATATCGTGAGAGGCTATTGGGTATTGGTAAATTGGTATGGCAAGAGCTGAAGTGTGAAAAGCCGTACGAAGCGAACAAAGAGCGGCAGAACGTAAGAGAAGCGGATTCGTAAATTGAATCCGAGAAATTGCGTAAACAATGTTTGATAAGAATTTGAGAATGAAGTTAAGGAATTTAGAAACTGACTGATGATTAGTTAAGTTGAATAATTTTCTGAGTGTTGATCTGATGTTGGTTTCGGCCTTCGGGGTTGATACTTAGGGAATTGTTCGCTTGCTAATTGATGGTCGAGGTGTGGACGTGAAGGAGTGATAATGCATGAAGAAAAAAATTTGTGAAAAAATATGGAATTTTGAGAGAATAAAGTTGTGACTGAAGTGATGAATTTTTAATTAGAAGCTTGGAAGAAGAATTGGTTATAGCCAATAGATTCATAAATTCGAGTTAAAGGAAATATTAGATATCTGAATTGGATAAGAGATCAAAACTGAAAATTGAATGGAGATTTGAGGATGCTCGATGTGAGATAGTGGATATAGAAATTTTCAGAACCTATATGAGAAATGCATAAAAATATAGCGAAGTCGAGAACTATTGATTTGAAAGGTAATCGATTTAGATAAAATCTTATATAACGGAATTTATATAAGAATGAGATTTTGATTTGGAAAGAGAATCTTATGTAAAGTATGAATTATGAAAAGTATGAGAATTAGATACTATATGTATACAGTATTATATGTTTTCAAGTCAAGATAAGGGAAGTACCATCCTTCTTCTTTGAATTTCAAGCTTATGTAAAAGGACTGCAGATAGCGCAATCTGCAGTGCTGCTGGTGGTAGTAGGTTGTCCGGACATAAAACTCATGAGTTGCCATTGAGCACGACTGCTAGCGTAATTCGCAGGGCTGCAGATAGCCTAAGGCGGTCGGATGTTTTCTGAGGGAATCAGGCGTAACCATTGTGATCGCTGCGATCTAGAGTCGTTGGAATTCGACCGTGTAGCGAAATTCGCAGGGCTGCAGATAGCATAGGCGGACGGATGTTTCCTGAGGGAATCAGGCGTAACCATTGTGATTGCTGCGATCTACAGTCGAATTGTAAGGGCGTAATCCGCAGAGCTGTGAAAGCTTACGGGTATGGATGTTTCCTGGGGGACTCAGGCGTAACCATTGTGTACCTGCGGTCCACAGTTTTTGAGATATCTTAGTGATAGTGAGCCACCTGTTTGATGCAGCAGTTAGTCTTCGTGACTTGATTGGTCTCCGTGACCTGATGTGTCTGTATGACTTGATTTGTCCTTGTGACTTGACGTATCTTCATAATTCCATGATTGTTTTGTGACTCTGAGATAGAGCAGTTAACGCTCAGTGACCTCAGTTTCTCTGTTGATTCATAAATTTCTTCTGTTGATCTGTCCATGACGAAATTCGCAGGGAAGTGATTTCCTACGGATACGGATGTTTTCTGGGGGATCCAGACGGAACCATTGTGTATCTGCGACTCATGAACAATCAACATATCAATATCACATTGGTACTTTCCGTATCTGTTTTCAAAGGAACTTTTGAAATATTTTCACTGGGAGTTGAAGCAAGGATATTTAGTACTTAGAGATTTTAGACATGCGCCTGGCCAGCGTATGACTAACATCTGTGAGAACGACAATAGACTTGTCAAACTTCTAGCTATCAAGTATTTTCAAATCCATAATTTGTCTAAATAAGTTAAGAAAGGGAATTTTTGAAGCATTTCCAAGTACATAGCTTTAGAGTAAAATACAGATATTTTCTGCATGAATTTCGTAAAACTATCAAAGATTTCGGATTTTGGAAATTTTCAAGTTGACAATTTGTAACTTGGAAAGGAAATGTTACTTACACTCGTAAATGACTGGTGGGAAAGATTAAACAAGTTGAATGTAAGAAGATTGGGTTGATGGTTGCGAAGCCTAGACCCAGTACAGTGTACCGATCCGATGGATAAGTAAATATTGACAGATGAATTTGTAAAGAAATTTGAAATAAATCGGGATGCGTAAATCCAACTTATGTAGAAATTGAGATTTAAGAAGAGATTAATTCTGAAAGAAAATTTGATTTTCCGAGTAAGCTGAATATGATGGATTAACAAGGAAGATTGTTGACCTACATACGGATTTTAAATTAGTTATGAATGGAAGAAAATTCATACTAATATGGAGATTTGAAAAATACATTGGTATAGCGCTAACGATCTTTCCTTTTCGAGGACGAAAAGTTTTAAAGGGGGGAAGAATGTAACGACCCAGAAATTTCGACAACTGGAATGTGGAATTAAGTGAAGATTTAATTATTAAGAATCAATTTTATACTGATACTTGTATTAGAAAAAAAATTAAAAAAATCAAATATATTGTTTGGGTCGAATTGAATTCAATATTTAATTTATTATGGTCAGTTGAGAATCAAATATTTACTGTTGAATATTTAGATTGGATTTGGTTAAATATTCAAATTATATTTGAAATTCGATTGAAGAATTTAAATAGTTGAATTTAAAATAAACGTTAAATAGATTTGAAACTTTACTTGTCAAAATATATGGAGAATGGGTTCGGATATGTGTATATTCGTGTATATATATATAGATTAAACTTAACGTTGGAATGCTGAAAGCGAAAAGAGTTGTTTGTAGACAAACAAAATAAAATCGGTGGTCCGATAAATAAAGATAACATTTTATACAAAAGGAGTCTGTGTTAACAATACGGATTTTGAGCGTTCAGTAGCGAATTGCGGTAAAAATTTCATTAACCATAACAAGTATAAACTCGCCATATGTTACCAGCCCTGTTCCCTTTGTCCCCAAGTAATTTCGTACCGCTTTGCCTTGCCTTCCACGGTGCTTAGAAATCACCCACACCGATTCAACCTATATCATTTCCTTGCTTCCCACGGGTCCTCTTCTATAAAGATACCTCGCTTGCCTCATTTTTCTTCAGCAAGAAATCACTTTCCCCTTTTCTACTTCCATAGCCGAATCCCTAAATCAAAATCGATTTTTCCCTAATCAAATTGAAGAACCCAAAAGCCGCCGGCATCACACTCCCAAAAACGTTTGCTTTGAAGCCTTTCGTCTCCTCTCCGACTTGCTGAAACTAACGCCACCTTCGAGAGCGTCCAAAGATCGAGCATCGAACCCCTGGACTATCGTTGCTTAGCAAATCAAAGCCAAGCTTCGCCCGCGTCTTTTTCCTCGACTCAAGGTGAGCATTCACTCACGATTGATCCTTTGTTCAAGAATTTAACTTCAGCTGTAAACTTGCTTTAGATCTGGACTGCGATAGATTCTTTTGCTGTTGTCGAGTAAATTTTGTGTGTTCATTAACTTGTTCGTATTTGTGATATGTTGATATGGTTGTTGTGTCCTAGTGCCTTGATTCTCTGGCCATATTTTGCAATAAGACTTAAGAATTTATCATGGGAAAAAATAGATTTTCGTACTAGGCTAATTTTTGCACTAAAATAACTTGACTTGGTGTACTTTTTGGCCTGCGCCCTCTCGTCACCGTATCATTTTAGTATGTATATGCAACGAAGTTTCAAATCTATGTTGTTGTACTTTAATAGTGTACCACGTAGGTATATGCATTTCTGGATACATTGGAAATTACTCTCTAGCCTAAAATTGTTTTTTGCTGTATACAGGATTCGTTGCCCAAATTATTTGACGACAACACCTTTTGAATTTACACTTGATTCTGTCAATTAAAAACTTGATATACTCGGCAACTTCATTGATTGGTTACAACTGCAGTTTTCTATGTAAACATGCAAATTGATACCATGCTCGTTACACCATAGACCTGCCACTTAAGTCTTTAATCTACAAGGCAACTCAAAAAAAAAAAAAATTGTCTGCAATTAAAAGCTTGCCTTGCATATCTATGGTAAGAAAGGAAAGAATCACCTGCTGCTTATTTGTAACTACTGAAAACAATAAATCTGGAGCAAGGCCGCTTCATGTAAATAGGGCTTACACAGTTGTTTCTTAAACTTAATTAACCATATTTCTAGTGACCACCTTGCTTATAAACCGTATTCACAAGTGTATGTACTAGTTGCATCATGTATAAAGTAAATAGATAAATCCTTGCATGCCTCTGGGTAAACCCTTGCTAACTTTTATCATCTGAACGCTGTATGTATTTTGTTCATAAACGTTCTATTTGATCGACAGTTTTGGCACCATCCTCATGCATATGTTTTGCAAACCCAGTCTGTATATAATTTACTGTCACGTTATATATAGAGTTATCATGTTGATATGAGTCATTGAAACCAATATACTATAAAAAAAAAAAAGAGGAAGTTGATTAAATATTGGAATACATGTACCCTGTTTGAACTCTGACTCACTTGCTACTGATTTTATTTAGATTTATGTCTTTTAAAATTGTTGTCGCTAGATATTAGTAACAGGAAACCGTGTTGTTACCTTGCCTAGCATATGTATTAATATGTGTGTGTATATATAGATGTATATGTATGTGATAGTGGGACAAGTGCTTACTGTCATGATTTGTTAACTAGCTATATATGATGGAAATCACTATCTGAAACTATAGCATGCCGAGTAATGCTGAATATACAAGTTAACCTAGACTATGGAAATGCGGTGTATTCAGTTTTTGGTTTATATTCCCTTACTAGTCTCACTTGGATTTTCACATAAGTCATTACTTTAACCATGAGTATGGAAGTGGACACATGTTCAAATCAGTAATATCTAAATGTCTCATATACAATATATGATCTTTAGCATACATGCAGTTTCCATTCCGATGTCTTTATCTGTGTACATTGATGCGCTAGTCACCATTGGTTGTGTACCTGTCCCATTTCAATATTTAGATATTTTCATGAACCATGTTGGGTTAGAAACATCCCTTGTCTTACCATGAAGAGTGACACGTATTTGGCACATCCTTATGTTTGGTGTTGTACATGTTATCGTACACATAGCTAAATCTCCTATTGTTATATAATACTTCCATTTAAAATAGCACATATTGTACTCCCCAGTATACATAAATGAATTGCCCAGAAGTATTTTTCTTGTCCTGTACTAATAGAAATGACTTGCATATATGGCAGAAAGTAATACCAAAATTTATCATTTCTGCATTGCTAGAAATGTAATGTACCAGTATATAATGGAAATCATGATGCCATACCAGTGTTACTGACATCTTGCCATCGAACTGTTTGTATGTGCACTTGTATGTGTGCATCTTTTGATTTGGTACTGTCTGTTGGAAATAATAGGTTTTAAACGAGAAAAGAAACAAAGGTTTTACTGCCACGCAATTTTACATGATGTTGAACACACTTGATCTATGTAAATGCATACATGCTGCTATGTTTAGAAGTATTGGGTTTGAGTAATCCCTGTCGGATTTAGAGAAAAAAAAACTAAAATTGGTACATACTTATAGGGGCCTATTCGTGGAACTTGTCCTGATAAATTCTTGGTTGTTCACTTACCTTTGGTATGTGCT
This sequence comes from Allium sativum, assembly GCA_030737875.1. Taxonomy (NCBI): domain Eukaryota; kingdom Viridiplantae; phylum Streptophyta; class Magnoliopsida; order Asparagales; family Amaryllidaceae; genus Allium; species Allium sativum. Next base: position 386,811,025 of record CM060924.1, read on the forward strand.
TAACCTGCCATATGACTCACCTTGTCGCTACTTTGTATTTACGTCGCTCGATGGGCTTCATTAATTAGTCGTTGGTCACGCGATGCTGGGGCAGTGCACACGTGTACCCGTACACGTGTGTATATGCAGGTTTCCGTGACCATTTGTCCCTAAAATAAAAAAAAAACCGATATAACACACGCTACACGGTATCTGGCATATGACTTTTTATAATTTAGTTTCTGCTGAAATTATTTTACTTGAACAAATGATTAATCCTGACTCGAGTATTTTTATGTTTTGCATGGAATGCTCGAGTCAGACCCGAGCAATACAGATTTAAAGATCTCAGCTTAGGATTCGAAGATTGGTGAAGCTGGGGATTTCAGAAGAAGACGCACTCTGAAGATTTCAAAACAGTAAATTATTTTTCTTGTATTCAAAGCATGTTTTCAATATTCCGCTGTATATAGAAAAATATTTAAAATTCCGATTTATGAATAAAAGTTTTATTTCGCCGTTTAATACTGCTTATATATTGATTCAGTGTTTCTGTGGAGATTTTGTGTTTAAACTCGGTAAGCTAAGTACGCTCCGTCGTTTTGAGCATTTTAAGTTGGTTTAACCACCAATTTGAAGTGGTCAAAAAGGCGGGACGTTACATAATTCAAAATAAATAGGATTTCAATAAAACCAGAAATGTTTGAATCTGTTTAATGATATCTTTCTAACGAATGAAATAAGCTAAGATTTCATAATATAAATTGAAAGTTATGTCCAGCTTAAAATTCAGAATAGTCGTTGTGGAATTTATATATATTTTAATATAATATATAGCTCTTAAAAATAGCCATTATGCAAAGACCTCCATTTTCGACGAAACTACTTTTGTTGGATCCGGAATGTCAAATTATTGTTAGGTTTCAAATTTCATAATTTTTGGAATTAATATGTGAGCAGGGTGAAATTAAACGTGTTTTGCCAATTAAGTTTGAAATGATCGACTGGAAAAATGGCTATTTTTCAAACGGTCGCCAAATTTGACGAAATAAGTTTTGTTAGGACCGTATCATCAAAACATTACTAGATTTATTTTTCTATAATTTTTGGAGTCAGTATGTGGCCCCGTAAATTAAAATGTACGTTTAAATTAAATATATATTAAATTATATTTTAATTTAAAGAAAAACTGATCCAAACAGTCGAATTGGATTACGAAACATATCCCATTGTGTCCAAAATAGGGGTATTTAGCTAGGGGCGACAGTAATTGGGTTTGATTTTGTGATGACCCAAAACTCCCGCAGTACGAAAGCAGGGATAATCATTGGGATATAACATACAACCAATAACAGCAAAATAGAAATATAGAATTACAGCAGAAAATGTACATCAAATTACACTGGGAATAATATATCATCGGAGTTACACAGCATAATAAGATCATACTTAGTACAAAAATACAGTTTTCAACTTAATATAAAATGTCTGCAGCGGAATCAAACATAATACACTAAATGAAGATTGAACAACATAATAGAAATGATAGGATCCATCTTCAGCTCCATAGCTATCCAGAATGAGTCCGCTAAAACCTATACACAAGGATGTCCGTGTGGAAAAGAGGGAACCCGAGTTTGCAAAGTGAAACAAACTACGAGCCAGTCATGGGACTGGTATGAGAAATCTTACTTAACCTATTTAATAATAAGGCCAATCACAGGACCACGCTGCTAATGTGGAATGAGTTTACTCCATTGGATTGCCAGTGCATGAAATAAAGTAAATCGTTAAACAATGCAATGCTTTTTAGAAAAATGAAACCATTATAAGACTCAAGTCCCATTAAACAATGCAACGCAAACCGGAGGATAAAGGTTTACCTTATAATGGTCCAAAATGCTTGATACGATAAAACGGATTTGATATTATTATTAGTATATATATGTTTCAAAAACATTTCAATCATAATATATCAATCATAGATGGCATAACTACCATATACTCTGTCGTCATACTAGTTATACAATCAAAACCGCATGTGCCGTATTGGAAGTTGGATTTCCATCATGAACCAAGGCCAGGGATCGTCCTTACCGAATTCGAGACTCTCTAGCCCGAGCCTCAGGATACAACCACAATTGCACCTAGGAGTAGATAGGTCGGTCCGCGGGATTAGTTATTCCTGAACAATACTTTTCCCCGCCCTATGGGGCGTAAATATAGAGCCACTAGGGACTCAAATCTGAGGCGCCTCATTCCATCATCCACATAAGTAAAAACGTCTGGGCTCCATACCATGACACCACTTCTAGCTAGAAGGAAACGCATGTCCTCCTTGCCATCCTCTCCCGTTTCTGGTCCATACCGAGGTGTGAGGCTCGCGAAGTAATGCTATACACAAAGTTATGCTAATTTAAAGTTGTGCTTTGATCTTCAACCACAAGGCTATGCTTTTCAACAATAAGCCTTGATCATTTGCATCTTGGCATGCCACACTGACAATTCACGCCATGCGACTGATATCTACCAATATATAACCTCTGAGCTCGTACGTCTCAGAGAAGGATGTTAAGCAAGAGAATAAATTCTCCGCCACCAAGAAGATATATATTTAATAGAAATCAATCAGCACAGAATAAAATCCAATGTCATACATACATCCATTTACAAGTCCGTTCTGGATCTGAACGAAACCGGAGACACCTTATTCCTTGTTCCACATGTCCAATACAGAAGTGAGGCTATCGCATATCCGGACAATCAACAAGTACGTCCGGACAACTACCATTGTAACCCCTTCTTGGGAGCTAACCAATCCAGGGCATCAGTAGTCATCCATTCGATGTGAAGATCGCCGGTCTTCAATCCACCATCTTCAAATCTTCGACTTCTAATCGTCGATTAATTATTTGAAATGAGAATTAACTCAGTCTTTTCAAATAATTAGTGAATATATATAATTCAAATCAATTCTTTTCATTCCATATCGTTTATAATATTTTATAACGATTTATCGCTATTTTTATTCATATAAAAATAGTCATTTTTGATTAAATGACGCTATGTATCATTATGCGGCCCTAGCGCTGTTTTCATTAAAATTTGATTTACACATTTCTCAAAATCTAACCATTGGATCTTAGCAAATTTTATATCGTTGGAAAGATCTTTCCAAAGCGAACCCAATGGTTCCAGTTTTGGGAAAATCTAATGGTCGGATCTCTCGGTATGATCGTTTGAAGTTACGATTCCAAATCGCGAACTACAACTGCGTGATTCGTTTTATTTTAGTTTTTATATATATATATATATATAACTCGCTCAACGATCTTAAATCATTATTCTTCATACACATGTTAAAATAGAATATTTTTAATGAATCCTACTTACATTAAAATGTGATTTTTAATGTAAAAACATTTTTAACAAGCTATGGATATTTTTAATGAATCGTTATTACATAAAAATGTAATCTTTAGGTTACATCATTTTTTAATACCTTTGAATCTTTTTAATGTTTCACCATTACATTAAAAACGAAATCCTGTAAATTTTTCTATATTACACAAAAATGTAATCTTTTTATATTGCACAAAAATTGTAATCTTTTCTATTGCACCAAAAATGTAATCTTTTCTATATTACATAGAAAATGTAATCTCGTTATATTACAAAGAAAATTTAATCTTTTTACATTACAAAGAAAATGTATTCTTTTTACATTACAAAGAAAATGTATCTTTTTACATTATAAAGAAAATGTATCTTTTTACATTACAAAGAAAATGTATCTTTTGATCTTCGTTTTAAATGAAATGTAAATTTCAATGTTAACTCAATTCGTTAAACAATGTGTGCTTTTTTAATGATTTATTTACAAAAAAAAAATGTAAATTTCAATGTGACAACGTATTTATTAAACAATGAATCTTTTCTAAGAATTCATTTACATTGAAAATGTCAATTTCAATGTAAAAACATTTTCATGTAACAATGATTATTTTTAATGGTTCATATACATTAAAAATGTAAAATTAAATGTAAACACATTTTTATATAACAATGTTTTATATTTAATGTTTCATTTACATTAAAAATGTAAATTCCAATGTAAATACATTTTCATTTCACAATGTTTTATTTTTAATGTTGCATTTACATTAAAAATGTAAATTCCAATGTAAATACATTTTTATTTCACAATGTTTTATTTTTAATTTACACTAAAATTTGTGAATTTATTGTTGAACATTTTTCATCCTAAATAATGATCATTTTTAATTTTATGTACAATAAAATCTAATTTTTTTTATTGTTCAAATAATTTTATATCATAACATGAATATTTCACAACATACAAATATTTTAGAAAATTTCGGCAGCATAACGGCAGGGTAATTAAAACCGGCACCATCCCAAGTACGGCTCCTCGTGCTAGTAGGGCCTCAAGGCTATACAATGGTCATATTTTCCTAATACAATTTTTTCTACTATACAATGAATTTTCCACAAACACGATCGATTTCATTTCAATCACAATCAATCACCCAAAAATCAACTAATTTCACACCACAATACAATCAAGTCGTCCATGGTCTGTGGACGACGGTGTCGGGAGTTTCTAAATTCCGTTTGCAACCTAGTATAATTTTATTTAATTAATTTGGATTCAGAAATCTCACATCGCTTTTTATTTCTTCTAGAACTGTAGAATGCTCCAAAAATTCTGTGGTCTCTTCTGAAATGTAGATCTCGAATTTATGGTCCCAATGTTTCCTGTTTCATCGAATTTCGTTATCGTATAACGATGATATGATTTTACAAAGGTTGTAAACAATTTAAATAAAATAAATAAATAAATTTACTAAATAAACAACCTTCTTCCTCTTTACACAGTTTCAGTCCGTCGTCCACCAGTTAACGTTCGAACCTAGGTTTTAGTTTTTCATCCACCTCGAACAACAAGATGGCGATCCGAATCCACCACGAAAAAGGGCTAAGGGAGGCGCACGTGCACCCCCTCCTTGGTGAGCTCGGTGGCAGGTCTGGGGTGCAAATCGAGGTGATGCGACAGTACTTTAGGCGCTTGGAACGAGGTGATGGCGCAGCTCCAGATGATCACCCCCGTTGGATGTAAAGATCGTCCTAAGTTCTTCAAAAATATCTTAGGAAGTTCTGTGATTCATTGGGAGATGGTGGAGATCAAATAAGAAATGGGTTCGGAGCATTCACGCCATTGAAACGAGTAGAAGGCGGCTATTTTCTTTTTAAAATGAATTAGGGTTTTCTAATATAATATATATATAGTATTATATTTAATAAAAACTTATTCGCAAAATAGTGGTTTAACTCATCGAACTCCAAATCAAACCCAACGAATGTTACCCCTAGCCAAATACCCCCATTCCGGACACAATATAATATGTCCCGTAAGCTAATTCAATTGTTTCGATAGGTTTTTATTTAAATTTAAATATAAAACATTTAATTATTTGATTTGATCGTGCATTTTAATTTACCGGGGTCACATACCGACTTCAAAAATTCCCGACAAATAAATTTAGATATGTTTTGATGATACGGTCCTAACAAAATTAATTTCATTGAATTTGGAGACCGTTTGAAAAATGGCCATTTTTTGGTCGATCCAAATTGGCTAAAATTGACAAAACACATTTTCTTTTGCCACGCTCACATATTAATTCCAAAAATTATGAAAACTGGAATCTAACAATAATTTGACATTCCGGATCCAACCAGGGTGGTTTCATCGAAAACGGAGGTCGTTTGCAAAATGGCTATTTATACGGGATACATATTATATTAGATTCCACAGCGACTATTCTGAATATTCAACTGACCATAACTTTTGATTCCCGCTACGAAATTCCAATTTTTCAGATTCGTTGGAAAGATATTTTTAAACAGATTTGAATATTTCTGGTTTTACTAAAATCCGATTTATTTTGAATCCTGTACATTTAGTCAAAGTTTGAATTCAAATTTTCAAACTATCGTGCAATTTTGACTCCTTTTAAAGTTAAAATAAATATATTCGTTCTAACTTCGATTTAAATTTATTTTTAATCATTATTATTTAAAATAAATTATTTTAACTATTCAAAATTCAATACAACAGCCAAAATAAAAATTTTAAATTGGCTCTGATTTTCCGGGTTGTTACAATCTCTCCCAATTAAAAAAAATTCGTCCTCGAAAAGGAAACAATAGTAAAGTAAGAAACAAAATGGAAAATGTAAAATATTGTAAATATACCTTGCACCAGAGCTAATCAGAGATGTCCACTCTGCACTGGGGATAAGCCTGTTTGATGCTTTCCTCGGTCTCCCATGTACAGCCTTTAGGATCTTCGCTTCACTGCACTTTGACTAGATGGATTTGTTTGTTCCTCAGAACTCGGGTTTCTTTGCCAACGATCTTTACTGGCTCCCTTCTTACTGCTAAGCTCGGGGTAATCTCCAAATCTTTCTATGCAGCTTCCTCCACAATCAAGTCTGGATCATGTACATGCTTTTGGAGTTGAGACACATGGAATACATCATGTACCCCTGGCAACCAGTTAGGCAATTGAACCCTGTAAGCGAGAGTTCCAACCCTTTCTAGAATAGGGAGTGGACCAATGAATCTAGGAGCCAACTTCCCAGTCTTCCCAAAACGAACCACTCCTCTTAATGGAGAAACTCTCAAGTACACATAATCGCCAACAACAAATTATAGATCCCTTCTTCTTGAATCTACATAATTTTTCTGTCAGCTCTGAGCTGCTAGCAGCCGCTTCTTAATAAAATCAACTTTATCCGAAGCTTCACGAATCATGTCGGGGCCCAATACTAGCCTATTGCCTGGTTCTACCCAACGTACGGGAGATCAACATGGTCTGCCATACAATGCTTCGAATGGTGACATTTGCGAGCTTGCACGGTAACTATTATTATAAGAGAACTCAACCAAATGCAAGTGATCTTCCCATGAGCCGCCAAAATCAAGAATGCATGCCCTCAACAAGTCTTTTAGTATACGGTTCACCCTCTCAATCTGGCCGTCTGTTTTAGGATGATATGCGGTGCTCAGATTTAACTTTGTCCCCAGCTCTTCTTGGAATGCTTCTGAGAATTTACTAGTGAATATCGGATCACGATCACTAACAATGCTACTGGGAACTCCATGTAGTCAGACAATTTCTTTGAAATAAATTTTCGTCAGACTTTGAGCTGTTCTAGTAGATCTAACAGGAATAAAATGGGCTGATTTCGTGAAACGGTCTATGATCACCTAAATACTGTCATTACCTTTCCTGGTTTGGGGCAAGCTATCAATGAAATCCATGGAAATTTGATCCCACTTCCAACTTGGAACCTCTAGTGGTTGTAACAAGCCGGCAGGTTTTTGCTGATCACTCTTGACTTGCTGGCAAGTAGAACACCTGCTAATGTATATGGAAATGTCACTTTTCATAGATTTCCACCAGAACATGTGCTTGAGATCATGATACATTTAACTCACCCGTGGATGAATACAAAGCTTGGATTTATGACATTCATCCATTACTTCCCTTCTGAGCTCAGGAATATTCGGGACACAAATTCGGCCTTTTAACCTCAGAACTCCCTTGTTATCAATTTGGAAACTGGAGGGTTTGCCTTCCTGAATTCTTTTACTAATTCTCTGAATAAATTCATCATCCTTCTGAAGAGCAGAGATTTTGTCAATCAACATAGGTGTAGTGATAAGATTGGCGATGACCGCATTCTTCCTCTTGAGCACATCGGCTACAACATTGGCTTTCCCTGGAGTATACATGATGTCCAGATCATAGGCCGCAAGAAATTCTAACCAACTTTGTTGCCTCAAATTCAAGTCCGTTTGGGTGAACAGATACTTCAAGGATTTATGATATATATATATAATTCGAACTTCTCACCCAAAAGATAGTGCCTCCAGATCTTTAAAGCAAACACGATGGCCATCAACTCAAGATCATGAGTGGGGTATCTCTTCTCATACGGCTTCAACTGATGGCTAGCATAAGCAACTACTTTTCCTCTTTGCATTAACACCGCACCAATACCTTCAATTGAAGCATCAGTATAGACTGCTAAATCTTGATTGCCATCAATAATGGTCAAAACTGGAGCGTAGTCAACCTTAGTTTCAGCTCTTGGAAAGCTGCCTCACATTCTGGTGTCCAATTTAACTTTGTATGCTTCTTGGTAAGCTTCATCAATGGACAAGAAAGCTTCGAAAAATCTTTAATGAATTTCCGATAATAGCCAGCCAATCCTAGAAAACTTCTGACTTCTGTAGGCGTGCTAGGCTGCTTCCAATCTTGAATGGCTGTGATTTTTCTAGGATCCACTGAAATTCCTTTCTTTGATACTACATGACCGAGGAACTTTACTTCTTCTTGCCAGAATATGCATTTAGAAAAATTGGCTATTAAAACATTCTTTCTCAGAATTTCCAAAACTTGTTCCAAATGTTTCTTATGCTCAGCAGTTGACTTAGAGAAGATTAAGTTGTCATCAATGAAAACCAGCACAAATTTGTTCAAAACATCCCAAAATACTCTGTTCATTAAATCGACAAAGTAAGCAGGAGCGTTGCATAATCCTAATGACATTACTAACCACTCATAAAATATGTCTGGACCTCTGAAAGCTATCAAAGGAACACATTCTTCGACAATATGCAGTTGATGGAACCTGTAGCTAGGTCCATTTTAGAAAATACTTTAGCTCCATTCAAACGATCCAATAAATCATCTACATGGGGCAATGGATATTTATTCTTGAGTGTCTGCTTATTTAAATCTCGGTAATCCACACACAGTCTGAGAGTACAGTTTGACTTAGGAACAAAAACTACTGCTGCACCCCAATTTGAAAAACTAGGCCTGATCAGACCTTTCCATAAAAGCTGTTTAGTTTGATTGCCCAATTCTTCTTTCTCTTTCCATGTCATTCTTCGAATAGGGTGCACCACTGGCCTTGCATTCGGAACTATGTCAATCTTTAAGTCAATTTCTCTTCGCGGAGGTAGACTATCAACTTCTTCAAACACATCCGCATAATTTTTAACGAATGGAATATTCTCAATTGCAGTGGGGGTGACCTCTAGAGCAGCCCAAAATTATTTTCTATCTGAGTCCGAGCCTACGCATGGTATAACAATATTTGCGAGCTTCATTTTAACTTTTACAACTCTTTCTGCGCATTTAACTTCGGCTTCATATCTGGTTAACCAGTCCAGCCCCAGAATAATATCGAACTCGGAAAAATCCATAATGATCAGGTTAAAAGTGAACAGGTAAGAAGAATAAGAGACAAACACTCTACAATACAAACCAAGAACCAGGGAACCCCCTATCGGATTATGAACCCTAATCGATTCTTTAAGGTCTCTCATTTTAAATTCAACTTCTTAACCACATTATTGGAAATAAAGCTTTGTGAAGTACCCGTATCAAATAATACCTTAACTAGAATATTATTGACAGTAAGGATGCCTTCCAAAACATCTGGCCTTTCTTGACTAGTTGAGGATGGTGGAGCTTCTGCCATTTTATTGACTTAAGCCACTTTGGTTGCTTTCAAAAGTGGGCAGTCTTGCTTTACATGACCAGTCTGATGGCAAAGATTGCATTCTCTATTCTCTTGAATTTTTTTATTGGATTTAGACCAATCATTCTTTCGTTTCTTCGAAGATTTGTAATTTGTCGACAAATGTCCTTGTCTATTGCAGTTAGTGCATATGACAGTCGTTAACGATTCTTTCTTAGATCTAGCCCTTTTCTTATCAGCTTTTGGTTTCTTACTTACTTCAGACTTTGTACTTGCCTTAGAGCTTCCAGTTTCAAACTTCCTTTTGCTGCTAGAACTGCTTTCCTCCTCTTCCGAACCATATTGCTCATCAATATACTCATAGCGATAGGCCGTTTGTATCATCTCATTAAATGGAAGATTCACATGAGCTAGTACTCTACCTTCGTATTTCTTTTGAAGTCCTTTGATAAATCTTAGATTCTTCCTTATAGGATCTCGAATTAGTTCTGGGGAAAAGCGAGAAAGTTCATTGAATTTATTCTGATACTCCCAAATGGTCATATCTCCTTGTTTCAGATTATAAAACTCATCATATAGTCGCTCAGTTGCTTCCGGAGAAATAAATTTTGCTGCGAACATTTCTTTAAATCTATCCCAGGTAATATTACCTTCCGGATTTTCTTCAGTAACAGTTTCCCACCATATTAAAGCTTTGCCTTTGAGTGCCTAAGATGTTATTAATCTCTTCTGATCATCTCTCAGCTTTAAGCCTTTAAAAATTCTCTCAGAAGAACGCATCCATGTTGGTGCTTCAATAACAGACTCTTTTTTCGAGAATGGTACTCCACCCAGATTTCGATACCTCTTTACTAGAGCTTCTAGATCTGGTTCTGGTTGTGGGGGTACAATTGGCTCATTAGATTGCTGAACCATAGAATTACTTCTGTTTCTGCCACTCATTTTCTTTTATGTCTGCAAATAGCAGATAAAGAGTCAGGCCAATAGAAAAGATATTGTAAAATATAGAAACATATATTTAAGTGTAAATGAATCTATGGGGGTGTGTTTTATTCTACTCTACTCTTTCTAGGACATTACTAGTCCTATCTATGATGAGTTATTTGTTTTAGAATTCTTCTAATTCAATTTCTGATGAGTTTGTTAATATGTTATATTCCGAGCTATGTTTAAGCAAAGCTCTGATACCAACTGTGATGACCCAAAACTCCTATAGTACGAAAGCAAGGATAATCATTGGGATATAACACATAAACAATAACAACAAAACAGAAATATAGAATTACAGTAGAATATGTACATCAAATTACACTGGGAATAATATATCATCAGAGTTACACAACGTAATAGGATCATACTTAGTACAAAAATACAGTTTTCAACTTAATTTAAAATGTCTGCAGCGGAATCAAACATAATACACTAAATGAAGTCTGAACAACATAATAGAAATGATAGGATCCATCTTCAGCTCCATAGCTATCCAGAATGAGTCTGCTAAAACCTGTACACAAGGCTGCCCGTGTGGAAAAGAGGGCACCCGAGTTTGCAAAGTGAAACAAACTACGAGTCGGTCATGGGACTGGTATGAGAAATCTTACTTAACCTATTTAATAATAAGGCCAATCACAGGATCACATTGCTAATGCGGAATGGGTTTACTCCATTGGATTGCCAGTGCGTGAAATAAAGTAAATCGTTAAACAACGCAATGCTTTTTAGAAAAATGAAACCATTATAAGACTCAAGTCCCATCACACAACGCAACGCAAACCGGAGGATAGAGGTTTACCTTATAATGGTCAAAAATGCTTGATACGATAAGACGGATTTGATATTATTATTACTGTATATATGTTTCAAAAACATTTCAGTCATAATATATCAATCATAAACGACATAACTACCATAAATTATGTCGCCATGCTAGTTATAAAATCAAAACTGCATGTGTCATACTGGAAGTTGTATTTCCATCATGAACCAAGGCAAGGGATCGTCCTTACCGAATTCGAGACTCTTTAGCCCGAGCCTTAGGATACAGCCGTAACTGCACCTAGGAGCAGCAAGGCCTGTCCATAAATAGTTTAGTGGATTAGTTATTCCTAAACAATACGTTTCCCCTCCCTATGCGGCGTAAATATAAAGCCACTAGAGACTCAAATCCGAAGCGCCTCATTCCATCATCCACATAAGTAAAAATGTCTGGGTTCCATACCATGACACCACTTCTAGCTAGAATGAAATGCATGTCCTCCTTGCCATTCTCTCCCGTTTCTGGTTTATATCGGGTTGTGAGGCTCGCGAAGTAACACCATACACAAAGCTATGATAATTAAAAGCTGTGCTTTGATCATCAACCACAAGGCTCTGCTATTCAACAATAAGCCTTGATCATTTGCATCTTGGCATGCCACACTGACAATTCACGCATGCGACTGATATCTACTAATATATAACCTCTGAGCTCGTACGTCTCAGAGAAGGGTGTTTAGCAAGAGAATAAATTCTCCGCCACCAAGAAGATATATATTTAATAGAAATCAATCAGCATAGAATAAAATCCAGTGTCAGACATACATCCATTTACAAGTCCGTTCTGAGTTTGAACGAAACCTAAGACACCTTATTCCTCGTTCCATATGTCCAATACAGAAGAGAGGCTCTTGCATATCCGGACAATCAACAAGTACGCCCGGACAACTACCACTGCAACCCCTTACTGGGAGCTAACCAATCAAGGGCATCGGTAGTAATCCATTCCATGTGAAGATCACCGGTCTTCAATCCATCGTCTTCAAATATTCAACTTCTAATCGTCGATTAATTATTTGAAATGAGAATTAACTCGGTCTTTTCAAATAATTCATGAATATATATAATTCAAATCAATTCTTTTCATTCCATATCGTTTATAATATTTTACAACGATTTATTGTTATTTTTATTTATATAAAAATAGCCATTTTTAATTAAATGACACTTTGGGTCATTATGCGGCCCTGGCGCTGTTTTCATAAAAATTTGATTTACACATTTCTCAAAATCTAAACATTGGATCTTAGCAAATTTTAATCTTTGGGAAGATCTTTCCAAAACGAACCCAACGGTTCCAGTTTTGTGAAAATCCAACGGTCGGATCTCTCGGTAAAATCGTTTGAAGTTACGATTTCAAATTACAAACTACAGCTGCGCGATTCGTTTTATTTCAATATATATATATATATATATATATATATATATATAATTCGCTCAATGATCTAAAATCATTATTTTTCATACACATGTTAAAAAAGAATATTTTTAATGAATCCTACTTAGATTAAAATGTGATTTTTAATGTAAAAACATTTTTAACAAGCTATGGATTTTTTTAATGGATCACTATTACATAAAAATGTAATCTTTATGTTACATCATTTTTAATACCTTTGAATCTTTTTAATGTTTCACCATTACATTAAAAATGAAATCCTTTAAATTTTTCTATATTAAACAAAAATGTAATCTCTTTATATTGCACAAAAATGTAATCTTTTCTATTGCAACAAAAATGTAATCTTTTCTATATTACATAGAAAATATAATCTCTTTATATTACAAAGAAAATGTAATCTTTTTACATTACAAAGAAAATGTATTCTTCTTACATTACAAAGAAAATGTATCTTTTTGCATTACAAAGAAAACGAATCCTTTTGCATTACAAAGAAAATGTTTCTTTTTACATTACAAAGAAAATGCATCTTTTTACATTACAAAGAAAATGTATCTTTTGATCATTCATTTTAAATGAAATGTAAATTTCAATGTTAACTCAATTCGTTAAACAATGTGTCCTTTTCTAATGATTTATTTACATAAAAAAATGTAAATTTCAATGTGACAACATATTTATTAAACAATAAATCTTTTCTAAGAATTCAGTTACATTGAAAATGTCAATTTCAATGTAAAAACATTTTTATCTAACAATGATCATTTTTAATGTTTCATATACATTAAAAATGTAAAATTAAATGTAAACACATTTTTATATAACAATGTTTTATTTTTAATGTTTCATTTACATTAAAAATGTAAATTCCAATGTAAATACATTTTTATTTCGCAATGTTTTATTTTTAATGTTGCATTTACATTAAAAATTTAAATTCCAATGTAAATACATTTTTATTTCACAATGTTTTATTTTTAATTTACAATAAAATTTGTGAATTTATTGTTGAACATTTTTCATCCTTAATAATGATCATTTTTTATTTTATATACAATAAAAATCTAATTTTTTTTATTATTCAAACAATTTTATATCATAACATGAATATTTCACAATACACAAATATTTCAGAAAATTTCAGTAGCATAACGGCAGGGTAATTAAAACCGACACCGTTCCTAGTACGGCTCCTAACGCTAGTAAGGCCTCGCGGCTATACAAGGTTCATATTTTCCTAATACAAATTTTTTCTACTATACAATGAATTTTCCACAAACAAGATTAATTTCATTTCAATCACAATCAATCACCCTAAAATCAACTAATTTCACACCACAATACAATCAGGTCGTCCATGGTCTGTGGACGACGGTGTCGGGAGTTTCTAAACTCCGTCTACAACCTAATATAATTTTATTTAATTATTTTGGATTCAGAAATCTCACATCGCTTTTTATTTCTTCTAGAATTGTAGAATGCTCCAAAAAATTTGCGGTCTCTTCTGAAATGTAGTTCTCGAATTTACGGTCTCAATGTTTCCTGTTTCATCGAATTTCGTTTTCGTATGACGAAGATATGATTTTACGAAGGTTGTAAACAATTTAAATAAAATAAATAAATAAATTTATTAAATAAACAACCTGCTTCCTCTTTACATAGTTTCAGGCCGTCGTTCACCAGTTAACATTCGAACCTAGGTTTTTGTTTTTCTTCCACCTCGAACAGCAAGATGGCGATTCGAATCCACCACGACAGAGGGCTAAGAGAGGCGCACGTGCACCCCCCCTCCTTGGTGAACTCGATGGTGGGTCTAGGGTGCACATCGAGGTGATGTGGCAGTCCTTCAGGCATGTGGAACGAGGTGATGGCGCAGCTCCAGATGATCTCCACTATTGGATGTGAAGATCGTCCTGAGTTCTTCAAAAATCTCTTAGGAAGTTCTGTGATTCGTTGGGAGATGGTGGAGATCGAATAAGAAATGGGTTCGTAGCACTCACACCATTGAAACGAGAAGAAGGCGGCTGTTTTTAAAAAGAATTAGGGTTTTCTAATATATATATATATATATTTATAATATTATATTTAATAAAAAATTATTCGCAAAATAGTGGTTTAACTCATCGAACTCCAAATCAAACCCAACGACTGTTACCCCTAGCCAAATACCCCCATTCCGGACAGAATATAATATGTCCCATAAACCAATTCAATTGTTTCGATAGGTTTTTCTTTAACTTTAAATATAAAACATTTAATTATTTGATTTGATCGTACATTTTAATTTACTGGGATCACATACCGACTCCAAAAATTCCCCAAAAATAAATTTAGCTATGTTTTGATGATACGGTCCTAACAAAATTAATTTTGTTGAATTTGGAGGCCGTTTGAAAAATGGCCATTTTCTGGTCGATCCAAATTGACTGAAATTGACAAAACACATTTTCTTTTGCCACGCTCACATATTAATTCCAAAAATTATGAAAATTAGAATCTAACAATAATTTGACATTCCGGATCCAACCAGGGTGGTTTCATCGAAAATGGAGGTCGTTTGCAAAATGGCTATTTATACGGGATATATATGATATTAAATTCCACAGCGACTATTCTGAATATTCAACTGACCATAACTTTTTATTCCCACTATGAAATTCCAATTTTTCAGATTCGTTGGAAAGATATTTTTAAATAGATTTGAATATTTCTGGTTTTACTAAGATCCAATTTATTTTGAATCATGTACATTCTGTCAAAGTTCGAATTCAAATTTTCAAACTACCGTGCTATTTCTAACTCCTTTTAAAGTTAAAATAAATATATTCATTCTAACTTCGATTTAAATAAATTTCTAATTGTTATTATTTAAAATAAATTATTTTAACTATTCAAAATTCAATACAATAGCCAAAATAAAAAATTTAAATTGCCTCTGATTTTCCGGGTTGTTACAGATTTGGAGTTCGAACATGAAAATTTCAAACGTTAAGAAAATATAACAAAATAATAACAAAATTATATGGTATATATGTGCATAAGGGATCAAAACCCTCATAATTTTCCTTGCATGGTCAACGCGGAGATTAAATTCCACCTCCATAAAATACGACGACCCTCGTTTTCCAATTCTTCTCCTCTTTTTCTTCGAATTCGTTCAGTAATTTTAGAAAATTAAAACTACAAAATGGAAGAGAATCGCAAGATCTCTGATACCAACGGTTATGCTTTGTTTTTACTTCTTGAATCGCATGAAATTGAGGGCTGAAGGGTGTGCGTTTGGGGGAGGATTTCGAGGCGCTCGGGTCTGTGAGTGGGCCAGGTCTATGGCCGGGGGAGGAGGTGTTAGAGGCGGCTCAGGCGGTGGGTTTTGATGGGTGGCGGAGGGCCCCACGAGGCGGGCGGCGGTGCAAGTTTTGGTCAAGATGTGGGTTACGATTTGAATTCTTGAACGATGAAGAGAGAAAGGGACTAGGAGGTATAATTTAATTAAAGCAATTAATTTATTAATTATTTCAATTAATGTAATGAAATGTTCAAAATACCATATATTCTTCATACGAGGTCCAAATGAAACAATTTCAGTTGTGTTGGACTCGTGTTGGCGAACTCTACATTTCAGGACTGACAAGAAGGATTTTGGAGCTAGTTGATATTTTTTGATCAAATTAAATGCCTTGTTTAATTTGACTAAAAACAATCGTTATTGAACGATTTCTGAAACCGATCAATATGAGAACTCCTTCTCACTAAATATATTTTATCATGTTGTTGTATTCATGTATAAAAATAAAGAATTGCTAGTGTAGATTTTTATTAGTTTTAATCATTATAAATTGTATACGGTGCCTGTTAGCTCACCTCCCTCGTCCACAGACCATGGACGATTTTATTGACTGTATTGTGTTTTGTTTGTGATGTTGAAATGTTTAATATTGAAAATAATGTTAACATTTATGTAGTAGTTAAAATTAAATTAAAAATATCTATTTATAATTTAAACAGTGAAAACTTGGTTAAATAGAAAAATAATTCAAACTAAATTAGAATTGGTTAAATTTATTAACCAATAATTTATTTAAACAGACTTTTGTTGTTTGAAAACCCCACACGGGTGTTGGGATGATATTTAACATACACGAATCCCAATATTTAGTTATATGTCAATGGATGGATCGACAAACTGTGATAAGTGTTATTTTAATTATTTAATGCTTATACACTAGTGAATTGCACTCTGGATGTGAATTGACTGTTTAATAGTTGTTTATCGCTATTTTTGAATACATACGTTGTATGAAATCCATATAAATAAAATTATATGGTAATTGATTGACTCTGATTCCAATTCAGAAATAACGAATAGTTCTAAAATAATATTCTGTAAACTTTTAAAATAATATTCTATATAGATTTAAAATAATATTCACTGAAGAATCAGAATATGATTTTGATGTCTAATTTTGGATGGACACAAAAATATTGAAATATTCATAATTATAATGAATATGAAGCCGAGTTGAGTAGTTAAATTCCATTTTAACCCGAACGGGTTTATCGATCGATTTTATTCATTTTATAATGAACATCGAAAAGAAGTGATTTCAAAATATGATATTTTGAAAATATTATTATTTTAAAATTATAATGATATGGAATATTCAATTTTGATTTAAAATCGAAAATGAAGTTGGAATCGTTTTAAAAATAATATATAAACGATTAATAAAATACATTTTGAATGGAAACCGACGATATGTATTATATATATAAATTTATATATTTAATGGCCTGAATAGAATGCACCACGCAGCGACCATTCGCGAATTTCGACCATTAACTTCAGATTGACGTTATGGGAGATCTGACCGTCGGATTCTCTTAAAAACTGTTGGGTTCATATCGAAGAGTGCTTTCCAATGAATATAAGAGATTTAAATTTGAATGGTTGGATTTTGAATTATGTCCAAATCAATTTCAGAAAAGGTCGCTATGAATGTAGTTCGGTGGTCGTTATTGGATACCGACTGTACGGACCTTAATAAAATTATTAAAAATATGGAAAAATTATGTAAAATCATAATAAATGATTTGGAAAGAGTTTGGATGAAAAATTCTAGTTTCGAAAAGATAAAAAGATATTTTTATCTAAATGAATTAGTTATTATCTAGAATAACAATAATCCAATGTTTTTAAATAAATTGGATTTGTAAAGGGTTTTGAAATAACTAGAATTTTCCAATAAATAAATTGGAATATATTTGAATGGAAATAATCTTCGGAATATTTCGATATTGGATTCCGTGATTATACATATATTGTTGAGGAATTTGGAAGATATAAATATCATTATTCCCAATACGATATTTGTTGTTTCGAAATTTGATATTGAATATAAGCCGATAAAATTTCTATTCAGAGCCTTGTATTTAATATCAAATTAGATTCTGGGTTTGTCATGAATGGTGTCTTTATTAACACTGTTCTTAAACCCCGATGAGAGAAGAATAAACATTTTAAATAAGATTTAGAGGAGTTTACCAATTAATTAATATTTAATTGGAACTGAATTGAAATTAGATTTTGGGTTTATCGTGAACGGTGTTTTAAATAACATTAGTTCTTTAACCCAATTAACAGTGAAGAGATGATTAGGAATTTATAAATCTTTGATTAAGATTTAATGGAAAATTTCCAAAGTTAAGTTTTCCAATTTAATAAATTAAATTGGAATTGAATGGACTTTGATTTAATCGAGATGAGCTTCTGTAAAGGAAGACTGTTAATATATAGGAATTTAAAACGCTTTGCCGTTATTCCATTTAAATTATTAGTGTGATGCAGAAATTTAAATCAATTATGTATATTGAACTGTTTTCCGTGAAGATTCCATTTTAATGGAATATGATTTTAGGGTTTATCGTGAACTGTGTTTTAAATGACACTGGTTCTTTAACCCTGTTAAAGACTGGATTTGAATGTGAATGGGAATGAGATAATTAAATTTATATAGAATTCATTAAATGATCGAGAGAGGAGTACCACCAGTTTTACTCCAGATGATAGTTAAATCTTTAATTAGATTTGAACGTGAAAAGGGTAATTAAATTTACCGATAACACCGTGGGTGTTGATTTGGAGTACTACCAGTTTTTCTCCATGGGAGGAATAGGTTGGGATTGGGATAATGAAATAAATGATTACTTCGATAAAGTTCGCTAATCCCGACTAATTGATAAACCTTAATTTGGTTTAGAATTGTGAAAAGATAAAATAAAATCTTTTGAAATTGATATCCAAAGGAAAATTAAAGAATAATTCTAAAAGAATTTATCTTTGATAAAATTGATGGGAACCTTTTCTTAAAGATGTGAATACTTGAATAAAAGAATATTCTGGATTGGAATGAGGCATATGATGTGTGTTTATAGCACTTGATTATTGATTATAAAATACGCGAGTTATTTGGAAAGACCAGGTTTATCTCATTCTGAATAACATATACGACGACTAAAAGTCGACGATGGTTGAAGATCAGAGTTCTTTACATCATTTGGATGATTACCGATGTCTTGATTGGGCTGTACACCCAAGACGAGATAATAAGTTTTGATCGTTTAGACGTACCTGGAGATCGACTGGATATGCGAGAGCCTCTCCCCTGTATTGGACAAATGGGATGAGGAATAAGGTGCCTCCGATTTCGTTCAGACCCAGAACGAACTTGTAAATGGATGTGTGTCTGACATTGGATTTCGTTCTATATTGTTTGATTTCTATTAAACATATATCTGTTTGGTAGCAGAGAATTTATTCTCTTGCTTAACACCCTTCTCTGAGACGTATGAGCTTAGAGGTTATATATTGATAGACAACAGTTGTATGGCGTGAATTGTCAGTGTGGCATGCTGAGATGCAAATGATCAAGGCTTTTGTTGAAAAGCAGAGTCTTGTGGTTGATGATCAAAGCACGACTTTAAATAGCATAGCTTTGTGTATAGCATTAATTCACGAGCCCCACACTCGATATGAGTCAAAAACGAGATCGTAACTGTAGGGAGTGCACGGCGTTTCTTTCTAGCTAGTAGTGGTGTTATGGTATGGAGCACAGTCTTTTTTACTTATGTGGATGATAGATTGCGAGGTGCCTCGGATATTGAGTCACTAATGGCTTAGATTTTATGCCTTATAAGGCATGGAAACATGTGTTCAGGAATAACTAATCCACTAAAGTAAGTGTGGAGCGGCCCTGAAGATCTAGGTGCAGTTGCAGCTGTATCCTGAGGCATAGGCTAGAGTGTCTCGAATCGGAGCACAACCATCCCTTGCCTCGACTCATAGATGGAAATTCAGTTTCCAATACGCCGCTTTTCGGTTTTAATTGTAGAACCAGTATGGAAGCATAATATATGGTATCTATGTCGTCTATGATTGATACATTTATATTTGAAGTTGATTTCGACACTATGCACATATAGTATTATCAAAAATGACTTGTTTTAAACGTACCAAGCATGTTTGGCTATCATAAGAGAAAACTCTATCCTCTAGCTTGTGTTGCATTGTGTGATGGGACCTGAGTCTTATAATAGCTTCTTTTTTCAAAAACATTGCGTTGTTTTTTGCTTTAAACTAGTATTCATGTGGAGTAAACCAGTTCCATGTTACAATGCGTGGTCCCATGATTTCCCAACTTTTAAAGTAAAAATTTAATAACTGTTTTGGTTCTCACACTAGTCCCATGAATGACTCGGAGTTTATTATTTTAACCTAAACTCTGGGTGCCCGTATTTTCCACATGGGTAGCTAGTAGTTTTGGTTTGCGCAGATATTTCTTTTCACAGGATCCTGGATTACAGCTGGAGCTATATTTGGAAAGCTTTGTATCCATGCATTTCTTTTAGCTGTGCTAGTGATGTATTTCTGCTATGCATTTTATTATATTTTCCATTGCTTTGTAATTTATTAAATCTCTGATATTGTATTTCCAATGTGTAATATTTATTCATACTCTGGAATATTCTTGTACTCTAATGTAATTGTTGTAATAGCAATGAAATGTTCTATTGTTTGTTTCCGACGCATCGTGTTCTCAAAGCAATCCGGGCTTTCCCGTAAGGGGAAGCTTGGGTTTTTTCAGAATTATATGTAGATATCTATAAAAGCTTTAAATATAAACAGTGTATTCTAGAATAATGAGATGTTTAGCTTAATAATTTAATTGATAAGTTAAAAGATTTAAACATTTAATATCAAGAGAGAATTAAGCTGGGGAGGAAGAACTCCTATAATCAAGGAAACAACAAGAAATTATTCTATTTTACTATTATTGAACTAGTGTGTAACTTGTGCATTGCACACGATAATATTATTAAAAATAATATTTATTATTTTAATGTTAAAATGAGAACTTTGTTATGCAATATATAGTAAGTTTTGATGTGAAATTCAAAATCTATAATTAAAACTATTATTATTGTTTATGTGTAAGTATATTAGTAATTTATTTGATGAATTAGAAAATATTATTTTATAGAATTTGTTTGAATAAGTTAAATGTAAAATTTCGAAGTTAGTTTAACTATATAGCATAGCAGGGAAAACTGAAAAGAAATTTGCAAAAAAATAAATCTATAAACTTGTTGTGGGGTTATTGATGTTCAAAAAGAATTTTATGATACATAATATATTGTAATTTTTTATTATAAATAAATCATAACTAATTTACAAATTGAATTTGTCGTGTTCTCAACTCAATCCGGGCTTTCCCGAAAGGGCAAGTTTGGGACGTTTCATCTTAGTATCAGAGTTTGGTTACAGAGCTCGAGAACAAGACATATTAGAACCAAACGAAAGAATTAATCAGAGATTGGATTAGTAATATGCAGTAAGAGTGACTCGTTAGAGACAGGATTAGTAGTATCCTAGAATGAGTGTGAAGAGTGTTATTTTTAAAATAAAAATGAAAACAAAATTTGTTTTGAAAATTTAAACCGTTTTCTACGTATTTGAATATTTTATTTTGAATTTATTTGGACAATCAAGTATATAAAGATTTTGCATATACATCTAATCCACGTGTATACGAAGTCTCAAATATACTGGATGGATACTACTGATCCCATCTCTAACTAGTCATTCTTATTGTAAATCACTAATCCAATATTTGATGAATTCTTTCGTTCGGTTCTAATGTGTCTTGTTCTCGAGCTCTGTAAACCAAAGCTCTGATACCAACTGAAATGACCCAGACTCGCCCTTTCGGGAAAGCCCGGAATGAGTTGAGAACACGACAAATCAGAACACAAACAATAGAACATTTCATTGCTTATTACAACAATTTACATCAGAGTGCAAGAATATAATAGAGTAT
Source organism: Allium sativum (assembly GCA_030737875.1). Classification (NCBI taxonomy): domain Eukaryota; kingdom Viridiplantae; phylum Streptophyta; class Magnoliopsida; order Asparagales; family Amaryllidaceae; genus Allium; species Allium sativum. The sequence continues at coordinate 386,833,179 of CM060924.1, forward strand.
GAATAAATATTATACATCAGAAAGACATTAGAGATTTAAAATTAAAATGCACCGGAAAAATAATACATAACACAACTGAAAGAAATATACGGATACAGAGGTTTCCGAATATCGCTCCAGCTGTAAACCAGGATCCTGTGAAAATAAATCTACAAAACAAAAACTTCTAGCTGCCCGTGTGGAAAATAGGGGCACCCAGAGTTTAGGTTAAAACAATAAACTTTAGGTCAGTCATGGGACTGGTGTGAGAACTAAAACAGTTATTTAAATCTTTACTTTAAAATAAAGTAAATCAAGGGACCACGCCGTATAACACGGAACGGGTTTCCTCCCAAGAATACTAGTGCATAAACAGTTATAAACAGCGCAATGCATTTTGGAAAAATGAAGCTATTATAATACTCAGGTCCCATCACACAATGCAACGCAAGCCAGAGGATAAAGTTTTCCCTTAGAATAGCCAAACATGCTTGGTATGTTTAAAAAAAATCATTTGATACTATTATAAGTGCATAGTGTATTAAACAACTTCAAATATAAATGTATCAATCATAGATGGCATGGGTACCATATATCATGTCGCCATACTAGGCTCTACAATCAATACCGAAATGTCACGTATTGGAAATTGGATTTCCGTCATGAGTCGAGGCAAGGGATGTACTCCTCGTTGGCTTCGAGACACTCTAGCAAATACCTCAGGGTTACACACTGTAATGAACCAGTAATTTTTATATATTAAGTGCAAGTTAAAATTAAGATTTAACGTTAAAATAAATATTTATATTTGAGTTTCGACATAAAATTTGGAACTTCACATATTTTGAACATGGTTGACTTAATATAAATACTGTGACCAAACTAATGCTTTTGCATTACTTGGATTTTCAATGTGAAAACACAATCCATTATAATTTGAAAACTTGGAATTTATCTTCGATAATAATGGTTGTGTTAAAACGAACATTTTATAATGGATTTGGATTTGTTTATAACAATGAAATCTGGACCTGGAAATAGAATTAATTTTTTTAAATATAATTTGAGATACAAATTATTTCGAAAGAAGAAGGAAAAAAGTCAAAATTAAAGAGCTGATTTATCTTACTTTCAGTATTGACCTCGAAGTTGTAAGTATAAGTTTAAATTTCAATATGTGTTCGGGTCAAGGAAGTAAAAAATAAACCATTTGAGTATTGATAAATTTTTGAATTTATGACATGTGTAAAACAAGTAAATAGTGTGCCCAAGATAGTCATGCTCCGTTGACTAGTGACAATTTCGCAAATATAGTAGATTAAAACTTCTAAACAAAAAATTTACAATAATTAACTTTCTAAAAAATTTAGCGGTTTGTGTTGACTAACCATAACGCGCGTAAAAAACGAATAGCATGTCAGTACGTTCATTGCACTAACCGTTCGTGTACTTATAAATTAATTCTCTAAATACATTAATAAGTGAAGAAAATAAATGATGGGAACACCGAATTTGAATTGCAAGATATATTACTAAGGTACACAATGATCAACTAAATTTTTATACATATCTGTATGCTGAACAAAATTAACAATGGTATTTCCTCCCTCTGAGATATTGTACCATGCTGTTCTATCTTCCTGTGCCTGTACATTTCCTTCTACAGTGTTCAAATATTCTAAATCTTGCCCTGTCGATAAAGAAATGATTGTAAAACACTGTACAGGATTTCCAAATCTCCACCTATCATTTCTTCTCTACAAACGAATTATACGTTGAGATTATCTGTGATACTAGTCTCCTTCCTCCTCTGTTGTAAAAGTGTGGCGTACTCCTTCCTTTTGTTCACGGTAAAAAGAAACAATCCGTTGTATCCCTTTGTTTATTTTAGCAGCCAAACCAATCTTCTTTACAAAAATCAAAATACCCAAAATCATTTCTTCTCCAAATCAAAGAGGCCGATCACTGCACCATCTTCCTCTGGCTGCCGTCACTTGCGAGTAACCACCCTCGTCTGACCATCGTCGTGAGGACCCTGCTCTTCTCAGCACCCGTTCTCCAAATAAGACCGTACCTCCTCACATCATGAGGACGCATCCACCTCTGGCCAATCTCGCGCAGACTCAGATCCACGTCATTCTCCTCACAATCGAGCCCCAGCTACGTACCTTCTAACTTGACCCTTCGTTTTCTTCTCGGATCCACTATCTCCTGCGAGCGATGATGAGAAACCATTGTCTTCCTTTGCTCCAATGTCGCTCAACAACCAACAAGATCACTGAATTTCCCTATCACCTTCGAGCCTCCTATTTGCGCCCATAACCTTACCTCACTCTACCCATTCAAAATCTTAAATCACCACTACAAGCACTCAGGGTGCTCGACATAATGCCTGAAAGGCGCTTGCATGGGTTTAAGGCTTAATGTTAGGGTTCAGATCGAGTCTGGATCCACTGTTTCGCCCTCTTGGTCTATCGCACATCCTTGGTATACTTCTTAAACTGCATTCGACAGTAATTAAATAATTATAAATTATAGTATATATGAATACAATTTGATTCGAGGTTGATTTGGAGTTCAATGAAAATTTGGTAGGGTTCATAGTCAAGTCGGGTCTCATCATGCTCAAATTTTATTATGTACACATGTACCTACATGCATGTGTATATAAATCGATTAAAGCCATTATGTTGGATATCGCATTCATTTCCATTCGTGTTCGTCTCCAAGCCCCGAGAGGTGAGTTTTCCTCACTCACAGACTAATATTTTTATTAATTGAATTTAAGATTTGAAATGTTGAATGAAATGTTAGAGTGCTCTAGATTTGTTTGCTTCGTGGTTGTGCACGTGCGACACACACTATTTTTTCATATGGCACTATGGTTGTATGCTTAACATGCTATGTTTACTTTTCTCACCATGCAAATTTCCTTTTTGATTAGAAACCCTTATGGGTTGAAATGATACATACCCGAACCCCTTGTGTCTTCGACTTGATTCTGGATGCGGGTTGAAATGCTATATACCCGGGATTCGAAAATTTTAAAGAGCGGATTGAAATGATAAATATTCATATCACTTGACCATAGGATAGAAAATTTTATATGGACACCGTGGTCAATAAAATAAAGTATTTTAAAATATTTTATAAATTTTATAAGTAGAAATTTAAATGAAATGCCTATATAGCGTAAAGAAAGTTTCAAAAGATAATTTGGTTCAAATATTTACTTGAAATTTTGTGAAATCCAATTTGTATTAAAATAAGTTTTAAAGTGTTTTTGCAAGATAATGCCAAGGTTAATTTATTTGAATAAATTCCTTATAACTTGATGTTCATATAATGAATTTAATGATGTGACGAATTTTAAATTTGATGCAAAGGATTTACAAAGATTTGATAAATTTTTCCCAAACTCATTTTGATATATGTTTGGTTAATGAATTTTTCGCCATGAAAGTATAAGAAGGATTTTGTCAAAATGGAAAGTATTTAAGTTCAAATATAAATGCATATGATTTTCTAAGCCATGGTGAATATAAGTTTGGAATTTAAAAAATCACATTTTGATTAACAGCTAACGTTAAAGGTTGTTTGGGATTCATTATATGAAATGGACATGTCGAATCCAATGTAAACATTGGTTTAAAAATCGTTTTAACCATGAAGTATTGAAATTGAACCAAATAAGTGAGAATTTGTTTAAAGGAGAAATTTTGATGGAAAAATAAATTCTGAGACATGGATTTGGACTTGGATTGGATTAATATTATTTGAATAGAATATCAAATTCATAGAAGTAATTTTTCCTCATTACTTGATTTTGTAAATATTTTTCTATCAAAGGGTTTGATTACTTTAACTATATGAAGGTTATAATACTTTTCCAACTATACATACATACATATATATATATATATATATTTATACAATATTTTCAATATACTTTTCCGACTATAAATGTTTATACATTACTTTCAATTTAATATACATATATTTTTTCCAACTATACATATGTTTATACATTACTTCCAATATACACATACTATTTTCGAAACTTAACTTTCTAAATATATTTTTAATTCGGATAAAAATTTATGTCCAATCCAATATAGTGAATCCGAAAGGGTGAGTAAAGGATTTCTAGCAATAACGAAATTTCATGGAAGTTGACATTTAAAACCAAATGGTTGACAAAAGAATGGTGAATATTGGTTTTATAATTTGAATCGAACCAGTGATTTGAGAAATTGATTTTTGGGCGATATTTGAAATAAATTGATTTGCAATATTTGAAATTATGATTTCAAATCTAATGGCCACAATGTGAAAAATATAAGCGTTCGGTTGTTAAAGAGACCGGAGTCGGTAAGTGGCATACTCTCTGTCAGTGCCGATACCACTTTAACAACTGTGTATGTGATGGAGTATTGAAAAGACAGCAAGATGGCTTTGAAGCGACTACTGGATCGAAGATGGCATACGTTAACGAATTGGCCTTGACCTACGGGTCATAATTAAAATGACTAAAACAAGAGCTATACCGTGATTAATTGAGGTCGCACCTCATATCAGACACGCTTCTTCGATACCATCTCTATTAATGTTGTGATTGATTTGGGTGCACCTTTTTGATTGGGAGTGTGTTCCAAGGTGGGCGGTAGTGGCTACTATGCGTTACCACCGGTCTGGGAGTGCAATTAGTAGAGTCCTACCCTCGGTATTGCCTCGCGTGCCTTGTCATAATTATCCTATGCGAGCCCCATACGATTTTGATTTAGTATTGATTTCTATGGAGTGCCCTCTAATAACACCAGTGCGATGAATTTATGGTACTGTATCCACTGTGATGCCTATAAACTGCGTAAGGGTACTATGGTAATCCCGCTTATGCTATTTTCGGTATATTTACTTTACTGAATAGACATTACAATAATAAGCGTACTATTTTACGTTTATTATTTCCATGGATCCTTAGAGGATGGGAATCCCAAACATCCTCTAAGTTATTGTACATTTCAGTTAACACTTCATTTGATTTAATTCACTTATATGAGAATGTTAGTCCTGACTCGAGTACTTTGTTTGTTTTATTCTTGCAATTTCTCTGGTCAGACCGAGTATTTCTGCTTGTAGATATATCTATTAGAGCTTGAGATTCCTTGGAGATCCAGCCATTCGTCTACCATGTCATATTCGGTTGTGCCCATCTCTTCTCATTACCGAATACCAGTATGATTCTATATTTATTCTTCCACTGTATCTATATTTGTTACTGTACTCTGATATCATGATTTTTTTTGTAATATTGTATAAAATTTTACTTCCGCTGTGAGATATTCTGTGTTCTGTGCTGTGATTCTGTGATGATTTGTATTTCAACTTCATAAGCAATAAAAATCTGTCCTTTTGAATGGTTCGAGTTGGTTTAATTACCGACTTGGAGCGGTTAATAAGCCAGTTCGTTGCAGTTGGTATCAGAGCTTTGGTTTATACAAAGCTTAGCTTATGAGGTTGAAACACTCATTAGAGATGGAATAGAAATACTCTAGAATGAGTGAAATCATCTTAGAATCATACCCGAGAGAGCGTATTTTGAAAATAAAAATATTTTAAATATTTTAAGGGATTTTAAAGAATCTTCTATATATAAATAATTTAAAATTTTCATCTTGTTTTATAAAATATGCTTATTTAAATCTGATTCCCTTAAACTCGTTCCTCGGCTGGATCCTTCCTTAGTCAAGATTTTCAAAATTTGAGACTCGATAGTGCTTGATCGTGACTTGGGATATTGAAATTGTCACTTTGATCCTGAATTTCCTTCGATTAAAATATCTTTAGTCCTTGATAAATTTTCCTGATTTGATTCGGTCAATATTCTAGCTTCTAGCCAATGTTCGGACTTAGCTCGAATTGAATTAAGGTCAGATATGATAAAGCTCGAATGAACAACTAAGTGTTAAGTACTAAAATGTAATGAATTAATTAAAGAGAGAAAATCCAATAGAAACAAGTTAAAATCCTATACTAAGGAAAGTTCCATCGACCAAAATGTGTATAGAACTTGTAGATCTCGCTGAAATAAATGATTTGATTCTCGACGACCGTATGGGATAATAGAATGAGTGTAATATGAGTATTCTTTGAACAAAAATATCCTTTTATAAAGCATGGAATGTATGGTATTGACTTGGGTAAATATTTCTATAAGCAGGCAAACACTACACTTAAGGTTTTGGAAAAGATATATAAGGAAAGGTCCTATAAAATATGTCGAACACCTTGAATGATTTTCATTGTAAAGTTTTATAATGATATAAATAATATGTGTTTAAATCTTGTATGATATGAGAAAAAAATGATGGCAATCAAATATGTTATTTTGACGTAAGTCTAGAAAATTTACATATAGAAACTTGGACTATCGAGTGCATGAAGGGTTTTGGACATACGCCTAGCTAACGTATGTACTAAATTCTATATGTACTAGGTAGCTATAGAATCACTATAGTCGCTTGGAAGTAAATCTGGAGATGACTGCAGCATCACCAAAACTTATTTTTTAGCTTTGAAAGTGAGATAAAAATATAACTCTGTTAAAGACGTCAAATTTATACCTAAACCTTAAATGTGAATATAAGCGAAAAGAATGTGATCTTGAAAATTTAAGTATTTGGAATTTATGATTGTTTTATATTTTGAAAATTTAAGATTCGAATTGATGTTGTTCTAACAAGATTCTATTCCATCTCAGTTTTGTAATATAACAAAGGTTTTCTTTATTTAAATTGCTTGATTCAACTTTTGTCTTTTATTCTTAATTTAACCTGAACCTTACCAATTAAGAAATGTCTAAGAAGTTGAATAAAAAGTGGGTGTGGATGTATGACAAAAGAATTAAACGTTGGGTCGTATTAATAAAACAAAAGAAAGAAAATCCTATAATATGAATTTGTCTAATAGAACCATTGATAAAATAAGCTTAGAATTTTTTTTGAGATGGACCATATGCTAGCAAACAACTATTTGGGTCTAGTGGCATTTTTGCATGCCCTTTTAACCACCCTGTATCATTGGTGTTACATACAATTATAACTTTTATAATGTACATTTTTTTTGCAAAGAAAGCACAATGGTTGCTACTATTTAGGGCACTGTAGAAAGGACTAGATATAAAAATATAAAGTATCAATATGTATGCAGAATTTTGATGGTTTTCATCTCGACTTGTATAAGGTAAATAATTCATAAATGTAACAATTTCATGCTAAGGTAGTAATTCTATTTTTGTCACGCACCAAGTTTGCATATTCTCAAACTGAATAAAATAAGTGCCAACAACCTGAGAAAATCCTACCTGTCCTCGCCTTCCATTACCTAGACAATTATCAATAAAATTTATCTTAGATGGGGTATAATGGAACCTGTCCTAATGGTTTCATCATCGACAAAAGACGTTAGCATAATAAAAAGATTAGAACAATAGAGATTGATGGGAAGCCTAGGAAAATCAGAGTAGGAACCAAACAAATAGGGTTGACTTATAAGCTTTGTATTAAGAAAATCTAAGAATCGAGTAAACTAAAAAAATTCGCTAGCCACCCTTTTGTTTTATGAATTAAACGAAGAAAAATTATAAGTTAACTTAAGAGTATAATGAACCTAACAGTTCACTTCAATTGAGAATTTGGAATGAATATTTAAAAGTTGTACTCAGATTTCTTGATAAGCCGAAGGTATATTTAGAATTCATTTGTTTATGGAGATGTTTACGAAATTGTGAAAAAATGATTATGGCAAAGGCTAACTTAGGTAACGATAAAAATAAACAATACGGAACTGCAATATAATGAATCCAGACATACATAACCAATGGGTTAATTTATGATTTTACTTCATCATGAATTTAGAAATACATTTTCAATAGTAATAACCGTGATACTCATTCTGAGGACATGAGTATATAAGTCTTTATATTCAATATTTTTCAACAACCTCAGTTGTTAACAGTTGGATTCCAAGCAAAAGGGGAAAGTGTCTCACAAACATGTTGAGAATAAGAGTACATATAAAGACTGAACTGAACATGGTAAATTTTGAACGGTAAAAGATTGCAATATGAATAGCTGAAAAAAAAAACAATGAAACATAAAGGGATTCCTAATAGCATATTGAAATACTGGCTTAATATATATAAGCGCAATTGTGGAGCTATAAAATGGTCTTGCATGAATATCACTTTAAAGTAGCGGGTTATGCGGAACATTTATGTTTTGAACTTATGAAACCTAGTGAGTTATAGGCGTAATCTACGTAAACTTTAATCTTTAGGCATTATTGTAAGAATAGGTGTGTGTTTAGTTTAACATTATAAATATTTGATTCTTAAATGAGACAACTATAAGAATGTTTATGGATTTATAAATCTTTCCGTATATGAAGAGAAATTTAGACTCTTGTTTATGTATAAATTTGTATATGCTAACTTATGAAATTAATCGTTTTTTTAAATATAGTTGATTATTAGGCTCAAAGGTGTAATGACCCGACTTTCCAGTACCTCGGAAGTTGTATCATTATATAAGAAAAGAAGTAGATAGAAGAATAGAACTAAGAAAAAGACATCAGAATCTCACAACGGAACTTAGGACAATATATTGATAGCCCAAAATATTACACATTACAAGTCAAGTACATAACGTACTTCATACATAGGGATACATATTTGAGTCAAGTACATAACATACTTCATACATAGGTATATATGTCATTGTGATTACATAATGATCACTAGTGATACTGATCTGCTGAATGATAGTACATAACATCATAACTGAACTACCATCTGGATAATAGTACGTAACATAAGATAAGTAAGCCAACATCCCAGGGTTTGCCATCCTGCTACTCCAAGTTTTTGTTAAGACCTGGATCACTTGTCTATTCATAACAAGTGTTATGAATACCCAAGAGTTTAGGAAAAACACAGAAAATAAACTCTGGGTCAGTCATGGACTGGTATGAGTAAACGATTTATAAAACAGTTTTTAATAAATCACAAATGATTCATAAGACCACGCCGTGAATACGGAACGGGTTTTTACCTTATGAGATCAAAAACAGTGTGTGCTAATAAAGCTAGATATTATGATAATGTCTAGGGTTTACACAAATAATTTATAATCTAGTAAAATGCTTTCATCTCACATTTTACTATGTAATATACAAACAAAACCGCTTGGCGCTTATGGGTAACGGATTTCCAACTGTGACAAGGTATGGGATCACCTTCTGCCGGTGTATAAATAATGTCCAGGTCATATGCTGCAAGAAACTCTAACCACCTTTGTTCTCTCAGATTTAGATCTTTCTGAGTGAACAAGTGCTTTAATGGCTTGTGATCTGTGAAGAGCTCAAACTTATCTCCTAATAGATAATGCCTCCACATCTTCAGTGCAAAGACAACTGCCAAAAGTTCTAGATCGTGCGTTGCATAATTATGCTCATGTAGTTTTAACTGCCTACTAGCATATGCAATTACACGTCCATTCTGCATTAAGACTGCACCAAGTCCATATCCACAAGCGTCAGCATATACCTTGAATTCACTCTCTCCATCGGGAACAGCGAGAACTGGTGCTTTCGTTAACTTCTCCTTTAGTTCGTTGAATGCTTCTTCACACTCCGGAGTCCACACAAACTTTTCCCCTTTCTTTGTCAACTTCGTTAAGTGGGAAGATATTTTTGAATAGTCCTGGATGAATCTCCTGTAGTATCCTGCTAAGCCCAAGAAACTACGGATTTCCGTTGGTGTTCGAGGTTGTCTCCATTGTTGTACGGTTTCCACTTTGATCGGGTCAACCGAGATACCATCTCCGTTCACGATATGCCCTAAGAATCTGACTTCTGATTTCCAAAAGTGGCACTTGGAAAACTTTGCCTTTAAAACGTTCTTTCTCAGCGTTTCCAATACTATCCTCAGATGATGTCTGTGCTCTTCCTCAGATTTTGAATAAATGAGGATATCATCAATGAAGATTAGGACAAATTTGTTTAGAATTTTCCTAAAGACACGGTTCATAAGATCAACAAAATAAGCAGGTGCATTGGTTAGTCCAAATGGCATTACTAACCATTCGTAAAAGAAATCTGGTCCTCTGAAGGCAGTTAAAGGAATGTTGTCTTTAGAAATCCTCAACTGGTGAAAACCTGTTGCTAAATCCATTTGTGAAAACATGGTAGCTCCATTTAGTTGATCGAAAAGATCGTCTATCCGGGGTAAAGGATATTTATTTCTAATGGTCACCTTGTTCAACTCTTTATAGTCAACACATAATCTTAGTGACCCATCAGTTTTTACCACAAAAACTACTGCTGAACCCCAGCTTGAAAAACTTGGTTGAATTAAACCCTTAGCTAATAAATCTTGAGTCTGCGCCTCAAGTTCTTTAACTTCTCTTGGTGCCATTCGTCGTTTCGGTTGAACTAAAGGTCTTGCATTTGGGATTAAATCAATACGGAATTCTATTTCGCGGTGAGGAGGTAAACTAGTGACCTCTTCAAATATGTCAGAGAAATCTCTGACTATTTCTACCATCTCCAGATTTTCTTGTGGTGTTTCTAACGCATACAAGAAACTACAAGTATGAATACCGGGTTTTCCACACGGTATCCTAGCTTTTCTTCCGATACTAGTTATTAGCGTTACGATTTCTTTGTCACATTTTATCTGCGCTTGGAATTTACTTAACCAGTCTAAACCAAGTATAAAATTAAACCCTTTAAAATCCAAAACATAGAAATCGAATAGGAAGGTATGTGAAAGATATGAGAGGACTAGGTTATCGCAAGCCATTTTTAATTCTGTCTTTCCGCCTATAGGATTAGATACGCATATCGGATTTGGTGAAATATTTGGGGTAAGTTGAAATTTCCCTATTGTGCCAGATGAAATAAAACTTTGCGAGGCACCAGTATCAAATAAAACACGAACATCAATTCCTTTAAATTGTAAGGTACCTTCGAGAACTCCTTTATCTTTTGCATTCTGGGAAGTAGACGCCTCATTCTTAATAGCATAAACCTTGGTCTGTTGTGTGTTTTATCATGGTTTACACAGCAAAAGCAATGTGTGTTGCTCAGTGTTTTCATAGCAAAACATATGGGTTTGCTCATGGTTTAACAGCAAAAACAGTATGTGTTTGCTCAGTGTTTTCATAGCAAACATACATGTTTGTTCTCATGTTTTTAACAGCAAAACAATATATATATTGGTGGGTTCAAAACAGTTTATCACAGTCGGCATGTACATATGTTTCCGAGGGAAATAGCAAGTATATTTCCATATGTCTCTATAGTTTAAAAATCCCAAACAACACAGCAATTTCTATTTACTTGCATACATCAATTCATATGTGTTCATGATAGTTAAATGGCAAACAAATACTTGTTTTCATCATGGTTCAATGGCAAGCATATATGTGTGTTTTAAATAGTCCGACATAGCAAATTTTTCATCTTTACTTGCATACACAAATTCATAGTAAAAAGGTGTAGTTTACTCACTTGTAAAGATCGGTTTTGCTGTGTTATGAAAATGCTCTGTTCTTGCTTTCTTTCTTAGCTTACAGGTGCAAAAATATATGGGAATGGATCCTTATTTATAGGCAACACAAAGTATATAAAATAATGCTTTCCATCAACTAGTAAAATAGGCAAAGTCCTATTTTCTACTGTCCAAAAGTAGGCGCAGGTTCTTAGAACAGGGAATGTCCCCTGAAGCTAAGTTTTGCCTTGCTATATTATGTTAAAAGTCTTTGATGGAAAGGGGCATATCCACTTGCATGTTCAGCAGTGACAAAAACCATAAATGCACATAGTTCTTTAATGTAAAAAAAGAATGTATACATTCTCCTTGGAACCCACGGCTAGCATGGAAATTTGCAGGTGGTTGGCTATAACATTTACACCACTTAAAGTAATTAAACTTAAATCAAAAAAATGGCCAAATCCACTTATGTTTTTGCATTAAATGCTTGCTGCGGCAAGTCTTGTTTGTGTAAGGATTTCTTGATCATTATCTTTGTAAACACTTAAGTGTTTACCTCTCTAATCACTTGTCTCTTCTATGTTTCCTCTTATACTTTTATGAGAAGTATTATCTAACTCAAACTCTTGTTTTTAGCTGCAAAGTTCAGACGTTTTCCTTGCGCAGGAACTTGGATATTTATGGCTTTATCCACACAATTTCATCCTATTCCAAGGCCTTGTCTTTAGTTGAGATGGTGCTTTTATTTTACATATTCAAATGGGCTGAAAGGGCTTAGTCTTCCTTATTCCTTGTTCTTAATTAGTCCATGTATTCTTGCACATAAATGGTTTGAGTGCGAGCCTTGATTAATTTACTAAGTCTTGTTTTGATTAATTTGCTAAGTCCTTCTCGCTTAGTGTATGTATTAGTGGGTGTTGAGCTTCATTTGTTCCTTTGCAAATTAATCCATTTCTAAAAATACATTGTTTATCTAGTAAAGACTTTAGCTACGCTTTCTCTACATCGTTTTAATAACGCTTTGCTTATGGTGCTATAGTTACTTAGTGTAACTATACTCGCCTTGCTTTCGTTTAACAACGCTTTGGATCTTAGTAAAAGAGTTTTTACTTATAATTATGTTTTCGTAATTGAATTATCTTTTATCGATACGTTCATTTATCGATGTTTTGTTTAAATCAAAATTTTTATTTCGTTCGGAATTTCCGGGTCATTACAAAAGGATAGGCTCGCAAAAAAGAAAAAATTAACTTGAATTCATAAATTAAGGGAAGATCCTGATTTAATAAAAAGGGATACGTATAATCTAAAGTTAAAGTCTAATTTACCAAATTTTTTATAAACTAATTCAGTATAATATGAAATGTTGGATCAAGACAAGGGATAGTGCTTAAGGAGGGTAACTTGTAGCAGTAGTGGCTTACGGTGCTGTGGATGATGCTTGTAACAGTTTAAGGAAAGGAAGAAAAAAAGAAAATGGAACCCAACTCTTCTTTCAAACATGTAATGCAACCTGTATTTGCTAAAAAAGTTAATGGTGTGTATTCTCTTGTGAAAATGAAAACAGATGCAATAGGACCTAAAAACTAAACCCCCACTTAACATGTTCTGAAACCAAGTTTTTAGAGAGTGTTATGGCTGCTGTTAGCAGCAGCCACAAAGCTGCCGCCAGCAGCAACGGTGACTGCAGCTGTAGTTGCAGCACCCCGACAGCAAGGGTTGTTGTTGCCGCAGCAGATATATATATATATATATATATATATATATATATATAAACTGTACTGAAAAAAAGTTGAAATAGAAAAACTGCAGCCAGCAAAAGCAGCAAAAGCCGCTGTCAAAACAAAAGACAGAACACAAGTACTAAGTATTGTTATTCCATTTCTACTACTTGTTTGAAATAGACTAATTTCATGCAGTGCATGTTTTCTATCAACGTTGCGTTCCCTGCAGCAACTAAGTTGCATAGAAATGAATATTGATTCTTTTAGTGGAACGACCCACATTCTACGCATCGAAGGATCGTAGAATATATTTTTTTCACATACGATGTCGTATGGTCATGTAACTTTGGGAGATGACTATTGGGGTCATTTCCCATGTTCAAGATTTTTGCCGATTTTTAAATGACCATTTTGCCCCTAGCTTATCTTGTTTCGGCCATAACCTTTGATCGGAAAGGAGTTTTGACCTAAAACCACTTCCATTAGATCCGAATGATGGTTTGCCTTTCCGTAGAGTGGTCATATGTGAAAAACGGACTTACCGTTTGGGAAATATGGCTGAAACAAGGTTTAGAAGGTGGAAAACAGCTTAAGCGGGCCTAATTTGGGTGATAAGTGAGTGAGCCCATAACCCATTTCGGGAATAGGGTTATGGGAAGGCTGATAGGGTTAGGAAATTCAGTTTCTATCAATTTCCAGCAGCCACTTTTGTTCCTTCAAGTTTAGCCATGGCCTCCACTTTCTAAAACACCCTAAATCACCTTCTAATCGCTAATTAAGCCAAATCTACATCAAATCAAAGCGGATTAGCATAAGAATCGAGGTAGAACTGCTGTATAGCCTTGGAAACAACACCAAACAGAGAATCATTTCAGATTTGATATTTTATTTGTGGCTAAGGTGAGTGATTTGCATAGTTCCTCACTAATTATGGTTAATTAAGGGTAATTAGTGATAATTAGTGAAATTATACATGTTAAAAATCTGGAAAAATATTGGTAAATTTCAAAATATTGCGTTAGGCCTCTGTTAGAAAATTTGGTTAATTTGGTTAAGTTTTACTAATCCTATCATTAGTTTTGTTTAAACGTGCTTAAGAGAAAATATGGGATTTTGGCTATGTTTGATCCGTTATAACCTATCAAATTGTCGTTTTGGTGTTAGTAGTCAATTCTAAATATTTCTATGACTGCATGGTATGTTTTGTGATTGATTAGAAAAGTTAGATTGGTCGAAAACGTCGTCGAATGGCTTAGAACAGTCGCTGGAAGAGTTGCAGGAAAATTGTGTAGGAAACCAGATCGGATCGGATCACCCCCCCATCCGAACCGACCCGATCGTGAATGTGGAGACCACGAGCTGGAGGACTGTTCGCACCTGAAGCTCCCGACCCGAACCGCCATGTGGAGACTCCGAGTACCATCACGAACCGATCCGGGGTCCGCGAGCTGCTCGCATCTGAAGGTCCGATCCGATGCACTCGACCCGACCCGGAGCTCCACCACGAACCGATCTGAACAAATGAAGGAACTCAAACCGATCCGAAGGGGTCCCATGAACCGAAGCTCAGCTCGAACCAAAGGGAGGCCGATCCGATCAGGGAGGCGCGTCACAACCCGTACCATATGGGCATCACGACCGAACCGAACCGAGGAAGTGGAGAAGGACTGAACCAATCCGGAGAAAACCAAAACCTGAGATGCAAAGGTAGTCCAAATGGGAAGTTGGTACCCAGGATCTAATTGGGAACCAATGAGTCAACTTCATGAGTTGGGCTTTGCTGCGGGGCGTGTGCTAAGGGGTTATCGACGCCTATAGCTTTGGTTCACCACCAAGACGAATGTTAGGCTACATATCAGTGCAGTGGGGTAGTTATTACCCCATGGGGCAGAGTGATCGTAGCATGGCTATGAGCCAGTGCAGTGGAGTTGTTATGACTTCATGGGGCAGAGTGGACATAGCAAAGACTCGTGGCTATGGATCAGTGCAGTGGTGTCATCATGACTCCATGGGGCAGAGTGATCATAGCAAGGAATAGGGTGATCAAAGTGGTGGATGTTGTATGCTTTACGCACTGAGAGAGAGATATGAGGATGGTTGCTATGCTTGATTGTTGTTATCACTATGACATGCACACCCCTCCTCCGTATTCTTTACACCATATGTTAGTGGCACCTTAGAGTATTGAGCGGTGTATTGTGCTAACTCTTTGGTTGCAGGTCCAGGTTTAGGTATGGTTTAGTATACCTGTTATTGTTCTGTTTGATGCTTGTTGCTCATACTAGACTTTTGTATAGCCCAGAGTTTTATGTCTCTTCTTATTACTCTGGGTGCTCTTAAACGGGCAGACTAGAGATAGGTTAGGTGGTATGCACGGGTAGCTGTACCGGAGACAAGCAGGATGCTCCCACGTATGATATATATAGATATTCTCCCTGTGTTGTTGTTGGTCACTACTTTGGGCATTAGTAGTGTATCTTTCCTTTCTTTTGCCTTAGAGACAGTTTTAAAGTTGTAATAATGATGATGTGGAACACAAGCTGTAATTGGATTTTTCGCTGCTATGATGTTTAATTTTCAGCTTATGCACTGTCTCACCTGTTTTATGTCAAAGTATGTTATTATTATATTTTATTCCATGCGCTGTGAGATATTCTACAGGTTCTTTGTTAGTTCACCAGTAAGTTCTTCTTCTTCTTTTCCTTTCCTTGGCGACCGTCCCGTACTGGATGGACATCGGCACAGCGCACTTTCGTTGGAAATGTCGAATGGTGCAGGGCTGGTCGTCACATTTAGACTTGTTAAACAGGTTATCCAAATAGTTCTCTCCAATAGTCAATTCTTATAATCCGATAAAATACGGGAAGCAAACAATAACATCAAGATTGATGCTTCTATAAATCAAGCGCTTACCATCATTCGAACCTTACAAGAAACGATAACATGTTTTGCTGAATAAACATATAGAAAATAAGTGGAGAAGGCAGTAAGTTAGACAATAATAAAATGAGTGCGCCAGTGCTAACATCACTTATGCGAATTTTTTTTTTTTTTTCATATTTGTCGACATGTCGTGCTTGTTTTGTTATATTGTTTCATATTTTTATGCATATTTGGTTGATTCTCGTATATTTGTTGAGATTTTCAGTTGGTTGCAATGGTGCATGCTTCGCTTTGGAGCTCGCTTTTACGAAAAATACAAATAAAAATGAGCAAATATGCTTTAAAATGCTAAATAAGGTATATATCTTGGTTTACATATCGCATTTGGGTTGTTTCTGTTTTGTTTCCCCTATATTGGGATGCCTCGTCATGTTGACGAGATGTATATTGACTTTGTAATTTTTTTCCAAGTAAGCCGTACAAAGGAGGTGTTGCTGAAATTTTCCGTAAATCCCGAATGTTAGAAAAATTTTGAATTTTAAAAATTTATTACTCATTTTGCTTTTATCAAATTTTAAACTAAGTAAATAATTTGTAATGTAATATATGTAGACTTAAATTTGTATAATGTTCCTTTTCGAGGACGAAAAGTGCTAAGTGGGGGAGGCTGTAACGAATCGGTAATTTTTATATTTTAAGTGCAAGTTAAAATTAAGATTTAACATTAAAATAAATATTTATAATTGAGTTCCGACATAAAATTTGGAACTTCGCATATTTGGAACATGGTTGACTTAATATAAATACTGTGACCAAACTAACGCTTTAGCATGACTTGGATTTTTAATGTGAAAACATAATCCATTATAATTTGAAAATTTGGAATTTATATTCGATAATAATGGTTGTGTTAAAACGAACATTTTATAATGGATTTGGATTTGTTCAAAACAATGAAATCTGGACCTAGAAATAGAATTAATTTTTGTAAATCTAATTTGAGATACAAATTACTTCAAAAGAAGAAGAAAAAAATCAAAATTAAAGAGCTGATTTATCTTACTTTCAGTCTTGACCTCGAAGTTGTAAGTATAAGTTTAAATTTCAATATGTGTTCGGCTTGAGGAAGTGAAAAATAAACCATTTCAGTATTGATAAATTTTGGAATTTATGTCGTGTATAAAACAAGTAAATAGTGTGTCCAAGACAGTTATGATTCGTTGACTAGTGACAATTTCGCAAATATAGTAGATTAAAACTTCTAAATAAAAAATTTACTATAATTAACTTTCTAAAAAATTTAAGGTTTGTGTTGACTAACCGTAACGCGTGTAAAAAAACAAATAGCATGTCAGTACATTCATTGCGCTAACCGTTCGTGTACTTATAAATTAATTCTCTAAATACATTAACAAGTGAAGAAAATAAATGGTGGGAACACCGAATTTGAATTGCAAGATATACTACTACGGTAGACATTAATCAACTAAATTTTTATACTTGTGTGTATGTTGAACAAAGTTAACAAAGGTCTTTCCTCCCACTGAGATATTTTACCATACTGTTCTCTCTTACTATGCCTGTACAGTTCCTTCTAAACTGTTCAAAGATTCCTAAATCTTGCCCTGTCAGTAAAGAAAGGATTATAAAACACTGTATAGGATTTCCAAATCTCCGCCTGTCATTTCTTCTCTGTAAACGAATTATACATTGAAATTTTCTGTGATACCGGTCTCCTTCCTCCTATATTATAAAAGTGTGGCATACTTCTTCCTTTTGTTCACAGTAAAAAGAAACAATCCATTGTATCCCTTTGTTTATTTTAGTAGCCAAACCAGTCTCCTTTACAAAAATCAAAATCCCCAAAATCGGTTCTTCTTCAAATCAAAGAGGCCGATCACTGCACCATCTACCTCTGGCTGCTGTCACTTGCGAGTAACCACCCTCGTCTGACCATCGTCGCGAGGACCCTGTTCTTCTCAGCACCCGTTCTCCAAATAAGACTATACCTCCTCACCTCATGAGGACGCATCCACCTCTGGCCAACCTCACGCAGCCTCAGATCCGCACTATAGGTTCCTCCTCACGGTCGAGCCCTAGCTCCGTATCTTCTAGCTCGACCCTTCATTTTCTTCTTGGATCTACTATCTCCCGCGAGCGATGTTGAGGAAATCGTTGTCTTCCTTTGCTCCATCGTCGCTCACCTACCAGCAAGATCACCGAATTTCCCTGGCACCTTCGAACCTCCTGTGTGCGCCCATAACCCGAGACCTTACCTCCTTCAACCCATTCAAAATCTTAAATCGCCACTGCAAGCACTTAGGGTGCTCGACAGAATGCCTGAAAGGCGATTGCTGTAACACCCCACCTCCGCTAGGGTCACTCACAAAGGGAATGCACTAGTTTTGGTGGAGTATTATCTAGGTAAACATGCACAGAGTTATCACAAGGCAGAACATAAATAAAGCAGCGGTAGAAATTAAAAACCAACTTCTCATTATTTCTCAGAAAAGAGTCAAAAGCTCATATATCCAAGATACAAATTATTCCATTACATCAAGTTCCAAAGAAGCATAAACTTAAGATAACCAAAAGTAAAATATTCCTCATAAATAGCAGAAGCAGCCATAGCATAGCTCAAGACCAAACCATACATGAGCTGTCAGAAAGCAAGCCAAATCCAAGCTGAGAGCTAGTGTTTCCTCCCTGAGAACCTGGGGGGGAACGAAAGAAAAAGAGGCGAAAGAAAAAGGGTCAGTCATAAAGACTGGTAAGCCCTAGTGACTTTCAGTATGAAAACTAGTAAAGGTAACATGATATGTGAAAACTGGAATTAAACATAAGGGTGATAACAGAACTGGTAGGATAATCAAGATAAGTCAAGTCTAGCATCACATGTTCAAGGTTCGCTGCACCAACTGTACTAGTATTCTAACCCATGTCAAGTATTAACCATGAAATGATCCCTTGGCCCAGTATCATGAAGTGACCCATTACGGGGTCCTACGGTACGATCTATTAATCGATCGGCTCCCTACAAGTCCTAGCTCGTTATGTGTCTGTGTCATACGGCCCTATCCTGAAATATAGTTACCTGTGCTAGGTCCACCATAAGGTGTATCAAGTCCTATGGTGCCAACCACCGACACGAATCAAGCACGCACAGTGTAAATCTACGGGTGCCCAATGCTTGCTTTTTCAACTCCGGACTACGTGCACGACCATAACCCGCCTGAACCTACAATGGCGCACCTACTCAGCCGTCGTTCTGGTCGCTTACAATCAGCCCAGTAATCGTGCCCCACCATGCCTAGTCCCAGGGTATCGTGGTACATCTAAGTGGGTTACTACTGAAAAGGACCGCGTAACTAGGGTTTCTAATGGGTTAAGTGTTGTCATTCAAATTCGTGACTTAACCCTATCCAGATCATGTATCAAGTTGGTTAAGTGTGTTCAAGCAGTTCATGACTTAACCCTATCAAATCATTGTGCCAAGTTGGTTAAGTATATTCAAGTGGTTCATTACTTAACCCTATCATGTGGCCTTAATTCATTAGTGCACGCCAACCTCTCACATTAGACTAACTGTTGTGGTTACTGGATTTGTCGGGCGGTTCTGGGCAGATTTACACCACAACATAGTCTAACCTTGGGTTTTACGTGCGATATGACCAACTACCCACATTGGATCCTATCTTTTGCAGCCACTGGATTTGCCGGGTGGTTCCGGGCAGATTTACACTGCAAACTCAACCCAACCACGAGTTGGCCATTTTCAAGTTATCTAATTGTCATGCCCACGTTCAAGTTTTCCTGTCTAGATTCATGTCCAATTTTTAGGTCATGTTTCGTGTCAAATCGTGTCAAGTTCATGTCCATATTCAGGTTCAAGTCATAACAACGTTCTTGTTCAAGTTTAAAGCTAATTCATGTTTTACCTAGTCTACCCAAATCGTATTCCCATCGCACGTAAGCTCGAATCGATACAAATAAATCAAATTAGAGAATAACATAAAATGGAATGGGTATAAAGTGCCAAAAATGATTACTAGCATAGCATAGTATGACTTGAAATAAAAGATTAAAACATTACTGGCATATGGAATATTGGCCTCAAATATAAGGATTCCAATTCTAGCAAAATAAGGTACTAGTCAAGATAAAAGTTGTCATAAGGTGATAGTATAGTCATGGTAACGACTGTCATAAGGTGATAGTATAGTCATGGTAACGACTGTCATAAGGTGATAGTATAGTCATGGTAACGATTGACATAAAGTGATAGTCATAAACTTGTGACTAATAGCATATTCAACATGATAATATGAGGGGTTTCTCTTTTTGATTTACAACATGAATAGGCCCCAAATCAATGTCATATAATATCCAAGAGTCAAGATCCAAGATGAACAAGAATGGATGTAAAACAGTCATCATACATATGTCCAATCTCAATTTTACATCATATTCATATTACATTTACAGTTTAAATCTAAAAATAACTGGGGCTTACAGATCGTGGTTCGAGAATTTGAAAAGGAGAGTTGATGTTGAATCTTTATATGCTTAGTCAAGTCCAAATAGAAATCCCCAAATCAGCAATTCCCTTAACGCAGTCTCAACGTAGAAGAAGCAGTCCCTCTCTCAAACTTTTCAACCAGAATTAGAGCAGCATAAAGTCATAAAGAATTTTGTGTAGAGAGACTGGTGTTAGGGGCTGTATTTATAGGGTTAGGTCAACGAATGTGGACAGAAACGAGGCCAAATACATCAGAGTGAATCCAGCTTCAGAAATGGGCTCGGGCACCAGGTCGACCCCCAGGTCGACACTATGGTCGACCTGGTCCTGGGTAGGTCGACTACATAGTCGACCCCCAGGTCGACCTGGTCCTGGGCAGGAAATTTCCCGCCCAGTCCATTCTGAGGTTTGAAATTCGAATTGAACTGTTTTTGAACTTGAAAACTTCTAAGAACTTCGAATGGTCATAACTTGGTCATACGGACTCCGATTTTCGAAAACTCGGACTCGTTTCCAAGCAGAATTTCGAGACGAACGCAATGGCGCAACCCGTTTCCCCTGATTCTTATTTTAAAAATTAATTCTGCCTTGATTTATGGTTATTACACGTTATAAAAACACAGGTTGTTACAGTTGCATGGGTTTAAGGCTTAATGTTAGGGTTGAGATCGAGTCTGGATCCACTGTTTCGCCCTCTTGGTCTATCGCAAAGCCTTGATATACTTCTTAAACTGCATTTGATAGTAATTAAATTATTAGAAATTATGGTATATATGAATACAAATTGATTCGAGGTTCATTTGGAGCTCACTGAAAATTTGGTAAGGTTCATAGTCGAGTCGGGTCTCGTCATGCTCAAATTTTATTATGTACACATGTACCTACATGCATGTGTATATAAATCAATTAAAGCTGTTGTGTTGGATATCGCATTCATTTCCGTTAGTGTTCATCTCCAAGCCTCGTGAGGTGAGTTTCCCTCATTGACAGACTAATGATTTTATTATGTGAATTAAAGATTTTAAATGTTGAATGAAATGTTAGGATGCTCTAGATTTGTTTGCTTCATGGTTGTGCACGTGCGACACACACTATTATTTCATGTGACACTATGGTTGTATGCTTAACATGCTATGTTTACTTTTCTCACCATGCAAATTTCCTTTTTGATTAGAAACCATTACGGGTTGAGATGATACATACCTGAACCCCTTGTGCATTTGAATCGATTTGGGATGCGGGTTGAAATGATATATACCTGGGATTCAAATATTTTAAAGAACGAATTGAAATGATAAATATCCGTATCACTTGACCATAGGATAGAAAATTTTATACGGACACCGTGGTCAATAAAATATAGTATTTTAAAATATTTTATAAATTTTATAAGTAGAAAATTTAATGAAATCCCTATGTAGCGTAAGAAAGTTTCAAAGATAATTTGGTTCAAATATTTACTTGAAATTTTGTGAAATCCAGTTTATATTAAAATAAGTTTTAAAGTGATTTTGCAAGATAATACCAAGGTTAATTTATTTGAATGAATTCCTTATAAGTTGATGTTCAAATAATGAATTTAATTATGTGATGAATTTTAAATTTAATGCAAAGGATTTACAAAGATTTGGTAGATTTTTCCCAAACTCATTTTGATATATGTTTGGTTAATGAATTTTTTGCCATGAAAGTATAAGAAGGATTTTGTCAAAATGGAAAGTATTTAAGTTCAGATATAAAGCATATGATTTTCTAAGTCATGGTGAATACGAGTTTGGAATTTAGTAAATCACATTTCGATTAACAACTAACGTTAAAGGTTGTTTGGGATTCATTATATGAAATGGATATGTCGAATCCAAGGTAAATATTGGTTTATAAATCATTTTAACCATGAAGTATTGAAATTGAACCAAATAAATGAGAATTTGTTTTAAGGAGAAATTTTGATGGGAAAAGAAATTCTATGACATGGATTTGGATTTGGAATGGATCAGTATTATTTGAATAGAATATCAAATTCACAGCAGTAATTTTTCCTCATTACTTGATTTTGTAAATATTTTTCTATCAAAGGGTTTGATTACTTTAACTATATGAAGGTTATAATACTTTTCCAACTATACATATATATATAAACTTTTCCAACTATAAATGTTTATACATTACTTTCAATTTAATATACATATATTTTTCCAACTATACATATGTTTATACATTGCTTTCAATATACACATACTATTTACAAAACTTAACTTTCTAAATATATTTTTAATTTGGATAAAAATTTATGTCCAATCCAATCTAGTGAATCCAAAAGGGTGAGTAAAGGATTTCTAGCAATAACGATATGTAACGACCCAGAAAATCTGAACCAATTTAAAAATTTTAAATTGGCTAAAATAATGGATTTTAAATATTTAAAATAAATATTTTAAGTAATGGCGATGAAAACTGAGTTGAATCGACATTTGAAAACCAATATAATTAAATATAATTATATATAGAATTGAAAATAGCGCGGTAGTTCGAAAATTCGATTTCTAATTTCAAATGAATATACAGAATTCAATATAAGTCAGAATTGAACGAAACAAGAAATATTTGAATCTGTATAACTATATCTTTATAACGAAGTTAACAAACTGAGATTTCATCTTAGAAATGATAAGATATGTCCAGTTTAAAATTAGAAATAGTCGCTGTGGAATTTATATATATTTATATATATATAAGGCCCTTAAAAATGGATATTTTGCAGATGACCTCGGATTTCGACGAAACCACTTTTGTTGGGTCCGCAGTGTCAAGTTATTGCTAGGTTTCAAATTTCATAATTTTTCGAATCAATATGTGAGCGTGGCAAAGGAAAACGCGTTTGACCAGTTTCAGTTGATTTTAATCGACTGGAAATTGGCCATTTTTCAAACGGTCTCAGAATTCGACGAAACTAGTTTTGTTAGGACCGTATCGTCAATACGAAGCTAGAAAATATTTTTCTGGAATTTTTCTAGTTAGTATGTGACCCCGGTAATTTGAAATGTACGTTTAAAATTCAATATAGTGATTTAAATGAAAATTCAAAAGGAAACCGATTGTAACGATCAAACCAGCTTGCGATACATATCCCATTGTGTTCGGAATGGGGGTTAAACGCTATGGACGACAGGCGGTGGGCCTCGTTTAGGGGTCGTACGTAAAAGGTCAACTCTTTGCTAAATATAATAATTAAATAATAAATAAATAATAAAAAAAAGGTACTCTTCCCTCCCTCCCTTTATTCTTCCTCCTGGCCCCCCCGTTCATTATAATTTCAAATCAGAAAGAAGAAAAAAAAAAAAAAACCTAATCGAATCGCCAGAGCCGCCCCCCCCGATCCCTCGAGCGCCGACGAAGAGCCACCGCCCTCCGATCTTCTCCCCCCCGAAGCGAAGCCGCTGCCCTCACCGTACCCCCCCTCTCCCTCGTACTGCGAAGACCCCCCTCCAGAAGCGCCGCCTTGCCGCCGAGCCGCCGACGAAGGCGAGTCGCCACCCCCCCCCCTCTCGCAGGTACGTGATTTATTTGATTTCATTTTTAATCAAAAAAAAAAATTCGATTTTTCAACAGTGGAAAAAAAAAACTGAAATAGTTAAAAGAAAAAAAAACTGAAATGTTTTAAAGATAAAAAAAAAAAAAACTGAAATGTTTTAAAGATAAAAAAAAAAAACTGAAATGCTTTTAAGTATTAAAACTGAAAGTTTTAAAGGTATAAAACAGATTTTTATATAAAAGTAAAAACAGATTTTTTATAAAAGTAAAAACTGAAATGTTTTAAAGATTAAAACTGTTTTGTTTTAAGAAGTATAAAAACTGAATATTTTTAAAAAGTATAAAACTGTTTTGTTTTAGAAAGTTAAAAACTGATCTATAAAAAAATAAATAATAAAAACTGCATTTTTTATTAAAATAAAAACTGCATTTTTTATACAGTTAAAAACTGGATTTAAAAAAAAAAAAGGTAAAAACTGAATTTTAAAAGATTCAAAAACTGCATTTTTATAAAAGAGAAAAACTGATTTTATTTTGAACTTTAAAATAGGAAAAAGGTTTTAATCTTTTAGTAGAAAAAGATTTGAACTTGCAAAAGTAAAAATCATATTTTTATATGTGAAAGCAAAAGTAAAAATCATATTTTTAAATATAGAAAGTCGAAGTAAAAATCATATTTTTATATATCGAATAGCGAAGTCAAAATTCGATTTTTATATATTGAATAGCATAGTAAAAAAATTCTATTTTTACATATGCAGAGAATACGGGTGAAAGTGAAAAATAGGCGAAGATTTCTATTAAGAAGTGTCGTGCAGTTGGATAGCTATTGGTGAGATTTCTGATTTAAAAATTATATATGTGTTGAATTTGAAAGTGAATAGCTATATATAAATATCTATATATATATATATATATATATATACGCCCCCTCGTCCACAAACCATGGACGATATTTATTGGTTGAAATTGTGGTGAAAATTGAATGATTGTTTGGGATTGTTTGTGATTGATATTGGTTGATTGTGGTTGAAAAATACCCATTTGTGGTTGAGAAATATTTGGTTGAAACCACATAGGATTAGTTTGTGGAAATGAAATAAATATATACATGCCGCCTGCGTGCGAATTAGATGCATGATCCCCATTGTCAAAAACCGCGAGGTTTTAAGGTAGAGCGAGGAGCCGTACTAGGGACGGTGCCGGTGTAACTACCCTGCCGTTATGCTGCCGAAATTTTGAATAATATTTGTGTGTTTGAATTATTTTCATATGCTTAAACTATATTTATTCCTTATATAGAAAACATTCATGTGTTGAATTGATATTCATTCGTTGTTTAGAAATTCATGTGTTGAATGGTATTCATATTTTGAAATAAACTGTTAGATAATAAACATCACATTTTTATCTATATCTAAAAACTATTGAAAACATTCATGTGTTGAATTGATATTCATTCGTTGTTTAGAAATTCATGTGTTGAATGGTATTCATATTTTGAAATAAACTGTTAGATAATAAAAATCACATTTTTATCTATATCTAAAAACTATTGAAAACATTCATGTGTTGAATTGATATTCATTCGTTGTTTAGAAATTCATGTGTTGAATGGTATTCATATTTTGAAATAAATAGTTCGATAATAAAAATCACATTTTTATCTATATATAAAAACTATAGGAAACATTCATGTGTTGAATTGATATTCATTCGTTGTTTAGAAATTCATGTGTTGAATGGTATTCATATTTTGAAATAAACTGTTTGATAATAAAAATCACCTTTTATCGACTATATGAACTGTATAGAAAAATAGTGTTTTGAAATGAATCGTTTTACAATAAAAATCACATTTTTATTGTATACATGAATCGTTAAAATGTGAAGTGTTAAAAATAGCCACTTGTTCAAATAAACATATATCAGTTGAAATATTCATTAATTAGCTAATGAAATGATTTGCACCTATTTATGTAACATTAGAATGAATGGTGTTTTAAACCAAATAGAAATCAAATATGAAGTTGAATAGAAAATGGAAAATGATATGGACTGTATATATATGTACATGCATATTCATTGAACAGGTTATAGCAAAGGGGCTAGAGAAGAGGAATAAAATTTTGTGCCCGACAAATAGGTACACATTTACTGATTTGTTTGGGTGATGATTTTGAGCCTGTTGGCTAGCCGCTTGGCTTTTTCTTTTTCTTTTTGAGATTAGAAGGACCGGGACGCTATTTGCGATTTCCCGACGCTCCCGGTGCAGGGGAGGTTATGGCGAAATTTTTCCAAAATTTAAGGTGTTAGAAAAATATTTGAATTGAAAACGATATGAAAATCGTTGAATGAACTATATTTATATAAATATATAAAAATAAATAAAATTAAAACGAAACGAGGCCGTGCAGTTCGTATTTCGAAACCGTGATTTCAAACGACTAGTACGGGAAATCCGACCATTGGATTTTCCCGAAACCTCAACCGTCGGGTTCGCCTTGGAATAATCTTTCCAACGGCACCAACCTTGTAGAAATCCAACGGTTGGATTGTCTGGAATGTTTAATTCAAATCTGAAGAAAAACAGCGCCAGAAACGATTATATTTATTTATATATATAAATATAATTATATTTAATCGAATAACGACGCTGCAGTTCGTATTTTGAAATCGAAACTTCAAACGATTGTACCGGGAGATCCGACCGTCGGAATTTCCCGAAACTGGAACCGTTGGGTTCGTTTTGAAAAGACCTTTCTAATGATGTAATTTTTGTGAAGATCCAACGGTTAGATTTTCAGATATGTGTAAATCAAATCTGAAGAAAAACAGCGCCACGGCCGCCTTATGGCCCGAAGCGTCGTTTTGAATAAAATGGCTATTTTAAAATAAATAAAAATAGCGATAAATCGTTATAAAATATCATAAGCGATATGGAATGGAAATAAACTGAATTTGCTTGATTTATGTGATGTTTGATGGTTGAATGTGTTTGGTGTGAAAACTATATAAAGAACACAATTGGTGTTGTCGAATAATTTAACCATTGAAATAAATCGATTTGAAATTCTAAATATACGTGAATTATTTGAAAAGGTCGAGTTAATTCTCATTTCGAATAATCGACCGACGATTGAAATTCGAAGATGAAGACGATGGTCGAAGACCGGAGATCTTCACCTCGTTTGGATGGTAACCGAGGTCCTGATTGGGAGGCATCCCGAAATATGGATAATGAGTGGTGATCGTTCAGACGTACGTGTTGATCGAAGGGTTTGCGAGGTATTTAGTGCCTCCGGTTTCGTTCAGACCCAGAACGGACTTGTAAATGGACTGTGTGTCTGACATAGGATTTATTCTGTGTGGCATGCTAAGATGCAGTGATCAGGGCTTCTGTTGAAAAGCAAAGTCTTGTGGTGATGACCAAAGCACCGCCTGTGTGGCGTAGCTTTGTGTATAACGTGAATTCGCGAGCCTCACACCCCGGTATGAACCTAAAACGGGAGAAGGACCTCAGGGAGGGCCTGCGTTTCTTTCTAGCTAGGGTGGTGTCAGTGACCTACCAGCCCTGACATTTATATACTTTTCACCTATGTGGTTGTTGCTGTTGCGAGGCGCCTCGGTTTGATCGGACGATCCGGGTCCGATGGAGTCATTCGTTGGCTCGTTTACGCCCCAAAGGGCGGGGAGACGTAGTGTTCAGGTATAATAATCCACATCGGTGGACCGGCCCTGTCGCTCCAAGGGGCAGTTGCGGCTGTTCCTGAGACACGGGCTAGAGCGTCTCGAATTCGGTAAGGACTATCTTTTGCCTTGGTTCATGACGGAAATCCAATTTCCAAATACGAGACGATGCGGTTTTGATTGTATACCTATATATGGCGACATAGTGGTATGGGGCATTAATGCCGTCTATGATTGATAGTTATGATTTGAAATTGTTTTCAAAACATATAAACACTAGCAATAATATCAAATGCCTTTGTTTTATTCGTATCAAGCATATCTTGGCCGTTATAAGGTAAAAACTCTATCCTCCGGTTTGCGTTGCATTGTGTGATGGGAACTGAGTCTTATAACGGCTTCATTTTTATAAAAAGCATAGCGATGTTTAGAAGAAAGATTTGTTTTAAAGCACTGGCAATCCAATGGAGTAAACCCGTTCCACGAAAGTGGCGTGGTCCTGTGATTAGCCAAATTATATATGTGTTGAGTAGATTTCTCATACCAGTCCCATGACTGACTCGTAGTTTGTTTCACTCTCAAACTCGGGTGCCCCTCTTTCTACACGGGCAGCCTTGTATTCAGGTTTAGCTGGTTCTTTTTCTGGATAGCTGGAGCTGAAGATGGATTCTATCATTTATTTCTTTTTATGCTGTTTAGCTCCTATTGTACATATTTTGTTTATTTCCGCTGTAGACATTTATGTATAGCTGAACTGTATTTGTACTAAGTAAGATCCTGTATACTGTGTAACTCTGATGATTACTTTTATCCAGTATATTTTGTTGTTCATTCTGGTGTATTTATTTAATTCTGTTCTGCCATTATATGTTTCTGTGTTATATTCCAAAAGATAACCTTGTTTCCGTGAGAACGGGAAATCGGGTCGTCTCAACGTGGTATCAGAGCTTTGGTTAAGCTTAGTTCTGGAATATAACATTTGAACGAACTCGTCAGAAATAGAACCAGTAGTGTTCTAGGACGGGTAACTCTATACAGATAGGATCAGTAATATCCTAGTATGAGTAAAGCAGAATGAAATTACACTTTGATAGACACATTTACATTTGAAGTATGTGTTTCTATATTTTAAAATACCTTTTCTGTGACCTGACACTTGATCTGCCATTTGCAGAAGTACTAGAAAATGAGTGTCAGAAACAGAAGGAATGCAGAACCGGATATTGAGGCCCTATTAATCAAATATCGAAATATGGGTGGAATACCGTTCTCTGGTGAAGAATCTATTATGAAGACACAAGCTTGGATTCGTTCAGCTGAGAAAATCTTCGAAGCATTAAAGCTTAGGGATGTCCAGAAAAGATTACTGGCCTCCTGGGCACTTAAAGATGAAGCTTTGTTTTGGTGGGATTCAGTTATTGAAAATAATCCAGAAGGTGATATCACCTGGGATAGATTCAAAGTGATTTTCTTAGAAAGATTTACTCCTCCCGAAGCGACCGAGCGACTATGCGACGAATTTTCTTATCTGATACAAGGAGACATGACAATTCCCGAATATCATAAGAAATTCAACGAACTAGCTCACTTTGCTCCTCATCTAATTCAAAATCCGAAGAGTAAAAATATGAGATTTATTCACGGGCTTCAAAGGAAATACCAGAATAAAGTATTGGGGCATGTGAAGCTTCCT
This sequence comes from Allium sativum, assembly GCA_030737875.1. NCBI lineage: Eukaryota > Viridiplantae > Streptophyta > Magnoliopsida > Asparagales > Amaryllidaceae > Allium > Allium sativum. The sequence goes on from CM060924.1 coordinate 386,862,752, forward strand.
TTTTCAGAAATGATTTATATGGCTTATCAATATGAAGATCTCCATAAGAAAGGAATGTTGCGCGACGAAGAGGAAGTTTGTTGTAGTGACAAAGCAGAGTCTGAAATTGATATTCCTGAAGCCAGTAAGAAGCCCAGTGTCAATAGAAAAAGGGCTGAATCTGAAAAGGAACCGGCAACGACTACCACTTGCTCTAACTGCCATCTGAAGGGGCATTTGTCGATAAACTGCGGGCCCTTAAGGAAGCGATTAAAAGGTGGACTTAAATCCAAAGAAGGACTTCAATCGAATAGAAAATGCAATCTCTGCCATCAGGATGGTCACGTAAAGCAAGATTGCTGGCAGTTGGAAAAGACTGAAATAGTTCAAGTGAATGAATTAGCAGAAACCTCTGAGCCCTCAGCTAGTCAAGAAAGGTCTGATGTGTTAGAAGGCACGCTTACTGTCAAAAACATTCCAGTCAAAGTACTGTTTGACACAGGCGCGTCACGAAGCTTTATTTCAAAGAGTGCCGCTAAGAAACTTGATTTAAACTTGAGGAAGCTCAAGGAACCAATGACTGTCCAGAATCCGGTCGGGGGTTCTATCAATCTCAGTTGGATTTGTGCAGTACCTGTCTCCTTTTCTTGCTATAAGTTCCCTATTATCTGTATCGTCATGAATTTTAATGAATTCGATATCATTCTGGGATTGGATTGGCTAACCAAATATGAAGCGGAAGTTAAATGCGCCGAGAGGGTTGTTAAGGCAAAGGCACAATTGGGGAATTATATAACCATACCATGTGAAGGCCCAACTTCTAATAGAAAAGACTTTTGGGCAGCTTTGAATGTTTCTCCAGCTCAAACCGAACATATCCCTGAAGTTACTGAGGATATTCCCGACCTAATCAAAGATATTCCTGTCGTCAAGAACTATGCGGATGTGTTCGAAGAAGTTGTTCGCTTACCTCCGCAGAGAGAAATAGATTTCAAGATTGCTTTAGTTCCCAATGCAAGGCCGGTAGTTCACGCTATTCGAAGAATGTCCTTGAAAGAGAAAGAGGAATTAGACAATCAAACACGACAGCTAGTATGGAAAGGTCTGATCAGGCCTAGTTTCTCTGACTGGGGTGCAGCCGTGGTATTTGTCCCAAAATCTGACGGTACTTTACGTCTATGTGTGGATTATCGAGATTTGAACAAACAGACAATAAAGAACAAGTATCCATTGCCGCGGATTGATGATTTGTTAGATCGATTAAATGGAGCACAAGTATTCTCACGAATGGACCTAGCTACAGGATTCCATCAACTTCGAATTGCCGAAGAGTGTGTTCCAATGACAGCGTTCAGAGGCCCCGACTTATTCTACGAGTGGTTAGTAATGCCGTTCGGCTTATGTAACGCTCCCGCTTACTTCGTCGATCTAATGATCAGAGTGTTCAGAGGGGTTTTGAATAAATTTGTTCTGGTTTTTATTGATGATATTCTAATCTTCTCTAAATCAAAGGCCGAACATGAAAAGCATCTGGAACAAGTGTTAGAAATCCTCAGGAGAAATGTATTGAAAGCAAAGTTTTCCAAGTGTATATTCTGGCAGGATGAAGTGAAATTTCTGGGCCATGTAGTATCGAAAGATGGAATCGCTGTGGATCCAAGCAAAATCACAGCTATTCAGAATTGGAAACAGCCCAGTACTCCCACTGAAGTCCGCAGTTTTCTCGGATTGGCTAGCTATTACCGAAAGTTCGTTAAAGACTTTTCGAAGATATCTGGTCACTTAACGAAGCTTACAAAGAAGCATTCTAAGTTCAAATGGACTCAAGAAAGTGAGGAGGCTTTCGAAGAGCTAAAGTTAAGATTAACGACTGCTCCAGTGTTAACCATCATCGATGGCAACCAAGATTTAAAAGTCTGGACTGATGCTTCTAGAGAGGGCCTTGGCGCAGTGTTAATGCAAAGAGGTCAAGTGATTGCTTATGCTAGCCGTCAACTGAAGCCGCACGAGAAAAACTATGTAACTCATGATCTTGAGTTATTGGCTATCATATTCTCTTTGAAAATCTGGAGACACTATCTTCTGGGCGAGAGATTTGAACTGTTTACAGATCATCAGTCATTAAAGTATCTGTTCACTCAGAAGGACTTAAATCTGAGGCAGCAACGTTGGCTGGAGTTTCTTGCAGCATATGACTTTGAAATTATATACACTCCAGGAAAAGCCAATGTCGTGGCTGATGCGTTAAGCAGAAAGAATGTAATGGTCGCCAGCTTTATTATCACGACTTCCTTGATTGACAAAATATCTATTCTTCAGAAAGAGGATAACTTTATTAAGGAAATGATCAAAAGGATTCAGAAAGGCGAACCCTCGTGTTTTCAAATGGATAACGACGAGACCTTGAGATTAAAAGGAAGGATTTGTGTTCCTGACATCCCAGAGTTAAAAAGGGAAGTGTTAGACGAGTGTCACAAGTCCAAGCTGAGTATCCATCCTGGCGTGGCCAAAATGTATAACGATCTCAAAAGAACATTCTGGTGGAAGGCTATGAAAAGAGACATTTCAATATATGTTAGCCGCTGCCCTACTTGCCAGCTAGTCAAGAGTGACCAACAGAAATTGGCTGGACTATTGCAACCACTAGAAGTTCCTGGTTGGAAGTGGGAACATATTTCTATGGATTTTATTGATGGTTTGCCCAGAACCAGAAAGGGAAATGACAGTATTTGGGTGATCGTAGATCGCTTCACGAAGACCGCCCATTTTATACCTGTCAAATCAAATAGAACCGCTCAGAGTCTGGCGCAGATATACTTCAGGGAAATAGTTAGACTACATGGAGTGCCGCTCAGCATAGTAAGTGATAGAGAACAATATTCACTAGCAAATTCTGGGAAGCATTTCAAGTCGAGCTGGGAACGAAGTTAAACCTAAGCACCGCTTATCATCCTCAGACAGACGGTCAGACTGAGAGGGTGAATCGCATTCTAGAAGATCTATTGCGGGCTTGTGTTATAGATTTCGGTGGATCATGGGAAGACAATTTACATTTGGCTGAGTTCTCTTATAACAACAGCTACCAGGCGAGTCTGACAATGTCGCCATTCGAAGCATTGTATGGTAGACCGTGCCGATCTCCTGCTTGTTGGGTCGAGCCTGGAAATAGACTTGTGTTGGGTCCTGATATGATTCGCGAAGCTGCTGACAAAGTCGATTTTATTAAGAAGCGATTACTCGCCGCCCAAAGCCGACAAAAGAGCTATGCCGATAAAAGAAGGAGGGATATATCCTTTGAAGTTGGCGACTATGTATATTTGAAAGTATCGCCGATGAGAGGAGTTATCCGGTTCGGTAAAACTGGAAAGTTAGCACCCAAATTTATTGGCCCGTTTCCTATTCTGGAACGGATTGGAACTCTTGCTTATAGGGTCAAACTGCCTGACTGGTTGCCTGGAGTTCATGATGTATTTCATATATCTCAACTTCGAAAGCACGTTCATGATCCAGACTTGATCGTGGAAGAAGCAGCTCAGCAGGACATTGAAATTACTCCAGAATTAGCTGTGAGGCGAGAGCCGCTAAAGATTATCGGCAAAGAAACCAAAGAGCTGAGGAACAAGAAGGTTCACTTAGTCAAAGTGCAATGGAGTGGAGATCCGCGAGATTGTACTTGGGAAACTGAGGAGAGCATTCAGAAAGCTTATCCTAGATGCCGAGTAGATATCTCTGATTGACTCCGGTGCAAGGTACATCTACCCTACCTTGCATTACCATATAATTCTCTATTCTATTCTGTTGCTATTTTCTTCCCATGGATGTGTATTGTTTATTCTATACTCTGAATATTAAAAAAAATTGGTTGTTGTGATGTGTGATCGTAGATTTATCAAACCACTTTCGACTTTATTCCTTTTCGGGGACGAAAAGTTTTAAGTGGGGGAGATTGTAACGACCCAGAAAATCTGAACCAATTTAAAAATTTTAAATTGGCTAAAATAATGGATTTTAAATATTTAAAATAAATATTTTAAGTAATGGCGATGAAAACTGAGTTGAATCGACATTTGAAAACCAATATAATTAAATATAATTATATATAGAATTGAAAATAGCGCGGTAGTTCGAAAATTCGATTTCTAATTTCAAATGAATATACAGAATTCAATATAAGTCAGAATTGAACGAAACAAGAAATATTTGAATCTGTATAACTATATCTTTATAACGAAGTTAACAAACTGAGATTTCATCTTAGAAATGATAAGATATGTCCAGTTTAAAATTAGAAATAGTCGCTGTGGAATTTATATATATTTATATATATATAAGGCCCTTAAAAATGGATATTTTGCAGATGACCTCGGATTTCGACGAAACCACTTTTGTTGGGTCCGCAGTGTCAAGTTATTGCTAGGTTTCAAATTTCATAATTTTTCGAATCAATATGTGAGCGTGGCAAAGGAAAACGCGTTTGACCAGTTTTAGTTGATTTTAATCGACTGGAAATTGGCCATTTTTCAAACGGTCTCAGAATTCGACGAAACTAGTTTTGTTAGGACCGTATCGTCAATACGAAGCTAGAAAATATTTTTCTGGAATTTTTCTAGTTAGTATGTGACCCCGGTAATTTGAAATGTACGTTTAAAATTCAATATAGTGATTTAAATGAAAATTCAAAAGGAAACCGATTGTAACGATCAAACCAGCTTGCGATACATATCCCATTGTGTTCGGAATGGGGGTTAAACGCTATGGACGACAGGCGGTGGGCCTCGTTTAGGGGTCGTACGTAAAAGGTCAACTCTTTGCTAAATATAATAATTAAATAATAAATAAATAATAATAAAAAAGGTACTCTTCCCTCCCTCCCTTTATTCTTCCTCCTGGCCCCCCCGTTCATTATAATTTCAAATCAGAAAGAAGAAAAAAAAAAAAAACCTAATCGAATCGCCAGAGCCGCCCCCCCCCCCCCCCCCGATCCCTCGAGCGCCGACGAAGAGCCACCGCCCTCCGATCTTCTCCCCCCCCCCCCCCCTGAAGCGAAGCCGCTGCCCTCACCGTACCCCCCCTCTCCCTCGTACTGCGAAGACCCCCCTCCAGAAGCGCCGCCTTGCCGCCGAGCCGCCGACGAAGGCGAGTCGCCACCCCCCCCCCTCTCGCAGGTACGTGATTTATTTGATTTCATTTTTAATCAAAAAAAAAAATTCGATTTTTCAACAGTGGAAAAAAAAAACTGAAATAGTTAAAAGAAAAAAAAACTGAAATGTTTTAAAGATAAAAAAAAAAACTGAAATGTTTTAAAGATTAAAAAAAAACTGAAATGCTTTTAAGTATTAAAACTGAAAGTTTTAAAGGTATAAAACAGATTTTTATATAAAAGTAAAAACAGATTTTTTATAAAAGTAAAAACTGAAATGTTTTAAAGATTAAAACTGTTTTGTTTTAAGAAGTATAAAAACTGAATATTTTTAAAAAGTATAAAACTGTTTTGTTTTAGAAAGTTAAAAACTGATCTATAAAAAAATAAATAATAAAAACTGCATTTTTTATTAAAATAAAAACTGCATTTTTTATACAGTTAAAAACTGGATTTAAAAAAAAAAAAGGTAAAAACTGAATTTTAAAAGATTCAAAAACTGCATTTTTATAAAAGAGAAAAACTGATTTTATTTTGAACTTTAAAATAGGAAAAAGGTTTAAATCTTTTAGTAGAAAAAGATTTGAACTTGCAAAAGTAAAAATCATATTTTTATATGTGAAAGCAAAAGTAAAAATCATATTTTTAAATATAGAAAGTCGAAGTAAAAATCATATTTTTATATATCGAATAGCGAAGTCAAAATTCGATTTTTATATATTGAATAGCATAGTAAAAAAATTCTATTTTTACATATGCAGAGAATACGGGTGAAAGTGAAAAATAGGCGAAGATTTCTATTAAGAAGTGTCGTGCAGTTGGATAGCTATTGGTGAGATTTCTGATTTAAAAATTATATATGTGTTGAATTTGAAAGTGAATAGCTATATATAAATATATATATATATATATATATATATACGCCCCCTCGTCCACAAACCATGGACGATATTTATTGGTTGAAATTGTGGTGAAAATTGAATGATTGTTTGGGATTGTTTGTGATTGATATTGGTTGATTGTGGTTGAAAAATACCCATTTGTGGTTGAGAAATATTTGGTTGAAACCACATAGGATTAGTTTGTGGAAATGAAATAAATATATACATGCCGCCTGCGTGCGAATTAGATGCATGATCCCCATTGTCAAAAACCGCGAGGTTTTAAGGTAGAGCGAGGAGCCGTACTAGGGACGGTGCCGGTGTAACTACCCTGCCGTTATGCTGCCGAAATTTTGAATAATATTTGTGTGTTTGAATTATTTTCATATGCTTAAACTATATTTATTCCTTATATAGAAAACATTCATGTGTTGAATTGATATTCATTCGTTGTTTAGAAATTCATGTGTTGAATGGTATTCATATTTTGAAATAAACTGTTAGATAATAAACATCACATTTTTATCTATATCTAAAAACTATTGAAAACATTCATGTGTTGAATTGATATTCATTCGTTGTTTAGAAATTCATGTGTTGAATGGTATTCATATTTTGAAATAAACTGTTAGATAATAAAAATCACATTTTTATCTATATCTAAAAACTATTGAAAACATTCATGTGTTGAATTGATATTCATTCGTTGTTTAGAAATTCATGTGTTGAATGGTATTCATATTTTGAAATAAATAGTTCGATAATAAAAATCACATTTTTATCTATATATAAAAACTATAGGAAACATTCATGTGTTGAATTGATATTCATTCGTTGTTTAGAAATTCATGTGTTGAATGGTATTCATATTTTGAAATAAACTGTTTGATAATAAAAATCACCTTTTATCGACTATATGAACTGTATAGAAAAATAGTGTTTTGAAATGAATCGTTTTACAATAAAAATCACATTTTTATTGTATACATGAATCGTTAAAATGTGAAGTGTTAAAAATAGCCACTTGTTCAAATAAACATATATCAGTTGAAATATTCATTAATTAGCTAATGAAATGATTTGCACCTATTTATGTAACATTAGAATGAATGGTGTTTTAAACCAAATAGAAATCAAATATGAAGTTGAATAGAAAATGGAAAATGATATGGACTGTATATATATGTACATGCATATTCATTGAACAGGTTATAGCAAAGGGGCTAGAGAAGAGGAATAAAATTTTGTGCCCGACAAATAGGTACACATTTACTGATTTGTTTGGGTGATGATTTTGAGCCTGTTGGCTAGCCGCTTGGCTTTTTCTTTTTCTTTTTGAGATTAGAAGGACCGGGACGCTATTTGCGATTTCCCGACGCTCCCGGTGCAGGGGAGGTTATGGCGAAATTTTTCCAAAATTTAAGGTGTTAGAAAAATATTTGAATTGAAAACGATATGAAAATCGTTGAATGAACTATATTTATATAAATATATAAAAATAAATAAAATTAAAACGAAACGAGGCCGTGCAGTTCGTATTTCGAAACCGTGATTTCAAACGACTAGTACGGGAAATCCGACCATTGGATTTTCCCGAAACCTCAACCGTCGGGTTCGCCTTGGAATAATCTTTCCAACGGCACCAACCTTGTAGAAATCCAACGGTTGGATTGTCTGGAATGTTTAATTCAAATCTGAAGAAAAACAGCGCCAGAAACGATTATATTTATTTATATATATAAATATAATTATATTTAATCGAATAACGACGCTGCAGTTCGTATTTTGAAATCGAAACTTCAAACGATTGTACCGGGAGATCCGACCGTCGGAATTTCCCGAAACTGGAACCGTTGGGTTCGTTTTGAAAAGACCTTTCTAATGATGTAATTTTTGTGAAGATCCAACGGTTAGATTTTCAGATATGTGTAAATCAAATCTGAAGAAAAACAGCGCCACGGCCGCCTTATGGCCCGAAGCGTCGTTTTGAATAAAATGGCTATTTTAAAATAAATAAAAATAGCGATAAATCGTTATAAAATATCATAAGCGATATGGAATGGAAATAAACTGAATTTGCTTGATTTATGTGATGTTTGATGGTTGAATGTGTTTGGTGTGAAAACTATATAAAGAACACAATTGGTGTTGTCGAATAATTTAACCATTGAAATAAATCGATTTGAAATTCTAAATATACGTGAATTATTTGAAAAGGTCGAGTTAATTCTCATTTCGAATAATCGACCGACGATTGAAATTCGAAGATGAAGACGATGGTCGAAGACCGGAGATCTTCACCTCGTTTGGATGGTAACCGAGGTCCTGATTGGGAGGCATCCCGAAATATGGATAATGAGTGGTGATCGTTCAGACGTACGTGTTGATCGAAGGGTTTGCGAGGTATTTAGTGCCTCCGGTTTCGTTCAGACCCAGAACGGACTTGTAAATGGACTGTGTGTCTGACATAGGATTTATTCTGTGTGGCATGCTAAGATGCAGTGATCAGGGCTTCTGTTGAAAAGCAAAGTCTTGTGGTGATGACCAAAGCACCGCCTGTGTGGCGTAGCTTTGTGTATAACGTGAATTCGCGAGCCTCACACCCCGGTATGAACCTAAAACGGGAGAAGGACCTCAGGGAGGGCCTGCGTTTCTTTCTAGCTAGGGTGGTGTCAGTGACCTACCAGCCCTGACATTTATATACTTTTCACCTATGTGGTTGTTGCTGTTGCGAGGCGCCTCGGTTTGATCGGACGATCCGGGTCCGATGGAGTCATTCGTTGGCTCGTTTACGCCCCAAAGGGCGGGGAGACGTAGTGTTCAGGTATAATAATCCACATCGGTGGACCGGCCCTGTCGCTCCAAGGGGCAGTTGCGGCTGTTCCTGAGACATGGGCTAGAGCGTCTCGAATTCGGTAAGGACTATCTTTTGCCTTGGTTCATGACGGAAATCCAATTTCCAAATACGAGACGATGCGGTTTTGATTGTATACCTATATATGGCGACATAGTGGTATGGGGCATTAATGCCGTCTATGATTGATAGTTATGATTTGAAATTGTTTTCAAAACATATAAACACTAGCAATAATATCAAATGCCTTTGTTTTATTCGTATCAAGCATATCTTGGCCGTTATAAGGTAAAAACTCTATCCTCCGGTTTGCGTTGCATTGTGTGATGGGAACTGAGTCTTATAACGGCTTCATTTTTATAAAAAAGCATAGCGATGTTTAGAAGAAAGATTTGTTTTAAAGCACTGGCAATCCAATGGAGTAAACCCGTTCCACGAAAGTGGCGTGGTCCTGTGATTAGCCAAATTATATATGTGTTGAGTAGATTTCTCATACCAGTCCCATGACTGACTCGTAGTTTGTTTCACTCTCAAACTCGGGTGCCCCTCTTTCTACACGGGCAGCCTTGTATTCAGGTTTAGCTGGTTCTTTTTCTGGATAGCTGGAGCTGAAGATGGATTCTATCATTTATTTCTTTTTATGCTGTTCAGCTCCTATTGTACATATTTTGTTTATTTCCGCTGTAGACATTTATGTATAGCTGAACTGTATTTGTACTAAGTAAGATCCTGTATACTGTGTAACTCTGATGATTACTTTTATCCAGTATATTTTGTTGTTCATTCTGGTGTATTTATTTAATTCTGTTCTGCCATTATATGTTTCTGTGTTATATTCCAACAGATAACCTTGTTTCCGTGAGAACGGGAAATCTGGTCGTCTCACGATATTTCATGGAATTTGACACATAAAACCAAATGGTTGACAAAAGAATGGTGAATATTGGTTTTATAATTTGAATCGAACCAATGATTTGAGAAATTGATTTTTGGGTAATATTTGAAATAAATCGATTTGCAAGATTTAAAATTATGATTTCAAATCTAATGGCCACAGTGTGAAAAATGTAAGCATTCGGTTGTTAAAGAGACTAGAGTTGGTAACTGGCATACTCTTTGTCAGTGTTGATATCACTTTAGCAACTATGTACGTGATGGAGTATTGGAACGACAACAAGATGGCTTGGAAGCGACCACTGGATTGAAGATGGCGTACATTAACGAATTGGCCTTGACCTATGGGTCATAATTAAAATGACTAAACCAGGAGCTATACCGTGACTAATTGAGGTCGCGCCTCATATCGGACACACTTCTTCGATACCATCTCTTTTACTGTTGTTATTGATTTGGGTGCACCCTTTTGATTCGGAGTGTGTCCCGAGGTGGGCGGTAGTGGCTGCTATACATTACCACCGGTCCGGGAGTGCAACTGGTAGAATCCTATCCTGAATATTGCCTCACATGTCTTGTCGTATCTATCCTATGTGAGCCCCATATGATTTTGATTTAGTATTGCTTTCTATGGAGTGCCCTCTAATAACACCAGTGAGGTGAATTTACGGTACTGTATAGACTGTGATGCCAATAAACTGCGTAAGGGTAATATGGTAATCCCGCTTATGCTATTTTCAGTATATTTACTTTACTGAATAGACATTACAATAATAAGCGTACTATTTTACATTTATTTTTTCCTTGGATCCTTAGAGGACGGGAATCCCAAACATCCTCTAAGTTATTGTACATTTCAATTAACACTTCATTTGATTTAATTCACTTATATTAGAATGTTAGTCCCGACTCGAGTACTTTTTTTGTTTTATTCTTGCAATTGCTTAGGTTAGACGGAGTATTTCATCTTGTAGATATATATGTTAGAGCTTGAGATTCGTTGGAGATCCAACCATTCGTATACCATGTCATATTCAGTTGTACCCATCTCTGCTCATTACCGAATACCAGTATGATTCTATATTTATTCTTTCGTTGTATCTATATTTGTTACTGTACTCTGATATCATGATATTTTTTTGTAATATTGTATAAAATTTTACTTCCGCTGTGAGATATTCTGTGTCTATGATTCTATGATAATTTATATTTCAACTTCATAAGAAATAACAATCTGTCCTTTTGAACGGTTCAAGTTGGTTTAATTATCGACTTGGAGTGGTCAAAAAGCTAGTTCGTTACACACACTCTGGGCAACCCTTGGAACCTCCAAAGCCTGTCTTCTCTTATGTTTAAGGATTGGCAATTCGTAAACACACGTTTCTTGGTCCTATAGGACCTATCCATCGGCTTCGTAGTAACCGATATATCCGAGGCGCCTCGCAATCTATCATCCACATAGGTAAAAATAAATAAATGTCTGGGCTCTATATCATGACACCACCTATAGCTGGAAGGAAACATCATGCACTCCTTGGGTCCCTTATTCCATTTTTGACTCATACCGAGGTGTAAGGATTGCGAATTAACGCTATAGACAAAGCTATGCTATTAAAGCCGTGCTTTGATCATCAACCACAAGTTTCTGCTTTTCAACAGAAGCCTTGATCATTTGCATCTCAGCATGTCACACTGACAATTCACGCTATGCGACTAATGTCCATCGATATATAACCTCTGAGCTCGTACGTCTCAGAGAGGGGTGTTAAGAAAGAGAATAAATTCTCTGCCACCAAACAGATATATATATATATATATTTAATAGAAATCAATCAACACAGAATAAAATCCAATGTCAGACACACATCCATTTACTAGTTCGTTCTGGGTCTGAACGAAACCGGAGGCACCTTTTTCCTCGCCCCATATGTCCAATACAGGATAGATGTCCTCGCATATCTGGTCGATCTCCAAGTACATCTGGACGATCACCACTTATTACCTTGTCTTGGGTGTACAGCCTAATCAAGACATCAGTAATCATCCAAACGATGTGAAGACCTCCGGTCTTCAACTACCATCTTCATCGTCGACTTATCTTCGAATCCATTATTCAGAATAGGTATAAACCCGACCTTTCCGAACAATTCACATATCTTATAATCAAGTGTGATAAAAACACTACATATGCCTCATTCCAATTCTGAATATTATTTTATTCAAATATTCACATCCTTTGGGAAAGGTTCCCATTAATTTTATCAAAGATAAATTCTTTTAAGTTTATACTTTAAACTTCCTTTGGATATCAATTCAAACCAAATTAAGGTTTATAAACTAGTCAGGATTATCAAACCATACCGAAGTAATCATTTCTTTTATTATCCCAGTCCCAACCTATCAGTACCATGGAGCAAAACTGGTGATGCTCCATATTTAACACCACAGTATTGTTGGTAAAATTAATTACCACCATTTCACGTTCAAGCCGAATTAAAGATTTAACTATCGCCTGGAGTAAAACTAGTGGTACTCCATTCTCGATCATTTCCCAATAATTTAAATTATCACATTCTCATTTCAATCTAATTAAAGATTCATTAAAACTCCATTTAGTTTTAATCTTCCCAAAAATCAATATTAATGATTATTTAACTTTGGGAAATCAAACATGTCGCATCGACAATCTACACCATACCACTGATTCCTGCCAATGTCTAACCTCAAAGCTCGTACATCTTAGAGAAGGGTGTTAAGAAAGAGAATAAATTCTCTGCCACCAAACAAATATATATTTAATAGAGATCAACAATACAGTTCGAAATATAATGTTAGACATGTAATCCTGTCTTTAACTGGGTTAAAGAACAAATGTCATTTAAAACACAGTTCACGATAAACCCAAAATCACATTCCATTAATTATGGGATCCTCACGGAAAAACAGATCAATATATAATAGATATCAATTTCCGTATCCGACTAATAATATAAATGGAATAATGACAAAGCCTTTTAAATTCCATATATATTAACAGTCTTCCTCCACAGAACCTCACTTCAATTATTACCAAATCGAATTCCACTCAATTTCATTTTTTTTATTAAATTGGAAACTTTGCTTTGGAAAATTTCCATTAAATCTTAATAAAAAGATTTATAAGTTCCTAATCACATTTCGCAGTAAATCGGGTTAAAGAACGAATGTCATTAAAAACAAAGTTCACAATAAACCCGATTCACATTCCATTTTATTACAGTTATATAACTGGAAACTCTACTAATCTTAATTAAAAGATTTATTCTTTTCTCTTTTCTCAACTGGGTTTAAGAACAGTGTTATTTAAGACACTGTTCATGAAAAATCAAAATCCAATTTGATATCAAATATAAGGCTCTGAATAGAAATTATATCGGCTTATATCAGTATCAAATTCTGAAACCAACAAATATCGTTTGGGAATAACGATATTATATATATATATATATCTTCCTAATTCCTATAACAATATCCGTATAATCATGGAACCCAATATCAAAATATTTCGAAGATGATTTCCATTCAAATCCATTCCAATTCATATATTGGAAATTTTGGTTATATTAAAACCATTCACAAATCCAATTTATTTTATTTAAAAATTATTGGATTTCAAATCTAGTAAATACCTAGTTCATTTTGATAAAAATATATTTTTATCTTTCCAAATATGGAATTTTTCATCCAAATTCTTTCCAAATCGTTTATTATGATTTTACACTAATTATCAAAAATTTTATTAAGGCCGTTTCAGTCGATTTCCATAAACGGTCATCGAACTGCACTTACAACGACCTTTTCCAAATTTGATTTGGACATAATTCCAAATCCAACGATTAGATTTCAAATCTCTAATATTGTTGGAAATCTCTTTTCGATACGAACCCAACGTTTCTGGTTTAGGGAGAATCCGACAGTCGGATTTCCCATAATGTCAATTCGAAGTCAATTGTCGAAATTCGCGAACGGTCGCGGCGCGGAGCGTTCTATTCAGGCCATTAAATATATATATATATATTATACATATTTCATTGATTTCCATTTAAAACATATTTTATAAATCGTTTATAAATTCGTTTTAAAATGATTCTAACTTCATTTTCAATTTTAATTCAAAATTGAATAATCCTTATCATTATAACATTTAAATGATAATATCTTCAAAATATGAGATTTGAAATCATTTCCTTTTCGATATTCATTACAAAAATGAATAAAATCAATATAAATATCGTTCGCGTCAAAATGGCGCATATCTAATCAACACGGCTTCATATATATTTCAATATTTTCGTGTCCATCCCAAATCGGACATCAAAATCATATTTTGATCCATTACTGAATATTATTTTAAAATATTCGTTATTTTAAACTATTCATTCTGTTTGAATTGGAATCAGACACAGTCAATTAACATATAATGTTATTTATATGGATTTCATACAACACATGTAAATAACAATAAATCAAAACAAATCAACCATCATCCAGAGTGCAACACACAACTGCATAGGCGTTAAATATAAATAATTAACGCTTACAACAGTTTGTTAACCAATCGGTTGACATACAGTTAATTATTGGGACCGCGTATGTCAAATATCATCCCAATACACGTGTGGGGTTTCAACCAACAAATACTGAATATTATTTGTGTAGTCGGGCGATATGTAAAATTATCGACCCAATCGATATCACAAAAATAAACGAGCATAAACAAGTCGTCCGACTTGTAAATGGATATGTAAACTTATTTTTAACTATCCAAATATTATTTTGTTTATCGCCATTATAAGTTAAAAATAATATTTTCAACTAACTAAATTTTTCTAACACTTTTTAGAAAATTTCAGCAACATAACGGCACGATACTAGAACCGGAATAAGGTATAGCCTTGTCCCTCGCCTAATACTGGCCCGCGCCATACACAAACCAATTCAAATCCAAACAAATAAATCAAATTTCACAACATAATAAAATTACGCAGAACAGCCAAATAAATAAGTACTCAACTACCCCAAATACCATTTTCGGTGCCATAAGTGGCTATTCGCGGAGTATGAAATCCGTATGTTGGTAATATCCAAACATCGCTTTCAATTATGTGATTGTACGAATTTGAGTGTTGACCTCCATATAATTCAAATCACATAATATGGTTTGTGCAATAAATAGTGTCGGGGGCTTCTAAGCCCCGTCTGCATCCTAGTATATATTTAACTAGAAAATAATTTGAGTGAGAAGCGTTCTCACCTTTGGTTTCCACTCCGTCATTCTTTAATGGGCGGATTTTGGATTTGGATTTGTTTCAGCGCGTTGTGTTCTTCTCCTTGATTTCAACACAATTTGTTTCACGCAGTTTACATTAAAAATTACATTTTTTAAACAACACTATTTACATTAAAAATCATATTTTTATTTCTAAGTCGTATATATAAAATCATATTTTTTTATATTTTTAAAACCATAATATTTTTATTTCTAAACGAAGTCATTTATAATAAAAATCCTATTTTATAAATTCTATTACATTATAATATCACATTTCTATAAATTAGTTTTCATATAAAAATCATATTTTTATCTCGCTACTACATATATAAAAATCATATTTTTTATCTCGCTATTATATATATAAAAATCAAAATTTTATCATGCTATTTTATATATAAAAATCAAAATTTTATCTTGCTATTATATATATAAAAATCAAAATTTTATCTTGCTATCATACATATAAAAGTAGAAATTTTATCTTGCTATCATATATATTAAAATCGAATTTTTATAATGCTATCATATATATAAAAATTGAATTTTTATAATGTTATTCGAATAATAAAAATCATATTTTATAATTCCATTCAAACAATAAAAATCATAATTTTATAATTCCATTCAAACAAAAAAAATCATATTTTTATAATAAAACCATTTATGTAAAAATCATATTTTTATTCATCATTATGTAAATAAAAAACTGAAAACAATTTCAATGTTAATTTAAATGAAAAAATGAAAATAATTATCATTGTTGACCTTTCTTCTTCGCTTGACCGGAGGAACCCAAATCCCCACTTCATCAATCCACCTGCACGTCGGAGTCTGGTGGGCCTGAGGTGGCGGCAGGTGGTCGACGGTGGGCTGTGGCAGTTATGGGTGGTGCCGCTCTGATTTGGGGGTGGTGCGGCTTATACAGAGGAGGAGGAGCGAGGGAGACGAGTGGTGGTGGCGGAGGAGGCCAGGGGAGGCGGCAGCGTCGACGCGGTGGCACGCTGGATCGACGGTGCGGTTAGTGTTTTTTAATTTTCTGCTATCAGGGAGAAAGAAACGATAGAGGGGTGAATATATTTATATAAATAATTATTTTAATTTTTGCTTTCCCGAAAAGTCAATTTTTTTATTCGACCTCCAAATGAGACCCAATGACTGACGCCTCTAGCTAAATACCCCCATTTCGTACATAATGGGATATGTTTCTTAAGCCAATTCAACTGTTTCGACCAGTTTTCATCAAAATTAAAATGTAAATCAATATATATTGAATTTGAACGTACATTTTAATTTACCGGGGCCACATAGTAACTCCAAAAATTCCAGAAAAAGAAATCTAGCTATATTTTAACGATACGGTCCTAATAGAACTAATCTCATCGAATTTGGAGACCATTTGAAAAACAATCATTTTCCAGTCGATTAAATTCAAATTGAGTTGACCAAACGCGTTTAAATTTACCATGCTCACATATTGATTCCAAAAATTATGAAAATTGGAATCAAACAATAATTCGACATTTCAGATCCAACCAAAGTGGTTTCGTCGAAAACGGAGGTCGTTTGCAAAATGACTATTTTTAAGGGCTATATATTATATAAAATATATATAAATTCCATAACGACTATTTCAAATTTTAAACTGGACATAACTTTTTATTCTCATTTTGAAACCTGGATTTTTCACATTCGTTAGAAAGTTAAAATTAAACAGATTCAAATATTTCTTGATTTACTGAAATCCGATTTATTTTGAATCCAGCACATTCATTTGAAATTTGAAATCGAACTTTCAAACTACCGCGCCATTTCAGGCCCATTTTATAAATTTATTCATTCTAGCTTCGATTTAAATAAATTTTTAGTCATTATTATTTAAAATAAATCATTTTGTATTCTGAAAATCCATTAAAATAGCCAAAATAAAAAATTTAAATTGGTTCTGAAAATCCAGGTTGTTACAGTAGTCATCCAAGAATGATGATCTTCCTCAAGTACTGCCTTAAACAATTCCCCAATCCTAGGGACGCATAGCTTTCCACCTCATCTTAGCAACCCTTTCTTGTCCACAATTATCTAGAATGGTGAATAGAAGTCTCTCCTCCGTCAAGCTTGTCCAAGATGTTTGATACATACGGGTCATCCCACTGCATAGATCAGATATGCTCCAATAGAGTAGGTCGCACTTCCAACGATGATAACAATACTAATTTGAAATCTGTAGATGGCTTAAAATCGAAGGTTGAGATGTACTCCAAGCTCTATCATTCTACGAATAGAGGATTCAAAGTCATTCTGTGCCTACTCAATGTGTCCGCCAATATATTACCTTTGCCTGAGTTATAGGCTATATCAATGTTGTCAGACGCTAGGAACTCCATCCACCGTTGCTGGCTTACGTTGAGATCCTTCTATGAGAACAAATGTTTGTGAATAAATTGAACAATTGTAAATAATTATTTAATTCATTCTGCTTTCCTAAATAACAAGGGTTGTTGTAAAGGGTGTCCAACTCTAGGACCAAAATTATTTTACTACTAAATCCAATCAGATTATTCCGAAAGTTTAATTGTTTGAAAACAACAAAAAATAAATAAAAAGAGGTATTTTATAATAAATGAAAGCAATTAGGGAGTAATGACATAAACTGGATTAATAATCATCAATAGCCAAACATATTAATATAGATCTAACTCATGTTTCCGTCACAAATATGAATCAACGATAATTAGGTTTTTAGGAACAAACATGTGAATAACGAC
The DNA here is from genome assembly GCA_030737875.1 of Allium sativum. Lineage (NCBI taxonomy): Eukaryota > Viridiplantae > Streptophyta > Magnoliopsida > Asparagales > Amaryllidaceae > Allium > Allium sativum. The sequence goes on from CM060924.1 coordinate 386,880,576, forward strand.
AAGCATAGCCTATGTAGGAGCTAAACTCTTATACAACCATAGGCCATTAGGACAAATTCACTTCTTTATTTCTAAAACCATAAAAATTAGATCTAAATCTGATAAGTGTTAGATCGAACTCGAATATACCTTGTGAAGGAGCACAACTCTTAAACGACATAGAGTATGAAGGTTCAGATCTAACTCTTGATTCAGATCTAGATCTATATGCATAACATCCTAATCCTTTTGGCTATGTGATTCATACTGAATCTAATCTATAAGCATCATCACCCCTAATTAAAGGGGACTAGCTAGACATACCTAAACAAGAAAATGGGAAGAATAAAAGAACAAACATAAGTAAAATAAAACAAAAACTAAAGAGAAAAGGAGAAGAATAGTTTTATTCCAGGAGAAGAGTTAAAGAATAAAACCTAAGATAATTCTAAATGAAACAGATACAATGTATTTATAGCTGCCATGACCAAGACTAAGTGGCCAATTACAAGACGTGGGACAAAAGTCTTTGCCCAATAAATAAACCAATGTGAACGCATGTGAATGGACATGCAAATGTCATGGAAAAATAACTTGGGGGCATCAAACGGCCTCAACTTCAATTATTTTGAGCACGAATAAGAACTCCATAACATCTGAGACAAGCGATATTTATGAAAAGGCATTAAATCTTGACTTTAAAATATGCGGCAAAAGGTGGTTTAACAACAAATTTTCTTCAGGTTTTCATGCTTTAATCCAGCTCTAAAAACCAACACTCTTCTTGCACCAATTCTTCAAGCTTTTCAACAATTAAGTGCATCTATCCATTTGTCTTAAATAATCTAAAAACACAACTATAAATACACAATATCAATTATTTTAAAGAGAAAACAAGATAAATAAGCAGATAAAATATACATATTTACGTGTATATCAAATACCCCCAAACTTATCTATTTATTCGTCCACGAATAAACTAAACTAAGATATGTCACACTTTCATAAGAAACACGATTGCATTTAGCGTATGCAACAAGCCGTTAAACCCTTAGGTGTCCCTCGTAGGAAGAGTGTTGTCTCGTGAGGGTTTTCAGCGGATGCTACCCACAAAAGCCAAAGCGTCTAATGTATATAGATTAATCAAATAATATATTTAAGGTCTTTCAAATTCCAAGTAATTCACTTAATTTCAATAATAACAATTTAGTCCTAAATTGTCCATCACATTAATGGTGAAAAAATGAATAAAATTATAACGACCCGTATTTTTTACGGTATAATAATTAATTAATTTAATTATTTAAATAGTGATTTATAGATTTTAATGGTCATTTAATTAAATAATATTGTATATTTAATTAACATAATAAATAGAATAATATATTTGTTTCCGAAATAATAAAAAATAACAGAATTCACAATATTGTGTGAATTGGACAATTTAAAATATTTAATTCAGTTTAGAATTTGAATTATATTAATGAATTTATTTATAAATGCCAGTTGAACGTATAATTTATATTATAATTATAATCGAGTTCAAAATGGCGCGGCAATTCGTAATTTGGCGATTCGAACTTTAAATGAATATACAAAATACATTTTAAGTCAGATTTCTATGAAACAAGAAACGTTCGGAGCTGGTGAGGTATACTTTTCTAATAGAAGAGAAAAATCAGGATTTCGTCGGGTAGATTTTGACTTATGCCCAAATATTTTTTTGAAAAGTCGCTATGGAATTCGTTTATAATATATAACGATTTATTTATATTATAAATGGATTTTCAATATAAATTGAATATCGATTTAATCTGGGATTTTTAAATGTCGAGTTATAAATCCTGATATGTTTATTTTGGAGCCGGATTATATTCTATGTAAATATATGCGATAATATGAATTTATTTATATTAAATTTAATTATTTTTAGATATATTTATATTTAAATGGGTTTATTTAGAGCTTTTAAAAATAGCCACTTTTGCAAACGACCTCTGTTTTCGACGAAACAAATTTTGTTGGATCCGGAATATTAAATTATTGCTAGATTTCAATTTTCGTGATTTTTCGAATCAGTATGTGGCCGTACAGAATTTTAATGTGAAAAATAGTCGATAATTTGACGGTTAAAAATACGCTGTGTGAGCAAACGGAGTCGGAATTCAACGAAACAAGTTTCGTTGGGTCCGTAGTGTCAAACTCTAGTTGTATCCATTTTCATGGATTTTAGATATCGTATATATTCGTAGGGATTTTTAGAGTGCAGATATAAATAGAAAATGGATATAAAATAATAATAAAATATGGATATAAAATAATAATAATAAAATACATGAGGCTTCTTAGAGAAGCCAAGCTATCCTATAAATAGTTTTCTAAGTTCTAACCTAAGTCATTTACTTCCCCGGGTCAACAGAAATGTGCCGCCTCTGTTCTTTCTCTAAAACGTGGAAATGCAACTTCATAAATCAAAATAAAATCATACAGCTCCTCCAAAATCATGTTATTTATTTTATTGGAATCACAAAAGGATATCCTTTGATTTCATACTAGTTTCATCCCGTTCAGATGAAGTTGGTGTCGTTGTAATTAACACAACGTGCGAACGAGAGGGTTAGGGTTCAGAGATTCATGGATTAGAAGCTTTGATTCATGCTTTTAATGTGGTAGTTGGTTTTGTTATGGATTTTCGCATGTTTTGTGAAAATTTGGTGGAATTTCATGCTGGGAGATGTCGATCGAATTTACTGGGTGCTCGAAAGGGGCTGTCGACGCGATTTGCGGTGGGTGTCCGAGCCTCGCGTGGAGATGGCAGAAGGGTGGAGACCGAGGAGGAGAGCACGGTGGTGTTTTCTGTTTTGATTTCGATTGAAGAACGAAAGGTGCGGTGGAAATGGAAGTTGCGGTAATGGTGGAATGGCATGACCAAGATTCCGCTATTTCAGAATCGGGGAAGAAAAGGGAATTGCGGGTCTGTATGCTTTTAATTTGGATGTTGGGCCAATGAATAAAGGTTAAGCCCAATAGAAGAATAAATTAAATTTATTTTTAATTTAAAATGTATAACATCTTATAAAATGTATATCTTTATCATACATTATCAGAAATTGACAAAACTGGATCCATTGGGATCGTATGGACGAAGGCTACAATATGGAACAGGCTGGGAGTGAATTAGAGCTCGTTACAATTTATAGCAAAATAAATTGTCCGATCTGAATCGACAACGGTTATCGTTATTTAACGATAAACATCCAACGTGAGTAAATTACACCTACCCCTATACAATTTATATTTTATAAATATAATCTAGTATTGATAAATGATGATTGATTGTTGTGTGTTGATTGTTTGGTTGAATTGCTGATCTATTGGTTGAACTTTTAGATAACGATATATATATATCGTTAATCAAATATTGATTTTGTTTATCAGAATATTTCATATTGAAATGAAATCGATGTTATTTATATTGTTTAACATCTGTGAATGCAGGGAAACAGGTTGGAGGGATCCAACTGGATTCCTAAATATTTATAATACTGTTTGTTTTCATATATTGTGATATATGATGTGATATATAATCTGTGATTGATTATGGTTGTGTAAATGATGCTGATCATGGTTACTTGGTATTTTAAATACCATAAGAAATACCGAAATGTGAAAAGGGAATTTTCAAAGTGTAAATTGAAAATAATATATTTATAAAATCAAAGAATTTTATAAAAGGAATATTTAAAAAATCAAAGAATTTTATAAAAGGATTATTTATTTAGAAAATATATAGAAGTATAAAAGTATTATTTATTTAGAAATAAATAGAAGTATAAAAGGAATATTTATTTAGAAAGTAAATAGAATTACAAAAGGAATATTTGACGAGGTATAAAAGAATTTTGAGAAGATTGTTTAAAGTGGATATTAAATAGAAATCTGTTTTAACAAATAGATTGAAAAGATTAATTTATAAATAATGTTTTATAAATTAAATAAAATATTTATCATTTGATAAATGGAATATATAAGACTGAATTTATATAGAGAAGCAGGAATCGGTTTTAACATCGATATTTTAAATGGAATTTGAGCAGCATTTATAAAGGTGATTATAAATGGGAGTATAAGTGTTAGAAGAATAAATGAGATTTTATATGAATAATTCTATAATTAGAAGTATAAATAGAAATTGGATTTGTGATATTGTTTGTTAACACGAAATCAAACTGTTTTGATTATACAAAGAAATATTATTCACATTCTATGTGAAAAATTAGATTAAAGTAAATATTTTGCAAATAAAATATTATAAAGGAATTTAGGGTTTGAATTAGGAATTTAAATGGAATTACTGAAATTAGAAACTAACTGGAAATTAGTTGAGTTGAATGGCTTTCTGGGTATCGATCTGATGTTGGTTTCGGCCTTCGGGTTTAATACGTAGGGGTTTGTTCTCTTACTAGTTTACAGTTAGAGACTGATATATGTGAGAAGATAGTGATGCGTGAATCAGAAATGGAAACATTTTCCAAAGTTAATGACGTATATTTTCTAAAATTAGAAAATAAGGATTTGATGAATATATGGAAACGAGAAATGGGGAAATGAATAAATGATGATTGATCGATAGAATTTCCATCTGGAAATAATATCACTGTTTGCACACATGTTTTTCTTTGATAGTTAAATCATCAACTATCAAAGTTTTTGACCATTTTTCCGTCGTTAATACGGAGAGATTGGGATCAGATTCATTATCTGAAAACCACTCTGTATGGGCTTAGCGTTGCGGATCAAATATAATAAAGATAATTGAAGACGGATTAATGCAAGGGCTGCTCTGGCGATCCTAGGTAGAAACTACCTAAAATGGATTTACAGAATAGTGCCTTCGGTTTTGTGCAGTACCAGGACGACCTGTATGGAAGAATGTCTGACGGAGTATATTTAATAGATCGCATAAGTTGATTTCTTCAAACGAATTTACGTTTGATGGCGAGGAATTCGTTTCTCTTAGCTTGTTTACCCATGATATGTTTGGAGAAATCGATTTGTGATTTAGTGGGTATGACGATGTGACATTTAAAGTGAATGAAGATGTGGTTTGTAAAGGATACGTTATGGCCTCTAGCTTCATAACCATAAATGGTATAAAATTGGGTAGGTCGCATGGCTAAGTGGTTAGTTGCCAATTAGGGTGTATTGTCAACTGATCTAGAGAAATTCCATTTACTTCCATAATCTATTTCATTGTTGTCCCTTTCGGGATATGGTTGCTGATCCCAACCGTTGGTGATAATACATTCGGTACGCTCAAGCAAAATGAGTCATCGGTCATGTTTAGCCTGGGTTACAAGATGTTATTGTTGAACCCGGTGTATTCCTCTCTAGAGATACACTGTCGGAAGGTGGTCCTATACCTTGCCGTTGGAATCCATTTCCCAATAAGCGCCTGCGGTTTTGATTATATATTATTATGTGGAACGTGAGATGAAAGCATTCTGCTAGATGATTAATATATTGTGGTTGATAGACACTATTATAATATCCAAAGAGTTTTGATATAAAGATTATCGTTTCTTTCGAAAGGACTTTTGAAAGATTGAATCAAGTATTTTGGATTCTCATAAGGGAAAAACCCATTCCGTTTTATATGGTGTGGTCTTATGAGATATCGTTTATTTTATCAAACTGTTTTAAATTGTTTTACTCACACCAGTCCCATGACCGACACGGAGTTTTTTTTTTTACCCTAAACTCTTGGGTGCCCAAATTTGTACAGGCAGTCAAGTAGTTAGGTTTTACAGATATACTTGGAGAGCATGGAGCAGGAGGCTTCAAGATTATATATCTATTGTTTATTCCGCTGTGTTGTAAGTGTTGTACTCTGATAATGTTACTGTATATATATATACTGGTTTTATTTCAAAGTTACATATGTAACTATTATATATTTTTCGTTCCGCTGTGAGATTCATGTTAATCTAATGATGTTGTATGTTCTTCTTCTTCTATTCTAATTTTCTATCTTATCTATCCTCACCTTCTAACTTCTTTCATTAACTATCCGGTATTTCCGATGCTTGGGTAGTCGACATTGAGTTAATGTCGATAACGAGGATCGCGAAAACCCGAGTCGTTACAGTGGTGTTAGAGCTGAAGGTTAAGTAATTACCTTGGCTCTGTGGTGTGACTCTGTAGAGATAGGGTTAGCAATACCCTAGATTGAGTTTGAGTGTATATATATGAGCATGTATTTTTTTGTTTAATATAAAATGATTTTATATTGTGGAGATTTATTGATTGAGTTGTTTATGAGTTCTGGTCGATCTGCTTGATCCACTGTATCAGTAGGGGGTTATACAATGAACCGCCATAGTATGTTTTGAAAAGAGGGTAAATGAAATAATTTTACCCAAATTATATTTTGATATAAACAAAGTATAGATATTTGAAGTATTATAGTATATTGGATGTGTTGGTTGTGATTATAATCGAATAAGATTATAAAATGTGAAATGGTTATGTAAATAGCCAATCAGAATTCATATAAGTGAAATACGTGAAATCAGATGAATTAAATCTGAATTGGAATTAAAACTGTGGAAGGTTATAAAAGTGTTTGTAAATGAATCTGGGTTAAATATATGTGAATTTTAAAATCATGGGAGATTTTAAATTTGTTACAAGCATAGAAAAGGATATTTTGAAATGGATTTCAAAATGAAAGTGTTTAGAAATAGTTTTGAAAGTGATATAGTATTGAACTCACTCGATAGCTGGAAAATAGATTCTGATGATGATCATGACATCATCGGTGTTCATTTTTGAGTTGTAAGTGACGGATTACTACCAATTTTTTTGTTTTTGAACTGTTTTGAGAAAACAAGTTGTTTTAACATTCCAAAATGAATATTTTGATTTTTGGAAAAGGCTAAGTTGTTTAAAAACTGCCAGAAACAGATTATTTGAATTAAAACAAATTAAAGTAGAATTTGTAAAGGTCAATAAAAATTGAAAATTTAATTAAAGCTAGTTAAATGGAAAATTGAATTGTATTAGAATGATATCGGAAAATATTGGATATGTGATGTAGGAAATTGAAATGTTATTGGATGGATGAGTTAAGAATTTGGAATCGAGGATGAAACTTGAGTTGGATTGGAATTTGGTTTGGGTATAAAAATAATAATTGGGGTAAGGATGGATTGATTGGAGTTTCGATTGGGATGGTATTGGCATATGTTGAATTAACCACAGATGGAAGTGATAGAGTTGATATGCCCGACAAAAAGGTACAAGTTTATTTTCATATGAGTTTGGTGATTTTATGAGCCTATTGGCAAGCCGCTTGGCTGTTTGATTTTCTTTTGGGTTGGAGAAGGCTTAGAGAGGCAAGTTGTAGTTGTACCAATTGAACCGTACAAACGAGGTGCTGGCGAAATTTTTCGAAAATTTCGGGTGTTAGAAAATTTTCAGAATTTTTGAAAATATTCGTTGGTAAGAATGAATAAATATTTTAATTGAAATTAATTGGTTCAGTAGAAACTGAGGTTAAGAAGTAAACAAATAATTTTTAACCCAGTTAATAGAGTTTGTTTTTTAACTTAGCAATTTCGAGGATGAAATTTATTTAAGGGGGAAAGAATGTAACGACCCGTATTTTTTACGGTATAATAATTAATTAATTTAATTATTTAAATAGTGATTTAGAGATTTAAATGGTCATTTAATTAAATAATATTGTATATTTAGTTAATATAATAAATAGAATAATATATTTATTTTTGAAATAATCGGAAATAACAGAATTCCCAATATTGTGTGAATTGGACAATTTAAAATATATAATTCAGTTTAGAATTTGAATTATATTAACGAATTTATTAATAAATGTCAGTTGAACATATAATCTATATTATAATTATAATCGAGCTCGAAATGGCGCGACAGTTCGTAATTTGGCGATTCGAACTTTAAATGAATATACAGAATCCGTTTTAAGTCAGATTTCTGTGAAACAAGAAACATTCGGAGCTGGTGAAGTATATTTTTCTAATGGAAGAAAAAATCGGGATTCATTGGGTAGATTTTGATTTATGTCCAAACCAAATTTTCGAAAAGTCGCTATGGAATTTCTTTATAATTTATAACGATTTATTTATATTATAAATGGATTTTCAATATAAATTGAATATCGATTTAATCTGGGATTTTTAAATGTCGAGTTATAAATCCCGATATGTTTATTTTGGAGCCAGATTATATTCTATGTAAATATATGCGATAATATTAATTTATTAATATTAAATTCAATTATTTTTAAATATATTTATATTTATATGGGTTTATTTAGAGCTTTAAAAATAGCCACTTTTGCAAATGACCTCCGTTTTCGACGAAACTAATTTTATTGGATCCGAAATATTAAATTATTGCTAGATTTCAATTTTCGTGATTTTTGGAATCAGTATGTGGTCGTACGGAATTTTAATGTGAAAAACAATCAATAATTTGACGGTTAAAAATACGCTGTGTGAGCAAATGGAGTCGGAATTCGACGAAACAAGTTTCATTGGGTCCGTAATGTCAAACTCTAGTTGTATGTCCATTTTCATGATTTTTAGATGTGTATTTGTAGGGATTTTTAGAGTTCAGATACAAATAGAAAAAGAATATAGAATAATAATAAAAAAATACATGAGGCTTCTTAGAGAAGCCAAGCTATCCTATAAATAGTCCTCTAAGTTCTAACCTAAGTCATTTACTTCCCCGGGTCAACAGAAATGTGCGCGTCTGTTCTTTCTCTAAAACATGGAAATGCAACTTCATAAATCAAAATAAAATCATATAGTTCCTCTAAAACTATGTTATTTATATTGTTGGAATCACAAAAGGATATCCTTTGATTCCATACCAGTTTCATACCGATCAAATGAAGTTGGTGTCGCTATAATTAACACAGCGCGCGAACGAGAGGGTTAGGGTTAAGAGATTCATGGATTAGAAGCTTTGATTCATGCTTTCAATGTGGTAGTTAGTTTTGTTATGGATTTTTGCATGTTTTGTGAAAGTTTGGTGGAATTTCATGTTGGGAGATGTCGATCGAATTTACTGGGTGCTCGAAAGGGGTTGTCGACGCGATTTGCGGTGGGTGTCCGAGCCTAGCGTGGAGGTGGAAGAAGGGTGGAGATCGAGGAGGAGAGCACGATGGTGTTTTCCATTTTGATTTCGGTTGAAGAACGAAGGGTGCGGTGGAAATGGAAGTTGCGGTAATGGTGGAATGGCGTGAGTAGGATTCCGCTATTTCAGAATCATGGAAGAAAAGGGAATTGCAGGTCGATGGGCTTTTAATTTGGATGTTGGGCCAATGAATAAAGGTTAAGCCCAATAGGAGAATAAATTAAATTTATTTTTAATTTAAAATGTATACCATCTTATAAAATGTATATCTTTATCATACATTATCAGAAATTGACAAAACTGGATCCATTGGGATCGTACGGACGAGAGCTACAACATGGAACTGACTGGAAGTGAATTGGAGCTCGTTACAATTTATAGCAAAATAAATTGTCCGATCTGAATCGACGACAGTTATCGTTATTTAACGATAAACGTCCAATGTGAGTAAATCTCACTAATTATGTACAATTTATATTTTTATAAATATAATCTAGTATTAATAAATGATGATTGATTGCTGTGTGTTGATTGTTTGGTTGAATTGCTGATTTATTGGTTGAAATTTTACATAACGATATATATATATATATATAAATCATTAATAAAATATTGATTTTGTTTATCAGAATATTTCATATTGAAATGAAATCGATGATATATATTGTTTAACATATGTGAATGCAGGGAAACAGGTTGGAGGGATCCAATTGGATTCCTAAATATTTATAATGTTGTTAGTTTTCATATATTGTGATATATGATGTTATATATAATCTGTGAATGATTATGGGTGTGTAGATGATGTTGATCATGGTTATTTGGTATTTTATATACCATAAGAAATACTGGAATGTGAAAAAGGGGATTTTCAAAGTGTAAATTGAAAATAATATATTTATAAAATCAAATAATTTTATAAAAGGATTATTTATTTATAAAATAAATAGAAGTATAAAAGGATTATTTATTTAGAAAGTAAATAGAAGTATAAAAGGAATATTTATTAGAAAGTAAATAGAATTATAAAAGGAATATTTGACGAGATATAAAAGAATTCTGAGAAGACTGTTTAAAGTGGATATTAAATAGAAATCTGTTTTAACAAATAGATTGAGAAGATTAATTTATAAATAATGTTTTATAAATTGAATAAAATATTTATCATTTGATAAACGGAATATATAAGACTGAATTTATACAGAGAAGTAGGAATCGGTTTTAACACCGATATTTTAAATTGAATTTGAGCAGGATTTATAAAGGTGATTATAAATGGGATTATAAGTGTTAAAAGAATAAATGCGATTTTATATGAATAATTCTATAATTAGAAGTATAAATTGAAATTGGATTTTGGATATTGTTTTTGAATACGAAATCAAACTGTTTTGATTATATAAAGAAATGTTATTCACATTCTACGTAAAAAATTAGATTAAAGTAAATATTTTGTAAATAAAATATTATAAAGGAATTTGGGGTTTGAATTAGGAATTTAAATGGAATTACTGAAATTAGAAACTGACTAGAAATTAGTTGAGTTGATAGGCTTTCTGGGTATCGATCTGATGTTGGTTTCGGCCTTTGGGGTTAATACGCAGGGGGTTGTTCTCTTACTAGTTTACAGTTAGAGACTGATATATGTGACAAGATAGTGATGCGTGAATCAGAAATGGAAACGTTTTCCAAAGTTAATAACTTATATTTTCTAAAATTAGAAAATAAGGATTTGATGAATATATGGAAACGAGAAATGGGGAAATCAACAAATGTTGATTGTTGATTGATTGATAAAATTTCCATTTGGAAATAATATCGTGGTTTGCACACATGTTTTCTTTGATAGTTAAATCACCGACTATAAAAGTATTTGACCATTTTTCCGTCGTCAATACGAAGAGACAGGTATCAGATTCATTATCTGAAAACCACTCTGTATGGGTGTTAGCGTTGCGAATCAAATATAATGAAGATAATTGAAGACGGAGTAATGCAAGGGCTGTTCTCCGATCCTAGGTTGAAACTGCCTAAAATGGATTTGCAGAATAGTGCCTTCGGTTTGTCAAGTCCCAGGACGACCAGCATGGAAGAATGTCTGACGGAGTATATTTAATAGATCGCGTAAGTTGATCTCTTCAAACGTATTTATGTTTGGTGGCGGAGGAATTCGTTTCTCTTAGCTTTTTACCCATGATATGTTTGGAGAAATCAATTTGTGATTTAGCGGGTATGACGATGTGACATTCAAAGTGAATGAAGATGTGGTTTGTAAAGGATACTTTATGGCCTCTAGCCTCACAACCAGAAATGGTATAAAATCGGGTAGGTCGCATGGCTAAGTGGTTAGCTGCCAATTAGGGTGTATTGTCACCTAATCTAGAGAAATTCCATTTACTTTTATAATCTATTTCGATGTTGTCCCTTTCGGGAAACGGTTGTTGGTCCCAATCGTTGGTGATAATACATTCGGTATACTCAAGCGAAATGAGTGATCGGTCATGTTTAGCTTGGGTTAATAGATGTTCTTGTTGAACCCGGTGTATTCTTCTCTAGAGATACACTGTCATAAGGTGGTACCATACCTTGCTAGTTGGAATCCATTTCCCAATAAGCGCCTGCGGTTTTTGATTATATATTATGTATGTGGAACGTGAGATGAAAGCATTCTGCTAGATAATTAATATATTGTGGTTGATAGACACTATTATAATATCCAAAGAGTTTTGATATAAAGATTATCGTTTCTTTTAAAAGGACTTTTGAATGATTGAATCGAGTGTTTTGGATTCTCATAACGGAAAAACCCGTTCCGTGTTATACGGCGTGGTCTTATGAGATATCGTTTATTTTATCAAACTATTTTAAATTGTTTTACTCAAACCAGTCCCATGAATGTCCCGGAGTTTATTTTATTTTGTTTTTACCCTAAACTCTCTTGGGTGCCCAAATTTGTACGGGCAGTCAAGTAGTCAGGTTTTACAGATATAATTGGAGGGCTTTGAGCAGAAGGCTTCAGGATTATATAGTTATTGTTTATTCCGCTGTGTTGTAAATGTTGTACTCTGATAATGTTACTTTATACACATACTGGTTTTATTTCAAAGTTACGTATATATTATGTATTGTTCGTTCCGTTGTGAGATTCGTGTTACTCTTATGATGTTATATGTTCTTCTATTCTAATTTTTTATCTTATATATCCTCACCCTCTAACTTCTTTCATTAATTATCTGGTATTTCCAATGCTTGGATAGTCGACATTGAGTTTATGTCGATAACAGGATCACGAAAACCCGGGTCGTTACAAAATTTTTCCAAGCTAAATCGTAATTCCTTTATAAGATTATAATTGCCATGAAGATTAAGAGCGTGATGTCAACCAAAGTTCTACACATCGACAATGTGCACCCCATCATTTATTTATTCTCTTTTTTTTTTGAATAATTTTGCACAGTGTAACTGTAATGTATTGGATGTGAGTTATGCATAGATAAAGGAGAATTATGTAAGTTCTAAAAATATTATATATAAGAGGGCAAGTGTATTAGTTGAACTTCAAGCTATGAAAGATAAAGTAATACTAAGGCATATATAGACGTTTTGTTTCCTTTCATCTACTCTACTACAATCCTCACTTCTAAATACGGTATGATGGATGTGGATGGAATGGAAATGAATGCTTTATAGTCAAGAATGATGAATGACTATTTTATTCTTGGAGATTTTCTCTTATTGCATTTTTCTTCTTCTTTTTCTTTTTTCCTTTTTTTCTCTCTCTCTCTCTTTTTCTTTTTTGCATGATGAATGATGAGTGGAGATGGAATGGAATGATACCGTATATTATTTCATTTGATTCCTCCTCTTCTAAGCGAATCATAACCAACACTTCATGAATGGAAAATTTTGAGCCTTAGTTACTCTACTTCTATAACCCTAATTCAACACACAAGTCCAGATTGATGTTATACAAAAATCTTAAAGGAAAGACAGGTAAAGTGTCGTAAGATAGATAACCTATATAAAATAAGATGTGGTATATGGTTATCCTACCTTAAAACAAGTACGGAGTAGGTACTGCAATACCGGTATAAAAAGTGTCATTTTTCGAATCTTTAAAAATAAATCAGTAAAAAGGTTCTTAAGTATACCAATTAATAAGAAAAACTTGTCGAATCATGAAAGTAAATTGACTAAAACTTGGGTTGAATAATGTGTGGTATCGAAGAAGAATGCTATAATAAGTCATTTCTCCTTAAGTGTGCAAAGTGGAATATAGAACTTACGAGTTTGAAGATTTGAGTGAAAAAAATATTATGCATGTAACGAACTCAGAAAATCCAACAAATGTAGGTCCAAAATCATTTTTATTTGATTTTTTTTACTTGCTCATTGTAAGATGTATAACAAGGGTTGACACACTAACTCCAGAACACGACTGTCGTCTGCACAGTCTCAAGCAAGCATATTAAAAAGACACATTACGACTCAATGAATAACTAATGTTCATTCCCATTACCCAACAGTTCAACTTATCAATAAAGAACCAAGGTATTATTTATGAATTTTAAGTTAATCCTGGTTCAATAAATGACCTAGTTCATAAAATTTGATTGCTGATGTAATGTAAATCCTCGTCCACACTTGAGTGTGACTGTGTCCCCACATTCGTTAATCAGACATACCTTAGTGAAAGGAAATTATTTAATAAGAGAATATTTACATATGTACAAAAGAGGGTTAATGCGTCTTACCGAATGTAATGTGCGTGACAACCCGGATTCCGACAGACCGAATTTTTCAAATTCGATCTATCAAAACCCGAGTTGGGTGCTCTGGTATCCTGCAGAAAAAGACAGAGATAAAGATACATGTCAGAACTCGTAGAGCATCTCACAGCGGAAGGAATTAAAATATAATATATTCAAAAATAGCTTTACCTTATAAATCATACTGTCTAACCAGTATCCAAAGCTATACCATCTCTGTCATGAACCTAACCTGGAAGTATGTAATGAGGAGGGGGTCAGAACATAAGTTCTGTGTGAGAGGACTTATAATAAACTTCTGTGTAACACTACATATACCGTTCCGTATATTTTCTTAGTTATTAGGTTAATCTCGTCATTAGCACCTAAGGCTAAACTCATGTCGTTCTCATTCACATACTAGTATATTAACCTAATATATCGTATATGTGGATACCTCCTACTCGTATTATCTTTTCCATGTATGTGTACAACCCCTTTCCATTTATCGTACGGACTTCATTACGTAACTATATACTACCTCAGCGTAGTGCCACCATTTTCGTAATTGCTTGGACTGCCACGTTTCCTTAATTCGGTTAGGGTTTATGCCACCTAGGGCTACTAGGGATTATGCTACCTAACGAAATATGCCCTCTAGTCTAGGACACACTACCCAGAGCGATATATGTTCCTAGACCTTCCCCGCATAAGTATCGTGAACCGTTTTTCGATGACTAGATGCACATGTACTCTATATGTGCTACCCGAGTCCCGTGGCAGGGCAAGTCAAGAAACACGGAACTCGGTCGGGAGCTTTAAGTTGTCTGCCGATGCAAATGCTAAGGTCTGTTTTTCTAGTGGCTATAGTCCCACTCGACCCCTCCCTCAACTAATGAAAGGCCATCCTTGAAAAATGAGAACTATATGCCGACCCCTCTATGCCCCCACTAACCTATGGCCAACCGCAACCGCAACCACAACTAGATAGCAAGTATATGGTTCGTAGGAGTTCTCCACCTTTCCGCTGTGCGTATCTCGACTGACTCAAGATGGTAGGTAGACGACGAGTTGCTATCACAGGGCTACTGGTCTCGCCGAATCACGTTGGTCCATCCTAGTCTTTAGGTTGCCATTTATTGCAACCAAGGCATACCCTTGGTTCTTCTAACGCAGACCTTAACCTCTGTGAGCCCAGGAGGATCATCTGCAGCCTTACAGAGGGATACCAAGAGTACCCTCACATCCCCTCGAAGCCTCGGGCTTCGTAACCCAATTCGTTGGAGCCATCTTTAAAATCAGACGGCCGTACGCTCCTTCTCGTGTTCTACTAAGGTTTACTACTTAGTTTCTTTAAATAAGGTTTACTACTTAGCCCTCTTAGTTTTTAACTAAGGTATACTTAGTTTCTTGAATCGTCGTTTTCTTAACTAAGGTTTACTACTTAGTCCTTTTAACTAAGGTTTACTACTTAGTTCTATCAATCGTTCATTTTTCTTAACTAAGGTTTACAACTTAGTCCACTTTAACTAAGGTTTACTACTTAGTTTTCTTTCTCGTTATCTACTTAGTTATTTTAACTAAGGTTTATTACTTGATTCTCTTAACCAAGGTTTGATTTTATGTTTACCGTTGGTTATCAACTGAATTTATACTTAACTTACTTAAGTCCATTGATAAGCCTTATAACATGTTGTCTTTCAATTTCATAAATTATTCCCTTTTTGGGTCACAAAACATGTTATATTTAATTCATTGTTAAGTATACCTTATCCCACATATATACTGATTAGGGGAACAACCCTCTAAATACCAGCCCCGAAGACCGAGGTCAACATCAGACTGACACCTCGGGAATTACTCTACCCAACCAACATATATGATTCAAAATTTACTTCTTCTTCCTTTTCAAACCGCTTAATTTATAATTAAGTATATCTCCTCATATAAGTTATCTTATTCTTCCCTTTTTCGTTCTTATAACTTATCGTATCCCATAAGTCATATTTTCCCCTTTTTGTCCCTAGGACAAGTCTAACCTATTATCCTTCTTTTTTCTTATTCAAATTTGTAATAGGTTATTTATCATTCCCCATATTCCGTCATTAGTTCAGATTAACCTTTTTATTATTATTGTTTCCATATTTTACACATGTCTTACTGCGGTTAAGTCTTATACTTACATGTTTATACATATCTTGTCTTACTACAGTTAAGTCTATACTTACATGTACCCACTTATCCCTCTAACCATACCCTTGTCACCCACATGTCTTATTATGGTTAGTATTCCTTAATGCATTCATTATGCCATAACGATGTATGACCACCCACATTGGACTAACATTTTGTGGCTGCTGGATGTGCCGGGCGGTTCCGGGCAGTCTTACGCCACAACTTGAGTCCAACCTCATGTCATAAACCGTTACGCTCAAATTTCCTCCTTTGACCTCTCACATTAGACGTCCAATTGTGGCAGCTGGATTTGCCGGGCGGTTCCAGGCAGTCTTATACCACAATTGCGTCTAACCTCGTGTCAAAGGTTTATTAATATTCGGATTCCACCCAAAACCCCACATTTCATGTTATGCGGTTCAAATTTACTTTTAAGCCTATTCAAGTGGTCATTAATTAGACCAATTTAATGTTGATTCATACCAAATTACAAGTAACCCAAACCCCCACATTTCATGTTATGCAGTTCAAATTTACTTTTAAGCCTATTCAAGTGGTCATTAATTAGACCAATTTAATGTTGATTCATACCAAATTACATGTAACCCAATTACCCAACTTTTATTCAAATTTACCAATTCCAAATCATTTATTTCCAATGGTACTCATATTTTTAAATAAGTTCGAGTCCTATAAAAATATGACTAACATATTAAATCCCCAAATTCAAATCCATGTTTTATTCTAGTGTCATAGGCTAATTAACAAGTTCAAATCTTTTCAATGATGACAATCTTATGCTAAAACCCAAATCGTGTTCATACTTATACTTCCCAACTTGGTTTACACATTTAAACCTTGTTAATGGTATACTATACCCAAACCCCTTTGTAATTCATAACCAAACTCTCCAATTTATGTCATATCCCAAAATCTAGTGTTTCCCATTTTCGTTTGCAATATTCAATCGTATTCATTTCATGATAGATCTAGGCTCGAGATAGCCTAATTATAAAGAAATAAAGAGGGAAGGGTAAAAGGAGGAACGTGACCATATAATAATTTAACATACGAAAACATTACAGGTCCAATCTTTCACAATAATTTCATCGCATGTTTTACATGGGGAATGTTTGAACGATAAATAATAATCTTATACAAAAGTTGTATTATAAACCACTCACATTGCTTTTCGTCTTCAAAATGAGTACTAGATAACTCTAGTATTGTTTTCCCTCTTTTGCTTAGCTTGGATTTCTGTTTTTGAATCATCTTTGATTTCTCTTTGCGAAATAACTTCGCAAATCTGATCCATTATCTTCTCTTTAGCTTTGAATCTCTTTTCTATTTCATTGTTGTTCTAGATCTTATTCTTTTTATTTTAAATAATTGATGTTGTAGAGAAAAGAGGGGAGAATAGATCCAAGGTCTTTGGAGAAGAAGAAAATGAGAGAGAAGGGAGCCATGGCTTCGCCACAAATTGTTGTGAAGTTTACAATGAGCTTAGGGTTGTTTATATAGGTGCCAAAGTACGAATCTAGCCCTCTTTCATTTGTTAAAGAACATTAATGAAGATTTATTTAGCAAAACCATTCCTTTGTTTATACCTTAACCGTATAAAATTTGTTTCCCTTTTTCTTTTATTTAAACAAGGCAACAATTTATTTTTCTCTACCTTTTTAACATAATTATTATTTATTTATGTAAATAAATACCATACGTTTACTTACACTCATGTTCTTATCAAATATGGTATCCAACTATGCCTTTATTTTTATTTTATTTTTAATCGTAGAAAATATAGTATGGGTTAACTATTTTACTAAAGGGAATTCAATATCTTTTTATTTTTATTTTATCCTTCTCATAGCCATTATTGATGGCTATTTATTAATTGTTTTTCTATTCATGTCATATTTGAAATGCCTAAATGCATTTACTACATGTACTCTCTTTTTTCCATATTTAATGTAACCGTTATATTATCCCTAAATATAACATTAATGTCTTTAATTTACCAATTTCATTTCTTACCCGTAGAACAAATCCCCTAATCTCGAATTAGTGTTGCCTCTTATATATATATATATATATATAATACCAAATACTTAACATTTAGTCAACCTCAAGCCAATTTATTAATGTCATAATTATGCATTAACTTTTTTTATTTACATGTTTGCTATAAATAATCGTAGGTGCATGCATCTAGTCTCCTTAATCACAGGTGCATGCATCTAGTCTCCTTAATATTAGGTGCATGCATCTAGTCTCCTTAATCGCAGGTGCATGCATCTAGTCTCCTTAATATTAGGTGCATGCATCTAGTCTCCTTAATCGCAGGTGCATGCATCTAGTCTCCAAACATTTAAATCGAAAAACGTGCCACATTTATCTCAACCTCTGTCGGTTCCAAAAAGAGTACTTAATGCTTTTTTTTTCAAATACACTGAACCTTTTAAGTGCATGATAATCTCTACAATTTAAACTAAATTTATGAACGCGCATATGAATGTATTTCCATTCTCCTCTTTAAACGCGCATTCCTTATTGTATATTACTTTTCTTTTCCTTAAATATGTCAATGCATATAAAATATATATATATTTTATCCTACGCGTATATAAACTTCTGCGGCTTACAACTTCTTCATATGTTATCCGTTTTAGGCAAACTTAGTATCCATCTAAAACATAATTTTGAGGCGAACGCAATGATGACATCTCTTTTACTTAATTCCTGATATTTAAATTAAGTATCTTTATTTTATTATCTTTTTCTGTTACATACATTGTTATCGTATAAATTTTCTTCTTTTCAACGTATGTATTAATTTAAACTGCAAATCACTATCATGCATATTAACATTTTTAATTACATTGAAAATGCGGGGTGTTACATTCTCCCACCCTTAAGAAATTTCGTCCCCGATATTTGGTAAGGGTAAAATCAAATAATCCCTCGCATATAATATCATCCATCATGTGTACATCCATTTTTTTCAAACATTGTGCACATGTGCAAAGTGAAACACATCATAGTAATGCATGTATGCCTAATTTGGTACCACCTATATGTATGCAAATTTTTAAAAACTTTTTCAAAACATGATGCTGACATCCTAAATATACTTGCCGTTCTATATGAACGCAATTTTTTTTGAAAAACCAAAACATTTTTCATCCAAATTTTCTCACACTCTTAAATAAGAGCACGGTTCATCCAATTGTTGCATCCAAACCCTACCAACCATCATTAAATTCGAAATTTAGAAAAATCTAATTTTTTTCCAAATTCGATTTCTTATGTTACAAAGGGGTATAAAACGGAAAATTTTACATTTTCCGTTTTTCTTTTATGTACCTTTTCTAGTTGCACTTGGATTTTTCTATAGCTATTCTATAAAAAGTTCCTATTTTCCTATCCAAGCACAATTACATAAGAAACTTTTTTTTTCTTAAGATTTTCAATTTCTTTTCCCATCACGTTTTGTTGCTTGATTGATTCAGTTGTTTTCTTGTTAGTTAGGCTAGTCTTCTTCTTAAGTTTATTTTTCAACCAAGCTTTTCTGTTTTCTACTCAAACAGTATCTTACACAGCTACAACTATGGGCCTAGAATCTTAGGACTTTGTTACCTCTAACAAACGCGAGTCCACACAATAGGATCTATACACTTGCTTGCCATTCCCTACCTAGTAGTAACTACGAGTCCATGCTGTGTATTACTAGCCTATACTCTATCTATTTTTCTCAAGCAACAAACCTAGGTTTCTCAATGTTTATGCATTCTACGGGAATTTTCCATTAGTTTTAACATTAACTAATCTTTAACCGGAAATTGGTAAGAGAATAATTCCCTAAGCATCAACCCCGAAGACCGAAATCAACATCAGATTGATACTCAGAGAATCACTCAACCCCACCAATCTCCAGTTAGGTTCTAATAACTTATCATTGGGTTAGACTCAAAGTGGTTCTCCAACTCACTAGGCTTTCCCAGGCACTTTCACGAATTCAGTTTTCTCGACTATATATATTCTCAATCCATTTTCCACATTTTTCAACCTTTTCTAGTTTATAAGGTTTCACTTCTAAACCCACTACTCTGAAATAATAACAGTTCAGTTTTAACTCTATGGGATACTTTCTTTCCCTAATACTAAATCATATTGTACACTTTCCAACCAAACCACCTAAGGGTCTCAAAAATTTCTATGTTTATTACTTTAGTGTACAAACTAAATATCCCAACTCTTTTCATGTCTAGTGGGCTACTATATGGATCTAGGTTTATATTTATAATATATTTATATTTAAGAAAATACAAATACGTTCACTCATTATCTCCCTAGGAACACTAAACCGAAGCTCTGATACCATATGTGACAACCCGGATTCCGACAGACCGAATTTTTCAAATTCGATCTATCAAAACCCGAGTTGGGTGCTCTGGTATCCTGCAGAAAAAGACAGAGATAAAGAAACATGTCAGAACTCGTAGAGCATCTCACAGCGGAAGGAATTAAAATATAATATATTCAAAAATAGCTTTACCTTATAAATCATACTGTCTGCCCAGTATCCAAAGCTATACGATCTCTGTCATGAACCTAACCTGGAAGTATGTAATGAGGAGGGGGTCAGAACATAAGTTCTGTGTGAGAGGACTTATAATAAACTTCTGTGTAACACTACATATACCGTTCCGTATATTTTCTTAGTTATTAGGTTAATCTCGTCATTAGCACCTAAGGCTAAACTCATGTCGTTCTCATTCACATACTAGTATATTAACCTAATATCTCGTATATGTGGATACCCCCTACTCGTATTATCTTTTCCATGTATGTGTACAGCCCCTTTCCATTTATCGTACGGACTTCATTACGTAACTATATACTACCTCAGCGTAGTGCCACCATTTCCGTAATTGCTTGGACTGCCACATTTCCTTAATTCGGTTAGGGCTTATGCCACCTACGGCTACTAGGGATTATGCTACCTAACGAAATATGCCCTCTAGTCTAGGACACACTACCCAGAGCGATATATGTTCCTAGACATTCCCCGCGTAAGTATCGTGAACCGTTTTTCGATGACTAGATGCACATGTACTCTATATGTGCTACCCGAGTCCCGTGGCAGGGCAAGTCAAGAAACACGGAACTCGGTCGGGAGCTTTAAGTTGTCTGCCGATGCATATGCTAAGGTCTGTTTTTCTAGTGTCTATGGTCCCACTCGACCCCTCCCTCAACTAATGAAAGGCCATCCTTGAAAAATGAGAACTATATGCCGACCGCTTTATGCCCCACTAACCAATGGCCAACCGCAACCACAACTAGATAGCAAGTATATGGTTCGTAGGAGTTCTCCACCTTTCCGCTGTGCGTATCTCGACTGACTCAAGATGGTAGGTAGACGACGAGTTGCTATCACAGGGCTACTGGTCTCGCCGAATCACGCTGGTCCATCCTAGTCTTTAGGTTGCCATTTATTGCAACCAAGGCATACCCTTGGTTCTTCTAACGCAGACCTTAACCTCTGTGAGCCCAGGAGGATCATCTGCAGCCTCACAGAGGGATACCAAGAGTACCCTCATGTCCCCTCGAAGCCTCGGGCTTCGTAACCCAATTCGTTGGAGCCATCTTTTAAATGAGACGACCGTACGCTCCTTCTCGTGTTCTACTAAGGTTTAATACTTAGTTTCTTTAACTAAGGTTTACTACTTAGCCCTCTTAGTTTTTAACTAAGGTTTACTTAGTTTCCTGAATCGTCGTTTTCTTAACTAAGGTTTACTACTTAGTCCTTTTAACTAAGGTTTACTACTTAGTTCTATCAATCGTTCATTTTTCTTAACTAAGGTTTACAACTTAGTCCACTTTAACTAAGGTTTACTACTTAGTTTTCTTTCTCATTATCTACTTAGTTATTTTAACTTAGGTTTATTACTTGATTCTCTTAACCAAGGTTTGATTTTATGTTTACCGTTGGTTATCAACTGAATTTATACTTAACTTACTTAAGTCCATTGATAAGCCTTATAACATGTTGTCTTTCAATTTCATAAATTATTCCCTTTTTGGGTCACAACAACATGTTATATTTAATTCATTGTTAAGTACACCTTATCCCATATATATACTGATTAAGGGAACAACCCCCTAAATACCAGCCCTGAAGACCGAGGTCAACATCAGACTGACACCTCGGGAATTACTCTACCCAACCAACATATATGATTCAAAATTTACTTCTTCTTCCTTTTCAAACAGCTTAATTTATAATTAAGCATATCTCCTCATATAAGTTATCTTATTCTTCCCTTTTTCGTTCTTATAACTTATCGTATCCCATAAGTCGTATTTTCCCATTTTTGTCCCTAGGACAAGTCTAACCTATTATCCTTCTTTTTTCTTATTCAAATTTGTAATAGGTTATTTATCATTCCCCATATTTCGTCATTAGTTCAGATTAACCTTTTTATTATTATTGTTTCCATATTTTACACATGTCTTACTATGGTTAAGTCTTATACTTACATGTTTATACATATCTTGTCTTACTACAGTTAAGTCTATACTTACCTGTACCCACTTAACCCTCTAACCATACCCTTGTCACCCACATGTCTTATTATAGTTAGTATTCCTTAATGCATTCATTATGCCATAACGATGTATGACCACCCACATTGGACTAACATTTTGTGGCTGCTGGATGTGCCGGGCGGTTCCGGGCAGTCTTACGCCACAACTTGAGTCCAACCTCGTGTCATAAATCGTTACGCTCAAATTTCCTCCTTTGACCTCTCACATTAGACGTCCAATTGTGGCAGCTGGATTTGCCGGGCGGTTCCGGGCAGTCTTATACCACAATTGCGTCTAACCTCGTGTCAAAGGTTTATTAATATTTGTATTCCACCCAAACCCCCAAATTTCATGTTATGCAGTTCAAATTTACTTTTATGCCTATTCAAGTGGTCATTAATTAGACCAATTTAATGTTGATTCATACCAAATTACATGTAACCCAAACCCCCACATTTCATGTTATGCAGTTCAAATTTACTTTTAAGCCTATTCAAGTGGTCATTAATTAGACCAATTTAATGTTGATTCATACCAAATTACATGTAACCCAATTACCTAACTTTTATTCAAATTTACCAATTCCAAATCATTTATTTCCAATGGTATTCATATTTTTAAATAAGTTCGAGTCCTATAAAAATATGACTAACATATTAAATCCCCAAATTCAAATCCATGTTTTATTCTAGTGTCATAGGCTAATTAACAAGTTCAAATCTTTTCAATGATGACAATCTTATGCTAAAACCCAAATCGTGTTCATACTTATACTTCCCAACTTGGTTTACACATTTAAACCTTGCTAATGGTATACTATACCCAAACCCCTTTGTAATTCATAACCAAACTCTCCAATTTATGTCATATCCCAAAATCCAGTGTTTCCCCTTTTCGTTCGCAATATTCAATCGTATTCATTTCATGATAGATCTAGGCTCGAGATAGCCTAATTATAAAGAAATAAAGAGGGAAGGATAAAAGGAGGAACATGACCATATAATAATTTAACATATGAAAACATTACAGGTCCAATCTTTCACAATAATTTCATCGCATGTTTTACATGGGGAATGTTTGAACGATAAATAATAATCTTATACAAAAGTTGTATTATAAACCACTCGCATTGCTTTTCGTCTTCAAAATGAGTACTAGATAACTCTAGTATTGTTTTCCCTCTTTTGCTTAGCTTGGATTTCTGTTTTTGAATCATCTTTGATTTCTCTTTGCGACATAAATTCGCAAATCTGAATCCATTATCTTCTCTTTAGCTTTGAATCTCTTTTCTATTTCATTGTTGTTCTAGATCTTATTCTTTTTATTTTAAAGAATAGATGTTGTAGAGAAAAGAGGGGAAAATAGATCCAAGGTCTTTTGGAGAAGAAGAAAATGAGAGAAAAGGGAGCCATGGCTTCGCCACGAATTGTTGTGAAGTTTACAATGAGCTTAGGGTTGTTTATATAGGTGCCAAACTACAAATCTAGCCCTCTTTCATTTGTTAAAGAACATTAATGAAGATTTATTTAGCAAAACCATTCCTTTGTTTATACCTTAACCATATAAAATTTGTTTCCCTTTTTATTTTATTTAAACAAGGCAACAATTTATTTTTCTCTACCTTTTTAACATAATTATTATTTATTTATGTAAATAAATACCATACGTTTACCTACACTCATGTTCTTATCAAATATGGTATCCAACTATGCCTTTATTTTTATTTTATTTTTAATCGTAGAAAATATAGTATGTGTTAACTATTTTACTAAAGGGAATTTAATATCTTTTTATTTTTATTTTATCCTTCTCATAGCCATTATTGATGGCTATTTATTCATTTTTTTTCTATTCATGTCATATTTGAAATGCCTAAATGCATTTACTACATGTACTCTCTTTTTTCCATATTTAATGTAACCGTTATATTATCCCTAAATATAACATTAATGTCTTTAATTTACCAATTTCATTTCTTACCCGTAGAACAAATCCCCTAATCTCGAATTAGTGTTGCCTCTTATATATATATATATATATATATATATATAATACCAAATACTTAACATTTAGTCAACCTCAAGCCAATTTATTAATGTCATAATTATGCATTAAATTTTTTTATTTACATGTTTGCTATAAATAATCGTAGGTGCATGCATCTAGTCTCCTTAATCATAGGTGCATGCATCTAGTCTCCTTAATAATAGGTGCATGCATCTAGTCTCCTTAATCACAGGTGCATCCATCTAGTCTCCAAACATTTAAATCGAAAAACGTGCCACATTTATCTCAACCTCTGTCGGTTCCAAAAAGAGTACTTAATGCTTTCTTTTTTTTCAAATACATTGAACCTTTTAAGTGCATGATAATCTCTACAATTTAAACTAAATTTATGAACGCGTATGTGAATGTATTTCCATTCTCCTCTTTAAACGCGCATTCCTTATTGTATATTACTTTTCTTTTCCTTAAATATGTCAATGCATATAATATATATATATATATATATTTTATCCTACGCGTATATAAACTTCTGCGACTTACAACTTCTTCATATGTTATCCGTTTTACGCAAACTTAGTATCCATCTGAAATAGAATTTTGAGGCGAACGCAATGATGACATCTCTTTTACTTAATTCCTGATATTTAAATTAAGTATCTTTATTTTATTATCTTTTTCTGTTACATACATTGTTATCGTATAACTTTTCTTCTTTTCAACGTATGTATTAATTTAAACTGCATATCACTATCATGCATATAAACATTTTTAATTACATTGAAAATGCGGGGTGTTACAATGTGGCTCATGGAGGACCATAAACTCTTCCTCTTGGTTGGATATTGGTTCCAAGTAAGGTTTAAGGCGTTGACCATTGACCTTATAGGATGATCCATCGGTTGGATTCTCAATTTTGTACTGCACCATATGGAAAAATGGTCCATATAATGTATGGTCATGTCCATCTTCACTTTAACTTACCCGGAAATAAATGCAATTTTAAGTCATATAATAAAACTTTTTGACCTGCATGAAAGTCTTACGTAAAATTGATTTATCATGAAAAACTTTCATTCTATTCTGATAAGTTCATTCATTTTCATAGGCATCATTTCGAATTTCATTAAGTTCATTAAGTTGAAGCTTCTAAGTTCACCTGCTTGCTATAAGTCAGGATTTAAAGTTTTTATTTCCCATAACACCTATGTCCTAGTTCGACTGGCAAGAGACATAGCTTACCAAAAATCAACTGATAAGGGGACATACCTTAGTTTGCTTTGGAAGCGGTGCAGTCAGCCTAAAAAGCGTCGGTTAACTTATAAGACCAATCTTTAAGATTTCGATTCACAGTTTTCTCCAGGATTTGTTTAATCTGCATACTCGATACTTCAACTTGCCCACAAGTTTGTGGATGGTAAGGAGTGGATAACTTATGGGTTATCGAACACTTTCTCATGAGAGCTTCAAAAGAACAATTACATAAGTGTATTCCGTTATCGCTGATTATTGTGCGAGGTATGCCAAACCTAGAAAAGGTGTTTTCTTTTAATAAGCACACAACAACCTTGTTATCATTTGTTTTGGATGGAACAGCTTCGACCTATTAAGAAACAAAATCAACAACAACAAAAAATAGAGAAAGAAGTTTTTGAAAATGTAACGACCTGCGAGAATTCGAGCCCGAATTCCGACAACAACACAAGTCCTGTATCACTTGTCAGAACCCAAGAATCGAGAACATAGTAGTTATTAGAAAGAAGTCAGAGGGTGAGAAACAGAAAGGAAGAAATATTAGAATAGAAGAATAAGAAGAAGAACCAACACAGAATCAGAGTCTCACATCACAACGGAACAAAATATAATATATAAATAAACTTTATAGAGAGTTTTGAAATAAAAACTTCCAATCATCAGAGTACATCAATACACCGGGACAATTATAATAATCTGTCCTCATATACATCACATAACAGAGTAATAACGATATAATATCATACATCTGAACTCCTTTAACTTGTCTTTGGATTTCACAACATCTGATAATCTGAACCTGTACAACCCGGTCTAACCCGAGCATTAAAAACACCGGGTCTGTCTGGTGAACCAGAGTGAGTAAAACGCACTAAGTTTAAAGGGGTCATCTAACTTGATTTTAAAGTCAAAAATCTTTTCGAAATAAAAGGATAATCGTAAGACCAAATCCACACATAAATACAGATAGTTTTTACCTTATGATATCCCAAAACGTTTTGAAAATCAATTCTTTATTATGATATTATAATAAGGTCCAGATACAAATAAATAGAATCTAGCAGAACGCTTGCATCTCACACTCCACATATATAGTATATGAACAAAACCGCAGACGCTTATTGGAGATTGGATTCCGTCTATGACAAGGGATGGAACCACCTGCACATAGTGTATCTCTAGAGGGGAATACACTGAGTTCAACAAGAACGTCTTACAAATCGGCCCACACATGACAAACCACTCATTTCGCTTGAGTTTATCGAATGTATATCACCAACGGTTGGGTACGACCCACCGTTTCCTGAAAAGGGACAACATTGAAAATAGATTAAAGAATGAACTGGATTTTCTCTAGATAGATGATTATACACCCTAATAGGTGCGGCCCACATAGCCATGCTGCCTACCCGATTTTTGTCATTTCCCGGTTGATGAGGCTTGAGGTTAAATCGACTTTTGGAACTTCTGGCCACCGTTCACATCGTCCATACAAGTCATCTAGGAACAGGATGAACCAAAGGCACCCTCCAACCATATCCTAGGAATCGCCCTATAGATCAGTAGAGAACAGTCCTTGCAATCCGTAGATTTCAATCACAATAGAATCATCGTCAAATATATATCTCTCGCGATCAGCTAGAAAAATTCAACAATAGTTCCCCCGCTCATGAAGATTTACGGTCTTCAATTGCTCCATCTCGATCAGATATCTTCTTCATTTACGTAGTTGTTGATTCAGAATGGTTTTCGAATATAAATTCAATCCCGGTCTTTCCGTATCACAACGCGTTAGGTATGATTTTTGATCGTCAGTTATTTAACTATCAAAATAAATAACCATAAAAAAAATTGAATCCATTAGTTTATTACGCAGCGTCATTTGGCCATTAAAATAATATATTAATATTCTCAAATCATTTTATTTAAATACTTAGTAAAATATCTTGAAATCATATCCAATTTCATATCCAAATTCCCTGTATTTATTATTTCAAAACATTATTATAACATTATTTATTATCAATTGATTCAACCGATTATCATAAAATAATTGTTACGATATCTCCTTTGTCTTCGTTATTTGAATACCATACTTATCCTTTTTTTAAGAAAAAACCATTCTAAATCTCATCTCTTTATTTTGAAAATATAGTTACATTTTCACCAATCTCCTTTTATTCCTTTTATCATGGAAATATCATTTCATATCTTTAACCCCATTTTATTTCCTTTTTAATTTGGAATTCCAAATTCATATTATTTCTCATGACAAATCACTCTTAAATTTTTTCCATTACAACTAATATCATCCTTCGAAAATCCTGATGTCGTTAAAGTTGGGGTATTTTAATTGCCTCTCAGACCTTGATCAACAACATTCTTATCTTAAGATAAATATAAGTTATAATACCCAAACCGATATTCATTCCCAATATCAAACAATTCCCATTATAGTTATAGTTATCTCTTGACGAAACCTCATCTCTTATTTAATGCGGCAAATCTATATCGCATCTTTATATCTCAACTCGTTTAACTACTCTGATTCAAACTTGGGTTTTTTGTTGGATTTCCATTTCATATCTTCATTGGTTCCTAACCGTAAATCAGTCATAAAATAATTCCCTAAATATTATCCCCAAAGGCCGAAACCAATATCAGATCAATACTTAGAAAGTTATTTATCCCATCCGATCTCCATTTAAGTTTTAATTCTTTAATTTCATACCCAGCTTTATTTCCATTCAAAAATCCTTTTCTAATACCTTTTTCCAATAATATTCAGTAATACTTGGGTTTTGTAACTTCTTCAAAATCTTGGATTTTATAAAATCCAATTAATTAGAGTTCCAAAAAGGATCTAATTTAAAACTTCAATATAAACTTAACTTATATTATTATTAAGACCAAATAACTTAAATATTCATTAAACTATAAACAAGACTTTATAACCTTTATAAATTCATTTTAAATTCCAATATTGCCTCTTTGATTATTATATAACAAATAATAATCAAATAATTTAAACAAAAATGTTTACTTCATCACTAACTATCTCCATTAAACTGATAACCCAACTAAATAAACAAACCCAGTTAATTCATTAAATATGATTAATTCGTTAGTCAACTCCCATTAGTTTTACCTTTGAATAAATTAATGATATAATTAATTTAAATAATCCCATTTACTTCGATTATATTATTAAATAAATAAATATCGATTCAATATAATTTCATTTTAATTGTTACTTAAAAATAATTAATTTCAGTTATAAATCATTATATTAATCCCTGCTCACTTGCTTATACATCTTAGCGATATAAGAATTAGCTTTATAAATCATTTGATAATTAAGATGAGATACGTGCTTCACGCACGGTAGATTTTGGTACAAAAATAGTGATTAATGGTTAGAACAATCAATATATATATATATGTGGTTGGTTTATTTCCTTTTTTATAAACTTCATTTAAAATAATATATCTCAAAACCTGTCTTCAGTTATAAAATAAATTTTATAACTTTATTCTCTAAAGGTAAATCAATTTTAAATAAAACGATATATAATTTAGGCCATCTACTGCCAAATCCTCAACCAGTACTACCAGTTGGTGAATATCAAAACAACATTGAATTTGGATTCAACGGTCGATTACCAAATAAATAATCCAATCATACGGGTTGAACAGTTCATAAAATGATCATATGTAGATAAAAAAACCATTCAACTAATAGCAACCAACCAATAATAATAATTCAAGCATCCAATTTAATTTAAATACGTTTATATTATTATAAACGTAACCAATAAGGTAAATTGATAGAAAATAATCGTAAAAAAATAACGATCTGGTTTCAATTAAATTAAACGAACCGTTTAATTTTAAATTAGTTATACAAAATATCAGCATATATCTGAACGATCAACAAATCAATCTTCAACTAACAAGCATAGAATACAAACAATAAACCCGACTTATAATAAATATAAATGGGATAACTGAGTGAGTTTAACTCACTTGAGTTTCATTGGTCGATTAAACGCATTCTTTTAATAAAATTAAACATGCGTTTAATTTTATAAAAATTCTGGTAGCTTCCAGTATTGATCAGACCAGCTCCATCTCGAAGCCTTCGTCCTTATGGTTCCTGCATATTTCGTTTGGCTTGATTCTGCTAATACCATACAAAGTTATTCATATTTAAGCTATACGGTTGATTAATTTTTAACTAATTATTCATTAAAATTAAGACCTTTAGCCGTTATTACCTTATCAACAATTGCAATCCCTAGCTTAATCACGTTAAGCCCATTAACCTCCATTTTGTTCCAACAGCACACCACTTTCCCATGTATTTCCACTTACTCCTCGTTGGCATTCCTACTAACAGCCACGTACCCCCAACCAATTATCCATCCCTCCCCGTATACTTTTCTTTACTGTTGCCGCTCGAAATCACAAACCCATGTTTTTAATTCATACCGTGGCTTTTATTTAATGTAAACCTTAACTGAAATTAATATGGGCCTCACCGATAGTATTCAGCCCACGTTAGGACATACCACTTGCAATAGTTTCTTCCTTTCCCCATTGTAATATCCGAACCCATGTTGTAGGTCCCCGTCTCGTTTCTGAAGCTCTGAAAACTGCTTCTTCATATTTTGTTTTTCATTTCGCTGATTGTATATACATATTGCAACACACAACCTGTTCCTCCCTTCCATATGCCCCTGACAAGATCGCAACCACCTTTTCCCCATGCATAAACACCACTCCTCATGTCAAGCTTCCAAAGCCCATGCTAACCAATGCTTAAGCTATAATGCCACCGCTCATTCACGGAATCCAGCACCCCGTGCTTCCTTCAACTCATCAGCTCCTGCATCTTCCAATAGTGACTGCACTTCCCCTATTTTTGTGTACACAGTACCCCCTCACCTTCAACTTCTTTGAGTTGTTGTTGATCTGTTTGTGGTAATGAAGATCAGTTTTTTTTAACAGGTGGCTTGTGTTTTAAAAATGAAGAACGGTATTTATTGGTTGGAAGAAGGACTAGACATGATTTCTGTGTGAAGAAATACAGGGAAGAATACGCATATTTATAGAAGAAGAAAAATGGGATATGAAGAATGTCATTATAAATAGTGGTACATGCTACAACCCTAGTCTGTAAAGCAGTGAATTTCAACTTCAATATACTGTGCGTTGATATTGGCTGTTTAGGGTAGCATGTAGATGTAGTATTGGCAACAGGTTAGGCTACAGGTTATGATAGTTTTCCTTTCTTAACACTTAAGCTTGAAGTAAACAATATACCTATAGGCTGCGTATAGTTTTTTTATGGTGATGTTTGATTTGGCATGAGTTTGCTGTAAATTTTTAGTCTATGTCTTAGAGTAGTTAGGCTTGAGCAGAGCTAAAATCAGAGTATGGGAGCTGCTTTGTTTTTGAAAACACAGTACATTGGCAGGGGCGTTTTGATTTTCTTTTCAGGGAAGGAACGAAGTAGGCCTTCATATTGGGTAGTTATTTGAAGGGATTAAACATAGGCGTTGAGAGTAGTTGCTGGTTTCCATAGCTGTGTACAAGCGTTTCAGCTGTGGTATTGATTTCAATCGTAGCTGGAGGTGTAACATCCCGTATTTTTAACAGTTGAATAATCAATTTATTAAGTTATTAAATATCGATTTGGCAATATCGATAACTTGAATTAAATAATATTTATATTTAATTAATAAATAATGGAATATTAAATATTAAATTCTGAAATAGTCAGAAAATAGTAGAATTAGCAATATTGTGTGAATTGGATAGTGTAACAGATTTGGTTGGGTTTAGATTCGAATTATAATAATGAATCTACTCAGTAAACGACATTAAAATGTATAAATTATATTATAATCGAGCTCGAAATGGCACAGTAATCTGTAATTTGGCGATTCGAACTTTAAATGAATATACAGAATCCGTTTTAAGCCAGATTTCTGTGAAAAAGAAATGTTCGGATCTGGTGAATTATATTTTTCTAATGGAAGAGAAAAATTGGGATTTCATCGTGTATATTTTGATTTATGATCAAATCAAATTTTAAAATAGTTTCTATGCAATCATTTATAAACCATAACAATATCTTTAATTTTAATTAAATATTGACTTCGAATTTAGACAGGATCTTTGAGACTTAGGTATAATTTAGTTTTAGAATTTTTCTGTAATTTTTATTTTGGAAAATAAGCACTTTTATTTTTGAAGTATTTTGCACCCAAAATTTGCGTTTTAGAATTTCATAGAATAAGCTAACTAGTCCATTTTATTATATATCTGAGATCGTAGCGCATCGCTCGACATAACGATATTTTTATTTATGTCCATAGCGATCAATAAATAAATGAAATTCTCCGTAATGGGAACTGCATACACTTTAACTAATGTAAATGTCCTACAAACATGTTTAAAGCGTATACTTTTGGAAACACAAATGTCCATGGCTTTGCATAAAGAAAGTTGGGATGGTTCAAAAATAAGTAACAATCCAAAATGCATGTCCATAAAACAGAACTTGTGACCAAAACAGCACTGCGTTCTATATTATATAAAATGAAAGGCACATGTATATCTGAGTCTTGGCTGCTAAGCAATCATCCCATCTCTTCATACCATCACTTCCGAATGCAGAGACAAGTAAACACGCTTAATTTCTGTACACTACAAATCTATAAACCCTCCTATATACTGATTAATCACTAAGTAAAGTTTCAGCTATAAATAGGAGAGGATATTATCAAACGGTAGTTTGGGAACCAAGCTTCATGCAAGAAGGAAATAAAATTACAGAAAACTCTCCTCTAAACTTTATTTCTTTTGTTAATTTTTAAATCATATAAGCCTCCTAAAAACATGATATATACATATAACATGAAGCAAATGGAACGTGAATAAACATCATGGAGCTTCACATTGGTTTAAGTGGGTTCGAAAAAAAAATGTAGTTCGCTGGAAAAGTGAACAACTACTAGTGCACTTGCGCGAACAGTAGGAGACGGTGCATGGTTGAACCAACAAGAAGTGCAAGCTGGGTTGTTCTCACGTGAAGGGGATCTGCGGCTTTTGGTCTCCAGAAGGTCTGAGGTGAGAACGTTGGGATGTTGAAGGGTATATAGTGAAGAGGAGGACGGTTATTGATGAGGAGCTTAGTGGAAATTCTAGTTTGTGGATTAGAGTAGCACGGAGGGAGAAAGAGGGGTGCATTATGGGGTGAGTGTGTATTGAATCACATATAGGCGCATGGAAATGTTTGTTTTGGGAAGAAGCCATTTGGTAAGGTGAGCAGCATAGGTAGAAGAGAAGATGAACTGATGTTCAAGTATTTGAATGCATGGAGAAATTGGGTAAATTGCATGAGACCATTTCTTTGTATACTGGAGCAGTAAGTTTCATAGGATGGAGGAAGAAAGGATTTGTGGAGGGAACGTTTGGATTGGAGTTTTGTACGTGGGCCAAGTCTGCTAAGACCAATCAAAATTAATATATATATATATATATATAATGGAATGGAGAAGATCATGAGTATTATTTTGTATGAGAGGAAAGGAACTGTGTATTCGAGAAGATAAAGAATGAAAGGGTATGGATCAGGCTTTTTCAAGGTGGGCCGAGTATCAACAGGTAAAGCCCAATTCAAATAATTAAAATAAATAAATATTGGTCTAATTTAAATCTAAATAATGTATTAACTTGTATTTATAATATCTTGGCCATACGGTGTCAGATTAACGAATGACCAGATCGGTTGGGATCGTATGGACGAGGGCCACACCGTGGAACTGGTTTGGACTGAATTGGAGCTCTTTACAATTTATAGGGAAATAAACTGCCTGATCTGAATCAAAGACAGTTATCATTATTTAATGATAAATGTCCAATGTGAGTAAAACTCACTAACTCAGCCAGTTTATATTTTTATAACATATTTTTAGAATTGATAAATATTGGTTGATTACTGTGTGTTGACTCTTTGGATGAACTGCTAATTAATTTGCTGAGAATATAGATAACGATATATATATCGTTAATCAAATATTGATTCTGTTTATCAGAATATTTCATATTGAAATGAAATTGATATTGTTTAACATATGTGGGTGCAGGGAAAAGGTTGGAGAGATCCAACTGGATTCCTCAGCATTTATGCTATTGTTTTTCGTATATTGTGATATATGATGTGATATATAATCTGTGATTGATTATGATGATTGTAGCGTCCCAGAAATTTTGACAATTATAATAAGGAATCAATTAAAGATTTAAATATGAATAATCAATTTATATTGATACTTGAGTTAAAATCAAATATATCGTTTGAGTTGAATTAAACTCCATAATTAATTCAGAATGGCTGGTTAAGGATCAAATATTTATCATTGAATATTTGAACTGAATTTAGTGGAATCTTCGAATTGGATTTGAATTCGACAGGAAAAATATAAGTGTTGAATTCAGAAATAAACATTATTAACATTAAATAAATTTGAAATTTTATATGTGAAAACTGGCATGGATATATGTGAATGGAATTAACAGTTCAAAATTCGACGAACGAACAGAGTTGTGGGTGGACGAATAGAATAAAATTGGTGAATCGATAAATAATTTAAAAATAAAATACGCTGTACACAAACGAAGCCGGATTACAATTAAAATAATTTCATTGGATCCAGGACACGAAGACGAAGAGGTACGTGTAGATATTTGTCGGTACGAAATTTAAGTGTTTGATGCTAACTTGCGGTAGAATTTAATATTTAATTTAAAAAATATGACCTACCTCAGATATTACTACGCCGACCTACATCTGTTCGTCGCTCCTACCCTAATCTATATGACATTACTTCATTCTTATCCTCACGCGGTGACTTCTTCTAAAAACTTCCTACTCCTTTATATTTCCACATTCCCTCTGCTGCTGTCCCCAATTCCCTCTGAAGAAAATCTTCGTTCCATTTCCAAAAAAATTATGGCCGAAGCCTCTGATTATTTCCTTTCCAAATAAGAATCAAGGACCAATCTTTTCCTCTAAAATTCTTAATGGCCAAACTCCTCCCCAAATTAAAATCGTACCTTCCCTCTTGCAAAACCCTAACCTATCGTACCTCCTATGAACCACCTCATCACCGTAGCTTTAAGGAAAAATGTAACGACCCAGAAAATCTGAACCAATTTAAAATTTTTAAATTGGCTAAAATAATGGATTTTAAATATTTAAAATAAATATTTTAAATAATGGCGATGAAAACTAAGTTTGAATCGACGATTGAAAACGAATATAATTAATTATAATTATAAATAAGGCCTGAAAGGGCGCTGTAGTTTCGAAAATTGAATTCAAACTTTGTCGAACTGTACCGGGTGCAAAACAATCCGGATTTTAGTGAAACCAAAAATATTTATATCTGTTAGTGAATATCTTTCTAACGAATCCAACCAATCGAAATTTGATAGCGGGAATCAAAAGATATGTCCAGTTGAATATTCTGAATAGTCGCTATGGAATTCAGGCCCTTAAAAATGGACATTTTGCAGATGACCTCGGATTTCGACGAAACCACTTTTGTTAGATCCGCAGTGTCAGGTTATTGCTAGGTTTCAAATTTCATAATTTTTCGAATCAATATGTGAGCGTGGCAAGGGAAAACGCGTTTGACCGGTTTCAGTTGATTTTAATCGACTGGAAATTGGCCATTTTTCAAACGGTCTCAGAATTCGACGAAACTAGTTTTGTTAGGACCGTATCGTCAAAACGAAGCTAGAAAATATTTTTCTGGAATTTTTCTAGTTAGTATGTGACCCCAGTAATTTGAAATGTGCGTTTAAAATTCAATATAATGATTTAAATGAAAATTCAAAAGGAAACTGATTGTAGCGATCAAATCAGCTTGCGATACATATCCCATTGTGTTCAGAATGGGGGTAAAACGCTATGGGCGACAGGCGGTGGGCCTCGTTTCGAGGTCGTATGTAAAAGTCAACCTTTTTACCAAAATTAAATAATTAATTAATAAAAAAATATATATATTATTTTAATTTTCTTTCCCCCCCTTTTTCTTCTGCTTGGCCCCCCGATTCATTAGTCAGAAAGAAAAAAAATAAAAATAAAAAAACCTAAACCTAGAAGCCGCCGTCCTCCCTCCAGACCTCGACGCCGACGAAGACCCCAAAGCCGCCGCCCACCTCGAAGTCGCCGCGCCCCCCTTGAAGCCCTCGAACCCCTCGCGAAGACGTCGCGCCACCCCCCCCCCTCGAAGCAACTCCTCCTGCCACCACCGTTCGAAACCCGAGCCGCCACCTCGAAGCCCAACTCCGCCTTGCCGCCGACGAACTGCAGAAACCCCCCCCTATCTGTAAGTATTTCTTTTTATATTTTTATTTTATTTTTCTTTTATAAAAATAAAAGTATAAAACTGAATTGATTTTTTTAAGGTTTAAAAACTGAATTGATTTTTAAAAGTATAAAACTGATTTGATTTTTAAAAAAAGAATAAAAACAGAATTTTATAAAAGTATAAAAACTGATTTTTAAGATGATTTAAAAACTGATTTTAAAATGATTTATAAACTAAAAGGAGATTAGAAATTTAAAAGTAAAAATCAGATTTTTATATATTGAAAGCCGAAGTAAAAATCATATTTTTATATATTGAAAGTCGAAGTAAAAATCATATTTTTATATATTGAATAGCATCGTAAAGATTCGATTTTTACATATGTAGAGAATACGGGCGACGAAGCAACAGAAAGAGAGATTGGCGAAGAAGAGTCGTAGTAGTTGGATAGCTATTGGTGAGATTTCTGATTTAAAAATTATATATATGTGTTGAAAATGACAGTGAATTGCTATATATAAATATCTATATATATATATATACGCCCCTCGTCCACAAACCATGGACGATATTTATTGGTTGAAATTGTTGTGGAAATTGATTGATAGCGAATGATTGTTTGGGATTGTTTGTGATTGATATTGGTTGATTGCGGTTGAAAAATACCCGTTTGTGGTTGAAAAATATTTGGTTGAAACCACATAGGATTAGTTTGTGGAAATTAAATAAATCGAATTGAAATTCTAAATATACGAGAATTATTTGGAAAGGCCGAGTTAATTCTCATTTCAAATAATTGACCGACGATTGAAAGTCGAAGATGAAGACGATGGTCGAAGACCGGAGATCTTCACCTCGTTTGGATGGTAACCGAGGTCCTGATTGGGAGGCATCCCGAATTATGGATAATGAGTGGTGATCGTTCAGACGTACGTGTTGATCGAAGGGTTTGCGAGGTATTTAGTGCCTCCGGTTTCGTTCAGACCCAGAACGGACTTGTAAATGGACTGTGTGTCCGACATTGGAATTTGTTCTGTGTGATTGATAGCCATCAGTTGCACGGTGTGAATTGCCTGTGTGGCATGCTAAGATGCAGTGATCAGGACTTCTGTTGAAAAGCAAAGTCTTGTGGTGATGATCAAAGCACCGCCTGTGTGGCGTAGCTTTGTGTATAACGTGAATTCGCGAGCCTCACACCCCGGTATGAACCTAAAACGGGAGAAGGACATTAGGGAGGGCATGCGTTTCTTTCTAGCTAGGGTGGTGTCAGTGACCTACCAGCCCTGACATTTATATACTTTTCACCTATGTGGTTGTTGCAGTTGCGAGGCGCCTCGGTTTGATCGGACGATCCGGGTCCGATGGAGTCATTCGTTGGCTCGTTTACGCCCCAAAGGGCGGGGAAACGTATGGTTCAGGCATAATAATCCACATCGGTGGACCGGCCCTGACGATCTAAAGGGTTGATGCGTTCTGATCCTGAGGGGCGGGCTAGAGCGTCTCGAATTCGGTAAGGACTATCTTTTGCCTTGGTTCATGATGGAAATCCAATTTCCAAATACGACATCGTGCGGTTTTGATTGTATATATATATGGTGACATGATATATGGTACCCATGCCGTCTATGATTGATAGTTATGATTTGAAATTGTTTTCAAAAACATATAAACACTAGCAATAATATCAATTGCCTTTGTTTTATTCGTATCAATCATATTTTGGCCATTATAAGGTAAAACTCTATCCTCCGGTTTGCGTTGCATTGTGTGATGGGAACTGAGTCTTATAATGGCTTCATTTTTATAAAAAGCATAGCGATGTTTAAAAGAAAGATTTGTTTTAAAGCACTGGCAATCCAATGGAGTAAACCCGTTCCACGAAAGTGGCGTGGTCCTGTGATTAGCCAATTATATATGTGTTGAGTGGATTTCTCATACCAGTCCCATGACTGACTCGTAGTTTGTTTCACTTTCAAACTCGGGTGCCCCTTTTTCTACACGGGCAGCCTTGTATTCAGGTTTAGCTGGTTCTTTCTGGATAGCTGGAGCTGAAGATGGATTCTATCATTTATTTCTTTTTATGCTGTTCAGCTCCTATTGTACATATTTTGTTTATTTCCGCTGTAGACATTTATGTATAGCTGAACTGTATTTGTACTAAGTAAGATCCTGTATACTGTGTAACTCTGATGATTACTTTTATCCAGTATATTTTGTTGTTCATTCTGGTGTATTTATTTAATTTTGTTCTGCTATTATATGTTTCTGTGTTATATTCCAAAGATAACCTTGTTTCTGTGAGAACGGGAATTCGGGTCGTCTCAAAAAACCCTAGCGCCACTTCGGACAGCAAGGCGCCACCTGAAACCGCATGTATTATCGCGAAGCCAGCACAAAATTTGTCACCTGCGCTCGCTTCCTTTCTACTGTTCGAGATGAGCCTTTCACTCACGATAAACCATTAATTCAAGTAATTAGGTTCAATACAAATTAGAAATATGGTAGTTGATTGTGGTGGATGCTTAACTACATGATTTTGCTACCTGTTTTGGGATATTATTGTTTTGCTAAAACTGAAACTTGAGTTATTTGGCTCACATGCGAAACCCTGATGCCGGAGTACACAGTTACTCACTTTTGCTTGGTTGATGGTCTGTACACTTGATATGTTCCTGAATGTGACTATTGAAAACCATAATTTTTTAATGGGATTTATTTACCTGACACCCTTGTTTGTTCGAAAATAAAGGCAACAATGCTTTCATGTTACCATCTCTATTTCATTGAAACCATAAACTTTTGTTCTAAACATACCCTTCGTTTTCGGTTTTATTAAGGTTAAGAACTGATACTACTTTAATTTAGTAAAGATCTGATGCTATATTTAAAACTGATACTATCTTGCTTTACTAAAGACCTAATGTTATATTTAGAGTTGATACTACCTTTGAAGCTGAGACTACATTTGTTTGTTAAATTTATATTAAAATAAAATAAAAATGAATTCCAAATTTGTGTATATTTTGAGAATGCTGAACCAGTTTTATACAAATTAATAAAAACAAAGGTTATATCAACATTTTTATGAAATGAATAATATTTTAACCTCTTAAACAAGACTTTGGCACTAAAATAACACCTAGGTCTTCAAACAACAAACGTATTGCTACACCGATGCTTCCTCGATAGTTAAATTGTTGCTAAATGTCACTTGTATTGTTGTTGTTCACTTTGGTTACCTCTGTCATTAACTTTACTATACCTACTGCGGCATTTTCCATCATTTAACATTGGCGGTGTACTCATTTAAATTTGTAGCTTGCCATTTAATACTGCATATATGCGTACTCTTATTTATGGCTGCATATGTATGTGCGACCGCATGTGTGCGTGAGTGTGACTATGCATATGCATGTGCGGCTGCATGTGTGTGTGTACCCATATATATATGACTGCGTATACTGCTTGTGTGTGTGTGAAAACTTGAACTCCTTGCCTTGCTCGAAACTGAAAACACCTAACACATGTTGGATAAGGCATTATTGAAATTATGAAGCTATTTACATATGATGTCTCGAAGTAAATGGTACCTTGAACCATTTACATTAATTTAAATGTAAAGATGGGTATATATAGAATCTGTCTAACTAGCTTGTATGTACAAAAAAAATGGTGGACCTGCTTCTAAATCTTATGGAACTGAGTCATAAAGTTCACGATTGCATGGGTATATTTAAACATAAAGATGGGCAAAACCCTATTTTCGACTCTTCCTTCTCATTATTTGTCGTAATGGATACAATCATTCTTACGCTTTTGAAGGCCTACTGTATATATATGGTCTTCATTATGTTATTCCTTTGTCTTTTCTAATGTTTACATTTTAAATGCCGATTTCAGTTTAAAGTTTTGTACCATGTCCTACAGTTGTTTAAACGTGTATTATAATTAATGGTGGAGGTAAAAGGTCCATAGTAGTTGGGTATACCACTGTTTTAGTTAGTATTCTAGAAGTCATATTCTAAAGCATTCCACAGCGTGAACCTTTATATATATATATATATATATATGTATATATATATATATATATATATATATTAGTGAACTATGTGAAAAAAAAAACAGAAATGCATATGTTTCCCTGACCTTAATTGATTAATGTGCATACTGCATACTTGAACATTGAAGAGTTGACATGCCTCTACTTTATTTTCTATATGAATAGTTTCATATGTATACACCATTTCTATATTTTTGAGGTATCCAAACATACCTACTTTTAGACCAATTAAGTATGAAAATGCTTGTTAGTACACACACACTGTCTTGGCGTACTTTGAAGTATATGTGTGCTGATGAATTACCCACCTTTTATGTGTGCTATGTTTATTTATTTTCTCCATGCATTGGATATCTTTTGTACTACCTTGCTATGGCAATTTATTTATACTTGGCAAATGGGTTACTTGCTGTCATACTTGGGTTTGCATCTTCGCTGATTTTCTTTACTGTGTCCCGCTTTGGAAAGTGATTTATTGGTCAGTCTAAATTTGAAACTTGCATTGACTGAATTGCGATTTTATTTGTATATTGTGGGTATATATGGGGCGGCTACTAATATACATGTATATATGTACTTTTGTATGTGTATATATGTATTCATAGCATACGTATACACCCATAAGTGCGCTTCCCGATATGTTGTCGACTTCGTAAACCTGTGTTCACTTTCGGCCAAGTCACATGAACTGTCTCGTACTCCGTTGTGCCAATTCTGGTTTATTCGAATCATGACTTCTTTGTATATATGTGGTGGCTGGTGTATATGTGTATATGCATACTATCGTATGTGTATAAATATGTAGCATCAGCATACGTGTATACTAAAAGTTATACGCTGTTCGGATTTGTCTTATTTCTAGTTGCTATGCTATATCTTGGAAATTTCTCGTGGGTTTGATATACATGAACTGTAAAAATTTTGCTAGGGTTAACTATCATATTTCAGTTCGTATTGAAATTAATTTACTTGAACAATGATTTATCCTGACTCGGGTGTTTTATGTTTTTGCATGGAACGCTCGGGTCAGACCCGAGCAGTACAGATTTAAAGATCACAGCTTATGATTCGAAGATTGGCAAAGCTGGGGATTTCAGGAGATGCGCACTCTGAAGCTTTTTAAAATAATACATATTTCTTTGTATCAAACTTTATTCCGTTGTATATAGAAAAGTAGTGTATTCAAAATTTCTGATTATAAATAAAATATTTATTTCGCTATTCAATACTGTGTTATTATGTAAAAAAAAATCGGTATTGAATTCTTTTTTTAACTCGATAAGCTAAATAACCAATCGTCAATTTGGACGTTTTAAGTTGGTTTTGTTACCGGTTTAAAGCGGTCAAAAAGGCGGGACGTTACAAGTGGTATCAGAGTTGGTTGCTTAATTGGTACGCATGATAGGCGGTTCTCGCTTCGCGTTTGGTGGCGAACGGGAGACTCTTACCCCTACATGTCCCGGCAATGTGGGCTGGTCGGGTCGTGAGGCTGGCCGTAAAAGAAGTTCTGAGGTATCTGTGTAGTGCCACGCCGAGAGGTTAGCCCAGTGGTTGATGGTTGAAAAGCCTAGACCCATTACAATTGGTATCAGAGCTTTGGTTTAACAAAAGCTTAGCTTATCGAGTTTGAATCAGTAGAATCGACACTAAAAAAAAGAATTTTGAAAATAAAAAGGTTTCAAAATATAAATTTTGAAAATGATAATAATTTTGAAGTAAAATTTGAAAAGATATTATTTTGGAAATATTATATATTTTGAAAATTAGTATTTTGAACTTATACAGTGGAAACAAAAATTGTTTTGAGATTTGAAATTTTGTTCGGAATCCCCAGTCTTCGGAAGTCTTCGAATCCAGATTTGCGAAAGCTATTCTTCGATAGGTCCCCTTAAATTTTAACCTCGAATCCATCATTGAATGGCATCAAAGGGAAAATAAATATAAAAAAATCAATGAATTAATTTCTCTAATTGTATATTCAAAGATAACTAAAATGGATTGGAAATGAGAATTCAAATAAGAATTGAATGGAAGGGGAAAATTTGAAATCATTTCAAAGATGGAACAGTATATTTTATTTCGATGATCGGAAATTAAAAAGAATATAATTGGAATTCGATTGTGTTAAGTTGTACTACTAATTTTTTTAAGTTATTCGGAACTTGGCAAGATAAGTTATAATTGGTTTCAAACCAATAATGTAAAATTGAATATAGGAAGTCGATAGTAATTTACAAACTTGTAAATTGACTAACAAGAAGTGAATTGTAAACGAGGATTACGAAGGAAGTGAAGTATGAATGAAGCGAAATATGAGTAAAAATTTTAAAGAGATGTGAACTTATATTTGAATAAAATCAAAGCTAATTCG
This sequence comes from Allium sativum, assembly GCA_030737875.1. Classification (NCBI taxonomy): domain Eukaryota; kingdom Viridiplantae; phylum Streptophyta; class Magnoliopsida; order Asparagales; family Amaryllidaceae; genus Allium; species Allium sativum. The sequence goes on from CM060924.1 coordinate 386,923,329, forward strand.
ATTTGATTTGACGAGTTTAGATAAAAAGAATAGCATTTACTTTGTAGAAGTAAATAATGTTTGGAATCAAGAATGTTGTAGATGGAATTAGGAATAAAGGAAATCGAGTTGACCAGGACGGTGAGATTATTCTGAAGTTCAGAATATAAGTCAACTGGGATTTTTTTGAAGTTCGGAATATGGTATCGAATAACAGATTATTCGAAAGGAAGTTATTCAACAATAGAATCAGCTATAACAATAGAATCATCGTCAAATATATATCTCGCGATCAGCTAGAAAAATTCAACAATAGTTCCCCCGCTCATGAAGATTTACGGTCTTCAATTGCTCCATCTCGATCAGATATCTTCTTCATTTACGTAGTTGTTGATTCAGAATGGTTTTCGAATATAAATTCAATCCCGGTCTTTCCGTATCACAACGCGTTAGGTATGATTTTTGATCGTCAGTTATTTAACTATCAAAATAAATAACCATAAAAAAAATTGAATCCATTAGTTTATTACGCAGCGTCATTTGGCCATTAAAATAATATATTAATATTCTCAAATCATTTTATTTAAATACTTAGTAAAATATCTTGAAATCATATCCAATTTCATATCCAAATTCCCTGTATTTATTATTTCAAAACATTATTATAACATTATTTATTATCAATTGATTCAACCGATTATCATAAAATAATTGTTACGATATCTCCTTTGTCTTCGTTATTTGAATACCATACTTATCCTTTTTTTAAGAAAAAACCATTCTAAATCTCATCTCTTTATTTTGAAAATATAGTTACATTTTCACCAATCTCCTTCTATTCCTTTTATCATGGAAATATCATTTCATATCTTTAACCCCATTTTATTTCCTTTTTAATTTGGAATTCCAAATTCATATTATTTCTCATGACAAATCACTCTTAAATTTTTTCCATTACAACTAATATCATCCTTCGAAAATCCTGATGTCGTTAAAGTTAGGGTATTTTAATTGCCTCTCAGACCTTGATCAACAACATTCTTATCTAAAGATAAATATAAGTTATAATACCCAAACCGATATTCATTCCCAATATCAAACAATTCCCATTATAGTTATAGTTATCTCTTGACGAAACCTCATCTCTTATTTAATGCGGCAAATCTATATCGCATCTTTATATCTCAACTCGTTTAACTACTCTGATTCAAACTTGGGTTTTTTGTTGGATTTCCATTTCATATCTTCATTGGTTCCTAACCGTAAATCAGTCATAAAATAATTCCCTAAATATTATCCCCAAAGGCCGAAACCAATATCAGATCAATACTTAGAAAGTTATTTATCCCATCCGATCTCCATTTAAGTTTTAATTCTTTAATTTCATACCCAGCTTTATTTCCATTCAAAAATCCTTTTCTAATACCTTTTTCCAATAATATTCAGTAATACTTGGGTTTTGTAACTTCTTCAAAATCTTGGATTTTATAAAATCCAATTAATTAGAGTTCCAAAAAGGATCTAATTTAAAACTTCAATATAAACTTAACTTATATTATTATTAAGACCAAATAACTTAAATATTCATTAAACTATAAACAAGACTTTAAAACTTTATAACCTTTATAAATTCATTTTAAATTCCAATATTGCCTCTTTGATTATTATATAACAAATAATAATCAAATAATTTAAACAAAAATGTTTACTTCACCACTAACTATCTCCATTAAACTGATAACCCAACTAAATAAACAAACCCAGTTAATTCATTAAATATGATTAATTCGTTAGTCAACTCCCATTAGTTTTACCTTTGAATAAATTAATGATATAATTAATTTAAATAATCCCATTTACTTCGATTATATTATTAAATAAATAAATATCGATTCAATATAATTTCATTTTAATTGTTACTTAAAAATAATTAATTTCAGTTATAAATCATTATATTAATCCCTGCTCACTTGCTTATACATCTTAGCGATATAAGAATTAGCTTTATAAATCATTTGATAATTAAGATGAGATACGTGCTTCACGCACGGTAGATTTTGGTACAAAAATAGTGATTAATGGTTAGAACAATCAATATATATATATGTGGTTGGTTTATTTCCTTTTTTATAAACTTCATTTAAAATAATATATCTCAAAACCTGTCTTCAGTTATAAAATAAATTTTATAACTTTATTCTCTAAAGGTAAATCAATTTTAAATAAAACGATATATAATTTAGGCCATCTACTGCCAAATCCTCAACCAGTACTACCAGTTGGTGAATATCAAAACAACATTGAATTTGGATTCAACGGTCGGTTACCAAATAAATAATCCAATCATACGGGTTGAACAGTTCATAAAATGATCATATGTAGATAAAAAAACCATTCAACTAATAGCAACCAACCAATAATAATAATTCAAGCATCCAATTTAATTTAAATACGTTTATATTATTATAAACGTAACCAATAAGGTAAATTGATAGAAAATAATCGTAAAAAAATAACGATTTGGTTTCAATTAAATTAAACGAACCGTTTAATTTTAAATTAGTTATACAAAATATCAGCATATATCCGAACAATCAACAAATCAATCTTCAACTAACAAGCATAGAATACAAACAATAAACCCGACTTATAATAAATATAAATGGGATAACTGAGTGAGTTTAACTCACTTGAGTTTCATTGGTCGATTAAACGCATTCTTTTAATAAAATTAAACATGCGTTTAATTTTATAAAAATTCTGGTAGCTTCCAGTATTGATCAGACCAGCTCCATCTCGAAGCCTTCGTCCTTATGGTTCCTGCATATTTCGTTTGGCTTGATTCTGCTAATACCATACAAAGTTATTCATATTTAAGCTATACGGTTGATTAATTTTTAACTAATTATTCATTAAAATTAAGACCTTTAGCCGTTATTACCTTATCAACAATTGCAATCCCTAGCTTAATCACGTTAAGCCCATTAACCTCCATTTTGTTCCAACAGCACACCACTTTCCCATGTATTTCCACTTACTCCTCGTTGGCATTCCTACTAACAGCCACGTACCCCCAACCAATTATCCATCCCTCCCCGTATACTTTTCTTTACTGTTGCCGCTCGAAATCACAAACCCATGTTTTTAATTCATACCGTGGCTTTTATTTAATGTAAACCTTAACTGAAATTAATATGGGCCTCACCGATAGTATTCAACCCACGTTAGGACATACCACTTGCAATAGTTTCTTCCTTTCCCCATTGTAATATCCGAACCCATGTTGTAGGTCCCCGTCTCATTTCTGAAGCTCTGAAAACTGCTTCTTCATATTTTGTTTTTCATTTCGCTGATTGTATATACATATTGCAACACACAACCTGTTCCTCCCTTCCATATGCCCCTGACAAGATCGCAACCACCTTTTCCCCATGCATAAACACCACTCCTCATGTCAAGCTTCCAAAGCCCATGCTAACCAATGCTTAAGCTATAATGCCACCGCTCATTCACGGAATCCAGCACCCCGTGCTTCCTTCAACTCATCAGCTCCTGCATCTTCCAATAGTGACTGCACTTCCCCTATTTTTGTGTACACAGTACCCCCTCACCTTCAACTTCTTTGAGTTGTTGTTGATCTGTTTGTGATAATGAAGATCAGTTTTTTTTAACAGGTGGCTTGTGTTTTAAAAATGAAGAACGGTATTTATTGGTTGGAAGAAGGACTAGACATGATTTCTGTGTGAAGAAATACAGGGAAGAATACGCATATTTATAGAAGAAGAAAAACGGGATATGAAGAATGTCATTATAAATAGTGGTACATGCTACAACCCTAGTCTGTAAAGCAGTGAATTTCAACTTCAATATACTGTGCGTTGATATTGGCTGTTTAGGGTAGCATGTAGATGTAGTATTGGCAACAGGTTAGGCTACAGGTTATGATAGTTTTCCTTTCTTAACACTTAAGCTTGAAGTAAACAATATACCTATAGGCTGCGTATAGTTTTTTTATGGTGATGTTTGATTTGGCATGAGTTTGCTGTAAATTTTTAGTCTATGTCTTAGAGTAGTTAGGCTTGAGCAGAGCTAAAATCAGAGTATGGGAGCTGCTTTGTTTTTGAAAACACAGTACATTGGCAGGGGCGTTTTGATTTTCTTTTCAGGGAAGGAACGAAGTAGGCCTTCATATTGGGTAGTTATTTGAAGGGATTAAACATAGGCGTTGAGAGTAGCTGCTGGTTTCCATAGCTGTGTACAAGCGTTTCAGCTGTGGTATTGATTTCAATCGTAGCTGGAGGTGTAACATCCCGTATTTTTAACAGTTGAATAATCAATTTATTAAGTTATTAAATATCGATTTGGCAATATCGATAACTTGAATTAAATAATATTTATATTTAATTAATAAATAATGGAATATTAAATATTAAATTCTGAAATAGTCAGAAAATAGTAGAATTAGCAATATTGTGTGAATTGGATAGTGTAACAGATTTGGTTGGGTTTAGATTCGAATTATAATAATGAATCTACTCAGTAAACGACATTAAAATGTATAAATTATATTATAATCGAGCTCGAAATGGCACAGTAATATGTAATTTGGCGATTCGAACTTTAAATGAATAAATGAATATACAGAATCCGTTTTAAGCCAGATTTCTGTGAAAAAGAAATGTTCGGATCTGGTGAATTATATTTTTCTAATGGAAGAGAAAAATTGGGATTTCATCGTGTATATTTTGATTTATGATCAAATCAAATTTTAAAATAGTCTCTATGCAATCGTTTATAAACCATAACAATATCTTTAATTTTAATTAAATATTGACTTCGAATTTAGACAGGATCTTTGAGACTTAGGTATAATTTAGTTTTAGAATTTTTCTGTAATTTTTATTTTGGAAAATAAGCACTTTTATTTTTGAAGTATTTTGCACCCAAAATTTGCGTTTTAGAATTTCATAGAATAAGCTAACTAGTCCATTTTATTATATATCTGAGATCGTAGCGCATCGCTCGACATAACGATATTTTTATTTATGTCCATAGCGATCAATAAATAAATGAAATTCTCCGTAATGGGAACTGCATACACTTTAACTAATGTAAATGTCCTACAAACATGTTTAAAGCGTATACTTTTGGAAACACAAATGTCCATGGCTTTGCATAAAGAAAGTTGGGATGGTTCAAAAATAAGTAACAATCCAAAATGCATGTCCATAAAACAGAACTTGTGACCAAAACAGCACTGCGTACTATATTATATAAAATGAAAGGCACATGTATATCTGAGTCTTGGCTGCTAAGCAATCATCCCATCTCTTCATACCATCACTTCCGAATGCAGAGACAAGTAAACACGCTTAATTTCTGTACACTACAAATCTATAAACCCTCCTATATACTGATTAATCACCAAGTAAAGTTTCATCTATAAATAGGAGAGGATATTATCAAACGGTAGTTTGGGAACCAAGCTTCATGCAAGAAGGAAATAAAATTACAGAAAACTCTCCTCTAAACTTTATTTCTTTTGTTAATTTTTAAATCATATAAGCCTCCTAAAAACATGATATATACATATAACATGAAGCAAATGGAACGTGAATAAACATCATGGAGCTTCACATTGGTTTAAGTGGGTTCGAAAAAAAAATGTAGTTCGCTGGAAAAGTGAACAACTACTAGTGCACTTGCGCGAACTGTAGGAGACGGTGCATGGTTGAACCAACAAGAAGTGCAAGCTGGGTTGTTCTCACGTGAAGGGGATCTGCGGCTTTTGGTCTCCAGAAGGTTTGAGGTGAGAACGTTGGGATGTTGAAGGGTATATAGTGAAGAGGAGGACGGTTATTGATGAGGAGCTTAGTGGAAATTCTAGTTTGTGGATTAGAGTAGCACGGAGGGAGAAAGAGGGGTGCATTATGGGGTGAGTGTGTATTGAATCACATATAGGCGCATGGAAATGTTTGTTTTGGGAAGAAGCCATTTGGTAAGGTGAGCAGCATAGGTAGAAGAGAAGATGAACTGATGTTCAAGTATTTGAATGCATGGAGAAATTGGGTAAATTGCATGAGACCATTTCTTTGTATACTGGAGCAGTAAGTTTCATAGGATGGAGGAAGAAAGGATTTGTGGAGGGAACGTTTGGATTGGAGTTTTGTACGTGGGCCAAGTCTGCTAAGACCAATCAAAATTAATATATATATATATATATAATGGAATGGAGAAGATCATGAGTATTATTTTGTATGAGAGGAAAGGAACTGTGTATTCGAGAAGATAAAGAATGAAAGGGTATGGATCAGGCTTTTTCAAGGTGGGCCGAGTATCAACAGGTAAAGCCCAATTCAAATAATTAAAATAAATAAATATTGGTCTAATTTAAATCTAAATAATGTATTAACTTGTATTTATAATATCTTGGCCATACGGTGTCAGATTAACGAATGACCAGATCGGTTGGGATCGTATGGACGAGGGCCACACCGTGGAACTGGTTTGGACTGAATTGGAGCTCTTTACAATTTATAGGGAAATAAACTGCCTGATCTGAATCAAAGACAGTTATCATTATTTAATGATAAATGTCCAATGTGAGTAAAACTCACTAACTCAGCCAGTTTATATTTTTATAACATATTTTTAGAATTGATAAATATTGGTTGATTACTGTGTGTTGACTCTTTGGATGAACTGCTAATTAATTTGCTGAGAATATAGATAACGATATATATATCGTTAATCAAATATTGATTCTGTTTATCAGAATATTTCATATTGAAATGAAATTGATATTGTTTAACATATGTGGGTGCAGGGAAAAGGTTGGAGAGATCCAACTGGATTCCTCAGCATTTATGCTATTGTTTTTCGTATATTGTGATATATGATGTGATATATAATCTGTGATTGATTATGATGATTGTAGCATCCCAGAAATTTCGACAATTATAATAAGGAATCAATTAAAGATTTAAATATGAATAATCAATTTATATTGATACTTGAGTTAAAATCAAATATATCGTTTGAGTTGAATTGAACTCCATAATTAATTCAGAATGGTTGGTTAAGGATCAAATATTTATCATTGAATATTTGAACTGAATTTAGTGGAATCTTCGAATTGGATTTGAATTCGACAGGAAAAATATAAGTGTTGAATTCAGAAATAAACATTATTAACATTAAATAAATTTGAAATTTTATATGTGAAAACTGGCATGGATATATGTGAATGGAATTAACGGTTCAAAATTCGACGAACGAACAGAGTTGTGGGTGGACGAATAGAATAAAATTGGTGAATCGATAAATAATTTAAAAATAAAATACGCTGTACACAAACGAAGCCGGATTACAATTAAAATAATTTCATTGGATCCAGGACACGAAGACGAAGAGGTACGTGTAGATATTTGTCGGTACGAAATTTAAGTGTTTGACGCTAACTTGCGGTAGAATTTAATATTTAATTTAAAAAATATGACCTACCTCATATATTACTACGCCGACCTACATCTGTTCGTCGCTCCTACCCTAATCTATATGACATTACTTCATTCTTATCCTCACGCGGTGGCTTCTTCTTAAAACTTCCTACTCCTTTATATTTCCACATTCCCTCTGCTGTTGTCCCCAATTCCCTCTGAAGAAAATCTTCGTTCCATTTCCAAAAAATTTATGGCCGAAGCCTCTGATTATTTCCTTTCCAAATAAGAATCAAGGACCAATCTTTTCCTCTAAAATTCTTAATGGCCAAACTCCTCCCCAAATTAAAATCGTACCTTCCCTCTTGCAAAACCCTAACCTATCGTACCTCCTATGAACCACCTCATCACCGTAGCTTTAAGGAAAAACCCTAGCGCCACTTCGGACAGCAAGGCGCCACCTGAAACCGCATGTATTATCGCGAAGCCAGCACAAAATTTGTCACCTGTGCTCGCTTCCTTTCTACTGTTAGAGATGAGCCTTTCACTCACGATAAACCATTAATTCAAGTAATTAGGTTCAATACAAATTAGAAATATGGTAGTTGATTGTGGTGGATGCTTAACTACATGATTTTGCTACCTGTTTTGGGATATTATTGTTTTGCTAAAACTGAAACTTGAGTTATTTGGCTCACATGCGAAACCCTGATGCCGGAGTACACAGTTACTCACTTTTGCTTGGTTGATGGTCTGTACACTGGATATGTTCCTGAATGTGACTATTGAAAACCATAATTTTTTAATGGGATTCATTTACCTGACACCCTTGTTTGTTCGAAAATAAAGGCAACAATGCTTTCATGTTACCATCTCTATTTCATTGAAACCATAAACTTTTCTTCTAAACATACCCTTCGTTTTCGGTTTTATTAAGGTTAAGAACTGATACTACTTTAATTTAGTAAAGATCTGATGCTATATTTAAAACTGATACTATCTTGCTTTACTAAAGACCTAATGTTATATTTAGAGTTGATACTACCTTTGAAGCTGAGACTACATTTGTTTGTTAAATTTATATTAAAATAAAATAAAAATGAATTCCAAATTTGTGTATATTTTGAGAATGCTGAACCAGTTTTATACAAATTAATAAAAACAAAGGTTATATCAACATTTTTATGAAATGAATAATATTTTAACCTCTTAAACAAGACTTTGGCACTAAAATAACACCTAGGTCTTCAAACAACAAACGTATTGCTACACCGATGCTTCCTCGATAGTTAAATTGTTGCTAAATGTCACTTGTATTGTTGTTGTTCACTTTGGTTACCTCTGTCATTAACTTTACTATACCTACTGCGGCATTTTCCATCATTTAACATTGGCGGTGTACTCATTTAAATTTGTAGCTTGCCATTTAATACTGCATATATGCGTACTCTTATTTATGGCTGCATATGTATGTGCGACCGCATGTGTGCGTGAGTGTGACTATGCATATGCATGTGCGGCTGCATGTGTGTGTGTACCCATATATATATGACTGCGTATACTGCTTGTGTGTGTGTGAAAACTTGAACTCCTTGCCTTGCTCGAAACTGAAAACACCTAACACATGTTGGATAAGGCATTATTGAAATTATGAAGCTATTTACATATAATGTCTCGAAGTAAATGGTACCTTGAACCATTTACATTAATTTAAATGTAAAGATGGGTATATATAGAATCTGTCTAACTAGCTTGTATGTACAAAAAAAAGGTGGACCTGCTTCTAAATCTATTGGAACTGAGTCATAAAGTTCACGATTGCATGGGTATATTTAAACATAATGATGGGCAAAACCCTATTTTCGACTCTTCCTTCTCATTATTTGTCGTAATGGATACAATCATTCTTACGCTTTTGAATGCCTACTGTATATATATGGTCTTCATTATGTTATTCCTTTGTCTTTTCTAATGTTTACATTTTAAATGCCGATTTCAGTTTAAAGTTTTGTACCATGTCCTACAGTTGTTTAAACGTGTATTATAATTAATGGTGGAGGTAAAAGGTCCATAGTAGTTGGGTATACCACTGTTTTAGTTAGTATTCTAGAAGTCATATTCTAAAGCATTCCACAGCGTGAACCTTTATATATATATATATATATATATATATATATATATATATATATATATATATATTAGTGAACTATGTGAAAAAAAACAGAAATGCATATGTTTCCCTGACCTTAATTGATTAATGTGCATACTGCATACTTGAACATTGAAGAGTTGACATGCCTCTACTTTATTTTCTATATGAATAGTTTCATATGTATACACCATTTCTATATTTTTGAGGTATCCAAACATACCTACTTTTAGACCAATTAAGTATGAAAATGCTTGTTAGTACACACACACTGTCTTGGCATACTTTGAAGTATATGTGTGCTGATGAATTACCCACCTTTTATGTGTGCTATGTTTATTTATTTTCTCCATGCATTGGATATCTTTTGTACTACCTTGCTATGGCAATTTATTTATACTCGGCAAATGGGTTACTTGCTGTCATACTTGGGTTTGCATCTTCGCTGATTTTCTTTACTGTGTCCCGCTTTGGAAAGTGATTTATTGGTCAGTCTAAATTTGAAACTTGCATTGACTGAATTGCGATTTTATTTGTATATTGTGGGTATATATGGGGCGGCTACTAATATACATGTATATATGTACTTCTGTATGTGTATATATGTATTCATAGCATACGTATACACCCATAAGTGCGCTTCCCGATATGTTGTCGACTTCGTAAACCTGTGTTCACTTTCGGCCAAGTCACATGAACTGTCTCGTACTCCGTTGTGCCAATTCTGGTTTATTCGAATCATGACTTCTTTGTATATATGTGGTGGCTGGTGTATATGTGTATATGCATACTATCGTATGTGTATATATATGTAGCATCAGCATACGTGTATACTAAAAGTTATACGCTGTTCGGATTTGTCTTATTTCTAGTTGCTATGCTATATCTTGGAAATTTCTCGTGGGTTTGATATACATGAACTGTAAAAATTTTGCTAGGGTTAACTATCATATTTCAGTTCGTATTGAAATTAATTTACTTGAACAATGATTTATCCTGACTCGGGTGTTTTATGTTTTTGCATGGAACGCTCGGGTCAGACCCGAGCAGTACAGATTTAAAGATCACAGCTTATGATTCGAAGATTGGCAAAGCTGGGGATTTCAGGAGATGCGCACTCTGAAGCTTTTTAAAATAATACATATTTCTTTGTATCAAACTGTATTCCGTTGTATATACAAAAGTAGTGTATTCAAAATTTCTGATTATAAATAAAATATTTATTTCGCTATTCAATACTGTGTTATTATGTAAAAAAAATTCGGTATTGAATTCTTTTTTTAACTCGATAAGCTAAATAACCAATCGTCAATTTGGACGTTTTAAGTTGGTTTTGTTACCGGTTTAAAGCGGTCAAAAAGGCGGGACGTTACAAGTGGTATCAGAGTTGGTTGCTTAATTGGTACGCATGATAGGCGGTTCTCGCTTCGCGTTTGGTGGCGAACGGGAGACTCTTACCCCTACATGTCCCGGCAATGTGGGTTGGTCGGGTCGTGAGGCTGGCCGTAAAAGAAGTTCTGAGGTATCTGTGTAGTGCCACGCCGAGAGGTTAGCCCAGTGGTTGATGGTTGAAAAGCCTAGACCTATTACAATTGGTATCAGAGCTTTGGTTTAACAAAAGCTTAGCTTATCGAGTTTGAATCAGTAGAATCGACACTAAAAAAAAGAATTTTGAAAATAAAAAGGTTTCAAAATATAAATTTTGAAAATGATAATAATTTTGAAGTAAAATTTGAAAAGATATTATTTTGGAAATATTATATATTTTGAAAATTAGTATTTTGAACTTATACAGTGGAAACAAAAATTGTTTTGAGATTTGAAATTTTGTTCGGAATCCCCAGTCTTCGGAAGTCTTCGAATCCAGATTTGCGAAAGCTATTCTTCGATAGGTCCCCTTAAATTTTAACCTCGAATCCATCATTGAATGGCATCAAAGGGGAAATAAATATAAAAAAAATCAATGAATTAATTTCTCTAATTGTATATTCAAAGATAACTAAAATGGATTGGAAATGAGAATTCAAATAAGAATTGAATGGAAGGGGAAAATTTGAAATCATTTCAAAGATGGAACAGTATATTTTATTTCGATGATCGGAAATTAAAAAGAATATAATTGGAATTCGATTGTGTTAAGTTGTACTACTAATTTTTTTAAGTTATTCGGAACTTGGCAAGATAAGTTATAATTGGTTTCAAACCAATAATGTAAAATTGAATATAGGAAGTCGATAGTAATTTACAAACTTGTAAATTGACTAACAAGAAGTGAATTGTAAACGAGGATTACGAAGGAAGTGAAGTATGAATGAAGCGAAATATGAGTAAAAAATTTAAAGAGATGTGAACTTATATTTGAATAAAATCAAAGCTAATTCGATTTGATTTGACGAGTTTAGATAAAAAGAATAGCATTTACTTTGTAGAAGTAAATAATGTTTGGAATCAAGAATGTTGTAGATGGAATTAGGAATAAAGGAAATCGAGTTGACCAGGACGGTGAGATTATTCTGAAGTTCAGAATATAAGTCAACTGGGATTTTTTTGAAGTTCGGAATATGGTATCGAATAACAGATTATTCGAAAGGAAGTTATTTATGGAAGACAATTATGTCAAATTTCAGGAAAGAGCTATTTACTTCCCGTTAATTAAAAATTTAAGATATTACTAAATAAATTGTATGTATTCAGATTAAATGATAAAGTTTATTTTTAAAGTTATATATTTTAAAGGCGTGAATTATTGTTACAATCAACAATTATTATAAAAGAAGTAAATTCTTAACTTAAAATTAGGAATTACGAGAATAAATGTTTGTTGGTATTTTTAGTTGATAATTTTATCTATTTCAAAGTCAATAATGTTGTTCAGTTAAGGTCTGAGAGGTAAATATACCCCAACTTGATTGGCTTCATTGTTAACTAAGAAATATATAAGTTTCGATAGCAAGAGTGGTTAAGTGAATTTGAAAATTCCCTTTGAGTGAAAACAGCGGTGTTCTGTTTAATTCAAATATCAAATTTAGAAATGTTCCCCTAGAGAATAAAAACATATTTTCTATAGAAAACAAAGGTTCGTGAATATATGAAAATACTTTTAAGAGACTTTCCAGGATTAAAGAAAATAAATGTGATAATTGGAATTGTTTTTCAAAGGATCGTGAGTGGCTAACGGATTTTTGATTTGAATGGCAAGAATAGAAGAATAAAAAGCCGCACGACGAGAACGAAAAGCTGTAGAACGTAAGAGAAATGAAATCGTAAACTAAATACGAGAATTGCATTAGCAATGATTAATAAGGAATTAAGGGACGAAGTTAACAAAAAATTGAAAATTTACTGGAGATTAGTTAAGTTGAATAATTTCCTGAGTGTTGATCTGATGTTGGTTTCGGCCTTCGGGATTGGTACTTAGGGAGTTGTTCGCTTGCTAATTTACGGTCGAAGGATGTGAATGTGGGAGAGAGATGATGCGTGAATGAAGAATTTATTACAAGAATGGGAAAATTTCTGAAATTTTGGGAGCATAGAGATTTGAAAATAAGAGATGAATTTAGTACTTGGAGAAGTTGAAAAATTCATAAATTTGGCTTGAGAAGATGTTAAATATCTGAATTGATTAAGAAGTCAAAATAGAATTTTGAAATTTGAATGGAAATTTAAGAATATTCGATTTTAGATATTGATATAGAAGTTTCCCAAACTAATATGAAAAATGTGTAAGAATATAGCGAATTCAGATGCTATAAATTTGGAAGGTAATGAATTGAGATAAAGTCTTATACATAACATAATTTATAATAACGATGGGGTGGAAAAAAAAGGTGACCTGAAAATCTTATGTAAACTGGTATAAGTATGATTTATGATGAGTATGTAATAAAGTACTATATGTACGTAGTATGTTTTCAAAGAAAAACAAGGGAAGTACCTTCCTTTTTTGAAATTCGAGCCTAGCTGAGATATGCTGCTGGTGCTAGTAGGTTGTCCGAACATAAAACTCATGAGTTGCCATTGGACACGACTACTAGCGTAATTCACAGGGCTGCAGATAGCCTACGGCGGTCGGATGTTTCCTGAGGGAATCAGGCGTAAACATTGTGATTGCTGCGATCTAGAGTCGCTGCAATTCGACCATCTAGCGAAATTCGCAGGGCTGCAGATAGCCTATGGCAGACGGATGTTTCTTGGGGGAACCAAGCGTAACCATTGTGACTGCTGCGATTTACAGTCGAATTATAAGGGTGTAATTTGCAGAGCTGTGAAGGCTTACGGATATGGATGTTTCCTGGGTGACCCAAGCATAACCATTGTGTACCTGCGGTCCACATGATATACCTACAAGTGAAAAATATGTAACCACTAGAGATACTAAACGTAAAATGGTGCCACATGTTTAATGCAGCAGTTTGTCTTCGTGGCTTGATTATCTTCATAACTTGATTGGCCCTTATGACTTAGTTTATTTTCATCATTTGATGATTTGATTTCGTGATCCTGAGATAGAGCAACCAATGCTCAATAGCCTCAGATTGTCTTTTGATTCTTACATATCTTCTATTGATCTGTCCATGACGAAATTCGCAGGGAAGTGATTTCCTACGGATACTGATGTTTTCTGGGGGATCCAGACGAAACCATTGTGTATCTGCGATTCATGAACAGTCAACATATCAAAATCACATTGGTACTTTCCGTATCTGTTTACTTTTAAAAAAAGGAATTTTTGAATTATCTTCACTGGGAGTTGAAGCAAGGATATATGGAGTACTTGGAGATTTTAGTTGTGCGCCTGGCCAGCGTATGCCTAAAATTTGTAAGAACGACAATAGACTTGTCAAGCTTTGAGTTATCAAACGTCTTCAAATCGATAATTTTGAAATTAAAATATACCTAACTAAATAATTTGAGAAAGAAAATTTCGAAGGAATAATACAAATATTTTCTATGTAAAGGATTTCAGATTTTTGGAAATTTTCAAATCGACAATTTGTAACTCTAAGGGAAAATGTTAGATACACTCTGTAGTAAGTATTGGGAAAAATTGAATGGATTGGACTAGGATTGGAAGGAAAAAGTGGAATGGTGAATAAGTAAATAAAGACACATGAGGTTTATAAAGAAATTGGGATAAGGTGAGATGCATAAGTCCAACTTATGCAGAAATTGGAATTTTAAAAGAGCTTGGCTTTGTAAGGAAAAAAATTTTCCGAGTTAGTTGAATATGTTGAATAAACAGAAATGATCGATGATTTAAATACTGATATTTAATTTAGTTGTAGAAAATTTTCACACAAAGATGAACATTTGAAATATACAATGGTATAACTACAACGATCTGTCCTTTTCGAGGACGAAAAGTTTTAAAGGGGGCAAGACTGTAACGTCCCAGAAATTTTGACAACTGGAATAAGGAATCAATCAAAGATTTTAGAATTGAAATCTTTCATAATTAATCATACATGTCATTTACTGGAAGGCAACATCAATCTGGTCAACAATTTCAAGTACATGTGCACTGCATGGGTTATGTGGTTTCATGAATAGCCAAAAGACAATTAAAATGAATTCAGAAAACTACTGTTTAGTTTTGGCAAGTGTTTAATCACTGTCATATTTTTTGAAAATTTGTTTCCAGTTTTTAGAATGAGCATCATATTTCTTGTAATCAAAATCAGGAACTATAGGCACAGTTTAAGGTATGAACATGCTCTAGGCAACAAATCAGAGAATCATGTTTGGCAAGTTTTTATTCGGCCAAAATCAATCAGAAATTGGACAAAGTATTTTTGTTGGACAGGCATTTAAATTTTCATTCACGGCATGTTTTCAAAACCATTCATATTTGGCAAAGTTTTTCAAATGGTCAATGATATTGCAAAGTGTATTGCAACTACAAACTCGGCAACAATGAAACAAAAATTTCCAGAAATTCAGTGAATATTTTTAGGCAAGAGAAAAATCATTTCTTTCCACTTTTTAGTCAAAGATTCATTTTTGGAATTTAAAAGCAAGATTTCTTTTTTGAGAAAGTTCACAGCAGGAATAATCAAAGGGGAAATTCAAATTCCAGATTTATATGTTTCATCGAAGGACAAAATTCAAGCCTGGTTCATCAATAATATTCATGACAAACTTTACAAGTCAAAAGGGGAAACCCGCGAATCAGCCAAGCCATCAATTCATTCGAAATCAGAGTATAGGATTTTATAATCCTATAAACATCACCTATTTCATCACAGGCATAGAGGGATCGAAACTACAAGCATCACAATTACAAGAAAAGATTTAAAAATCAGAAAACTCACAATTCGAATTAGGGTTTCGATCGCTAGAGAAAAATCCCAAACCGATTGATCAAAGAAACAATAGCACTAAAAGCATCCAACGATTCAAGGCATCACTGAAACAATTTCATCACCGAATCGACCTAGTTTTGGGAGGATTTCCAAAACCCTAGCTGCCACCATATTTTTTCCAAAGAGATCGGGCAAAAAGAAATAAAAGGGTGGACCGAACTTAAGCTAGTGGGCTTAACCTAGCTAATGATTTAAAAAGGGGATGACCCTTATTTTTAAGTCATATGCTTTTTATTTTATATGTTTTTAATTGTGGTTTATTTGCTTTTTGTTTTGAAATTCGTCCAAACAGTTCTAGTGTATGTAAAATACTAGGGAATTCAGTTTGGGGTTAACTGACAGTTGCTAGAGTCTGTAAAATCTAGGTTACTGGTTATGGGGTCGTAATCAGGGGAAATCTGATCGAGGGGATATCGGTCAGTATAGGGTTTTGAGCGTAGGATTGGAATCAGAGCGAGGGGTTCGCGAGTGTACATGGTCTTGTATGCGGGATCTGTTCTTTTACCGAGTAGAAACATTAGGAATGCAACAGTAGGTAGGTTTTTGCCGAAGCTGGGTATATCTATGTGTGATTTATTTTCTGCCCTTTTATTTTTGCTGCATTCTGTGATGTACTTATTATTTTAATATGCTGTCAAATTTTTAATTCAGCGAAAAACTATGGTAAACCCTATTCACCCCCCTCCCAGGGTTAATCTAGATCCAACATGTTAATAATATTGGTTTGGATGCTTCTTTCCTGCATGGGAAAGTTGTTAGGATGATCGATGTTGTCTTGTTTGAATCTTATTACATACTGTTAGTCGAGATTTGTACTCGTTTCCTAATAACTATGGTATGCATGAGTGTTAATTTAAGCAGTTGATTTTTATTTTTCAAAGTAGAGAATCCCTTTGGTTTTATTTTTGAATCTTCAATTTTTTTTCTTTTAATAAATCTTTCAAAAAGATAACACATGCCTTCTTTTGCTCTCTTTCTCACTGCTGATTTTCCCCCTTAAAGTACTATTAACCTTTTATGCTCTATAGTTGGGCATCAGTCTCTGCTGCTCCAGCATATCCAAGCTGAATACACCAAGTTTTCTCCACTATTGGACTACTCGATTAACAACTTGAGAGTCAACATGAACGACATTGGTTAACTACCCATTGACCAAATTTTCAATCACTTATGACTAGTGATTAATTACTCAAATTAGAGATTATATAGGTTTATTCAAGATATTATTCCTCTTGTTAATGATCAACAATGAAAAGCATCGAGCATCATTCTAGAATCCGAGCCAATGTTATGAACCATTTGGTCTACCCAAATAAGTGTGTACATGTATCCATTACACATTGCACATGTATTTTTTTTAAGGTTTACAAACTTTTTTAAAATTAAGTTTTAAACTTTTATGTTCGTTGGACATAGTGAATTTTCCTTTTTGTAGAATTGTTTATAAACATAAAATTTTATTATTTAGTTTAGTAATTTTTGAATAAATTTTCGTTATATTATTATTTGAACAAATAATTATTAACTAGTAGCTGCAAATAATAAATAGTAAATCGTTATTATATCACATTATTTTCTCTCTTCCTCATAATATTTCTTGATCTGTTGGTAGAATAGCTTGAATATTTTGAAATGATATATAATTCTATTTCTAAATATTTGGGAAACTTCATATTTGTGCATTTAATCTTTCAATAACCTCAAGGTTGATGATGTATATTATCGTATGTCCTATTGGAATAGAAAATTATTTATGTGCAGTGAGACTATGCACATTTTCTTAACATGGTTGAACTTTATCCAAATCATCAATAACTAATTCTTAATTGTACTTAATTAATCGTTAACCTCGTAATCTACAAGTTTTTATGTGTAGGCTAAACCTATTGGAAGCAAAGACAAAGTAGAAGGGTGTGTTGCTCTGGCCGTGAAAAATAATCAAAATGTTATGAATACGATGATAAAAGAGTTTGAGAACCGTAACCAGATCATGGATGAAGAGATCCTTGGAACTTTAACGAACGAGTGCAGATATTTCCATGATGTGATACTTCAAGTGCCATCCGGTGATAATAATGTTGTTGATGGCAAAAAATGTCGTAAACACCAAAGATTCCCAATTACTAGGAATTATAAATATGGTCGCATAGACAAGAACATTAAATAGAACGTAAGCAGTAAATAACACGAGATTTATAGTGGTTCGGCCTCAGTGAGGGCCTACGTCCACTTTGAAGAGTCGGTTGGAATATTATTAATCACTTGGAAGAATTACAAGGTTGAGACTATCTCATGACATCTCATTACATTCACTTTTCATGATATATGATGTCATAATTATCATATATTGAATAATAAGGAAAAAGACAATTTTGTCCTTCTTATTCTTCCTCAAAGAGGAGATGCCATTAATGAAGCTTTATGGAGGTCTCCAAGCTCAAGAATTCAACCACTTTGAAGTGTGAGGCAAGGGGGTGTTTATAGGAAGTGGTTAGGTAGGAGTAGGCAGAAATGGGGACCATCTTCCAGAAATTCACACCTCTTGCTGTCGGGCCTCAAAAATTCGCACCTGGGGTGAGATGCGAAATTTCGAACTCGATAGGTGCAAAATTTCGCACTTGCCAGGTGCGAAATTTCGCACCTACCAGGTATGAAATTTCGCACCTAGTAGGTGCAAAATTTCGCACCTGCCAAGTACGAAATTTCGCACCCGGCTAGGTGCGAAGTGGATTTCGGCGAGAGGCATTGTCGAGGTTGGTTGGTTCTTTTGAGGCGTCGAAGCTCCTCAACACGAAATGAAGGAATCCACCGTTTTGCTGGTCAGAAGTGAAAGAATCTGAGCTTCCGACATGGAGAAAATTGGATGAATCAGGCGGTGCCCATAGTTTCGACCTAACCGGCTAGGTCGATCGCTGCCGGGACTGTGGGGCCCCGGACCCCTACCGGCGCTGCGCCCGGACCTGCTTGACAGCTCGCCTTCGGCTTGAAGCACGACTCGCCTTCAGCTCGAATGCGGACGGATACTTATGGGGATTGCGTCTGAGGGATGCGACGTGCTACTAGTGGCCAGACTCGAGTCTTCTGATACTGGCCCTCTAGAAGATATTGGCGACGCCTTCGGACTGTAATATTACGCGATATGTTGAGTCGAGCGTGTCTTGAGTACTTTTGGTGACCGAACCAAAGGGTCGGTTAACATTTGCCCCTCAAAGTACGTCTTGACATGATGTGCTTTGGAATGAAAGATGAGATGATAGTTGGGTTGCGGATTTATCCTTCAAGTTATAGGAAAAACATGTTAGTTAGCGTGCACGCTCGTTGGGGAATCGTGAGCGAGCCGCTATTGGTTTGGTGTCGCACTCGCGTTGCTTAGTATCTGCATAGTGCCATCATCACGCGTTTTAGGCGATTTGACACTTGCGGGGGATGTGCGTACGCAGGCACTTTGATGATTGAGCATTTGGTGAGTACGCAAGTGGTCGTTGAGTCATGATTGACTTGGTAGCTAGGGCTTTGAAGATAAGTAGGAGTAGTCGTATTTCGGTGTACGATCTCGAATTCCGATCTTGGAACGTTCGTTTGGGGCATACCGATCCCCCGATTGTAGTTACTTCCTTTCTCATCTTCTCCGGATAGAAAATCATCGTAAGGCATGAAGGATGCCAAACTACTTCTTTTGTATTCAGTGTTCGAGGTGTTGTTATGTTTTCAGGAGAAGGGAAGAGAAAGGTGGAAAGTAAGAGGGCTTTCAGTTTTGGTACCCAAGAACGTGGAGTGGCGGATCTTGGGAAATGGGATTAGGAATTTGGATAAAGGTTGCCAAGCATGTGTGAATACGGGATTGGGCTTTGTTTCCCAAATGCTTATTAAATCTTTTACGCTCTTCGGGAGTTCGAATCTTGGTTGAGGAGATGACAAATAAGCCGACGCATGGGAGCACGAGATATAACTTAGCACTCCCATGACTTTGTTGAGCCTTGTCTTCGATCATAAGTTTGTAAACTTGATCCTTGTCATGGCGCCATATGAGCGGGCAGTGGTTAGTGATTTTTGGTTTTGCGATGCGGTCCTCAAGAAATGGACTTGCTTGGACTGTCGGCTTGAAGGCTTATATAAGATATCGACATGTAGTCGAGCTATTAGTCTTGGGATCTAATCAGTAACCTAACCAGGATGCGGCTGCATCTTGACTTAGGTGCTGCACTGGCGGTTGGTGATGGCCATGGCATTAGTTATTGAAGCTAAAGGCTGCCACCATGTTCCGAAGTATCAGTTTTTTATGGAGTCTGGGTACTGATGGAAGCCGAAAAGCCTCCATGGCCTGAACTTTGGCTCCAGATTTCTTCCGTTGCGAGGTGAAGGTGCTCTAAACACGGCGGCTCCATAGGATGCTGTAAAGATGATGCCAGTGCAGAGACTTAAGGGGATCTGATCGGGTCTTGAGATTGCCAGGCCGGTGCGACAATCCGTAGAGGGTTACCCCAGGCCCGGGTACCTGCTAAATTTTTCTCAACGTCGGGGATGAGCTAGCAAGCTCGGATTGTTGCTCAATGTTTCATGTCCGGTCGATGATTGGAGTTGAACGTAACACAATTGGTTGGCGAATGATTCTGGAAATGAACTTATGCGGACTGATCGCTCGGATATGCGTGCAAGATGCGGGCATATGGTCGAGTTGTTAGTCTCCAACCCAATTATGTCGGGGTCATTATCCGATTCGAAAAATGGCGCTGACGTTTGTCGGTAACTACTGCCATAGTTATCCAAACTAGGTGTCATCGCCGCGTTTCGATGCGCTTGTAGGTATGCATCGAGGGGCGTGAGTTAGCTTCATGTTGCGTTTAATTATGAGTTTGCTAGCAGGACGCTGAGACTTTGCAAACCCAATGAACCGGCCATGGGAACTCGGGAACTTATCTAAATTTTCCAGCTCCTCGGGGAACTGGTGATTGTATCGGTCCCTCTGTCCTTTGGTTCGGGCTTCTACGCCCGGTCTACCTAGTATTGGCGGGAGGTTAGAAGTTTCCAAGAACCGAGCTTTCGGGTTTGGATCATCCTCGTGGCGAGGTGTATTTTCCTCTTTAGAGTGGTTGCCTCGAAGGTTGAGGCGATGGAAACGCCAGCGCGGGGGCTAGTAGGGATCCTCCCAGGTCCTGCGATGAGTAAGCCGACGCAGAGATAGGTGGGTGACCGCCCCCGAGCTCGAGTACCTGTCAATTGAAGAGGTTGTGAGCGATGAACCCTTAACAGTCAAATAGGTGCTTCTTTTGTTGGACTGTCCCCCTTTGGAGCGGAGGTGACACTGGGCTTTGCCCCCACGCCTCCTTAAGCGTCCGGGTCCCGGTTAGAGTTACAGCGGGAACACTCTGGAGAAGTAGGAGGAACCGTGGACTTCGGGATACCACATTCATGTGAGCCTCTTTGGAGGAGGAGAAGTTTTGGTTGACCGGGCGTAGCTGATGTAAGCGGGCAAGCAATGCAAGCTGGGATGGAGAATCAGGAAGCCCGACTGGTGGCAAAGTCGGAGGGGAAAACGGAAAGGATGAGGCTGCCATACAAGATGCCCAGGCAAAGTCTAGTTAGGGTGCCCAGGAGAAATCTGCTGCCGTGGTGGCGAAAAGGTAGGCCGATGCAGAGGCGGAGAGGGCCTCTTAGTAGGCTAGGAATAAGGAGAGCCGCCGGTGACGCCCGCTGGAAGAGGGCGAGAGGACCCTTAGCACACCTGTAGCAGATGCCATTATGTGGCTCCGGGCCAGGCACTTAGCTGATCAGAAGACTACCGAAGATGCTGAGAAGAGAGCGGAGTTAGGCACCAAGAAGTCTTGGGGAGACACCTATGCTGGATTGGTCCTTGCCTTTTACATCGTCCCTAAGCCGTTGCCATGTGTTGCTCTCGGGGAGGCTATGATGATTACAAGCGGTGAGGATGATGGCAGAAGGCGTGCATCGATGCCTCATGAATCCATTACTCTTGCGTAGAGTAGAGGAGGAGGAATCAGTTCTGGAAGGAAAGGGTCTGTCATTGGTGGTGACCTGCCTGTATCGAACTTGTATAGACAAAAGAAAAGAAAAGGATGAGTAGCATCAGTAGTTGTTAAAGGAATTAAAGATACTTTGGGTTAGGTGAACCAATAGTATATGCGAGTGCGGTCCTCGCTTTTGGTCCTTAAAGACATGGTGTGGTATTCATGAATACCCTGTCATCAGAGAGAAGAGATGTTAGACATGTAGTTTGTCTTACGTGTGTGTGAAATGGAATATGAATTAGTAAAGATCGCATTTCGTGTTAAGTGTTCGAACGTTCTTCTCATGTTTTCCGGCATCCCGTACTTGCACAAGCGTACTTGTTGTTACACCAACAGGAATGCGATCGGAGACCGCGCTCTGGGTTGATTGTTCTAGAGGGATGTGATTGTGTGTCGTGCCCTGGGTCATTGTTCCAGAGGGGTGAGACAGAGTACCGCGCTGTGGGTTGTTGTTCCAGGGGGGGTGAGATAGAGCGCAGGCTTCTAGTAAGTTTCCCTTAGCTCAGGAAACCCGTAGTTTGCGAAGCCAGGCTTGAGCGCCTGCTATTTTTTCTTCGGTTGCCTGGGGAAATCCCAAGTGTAGCGAAGACGTATGACGTCGCGTTATGCGGTCCGTCTGGTGTGTGGCTCTCCCGTAGTTCATCAGGATGGAGCGAGGGACGACGTCGTTTATTCGCCGGAGAAAAGCTCCGATCATCAGCGCGTAGGGTCCGATCGTGGACATGAGCTGCACCTAAGCCTTTAAGGCTTCGGGGAAACGATTTAATGTCGGTCTCGGTGCTGTGCCGAGATTCGACAGGTACTCGTAGCCAGGGGAAATGTACATCGCTCCCGGCTGTATGTTGGGCGGCCCCAAGTCGGGTGGGACTTGGGCGAACAATTTATCCTCGGCCTCAGCCTTGGGCCGAGGTTTGAGTTAGAGGTTGTTTATACTCAGTCGCGCCGCGGGCCGACGACTTGAGTGGCGTGGCAGGCTCCCGTGCTCGGGGCGCCGGTCATTGCCAATGTTGTTTGGCCTCGATGTTTGATCGAGGTTCGGATGGCGGCACTGGCCCCCGTGGCCGGGGAACCGATGCGGCGATCGAAAGTTTGAACGCAAGCTGCTTGTCAGGATTAATCAGACACGTCATGCACGGAGCAAACATGGAAGGGATACAGGAAACTGAACATCACTCCTACGGATATCTCTGGTAGTAGTAGTGTAACACCCCACCTCCGCCAGTACCGCTCTTGCAAGTGCACTGACTTTGGAGGGGCGTTTGAATCAGGTAAACATGCAAAATGATATATCAAGGCAGAACAAGAACATATGTATATATGTAAACGGAGTAAATAACATAGATAAAACAGCGGAAGATTTAAACCATTTCAAAACAAGTCTGGTACAACATAATATCAATTTTCCAAATAAACAAGTCTAGATAAAACAACATCATCTGAAAACAGAAATATATAAGTGCTATCCCCAAAATACGTGAGAACCATAGCTAGCTTCATGTAGAAAGCGTACATGAACTGAAATCCCACAAGCAAGTAATCCAAAATCCAAGCTAGGCTCCTGTATTCCCTCCCTGAGAACCTGGGGGGGGAAACGGAAGAAAAGAGGCGAAAGAAAACAGGTCAGTCAAAAAGACCGAGTAAGCCCTACTACAATCAATGTAAACTGGTAAAGTTAACTGGTATGGGCAGCAAGGGGTGAACATAAGGATAATAACATACTAGCATGATGATTAACTATCAAGGTAGATAAAGGTGTCATCGCATAATCAGGATTAAGGTTTTGCACTACAGGTGTACTAGTAAACTAACATGACTTGAGTAAACAAGTATTGATCTCTTGGCCCAAGCTTTGGCCCAATAACATGAAGTGACCCCAATACGAGGTCCAAAGTGTAAACAAGAAGTGATCCCCAGGCCCAAGTTTGGCCCAACATCATGAATGACCCAAACCAAGGTCCAACTAGCACGGTCTAGTCGATCGGCTCCCTATAAGCCTATCTCGTCAAGTGTCTGTGTCATACGGCCCAACTACGAAGTGTAGTTAAACTGTGCTAGGTCCACCCTAGGGTGTATCAAGTCCTAGGGTGTCAACCACCGACACAAACCAAGCACACACAGTTTAAACCTACTGGTGCCCGTGCCTGCTTTTTCAACTCCGGACCATGTGCACGATCATGGCCCGCCTGAACCCACACTGGCGCACCTACTCAGCCGTCGTTTGGTCGCTTACATGGCATCCCAGTAATCATGCCCCTCCCTAGCCTAGTCCCTAGGGTATCATGATACATCCAAGAGGGTTACTGGTGCAAAGGACCACGTAACTAGGGTTTCCTTGATGGGTTAAATGTGGTTAACCCAACTCATCCAAGTACCAAGTTGGTTAAGTGTATCCAAGGTTCATGACTTAACCCTACCAACCCATCGTGTTTAATTGGTTAAGCATTCAAGCGGTCCATGACTTAACCCTACCATGTGACATTAATTAATTTAATGCACCCAACCTCTCACATTAGACCTTATTGTGGTTACTAGTTAAGCCGGGCGGGTCCGGGTAGCTTTACACCACAACTTGGTCTAACATCGGGTTCAAGGTACAACATGACCAACTTCTCACATTGGGTCCTATTGTTTGTAGCAACTAGTTAAGCCGGTCGGTTCCGGGTAGGTTTACGCTACAAACTCAATCCAACCTCGAGTTGGTCACACTTATCTTTTCTAAGTGTCATGTCCACCATGTTTCCAAAACACATTACAAGTTTTTCAAGCAATTGGGTAGACCTAACTTAATAGGTAAATTCCCAATGGGTAGACCTAATTTAATAGGTAAATTCCCAAGCTTATGTTTTTATGTCTTTTAAGTTTACCCAACCCCAAACGCAATCCCATCGCTTACATATCGCAATAGCGCATAAAGGATAGAAAGAGGGAACTTGGCATAATCATGGCATAAAAGTGTTGAAGCCACAAGTTCAACATGGTGGCATATGAAATGTACATATGTTCATATACTTGCATTAGGCCTCAAAAGCATGCATAACATGGTAGTATGAACAAAATGTTCAACCCAAACTTGCATAACATACTTGCATACCATAACATGACATTCTTGCCTATAAACTTGCATATTACAACATGATAAACTTGCATATCAACTTGCATATTACAACATGATAAACTTGCATATCAACTTGCATAACATATGACAACTTGCATATCAAACTTGCATACAAAACTTGCATAACATATGACAACTTGCATATCAAACTTGCATACAAAACTTGCATAACCTATGACAACTTGCATATCATACTTGCATAATAAAACTTGCATGACATATGACAACTTGCATATCAAACTTACATACAAAACTTGCATATTACAACATGATAAACTTGCATATCAACTTGCATATTACAACATGATAAACTTGCATATCAAACTTGCATACAAAACTTGCATAACATATGACAACTTGCATATCATACTTGCATAATAAAACTTGCATGACATATGACAACTTGCATATCATACTTGCATAATAAAACTTGCATGACATATGACAACTTGCATATCAAACTTGCATACAAAACTTGCATATTACAACATGATAAACTTGCATATCAAACTTGCATACAAAACTTGCATAACATATGATAGAAAACTTGCATATCATACACTTAACTTTAAAGTTCAAGTATGAAAGGAATAGGGCTTACTATGCTTATGCGGACTCAAATGAGTTTAGCAAATGTAAGAAACCCCTTATGCAACTAATTAAAACCCCAAAAATGCAAGCAAACTTGATCAAAACTCTCCCTTTAAGATGCCAATAGAGAAACAAGACTTGAATGCAAGCTAATGATGATCATACAAGTCTAAAAACACTTGTATGCATGGAAAATCACTTAGGAATTGATTTAGGAATTGTATGAAGAGAGTGGAGGCCATGAGAGGTTTGATTTTGCCATAGTTTAGTTGCTAGAATGAATAATGAATGATTTAGGGTAGGTTAGGGTCTTATTTATAGATTAGGCTAGTGATTTAGACCATAGGATTAAACCCTAGTTCCAATCTCAGCCCTGCAAACCGAATCTGGCCCCCAAGCTCAACACATTCTCAAAATGGTGCACCAGGCAAGACTTGCCGTCTGAGCCAAGTCGACAGCCAAGTCGACAGGGCTGTCGACCTGGTCAGACCAAGTCGACTCCCAAGTCGACAGGGCTGTCGACTTGGGGTGTTCTGGCGGGAATTCTCCCGCCTGGCCCTGGATGACCTAATTTTCAAATTCAGATTTGAATTTGAAATCTGTTTTTACCTTGGAATTTTCTGAAAACTTCGTTGGGCCTTAATCGGGTCATACGGACTCCGATTTTCGAAAACTCGGACTCTATTTCGCGTATTTTTCCGAGACGAACGCAATGGCATAGCCGTTTCTCTTGATTCAGATTTTAGAATTAAATTCTGCCTCAATTTATGTTATTACAGGTTAATAAAAAATACGGGTTGTTACATTCTCCCCTCCTTAAAGGATTTCGTCCCCGAAATCTTCAAGTTAGGAAGAACGTATCCTACCATCCAACATCCATCTACTCAAAACATCATCCACGAGCAATCATTGTCCTTACAAGATTCTAAATGCTGGATGAACATATGCAAAGGTGTGTGTATATGTACTTATCTAATGCGAATATCATCAATGCAAATTATGTTAGTGAAATGAATCCATATGTATGCAATTCCTAACATAATGTATATCATCTATATGTGTGCACATAACATACACCCATATGCAACATCCATGTGATAACACACAATTTTCATCCATGAATAAGCATAAACACTCATGCATATGCAATATGAGGAGTGTGTGAGCCGATCTAGTGCCTAATCGTGTATAATGCATCCACGAGTAACCACTTGCAAACACTTGCAACCACTTGCAACCATCAAGCATAACATGTTTCAAACACATGTTTCAACCAAAGGGTTTCTACCTAAGATTCTCATGACAAGATTAACCCGATAAACTAGATAAACAAGACAAACATGGATAGCAAAAGATATGCTAAAGAGATCGGGAGGATAAGCAAGATATACTCTTTTTGGATTACAAGAAATCCCTTCCTAACCCAACCCATATTCCATAAAAGCCCAAAAGGTTTAGTCAACCTAACGGACCCCTTCAAACCCTGACATGTATTACTAGCCAATAAGCCATACCTCCCGACAGAAATAGGACCGAAAATGGGACCGAGAGGATATACATAAAAAGATAATATGCGAGTAAGTTCCACAAGAAAACAAGGATCAAGGATATGCTCTTAAAAAGAGATATAATGCGCGTATCTAGCCTTCAGTCTTCTAAGTCACATTTCCTTGAGCTTAACTCCACTGTGCTTTGACCGTCTTTTTCTTACTCTTCTATCATTCTTGGATTAAACATAACCATGACCTCATGGATTCGTGCAAGCTCTCCAAAATTCACTAGTGAATCCTGGATCTCGTCTACTTACTATAAAGTATTCCACGCAGCAGAACTTTTCTTGGAAATACCAATCCATGTTGCCAATTGCTCTTACCAACATGATTTTCTATAACTCATGCTTGAACGAAATGGGTCATCCGCCTGCGAATGGTAGGCTGTACTTAGATTCAGTTGCTTGCCCATGACTTCCCGTAGACTATCTCAAAACTTGACTGGTGAAGATTGAGTCGTGGTTACTAACTATACCTTATGGAACCTCGTGCAACCGCTTTATTTCTTGAAAGTAAACTGTCGCTAGCTATGATGCAATCTTTTCGCTCTTTACCGGAGTGAAATGAGCACTCTTCGTGAGTCTACCTACTATGACCCACATGCTCGTATTCCATTTCCTTGATCTAGGCAGTCCATCCACGAAATCATTCATGACGCTTTACTACTTCTATTGCGGGGACCTCCAATGGATGTAATAGCCCACCGGTCTTTTTATGACTTGGCCTTTAACCTGTTGGCTCAACATGCACCTTGGGACAAACTCGGCCACTTCCCTGTGTGATGTGCATCTTCAAGAGCCTTCTTTCTCTCATTGCGTCCTAGCTATCCCTTGTCATCTATAGCGAGGTGTCTTAACATCTCGCCTCGAATCAACTTGTCCATGATCTCGACTAACTGCGGGTCTTCTTTCTGTGAAGTCCCTACTTGATCCAGAAGGGTAGGTCTAAGCTCAAGGGACGCTAACTAACTAATTAAACTGAGAGAACTTCTTACTTCAATTGTCCTCGTCGGAGCTTTCCGGTCTTGAACCGCGACCATTTTAGCATTTTAGCGGGATCCACCACTAAGCCTTGCTTAGAAACTATGTGCCCAAGAAATCTAACTTCTTTTCTCCAAAATGACCTTTGGAGAACTTAGCCTTCAACTGATGTGCTCTAAGCGTATCCATCACCTCCACGAGATGCCTTGCGTGCTCTTCCTCATCCTTAGAGAAGATCAGAATATCATCTACGAAGACCACGACAAACTTGTTCAAGAACTCCCTGAACACCCTACTCATCAAGTCCACCAAATATGCGGGTGCATTAGTCAAACCGAATGGCATGACCAGCCATTCTAAGAATCTATCTGGAGTTCTGAACGCAGCTTTGTCTATACTATCCTCAGCTACTCTGAGCTGATGAAATCTAGTAGCAAGATCAAGAGAGAATAGATGTTCCTACAAGCTGATCAATCGGACCATCGATCCTTGGTAATGGTCGTCTATTCTTCTTGTTCAACTCACGATAATCAACACACGGGCGAAGCGAACTGTCCACATTAGTAGCGAATACTACTAGAGCACCTTCCTCGGAAATGCTTCATCGAATGGAGTTCTTCTCAAGCAACTCCTTCACTTGCTTACTTAGCTCCCGTCTCACGGGACCATGTGCCTTACCGGCCACATAACTGGCTTGGCATTATCAACCAGATAAATGCGGAAATCTATCTCTCGTTTAGGGGTAACCCCCTTCACTTCACCCAAGATATCAGGATATTCTCGGACCACCCTCACCGATTGCAAACCATCGATAGACGAGTCGAGGGATTTAAGATAACACAACATGACGAGACTCATAGGGTTACTAGAAATTCCTAGGGTATTACCGAGGCGAGTCATGAGCCTCACAACCCTATGCTCAAAAATCAAGAATGGCTCCAAAACTGGACAACCAATCCATGGTCAAAATCAACCCATACCCCATGAAACCGAGAATACAATCATCACACGAGAACTCTACACTAGAGATAGAGTTTTCCAAATCCACGTAGATAATAGACAAGTGGGCGAAAACCCCAATTGGATTTGAAACACACACGGGATCATAAACTAGACTAGTACTCAGGTGCAAACTTTCAACTAGATCAGATGAAATAAGCTATGCGATGCACCAAAATCAAACAAGGTACGAACAGGAAAACCAGAAATGTATACAAGGCCTTCAACAGAAATACTACCTCGATCGGGAACTGGAGCAGCATTGAGAGCATGAACTTGCCCTCTCGAAGGTCCAGCACGCTGAGTCTGACCCTGGCCTTGCCCTTGCTTCTTCGGGCAATCCTTACTGAAATGTCCAGTCTCACCGCAGAAAAAGCATTCACCATTATTCCTTTTTCTCTTCCGACAATCCTTACTAAGATGCCCAACTGAACCGCAATAATGGCACTTCCTCTTGTTGTTCTTGCCCTTGTTCTTGTTCTTATTGCCTTGACTGCTCTGACCGCTTGGATTACCCTGATTTCCTTTCCACTGGAAATTAGTCTTCTTGGCTTGAGTATCATTCATCTTGATCTCCTCCTTGTCACTCCTACTCTCTTCATTAAGTAGGGCCATATTCACCAAACTCTCAAAAGTTGCCCCCAAGGGTATATGAGTCATGGCCAAACCATGTAATGGCTCGTTTAATCCTAGAGCAAAGTATAGGGCCTTCTTCTGAGCTGTGTTAACCAAGTCTAAACCGACCTGAGCCAGTTGATTAATCTGATCTATGTATTCCCTAATAGTCATGTCCCCTTGCTTCAGTGATAGGAACCTTAGTCCAAACTTTCCCCGAAAGTCTTCCCAAGTCTCAATTGGCCTAGTAACGGTGGTGACCACCCACCAACGTGCAGCTTCTTCCTTTAGCAACCACACTGCTAATAAAACCTTCCTACGGTCATCTATATTAAAGAAGGTAAAAAGATCTTCGGTTTCTTTCAACCAATTTCTGGCCTCTACATATGTCTCGGTTCCAATGAAATTCTTGCAACCCAACGCCTTAAAGTTCTTACAAATCTCCGCGAAATCCTCTTGTGGATGCTGAGGGGGAGGAGGAACATTAACTACTGGAGGAGGGGGAACATCAGCGGGGCCGGCTTCGGTCGCCCTAGCCTCAAAAAGTCTCCTATACCAAAAAGGTACGCGTACTCCCTCCGGAATGGCAAAGTTATTGGCCATACTGAAAACGAAGAAAAAGATAGATTCAAAATGGAGAAAAACGAAGGGATTTTGCTAGTGGCTTTTTGGGGAATAGCCTTTAAAATAAACTAAACTTTTCTTTGGAAAATACTTTATACTTGGTTTTGAAAATAGTTTTCCAAAAGTTTTCTAAAAACCTTTTTGTTCCTTCTCGTAAACCATATGCTCTGATACCAAATGTAACACCCCACCTCCGCCAGTACCGCTCTTGCAAGTGCACTGACTTTGGAGGGGCGTTTGAATCAGGTAAACATGCAAAATGATATATCAAGGCAGAACAAGAACATATGTATATATGTAAACGGAGTAAATAACATAGATAAAACAGCGGAAGATTTAAACCATTTCAAAACAAGTCTGGTACAACATAATATCAATTTTCCAAATAAACAAGTCTAGATAAAACAACATCATCTGAAAACAGAAATATATAAGTGCTATCCCCAAAATACGTGAGAACCATAGCTAGCTTCATGTAGAAAGCGTACATGAACTGAAATCCCACAAGCAAGTAATCCAAAATCCAAGCTAGGCTCCTGTATTCCCTCCCTGAGAACCTGGGGGGGAAACGGAAGAAAAGAGGCGAAAGAAAACAGGTCAGTCAAAAAGACTGAGTAAGCCCTACTACAATCAATGTAAACTGGTAAAGTTAACTGGTATGGGCAGCAAGGGGTGAACATAAGGATAATAACATACTAGCATGATGATTAACTATCAAGGTAGATAAAGGTGTCATCGCATAATCAGGATTAAGGTTTTGCACTACAGGTGTACTAGTAAACTAACATGACTTGAGTAAACAAGTATTGATCTCTTGGCCCAAGCTTTGGCCCAATAACATGAAGTGACCCCAATACGAGGTCCAAAGTGTAAACAAGAAGTGATCCCCAGGCCCAAGTTTGGCCCAACATCATGAATGACCCAAACCAAGGTCCAACTAGCACGGTCTAGTCGATCGGCTCCCTATAAGCCTATCTCGTCAAGTGTCTGTGTCATACGGCCCAACTACGAAGTGTAGCTAAACTGTGCTAGGTCCACCCTAGGGTGTATCAAGTCCTAGGGTGTCAACCACCGACACAAACCAAGCACGCATAGTTTAAACCTACTGGTGCCCGTGCCTGCTTTTTCAACTCCGGACCATGTGCACGATCATGGCCCGCCTGAACCCACACCGGCGCACCTACTCAGCCGTCGTTTGGTCGCTTACATGGCATCCCAGTAATCGTGCCCCTCCCTAGCCTAGTCCCTAGGGTATCATGATACATCCAAGAGGGTTACTGGTGCAAAGGACCACGTAACTAGGGTTTCCTTGATGGGTTAAATGTGGTTAACCCAACTCATCCAAGTACCAAGTTGGTTAAGTGTATCCAAGGTTCATGACTTAACCCTACCAACCCATCGTGTTTAATTGGTTAAGCATTCAAGCGGTCCATGACTTAACCCTACCATGTGGCATTAATTAATTTAACGCACCCAACCTCTCACATTAGACCTTATTGTGGTTACTAGTTAAGCCGGGCGGGTCCGGGTAGCTTTACACCACAACTTGGTCTAACCTCGGGTTCAAGGTACAACATGACCAACTTCTCACATTGGGTCCTATTGTTTGTAGCAACTAGTTAAGCCGGTCGGTTCCGGGTAGGTTTACGCTACAAACTCAACCCAACCTCGAGTTGGTCACACTTATCTTTTCTAAGTGTCATGTCCACCATGTTTCCAAAACACATTACAAGTTTTTCAAGCAATTGGGTAGACCTAACTTAATAGGTAAATTCCCAATGGGTAGACCTAACTTAATAGGTAAATTCCCAAGCTTATGTTTTTATGTCTTTTAAGTTTACCCAACCCCAAACGCAATCCCATCGCTTACATATCGCAATAGCGCATAAAGGATAGAAAGAGGGAACTTGGCATAATCATGGCATAAAAGTGTTGAAGCCACAAGTTCAACATGGTGGCATATGAAATGTACATATGTTCATATACTTGCATTAGGCCTCAAAAGCATGCATAACATGATAGTATGAACAAAATGTTCAACCCAAACTTGCATACCATAACATGACATTCTTGCCTATAAACTTGCATATTACAACATGATAAACTTGCATATCAACTTGCATATTACAACATGATAAACTTGCATATCAACTTGCATAACATATGACAACTTGCATATCAAACTTGCATACAAAACTTGCATAACATATGACAACTTGTATATCAAACTTGCATACAAAACTTGCATAACCTATGACAACTTGCATATCATACTTGCATAATAAAACTTGCATGACATATGACAACTTGCATATCAAACTTGCATACAAAACTTGCATATTACAACATGATAAACTTGCATATCAACTTGCATATTACAACATGATAAACTTGCATATCAAACTTGCATACAAAACTTGCATAACATATGACAACTTGCATATCATACTTGCATAATAAAACTTGCATGACATATGACAACTTGCATATCATACTTGCATAATAAAACTTGCATGACATATGACAACTTGCATATCAAACTTGCATACAAAACTTGCATATTACAACATGATAAACTTGCATATCAAACTTGCATACAAAACTTGCATAACATATGATAGAAAACTTGCATATCATACACTTAACTTTAAAGTTCAAGTATGAAAGGAATAGGGCTTACTATGCTTATGCGGACTCAAATGAGTTTAGCAAATGTAAGAAACCCCTTATGCAACTAATTAAAACCCCAAAAATGCAAGAAAACTTGATCAAAACTCTCCCTTTAAGATGCCAATAGAGAAACAAGACTTGAATGCAAGCTAATGATGATCATACAAGTCTAAAAACACTTGTATGCATGGAAAATCACTTAGGAATTGATTTAGGAATTGTATGAAGAGAGTGGAGGCCATGAGAGGTTTGATTTTGCCATAGTTTAGTTGCTAGAATGAATAATGAATGATTTAGGGTAGGTTAGGGTTTTATTTATAGATTAGGCTAGTGATTTAGACCATAGGATTAAACCCTAGTTCCAATCTCAGCCCTGCAAACCGAATCTGGCCCCCAAGCTCAACACATTCTCAAAATGGTGCACCAGGCAAGACTTGCCGTCTGAGCCAAGTCGACAGCCAAGTCGACAGGGCTGTCGACCTGGTCAGACCAAGTCGACTCCCAAGTCGACAGGGCTGTCGACTTGGGGTGTTCTGGCGGGAATTCTCCCGCCTGGCCCTGGATGACCTAATTTTCAAATTCAGATTTGAATTTGAAATCTGTTTTTACCTTGGAATTTTCTGAAAACTTCGTTGGGCCTTAATCGGGTCATACGGACTCCGATTTTTGAAAACTCGGACTCTATTTCGCGTATTTTTCCGATGCGAACGCAATGGCATAGCCCGTTTCCCTTGATTCAGATTTTAGAATTAATTTCTGCCTCAATTTATGTTATTACAGGTTAATAAAAAATACGGGTTGTTACAAGTAGCCTTTTCAATGCCTCGAATTGTAGGAAAGAAAGACATCGTTGGAAGGCTTGAATTGATTGTTCACTAGGTTACGTAGAGTAGAGACGAAGATGTTCGTTGTTCCATGCCCTTGGGAGTTCGGCTCCGCCCGCGGTTGAGGGTTTGAAAGTTCCATTGCTGAGCTTCCGTTGTATGAGTGTGGGCCTTCCTAACGAGGGGCGAGGCCTGCTGGTGGAGAAAAGACCAGTTGTAAGACGAGGTTGCCGATGTTGAGGTCCTTATGGCAGACTCTGGAGTTAAAGTATCAGGATACTCGTTTGCTGATTAAAGCTTGATCCAGGGGACCGGATCCCGGGTCGGAGATGTTGATCCAGTGTAGTGCGCTCGTGTATACGAATTAGCCGTAATGGTTGAATATAGGTTGGACAGAATCCATTTGGAGGGCTTACAGCAATTGAGGCCTGATAACAACTAGATCGGTGCAAAAGGCGGCCCGCACGAGGTGAGTTATGAGGCATGGATGCTTATTGTTGCCGCAGTCCTGACGAGCCGGAGGGATGATCTTGAGGGATTAATTGTCGGTCGAGTGTTTATTTAGTGGGAATCTCTGATGAGCGTTGAGTGGCTCAGAGACCCTATGCAGTGCGGATCTCCGATGAGCGTCGAGTGGCTCGAAGGTCCGGCGTAGTGGGAACCCCCGATGAGCGTCGAGTGGCTCGAAGATCCTGTGCAATGGGAATCTTTGATGAGCGTTGAGTGGCTCTGAGTTTCCATGCAGATGAGTTACTCAATGTTGTTCTGCAAGTGGCGAAACATGTTCGTGTTGTATCTGCGGACGGTGTAGAACCGACAATATCCTGTAGAGTCCCTTGGCGCATTCGTCGGACATTTAGGTCTGGGCCTTTTGCACAGTTGGGGGTTGTAGGTTGCGAGATAGATTTTCTCAGAGATGTTGTTGAGAGTAGTATAGACATGGAAGGACGGAGGTCGAAGACTCTTCCTCTTGCGACTACCTTTGCCATTTCCGGCGTGAGCAAGATTGTGCAGAGTGGTGGAATCAGAGTTGTTGGAGCTTTGGGCATTATCACGAGGCAAGATGTTGAGGGAAGGAACTTGATTCCTTTATGCTAGATTTTGGCATAGGAAGTAGTCGGCACTTATGCGGAAGATCTTCTGAGTCCTTGATTGTCTTTGACCGGTCCATGCTCTAAGTTTGAAATCAGGTGGCCTGCCCTTTGTAAGTTGGATGAGTGTAACTTGAGGAGTGGGTTCCTTGACTTTGACAAAGGCGGTGTTGGATTTTGCGAGATGGCCTTTAAAAGTTTACAGGTGCCTTGGTAACTGTTCGAGACTAAGAGGATGTCTCTGGGTATCACGACGTGCATCTTGGATTGCGCGACCAGTCTTTTGGCGAGTTAGGAAGTCGGGAGAACCCGGATAGAGCCGTCTTGGGTAAGGACGGGGAAGCACTTGCACTTTATGGCGTCGGCGATGTGTAATGAGCCCACGTGCCATATGTGGCAGCTATCGAAGCTTCGAGAATCATGGCTTCTTTAAGTATGGGGCGAGTGTTAGCATGTCGGAGTGTTGGAGCCATTGGCGCCATTTGGAATTTGGCTAGCCAAAGTGAATGGGTTACGCCTCGTACCGCTTTCGTATACGTCATGGGCGTGCCCCCGCGATTCCCTTACGATCCATGGATCGCGTCGGCGACAATCGGAGGTTGGGCTCCCGCCGCATTATAGAGGTCGTGATCTAGTCCTGGACTTTGGAGCCTAGTGCACCTTCTTGGCGGAAGGCCTTTGGCAATCCGAGAGTCTCCAACTTCGGTTGCATGATGGTGTGGAAGTCAGCTGAATTGAAATTGGGCCCACTTGGATGCTAGAAGCGTAGGTGATAAGTACGGACTCATAGCAGTTTAAGTCCGCTCAGCGGAGACTTGAGCGTCAAAGCCGGGGACGGCTGGGATGACGCGTTCCGCTTCTGGTGGTGACCCGGATATTGCAGAGATTAAAGGTCAGTCGTGCCTTCATGGAATGACACATGTGGTGTGTTGGAGTGTCAGGGCCACTCAGATTTGTGTGTGATCCTAGTGAATGGATAATTCCTTGCGTGTACCGACGGACGACACCTGCGATCTCTGACCCATTTTCGAAAGCAAGCAGTTGATTTCGATTACCCATAGTGGCACTGGTTCCCCTAGTGCTAACGTCCAAGTTGGGAGTCGGATGATTGAGAGGAAGGTCCTATTGGATTCCAACTGGAGGGGCCACATCGAGCATAATTATGACTCATGAAACAATGGGATGAGTACCATCCAAAGCTGCGCGCCTTGGTGCTTGAGTAACATTTCCAACTGCAAAGCCTGACCAATCGAAGCACATCGAGCTGGAGCGATGTCGGGATTAGGGGTGCCCCCCGAGTGTAGCGGACCGGCACCATTCCGAGGAGTGGCATTGGCTAGTTAGTTAGTTCACGGGGTTGCCCCCAAGTCCCGAGTTGATGGCGGAGGAGCATCGGTACTTGCCTCCGTAATGCATGCTTGGCCAGTCGGATCTGAAGTGCTTCTTATCATGTCTTCAATTCTGTCGAGGAAGGTATTGAAAGCTTCTTCCTACCGCTCGAGTCAAGCTTTCAAATCAGTGGTAGGATTATTGATTGTTCTTTTGACGCCCCCCGAGTGACGTAATTCGATGGAGGTCTGGTTTTGGTATAGCTGTCGAGTTTGGGAGAGTTGGTGTGTACCCAGATTCGGAAGCACTTTGGTCTGACGAGCTACTGGAAGAGCGGGACTCTGGTTGCAAGTGGCGATAGTTGGGCTCTTCTGAGTTGATGGTTGGTTACACGGTCCCGGTTTGTTGCCATGTTCCATGGCCGTAAGTGATGATGGTTCGATCATCATCTCTTTTCTTTCGTTGTTGTTGTCGCCATACGAATGTTGGAGCGGATGGCGATATTTTTAATGAAACTTTCCTCCTTAACGTGGGCCCTTACCTTCGAAAGGAGAAATTTTCGATGCGGTGCACCGTTAGCGGGCGCGGTTCTGGGCAAGCTGAAGTAGAATGACGATGCATCGACTCTTTTTTTTTTTTGAAGTTGGCGCATAAGGTTGGTATTGATCTTCAATGCCTAGCGCGAGAGTTACATTCTCTATTTCTTATTAAGCGTGTGAATCTGTGCTTGAGCCATAGGAGCTTCGGTGTAACAACCCGGAAAATTGGACCTAGTTTTAAAATTTTATTTTAATAAATTCTATGGAAAAATTAGTCAGAATTTAAAAATTCCTTTTTAAAAAAAAATTAATTTATTAAATTAAATTGGTCCTAAATAAAATTATGATGTTATTAGTGAACGATTTAAAAAATTTTATTTGTAATAAACCATAATTCATAATTTGTTAAATTTGCTCATTTATTGAGTGGGCTATCGTCTTTAATTCTTTCCCGTTCCATTTCTTTCGCATATAACTTCTCCTCAGTTTAAGCCATGTTCCCCTATTAAACTCTTTTTAGAGAAATAAATTATAAACATAATATTTCTTCCACTTTATTTTCCTCATCCATATATTGTATGCGCCCATTCATTATAAAATTCATTTCCATTTTTGTTGTATCCATTCTGCCACTTTTATTCCTTTAATTTGTGAGAACACATTTAATTCTATTTTATTTATATAATTTAATGCATAGTTAATGAATTTGAAAATGTGCGGTTGCTAAAATTAAGGCATTTAAGGCGCGCTAGTGAATAACGCATATTTGGAATTTTATTCGTTGATTGCATGTAGAAAATGAATTTATTAAATGGTGGTTGAATGTGTGCATATATGACATATATGTACACAATACGACATTATATGAATTGTCAGCGGAAAATTAGAAAAATTCCTAGATTTAATTAAGAAATGATTTATTGGCTAAAAGACAAATTAGTGAATATGTAGTGTTTTATTTACGTAAAAATGTTAACTTACCAATGTTATTGACTTACAAATACTAACATTCTTTGGTTTGATAACATTTGCTAATTAAAGTAATATTTGATTTCGCAAGTAGCTTTCCAAATTAACATTTTTGATATGGAATATAGTTGATAATGTTAATTTAAATTATATGGTGTCATTAAATCAATTTATTAACCAAGTTATGTCATTAACATTTTAAAATATGGAATGAAATATTGGTTTGAGTAATACTTGGAAAAAGAAATTTAATTTGACTTAATGGTATAAATAAATTCGATTTTATAAAACAATCAACATGGTATTATCAACATTAAGCGATATTATAATGTATTTTGATGTGGCTTAAATGAAAATAATAATTGAGTTGAACTTAATTACCGCCTAAGTAAATGATATAATATTTTTAAGAGAGAAATGTAAATATTATATGTTTTGAAATTGGAAAGTCATAAACTTTCTAACAATTCACATTAAACAATAAATCACAAATTTATTCCTTCTTTTTTTCCTTTTTATTTTCATCCTATTTCATTCCTTATTTTAATGCATACATCCATGTTTAAATAAGAAATGAGATGCTACCTCATGCCTAGTTAGCATTTTATTTTGTTACATACAAATTAGCGGGCCTTTAGGGTTATTCAATAACATTTTATTATAAATAGGAGGTTAGAACATAACCCTAATCCATCTTCTCATTCTTTAGCCGCCTCCTCCTTTTTCTTCTTTCTTCGTCTTCAATGGCCTAAATGATTCAAAACTTCCTCCTCCAATTTCTCTTCATCCATAAAGAATTAAACCTACATCCTTTAGAATATTTTGAAGAACTTTCTCTCCTCTTCACATCCATATCTGATTCAAACAAATTCAGAATTTGACGAGCTCGGAGACATTGGAACAATGGCACCCGATATCACATTCTAGAGAAGATTGCAACAATTTCTGAAACCTCTTTGATTTTAGATCTGTTCGAAAGCAAGGTGAGAATTCTCGGTTTAAAAATTAAAATTAAAATATATTTCTATTTATATTGCTTGTGGTTGTGATGATTCGCTAAATTATATTGTTGTATGTTAGAAATATAATCGTTAACATGTTGAAATTAAAACATCATTTTTAGTTCATGTGGTGTTAACATTAATGTATCATTTTTTTGGTAGTCCATGTTATTTAGATTTACAATATCACTTTTGGTTAAGAAATATTACATTAGGATGAAAATGTCACTTTGGTTAGACATATTACATTAGAATTAAATATGCCAATTACATCAGAATTAAAAAGTCATTTATGTTAGTGTTAAAATTAACATTATGTTTAAATGTTTTATAAGAATAAAAACACCATTTTCATTAGAAATGTGTTATGAGAATAAAAACACCATTTTCAGTAGAAATGTGCTATGTGAATAAAAACACCATTTTCATTAGAAATGTGTTATGTGAATAAAAATGACATTTTCATTAGAAATGTTTATCTAGATAAAAATACCTTTTTGTTAGAAAATGTTTCATTAAAATAAAAATCACATTTTTGCTATGAAAATGTACATTAGGATAAAAATCACATTTTTGCTATGAAAATGTACA
This sequence comes from Allium sativum, assembly GCA_030737875.1. Classification (NCBI taxonomy): domain Eukaryota; kingdom Viridiplantae; phylum Streptophyta; class Magnoliopsida; order Asparagales; family Amaryllidaceae; genus Allium; species Allium sativum. The sequence continues at coordinate 386,962,772 of CM060924.1, forward strand.
TTAGAATATAACTCACATTTTTGTTATCAAATGTACATTAGAATGTAAATAACATTTTTGGTATAAATGTTGCATTATAAAAGAAATAACATTTTTGTTATAAAATGTGCATTAGAAGAGAGATAACATTTTGTTAGAAAATGTTGCATAAGAATAAAAGTAACATTTTTGTTATAAATGTTACATTGGAACAAAAAATCTCATTTTTGGTCATAGAATGTCATGTTAGATAAAATAATCATCTTTGTTAGAAATTGTCATGTGAGAACTTTTATCTCACTCAAGTTTTTGAACAGTTAATTATTTTTACTATTAAATATTAATTAATTATCTGTGTTGGAATTATTGTTTGTTGGATAATGTTGATTTGGATGACTGTGGTGAATTGTTTGAAATTTGAAATATGTAACATGTTGTTATGACATTATGATATTTAAAACATGTTTACACTGCCATTTACAAGTTGACTGACTTGTTTATGTTGATTGGACGATAAATTTTCACACATCGTCCAAAAGCACAATTAATAATATATTATTTGAATTTGTATTGGTTGAAACCCCACACGGGTCTTGGGTTGATATTCTGACTACACATCGCCCTTGTGATTAGTTTAAAATGCACTTTGGCTGTTATTGAATGTTTTATCATTATTATAGAATTAATGCGATGCTTGAAATCCATATAATTAAAATTATATGGTAATGGATTGGGTCTCATTCCAATTTTGAATTAAAGGGATATTTTAATTAAATATTCAGTTAATTGAATTAAATGACGTATGAATTACAAAGATCATATCTTTATTGTTTAAAAGTTATAATAAAAAGGATTCAATTAAAAGATTACATCTTTACGGTCAATATGTTAAGATAAGAAGGTTTGATTTCAAAAATTTGAACATTTTGAAAAGATTATTATTATAATATAATAATAATATAGAAAGTTCAATTTTTCATTAAAAAATTGAAATGTCAATTAGGATATTCGGAAAAAAAGGGTTTTATAAATTTAGTAACAATTTAATGTAAAGATCATATCTTTATTTAAAAGAATATTTTAAAATAATATTTTCAGTGAATTAACTATAATTGTACTTGGACACGAGGTTAGGTCACATTTGTGGTATAAGTCTGCCCGGACCCGCCCAGCATATCCAGTACCCACAAACGGTGAACCAAATGTGAGAGGTCCAAGTGCGCAAATACGAATTGGGCCATGACACAAGGTTAAGCCCAACTTGTGGGATAAGTCTGCCCGGAACCAACCGGCATATCCAGCATCCACAAGTCGCAGGCTTATTGTGGGAGGTCTGGCCCAGTATGAAATATAAATGAATAAGATAATGAATTGGGCTATTTAATCTGTTTTAAATAGCAACGCCATTTTAACCCAAATGTGCTTATCGATTTATTTTATCCATTATATAATGAATATTAAAAGAGCTAATTTCAAAATTAATATTTTGGAAATAATATTATTTTAATATATTAATAGATAGAATATTCATTTTGGATTTAAAATTGAAATAAAAGTTGGAATCATTTTATAACGAATTTATAAACATTTTAGAATATGTTTAGAAAGGAAATCGATGAAATATATATATTATACATTTATAATGGTTTGAATAGAACGTGCCGCGCAGGGACCGTTCGCGAATTTCGACCATTAACTTTAAATTGACGTAACGGGAGATCCGACCGTCGGATTCTCCTAAAACTGGAACCATTGGGTTCGTATCGAAAAGTTCTTTCCAATGGATATAAGAGAGTTGAATTCTAATGGTTAGATTTGGAGATATGTACAAATCAATTTCAGAAAAGGTCGTTGTAAGTGCAGTTCGATGGCCGTTATTGGAAACCGACTGTACAAGCAAAAATAAAATTATTAAAAATAGGGAAAAATTATGTAAAATCATAATAAATGTTTTAAAGGGGTTTTTGATGAAAATTCCAAGTTTATAAAGATATCTTTATCAAAATTAGTGATTTATTTATATTAATAAGTTAATTAAAATGAATAAAAGGATTTAAATGGTTTTGATAAAACCCAGATTTTCCAATACATATATTGAAACAGATTTGAATGGAGATAATCTTAGGATTATTTCAGTATTGGATTCTGTGATTATACAGATATTATTGTGGGAATTTGGAAGATATTAATATCGTTATTCCCGATTTGGTATATGTTAGTTTTCAGAACTTTGATATTGAACATAAATCGATATAGTTTCTATTCTAAGCAATTTGGGCTTTCCTTTACGGGGAAGTTTGGGTCGTTTCATTTGGGGTCCACAAGTGGAAGAAGATCCATTTCGAAGCGGGTCCTCCGCCGCTCGGGGCGGGTGAGAGGTACCAGTGTCAATTGCGGCCAATAGGGATGAGCGTTAGGTTCTGCCGAAATTCTGCTCAACGCTGGCGAGAGTCATGATGCTTTTTGGACGTACTACTCAAGGCGCTTCTCGCGGATAAGCTTTTCGATTACGTCTTTGAATTGATGACAATTATTGGTATTGTGCCCGTACATTTGGTGGTATCGGCAGTACTTGCCGGTCTTCCTCTCATGATTAGTGGATTCCTGTTGTACGGCTTCTTGTATTGGAGCGCATTACACATTTCCCAGTAGATTGTTTCCAAGTCTTCACTCAGCGGGGTGTAGATCTTGTACGTCCTGTGAGAGCCAGACTTCTTGGGTTCCATAGGAACTTGGCCGTTGTTGTGGTCGCCTTGCCTACTGTTCTTCGGCCTTTGTTTGTGGGGACATGCCCCTTTGTCCTTATCAAAGAGCTTCGCTATCTGCTTCCCTTTGATGCTGTCATTTATGGTATCCGCATGTGGATTGTTGGGAAGACCGGCCATGGGGAGTCGGTTTCGTCTCACCTCTTCTTGACATAAGTATTGCCTAGCCTTTTCATGGAAAGCATCGAGGCTTTTTGGATGCTTCCGATCGATCCATGCCCCGAATTCGGAAGTAGGGAGGACACCTTTGGCTAGTTTATAGATTATGGTGCAAGGATCCGGGTCCTTGACCTCAGCGAGTGCGACATTGAACCGAGAGAGGTAGCTTTTGAGCGACCCGGCGGGTCCTTGGAAGAGGTTAGACAAGGTAAGGGCATTCTTCGGAGTCGGGATGTGCACTCTGAATTGCTTGACCAATTCTGCTGCTAATTGGCCGAAGTTGTTAATGGAATCGAATGGGAGGTGAGAGAACCATAACAAAGTAGTTCCTGATAAGAAGACTGGGAAGTAGTTGCATTTGACCGGATCATTACCCTGTCTCGAGTCTATTTGCCATTCATATTGATTTAAGAAGGTATAGGGGTCAGTTGTGGCATCATAGAGCGACATCTGTGGCATGCTGAAGCGGCATGGCCATTCAGCTTCATTTACCCTCCTGGTGAAGGGGTTGCGCCTAATGTGCGCTTCCCATGAATCATGCATGTTTCCTCGCCTCTCCCTCATGATCCTTCGGACCATGTCGGGAAGGTATGTTGGATGGGGATCCACCATCGGGACCCATGGGTTTTGGCGAGGTTCCGGGGTCCTATTGCGAGGGCGTTTCCTATGATGGACGTCCGGATTGTCTTCCTCCATGTCCTCGACATCTATAGTCGGATCTTGATGAAGAGCGGATTGATGCGGATCCTGTTCTGAAAGAGCGCGTGCCATTGGAATAACGGGCCCATCATCCTGATTAGCGGTCATTGAGTTGTGTCGAGGAAGAGGTTGGTTCGTAGGATCTGGTCCGTCATTTATAATCAAGCGAGAGCGGTCTCGGTACTGTGCCTCTCGCTATATGTGATTGTAGTTCGGTCGCCGTAGCCGGTCCCATTGCCGTTGGCGTGGCCATTGTCGAGAGCGTTGGTGCAAACGACGACGTTAATGATGAGACTAAACCTCCTTCTTTGTCTGCGGGAGGCGGAGTCGAGACTGAGTGAGGCAGAGTCGAGGTCCGTGGGAGGCGGAGTCGAGGCCGAGTGAGGCAGAATCGGAGCCGAGGTCTGCGCGAGGCAGAGTCGAGGCCGAGGTCCGCGGGAGGGGGGGTCGAGCCTCGAGGTCCGCGGTAGGCGGAGTTAAGCCATGAGGTCCGCGGTAGGCGGTCGAGTCATGAGGTCCACAGGAGACGGAGTCGAGGCCGAGTAAGGCGGAGTCGAGGTCGAGGTCCGCGGGAGGCCGAGTCGAGGCCGAGTAAGGCGGAATCGGGGCCAAGATCCACGTGAGGCGGAGTCGAGGCCGAGTGAGGAGGAATCGGGGCCGAGGTCCGCGCGAGGCGGAGTCGAGGCTGAGGTCCGCGGGAGGCGGAGTCGAGCCTCCGCAGTAGGCGGTCGAGTCATGAGGTCCGCAGGAGACGGAGTCGAGGCCGAGTAAGGCGGAGTCGAGGTCGAGGTCCGCGGGAGGCCGAGTCGAGGCCGAGTATGGCGGAATCGGGGCTAAGATCCACGCGAGGCGGAGTCGAGGCCGAGTGAGGAGGAATCGGGGCCGAGGTCCGCGCGAGGCGGAGTCGAGGCTGAGGTCCGCGGGAGGCGGAGTCGAGCCTCGAGGTCCGCGGTAGGCGGAGTCGAGCCATGAGGTCCGTAGGAGGCGGAGTCGAGGCCTTCTATTTCTCAGTGAAAGCACCAAATGTTGACGGCAAAAATGTCATAAACACCAAAGATTCCCAATTATTAGGAATTATAAATATGGTCGCATGGACAAGAACATTAAATAGAACATAAGCAGTAAATGACAAGAGATTTATAGTGGTTCGGCCTCAGTGAGGGCCTACGTCCACTTTGAAGAGTCGGTTGGAATATTATTAATCACTTGGAAGAATTACAAGGTTGAGACTATCTCATGACATCTCATTACATTCACTTTTCATGATATATGATGTCATAATTATCATATATTGAATAATAAGGAAAAAGACTGTTTTGTTCTTCTTCTTCTTCCTCAAAGAGAAGATGTCATTAATGAAGCTTTATGGAGGTCTCCAAGCTCAATAATTCAACCACTTTGAAGTGTGAGGCCATGGGGTATTTATAGGAAGTGGTTAGGTAGGGTTTAGGTAGGAGTAGGTACAAATAGGGACCATCTTCCAGAAATTCGCACATTTTGTTGTCGGGCCTCGAAAATTCGCACCTGGGGTGAGGTGCGAAATTTCGCACCCAACTGGGTACGAAGTGGACTTCGGCGAGAGGCGTTGTCGAGGCTGGTTGGTTCTTTTGAGGCGTCGAAGCTCCTCAACACGAAATGAAGGAATCCACCGTTTTGTTGGTCAGAAGTGAATGAATCTGAGTTTCTGGCATGGATAAAATCGGATGAATCGGGCGGTGCTCATAGTTTTGACATAATCGGCAAGGTCGATCGCTGCCAGGACTATGGGGCCCCGGATCCCTACCGGCGCTGTGCCTGGACCCGCTTGACGGCTCGCCTTCGGCTCGAAGCACGGCTCGCCTTCGGCTCGGATGCGGACGGATACTGATGGGGGTTGCGTCTGAGGGATGCGACGTCCTGCTAGTGGCCAGCCACGTGTATTCCGATACTGGCCCCCCAGAAGATATTGGCGACACCTCCGGGCTGTAATATCACGCGATATGTTGAGTCGAGCTTGTCTTGAGTACTTTTGGTGACCGGACCAAAAGGTCGGTTAACAAATGTCATCAATGCAATTCTTATGAATAAAGATGTAACACCCCATAATTTAATATACTGTAATTATATAAGATGATAATACAAAGAATACTAATAAACAAGACATTTAGAATTAGTTAAAACATGCTTTACCGTTGCGTTCATTACGAAATTTTGGTTCAGATAGGCTCCTGGTTTTCATAAATCGGATAAAGTATGAAGAAGTTATGAACTAAACTAGCTTGAACTAAAATAATATATATTATATAATTTGATATAACTGAACGCAGAAAACAACGGTCACTGGGAGACCTAACAACACATGGGTGGACCCATGGGTTGACATAGTGTCGACCCCGGTGAAGGTGGGTCGACCCACCTGCATGTAGGACAGATTCCTACGCCTGAATCTGGACTGTTTTATATGATATATTCTTTGTTGACTTAGCTTGAAATGTACGGTTTGATTTGATGACCTAATATCTATGTTTTACAATTATCCTAGCATATCTAACAAGTGAAAATAAGTGTCAGGTCCCAAAAACTTATAAAAATACACGCCACGTCCCTGTTATTTTTTGTCTTCAAACCCGATCCCTGTTTTTACCTTCCTCCTCCTTCTTTGTAAACTTCCTCCTCCTTCATTTTATGCCAAAAAAAAATGGGGCATTGAGTAAAAAAAATCTAAAATTTGGAAATAATCCCAGAAGTCCATGCCAATTTAAAAAAAATGTTGCATACATGTATTCAACTATTGCCAATAGTTGCATACATGTAACACCCCGTATTTTCTGATAATATTAAAAGAACAAATTAAAGAATACTTAATTTTTAAATTGAGAATTAAGGGAAGCGGGTTATGCCATTGCGTTCGTCTCGAAATTCTGCTTGGAATAGAGTCCAAGTTTTCGTCAATCGGACTCCGTATGAGGAAGTTGTGGCCCTAAGAAGTTTCAGGAATTTAAATAAATTAAAACAACTCAGATTTAAATTCAAATGAAAATAAAGAAGCGGGCTGGGCGTGATTTTTCCCGCCCCAGGCCAGGTCGACCAGGGGGTCGACCTCCCCTATATAGGTCGACCTGGGGGTCAACCTACCCACTCGGGCACATCCGAACTGTGACGATTTTTGACTTGTGGCTGAGTCACTAGGGCATAGGTCGCTATTTCTGGATAACTCTATCTGGTCTGGATGGTCTTGATTGCTCCTAGGTTGATCTAACGGCTTACATTAGTTTAAACTTCTATATAGACAACTGATGCCCTCAACCCTAAACAACACAAAAATTCATTCCAAGAGTCGTCATGCTGTCCATGGTCAACCTAGAGTAGCCTCCACTCTTCTCCAATTGGAAAGCAAATTAGAAGATACGAATCGAATCAAATCTAAATTAGAGAATCAATAGTCTACTTCAAGGGAGAGATATTCAATTTCAGAAAACAGATTCCAGAAATACAAGAATCATTCTCTTTTTGTAAGTTCAAGTTACTTTCAGACGTGAATTCTTAATTGAAATTCTTGCATGTAATAATTTGGATCTAAGCTATACTTGAGTATGAGATAGTCCTTTCATATTTATCAAAATCTAATCTATTTGATTTATGCCTGCGATGTTATTCAAATCTAATCCATTAGATTTATGCCTGATGTAAGTAATCCTTTCAATTGAATATGTGCTTGTATACGCCTTTGGGAACCATTGTTGACTACGGAATTGGTCCAATCATATCTATCCTTGTTGTTTATCGGAATCGTAATCCTGTTTAAGTTCATGATATAACTCTTGTCAAACCTATATGTCTGTGATGGTTCACGATGATATTCATATCATATCTATATGCCTGCAATGTATTCAATGCAAAACTTGTCAATTTGGCATATCAAATTTATTGGACCAATAGTTCTTATCGTCATATGCCTATTCTTATGCCTCTTATGTTCCATATTGTTTCTCCACTTATTTTATGAATCTTGAGTCGAATCTCAAAATACGTACGTTATGAATGTGGGGGTAATTGGGTATAACATAAAATTTACATTATTTGGCATAATTTGGAACTTGTATTATGGCATGACTGTTAAGATGCAATTTGGGGTAATTTGACATGAATTATGGAATATGTAATTTGACATATTGAACCTAGAATAGGCATGAACGACAAAGTATGAAATTTGGCGTGAAAAATCTAGTTTTGGGCATAAGCTGTAAAATAGAATATTAAATCTAGATTGGGCATAACTGTTAGTTGGAACGCCAAGCATAGTGTATATTGTGATTTTGGAGCATGACTATTATTGTAAATTTAGGGAAGATTGGGTATAGCCAATTTTGATTAATAACTTGAAATTGGAAATTTGTTGGGCAAAACTTGGGAATTGGAACATGACTAGTTTTGGTGAATTTGGTAATTAGCATGTAAAATCTAGATTTGGGTATACATGGTAAATGTGTAAAATAAAGGTGAACGTGCCTAACCCGAGGTTAGATTGAGTTGTGGTTTAAAACTGCCCGGAACCGACCAGCACATCCAGTAACCACAACAATACTTATCTAATGTGAGAGGTTAGTGCATCGTGCCTAAGAAAAACCCGAGGGTAGATTGAGTTGTGGTGTAAAATTGCCCGGCACATCCAGTAACCGCAACAACACATATCTAATATGAGAGGTTGGTGCATTAATAAATTAATTAATGCTAATGAACAAGACATGCTAAGAAATGGCTAGGGTTAAGTTAATAGGAAACACTTAACCAGTATAGCATGATAAATGGGTAGGGTTAAGTTAACAAGAAACACTTAACCAATATAACAGGATGAATGACTATGGTTAAGTTAATAGGAAACACTTAAACAGTATAGCATGATAAATGGGTAGGGTTAAGTTAACAAGAAACACTTAACCAATATAACAAGATGAATGACTAGGGTTAAGTTAATAGGAAACACTTAACCAGTATAGCATGATAAATGGGTAGGGTTAAGTTAATAAGAAACACTTAACCAATATAACTTGATTTGTGGTAAGGTTAAGTTTAAACAAGAGGGTAACGCTTAACCAATCCAACATGATAAGTGAGGAGGGTTAAGTTAATAAGAAGCACTTAACCAACTTGACACGATGAATGGGAAGGGTTAAGTTAACACGAGAGGGCAACACTTAACCAATATAACTTGATTTGTGGTAGAGTTAAGTTAACACAAGAGGGCAACACTTAACCAAAGTAACATGACAAGTAGCTGGGTTAAGTTAACTTGAATTGATTGATGACACTTAACCAATACAACATGATGAACACATGGGGTTAATTTGACAAGAAACACTTAACCAATCCAACACGATAAGTGAGGAGGCTTAAGTTAATAAGAAACACTTAACCAACATGACATGATGAATGAGTGGGTTAAGTTAACATGAAAGGACAACACTTAACCAATATGACATAATGTGTAGGAGGGTTAAGTACATATCGGGTTGGTGGTAATATTAGTAAATATAGGCCCACAAAACTTAACCATTAAATAAACATGCTTGAATTAGTAGCAGGGTTAAGTACATATCGGGTTGGTGGGTAATATTAGTAAATATAGGCCCACAAAACTTAACCGTTAAATAAACATGCTTGAATCAGTGGGAGGGTTAAGTACATCTCGTGTAGGTGGGTAATATTTGTATATATAGGCCAACAAACTTAACCAACAGGATACCCTAGTAATGGGGACCCATTTCAGCAGTAACCCACATAGATGTATCATGGTACCCTGAACTAGGCAGAGTGGGGCACGATTACTGGGCTGATTATAAGCGGTCAAAAAAGCGGCAGGGGGTACGTCAGTGTAGGTTCCGACGGATTACGGGCGTGCATGTACTCCGAAGTGGGAAAAAGCAGGCACTGGGTACCAGTAGTTATACATTATGCATCTTGAATCGTGTCAGGTTGCTATCATAGGGACTGATACACCTTATGGTGGGACCAGCACAGGGTATCTACAATCAAGAGAGGGCCGACTGACACAGACGCAAGGAAAAATTAATACGAGTAAGGAGCCGATCGATAGGGTAGTAAGGGTACATCTAACATGTTCATGGCAATTAGGCAGATTGAGGTGGAATCCTCACGATAGATTTACACCTGAAGGCTACCACAATTGCGGGGATTGGGATCACATTACAATATGATCATTTTATACAGATTACTAGTTGGGACACTAGTTAGGCGATGCAGAGATATAAAAATCAGAATAACAAGGTAGTAGCGAAACAGAGAAAGAGTAGAAGCGCACTCAGTTTATCTTGCCTTATCATATCTATACTAATCGTATGTTATCTTGTTATCCCTGTTCTCACAGTATTGTCTTATATTCGGTTTATTCATGTCATGATGCTTTTGCCTGTTTATATGTTGAAAGTCACTAGACTTACCAGACTTATGTCTGACCTGGTTTTGTTTCACCTCTTTTCTTCCGTTCCCTCCCCCCCCCCCCCCCAAGGTTCACAGGGAGGAAATGTTACCACTTATCTCAGTTTTCTTTCCAAGCTCAAAGATAGTCGATGTATTGCTTTGGACTCTCTCTTCCACTACTATGGCTAGTTCATGCTTTATTGGGGAATATTATTGTTATTTTTATGCTTCTTTTATATTTGGAAGTTTTTAAATCAAGATAGAAGTTCTATGTATTACTCTTAAGTATGATTGAGACAACTATTGTAAAAGCTTGACTGAACCACATTGTTTATAAAATGACTTTATTTTCCGCCACTTTATTTATCTGTCTTGTAATTTATCTGCATCTTTTACCTAAAATGCCCCACCAAAGTTAAGGCATTCCCTTTGTGAGCGACCTTAACGGAGGTGGGGAGTTTCACTTGGTATCAGAGCTGAAAGGTTACCGGATCAGATAAAAGATTTGAAAAATTATTTCCAAAACGGTTTTAAAAGAAGCATTTTCAAAAGAAAGGTTTTGTTTAAAGGCATATTCCCCAAAGCCATATGCACTATTTGATCCTCTGTTTGAATCCTTTTTTCCTTCTTTCCTGAGTCTCCGGGGCTCCTGGCTTTCAGGGAGGTAACCTAATCGCGGCATGGTTCCGTAGGCTCGATGAGAACACGACACCTATCAAAGGGCGAAGAAGTGCCCAACCTCCATCCATAGTCGTAGTAGTTTCACCTACGGCTAATTCTCTTCCAAGCTTTGTAGGGTTTCCCATGCGATGGAGGCAACGTTCGAGAGACTTGTCAACATGGTTCACAAAGGAGGTAAAGAGAAAGAGGCCAAAGGGCAAGAATCACAAACAAGGGATTGGAATATAAGAAGGGCAGAGGAAATAATAGATCCCGCAACAAGAGGAAGTATCTTTTCTGCGGTGTAGCGGGTCATTTAGTTGTAGGAAGTAAAAGACAAGCGGTTGTTTTTAGCATGGTGAGGTAGGGTATCTTATTAAGGATTGCCCGGAGGACAAGGACAGAGGACAGGATTTTCAGGAAGCAAGTGCATGCTTTCACCACAAGCGTACCTAAGAGAAAGATAGTAAAGTTTAGTTGTTCTTTTTGATCATCTTGTTAGTACTCTATTTGATTTTAGCACTTCACATTCGTTTATATCTGCTTTCATAGTTGAGTCTTTGCACCTTAGTACTAGTATAATAGAAGATCCCATTATTGTCTCAAATCCGGTTCGGCTCATTTATCTTTGGTTTGTAAGGATTTGAGAATAGCTATATTAAGTATTGAGTTTAAGTGTAATGCTTATGTTTTTGGTTTTATGGGCTATGGGTTGATTCTAGGCATGGATTGGTTAGCTAGTAATTGTGAAAGGAGGGTAGTTAGACTTTTGACTTGCCTCGGGAAAACCCTCGAATGCGTTCCTAAGGGATCAGTTTGGCTTAGCTACCTGGAATCACTTGACGCATCTATCAACGATTTGCGATTCGTTAGAGTAGTCCATGAGTACGCAGATGTTTTTGATTAGGTTAGGGGTTTGTCCCCTAGAACGCGAGATAAACTTCCGCATATATCTAGTTGAACATGCAAAGCTAGTTGCATTACCTGTACGACACATGAATCCAAAGGAAAGGAAAGGCTCAGTAAATAAGCAAAATATTTACTTGAAAAAGGGTTCATAAGGCGAAGTATTTCTAAATGGGGTACTCCAGTCGTTTTTGTTACAAAGGCAGATGGTTCACTTCGCTTGTGCATAGATGATATTTTAGAATGAGGAAGAACATGCTTTGCATCCAAGGGAAGTCTCGGATACCCTTCAAGCACATCAGCTTGAGGCGAAGTTCTCCAAAAATGCCATTTTTGGAGAAAAGAAGAAAGATTTCTAGGACATGTGGCGCCCAAATAAGGGATTGCAGTAGATCCCGCAAAAGTAGTTGAGGGGCAAGACTGGAAGGTCCCATGGAATGCAACAGAAGTAAGAAGCTTTCTTGGATTATCGGGCTGGTATAGGAAGTTAATTAAGGACTTTATGAAGGTATCGGCCCCACTTACTAGATTGACGAGGAAGAATATAATAATCTTTGTATATACACTTGGTAACATGGTTAACATTTGTTTATTTTCAATAGATAGTTCTGGGAATGTTAGAATGACACGGCATAAGTTGTAGTTCCAAGTATACTATGAGAAAAAAAAGTGGAATGGGAGGCGATAGTGAAATGAGTTCCAATGCATATTCTGGAAACAGAAATTAAGAAGCTACACAAATCATGAAGTTAAGATAGTCAGAGAAATATGGAATGAAGCTCAAGAAGATGCAACTTCGAAGACTGAAGACTAGATACATGCATCATACCCTTTTTGAGGGTATACCTTTGATTCCTCTTTTTCTGTAAAATTTATTTGCATGCTAGTATATCCCCTTGATCCTATCCTAAATCCTTAGGTAGAAGCCAATGGGTGTAAACATGTGTTTGAAACATGTTATGATTGGTGGTTGCAAGTGGTTGCTCGTGGATGCATATACACACATTAGGCGCTAGATTGGCTCAGTCACTTTCATATTGCATATGCATGAGTGAATTTTTATATATGTGAACTGAAACTTAATGTGTTATCATATGGATGTTGCATTTGTATGAATGATTGCGCACTCATGCAGAAGTCATAAAGTACGATTAGGAATAATTGCATACATGATGGACTCATGGCACTGACATAATTCGCGTTGAGGAGGTCAACTGAATCAGTAGACCGCCTGATTTTGCATTAGATAAGGACATGTACACACACTACGCATATGATCATGAAAGCATTAGAAATCTTTTTAAGGACAATGAACGCCTGTGATTGAATGGTGGAGTAGATGGATGTTGGATGCTAGGATATGCATTCTTCTTAACTTAGAGATTTCGGGGATGAAATCCTTTAAGGAGGGGAGAATGTAACACCCCATATTTTCTGAGAATATTAAAAGAACGAATTAAAGAATACTTAATTTTTAAAGTGAGAATTAAGGGAAACGGGTTATGCCATTGCGTTCGTCTCGAAATTCTGCTTGGAATAGAGTCCAAGTTTTCATAAATCGGACTTCGTATGAGGAAGTTATGGCCCTCAAAAATTTCAGGAATTTAAATAAATTAAAACAGCTGAGATTTAAATTCAAAATTCAAATGAAAACAAAAAAGCGGACTGGGCGCGATTTTTTCCATCCCAGGCCAGGTCGACCAGGGGGTCGACCTCCCCGATACAGGTCAGCCTGGGGGTCGACCTACCCCCCCCCCCCCCCCCCCCCCGTGCAGATCCGAACTGTGACGATTTCTGACTTATGGCTAAGTCACTAGGGCATAGGTGGCTGTTTCTGGATAACTCTATCTGGTCTGGATGGTCTTGATTGCTCCTAGGTTGATCTAACGGCTTACATTCGTTTAACTTCTATATAAACAACTGATGCACTCAACCCTAAACCACAAAAAAATTCATTCCAAGAGCCGTCATGCTATCCATGGTCAACCTAGAGTAGCTGCCACTCTTCTCTAATTGAAAAGAAAATTAGAAGCTACGAATCGAATCGAATCAAATCTAGATTAGAGAATCAATAGTCTACTTCAACGGAGATCTATTCAGTTTCAGAAAACAGATTCCAGAAATACAAGAATCATTCTCTTTTTTTAAGTTCAAGTTACTTTCAAATGTGAATTCTTAATTGAAATTCTTGGCATGTAATAATCTGGATCTAAGCTATACATAATTATGAGATAATTCTTTCAGATTTATCAAATCTAATCTATTTGATTTATGCCTGCGATGTTATTCAAATCTAATCCATTAGTTTTATGCATGATGTAAGTAATCCTTTCAATTGAATCCGTGCTTGTATATGCCTTTGGGAACCATTTTGACTATGGAATTGGTCCAATCATATCTATCCTTGTTGTTTATTGGAATCGTAATCCTGTTTAAGTTCATGATATAAGTCTTGTCAAACCTATATGTCTGTGACGGTTCACGATGATATTCATATCTATATGCCTGCAATGTATTCAATGCAAAACTTGTTAATTTGGCATCTCAAATTTATCGGACCAGTAGTTCTTATCGTCATATGCCTATTCTTATGCCTCTTATGTTCCATATTGTTTCTCCGATTATTTTATGAATATTGAGTCGAATCTCAAAATACGTACGTTATGAATGCGGGGGTAATTGGGTATAACATAAAATTTACATTATTTGGCATAATTTGGAACTTGTATTATGGCATGACTGTTAAGATGCAATTTGGGGTAATTTGACATGAATGATGGAATATGTAATTTGACATATTGAACCTAGAATTGGCATGAACGACAAAGTATGAAATTTGGCGTGAAAAATCTAGTTTTGGGCATAAGTTGTAAAATAGAATATTAATTCTAGATTGGGCATAACTGTTAGTTGGAACGCCAAGCATAGTGTATATTGTGATTTTGGAGCATGACTATTATTGTAAATTTACGGAAGATTGGCTATAGCCAATTTTGATTAACAACTTGAAATTGGAATTTTGTTGGGCATAACATGGGAATTGGAACATGACTAGTTTTGGTGAATTTGGTAATTAGTTTATGACTAGATGTGAGCCTAATTTGGAAATTTAATAGGGACCTGTGCCAAACAGACCCTATCTACAAATAGGCTAGCAACCTCACTATTTTCTTACGCATAAACATTCTTCATCTTCTTCCTCCCCCAATTTATTATTTCTGAATAAAAAATAATAAAATGTCAAGGTTCTGCCTGAACTTAAATTAAAGGGATAATTCTTGCTTTTTTTCTACAACAACAATTTTAAAAGAGACCTTTTCTGGATCGAATACTGTGGGTTCTAGTTATTTTTAGATCTAATATTTGAAAAGTATTTTGACAGTAAATAATTTGGATCTGAAAAGTAATAGTGCTTATAAGTTTATATTTTATTGTTCTCTTTACTATCGTTTCCCTATTTCAATTTTCATTTATTACCTGTTACATGTACATCTTTCTTATCCTCTTTATGTCTTTGTTTTATTTATAGCCTTATGCCTATTTATTCAGTTTATTTACTTCTGAGTTGGATCCATTTTTCTCCTTTTCCTTTTTATTTTGTGCTGAGCCTAGCCCATCGAGAGACCAGGCCATTTCTATTAGAATTGAGTAAAATTGGGATAAATTGAAATTACTTGTAATAACAGTGAAAAGGAGATTTTGGCATATTAGAACATGAAAACCATTGACAGTGTAGTTGGGATAATATGTAACCATGTTAATCTGAATATTTTAAACTTAATTTCATATTAAGTAGAACATGTTATGTAAAGATATGTGAATCAGATGTAATTAACTAAAACTTGTTAATTAATCTATATGCATCTGAGCAGTGCATGTCTGTTTTGGGGAGTGGTTGTACAGAGAATTACATTTAATAGGAAATGTCATTTACAACCATGCTTATTAATGAACTTAAACCTCCTAAGTTAAACCTGTAAATTAATAAGCTAAGAATTTCCATGTCTGTTGTTAAGATATCATATTTTTGGGGGAACACTTGAATTCCTAGTTTACTTAGGGACACAAGCCTAGAGGGTGGTTTGTGTGAATCTGCCTTTTGGAACCCATATTAGTCAGTATCTTAATTTGTATCATATCGGGGCCTTGCACTAGGTAGGGGTCAGGGCACGCTTTACTGATCTGGATTGTAAGAGGTTCAAAATCTTGGAGGTGGGTACGGGCATGTTCTAGCGGTTTCATGAGCATGCATAGGACCGATGGGGGAAAATAAGACGTTGTAACACCGGCAAATAGGGTTGTATCTTATAAGTTGATGGGTTAGGGATTGGTATCCCCTACTGCCCTGGCTGGCACAAGTTATTTGTGTATTTAGGGAGTCGATCGCCGAGCAGTAATTAGGGTAACACCTAATCCTGATATTCTGGTAGTTGGTGCTGAAACTTGTTCTTGGATATGAATGAGAAGCTTATTTGATCTTTACTTTGTCTCGTTTATTCCATACTTGCATATTTTATTATATTTTCATACCCAGTATTATTGATTTGTCTTGATACTTCTTATTCTATGCTTATGCTAAAAATCACTGGAATTCGCCAAACTTTATGTCTGACCAAATTTGTTTTTCCTTTTCTCTCTTCCATTTCTCCCTCAGGTTCTCAAGGCGGTGGACAGTAGTGACCGTGATTTATTATCTCTGCTTGGACTTGGATTACTTCTCATTTTATGTATTACTTCAGTTTCTTTTCTATGTTTATTGTTTTGGCACATTAAAGATATTATTTAATGGTTTGTACTCTGATGGTTTATGAGACAGATGATTAGGACCTTATCACATTTGAAAATGTAATGCTGTATTTGGTTTGAAATAAAAGTTTGAAAAGTTTTTCCGCTGCATTTTTATATTCTGTCTTGTGAAATTAGTTTCTGTATTATGATTGCCCTTCACAAAACCTAATGCATCCTCATATGGGTAACATTAAGGGACATAGGGTGTCACATTTGGTATTAGAGCCTAAGGATACTAGATTAGAGGAAAAGTTTTTGAAAAAGTATTTTCCAAGCATAGTATTTTCAATTAAAACCTATTTTTGAAACATATATCTGCTCAAGCCATTTAAAATATTCCTTCGATCTCTTTTTGAATCCTTGTTTCTTCTCTTTTTCAGCCTGTTTCCTAACTTCCCTAAGGCCATACCCATTCTGACATAGTTCCGTAGATGCGTAGAGGCTACGACACCTGCCGAAGTGCAAGATAACGCCCCTCTAGCTGTAGCCGCAGTAGTTCCACCCAATCATGTAGTCAACTTCTCTAAGATTTGTAAGGACTTCTATGCGATGAGAGGTAAGCCATTTAGAGGTATTGAAAGTTTCGTGGATGCGCGCAATTGGCTTAGAGAGTCGGAGAATGCGTTTGATTTGTTGGAGCTAGATGATAGGAGAAAGATTCAGTTGGCCACTTGGCAAACGAAAAAGGAAGCTTCTTATCAGTGGGAGGTGACTCAGGAGGAGCAGGAAGTAGCCACTTAGGATGAGTTTAAGCGTAGATTTGAGATGAAATTCTTGACACAGGATGAGGAAAGAATGCAAACTTTCTAAATTTAAAAAAGGAAGTATGACGGTGAAAGAATATGTCAATAACTTTAACCAATTGGTAAGGTTTATTTTGGATATGGTAAACACTCCTAAGAAGGCTTTAAGATTCGTGAAAGGATTGAATCAATCTCTGCATCGACTAGCATTGACACACATCCTGATGGGAGCAACTTTTAGGAGGCTAGTAGGCATGGCTTTGATGCACGAGGACGAGAAAGAGGAGAAGAAAGAAGTCAAGGCCGAGGAGGCGTAGCCCAAGACTGATAAGAAAAGGTGGTGGCCTAAGAAAGGGGTACCAAAGAAAGGAGGAAAACCTAATAAGGAACAAATCAAGACAAAGGTTAAGTGTCATGGCTGTAGAAATTTGGGGTATTTGGTTAAGGATTGTAGAAAAACGATGAATGCTTGTTTTAGATGTGGTCAACTTGGACATTTTACCAGGCCATGCGCTAACAAGCAAGGACAAAAGACTGGATCGTCTGGAGGCCATGTTCATGCACTAGAGGCAGCTCAGGCTGGCAGACCAGGTCGTAGTGGGAAAGTCACCGTCGAATGTTTGATTTCTCTTTTTGACTCTTCTATTATGACTCTCTTTGATTTCGGTGGTTCTCATTCATCCATATCCAATTCTGTGGTAGATAATCTGCAACTAGACACTAGTACAGTTTTCTGATCCTATTGTAGTCTTAAACCCCATAGGAGGTATGACTCACTTGTCTATGATACGTAGGGGTTTGAGAATTTCTGTTATAGGCATCGAGTTTGAATGCAACACATATGTTCTTGTCTTTATGGGTTACGGGCTTATTCTAGGAATGAATTGGCTAGCTATGTATGGTGCCATTCTAGATTGTGAGAGGAAAGTTGTTAGGTTTCTTACGTGCCACGAGAGAACTCTCGAGATTTGTTGCGACCTATAGGTCAATTACGCTCAGTTTCCTAGATTCCCTTGATGCTTCCGTTGAAGATCTTATATCAGAACTCATAATTAGAGATTGTCTAGACATGTTCGGTGAGGTTAGAGGATTACTTTCCAGACGAGAGAAAGATTTCCAGATTTTACTTAGTGGAGAATGCGAAACTAATCGCTTTACCAGTGTATCACATGGCTCCTAGAGAGAGGAGGGAGCTTAGCAAGCAAGTAGGTAAGCTATTCGAGAAGGGATTCATTATACGGAGCCTTTCTGAGTGGGGAGCTCTAGTCGTCTTTGCAAATAAGGCAGACGACTTTCTCTCCGTATATGCGTAGACTATAGGGAGTTGAATAAACACACCAAGAAGAATAGGCACCCACCTCCGAGGATTGATGACTTATTTGACTAGCTAGTAGGTGCTTTGGTTTTCTCACAGTTAGATCAAGCCATGGGATTTCATCAGCTAAGGATAGCCGATGATAGTATAGACAAGATGACTTGCAGCACTCCGGATGGTTCCTTTGAGTGGTTGGTCATGCCTTTTGGGCTGAGCAATGCACCCGCATACTTCGTGGATTTGATGAGTAGAGTGTTTAGGGAGTGCCTGAATAAATTTATTGTAGTTTTTGTGGATGACATTCTGGTTTTGTAACACCCCGAATTTCAGTTAATGCTAAAATTCACTAATTGCAGAATAAATAATCTCAGATATGAGAATTGGGGGAAACGGGCTGCGTCATTGCGTTCGTCTCGGAAAAATACGCGAAATAGAGTCCGAAATTTTGTAAATCGGAGTCCGTATGGCCCAGTTATGGCCCAATGAAGTTTGCAGAAAATTCAAAGTTCAAAACAGATTTAAAATTCAGGTTCAAATTCGAAATTGGGCCATTGGGCGCAGGCGGGGAAAATTCCCGCCTAGCTACCCAAGTCGACAGCCCTGTCGACTGGGCAGTCGACTTGGCTAGGACCAAGTCGACAGCCCTGTCGACTTGGGTGTCGACAGGGGGTGCTCGGCCAGTTTAACCTGGTGCACCATTTTAGGGTTTGGCTGTGCTTTGGGCTGTTCTCTAGAAGCTTCCGGGATCTGATGGTCCTAATCTAATTTAGGGTTAATCTAAGGGCCTAAAACACTTGCCTAATCTATAAATACACCCTAAGCCTACCCTAATTCATACTAAAAATAGATTCAAGGGCCTCATGCCGTCAAATTAAAACTAGAAGGAGCCTCCACCAAAGTTGAGAGGAAGTTAGCATCTCAAATCAACTCTAAGCAAGTTCTAATCCACTCTAGCAACTTAATCTTCCTCATTGGAGTGCTAATTAGTTATTTGTGAGTTCCTATGCCTTTAGCAAGCAATTGCTAAACTAATTAGGATAGGATATTAGGAGGCTATGGATGTAAATGAGGATCTATGCATGTTGTGGTTGTCATATGTTATAAGTTCATATGCAAGTTTGTCTCTTTTTATGATATGACATGTTATGCAAGTTCATATGCAAGTCTATATGCAAGTTTATATGCAAGTTTGTCTCTTTTTATGATATGCATAACATATGCAAGGTTGCCTCTATGTATGACATGTTATGCAAGTTCATATGCAAATTTATATGCAAGTCTATATGCAAGTTTATATGCAAGTTTGTCTCTTTTTATGATATGCATAACATATGCAAGGTTGCCTCTATGTATGACATGTTATGCAAGTTCATATGCAAGTTCATATGCAAATTTATATGCAAGTCTATATGCAAGTTCATATGCAAGTTCATATGCAAGTTCATATGCAAGTCTATATGCAAGTTTATATGCAAGTTCATATGCAAGTTTGGGTTAATGATTTATGCTAGTTGGGTTTAATGTTGTGATGCAAGTTGACACCTTTTAAACCCATGTAAATGCCAACGTTGTGCTAAGATTGAACCCATTACATTTATAATGAATCTTCCCATTTATATGACATGTCATGAGAACGAACTACGTGGGAAAACGATGGGGTTAATATGCATGTTAATAGAAATGTGTAAAGTTGGTATGCTTAAGCATAACATAAAATGAATGGACATAATTGGGAATTTACCTATTAAGTTAGGTCTACCCATATTATGGAGTTGGGAATTTACCTATTAAGTTAGGTCTACCCATACTATGGAATTGGGAATTTACCTATTGAGTTAGGTCTACCCATATTCTTAAAAATGTGTAATTAATTAGGGATAATTAATACAAATTATGGGGGTGATTAATTAGGTGTAATTAATCAACTAAGACACGAGGTTGGACCCTTTTGTAGCAGAAGTCTGCCCGGAACCGACCGGCAATCCAGCAGCTACAAATGATTGGCCCAATGTGAGAGGTCTTAGTCATAAATTAAATACGTGATTAAAGTAAAGACACGAGGTTAGACCCTTTTTATGACGGAAGCCTGCCCGGACCCAACCGGCATATCCAGCAGTCATAAAAGATGGTCTAATGTGAGAGGTCTTTATGAGGTCATGATCTTAATTAATTAATTAAGAAACACTTAACCATATTAGCATGTAGAGGGACATGAGGGGTTAAGTGGGTGCCTTGGGTGGCATGTGGAAATCTAGTGGTTGCCTTGGGTGGCAATAGAAAATACGATTAGAATACTTAACCAAAGTGGAACATGTAATTAAAACACGATTAAAGGGTTAAGTGGTATACACTAGAAATGACAAGCTTAGGTGGGTAGCTTGTGGGGGCCCATTTCAACCAATATCCCAAACGTATCGTTGTGGGCTCGACCCAAGTCGAGGACGGGACACGCATATTGGGCTTGACTATAAGAGGCCAAAACGGGGTAGCGGTGGCAACGCGAGTCCAACGGGTTTCATATGCGTGTGTGGACCCGGGCTGGTAGGTAAGACGTTGTTGCATCGTGTAGATATAAGCCGTGCACCATTTGTTGTATCGGGTTGCCACTATGGGGAGTGATACACCCCATTGTGGGGCCAGCACGGGTATCTACGGTAGGGAGCCGATCGCTTGGGAGTAGTGGGTACACCTAGTGGAGATAGGGGCAGGCGGCACCTATGTAGTCAGCTAGGGGTACACGAAACTACTGGGTAAATTTTCTAAGTCCTTGGGAGGGATCAACCTTTAAGTAGGAATGACTGGTGTGGTGCAGTGTAGTAATTATCCTTGGGTGGGTAAATGCGTCTTTATCGTTATCTTAGTTAATTCTAAGTCTGATTGGCTACGGAGTGTAGTCATTTATCCCCAGTCACACCGTACCAAGTTATATCATACCCTAATTACTTTAATGATTGTATTGTTAAAGTTATAGGACTCGCTCAGACTTATGTCTGACCCCGTTGTTTTTATCTTTTTCCCAACCCTCAGGTTCTCAGAGTGGGCCCAGCACGAGTGGGCTTTGATCAGGCTGCTTTTATTACTCTCTTGGAGCTTGGACACTAGATGTAGAGCTCAGCTTACCCTTTTCTTTTATGGCTATCAGTTCATGTATTGGGATTATGTATTTTTATTTATCAGGATGGATATTTTGTACTTGATTCTTATTATGGTTTTGTAATGTAACCAAACATGTTTTACTTTCCGCTGCAATGAAATGATGTTTTAGATTTTCAAGTATTACTTATATCTGTCTTGCTGTAATTTCTCTGTTCTATATTCACTTAAAATACTCCACCGATGTTATGGCATTCCCTTAGCGAGTGATCATAGCGGGAGTGGGGTGTTACACGTGGTATCAGAGCAAAGGTTACCGGAACAGATAAAATTTTTAGAAAACTATTTTTCTAAAAAACATTTTTGGAAGAGATATTTTCAAAAACATGTCTTTAAAGAGAAAAGTTTTTAAAAGAAAAGCATAATCCCCAATAGCCATATCTTTATCTTTCGAATTCTCCGTTTTGAATCTTTCCTTTTTCGTTTCAGCATGGCTGAGGATCTTAACTTTCCGGAGGGTGTGACGATACCAGTATGGTATAGGAGATTGATGGAGGCTAGGGCCACCACTGCGGGTCCAGCAAATGTTCCTCCACCAACCGTAGCACCCGATCTTCCTCCTCCCCCTCCTCCTCGCACGGATACTTTTGCTAAGACTTGTAAGGAATTTAAAGCTATGAGAGGGAAACCTTTTCAAGGATCTGAAACTTTTGTGGAGGCTAGAGATTGGCTTAAGGAGGTGGAAGAGTTGATAGATATCTTTGAGATGGAAGAAGGAAAGAAAGTCAAGTTAGCTGCTTGGTTAATGAAGGGAGATGCCTCATTCTGGTGGGAGGTCACTAATGGAGAACGCCCCGTTAACTCTTGGGCGGATTTTAGGCAAAGATTTGTGGCAAAGTTTCTCTCAAGGGCGGAGGAAAACTTGTATATGGAAAGATTCTTGGCTCTAAAGCAAGGAAATCTCTCAGTGAAGGAATATGTCAACAAGTTTAATCAATTGGCAAGGTTTGGCCTAGACATGGTGAATACACCGGAGAAGAAGGCTTTGAGGTTCGTGAAAGGCTTGAATGAACCGATGCATGGATTGGCTATGACTCATATCCCTATGGGGGCCACCTTTGAGAAGCTAGTTGACATGGCACTCATGCATGAAGAAGAGAAGGGTCCCAATGCTAATAAGGCACCCGAGAAGAAGGGAGATCAAAAGAGACCTCAGCAACAACAGCAAAACAAAGGTGGGAAAGGCAACGGTGGCAAGGGGAAGAAGAAGTGCTTCAATTGCGGGATACCAGGCCACATAAGCAAAGATTGTCGAAAGAAGAAGAAGACTGGCTGCTATCACTGTGGCGAAGCAGGGCATCTAGAGAAGAATTGCCCTAAGAAGGGTCAAAGGACGGGATCTACCTCAGGAGGACAGGTGCAAGCTTTTATGGCACCGGGTCAGGCTAGGGGGCAAGTACAGGCTCTCGCGGTTCCACCGATTCAGGAAAGAGGTAGAACTATTTCCGTTGAAAGTCTGGTTTTTCTATTTGATCATCCTGTCCGTACATTGTTTGATTCTGGCGCATCGCATTCGTTTATCTCATCATCATTAGTTGAGTCACTGCACTTAGACACCAGTCTGGTAGATGATCCCTTGGTTGTTTCAAACCCAATTGGGGGCTCCACTTATTTGTCCATGATATGTTTGGGTTTGAAGATTTCTATACTTAGCATTGAGTTTAGATGTGATGCTTTTGTTTTGGGCTTCACGGCCTATGGGTTGATTTTGGGCATGGACTGGTTATCCAGTAATGGTGTCGTTCTTGATTGCGAAAGGAGAGTTGTTAGGCTCATGACCCGCTTGGGTAACACTCTCGAGATCTCTTGTAATCCCATGGATTCGGTTATGCTAAGTTATCTTGAATCGCTTGACGCTTCGGTCGAGAGTTTGCAATCTGTTAAAGTGGTCCGGGAATTCTCGGATGTGTTTGAGGAGGTGAAGGGCTTACCTCCAAAGCGGGAGATTGACTTCCGAATATATCTGGTAGATAATGCTAAACCTGTATCTTTACCAGTGCGCCACATGGCTCCTCGTGAGAGGAGGGAACTCCATAAGCAAGTAGGGGAGTTGCTTGAGAAGGGGTTCATAAGACGAAGTATATCGGAGTGGGGTGCTCCAGTAGTTTTTGCTACGAAGGCGGATGGGTCCCTCAGACTTTGTGTAGACTATAGAGAACTCAACAAGCTCACAAAGAAGAATAGGCACCCATTGCCGAGGATTGATGATCTTTTCGATCAGTTGGTTGGCGCTTCAGTATTTTCTCAGTTGGACTTAGCCACGGGGTTTCATCAGTTGAGGGTGGCTGAGGATAGCATAGACAAGACTGCCTTTAGGACTCCGGATGGTTTCTATGAGTGGCTGGTGATGCCATTTGGGTTGACGAACGCCCCTGCATACTTTGTTGATTTGATGAGTAGGGTGTTCAGGGAGTTCCTTAATAAGTTCGTGGTGGTCTTTGTGGATGATATCTTAGTATTTTCTAAGAGTGAAGAAGAGCATGCCCTACATCTTAGGGAAGTGTTGGAGACTCTTCGAGCACATAGCCTTAAGGCTAAATTCTCTAAATGTCACTTCTGGAGGAAGGAAGTGCGGTTCTTGGGGCACGTGGTCTCCAAGGAAGGGATAGCTGTGGATCCCGCGAAGGTAGTATCAATTCAAGATTGGAAGGTTCCGAAGAATGCTACCGAAGTAAGA
Organism: Allium sativum; assembly: GCA_030737875.1. Classification (NCBI taxonomy): domain Eukaryota; kingdom Viridiplantae; phylum Streptophyta; class Magnoliopsida; order Asparagales; family Amaryllidaceae; genus Allium; species Allium sativum. The sequence continues at coordinate 386,987,033 of CM060924.1, forward strand.
AGTTTCTTGGGGTTGGCGGGCTACTATAGGAAGTTTATCAAAGACTTCGCGAAGATATCAACTCCATTAACCCGCTTGACGAAGAAGAATCTTGTTTTCACATGGGACATAGATTGTGAGGATGCGTTCCGACGGTTAAAGAGAGCTTTAACCACCGCTCCAGTTTTAGTGCTGCCAGATGGGAGTAAGCCATTTGTTGTTTACACCGATGCTTGTGGAACAGGATTAGGCGCAGTCTTAATGCAAGAGGGAAGGGTAATAGCCTATGGTGGAAGGCAGTTGAGAGTGCATGAGAAAAATTACCCTACCCATGATTTAGAGTTGGCCGCTATTGTTTTTGCGCTTAAGATTTGGCGCCATTATCTTCTTGGTGAGAGATTCAAATTGTTCACTGACCACAAATCATTGAAGTACTTGTTTTCTCAGAAGGATTTGAATTTGAGACAGCAAAGGTGGATGGAGTTCTTAGCATCCTATGATTTCGAGATAGCGTATACCCCTGGCAAGGGTAACGTGGTGGCGGACGCCTTGAGCAGAAAAAGGTTGTCCTTGAGTCCATTGTTCGTGGAGCAACGAAGCTTGAAATTTATCTCGATGTTTGATTTCAGACCTTCCATTGACTATATACCCGGTTTGCTAGCATCCTTGGAGGTCAGACCTACTCTTTTGGGGCTGATTGGAGAAGCACAGAGGGACGACCCACAGTTGGTTGAGTTGGTAGAGAAGCTCATAAGGGGGGAGTCGTCCAGCCATTTGAGTAGGTACACCCTAGACGATAGGGGGTGCTTGCGTAGAGACGGTAGACTTTGTGTACCGCAAGACGAGGGTTTGAGGAAGGCTATTCTTGATGATGCACACCGTTCTAGGATGACCATTCATCCCGGTGGGGACAAGATGTACCAAGACATGAAGCGGGTTTTCTTCTGGGCCGGTATGAAGAAAGATGTGGCCGAGTATGTCGCTCGATGCTTGGTGTGCCAACAGGTGAAAGCGGAGCAAAAGAAACCAGGTGGGTTGCTTCACCCATTGGAAGTTCCGCAATGGAAGTGGGATAGCGTCTCGATGGATTTTATTGACGGGTTACCCAGATCAAGAAAGGGTAATACGGGAATTTGGGTTGTGGTAGACAGACTTACTAAAAGCGCCCATTTCATACCTGTGAAGAGCAAGAGGACTGCTCCATGGCTAGCTTCAGTATATCTTCGAGAGATAGTTCGATTACATGGGGTACCCTCTAGCATAGTGAGTGATCGAGATCCTATCTTCACTAGCGAGTTCTGGAAAAGTTTGCAAGAAGCGGTGGGGACTCAATTATGTCTGAGCACCGCATATCATCCTCAGACGGACGGCCAGACTGAGAGGGTGAATCGTGTCCTAGAAGACCTTTTGAGGCTTTGTATCTTAGATTTTGGAGGTACATGGGAAGAGCATCTTCCATTGGTGGAGTTCGCATATAATAACAGCTTTCAGACCAGTATTGGTATGGCTCCTTTCGAAGCTCTTTATGGAAGGCCTTGTCGATCACCTACATGTTGGTGGGAATCTACGGATAAGATCTTACTTGGGCCTGATATGGTTAGGGAGACTTCTGAGAAGATTGACTTGATTCGAAGAAGGATGAAAGCAGCGCAGGATAGGCAAAAATCTTATACGGACAAGAGGAGGATGGATCTTGAGTTTGAAGTTGGGGACATGGTCTTTGTCAAAGTGTCTCCGTTACGAAATGTGGTTCGCTTTGGATCTGTTGGGAAGTTAGCACCAAGGTTCGTAGGGTCGTTTCCTATTAAGGAAAGGATTGGACGGATGGCATATAGAGTGGAGTTGCCCGACAGACTTAGTGGTGTACATGATGTATTCCATGTGTCACATTTGAGGAAGTGCCTACATGAGACCGCAGAGGTGGTAGAGCCGAGCTTGCTTAGAGAAGTGGAAGTAGAGCGTGATGCGACTATTCGACGAGCTCCTACTCGCATCCTTGGGTCAGAGACTAGGAAATTGAGGAATCGAGAGGTTCAACTAGTCAAAGTACAATGGGGAGAAGATGAGGGAAACGCTACTTGGGAGACGGAAGCGAAGATGCGTTCATTGTACCCATTCCTTTTTGAGGGTATGTCTTTTAACTTCTCCTTTATCGTTTGTCTAGTACTTATCTTATCTTTAATATGTCCTCTCGTTAGTACTTTTGACCTTTAGATAGGGTAAACCTATGGTTGAAACATGTGTTTGAGACATGTTATGGTTGATGGATGCATGTGGATGCAAGTGTTTGCTAGTGGTTGCTCGTGGATGCATATACACACACTCTAGACACTAGATCGGCTCAGTCACTACATATTGCATATTGCATATAATTGTGTGTAGGTAGCTATATTTATGGATGTATAATGATTGTGTTATCATATGGATGATGCATTTTGGTGAATGATTGTGCACTCATGTAGATATTGTATGTGTCGATAGGGTTCTCTCGCATACATAATGGATGCATGGCACTATCATGGTTTGCATATGTTCATACATTAGATAGGGAACATATACACACACTTTTTGCATATGCTCATACATCATTAGAAATTGCTTTAAGGACAATGGATGCCCGTGTTTGATGGATTGAGTAGATGGTTGTTTGGATGGTAGGATATGCATTCTCCTTAGCTTAGAGATTTCGGGGACGAAATCCTTTAAGGAGGGGAGAATGTAACACCCCGAATTTCAGTTAATGCTAAAATTCACTAATTGCAGAATAAATAATCTCAGATATGAGAATTGGGGGAAACGGGCTGCGTCATTGCGTTCGTCTCGGAAAAATACGCGAAATAGAGTCCGAAATTTTGTAAATCGGAGTCCGTATGGCCCAGTGAAGTTTGCAGAAAATTCAAAGTTCAAAACAGATTTAAAATTCAGGTTCAAATTCGAAATTGGGCCATTGGGCGCAGGCGGGGAAAATTCCCGCCTAGCTACCCAAGTCGACAGCCCTGTCGACTGGGCAGTCGACTTGGCTAGGACCAAGTCGACAGCCCTGTCGACTTGGGTGTCGACAGGGGGTGCTCGGCCAGTTTAACCTGGTGCACCATTTTAGGGTTTGGCTGTGCTTTGGGCTGTTCTCTAGAAGCTTCCGGGATCTGATGGTCCTAATCTAATTTAGGGTTAATCTAAGGGCCTAAAACACTTTCCTAATCTATAAATACACCCTAAGCCTACCCTAATTCATACTAAAAATAGATTCAAGGGCCTCATGCCGTCAAATTAAAACTAGAAGGAGCCTCCACCAAAGTTGAGAGGAAGTTAGCATCTCAAATCAACTCTAAGCAAGTTCTAATCCACTCTAGCAACTTAATCTTCCTCATTGGAGTGCTAATTAGTTATTTGTGAGTTCCTATGCCTTTAGCAAGCAATTGCTAAACTAATTAGGATAGGATATTAGGAGGCTATGGATGTAAATGAGGATCTATGCATGTTGTGGTTGTCATATGTTATAAGTTCATATGCAAGTTTGTCTCTTTTTATGATATGACATGTTATGCAAGTTCATATGCAAGTCTATATGCAAGTTTATATGCAAGTTTGTCTCTTTTTATGATATGCATAACATATGCAAGGTTGCCTCTATGTATGACATGTTATGCAAGTTCATATGCAAATTTATATGCAAGTCTATATGCAAGTTTATATGCAAGTTTGTCTCTTTTTATGATATGCATAACATATGCAAGGTTGCCTCTATGTATGACATGTTATGCAAGTTCATATGCAAGTTCATATGCAAATTTATATGCAAGTCTATATGCAAGTTCATATGCAAGTTCATATGCAAGTTCATATGCAAGTCTATATGCAAGTTTATATGCAAGTTCATATGCAAGTTTGGGTTAATGATTTATGCTAGTTGGGTTTAATGTTGTGATGCAAGTTGACACCTTTTAAACCCATGTAAATGCCAACGTTGTGCTAAGATTGAACCCATTACATTTATAATGAATCTTCCCATTTATATGACATGTCATGAGAACGAACTACGTGGGAAAACGATGGGGTTAATATGCATGTTAATAGAAATGTGTAAAGTTGGTATGCTTAAGCATAACATAAAATGAATGGACATAATTGGGAATTTACCTATTAAGTTAGGTCTACCCATATTATGGAGTTGGGAATTTACCTATTAAGTTAGGTCTACCCATACTATGGAATTGGGAATTTACCTATTGAGTTAGGTCTACCCATATTCTTAAAAATGTGTAATTAATTAGGGATAATTAATACAAATTATGGGGGTGATTAATTAGGTGTAATTAATCAACTAAGACACGAGGTTGGACCCTTTTGTAGCAGAAGTCTGCCCGGAACCGACCGGCAATCCAGCAGCTACAAATGATTGGCCCAATGTGAGAGGTCTTAGTCATAAATTAAATACGTGATTAAAGTAAAGACACGAGGTTAGACCCTTTTTATGACGGAAGCCTGCCCGGACCCAACCGGCATATCCAGCAGTCATAAAAGATGGTCTAATGTGAGAGGTCTTTATGAGGTCATGATCTTAATTAATTAATTAAGAAACACTTAACCATATTAGCATGTAGAGGGACATGAGGGGTTAAGTGGGTGCCTTGGGTGGCATGTGGAAATCTAGTGGTTGCCTTGGGTGGCAATAGAAAATACGATTAGAATACTTAACCAAAGTGGAACATGTAATTAAAACACGATTAAAGGGTTAAGTGGTATACACTAGAAATGACAAGCTTAGGTGGGTAGCTTGTGGGGGCCCATTTCAACCAATATCCCAAACGTATCTTTGTGGGCTCGACCCAAGTCGAGGACGGGACACGCATATTGGGCTTGACTATAAGAGGCCAAAACGGGGTAGCGGTGGCAACGCGAGTCCAACGGGTTTCATATGCGTGTGTGGACCCGGGCTGGTAGGTAAGACGTTGTTGCATCATGTAGATATAAGCCGTGCACCATTTGTTGTATCGGGTTGCCACTATGGGGAGTGATACACCCCATTGTGGGGCCAGCACGGGTATCTACGGTAGGGAGCCGATCGCTTGGGAGTAGTGGGTACACCTAGTGGAGATAGGGGCAGGCGGCACCTATGTAGTCAGCTAGGGGTACACGAAACTACTGGGTAAATTTTCTAAGTCCTTGGGAGGGATCAACCTTTAAGTAGGAATGACTGGTGTGGTGCAGTGTAGTAATTATCCTTGGGTGGGTAAATGCGTCTTTATTGTTATCTTAGTTCATTCTAAGTCTGATTGGCTACGGAGTGTAGTCATTTATCCCCAGTCACACCGTACCAAGTTATATCATACCCTAATTACTTTAATGATTGTATTGTTAAAGTTATAGGACTCGCTCAGACTTATGTCTGACCCCGTTGTTTTTATCTTTTTCCCAACCCTCAGGTTCTCAGAGTGGGCCCAGCACGAGTGGGCTTTGATCAGGCTGCTTTTATTACTCTCTTGGAGCTTGGACACTAGATGTAGAGCTCAGCTTACCCTTTTCTTTTATGGCTATCAGTTCATGTATTGGGATTATGTATTTTTATTTATCAGGATGGATATTTTGTACTTGATTCTTATTATGGTTTTGTAATGTAACCAAACATGTTTTACTTTCCGCTGCAATGAAATGATGTTTTAGATTTTCAAGTATTACTTATATCTGTCTTGCTGTAATTTCTCTGTTCTATATTAACTTAAAATACTCCACCGATGTTATGACATTCCCTTAGCGAGTGATCATAGCGGGAGTGGGGTGTTACAGGTTTTCTCAAGGAGTGAGGAAGAACATGTCGTACACTTAGAAGAGGTTCTACGCACTCTCAAATCACATCAGCTTAAGGCTATATTTTCTAAGTGTCATTCCTAGCAAAAGGAAGTCTGGTTCCTAAGGCATGTAATCTCCAAGGATGGAATAGCTGTGGACCACACTAAAGTTTTCATGGTCCAGAATTGAAAATCCCCTAACAATGCGACAGAGTTTAGGAGTTTTTTGGGGTTGGCGGGTTATTACAGAAAGTCCATTGAGGTCTGTGCACAGATATCAACTCTGCTCACCCATCTGACAAAAAAGAACTTGGTTTTCACATGGAGCATTGATAGTGAGAATGCATTCCAGAGGTCAAAGAGGGCTCTGACATTAGCCTCTATTCCGACTCTTCCCGATTAGTAGCAAGGTGTTTACGGTCTACACGAATGCTTGTGGCATAGGTTTAGGTGCCGTGTTGATGCAAGAAGGTAGGGTGGTCTGCTATGCGAGTATTCAGTTAAGAGCTCATGGGAAGAACTACCTTACCCACAATTTGGTGTTGGCGGCTATAGTGTTCGCACTTAAATCTTGTGACACTACTTACTTGGAGAGAGGTTTGAGCTCTACACGGATCACAAGTCGCTCAAATATTTGTCCTCGTAAAAGGATCCCAATTTAAGGCAGCAACGTTGGATGAAGTTCTGTGCGTCCTACAATTTTGAGATAGCTTATACCCCTGGCAAGGGGAATGTGGTTGCAAACGTGTTGAGTAGGCAAAGAATGACCTAAAGTCCTCTATTCATAGAAAGGCAGAGCCTTGAGTTTATCTCGACCTTTTATTTTAGACTATCTATGGATTTTACACCAGGTTTGTTGGCATCATTGGAGGTGCGACCTACTCTTATGGAGCGCATTGGATCCGACCAGTGAGAGGATCAACAGTTATTGGACATCTTGGATAGACCCAGTGGAGAGGAGACCACTAGTCACTTAGCTAGATATTCTATGGACGAAAGGGAATGGCTATGTCAAGATGGAAGGTTGTGTATTGCCAGAGTTGGAGAGTTGTTGAGGATAGTTCTTGAGGAGGCCCATCACTCTCGGATGACTATCCATTCGGGCGGGTGACAAGATGTACCGAGACATGAAGAGAGTTTTCCATTGGACTGATAGAAAGAGAAATGTGGCCGAGTTCGTGGGTCGATGTTTGACTTGCCAGCATGTAAAGGCTAAACAAAAGAAACCTGGAGGATTGCTTCATCTCTTTGATATTCCATAGTGGAAGTGGGAGAGCGTCTCTATGGAATTTATTGATGGACTGCCTAGATCAAGGAAAGGCATCACAAGTATATGGGTTATAATAGACAGAATGACTAGGAGCACTCACTTTATCTTAGCCAAGAGCAAGAAGACGACAACTTGGCTAACATCGGTGCACTTTAGAGAGGTAGTCCAACTTTATGGGGGTACCTTCCAGTATAGTTAATGACTGTGACCCCATCTTCACGAGTGAGTTTTGGAAGAGCTTCCAAGAGGCACTAGGTACACAGTTACGAATTATCACAGCTTATCACCCTCAGACCAATGAATAGATTGAGAAGGTCAATAAGATTCTCGAGGATTTATTAAGACTGTGTATCCTAGACTTCAGAGGGACTTAGGAGGAGCATCTCCCATTAGTTGAGTTTGCCTACAATGATAGTTATCAGTCAAGCATTGCTATGACACCCTTCGAGGCACTTTATGGACGACCCTGCTGATCGCTGACATGTTGGTGGGAGTCTACAAACAGACTTATACTTGGGTCTAAGATGATTAGAGAGACTTCTTAGAAGATAGACCTTATTCGTAGACGGTTGAAAGCAACACATGAAAAGCAGAAGTCATATGATGATAAGAGGAGGACTGACTTGGAATTTGAGGTAGGAGATATGGTGTTTATCTAGGTGTCACCATTAAGAAATGTTGTTCGCTTTGGCTTGATCAAGAAGTTGGCACTGAGATTTGAGGTGCCATTCCCCATAGTTGAGAGGATATGCTAGATGGCCTACAAAGTTAGACTACCGGAGTGTCTGACGGGAGTTCATGACGTGTTCCATGTTTCCCACTTGAGGAAATGTCTACATGATTTAGCAGAGGTAGTAGAGCCAAGTACACTTGAGGATGCGGAAGTTGAAAAGGAGGCATCAGTCAGGAAAGTTACCACTCATGTTCTTGGATCAGAAGTTAAGAAACTACGCAACAAGAGATCAAGTTTGTGAATGTGCAATAAGGAGAATATCGAGATGATGCGACATGAAAACCCGAAAACAAGATTCACGCTTCTTACCTTTTTCTCTTTAAGAGTACGTTCTTAACTCCTTTTTAAGCTTTTGAATTCGAATTTATTTTTCTATGCTTTTAAATCTTTATCCTTAGTTAGAAGCCTATGGTTGAAAGCTTGTGTTTGAGACATGTTATGTTTGATGGTTGCAAATGGATGCAAGTGTTTGCTAGTGGCTTCTAGTAGACGTATATACACACATTAGACATTAGATCGATTTAACCACTTACATATGGCATATGGATGTAAGCGCATTTATTTTCAATGGATGAAAATGGTTGAATCAACACATGGATATTGCATTTTGATGAATGGTTGTGCACACATATAGAACTTGTATGTAATATTTGAATTCATTTGCAAACATCTATGCTATATTATAATCAGTGAGTATGCAATCTCCTTCACTCTCAGTTAATTCTAAAATAAACGTCTCTTATGCTTCGTTATTTATTGTTCTCCTCTTTAAATCTTTCTTTATTTCTTCTGCGTTTTACCCCCAAATCCCTAATTAGTTGTTTACAATTGAATCTAATGGTTTCTCTTTCAATTTGTTACTCCACTCATTACGACTGAACCACATACCCACGATCGGTATGCTCTTTAAAACCATGAAAACTTCCGCTAATAAAAACTGAATCCCGATAGTTTCTCCTTAAATTTGTTACTCCACTACATCCGATTGCAATTGAATCACATACCCAACATCGTTAAGCTCTTCGAAGCCATGAAAACTTTCGCTGATAAGGATTGAATCCCAATGTTTCTCCTTCAATTTGTTACTCCACTACGTCTGATTACGACCGAATCACATTCCCACGATCGGTAAGCTCTTCGAAGCCATGATATGCTGAAAAAATAAAATAAAAATATGTAAATCCCCTAATTTGGATGCAATCGGATCACGTTGAGTTTTGATTTTGGGTTATGTTGCTTTGATTTTCAACGACATAGGTAACTAGATCTTCAATCCTTTCATTTATGTTTTGATCTTCTCCTGTTCTGATTTATTTTTTACAGTTCCGATTTCGAATACGTATACAATTGTAATTTTAGTTTGGATATAATTTATGACTGAAGGCTCTTATCTGATTCTCACATTCGTTTGTATGGGAAAGATGACATTCCGTTTCTCAGCCTGCATTATATACCTAAGTTTTTGCTCATCTACTTACGAGGAGATGTGGGACACTTATTTGATTTTTATGTTTGTTACGTTTATAGGAAAATTAATCTGGGTTTCCTTTTATTGCCACTTCCTAGCTGTCTGCTCATCTACCCAATATAAGCAGTTGGATAATCTGAAAAAATTAGTGACACTGCGGTATAATTCTATTCTATTTTCATTTTAATTTTCTTCTCCGATTTTTCCTTACATATACACTTCACAGTCTGTGCTTTGTTGTTTCTTTACTTGATATTAGTGTACAAATTTTTAGTTACATTTTGTTTTACATGGTTTATTGTTTCTATCGAGATTGCCTTTTGAATGAATTACTATTAAATCCAAATAAATGGAGTGGACTACCCTTGAAACTAAACATGGATTTTTTTAATTATTTTTAGTTTGAACATCCCTCTTTTACTTAGCCATAGCCTGTAAAGCTAACCATATGACGCAAGAGTTGGATCTTCATCTATGATTTGATGAGCATCAAGCTAAACAAATAAGTTCACAATGAATCAATGGTTTTTAAAGTCATTTCGTCCATTGTCAAATAATAAATTTGAAATACACTTAAAAATACTGCATTCAAAAACTATGATAGCTGTAGAACTTTTGATATAGTGAGTAATTTCATAAGCAGTAGAACCCCCATAATATGAATCTAATTTTTTTTAATACATGCTTCAATCTGTGTTATTTGAGTTCATACATTATTTTCAAAAAGTCATATTTAGCTTTATTTAAATTGAGCTTACTGGATGAACCCTACTGTTTTCAAATATATGATTTAGCTATTAATAAATCAATTGGTGACTCAATTTTTTTTTAGTTTTCTTAATTTCGGATTGGTTTATCGGAATGGTAAAGATGCTTATAAAGAAAATGATTTGAATTGCTAATAAACACAAGTTGTTTACAACATATGCAGGATATTAACGTTGTAGTTTTGATTTAAGTTATTAGTCAATAACGAAGACATAAAACACTAGATCTAACGTTCTCGGCATGTCACATATCATCCATTGATTATAATCACTAATAAATCACCTATTTAATATTCCGAGCATTCCTAATCAAGCATCCAAAAAATATCGTCGATTGAATTCAAATTTCAATTTCAATTTATATACCTTTGATAGGATTTAAAGTGGACAATGAAAACTCAGGACAAAAAAGCAGAGCCATTTACTGGTCAAAATGACGGTAGAATCGTCTAAAACTTGCAGGTAATGTTTCTGCTATTCTCTTTCTTTGGGTTTTAATATAGAATCAAAGACATGATCTTTTCTGGGAAATATGAATTCAAATATATGTATTAATTTGTCAAACATGTTCCTTTTATGATTTTAATAAGTTACTTTTATTAAACTTAATATAAAGTATGTTCTCTTTCTTTGCGACCAGACCAGAAAACCACATTTTCCCTCATCTGTTCGACAGGCCACTTATGGGATTGTTCCACACCTCTTGCAGACCAACCATCGACCATAGCCCATGCCCTTGGGGTTTGAGTTTCAACATCAGGCTGCTACCTTAACCCTATCGATTGACATTGGCTTCGTCCGATTGTTGTAGATGTCTGGTACGAATCTTGACTCTTCCATTCATTTGACACCACTTGCGAATTGGTATATAATATTGCTTTTTTTTGCTCCACTTTTCTCTTTGCTTGCTGAGGATAAATTATACAGTATGATCATGCCTCTGTTGTTCCATCTTTCTTATGATGATTTTTATTCCAAATGTAGTCTAAGAAGAATAATTTTGGTTCCATGGAATGGAAATTCATTATTTTTCAGTGATTGAGGACATACTGAAGTCTTCTGTTTAATAGATAAAAGCACATTTCCTATGTCTTGCAAAATTGAAACTATGCTGCAAACTTTAAATATTAACTGAATATCATACGTCAGTTTATGAATAAAGAATGAACTATAAGATGTAAGATGAGTTTTATGGAGGTGTACAATTTGAATAGAATTATTGGCTACTTCAACATATTTGTTTCAAAATTATATGTACAGCTAGAATTTGAAAATTGATCACAAATTACAAGGCACACCGTTTTTCATTAATAAAAATTTGGGAGTAGTGAGAAGTATTATTAATTAATTTTCTATGTCATGCATTTTCAGATTTTCAAACGAATTTTATGTATCCTACTTATATAACATAACAGTTGTTAGTCTCACAATTGTATTTATTATATTCAAAAATGCATTTACGTATGCTTTTAATCACCTTTCAAAAAAAAAAAAAAAAAAAAAAAAACTGATCGCAGTTATAAACTTCATTAACAGATGATACACTAAACACTGAAATGAGTATGAAGCAATGTTTTAAAACGCAAAAGGCGTACGAGAGGCGTTTTCGGATCCGTGAGACGAGGCGTAAGCCTCGAAGCGTTGAGGCGTAAGCCTTTCGGGTAGAGAAAAAACGCAATACATATACTTAAATTTTAACCACTTTCATGCAACATTCCGTTTGTTCATTTTAAATTAACCTAGCCAACAATAGAAATTAGGAACCAACTAAACAAGGGCTTTTCGGGTAAGTCTATATTAATTCAAAATGTTTGTCTACACATATTATACAATCTTTTTTATTTCCATTAAATAATTAAAATTTAATGACATTTATCTGTGTCAATATCTGCAACTAAAGATAAACAGGTTTTTAAGTCACATGCCTCAACTGCTTGAGGCGTGCGAATCGTAAGCTTTATGCGCTTTGTATGCCTCAAATTTTTTAGGCGTAAGCTTTAAAGGTAAAAAGCCTTTTGGAATAAGCCTCAAGGCGTTTTATCTCTTATTTCTTCGAGGCGAGCCTTGAGGCGAGTATCGAGGCGGGTTTTTTAAAACAATGGTATGAAGTATAGGAGGACTTATAACCCATTGATTCATGTCTTTCTACTCAACCACTTTTATTTATTTATTTGCTTTATAGAAACAGTACTCCGCTATTAATGTATGCATATATATATATATATATATATATATATATATATATAAACTTTATAAACAAGCATCAAAAGGAAAATCGAATCGTCACAATCCAACAACCAAAGCAGGAAAATCCACAAAGTTACAGACCTAAATAATGTACCTTAAATGCATGAAACTGACTTTTGGTGTTTAATATAACCAATAATTCCATGACATAATATTTACTTCATTTACCCTTAAATCACCTGCAATTCAATATCAATATCAATACAATAACATAACATCAACTGTACCTGTGATCATTGGATGCTTTGTTATATTTGAAAACCTTTCCAATGGTGTGCAGGTGTATCCTCCATAGCAGCTTGATACAATAGAGGAATTAGATGTCTCAGCTCTAAGCGAAAAACACAGAGTTTGAGGCTAGATGGAAGAAATTTTGAGTATAGTATTACAGGTTGTGAAGTTATCATCCGTACAATGATTTTGAAGATGAAGCTTTGAAGAAATTTATTTCAAGAGAGACACAGACACCGCTTTTTGCGCACATTGTGAGCTAAGGAACCTGGTAATTTACCGAGTAAGAAATAGTTTAGACACATTTTGAAGTTCTCTAATGCTTGATTGGAAACTGACAAAAATACAGTAAAAGAAGCACATGCTTTTGCATTGGAAAATAATGCGTTTTTCACCTGATATATGACGACAACTATATTGGTATATATTATGAATTTATCTTATTTTTTAACCAAACACAAGTGCCTATGAAGCAACCAATTTTTTAGACTTAATAAATTGATAATAGTTCATATGACATACAAAATCTTGTAGTATCCAAAATTCCTGCTAACACAATCATTGGATCTATGCAATGTAGCAAAATCTTTGCAATCTTTCACAAAGTCTTGGTACTTGGAGTAGGTTAGTGCCTTTGTCCTTTTTTTAGTCTAAGGTATCGTTTAGTAGGAATCTTGATTTTTATTTTATATTTCATTCATTTGGAATGTCTTGGTGTCATCGATAAATATTTTTGAAATTAAATCTTTGGTCATCTTATTGATTGTATTTTGAGAAGTTTTAAGATAACTTTCATGGTCAAGGTCGGAATATTGAATCAATATTAAAATACATGAAATCTATGACTTTTGAAGCATGAATGTTTGTAATGTCTTTTGTTAATTTAATTACCTACTTATTGCTAAAGACATACAGGGATATGAGATATCCTATTACTCATTATCAACTATAAGCTTAGAAAGCGAGCATCAAGCTTACTGGAAGCTAGGTAACATAAGAATTTATAGTTTATTATATGGAGTATGCAATTGTCTCCCAAAAAAGTAAACTTCTAGCTTGAAAATAAGCACTATATCTGATTCATAATATGTTATTAGTTATGTTGAAAATAGCTATGCAAATAACTGAAATAAGCCTTCAGTTCCATTTGCCAAAAGTCTGTGGTCTCCGAATGATTTATTTTTCACATTTCCTGAAGTTTTTGGAAGTTTTTATGTACTCTAAAATTGGATTCATTTCAGTGTCGACATTTGTTTTTCGTTTTAGTAAAATTATTTTATCTATGAATATTTTCGTAAATTATGCTCCCTCCGTTTCTAAATATAAGATGTTTTAAGAAGTTTGATTTGTTTCAAAATATAAGATGTTTAAGGTTTTAATGCCCTCTTTATCCATTATGCATAATAAATGATGTGACTTTTTATGCATTTATTTATGTTTCAACCAATAGAAGCGCACGAAAAGAAGTTAATTTAAGAGAGAGACTTATTTTGAGTATGAATTCAATTTCAAGCACCATTAATTGATTCCTTAATTCTTGTGCAAATAAGTAAAACTTCTTATATTTAGGTATGAAGGTAGTATATGTTTAATATTATTGTTTATAAATGTCAACAGAAAACTGTAAATGGCAAATACGATGTCTGTGATCTTTGTAATATATTGTAAATGCCAAAATGTTATGTAATGTCTATAATATATATTTTGGAGGTAAACATTATAATTTTTTTAAAATGCAAGTGCATCATTTTACAAAATAAGTTGGCACAATTATCAACCAACTACTGTTTAGTTTTCTTTATCTAAATTGTTGATTGTTGTTTACTGTTTAGTTTTCTTTATCTAAATTGTTGATTGTTGTTTACGCTGTCCAGATTTATAGGTATAGTTAAAAATTCATTCCACTCTATTAACTTGGAAATGAACCTGATTGCTCAATTAAAATAAGATTATGCTTTCTACATTTGATTTCATGTCTAATTATGGGTATTATCTAACATGAATTTTCACATCGATCGTCGATCATGTAGAAGATAATGCAAGATATTATGTATTATTATCATATATTATATCACTACCATGAATAAAACTTGATTGTGTCCTTTGGTAAAAAAAGGTTCATTGACAAATCACTATATATTTTGGTTCCTTTGGTATTTTATTTAATCTTAATATAAATTGTGATAGTATAGTTACATCAGTTGACTCTTCCGTAAGGTCATATTTTCTCCTTTTATATAGTACAAGTATTAGTGTATTACTTTCTCGACAAAGCACTATATGATTTGAGTTCTAAATGCTCTCATTTATAAGTGACAGCAACTGTTTGAAACTTTGTTTAAAAATCACATATATATGACGAGTTTTTTATATCATATTTTTAAAAGAAACCTTGGATGACATTGCAAGAGTAATAAAAGGAAAATAGAACATCAAATATATAATATAATGTTATCTAAGTAATGGATTTCATCATGGGTCTTATAGGCTGATGTGAAACCAAAATGAATTAGAAACTGCATATTTTGTGAGGATTGCAATTGGCAATGATTTTCTCCTTTAATGTTGAAATGCAATTGGCAGAATTTGTTGTTATTTTGTGCTTTTAGTAAATTCTAATAACTTAATTGTGTCATCATATACATTGACGTATTTTTTTTTAAAGAATGGCTAAGTTATGTTTAATTTTATTTAGTATAAGTAAATACATGTTTACAAAAACACAAAAGTTTATGTAGTTGCTTAAGCCTTGCCAGCAATTTGAATTGGACACTGACCCAGAATTTAAAAAATCATTCTTGAAAGTGAAGAATGCTTTAAGCCAGGGTAAAATACATGCACTAATTGTTATCCACCAAATTCACATAGCATTGGATCGGGCCTTTCATGTAGTTTTGGATCGGTCTGAATCGAATAGAAGCACTTTGGAATGGTCCGAGAAGCAGCTGAATCGGCCTGCTTGCACGATGATGAATCGACCTACCTCATAGTAAAGTGGATCAGACCGGACTGCTGCAATGTGATTTGAATCGGTTCGAGATGAACTGGATCGGGCTGAAGCGCGCTACACTGGCACGAGATGAGCTGGACCGGGTTGAAGTGCGTTACACTAGCTCGAGAGGTTTTGGATCGGGTAGAGGTATGTTGAATCGGCTCGAAATGAACTGGATCGGGCAGAATCACTCTGGATCGAATCAGAAGCTTGGAAACTGGAAATTAACCTCAATGACATTTCCGTAAATACTTAACATACCGATCCAAAACCTGAAAACTATATTACACTCATCCCTTACTCCTATGAGCTTCACATCCACTTTAATGGGGGAGCTTTTTGGATAATCCCGAAGGGCTGTCAAACTCAATTCTCAACTTCTTCTAAGTAATTTGATCATCTCAAACACTTTAATTCAAAGATCCATCTCCGAATTCATTACAAAGAAATGAAGATTCATCAAAACTTGTGAGAGAGTTCGGATTGATTCCATCGACATCCATTCTTGGATGATCTCAACCATTTCTCATAGGAATTTCACTAAGTACAAGAGTGAGAAAAGTGAGGTGAATAATGGATGTATTAAGAGTATATGTTTGTTTTGTAATCCAAAAGATAATAATGGAATCATCTGATAAAGTGGATTTAGATCACGCTCGATCGAATCACTATAAAACTTTGTGTCTTTCCTTACTTGCATCTTCCTAGTTTTCATCTCCATTTTTACTGTTCTAGAGAATATTGTGAAGTGCACCTTGCATCTTTGGTGTTGACTCAAGTTTTTAGATCAACATTTGGCGCCCACCGTGGGGCTGATTCAGTCCTCCGTTTTCTCTCATTCCTCCACAAGTTTTGAAGCCTTGCATTAGAAAAGATCCAATCCTATTTCACTACGATCTACTCCAAGCCTTTGCCTAAGCTATGAGTAAATTAGGTAGACCACCAAAGAGGCTCACAGATCAAAATGTCGAGAATGGTGATAATATCGCCGATCGTGAAACTACTCCTCCTACCACCCGATTTGAGGTTGGAGAAGGTTCTAGGGGTGGAGCCGCCATAACAAAACGAGAGTTAGATGAAGTGGCCGCAACTTTAACTAACCAGATGAATATTGCAAATGAGGCCATGATGAAGAGACTCGAAACGTTGTTCTCCATGCAAGCCGCTACGGCAAAAGCCACCATGAAGACCGCCCATGCTAAATCCATACAGACTCCGCATATAGAAAACACTGGTTCCTATTCTTCAAGCCTAATCCGAGAAAATTCTGTCCAGGAGATGACGAATCCTAAGCATAAGGAAGCAAAGCTGCCCGCTCGCGACCATCCTGATAAAGCGACTTCTCAACAAGTGCTTGGTTCCGCCAAAAGGGCACCTCTCCATGCGGGAGGTTCAAGGCCCCGAAATCCGAACCGCGACCGTCTGCTTAGGCAGACATCCGGTATGGAAGACGGCGTCCGCCCCGTGGACCAACACAATGAGGAGCAAATATCAGAAATGATTCATAAAATTATGGAGAGAAATCAGAAGGAGGATGATGAAAAAGAATGGGGATTTGCTCCCACAAAAACTTCGCTCATCGAAAGAATCAAAATGGAACCATATCCGAAAAAATTCAAGCCTACAGTAGTGCAAGCCTATAATGGGACGACTGATCTAAATGTGTTTCTGTTCAAGTACGATCAACACATGGATGGGGCTCGTGCCACTGATGGGTTGATGTGTTTGTACTTTCCGACTTACCTTGAGGGGGTGGCGTCGCTTTGGTTCACCAAATTGCCACCAAGGTCAGTGGACGATTTCACTATCTTGGCCAAGTTGTTCAGAGAGCAATTCAGACTTCAAGCAACAAAATTGCGAGATGTTATGGAATTGAATGAACTCGAGCAAAGACCAGGAGAATCCGTTAGGGCCTTCCTTACTTGCTTTAATACCGCTGCGGCTGAAGTGGGAAACTATGAGCCTTGGCTGGCTTTGATGGCCTTAAAAGGGGCTATAAGTAAGAAGACTAAGCTCGGACGATGGATTAAAAAGAAAAAACCTAGTACTCTAGAGGAGTTGTTTGATAAGGCTGAGGAATACATAGGTGTGGATGAGGATCCTGCCTATGATATGGATATCCCGGAAAGCAGCATGCAATCTAAAAATAAGAATAATGATGCACCAAGCGATCAGAAAAACCCTAGAGGTCAGAAATGGGGTAATGATGGGAAGGATAATCGAGTCAACAAAAAGTTTCGCTTCTTCAAGGACTCGGAGTTGACTCCATTAAATGAAACGATAGCGAATATTTTCATGGCCACTAAGGAGACTGAAGAGTACCCAGTACCAAAGCAGATAAAGGTTAGCGACGTTGCCATAAAATCCGGGAGATTTTGTCGGTTTCATAACCAGCCCGGCCATAGCACGGATGAGTGTAGACACCTAAAGAGTCTAATCGAGGAACTAATAAGGAAGAACAGACTTCAGCAATACACAAAGAATCCGCAAAATACTCAAGCTTCACAAGGTCAAGGAACTTTTACAAGACAAACTAAGCAAAGTGAAAATGCCATAAATGTTGTCATGCCAAGGCTGATCATTAACACCATTTCTGGGGGTCCACATCCTGTTGGGAAAAGCTGGGGGGATATTGTGAAATATGCTAATGAGATGAAAGACCTTCCGAGAGGAGAAGAACTCATGATTATGGATGAAGCCTCTTTAGCAAAGATACCTAGGTCTCCCTGGGATGACATTATGTTCAAGGATTGAGACTCAGAGGGATTGATAACTCCAACCGAAGATCCGATGGTAATAACCGTAGGCTTGGGTCCTGCCATTGTCAGAAGAGTTCTAGTTGATAGTGGAGCATCCGTTAATGTTATTTTCGTCAGTGCATTCCAAAGGATGAATCTCTCCATGGAGGATGTGAAAGCTTGTCTAAGCAAAACTCATGGTTTCACAGGACAAGCAGTTCAGCCAATCGGAGCCATTAATCTACTTGTTGAGCTCGGAGAAAAGGAAAAAAAGGTGACACAGAAGCAAGATTTCATCGTAGTCGATGAGTGGTCCGCTTATAATGCTTTCCTTGGAAGACCAACCCTCGCGGCTTCCAGAATAACGATGGTGCCATGGTGCCTAATAATGAAATTTCCCACTGAAAGCGGGGTTGGAGTGGTCAAAGGCGATCAACAAACAGCAAGGGAATTGTAGAGACCCGAACTTCCCCGTGAAGGAAAGAGCAGATACTTTGAGAACAACACACAAATGAACGCAGACGGAAGAACATTTCATTGTTATTACAACAATTCCATCAGAATACAAGAATATACAGAGTATGAATGAATAAATTACATTCGATAAATATCAGAGATTACAATAAATTACATAGCAGCGGAAAAATAATACAAAGCACAACTGAAGGTGATATACGGATACAGAGCTTTCCGGATATCATTCCAGCTGCAAACCAGGATCCTGTGAATATAAATATGCAAAACCAAAACTACTAGCTGCCCGTGCGGAAAATAGGGGCACCCAGAGTTTAGGTTAAAACAATAAACTCCAGGTCAGTCATGTGACTGGTGTGAGAACTAAAACAGTTATTTAAAACTTTATTTTAAAAGAGAGTAATTCAAGGGATCACGTCGTATAACACGGAACGGGTTTCCTCCCAAGAATACCAGTGCATAGAATAAACAGCGCAATGCTTTTTCGAAAAATGAAGCTATTATAAGACCCAGGTCCCATCACACAATGCAACGCAAGCCGGAGGATAGGGTTTTCCCTTATAATAGTCAAACATGCTTGGTACGTTTAAAACAAATCATTTGATACTATAATAAGTGTATAGTGTCAAAACAATCTCAATCATAAATATAAATCATAGGCGGCATAACTACCATCTACTATGTCGCCATACTAGTTCTACAATTAAAGCCGAATTACACGTATTGGCAATTGGGTTTCCGTCGTGAGTCGAGGCAAGGGGCAAGCTCCTCTCCGCGTTCGAGACACTCTAGCAAATGTCCCAGGGTTACGCACTCTGGGCAACCCCTGGATCTTCAGGGCCGGTCCTCACTTACGTTAGAGGATTGGCAATTCCTGAACACACGTTTCCCGGTCCTTACAGACCTATAATTGAGGCGCCTCGCATTCCAACAACCACATAGGTGAAAAGTATATAAATGTCAGGGCTGGTAAGTCACTGACACCACCAAAGCTAGAAAGAAACGTCGTGCTCTCCCTGCAGTCCGTATCCCGTTTTTAACTCATACCGAGGTGTGAGGCCCGCGAATTCACGCTATACACAAAGCTGCCACGTAGGCTGTGCTTTGATCATCAACCACAAGACTTTGCTTTTCAACAGAAGCCTTGTTCATTGCATCTTAGCGTGCCACACAGGCAATTCATGCCATGCGACTGATGTCCATCGATATACAACCTCTGAGCTCGTACGTCTCAGAGAAGGGCGTTAAGCAAAAGAATAAATTCTCCGCCGCCAAACAGATGTATATTTAATAGAAATCAATCAACACAGAATAAAATCCAATGTCAGACACACAATCCATTTACAAGTCCGTTCTGGGTCTGAACGAAACCGGAGGCACTTTCCTCGCATATCCATCCATCTCCAAGTACGTCTGGACGACCACCAACTATTTCCATCCTCTTGGGTGTACAGCCCAATCAGGATCGTCAGTAATAATCCAAATGATGTGAAGACTTCCGGTCTTCAACCACCGTCTTCATCTTCGACATATCGTCGAATCGATTATTCAGAATGGGTATAAACCCGGACTTTCCGAACGACCCGCGTATATTAAAACAAATGTTACACAAACACAACCTACGCTTCATTCCAATTCAGAATATTCTTTTATTCACAAAATCACATTTTTAGGGAAAGGTTCCCATTAATTTTATCCAAGATAAATTCTTTAAAATTTATCCTTTAATCTTCCTCTGGATGACATTTCAAACAAAACTATGGTTTTTCAAACTAGTCGAGGTTAGCGAACCACATCGAAGTAATTATTTATTTTATTTCCCAATCCCAACCTATTCATCCCATGAAGCAAAACTGGTAATACTCCGTATCTAACACCACGGTGTTATCGGTAAAATTAATTACCATTTCACGTTCAAATCTAATTAAAGATTTAACTATCGCTTTGGAGCAAAACTGGCGATACTCCATTCTCGCTCATTTCTAAATTTGATAATTTAGATTATAGATTCACATTTCAACCTAATTGCAGATTCGTTAAAACTCCTTTTACTGGGTTAAAGAACTAGGTGTTATTTAAAACACAGTTCACGACAAACCCAAATCACATTCTACTTGTTATCGGGTTAAAGAACTAGTGTTATTTAAAACACCGTTCACGATAAACCCATTTCAAATCCAATCAAATATATTAGAAATCCCGATTATTTAAAACCCCCTTTTAAATCTAATTTATTTATTTAAAAACAAATCGGGTTTTAAATTTAGTTCAAAATTAGTTCATTTCGATAAAAATCCATTTTTATCTTTTCAAATATGGAGTTTTTCATCCCCATTTTCCCAAATCATTACATATGATTTTACACAAATTATTGCTATTTTTAATAATTTTATCAAGGCCTGTACAGTCGATTTCCATCAACGGCCATCGAACTGCACTTACAGCGACCTTTTTCAAATTTGATTTGGACGTATCTCCAAATTCAACCGTTAGATTTCAAATTTCTAATATTCGTTAGAAGTCTCTTTTCGATACGAACCCAACGGTTCCGGTTTTAGGAGAATCCGACGGTCGGATCTCCCGTAATGTCCGTTTGAAATAAATGGTCGAAATTCACGAACTGCCGCGGCGCGGCGCGTTCTATTCAGGCCATTATATTATATATATAATATATATTTCGTCGATTTCTATTTAAAACGAATTTTATGAATCGTTTTAATTTCGTTTCAAAAACAATTTCAACTTCCATTTCATTTCAAATCAAAATTGAATTCTTCCTTATAAATTCGTTTTAAAATTCATTTCTATTCAATTCAATTTGAATTCATTTCAATTTGTTTCCAATTCAATTCGAATTCGTTTTCAATTCAATTCGAATTGGTTTTATATTCAATTCAATTCAAATTCGTTTTCCATTCAATTCGAAATCGTTTTATATTCAATTCATTTCGAAATCGTTTTATATTCAATTCATTTCGAAATCGTTTTATATTCAATTCATTTCGAAATTGTTTTATATTCAATTCATTTCGAATTCGATTTGTTTTCTATTCATT
This sequence comes from Allium sativum, assembly GCA_030737875.1. Taxonomy (NCBI): domain Eukaryota; kingdom Viridiplantae; phylum Streptophyta; class Magnoliopsida; order Asparagales; family Amaryllidaceae; genus Allium; species Allium sativum. The sequence continues at coordinate 387,008,774 of CM060924.1, forward strand.
CAAATTCAAATTGGTTTTCTATTCGATTCAATTCAAATTTCATTTCAAAATATTCGATTTCGAAATCACTTTTCAATATTCATTTCAAAATGAATAAAATCGATATAAATATCGTTCACGTCAAAATGGCGTCAATCTGATCAACACGGCTTCATATATTTCTATTTTCAAATATTCTATATCAAATATTTCTTTTTCAAATATTTCCTTTTCAAATATTTCGATTTCAAATATTTCTATTATTAAAATATTTCGTTCAACACATGACTAATCTCAACGGATGAGTACGATCAACACATGAACCTTTATTTTATATTGACCAAGATGTAAATTTTATTATTAAAATATTTCGTTCAACACATGACTAATCTCAACGGATGAGTACGGTCAACACATGAACCTTTATTTTATATTGACAAAGATGTAAATTTTATTATTAAAATATTTCGTTCAACACATGACTAATCTCAACGGATGAGTACGGTCAACACATGAACCTTTATTTTATATTATCTAAAGATGTAAATTTTATTATTAAAATATTTCGTTCAACACATGACTAATCTCAACGGATGAGTACGGTCAACACATGAACCTTTATTTTATATTATTCTTAATTTTCTAAATTGGAATGAGGCCCAATCAATCACCATATAATATTAATTATATGGATTTTCATACATCACACGTATATAATAGCATTGAAAAATAATCAACCATCAACCAAAGTGCACTACACTGTATAAGCATCAAATATAGATATCTAACGCTTATAACAGCATGTCAATCAATCGATCGACATATTTAATCAATCAGGATGAGTGAACTTCAAATTTCATCCCAACACCCGTGTGGGGTTTCAAACAATCAAACACAGATTTTAGTTGTGCAGTTGGGCGATGTGTAAAATTTATCGTCCCAATAAATGTCCTTCAAATAGGTGTACATAAACAAACCGTCCGGTTTGTAAATGGATATTTATTTATTCACATTCATGTTAAAAATTATATTTTTAACGATAAAGTATTTTTAACTATATAAATATTTTATTTCCTTTCAACACATTAATTTCTATTTCGTTCATTTACACAATAAAATGATATTTTTATTTTTCTAACTTATTTTAGAAAATTTCGGCGGCATAACGGCACGATACTAGAAACGGGACAAGGCCTAGCCTTATCCCCGGTCTAGTGAAGGCCCACGCCATTCACACATCAATCAAATCCACCAAACAATCAAATTCAAATCTAATCATCTAACTAATTTATGCAATCAAACAAACAAGTCCATGGTCTGTGGACGATTGTGTCGGGTGCTACTAAGCACCGTCTGCATCCTAGTATATATATATAACTAGAAAATGAAATTGAAAGGTGAGAAATTCTCACCGAAAGCTATCCAATACCACGACTCTTCATTTATGGAAGTCTTCGTCGTTATCACATCTTCGTCATCTTCGTTGCCCGTAGCCACTACATATATAAAAAATCACATATTTTTATATTTTGATGTCTTTAAAATAAAAATCACATTTTTATTTGTTCACTTTCAATTTAAAAATCATATTTTTATAATCGCTTCATACATTTAAAAATCGAATTTTCACTTCGCTATTCAATATATAAAAATCGAATTTTTACTTCGTAATTCAATATATAGAAATCGAATTTTTACTTTGCTATTCAATATATAAAAATCGAATTTTTACTTCGTTGTTCAATATATAAAAATCAAATTTTTACTTCATTGTTCAATATATAAAAATCAAATTTTTACTTCGTTCAATATATAAAAATCAAATTTTTACTTCGTTGTTCAATATATAAAAATCAAAATTTTAATGCTACCATATAAATAAAAATTATATTTTTATCACGCTATTTTTCATATAAAGATTTTGCCTTTTTACATATAAAGATCTCGCCTTTTTAAACTTAACATTATAAAAATCACATTTTTATTTTGCTATACATATAAAGGTGATATTTCTAATATTCCTATCATGTAAAAATTATATTTTTAATTCTCTACATAACCAAAAATCATATTCTTACACCTTCTACATAATAAAAATTCCGTCTTTTCTATTTAAAAGGTTTCGTCTTTTCTATTTTAAAAATCTAATCTATTTCATTTTAAAAATCTAATCTATTTCATTTAAAAATCTAATCTATTTCAAAGCTAAGAAGTAAACAAAGAAAAAAAAAATACTTACAGCGCTCTCGAGGGGGGGGGGGGAAGCGTCGCTGGGATGGTCGAGGGGAGGCCACGGTTGCCGGCGGTGGGCCAAGGAGGTGGCGGTGGAGTTGACTTCGGCCTTGGGGTCTGAAAAGGGCTGTCGCGGGTTTCGATGTGGGGGTTCGCGGTTGGAGGCGCCGGAGGGAGGAACTCGGCGGTGGAAGGGGCGCTGACAGGAGGAGGGAGGCGCGCGTGTTGGAGGCCCTCCGGCGGCGTTGACTTCGAGGATCGACTTTTCTTCTTCTTTTTTTTTCCTTTAGATCTGAGAAAACGGGGGGGGGGGGGGCTGCGTGGTTTTAAGGAGGAGAGATAGGAGTGTTTTTATTTATTTAATTTTAATTTCGAAAAAGGTACATTTTATTTTGACCTCGAAACGAGACCCACCGCCTGTCGTCCATAGCGTTTTACCCCCATTCCGAACACAATGGGATATATATCGCAGGCTGATTCGACTGTTTCGATTAGTTTTCGTCAAAATCAAAATATAACTCTTTGTATATTCAATTTAAACATACATTTCAAATTACCGAGACCACATACAGTCCCTAAAAATTACAGGAAAATATTTCCTAGCTTCGTATTGACGATACGGTCCTAACAAAACTAGTTTCGTCGAATTCCGAGATCGTTTGAAAAATGACCATTTTCCAGTCGATTAAAATCAACTGAAACTGGTCAAACGCGTTTTCCTTTGTCACGCTCACATATTGATTTGAAAAATTATGAAATTTGGAATCTAGCAATAATTTGACATCACGGATCCAACAAAAGTGGTTTCGTCGAAATCCGAGGTCGTTTGCAAAATTGCTATTTTTAAGGGCCTGAATTCCATAGCGACTATTCAGAATTTTCAATTGGACATAACTTTTGATTCCCGCTATGAAATCTCGATTTTTCGGATTCGTTGGAAAGATATCATCAATTAGACCCTAATGTTTTTGGTTTCACTAAAATCCGGATTGTTTTGCACCCGGTACATTCAATTGAAGTTTGAAATCGAATTATCGAACTACCGCGCCATTTTCAATTCTATTATTATTATATATAAATATTTATATTCTAACGACGACGCGTATCTAATATATACATTCTAATTATATTCAAAATAAATTTCTCGACGATATTATTTAAAATAATCTATTTTAAATATAGAAAATTCGCTAAAATTGCCAAAATAAAAATTTTAAACTGGCTCAGATTTTCCGGGTTGTTACAATCTCCCCCACTTAAAACTTTTTGTCCCCGAAAAGGAACAAAGTCGAAAGTGGTTTGATTAATCAACTCTACGTTCGATCTGACTTCCATTCTCTAACTTTTCAGTTTCTGAGAATTTTCAAATTTTCAAAAATTTGGCTAACACCCTAAATTTTCGAAAAATTTCGCCATAACCTCCCCTGCACCGGGAGCCACGGGAAAATCCCGAAATTGCCATATAGGCCTTCTGATCTCAAAAAGAAAAAGAAAAAGCCAAGCGGCTAGCCAATAGGCTCATAAAATCATCACCACCCAAACAAAACAGTAAATTATAGTAAACATGTACCTATTTGTCGGGCAAACAAATTTTATTCTTCGGCTCTAGCCTCCTTGCTATGACCTGTTCAATGATATACATGTATATGCAAGCAGATGTTACCAATTTTCAATACAATTCAATATTTGACGCAATTAGGCATAATGGTTCAAAATTATTAAACAAATAAACAAACAACACAAACATCAATCAATTAGTGAATTAGAGTTTCAAATTCATAAATTTGATGTATATACAAAAAATCATGTTTTTGGTGCCAATTCACAACAAAGTGTTCTAACTATATAGGTTTTGGTTCTCACACCAGTCTAATGGAAATATATAGATATCACACCTTCGTCACTCGAATATAAATTCTGACGACGAGTACTCAACCATCAGAATCATCTTCGGGCCACTAGAGTGTGATTCCATATCTATCCAGTATATTAAAACTTCGAATATACGTTCATGACGCGTATACGCGAAATCTATATATACTCGATCGTCCAAATTGAAAATAAATAAATATTCAAATACGTATAAAGTGATTTAAATTTTCAAAACAAAATTGTTTTCATTTGAAAAATATACTCTTCACACCCGTTCTAGGATACTACTGATCCTATCTCTAACGAGTCATTCTAATTGGATGTTACTAATCCAATATCTGATGAATTCTTTCGTATGGTTCTAATGTGTCTTGTTCTCGAGCTCTGTAAACCAAAGCTCTGATACCAACTGTAGAGACCCGAACTTCCCCGTGATGGAAAGAGCGGATACTTTGAGAACAACACACAAATGAACGCAGACGGAAGAAATTTCATTGTTATTACAACAATTCCATCAGAATACAAGAATATACAGAGTATGAATGAATAAATTACATTCGATAAATATCAGAGATTACAATAAATTACATAGCAGCGAAAAAATAATACAAAGCACAACTGAAGGTGATATACGGATACAGAGCTTTCCGGATATCATTCCAGCTGCAAACCAGGATCCTGTGAATATAAATCTGCAAAACCAAAACTACTAGCTGCCCGTGCGGAAAATAGGGGCACCTAGAGTTTAGGTTAAAACAATAAACTCCAGGTCAGTCATGTGACTGGTGTGAGAACTAAAACAGTTATTTAAAACTTTATTTTAAAAGAGAGTAATTCAAGGGACCACGCCGTATAACACGGAACGAGTTTCCTCCCAAGAATACCAGTGCATAGAATAAACAGCGCAATGCTTTTTCGAAAAATGAAGCTATTATAAGAACCAGGTCCCATCACACAATGCAACGCAAGCCGGAGGATAGGGTTTTCCCTTATAATAGTCAAACATGCTTGGTACGTTTAAAACAAATCATTTGATACTATAATAAGTGTATAGTGTCAAAACAATCTCAATCATAAATATAAATCATAGGCGGCATAGCTACCATCTACTATGTCGCCATACTAGTTCTACAATTAAAGCCGAATTACACGTATTGGAAATTGGGTTTCCGTCGTGAGTCGAGGCAAGGGGCAAGCTCCTCTCCGCGTTCGAGACACTCTAGCAAATGTCCCAGGGTTACGCACTCTGGGCAACCCCTGGATCTTCAGGGCCGGTCCTCACTTACGTTAGAGGATTGACAATTCCTGAACACACGTTTCCCGGTCCTTACAGACCTATAATCGAGGCGCCTCGCATTCCAACAACCACATAGGTGAAAAGTATATAAATGTCAGGGTTGGTAAGTCACTGACACCACCAAAGCTAGAAAGAAACGTCGTGCTCTCCCTGCAGTCCGTATCCCGTTTTTAACTCATACCGAGGTGTGAGGCCCACGAATTCACGCTATACACAAAGCTGCCACGTAGGCTGTGCTTTGATCATCAACCACAAGACTTTGCTTTTCAACAGAAGCCTTGTTCATTGCATCTTAGCGTGCCACACAAGCAATTCATGCCATGCGACTGATGTCCATCGATATACAACCTCTGAGCTCGTACGTCTCAGAGAAGGGCGTTAAGCAAAAGAATAAATTCTCCGCCGCCAAACAGATGTATATTTAATAGAAATCAATCAACACAGAATAAAATCCAATGTCAGACACACAATCCATTTACAAGTCCGTTCTGGGTTTGAACGAAACCGGAGGCACTTTCCTCGCATATCCATCCATCTCCAAGTACGTCTGGACGACCACCAACTATTTCCATCCTCTTGGGTGTACAGCCCAATCAGGATCGTCAGTAATAATCCAAACGATGTGAAGACTTCCGGTCTTCAACCACCGTCTTCATCTTCGACATATCGTCGAATCGATTATTCAGAATGGGTATAAACCCGGACTTTCCGAACGACCCGCGTATATTAAAACAAATGTTACACAAACACAACCTACGCCTCATTCCAATTAAGAATATTCTTTTATTCACAAAATCACATTTTTAGGGAAAGGTTCCCATTAATTTTATCCAAGATAAATTCTTTAAAATTTATCCTTTAATCTTCCTCTGGATGACATTTCAAACCAAACTATGGTTTTTCAAACTAGTCGAGGTTAGCGAACCACATCGAAGTAATTATTTATTTTATTTCCCAATCCCAACCTATTCATCCCATGAAGCAAAACTGGTAATACTCCATATCTAACACCACGGTGTTATCGGTAAAATTAATTACCATTTCACGTTCAAATCTAATTAAAGATTTAACTATCGCTTTGGAGCAAAACTGGCGATACTCCATTCTCGCTCATTTCTAAATTTGATAATTTAGATTATAGATTCACATTTCAACCTAATTGCAGATTCGTTAAAACTCCTTTTACTGGGTTAAAGAACTAGGTGTTATTTAAAACACAGTTCACGACAAACCCAAATCACATTCTACTTGTTATCGGGTTAAAGAACTAGTGTTATTTAAAACACCGTTCACGATAAACCCATTTCAAATCCAATCAAATATATTAGAAATCCCGATTATTTAAAACCCCCTTTTAAATCTAATTTATTTATTTAAAAACAAATCGGGTTTTAAATTTAGTTCAAAATTAGTTCATTTCGATACAAATCCATTTTTATCTTTTCAAATATGGAGTTTTTCATCCCCATTTTCCCAAATCATTACATATGATTTTACACAAATTATTGCTATTTTTAATAATTTTATCAAGGCCTGTACAGTCGATTTCCATCAACGGCCATCGAACTGCACTTACAGCGACCTTTTTCAAATTTGATTTGGACGTATCTCCAAATTCAACCGTTAGATTTCAAATTTCTAATATTCGTTAGAAGTCTCTTTTCGATACGAACCCAACGGTTCCGGTTTTAGGAGAATCCGACGGTCGGATCTCCCGTAATGTCCGTTTGAAATAAATGGTCGAAATTCACGAACTGCCGCGGCGCGTTCTATTCAGGCCATTATATTATATATATAATATATATTTCGTCGATTTCTATTTAAAACGAATTTTATGAATCGTTTTAATTTCGTTTCAAAAACAATTTCAACTTCCATTTCATTTCAAATCAAAATTGAATTCTTCCTTATAAATTCGTTTTAAAATTCATTTCTATTCAATTCAATTTGAATTCATTTCAATTTGTTTCCAATTCAATTCGAATTCGTTTTCAATTCAATTCGAATTGGTTTTATATTCAATTCAATTCAAATTCGTTATCTATTCAATTCAATTCGAATTCGTTTCGTTTGCTATTCAATTGAAATCAAATTCGTTTTCCATTCAATTCGAAATCGTTTTATATTCAATTCATTTCGAAATCGTTTTATATTCAATTCATTTCGAAATTGTTTTATATTCAATTCATTTCGAAATTGTTTTATATTCAATTCATTTCGAATTCGATTTGTTTTCTATTCATTCAAATTCAAATTGGTTTTCTATTCGATTCAATTCAAATTTCATTTCAAAATATTCGATTTCGAAATCACTTTTCAATATTCATTTCAAAATGAATAAAATCGATATAAATATCGTTCACGTCAAAATGGCGTCAATCTGATCAACACGGCTTCATATATTTCTATTTTCAAATATTCTATATCAAATATTTCTTTTTCAAATATTTCCTTTTCAAATATTTCGATTTCAAATATTTCTATTATTAAAATATTTCGTTCAACACATGACTAATCTCAACGGATGAGTACGATCAACACATGAACCTTTATTTTATATTGACCAAGATGTAAATTTTATTATTAAAATATTTCGTTCAACACATGACTAATCTCAACGGATGAGTACGGTCAACACATGAACCTTTATTTTATATTGACAAAGATGTAAATTTTATTATTAAAATATTTCGTTCAACACATGACTAATCTCAACGGATGAGTACGGTCAACACATGAACCTTTATTTTATATTATCTAAAGATGTAAATTTTATTATTAAAATATTTCGTTCAACACATGACTAATCTCAACGGATGAGTACGGTCAACACATGAACCTTTATTTTATATTATTCTTAATTTTCTAAATTGGAATGAGGCCCAATCAATCACCATATAATATTAATTATATGGATTTTCATACATCACACGTATATAATAGCATTGAAAAATAATCAACCATCAACCAAAGTGCACTACACTGTATAAGCATCAAATATAGATATCTAACGCTTATAACAGCATGTCAATCAATCGATCGACATATTTAATCAATCAGGATGAGTGAACTTCAAATTTCATCCCAACACCCGTGTGGGGTTTCAAACAATCAAACACAGATTTTAGTTGTGCAGTTGGGCGATGTGTAAAATTTATCGTCCCAATAAATGTCCTTCAAATAGGTGTACATAAACAAACCGTCCGGTTTGTAAATGGATATTTATTTATTCACATTCATGTTAAAAATTATATTTTTAACGATAAAGTATTTTTAACTATATAAATATTTTATTTCCTTTCAACACATTAATTTCTATTTCGTTCATTTACACAATAAAATGATATTTTTATTTTTCTAACTTATTTTAGAAAATTTCGGCGGCATAACGGCACGATACTAGAAACGGGACAAGGCCTAGCCTTATCCCCGGTCTAGTGAAGGCCCACGCCATTCACACATCAATCAAATCCACCAAACAATCAAATTCAAATCTAATCATCTAACTAATTTATGCAATCAAACAAACAAGTCCATGGTCTGTGGACGATTGTGTCGGGTGCTACTAAGCACCGTCTGCATCCTAGTATATATATATAACTAGAAAATGAAATTGAAAGGTGAGAAATTCTCACCGAAAGCTATCCAATACCACGACTCTTCATTTATGGAAGTCTTCGTCGTTATCACATCTTCGTCATCTTCGTTGCCCGTAGCCACTACATATATAAAAAATCACATATTTTTATATTTTGATGTCTTTAAAATAAAAATCATATTTTTATTTGTTCACTTTCAATTTAAAAATCATATTTTTATAATCGCTTCATACATTTAAAAATCGAATTTTCACTTCGCTATTCAATATATAAAAATCGAATTTTTACTTCGTAATTCAATATATAGAAATCGAATTTTTACTTTGCTATTCAATATATAAAAATCGAATTTTTACTTCGTTGTTCAATATATAAAAATCAAATTTTTACTTCATTGTTCAATATATAAAAATCAAATTTTTACTTCGTTCAATATATAAAAATCAAATTTTTACTTCGTTGTTCAATATATAAAAATCAAAATTTTAATGCTACCATATAAATAAAAATTATATTTTTATCACGCTATTTTTCATATAAAGATTTTGCCTTTTTACATATAAAGATCTCGCCTTTTTAAACTTAACATTATAAAAATCACATTTTTATTTTGCTATACATATAAAGGTGATATTTCTAATATTCCTATCATGTAAAAATTATATTTTTAATTCTCTACATAACCAAAAATCATATTCTTACACCTTCTACATAATAAAAATTCCGTCTTTTCTATTTAAAAGGTTTCGTCTTTTCTATTTTAAAAATCTAATCTATTTCATTTTAAAAATCTAATCTATTTCATTTAAAAATCTAATCTATTTCAAAGCTAAGAAGTAAACAAAGAAAAAAAAAAATACTTACAGCGCTCTCGAGGGGGGGGGGGGGGGAAGCGTCGCTGGGATGGTCGAGGGGAGGCCACGGTTGCCGGCGGTGGGCCAAGGAGGTGGCGGTGGAGTTGACTTCGGCCTTGGGGTCTGAAAAGGGCTGTCGCGGGTTTCGATGTGGGGGTTCGCGGTTGGAGGCGCCGGAGGGAGGAACTCGGCGGTGGAAGGGGCGCTGACAGGAGGAGGGAGGCGCGCGTGTTGGAGGCCCTCCGGCGGCGTTGACTTCGAGGATCGACTTTTCTTCTTCTTTTTTTTTCCTTTAGATCTGAGAAAACGGGGGGGGGGGGGGCTGCGTGGTTTTAAGGAGGAGAGATAGGAGTGTTTTTATTTATTTAATTTTAATTTCGAAAAAGGTACATTTTATTTTGACCTCGAAACGAGACCCACCGCCTGTCGTCCATAGCGTTTTACCCCCATTCCGAACACAATGGGATATATATCGCAGGCTGATTCGACTGTTTCGATTAGTTTTCGTCAAAATCAAAATATAACTCTTTGTATATTCAATTTAAACATACATTTCAAATTACCGAGACCACATACAGTCCCTAAAAATTACAGGAAAATATTTCCTAGCTTCGTATTGACGATACGGTCCTAACAAAACTAGTTTCGTCGAATTCCGAGATCGTTTGAAAAATGACCATTTTCCAGTCGATTAAAATCAACTGAAACTGGTCAAACGCGTTTTCCTTTGTCACGCTCACATATTGATTTGAAAAATTATGAAATTTGGAATCTAGCAATAATTTGACATCACGGATCCAACAAAAGTGGTTTCGTCGAAATCCGAGGTCGTTTGCAAAATTGCTATTTTTAAGGGCCTGAATTCCATAGCGACTATTCAGAATTTTCAATTGGACATAACTTTTGATTCCCGCTATGAAATCTCGATTTTTCGGATTCGTTGGAAAGATATCATCAATTAGACCCTAATGTTTTTGGTTTCACTAAAATCCGGATTGTTTTGCACCCGGTACATTCAATTGAAGTTTGAAATCGAATTATCGAACTACCGCGCCATTTTCAATTCTATTATTATTATATATAAATATTTATATTCTAACGACGACGCGTATCTAATATATACATTCTAATTATATTCAAAATAAATTTCTCGACGATATTATTTAAAATAATCTATTTTAAATATAGAAAATTCGCTAAAATTGCCAAAATAAAAATTTTAAACTGGCTCAGATTTTCCGGGTTGTTACAATCTCCCCCACTTAAAACTTTTTGTCCCCGAAAAGGAACAAAGTCGAAAGTGGTTTGATTAATCAACTCTACGTTCGATCTGACTTCCATTCTCTAACTTTTCAGTTTCTGAGAATTTTCAAATTTTCAAAAATTTGGCTAACACCCTAAATTTTCGAAAAATTTCGCCATAACCTCCCCTGCACCGGGAGCCACGGGAAAATCCCGAAATTGCCATATAGGCCTTCTGATCTCAAAAAGAAAAAGAAAAAGCCAAGCGGCTAGCCAATAGGCTCATAAAATCATCACCACCCAAACAAAACAGTAAATTATAGTAAACATGTACCTATTTGTCGGGCAAACAAATTTTATTCTTCGGCTCTAGCCTCCTTGCTATGACCTGTTCAATGATATACATGTATATGCAAGCAGATGTTACCAATTTTCAATACAATTCAATATTTGACGCAATTAGGCATAATGGTTCAAAATTATTAAACAAATAAACAAACAACACAAACATCAATCAATTAGTGAATTAGAGTTTCAAATTCATAAATTTGATGTATATACAAAAAATCATGTTTTTGGTGCCAATTCACAACAAAGTGTTCTAACTATATAGGTTTTGGTTCTCACACCAGTCTAATGGAAATATATAGATATCACACCTTCGTCACTCGAATATAAATTCTGACGACGAGTACTCAACCATCAGAATCATCTTCGGGCCACTAGAGTGTGATTCCATATCTATCCAGTATATTAAAACTTCGAATATACGTTCATGACGCGTATACGCGAAATCTATATATACTCGATCGTCCAAATTGAAAATAAATAAATATTCAAATACGTATAAAGTGATTTAAATTTTCAAAACAAAATTGTTTTCATTTGAAAAATATACTCTTCACACCCGTTCTAGGATACTACTGATCCTATCTCTAACGAGTCATTCTAATTGGATGTTACTAATCCAATATCTGATGAATTCTTTCGTATGGTTCTAATGTGTCTTGTTCTCGAGCTCTGTAAACCAAAGCTCTGATACCAACTGTAGAGACCCGAACTTCCCCGTGATGGAAAGAGCGGATACTTTGAGAACAACACACAAATGAACGCAGACGGAAGAAATTTCATTGTTATTACAACAATTCCATCAGAATACAAGAATATACAGAGTATGAATGAATAAATTACATTCGATAAATATCAGAGATTACAATAAATTACATAGCAGCGAAAAAATAATACAAAGCACAACTGAAGGTGATATACGGATACAGAGCTTTCCGGATATCATTCCAGCTGCAAACCAGGATCCTGTGAATATAAATCTGCAAAACCAAAACTACTAGCTGCCCGTGCGGAAAATAGGGGCACCTAGAGTTTAGGTTAAAACAATAAACTCCAGGTCAGTCATGTGACTGGTGTGAGAACTAAAACAGTTATTTAAAACTTTATTTTAAAAGAGAGTAATTCAAGGGACCACGCCGTATAACACGGAACGAGTTTCCTCCCAAGAATACCAGTGCATAGAATAAACAGCGCAATGCTTTTTCGAAAAATGAAGCTATTATAAGAACCAGGTCCCATCACACAATGCAACGCAAGCCGGAGGATAGGGTTTTCCCTTATAATAGTCAAACATGCTTGGTACGTTTAAAACAAATCATTTGATACTATAATAAGTGTATAGTGTCAAAACAATCTCAATCATAAATATAAATCATAGGCGGCATAGCTACCATCTACTATGTCGCCATACTAGTTCTACAATTAAAGCCGAATTACACGTATTGGAAATTGGGTTTCCGTCGTGAGTCGAGGCAAGGGGCAAGCTCCTCTCCGCGTTCGAGACACTCTAGCAAATGTCCCAGGGTTACGCACTCTGGGCAACCCCTGGATCTTCAGGGCCGGTCCTCACTTACGTTAGAGGATTGACAATTCCTGAACACACGTTTCCCGGTCCTTACAGACCTATAATCGAGGCGCCTCGCATTCCAACAACCACATAGGTGAAAAGTATATAAATGTCAGGGCTGGTAAGTCACTGACACCACCAAAGCTAGAAAGAAACGTCGTGCTCTCCCTGCAGTCCGTATCCCGTTTTTAACTCATACCGAGGTGTGAGGCCCACGAATTCACGCTATACACAAAGCTGCCACGTAGGCTGTGCTTTGATCATCAACCACAAGACTTTGCTTTTCAACAGAAGCCTTGTTCATTGCATCTTAGCGTGCCACACAAGCAATTCATGCCATGCGACTGATGTCCATCGATATACAACCTCTGAGCTCGTACGTCTCAGAGAAGGGCGTTAAGCAAAAGAATAAATTCTCCGCCGCCAAACAGATGTATATTTAATAGAAATCAATCAACACAGAATAAAATCCAATGTCAGACACACAATCCATTTACAAGTCCGTTCTGGGTTTGAACGAAACCGGAGGCACTTTCCTCGCATATCCATCCATCTCCAAGTACGTCTGGACGACCACCAACTATTTCCATCCTCTTGGGTGTACAGCCCAATCAGGATCGTCAGTAATAATCCAAACGATGTGAAGACTTCCGGTCTTCAACCACCGTCTTCATCTTCGACATATCGTCGAATCGATTATTCAGAATGGGTATAAACCCGGACTTTCCGAACGACCCGCGTATATTAAAACAAATGTTACACAAACACAACCTACGCCTCATTCCAATTAAGAATATTCTTTTATTCACAAAATCACATTTTTAGGGAAAGGTTCCCATTAATTTTATCCAAGATAAATTCTTTAAAATTTATCCTTTAATCTTCCTCTGGATGACATTTCAAACCAAACTATGGTTTTTCAAACTAGTCGAGGTTAGCGAACCACATCGAAGTAATTATTTATTTTATTTCCCAATCCCAACCTATTCATCCCATGAAGCAAAACTGGTAATACTCCATATCTAACACCACGGTGTTATCGGTAAAATTAATTACCATTTCACGTTCAAATCTAATTAAAGATTTAACTATCGCTTTGGAGCAAAACTGGCGATACTCCATTCTCGCTCATTTCTAAATTTGATAATTTAGATTATAGATTCACATTTCAACCTAATTGCAGATTCGTTAAAACTCCTTTTACTGGGTTAAAGAACTAGGTGTTATTTAAAACACAGTTCACGACAAACCCAAATCACATTCTACTTGTTATCGGGTTAAAGAACTAGTGTTATTTAAAACACCGTTCACGATAAACCCATTTCAAATCCAATCAAATATATTAGAAATCCCGATTATTTAAAACCCCCTTTTAAATCTAATTTATTTATTTAAAAACAAATCGGGTTTTAAATTTAGTTCAAAATTAGTTCATTTCGATACAAATCCATTTTTATCTTTTCAAATATGGAGTTTTTCATCCCCATTTTCCCAAATCATTACATATGATTTTACACAAATTATTGCTATTTTTAATAATTTTATCAAGGCCTGTACAGTCGATTTCCATCAACGGCCATCGAACTGCACTTACAGCGACCTTTTTCAAATTTGATTTGGACGTATCTCCAAATTCAACCGTTAGATTTCAAATTTCTAATATTCGTTAGAAGTCTCTTTTCGATACGAACCCAACGGTTCCGGTTTTAGGAGAATCCGACGGTCGGATCTCCCGTAATGTCCGTTTGAAATAAATGGTCGAAATTCACGAACTGCCGCGGCGCGTTCTATTCAGGCCATTATATTATATATATAATATATATTTCGTCGATTTCTATTTAAAACGAATTTTATGAATCGTTTTAATTTCGTTTCAAAAACAATTTCAACTTCCATTTCATTTCAAATCAAAATTGAATTCTTCCTTATAAATTCGTTTTAAAATTCATTTCTATTCAATTCAATTTGAATTCATTTCAATTTGTTTCCAATTCAATTCGAATTCGTTTTCAATTCAATTCGAATTGGTTTTATATTCAATTCAATTCAAATTCGTTATCTATTCAATTCAATTCGAATTCGTTTCGTTTGCTATTCAATTGAAATCAAATTCGTTTTCCATTCAATTCGAAATCGTTTTATATTCAATTCATTTCGAAATCGTTTTATATTCAATTCATTTCGAAATTGTTTTATATTCAATTCATTTCGAAATTGTTTTATATTCAATTCATTTCGAATTCGATTTGTTTTCTATTCATTCAAATTCAAATTGGTTTTCTATTCGATTCAATTCAAATTTCATTTCAAAATATTCGATTTCGAAATCACTTTTCAATATTCATTTCAAAATGAATAAAATCGATATAAATATCGTTCACGTCAAAATGGCGTCAATCTGATCAACACGGCTTCATATATTTCTATTTTCAAATATTCTATATCAAATATTTCTTTTTCAAATATTTCCTTTTCAAATATTTCGATTTCAAATATTTCTATTATTAAAATATTTCGTTCAACACATGACTAATCTCAACGGATGAGTACGATCAACACATGAACCTTTATTTTATATTGACCAAGATGTAAATTTTATTATTAAAATATTTCGTTCAACACATGACTAATCTCAACGGATGAGTACGGTCAACACATGAACCTTTATTTTATATTGACAAAGATGTAAATTTTATTATTAAAATATTTCGTTCAACACATGACTAATCTCAACGGATGAGTACGGTCAACACATGAACCTTTATTTTATATTATCTAAAGATGTAAATTTTATTATTAAAATATTTCGTTCAACACATGACTAATCTCAACGGATGAGTACGGTCAACACATGAACCTTTATTTTATATTATTCTTAATTTTCTAAATTGGAATGAGGCCCAATCAATCACCATATAATATTAATTATATGGATTTTCATACATCACACGTATATAATAGCATTGAAAAATAATCAACCATCAACCAAAGTGCACTACACTGTATAAGCATCAAATATAGATATCTAACGCTTATAACAGCATGTCAATCAATCGATCGACATATTTAATCAATCAGGATGAGTGAACTTCAAATTTCATCCCAACACCCGTGTGGGGTTTCAAACAATCAAACACAGATTTTAGTTGTGCAGTTGGGCGATGTGTAAAATTTATCGTCCCAATAAATGTCCTTCAAATAGGTGTACATAAACAAACCGTCCGGTTTGTAAATGGATATTTATTTATTCACATTCATGTTAAAAATTATATTTTTAACGATAAAGTATTTTTAACTATATAAATATTTTATTTCCTTTCAACACATTAATTTCTATTTCGTTCATTTACACAATAAAATGATATTTTTATTTTTCTAACTTATTTTAGAAAATTTCGGCGGCATAACGGCACGATACTAGAAACGGGACAAGGCCTAGCCTTATCCCCGGTCTAGTGAAGGCCCACGCCATTCACACATCAATCAAATCCACCAAACAATCAAATTCAAATCTAATCATCTAACTAATTTATGCAATCAAACAAACAAGTCCATGGTCTGTGGACGATTGTATCGGGTGCTACTAAGCACCGTCTGCATCCTAGTATATATATATAACTAGAAAATGAAATTGAAAGGTGAGAAATTCTCACCGAAAGCTATTTAATACCACGACTCTTCATTTATGGAAGTCTTCGTCGTTATCGCATCTTCGTCATCTTCGTTGCCCGTAGCCACTACATATATAAAAAATCACATATTTTTATATTTTGATGTCTTTAAAATAAAAATCACATTTTTATTTGTTCACTTTCAATTTAAAAATCATATTTTTATAATCGCTTCATACATTTAAAAATCGAATTTTCACTTCGCTATTCAATATATAAAAATCGAATTTTTACTTCGCAATTCAATATATAGAAATCGAATTTTTACTTTGCTATTCAATATATAAAAATCGAATTTTTACTTCGTTGTTCAATATATAAAAATCAAATTTTTACTTCATTGTTCAATATATAAAAATCAAATTTTTACTTCGTTCAATATATAAAAATCAAAATTTTACTTCGTTGTTCAATATATAAAAATCAAATTTTTAATGCTACTATATACATAAAAATTATATTTTTATCACGCTATTTTTCATATAAAGATTTTGCCTTTTTACATATAAAGATCTCGCCTTTTTAAACTTAACATTATAAAAATCACATTTTTATTTTGCTATACATATAAAGGTGATATTTCTAATATTCCTATCATGTAAAAATTATATTTTTAATTCTCTACATAACCAAAAATCATATTCTTACACCTTCTACATAATAAAAATTCCGTCTTTTCTATTAAAAAGGTTTCGCTTTTTCTATTTTAAAATCTAATCTATTTCATTTTAAAAATCTAATCTATTTCATTTTAAAAATCTAATCTATTTCATTTTAAAAATCTAATCTATTTCATTTTAAAAATCTAATCTATTTCATTTTAAAAATCTAATCTATTTCAAAGCTAAGAAGTAAACAAAGAAAAAAAAAATACTTACAGCGCTCGAGGGGGGGGGGGGGGGGAAGCGTCGCTGGGATGGTCGAGGGGAGGCCACGGTTGCCGGCGGTGGGCCAAGGAGGTGGCGGTGGAGTTGACTTCGGCCTTGGGGTCTGAAAAGGGCTGTCGCGGGTTTCGATGTGGGGGTTCGCGGTTGGAGGCGCCGGAGGGAGGAACTCGGCGGTGGAAGGGGCGCTGACAGGAGGAGGGAGGCGCGCGTGTTGGAGGCCCTCCGGCGGCGTTAACTTCGAGGATCGACTTCGTCGTCTTTTTTTTTCTTTTCCTTTAGATCTGAGAAAACGTGGGGGGGGGGGGGGGGGGGCTGCGTGGTTTTAAGGAGGAGAGATAGGAGTGTTTTTATTTATTTAATTTTAATTTCGAAAAAGGTACCTTTTATTTTGACCTCGAAACGAGATCCACCGCTTGTCGTCCATAGCGTTTTACCCCCATTCCGAACACAATGGGATATATATCGCAGGCTGATTCGACTGTTTCGATTAGTTTTCGTCAAAATCAAAATATAACTCTTTGTATATTCAATTTAAACATACATTTCAAATTACCGAGGCCACATACAGTCCCTAAAAATTACAGGAAAATATTTCCTAGCTTCGTATTGACGATACGGTCCTAACAAAACTAGTTTCGTCGAATTCCGAGATCGTTTGAAAAATGGCCATTTTCCAGTCGATTAAAATCAACTGAAACTGGTCAAACGCGTTTTCCTTTGTCACGCTCACATATTGATTTGAAAAATTATGAAATTTGGAATCTAGCAATAATTTGACATCACGGATCCAACAAAAGTGGTTTCGTCGAAATCCGAGGTCGTTTGCAAAATTGCTATTTTTAAGGGCCTGAATTCCATAGCGACTATTCAGAATTTTCAACTGGACATAACTTTTGATTCCCGCTATGAAATCTCGATTTTTCGGATTCGTTGGAAAGATATCATCAATTAGATCCTAATGTTTTTGGTTTCACTAAAATCCGGATTGTTTTGCACCCGGTACATTCAATTGAAGTTTGAAATCGAATTATCGAACTACCGCGCCATTTTCAATTCTATTATTATTATATATAAATATTTATATTCTAACGACGACGCGTATCTAATATATACATTCTAATTATATTCAAAATAAATTTCTCGACGATATTATTTAAAATAATCTATTTTAAATATAGAAAATTCGCTAAAATTGCCAAAATAAAAATTTTAAACTGACTCAGATTTTCCAGGTTGTTACAGGAATGCTACCTGTTGGAACTTCCTGAGGCGAGGAAAAAAGAAGTGGGAAGGGATGCGGAGCTCCCGCCCCGCATTCATCGATCCCCCTTATAGTAATTAAGGCGGACCCTCATACTGGTGAACATAGTGGGGCCTAGAAGGAAATCGATCCGAGGAAAACCAGTATGGGGGAAGATAGAGCAGCACCAGCTGAAGATACCATTTCCATTTCAATACATGACAAAGATCCTGATCGAGTCTTAAAGATAGGTTCTCAATTGGGCCAAAAGCCGGAGAAGGACTTGATATTGTTTCTAAAAGCAAATTTAGATGTCTTTGCTTGGACACACTCTGACATGTGTGGAATATCAACAAATGTAATTGTTCATAAGTTGAATATTAATCCAATTCAACTCCTGTAAAACAGAAACGACGAACTCAGGGACCTGAAAGATCGATGACATGAAAAGAAGAAGTAGATAGACTTTTCAAGAGAGTAAAATGCAAAGGCTAGGCTGGAATTGAAGAACCAATAAGGACGGTTGCTAGCTGGAAGCTATACAGTGATGGCTCAAGGAATGACTACTGTTCAGGGGCTGGAATTGTCTTAGAAACTCTAGAAGGTCATTCCTTGTGTTATGCATTAAGGTTGGAATTTCCCTCAACCAATAACGAGGCCGAATACGAAGCATTGATAAACGGATTAAGACTAGCAAAAGAGATGAAGCTAAAAACCGTGCAGATCTTCAGTGATTCCCAATTGGTAGTAAGTCAGGTTCTTGGGGAATTCCAAGCCAAAGTTGGAGATATATCTTCCTACCTTATAAGAGCTATGGAACTTCTCAACAACCTCGATCATTACACCATATCTCACATTCCAAGAGAGTAAAATGCAAAGGCAGATTCACTCGCTAAATATGCTAGTTCTTCTGATGCACATTTACTCGGGTTAATACCTATTGAAGTCCTTACAACCCCGACCATTGAAGAGGTAGATGTTAACTGGATTATGGAAACAGTTGAAGAACCTATGTTTTGGATGACACCGATTAAGGAATATATCCTCAACGGAACACTTTCAGAGGAACCAAAAAAGCGAAGGAAAATACTGCGTAAAGCTCCGTTATATCTTGTTCAGGACGGGAGGTTGTATAGACGGGGATTCTCTATGCCATTACTACGATGTGTGTCCAAGGATGAATCGAAAGCAATTTTGGCCGAGTTACAGGAGGGAGACTGCGGGGGTCACGTCGGTTGTCAGACGTTAGCCAAAAAAGTTCTGCGATACGGCTATTTTTGGCCCGATGTGAACTTAGACGCAATGAATTATGCCAAAAGATGTGATAAGTGTCAAAGATATGCAAAAATCCCAAGAGCACCACCAACCGGGTTGACCCAAATGGTCAGTCAATGGCCATTTGCTGTCTGTGGCATAGATTTGATTGGGGCACTACCCACTGCAAAATCAAATATGAAGTACGCAATAGTGGCGGTCGATTATTTCACTAAATGGGCTGAAGCAGAGCCACTAGCTATTATTACTTCGAAGAAGGTGATCAACTTTGTCTTGAAAAACATCATCTGCAGATTTGGCATTCCGTAGAAGATAATTACTGATAATGGGACTCAATTTGAGAGCGCTGAGTTTCTTGGACTTTTGTGCCAAGTACAAGATCAAGAAAAGTTTTTCGGTCGTTGCCCATCCGCAGGCTAACGGGCAAGTCGAAGCAACCAACAAGATCTTGAAGTCAACCATCAAAAACGACTTGAGAAAGCCAAGGGTAGTTGGGTTGATGAGCTTCTGCTTGCATTGTGGGCATATCGTACTATTCATAAAACGGCAACAGGCCACACTCCGTTTCCCCTTGCATTTGGATCCGAGGCGATGATCCCGGTTGAGCTTGAGGTCCCGACTCATAGAAGGATCTACCTCAACCATGCGGAGAATGAAAAACTTCAACTCGAAGCGCTTGACTTACTCGAGGAAAGAAGAAAGGAATCAGAACTTAGAATTGTTGCACATCAGAGAAGAATAGCTCATCATTTTATTGCTCAAGTTAGCCGAAGGACCTTCCAAGTTGGGGATCTCATTCTTAAGAGAATCATGATAGGAACCGGGGTATTGGGACCCAACTGGGAGGGGCGATATGTGATAGGCAAAAAATTCTCGAATGGTACATTTGAACTAAAGACAACAGACGGATTCCAACTCCCAAGAGCATGGAATGCTATACATCTCTGTCGCTACTTCTTTTAATGTCTCTTTCGTAGTTTTTGTAAATAACATGCATTGTACATACCATGCAACGCTATTGCAAGTTTTGTAAATATAAATCGAGTTACTTGCCTAAATCGTACATTTGCAAATTACTCGCTAAAGATCGATTTTGATTGCAGGTCCTCTAAAAGATACATTGATATCACTATAACCTAATAAGTCCTTGAGGCTATTGGATCATCACTTAATGCTAAAAAACATCACTCGCAACTAGTTCGGTGACATGGAAAGCATAGCGGTGCAAGTACAAGACACCAAGGTTAGGTCTGTCAAACGACATGACGCTTAAATCACAAACAAAATTACAATTGACTAGGTGCCCTCGGGGAGAACTAGCGTCTTCCCCGTGGAACAGCGCAACCAATAAACCAAATTCCTCCTCGAGGGCACCTAGTCAATTGCCAGTACCATTAATACATGGTCCAGCTACGACAAATACTGGGTCTTTAAACCAAAGACCTCCCCGAGGGGCACCGGTTCATCGTCAATGCCATTAGTACATGGCTGGATAGAAATATAAACACTGGGTTCAAAAAGACCTCTTCAGGGGCATCCGTTCAGATGTTGGACCTTTCAAATCCAATTATCAATTCTGGGTCTTCCAAATCCAGTTACTGACGGATTATAAAGACCCCTACTGGGGCATCTACCATTAATACATGGTCCAGCTGCAACAAATACTGGGTCTTTAAACCAAAGACCTCCCCGAGGGGCACCGGTTCATCGTCAATGCCATTAGTACATGGCTGGATGCGATATAAACACTGGGTTCAAAAAGACCTCTTCGGGGCATCCGTTCAGATGTTGGATCATTCAAATCCAATTATTAATTCTGGGTCTTCCAAATCCAGTTACTAACGGATTATAAATACCCCTACTGGGGCATCTGATCATATGTCGGTTCCTCCAAATTCGGTTAGTGACGGACTCAAAGTCCTTCTTGGAAGGCGCCCGCCCTACAAATTCTACAAGTGACTGAGTTATTCGGTCACAACGAATAACGGGTCTGCAAGTACTGCCTCGGGAAAAGGAAATGCCGTGCTCAACCCTTAAAGTCATGACAAATTTTGGTATAAGGACATTATCACCACGTTAGAGGAATTCAATGGTTTTCACTTCCTTAGATATACCATAAACTTATCATGACTTTGACGTTAAAGGCTTGGCATTTACAAAGATTGACTCGATCAATGGAATGGAATTCCGAAAAGACAGGGACAAAATCGATAACTCCAATACTGTGATAAGTGCAGAAGTGGTTGTTCATGGAATTGCAAAATTGCCTTGGTCGAATCGGCTAGACACAAATCCAAACTGAATCAACCAACCGATTCAAAAAAGATCTGTCAGACCGACCCAGATTGAACCGATCACGACCGGTCCAGATTAGAGCGACCTTGACTGGTCCATATCGAATCGATCAGGACTAATCTAAGGTGAATCGGTAATGACCAGTCCACATTGGGTCAATCAAGGACGATCCATGCAAATCAATACGTTGTTCAAAGGTGATACCAGTGCAGAGCTAATGCAAAGTGAAAAGTATATCAAAGAAAACTGGCTATGAACTAAATAACCTAGCCAATCAAGCATTGATCATCATGACTAATATACCATTACCAACCAGACAAGTCAAAAGACAGCACAACCACATCAATCAAAGTGTACCAACACAAACTAACTTAAGAGTTAAAGGCGAGGACCGGAACTCGCTTAAATACAAACGGACTAAAGATAAAGTTCATCAAGCCAAAAGTCGTCAAACACTAAGAAAAAAGAGCTAGGCATTCTGGTACTTCCTGGGCTGTCCCACCTTCCTCTTCACTGGAGCCGAACCAGACGGAGAAGCATCAGGAGCCGGCCTCTTGCTGGATGAGCCCACTAACTCGATATTCCACTTAGGAAATTCAGCAATAACAACATCTCGGTTCCTCAAAGCACAAATATATTTCACTTTATCGTCCTCCAGAACAGCGACACGCTCAAGACTCTCCTGATGAAGCCTTTGCAAATCCCCCGTCAGTGTAAGCCAGTCCTGAAGCTTTTTGGCAGTCTGATCTTTAAGCAGGTCCATCTGCCTCTCGAACTGATGCATGGTGTCCTCCATGCGACTAAGCAGCCTAGATTTGGCAACAACTATGTCGCTAGAAGTCACTTGACGATCAATATGAGACACATCCAAATTAAGGGGGATCTCTTGCAAGTTCCAACCTGGGAGTCATCTAGCGAGCTTGGCATTACAAGTTCCCGGAGCATAGTAAGGCTTGTTCACAATTGCCTGTATCTCTGGGTAAGTAGGGCCGAAAAGTAAGGGAGAATTCACTGAAGGTTGGCCAATTGTCTCATCGTCCAGATCAAAGAACCTTTTTATCCTGAATTCTTCAGAAGTTGGATCCATCCTGCACGAAAAAGGAAGTATTCAAATATTGTATGTTAGCTTCCTTATCGTTAAGATGAACAAGGACAAGAAGTTAGCTAAACGGTGTACGGAAGCAACTAATCCATACTAGATCGGTCATAGCCGATTCATCTCGGATCGGTCAAGCACGAACCTAAATGGATCGATTATGACTGATCCATGCTGGATCAGTCAAGAACGATCTGCGCTGGGTCAGTCACAACCGATCCATACTGGTTCGGTCGAGGCCGATCCGAAACGGATTGATTGCGACCGAGCCATTCTGAATCGGCCGAAACCAATTCGTATTAATCAAAATGACCCAACATAGATCGATCCTAGCCGATCTGGATTGAATTGGTCTGAGTCATCCAATTGGCCGAACAAATAAACCCTAGTGGTCTCGACCAGTTGTCAAAGTTACTTCTAACCTTTTTGTTTACCTCATAAACGTTCAACATGTATGTGATTACAATATGAGACTTGAGATCTTCGTTTTCAGGGAATAAACAGAACTTGCGTTACATATTAGTGGTCAAATTCATCTAAAAATTAAGGTTTACAAAAAATCTTTCTACTTGCTACTAACGAATTGTGCAGATAACCGGACATGCAAAATCAAAGTCTTTAGTAAAATTTTGCATGAAATGAAAGATTGGGCATATAAAACTTGGGAATACGAAAGCTAATCAAAGTCAATCGCTAGCTTAGTCAGTGACATGATCAAAGCCTTTTACCACAACCCAATCCAATGCTGAGTAACGGATATCATAATCATCAAATCAAGTGCAATGAATCGACGAAGGTATTTCAAGAGAGATTGACGAAAAATAAATAAAAAATAATAAAGAACCTGGCAACTGAGGAGTTCTACCCAAAGTTCAAGGGAGGAAAACGGGCTAACAGAGAATTTGGAAAAGAAAGAAAGCTTCGTCCTTGATCTTCCTTGTTAAAAATGCGTCTACCACGGATTTTTCTTAAGAAGGAAAGCTAAACGATGAAGGAATGCCCATTCAAGGGATCGCATTATGTAAGGGGGGCATTGGGAAACTCAATCGACATGAGAGAGAAAAGTCACATCGGTCAAATCACCTTGGTCACCGAGCCAGATCGAATCGGTTACAACCGATCCAAATTGGACCGGTCATAATCGAGACAATATTGAATCGGTCAAGACAGGTCCAAAATGGATCAGCCCAGACCGATCCAGATTGAATCGGATAAGGTAGATCCAAATCAGATCAGCCCAGACCGAACCAAACTCAATCGGTCATAACCGATCCAAACTGGATCTATCATGACCAATCCCTATTGGATCGTCCAGGACTAATCCAAGCTGGATCGTCCATAACCGGTTCGATATTATCCCGATTCATGAGCAACTTCCTGGATCAAACCATTTCAACACCAAAATTTGCAAACTAAAGCCCTATGATTCAGAGAACTAACTCGAGTTGGCAATCCATAAACCTATCAAATCCAATTCGAGTCCAAAATCAAAAGAAATCACCAAAGAGAAGGCAAAATACCTGCAATTGTGCGGATGTAAAGGGAGAATTTGAATTTGTAAAGATAAGAGTTTGAAAGGCTGGTTCTCGGCTCGAACTGATCAAAGGGAAGCAATTTGGATACAAATTGAAGGAAGAAATTAGATCGGATACCTGAAGTTGTGGTAATTTGTTTTAAGAAGGAGATGCCGCCATTGAAAGTTTTCAGTCAAAATGAAATGAAAAAGGGAGGTGACGGGTCATATATTTGTAATACCCAAGCATCGGACCGATCCAGATCAACCTAGGCCACGAACGAAGCAAGCCCGATCCAAATTTGAAACCCACGATAAGAGGCCAATGGTCCATCAACGTATCGTGAATTTGGAATGTTTCGAAGCCCACACTTTTCATAAATAAAATTGTGAACTCCGAGGAGCAATATTTTCTCCTTTTATCTAGTACAAGTATTAGTGTATTACTTTCTCAACAAAGCATTATATGATTTGAGTTCTAAATGCTCTCATTTATAAGTGACAACAACCTTTTGAAACTTCGTTTAAAAATCACATATATATGACGAGTTTTTTATATCATATTTTTAAAAGAAACCTTGGATGACATTGCAAGAGTAATAAAAAAAGAATAGAACATCAAATATATAATATAATTTTATCTAAGTAATGGATTTCATCATGGGTCTTATAGGCTGGTGTGAATCCAAAATGAATTAGAAACTGCATATTTTGTGAGGACTGCAATTGGCAATGATTTTCTCCTTTAATATAGAAAGACAATTGGCAGAATTTGTTGTTATTTTGTGCTTTTAGTAAATTCTAATAACTTAATGGTGTCATCATATACATTGACGTATTTTTTTTTAAAGAATGGCTAAGTTGTGTTTAATTTTATTTAGTATAAGTAAATACATGTTTACAAAAACACAAAAGTTTATGTAGTTGCTTAAGCATTGCCAGCAATTTGAATTGGACACTGACCCAAAATTTAAAAATCATTCTTGGAAGTGAAGAATGCTTTAAGCCAGGGTAAAATACATGCACTAATTGTTATCCACCAAATTCACATAGCATTGGATCGGGACTTTCATGTAGGTTTGGATCAGTCTGAATAGAATAGAAGCACTCTGGAATGGTCCGAGAAGCAGCTGAATCGGCCTGCTTGTACGATGATGAATCGGCCTACCTCATAGTAAAGTGGATCGGCCTCAGCCGATCTGGATCAGACCGGACTGCTGCAGTGTGATTTGAGTCGGCTCGAGATGAATTGGATCGGGCTGAAGCGCACTACACTGGCTCGAGACGAGCTGGACCGGGTTGAAGTGCGTTACACTGGCTCGAGAAGTTCTGGATCGAGTAGAGGTATGTTGAATCGGCTCGAGATGAGCTGGATCGGGCAGAATCACTCTGGATCGGATCGGAAGCTTGGAAACTGGAAATTAACCTCAGTGGCATTTCCGTAAATACTTAACATATCGATCCAAAACCTGAAAACTATATTACACTCATCCCTCACTCCTATAAATAGAGCTTCACATCCACTTTAATGAGGGAGCTTTTTGGATAATCCCGAAGGGCTGTCAAACTCAATTCTCAACTTCTTCTAAGTAATTTGATCATCTCAAACACTTCAATTCAAAGATCCATTTCCGAATTCATTACAAAGAAATGAATATTCATCAAAACTTGTGAGAGAGTTCAGATTGATTCCATCGACATCCATTCTTGGAGGATCTTAACTATTTCTCATAGGAATTTCACTAAGAACAAGAGTTAGAAAAGTGAGGTGAATAATGGATGTATTGAGAGTATATGTTTGTTTTGTAATCCAAAAGGTAATAATGGAATTATTTGATAAAGTGGATGTAGATCACGCTTGATCGAACCAATATAAAACTTTGTGTCTTTCCTAACTTGCATCTTCCTAGTTTTCAGCTCCATTTTTACTGTTCTAGAGAATATTGTGAAGTGCACCTGTCATCTTTGGTGTTGACTCAAGTTTTGAGATCAACACTAATTATTTTAGTGCAAGTTTCCATCATAATAATTATTATCAACATGAATTGAATGTGAAGTTACCTTTTCTTATTAATTTGGGAAGGGGAGGAGAAATATGTGCTAGAACGAAGATAGGTTTGCAAGAGACTTCAAAATTTTCTACTAATGTTAAAAATGAGAAAAAGAAAAGAAAAGCAAAAAACGAAGAATATTGTATGCTTTTTTTGTATCTTGGTTGTACTAAGTTTATTAATATTTTGTTTAAATTAGTATTTGGAACTAAAATCTACTACGTTTTTCGATTATGTTTATATCTTCCAAATTAGTTAAATAAAATATTTCAGATTTTTTGTCATACTATCAATCAATTTAGGGAAACAAAAGATTTTTTAATCAAGTTTTGCATGCATATTTTCTCTTGCCACGTTGATAGTGGATTATTCATCCATAAAGTACATGTATAATGGTTAATAAATAAAATATTAATACATGGTAAATAAATATAGGAATGTTGACAAAAATTGTCTATGAAACTATCTGGAAGATAGCGTGTTTTATGCTATGTTTTCACAAATGCAGTCATGCTTTCTGCATATCTTTCTTCCTATGGGTGCATTCCACCTGTCATCAGTACATTCTGATGCAACCAAATGCTAAAAATAATTTGACGTGAACATTTAAGCATGGGCTATATATACAATAAATAACCGTCGAAGAAATGTCGAAAGTAAATGAGGGTGGCTATGCATTCATTGAGTGAAAGCATTAACCAAAAATCAAATAATTATTATTATCAATGGTTATATATAGAGTATAAACATTACTGCTCACGGGATTGAGTTTGTGTTCCCATTATGAGATGAAATCTTCATTCAACAAAGTATTAGCTCAAATAATGCAAGAAATATTCTGTTCTGGCATTAGCATGTAAACATTAGGTTTCTTCTTGGAAAGCTTGGTAACTAAAGAGGTAAAATTTAAGTTGAGTGGGTAGGGTAGAACATACATAAGTGATATGGTAAATTTAATGGATTATTAAATAAAAATCATTTTCAAAACAGCCTGAAGTTATGATTTAAGTGAAACCTTAATGCATAGGTTTAAGGTAATTTTTATTCTAATCCACGGTTTTAATAAGTTAATCCACCATTTTACTTTAATAAGTTAATCCACAACTATTTTGTAAGTTAATCCACGGGTGGATTAACTTAAAGATTTCACCCTATTATATATCTAACAATCGATTTTGTGTTTCTTGTTTCACAATTTTGCGTTATTTCACAATTTTCATATCAGATTAATAATAATAATCCAACTAGCCTAAAATCAAGATCACATACCAGATTAATTATGTGAAAAAAATTCACATTATATCGTAGTGTGACATAGATAACATATAAATCTACTGTATGCAACTTGTTTCTTATATAAACTATACCGACATGTCAATTTATAAGATTTTCATTTGGTAATCAAATTCTCTTGCTGTATATGTTAACTTGTGCAGCCGCTCATATAGTCATTCATACATGCTAGTATGCACAAAAATCCAAATGACGTGGTGAGGGACAAACAAGAAATCCTTGCTATAAATAAATAGATTACAGATCAAAACATCAATAGGTTCATCTGAAAACGCACGGCAGATGATGTAGCATGGCAGATTGTAACCTCAATCCTTGCTATAGTATTTCTATCAATGTTTCAAGATTTCAGAAAATAACTAACTACAATTATACGTGATAATGGTGATATTAAATAAAAAAATATACAATTTTGTATGAAATTAATCAACTTCAAAAAAATAAAAAAAATAAACAAACTGCTTACTGTTATGTTGAATTACTCCGCTTAACGCTTAAGCTTGGATTTACATGCTAGGATTCTAGAACCGAGAAGAACGACGGAAAACTCACGGAAGAAGAAAATGCACGGAAGAAGAAAACACATGGAAGAAGATTGAGAAGAAGAGAATAGGTACGTTTTTTTTTGTGTGGATGTACTGATTAATATTTAAATTTTAGTAAAAGACAAAGATTCTATAAAATAGGGTGGATTAACTTACTAATATTGTAGATTAGAATAAAAATTACCTAGGTTTAAATAATACAAAAATAATAAAGGACGATTAATCAATAAAAATACAATATAAACGAGATAAATTACGTATTGAA
The DNA here is from genome assembly GCA_030737875.1 of Allium sativum. Lineage (NCBI taxonomy): Eukaryota > Viridiplantae > Streptophyta > Magnoliopsida > Asparagales > Amaryllidaceae > Allium > Allium sativum. The sequence goes on from CM060924.1 coordinate 387,037,895, forward strand.
TTTATGGAACATGAGAAAGAAAAATAAAGCATGAAGATTTTTAGGCTCAAAACTTTTGGATGCTTCTATATTAGCTTTTGAGTATGCCATAATTTTGCTTAGACTACAACAGATGCATGAAATATTTATTTATGGATATTGACTCTACTTATGAGTGCTAAATAATCTTAAATATTAATAATGTACATTGTACTAATTATGGTCTCTGTTTTCCGTTTGTTTTATTTTTCAGTTAACTTATGTTTGTAATCTCTCATCTGTAGTGAATTGATAATTCTATGGTGACCTTTATGCTCTTGTAGACATGATATATATGTTTAATTTATCTTATTTTGAAAGCTATTTCTACCAATTTATGCTCAGATGTAGCACTGAATTCATATTTTCTTATGATTTTTCTGAATGTATTATACTTCAATTATATACTTATTAATGCCTGCAGCCTAGATGCAGTACCATGTTCGAATTTTCAGTAAGGCAATTTGATTATATGTTACCAACAAATTATATAATTAAATGAATAAAATAAATAGTAATCCATAAAATTTTATTAATCAAGGAAGGGCTTATTGCCATGGTCTTTGTACCGAATTCAAAACTGCTGACTTTTTCTATGCGTATATCCAAAGGACATGCCTACAAAAGATGATATGCATTTTTACATGAAATAATATATTTCAAATGAAACTCTTATTTATACTTTATATTTTCCATTTTTAGAAATAAACGTGAATTATAGCATTCTTTTAGGCTAAAACAATAACGTTGGAATTTTTTCCCTTTTGCCAATATTATGTAATTGCTCGATTAAAATAAGTGAGTTTGTTATGGGTAATGCAATTTAATCTACACATGTCCAACAGGCTATTTAGGTTAAATTATGAATCTATGGCAACTACTTTTATTTTCCCATTTGATTTGATATTTAAGTGCAATATTGATGTTACTTCGAATGTTCCCTTAAGCATGAACTGCGAAAACAGTGGGAAAGAATAGGGGAATCTGAACCATTATTTACAGTCTGCTATTCAAACCTATAATTGAATTATTGATTGCATTGATGATGGACCAAAGTAGCACAACCAACCAGCTTAAAGGGAATTTGCTAATTATTCATATAGATTCAGTTTTATTTCACTGGCACACTTATTGGATTTGTCACGTATTTCCACGTGGTAGGTCAACAAGGTGAGCTCTACCCATTTGGTTGACTTGCCTGCCTAACCCAAAAATATCTTGAGCATGATGTGACAACCAAATAAGGAGTTTCTTCCCTTCAACTGCACAATGAGATATTGAGACATCCTTGAGGTTTTTGAGCATACGTTTTCTTACAGCAGGTGCGATGATAGAAACGCTCAAATTTTGATCAGCTATGCTTATGACGAGTTCTTTTGGTGCCATTTTGTGGTTGCTTCATATATGCCTTCTATGGTTGTTAAACATCCATACTTTTTATATACTTAAATGTGTCAGGATATACAATTTCTTCAGCGTATAGTGCCATTCAATTTATTTTTCATTAGCCACTACAGTTATTTGGGGCTGTGAGTTGAACTAATGTACGAAAAGCATGGGTGCATGGGTTTGATATATTGCTTTCATGTACTTAAAACTGCACGGGCACAGTGCATCTTGAATGACATCATAAGTGCATAGTGTCCATGTAGCTAAAACAACATACGGTTCAAATGGCGTTGATTTCATGCAATAATAATTTAATTTGTCTTTAAAAAATATGGCTCTTAAAGTCAAATTTATGTCAACAATGCTTACTACAAGAAAAATTACAACGTTTGTGATATAATAATGAAAACAAACCTTACTTTTGACATTCTTTTAAAATTAATACCACATTTTAAAGTTAAGAAATAATTGGGTAACTAAATAGAACCTCATTTACATTGAATTACATCATTAACACGCGCTTTACATTTTTATAAGCGTCTGCTTTACATTTACCTTTGTGATAATTGAGCTATTTAACAAACTGAAAACGATATGCATAGTAGCATAGCGAATGTGGACTGTAAAACTATTATATTATTAAAAATGCACAAAAGTATTGTGTGAGCGATCATTGCATCTTCATTGGCTTTTGTTTTGCCATTTCATGCTTAAAGGGTACCAATTGTTGTAAGCTATTATGCACACTATATGGCATTGTACTATATTTGAGTAAAAATGTAAATCGAGTGCAAAAACTCAATTTTACTTTGTTGCATACTCATCTCATAAAAATGCTTATTTGGCAGTTATAGTATAAGAATTGTATATTATTGTGAAAATTTCACTTACGCTGCACGATAATGTTTTCGAGGTTCTGTGCTACCAAACACTGACCATTAGCAATAATACTTGGAATACCAGAAATGCTACTATGATTAAAAAAAATTGTCAAATCCTACACCAAAGGCAGAAATTTAGGAGGGGTTAAACATCAAATTACTTAACTATACCTTGATTTTCACCAATTTCCCTTCAAATACACTATTTTGGCATTTAGACTAAAAAAAGAAAAGAAAAAAAATTGTCATAGTAGCTAAACTCTTAGAATACATATTATAAAATGAGAGATGCAACTAAGTAGGATAGCACAAGCATCAAAAAGAAAAATTCCTATGTTGTGTAACAACCCGGATTTTTCGGCTATTTGATTCGAATATTTAAACTTGATTTAAGAATTATTATTTTTTGAAATATTAATGGATTTATAATATTGAATTCGTTATTAAACGACGATTTAACGTTTATATTTATATTTAATATAAAACGAGCTCGTAATGGCGTGGTAGTTCGTAATATTGAGTTTTGAACTTTAATTGAATATACAGAATCCATTATAAGTCAAATTATACTATGACGTCCATTTTCGTAATTTTTGAAAATTTAGTTTATCAGTACAAACTTAACGTTGAACGCTAAATAACGGTACCGTAAAATAATAAAATCTTAATTACTAAGCAATGCGATGAAGCCTACTTATATTTTATCTACATAAATGTAACAGTCAACCAACTAAATCTATACTAACAGACGTACACTCTAAACAAGCTGCCACCCTATATTCATTTTTATGTCTAAACTAGTAACAACACATGCCTACACCCTTTGCACATATTTTTCCATAGCTACCATGCCTTTTCCGCTTCATACATGGTTTTTCTTCCCAAGGAACTTCTACTGCTACTTTATGTTCATGGCACGCAGGCTAAATTTGGAGACTCGAAATCAATCACATTGACAACAAAAGAACAATACAATTAATTTAAAAACTAATATCTCAGCCACCCAATACTTCTAAGACCTAGGACGCACATGCTTTCCCAAACAGCCTGCATTCTTCACCAAATCGCACGTGGGAGTCGAAATCAAAACAGTACCCTACACAAACCTTTACATACCTAACCTCCTCTTTATTAATCACGTCCATCTCACTGTAGGAGAAAATAAATGTGACAGCCTACCCTCTTCGCCTATACACAGGTAGCCTTTCCTAGAACCCAACGGTCTGCAGATTTGTAGCTAAAAACACAAAAGCACATGGATGTATAAATCAAAATCGCTAAGAGGATACACACACCTGCAAAGCTACGACCTAAAAACTAAACATCACCATTAAAATTTGCACAGCTAACCTGCTACCTATCTCTGAAATTACTTGCGTTCCAAATTATCTACGGCGTGATGGCCAAGCAAACCAATACTGTGCCATCCACGGTACCTTGCGCTATAAATAATGGTGGCGTTGGTATCTTCATTTCCATTACAGAGAAATATAATGGCGTGTATGCTTTAAAAAAAATTTAATTAATAAATGGGAAGGTTTTTGCGTTAGAAAATAGCAGTGGGGAAGGGTATTGTTGGTCGAACCTTGCGGGTACAGGGTGCTATTCGTGAAGGGAAGGTGGCCAATACTTGGGTTTCAAACAAAACGAAGGTGGAGTAGCGTGAACAGTATGGTGAGGGATGCTCAGTCACGTGACCGTTATGAACTGGTGCAAGGTGACGGGGAGATGGGGCTCGAGAAGTGGTGAACGTCGGTCATGGGTGCATGGATTTTGGTGGGGTATTTTTGTGGGTGTTGCGGTTTCCATTTTTGCCTGGGTAAAGATGATGTAAAGCAAACAAATAGGTCAAGCTTGGTTTGGGGAAGATAAGAACAGAAGGGGACAGTGTGGGAAAGTTTAGTGTAAGCAGTTGAGTTATTGGGACATGCTGAAGATTGGTAAAAGAATAGCAGAACAATATGATAAAGGAGAGGAAATGGGAGGAGGAGTATGGTACAACATGCTTGAATGCATACAGCGTGGGAGGGTTTGTTGCAAACTGCAACAGTAAAGCAACAAAAAAAGAAAGAGAGACGGAGTCGAGTGGAGAAGCATGAATGAAGGAATAGGAAGCTGGGGAGGTATGCGTGGATGAGAACAGAAATGGTGAGGTGATGGAAGCTCTCGTACGATAGAAGGAGATAAGGCGTGGGGCAGCAGTAAAGGGAATATGGGGACATGATAAAATTGGACCGTTATATTTTAATGAAGTGAAACTGGGGATGCTTTTGTGGAGTTTTGGGTATGATGAAATTTGCGTGTACTGTTAGTGTACACGGAAGGAATGGAGGAAGCCTTCTGAAGCTTTGTTTGGGAAAGATGAAGACTGGTGAAAAACTGATGAGGTTCGGCTTTCGTGTATATAGAAGAAAAGAAGGAATTGGGACGGTGGTCCTTGAAGGCAGCAGGTTTCTGTTCTCCTGAATATAGAGGAGATAGGCACTGTTACAAAGGGGATTGAAGACGTGGATTAAAACATAAGGTATTTGGGCTTTGGGCCAGTATTATGAAAAAAGGGATAACAATAGTTTAAAGTGGTGTGAGTTTGCCAAACCAGTAGCATGTGGAGGTACGTGGCATGAAGATGCATATTAGTCCTATTGGAAAGAAGAGATGAGGGGGAAAGTGGGCTCTTGACTTTGGGCTGGGCCAAGCTATGAAAAAGGAAAAGAATGAGAGCATTGGAAAAGTGAGAAGATAGATGGGAAGGACCACTGTGTCGGCGATTAAGGATGCACGACTGTATATGCTTGGGTAAGCGCCACAGTTTTTAAAATATAAAGTTAAATTTAAGGATTTACAAACATATTAATGTGATAACTCAACCGTACGTTGCCAGTTTCTCGAACGGTTGATCCCATTGGAATCGTACCGGAAAAAGGGCTACGATATAGAACTGGTTTGATCAACACTGAAAGCTACCGGATTTTTTTCTAACCGAACTATTTTAATCGACCGATAAAACCAAGGTGAGTTAAACTCACTCAGTACTTCCACTTATAAGTTTTATAAGTCGGGTTAAATGATTGTTTGCTAATCATTGGTTGATTTAATGATTATTGGATGTTTGAAAAATATTTTATATCGATTATTTAATTTAAACGTGGTTTAATTTAAATAAAATGACATCGTTATGTTAACGGTTATTTCCAAACAAGGTAACATACCTTGTTGGTTACGTTTTTAACAATATAAACATATTAAATTAAATTGGATGGTTGAAGGGTTGTTATTAGTTCACCGTTATCAGTTAAATTTATGGTTTATTTTCATATGATCATTATATGAACTGTTGAACCCTTATGATTGGATTATTGAATTGGTTATTGATGGTAAAACCCAAATTCAACATTTGTTTGGTTATTAACCAATGGGTGATATTGGTTAAGGAATTTATAGCAGATTGCCAAAATACAAACCCTTTTATAAAGATTGATTTACAGACAGGTGAATCGATAGAAATGAAGTTATGACATTTATTTTATAACTGAATATAGATTTGTAAATATATTATTTTAAATAAAGTTTATAAAAAGGAAATAAACCAACCACATATGTATATTGTTGTTTTAATCACTATTTTTATACCAAAATCTGCCGTGTGCGAAGCACGTACCTCGTCTTGAATATGATTTATGAAACTAATTCTCATGTGTTGATAAGCAAGTAAGTAAAAATTGACGTAATGATTAATAACTGAGGTAATCGTTTTTAAGAACAATCAAAAAGAGGTTATAATGAGATTTATTTTATTTAATAATACAAAAGTAAGTGGATTGTTTAAGTAAATTTTATTTTAAATAAAAAGGCTAATTGGAATTGATTAACGAATCAATTACATTGGAGTTGACCAAATCAAACGCGTTAACTGAGTTCTGATTATTGGTTTATTAATTAAATGGGAAGAGTTAATGGTGAAGTAAACCATTTTTATTTTAAAAATGTTAAAATTCGATTTATTAGGAATCTAGGAATTTAAATTATGTTAATGGAGGTTTATGAAAATATAAAGTCTAAATATAGTTAAATGACATTTTAAGGTGATTTTATATTATTAATTTTACAAGTTAAGTTTAAGTGAAAGTTGAATTAAATTCTTATTTGGTATCTAATCAGGTTTTATAAATCCCAGATGGGACGTAGTTATATGAAACCAAGTTTTATTGTAAAATAAACGATTTCAACTATTGAGACACATGATTCAAGTTATAAACTTTATTGACCTGTGAGTGAAATAAAAGATGAGGATATGAAACTAACATTTTTTTTAACTTTATATTTATATATTAAATAAAAAGATACAACGGTTTTATAATGGACCGGCCACTTCAGCCTTAAAAAGATTACAACACTGATTCTAGGCTACAACATAACTCCATGCAGGGAGCAATATCACCTCCACGCAGGAAGCCATACCAAACAGGCAGAGCCTGTTACAAGAACAATAAGCACCAAAATGAAACTAACAAATTAGAACCTACGTAGAGATCGGTTCAGATAAATGATTTTCTAAATATTGATCTGATGTAGGTTTCGCCCTTCGGGGTTAATATTCAGTAAATTATTTTCTTACTAATCTACGTTAGGAGCTGATGAAGGTTTGTGTTAGCCTACTTTGTGAACTAGGCAACACAAACTCGAGATGTCAAGCGTTGAAGAACACTTCTTCCTAAAAAGCATCGGATCGGATCGGAGGGCTACTATCAGATCGGGACGGAACAGAGCAGAATGGACAAGAGCTCAAGTTCAACACAGGTCGGACCGGATCGGAGGCCCCGATCCGAACCCCTTCTACTTGCCTCTCCGAACCGAACCCAGTGTATCATGTTGCTTCACCCCACGATCTCCTAGATATTCGGAGCGGTTACATCCACTTTCTACCCATGATGACCACTAACCTGGTGCGCTGTCAACACTGAAATCCATCTGAGCCTGAGAATGATGGGATACGAACCACGTAGCCCCGATCCGAACCGGATTCTGAGTGAATTTCCACCTATAAATAGACCCCCAAAGGTCATTTAGAGGGATCTTTTGGCACTTTGAGAATTGAAGTATCTTAGAGAACCGAATTCCAGCACTCCCAAGCAATTCAAATCATCATATACAGTGTATTTTGAGATAATTGAGTGAATGTATATGAAAAGTGAGCGAGATTGAGCGAATACCTTGTTGTATTTTCATATATATCATCAAACGAAGTGTTTTAAAGTGGCCGTAGGCTCTTCAAAGCCGAACCACTATAAATTCTGTCTCTTTTCTGTTTTTGATCTCATTCTATCGAAATTTTAGTCAGTTTGGGTGTTAGAACCACTTTTTGGTCTAACATTTTTGGTGCTTTCACTGAGAATCATTTGAATTCTCTGTTTTTTCTGGATTATCGTTCTACTTTTTGGACCGTTGAGTTCGAAGAAGTTAATCCCCACCTTTCGACACTTGTAAGTACTTGTTGGTTGGTTGTTGAAGAATTATGGCCAAAGGAAAAGGCAAAGAAGTTCAAACTAGTCGAGGGAACGAAGTTGGTGAAGATCAGCAAAATCCGGTTGTGACAAGGTCTCGTGGGCAGTGTTCGGGAGCGGATCAGACAGGAACAGGAAATCCGAACCGGTCGCATAGGGAGAGCTCCGATCCGAACCGGATTGAAGATGTTGAAACAGTGCACTCTCCCAACCCGATCCGATCCGGTCAAATCTCCTTGCTCCGATCCGACTCTAGGTGATGCTGGAACCTCTACTCGAGCCCCTCCAAATGCTCCGACTCCAGCCACCAGGACCAATGACCAGATCAATCCGTCCGCACCTTTCACTCAAGGAGATTTTTCGCGCCTTCTTGACATGCTCGAGAGCACTAGGGAGGCTATGAGAATTCATGAGCGCACTAACCTTATGAGGCAAGAGAATATGAGAATCATGAGTAGGGAAATTGGTGAGCTTCGCAGGCAGAGAACCCCTTCCCCAAATCATCGTACTGTGATGGATCAATCTTCTTCTTCCGAGGAAGAACGGCCCCGTGAAAGGAGGCCGCTCGAACGACCTCAGAATTTGGAAGAAATGACTTTCGGATCTGTGGGATCTCACGAAGATGTTGCCCGTGAGATCGACCGGGAACGTAGGGAGAAAAGCAGAGCAGAAGCCGCTAGGAGAAGGGGAATGTCCCTTGATCAGGAACCTAGAGGAAACCCAAACATCAGAGCCAGGGAGCCTGAACGGCCTTTAACCAATGCTGATGTATGGGCTATGGTGCGCCAAATCATGTCTGAGAGTCGAAATTACACCAATGAAGATTATGGTATTGAACGAAGCCATACTCCTTTTACTGAGGACATTCTTAACTTTCAATACCCCCGACGTTTTAATCTGCCGCAGATGGACAGATATAACGGGAGAACTGACCCAGGACAACATTTGATGCGATACACATGGCTTATGATTGTTGCCGCTGCCCCTGACGCTGTAAAGTGCAAGGCTTTCCCGATCTACTTAGAAGACGTAGCATTACTATGGTTTACCCGACTTCCTCCTCGATCGATATCAAATTTCAAAGAACTGAGTGAACGTTTTATGACTCAATTTCGACTTCACGCCCGAAAGTTTAAGACTGTTATCGAATTATCGAGAATTAAGCAAGCACCGGGTGAGTCCTTGAAGTCGTATCTAGACAGTTTCAATTTAGCTGTAACAGAAGTCAGCGACCCTCATGAGCCTACAATCTTGATGGCATTAATGGAGGGAGTTGATCCTGATTCGGAGTTTGGAGATTATCTTTATGGGAAGCCACCGCCCACAAGGGAGTTGTTTTATGAGAAGGCCAATATTCAGTTAAGACGGGAGGAAGCAAGGGCAAACAGAAAAAGGAAGTCCGGAGCTGCCTCAAAAGAAGATGTTCAAAGTAATGTTGCTGTAAAGCAGTCTGGAGAAAGTTTTGGTAAAGTCGAAGTGAACATTGGAAATAAGAGTGGAAACGGGGGCAATAGCAACCGTAATGCGAATGGTAATAGGAGAAACAGGAACCGAGGAAGTAATCCTGACAAAAGACCCCGGTTCCAGTCTTTTGAAAATTATTCACCATTGAATGACACTTTGGAGAATATTTATTTGGATACGTACAATGTTTTGCAATACAAGAAACCACCGCCGCGAGATTCAACAGAAAAAGAAATTGCTACTGGAAAGTTTTGTTTATTTCACGGAACCCACGGACATTCAACGAACGAATGTCGACACCTGAGAGATGTGGTTGAGAAGTTGTTGCGTGAAGGTAAGTTGGATGAGTATAAGGCTGCCCCAAGGGACAGGGGGCAAGGAGGACAGGCCCCAAACCCGAGTCAGCCTGCTCCCAAGCCTACAACACAACAAAAAGGCAAATGGATTGTCATTAACACCATAGTAGGTGGACTCCATCCGGCTATCCATAGTTTCAGAGCAATGGACCAATACGTCAACGCAGTTAAGCACATAAATGTGGACGAGTGCGATGATTTGGAAGATGTCACCCCTGTGAAACAGCAAAAGACAATGTTCGATGACGTAGTGTTCCGTAACAGAGATGACACCGGAATCCAATCACCTACCGAAGATCCATTGGTTATTACCACTACCATTGGGCCGACACTGGTCCATAAGGTACTAGTAGACAATGGAAGCTCTGTCAACATTTTGTTTAAGAAGTCATTTGATCAGATGAAACTTGAGTCTGGAGATTTGAAGCCCTGTGAAGGTTGGATCCGAGGCTTCAATGGGGCATCGACAGCTCCAATGGGGTATATAGAATTGCCCGTAACATTGGGACATGGGGATCGTCGAAGAGTGCGAATGATTCAGTTTGTAGTGCTAGATATTGATTCTCCCTACAACGCATTTTTGGGAAGGCCCGCCCTTGCAGAGTTCAGGTCTTGTATCGCACCTTGGTGCTTATTGTTAAAGTTCCCAACTGAAGCCGGAACAGGAGTAATGAGGGGAGATCAAGTCTCCTGGCGAGCTTGTTATATTGCTGAATTGAAAATGCTGATGAAGGGAGTTAACATCGATTCCAAAGGTACTTCACCCCCTCCAAAGGGGAGTTCCGCATAGCAATTAGAGGGATCATCCCCGAAGGAGTTGCCCAAGGGAATGCCTAAAGACCTAGATCCTAGAGAAGATGAGGAACCTGAGGATATAAAAGCAACTCCTAACGAAACGACAGTGGATATACCCATTGATGAAGCTGATCGAGCAAAAGTTTTGAAAATTGGATCCCAATTGGATCCGCATCGAGCCAAAGAACTGGCTGATTTTCTGAAGGCAAACCTGGATGTGTTTGCTTGGACCCACGCAGACATGTGTGGGATATCACCATCCATCATGAGTCATTCACTGAGTATAAACCCAAAACACCCGCCTGTAAAGCAAAGGAGACGTGTGCTGGGCCCAGAGAGGTCGGCAGCTCTGAAAGAAGAAGTGGAGAAGCTGAAAGAGAACGGATTTATTAGAGATTCGACATATCCCGACTGGATATCGAATCCTGTTTTGGTGAAGAAGTCAAACGGAAAGTGGCGAACATGTATTGATTTTTCAGACTTGAACAAAGCCTGTCCGAAAGATAGCTTCCCACTCCCCAGAATAGACCAGCTTGTGGATTCGACGGCGGGACATGAACTTCTTTCTTTCATGGACGCATATTCCGGATACAACCAGATTCCCATGCATGTGCCCGATCAAGAGCACACGAGCTTCATCACAAATTTGGGGTTGTATTGTTATGTGGTCATGCCGTTTGGATTGAAGAATGCTGGAGCTACCTACCAACGCTTGGTGAACATGATGTTTTATGACCAAATAGGGAAAATTATGGAAGTTTATGTGGATGATATGCTAGTCAAAACGAAACAGTCCTCTAGCCATACGCAAGACTTGGCAGAGATGTTCGGTATCCTGCGAAAGTATCGAATGAAGCTAAATCCCTTGAAGTGCTCGTTTGGGGTGGCATCTGGAATGTTTCTAGGTTTCATCGTGAGCTCTCGAGGAATTGAAATTAATCCTAATCAGATAGCTGCGATAAGGAACATCGAGGAACCACGAAGAATCAAGGATGTCCAAAGTCTTGCAGGGAAGGTGGCTGCGTTGAGTAGATTCATCTCCAAAGCAACAGACAGATGCGTCCCATTTTTTGACTTGATAAAAAGGGGAAAGAAAAATTTCGAATGGACTCCGGACTGTGTTGAGGCCTTTCGAAATCTGTTGGACTTACTAGAGAGACCACCGATTTTGTCGAAACCAGTAGATCATGAAGAGTTGTTTGTTTATCTAGCAGTATCGGCCCACGCCGTTAGCACCGCCTTGGTCCGAGAAGAAGACAAAGTGCAAAGGCCGGTATACTACGTAAGTAAGAAATTGGCAGCTGCAGAGCGAAACTACCCAAGGATTGAGAAGCTTGCTTACAGCCTTCTGATCGCCTCCCGAAAACTTCGCCATTATTTTCAAGCTCACCCAATAACCATATACACTGATCAACCTCTAAGACAGGTGTTGCAAAGACCCGAAGCATCGGGACGGTTGATCAAGTGGAACATTGAATTAAGTCAGTTTGATTTAAATTTCCAGTCGCGGAGATCGATCAGGGGGCAAGCTCTGGCTGATTTTATAGCAGAGTTCACAATTCCGGAGGAAGAGATGATCAACGACAAGGTGGTCAAATCAGAGGAAGAGTTAGAATTAGGTCCATGGAAGTTATACACAGACGGAGCCAAGAACGACAGAAGGTCCGGAGCCGGAGTCGTCTTAGTTACTCCCGAAGGATGATCGCTATATTACGCTCTGCGATTGGAATTTTCAGCGACCAACAATGACTCTGAATACGAAGCCCTGATTGCCGGGCTGAAGCTTGCTAAGGAATTCGGACTAAAGGCATTAGATATATTCTACGATTCCAAAATAGTCGTCTGCCAAGTGCGAGAAGAATTTGTGGCCCGGGGACCTCGACTTATTACCTATCTTGGAAAGGTGAAGGAGCTGTTGAGCAACCTGGAACGGTATAACATAACGCATATCCCGAGAGCTGAAAACCAGAAGGCAGACCGGCTAGCGAAGCTGGCTAGCTCCGACAATCCGGAGGAAACCGAAATGGTTCCAATTGAGACGTTGGAGTCGCCAAGCTTTGAGTTAATGGAAATTGAATTAGCTCTTGAAGCAAAACCGGAGAGGGAGTCGTGGATGACCCCAATCAAGAATTTCCTTAGAAATGGAATACTCCCGCCAAAGAAGAGTGAAAGACGGGCCATAGTTCGCAAAGCTACCAGATACATCCTTCAAGATGATGTCCTTTATCGGCAAGGATTTTCTATGCCCCTGTTACGTTGTATAGCACACGACGACATCAAGCGTGTACTGAGAGAAGTACACGAAGGTGAGTGCGGAGATCATACGGGAGGTCAAACCTTAGCCAAAAAGGTGTTGCGGTATGGATATTTCTGGCCCACAATTAATAAAGATGCAGCTGATTACTCACGACGCTGCGACAGATGCCAGAGGTTCGCCAAGATCCCCAGAGCACCACCGACCCAGCTCAAGTCGATGGTGAGTCCGTGGCCGTTTGCCATGTGGGGAATTGACATAATCGGAGTTTTACCAATTGCCAAAGGAGGAGCAAAGTATGCAATAGTCGTCGTGGACTATTTTACGAAATGGGTGGAAGCTGAGCCCTTAACTAAAATCACAGCGAGAAAGGTGATAAGTTTCGTGGTTAGAAATATCATATGCCGATTTGGGATTCCAAGGACCATTATAACTGATAACGGAACCCAGTTCGACGGTGCCGAATTCAGAAATTTCTGCCAGAAATACAAGATCGACAAGCGGTACACTTCAGTCGCCCATCCACAATCAAATGGGCAAGTAGAAGCAATAAATAAAGTCATAAAGTCCATCATCAAGAAGCGATTGGAACGTGCAAAAGCAAAATGGGTGGATGAATTGCCCTTGGCTTTATGGACATATCGGACAATGTTTAAGACAGCTACCGGTCACACTCCTTTCTCTCTTTCCTTTGGTTCAGAGGCAGTAATCCCGGTAGAGCTTGAAGTTCCCTCTCATAGGGTGACATATTATGACCCGATGACGAATCGGGCACTCCTTGAGTCCCTTGACGAGATCGAAGAGAAAAGGGATGAGGCAGACTTTCGTGCATCAAGACATCGACGTCAGATGGCACGCTATTATGACAAAAAAGTTCGTTTTAGAACCTTTGAACCGGGAGAATTGGTACTAAAGCGAGTTTTCCCATCCCTTCCTCACCTCGGACCAAAGTGGGAAGGGCCATTCGTCATCCAGCGGAAACTTGAGACAGGAGCCTTCAAGTTAACGACCGTAGATGGCGAAGAAGTGCCTAGGGCTTGGAATGCCCAACACTTGATGCAATATTTGAATTAGGGATATTGTATCTTCTTTTTTTTTCTTATGAACTCTGTAAAAAGGCACGACTTGCCTTAGAAAAGTCTGTTGATGCGAACGAGAAACTATAAAGTGGATGTAGGCTACGACTTAGCCGAACCACTATAAAAATATCGTGTGCCATTTACTTTCCTGCATTATTTATATCTTCAACCATTATTCTATTGTGACTGTAGAATATGAGATGTTAAATTGAAATCAGGAAAGTTGGAGATGGCTTATATGCAGGAACAAACATGACGACTGTTTGTACAATAAAACATAACAGAATGGGAAGACGACATTCTTAACTCTAACTCTCAAGAATTGAGAGAGAGTATAAAGGACGGGAAGACGACGTCCTCCGAGGCGTGAAGGTGCACCCAGATAAGAGACCGCCTTGGCAAGAACTCTAACCTGAACACAAGACAGGAGAGTATAAAAGATGCCGGAAAAGAATAGGCATCAATGACAAAAGGAATGTGACCCCCGTCAAACAATCGGGGACATTCGGACTTTTTAATTTAATCTTGAATAGTTTTTCAAGACTGACTGGGGGCATATATGTACACACATATTCCCCCCCCGCTATGATTCCATTACACAGCTTGAGTAGTACATGCATTTGAATTTTTACATAAGTAATGAACTGACGACTAACAGGCATTACAGGAGATGAATTATTTTTATTCACAAATGTATGAATTTGTACAGGAAAACAAGCAAAAAGAAGATGCGAAGGCCACACTCGCTGCAACGATTGTGGGCCAATTAAATACTAAGATAAAGCAAAGCACTTTATCACTTAGACTTGGAAGTGGACTTGGACTTCTTAGCAGCTTTTTGAGCATCCTTTGCCTCTCTTTCAGCATCAGTTAAGATGCGCCTTGGTTTTTTCTTCCTCGAAACTGAAGTGCTGGAATTGGCTGATTTCTTCACGGGAGTCGGAACACTGGAATCAAGAGAAGACTTTTTAACAAGTTCTTCTGTGATAGATCTAGTCGAAAGCTTAACAACTAACCTTGATCCAGCATCCACCACTGCGAGAGGCTTAAGGATTTCAGGGTCTAGATCTTCAACTTTAAGCTGCATGCGTTTGTCTTGTTCGGCTTTCAATGCAGCCAAAGTGATATCATCGGCACTTTTCGACTCCCCAACTATAGCCACCTCAGGGTCTTCCTCGTGTCCCCCGTTGCCGCCATCATCTTTTAAGGCATCTATCATTTCGTCATCATGAGGAGTATCAGCCTTAGACGGTTCAGTTCCTTCTCCCGAATCTATGGTGGCAGCCTTGTCCTTTCCCCCTTTAGCCTTCTCCGTAGGTTCTGCTCCAGCGGTGGTTCCGTGGGACACGTCTGTCTTTTCGGACGGTTAAATACCTACAGAGTGAGAAGCAACAGTTATCAACTCAGGAGAAAATAATGGGTTCTTCATCGATTGCCCGATTACGTGATGAAAGGTAGAGATAGCTTTGATGAATTGAGGTGAAAAGGTAGAGATACCTTCCGATGACTTCTCAGCTGGAGTGATCGCTGTCTCCGACGCCGTTTCGTGTATGGGGGATAAAAGAGATGCCCGAGGGATCCCCGGGTTTTCGGGATCATATCCCTCTACTTCAGAAGTTTCAGAGGCAGTAGAAGAAGAACCAGCCTCAGGAATGTTATTTTGTTTAGCTCTCCGCCTCTCTTCCTCCATAGTAGCAGCAATAAGGCGGCGTCCCTCGGCTAGGCGTTCTGGTTCATCATCTCTTAGATATTTCTCCATAAGCTTGTCCTCGTCAATGGAATCAACCTTGAGCTCCTCTTTCTCCCATTCAACGATTTGACTCCATACTTGGACCAAGGTAGATGGATAATCTTCAATCCAAGAGATGTTCCGGCGGCGAATTATATGCGCAAAGAATTCAATCATTAATTCGCCGAAACCGTGCACCTCTTCCTCAGCTTCCGACAGCTGCTTGCAGGTCTCTTCAGCGGATTTGATAACACCTTCGACGTTACCCTCCGCTAGGGCAGCCCTGTTCTCCGCCTCCACCAACTTGGAAGCCAAGTCAGCGTTTTTCTTCTCCAATTCAGCGTTCTTCTTCGCTAACTCGGCCCTCTCTCGCTCAAGGTCAGCGTAAGCAAGTTGCATTTTGGCAGCATCTGACTTGGCATCTTCGGCTTGCCTTTTCAATTCCGAACACTCTTGGGTATGGGACTCAAGCAAATCATGGTAGCGTTTTTGTAGATCCTCAAATTGTTGCTTGAAGCTAGCAGCATCCCGTTGAGCGACAACAAGTTGGGCCTGTGTATCCTCGTGGTCTTTTCCTAAATTTTTCAGGGCCTTTGCATCGGCTTCTGCGGTCTTCTGCATCGAGTCAGTATTCGTGATTAGAGTTCGGATGATTCTGGAAAGATTACGCGAATACTTGAACATCTCTGAATATTGTTTCTCGACCGCATCAATTTTTGCTTTGGCCTCATCTGCCCACCTCGAGGAAATAGGCTCAAGAGCAGGTAAAAAAGTCAAGCTTTCGAAGTAGTGTTCGGGAAATTGCTCCTCCAGATGCGCCCGCTTAACTGCAGTTTTAGCATCCAATGGGGGAGGTGCAGGGAATGTCAGCTCGGTATCCTTACGTGTGGAAGGCTCAATAGCCTCCTCATTCCTCCTCGGCCGTTTAGCAGGAACCTTGTGCTTGCTTCGCGAATCGGTATCTCTCGGCGGGCTCCTTTCCCTACTGCGCTTTTCTTGAGAAAGAATTGGGTCCTTCGACTGCGGCCTGTCATCTTCTCGACGACCTTGGTAGCCCTTATATCGCTCTGAATCTGACCGAACGGGAGAACGATAGCGAGAGCGCGAGGATCGCGACTGGTAAGAATCATAGGGCCTTCTATCCTCCCTACCGCGGCTTTCGCGACGATCCTGTTCAGGATCAGAAGGGGGTCTAGACATGCTGCAACGAAGTTTCCTGATATCGTAATGGGAGCGGGACATTGTACCTGCACAACAAGGCAAATGAAATTCAGAGTCAGTGTTTTCACCAAAGAAAAGTGCTGTGAAATGTGGTGCTATTGTGTTAAGTGCGTCCTAAGTGGTGTTTTCCCCCCGACAAACCCGAGTCCGAAGCCAGACTAGTACGAGTGGGCTCTTTGGCCTTAGCAGGAGTGGTCTCTTCGGAAGAAGTGAAAACTAAAGGATTTGTTCCAAAATCCTCTGAAGTGTAAATAGTTTCAGGTAAGGGGAGATCCCCCAAACCCTGAAATGTTGGGTCATCGGTACTAGGGGCGTCTCCCTGAGATGCATCAATCGGCAGCTCTTTGGAAGACGTTGACCTCTCCGGAGAGATGGCATCCTCGGGAACAATATACCCCTCACGGTGCTTTTCGGCCATGTTAACCAATTCATCATCTTGAGTCGAAGATGGAGAAGGCGAAGCCTGAAGCGGCATTGTAGGAGCTTTCGAGCTTTCGCCCGTTTCTGGGATTACGTCCACTGGGGGGATATATACATATGGACCCGTCCCGTGACCAATGCTACGGGTAATGGACAGTAACCCATGAAGATGAAGATATTCATCCTTAAGGACTTCATCAATAGTTAAAAACTTTTGATCGCCGTTAAGGAGCCGGTGCATCCGACCAAAGAACGTTTGATCCGATATTTGTTTTGGGTTATCAACTGCAAACAAAAAGAAAATGGATTAATGTGGTGGCTTGGACGTACAAGAGTCGAGATTTAGAAAACCAGTGCTTTACTTGATTTCGTCCGTCTCCTAGCACACCCTGGCTGTTTCCTTACATAAAACCATTCCAGCCTGGAATCACCCGCTTTACTGCTGAACGGTGCTGGAATTATTTTCCTCTTTGGGACAGACTCGAAGTAACAGAAAGGAGTTTCTCGAGTCCGGTGCTTGAAGTTATAAAAGAAATGAACATCATCAAAAGTGAGCTCTATGCCTAAGATCTCGTGGTACGCTACATATAGGGTATACAGGTAAGCATAGGAATTGGGGTGCAGCTGCATGGGGGCAGTCCGCATTTGTCTTAGAAAATCGACGACGAAAGGAGAAAATGGAGGGACAACCCCAACCATGCACATCAATTGAGTGATTGCCATAAATCCCTCTGGAGGGTTGTGAGGACGATAAGCTTTTGATGGCACCAAGGTATCCCCTTTGGGTATCCCGTACTTTAGGCGTATTCGAATAAGTCTGTCATTGTCGATAGTCGATTCAACAGAATCTTGAGGTGATTCCAGTATGATGGCAGACTCAAATTCGTCAGGAGCTCGACTATCTCCAATCCCTCCTTCCTCTTTACAGCCCAGGGAAACTCCACCCTCAGAAGACACATTATCGCTTTCATGAGTTTCTACCTCGTAGTCTGAGCCCTCATCATCCCATTCTGGATCTGAGGAAGACGATATGTCTTCAAGAGTGATTTTGTTGGATGTCTCTGGGATCTCTTTCTTTTCTGCTAATCTAGATGAACGTCTGGATGTCATGGTCACTAAACTATTGAAGAAGCAATAGCACAAGTTAGAGTAAATTAGACCGTATCCCCACATGCATGTGTATGAACTAAAGTGTGAACAGTGTATGCAGAAAATGTAAAGTCAACGCTCGAAAGTGCAATGCAAAATCTTGGCAAAGTAATAATGTTCAGGGCAGTTCTTGATGTTCATGTATGTTCGCAAGGCACTATCCTAACTGTCAATTAAGTTGAAGATTATATCAAGAATTGAACGGGCTACTTAAGCAAGTTCTTATGTGTTGAGTGGGATTGTTTTTCTTCGATTCGGTTCAGATGTGTGCATTGGGATCAGATCAGAGAATATAGCCTTATCTTGGCTTGGGGATAAACATTGTTGCTCAGGGATCAAATCGGATCGGAGGTGGACTTTTGAAACGGTCCGGATCGGATTAGGCAACCACACCATTTTCTTCCTTTGTTCCGATTTCAAGTCCGACCCGACCCGATCAAGGAAACCCTGCCTCTATGACTTTTTGCTCCGACCCGATCCGGTTTTGCGAATTTCTCTTCCCTTTCTTCTTCTCCATTTTCTACATCCCATCATCCGAACCGATCCCCTGTAATATCCTTCTTCTTCCTCCTTTTCTAACTTAGAACCCAATTCTGTGCTAATATCCCCAATCAAGACCAAGTTTTTACTTTTTGGTCAAATCGCCTACAGTGGGTTCTAATCCCATCCTCCCAACACCTCGAGGCGGCGACTGAGCCATCAACGACGATGGTAGCGGAGGAGGAGGCTGTGATGACGAACTCGAACCAAAACCGTGTCCAAATCAGTCAAGTCAATCGTAAATCCTAGTTGATATCGATTATTATCAAGAGAATCGAGTTTAAAACCCACTTACGAGAGCGATTTGATGATTAATAAAGGGGATTTTGGAGTTTCAGAAGGTTAGGGATTCTGTGTTCAATTGGCTGAGAATAAGCAAATAAAAAGAAAGAGAGGAAGAAAGAGAAGGGTGATAAGCTTATATAGGTCGATGGTGACTACTCGTATTCCCCCTCTTTTTCTCCGCTCGGACCAGGATATAAGCCCACGAGGCGTTCCAGCCCACTGACCCAGTGCTAACCAAGAGAGGAAGAAAGGCTGTTCGGGTTGGAGCCCGAACCGAACGTAATTTCGTGCATCATCTTGGCATCAAAATTGAGTTAAAATTCGAAGAGGAAATAAAAACAAAGAAAAATCAAAAAGAAAATCACCTGGAAGGATAATCGGATGTTAACAAGAGTTCTCTAAGCTGTTTGAAAATAAAGAAAGGGATTTACATACTATGCGAAGTATATATAAACATTAAGAGATGCAACTTTCTGAAGCAACGTGTCTTTATATGTCAATAGAAACGACTTTTCAACGATTCAATTTCAGAAAGGCACCGTGTAAATGACATCAAAGCATGCTCCGTATCCAACAGAAGCATCCTTTGAGGGGGCAAAATGTTAGCCTACTTTGTGAACTAGGCAACACAAAGTCGAGATGTCAAGCATTGAAGAACACTTCTTCCTAAAAAGCATCGGATCGGATCGGAGGGCTACTATCATATCGGGACGGAACAGAGCAGAATGGACAAGAGCTCAAGTTCAACACAGGTCGGACTAGATCGGAGGCCCCGATCCGAACCCCTTCTACTTGCCTCTCCGAACCGAACCCAGTGTACCATGTTGCTTCACCCTACGATCTCCTGGATATTCGGAGCGGTTACATCCACTTTCTACCCATGATGACCACTAACCTGGTGCGCTGTCAACACTGAAATCCATCTGAGCCCGAGAATGATGGGATACGAACCACATAGCCCCGATCCGAACCAGATTTTGAGTGAATTTCCACCTATAAATAGACCCCCAAAGGTCATTTAGAGGGATCTTTTGGCACTTTGAGAATTGAAGTATCTTAGAGAACCGAATTCCAGCACTCCTAAGCAATTCAAATCATCATATACAGTGTATTTTGAGATAATTGAGTGAATGTATATGAAAAGTGAGCGAGATTGAGCGAATACCTTGTTGTATTTTCATATATATCATCAAACGAAGTATTTTAAAGTGGACATAGGTTCTTCAAAGCCGAACCACTATAAATTCTGTGTCTCTTTTTGTTTTTGATATCATTCTATCGAAATTTTAGTCAGTTTGGGTGTTAGAACCACTTTTTGGTCTAACAGTTTGACATGGAAATCAAGATGGGTACCCAAATTTGAATAAAAAATGGTTAGGTGAGATGTGATAAATTTGCTATATAAATAAGAGATGAGATGTCACCAAGTTAAAACTATAAAGGGATTTTTTTTGATATTGGGAATGAATATCGAGTTTTGGTATTATAACTAATATTCATCTTAAGATAAGAACGTTGTTGATCAAGGTCTAAGAGGTAATCAAATACCCCAACTTGAACGACTTCGAGATTATCGGAGGATGTTATTAGTTGTGATGGTAAAGATGATAGTGTAATTTATTTTGAAAAGTAATAGTGTAACATTATTTGAAGAGTTTGGAAATATATAAATGGGATTCCAAAATAAAGGAATTTAAAGGAAGCTTGAGAATAAGAAATGATATTTCCATAACAAAAGAAATAAAAAGGATGTATTAACATATAACGATATTTTCAAATGAGGTGAGTTTTGGAATGAGTTTATTCTAAAAAGGAAAGTGACGATTATGGTGTTCGAATAATGGAAACAAAAGGAGATTTCGTAATGATGGTTTTACGATCGTAAGTTGAATCGAGTCTGCAATTATAGATAATAAGTAATGTAAAGGCCCGCAAATCTGTACTATCTGAGTTGACTAATAACACCACACGTCCAACCCAAATTGCACAGAAATACGAATCATTATTAGAAAGAAGTTAGAGGATGAGAAATAGAAAGAAAGAAATATTAGAATAGAAGAAAACAAAGAAGACAAATCTCACAGCGGAACGAATAAAATATATTATATAACATAACTTTTGAAATACAAATCAGTAACTTTATATACATACCATCATCAGAGCACAACAATTATTCCTGGAACAGTTATAATCATCTGTTTCCAGATACAACACAGCACACAACGGAAATATGATAGTCTATAGCTAACTGGTGAAAGCCTCTTGCTTCCAGCTCTTCCGAGTGAATCTGAAAAAGCCTAAAACACTTGACTGCCCGTACAAATTTGGGCACCCAAGAGTTTAGGAAAAACAAAACAAACTCTGGGTCAGTCATGGGACTAGTGTGAGTAAACTCCAACCATATGGTTTAACTTCAAAAATCCTTTCGAAAGAAAAGATAATAGTAAGACCAGCCCACACACAAACATGGACGGTTTTTACCTTACTATAACCGAAAACACTTTGATACGAAAATCCAGTGATATTATAATAATGTCTACATCAAATAAATAACCAAATAGTAGAACGCTTGCATCTCACGCTCTACATATATAGTATAAAATCAAAAACCGCAAGGCGCTTATTGGGGATTGGATTTCCAACATGACAAGGTATGGAACCACCTTCCGATCAGTGTACTCTAGAGGCGATACACTGGGGTTCAACAAGAACATATTGCAACCCGGCCCACACATGACCGACCACTCATTTCGCTTGAGTGTATCGAGTGTATATCACCAACGGTTGGGATCAGCAACCGTCTCTCGAATGGGACAACATCGAATAGAATAAGGAATTAAATGAATCTCTAGATAGGTGATTATACATCCTAATGGGAGCGACGCACATAGCCATGCTGCCTGCCCGATTTTTGTCATTTCCCGGTTGTTGAGGCCTGAGGCTACGATTACTTTCTATTCATTTATAACACAATCGCTTTGAATGCCACATTGTCAGATCCGTTAATCACTAATTGATTTGCACAAATATTATGGATGTTATGCTAAGGGAATAAATCCGTTGCAACCATATATATTTATACAGACCAACCCATTAGATCATTGGAAATACTTTGTCAGACATTTGTCCATTTACGTTCGTTCTGGGATTGAACGAAACCGAAGGCACAATTCCTATAAATCGAAAAGGCCCTTGCACTTTACTCCGTCTTCGATTACCTTCGTATAATCTGATTCGCAACGCTACTGCCAATACAGAGTGGTTCACGGATAATAATCCAACCAGTCTCTCTATATTGACAACGATGGTCAAAAACTTCGATAGTCTGTGATTTAACTATCGAAGAAAAACAAGTGTTCATTCAACATATCAAACAAATCACTGGGCTCTTTAATTAATATTTCATTAATTAAATCTCTTCTCCATATCAATATTTGTTAACCAAATATTTTCAATAATTATCTTGGCCTCTTATGCCATTTGGAAAACGTTTCCAAATATCAACGTCTTTTATTTTCTATATATTAGAAAATATCTCTATTTGCAATTGAAAACAATTTCAATCACTTATCTCTATCCCGACTATTTTAATTATACTCAGGAAATATTACTTTTATATTTCCAAAATTCCATTACTTGGGTTAAAACGAATGTTGTATAAAACATCGTTACAACAACCCAAAATATTTTATTAAACTAACTCTTTTTCAAACACTTCTCTTCGAGACTGGATCCTGCTATTTATCAATTAAAAATGAAATCAATCAAGTTGGGGTATTATTACCTCTCAGACCTTGACTGAAAACATCCTCAACTTAAAAAAGGCAAAACCCCTTACCTCGAATAAACACACTATAAAACCCAATTATTCATTTTTGAACGTATATATGTTTCTCTTTCTACCTCCAACTTATCGATTTCCTTTATGGTTATAATATTCTATTTTAAATTCGTTTCCTTATCGAATTCAATATATATTGATATATTGATTATCAAAATTTCTTAAAAATATTCTAACTCCTTAAATTCCCGGAAAAATTCGCCATAACCTCCCTTGTACCGGGAGCTTCGGGATATTTCAAATAGCCTCCCATGGCCCTCACCAATCCAAAAGAAAAAGCCAAGCGGCTTGCTGATACGGCGCATAAAATCTCATATATGAATTTAAACATGTACCTTTTTGTCGGGCACATAAATTAAAATCTTCATATACTTCATCCCATACCTGTCTAACTCATGTTCACTTGTTCAATTCAACTCAATTCAATCGTTTGAATTCAGTTTCGCTCATTTATTCTTTAATTTGCTATTTTGCCTATTCCACTTCTTTGTCTGGACATAACATGTTCAAACAAAATATTTAACTTGCTCATAACCAAATTGATTTTCAATTTCAATTCTAGTTTCCTTTTCGATTTCAAATATAAATTTTTCAAATCGAATTCACTTATTCAAAGCCTAATATCAATTCAAAATCTCATTAACTAATCACTATTCGAATTAGTTAATTCAAAAATCAAAAATCTGATTTCTGTTTCAAAAATCAATTCATTACTCCGCTTGAGTTCCGATATATTTTATAACTCAAATCTGGATTTTTCTAAATAGAAATTTGGATTTTTATTTGCTTAAAATCCTTTAATTTATTTAAATAAACCGTTATGGTTTTATAATGGTTCTGGCGCTGCTTTTCTGAAAATTTGATTTTGACATAACTCAAAATACAGGCGACAAAATTCAGATTTTTCTCCTCCATTAGAAAACTATTATCAAATGGGTCCTGACGTTTCTTGTTTCAAAGGATTCCGACTTCAATTGAGTTCTATATATTCAATTGAAGTTCGAAACGACAATTTTCGAATTGCAGCGCTGCGGCGAGTTTGTTTTAATCATATATATATATATATATATATATACAAACGTTCTAAAACTTCGTTTATATAAATTCAACTACATTCTGATATATTTTTAATATATATCAAGTCCATTTCAACATAACATTCCTGATCTATTTTACTTCCATTAGAAATTCTATATTCGATTTCCATTTCACTTCTATTTGAATTCTATATTCAAATTTTCATTTCACTTCTGTTGAATTCTATTATTCACATTCCTTTTAAATCTCCATTTGAATTTCTATTCAAATCTATTTTCCAACTTCATTTGAATTTCTATATTCAAATCTATTTCAATTCTATTTGAATTTTATATTCAAAATCTATTCAAATGCTATATTTGAATTTCCCTTTATTTTTCTATATTCAAATCCTACATTTGAACTCCATTTGAATTACATATTCAAATTCCATAGTTTAAATTCCATTTGAATTCTCTATTCAAATTCCATATTTATTCTATTTGAATTTCAAATATTCAAACTCCAATTTAATTCTATTATTCAAATTCTATTTAAATCCTCTTATTCAAAATCTATTTAAAAATTCAAATTCTATTTTTAAATCCCATTGAATATCTATATTCAAATTCTATATTGAAAACTTCATTTGAATTTTATTTCAAATCTCTATATTTTTAAATTTCATTTGAACTTTCTTTATTCAAATCCATTTGAATTCCTTTAAATTCAAAATTCCATTTGAATTCTTTTAAATTTAAATTCTATTTTAATTTCTTTGAATTCAAATTCTATTTCAATTCCTTTGAATTCAAATTCTATTTCAATTCCTTTGAAATGGATATTTCTACTTTGGAAAAATAGTTTTTTTTTTCTTCCCTTTTTCAAATTCAAACTTATAATTTATAAATTCTCTTCTCTTCATTTATAAACTTCATTTATACAAGAACTATTTATAAACTTCGTTTATAAAGGAATCACTTGTTTTATTTTTGTAAAACAAGTTTATATTTCAAATCTATTTAAATTTCATATTCTATTTAAAAATAGAATTTTCCCTTTAAATCTCAAATATCCTTTCCACGATATTTAAATAAATTAACACTTAGCCCAGTGATATTTAAAACAACCAAATCATCCAATTTTCAATCATTTGATTTTTAAGATGTCATATATGAATATATGAAATCAAGCAAACAAACAAACAGATAATATATTTTTGAGGAATCCAGTTGGATTCCTCCAACCTGTTTTCCTGCATCCACAGACGTTAGTCAACATAGTAATACCCATCCTGCTTCGTGGCAGGATATCGCGGTATAAAAGGGGATCCACTTATATACGTGGGCGTAGGGTCATCCGCTAATGATACTGCGGGCATCCGCTAATGATACTGCGGGAATCCAACCAATCACCAAACCAATATATATAATAGCAAGCCTATATAACTAATATTTTTAAATCAACCAGAAAGCATTTCAAACAAGCATCAAACAATTATTTTTAACGAATAAAAATAATTCTAAATAAAAGGTGAGTGAGATTTACTCACCGTGATTGTTTTTATTAGCGATCCATTCTGATTCCAAATTTTAATTCTCGATTAGGTATCCTGCAGCTACGGATTACATGACCGATTCTGTTCAATAATATTTTGCATAAACTCATTATTTAAGCTATCGACAACTAAATGTGATTAAAGATTTTATTGCTAAATAAAATTAATTACCTTTTTAAATCCCCTCTTTTAAACACTCATCCTTTTCTCATTGCTAAAAATCAGAGCTGACCATCCTCTCAAATTCCAAACAGTCTCAACAAAAAGCCCCTTTTTTTCGACTGTAAACAACTTGAACCCATCTTCTGTAGGCTGTCACCACAGCCAAACCCTATTACTTAAGGCGAAGCCATCACCACCCAGAACTCAGCATACAAACTCCATCTTCACAATACCTTATCCCTTCCAACTCGAAGCATCTACTCAGTCGTAACCTAGTGTTGTTACTATACGCACTCATTTCCAGTTCATCAATCAGGATCGCACCTTTGAAAACCCCAACCAACAATGACGTCGAACTCTTCCCTTCCCTAACGTGCGATAAGGCCTAGAACCCAACCTGTAGCTCGTAGAAGGCTACGGTATTTGTATCTCCGAAAAACCCAATACGAGGTGTAAACTCGATTTTACTCAACATCGAAATCACCAGACACAATCTCCCTTATCGACGCCGCTAAAAGAACAAGTATCGATCGCGACTTTTGCCCTAAAATCCACTATCGCTTCCTATCTTAAACCATCGGAGATCCTCCCAAAACCACCATCAGCTGCGCCTACCTCAAACAGTGAAAATCCCTTTTGCGCTCATCTGTAATTCGAAGAAGTAAAGATTTAAAATCCCATCCTAATCGATCATAGCACTCCTCCTAGATCCAGAATCGGTTTCCACAGTTGGCCCCTGAAATTGTCGTGACTGATTCCTCCATTCGCACCTCATATTACAGATCGAAATCCCCTTCTTCTTTTTTTGAAGCTTCGGTTTTGATTTGAGATGGTATCAGAAAATGAAAGGGGTGCGTGGTTTTATAGCTGAAGAGAGAAGACAGGGAGTACACAACCATTAAAACATTGTCTTCCCAGATATCAAAAGCAGGAGACACAAATTTGTGCTCGAGAAAAATAACAGGTCTGCTTGTAGGAGGAGAGGTCAGCTTGGGTACATGTTTAGGGTGGCTGATGTAAATAACGTAGGTCGGTTGATAAGTGGTTTTCTTTATATTGATTTGATTTTGATCCTATCCACTGATCAAATAAATCGGGGTTCACAATTAAAAATGTGAACCGCTATTTTAGCGTACCGACCGTCGTTCCAATGTTATAGCATTATACTGAACGCAACAGAATATTTTCTAAAATTTAAATTTAAACGTATATTTAAAATAACCATATTAAATTAATATAATATAATTTAAATTCAAAAACAAATAAATTTCTCTGATAATAATATTTTTATTATCATATATATTCAATTACAACTAAGACTGATCATCTGAATTGTTTTGATTTAATTCAAACTTCGAATTTGAATTATTTTAAATTCTTGTATTACGATGATTATCAAAATAAATCGTATTTCGATTATTTAATCGATAACCCAATAAAATACCATTTATATTATAAATTAAATATTTAAAACCATACTATAAATCGACCAAAAATCCGGGTCGTTACATTCTTCCCCCCTTAAAATAATTTCGTCCTCGAAATTGCTAAGGTAGGAAAAAATAGTACAAATCCATTACTTTTCAAAATCTCACTCATGTTGAAACTCAACTCCTCATATTTCAACAAATTAGCTCCAACCAAAACTTTTGGTTTTCACACATTTAATCTAAATGATCTTCACCCAATTCAAATTCTATTCAGTCTTATTCAATTTGAATTTCATTAATTTATATTCCTCGATCCATTTAACTTGCTTCAGTTAAATTTAAACTTCAGAATTCAAATTCCTGGGTATTCCTTTCGAATCCTTTTTGAAATCACAATATTTATAACTAATTCAAATTCAAAGCATTTGAATTTTCAACCTAACTTGTTTTCTTGCAAACAAATTTCGACCAAGAACTTTTCTAAGGTAGCAATTCATCACTTAGAAACCCGAAAATGAACACTGATGATGCTGCAGTCATCATCAGAATTATTTCGCAATCACTGAAGTGAGTTCAGTGCTTTAACACTTTCAGAATCGATTCAAAAATGATTTTTATTCAAAATTCCTTCCGAAACAAAGCTATATTATTTTAATATACTTCAAAAATATTTTTCAAATCTCCCAGGATTCTAAATTCTAAATTCTGTTTTGAATTCAATTTTAATTCATTTCCTTTGTATATATTTCATTCATATACAAATTCAGTTTGGTTATAAATAACCATTTCAATTTTATAATCTTATTGGATTATAACGATAACATCCAACACATCGATAATTCCAGTAAATTATTCTTTTTATATCAAAATATAATTTTGGGTAAAATAATTTCATTCACCCACTTTAAAACAATATCGTGTTCAATCTTCTGTTCAAGTGTTTAGAAATTCCTACCGACTTTGTGGCGTCCCACTATTCGATCAGAATTCATAAATCACCCAACAGACTAGCCAACACAATATAAAATAGTTTTTATATCAATTAACAAATATGCTCTCTCGTATATATATACACTCAACTCATTCTAGGGTACTACTGACCCTATCTCTAATGAGTAAACCCCAAAGCCTAGGTATTCGCTAAACCTAAGCTCTGATACCAACTGTAAAGGCCCGCAAATCCGTACTATCTGAGTTGACTAATAACACCACACGCCCAACCCAAATTGCATAGAAATACGAATCATTATTAGAAAGAAGTTAGAGGATGAGAAATAGAAAGAAAGAAATATTAGAATCGAAGAAAACAAAGAAGACAAATCTCACAGCGGAATGAATAAAATATATTATATAACATAACTTTTGAAATACAAATCAGTAAATTTATATACATACCATCATCAGAGCACAACAATTATTCCTGGAACAGTTATAATCATCTGTTTCCAGATACAACACAGCACACAACGGAAATATGATAGTCTATAGCTAACTGGTGAAAGCCTCCTGCTTCCAGCTCTTCCGAGTGAATCTGAAAAAGCCTGAAACACTTGACTGCACGTACAAATTTGGGCACCCAAGAGTTTAGGAAAAACAAAACAAACTCTGGGTCAATCATGGGACTGGTGTGAGTAAACTCCAACCATATGGTTTAACTTCAAAAATCCTTTCGAAAGAAAAGATAATAGTAAGACCAGCCCACACACAAACATGGACGGTTTTTACCTTACTATAACCGAAAACACTTTGATACGAAAATCCAGTGATATTATAATAATGTCTACATCAAATAAATAACCAAATAGTAGAACGCTTGCATCTCACGCTCTACATATATAGTATAAAATCAAAAACCGCAAGGCGCTTATTGGGGATTGGATTTCCAACATGACAAGGTATGGAACCACCTTCCGATCAGTGTACTCTAGAGGCGATACACTGGGGTTCAACAAGAACATCTTGCAACCCGGCCTACACATGACCGACCACTCATTTCGCTCGAGTGTATCGAATGTATATCACTAATGGTTGGGATCAGCAACCGTCTCCCGAATGGGACAACATCGAATAGAATAAGGAATTAAATGAATCTCTAGATAGGTGATTATACATCCTAATGGGAGCGACCCACATAGCCATGCTGCCTGCCCGAGTTTTGTCATTTCCCGGTTGTTGAGGCCTGAGGCTACGATTACTTTCTATTCATTTATAACACAATCGCTTTGAATGCCACATTGTCAGATCCGTTAATCACTAATTGATTTGCACAAATATTCTAGATGTTATGCTAAGGGAATAAATCCGTTGCAACCATATATATTTATATAGACCAACCCATTAGATCATTGGAAATACTTTGTCAGACATTCGTCCATTTACGTTCGTTCTGGGATTGAACGAAACCGAAGGCACAATTCCTATAAATAGAAAATGCCCTTGCACTTTACTTCGTCTTCGATTACCTTCGTATAATCTGATTCGCAATGCTACTGCCAATACAGAGTGGTTCACGGATAATAATCCAAATGGTCTCTCCATATTGACAACGATGGTCAAAAACTTCGATAGTCTGTGATTTAACTATCGAAGAAAAACAAGTGTTCATCCAACATATCAAACAAATCACTGGGCTCTATAATTAATATTTCATTAATTAAATCTCTTCTCCATATCAATATTTGTTAACCAAATATTTTCAATAATTATCTTGGCCTCTTATGCCATTTGGAAAACGTTTCCAAATATCAACTTCTTTTATTTTTTATATATTAGAAAATATCTCTATTTGCAATTGAAAACAATTTCAATCACTTATCTCTATCCCGACTATTTTAATTATACTCAGGAAATATTACTTTTATATTTCCAAAATTCCATTACTTGGGTTAAAACGAATGTTGTGTAAAACATCGTTACAACAACCCAAAATATTTTATTAAACTAACTCTTTTTCAAACACTTCTCTTCGAGACTCGATCCTACTATTTATCAATTAAAAATGAAATCAATCAAGTTGGGGTATTATTACCTCTCAGACCGTGACTGAAAACATCCTCAACTTAAAAACGACAAAACCCCTTACCTCGAATAAACACACTATAAAACCCAATTATTCATTTTTGAACGTATATATGTTTCTCTTTCTACCTCCAACTTATCGATTTCCTTTATGGTCATAATATTCTATTTTAAATTCGTTTCCTTATCGAATTCAATATATATTGATATATTGATTATCAAAATTTCTTAAAAATATTCTAACTCCTTAAATTCCCGGAAAAATTCGCCATAACCTCCCTTGTACCGGGAGCTTCGGGATATTACAAATAGCCTCCCATGACCCTCACCAATCCAAAAGAAAACGAAAAAGCCAAGCGGCTTGCCGATACTGCGCATAAAATCTCATATATGAATTTAAACATGTACCTTTTTGTCGGGCACATAAATTAAAATCTTCATATACTTCATCCTATACCTGTCTAACACATGTTCACCTGTTCAATTCAATTCAACTCACTTCAATCGTTTGAATTCAGTTTCGCTCATTTATTCTTTAATTAGCTATTTTGCCTATTCCACTTCTTTGTCTGGACATAACATCTTCAAACAAAATATTTAACTTACTCATAACCAAATTGATTTTCAATTCCAATTCTAGTTTCCTTTTCGATTTCGAATATAAATTTTTCAAATCGAATTCACTTATTCAAAGCCCAATATCAATTCAAAATCTCATTAACTAATTACTATTCGAATTAGTTATTTCAAAAATCAAAAATCTGATTTCTGTTTCAAAAATCAATTCATTACTCCGCTTGAGTTCCGATATATTTTATAACTCAAATCTGGATTTTTCTAAATAGAAATTTGGATTTTTATTTGCTTAAAATCCTTTAATTTATTTAAATAAACCGTTATGGTTTTATAATGGTTCCGGCGCTGTTTTTCTGAAAATTTGATTTTGACATAACTCAAAATACATGCGACGAAATTCAGATTTTTCTCCTCCATTAGAAAACTATTATCAAATGGGTCCTGACGTTTCTTGTTTCAAAGGATTTCGACTTCAATTGAGTTCTATATATTCAATTGAAGTTCGAAACGATAATTTTCGAACTACAGCGCTGCGGTGAGTTCGTTTTAATTATATTTATATATATAAACGTTTTAAAACTTCGTTTATATAAATTCAACTCCATTCTGATATATTTTTAATATATATCAAGTCCATTTCAACATAACATTCCTGATCTATTTTACTTCCATTAGAAATTCTATATTCGAATTCCATTTCACTTCTATTTGAATTCTATATTCAAATTTTCATTTAACTTCTGTTGAATTCTATTATTCATAATCCTTTTAAATCTCCATTTGAATTTCTATTCAAATCTATTTTCCAACTTCATTTGAATTTCTATATTCAAATCTATTTCAATTCTATTTTAATTTTATATTCAAAATCTATTCAAATGCTATATTTGAATTTCCCTTTATTTTTCTATATTCAAATCCTATATTTGAACTCCATTTGAATTACATATTCAAATTCCATAGTTTAAATTCCATTTGAATTCTCTGTTCAAATTCCATATTTATTCTATTTGAATTTCAAATATTCAAACTCCAATTTAATTCTATTATTCAAATTCTATTTAAATCCTCTTATTCAAAATCTATTTAAAAATTCAAATTCTTTTTTTAATTCCCATTTGAATATCTATATTCAAATTCTATATTTAAAACTTCATTTGAATTCTATTTCAAATCTCTATATTTTTAAATTTCATTTGAACTTTCTTTATTCAAATCCATTTGAATTTCTTTGAATTCAAAATTCCATTTGAATTCTTTTAAATTTAAATTCTATTTTAATTTCTTTGAATTCTAATTCTATTTCAATTCCTTTGAATTCAAATTCTATTTCAATTCCTTTGAAATGGATATTTCTACTTTGGAAAAATAGTTTTTTTTTCTTCCCTTTTTCAAATTCAAACTTATAATTTATAAATTCTCTTCTCTTCATTTATAAACTTCATTTATACAAGAACTATTTATAAACTTCGTTTATAAAGGAATCACTTGTTTTATTTTTGTAAAACAAGTTTATATTTCAAATCTATTTAAATTTCAAATTCTATTTAAAAATAGAATTTTCCCTTTAAATCTCAAATATCCTTTCCACGATATTTAAATAAATTAACACTTAGCCCAGTGATATTTTAAACAACCAAATCATCCAATTTTCAATCATTTGATTTTTAACATGTCATATATGAATACATGAAATCAAGCAAGCAAACAAACAAACAGATAATATATTTTTGAGGAATCCAGTTGGATTCCTCCAACCTGTTTTCCTGCATCCACAGACGTTAGTCAACATAGTAATACCCATCCTGCTTCGTGGCAGGATATCGCGGTATAAAAGGGGATCCACTTATATACGTGGGCGTAGGGTCATCCGCTAATGATACTGCGGGCATTCGCTAATGATACTGCGGGAATCCAACCAATCACCAAACCAATATATATATATAATAGCAAGCCTATATAACTAATATTTTTAAATCAACCAGAAAGCATTTCAAACAAGCATCAAACAATTATTTTTAACGAATAAAAATAATTCTAAATAAAAGGTGAGTGAGATTTACTCACCGTGATTGTTTTTATTAGCGATCCATTCTGATTCCAAATTTTTATTCTCAATTAGGTATCCTGCAGCTACGGATTACATGACCGATTCTGTTCGATAATATTTTGCATAAACTCATTATTTAAGCTATCGACAACTAAATGTGATTAAAGATTTTATTGCTAAATAAAATTAATTATCTTTTTAAATCCCCTCTTTTAAACACTCATCTTTTTCTCATTGCTAAAAATCAGAGCTGACCATCCTCTCAAACTCCAAACAGTCTCAACAAAAAGCCCCTTTTTTTCGATTGTAAACAACTTGAACCCATCTTCTGTAGGCTTTCACCACTGCCACCCCTATTACTTAAGGCGAAGCCATCACCACCCAGAACTCAGCATACAAACTCCATCTTCACAATACCTTATCCCTTCCAACTCGAAGCATCTACTCAGTCGTAACCTAGTGTTGTTACTGTACGCACTCATTTCCAGTTCATCAATCAGGATCACACCTTTGAAAACCCCAACCAACAATGACGTCGAACTCTTCCCTTCCCTGACTTGCGATAAGGCCTCGAACCCAACCTGTAGCTCGTAGAAGGCTACGGTATTTGTATCTCCGAAAAACCCAATACGAGGTGTAAACTCGATTTTACTCAACATCGAAATCACCAGACACAATCTCCCTTATCGATGCCGCTAAAAGAACAAGTATCGATCGCGACTTTTGCCCTAAAATCCACTATCGCTTCCTATCTTAAACCATCGGAGATCCTCCCAGAACCACCATCAGCTGCACCTACCTAAAACAGTGAAAATCCCTTTAGCGCTCATCTATAATTCGAAGAAGTAAAGATTTAAAACCCATCCTAATCGATCATAGCACTCCTCCTAGATCCAGAATCGACATCCACCGTTGGCCCCTGAAATTTTCGTGACTGATTCCTCCATTCGCACCTCATATTACAGATCGAAATCCCCTTCTTTTTTTTGAAGCTTCGGTTTTGATTTGAGATGGTATCAGAAAATGAAAGGGGTGCGTGGTTTTATAGCTGAAGACAGAAGACAGGGAGTACACAACCATCAAAACATTGTCTTCCCAGATATCAAAAGCAGGAGACACAAATTTGTTCTCGAGAAAAATAACAGGTCTGCTTTTAGGAGGAG
The DNA here is from genome assembly GCA_030737875.1 of Allium sativum. Lineage (NCBI taxonomy): Eukaryota > Viridiplantae > Streptophyta > Magnoliopsida > Asparagales > Amaryllidaceae > Allium > Allium sativum. The sequence continues at coordinate 387,071,791 of CM060924.1, forward strand.
AGGTCAGCTTGGGTACATGTTTAGGGTGGCTGATGTAAATAACGTAGGTCGGTTGATAAGTGGTTTTCTTTATATTGATTTGATTTTGATCATATCCACTGATCAAATAAATCGGGGTTCACAATTAAAAATCGTGAACCGCTATTTTAGCGTACCGACCGTCGTTCCAATGTTATAGCATTATACTGAACGCAACAGAATATTTTCTAAATTTTAAATTTAAACGTATATTTAAAATAACCATATTAAATTAATATAATATAATTTAAATTCAAAAACAAATAAATTTCTCTGATAATAATATTTTTATTATCATATATATTCAAATACAACTAAGACTGATCATCTGAATTGTTTTGATTTAATTCAAACTTCGAATTTGAATTATTTTAAATTCTCGTATTACGATGATTATCAAAATAAATCGTATTTCGATTATTTAATCGATAACCCAATAAAATACCATTTATATTATAAATTAAATATTTAAAACCATACTAATGTGATAACAAATGTATTAAAATGGTGATTAACGGAAAACTGGACATGATTTTAAGATATTTTTCCTAAGTATATAAATGAAATGATTTGAGAATATTTACATATTAAAATGATTTGAGAATATTATGTACAAAAACTGATATATTATTTTTAAAGGCCAAGTGATGTTGTATAAACCAATGGATACATTTTATTTATATGTTTGTTTATTTTGATAGTTAAACAACCGACAATCAAATTTGACCTAACGCGTTGTGGTACGGAAAAACCGGGATCGAATTCATATTCGAAAACCATTCCGACTAACAAATACGTAAACGAAGAAGAGATCTGATGCTGATCGAGATGGAGCAATTGAAGGCCAAAAATCTTCATGAATGGAAGGACTATTGTTTGATTTCTCTAGCTGATCCCTAGAGATATTTTGACAATGATTCTGTCAGGATTGAAATCTACGGATTGCAAGGACTTCTCGCTACTGATCTATAGGGCGATTCCTTGGATGCAGTAGGAGGGTGCCTTCGGTTCATCCTGTTCCTGGATGACGTGTATGGATGATGTGAAGGGTGGCTAGATGTTCCAAAAGTCGATTATAACATCAAGCCTCACCAACCGAGAAATGACAAAAATCGGGCAGGCAGCATGGCTGTGTGGGTCACACCCATTAGGGTGTATAATCACCTATCTAGAGAAAATCCATTTCCTTCTTTAATCTATCGATGTTGTCCCTTTTCGGGAAAACGGTGGGTAGCTCCCAGCCGTTGGTGATATACATTCGATACACTCAAGCGAAATGAGTGGTCGGGTATGTGTGGGCTGGGTTGCAAGAAGTTTTTGTTGAACCCAGTGTATTCGCCTCTAAAGATACATTATCGGCAGGTGGTTCCATACCTTGTCATAGTCGGAATCCAATCTCCAATAAGCGCCCGTGGTTTTGTTTGTATACTATATATGTGGAGATGCAAGCGTTCTGCTAGATTTTTTTTATTTGTATTTAGACACTATTATAATATCAGAATAAGATATTGATTTTAAAATGTTTTGGGTTATTGTAGGGTAAAAAACCGTCTGCATTTATGCATGGATTTGGTCTTACGATTATCCTTTCTTTCGAAAAGATTTTAATTCTAAAAATCAAGTTGGATGTTACTCATATACTATACGAGTTTTTCTCACTCTGGTTCACCAGACTGACCCGGCGTTTTGTAAATGCTCGGGTTAGACCGGGTTGTACAGGTTCAGGTTATCAGATGCTGTGAAATTCAAGACGAGCTGAAGGAGTCCAGATGTATGATGTTATATTGTACTTTTCCGCTGTGTGCTATATATATATAAGGACAGATTATTAGTCCAGCTGTATTGATGTACTCTGATGATTGTAAGTAATATTTCAAGCTTTCAATAAAAGTTATTTCTATATTATATTTTGTTCCACTGTGATGTGGAACTTTGATGATGTTGTGTTGTTATTTTTCTTCTTCTATTCTAACTTTCTACCTTTCTTATCTCACCCTCTAATTTCTTTCTAATAATGTCTTGGTGTTTTCGATGCTTGAATATTCGACACGGTGTTTTTCTGTCGATTTTAGGGGTCGAAAATCCCAGTTCGTTACAGTGGTATCAAAGCAATGGTTTAGGAATAACCTTGGCTCTGTGGTGTAACTCGATAGAGATGGGGTTAGTAAGGCCCTAGATCGGGAATGAGCGTATATATATGAGAGAGCGTATTTGTAAATTTTATATATAAATGTTTTGTATTGTGTTATTTGATCGTTTCAAGTTGAAATGTCAAATTGATACATTATTGTTTTGAAAAGTAGGTAGACGAAATAATTTTGCCCGAGATATATTTTTGTGTGGTAATAAAATAATTTTACCGAATGATTGATATTGGTTCGTTGACTGATTTGGATGGGAATTCAAGCTTGATTTTGAATTTGAATGGTTTAATATAACCATGGTTAAATAAATCAAAATTTAATTGAAAATAATTTAAATAAATCAGAAGTTCACTTAAAATACGTTAATATGGGATAATTGGGTTATATTGATTGTGATTGGTTGTTATTTGGATGATCTGTTGGTTGGATAATAAAATTCAACAACCAAAATGGATTGAAAACTAAAATTTCCAATGAAATCAATATGAAATAAAATTGAAATGGTTTAACCACGTACTTGTTATGTGCATTAGATATTGAGTTTGTGCAGGTTGGAAGGGGAGAAAAAGTTGTTAGTTGTTCAGCTTCGTAATTGAAGTTGGATTGCCCGACAAATAGGTAAACCTTGATTATATTGATTTGGGTGTTTGATTTTTATCCCTGAGTTGGGTAGCCGCTATGAATTGTTTTCTTTTGATCGACATATGAGGACCGAAGTGGCGTGTGTAGTTGTTTGGATTGAACAGTGCAGAGGAGGTGCTGACGAATTTTTCGTAAAATTTTAAACTTAGAAATATTTTTTATTATATTTTAATATAATTATTATGAAAATAATTGGGTTGGCGCGTTCTTCTTACTTAGCTTCGGGGACGAAATTCTTTTAAGGGGGGAAGAATGTAACAACCCAGATTTTTCGGCTATTTGATTCGAATATTTAAACTTGATTTAAGTTTTTTTTGAAATATTAATGGATTTATAATATTGAATTCGTCATTAAACGACGATTTAACGTTTATATTTATATTTAATATAAAATGAGCTCGTAATGGCGCGGTAGTTCGTAATATTGAGTTTTGAACTTTAATTGAATATACAGAGTCCATTATAAGTCAAATTATACTATGACATCCATTTTCGTAATTTTTGAAAATTTAGTTTATCAGTACAAACTTAACGTTGAACGCTAAATAACGGTACCGTATAATAATAAAATCTTAATTACTAAGCAATGCGATGAAGCCTACTTATATTTTATCTACATAAATGTAACAGTCAGCCAACTAAATTTATACCAATAGACGTACACTCTAAACAAGCACCCTATATTCATTTTTATGTCTAAACTTGTAACAACACATGCCTACACCCTATGCACATATTTTTCCATAGCTACCATGCCTTTTCGGCTTCATACATGGTTTTTCTTCCCAAGAAACTTCCACTGCTACTTTATGTTCATGGCACGCAGGCTAAATTTGGAGACTCGAAATCAATCACATTGACAACAACAGAACAATATAGTTAATTTAAAAACTAATATCTCAGCTACCCTATACTTTTAAGACCTAGGACGTACATGTTTTCCCAAACAGCCTACATTCTTCACCAAATCGCACATGGGAGTCGAAATCAAAATAGGTACCCTACACAAACCATTACATACCTAACCTCCTCTTTATTAATCACGTCCATCTCACTGTTGAAGAAAAGAATTGTGACAGCCTACCCTCTTCGCCTATACACAGGTAGCCTTTCCTAGAACCCAACGCTCTACAGATTTGTAGCTAAAAACACAAAAGCACATGGATGTATAAATCAAAATCGCTAAGAGGATACACACACCTGCAAAGCTACGACCTAAAAACTAAACATCACCATTAAAATTTGCACAGCTAACCTACTACCTATCTCTGAAATTACTTGCGCTCCAAATTGTCTACGGGGTGATGGCCAAGAAAACCAATACCGTGCCATCCATGGTACCTTGCGCTATAAATACTGGTGGCGTTGGCATCTTCATTTCCATTACAGTTAAATATAATGGCGTGTATGCATTAAAAAAAATTAATTAATAAATGGGAAGGTTGTTGCGTTAGAAAGTAGCAGTGGGGAAGGGTATTGTTGGTCGAACCTTGCGGGTACAGGGTACTATTCGTGAAGGGAAGGTTGCCAATACTTGGGTTTCAAACAAAACTAAGGTGGAGTAGCGTGAATAGTATGGTAATGGATGCTCAGTCACGTGACCGTTATGAATTGGTGCAAGGTGACGGGGAGATGGGGCTCGAGAAGTGATGAACGTCGGTCATGGGTGCATGGATTGGGGGGGGGGGTATTTTTGTGGGTGTTGCAGTTTCCATTTTTGCCTGGGTAAAGATGATGTAAAGCAAACAAACGGGTCAAGCTTGGTTTGGGGAAGATAAGAACAGAAGGGGATGGTGTGGGAAAGTTTAGTGTAAGCAGTTGAGTTATAGGGACATGATGAAGATTGGTAAAAGAATAGCAGAACAGTATGATAAAGGAGAGGAAATGGGAGGAGGAGTATGGTACAACATGCTTGAATGCATGCAGCGTGGGGGGGGGGGGGGGGGGTTGTTGCAAACCGCAATAGTAAAGCAACGAAAAAAGAGAGAGAGAGAGAGGGAGTCTAGTGGAGAAGCGTGAATGAAGGAATGGGAAGCTGGGGAGGGATGCGTGGATGATAACAGAAATGGTGAGGTGATGGAAGCTCTCGTACGACAGAAGGAGATAAGGCGTGGGGCAGCAGTAAACGGAATATGGGGACATGATAAAATTGGACCGTTATATTTTAATGAAGTGAAACTGGGGATGCTTTTGTGGAGTTTTGGGTATGATGAAATTTGCGTGTACTGTTAGTGTACACGGAAGGAATAGAGGAAGCCTTCTGAAGCTTTGTTTGGGAAAGACGAAGACTGGTGAGAAACTGATGAGGTTCTTCTTTCGAGTATATAGACGAAAAGAAGGAATTGGGACGGTGGACCTTGAAGGCAGCAGGTTTCTGTTCTCCTGAATATAGAGGAGATAGGCACTATTACAATGGGGATTGAAGACGTGGATTAAAACGTAGGGTATTTGGGCTTTGGGACAGTATTATGAAAAAAAGGGATAACAATAGTTTAAAGCGATGTGGGTTTGCCAAACCAGTAGCATGCGGAGGTATGTGGCATGAAGATGCATATTAGTCCTATTGGAAAGATGAAATGAGGGGGCAAGTGGGCTCTGGACTTTGGGCCGGGCCAAGCTATGAAAAAGGAAAAGAATGAGCGCAATGGAAAAGTCAGAAGATAGATGGGAAGGACCACTGTATCGGCGGTTAAGGATGCACGACTGTATATGCTTGGGTAAGCGCCAAAGTTTTTAAAATATAAAGTTAAATTTAAGGATTTACAAACATATTAATGTGATAACTCAACCGTACGTTGCCAGATTCTCGAACGGTTGATCTCATTGGAATCGTACCGGAAAAAGGGCTACGATGTAGAGTTGGTTTGATCAGCACTGAAAGCTACCGAATTTTTTTCTAACCGAACTATTTTACTCGACTGATAAAACCAAGGTGAGTTAAACTCACTCAGTACTCCCACTTATAATTTTTATAAGTCGGGTTAAATGTTTGTTTGCTATGTTTGCTAATCATTGGTTGATTTGCTGATTATTGGATGTTTGAAAAATATTTTATATCGATTATTTAAATTAAACGTGGTTTAATTTAAATAAAATGACATCGTTATTTTAACGGTTATTTCCAAACAAGGTAACATACCTTGTTGGTTACATTTATAACAATATAAACATATTAAATTAAATTGGATGCTTGAAGGTTTGTTATTACTTCACCGTTATCAGTTAAATTTATGGTTTATTTTCATATGATCATTATATGAACTGTTGAACCCTTATGGTTGGATTATTGAATTGGTTATTGATGGTAAAACCCAAATTCAACTTTTGTTTGGTTATTAACCAATGGGTGATATTGGTTAAGGAATTTATAACAGATGGCCAAAATACAAACCCTTTTATAAAGACTGATTTACCGTCAGGTGAATCGATAGAAATGAAGTTATGAAATTTATTTTATAACTGAATATAGATTTGTAAATATATTATTTTAAATAAAGTTTATAAAAAGGAAATAAACCAACCACATATGTATATTGTTGTTTTAATCACTATTTTTATACCAAAATCTGCCGTGTGCGAAGCACGTGCCTCGTCTTGAAAATGATTTATGAAACTAATTCTCATGTGTTGATAAGCAAGTAAGTAAAAATTGACGTAACGATTAATAACCGAGATAATCGTTTTTAAGAACAATTAAAAAGAGGTTATAATGAGATTTATTTTATTTAATAATATCAAAGTAAGTGGATTGTTTAAGTAAATTTTATTTTAAATAAAATGGCTAATTGGAATTGATTAACGAATCAATTACATTGGAGTTGACCAAATCAAACGCGCTAACTGAGTTCTGATTATTGGTTTATTAATTAAATGGGAAGAGTTAATGGTGAAGTAAACCATTTTTATTTTAAAAATGTTAAAATTCGATTTATTAGGAATCTAGGAATTTAAATTATGTTGACGAAGGTTTATGAAACTATGAAGTCTATTTATAGTTAAATGACATTTTAAGGTGATTTTATTTTATTAATTTTACAAGTTAAGTTTAAGTGAAAGTTGAATTAAATTCTTATTTTGTATCTAATCAGGTTTTAAAAATCCCAGATGGGACATAGTTATATGAAACCAAGTTTTATTGTAAAATAAATGATTTAAACTATTGAGACGCATGATTCAAGTTATAAACTTTAATGACCTGTGAGTGAAATAAAAGATGAGGATATGAAACTAACAAATTAGAACCTACGTAGAGATCAGTTCAGATAAATGATTTTCTAAAGATTGATCTGATGTAGGTTTCGCCCTTCGGGGTTAATATTCAGCAAATTATTTTCAAACTGATCTACGGTTAGGAGATGATGAAGGTTTGACATGGAAATCAAGATGGGAACCCAAATTTGAATCAAATTGGTAAGGTGAGATGTGATAAATTTGCTATATAAATAAGAGATGAGATGTCACCAAGTTAAAACTAAAAAGGGATTTGTTTTGATATTGGGAATGAATATCGAGTTTTGGTATTATAACTAATATTCATCTTAAGATAAGAACGATGTTGATTAAGGTCAGGGAGGTAATTAAATACCCCAACTTGAACGACTTCGGGATTATCGGAGGATGGTATTAGTTGTGATGGTAAAGTTGTTAGTGTAATTTATTTTGAAAAGTAATAGTGTAACGTTATTTGAAGAGTTTGGAAATATATAAATGGGATTCCAAAATGAAGGAATTTAAAGGAAGCTTGAGAATAAGAAATGATACTTCCAAAACAAAAGAAATAAAAAGGATTTATTAACATATAGCGATATTTTCAAATGAGGTGAGTTTTGGAATGAGTTTATTATAAAAAGCAAAGTGACGATTATGGTGTTCGAATAATGGAAACAAAAGGAGATTTCGTAACGATGGTTTTACGATCGTAAGTTGAATCGAGTCTGCAATTATATATAATAATTAATGTGATAACAAATGTATTAAAATGGTGATTAACGGAAAACTGAACATGATTTTAAGATATTTTTCCTGAGTATATAAATGAAATGATTTGAGAATATTTACATATTAAAATGATTTGAGAATATTATGTATAAAAACTGATATATTATTTTTAAAGGCCAAGTGATGTTGTATAAACCAATGGATTCATTTTATTTATATGTTTGTTTATTTTGATAGTTAAACAACCGACTATCAAAATTTGACCTAACGCGTTGTGGTATGGAAAAACCGGGATCGAATTCATATTCGAAAACCATTCCGACTAACAAATACGTAAACGAAGAAGATATCTAATGTTGATCGAGATGGAGCAATTGAAGGCTATAATTCTTCATGAATGGAAGGACTATTGTTTGATTTCTCTAGCTGATCCCTAGAGATATTTTGACAATGATTCTGTCAGGATTGAAATCTACGGATTGCAAGGACTTCTCGCTACTGATCTATAGGGTGATTCCTTGGATGCGGTAGGAGGGTGCCTTTGGTTCATCCTGTTCCTGGATGACGTGTATGGACGATGTGAAGGGTGGCTAGATGTTCCAAAAGTCGATTATAACCTCAAGCCTCACCAACCGAGAAATGACAAAAATCGGGCAGGCAACATGGCTATGTGGGTCGCATCCATTAGGGTGTATAATCACCTATCTAGAGAAAATCCATTTCCTTCTTTAATCTATCGATGCTGTCCCTTTTCAGGAAAATGGTGGGTAGCTCCCAACCGTTGGTGATATACATTTGATACACTCAAGCGAAATGAGTGGTCGGGCATGTGTGGGCCGGGTTGCAAGAAGTTCTTGTTGAACCTAGTGTATTCGCCTCTAAAGATACACTATCGGCAGGTGGTTCCATACCTTGTCATAGTCGGAATCCAATCTCCAATAAGCGCCCGCGGTTTAGTTTGTATACTATATATGTGGAGCGTGTGATGCAAGTGTTCTGCTAGATTTTATTTATTTGTATTTAGACACTATTATAATATCAGAATAAGATATTGATTTTAAAATGTTTTGGGTTATTGTAAGGTAAAAAACCGTCCGTATTTATGTGTGGATTTTGTCTTACGATTATCCTTTCTTTCGACAAGATTTTAATTCTAAAAATCAATTCGGATGTTACCCATAAACTATACGAGTTTTTCTCACTCTGGTTCACCAGACTGACCCGACGTTTTGTAAATGCTCGGGTTAGACCGGGTTGTACAGCTTCAAGTTATCAGATGCTGTGAAATTCAAGACGAGCTGAAGGAGTCCAGATGTATGATGTTATATTGTACTTTTCCGCTGTGTGCTATATATATATGAGGACAGATTATTAGTCCAGCTGTATTGATGTACTCTGATGACTGTAAGTAATATTTCAAGCTTTCAATAAAAGTTATTTCTATATTATATTTTTTTCACTGCGATGTGGAACTCTGATGGTGTTGTGTTGTTATTCTTCTTCTTCTATTCTAACTTTCTATCTTTCTTATCTCACCCTCCAATTTCTTTCTAATAACGACCTAGTGTCTTCGATGCTTGAATATTCGACACGGTGTTTTTGTGTCGATTTTCGGGGTCAAAAATCCCTGTTCGTTACAATGGTATCAGAGCAATGGTTTAGGAATAACCTTGGCTTTGTGGTGTAACTCGATAGAGATGGGGTTAGTAAGGCCCTAGATCGAGAATGAGCGTATATATATGAGAGAGCGTATTTGTAAATTTTATATATAAATGTTTTGTATTGTGTTATTTGATCAGTTCAAGTTGAACTTTCAAATTGATACATTATTGTTTTGAAAAGTGGGTAGATGAAATAATTCAGCCCGAGATATATTTTTGTATGGTAATAAAATAATTTTATCGAATGATTGATATTGGTTTGTTGACTGATTTGGATGGGAATTCAAGCTTGATTTTGAATTTGAATGATTTAATATAACCATGGTTAAATAAATCAAAATTTAATTGAAAATAAGTTAAATAAATCAGAAGTTCACTTAAAATATGTTAATATAGGATAATTGGGTTATATTGATTTTGGTTGGTTGTTATTTCGATGATCTGTTGGTTGGATAATAAAATTCATCTACCAAAATGGATTGAAAACTAAAATTTCCAATGAAATCAATATGAAATAAAATTGAAATGGTTTAACAACGTACTTGTTATGTGCATTGGATATTGCGTTTGTGCAGGTTGGAAGGGGAGAAAAAGTTATTAGTTGTTCTGCTTCGTAATTGAAGTTGGATTGCCCGACAAATAGGTAAACCTTGATTATATTGATTTGGGTGTTTGATTTTTACCCCTGAGTTGGGTAGCCGCTAGGAATTGTTTTCTTTTGATCGACATGTGAGGCCCGAAGTGGCGTGTGTAGTTGTTTGGATCGAACAGTGCAGAGGAGGTGCTGGCGAATATTTCGTAAAATTTTAAACTTAGAAATATTTTTTATTATATTTTAATATAATTATTATGAAAATAATTGGGTTGGCGCGTTCTTCTTACTTAGCAATTTCGGGGACGAAATTCTTTTAAGGGGGGAAGAATGTAACAACCCGGATTTTTCGGCTATTTGATTCGAATATTTAAACTTGATTTAAGTTTTTTTTTTGAAATATTAATGGATTTATAATATTGAATTCGTTATTAAACAACGTTTTAACGTTTCTATTTATATTTAATATAAAACGAGCTTGTAATGCCGCGGTAGTTCGTAATATTGAGTTTTGAAATTTAATTGAATATACAGAATCTATTATAAGTCAAATTATACTATGACGTCCATTTTCGTAATTTTTGAAAATTTAGTTTATCAGTACAAACTTAACGTTGAACGCTAAATAAAGGTACCATATAATAATAAAATCTTAATTACTAAGCAATGCGATGAAGCCTACTTATATTTTATCAACATAAATGTAATAGTCAACCAACTAAATTTATACTAATAGATGTACACTCTAAACAAGCTGCCACCCTATATTCATTTTTATGTCTAAACTTGTAACAACACATGCCTACACCCTATGCACATATTTTTCCATAGATACCATGCCTTTTCGGCTTCATACATGGTTTTTCTTCCTAAGAAACTTCCACAGCTACTTTATGTTCATGGCACGCAGGCTAAATTTGGAGACTCGAAATCAATCACATTGACAACGAAAAGAACAATACAGTTAATTTAAAAACTAATATCTCAGCCACCCTATACTTCTAAGACCTAGGACGCACGTGTTTTCCCAAACAGCCTACATTCTTCACCAAATCGCACATGGGAGTCGAAATCAAAACAGCTACCCTACACAAACCTTTACATACCTAACCTCCTCTTTATTAATCACGTCCATCTCACTGTAGGAGAAAAGAAATGTGACAGCCTACCCTCTTCGCCTATACACAGGTATCCTTTCCTAGAACCAACACTCTACAGATTTGTAGCTAAAAACACAAAAGCACATAGATGTATAAATCGAAATAGCTAAGAGGATACACACACCTGCAAAGCTACGACCTAAAAACTAAACATCACCATTAAAATTTGCGCAGCTAACCTACTACCTATATCTGAAATTACTTGCGCTCCAAATTATCTACGGCGTGATGGCCAAGCAAACCAATACCGTGCCATCCACGGTACCCTACGCTATAAATACTGGTGGCGTTGGCATCTTCATTTCCATTACATAGAAATATAATGGCGTGTATGCTTTAAAAAAAATTAATTAATAAATGGGAAGGTTTTTGCGTTAGAAAGTAGCAGTGGGGAAGGGTATTGTTGGTCGAACCTTGCGGGTACAAGGTGCTATTCTTGAAGGGAAGGTGGCCAGTACTTGGGTTTCATACAAAACGAAGGTGGAGTAGCGTGAACAGTATGGTGAGGGATGCTAAGTCACGTGACCATTATGAACTGGAGCAAGGTGTCGGGGAGATGGGGCTCGGGAAGTGGTGAACGTCGGTCATGGGTGCATGGATTTTGGTGGGGTATTTTTGTGGGTGTTGCGATTTTCATTTTTTCCTAGGTAAAGATGATGTAAAACAAATAAACGGGTCAAGCTTGGTTTGGGGAAGATAAAAACAGAAGGGGACGGTGTGGGAAAGTTTAGTGTAAGCAGTTGAGTTACAGGGACATGCTGAAGATTGGTAAAAGAATAGCAGAACAGTATGATAAAGGAGAGGAAATGGGAGGAGGACTATGGTACAACATGCTTGAATGCATGCAGCATGGGGGGGGGGGGGGGGGTTTGCAAACCGCAACAGTAAAGCAACGAAAAAAGAGAGAGAGAGGGAGTCTAGTGGAGAAGCGTGAATGAAGAAATGAGAAGCTGGGGAGGGATGCGTGGATGATAACAGAAATGGTGAGGTGATGGAAGCTCTCATACGCAGAAGGAGATAAGGCGTGGGGCATCAGTAAAGGGAATATGGGGACATGATAAAATTGGACCGTTATATTTTAATGAAGTGAAACTGGGGATGCTTTTGTGGAGTTTTGGGTATGATGAAATTTGCGTGTACTGTTAGTGTACACGGAAGGAATGGAGGAAGCCTTCTAAAGCTTTGTTTGGGAAAGACGAAGACTGGTGAGAAACTGATGAGGTTCGGCTTTCGTGTATATAGAAGAAAAGAAGGAATTGGGACGGTGGTCCTTGAAGGCAGCAAGTTTCTGTTCTCCTGAATATAGAGGAGATAGGCACTGTTACAAAAGGGATTGAAGACGTGGATTAAAACATAGGGTATTTGGGATTTGGTCCAGTATTATGAGAAAAAGGGATAACAATAGTTTAAAGTGATGTGGGTTTGCCAAACCAGTAGCATGCGGAGGTACGTGGCATGAAGATGCATATTAGTCCTATTGGAAAGAAGAGATGAGGGGGCAAGTGGGTTCTTGACATTGGGCAGGGCCAAGCTATGAAAAAGGGAATGAATGAGCGCAATGGAAAAGTCAGAAGATAGATGGGAAGGACCACTGTGTCGGCGGTTAAGGATGCACGACTGTATATGCTTGGGTAAGCGCCAAAGTTTTTAAAATATAAAGTTAAATTTAAGGATTTACAAACATATTAATGTGATAACTCAACCGTACGTTGCCAGATTCTCGAACAGTTGATCTCATTGGAATCGTACCGGAAAAAAGGATACGATGTAGAGCTGGTTTGATCAGCACTAAAAGCTACCGGATTTTTTCTAACCGAACTATTTTAATCGACCGATAGAACCAAGGTGAGTTAAACTCACTCAGTATTCCCACTTATAATTTTATAAGTCGGGTTAAATGTTTGTTTGCTATGTTTGCTAATCATTGGTTGATTTGATGATTATTGGATGCTTGAAAAATATTTTATATCGATTAATTAAATTAAACGTGGTTTAATTTAAATGAAATGACATCGTTATTTTAACGGTTATTTCCAAACAAGGTAACATACCTTGTTGGTTACGTTTATAGCAATATTAACGTATTAAATTGGATGCTTGAAGGGTTGTTATTAGTTCACCGTTATCTGTTAAATTTATGGTTTATTTTCATATGATCATTATATGAACTGTTGAACCCTTATGATTGGATTATTGAATTGGTTATTGATGGTAAAACCCAAATTCAACATTTGTTTGGTTATTAACCAATGGGTGATATTGGTTAAGGAATTCATAGCAGATGGCCAAAATACAAACCCTTTTATAACGATTGATTTACCATCAGGTGAATCGATAGAAATGAAGTTATGAAATTTATTTTATAACTGAATATAGATTTGTAAATATATTATTTTAAATAAAGTTTATAAAAAGGAAATAAACCAACCACATATGTATATTGTTGTTTTAATCACTATTTTTATACCAAAATCTGTCGGGTGCGAAGCACGTGCCTCGTCTTGAATATGATTTATGAAACTAATTCTCATGTGTTGATAAGCATGTAAGTAAAAATTGACGTAACGATTAATAACTGAGATAATCGTTTTTAAGAACAATTAAAAAGAGGTTATAATGAGATTTATTTTATTTAATAATACCAAAGTAAGTGGATTGTTTAAGTAAATTTTATTTTAAATAAAAAGGCTAATTGGAATTGATTAACGAATCAATTACATTGGAGTTGACCAAATCAAACGCATTAACTAAGTTCTGATTATTGGTTTATTAATTAAATGGGAAGAGTTAATGGTGATGTAAACCATTTTTATTTTAAAAATGTTAAAATTCAATTTATTAGGAATCTAGGAATTTAAATTATGTTAATGGTGGTTTATGAAACTATAAAGTCTATTTATAGTTAAATGACACTTTAAGGTGATTTTATATTATTAATTTTACAAGTTAAGTTTAAGTGAAAGTTGAATTAAATTCTTATTTGGTATCTAATCAGGTTTTATAAATCCCAGATGGGACGTAGTTATATGAAACCAAGTTTTATTGTAAAATAAACGATTTCAACTATTGGGACACATGATTCAAGTTATAAACTTTAATGACCTATGAGTGAAATAAAAGATGAGGATATGAAACTAACAAATTAGAACCTACGAAGAGATCGTTTCAGATAAATGATTTTCTAAAGATTGATCTGATGTAGGTTTCGCCCTTCGGGGTTAATATTCAGTAAACTATTTTCTTACTGATCTACGGTTAGGAGCTGATGAAGGTTTGACATGGAAATCAAGATGGGAACCCAAATTTGAATCAAAAATGGTTAGGTGGGATGTGATAAATTTGCTATATAAATAAGAGATGAGATGTCACCAAGTTAAAACTAAAAAGGGATTTGTTTTGATATTGGGAATGAATATCGAGTTTTGGTATTATAATTAATATTCATCTTAAGATAAGAATGTTGTTAATCAAGGTCTGAGAGGTAATTAAATACCCCAACTTGAACGACTTCGAGATTATCGGAGAATGATATTAGTTGTGATGGTAAAGATGTTAGAGTAATTTATTTTGAAAAGTAATAGTGTAACGTTATTTGAAGAGTTTGGAAACATATAAATGGGATTTCAAAATAAAGGAATTTAAAGGAAGCTTGAGAATAAGAAATGATATTTCCATAACAAAAGAAATAAAAAGGATTTATTAACATATAACGATATTTTCAAATGAGGTGAGTTTTGGAATGAATTTATTCTAAAAAGCAAAGTGACGATTATGGTGTTCGAATAATGGAAACAAAAGGAGATTTCGTAACGATGGTTTTACGATCGTAAGTTGAATCGAGTCTGTAATTATAGATAATAAATAATGTGATAACAAATGTATTAAAATGGTGATTAACGGAAAACTGGACATGATTTTAAGATATTTTTCCTAAGTATATAAATGAAATGATTTGAGAATATTTACATATTAAAATGATTTGAGAATATTATGTATAAAAACTGATATATTATTTTTAAAGGCCAAGTGATGTTGTATAAACCAATGGATTCATTTTATTTATATGTTTGTTTATTTTGATAGTTAAACAACCAACTATCAAAATTTGACCTAACGCGTTGTGGTACGGAAAAACCGGGATCGAATTCCTATTCAAAAACCATTCCGACTTACAAATACGTAAACGAAGAAGATATCTGATGTTGATCGAGATGGAGCAATTGAAGGCCATAAATCTTCATGAATGGAAGGACTATTGTTTGATTTCTCTAGCCGATCCCTAGAGATATTTTGACAATGATTCTGTCCGGATTGAAATCTACGGATTGCAAGGACTTCTCGCTACTGATCTATAGGGCGATTCCTTGGATGCGGTAGGAGGGTGCCTTCGGTTCATCCTGTTCCTGGATGACGTGTATGGACGATGTGAAGGGTGGCTAGATGTTCCAAAAGTCGATTATAACCTCAAGCCTCACCAACCGAGAAATGACAAAAATCGAGCAGGCAGCATGGCTATGTGGGTCGCACCCATTAGGGTGTATAATCACCTATCTAGAGAAAATCCATTTCCTTCTTTAATCTATCGATGCTGCCCCTTTTCGGGAAAACGTTGGGTAGCTCCCAACCGTTGGTGATATACATTCGATACACTCAAGCGAAATGAGTGGCCGGCCATGTGTGGGCCGGGTTGCAAGAAGTTCTTGTTGAGCCCAGTGTATTCGCCTCTAAAGATGCACTATCGGCAGGTGGTTCCATACCTTGTCATAGTCGGAATCCAATCTCCAATAAGCACCCGCGGTTTTGTTTGTATACTATATATGTGGATCGTGAGATGCAAGCGTTCTACTAGATTTTATTTATTTGTATTTAGGCACTATTATAATACCAGAATAAGATATTGATTTTAAAATGTTTTTGGTTATTGTAAGGTAAAAAACCGTCCGTATTTATGTGTGGATTTGGTCTTACGATTATCCTTTCTTTCGAAAAGATTTTAATTATAAAAATCAAGTTGGATGTTACCCATAGACTATACGAGTTTTTCTCACTCTGGTTCACCAGACTGACCCGGCGTTTTGTAAATGCTCGGGTTAGACCAGGTTGTACAGTTTCAGGTTATTAGATTCTGTGAAACTCAAGACGAGCTGAAGGAGTCCAGATGTATGATGTTATATCGTACTTTTCCGTTGTGTGCTATATATATATGTGAGGTCAGATTATTAGTCCAGCTGTATTGATGTACTCTGATGACTGTAAGTAATATTTCAAGCTTTCAATAAAAGTTATTTCTATATTATATTTTGTTCCACTGCGATGTGAGACTCTGATGGTGTTGTGTTGTTTTTCTTCTTCTTCTATTCTAACTTTCTATCTTTCTTATCTCACCCTCTAATTTCTTTTTAATAACGTCCTGGTGTTTTCGATGCTTGAATATTCGACACGGTGTTTTTGTATCGATTTTCGGGGTCGAAAATCCCTGTTCGTTACATGTTGACTGCTGCAATGCATCAATTGTGCGGAAATGAGAGTTGCCTTGAATGGTTGAACTGTGGTAGGAAATTAAAATGCTCACATGACACGATCCAATGTATTGAATCAAAGTGAAACTAGGTATTTAACTCACGAAGTGTATTTGAGTATAAAGAGCAACATCATAAATTATATTCCATGGTTGTTGTAATTCATAACTCAAGACTTTTTGTTTCTAAATTCAATTGTCATTGTTTTTTTTTTCAATTATTCTTTATGGCCATGCATTTTACATGTTAGCTATTAATAATAGAAACATCACATTGATGTTTTATTCTAATCTGTCTATTTATTGCTGAGATATTATTTATATCTTAAATACGGTTCAATGGATGATAATCACCTCTTTATTGTGATTATTATTTCTTTCAGTATTTGTTGTGATAAGAACGATATATGTTATTTTCAGCTAACCGACGAATGTATTTCAAATGTTGAACGGTATCCTCTTGAATTGAAGTTGTTTGACTATACACACACACACACAAACACACGTACACATATATAAATTTAATTGTTAATCAAATTATATTGCACATCAGTAAATTTCTAAATATTCATATGAATCATATTTTTTTAAACATCAATCTACGAAATTTGGGCTTTATATCACTTCCATCTTTATAATATAATATTATAAATTTTTTATCGCAAACCCGTGTGCGAAGCATGGGTTCACACTTGTATTGGATATATGACACATACATATATTGCATTAAGGAGGTCATCCTGCCTGATTTTCGCATTAGTGTAGGCACATATACACAACAAATTTTCATATGTTCATACAAAACATTAGAAATTTCAAGGACAATGGATGCCAGTGGTTGATGGATGAGTAGATGGATGTAGGTAATAGTTGATAACATTAATAACATTCTTCTTAACTTGGAGATTTCGGGGACGAAATCCTTTAAGGAGGGGAGAATGTAACACCTCATAATTTAATACAACGTAGTTATATAAATAAGAAAATAAAATGAATACTAATAAATAAAATATTCAGAACTGGTTAAATAAGCTTTGTAGTTGCGTTCGTTACGAAATTTTGGTTCAGATAGATTCTTGGGTCGACCCACCTGCATGCAGGACCGATTCCTACGCCTAAATTTGGACTATTTATATGCTATATTCTTTGCTGACTCATCTTGAAGTGTACGGTTTGATTTGATGACCTAATATCTTATGGTTTATAATTATCCAAACATATCTATAAATAGACTAGCAGCCTCACTATTTTCTTACACATAAAAATTCTTCATCTTCGTCCTCCCCCAAGTTATTTCTGAATAAAATATAAGAAAATGTCGAGGTGCTGCCAGAACTTAGATTGAAGGGATAATTCTTGTTTTCTTCGACAACAAATTTTTTAAAAGACACCTTTTCTAGTTCTAATTTGAATCACTATGAGTTCTAGTTACTTTTAGATCTGATATTTAAAAAGTATTTTGATAGTAAATAATTTGGATCTGAAAAGTAATAGTGCTTATAAGTTTTTGTGTTATTGTTCTCCTTACTATCATTTACCTATTTCAATTTTCAGTTATTACCTGTTACATGTGCATCTTTCTTATCCCCTTTCTTAGTTTTATTTACAGTCTTATGCCTATTCATTCAGTTTATTTACTTCTGAGTTGGATCCATTTTTCTCCTTTTCCTTTTATTTTGCGCCGAGTCTAGGCCATCGAGAGTCTAGGACATTTCAGTTAGAATTTCGTAAAATTGGGATAAATTGGAATTACTTGTAATAATAGTGAAAAGAAGATTTGGGGGTATTGGAACATGAATACTATTGACTATATAGTTGGGATAATATGTAAACATGTTAATCTAAATTGGTTAAACTTAATTTCATATTAAGTAGAACATGTTATGTAAAGATATATGAATCAAATGTAATCAAGTAAAACATGTAACTTAATCTATATACATCTGAGTAGGTGTCTGCCTGCTTAGGGGAAGGGTTGTACACAAAACTACATTTAGTAGAAATATCATTTACAACCATGCTTATTAATGAATTAAAACCTATTAAGTTAAATGTGACACCCCACATCCCTTAGTGTCACCGAAAAGGGGATGCATTAATTTCTGTGAAGCACAATAATAATACAAAGACTAATTTTAATAAGACATAATATAAAATGCAGTGGAAAACAACTTTCAAATTTTATTTCAAACCAAATTCAACATTATGTTTTCAAATGAACCATCACTATCATAAAGTCATAAACATCTGTTTCATAAACCATCAGAGTACAAAACTGTAAAATAATATCCCTTACATGCCATAACAATAAACATGAAAGAAACTGAAGTAATACGTGGAAAGAGAAGTAATCCAAGTCCAAGATGAAAGAATCATGGTCACTGCTACTGTCCACCACCACTATGAGAACCCGAGGTGGAGAAGGAAGAGAGAGAGAGAAGGAAAACAAAATAGGTTAGACATAAAGTCTGATGAGTTCCAGTAATTTTCAGCATAAGATAAGAAGTATCAAGACAGATAAATGGTACTTGATATGAAAATACAGTAAAATATACAAGTAAGAAGTAAACGAGATAACAAGGTGAGGTAAAGATCAAGTAAGCTTCTCATTCATATCCTAAGAACAAGTTTCTGCGCAAACTACTAGAATATCAGGAGGTGTTACCCTCATTACTACCCATGTGATCGGCTCCCTACAAACGCAAATAGCTTGTTCCAACCACGGAAGTAGGGGATATCAGTCCCTAACCCATCAACTTATAAGACACGACCCTATTCCCTGGTGTTACGCATCTTAGTATCCCCCATCCGACCCATGCACACTCATGACTCTGCCGAAACGCGCTCGTACCCACCTTCCAACCTTTGAACCTCTTACAATCCTGATCAATAAAGTGCATCTTGGCCCCTATCTAGTGCTAGACCCCTCTATGATTCCAACATGGATACTGACTAATACGGGTTCCACACAACAAGATTGACACAAGCCACCCCAGGCTTGTTCCCTTTAGTAATTAGGATTTTAAGAGTCCTAAAATTGGATATAAACATCAAGACTTGGGACCAATTAGCATATTAATTAACAGGTTTAACTTAGTATGTTTAAGTTCATTAATAAGCATCGTTGTAAATGAAAATTCCTATAAATGTTATTATGTGTACAACCCCTCCCCTAAATCAGACAAGCACCTGCTCAGATGTATATAGTTTACAGTAACTTGTTTTACTTAATTACATCTGATCCACATATATAGCATGTTCTACTTAATCTTAAATTAAAGCCCAACATATTCATATTAACATGTTCTGCATATTCTTCCCTTTTGTAGTAACCCCAAATTTACAGTCAAAGGTTCTCAAGTTATAATATCCCTAATTCTCCTTATTGTCATTACAAGTTATTGTAGTTTATCTCAATTATACGCAATTCAAATGGAAACGGCCTAGGCTCTCGATGGCCTAGGCTCGGCGTAAAATAACAAGGAAAAGGAGAAAACAGATCCAAACTCAAACTGAATAAATAAGCATAGAAAAGTCTGTAAATAAATAAAATATTGAAAAGGGATAAGGAAGAAATATGTATATGTAAACATATATTAATAGTAAACTGAATAGATAATTGACAGTAAAACAATAACATATAAACACTATTACTTTTTAGATCAAAATCATTTACTGTCAAAACACTGTTTACATAGCAGATCTAAAAATAACTTGAACTCACAGTGATTTGATTAAGATGCAGAAAATGTCTCTTTGAAATTATTATTGTAGAAAAGCTAGAGTTATTCCTCTAATCTATGTTTTGGCAACACCTCGGCATTATCTTAATTTTTATTCAGAAATAACTTAAAGGAAGAAGAAGATGAAGAATGTTTGTGTGTAAGAAAATGGTGAGGCCGCTAGCCTATTTATAGATTAGTTAGGATAAATCTAAACCATAGGATATTAGGTTATCAAATCAAATCGTACAACTCAAGATGAGTAAGCGTGTGTATATAGCAAATAAAAAGTCCAGATTCAGGTGTAGGAATCAGCCCTACATGCAGGTAGGTCGACCCACCTACTACCTGGGTCGACACATGGGTTGACCCGCCTTAAACCTGGGTCGACCCTTGTGTCGACCCAATTATGGGCTTGGTTGCCCACTTACCATTGCTTTCTGAGTTCAGTTTATATATTGTACACCGTTTTAGTTCAATCTTCTTTAGTTCAAAACCTCTTCATACTTAATCCTATTTACGAAAACCAAGAGTCTATCTGAACCAAAATTTCGTTTTACTTGGTTTTGAATATTTTATTAATTAATATTCATTCTTGTTATCTTCATTATATAATTATGGTGTATTTAATTATGGGGTGTTATAAAAATCGTACATACTCGTAGTGGAGGATGGATTTCCAACAAATGACCTGACTAAGTAACTTCCTTACCAATAGGTACACCTTTAGAGGGATGCTCTGATAACAATACAAATTCTCTGACAACACAAGGTCGGTCCACCCCTTAGCAGGATGAATTCAAGTAATCCTAAATATGTTATCACCCAATCGTTACCAACCTTTAACCGGGCGCCCACAACCTCAACAAGCACAAGAAAGTAGAAGTCACCACATAAGTAATACCTGGGCTCCTTACCACGGTACACTTTTTATCTAGAAGGTGATGAAACTCATAATCTTGCTGCGTCCTTCCTGTTTTGGCCATCTACCGGGTGTGAGGCTTATCGAAGTCTCGTTAACAAAGCTACGCATTCTATGCCATGCTTGGATCATCAATAGCACATCACTTAGTATGCCACACTGTCATTTCATAATATATGAATGAAAATTACGAACCATATCACCTTTGAGCTCGTACATCTCAAAGAAGGATGTTAAGCTAAGAGAATAAATTATTTGCCACCAACCGGAATATGTTTAATAAAGATCAGTCACACATTACAAAATATAATGCCAGATTCACATCCATATAAGTCCGTTATGGGTTTGAATGAAATTGAAGGCGCTATATCCTCGTCAAGGAGAGAAGCCCTGGCAAATATGAAATTCCACCAAATATGTCTAGTCTACTGTTATAATACCGATACATCCATCTCAAGTAAGGAGCGACCCACTCGAGACATTCAACGAGTAGTCCTTTCTATGTGAAGGTTTCCGGTCTTCAACACCATCTTTAATATCTTCGATTGTTCCATAACGTTGTACTATTATTTGGAATGGTTTTGTTGGACCCAAATTCTGAATTCTGGTCTTTCCAAATTACAATCGCTATTTTAAAACTATTTGGAAATATGGGATTCAATAAGTCTCTCTTCCACTTCGATTGGTTAATTAAAACCTTACTATGAAAATTATTCATTTCATAAATCCCTCTTCAAAATAGATCTTTTGAAATCAAAGATAGTTAAAATCTTTAATTAAGATTCATTAGTTCTCCAATCCCTTTTTATTTCTAAACAAGATCATTAAGCGTTTCTCCATTAGCTTTTTAAAAGATCTTAGTCTAATTTTAAATTCCGAATCACACTCGACCTTGGGTTAAAGAATAATATCATTTCAAAACATCATTTACAACAAACCCAAACATTAATTGATATTGAAATTTTATTAGCTTATATTCAATACCAATCCCGTAACAACCCAGAATTTTGACAATAAATTAGTTATTTAATTAAATTCTCAAAAATAGGATGTTTTGCAAGCGATGGAATTTGACCATGAAACTTTAATAGTTGCGTTTGTCTCAGAATTTTGGTTAACTTTTATGTTTGGGGTTTCACGAATGGAGTCCGTTTGAAAAAGTTATAGACGAAATACGGAGAAGGGATGAAAATAAATAAATATATTATAATATATCTTACCTTTTATACCCAACCTTCACTGGGAAAAATGACACAAGGGCTGTCGACCTCTTGGTAGAATGGGTCGATCGCTTCGTGCCTGAACTGCCTGGTGATTTCTAGGTTAAGAGGGTTAAGTTTTATATAAAATATTATATAAATGGATGGATGTCTATTTGATCAAATCTAACGGTTCATGGCCAATTTCACTCCTATAAATAAAGGGGTAAAGCCTCATTTTTTTCCACATAAATCAGTAGGCAGCAGCGAAGCTCTGCCATTTACCTTTCTATTCAAATTAATTTCTAAATCAAAAACAGGTTCATATACAATCAATCAAACATAAATCCATAGATTTGAAAGGGATAATCAGATTCAAGTGGAAAAGGGTATGAATTGACGTCTAAGCTATTCTTTATCATATTCTCCCCTCTTTTCCTATTTTCTTGCAAATCTACAAATATGAAAGTACCTCCTTTTCAGAATAACTGTAAATCTGTAAGAAATTGGGAACTTTAGGCCTAAAAGATTATTCAGATTTAAGATTTGGATGCTTTCAGGTGAGTTGGAAATTTATATACAAAGTTACAATAACTTATTTATCTCATTTGTATTAGATCTTAAATATATGCCTAACATATATCAGATCTGTTTATAATATTGCTAAATCTGAAATGATGCCAATCAGATCTTCTTATGAATGTTGTCAAAAACCTGAAAGTATAGATTTGTGGTTTTGAAAGATATTATTTATAGGCTTACTCAATTTTTTAAATTCTTGTCTACAATTATGTTTGAAAATATATTTTGGTTATTGTAAAACACCGTAGATCAGGAAATCCATCCCATAAAACACTATTAAGATGTATTTTTACTCCAGATCTCTAATTTAAGTGTTACATGATAAATTATGTAATTTGGTTAAAAAGATATAAACCTGTTTGTGCTCAATTTTGTTGGGGTTTGACTTAGTTCTTGTGAATTGTGCCTTTTTGTTCTTTTTAAATAAAAAGACATTATTTGAAACCAATAAGTAATATGTCAAATATTGAAAAAGGGAAAAGCTGTGTAAATTCACGTATAAATATAAATAGAGATATTTATGCGTAGTTTACATCAACTATTCCAAAATATACTGTTAGACCGAATTCTGGGCCTAACACCCAAAAATCTATGTGAAAACCTCACAATCACAGATTAATGCAGAAAAAGCAGTAAAATAAGAGGAGACACACGAGATTTTTATAGTGGTTCGGCTCAATCCAAGCCTACGTCCACTTTATAGTTTCTTAAATCCTAAGAAGCTATTACAATGTTGTTTGTTTGCAGTTTATACACGAAATCCTCGTGTTTACAATGAAGAAGAGGAGATTAAAGGGGAGATTATACACGAAATCCTCGTGTTGTAATGTGGAATTCAACTTTTAGGTTTTGCAATAGCCTTGCGAAGAACCATAGTTGAAGCCATGGAGAGTTTTAGTTCCAAAAGTCCCTTGAAATGACCATCTCCTGGTGTATTTATAGGTGTAGAGAAGCAGCTAGGTGCTCTGAATCGGATCGGATCGGAGGGGCACGTGGCAGGCCCTGAGGTGATATCGGAAGCGGTGGAGAAATGGTCTTCAAATCGTGCTAGGACAGGTGGAGCTCGATCCGGAAGAGTAGGAGCGGTTACTCCTTGAGAACAGGTCAAACTCCGTGCGCTGAAGCAGGTTCAGGTGTTCGGATCGGATCTACCTAGCAACGATCCGAACCAATGTCTTCTAGCTGAAGATTTCGCGTTTCAGTGCTTTGAAGGTGAAGCGGATCGGGTCTGCTCCCTCCGATCTGATCCGAGCTGATATCTAAGCGTTGAAGGGAAGATATTGAATTGGTGAAGGCGGGATGTCTCCAACCGATCCGATCCGCCTAGACCGATCCGAACCGATGCGTGGTGATGGAAACTCCAAAATCCATGTTTCCAGTTCTGCATGCGTTCACGGAAACGAGCATAACTTTCAAACCGTAAGTCCGATTGAGCCAAACCAAAGCTCAAACTGAAGCTAATTCAGAGATCTACAAGAGTTACAAAGCTTAGCTTTGTAATCGCTGTTTTCGGGCCCAAAAAAGGTCATCTGGTAGGAGTTTCGGGCCTTTCTTTGTTTGTGATGCGACTTTGACCAAATCGCTGCCTGTCTTCTGACGGTATTCCCGATACTTGAGCGTATTGTTGACCAATGATTTCATGTGCGACGGCTTTGACTTAAAAGCAAGTCAACATTTTTCCCCCTTGAACATATCTTGCTGGTTGAAGGAAGATGTGTTCTGGATAATCCAAGGCCACGTCGGGCCTGCCAGATGCAAGTATAATCCATACCTACGAAGAAGAGAAAGCAAACAGGTATGTCAAAACCTAACAAAACCGATTACACTTTCGAGCATAAACCATGCTTGGGCGCTTGTTTGAGCATAAACCATACTCAAGACACGTTCAAATCATCCTGCCAAAACCTGACGAGGGACCTAACCTTCCGGGTATAAGCCATACCAGGAAGTTCAAACTGAGCATAAACCATACTCGAGTTTTATTGAGTTCCTTTGCCAGATCCTGACAAAACAATAAGTCGTTCCAGAGTATAATCCATACTTAAGAATCCTAGTGAGTACAATCCGTACTCATGTCGGGATAGAGCTATGCTTGCCAAAACCTGACAAGACAGTCTGTCCCTAGGCACAATCCATGCCTAGGGGTCCGAGATAAGTATAAGCCATATTTTAGCTGAGATTGAGAATCCTGCCACAACCTGACAAGATACTTAAATTGCCAAACATAATCCATGCTCAGAAAGTCCTTCCTTATTCAATTCAAAGTACAAAACCAAAGCAAATCCTGATTGGTTTGTCATCGAGTCCAGAGCACGCTTTGGAGCTAAATCCTAACCCCAAACGTGTGTACTCTGATTTAGCCAATCGGAAAACCTAAAGAAAGCAAAGAAACATATCTTAAATCCTAAGAAATGTAGGAAATCTAGGCTGATCTCATCCAGATCAGTTGATGATGAGCCCGCGAGAGCTCGATCCAGGGTCATTCCCTCTCCGGGGAGCAGGTGGTGGTAGCAGAGGTGCTGGCGCCGTTGGTTGTTTCACATACTCGGGTAGCTCTCTACGTCTAACCTGTTCCTCAATCAGATCTCGCAAGTGTCTACATTCATTTGTATCATGACCGTCCATATCGTGAAACATGCAGTATTTCCCAGAATCACGTTCTCTTTGCGATGGCTCCCTCCTGGGAGGCTTTGGATAGGAGACGTCACCGTTTGTGTTCACGTAGATGTCGGTTAGTGACGAATTGAGTTCTGTGTACTTTTCATATCTGGGCCCTCTCCGGGGCTGAGCGTTGCGGTCATTCTTGACGGCAGCTTTTCCTTTGCCTTTACCAGAATCAGACGGTTCTCCGTCTTTGAGCATGTTAACATCGAGAATTTTCTTTTCGGACGTTGCGTCTTCTTCACGCGAAAACCTATCCGATTCAAGATAGAATTCGCTGAGATTCCTTGGTGGGTCTCGGTACAAGGATTTTTTGAACTCCGAGTTGTCTAGAACGCCAGATACTGCCGCCATCAATACCATAGATGGCTCAGGTCGATCAACTGATGCTGCTGCAACGTTGAACCTTTCCAGAAATGACCGCAGGGTTTCTTTGGGCTTCTGCTTGATTGTAGTTAGTGACATTACATTCTTGGGTCGAGCGATGTGGACCCGAAATTGTTCAATAAAGCAAGCGACCAACATGTTCCAGCTGTTGATCGATTCAGATTCCAGCTGCTGAATCCACATAGCGGCTATATCAGTCAAAAAGAGAGGGAAGCACTTTGCCATGACGTTTTCCGACGCCGATTGAACTTCCATATGTCGTTTGTAGCGCATGAGATGCACGGTAGGATCCGTTCTGCCGTTGTATGGCTCCAGTTGTGGAAGTTTGAAATCCGGGGGATTACGGGAATTTCTAATTTCTTGTGTGAATGGATTGTGGTTGACATCATCCATGCCATTTTGATAGGTGCGGCCTCTCGAGAGGCGTTCAATGAGGTTGGCGAGCCGATCGCCTTCAAAGAGCTGTTGCAAGCTACTAAAGCCAGAGCTGGTGCCCCCAGCGTTGAGTTCAGAAGAGTGTGGAAGAACATAAGGAGCTTGGCAGGTCATCCGGTTCGGTTCGGAGGTGCCCCCTTGCTGCGGTTCGGAGAAGCGAGGGAGGTTATGGAGAGGTGCACAGTTCGGATCGGAGGTGCCGATCCGAACAGGTTCGCCTGTTCCGAACCGGGGAGCTTGATGCTGAAGCTGTGTGGGATTACCGATCTGAACCGGTGCGGAGGTAGGTCGTGCTGGAACGAAGTCTTGATTTCCAGAAGGGAGACTGCTGCCCCCAAGTTCATGTAAGGTGGCGGTTCGGATCGGATCCGAACCGATCCGGTGAGGATTGCCCCCCATTTCCATCTGCGTTTGATTCAAGTTTTGGCCCTCGGTTCGGATCGGATCCGAACCGATCCGGTTTGCAGCTGCTGCTGGGGCTATTTCCGTGCTATTTCCAACGAGTTGTGTGTTGCCACTCGGCCTACCTTCCATCCGAGCGAAGAATTGGTCGATCATCTCCTGTTGTTTGCGAAGGAGATCATCTTGCCTAGCCATCTGGGTTCTCAATTCAGCGAGAACGCCATCCATCTCTTCTCGCGTCAAATATGCTGACGAGTTTTCATGTGAGGAAGCTTCATGGATTGCTTCGTTTCTCGTGCTTTCGCCTTCAACACGGGAAATCTTTCGCTTAGCCATCGATCCAATAGCCAAATAATCCAAGTAGACGTTGAAGTTGTCGTGTGCCCCCCACCTGGCGCGCCAAAATGTTAGACCGAATTCTGGGCCTAACACCCAAAAATCTATGTGAAAACCTCACAATCACAGATTAATGCATAAAAAGCAGTAAAATAAGAGGAGACACACGAGATTTTTATAGTGGTTCGGCTCAATCCAAGTCTACGTCCACTTTATAGTTTCTTAAATCCTAAGAAGCTATTACAATGTTGTTTGTTTGCAGTTTATACACGAAATCCTCGTGTTTACAATGAAGAAGAGGAGATTAAATGGGAGATTATACACGAAATCCCCGTGTTGTAATGTGGAATTCAACTTCTAGGTTATGCAATAGCCTTGCGAAGAACCATAGTTGAAGCCATAGAGAGTTAGAGTTCCAAAAGTCCCTTGAAATGACCATCTCCTGGTGTATTTATAGGTGTAGAGAAGCAGCTAGGTGCTCTGAATCGGATCGGATCGGAGGGGCACGTGGCAGGCCCTGAGGTGATCTCGGAAGCGGTGGAGAAATGGTCTTCAAATCGTGCTAGGACAAGTGGAGCTCGATCCGGAAGAGTAGGAGCGGTTACTCCTTGAGAACAGGTCAAACTCCATGCGCTGTAGCAGGTTCAAGGTGTTCGGATCGGATCTACCTAGCAACGATCCGAACCAATGTCTTCTAGCTGAAGATTTCGCGTTTCAGTGCTTTGAAGGTGAAGCGGATCGGGTCTGCTCCCTTCGATCCGATCCGAGCTGATATCTAAGCGTTGAAGGGAAGATGTTGAATTGGTGAAGGTGGGATGTCTCCAACCGATCCGATCCGCCTAGACCGATCCGAACCGATGCGTGGTGATGGAAACTCCAAAATCCATGTTTCCGGTTCTGCATGCTTTCACGGAAACGAGCATAACTTTCAAACCGTAAGTCCGATTGAGCCAAACCAAAGCTCAAACTGAAGCTAATTCAGAGATCTACAAGAGTTTTAGAGCTTAGCTCCGTAATCGCTGTTTTCGGGCCCAAAAAAGGTCATCTGGTAGGAGTTTCGGGCCTTTCTTTGTTTGTGATGCGACTTTGACCAAATCGCTGCCTATCTTCTGACGGTATTCCCGATACTTGAGCGTATTGTTGACCAATGATTTCATGTGCGACGGATTTGACTTAAAAGCAAGTCAACATATACATAAATATATATATTTCTTATGGTTTGAAATATGTTTATTCTAATATTCAAGCATGATTTACAATAATTATAGTTGATAGTCTTTTTGTAAGATTTAGAAGCTTATTTCAAGATTGAATACAAAAAGGAAAGTTTGGTTATTAGTTGAACCAAATTATTAAACTTAACGATAATAATAATAAAAGAAAATAACTATGTTAACTGCACAAAAATATAAATAAAATTATATATATATGTATATTATCCATCTAAGTCTACGTAAACAACGATTTGAATGAATTTCATTTTATGGAATTATACATGTAAATGTAGTCCATATTAAATGAATATATTTGTGGTGACTATTGTAGCAATTAGCGCAATTGATTGCTATAAATAGGGCTATAAGTAAATAAATAAATAGCGATTGTAACCGATATTGATTGGGGAAAAAAATTTAATTAAGCAGTTAAGCCTAATGGTTACAATTTCTAAATTAGCTAGGCTTAATGTTGTAAATCCCAATTAGGGAACTTAATTATAACCACACTAAGACACGAAGTTAAGCTAAACTTGTGGTAGAAATCTTCCCAGAACCGACTGGTAAATTTAGCATCCACAAGTGGTCGACTTAATGAGTGGGGCCTAGTGCATAAATATATATATATATATACACACACATACAATAGGAAATAAATAAATAAATTAGTAATGCCAGTTGGGGTACAACAAATAGATATCTCGGGTCTGATAATTAAGGATGATTGATTCCTTATGAAAATATGACTATTGTGGTCATAAATGGCAATAACTCTATTAAACAGAAATAATTGAAATAAAAAGGGGATTGATGGGTATCGATTGCCGCTTTAAATACTAAGTCCAATGAGGAAAATGATTAAATAAATATCCTAGGCTGAGAAGGATATAACATTCCTTATTTATACTAAATAATCTGGAGCTTATAATGAAAAATTAGGATTGGACTTAGTAGGTTAATGATGTGAGGTCAGTTGTCTTATTCGACAGAAGTTTGCACTTTCCAGCAGTCGAATATATGTTCAACTGATGTGAGATATCATTAATCATAGGAACCCGTGATGATAGTTAGTTTGCGTAGCTTTGATTATTTCCAAAAATAAGGTATACTTCATGAGTGAGGTCTTAAGTGGACAAAAGGTGTCCTCCTCCCGTCTGTAAGGAGAAAGCAAACATGAAGTAATCTATAAGCGTAACTTGCTTTGGGATTAAGGTCTTAAGTGATGAGATCCACCTAAAAAAAGCTATTAAGCGGTCGCATACCCCACATCCCATAAATAGAAGCATTAAAGGCTAACTGGGTATGAACTTGATAATCTTCGCAAATAGTCTGCTTCCTTGGGTCTGAAGTGACTTGAGTGGATTGGTCCTCCATTTAGGGGTCTTAAATGGTATACGAATCCTACCTAAACCTGGAGATTAAATGTCTGGTATGGTCATTCCATAGGGCTATCTATTCTGTGGGAATAATTAAGCGTCTAAGTTATTATCCAATACGGTCAGCTATATGGTACAACGAGATTCCACGAATAGGAAGTCATAAATGGTGAGGTGTCATCTACCGAGCCCTATCGGTCTTAAGAGATGAAATACCGTCTCTCACCTTATGCAGGGTATTGGGTTATATGCGTGAGTGACGGAATCCTTAATTAGTAGGACCCTATATCCAGTGTCCTCTAGTTTATAACTACGCTGAGTAAATTATCGAGAGGTACTGAATGACCAACATGTCCTCCTTGGGTCTAAAGTGATCGAGGTAATCTACCCTATCTATCATTGATAGCGAGGGTTAGGTGGCTAAGTATATACACATGAGTAAATAAATTTACTTAATTAGGAGTTCACTTCTTGGTTTGATAATTTGCATAAAGGATTCACAAACGTATACATAATCTTTCTATCTTGGTATCGATATCATTGGGAATACAACCTTGGGAAGGGTAGTTAGAGTCATGCGTAAATATTTACAAGGTTAGGTTAGAATTACTAGCCTTGGTAGGCATATATCTTTGATTGAAACAAACGAGATACATCTGTGTAATGTAATATGTGTCATACTTTTTTTTTTGTGCACCAGAACTTGTTGTTCTGACCCCTTCCTCATTACAACCTCTTAGGTTTCCTAGAGAAGGTCAGGTCTCCGTAGGTTTCCAATTTTGGTTTTTAGTTCTCATTCTCTCTCATGCTCAGTAGTGATTTGGTGACTCTCCTTTATAAGGTAGTTACTTGAGCCAATACTATTTTATCCTATTTCGTTTCCGCTGTGAGTTATTTTATTATTCTCTAATTATGCTCATGCTCATTTGCGAGTATCTGATTTACACGCTCCACACTTGGTTGTGTTAGAGTTTCGATTTTTGTCGAAATTTAGGCTCATAAAATTGTAGGATGTTACAAACCCTCATAATCAACTAATACTATAAGTGAAATAATGTCATGAATACCTTTCAAATTCCTCAAATAGTAAAATTTGAACTACGTATTCTAATGTTGAATAATTGAAAACTATTTCCATTTAATTTTCAAAATCCAAAACTAATTTATATTGAGTATAAGAATTAAACAGAATTTGTATCTGCCTATACTCAATATCAATTTCAGTGTTCAACATATACTGTAGGTGGAATAATGGTATAATTACCTTTCAGATTCCCCAAATAGTGTAAGTTTTTCTATGGATTTTAATATCAATTATATGGAGATTATTTCCATCTAATTTCAAATAAAACCTTCATTTGAAATCTGTTAAAATCTTTAAGTTAACTTAATCTTCTCATAACCAATTCTTGTTTAAATGTTTAAAACTTCCAAAACCTTTTATTAACATTTAAAAACGATTACTTAAGTGATAAATGGAGATAAATAACTTTAAAACTTTCAAACAAACCATTGTCGAAAAAAGTTGTAGAAGTCTTACAAACAGGCTCATATTAGCTTATTTAATCAAAAAGCCTTTTATATTATCCAAAACTTCAGATCATCAATTCAAATCACTTTTAAATGATTTATAATGATTCTAAAAAAAATTCCTTATTTTTATTTATTTAAAAATAGTAGTTTACCGTTATGGTCAACGAACTGCACTTACAACGACCTTTTCAAAAACAACTTTGCACGAAAGTTAAAATCTATATATTGAACTTTGAAAATTCATTTTTCATTTGAAAATCAACATCATTAGAAAGCAGATGATTTTCTTTTCAAAGAAATCCAATTTAAATTAATCTTGTTACAAGCATTTGAAGTTGCTAGTCGAAATTCGTGAACTAACGGAGCGTGACTAGTTATATTCAGACCATATTTTAATTTAAATTCAGAACTCATCCAATTCACTTCAAATATAATTATAATCTTTATAAAACATATTTAAACTTATTTGAAAACAATATTTCAAAATTTAACCTTAAAATTCAAATATTCATATTTAATGGATATATATTATTTTATTATTATTAAAATAATATTATTATTTTCAAAATTAATCCTTTTAACCCCAAACTTTCCTGGTATCAAATTAAATATAATATAAGATGGTTGGAACAATAAATTTGAGTTTTCAACATCATTTATATATCAAAATTAACTTCAATTTTTGAATTTACTACACAAATTTGATTTCAAATTTAAATACGTCGTATATACTTGAAATCTTTGTAACGACCCGGCTTTTTGACCAGTTTTCGCCAGTAATTAAACCAACTTAACCGTTCATAAAGACGGATGGTTATGGGTACTTTCATATTTACACAAAAATAATAGAACTTTTCAATCCATTACCATAATATAAAATTAGAGCTACAAGGAATACATCAGAGTACATCGATTACATAGCGGAAGAATGCGAATTCTCCAAAACATAATAGCTCCAGCTAAAAACAGAATCATGCTCCAATCAACTCCAATGCTAAATCTGCGAACCAAACAACTAGGCTGCCCGTGCAAAATTATGGGCACCCAAAGTATAGGTGTGGGAACAATAAACTCCAGGTCGGTCGTGGGACTGGTGTGAGAACTCAAACAGCTGTTATTTAGATTCATTTTAAAGTTGGGTAATTCAACGGACCACGAAACTAACGCGGAACAACTTTACTCCATATGAATTCCCGTGCATAGAAATTCGCTATGAGTTTTGAAATATGAAACTACCATAAGGTCTCGTGGCACACACGTAATGCAAACGCACTCATTGGCGAGGTTTTGTAATGACCCAGTTTTTTTGCGACTTTGGTTATCGACATAAACTTAATGACGACCAACCAAACATCGAAAAATACCAGATGGTTAATGAAAGAAGTTAGAGGGTGAGAATAGATAAGATAGAAACTTAGAATAGAAGAAGAGGAAGAAGACACAACATCAGAGTAACACGAATCTCACAGCGGAACGAACAACATATAATAGATAACATATCCTTGAAATAAAATCAGTATATGTATACAGTAACATTATCAGAGTACAAAACTTACAACACAATGGAAATAACTATAACTATATAATCCTGAAGCCTCCTGCTCCACGCTCTTCCAGTATATCTGTAAATCCTGACTACTTGACTGCCCATATAAAATTGGGCACCCAAGAGTTTAGGGAAAACAAAACAAAATAAACTCCAGATCAGTCATGGGACTGGTGTGAGTAAAACAATTTAAAACAGTTCAAGCAAGTAAATGATTTCTCATAAGACAACGCCGTATAACGGAACGGGTTTTTCCCTTATGAGAATCCAAATCAGTTTGATTCAACTTTCAAATCATTTTGAAAGTAACGATAAATATTTATATCAAAAACCTTTTGATATTATAATAATGTCTATCAACCACAATATAATAATCATCTAGCAGAACGCTTTCATCTCACGTTCTACATATATAGTATACAATCAAAACCGCAAGCACATATTGGGTAATGGATTTCCAACTATGACAAGGTATGGAACCACCATTCGCTAGTGTACCTCTAGAGAGAAATACACTGGGTTCAACAAGAACATTTTGCAACCCGACCACACATGATCGACCACTCATTTCGCTTGAGTGTATCGAATGTATATCACCAACGGTTGGGATCAGCAATCGTTTCCCGAATCAGACAACATCAACAATAGATTTTTAGAAGTAAATGAAACTCTAGATCAGGTGATTATACACCCTAATAGGTGCGACCTACATAGCCATGCTGCCTGCCCGATTTCTGTCATTTCCCGGTTATGAGGCTAGAGGCCACGCTTATCTCTGACAGATCACACAATTATTCACTTTGAATGTCACATCGTCATACCCGCCAAATCCCAAATTGATTTCCCTAAAAATATCACGGGTATACAGCTAAGAGAAACGAATTCCTTCGCCACCTAACGTAAATACATTTGAAGAGATCAACTTACACGATCTATTAAATATGCTCTGTTAGACATTCTTCCATACAGGTCGTCCTAGGACTGGACAAACCGAAGGCACTATTCTGTACATCCATCTTAGGCAATTGTTACCTAAGATTTATACAACAGCCCTTGCACTTTACTCCATCTTCAAGATCTTTGGCATATATGATTCGCAACGCTTATGCCAATACGGGGTGGTTCTTTGGATAATAATCCAAACGGACTCTCCATATTGACAACGTTAAAATGGTCAAAACTTTGATAGTCTGTGATTTAACTATCAAAGAAAAACACGTGTGCAAACAACGATATTATTTCCAAATGGAAATTATATCGATCAATCATCAACCATATATATATATATATATATATATATTCATATTGCCTTATTTTCTACATTTGGAAAATATACGTTATTAACATTGGAAACATTTCCATAGCTTATTCATGCATCACTACCATTCCACAACTATTAGTCCCTAACTGTAAACTAGTAAGAGAACAATTCTCTAAGTATAAACCCCGAAGGCCGAAACCAACATTAGATCAATACTCAGAAAACTATTCAACTTAACTAATCTCTAGTCAGTTTCTAATCTCGTTTAACTCTATTTCGATTAACTCTAACTGAATAACTCTATTTGCTTAACTCTTATTCGATTAACTAATATTCGATTTACTCTAGTTACTTAACTCTTATTAGAATAACTAATATTTGATTTAAATCCATTCGCTTAAGTCTAGATCGCAGCGATCACAATGGTTACGCCTGATTCCCTATGGAAACATCCGACCACCGTAGGCTATCTGTAGCCCTGCGAATTACGCTAGCAGTCGTGCAAAATGGCAACTTATCCTGAATAACTATGTTTGACTAACTCTATCCGACTAACCATATTTGATTAACTAAATTCGATTAACTCTTTTATATCTCGTTAAATTCCTTTTTTTATAAATCCTGTTTATTTTCCCAATAAAAGTTCCTTTTATAATTCTATTTACTTTCTAAATAAATATCCCTTTATTCTATTTATTTCCTAAATAAATATTCCTTTATTCTATTTATTTTCAATATACTTTGAAAATTCCCTTTTTACATCCCAGTATTTCTCATGGTATTTAACGTACCATATAACAATGATCGGTATCATTCAAACATATAAAATCATTAACAGATTTCATATCACGTCATATAACACAATATATGAACAGAACAATATTATAAATATTGAGGAGTCCAGTTGGACCCCTCCAACCTGTTTCCCTGCATCACATATGTTAACAATACGAATATAAAATATTCTGTTAAACAGAACCAATATTCGATTTACGATTTATATATATATCGTTATCTATGATTCCAATCAATACACGAACAATTCAACCAAACAGTTAACACACAACGATCAGTCATCATTTATTAGTTCTAAATATACGTTATAAAAATAGAACTGTTCAGAGTTGGTGAGTTTTACTCACATTGGACGATCATCGTTAATAACGATAACCATCGCTTGATTCCGATGGACAATTTATTTCGCTATAAATTGTAATGAGCTCGAATTAACTCCCAGTCAGTTCCATGGTGTAGTGTCCGTCCATACGATCGCAACGGATCTTGTTTCGCTCAATTCCTTCCTCGTGGCCCATTCCCCTCCGTGAAAACCATACCCGAATACCCGCTTCCTCCCAACGCTGGACACAACGAACTCCTCCACCAAACCATGTCCATTACTTCCTCCTTTCACCTACAGTTCTCCTTCATCTCTCCACCGAAATTTGCAAATTCTTCACCATTGAAAATCTCTTCCACTCCTCTACATCACCATCACCAT
The DNA here is from genome assembly GCA_030737875.1 of Allium sativum. Lineage (NCBI taxonomy): Eukaryota > Viridiplantae > Streptophyta > Magnoliopsida > Asparagales > Amaryllidaceae > Allium > Allium sativum. The sequence continues at coordinate 387,107,538 of CM060924.1, forward strand.
ACGATGTAACTCGCACTCACCCAAATACCCATGCATTCAGACCAAAACGCAGTCCTTCCAGTGACCAAACCGTCACATTTCTTCAGCATTTGCTGCGCCTTACTACCCCAAGACCCACGCCACCCTTAAAACCTTCTCCGGTGGCCTATACCCTCCTCAAGAATGAACCCTACACTACTGTAAAACTTCCACACTCCTGAAATGATGACCGAGCTTCATGGGAAAACCCCAGGTCGCTGCCTTCCTTCACACGGGTTTGAATATACAAGTCTCGGAATTTTTGTTTGAGGATTAAAATTTGTGCGGCGGCTTAGTGTTTGACCAAAGAGAGAAATAAAGGTAGGTTTAGAAATTTAAGGGTATCTTATTTATAGGATTTTATCCGTAGACGTGGTCTCTGGGCTTCCACATGCTTTCTGTGGTTGAAGAGAAATGGCGTATGTGGCCTTGAACTAAACCTACCGAAAGATTATATTATATTTTTTCTAAAATTTAGAAATTAACGGTATCCTATTACATAGTATTTCGTTTACATACGAGTTGTCATTAACAAAAATAAAAATACCGTTAAGATGAGCAATGTGCTACGATTTCAAAAATATAAAAATATCGGTAGATTAACTCATATTGTGAAATCCCAAAATCGCTGATTAAGGGTGCAAAATACTCCAAATAAAAAGTTGCTTATTAAATTAATTAAAAATTACAGAAAAATTCTAAATTATCACTACGTTTCAAAAGAACCTTGTCCAAATTCGAATCCGATATTTAAATATACTCAAATAGCCGTTATGGCCATAAACGAATATGCCGCTGTTTTTTTCTGAATATTTGATTTGGACATAACTTACAATCTATACGACGAAATCCCGATTTTTCTCTTCCATTAGAAAAATATACTTCACCAGCTTCGTACGTTTCTTGTTTCACAGAAATCCGAGTTAAAACGGCTTCTGTATATCCAGTTGAAGTTCAAATCACCAAATAACGAACTGCCGTGCCATTTCAAGCTCGATTTTAATTATAATATAATTTCTACCTTCAAGTGACGATTATAAATATATTCGTCAATATAATTCAATATAAACTGAATTATATATTTTATATTGTCCAATTCAACTCATACTGTGAATTCCGCTATTTCCGATTATGCCGGAAATATATATTATTTTATTATTTATATTAATTAAATATAAATATTATTTAATTCAAGTTATCGATATCGCCACATCGATAATTAATAATTAAATAAATTAATTATTCAATAGCTAAAAATGCGAGTCATTACAATCTTTCCCCCTTAAAATAATTTCGTCCTCGAAATTGCTAAGCTAGAAGACAAACACTATCGACTGGTTAGAACTTATTCGTTCACTTCTCAACTTCAGTTTCCCCTGACAAATTTAATTTCAATTAAATTATTAATTTAATTCTATTAACGGATATTTTCAAAAATCCTGAAAATTTTCTAACTCCTTAACTTTTCGAATTTTTTTGCCAGCACCTCCTTTGTATTGGTCAATAGCTCAAACTCCAACTCGCCTCTCTAGGCCTTCTTCAACCAAAAGAAAATCAAACAGCCAAGCGGCTTGCCAATTCAGCTCATCAAAATCTCAAACCTATATATAATATAAACTGGTACCTTTTTGTCAGGCATACCAATATATCCCTTCCATCTTCTGTTAATTCAACATATACCAATGTCATCTCAATCAAATTCCAGTCTGCTTTTATCCACAAATCCAACCATTCGCTTATACCTAAGTCGAATTCAGTTTCAAATCAAAGTTCCATTTTTGATTTTTAAATTCTTAACTCATCAATCCAATACCATTTCAGATTCTATCTCACAATTCAAAATCTGATTCTACTTGATATATCGTATCCAATTCAATTTCCAGTTAATTGGTTTCAATTCAGTTCCATCTTGTTTTCACAAATTTCTATTTAAATTTGTTTTTAATTCAAACAGTCTCTTCCTGAGAGTTTTAAACAGCTTTGCTTTTCTAAAACCAAATATTCCTCTTTGGATTTCAAACAACTTGTTTCTCTCAAAACAATTCAAAAGCAAAATCTTTTCTGTAGTAACCCGTCACTTACAACTCGAAAATGAATACTGATGATGCAGCTGTCATCATCAGAATCTATTTTCCAGCGATCGAAGTGAGTTCAATACTATAAAACCATTTCTAAACATTTCCACTTTGAAATTCATTTCAAAATATAATTCACACTGCTTGTAAAACAATTTAAAATCTCCCAAGATCTTAAAATTCTCATATATTTAACCCAGATTCATTTACCAACATTTTTCCAATTTCCAGGGTTTTTAATTTCAATTCTGATTTGAATTTCAGATTTTTAATTTACTTCGTAATAATTATAAGAATTTTATTTGGTTATATATAACCATCTCCATTATAATCTTACTCGATTATAATAACGACCAATATATTCCATATGTTACAATAATTCCAATATAAATCCTTTATATCAAAATATAATTGGGGTAAAATTATTTCATTTACCCTTTTTCAAAACATACTGAGTCGGTTCATCGTATTCAAGTGTTTATAAACTCCTACCGATACAGTGGATCAAACTGATCGACCAGAACCCATAAACAAATCAACCAATAAATCTCCACAATATAAAATTATTTTTATATCAAATAACAAATACGTTCACTCGTATCTATACACTTAAACTCAATCTAGGGTATTGCTAACCCCATCTCTACCGAGTCACGCCACAGAGCCAAGGTAAATCGCGTAACCTTATGCTTTGATACCAACTGTAACGACCCGGAAAAAGGCGACCTTGATTATCTGATATACAACACATATCGAACATCAAGAGTCGAAAATACCGGATGGTTAATGAAAGAAGTTAGAGGGTGAGAATAGATAAGATAGAAACTTAGAATAGAAGAAGAGGAAGAAGACACAACATCAGAGTAACACGAATCTCACAGCGGAATGAACAACATATAATAGATAACATATCCTTGAAATAAAATCAGTATATGTATACAGTAACATTACCAGAGTGCAAAACTTACAACACAACGGAAATAACTATAACTATTAATCCTGAAGCCTCCTGCTCCACGCTCTTCCAGTAAATCTGTAAATCCTGACTACTTGACTACCCATATAAAATTGGGCACCCAAGAGTTTAGGGAAAACAAAACAAAATAAACTCTGGGTCAGTCATGGGACTGGTGTGAGTAAAACAGTTTAAAACAGTTTAAGCAAGTAAATGATGTCTCATAAGACCACGCCGTATAACAGAACGAGTTTTTCCCTTATGAGAATCCAAATCAGTTTGATTCAACTTTCAAATCATTTTGAAAGTAACGATAAATCTTTATATCAAAAACCTTTTGATATTATAATAATGTCTATCAACCACAATATAATAATCATCTAGCAGAACGCTTTCATCTCACATTCTACATATATAGTATACAATCAAAACCGCAAGCACGTATTGGGTAATGGATTTCCAACTATGACAAGGTATGGAACCACCTTTCGCTAGTGTACCTCTAGAGAGGAATACACTGGGTTCAACAAGAACATCTTGCAACCCGGCCATACATGACCAACCACTCATTTCGCTTCAGTGTATCAAATGTATATCACCAACGGTTGGGATCAACAACTGTGTCCCGAATGGGACAGCATCAACAATAGATTTTTAGAAGTAAATGAAACTCTAGATCAGGTGATTATACACCCTAATAGGTGCGAACTACATAGCCATGCTGCCTGCCCGATTTATGTCATTTCCCGGTTATGAGGCTAGAGGCCACGCTTATCTCTGACAGATCACATGATTATTCACTTTGAATGTCACATCGTCATACTCGCCAAATCACAAATTGATTTCCCCAAAAATATCATGGGTATACAGGTAAGAGAAATGTGAAAACCCGTTACTTCCCCGTAAAGGAAAGCGTCGGATAGTTCGAGAACAAACCACAAAAGAACACATACAGTAGAACATTTCATTGCTTATTACAACAATGCATCAGATTACAAGAATATACAGAGTATAAAAGAATATTACACAGAAATATCAGAGATTTAAATTACATTTAAATACATAGCAGCGGAAAATAATACAATACACAACTAGAAGTAGATATACGGATACAAAGCTTTCCGGATATCGTTCCAGCTGTAAACCAGGATCCTGTGAATATAAATCTGCAAAACCAAAACTACTAGCTGCCCGTGTCAAAATAAGGGCACCCAGAGTTTAGGTTAAAACAATAAACTCCAGGTCAGTCATGTGACTGGTGTGAGAACTAAAACAGTTAATCTTTATTTTAAAGTTAGGTAAATCAAGGGACCACGCCGTATAACACGGAACGGGTTTCCTCCCAAGAATACCAGTGCATAAAACAAACAGCGCAATGCTAAATAAAGAAAAATGAAGCTGTTATAAGACCCAGGTCCCATCACACAATGCAACGCAGCCGAGGATAGGGTTTTCCCTTATAACAGCCAAAGAATGCTTGATACGGTTAAAACAAATCGTTTGATACTATTATAAGTGCATAGTGTATAAAACAACTTCAAATCATAAGTATCAATCATAGACGGCATAAGTGCCCCATCCCACTATGTCGCCATACTAGGCTCTACAAATAAAACCGCAGAATCACGTATTTGGAAATTGGGTTTCCATCTATGAACCGAGGCAAAAGATAGTCCTCACCGAATTCGAGACGCTCTAGCCCGCCCCTCAGGATCAGAGCTCGAGTGACCCTTGGATCCTCAGGGCCAGTCCACCGATGTGGATTAAACTTAAACCCTGAACATGCGTTTCCCCGCCCTATGGGGCGTAAACGAGCCAACTAAATGACTCCATCGGTTCGAGAACGACCGATCAATCCGAGGCGCCTCGCAACAGCAACAACCACATAAGTCAAACTCGTCAGGGCGTGTAAAACCACTGACGCCACTTCTAGCTAGAAAGAAACGCATGCCCTCCCTGACGTCCTCTCCCGTTTTTGGTTCATACCGGGTGTGAAACACGCGAAGTAAACGTTACACAAAGCTACGCCACAAAGGCCTTGCTTTGATCATCACCACAAGACTTTTCTTTTCAACAGAAGCCTCGATCAATTGCCACTTAGGCATGCCACACAGGAAATTCACTCCATGCGTTTGATATCCATCAATATATAACCCCTGAGCTCGTACGTCTCAGAGAAGAGCGTTAAGCAAGAGAATAAATTCTCCGCCGCCAAGCAGATATATATTTAATAGAGATCAATCACACGGACTAAAATCCAATGTCAGACACACAGTCCATTTACAAGTCCGTTCTGGGTCTGAACGAAACCGGAGGCACCTAGTACCCCGCATATCCATCGATCTCCAAGTACGTCTGGACGATCACTAACTGTTTCCATCTTCTTGGGTGTACAGCCCAATCAAGATCATCAGTTATCACCCAAACGACGTGAAGACTTCCGGTCTTCGACCATCGTCTTCATCTTCGACTTATCGTCGTATCAGTTATTCAGAATGGGATAAACCCGGTCTTTCCGAATAACTCGCGTATATTTTAAATAAGTGTTACACAAACACAACATACGCCTCATTCCAATTCATCAGTCACTAACCGTAAATTAATCAAGAGAATAATTTCCCAAATATTAACCCCGAAGGCCGAAACCAACATCAGATCAATATCCAGAAAACCATTTTGCTTGGCTAACCGACAGTTAGTTTCTAAATTTCACATTCATAGGGAAAGGTTCCCATTAATTTTATCCAAGATAAATTCTTTGAATTTATTCTTTATTCTATTTTTGAATCTCAATTCAAACTAGTCGGGATTAGCGAACCTTACCGAAGTAATCATTTATTTTAATTTCCCCATCCCAACCTATTCATCCCATGAAGTAAAACTGGTAATACTTCATATCTAACACCACGGTGTTATCGGTAAATTCAATTACCATTTCACGTTCAAATCTAATTAAAGATTTAACTATCGCCTGGAGCAAAACTGGTGATACTCCATTTTCGATCATTTCAATCTAATTAAAGATTCATTAAAACTCCACTTAGTTTTAATCGTTAACTGGGTTAAAGAATCAGTGTCATTTAAAACACGGTTCACGATAAACCCAAAATATCATTCCATTAATTATCGGGTTAAAGAACAAGTGTTATTTAAAACACTGTCCACGATAAACCCAAAAATCAATATCAATTCTATTCCAATTAAATATTGTTTAATTGGTACACTTCATTAAATCTAAATAAAAGATTTAATCTTTTCTCAACTGGGTTCAAGAACAGTGTTAGTGAAGACACCATTCACGACAAACCCAAATCACATTTGATATTCAATATAAGGCTCTGAATAGAAAATATATCGGCTTATATTCAATATCAAATTCTACGATTAACAAATGTCGTATTGGAAATAACGATATAAATATATATCTTTCAAATTTCCACAACAACATCTGTATAATCACGAATTCCAACATCGAAATATTCCGAAGACAATTTCGATTCAAATCCACTCCAATGCAATCATTGGAAATTCTGGTTATTTTTAAAACCCTTTTTCAAATTCAATTTATTTATTTAAAAATAAATAGAATTATATTTCTAGTTCAAAACTAGTTCATTTCGATAAAAATCTATTTTTATCTTTTCAAATATGGAGTTTTTCATCCCAATTCTTCTCAAATCATTTCTTATGATTTTACACAAATTATTACTATTTTTAATAATTTTATCAAGGTCCGTACAGTCGATTTCCATCAACGGCCATCGAACTGCACTTACAGCGACCTTTTCCAAATTTGATTTGGACATAATTCCAAATCCAACCGTTAGATTTCAAATTTCTAATATTCGTTAGAAAGCTCTTTTCGATACGAACCCAACGGTTCCGGTTTTAGGAGAATCCGACGGTCGGATCTCCCGTAATGTCCGTTTGAAATAAATGGTCGAAATTCACGAACTGCCGCGGCACGGCGCGTTCTATTCAGGCCATTATATTATATATATAATATATATAATATACACTTCGTCGATTTCTATTTAAAACGAATTATATAAATAGTTTTTAAATTCGTTTCAAAAGCAATTTCAACTTCCATTTCAATTCAAATCAAAATTGAATTCTTCTTTATAAATTCGTTTTAAAATTCATTTCTATTCAATTCAAATTTCAATTCAATTTGAATTCATTTCAATTCGCTTTCAATTCAATTTGAATTCGTTTTCAATTCAATTCATTTCGAAATCGTTTTCAATTCAATTCATTTCGAAATCGTTTTCAATTCAATTCATTTCGAAATCGTTTTCAATTCAATTCATTTCGAAATCGTTTTCAATTCAATTCATTTCGAAATCGTTTTCAATTCAATTCATTTCGAAATCGTTTTCAAATCGATATAAATATCGTTCACGTCAAAATGGCGTCAATCTAATCATCACGGCTTCACATATTTCTATTTTCAAATATTCTATTTCAAATATTTCTTTTTCAAAATAGTTGTTATTATCAAAATATTTCGTTCAACACATGACCAATCTCAATGGATGAGTACTGTTAACACATGAACCTTTGTTTTATATTGATAAAAATGTAAATTTTATTATTAAAATATTTCGTTCAACACATGACCAATCTCAATGGATGAGTACTGTCAACACATGAACTTTTATTTTATAATATCCTTTATTTTTCAAATTGGAATGAGGCCCAACCAATTACCATATAAAGTTAATTATATGGATTTTCATACAACACATGTATAATAGCATTGAAAAATAATCAACCATCAACCAAAGTGCACTACACTGTATAAGCATCAAATATAGATATCTAACGCTTATAACAGCCTGTCAATCAATCGATCGACATATTTAATCAATCAGGATGAGTGAACTTCAAATTTCATCCCAACACCCGTGTGGGGTTTCAAACAATCAAACACATATTTTATTTGTGCTGTTGGGCGATGTGTAAAATTTATCGTCCCAATCAATGTCATTCAAATAAGTGTACATAAACAAACCGTCCGGTTTGTAAATGAATATTTTATTTATTCACATTCACGTTAAAAATTATATTTTTAACGATAAAACATTTTATTTCAACCTATGAATTTCTATTCAATTCATTTATTCAATAAAATGATATCTTTATTTTTCTAACTTATTTTAGAAAATTTCGGCGGCATAACGGCACGATACTAGAAACGGGACAAGGCCTAGCCTTATCCCCGGTCTAGTGAAGGCCCACGCCATTCACACATCAATCATATCAATTTCATTTCACCAAACGATTCAAATCAACCCAAACAATCTAACTAACAACACAGCCAAACAAACAAGTCCATGGTCTGTGGACGATTGTGTCGGGTGCTACTAAGCACCGTCTGCATCCTAGTATATATATATAACTAGAAAAAGAAATTGAAAGGTGAGAAATTCTCACATATAGCTATCCTAGCTCCACGGCACTTCTTTTGCAGAATTCTTCGTCGTTCTCGCCTTTTTATCACCTTCGTTGCCCGCTTTCATTACCTATGTAAAAATCGAATTTTTACTTCGCTATTCAATATATAAAAATCATATTTTTATTTCGAAGTTCAACATATAAAAATCATATTTTTAATTCGAAGTTCAATACATAAAAATCCTATTTTTAATTCGAAGTTCAATACATAAAAATCCTATTTTTAATTCGAAGTTCAATACATAAAAATCCTATTTTTAATTCGAAGTTCAATACATAAAAATCCTATTTTTAATTCGAAGTTCAATACATAAAAATCCTATTTTTAATTCGAAGTTCAATACATAAAAATCCTATTTTTAATTCGAAGTTCAATACATAAAAATCCTATTTTTAATTCGAAGTTCAATACAAAAAAATCCTATTTTTAATTCGAAGTTCAATACATAAAAATCCTATTTTTAATTCGAAGTTCAATACATAAAAATCCTATTTTTAATTCGAAGTTCAATACATAAAAATCCTATTTTTAATTCGAAGTTCAATACATAAAAATCCTATTTTTAATTCGAAGTTCAATACATAAAAATCCTATTTTTAATTCGAAGTTCAATACATAAAAATCCTATTTTTAATTCGAAGTTCAATACATAAAAATCCTATTTTTAATTCGAAGTTCAATACATAAAAATCCTATTTTTAATTCGAAGTTCAATACATAAAAATCCTATTTTTAATTCGCTAATGAATATATAAAAAAAAATCTCAACTTTACCTCACGAAAAATCCAACCTTTACTTCATGAAAAAGCTAATCTTTGCTTCATGAAAAATATAATCTCCAACATCACATACATATGAAAATTATATTTTTAGATTATGTAAAATCATATCTTCGTATTTTAAAACCCTTTCATTATAAAAATTATGTTTTTATCCAAAGATTCTACATATAAAAATTATGTTTTTAATTCGCTATCTTAATAAAAATCACGATAATTTCAGTTTAAAGATCAAGTAGATCTCATAGTAAATAAAATAAAACAAAATAAAAAGGAAGGGGAAACTCACTGTTTAAAGAAGGGGGTGGTGTCTTAGTTCGTCGGAGGGACGAGGGGGGGGGGTCAGCCGAACTTCGCTGGTGGTGGAAGGGGTCGGGGGTGAGTTTGCCGGAGCTGTTGGCGGCGTGCGCTGGCCGGCGACGCTGGCGCCATGGCCTGGAGCTGCAGGGTTTCTGGTCTAAGGCGAGGTTTCAGCGTCCAACGGAGGAGGAGAAGGGGGCAAGGGGAGGAAGGGGAAAGGTGGCGTAGTCGCGGTGGGGCGGAGGTGGGTGGCAGCGCTGGCCAGTCGATGGTGGCGGCTCCAGAAAAGGGCGACGGGTTTAATCGAGAAAGGGGCGGGTTTTTTTCTTTCGATTTTCAGATCTGATAAAACAAACAGGAGGGGGCCAGAGAGGTAATAGGGGGAGGAAAGATAAATTTTATTTCTTTTATTATTTTATTATTTTAATTTCAAAATATTGACTTATACATACGACCTCGAAACGAGGTCCACCGCCTGCCGTCCATAGCGTTTTACCCCCATTCCGAACACAATGGGATATGTATCGTAAGCTGGTTTGATCGTTTGAATAAGTCCCCGTTTAATTTACATTTAAATCACTATATTGAATTTTAAACGTACATTTCAAATTACCGGGGTCACATACTAACTCGAAAAATTCCAGAAAAATATTTTCTAGCTTCGTATTGATGATACGGTCCTAATAAAACTAGTTTCGTCGAATTCTGAGACCGTTAGAAAAATGGCCATTTTCCAGTCGATTAAAATCAACTGAAACTGGTCAAACGCGTTTTCCTTCGCCACGCTCACATATTGATTCGAAAAATTATGAAATTTGAAACCTAGCAATAACTTGACATCACGGACCCAACAAAACTGGTTTCGTCGAAATCCGAGGTCGTTTGCAAAATGTCTATTTTTAAGGGCCTGAATTCCATAGCGACTATTCAGAATTTTCAACTGGACATATCTTTTTATCCCCGCCATGAAATCTCAATTTGTCGGATTCGTTGGAAAGATATCATCAATTAGATCCTAATGTTTTTGGTTTCACTAAAATCTGGATTGTTTTGCACCCGGTACATTCAATTGAAGTTTGAAATCGAATTATCGAACTACCGCGCCATTTTCAATTCTATTTATAATTATATATAAATATTTATATTCTAACGACGACGTATATAAATATATACGTCGAATTATATTCAAAATAAATTTCTCGTCGATAATTATTTAAAATAATTCATTTTAAATATTCAAAATTCTCTAAAATTGCCAAAATAAAAATTTTAAACTGACCCAGATTTTCGGGTTGTTACAATCTCCCCCACTTAAAACTTTTCGTCCCCGAAAAGGAATAAAGTCGAAAGTGGTTTGATTAATCAACTCTACGTTCGATCTGGCTTGCCTTCTCTAACTTTTCAGTTTCTGAGAATTTTCAAAATTTCAAAAATTTGGCTAACACCCTAAATTTTCGAAAAATTTCGCCATAACCTCCCCTGCAATGGGAGCATCGGGGAATTTCAAATAGCTTCCCCGGTCCTTCAGATCTCAAAAAGAAAAAGAAAAAGCCAAGCGGCTAGCCAATAGGCTCATAAAATCATCATCACCCAAACAAAACAGTAAATTATGTATCAAACATGTACCTATTTGTCGGGCAAACAAATTTTATTCTCTGCTCTAGCCTCCTTGCTATGACCTGTTCAATGATATACATGTATATGCAAGCAGATGCGACCAATTTTCAATACAATTCAATATTTGATTCAATTAGGCATAATAGTTCAAAATTAGCAAACAAATAAACAAACAACACAAACATCAATCAATTATTGAATTAGAGTTTCAAATTCATAATTTTAATACATATACAAAAATCATGTTCTTGATGCCAAATCACAACAATAGGCCCTATCTAATTTTGGTTCTCACACCAGTCAATAGGAAATATATAAATATCACACCTTCGACACACGAACTCTAATTCTGATGATGTAGCTACAATCATCAGAATCATCTCCGGGCGACTAGAGTGTGAATCTATATCTATCCAGTATATTAGAACTTCAAATACACGCGGATCAGACGTATACGCAAAATTTATATATACTGGATTGTCCAAAATCAATATAAACAAATAATCAAATACGAATAATTGATTTAAATTTTCAAAACAAAATTTGTTTTCATTTGAAAAATATACCCTTCACACTCGTCCTAGGATACTACTGATCACATCTCTAACGAGTTATTCTAATTGGATATTGCTAATCCAATATCTGATGAATTCTTTCGTATGGTTCTAATGTGTCTTGTTCTCGAGCTCTGTAAACCAAAGCTCTGATACCAACTGTGAAAACCCGTTACTTCCCCGTAAAGGAAAGCGTCGGATAGTTCGAGAACAAACCACAAAAGAACACATACAGTAGAACATTTCATTGCTTATTACAACAATGCATCAGATTACAAGAATATACAGAGTATAAAAGAATATTACACAGAAATATCAGAGATTTAAATTACATTTAAATACATAGCAGCGGAAAATAATACAATACACAACTAGAAGTAGATATACGGATACAAAGCTTTCCGGATATCGTTCCAGCTGTAAACCAGGATCCTGTGAATATAAATCTGCAAAACCAAAACTACTAGCTGCCCGTGTCAAAATAAGGGCACCCAGAGTTTAGGTTAAAACAATAAACTCCAGGTCAGTCATGTGACTGGTGTGAGAACTAAAACAGTTAATCTTTATTTTAAAGTTAGGTAAATCAAGGGACCACGCCGTATAACACGGAACGGGTTTCCTCCCAAGAATACCAGTGCATAAAACAAACAGCGCAATGCTAAATAAAGAAAAATGAAGCTGTTATAAGACCCAGGTCCCATCACACAATGCAACGCAGCCGAGGATAGGGTTTTCCCTTATAACAGCCAAAGAATGCTTGATACGGTTAAAACAAATCGTTTGATACTATTATAAGTGCATAGTGTATAAAACAACTTCAAATCATAAGTATCAATCATAGACGGCATAAGTGCCCCATCCCACTATGTCGCCATACTAGGCTCTACAAATAAAACCGCAGAATCACGTATTTGGAAATTGGGTTTCCATCTATGAACCGAGGCAAAAGATAGTCCTCACCGAATTCGAGACGCTCTAGCCCGCCCCTCAGGATCAGAGCTCGAGTGACCCTTGGATCCTCAGGGCCAGTCCACCGATGTGGATTAAACTTAAACCCTGAACATGCGTTTCCCCGCCCTATGGGGCGTAAACGAGCCAACTAAATGACTCCATCGGTTCGAGAACGACCGATCAATCCGAGGCGCCTCGCAACAGCAACAACCACATAAGTCAAACTCGTCAGGGCGTGTAAAACCACTGACGCCACTTCTAGCTAGAAAGAAACGCATGCCCTCCCTGACGTCCTCTCCCGTTTTTGGTTCATACCGGGTGTGAAACACGCGAAGTAAACGTTACACAAAGCTACGCCACAAAGGCCTTGCTTTGATCATCACCACAAGACTTTGCTTTTCAACAGAAGCCTCGATCAATTGCCACTTAGGCATGCCACACAGGCAATTCACTCCATGCGTTTGATATCCATCAATATATAACCCCTGAGCTCGTACGTCTCAGAGAAGGGCGTTAAGCAAGAGAATAAATTCTCCGCCGCCAAGCAGATATATATTTAATAGAGATCAATCACACGGACTAAAATCCAATGTCAGACACACAGTCCATTTACAAGTCCGTTCTGGGTCTGAACGAAACCGGAGGCACCTAGTACCCCGCATATCCATCGATCTCCAAGTACGTCTGGACGATCACTAACTGTTTCCATCTTCTTGGGTGTACAGTCCAATCAAGATCATCAGTTATCACCCAAACGACGTGAAGACTTCCGGTCTTCGACCATCGTCTTCATCTTCGACTTATCGTCGTATCAGTTATTCAGAATGGGATAAATCCGGTCTTTCCGAATAACTCGCGTATATTTTAAATAAGTGTTACACAAACACAACATACGCCTCATTCCAATTCATCAGTCACTAACCGTAAATTAATCAAGAGAATAATTTCCCAAATATTAACCCCGAAGGCCGAAACCAACATCAGATCAATATCCAGAAAACCATTTTGCTTGGCTAACCGACAGTTAGTTTCTAAATTTCACATTCATAGGGAAAGGTTCCCATTAATTTTATCCAAGATAAATTCTTTGAATTTATTCTTTATTCTATTTTTGAATCTCAATTCAAACTAGTCGGGATTAGCGAACCTTACCGAAGTAATCATTTATTTTAATTTCCCCATCCCAACCTATTCATCCCATGAAGTAAAACTGGTAATACTTCATATCTAACACCACGGTGTTATCGGTAAATTCAATTACCATTTCACGTTCAAATCTAATTAAAGATTTAACTATCGCCTGGAGCAAAACTGGTGATACTCCATTTTCGATCATTTCAATCTAATTAAAGATTCATTAAAACTCCACTTAGTTTTAATCGTTAACTGGGTTAAAGAATCAGTGTCATTTAAAACACGGTTCACGATAAACCCAAAATATCATTCCATTAATTATCGGGTTAAAGAACAAGTGTTATTTAAAACACTGTCCACGATAAACCCAAAAATCAATATCAATTCTATTCCAATTAAATATTGTTTAATTGGTACACTTCATTAAATCTAAATAAAAGATTTAATCTTTTCTCAACTGGGTTCAAGAACAGTGTTAGTGAAGACACCATTCACGACAAACCCAAATCACATTTGATATTCAATATAAGGCTCTGAATAGAAAATATATCGGCTTATATTCAATATCAAATTCTACGATTAACAAATGTCGTATTGGAAATAACGATATAAATATATATTTTTCAAATTTCCACAACAACATCTGTATAATCACGAATTCCAACATCGAAATATTCCGAAGACAATTTCGATTCAAATCCACTCCAATGCAATCATTGGAAATTCTGGTTATTTTTAAAACCCTTTTTCAAATTCAATTTATTTATTTAAAAATAAATAGAATTATATTTCTAGTTCAAAACTAGTTCATTTCGATAAAAATCTATTTTTATCTTTTCAAATATGGAGTTTTTCATCCCAATTCTTCTCAAATCATTTCTTATGATTTTACACAAATTATTACTATTTTTAATAATTTTATCAAGGTCCGTACAGTCGATTTCCATCAACGGCCATCGAACTGCACTTACAACGACCTTTTCCAAATTTGATTTGGACATAATTCCAAATCCAACCGTTAGATTTCAAATTTCTAATATTCGTTAGAAAGCTCTTTTCGATACGAACCCAACGGTTCCGGTTTTAGGAGAATCCGACGGTCGGATCTCCCGTAATGTCCGTTTGAAATAAATGGTCGAAATTCATGAACTGCCGCGGCGTGGCGCGTTCTATTCAGGCCATTATATTATATATATAATATATATAATATACACTTCGTCGATTTCTATTTAAAACGAATTATATAAATAGTTTTTAAATTCGTTTCAAAAGCAATTTCAACTTCCATTTCAATTCAAATCAAAATTGAATTCTTCTTTATAAATTCGTTTTAAAATTCATTTCTATTCAATTCAAATTTCAATTCAATTTGAATTCATTTCAATTCGCTTTCAATTCAATTTGAATTCGTTTTCAATTCAATTCATTTCGAAATCGTTTTCAATTCAATTCATTTCGAAATCGTATTCAATTCAATTCATTTCGAAATCGTTTTCAATTCAATTCATTTCGAAATCGTTTTCAATTCAATTCATTTCGAAATCGTTTTCAATTCAATTCATTTCGAAATCGTTTTCAATTCAATTCATTTCGAAATCGTTTTCAAATCGATATAAATATCGTTCACGTCAAAATGGCGTCAATCTAATCATCACGGCTTCACATATTTCTATTTTCAAATATTCTATTTCAAATATTTCTTTTTCAAAATAGTTGTTATTATCAAAATATTTCGTTCAACACATGACCAATCTCAATGGATGAGTACTGTCAACACATGAACCTTTGTTTTATATTGATAAAAATGTAAATTTTATTATTAAAATATTTCGTTCAACACATGACCAATCTCAATGGATGAGTACTGTCAACACATGAACTTTTATTTTATAATATCCTTTATTTTTCAAATTGGAATGAGGCCCAACCAATTACCATATAAAGTTAATTATACGGATTTTCATACAACACATGTATAATAGCATTGAAAAATAATCAACCATCAACCAAAGTGCACTACACTGTATAAGCATCAAATATAGATATCTAACGCTTATAACAGCCTGTCAATCAATCGATCGACATATTTAATCAATCAGGATGAGTGAACTTCAAATTTCATCCCAACACCCGTGTGGGGTTTCAAACAATCAAACACATATTTTATTTGTGCTGTTGGGCGATGTGTAAAATTTATCGTCCCAATCAATGTCATTCAAATAAGTGTACATAAACAAACCGTCCGGTTTGTAAATGAATATTTTATTTATTCACATTCACGTTAAAAATTATATTTTTAACGATAAAACATTTTATTTCAACCTATGAATTTCTATTCAATTCATTTATTCAATAAAATGATATCTTTATTTTTCTAACTTATTTTAGAAAATTTCGGCGGCATAACGGCACGATACTAGAAACGGGACAAGGCCTAGCCTTATCCCCGGTCTAGTGAAGGCCCACGCCATTCACACATCAATCATATCAATTTCATTTCACCAAACGATTCAAATCAACCCAAACAATCTAACTAACAACACAGCCAAACAAACAAGTCCATGGTCTGTGGACGATTGTGTCGGGTGCTACTAAGCACCGTCTGCATCCTAGTATATATATATAACTAGAAAAAGAAATTGAAAGGTGAGAAATTCTCACATATAGCTATCCTAGCTCCACGGCACTTCTTTTGCAGAATTCTTCGTCGTTCTCGCCTTTTTATCACCTTCGTTGCCCGCTTTCATTACCTATGTAAAAATCGAATTTTTACTTCGCTATTCAATATATAAAAATCATATTTTTATTTCGAAGTTCAACATATAAAAATCATATTTTTAATTCGAAGTTCAATACATAAAAATCCTATTTTTAATTCGAAGTTCAATACATAAAAATCCTATTTTTAATTCGAAGTTCAATACATAAAAATCCTATTTTTAATTCGAAGTTCAATACATAAAAATCCTATTTTTAATTCGAAGTTCAATACATAAAAATCCTATTTTTAATTCGAACTTCAATACATAAAAATCCTATTTTTAATTCGAACTTCAATACATAAAAATCCTATTTTTAATTCGAAGTTCAATACATAAAAATCCTATTTTTAATTCGAAGTTCAATACATAAAAATCCTATTTTTAATTCGAAGTTCAATACATAAAAATCCTATTTTTAATTCGAAGTTCAATACATAAAAATCCTATTTTTAATTCGAAGTTCAATACATAAAAATCCTATTTTTAATTCGAAGTTCAATACATAAAAATCCTATTTTTAATTCGAAGTTCAATACATAAAAATCCTATTTTTAATTCGCTAATGAATATATAAAAAAAAATCTCAACTTTACCTCACGAAAAATCCAACCTTTACTTCATGAAAAAGCTAATCTTTGCTTCATGAAAAATATAATCTCCAACATCACATACATATGAAAATTATATTTTTAGATTATGTAAAATCATATCTTCGTATTTTAAAACCCTTTCATTATAAAAATTATGTTTTTATCCAAAGATTCTACATATAAAAATTATGTTTTTAATTCGCTATCTTAATAAAAATCACGATAATTTCAGTTTAAAGATCAAGTAGATCTCATAGTAAATAAAATAAAACAAAATAAAAAGGAAGGGGAAACTCACTGTTTAAAGAAGGGGGTGGTGTCTTAGTTCGTCGGAGGGACGAGGGGGGGGGGGGGTCAGCCGAACTTCGCTGGTGGTGGAAGGGGTCGGGGGTGAGTTTGCCGGAGCTGTTGGCGGCGTGCGTTGGCCGGCGACGCTGGCGCCATGGCCTGGAGCTGCGGGGTTTCTGGTCTAAGGCGAGGTTTCAGCGTCCAACGGAGGAGGAGAAGGGGGCAAGGGGAGGAAGGGGAAAGGTGGCGTAGTCGCGGTGGGGCGGAGGTGGGTGGCAGCGCTGGCCAGTCGATGGTGGCGGCTCCAGAAAAGGGCGACGGGTTTAATCGAGAAAGGGGCGGGTTTTTTTCTTTCGATTTTCGGATCTGATAAAACAAACAGGAGGGGGCCAGAGAGGTAATAGGGGGAGGAAAGATAAATTTTATTTCTTTTATTATTTTATTATTTTAATTTCAAAATATTGACTTATACATACGACCTCGAAACGAGGTCCACCGCCTGCCGTCCATAGCGTTTTACCCCCATTCCGAACACAATGGGATATGTATCGTAAGCTGGTTTGATCGTTTGAATAAGTCCCCGTTTAATTTACATTTAAATCACTATATTGAATTTTAAACGTACATTTCAAATTACCGGGGTCACATACTAACTCGAAAAATTCCAGAAAAATATTTTCTAGCTTCGTATTGATGATACGGTCCTAATAAAACTAGTTTCGTCGAATTCTGAGACCGTTAGAAAAATGGCCATTTTCCAGTCGATTAAAATCAACTGAAACTGGTCAAACGCGTTTTCCTTCGCCACGCTCACATATTGATTCGAAAAATTATGAAATTTGAAACCTAGCAATAACTTGACATCACGGACCCAACAAAACTGGTTTCGTCGAAATCCGAGGTCGTTTGCAAAATGTCTATTTTTAAGGGCCTGAATTCCATAGCGACTATTCAGAATTTTCAACTGGACATATCTTTTTATCCCCGCCATGAAATCTCAATTTGTCGGATTCGTTGGAAAGATATCATCAATTAGATCCTAATGTTTTTGGTTTCACTAAAATCTGGATTGTTTTGCACCCGGTACATTCAATTGAAGTTTGAAATCGAATTATCGAACTACCGCGCCATTTTCAATTCTATTTATAATTATATATAAATATTTATATTCTAACGACGACGTATATAAATATATACGTCGAATTATATTCAAAATAAATTTCTCGTCGATAATTATTTAAAATAATTCATTTTAAATATTCAAAATTCTCTAAAATTGCCAAAATAAAAATTTTAAACTGACCCAGATTTTCGGGTTGTTACAAGAAACGAATTCCTCTGCCACCAAACGTAAATACGTTTGAAGAGATCAACTTACGCGATCTATTAAATGTACTATGTCAGACATTCTTCCATACAGGTCGTCCTGGGACTGGACAAACCGAAGGCGCTATTCAGTACATCCATCTTAGGCAATCTTTACCTAAAATTTATACAACAGCCCTTGCACTTTACTCCATCTTCAATTATCTTTGGCATATATGATTCGCAACGCTTATGCCAATACAGAGTGGTTCTTCGGATAATAATCCAACTGGTCTCTCCATATTAACAACGTTAAAATGGTCAGAACTTCGATAGTCGGTGAGTTAACTATCAAAGAAAAACACGTGTGCAAGCAACGATATTATTTCCAAATGGAAATTTTATCGATCAATCATCAACCATATATATATATTATATTTCCTTATTTTCTATATTTAGACAAAATACATTATTAACATTGGAAACATTTCCATAGCTTATCCACGCATCACTACCATTCCACAACTATTAGTCCCTAACCGTGAACTAGTAAGAGAACAAATTCTCTAAGTATAAACCCCGAAGGCCGAAACCAACATCAGATCGATACTCAGAAAACTATTCAACTTAACTAATCTCTTGTCAGTTTCTAATCTTGTTTAACTCTATTTCTTTAACTCTATTCGATTAACTCTATTTGATTAATTCTAATTCGAATAACTAATATTCGATTAATTCTTATTTGATTAACTCTAATTCGAATAACTATGTCTGTTTTAACTCTATCTTGAATAACTATATTCGATTTAACTCCATTCGCTTAACTCCAGATCGCAGCGATCACAATGGTTACGCCTGAATCCCTCAGGAAACATCCGATCGCCGTAGGCAAATATGCAGCCCTGCGAATTACGCTAGCATTCGTGCTAAATGGAATCTCATCCCGAATAACTATGTATGTTTTACTCTAATCGATTTACTCTATTTGATTTACTCTAATCGATTAACTCTATTCATTTCCTTATTAAATATTCCTTTATTGTATTTATTTTCTAAATAAATATTCTCCTTTATAATCTCCTATTTATTTTCTAAATAAATGTTTCTTTATAATCTCCTATTTATTTTCTAAATAAATGTTTCTTTATAATCTCCTATTTAATTTCAAAATAAATATTTTCAAATTATTTCCTTTTATAAAATCGGTTGATTTTATAAAATTCCTTTATTTCAATATACATTGAAATATTCCTTTTTACATCCCATTATTTCTTATGGTATTTAAAATACCAAATAACAGTGATCGATATCATTCAAACACACAAAATCAACAACAACTTATATATCACATCATATATTACAATATATGAAAACAGTAAAATAAATGTTGAGGAATCCAGTTGGATTCCTCCAACCTGTTTCCCTGCATCAAAGATGTTAAACAACATAATTAACATCGATTTCATTTCAATATGAAATATTATGTTAAATAGAATCAATATTTGATTAATGATATATATATATATATCGTTATCTATAATTTCAACCAATACACAAGTAATTCAACCAAACAGTTAACACACAGAAAACAACAAATGATTATCAGTTCTAAGAATACGTTGTAAAAATATAACTGTTCAGAGTTGGTGAGTTTTACTCACATTGGCAGTTCATCGTTAAAGAACGATAAACCGTTTGTTTAATTTGAATCAAACAATTTATTTTGCCATAAATTCAAACGAGCTTCAATCCATCCCCAGTCAGTTTTAAGCTGTAGCCCTCGTCCATACGATCCCAACGGATCTTGTTTCGTCCAATTCTGATATCGTATGGTCAAGTTATGATATCGACAAGTTAATATACATTTAAATTAAAATTAAACTCAAATATAAATGATTTTGGGCTTTACTAAAACCTGTCGGCCCACATACCCTTTGAAAAACCTGGACCCGTGCTTAATGCTTCTTCCCTAAAATCAACTGCCGTGGCTCTCTCTTGAACACACCATTAACGCAACTTACCATCTCCATTCCTCACTCCTCTTCACTCTACAAATCGAACTAAAATATCCACAATTTCTCTCATCAACTCCTCTCTCCATTCATATCCTTTAAATCCAGTTCGGCCTCCCCCTTTAATTTCCGTCGAGCTCCTATTTGGTAGCAGCACCGAACACGAAACTCACCGGAAACCCCACAAGTTGGCACACATACTCCATTCAATGTCATGAATCCAAATATCATACTAAAAACTCGAATCAACACTCGTATAGGACGAGATTTGGAACCCTAGACTACCGAGACTTCGCTGGAAAATTTGATGAACAAATTTTTGGTGTCGAGTCCCCTAAAACCTATACCAGATTGTAGAAGAACCTCTCAGGATCAACAATATCCATGTATTGGGGTTTATAGTGTTTTATTTGATTTTTCATTCATTTTCAAAGAAGGAGGTATTCACGTTTTTTTTCGTTCTGAGAGTGGCGGCTTATAATTTGGTCTTACAGGAAGGTCACAATTTTTTTTGTGTGGTTGGAGAGGTGAATAGGTGGCTTTGTTTATGTCCACAATTACTTAGATATTTTATGTTTTAATATTCATTTCGCCTTTTAAAAATTCGTGTGACCACACACGATACCCAAAAATCATGAAAACTGACATGCAACTACAGTTCGACATTACGGTCCCAACGAAACTGGTTTCGTCGAATTCCGACTTCATATGCTCACACAGCGTATTTTTAACCATCGAAATACTGACTGTTTTTCACATTGAAAATCAGTGCGGCCACATACTGACTTCAAAAATCACGGAAACTGAAATCTAACAATAATTTGATGTTGCGGATCCAACAAAATTAGTTTCGTCAAATTCTGAGGTCGTTTGCAAAATTGGCTATTTTTAAAGCCCTAAATAACCCTTTTTAAATATATAAATATACTTAAAACATTTAAATTTAATATTTAAAAATAAATATTATCGTATATATTCATAGTGGAATACCATACAGCTTTAGAAAAATCTTATATGGGTTTCTAACTCGATATTTCAAATCTGGGTCAACCCGATAATCAATTTATATTGAAATTCCTTTTTAAAATATAAATAATTCCTTTATAAATTATAAAGGAATTCCACAACGACTTTTTTAAAATTTGATTTGGACATAAATCAAAATCTACATGATGAAATCCCGATTTTTCTCTTCCACTAGAAAAATATACTCCACCAACTCCCAATGTTTCTTATTTCACAGAAATCCGGCTTAAAACGAATCCTATATATTCAGTTGAAGTTCGAATCACCAAATCGCGAACTGCCGCACCATTTCGAGCTCGATTTTAATTATAATGTAATTATACGTTCAAACTGCCATTATTTAAATATATTCGTTATTCAAATTAAATTCTAAACTGAATTATATATTTTGAATTTCCCAATTCACACCATATCGCCATTTCAGCCCATTCTGATTATTTCAGAATTAAATATATTATTTTAAATTAAATATTCCAAGTTATTTAATTAAACGACCATTAAATCCTTTTAATCACCTAAATAATTAAATAAATTAATTATTATATCGCTGAAAATGCGGGTTATTACATTCTTCCCCACTTAAAATAATTTCATCCTCAAAATTGCTAAGGTAGAAAACAAACCCTACTAACTGGTTAAAAATTATTTGTTCACTTCTTAACACCAGTTTCAATTGAATAAATTTAATTTCAATTTGATATTAATTAATTCTTATCAACGAAAGTTTTCAAAAATCCTGAAAATTTTCTAACACTTTGAATTTTCGAAAAATTTCGCCAGCACCTCCTTTGTACTGGTCAATAGGTTAAACTCCAACTCGCCTCTCTGGGCCATCTCTAACCCAAAAGAAAATCAAACAGCCAAGCGGCTTGCCAATTCGGTTCATCAAAATCTCATACCATATGAAATATAAACTTGTACCTTTTTGTCGGGCATATCAACTCTGTCACTTCCATATGCTATCAACTCAGCATATACCAATGTTATCCCAATCAAATTCTAAAATCACTTTTATCTCCAACACAACCATTCACTTTTTACCAAGCCAAATTTTCATTTCAAACTCAAGTTTCGTTCTTGATCCCGAATCCTTAACTCACCAACACAATATCATTTCAAATCAATTTCTATTACCACTTAACTAGCTTTACTTTAATTCCAATTTGCTTTTACAAATTCCTATTTAATTTGTCTTAAATTAAACAAACCAATTTCTGGGAGTTCTAAACAGCTTTGTTTTTCTCAAAACAATTCAAAAACAAATTCCTTTGGTAGTAATCCGTCACTCAGCAACTCGAAAATGAACACCGATGATGTCTAGCTCATCATCGGGGTTATTTTCCAGCTATCGAAGTGAGTTCAATACTATATCACTTTCAAAACCATTCTTAAACACTTTTATTTTGAAATCAGTTCAAAATATCATTCACAATTTCTTGGAATACAATTTAAAATCTCCAGGATCTTAAAATTTACATATATTTAATTCAATTCCATTTGTAAACACTTTTCCAACTTTCCAGGGCTTTAATTCCAATTCAGATTTAATATTCATATTTAATTCACTTCGTAATACTTATACGAATTTTATTTGGTTATATATATATATTTATATATATATATATAACCATCTCCCTTATAATCTTACTCGATTATAATAACAACCAATATCCAATATATTATAATCACTCCGATATAAATCCTTTATATCAAAATATACTTTGGGTAAAATTATTTCGTTTACCCTCTTTTCAAAGCATATCGTGTTGACCCATCGTATTCGAGTGTTTAGAAACTCCTACCGATACAGTGGATCCAACTGATCGACAAGAACACATAAACAACTCAACCAATAAATCTCCACAATATAAAACAATTTTATATTGAATAACAAATACGCTCTCGTATATATATACTCAAACTTAATCTAGGGTATTACTAACCCCACCTCTACGGAGTCACGCCATCGAGCCAAGGTAATTACTTAACCTTAAGCTCTGATACCAACTGTAACGACCCGGTTTTTGAGCGACTTTGGTTAGTCGTCATTGAGTTTATGTCGATAACCAAAGTCGCTCAAAATCCGGGTCGTTACAACCATTCCACAACTATTAGTCCCTAACCGTAAACTAGTAAGAGAACAATTCTTTAAGTATAAACCCCGAACGCCAAAACCAACATCAGATCGATAATCAGAAAACTATTCAACTTAACTAATCTCTAGTCAGTTTCTAATCTTGTGTAACTCTATTTCGATTAACTCTAACTGAATAACTCTATTTGCTTAACTCTTATTCGATTAACTAATATTCGATTTACTCTAGTTACTTAACTCTTATTAGAATAACTAATATTCGATTTAACTCCATTCGCTTAACTCTAGACCGCAGCGATCACAAAGGTTACGCCTGATTCCCTCAGGAAACATCCGACCGCCATAGGCTATCTGCAGCCCTGCGAATTACGCTAGCAGTCGTGCAAAATGACAACTTATCCAGAATAACTATGTTTGCTAACTCTATTAGACTAACCATATTTGATTAACTAAATTCGATTAACTCTTTTATATCTCGTCAACTTCCTTTTTTATAAATCCTGTTTATTTTCCCAATAAAAGTTCCTTTTATAATTCTATTTACTTTCTAAATAAATATCCCTTTATTCTATTTATTTCCTAAATAAATATTCCTTTATTCTATTTATTTTCAATATACTTTGAAAATTCCCTTTTTACATCCCAGTATTTCTTATGGTATTTAACGTACCATATAACAATGATCGGTATCATTCAAACATATAAAATCATCAACAGATTTCATATCACATTATATAACACAATATATGAACAGAACAGTATTATAAATATTGAGGAGTCCAGTTGGACCCCTCCAACCTGTTTCCCTGCATCACAGATGTTAACAACACGAATATAAAATATTCTGTTAAACAGAACCAATATTCGATTTACGATTTATATATATATCGTTATCTATGATTTCAATCAATACACAAACAATTCAACCAAACAGTTAACACACAGCGATCAATCATCATTTATCAGTTCTAAATATACGTTATAAAAATAGAACTGTTCAGAGTTGGTGAGTTTTACTCACATTGGACGATCATCGTTAATAACGATAACCATCGCTTGATTCCGATGGACAATTTATTTCGCTAGAAATTGTAATGAGCTCGAATTAACTCCCAGTCAGTTCCATGGTGTAGTGTCCATCCATACGATCCCAACGGATCTTGTTTCGCTCAATTCCTTCCTCGTGGCCCATCCCCCTCCGTGAAAACCATACCCGAATACCCCTTTCTTCCCAACGCTGGACATAACGAACTCCTCCACCAAACCATGTCCATTACCGCCCCCTTTCACCCACGGTTCTCCTTCATCTCTCCACCGAACTTCGCAAACTCTTCACCATCGAAAATCTCTTCCACTCCTCTACATCGCCATCACCATACGATGCAACTCGCACTTACCCAAATACCCATGCGTTCAGAACAAAACGCAGTCCTTCCAGTGACCAAACCATCACTTTTCTTCAGCATTTGCTGCGCCTTACTACCCCAAGACCTATGCCACCCTTAAAACATTCTCCGGTGGCCTATACCCTCCTCAAGAATGAACCCTACGCTACTGTAAAACTTCCACACTCCTGAAATGATGACCGAGCTTCATGGTAAAACCCCAGGTCGATGCCTTCCTTCACATGGGTTTGAATATACAAGTCTCGGAATTTTTGTTTGAGGATTGAAATTTGTGCGGCGGCTTAGTGTTTGACCGAATAGAGAAATAAAGGTTGGTTTAGAAATTTAAGGGTAGCTTATTTATAGGATTTTATCTGTAGACGTGGTCTCTGGGCTTCCACGTGCTTTCTGTGGTTGAAGAGAAATGGCGTATGTGGCCTTGAACTAAACCTACCGAAAGAATATATTATATTTGTTCTAAAATTTAGAAAATAACTGTATCCTATTACATAGTATTTCGTTTACATATGAGTTGTCATTAACAAAAATAAAAATACCGTTAAGATGAGCAATGTGCTACGATTTCAAAAATATAAAAATATCGGTAGATTAACTCATATTGTGAAATCCCAAAATCGCTGATTAAGGGTGCAAAATACTCCAAATAAAAAGTTGCTTATTAAATTAATTAAAAATTACAGAAAAATTCTAAATTATCACTACATTTCAAAAGAAACTTGTCAAAATTCGAATTCGATATTTAAATATACTCAAATAACCGTTATGGCCATAAACGAATATGCCGTTGTTTTTCTGAATATTTGATTTGGACATAACTTACAATCTATACGACGAAATCCCGATTTTTCTCTTCCACTAGAAAAATATACTTCACCAGCTCCGTACATTTCTTGTTTCACAGAAATCCGATTTAAAATGGCTTCTGTATATCCAGTTGAATTTCAAATCGCCAACTAACGAACTGCCGCGCCATTTCGAGCTCGATTTTAATTATAATATAATTTTTACCTTCAACTGACGATTATAAATATATTCGTCAATATAATTCAATATAAACTGAATTATATATTTTATATTGTCCAATTCAACTCATACTGTGAATTCCGCTATTTCTGATTATGCCGGAAATATATATTATTTTATTATTTATATTAATTAAATATAAATATTATTTAATTCAAGTTATCGATATCGCCACATCGATAATTAATAATTAAATAAATTAATTATTCGACAGCTAAAAATGCAGGTCATTACAGGTTTCTTCATAGTCAAAATTGGTTGATACGTGAAAATCCTCTGATATTATTATTTGTGCATAGTGTGAAAACAATTTCGCAAATAAATGTATTAATCATAGCTAGCATAATGCCCCATCCCATTATACTAACGTAATCCTGCTGCTAGCAGGCTATACAACTAAAATCGTATGGCATCATAGTGGAAATTGGATTTCCAACAAATTACCAGGCAAAGGAACTTCCTTACCGAACCGATGAGTACGCCTCTAGAGGGATGCCCCGAGAACCAAATTGGGCTATCTGCCAACACGAGGCCACCTTTTAACTAGGTAACTTAGAGCACGCTTGAGTATATCACTTCCCAGTCGTTACCAACCTTTAAACTGAGCGCTCACAACATCAACATCCACAAAGCAGAAGTTATCCTCATAGGTTAATACCTGGGCTCCATACCATAGTACAACTTTAATCTAGAAGGAAATGACTACCCTTAACCTCGCTGCATCTTTCCTGATTTAGCCATTTACTGGGTTGTGAGGCTTGCCGAGGTCAGGAAATACACAAAGTTATGCTTAAATAAGCCATGCTTTGATCATCCATAGCTCATCACATATCTTATGTATGCCACATCATCCATTAGCAACACATCATTGACTTCCAATATATAACCTCTAAGCTCATACGTCTTAGAGAAGGTTGTTAAGAAAGAAAGTAATTCTCCGCCACCAAATAGATATATATTGATAAAACAGTGCTACGCAGATAATTACAATGTCATACACACAATCCATAAATGTCAGTTCTGGGTCTGAACGAAACATCATCCAAATAAATCTCCAAATACATTCAGATATCGTGCCACTTATAACCTCGTTTGGTTGTATGCACCAATCCGAGACATCAACATTCAAACCAATTGATTCAAAAATTTCCAGGCTTCACTCTTCGGTTTCCAAGTCTTTAATTGCTTTATAACGTCGTATTATCACTTGGAATGGTTTTCGGACCTATATCTGATCCCGAACTTTCCAAGTAGTAAGCATATTTTAAAATCAATAGTTATGGAATATACAAGCTTCTCAATTCAAATCTCCCTGCCAATTCGTTATCAGTTCATTTCAAATTAAGGTTGGATTCATTCAATTCCCGTAAACCCCGTTATTGTCTTAAACCTTTTCATTATATTCAATATTCATATCCAACCTTATATTTCAAAAATAAAATCCATTTACTCATCATTATCCTTTTTCCATAAGTTTCAAAACCACCAAATCTTAATTTGGATTTAAATCTCCATTTATAATTATTCAAATATTTGATATTTCAAATATAAGTTTAAAAGAATTTAATCAACTTATATTTGATATCAATTCACCAACTCGGGAAGATACCATTAGAATCTGGGTATGAATATGTTTTAACATTTTTGACAATGTCCGTCCAATCCTGGGATTCCATATCGAATACTAGACGACTAATTCTATCCCAACTCATTTCCTTTTTAATTCAAACTTACCATATTTTATTTATAATTTAATTAAATTCCATAACATACATTTAACTCTTTCAAAATATTTAACAACCCTTTTCTATAATCTAAACAAGGGTTCATGGTTTATAATCTTCAAAATCCAATCATTTCTAAAGAAATAGTTCAATAAAGTTAAAAGCATTGCTAAAGGTGCTGCGAAATGGTTATTTAACCAAATTGATCCAGAAGCATTCAAAATTCACATATTCTAACTCAAATCGCTTTTAAATAATATAATATGATTTTATATTTTTTGGATATTTAAATAATTTTTATAAGCTCATTTTATTCGATTTTCCATTATGGTGGTCGAACTGCACGTATAGCGACCTTTTCAAATTTTAATTTAGATGTAATTTAAAAACCATATATTGGAATTTGAAAATTTATCTTCTATTCAAAACTCATCATTAATAGAAATTCGACGTTTTTCGATTCAAGTCAAACAAATTCAAAACATTTTTGTTATAATCATTTGAAATTTAAAATCAATATTATCAAACTACCGCTATGCGACGTGTTCGATTCACGTTATATAACGTTTACATATAAATTGTCCAATTCTCTTTTCCCAAAATAAATTACATTTCCATAACTTAGAATAAAACCGTATTCCAAATCACTTTTTCTCGAGATAGTATTTTTTTATTCCCAACTTATTCTAGAAAATCTATAATTAAAAATCATTATTTCACATTCCCCAAATCTTTATTTTAATAAAAATAATATTTTATTTGAAATTCGTTTAACAATTCTTTTCAAAAATCCTTGTGAAATCAAACATTCCCATTGTTCCAATTTTTCCCACTAAATGGTAATATTAACCAAAGTTCGTTAAACCATTTCCCAAAAAAATTATTCAAAAATCATTACTTTAAATCTCAACTTTTAATTCAAAATTAAATTGAGATGTTAATAAATATTTCAAAAATCATTATTTTAAATTTCAATTTTCATTTTAAATTAAATTGAAATGATAATAATTATTTTTATCAAAATTCGGGTAATCACTTATAAATAACTGTTACAAAATCAATGTTGTTTACATATTCCCAATCGTTCTTTGAACTAATTTCAAAACTCAATCCAATGTTTAAATAACACAGGCGATCAGGATTGCTTAAAAAACATTTCAACTCATTGCGTTGATATTTACTTAATTTGATTTCTAATAGTTTTAAAATTTAATTTAAAATTATACTCTCAATTCTATTTTCATAATTAAATTTGCGTTTAAAAGGAAGGAGAATTTAAATTGATTACCCGTATAATTACACGGCTACGGTGTGTGTGATTCCATGCAATCGGAATTAACCAACTAATTTACCCAAAGAAACAAGCACAAATTCATCCATCACAATCACAATAATTAAAATAATCAATTAACTATGCACAGAGCGTTACAGTTAATAAAGCTCAGTTTTTAGGATGTTTATAACTGCATGAACATCCATCGAACAACCAATAACAATCATTTATAACAATTCTTGACCATTCCCTAATTAAATTAACGACTAATTATATTTAACCATAATAACTAATTTAAAATGAATTTAAATTAGAATCTCACCTTCATTTTTATAAATTCACCGATGAACTTCTATCTCAACTGCAAACAACCACAAATGACTCCGCACTAGCTTACAGGAAACGTTGACGTCACACGTATAATGTTAAACTCGTATAAACTACGAACCAAGCCCCCGATGCATCACGAATATTTTTCACGGACTATACTACCTACGTGCGCACAACTTCAATTAAACGTACATGTATATAAAAGTTAATATTCTAACGTATTAAAATACAAAGAGAGCCGAGACTATCATACCGAACTGAGGAAGAGAGACAACGTAATTGGATGGTCACTGGGTGCTTCGGCCTTTGCTGACAGACCAAGAAAAGAGAGACAAGGTGGTGGGGCTGGTTTGCCGTGCTTCTTTAAGGGAAGACAGACTGTTTTTGAAAAGGAGTGGAGATGAAGTCTGAGGCGGCTGTTCGGTGGATTGTTAGCGCCGGCGGTGGCAGGTGAATAGCGGAGGGGTGGTTTGATTGGTAGCGAATTAGGCGGTGGAGAGGGAGATGGTGTTGATGGTGTAACTTTCAAGTGGAAAGGGGACAATACTGTTTAATGGAGTTGCTGCTGTTATGGGTGCAGACCGGGGGCAATGGGTGGTGGCACGGTGTCAACACAGGTGGCGTTTGAGGTGGAACCTAGGGCGGTCGTGGGTGGTGAAATCTCGGCAGTGGTGCCTGTATAGAAGAAGGAGACCGTGAGTTTGAGTGGAGCTGCTGTGATGTGGGCGTGCTTAGGGAGGGAGGCAGACTAGGTAGCGAATGGATTTGCAGTGGAGTGGTTAGTGAGGCGAGGTTAAACGGTTTTGGATGGGAAATGCGTGAAGAAGTGGGTGTTGAATGAACTGGGAAGAAGGTCACGTGATGGGGAGAAGTGAAATGTGTATGGGTGTAGAAGAAAAAATTGTGGCAAAAAGGAAAAAATGCGTGAGTGAATGGGAAATACTAGTGCGTGCGTTCCTTTTATAATGTGTTTTAGGGGTAATTTAGTCAATCTGAACTATGTCACATGGCTTTCTTGTACAACCCAATTTCATGCGTATAGCCACCTATACAAACATTTGTCTTTATACTATAAACCATGACACATTAGGAATTCAGTTTGTGCCATTCTTGTACATTACTGTTTGTAACCATTTATCCATACATATGTATCACAGGTAGATGATCAACCCATGTTATCATTTTATTTTATTTGTAATCGTTGACTACGAACGACATCGAACCAACAATATAATCGGATACAATGATGTGCCATGATCCCAAAACAAAATTAAAATTGACCGGTTAATCGATTCTATAAAGTGTCTAAAAGACCATAGTGATCGACGCTAGAAAAGCGCGATATTTGTAATAAAATTCTGCAAGCGCACAGGTGTGTAGCATACAGGTCGAACATAGGGGGGTAAATTAAAATTAAATTATTTATCTAATCTCTTGGGAGAGTTAGACGAAGCCTGGAGATTTTGTTGAAATAAAAACAAATTGAAATTGCGAACTTAGGATTATCGTTGAATCTAATCAACGATTAATCACTAAAGAAAGTAAATTGCAAAACAAGAACAACAAGGCAAAAAATAAAAGTGCAGAATAAGAAGAACAACAAAAAGTAAATTAGGATTGTCGTTGAAACTAATCAAACGACTAATCACTAACAAAAAAATGTAAAATACAATTGGTGTTCTTCTAAAACTAATTGTGAAGACAACACCGATTGCTAAGAAAAAGAAAAATGCAGAAATTATAAAAAGAAGAAGAACTGTTATTAATGGAGAAGAGAATATAGAATAGGATAGGATGGTGGCTACAATGACATTACAAGGGTATTTATAGGGAATAACCAAACCCTAACCCTAACCCTAATACAATGATAGATGGGCCTTAGGGAATTCACAAAAGAGTTTACAATGAGAGTCTCAAATGGGCCTTAGTTAAATCTATTAAATTTTTGGCCTTTCTTCTTTTCCTCTTGGTTCTTTGTCAAGCTTCCCTTGATTTGATATGTGCATGGCCTTTTTATCAATCATTTTCTTGTTCAACAGCAACTAGATGTGGGATCTTCATCTACAATTCTTCAAAATGTAAATATATAGCAATCTGATCTCCATTTCTCTACTTTTCTGGTTGCATGCGGGCTGGGTTGGAATATCTGTAAAAGTAACAAAACAATACCCAAGTAATATTTATTTATATACAGAAGATAAGATATAAGAGCATAAAATAAACACATTTCTATGTCAATCAAATACCCCCACACTTATCTTTTACTCGTCCTCGAGTAAAACAAGAAATGAAAAACCAAACTAGATAGGTCACACTTTCGTAGGAAACACGATTGCATTGAGCGTATGCAACAAGCCGTTAAACCTCTAGGTGTCCCTAGTAGGACGAGTGGTGTCTCGTGAGGGTTTTCAACGGATACTACCCACAAAATCCAAATGCAGTATGATATGGTTCTAATGAAACTACATGAATGCAATGGACATATGCAAAATAAAAACAAACATGAAAACAAGACTTGTTTCTGAAGTGGTACAACAAATTAAGTTAACAATTTCTAATCAGTTAATTGTACTTTAAATACCTCAACTTGTCACAAAATTTCAATATAAATCAAGTTTTCAAATGTTAAATTCCAGTTTGGCCAGTTACTTCGGTCGATAACATAGTGCAGCCATGAAATAAATTCTTAGTTTGCTTGGCACAGTTTGTAAAGTGGTATTATTATTTTCTCATGTATGGCTAATCAAATCAGTAAGGTCAAGAAGTGTTTGGGCATCATCGCTTATTCTTTATTATGTACAATTTTAAAATTTATGATTAAGTACATACACCTAACTTAGAAGACCAAGGTTTACCACCCATGCACTGCCTCGCGGACTGACGGAGAGTGGGTAAAGAGCTTGGCGGATTGTGCAGGCCGACTTTGACTTTGTCAACAACGTGTCGGTAATCCTTAGGTGTCCAATCTCATAAAATGAGACTAAGTTATTCCAACGCTGACTTTGTCAACAACATGTCAGATAGAGTTTGGCGGGTTTGCACACCAACGCTCGATATACGAGCAATGTTGGATACCCTTGGATTACTATTATTATTATTATTGGAAATATAAGCACAAAAGAGAGTTACGCGAATTCAACTTAACACAACTTAGTTTTAAAGATTCGAAAAGCCAATATAAGTATTTTAAGTTCTCCACTTATTTAAACAAAGTCTACAATATAGAATAGATTTCATGGCCATCACCTAAGAATCTCCCTATGTACCGGTTACACTATTATCCCTCAAAATTAAACTTTTCATTATATTTCTTATTCGATCTAAGTTGAGAGAAAAAAATACTATCAACTGATTAATAATCCTTAACTTATTTTGCTGTATCTATCTAAAACGAGTCATGTTTCAAAAAAATAATGGCATGTTACTACAGTCTAAAATGCATGATGGTCCTATTTAAATGGCTGAAAATGAAAAGAAAGAAAAATGAAAAATGAATGAAATGCAGACTCCCCCCACACTAGAACTAAACAGTGTCCACACTGTGAACGTTTATTAAATTTGAAAGATCGTACCCAAAGGTGAATGAGATGCAAAATTATTTGAAGAATGAAATGCAGTCTAACTATATGTAAGAACGGATCATATGTACAATGATAAACGTGTTTGCGATGCATGCGACGCAAGCATTGCCACCAACTTTTCCCCCCACACTTGGTTCTTGCCCTATAAGTCCCATTCCCACTATGTCTAGGCATGTTTTCTAACAAGCAAGAGTTTTTGAAAACCATCTCATCTTTATATCTCGATTTATAGTCCAGTAAATGAATGTTCAGGGTCGTCCTAACATGAAGTTTTTCAACAAAGCTAACATTCCAAAAATAGTTCATATGTTCAACAAATTTATCAGTGTAATTTTTCAAAAATTTGTGATCGTATATAAATTCAGTGAAATCTGAAATCTGAGTGTTGTTCAAGACTATGTGATCACATTTCTCAATCGACAACGTTTTTTCGACACTGACAATTTCAAGTTCGTTTGAAATTTTCTCAAAGTTAAAATTTTCGAACTCGTGACGTGAATCCACTTCTTCCTCATTTGGCAACTCATCCTCGTACAATCCAAAGAATTCATGTTCGTTAAAATCCTTTTCCAAATTTGAATTGAAAAATTCAACATTTTTATTTCGTTCAATTTCAAAATTTTCAAGTTTCTCGCAGCCCGGAAGAGGAAGATCAAAATCTAAACTTAAATCTTTTTCCTGAAAAGAATCAAAGTCTAAATCATTCGTTGAATTTTGAACAACTTCATTTAGATCGTTATTCTCAATTTTGAAAGTTGTTGTTTGAAAATTTTCAATATCAGTAAAGAATGGATTATTTCCTGATTCATCGCATTGAATTTGATTTTGTTGCTCGAGTTGTTCTTTAAAACACGTCATTAAACAAAGAAGTTCATCAAGCTGTCTATCTTTTTCACCAAGCTGTCTATCTTGCTTTTCTACCCTCTCTCTAAGAATGTTAAGGTGATATTCTTCAGAATCGTTGATTTGAAAGCTCTCGTTGTGGATTTCTTGATTCTCAAAATTATAGTCCACATCAATTTCAAAATCAAAATTATTTCCAATGTGGTGGTTGTTTGAATTTTCAGAAAAATGACAGTGATATTGGAAATCATTTTGATCATAGAAATTATATTCGTAACCAAAACTGTTAAAATTCGAGTGAAAATTGCAATTTTGGTTATTTTCATGATGTTGATATGAGCTATAATTTTGAAAATTTTGGTTTTCAACCCCATATTGATGTGGATCAAAGCTATATTGGGATTCAAAGCTATTTTGTTGAGGATGTGGCTCATAATCGAAATTATTGAAGTTTGAATTGAAGTCGCCATTTCGATCATAACATTGAAAATGTTGGTCATTTTGAAAATTTTGAAAATTGTTGACATTTGGCTCGCGAAATTTTGAAAAATCTTGCTTCATGAGTTGTAATTCAAAATCATACTCTTCAAGAGGACGTCTATTCCGATTATTATCCCACATATCTCTCAATGATTTTTTTGAATCAAACATTTTAAAGAAGTCACGGTAAGACAGAAATTATTCTCGCTTCAAAATAATATAAAATACAAAGCTGTGCTCTATTAATTAACTGACTCAATTAGAAGGGGGAAGAGAGTCTTATGGCCGTTCACGTATAGTATAAATACTAAGGGATACGACCAATGTTTTATGGGTAGTATGCAACCTCTTTTGCTAAAAGTTCAATAAATTGAACTAATATATATCCGCGATCCAATTATACGAGACAGTCAACTTCACAAAACACCACTTTTCAATTATATTATTTTGAAAAATCAAAATTTTATTGTTGAAAAACGATGAGATTGATGATAGTAGCAATGGATATTCGTTCCTCACCAAATATATTCAGAAAATTCAATCACAGAACAGTCACAGAATAAATTGCAGAAAATTTAAAATTGTACATAGCAAGCCGCTGCCCCTGCAGAATTTTTTTACAACAATTGTCTATTTTTTTTTTCTTTGCAGCAGAGCACCTGTAGAGTTAAAAGAAATTTACAGTGGGGTATGGCTGTCCATCCAGAAAAAATGAGTAGCGTCAATAATTGAAATCTCACTATTTGCAATTTCTTTTGATTTCTGAAATCTTGATTTGTTGCTTGAACTCCAGTCACCTTGTCCTTAGTTCGAAATCTCTTTTTTTTTTTGGTTTTTTTTGAATGAATTGAATAACAAAAAAAAGCACAAGAAAAAGAAACAAAGGAATTAACAAAAAAAAGAAGCTAACTTTTTGGAGAAGATGGTGCTGAAGTGTGGATTGAAAAAAAAAACTGTGGTGAAATGAGATTATGTGAGAGGAAGGGGTATTTGATTTGAGGGAAGAAATGAAGCAAGGAAAAATAATTGAAAAAAAAAGAATGAATCTTTTTATGACCTTCCCTTTTTTTATTATTGTTGAAAAAGTGGACAAATAGGAAAGAAACAAATGACAAAAAAAAAAAAAATGGGAAGAGAGATTTCAGGAAAGAAAGAGAATTGTAAAGGAAGGAAGGAAAGTAATTGTAAAAGATTTGGAAAAGAAATTGAGAAGGGAAAGCAATAAAAGAGAAGACAAAAACAGAAAGAATTTTTTTTCTTTTGTTTATTGTTGTAAAATTAGAAGAGGATTTTTTTTTTGAAAAGAAAGGGAATTTGTAAGAGAAGAAAAGAAATCAAATGTATTGAGAACAAGAAAGACAAAATAAGAAAGGAATTTTTTTTTGCAAAAGAGGAATCTTTTTTTTTTGAAATTTGTAAAAAGAAAAAGAATGTAGATGATTGGAAAGAAAGTGGAAAGATGGAAAGAATAAAGGAAAATTGAAAGTTGATTTTTTTTAATGAAGGAGAGAGCCGGAAAGAAATAAATGAAAAAAAATGGAAAGAGAGATTGTAGGAGGTGAATGAGAAATGCAATTGGAAAGAAATAAAAAAAAGAATGCAAGTTTTTTTTAATGAAAATTTGAACAAGAAGAAAAGGAAAGAAATGAATGGTAAAAACCCAAACAAAAAAGGAAGAAAAAATTAAAAGAGGAAGGAAATAAGAGAAAAAAGCAAGGTTTTTTGAGTAGAGAGGAAGGATAGAAGAAATTGAGGAAAGAAATAAAAGCAGACAAAAACAAGAAAGAAATCAAAGTAGACAGAGAAGAAATTGCAAAAGTTTATTTTTTTTTAGAAAGTTGTAGACAAAAGATGGAAACAAATAAAAAGAAAAGGAAAGGGAAAAGAAAATTGTGAAAATCAGCAAGGTGGTAGAAAGACGGAAAGAAATTGAAGAAAAATTAGCAACTTTCTTTTTTTGTATATATTTTTCTTCTTCTTGAAGGAATTAGATTGGAAGAAATGCAAAATAAAAAAAAGGAAAGAAATAAATGAAAAAAAAGAAGGAAAATTAAAAGAAAAAGTGGCAAGATTTTTTTTCCTTGTCTTAGAGATTATGATATCAGTATGTGATACACAATCAACTAACCAAGATTTTTATCTATATATATCTACAAGAAAACAATAGGAAAATAAAAGAAAATTTGGCAAGATTTTTTTTTTTACAAAATCAAACAAAAAGAAAAAAAAACTAACACGAATCAGAAATTAAATAAATAATAAAATTCAATTGTTACCTCCCCGGCAACGGCGCCAAAAACTTGATCGACGCTAGAAAAGCGCGATATTTGTAATAAAATTCTGCAAGCGCACATGTGTGTAGTATACAGGTCGAACACAGGGGGGTAAATTAAAATTAAATTATTTATCTAATCTCTTGGGCGAGTTAGACGAAGCCTGGAGATTTTGTTGAAATAAAAACAAATTGAAATTGCGAACTTAGGATTATCGTTGAATCTAATCAACGATTAATCACTAAAGAAAGTAAATTGCAAAACAAGAACAACAAGGCAAAAAATAAAAGTGCAGAATAAGAAGAACAACAAAAAGTAAATTAGGATTGTCGTTGAAACTAATCAAACGACTAATCACTAACAAAAAAATGTAAAATACAATTGGTGTTCTTCTAAAACTAATTGTGAAGACAACACCGATTGCTAAGAAAAAGAAAAATGCAGAAATTATAAAAAGAAGAAGAACTGTTATTAATGGAGAAGAGAATATAGAATAGGATAGGATGGTGGCTACAATGACATTACAAGGGTATTTATAGGGAATAACCAAACCCTAACCCTAACCCTAATACAATGATAGATGGGCCTTAGGGAATTCACAAAAGAGTTTACAATGAGAGTCTCAAATGGGCCTTAGTTAAATCTATTAAATTTTTGGCCTTTCTTCTTTTCCTCTTGGTTCTTTGTCAAGCTTCCCTTGATTTGATATGTGCATGGCCTTTTTATCAATCATTTTCTTGTTCAACAGCAACTAGATGTGGGATCTTCATCTACAATTCTTCAAAATGTAAATATATAGCAATCTGATCTCCATTTCTCTACTTTTCTGGTTGCATGCGGGCTGGGTTGGAATATCTGTAAAAGTAACAAAACAATACCCAAGTAATATTTATTTATATACAAAAGATAAGATATAAGAGCATAAAATAAACACATTTCTATGTCAATCAAACAGTTACCTTAAAATACGTTAGAAATATATCTGCTTATTTTCCTAATTCAAAATTACAGTAAAATTCAAAAAATATATTTTAAGACTGCGTGTACTGAAATTGAACGAATATTTTGAACCGATATATAATTATAATTTATATTTAACCAAACAACTTTAAAATATAAAATCCATATACATAATAGTTTACATCTTAATATATTAAACATACTTCTAAAATAAGTTTTCTATTACAAAACCATACTTAATATTTATTCAACTAATATAAAAATAATTATAAATCAATATTTATATTTAAATACTATTAAATACAAAATATATTTTGAAAAATCCCAAAATTAAATTTTAAACTTAATTAAAGAATCCGGGATATTACATTCATCCCCCCTTAAGACTATTTGTCCCCGAAAGGATAAACAGTTGGTTTTAAACTCCATACAAATTTTAAATCAATCTCTTCTATACTATTTTGGAACATATTACATAAATATTAGATAATAGACTCAAATTGGAACATAACACTTGACACGAGCCGAACTTCCCCGGTAAGGAAAGCCCGGATAGAGTTGAGGACAAAACACATCAGAACGCAGACGGAAGAACATTTCATTGTATATTACAACAATTCCATCAGAATACAAGAATATACAGAGTATGAATAAATATTATACAACAGAAAAATATCAGAGATTACAATAAGTTACATTTACATACATCGCAGCGGAAAATAATACAAAACACAACTAGAAGTAATACACGGATACATAGCTTTCCGAGTATCGTTCCAGCTGTAAATCAGGATCCTGTGAATATAAATCTGCAAAACCAAAACTACTAGCTGCCCATGTCGAAATAAGGGCACCCAGAGTTTAGGTTAAAACAATAAACTCCAGGTTAGTCATGTGACTGGTGTGAGAACTAAAACAGTTATTAATCTTTATTTTAAAGTTAGGTAAATCAAGGGACCACGCCGTATAACACGGAACGGGTTTCCTCCCAAGAACACCAGTGCATAAAACAAACAGCGCAATGCTAAATAAAGAAAAATGAAGCTATTATAAGACCCAGGTCCCATCACACAATGCAACACAAACCGGAGGATAAGATTTTACCTTATAATAGCCAAAGAATGCTTGATACGCTAAATTTCATGTTTTATTCTTAATCAGAATCCAACCGTAAATTAGTAAGAGAACGATTCCCTAAGTATTAATTCCGAAGGCCGAAACCAACATCAGACCAATACCCAGGAAACCACTCATCTTAGCTCGTTTCCAGTTAGTTTCTGATTTTATATACAATCATAAATATCAATCATAGGCGGCATGAATGTCCCATACCACTATGTCGCCATATATAGGTATACAATCAAAACCACCAAATTTCATATTGGAAGTTGGTTTATCATTTATGGTATGAACCGAGGCTAGGGATCATCCTCTACCGATTCGAGACAATCTAGCCTACCATGTCTCAGGATCAGAGCTCGAGTGACCCTTGGATCGTCAGGGCCATTCCACACGGAGTGGATTATTATGCCTGAACAATACGTCTCCCCGCTCTATGGGGTGCAAATGAGCCAACGAATGACTTCATCGGCTTCACATAGTCACCGATATATCCGAGGCGCCTCGCAACAACAACAACCACATAAGTCAAACTCGTCAGGGCGTGTAAAACTACTGACGCCACTTCTAGCTAGAAAGAAACGCATGTCCTCTCTGAAGTCCTCTCCCGTTTCTGGTTCATACCGGGTGTGAAACTCGTGAATTAAACGTTACACCAAGCTATGCCACAAAGGCCGTGCTTTGATCATCAACCACAAGACTTTTCTTTTCAACAGAAGCCTTGATCATTTGCCACTTAGGCATGCCACACAGGCAATTCACTCTATGCGTTTGATATCCATCAGTATATAACCCATGAGCTCGTACGTCTCAGAGAAGGGCGTTAAGCAAGAGAATAAATTCTCCGCCGCCAAACAGATATATATTTAATAGAAATCAATCACACAGAATAAAATCCAAAGTCAGACACACAGTCCATTTACAAGTATGTTCTGGGTCTGAACGAAACCGGAGGCACCTAGTACCCCGCATATCCATCGATCTCCAAGTACGTCTGAACGACCAGCAACTGATTCCATCCTCTTGGATGTACGACCCAATCAAGATCATCAGTAATTATAAAAACGACTTGAAGACCTCCGGTCTTCGACCACCATCTTCATCTTCGACTCATCGTCGAATCAGTTATTCAGAATGGGATAAACCCGGTCTTTCTGAATAACTCGCGTATATAATAAACAAGTGTTACACAAACACCACATACGCCTCATTCCAATTCATCAGTCACTAACCGTAAATTAACAAGAGAATAATTCCCTAAATATTAACCCCGAAGGCCGAAACCAACATCAGATCAATACCCAGGAAACCGTTCTGCTTAGCTAACCTACAGTTAGTTTCTAAATGTCACATTCTTAGGGAAAGGTTCCCATTAATTTTATCAAAGATAAATTCTTTTAAATTTATTCTTTAATCTTCCTTTGAATATCACTACAAACTAGTCGGGATTAACGAACCTTACCGAAGTAATCTTTTGTTTTAATTTCCCAATCCCAACCTATTCATCCCATGAAGTAAAACTGGTCACACTTCATATCTAACACCATAGTGTTATCAGTAAATTCAATTACCATTTCACGTTCAAATCTAATTAAAGATTTAACTATCGCCTAGAGAAAAACTGGTGATACTCCATTCTCGATCATTTCAATCTAATTAAAGATTCATTAAAACTCCACTTAGTTTTAATCTTTAACTGGGTTAAAGAACCGATGTCATTTTAAAACACGGTTCACGATAAACCCCAAAATCACATCACATTTCAATCAGTCCCTAACCGTAAATTAGCAAGTGAGCAATACCCTAAATATTAACCCCGAAGGCCGAAACCAACATCAGATCAATAACCAGGAAACCATTCAACTTAACTAATCTCCAGTTAGTTTCTGATTTTCTTAACTCCGTTGGGTCTAAGAATAGTATTATTGAAGATACCGTTCACGACAACCCAAAATCACATTCCATTAATTATCGGGTTGAATAACAAGTGTTATTTAAAACATGTTCACGATAAACCCAAAAATCACATCACATTTCAATTCCAATTTAATATTATTTAATTGGTACACTTCATTAAATCTAAATAAAAAGATTTAATCTTTTTCTCAACTGGGCTTAAGAACAGTGTTAATGAAGACACCATTCACGACAAACCCAAATCACATTTGATATTCAATACAAGGCTCTGAATAGAAAATATATCGGCTTATATTCAATATCAAATTCTACGATCAATAAATATCGTGTTGGAAATAACGATATATATATATATATCTTTCAAATTTCCACAACAACATCTGTATAATCACGAAATCCAACATCGAACTATTCCGAAGATGATTTCGATTCAAATCCATTCCAATTCAATTATTAGAAATCCTGGTTATTTTCAAAACCATTTCAAATCCAATTTATTTATTTCAAAAATAAATTGATTTTAATTCTAGTTCAAAACTAGTTCATTTCGATAAAAATCTATTTTTATCTTTTCAAATATGGAGTTTTTCATTCCAATTCTTCACAAATCATTTCTTATGATTTTACACAAATTATTACTATTTTTAATAATTTTATCAAGGCCCGTACAGTCGATTTCCATCAACGTCCATCGAACTGCACTTACAGCGACCTTTTCCAAATTTGATTTGGACATAATTCCAAATCCAACCGTTAGATTTCTAATTTCTAATATTCGTTAGAAAGCGCTTTTCGATACGAA
The DNA here is from genome assembly GCA_030737875.1 of Allium sativum. NCBI lineage: Eukaryota > Viridiplantae > Streptophyta > Magnoliopsida > Asparagales > Amaryllidaceae > Allium > Allium sativum. The sequence continues at coordinate 387,149,192 of CM060924.1, forward strand.
CCCAACGGTTCTGGTTTTAGGAGAATCCGATGGTCGGATCTCCCGCAATATCCTTTCGAAGTCAATGGTCGAAATTCGCGAACTGCCGCGGCGCGTTCTATTCAGGCCATAATATTATATATATAATATATATTTGGTCGATTTCCTTTTAAAACGTATTTTACAAATCGTTTTAAATTCGTTTTCAAAACGATTTCAACTTCCCTTTCAAATTCTAATCAAAATTGAATTTTCCTTTACAAATTCGTTTTAAATTCATTTCAAATTGATTTCAATTCAAATCAATTTTTAATTCAATTTCAGTTCGTTTTCAATTCAACTTGAATTTCAAATTAATTCAATTTCAATTCGAATTCATTTCTATTCAATTTCAATTCGAATTCAATTCTATACAATTTCAATTCGAATTCAATTTCTTTTCAATTTCAATTCGAATTAATTTCTATTCAATTTCAATTCGAATTTATTTCTATTCAATTTCAATTCGAATTCAATTCTATTCAATTTCAATTCGAATTCAATTCTATACAATTTCAATTCGAATTCAATTCTATTCAATTTCAATTTGAATTCAATTCTATTCAATTTCGATTCGAATTCATTTCTATTCAATTTCAATTCGAATTCATTTGTATTCAATTTCCATTCGAATTCAATTCTATTCAATTTCAATTCGAATTCAATTCTATACAATTTCAATTCGAATTCAGTTCTATTCAATTTCTATTCGAATTCAATTATATTCAATTTCGATTCGAATTCATTTCTATTCAATTTCGATTCGAATTCAGTTCTATTCAATTTCAATTCGAATTCAATTCTATTCAATTTCAATTCGAATTCAATTCTATTTAATTTCGATTCGAATTCAATTCTATTCAATTTCAATTCGAATTCAATTCTATTCAATTTCGATTCGAATTCATTTTCTTTTCAATATAATTCGAATTTCGATTATTTTCAATATAATTAAAATTTTGAAATCACTTTCAATATTCATTGAAAAATGAATAAAATCGATATAAATATCGTTCGCGTCCAAATAGCGTCAATCTAATCAACACGGCTTCATATATTTCTATTTTCAAATATTTATATTCAAAAATTTCTTTTTCAAAACTGGAATGAGGCCCAATCAATTACCATATCGCTAAACCGACCCAGACCGCTCGAAAACGCCCTATCGTTTGAGAACACGACAAATCAGAACGCAGACGGAAGAACATTTCATTGTATATTACAACAATGCATCAGAATACAAGAATATAGAGAGTACAAATGAATATTACACAGAAATATCAGAGATTTAAATTACATTTAAATACATAGCAGCGGAAAATAATACAATACTCAACTAGAAGAGATATACGGATACAAAGCTTTCCGGATATCTTTCCAGCTGTAATCCAGGATCCTGTGAATATAAATCTGCAAAACCAAAACTACTAGCTGCCCGTGTCAAAATAAGGGCACCCAGAGTTTAGGTTAAAACAATAAACTCCAGGTCAGTCATGTGACTGGTGTGAGAACTAAAACAGTTATTAATCTTTGTTTTTAAAGTTAGGTAAATCAAGGGACCACGCCGTATAACACGTTCCGTGTTTCCTCCCAAGAATACCAGTGCATAAAACAACAGCGCAATGCTAAATAAAGAAAAATGAAGCTATTATAAGACCCAGGTCGTATCACACAATGCAACGCAAGCCGGGGGATAGGGTTTTTACCTTATAATAGCCAAGAATGCTTGATACGTTTAAAACAAATCATTTGATACTATTATAAGTGCATAGTGTATAAAACAACTTCAAATCATAAGTATCAATCATAGGCGGCATGAATGCCCCATACCACTATGTCGCCATATATAGGTTATACAATCAAAATCGCAAGTGTCACGTATTTGGAAATTGGATTTCCATCTATGAACCGAGGCCAGGGATCGTCCTCTACCGATTCGAGACAATCTAGCCCATGTCTCAGGCAAGCGCGCAGGCAAGCCTTGGATCGTCAGGGCCGGTCCACCGATGTGGATTATTATGCCTGAACACTACGTCTCTCCGCCCTTTGGGGCGTAAATGAGCCAAAAAATGACTCCATCGGACCCGGATCGTCCGATCAAACCGAGGCGCCTCGCAACAGAAACAACCACACAGGTGAAAAGTATATAAATGTCAGGGCTGGTAGGTCACTGACACCACCCTAGCTAGAAAGAAACGCATGCCCTCCCTGAGGTCCTCTCCCGTTTTTGGTTCACAACCGGGGTGCGAGGCTCGCGAATTCACGTTACACAAAGCTGTGCCACACAGGCTGTGCTTTGATCATCACCACAAGACTTTGCTTTTCAACAGAAGCCTCGATCAATTTCCACTTAGGCATGCCACACAGGCAATTCACTCCATGTGATTGATATCCATCAATATATAACCCCTGAGCTCGTACGTCTCAGAGAAGGGCGTTAAGCAAGAGAATAAATTCTCCGCCGCCAAACAGATATATATTTAATAGAGATCAATCACACGGACTAAAATCCAATGTCAGACACACAGTCCATTTACAAGTCCGTTCTGGGTCTGAACGAAACCGGAGGCACCTAGTACCCCGCATATCCATCGATCTCCAAGTACGTCTGGACGATCACCAACTGTTTCCATCTTCTTGGGTGTACAGCCCAATCAAGATCATCAGTAATCACCCAAACGACGTGAAGACCTCCGGTCTTCGACCATCGTCTTCATCTTCGACTTATCGTCGTATCAGTTATTCAAAATGGGATAAACCCGGTCTTTCCGAATAACTCGCGTATATTTTAATAAGTGTTACACAAACACAACATACGCCTCATTCCAATTCATCAGTCACTAACCGTAAATTAATCAAGAGAATAATTCCCCAAATATTAACCCCGAAGGCCGAAACCCACATCAGATCAATATCCAGAAAACCATTCTGCTTAGCTAACCGACAGTTAGTTTCTGATTTCACATTCATAGGGAAAGGTTCCCATTAATTTTATCCAAGATAAATTTCTTGAATTTATTCTTTAATCTATTTTTGAATATCAATTCAAACTAGTCGGGATTAACGAACCTTACCGAAGTAATCATTTGTTTTAATTTCCCAACCCCAACCTATTCATCCCATGAAGTAAAACTGGTAGTACTTCATATCTAACACCACGGTGTTATCGGTAAATTCAATTACCATTTCACGTTCAAATCTAATTAAAGATTTAACTATCGCCTGGAGCAAAACTGGTGATACTCCATTTTCGACCTTTTCAATCTAATTAAAGATTCATTAAAACTCCACTTAGTTTTAATCGTTAACTGGGTTAAAGAATCCGTGTTATTTAAAACACAGTTCACGATAAACCCAAAATCACATTCCATTAATTATCGGGTTAAAGAATGAGTGTTATTTAAAACACTGTTCACGATAAACCCAAAAATCAATATCAATTCAATTCCAATTAAGTATTATTTAATCGGTACACTTCATTAAATCTAAATAAAAAGATTTAATCTTTTCTCAACTGGGTTCAAAACAGTGTTAGTGAAGACACCATTCACGACAAACCCAAATCACATTTGATATTCAATATAAGGCCCTGAATAGAAAATATATCGGCTTATATTCAATATCAAATTCTACGATTAACAAATGTCGTATTGGAAATAACGATATAAATATATATCTTTCAAATTTTCATAACAACATCTGTATAATCACGAATTCCAACATCGAAATATTCCGAAGACAATTTCGATTCAAATCCACTCCAATGCAATCATTGGAAATTCTGGTTATTTTTAAAACCCTTTTCAAATTCAATTTATTTATTTAAAAATAAATAGAATTATATTTCTAGTTCAAAACTAGCTCATTTCGATAAAAATCTATTTTTACCTTTTCAGATATGGAGTTTTTCATCCCAATTCTTTCTAAATCATTTCTTATGATTTTACACAAATTATTACTATTTTTAATAATTTTATCAAGGCCCGTACAGTCGATTTCCATCAATGGCCATCGAACTGCACTTACAGCGACCTTTTTCAAATTTGATTTGGACATAATTCCAAATCCAACCGTTAGATTTCAAATTTCTAATATTCGTTAGAAAGCTCTTTTCGATACGAACCCAACGGTTCCGGTTTTAGGAGAATCCGACGGCCGGATCTCCCGTAATGTCTGTTTGAAATAAATGGTCGAAATTCACGAACTGCCGCGGCGCGGCGCGTTCTATTCAGGCCATTATATTATATATATAATATATATAATATATATTTTGTCGATTTCTATTTAAAACGAATTATATAAATAGTTTTGAATTCGTTTCAAAAACATTTTCAACTTCCATTTCAATTCAAATCAAAATTGAATTCTTCTTTATAAATTCGTTTTAAAATTCATTTCTATTCAATTCAAATTTCAATTCAGTTTGAATTCATATCAATTCGCTTTCAATTCAATTTGAATTCGTTTTCAATTCATTTCGAAATCGTTTTATATTCAATTCATTTCGAAATCGTTTTCAATTCGATTCATTTCGAAATCGTTTTCAATTCAATTCATTTCGAAATCGTTTTCAATTCGATTCATTTCGAAATCATTTTCAATTCAATTCATTTCGAAATCGTTTTCAATTCAATTCATTTCGAAATTGTTTTCAATTCAATTCATTTCGAAATCATTTTATATTCAATTCATTTCGAAATCGTTTTATATTCAATTCATTTCGAAATCGTTTTCAATTCAATTCATTTCGAAATCATTTCAATTCAATTCATTTCGAAATCGTTTTATATTCAATTCATTTCGAAATCATTTTATATTCAATTTATTTCGAAATCGTTTTATATTCAATTCATTTCGAAATCGTTTTCAATTCAATTCATTTCGAAATCATTTCAATTCAATTCATTTCGAAATCGTTTTATATTCAATTCATTTCGAAATCATTTTATATTCAATTCATTTCGAAATCGTTTTATATTCAATTCATTTCGAAATCATTTTATATTCAATTCATTTCGAAATCGTTTTATATTCAATTCATTTCGAAATCGAATAAAATCGATATAAATATCGTTCACGTCAAAATGGCGTCAATCTAATCAACACGGCTTCATATATTCCTTTATTTTCAAATATTCTATTTCAAATATTTCTTTTTCAAATATTTCTTATTATCAAAATATTTCGTTCAACACATGACCAATCTCAATGGATGAGTACTGTCAACACATGAACCTTTATTTTATATTATTCTTTAATTTTCAAATTGGAATGAGGCCCAATCAATTACCATATAAAGTTAATTATATGGATTTTCATACAACACATGTATAATAGCATTGAAAAATAATCAACCATCAACCAAAGTGCACTACACTGTATAAGCATCAAATATAGATATCTAACGCTTATAACAGCCTGTCAATCAATCGATCGACATATTTAATCAATCAGGATGAGTGAACTTCAAATTTCAACCCAACACCCGTGTGGGGTTTCAAACAATCAAACACAGATTTTATTTGTGCAGTTGGGCGATGTGTAAAATTTATCGTCCCAATCAATGTCCTTCAAATAGGTGTACATAAACAAACCGTCTGGTTTGTAAATGAATATTTATTTATTCACATTCACGTTAAAAATTATATTTTTAACGATGAAACATTTTATTCCAACATATGAATTTCTATTCAGTTCATTCTTTAAATAAAATGATATTTTTATTTATCTAACTTATTTTAGAAAAATTTCGGCGGCATAACGGCACGATACTAGAAACGGGACGAGGCCTAGCCTTATCCCCGGTCTAGTGAAGGCCCACGCCATTCACACATCAATCAAATTCACCAAACAACCAATTCAAATCAAGTCATCAAATTAATTTATGCAACCAAAACAAACAAGTCCATGGTCTGTGGACGATTGTGTCGGGTGCTACTAAGCACCGTCTGCATCCTAGTATATATATATATAACTAGAAAAAGAAATTGAAAGGTGAGAAATTCTCACATATAGCTATCCTAGCTCCACGGCACTTCATTGATAGAAATCTTCTTCGTTATCGCATCTTCGTCATCTTCGTTGCCCGTAGCCACTACATATATAAAAATCACACATTTTTATATTTTGATTCCTTTAAAATAAAAATCACATTTTTATTTATTCACTTTCAATTTAAAAATCATATTTTTGCTTCGACGTTCAATATATAAAAATCATATTTTTACTTCGAAGTTCAACATATAAAAATCATATTTTTATTTCGAAGTTCAACATATAAAAATCATATTTTTATTTCGAAGTTCAACATATAAAAATCATATTTTTACTTTTCAGAGCATATGTATATTTTCCTTTTCTAAGCATATGTATATTTTCCTTTTCTAAGCATATGTATATTTTCCTTTTCTTTTAAAAACATATTTCTATATTTAAAACAATTCTTTTTACATTTTTAAAAAAACCAGGATATTCAAAACAATTCTTTTTATATATAGAAAAAAGAAAAAAAGAAAAAAAAAACAGAAAGGGAGCTCACTGTAACCACTGCCTGGACGTCGAACAGGTGCTCCCCTCCTAGGGTTTGCATTTGTCGTTGCCTCGCTCGCTTGACCGATGATCGGAGCTCACCCCGTCGCAGCCCTTCAGAAGCTCCTCCATCGCCATTGGATTCACGCAACTCGATGGAGCCTTCTCACCGGAATTGAGCAGAGAACGGCGCCTCTTCCAAGCGTGATTCCGACCTCCTCAAGCAGCAATAAATCATCACCCCGATACTACGTTGAAGCCCCCTTGTAGCTCTCGAATTTTCGCTGAAGGAGTGCTGAATTTTATTATCTGGATCGGGGCAAAATTGAAATGAAGTCGGGAGTGTTTTTCTGCCATTAGATTGAAGAGGACGGCGGATTTTATGTTGACCACGTGATGAAGAAACTTAGGGGTTTGACTTAGATGAAGGGTCTTATATTAAATTTAAATAATATTTAATCCAAAATCTTCACAAAAGTGAATTTAGTAACTGAACTCCAAATTAAACTAAACGAATGTCGCCCCTAGCCAAATATCCCTACTCTGGACACAATGGGATATGTTTCGTAGGTTGATTCGATCGTTTGAATCAGTTTCCGTTGAATTTACATTTAAATCACTATCTTGAATTTTAAACGCACTTTTCAATTTACTAGGGCCACATACTAACTCGAAAAATTGCGGAAAAATATTTTCTAGCTTCGTATTGACGATACGGTCCTAACAAAACTAGTTTCGTCGAATTCTGAGTCCGTTAAAAAAATGGCCAATTTCCAGTCGATTAAAATCAACTGAAACCGGTCAAACGCGTTTTCCTTTGCCACGCTCACATATTGATTCGAAAAATTATGAAATTTGGAATCTAGCAATAATTTGACAACACGGACCTAACAAAACTGGTTTCGTCGAAATCCGAGGTCGATTGCAAAATGTCCATTTTTAAGGGCCTGAATTCCATAGCGACTATTCAGAATTTTCAACCGGACATATCTTTTGATTCCCGCTATGAAATCTGGATTTGTTGGATTCGTCAGAAAGATATTCACAAATAGATCCTAATGTTTTTGGTTTCACTAAAATCCGGATTGTTTTGCACCCGGCATGTTCAATTGAAGTTTGAAATCGAATTATCGAACTACCGCGCCATTTTCAATTCTATTATATTATATATAAATATTTATATTCTAACGACGGCGTATATAATATATACGTTCGAATTATATTCAAAATAAATTTCTCGTCGATATTATTTAAAATAATTCATTTTAAATAATCAAAATTCGCTAAAATCGCCGAAAACAAAATTTTTAAACTGGCCCAGATTTTCGGGTTGTTACAATCTCCCCCACTTAAAACTTTTCGTCCCCGAAAAGGAACAAAGTCGAAAGTGGTTTGATTAATCAGCTCTACTTTCGATCCGGCTTCCATTCTCCAACTTTTCAGTTTCTGAGAATTTCCAAAATTTTAAAAATTTGGCTAACACCCTAAATTTTCGAAAAATTTCGCCATAACCTCCCCTGCACCGGGAGCATCGGGGAATTTCAAATAGCTTCCCCGGTCCTTCAGATCTCAAAAAGAAAAAGCCAAGCGGCTAGCCAATAGGCTCATAAAATCATCATCACCCAAACAAAACAGTAAATTATGTAGTAAACATGTACCTATTTGTCGTGCAAACAGATTTTATTCTCTGCTCTAGCCTCCTTGCTATGACCTGTTCAATATAAGTATATGTATATGCAAGCAAACGCAACCAATTTTCAATACAATTCAATATTTGATGCTATTAGGCTAAATGGCTAAAAATTAGCAAACAAATAAACAAACAACCCAAACATCAATCAATTAGTGAATTAGAGTTTCAAATTCATAATTTTGGTACATATACAAAAATCATGTTTTTGATGCCAAATCACAACAATAGGTCCTATCTAATTTTGGTTCTCACACCAGTCAATAGGAGATATATAGATATTACATCTTCAAAACACGAACATAAATTCTGATAATGATCGATCAATCATCAGAACCATCTCCGGGTGTCTAGAATGTGATTCTATATCTATCCAGTATATTAAAATTTCAAATACACGTTTGCAAGGCGTATATGCAAAATCTTTATATACTGGACTGTCCAAATCAATATAAACTAAATAATCAAATACGAATAATTGATTTTAAATTTTCAAAACAAAGTTGGTTTTCATTTTTCAAATATACTCTTCACACTCGTTCTAGGATACTACTGATCCCATCTCTAACGAGTCATTCCCATTGGATATTACTAATCCAATATCTGATGAATTCTTTCGTATGGTTCTAATGTGCCTTGTTCTCTGAGCTTTGTAAACCAAAGCTCTGATACCAACTGTGACGGCAAGGAATTTCGCTCGGTCCGAACCAATCGCTAAACCGACCCAGACCGCTCGAAAACGCCCTATCGTTTGAGAACACGACAAATCAGAACGCAGACGGAAGAACATTTCATTGTATATTACAACAATGCATCAGAATACAAGAATATAGAGAGTACAAATGAATATTACACAGAAATATCAGAGATTTAAATTACATTTAAATACATAGCAGCGGAAAATAATACAATACTCAACTAGAAGAGATATACGGATACAAAGCTTTCCGGATATCTTTCCAGCTGTAATCCAGGATCCTGTGAATATAAATCTGCAAAACCAAAACTACTAGCTGCCCGTGTCAAAATAAGGGCACCCAGAGTTTAGGTTAAAACAATAAACTCCAGGTCATTCATGTGACTGGTGTGAGAACTAAAACAGTTATTAATCTTTGTTTTTAAAGTTAGGTAAATCAAGGGACCACGCCGTATAACACGTTCCGTGTTTCCTCCCAAGAATACCAGTGCATAAAACAACAGCGCAATGCTAAATAAAGAAAAATGAAGCTATTATAAGACCCAGGTCGTATCACACAATGCAACGCAAGCCGGGGGATAGGGTTTTTACCTTATAATAGCCAAGAATGCTTGATACGTTTAAAACAAATCATTTGATACTATTATAAGTGCATAGTGTATAAAACAACTTCAAATCATAAGTATCAATCATAGGCGGCATGAATGCCCCATACCACTATGTCGCCATATATAGGTTATACAATCAAAATCGCAAGTGTCACGTATTTGGAAATTGGATTTCCATCTATGAACCGAGGCCAGGGATCGTCCTCTACCGATTCGAGACAATCTAGCCCATGTCTCAGGCAAGCGCGCAGGCAAGCCTTGGATCGTCAGGGCCGGTCCACCGATGTGGATTATTATGCCTGAACACTACGTCTCTCCGCCCTTTGGGGCGTAAATGAGCCAAAAAATGACTCCATCGGACCCGGATCGTCCGATCAAACCGAGGCGCCTCGCAACAGCAACAACCACACAGGTGAAAAGTATATAAATGTCAGGGCTGGTAGGTCACTGACACCACCCTAGCTAGAAAGAAACGCATGCCCTCCCTGAAGTCCTCTCCCGTTTTTGGTTCACAACCGGGGTGCGAGGCTCGCGAATTCACGTTACACAAAGCTGTGCCACACAGGCTGTGCTTTGATCATCACCACAAGACTTTGCTTTTCAACAGAAGCCTCGATCAATTTCCACTTAGGCATGCCACACAGGCAATTCACTCCATGCGATTGATATCCATCAATATATAACCCCTGAGCTCGTACGTCTCAGAGAAGGGCGTTAAGCAAGAGAATAAATTCTCCGCCGCCAAACAGATATATATTTAATAGAGATCAATCACACGGACTAAAATCCAATGTCAGACACACAGTCCATTTACAAGTCCGTTCTGGGTCTGAACGAAACCGGAGGCACCTAGTACCCCGCATATCCATCGATCTCCAAGTACGTCTGGACGATCACCAACTGTTTCCATCTTCTTGGGTGTACAGCCCAATCAAGATCATCAGTAATCACCCAAACGACGTGAAGACCTCCGGTCTTCGACCATCGTCTTCATCTTCGACTTATCGTCGTATCAGTTATTCAAAATGGGATAAACTCGGTCTTTCCGAATAACTCGCGTATATTTAAATAAGTGTTACACAAACACAACATACGCCTCATTCCAATTCATCAGTCACTAACCGTAAATTAATCAAGAGAATAATTCCCCAAATATTAACCCCGAAGGCCGAAACCCACATCAGATCAATATCCAGAAAACCATTCTGCTTAGCTAACCGACAGTTAGTTTCTGATTTCACATTCATAGGGAAAGGTTCCCATTAATTTTATCCAAGATAAATTTCTTGAATTTATTCTTTAATCTATTTTTGAATATCAATTCAAACTAGTCGGGATTAACGAACCTTACCGAAGTAATCATTTGTTTTAATTTCCCAACCCCAACCTATTCATCCCATGAAGTAAAACTGGTAGTACTTCATATCTAACACCACGGTGTTATCGGTAAATTCAATTACCATTTCACGTTCAAATCTAATTAAAGATTTAACTATCGCCTGGAGCAAAACTGGTGATACTCCATTTTCGACCTTTTCAATCTAATTAAAGATTCATTAAAACTCCACTTAGTTTTAATCGTTAACTGGGTTAAAGAATCCGTGTTATTTAAAACACAGTTCACGATAAACCCAAAATCACATTCCATTAATTATCGGGTTAAAGAACGAGTGTTATTTAAAACACTGTTCACGATAAACCCAAAAATCAATATCAATTCAATTCCAATTAAGTATTATTTAATCGGTACACTTCATTAAATCTAAATAAAAAGATTTAATCTTTTCTCAACTGGGTTCAAGAACAGTGTTAGTGAAGACACCATTCACGACAAACCCAAATCACATTTGATATTCAATATAAGGCTCTGAATAGAAAATATATCGGCTTATATTCAATATCAAATTCTACGATTAACAAATGTCGTATTGGAAATAACGATATAAATATATATCTTTCAAATTTTCATAACAACATCTGTATAATCACGAATTCCAACATCGAAATATTCCGAAGACAATTTCGATTCAAATCCACTCCAATGCAATCATTGGAAATTCTGGTTATTTTTAAAACCCTTTTCAAATTCAATTTATTTATTTAAAAATAAATAGAATTATATTTCTAGTTCAAAACTAGCTCATTTCGATAAAAATCTATTTTTACCTTTTCAGATATGGAGTTTTTCATTCCAATTCTTTCTAAATCATTTCTTATGATTTTACACAAATTATTACTATTTTTAATAATTTTATCAAGGCCCGTACAGTCGATTTCCATCAATGGCCATCGAACTGCACTTACAGCGACCTTTTTCAAATTTGATTTGGACATAATTCCAAATCCAACCGTTAGATTTCAAATTTCTAATATTCGTTAGAAAGCTCTTTTCGATACGAACCCAACGGTTCCGGTTTTAGGAGAATCCGACGGCTGGATCTCCCGTAATGTCCGTTTGAAATAAATGGTCGAAATTCACGAACTGCCGCGGCGCGGCGCGTTCTATTCAGGCCATTATATTATATATATAATATATATGATATATATTTTGTCGATTTCTATTTAAAACGAATTATATAAATAGTTTTGAATTCGTTTCAAAAACATTTTCAACTTCCATTTCAATTCAAATCAAAATTGAATTCTTCTTTATAAATTCGTTTTAAAATTCATTTCTATTCAATTCAAATTTCAATTCATTTTGAATTCATTTCAATTCGCTTTCAATTCAATTTGAATTCGTTTTCAATTCATTTCGAAATCGTTTTATATTCAATTCATTTCGAAATCGTTTTCAATTCGATTCATTTCGAAATCGTTTTCAATTCAATTCATTTCGAAATCGTTTTCAATTCAATTCATTTCGAAATCGTTTTCAATTCGATTCATTTCGAAATCATTTTCAATTCAATTCATTTCGAAATCGTTTTCAATTCAATTCATTTCGAAATCGTTTTCAATTCAATTCATTTCGAAATCATTTTATATTCAATTCATTTCGAAATCGTTTTATATTCAATTCATTTCGAAATCGTTTTCAATTCAATTCATTTCGAAATCATTTCAATTCAATTCATTTTGAAATCGTTTTATATTCAATTCATTTCGAAATCATTTTATATTCAATTTATTTCGAAATCGTTTTATATTCAATTCATTTCGAAATCGTTTTCAATTCAATTCATGAGACGACCCGAATTCCCGTTCTCACGGAAACAAGGTTATCTTTTGGAATATAACACAGAAACAGATAATTGCAGAACAGAATTAAATAAATACACCAGAATGAACAACAAAATATACTGGATAAAAGTAATCATCAGAGTTACACAGTATACAGGATCTTACTTAGCACAAATACAGTTCAGCTATACATAAATGTCTACAGCGGAAATAAACAAAATATGTACAATAGCAGCTGAACAGCATAAAAGAAATAAATGATAGAATCCATCTTCAGCTCCAGCTATCCAGAAAGAACCAGCTAAACCTGAATACAAGGCTACCCGTGTAGGAAAAAGGGGCACCCGAGTTTGAAAGTGAAACAAACTACGAGTCAGTCATGGGACTGGTATGAGAAATCCACTCAACACATATATAATTGGCTAATCACAGGACCACGCCACTTTCGTGGAACGGGTTTACTCCATTGGATTGCCAGTGCTTTAAAACAAATCTTTCTTTTAAACATCGCTATGCTTTTTATAAAAATGAAGCCGTTATAAGACTCAGTTCCCATCACACAATGCAACGCAAACCGGAGGATAGAGTTTTTACCTTATAACGGCCAAATATGGTTGATACGAATTAAAACAAAGGCATTTGATATTATTGCTAGTGTTTATATGTTTTGAAAACTATTTCAAATCATAACTATCAATCATAGACGGCATTAATGCCCCATACCACTATGTCGCCATATATATATATACAATCAAAATCGCATCGTCACGTATTTGGAAATTGGATTTCCGTCATGAACCAAGGCAAAAGATAGTCCTTACTGAATTCGAGACTGCCTAGCCCGAGTCTCAGGCAAGCGCGCAGGCAAGCCTTGGAGCGACAGGGCCGGTCCACCGATGTGGATTATTATACCTGAGCACTACGTTTCGCCGCCCTTTGGGGCGTAAGCGAGCCAACGAATGACTCCATCGGACCCGGATCGTCCGATCTAACCGAGGCGCCTCGCAACAGCAACAACCACATAAGTCAAACTCGTCAGGGCGTGTAAAACCACTGACGCCACTTTTAGCTAGGAGGAAACGTAGGCCCTCCCTGAGGTCCTTCTCCCGTTTTAGGTTCATACCGGGGTGTGAGGCTCACGAATTCACGTTATACACAAAGCTACGCCACACAGGCGGTGCTTTGATCATCACCACAAGACTTTGCTTTTCAACAGAAGCCCTGATCACTGCATCTTAGCATGCCACACAGAATAAATCATATGTCAGACACACAGTCCATTTACAAGTCCGTTCTGGGTCTGAACGAAACCGGAGGCACTAAATACCTCGCAAACCCTTCGATCAACACGTACGTCTGGACGATGACCACTCATTATCCATATTTCGGGATGCCTCCCAATCAGGACCTCGGTTACCATCCAAACGAGGTGAAGATCTCCGGTCTTCGACCGTCGTCTTCATCTTCAAATTTCAATCGTCGGTCAATCATTTGAAATGAGAATTAACTCGGCCTTTTCAAACGATTCACGTATATTTAGAATTTCAAATCGATTTATTTCAATGGTTAAATTATTCGACAACACCAATTGTGTTCTTTAATGTAATTTTCACACCAAACACATTCAACCATCAAAAACCACATAAATCGAGCAAATTCAGTTTATTTCTATTCCATATCGCTTATGATATTTTATAACTATTTATCGCTATTTTTATTTATTTTTTAAAATAGCCATTTTATTCAAAACGACGCTTCGGGCCATAAGGCGGCCGTGGCGCTGTTTTCCTTCAGATTTGATTTACACATATCTGAAAATCTAACCGTTGGATCTTCACAAAATTTACATCATTAGAAAGGTCTTTTCAAAACGAACCCAACGGTTCCAGTTTCGGGAAAATCCGACGGTCGGATCTCCCGGTACAATCGTTTGAAATTTCGATTTCAAAATACAAACTGCAGCGTCGTTATTCGATTAAATATATAATTATATTTATATATATATAAATATAATCGCTTCTGGCGCTGTTTTTCTTCAGATTTGAATTAAACATTCCAGACAATCCAACCGTTGGATTTTTACAAGGTTGGTGCCGTTGGAAAGATTATTCCAAGGCGAACCCGACGGTTGAGATTTCGGGAAAATCCAATGGTCGGATTTCCCGCACTAGTCGTTTGAAATCACGGTTTCAAAATACGAACTGCACGGCTTCGTTTCGTTTTAATTTTATTTATATTTATATATTTATATAAATATAGTTCTTTCAGTGATTTCCATATCGTTTTCACTTCAAAAAAAATTTCTAACACCTTAAAATTTTGGAAAATTTCGCCATAACCTCCCCTGCACCGGGAGCATCGGGAAATCGCAAATAGCGTTCCCGGTCCTTCTAATCTCAAAAAGAAAAAGAAAAAGCCAAGCGGCTAGCCAACAGGCTCATAAAATCATCACCCAAACAAAGCAGTAAATGTGTACCTATTTGTCGGGCACAAAATTTTATTCCTCTTCTCTAGCCCCTTTGCTATAACCTGTTCAATGAATATGTATGTACACATATACACAGTTCATATCATTTATCATTTTCTATTCGACTTCCTATTTGATTTCTGTTTGGTTTAAAAACCCCATTCATTCTAATGTTACATAAATAGGTGCAAATCATTTCATTAGCTAATTAATGAATATTTCAACTCATATATGTTTATTTTGAACAAGTGGCTATTTTTAACACTTCACATTTCAACGATTTAAGCATACAATAAAAATGTGATTTTTATTGTAAAACAATTCATTTCAAAACACTACTTTTCTATATAGTTCATATAGTCGATAAAAGGTGATTTTTATTATCAAACAATTTATTTCAAATTATGAATACCATTCAACACATGAATTTCTAATCAACGAATGAATATCAATTCAACACATGAATGTTTTCTATAGTTTCTATATATAGATAAAAATGTGATTTTTATTATCGAACGATTTATTTCAAAATATGAATACCATTCAACACATGAATTTCTAATCAACGAATGAATATCAATTCAACACATGAATGTTTTCTATAGTTTCTATATATAGATAAAAATGTGATTTTTATTATCGAACGATTTATTTCAAAATATGAATACCATTCAACACATGAATTTCTAATCAACGAATGAATATCAATTCAACACATGAATGTTTTCTATAGTTTCTATATATAGATAAAAATGTGATTTTTATTATCGAACGATTTATTTCACAATATGAATACCATTCAACACATGAATTTCTAATCAACGAATGAATATCAATTCAACACATGAATGTTTTCTATAGTTTCTATATATAGATAAAAATGTGATTTTTATTATCGAACGATTTATTTCAAAATATGAATACCATTCAACACATGAATTTCTAAACAACGAATGAATATCAATTCAACACATGAATGTTTTCTATAGTTTCTATATATAGATAAAAATGTGATTTTTATTATCGAACAATTTATTTCAAAATATGAATACCATTCAACACATGAATTTCTAAACAACGAATGAATATCAATTCAACACATGAATGTTTTCTATAGTTTCTATATATAGATAAAAATGTGATTTTTATTATCGAACAATTTATTTCAAAATATGAATACCATTCAACACATGAATTTCTAAACAACGAATGAATATCAATTCAACACATGAATGTTTTCTATAGTTTCTGTATATAGATAAAAATGTGACTTTTATCGTCAAACAATTTATTTCAAAATATGAATACCATTCAACACATGAATTTCTAATCAACGAATGAATATCAATTCAACACATGAATGTTTTCTATAGTTTCTATATATAGATAAAAATGTGATTTTTATTATCGAACAATTTATTTCAAAATATGAATACCATTCCACACATGAATTTCTAATCAACGAATGAATATCAATTCAACACATGAATGTTTTCTATTCAATGAATAAATATAGTTTAAGCATATGAACATAATTCAAACACACAAATATTATTCAAAATTTCGGCAGCATAACGGCAGGGTAGTTAAACCGGGACCGTCCCTAGTACGGCTCCTCGCTCTACCTTAAAACCTCGCGGTTTTTGACAATGGGGATCATGCATCTAGTTCGCACGCAGGCGGCATGTATATATTTATTTCATTTCCACAAACTAATCCTATGTGGTTTCAACCAAATATTTCTCAACCACAAATGGGTATTTTTCAACCACAATCAACCAATATCAATCACAAACAATCCCAAACAATCATTCGCTATCAATCAATTTTCACAACAATTTCAACCAATAAATATCGTCCATGGTTTGTGGACGAGGGGCGTATATATATATATATATATTTATATATATAGCTATTCACTTTTATTTCAACATATATAATATTTTTAAATCAGAAATCTCACCAATAGCTATCCAACTGCACGACACTTCCTTTTAGAGAAATCTTCGCCTTTCTGTCGCTTTCGCCCGTATTCTCTACATATGTAAAAATCGAATTTTTACTATGTTATTCAATATATAAAAATCGAATTTTGACTTCGCTATTCAATATATAAAGATTATATTTTTAATATTCCTATGATGTAAAAATTATATTTTTATTGCTTTAAAAATATAAATTTTCATATCTTACTTCTTTTACTAAATAAAAATTCCGTCTTTTCTATTTTAAAAATAGGATCTTTTCTATTCTAAAAATCTGATCTTTTCTATTTTAAAAATAGGATCTTTCTCTTTTTAAAGTTTAAATCTTTTCCTTTAAAAAGATCAGTTTTATAATCATTCGAAAAAACAATCTGTTTTAAACTTTTTCAAATCAGTTTTAAAATCAGTTAAAAATCAGTTTTAAAATCATTTAAAATCAGTTTTAAAATCTTTTATAAAATCAGTTTTAAAATCATTTATAAAATCAGTTTTAAAATCTTTTCAAATCAGTTTTAAAATCTTTTCAAATCAGTTTTAAAATAAAAAAAAAACAAACGGTATTTAAACTTAAAAAAAAAGCATTCTTTTCTTAAGTAAATAAAATCAGAATTAAAACAAAAATAAAATAAATAAATAAAATAAAAGAAAACTTACAGAGGGGGGGGGGGTTTGGCAGATCGACGGAGGGGGCTTCGAGGGGGCGGCGCTAGGGTTTCGAACGGTGGTGGCAGGCGGTTGGGCTTGGGTCGCTGGCGTCGCGATGCTTTGGTTCGCGATGGCTTAGGAGTAGGGTTTGGGCTCGTCACTGGTTCGACGAACGAGGGGAGCGGTGATGGGCGGCGGTGGCGTCGATGCTTCAGGGGGGCGTCGATCGCTAGTCTTAGGGTTTTTTTTTTTTCTCTTCTGTCGATTTAATTTTTGAGGGGGGGGCCAGAATGAATAAGGAGAGGGAAGGGAATTAAAATATATATATATATTTTTTATTATTATTTAATTATTTAATTTTGCAAAAAGTTGACTTTTACATACGACCTCTAAACGAGGCCCACCGCCTATCGTCCATAGCGTTTTACCCCCATTCCGAACACAATGGGATATGTATCGCAAGCTGATTTGATCGTTACAATCAGTTTCCGTTGAATTTACATTTAAATCACTATATTGAATTTTAAACGTACCTTTCAAATTACCGAGGTCACATACTAACTAGAAAAATCCCAGAAAAATATTTTCTAGCTTCGTATTGACGATACGGTCCTAACAAAACTAGTTTCGTCGAATTCTGAGACCGTTTGAAAAATGGCCAATTTCCAGTCGATTAAAATTAACTGAAACTGGCCAAACGCGTTTTCCTTTGCCACGCTCACATATTGATTCGAAAAATTATGAAATTTGAAACCTAACAATAACTTGACACTGCGGACCCAACAAAAGTGGTTTCGTCGAAATCAGAGGTCGTTTGCAAAATGTCCATTTTTAAGGGCCTGAATTCCATAGCGACTATTCAGAATTTTCAACTGGACATATCTTTTGATTCCCGCTATCAAATTTCCATTTGTCAGATTCGTTAGAAAGATATCTTCAATTAGATCCTAATGTTTTTGGTTTCACTAAAATCCGGATTGTTTTGCACCCGGTATATTCAATTGAAGTTTGAAATCGAATTATCGAACTACCGCGCTGTTTTCAATTCTATATATAATTATAATTAATTATATTCGTTTTCAAATGTCGATTCAAACTCAGTTTTCATCGCCATTATCTAAAATATTTATTTTAAATATTTAAAATCCATTATTTTAGCCAATTTAAAAATTTTAAATTGGTTCAGATTTTCTGGGTCGTTACAATTCATTTCGAAATCATTTCAATTCAATTCATTTCGAAATCGTTTTATATTCAATTCATTTCGAAATCATTTTATATTCAATTCATTTCGAAATCGTTTTATATTCAATTTATTTCGAAATCGAATAAAATCGATATAAATATCGTTCACGTCAAAATGGCGTCAATCTAATCAACACGGCTTCATATATTCCTTTATTTTCAAATATTCTATTTCAAATATTTCTTTTTCAAATATTTCTTATTATCAAAATATTTCGTTCAACACATGACCAATCTCAATGGATGAGTACTGTCAACACATGAACCTTTATTTTATATTATTCTTTATTTTTCAAATTGGAATGAGGCCCAATCAATTACCATATAAAGTTAATTATATGGATTTTCATACAACACATGTATAATAGCATTGAAAAATAATCAACCATCAACCAAAGTGCACTACACTGTATAAGCATCAAATATAGATATCTAACGCTTATAACAGCCTGTCAATCAATCGATCGACATATTTAATCAATCAGGATGAGTGAACTTCAAATTTCATCCCAACACCCGTGTGGGGTTTCAAACAATCAAACACAGATTTTATTTGTGCAGTTGGGCGATGTGTAAAATTTATCGTCCCAATCAATGTCCTTCAAATAGGTGTACATAAACAAACCGTCTGGTTTGTAAATGAATATTTATTTATTCACATTCACGTTAAAAATTATATTTTTAACGATGAAACATTTTATTCCAACATATGAATTTCTATTCAGTTCATTCTTTAAATAAAATGATATTTTTATTTATCTAACTTATTTTAGAAAAATTTCGGCGGCATAACGGCACGATACTAGAAACGGGACGAGGCCTAGCCTTATCCCCGGTCTAGTGAAGGCCCACGCCATTCACACATCAATCAAATTCACCAAACAACCAATTCAAATCAAGTCATCAAATTAATTTATGCAACCAAAACAAACAAGTCCATGGTCTGTGGACGATTGTGTCGGGTGCTACTAAGCACCGTCTGCATCCTAGTATATATATATATATATAACTAGAAAAAGAAATTGAAAGGTGAGAAATTCTCACATATAGCTATCCTAGCTCCACGGCACTTCATTGATAGAAATCTTCTTCGTTATCGCATCTTCGTCATCTTCGTTGCCCGTAGCCACTACATATATAAAAATCACACATTTTTATATTTTGATTCCTTTAAAATAAAAATCACATTTTTATTTATTCACTTTCAATTTAAAAATCATATTTTTGCTTCGACGTTCAATATATAAAAATCATATTTTTACTTCGAAGTTCAACATATAAAAATCATATTTTTATTTCGAAGTTCAACATATAAAAATCATATTTTTATTTCGAAGTTCAACATATAAAAATCATATTTTTATTTCGAAGTTCAACATATAAAAATCATATTTTTACTTTTCAGAGCATATGTATATTTTCCTTTTCTAAGCATATGTATATTTTCCTTTTCTAAGCATATGTATATTTTCCTTTTCTTTTAAAAACATATTTCTATATTTAAAACAATTCTTTTTACATTTTTAAAAAAACCAGGATATTCAAAACAATTCTTTTTATATATAGAAAAAAGAAAAAAAGAAAAAAAAACAGAAAGGGAGCTCACTGTAACCACTGCCTGGACGTCGAACAGGTGCTCCCCTCCTAGGGTTTGCATTTGTCGTTGCCTCGCTCGCTTGACCGATGATCGGAGCTCACCCCGTCGCAGCCCTTCAGAAGCTCCTCCATCGCCATTGGATTCACGCAACTCGATGGAGCCTTCTCACCGGAATTGAGCAGAGAACGGCGCCTCTTCCAAGCGTGATTCCGACCTCCTCAAGCAGCAATAAATCATCACCCCGATACTACGTTGAAGCCGCCTTGTAGCTCTCGAATTTTCGCTGAAGGAGTGCTGAATTTTATTATCTGGATCGGGGCAAAATTGAAATGAAGTCGGGAGTGTTTTTCTGCCATTAGATTGAAGAGGACGGCGGATTTTATGTTGACCACGTGATGAAGAAACTTAGGGGTTTGACTTAGATGAAGGGTCTTATATTAAATTTAAATAATATTTAATCCAAAATCTTCACAAAAGTGAATTTAGTAACTGAACTCCAAATTAAACTAAACGAATGTCGCCCCTAGCCAAATATCCCTACTCTGGACACAATGGGATATGTTTCGTAGGTTGATTCGATCGTTTGAATCAGTTTCCGTTGAATTTACATTTAAATCACTATCTTGAATTTTAAACGCACTTTTCAATTTACTAGGGCCACATACTAACTCGAAAAATTGCGGAAAAATATTTTCTAGCTTCGTATTGACGATACGGTCCTAACAAAACAAGTTTCGTCGAATTCTGAGACCGTTAGAAAAATGGCCAATTTCCAGTCGATTAAAATCAACTAAAACTGGTCAAACGCGTTTTCCTTTGCCACGCTCACATATTGATTCGAAAAATTATGAAATTTGGAATCTAGCAATAATTTGACAACACGGACCTAACAAAACTGGTTTCGTCGAAATCCGAGGTCGATTGCAAAATGTCCATTTTTAAGGGCCTGAATTCCATAGCGACTATTTAGAATTTTCAACCGGACATATCTTTTGATTCCCGCTATGAAATCTGGATTTGTTGGATTCGTCAGAAAGATATTCACAAATAGATCCTAATGTTTTTGGTTTCACTAAAATCCGGATTGTTTTGCACCCGGCATGTTCAATTGAAGTTTGAAATCGAATTATCGAACTACCGCGCCATTTTCAATTCTATTATATTATATATAAATATTTATATTCTAACGACGGCGTATATAATATATACGTTCGAATTATATTCAAAATAAATTTCTCGTCGATATTATTTAAAATAATTCATTTTAAATAATCAAAATTCGCTAAAATCGCCGAAAACAAAAATTTTAAACTGGCCCAGATTTTCGGGTTGTTACAATCGATCGACATACAACTAAATAATTGGGATTAGTGTACGCCAAATATCATCCCAATACCCGTGTAGGGTTTCAAACAATCAAACACAGATTTTATTTGTGCAGTTGGGCGATGTGTAGAATTTATCGTCCCAATCAATATCAATCAAATCAGTGTATATAAACAAATCTCCGATTTGTTTATAAATATTTATTTTATATACACGTTAAAAATTCTATTTTCAACTATAAAATATTTTTAACTATATAAATATTTTATTTCATTTCACATCACATCACACTATCAACTACACATCAAAATCAAACAAACAAGCATACAAGCCGTCCATGGTCTGTGGACGACGGGTATCGGGTGCTACTAAACACCGTCTGCATCCTAGTATATATTTTAACTAGAAAAATTAAATTAAAGGTGAGAAGTTCTCACCGACTAGCTAAACCAATACACCGCGACTCTTCATATGTAGAACATCTCGCCGTGCTCGCCTTTCGTCAATTTCATTGTCCGTAGCCACTACATATATAAAAATCACATTTTTATATTGTTGCTATGTATATAAAAATCACATTTCTACACTGCTATTTTATTTTCTCTTTTAAAACTGAAAAGAAAATGCAAATTTGTTATTCTCAAAACGATGTATATTTTTCTCTTTCAAAACATATGTATATTTTCCTTTCATATAAATCAAGATCCAATTTTTAGATTAATAAAAATCTAACCTACTTTAAAAATTGAATCTTTTTACTTTTGAAAATCAAATCTTTTGTTAAATAAAAATCAAATCTTTTCTAAATATAAAGATATAAGTTTTTTTTTTCTTATGTAATATTATTTAAACAAAACTGATTTTTTCCTATGTAATGTTATTCAAACAAAACTGATTTTTTTCCTATGTAATGTTATTCAAACAAAACTGATTTTTTCTATGTAATGTTATTTAAACAAAACTTTTAATTACTACTCAGAAAAATTTATTAAACTAATTACACAAGGAGAAAACTCACTGCCTTTCCCTTCTGGAGAAAAGCTGAAGCCATTGTCTTCATCAGATAAGCACGAACCGGTCTCCGAAGGCTAGGGCTGTAGATCGCACCTCCTGTGCTCGACTGGTTCTCGATCAACTCACCCCCTGGATGCGGCTACACGTGCGCCAGAGCTGGAGGTGGCGGGGGAGCAGTTCAACAGTGGCACGGTGCTTCAGATCGAAGGGGATTTGGGTTCGGTTTTCAAGAGGGGGCGTTGTGGGTGCGGTTGGAGATTTAAACAGAGGAGAGAGAGAGAATTGAAGGAGGAGGCTGGAGGGAAGGGAGAAGGGGCGGAGGGGGGGCGCCTCATCATTGGCGGCGGCGGAGAGGCCCTCCGATGGCGGCGCGGTGGGTCTAAACGGCGGCGGCTCCATTTTTTTTCTTTTATCGTTTTCGATTTTGAAAGGGCGGGGGGTTGACTGTAAAGAGAAAGAGGGGAGGGTTATATAAAAAATTTAATTAATATAATTTATTTTCTCTACTTAAAGTTGATTTTTCACCAGAACTCGAAACGAGACCCAACGACTGTCGTCCCTAGCTAATTACCCCCCATTCCGAACACAATGGGATATGTATCGTAAGCTGATTCGGTCGTTTCGATCAGTTTTCGTCAAAATCAAAATATAACTCCATATATCGAATTTGAACGCGCATTTCAATTTACCGGGGCCACATACGGACTTTAAAAATTCCAGATAAATATTTTTTAGCTTCGTATTGACGATACGGTCCTAACAAAACTAGTTTCGTCAAATTCCGAGAGCGTTTGAAAAATGGCCATTTTCCAGTCGATTAAAATCAACTGAAACTGGTCAAACGCGTTTTCCTTTGCCGTGATCACATATTGATTCGAAAAATTATGAAATTTGAAACCTAGCAATAATTTGACATCGCGGATCCAACAAAAGTGGTTTCGTCGAAAACCGAGGTCGTTTGCAAAATGGCCATTTTTAAGGGCCGAAATTCCATAGCAACTATTCTGAATTTTCAACTGGACATAACTTTTTACCCCCGCTATGAAATTTCAATTTTTTGGATTCGTTGGAAAGATATTCCCAATTAGATTCAAATATTTTTGGTTTCACTAAAATCCGGTTTATTTTGCACCCGGTACATTCATTTGAAATTCGAAATCGAATTATCAAACTACCGCGCCATTTTCAATTCCTTTTATAATTTAAAATAAATATATATATTCTAACGACGATTGAAATAAATATATACATTCGAATTCTATTCAAATTAAATTTCTCGTCGTTACTATTTAAAATAATTCATTTTAAATATTCAAAATTCACTAAAATCGCCAAAATAAAAATTTTAAATTGGCTCGGATTTCCGGGTTATTACAATCTCCCCCACTTAAAATTTTTCAGCCCCGAAAAGGAACGAAGCCGAAAGTTGTTTAACAAGCCAACCCAACTTTCATTATTTCCATTATGGCTTAAGTTCTTCAAGTTTTCAGTTTTTAAAAACTTCTCAAATTTTTCAAAAATTTGGCTAACACCCTAAATTTTCAAAAAATTTCGCCATAACCTCCCCTGCACCGGGGACTTCGGGATATTTCATATAGCCTCCCATAGCATTCTTCAATCCAAAAGAAAAAGCCAAGAGGCTAGCCAATCGGCTCATAAAATCATCATCACCCAAACAAAACAGTAAATTATGGTAAACATGTACCTATTTGTTGGGCAAACAATTTTATTTCTCTGCTCTAGCCTCCTTGCTATGACCTGTTCAATGTAAGTACATGTATACGTATGCAAATGCAATCATTTTTCAATACACTTCACTGTTTGGTTCAATTTGGCTAAAGGTTCAACATTTAATAAATCAAATAATATTCAAACAACACAACCATCAATCAATTAGTTGATTATCGTTTCAAACTCATAATTTTGATACATAGTCAAAAATCACATTTTTGATTCCAAATCACAACAATAAGCCCTATCTAATTTTGGTTCTCACACCAGTCTAATGGAAATATATAAACATCACTCTTTCGAAAATTGAATATATAAACACTGATGATGCATGTGCTATCATCAGTACCATCTCCGGGCGACTAGAGTGTGATTCTATATCTATCCAGCATATTTGGGACTTGGTATACATGCTAGCTAGGCGTATATGCAGAATCTTCATATACTAGATTGTCCAAATCAATTTAAAATAAATTATTCAAATACGTATAATACGATTTAAATTTCAAAACAAAATTTGTTTTTTTCTTTTTATATTTCAAAAATATACTCTTCACACTCATTCTAGGATACTGCTGATCCCATCTCTAACGAGTCATTCTCATTGGATATTAATAATCCAATCTCTGATGAATTCTTTCATATGGTTCTAATGTGTTTTGTTCTCTGAGCTTTATAAACCAAAGCTCTGATACCAAACTGACACGACCCGAACTTCCCCGGTAAGGAAAGCCCGGATAGAGTTGAGGACAAAACACATCGGAACGCAGACGGAAGAACATTTCATTGTATATTACAACAATTCCATCAGAATACAAGAATATACAGAGTATGAATAAATATTACACAATAGAAAAATATCAGAGATTACAATAAGTTACATTTACATACATCGCAGCGGAAAATAATACAAAACACAACTAGAAGTAATACACGGATACAGAGCTTTCCGAGTATCGTTCCAGCTGTAAATCAAGATCCTGTGAATATAAATCTGCAAAACCAAAACTACTAGCTGCCCGTGTCGAAATAAGGGCACCCAGAGTTTAGGTTAAAACAATAAACTCCAGGTCAGTCATGTGACTGGTGTAAAAACTAAAACAGTTATTAATCTTTATTTTAAAGTTAGGTAAATCAAGGGACCACGCCGTATAACACGGAACGGGTTTCCTCCCAAGAACACCAGTGCATAAAACAAACAGCGCAATGCTAAATAAAGAAAAATGAAGCTATTATAAGACCTAGGTCCCATCACACAATGCAACACAAACCGGAGGATAAGGTTTTACCTTATAATAGCCAAAGAATGCTTGATACGCTAAATTTCATGTTTTATTCTTAATCAGACTCCAACCGTAAATTAGTAAGAGAACGATTCCCTAAGTATTAACCCCGAAGGCCGAAACCAACATCAGACCAATACCCAGGAAACTACTCATCTTAGCTCGTTTCCAGTTAGTTTCTGATTTTATATACAATCATAAATATCAATCATAGGCGGCATGAATGTCCCATACCACTATGTCGCCATATATAGGTATACAGTCAAAACCGCCAAATGTCGTATTGGAAGTTGGGTTATCATTTATGGTATGAACCGAGGCTAGGGATCATCCTCTACCGATTCGAGACAATCTAGCCTACCATGTCTCAGGATCAGAGCTCGAGTGACCCTTGGATCGTCAGGGCCGGTCCACACGGATTGGATTACTATGCCTGAACAATACGTCTCCCCGCCCTATGGGGGCGCAAATGAGCCAACGAATGACTTCATCGGCTTCACATAGTCACCGATATATCCGAGGCACCTCGCAACAGCAACAACCACATAAGTCAAACTCATCAGGGCGTGTAAAACTACTGACGCCACTTCTAGCTAGAAAGAAACGCATGTCCTCCCTGAAGTCCTCTCCCGTTTCTGGTTCATACCGGGTGTGAAACACGCGAATTAAACGTTACACAAAGCTATGCCACAAAGGCCGTGCTTTGATCATCAACCACAAGACTTTGCTTTTCAACAGAAGCGTTGATCATTTGCCACTTAGGCATGCCACACAGGCAATTCACTCTACGCGTTTGATATCCATCAGTATATAACCCCTGAGCTCGTACGTCTCAGAGAAGGGCGTTAAGCAAGAGAATAAATTATCCGCTGCCAAACAGATATATATTTAATAGAAATCAATCACACAGAATTAAATCCAATGTCAGACACACAGTCCATTTACAAGTTCGTTCTGGGTCTGAACGAAACCGGAGGCACCTAGTACCCCGCATATCCATCGATCTCCATGTACGTATGGACGACCACCAACTGTTTCCCTCCTCTTGGGTGTACGACCCAATCAAGATCATTAGTAATCATCCAAACGACGTGAAGACCTCCGGTCTTCGACCACCGTCTTCATCTTCGACTCATCGTCGAATCAGTTATTCAGAATGGGATAAACCCGGTCTTTCTGAATAACTCGCGTATATAATAAACAAGTGTTACATAAACACCACATACGCCTCATTCCAATTCATCAGTCACTAACCGTAAATTAACAAGAGAATAATTCCCCAAATATTAACCCCGAAGGCCGAAACCAACATCAGATCGATACCCAGGAAACCGTTCTGCTTAGCTAACCTACAGTTAGTTTCTAAATGTCACATTCTTAGGGAAAGGTTCCCATTAATTTTATCAAAGATAAATTCTTTTAAATTTATTCTTTAATATTCCTTTGAATATCACTACAAACTAGTCGGGATTAACGAACCTTACCGAAGTAATCTTTTGTTTTAATTTCCCAATCCCAACCTATTCATCCCATGAAGTAAAACTGGTCACACTTCATATCTAACACCACGGTGTTATCGGTAAATTCAATTACCATTTCACGTTCAAATCTAATTAAAGATTTAACTATTGCCTGGAGCAAAACTGGTGATACTCCATTCTCGATCATTTCAATCTAATTAAAGATTCATTAAAACTCCACTTAGTTTTAATCTTTAACTGGGTTAAAGAACCGATGTCATTTTAAAACACGGTTCACGATAAACCCCAAAATCATATCACATTTCAATCAGTTCCTAACCGTAAATTAGCAAGTGAGCAATTCCCTAAATATTAACCCCGAAGGCCGAAACCAACATCAGATCAATAACCAGGAAACCTTTCAACTTAACTAATCTTCAGTTAGTTTCTGATTTTCTTAACTCCGTTGGGTCTATGAATAGTATTATTGAAGATACCGTTCACGACAACCCAAAATCACATTCCATTAATTATCGGGTTGAAGAACAAGTGTTATTTAAAACACTATTCACGATAAACCCAAAAATCACATCACATTTCAATTCCAATTAAATATTATTTAATTGGTACACTTCATTAAATCTAAATAAAAAGATTTAATCTTTTTCTCAACTGGGCTTAAGAACAGTGTTAATGAAGACACCATTCACGAAAAACCCAAATTACATTTGATATTCAATACAAGGCTCTGAATAGAAAATATATCGGCTTATATTCAATATCAAATTCTACGACCAACAAATATCGTATTGGAAATAACGATATATATATATATATATATCTTTCAAATTTCCACAACAACATTTGTATAATCACGAAATCCAACATCGAACTATTCCGAAGATGATTTCGATTCAAATCCATTCCAATTCAATTATTAGAAATCCTGGTTATTTTCAAAACCATTTCAAATCCAATTTATTTATTTCAAAAATAAATTGATTTTATTTCTAGTTCAAAACTAGTTCATTTCGATAAAAATCTATTTTTATCTTTTCAAATATGGAGTTTTTCATCCCAATTATTCACAAATCATTTCTTATGATTTTACACAAATTATTACTATTTTTAATAATTTTATCAAGGCCCGTACAGTCGATTTCCATCAACGGCCATCGAACTGCACTTACAGCGACCTTTTCAAAATTTGATTTGGACATAATTCCAAATCCAACCGTTAGATTTCTAATTTCAAATATTCGTTAGAAATCTCTTTTCGATACGAACCCAACGGTTCCGGTTTTAGGAGAATCCGACGGTCGGATCTCCCACAATATCCTTTCGAAGTCAATGGTCGAAATTCGTGAACTGCCGCGGCACGGCGCGTTCTATTCAGGCCATTATATTATATATAATATATATAATATATATTTCATCGATTTCCTTTTAAAACGTTATTTATAAATCGTTTTAAATTCGTTTTCAAAATGGTTTCAACTTCCCTTTCAAATTCTAATCAAAATTGAATTTTCCCTTACAAATTCGTTTTAAATTCATTTCAAATTGATTTCAATTCAAATTGATTTTTAATTCAATTTCAGTTCGTTTTGAATTCAATTTGAATTTCAAATTAATTCAATTTCAATTCGAATTCATTTCTGTTCAATTTCAATTCGAATTCAATTCTATTAAATTTCAATTCGAATTCAATTTCTTTTCAATTTCAATTCGAATTCATTTCTATTCAATTTCGATTCGAATTCAATTCTATTCAATTTCGATTCGAATTCAATTCTATTCAATTTCGATTCGAATTCAATTCTATTCAATTTCGATTCGAATTCATTTCTATTCAATTTCAATTCGAATTTATTTCTATTCAATTTCAATTCGAATTCAATTCTATACAATTTCAATTCGAATTCAATTTTATTCAATTTCAATTCGAATTCAATTCTATTCAATTTCGATTCGAATTCATTTCTATTCAATTTCGATTCGAATTCATTTCTATTCAATTTCAATTCGAATTCA
Source organism: Allium sativum (assembly GCA_030737875.1). Lineage (NCBI taxonomy): Eukaryota > Viridiplantae > Streptophyta > Magnoliopsida > Asparagales > Amaryllidaceae > Allium > Allium sativum. Next base: position 387,178,703 of record CM060924.1, read on the forward strand.
ATTCTATTCAATTTCAATTCGAATTCAATTCTATTCAATTTCGATTCGAATTCAATTCTATTCAATTTCAATTCGAATTCAATTCTATTCAATTTCGATTCGAATTCATTTTCTTTTCAATATAATTCGAATTTCGATTATTTTCAATATAATTCAAATTTCGAAATCACTTTCAATATTAATTGAAAAATGAATAAAATCGATATAAATATCGTTCGTGTCCAAATGGCGTCAATCTAATCAACACGGCTTCATATATTTCTATTTTCAAATATTTCTATTCAAATATTTCTTTTTCAAAACTAGAATGAGGCCCAATCAATTACCATTTAATGTTAATTATATGGATTTTCTACAACACATGTATAAAATAACAACGATAAATAATCAACCATCATCCAGAGTGCACCACACAACTGCATAAGCATTAAATATAAATAATTAACGCTTACACAGTCTGTCGACCAATTGATCGACATACAGCTAAATAATTGGGATTAGTGTACGCCAAATATCATCCCAATACCTGTATGGGGTTTCAAACAATCAAACACAGATTTTATTTGTGCAGTTGGGCGATGTGTAGAATTTATCTGTGACGACCGGGAATTTCGCTCGATCCGAATCAGTCGTTAAACCGATCTAGACCGTTCGAAACCCCTGATCGTTGAGAACAGGACAAATCAGAACACAGACGGAAGAACATTTCATTGCTATTACAACAATTCCATCAGATACAAAAATATATAGAGTATAATGAATAAATTACATTCGATAATTATCAGAGATTACAATAAATTACATAGCAGCGGAAAATAATACAAAGCACAACTGAAGGTGGTATACGGATACAGAGCTTTCCGGATATCATTCCAGCTGCAAACCAGGATCCTGTGAATATAAATCTGCAAAACCGAAACTACTAGCTGCCCGTGTCGAAAATAAGGGCACCCAAAGTTTAGGTTAAAACAATAAACTCCAGGTCAGTCATGTGACTGGTGTGAGAACTAAAACAGTTATTTAAAGCTTTACTTTAAAAGAGAGTAATTCAAGGGACCACGCCGTATAACACGGAACGGGTTTCCTCCCAAGAATACCAGTGCATAGGATAAACAACGTAATGCTTTTTTGAAAAATGAAGCTATTATAAGACCCAGGTCCCATCACACAATGCAACGCAAGCCGGAGGATAGGGTTTTCCCTTATAATAGCCAAACATGCTTGGTACGTTTAAAACAAATCATTTGATACTATTATAAGTGTATAGTGTCAAAACAATTTCAATCATAAATATCAATCATAGGCGGCATGGGTACCATCTATCATGACGCCATACTAGTTCTACAATTAAAACCGCAATACACGTATTGGAAATTGGATTTCCGTCATGAGTCGAGGCAAGGGGCAAGATCCTCTCCGCGTTCGAGACACTCTAGCAAATGCCTCAGGGCTACGCACTCTGGGCAACCCCGGATGCGGCTGGGCCGGTCCTCACTTACGTTAGAGGATTGGCAATTCCTGAACACACGTTTCCCGGTCCTTACAGACCTATAATCGAGGCGCCTCATTCCAACAACCACAAAGGTGAAAAGTTTATAAATGTCAGGGCTGGTAAGTCACTGACACCACCAAAGCTAGAAAGAAACGTCGTGCTCTCCCAGCGGTCCGTATCCCGTTTTTAACTCATACCGAGGTGTGAGGCTCGCGAATTCATGTTATACACAAAGCTGCCACGTAGGCCGTGCTTTGATCATCAACCACAAGATTCTGCTTTTCAACAAAAGCCTTGATCATTGCATCTTAGCGTGCCACACAGGCAATTCATGCCATGCGACTGATGTCCATCGATATACAACCTCTGAGCTCGTACGTCTCAGAGAAGGGCGTTAAGCAAAAGAATAAATTCTCCGCCGCCAAATAGATGTATATTTAATAGAAATCAATCAACACAGAATAAAATCCAATGTCAGACACACAATCCATTTACAAGTCCGTTCTGGGTCTGAACGAAACCGGAGGCACTTTCCTCGCATATCCATCCATCTCCAAGTACGTCTGGACGACCACCAACTATTTCCATCCTCTTGGGTGTACTGCCCAATCAGGATCGTCAGTAATTATCCAAACGATGTGAAGACTTTCGGTCTTCAACCACCGTCTTCATCTTCGACTTATCGTCGAATCGGTTATTCAGAATGGGTACAAACCCGGCCTTTCCGAACAACCCGCGTATATTAAAACAAATGTTACACAAACACAACATACGCCTCATTCCAATTCAGAATATTCTTTTATTCACAAAATCACATTTTTAGGGAAAGGTTCCCATTAATTTTATCCAAGATAAATTCTTTGAAATTTATCCTTTAATCTTCCTTTGGATGTCGTTCAAACCAAATTATGGTTTTCTAAACTAGTCGAGATTAGCGAACCGTAACGAAGTAATTATTTATTTTATTTCCCAATCCCAACCTATTCATCCTATGAAGCAAAACTGGTAATACTCCATATCTAACACCACAGTGTTATCGGTAAAATTAATTACCATCTCACGTTCAAATCTAATTAAAGATTTAACTATCGCTTTGGAGCAAAACTGGTGATACTCCATCCTCGCTTATTTGTCAAATTTGATAATTTAGATTATCAATTCGAATTTCAATCTAATTGCAGATTCATTAACACTCCTTTTAATGGGTTAAAGAACCAGGTGTTATTTAAAAGACAGTTCGCGACAAACCCAAATCACATTCTATTTATTATCGGGTTAAAGAACTAGTGTTATTTAAAACACCGTTCACGATAAACCCACAAATCAATTCTAGTTCAATTCAAATCAAATATATTAGGAATTCCGATTATTTAAAACCCCTTTTTAAATCTAATTTATTTATTTAAAAATAAAAACCCGGGTTTTAAATTGAGTTCAAACTAGTTCATTTCGATAAAAATTTATTTTTATCTTTTCAAATATGGAGTTTTTCACCCCAATTTTTCCCAAATCATTTCTTATGATTTTACACAAATTATTACTATTTTTAATAATTTTATCAAGGCCCGTACAGTCGATTTCCAACAACGGCCATCGAATTGCACTTACAACGACCTTTTCCAATTTTGATTTGGACGTATCTCCAAATCCAACCGTTAGATTTCAAATTTCTAATATTCGTTAGAAAGCTCTTTTCGATACGAACCCAACGGTTCCGGTTTTAGGAGAATCCGACGGTCGGATCTCCCGTAATGTCCGTTTGAAATAAATGGTCGAAATTCACGAACTGCCGCGGCGCGGCGCGTTCTATTCAGGCCATTATATTATATATATAATATATATAATATATATTTCGTCGATTACTATTTAAAACGAATTATATAAATAGTTTTAAATTCGTTTCAAAAACAATTTCAACTTCCATTTCAATCCAAAGCAAAATTGAATTCTTCTTTATAAATTCGTTTTAAAATTCATTTCTATTCAATTCAAATTTCAATTCAATTTGAATTCACTTCAATTCAATTTGAATTCGTTTTCAATTCAATTCAATTTCAAAGTCGTTTTCTATTCAATTCAATTCAAATTGGTTTTCTATTCGATTCCATTCAAATTGGTTTTCTATTCGACTTAAATCCAATTCGTTTTCTAATCAATTTAAATCAAATTCGTTTTCTAATCAATTTAATTCGAAATCGTTTTATATTCAATTCATTTCGAAATCGCTTTATTCAATTCATTTCGAAATTGCTTTATTCAATTCATTTCGAAATCGCTTTATTCAATTCATTTCGAAATCGTTTTATTCAATTCATTTCGAAATCGCTTTATATTCAATTCATTTCGAAATCGCTTTATTCAATTCATTTCGAAATCGCTTTATATTCAATTCATTTCGAAATCGCTTTATATTCAATTCATTTCGAAATCACTTTATATTCATTTTCATTTCGAAATCACTTTTCAATATTCATTTTCATTTCGAAATCACTTTTCAATATTCATTTTCATTTCGAAATCACTTTTCAATATTCATTTTCATTTCGAAATCACTTTTCAATATTCATTTTCATTTCGAAATAGCTTTTCAATATTCATTTTCATTTCGAAATCACTTTTCAATATTCATTTTCATTTCGAAATCACTTTTCAATATTCATTTTCATTTCGAAATCACTTTTCAATATTCATTTTAAAATGAATAAAATCGATATAAATATCGTTCACGTCTAAATGGCGTCAATCTAATCAACTCGGCTTCATATATTTCTATTTTCAAATATTTCTATTTCAAATATTTCTATTTCAAATATTTCGTTCAACACATGACTAATCTCAACGGATGAGTACAGTCAACACATGAACCTTTACTTTATAGTGATAAAGATATAAATTTTATTATTAAAATATTTCGTTCAACACATGACTAATCTCAACGGATGAGTACAGTCAACACATGAACCTTTATTTTATAGTGATAAAGATATAAATTTTATTATTAAAATATTTCGTTCAACACATGACTAATCTCAATGGATGAGTACGGTCAACACATGAACCTTTATTTTATATTGACAAAGATGTAAATTTTATTATTAAAATATTTCGTTCAACACATGACTAATCTCAACGGATGAGTACGGTCAACACATGAACCTTTATTTTATATTATCTAAAGATGTAAATTTTATTATTAAAATATTTCGTTCAACACATGACTAATCTCAACGGATGAGTACGGTCAACACATGAACCTTTATTTTATATTATTCTTAATTTTCTAAATTGGAATGAGGCCCAATCAATCACCATATAATGTTAATTATATGGATTTTCATACATCACACGTATATAATAGCATTGGAAAATAATCAACCAACAACCAAAGTGCACTACACTGTATAAGCATCAAATATAGATATCTAACGCTTGTAACAGCCTGTCAATCAACCGATCGACATATTTAATCAATCAGGATGAGTGAACTTCAAATTTCATCCCAACACCCGTGTGGGGTTTCAAACAATCAAACGCAGATTTTATTTGTGCAGTTGGGCGATGTGTAAAATTTATCGACCCAATCAATGTCCTTCAAATAGGTGTACATAAACAAACCGTCCGGTTTGTAAATGAATATTTTATTCATTCACTTCCACGTTAAAAATTATATTTTTAACGATAAAATATTTTATTTCAACACATGAATTTTTATTCAGTTCGTTCTTTAAATAAAATGATATTTTTATTTTTCTAACTTATTTTAGAAAATTTCGACGGCATAACGGCACGATACAAGAAACGGGACGAGGCCTAGCCTTATCCCCGGTATAGTGAAGGCCCACGCCATTCACACATCAATCAAATCAATTTCATTTCACCAAACAATTCAATCCAATCATATAATCTAACTAATTTTTGAAATCAAACAAACAAGTCCATGGTCTGTGGACGATTGTGTCGGGTGCTACTAAACACCGTCTGCATCCTAATATATATATATAACTAGAAAAAGAAATTAAAGAGTGAGAAATTCTCACCAATAGCTATCCAATCATCTTGACTCTTCTTTGATAGAAATCTTCATCGTTATCGCATTTTTGTCATCTTCGTTGCTGTAGCCACTACATATGTAAAAATCGAATTTTCACTTCGCTATTCAATATATAAAAATCGAATTTTTACTTTGTTATTCAATATATAAAAATCGAATTTTTACTTTGTTATTCAATATATAAAAATCGAACTTTTACTTTGTTATTCAATATATAAAAATCGAACTTTTATTATCATGCTATATAGATAAAAATTCTATTTTTACATTGCTACTATATGGATAAAAATTATATTTTTACCTCGCTATTCTCTATATAAAGATTTCGCCTTTTCAAATATATCCTTATAAAAATCACATTTTTATTTTTCTACATATATAAAGATGATATTTCCAATATTCCTATCATGTAAAGATTATATTTTTTATTCTCTACATAAACAAAAATTATATTTTTACATCGTCTATATAGTAAAGACTATATTTTTAATACTTTAAAAATATAAAAATCATATTTTTAATTCGCTACATATATAAAGACCGAATTTTTATCTCCTTTACCTTATAAAAATTATATTTTTAACTTCTCGCTTATATAAAAATTATATTTTTAACCTTCCTATAATATAAAAATCCTATTTTTAATACTCTACCTATATAAAAATAATATTTTTATATCTTCTACCATATAAAGATCATATTTTTAATTTGCTATAAGTATAAAAATCATATTTTTATACCTTTAAAAATAATTTCAACTTATCAAAAATGGTTTCTTTCAACGATAAAAATCATTTCTTTTTACCTTTAAAAATCAAATCTTTTTCTAAGTAAAAATCTAATTCTTTTGTTTATAAAAATCTAATCTTTACACGAATAAAAATCACTTCTTTAAAAATCTATACTTTATATAATGTTATTTCTAATAAAAAATCATATATAAAATCAAAGCTTTTATCTATAAATTTTATAGTATTATTTTCATAAAATCATAGCATAAACAAAATAATAATAATAATAATAAGTGAATTAAAACTCACGTCATTTTCTTTTTGGATCCAAGAGCTAGGGGGGAAGCGGTCGCTGTTCTGAATCAGAGAAGGGGGAGGCGGGGTTAGCGGCGTCGGGGTCCAGCCGTGGTTGGGGGTGATGGAAGAAGCGGCGACCCTAGGGTTGGTCGGGGGCCATGAAGTGGAGCGATGGTTTGGGCTGTGGGGGGGGGGGGGGGGTTTCGGGTTCGGTTTCCAGAAGAGGTAGAGGGAGAGACGAGGGGGAGCGGGCCAGCGGAGATCGACAGAGGGGGCACGCCATGCTCCGGCGGTGGCGACGCGCTGGGAAGGGCGCAGGCCAAGATCCAGTTTCATTTTCAATTTTGTTTTTCTGATCGGGGAAAATAAGAGGGGGGGGGGGGTTATATATGTAAAAGGATTATTATATATATTTTTATTTTTTTCTTTAAAAAGGTACCTTTTTATTTTGACCTCGAAACGAGACCCACCGCCTGTCGTCCATAGCTAATTACCCCCATTCCGAACACAATGGGATATGTATCGTAGGCTGATTCGATCGTTACGACCAGTTTCCGTTGAATTTACATTTAAATCACTATATTGAATTTTAAACGTACATTTCAAATTACCGGGGTCACATACTAACTCTAAAAATATTTTCTAGCTTCGTATTGACGATACAGTCCTAACAAAACTAGTTTCGTCAAATTCTGAGACCGTTTGAAAAATGGCCAATTTCCAGTCGATTAAAATCAACTGAAACTGGTCAAACGCGTTTTCCTTTGCCACGCTCACATATTGATTCGAAAAATTATGAAATTTGAAACCTAGCAATAATTTGACACTGCGGACCCAACAAAAGTGGTTTCGTCGAAATCCGAGGTCGTTTGCAAAATTCCCATTTTTAAGGGCCTGAATTCCATAGCGACTATTCAGAATTTTCAACTGGACATATCTTTTGATTCCCGCTATGAAATCCTGATTTTTCGGATTCGTTGGAAAGATATCATCAATTAGATCCTAATGTTTTTGGTTTCACTAAAATCCGGATTGTTTTGCACCCGGTACATTCAATTGAAGTTTGAAATCGAATTATCGAACTACCGCGCCATTTTCAATTCTATTTATAATTATATATAAATATTTATATTCTAACGACGGCGTATATAATATATACGTTCGAATTATATTCAAAATAAATTTCTCATCAATATTATTTAAAATAATATATTTTAAATAATCAAAATTCACTAAAATTGCCAAAATAAAAATTTTAAACTGGTTCAGAATTTCCGGGTTATTACATTATCGTCCCAATCAATATCAATCAAATCAGTGTATATAAACAAATCTCCGATTTGTTTATAAATATTTATTTTATATACACGTTAAAAATTCTATTTTCAACTATAAAATATTTTTAACTATATAAATATTTTATTTCATTTTACATCACATCACATAATCAACTACACATCAAAATCAAACAAACAATCATACAAGCCGTCCATGGTCTGTGGACGACGGGTGTCGGGTGCTACTAAACACCGTCTGCATCCTAGTATATATTTTAACTAGAAAAATTAAATTAAAGGTGAGAAGTTCTCACTGACTAGCTAAACCAATACACCGCGACTCTTCACATGTAGAACATGTCGCCGTGCTCGCCTTTCGTCAATTTCATTGTCTGTAGCCGCTACATATATAAAAATCACATTTTTATATTGTTGCTATGTATATAAAAATCACATTTCTACACTGCTATTTCATTTTCTCTTTTAAAACTGAAAAGAAAATGCAAATTTTTTTATTCTCAAAACGATGTATATTTTTCTGTTTCAAAACATATGTATATTTTCCTTTCGTAAAAATCAAGATCCAATTTTTAGATTAATAAAAATCTAACCTACTTTAAAAATCGAATCTTTTTACTTTTGAAAATCAAATCTTTTGTTAAATAAAAATCAAATCTTTTCTAAATATAAAGATATAACTTTTTTTTTCTTATGTAATATTATTTAAACAAAACTAATTTTTTCCTATGTAATGTTATTCAAACAAAACTGATTTTTTTCCTATGTAATGTTATTCAAACAAACCTGATTTTTTCTATGTAATGTTATTTAAACAAAACTTTTAATTACTACTCAGAAAAATTTATTAAACTAATTACATAAGGAGAAAACTCACTACCTTTCCGTTCTGGAGAAAAGCTGAAGCCATTGTCTTATCAGATAAGCACGAACCGGTCTCCGAAGGCTAGGGCAGTTGTCTTCATACAGTCAAGTCTTGGTTGCCTTCTATAATTGTTAATACTGGAGCAGTTGTCAGTTTCAGATTCAGCTCCTGGAAAGCTTCCTCACATTCGGGAGTCCATTTGAATTTCTCATGCTTCTTTGTAAGCTTTGTTAATACACCGGATGTCTTCGAAAAATCCTTAACGAATTTCCAATAGTAACTAGCCAATCCAAGGAAACTTCGAACTTCTGTGGGGGTAGTAGGCTGTTTCCAGTCCTGAATCGCTGTAATTTTGCTTGGATCTACAGCAATCCCTTCTTTTGATACGACATGGCCAAGGAACTTAACTTCATCCTGCCAGAAGATGCACTTAGAAAATTTAGCTTTCAAGACATTTCTCCTCAGAATTACCAACACTTGTTCTAAATGTTTTGCATGCTCGCCTTCTGACTTGGAGTAGATTAAAATGTCATCGATGAAGACCAGAACAAATTTATTCAAGATACCCCGGAACACTCTGTTCATAAGATCGACGAAGTATGCTGGAGCGTTACACAAGCCGAACGGCATCACTAACCATTCGTAGAATAAATCGGGACCCCTGAAGGATGTCAAAGAAACACAGTCTTCGGCTATACGTAATTGGTGGAAACCTGTAGCTAGGTCCATTCTGGAGAATACTCTCGCCCCATTTAATTGATCTAACAGATCATCTATTCGTGGCTAAGGGTATTTGTTCTTCAGTGTATGCTTATTGAGATCTCGGTAATCAACACAAAGTCGTAGAGTACCATTTGATTTCGGGACAAACACCACTGCGGCTCCCCAATCTGAAAAGCTTGGTATGATCAGACCTTTCCAAAGCAATTCTCGAGTTTGGCTACCCAACTCTTCTTTTTCTTTCGGGGCCATCCTTCTAATTGGATGTACTACTGGTCAGTCATTCGGAATTAGATCTATTCCAAATTCAATTTCTCTTTGCGGAGGTAAGTTTTCGACTTCTTCAAACACATCCGCATAGTTTTTAACGACCGGAATCTTTTCTAATTAAGTGGGAATAACTTCCAAAGCAGACCAAAATTCTTTTCTATCTAGATCTGAACCGAGACATGGTATAGTGATATGCCCAAGTTTTGTTTTAACTTTAACAATTCTTTCGGCACATCTAACTTCGGCCTTATATTTTGTCAACCAGTCAAGTCCCAGAATAATATCGAACTCACGAAAATCCATGACAATCGAATCAAAAGGAAATCGGTATCGAGAAAAGGAAATAGGTACTCTACAATATGAACTGAGAATGATAGAGCCTCCTATCGGGTTTTGAACTTTAATCGGTTCTTTAAGCTTTCTTTGTTTCAATTTTAACTTGTGAACAGTGTTACTAGAAATGAAGCTACGTGATGCACCAGTATCAAAAAGTACAAAAACAGGAATATTTTTAATTGTAATGGTACCTCCCAAGACGTCGGGTTTACCTGATCCATCGGTGATAGCTGGAGGGGTTTCCCCGTCATAAACATGTGCCACCTGTGCATTCTTCTTCAAAGGACAATTCTTGCTATAGTGCCCCTTCTGATGGCAGTTGTAGCATTCAGCTGAGCTGCGGGGGTTCGGGTTTGAGCTTTCTGGATTTTCCTTCAGTCTCTTTGGGGCGGTGCACACATTCGAATAATGCCCCTTCTTTCCGCAGTTGTAGCAGCTTCCTTTGGGTATCTTACCAGCTTGCTGAGTAGCGGCTGCTGCATTGCTGGACTCGGGCTGATCTCCTGAAGCTTTGCGCTTGTTTCCAGCTTGGCTTTTAGCGCGGTCTAGGTTGGAGTTCCTCTCATCCAAATCTTCGTAGTTGCAGGCCATCTCTACTAATTCTGAAAATGGGAGTTTGATGTTGCTCATGGCCCGGTCTTGGTACTTGCGCTTCAGCCCTAATATGAACCTCTTGTTCTTTGCTTTGGATGTCAAAATAAGCTCTGGAGCATAGCGTGATAGCTGTGTGAATTTGTTGAGATAGTCTTGAATAGAACGGTCTCCCTGCTGGAGATTAGCAAACTGATCACGCATCTGCTCTAATGCCTGCTCAGGGATGAACTTCCCCTTGAACAAGGTCTTGAACTCCTCCCAGGTCCTAACAGTATTCTCCTCATCCTCATTGGTGATGGCATCCCACCACAACTCGGCCTCCTCCTCTAAGAGCCAGGCACCCAAAAGTGCCTTGTCGTGGGTTCCAAGTCTCATGCCCCCAAAAATCTTCTCACATGTCTTCAACCATGCAATAGCCTCTGTCACGGTGCCAAGGCCAGAAAAGGGTTTGCCTCCTAGGTTTCTATACCTCTTTGCTACTCTGTCTAGCTCGAAATCCTGAGGTGCTGCTTGCTGTATCATAGGCCCTTGCTCTGCTACGGGGATATTCCCCCGTCCTCCAGCTCTGCCTGCTTGGCCTCCTCGGCCACCTCTGGCTGCAGCTGCTCGTGTAGCCATCAAGTAAAGTATTGTATAAGCAAGAAAAGAGTCAAGCTCACAGAAATGATAACTTTCATATATGATAAAGCAGGAGATCATAAGGAAAGGTAATGATGTACTGATCAAATTGTTTTGCTATTCTTCTTAGCTCATTCTAGGACATCACTAATCCTATCTCTAATGAGCCACTCGCCTTAGAACACTACTGATTCTATTCTAACGAGGTGTTTAATGTGTTAGATTCCAGAACTAAGGTTAACCAAAGCTCTGATACCAACTATGACGATCCCAAAATCCGTGTGACGGTGTTAAGGATAATCATTGGAATATAACACATTAATCATCATAAGAGGAGTACAGATAATAGCAAAAACAATAAATAGAATAATTTTATATAGATATGACAGCGGAATCATAACATGTAACAACATCAGAATAGCACAACGTAGGATATAACTTAGTAAATAAAAGGGGAATGACCAGTCAACATCGCCATAGGCGGAATATATACATACAGTGAGACATAATAAAGGTATCAGTCTGCATCGCCATAGGCGGAATCATATACATAATATAAGGATAGCGGAAAGTCAATAGCCAAAATACAAATCTAATCCTCGCCATCAAGCCAAAAGTGCACTCCGTACTGCAGTGCTAAGCCAAAACAACCTGTCATCTGTCAACTAGGCTGCCCGTGTGAAAATAAGGGCACCCGAGTTTGCAAAGTGAAACAAACAACGAGTCAGTCATGGGACTGGTATCAGAAATCTACTTAACTGGTTAAACAACAGTAATAAGGCAAATCATAGGACCACGCCACTTTCGCGGAACGGGTTTACTCCAGTGATTGCCAGTGCATTTAAAACAAAATAAATTCTTTAAAACAACGCAATGTTTTTAAAAAGAATGAAGCCGTTATAAGACTCAAGTGCCATCATACAATGCAACGCAAACCGGAGGATAGAGTTTTACCTTATAATGGCCAAATATGCTTAATACGTGTAAAGCAAAATCATTTGATATTATTACTAGTGCATATATGTTTCAAAAACGAATATCATCATAAATATCAATCATAGGCGGCATAGCTACCATCTACTATGTCGCCATACTAGTTCTACAATCAAATCCGTTATCTCGTATTGGAAATTGGATTTCCGTCATGAGTCGAGGCAAGGGGCAAGCTCCTCTTCGCTTCGAGACACTCTAGCAAATGCCTCAGGACTACACACTCTGGGTAACCCTTGGATCGGCTGGGCCGGTCCCCCCTTACGTTTGAGGATTAGCAATTCCTGAACACACGTTTCCCGATCCTTACAGACCTATAATCGAGGCGCCTCACATTCCAACAACCACAAAGATGAAAGTAATATAAATGTCAGCCAGTTTAAGCACTAACACCATCATAACTAGAAAGAAACGTCGTGTTCTCCCAGCGGTCCTTATCCCGTTTTTGACTCATACCGAGGTGTGAGGCTCGCGAATCCATGCTATACACAAAGCCAGGCCATGTAGGCCATGCTTTGATCATCAAACACAAGACTTTGCTTTGCAACAGAAGCCTTGATCACTGCATCTTGGCATGCCACTCAGGCAATCCACTCTATACGACTGATTTCTATCGATATATAACCTCTGAGCTCGTACGTCTCAGAGAAGGGCGTTAAGCAAAAGAATAAATTCTCCGTTGCCAAACAGATATATATTTAACAGAGATCAATCAGTACAGAACAAAATCCATTGTCAGACACACAGTCCATTTACAAGTCCGTTCTGGGTCTGAACGAAACCGGAGGCACCATATTCCTCGTATATCCGTACAATCAACACATACGTCCAGACAGCTACTACTTCCGCTCCTTCAAGGTAGCTACTCCAATCAGGAACCTCAGCAGCGCCCATCCATCCGATACGAAGATCGTCGGTCTTGAAACGTCTTCGTATTTTCAACTTCGAATCGTTCTATCAATTATTTGAAATGAGTGTTAGCTCGGCCTTTTCAAATAATTCACGCATAATTAGAATCCAAATCAATTCTTTCCATGGTTATATTATTTGACATTCGCCTTTCAGTTCTTTAGTATAATTTTCATGTCAAACACATACAACCATCAAATATCAAGCAAATCAAGCAAAGTTGGTTTATTTCCAATCCATGTCGCTTATAATATTTTATAACGATTTTTCGCCATTTTTATTTATTTAAAAATTGCCATATTTAATTAAACGACGTTTCAGGTCGTGCCGTGGCACTGGCGCTGTTTTCCCCCAAATTTGTTTTACACATATCGGAAAATCTAACCATTAGATTTCTACAAAGTCTATATCACTGGGAAGATATTTCCAAAGCAAACCCAACGGTTCCAATTTCGTGAAAATCCGACGGCCGGATCTTCCACACTAGTCGTTTGAAGTTACCGTTTCAAAATACGAACTACAGCGTCGTTATTCGATTTAATTATATTTATATTTATATATAAATATAAACGATTCTGGCGCTGTTTTTCCCCAAATTTGAATTAAACATTCCAGACAATCCAACCGTTGGATTTTTACAAAGTTGGAGCCGTTGGAAAGATATTTCCAAGGCAAATCCAACGGTTGCGGTTTCGGGAAAATCCGATGGTCGGATCTCTCGTACTAATCGATTGAAATTACGATTCCAAAACACGAACTGCACGGCTTCGATTCCTTTCAATTATATATATATATATAGTTCATTCATTAATTTCAATATCGTTTTCACTTCTAATATTTCACTAACGCCTTTATATTTCGAAAAATTTCGCCATAACCTCCTTTGTACGGGAAGTGGTTTGGAAATTTATTGGGCTGTATTAGGTACCCAATAAATCCTATAAAGCATCCACATATTTATAGTGATATATTCTGGTGTTTACAGGGGAGCGTGTATAGATAATAACTCCAGAGAATAAATTCTCGTCACCCTGTCAAGCCTGAGGGAGTGTGTATTTTTAATTACTCCAGAGGATAAATCCTCTTCCCGTGTGGGAAATAAATAATCCATGTGCCGTATCTAATGGCTAGAGAGACGTGATTATTGTCAACTCCAAACCCGTGTGGGGTTTTTATTAATCTGGCAATTTATCATTATATTTTATATAGTCCATATCAGTCATCAGTTCAACCTGTAATATATAATCATCGCCATACAAGCCTCTCGCTCGTATGGTAAATCTTCAACCTCGTCACACAAGCTCCAAATGCTTATGTGGAATATGATGAAGTATGCCTATCGTCAAGAAGTATGCCATGTAGTGTAGTTCAAAATTAATTGTTACTATCCTATGGCGATGTTTATTATTACACAAAGAATAACCAACACTCCGCATCCAATGGCATTCACAGGAGTTGATATATAAATAAAATTGCGCAGCCAACTCATTAAGGCTTACCTATTTGTCGGGCACACAAATAATTTCTTTACTCAACAGCTAATCCATTTTCTCTGTTCAACACAAGTATATATATATGTAGAACAAAGCTAATAATAATATTTCTAGCGAACTAATATTTATTTCAACACGTGTGTATTTTTAGCGCAGCGTATACATGATAAAAGTAATATTTTTATCATCAGAAATATTTATTCGAACCATGAATGTTTTTAGCATTTCACATTCACAATAAAAATGTGAATTTTATTGTTAAATCAATTTATTTAAAATATGAATACCATTCAACACATGAATTTCTATTCAACGAATGAATTGCAATTCAACACATGAATGTGCGCTATAGTTTGTATATATATAAATGTGATTTTTATTTCTAAAGCAATTTATTTAAAACATGAATAACATTCAACACATGAATTTCTATTCAACAAATGAATTTCGATTCAACACATGAATGTGCGCTATAGTTTGTATATATATAAAAATGTGATTTTTATTTCTAAAGCTATTTATTTAAAACACAAATAACATTCAACACATGAATTTCTATTCAACGATTGAATTTCTATTCAACACATGAATGTGCGCTATAGTTTGTATATATATAAAAATATGATTTTTATTGTTAAAGCTATTTATTTAAAATACGAATAACATTCAACACATGAATTTCAATTCAACGAATGAATTTCTATTCAACACATGAATATTCTTTCAACATATAAAAATAATTTCAACAAATGAAAATTATTCTAACACATTAATATTTCAGAAAATTTCGGCAGCATAACGGCAGGGTAGTTAAAACCGGGACCGTCCCTAGTACGGTTCCTCGCTCTACCTTAAAACCTCGCGGTTTTTGACAATGGGGAATCATGCATCTAGTTCGCACGCAGGCGACATGTTTTATTTTCATTTCCACAATTCTATTCTAATTTGTTTCAACCACAAGAGTGTAATTTTCAACCACAAAGGTATTTTTCAACCACAATATCAACCACAAACAATTATATTCAACCATTCGTCATACTACATATTTTCACGCCAATCACAAGCAATAAATATCGTCCATGGTTTTCGGACGAGGGGAGTATGTATATATATATATATTATATTTCACTTTCATTTCAACACAATTCAAAGCATATATGTTTCATACAACGCTTGTATAATTTATACATCGCTCATATAACTTATACAACACATGTACATGAGGTATACAATGCGTATATAATTTACACTTCGCTTATATAATTTATACAACACGATTTCATTCACACAATTTAATTTAGATTCCTCACATTGGTTTTCGAAGTGCTAAAAATCGTAGATAGATCAGAAAAATCCGCGGTCTCTTCTAGATGGTAAAGAGCCTCCTTGCGGTCCCGATGTTTCCTGTTTCATCAAATTTCATCAACACATGTTAAAGATATGATTTTTCAAAGTTCAAATAAAATAAAGGTTTCACCTTTCAAAGTGGTTCGAACTAGGGTTCATATTTTTCAGAAAATCCGTGCAACTATGGAAGGATCGGATTATACTACGTGGAAGAGGGAAGAGAGACGAGTCGGTCGGTGGTGGTCTTGGCGAACTCGGTGGTCCCTGTAGCGCACGGCAGAGCTCCAAAGATGGCGTCTTCCTCGAAGAAATTCGACACAAATACCACATTATAACTGACGAGGGTTGTATGGATTTATAGAGGAGGGAGAGATGAACGGAAAACTCAACTAGAGGGGGCGGTGAAAGTGGACGTGGCGGCGGCGATCGGGTCGGGAAGATCTGAGTGCTTTTCCGTCGTTCGGGGAGGGGGGAGGGTTTGATCGAGTTTGACCAGTCAACAGAAGTGAGAGAAAATGAGGGGGGTGGCCCATTATATTTTAATTTTAAATTCAAAAATATCTTTTGACTAAACGAACACCAATTTCAACCCAACGACTGTCGCCCCTAGCTAAATACCCCCATCCCGGACACAATGGGATATGTTTCGTTGGCCAATTCGACTGTTACAGTCAGTTATTTTTCAAATTAAAGTATAAAACATTTAATATTCAATTTGAACGTACATTTCAATTTGCCAGGGCCACAAACTGATTCGAAGAATACCAGAAAAATAAATCTAGCTATGTTTTGACGATACGGTCCCAACAAAACTAGTTTCGTCGAATTCTGATATCGTTTGCAAAATGGTCATTTTCTGGTCGACCCAATTTAACAGAAATTGACCAATCACATTTTCTTTTGCCCCGCTCATATAATAGCTTCAAAAATTATGAAATTTGAAACCTAGCAATAGTTTGACATCCCGGATCCAACAAAAGTGGTTTCGTCGAATTCCGAGGTCGTTTGCACAATGTCTATTTTCAGGGGCTATATATTCTATATAGCGACCTTTCTGAAATTTCATTCGGCCATAACTTTTGATTCCCGCTATGAAACTTCGATTTTTCAAATTCGTTAGAAAGGTATTCATAAACAGATTTAAATATGTTTGGTTTCACTAAAATCCGTTATATTTTCCACCCGGTACAGTCGGTTAAAGTTTGAATTCAAATTTTCAAACTGCCTCACTATTTCCAATACATTATTGCATTGAAATATTCTATTTCAATTGTTTAAATTCTTTGAAAATAACCAATTTTAAAAATTTTAAATTGGCTCGCATTTTCCGGGTTGTTACATCGCACCTCCTGTGCTCGACTGGTTCTCGATCAACTCACCCCCTGGATGCGGCTACACGTGCACCAGAGCTAGAGGTGGCGGGGGAGCAGTTCAACAGTGGCACGGTGCTTCAGATCGAAGAGGATTTGGGTTCGGTTTTCAAGAGGGGGGCGCTGTGGGTGCGGTTGGAGTTTTAAACGGAGGAGAGAGAGAATCGAAGGAGGAGGCTGGAGGGAAGGGAGAAGGGGCGGAGGGGGGCGCCTCATCATTGGCGGCGGCGGGGGGGCCCTCCGATGGCGGCGCGGTGGGTCTAAACGGCGACGGCTCCATTTTTTTTTCTTTTATCGTTTTTGATTTTGAAAGGGGGAGGGGGTTGACTGTAAAGAGAAAGAGGGGAGGGTTATATAAAATTTTTAATTAATATAATTTATTTTCTCTACTTAAAGTTGATTTTTCACAAGAACTCGAAACGAGACCCAACGACTGTCGTCCCTAGCTAATTACCCCCATTCCGAACACAATGGGATATGTATCGTAAGCTGATTCGGTCGTTTCGATCAGTTTTCGTCAAAATCAAAATATAACTCTATATATTGAATTTGAACGCGCATTTCAATTTACCGGGGCCACATACGGACTTTAAAAATTCCAGAAACATATTTTCTAGCTTCGTTTTGACGATACGGTCCTAACAAAACTAGTTTCGTCAAATTCCGAGACCGTTTGAAAAATGGCCATTTTCCAGTCGATTAAAATCAACTAAAACTGGTCAAATGCGTTTTCCTTTGGCACGCTCACATATTGATTCGAAAAATTATGAAATTTGAAACCTAGCAATAATTTGACATCGTGGATCCAACAAAAGTGGTTTCGTCGAAAACCGAGGTCGTTTGCAAAATGGCCATTTTTAAGGGTCGAAATTCCATAGCGACTATTCTGAATTTTCAACTGGACATAACTTTTTACCCCTGCTATGAAATTTCAATTTTTCGGATTCGTTGGAAAGATATTCCCAATTAGATTCAAATATTTTTGGTTTCACTAAAATCCGGTTTATTTTGCACCCGGTACATTCATTTGAAATTCGAAATCGAATTATCAAACTACAGCGCCATTTTCAATTCCTTTTATAATTTAAAATAAATATATATATTCTAACGACGATTGAAATAAATATATACGTTCGAATTCTATTCAAATTAAATTTCTCATCGTTATTGTTTAAAATAATTCATTTTAAATATTCAAAATTCATTAAAATCGCCAAAATAAATTTTTTAAATTGGCTCGGATTTCCGGGTTATTACAACACTTATATCATAATCAACCCAAAAATGTCATGTCATAAGGTCATCTTAATTAGCGTGTTAAAAGTATCCCTACCTGAGTACATACCACATACTTAAGGTAGTCCAAAAATGTATCGTCACCAAAATGTATACCTATTAGGTACCAGTCTCTCAAAAATGTAACAACCTGGAATAATCGGAACTAATTTAAAAAATTTATTTTTGGTAATTTTAATGAATTTTGAACATTTAAAATAATTTATTTTAAATAATAACAACTAAAATTTTATTTAAATTGAAGTTCGAATATAAAAATTTATTTTAGTTATATAACGAGCCTAAAATGGCGCAGCAGTTTGAAAATTTGATTTCAAATGAATGTACAGGATTCAAAATAAATCGGATTTCAGTAAAACCAGAAATATTTGAATCGGTTTAATTATATCTTTCAAATAAATGTGAAAAATACAGATTTCATAACAAGAATAAAAATTTATGTCCAGTTTAAAATTCAAAATAGTCGCTATGGAATTTATATATTTTTTAAATAATATATAGCCCTTAAAAATAGCGATTTTGCAAACGACCTCCGTTTTTGACGAAACCACTTTTATTGGATTCAGAATGTCAAATTATTGTTAGATTCCAATTTTCATAATTTTTGGAATTTATATGTGAGCGTGGCAAAAGAAAATGTGTTTTGTCAATTTAAGTTGAATTGGATCGACCAGAAAATGACCATTTTTCAAACGGTCTCGAAATTCAATGAAATTAGTTTTTTAGGACCGTATCATCAAAACATAGCTATATTTATTTTTTGGGAATTTTTGGAGTCAGTATGTGTCCTCGGTAAATTAAAATGTACATTCAAATTTAATATCGAATGTTTTATATTTTAATTTAAAGAAAAACGGACTGAAACAGTCGAATTGGCTTACGAAAAATATTCCATTGTGTCCGAAATGGGAGTATTTAGCTAAGGACGATAGTCGTTGAGTTTGATTTGGAGTTCGTTTCGGTAAACATGTATTTTGAAATTAATCAAATTAAATATAATAATATAAAAATATTATATAAAGGCCTTAATTCTAAACCCTAGGCTACATACTTCAGCCGCCACTCAAGCATAAACGATCAGAATCGCCCTGTCTTCTCCCTCCCCGATGTCTCAATTTAATCAATGGAAATCAATTCTTTCTGAGGCAAAACCGCAGTACTAGGGGAGATCTATTCAACCAATGGTCGTGATCTGTTTTAAAGCTTTGTGGAGGATGGAATCTCAACAAGAAGTTGCCAGCTTTTGTGGGTTTTTGGGAGCACGTGGGGTCGTTGATAACGGCGAGGTCAGGGGCGAAGGGATGTGAGGCGATGGCAGTTGAAGTGGTGTCGACCGATGACATTCCGGCCACCTCTAGGGACGGGCTCGGTTGAAGATTGGTTGCGAGGAAGCATTCGAATGGTTGCAGAAGTATTTGGGGTAGAAAAAACAGAAGAAGGGTTAAGTTAATCAGCTATTAATTGAGTTGTTAATTAATTATATTAAATTTGTGTAATCAAAATATAAAATATCATATCTTGTTCATATTAGATCGGAATTCAGAGAAATCAAGTCCGTTAGAATCGTGAAAGTGAGCACTACATTACCCAATAGACCAGAACAGAAACAGAGACGGTTGACATTTTTGGCTGAATTGAACGCACATTTTAATTCAATTAAAATAATCTTCAAATAAAGACTGGCGGAGTGCAAATCAAAGATGAGAACTCCTTCTCACTCTAATTATTTTATAGTCAAATATATATTAGGATGCAGACGTTTCATAGCAGCACCCAACACTATTGTATTATAGAAACCATGGTTGTTTGTTTTGAATATATTGTGTATTGTTTGTGATGTTGAAATGTTTAACATATTAGAAATAATGTTTATATTATATGGTAGTTGGAATTAAATTATAATTATTTACATATAATTTAAACAGTGAAAATTGGTTAAATAAAAAATAATTCAAACCGAATTAGAATTGGTTAAATTTACTAACCAATGATTTATTTAAATAAACTGTTGTTGTTTGAAAACTCCACATGGGTATTGGGATGATATTTGACATACACTAGTCCCAATATTTAGTTGTATGTCAATCGATGGATTGATAGGCTGTGACGAGCATTATTTATTTATTTTAATGCTCAAACAGTTGTAAATTTCACTATGGATGTGAATAGGCTGTTTAAGGATTATTTATCATTATTGTTGAATACATGCGATGTATGAAATCCATATAACTGAAATTATATGGTAATTGATTGAGTCGCAATCCGATTCAAAAATTAAAAAAATATTTTTATAAAGGATATTTTTTTCTAAAGAGTATTTTAAAATAAAGAATATTTTTTAAAATAAAGAGTATTTTAAAATAAATGTTTTAACAATAAAAATCACATTTTTATTGTACGTATAAACCAATAAAAGAGGCATATGTTAAAATATATTTTTGTTAGATAAAAAAAATTCATCTTTAACATGGTAATGAGGAAGAAAAAGAATCATATGTTTAAATATTTTTGTTAGATAAAAATATTATTTTTAACAGGTAAACGAAGTGAATTAAATAGTTATGTGTTGAATAAAATATTTGAACAATAAAAATATCATTTTATTTGAATGTATAAAACATATAAAATATTCATGTGTTAAATAAAATGTTTGAACAACAAAAATAGTTATGCAGTTAAACGCCCTTTTTACCGGAACGGGTTTATCGATCGAGTTTATGCATTTTATCATGAATATCGAAAAGAAGTGATTCCAAAATCTAATATTTTGAAAATATTATCATTTTATTATTATAACGATATAGAATATTCAATTTTGATTTAAAATTGAAAATGAAGTTAAAAATCGTTTTAAAACGAATTTATAAACAATTTATAAAATACGTTTTAAATGGAAATCGATGAAATATATTATATTTATATGTATTATATATATTTAATGGCCTGAATAGAAACGTCGCTCAGCGACCGTTCACGAATTTCGACCATTAACTTCAAATTGATGTAACGGGAGGCCCGATTGTCGGATTCTCCTAAAACCAAAACTATTGGGTTTGTATCGAAAAAAGCTTTCCAATGAATATAAGAGATTTGAAATATAACGGTTGGATTTGGAATTATGTCCAAATCAAATTTGAAAAAGTTCGCTATGGATGCAGTTTGGTGGCCGTTATTGGAAATCGACTGTACGGGCCTTGATAAAATTATTAAAAATATGGAAAAATCATGTAAAATCATAATAAGTGATTTGGAAAGATTTTGGATGAAAAATTCCATATTTGAAAAGGTAATAATATATTTTTATCGAAATGTACTAGAATAGTAATCCAATATTTTTTTAAAAGAAATAAATCGGATTTGGAATGGTTTTAAAAATAACTATAATTTTCCAATAAATTTGGAATGGAAATAATCTTCGGAATATTTCGATATTGGATTCCGTGATTATACGGATATTATTATGGAAATTTGGAAGATATATTTGTATCGTTATGCCCAATACGTATATGTTGGTTTCAGAGTTCGATATTTAATATAAGCCGATATAATTTCAATTCAGAGTCTTGTATTTAATAATAAATTGGATTTTGGGTTTATTGTGAATGGTGTCTTAAATAACACTGTTCTTAAACCCAGTTGAAAAAAGAATAAATCTTTAAATTAAGATTTAATGAAGTTTTCCAATTAATTAATATTTAATTGGAATTAAATAAAATAAATTGGATTTTGGGTTTGTCGTGAATGGTGTGTTAAATAACACTGTTCTTAAACTCAGTCGAGAAAAGAATACATCTTTAAATTAATATTTAATGAAGTTTTCCAATTAATTAATATTTAATTGGAACTAATTAAAATAAATTAGATTTTGGGTTTGTCATGAATAGTGTCTTCAATAACACTGGTCTTAAACCCAGTTGAGAAAAGAATAAATCTTTTAATTAAGATTATTAGAGTTTCCAATTATTTTTAGTAATTGGAATAAAATGTAATGTGAATTGGGTTTATTGTGTACTATGTTTTTGACGACATTTGTTCTTTAACCCAATTAATAGTGAAAAAATAATTTAGAATTTATAAATCTTTTATTAAGATTTAAATGGAATTTTTTTCCAAAGTAAAGTTTTTCAATTTAATATATTAAATTGGAATTGAATGGAATTCGACTTGGTAATAATCGAGATGAGCTTCTATGGATGAAGACCGCTACTATATACGGAATTTAAAAGGCCATGCCACTATTCCATTATTCTGATACGGGAATTTATATCGATTATACATTGTTATGATTTCTGTGTAGATTCCATTTTGATGGAAGATGATTTTGGTTTATCGTGAACTGTGTTTTAAATGACATTAGTTCTTTAACCCAGTTAAAGATAAAGATTAATTTCTTAAATTTGAATAATCATAAGGTAATGATTTTTGATATTAAAACCAAACTGGAGTTTTAATGAATCTTTAATTAGATTGAAATGAGAATGAGATAATTAAATTTATTGAATTCTTGAAATGATCGAGAATGGAGTACCCCCAGTTTTACTCCAGGCGATAGTTAAATCTTTAATTAGATTTGAACGAGAAAGGGTAATTAATTTTACCTAGAACACAGTGGGTGTTAGAAACGGAGTGCTACCAGTTTTGCTCCAATGGGTGAATAGGTTGGGATTGGGAAATAATAAATGATTATTGCGGTAAGGTTTGATAATCCCGACTTGTTAATAAAATCTTTTGAAATCGATATCAAAAGGAAGATTAGAGATAATTTTAAAAGAATTTATCTTTGATAAAATTAATGGGAAACTTTCCCTAATAACATGATTGTTTTATTAAAAAAATATTCTGAATTGGAATGAGGCATATGGTGTGTTTTTGCAGTACTTGATTATAAAATACGCGTGTTATTCGAAAAAATCGGGTTTAACCCATTTTGAATAATTACTACGACGACCAAAAGTCGAGGATGAAGACGGTGGTTGAAGACCGGAGTTCTTCACATTGTTTGGATGATTACTTATGTCTTGATTGGGTTGTACACCCAAGACAAGGTAATAAGTGGTGATCGTTCAGGCGTACTTAGAGATCGACGGATATGCGAGGACCTCTCTCCTGTATTGGACATATGGGACGAGGAATAAGGTGCCTCCTATTTCGTTCAGACCCAGAATGGACTTGTAAATGGATGCGTGTCTGAAATTGGATTTTATTCTGTGCTAATTGATTTCTATTAAATATATATCTGTTTAGTGGCGGAGAACTCATTCTCTTGCTTAACACCCTTCTTTGAGACGTACGAACTTAGCGGTTATATATTAATAGACATCAGTTGCATGGTGTGAATTGTCTGTGTGGCATGCCAAGATGCAAATGATCAAGGCTTTTGTTGAAAAGCAGAGTCTTGTGGTTGATGATCAAAGCATAGCTTTAATTATCATAGCTTTGTGTATAGCGTTAATTCGCGAGCCTCACACCCCGGTATGAAACAGAAATGGGAGAGGACTGCAGGGAGGACATTCGTTTCTTTCTAACTAGGAGTGGTGTCATGGTATGGAGCCCAAACATTTTTACTTATATGGATGATGGATTGCGAGGCACCTCGGATATTGGGTCCCTAGTGGCTCAGATTTTATGCCCCATAGGACAGGGAAACATATTGTTTAGGAATTATTAATCCACTAAAGTATGTGTGGACCGGCCCTGAAGATCCAAGGTGTAGTTGCGGCTGAGCCTGGATAGTCTCGAATTCAGTAAGGACGATCCCTTACCTTGGTTCATGATGGAAATCCAACTTCCAATATGACATTGTGCGGTTTTGATTGTAGAACTAGTATGGCGACATGATGTATGGTACCCATGCCGTCTATGATTGATACATTTATATTTGAAGTTGTTTTTAAAAACTATGCACTTATAATATCAAAATGACTTGTTTTATACATATCAAGCATGTAATGAATCGAAAATCCCCGCCCTTTGAATCGACCATAAACCACACAGGTCTGATCCAAAAGTTGGAAATCCTCGAATGCACTAACTTTGGGCATACAACACATCAGAACAAATAACAGAAGACTTTTATAAACATCATAATAATGTTACATCAGAGTACAAAATATCAGAGTACATCGAATATAATACAGCGGAAGATTTCTTTAAAATAAATTTTAATACAACGCAGTGGAAACAAATAACTAACCCAGTAGAAGACTATCAATGCTCTGGACATAGTTTTAAGCTTCGATCCAGAATCCTACTTAATATATCTGCAAAATAAGCTACTCGACTGCCCATGTGGAAAAGAGGGCACCCGAGTTTGCAAAGTGAAACAAACTACGAGTCAGTCATGGGACTAGTATGAGAAATCTTACTTAAATTATCTAATAATAATAAGGCTAATCACAGGACCAAGCCGCTAACGCGGAACAGGTTTACTCCATTGGATTACCAGTGCATAAATAAAGTAAATTGTTAAAACAACGCAATGCTTTTTGGAAAAATGAAACCATTATAAAACTCAAGTCCCATCACACAATGCAACGCAAACCGGAGGATAGAGTTTTACTTTATAATAGTCAAAAATGCTTGATACGATAAAACAGATTTGATATTATTATTAGTGTCTATAAGTTTCAAAAACATTTCAATCATAATCTATCAATCATATACGGCATAGCTACCATATATTATGTCGCCATACTAGTTATACAATCAAAACCGTATGGTGTCGTATTGGAAGTTGGATTTACATCATGAACCAAGGCAAGGGATCGTCCTTACCGAATTTGAGACTCTCTAGCCCGAGCCTCAAGATACAACCTTAACTGCACCTAGGATCCACAGGGCCGGTCCGCAACTTACGTTGGTGGATTATATATAAATTCCTGAACAATACGTCTCCCCGCCCTATGGGGCGTAAAATAGAGCCACTAGGGACTCAAATACCGAGGCACCTTGCAATCCATCATCCACATAAGTAAAATGTCTGGGCTCCATACCATGACACCACTCCTAGCTAGAAAGAAACGCATGTTCTCCCTGGATCCTTCTCCCGTTTCTGGTTCATACCAGGGTGTGAGGCTCGCGAAGTATCGCTACACAAAGCTATGCTAAACAAAGCTGTGCTTTGATCATCAACCACAAGGCTCTGCTTTTCAACAAAAGCCTTGATCATTTGCATCTTAGCATGCCACATTGTCAGTCCATACCATACCATTGATTTCTGCCAATATATAACCTCTAAGCTCGTACGTCTCAGAGAAGGGTGTTAAGTAAGAGAATAAATTCTCCGCTACCAAACAGATATATATTTAGCAGAGATCAACGAATACAACATAAAGGAATACAATGTCAGACATACCATCCATTTACAAGTTTGTTCTAGGTCTGAACAAAACTGGAGACACCTTATTCCTCGTCCCATATGTCCAATACAGGAGAGAGGTTCTCGCATATCCATCGATCTCCAAGTACGTCTGGACGATCACCACTTATTACCTTGTCTCGGGATGCCTCCCAATCAAGACATTAGTAATCATCGAAACGATGTGAAGACCTCCGGTCTTCAACCACCGTCTTCAACTTTGACTTTTAATCGTCGTACTAATTATTTTGAATGGGTTGAACCTGGTCTTCCCGAATAACTCGCGTATTTTATAATCAATAATTAAGTGCTATAGAAACATATCATACGACTCATTCCAATTCAGAATATTCTTTTAATAAAATATTCACATTATTAGGGAAAGGTTCCCATTAATTCTATAAAAGATAAATTCTTTTAAATTTATTCTTTAATCCTCTTTTTAAAGATTCTATAAAACCCCAATTTGGCTTTAATATCAAAAATCATTACTTTATGATTATTCAAATTTAAGAAATTAATCTTGTCTTTATCTGGGTTAAAGAACCAATGTCATTTAAAACACAGTTCATGATAAAACCAAAATCATCTTCCATTAAATACGGAATTTTCACAGAAAACAAATCAATGTATAGTCGATATAAATTTCCGTATCAGACTAATAATATAAACGGAATAACAGCAAAGCCTTTTAAATTCCATATATAATAACGTTCTTCTTTTACATAAGCTCATCTCGATTATTATTAAATCGAACTCCATTCAATTCCAATTTCTTATATTAAATTGGAAAACTTTACTTTCAAAAATTTCCATTTAAATCTTAATAAAAGATTAATAAATTCCAAATTGTATTCTCACTGTTAATTGGGTTAAAGAACGAATGTCGTTAAAAATACATTTCACAATAAACCCAATTCGCATTTCATTTTATTCCAATTACTAAATATAATTGGAGACTCCAATAATCTTAATTAAAAGATTTATTCTTTTCTCCACTGGGTTTTAGAACAGTGTTATTTAGGACACCATTCACGACAATCCAAAATCCAATTCTTTAATTCAATTCCAATTAAATATTAATTCGTTGGGAAACTTCACTAAATCTTAAATAAAAGATTTATTCTTTTCCCAACTGGGTTTAAGAACTGTGTTATTTAAGACACCGTTCATGACAACCCAAAATCCAATTTATTTATTTAATTCCAATTAAATATTAATTAATTTGAAAAACTTCATTAAATCTTAATTTAAAGATTTATTCTGGTTAATAACTAGATCATTTCGATAAAAATATATTTTATCTTTTCAAATATGGAATTTTTCATCCAAAGTCTTTCAAATCATTTATTATGAATTTACATAATTTATTAATATTTTTAATAATTTTATCATGGCCAGTACAGTCGGTTTCCAATAACGTCCACCGAACTGCATCCAGAGCGACCTTTTCTAAAATTGATTTGGACATAATTCCAAATCTAACCGTTAAATTTCAAAACTCCTATATTCATTAGAAAGCTCTTTTCGATACGAACCCAATAGTTCTGGTTTTAGGAGGATCCGACAGGCGGATCTCCCGTTACATCCATTTGAATTTAATGGTCGAAATTCATGAACGGTCGCTGCGCGGCGAGTTTTATACAGGCCATTAAATATATATATATATATATATAATGAATCGTCGATTCCCATTTAAAACGTATTTTATAAAATATTCATAAATTCATTTAAAATGATTTTAACTTCATTTTCAATTTTAAATCAAAATTGAATATTCTATATCTTTATCATATTAAATTGATAATATTTCCAAAATATTAATTTGAAATCGTTTCTTTTCGATATTCATTATAAAATGAATAAAATCAATCGATAAACCCATTTGTGTGAAAATGGCATTTGCTACTTAACTCGACTTCATATTTTTATATTTTTGTGTTTATCCGAAGACGGACATAAAAATCATAATTTATTCATCACTAAATTTTATTTTAAAATACTCTATATTTTATGTAACAACCCGCAATTTCTGAACCAATGTAAAAATTTCATTTTAGCAATTTAAACAGATTTTGAATAATTAAAATGGTTTATTCTAGATAATAAGGACGAAAAATTTATTTTAAATGAAGTTGTGACATATAAATTTATAATTTATAGATTACAGGCCTGAAATGGCGCGGTAGTTTCAAAATTTGATTTTAAACTTTGAAAAAGTATATAAAATCGAATAAGTCAGAATCGGACGAAAGCAGAAACGTTGGGAGCGAATTGACGATATCTTTCTAATGAATGTAAGAAATTGAAATTTTAGTTTATAAATTGTAAGTTATGTCCAACTCAAAATCTCAGAAAAATACGGGAAAGTTTTTTTATATATATATAATATATGGCCCAAAAAGCTACTTTTTGCATATGATTGAATTTGGACTCGAAACCACTTCCATTGAGTTCAAAATGACGTTTCTGAATTCAAAAAGTATAAACATCGATATATTTCTTGATTCGGAAATTATTCATTTAAATATGTATTTTTAATATTAAATATATACGCCTTAAAAATGGAAATTTGACAAATGACCTCCGAATTCGACGAAACCACTTTCTATGGATCCGAAATATTAAATTATTGCTAGATTCCAAAATTTGTGATTTTTGGAGCTAGTATTTGGTCGTTGTTAATTTTTCAGTAAAAAATGTCAATCTTCAAACTTTAAAAATTCATTATTTATTCATAGTTGTGTTTCAATTTCCATTAAAGTTGGAATCCATAGGTGATCACACGGTTTTTAGAACCATGGAAAGGACCTAAATTTAATAAAACAATATACATAAGGGGTCATAATTATAAAATAAAACCTAATCAAAAGACACAAGGGTCAAACTAAAATTTCCTAACTGTTAGACCGAAAATTGGGCCTAACACCCAAATTCTATGTGAAAACCTCACAATCACAGATCAATGCAGAAAAAGCAATAAAATAAGAGGAGACACGCGATATTTTTATAGTGGTTCGGCTCAATCCAAGCCTACGTCCACTTTATAGTTTCTTAAATCCTAAGAAGCTATTACAATGTTGTTTGCTTGCAGTTTATACACGAAATCCTCGTGTTTACAATGAAGGAAAGGAGATTAGAAATTGCTTTTATACACAATAACCCCGTGTTAGAGAGAGATAAGCAATGTCCATGCTTGGTTGTAATGGAGGCCAAGTATTGGAGTGGCCAAAAGTCCCCTTGAAATGGTCATGTGAGGGTGTATTTATAGGCGTAGAGGAGCCTTGCAAGGCTCTGTAGCAGTCCGGTTCGGAGGTGCCACGTGGCGGGCACTGAGGTGATCTCAGAAGTAGTGGAGCAGCGGTTACCAAGTCGTGTGGAGACAGGTGTCAACCGATCCGCATCCGTGGGAGGCAGTTATGGCAAGAGAATAGGTCAGAACTTCGTGTGCAGAAGCAGGTCCAGGGGGTCGGTTCGGGTCCGATCTGAACCGAGTTGATGTATCTGATCCGAAGAGTGGAAGCACTTCAGTGCAGAATACTTCAGCCGGGTCGGGTCTTCCTTACCGAACCGCCCCAGTTCATCCGATCCGAACCGGTTGAGGGTGATGCCAAATTTCCAAATCCAAGTTTTCGGTTCTGCATGCATTCACGGAAACGGGCATAACTTTCAAACTGTAAGTCCGTTTTAGCCAAACGAAAGCTCAAGCTGAAGCTAATTCAGAGGGCTACAAGATTTACGGAGCTTAACTCTGTATTCACTGTTTTTGGGCCCAGAAAAGGTCATCTGGTAGGAGTTTCAGGCCTTTCTTTGTTTGTGATGCTATTTCGACCAAATCGATGCGTGTCTTCTGACGATGTTTCCAATACTTGAGCGTATTGTTTAGAAGAGACTCAACGTGTGACTGCTTTGACTAAAAAGCGGGTCAACACTAACCTCTATATATTATCATAAACCCACACATAACCCTAATGAAATCCCTAATCCTTATTCGTCATTTTCATGGCGGCGGCTCTCCTCCTCTCTCAAAATTCTTCTGCAAAAAAGACCCCTAACACTAAATAATTTATATCTCCCAAACCATAAGGAGTTAGGCCATGATATTAAAAGGGATTCTAGATATTGGAGAGATCTATCCACGCCCAAAAATTGGGGGTCATTGGACGTCGTAGGTGAGAGATAGATCAGTTGAACGGAAAACGTCCAATTTTGGTTATCTACTCGCTGCGGGCCCCACGAAGAAAATTAGGTCGAGCGACTTCAGGCTGTAATAGATGGGAAGCATACGGTTCTTTTAGCGGTGGTGGTATGTTCCCAGGTGGCCGGAGTTGGTTGGAATGTCAATTCAATTGGAGGGGTGCTGAAAACAGGACAGTCGCAAGATGAACAATTTCCTGTCGATCCGTGCATTTTCAGGCGAAATGACCTGAAGGAAAGTTGTTCGGGAGGTCGAGATCTAGCTATTAACAAAAATTGGTGGCATTTGGAGCACCGAGGTGGCCGCAACACTAAGATGAACGGAAACTGCAGTTTTCCGTTCAACTACTGTGGGCCCCACGTGGCGAATTGGAGGGGGGACCACCCGGCGTGGAAAGAGGGGGAGAAGCCGGAGAGAATGGCGCTGGTTTCGTGAAATTCTGACTTACAGTTTGGCCGTGGCGAGCATTTTAAGTTGAGGGTGTCATTTGGAGAAGAAGGTGAATAGTGATTTTATTATATAAATAATATTCCATGTTCGTATATTAATATCTTTTTGCCACGAACTCAGAATCACGCAAAATAGGATCCGCCGCGATCGTGGCGACGAGACCTTCGTGTGGACACCAATTTCGTCCAATTTGGAGCAAGTGTGAAATTTGGGTAAAATTTACAATTTCGAGAATTATTTAAATTAATTTCTTAACTTCGCAAGTTAATAACGTTTTGTTACGGCATCGAATTTGCATGAAACTGAATCCGTTGTGATCGTTGAGTCGAAAGCTTCGAGAGAGCACTAATTTTGTCAAATTTGGAGCATGTTAGATTTTGGGCCGAAATTGGATCTGGACCGTCAATTAATGAATGACGGAGTGGAAATCGAAGGTGAGAACTCTTTCTCACTCAACCTTTTTCAACAGTTATTTATTTATATAATTAAATGTAAATTAATTGATTGTAATCGAAATCTGTGTTGATGAATTTTATCTATTACACGGATGTTTGTGGAATTGGATGTTATGTCATGTTTGTTGATTTGGAAGTATTTAACATGATTAAATGATGTAATTATTTTTATGATAATTTAAATAATGTTACACTTCCAT
Source organism: Allium sativum (assembly GCA_030737875.1). Lineage (NCBI taxonomy): Eukaryota > Viridiplantae > Streptophyta > Magnoliopsida > Asparagales > Amaryllidaceae > Allium > Allium sativum. The sequence goes on from CM060924.1 coordinate 387,210,037, forward strand.
TTACAAGTTACCTGACTTGTTTATGTTGATTGGGACGATAATTTTTACACATCGCCCAAGTGCACAACTAATAATATATTATTTTTTTGTTGTTTGTTGGTTGAAACCCCACACGGGTCATGGGATGATACTTTAATCACACGTCTCCCTTGTGATTAGTTATAAGCAATATTTATTTATTGAATGCTTATACAGTTGTAGGCTGCACTTTGGATGATTTGGATGTTTTAATGATTATTTATCATTAGTTAGTATACATGCGATGTATGAAAATCCATATAATTAAATTATATGGAAATTGTTTGGGTCTCATTCCAATTTAGACATTAACAAATGTTTTTAAAATAATTTTCAGTTAAAGAATCAAAATATGGGTTTTGATATTTTTAAATAATATCTTAAGTGAATTAAAGCCGAGTTAAGTAGCTTTGCGTTATTTTTACTTGAACGGATGTTTTAAATGATTTTATTTATTTTATAATAAATATTAAAAAGATTAGATTTCAAAATTAGACATTTTGAAATATTATTTTAATATTATTATTTTTATAATATAATAATTTGGAAAGTTCAATTTTTATTAGAAATTAAAATTTGCACTTTTGACATGAAGTTAGGTTGCATTTGTGGTGGAAGTCTGCCCGGACCCGACTGACATATCCAGCAGCCACAAATGTTGAATCTAATATGAGATGTCTAAGTGCACAAATACGAAACGGGCCATGACACGAGGTTAAGCCCAACTTGTGGGATAAGTCTACCCGGAACCGACCGGCATATCCAACATCCATAAGTTGTAGGCCAAATGTGAGAGGTCTGGCCCATTTTAACCATAAATGAATATGATAATGAATTGGACTACTTAGCCCATTATAAGTAGCAACGCCATTTTAACCCGAACGGGTTTATCGATTTATTTTATTCATTTTATAATGAATATCTAAAAGAAGTATTTTCAAAATCTAATATTTTGAAAATAATATTATTTTAATATAAAGAAATATATAGAATATTCAATTTTAATTTAAATTGAAATAAAAGTTGGAACCATTTTTAAACGAATTTATAAACGTTTTTAAATGCGTTTTGAATGGAAGTCGACTATATATATATACATATATACATATATATATATATAATGGCCTGAATAGAACGTTTTGCGCGGTGACCGTTCGCGAATTTCGACCATTAACTTTGATTGGACGTAGCGGAAGATCCGATCGTCGGATTCTTCTAAAACCGGAACCAACGGGTTCGTATCGAAAAGAGCTTTCATATGATAATAAGAGATTTGAAATCCAATGGTTAGATTTTCAGAAATGTTTAATTCAAGTTGGAATAAAAACAACGCCAGTGTAGTTAAATGACCTGAAACGTCATTTAATTGAATAGGCCTATTTTTAAATAAATAAAAATAGGGAAAAATTATGTAATATTATAATAAATGATTTGAAATGTTTTTTGGATGAAATATTCCAAGTTATGAAGATAAATGATATTTTTACCTGATTAATTGACTTATTTATTATTAACAAATAAAGAAAAGGAATTTAAATGGTTTTAATATAAACCAAAGTTTCTAATATATACATGTTAGAATGGAATTGAATGATAATGGTTTCAGAATATTATGATATTAAATTTCGTAATTATATGGATAGTACTATGGGAATTTGGAAGATATATACATATCGTTATTTCCAATACGATATCTGTTGGTTTCAGAATTTGATATTGAATATAAGCCGATATAATTTCTATTCAGAACCTTTTATTTAATATCAAATGGAATTTTGGGTTTGTCGTGGACGGTGTCTTTAATAACACTGTTCTTAAACCCAATTTAGAAAAGAATAAATCTTCTATTTAAGATTTAGGAATTTTTTACCAATTAATTAATATTTAATTGGAATTGGATAAAAGAATTGGATTTTTGGGTTTAACGTGAACGGTGTTTTAAAAAACACTTGTTCTTTAACCCAATTAATAGTGAAGAAATAATTTGGAATTTATAAATATTTTATTGAGATTTAATGGGAATTTTCCAAAATAAAATTTTCCAATTTATTATATTAAATTGGAATGGAATGGAATTTGATTTGGTAATAATCGAGATGAGCTCCTGTGAATGAAGATCGATACTATATATGGAATTTAAAAGGCGTTGCCGCTATTCCATTTATATTATCAGTTTGATATGGGAATTTATATCGATTTTACACCCTTATGATTTCCGAGAAGATTCCATAGTTAATGAAAGAAGATTTGGGTTTATCGTGAACTTTGTTTTAAAAGACATTAGTTACTTAACCCAGTTATTTATTTCTTATAATTGGAATAATCATTAAGTAATGATTTTTGAGATTAAAACTGGACTAGATTTTTAATGAATCATTAATTAGATAAAAATGTGAATATTTTAATAAAAGAATATTCTGAATTGGAATGAGGCGTAGGATGTGTTTTTATAGCACTTGTTTATAAAGTATGCCAGTTACTCAGAAAGATCAGATAAAAATCATTCTGAATAATTGATACGACGACTAACTGTCGAAGAGATTAAATACGGCGCAAGACCGACGATCTTCACATCGAATGGATGAGTTGCTACTGATGCCCATGATTGGAGTAGCTACCTTGAAGGGGCTACAGTGGTAGCCGTCCGGACGTGCTTGTGGATTGTTTGGATGTGCCAGGGCCTCTCTTCCGTATTAGAGATACGGGAGATGAATAAGGTGCCTCCGGTTTCGTTCAGACCCAGAACGGACTTGTAAATGGATGGTATGTCTGACATTGTATTCCTTTATGCTGTATTCGTTGATCTTTGCTATATATATATACATATCTGTTGGTGGCGGAGAATTTATTCTCTTGCTTAACACCCTTCTTTGAGACGTATGTGCTCAGAGGTTATATATGTTGGCAGAAATCAATGGTATGGTATGGATTGACAATGTGGCATGCTAAGATGCATGGATCAAGGCTTTTATTGAAAAGCAGAGCCTTGTTGATGATGATCCAAGCACAACTTTAATTAGCATAGCTTTGTGTACAACTTTACTTCGCGAGCCTCACACCCCGGTATGATGGTGAACGGTTTGTTTGATTAGTAGGTTTGACCAATATACTTTATTTATATATGGATTTGGTCGGCCGAGTTGTCCTGGGTGTAGTCGCTCCACACCTGGAGATTGGGATAAGTCATTTCAGCCGACTGAATCCCATGAGGATATAACATACTGATGCTCATCCAAAGTGCGTAGTATATGTATTACGTTGTTTTCTCTTGCCGAAACGTAAGCCGTGGAGATACATTCGCGATAGATCTTTCGAATCTGCAGCCATCATGATGGAAACCCAATTCCAATATGAGCTTTATGGTTTTAGTTGTATACTATATGGTGACATAATATATTATGCCGCTTACATGATATATTATGCCATCTAGGATTGATACATTTACTTTCGAAATTGATTTCTACACTATGCACTTATAGTAATATTAAAAGATGAATTTCGCGTATTAAGCATTTTTTACCATTATAAGGTAAAACTCTACCCTTCGGCTTGCGTTGCATGGGACTTGAGTCTTATAATGGTTTCATTTTTCTAAAAAGCATTACGCTGTTTATTTTTGGTGTTCTTGGGGTTAAAACCGTTCCATGTAATACGACGTGGTCCCTTGATTTACCTAACTTTAAAATCATATTAATAACTGTTTTGAGTTATCATACCAGTCCCATGACTGACCTGGAGTTTATTGTTTTAACCTAAACTCTAGGTGCCCATAATTTCCATACGGGCAGCTAGTAGTTTTGGTTTTGCAGATATTATGTTCAACGGATCCTGGTCTATAGCTGAAGCGATATTCAGAAAGCTCTGTGTCCGTGTATTTCTTTCAGTTGTATTGTGTATCATTTTTCCGCTGCTATTTAAATGTAATTTAAATCTCTAATATTATTTCCTGTTGTATAATTAATCATACTATGGAATATTCTTATACTCTGATGTAAATTATTGTAATAAGCGATGAAATGTTCTTCTATTTGTGTTCTGATTTGTCGTGTTCTCAAAGCAATCTAGGATTTCCTTTAGTGGGAAGTTTGGGTCGTCACATTTGATATCAGAGCTTTGGTTTACAGAGCTCGAGAACAAGACACATTAGAACCGAACGGTAGAATTCATCAGAGATAGGATCAGTAGCATCCTATAAGAATGACTCGTTGGAGATAGGATCAGCAGTATCCTAGAATGAGTCCAAAGAGTGTTATTTTTAAAATAAAAATGTTAACAGATTTAGCTTTAAAATTTTTATCCTAGGATACATATTTAAAATATTATTACATTTTAATTTGGACAATCGAGTATATGAAGATTTTGCATATACGCCTAGCTAGTGTGAATACGAAGTCTCAAATATACTGGATAGATATAGAATCACGTTGTAGTTTCCTAAATATAATTATGATGATTGACGCGTCATCATCAGTAATTATGTTTGAGTATTTGAAAGTGGGATATTTATATATTTCCATTGACTGGTGTGAGAACCAATACTAGATAGGGTATATTGTTGTGATTTGGACTAAAAATATGATTTTTGACTATATATAAAAGTTATATAAATTTGAAAAGTTAATCACCTAATTGATTGCTCGTTGTGATGTTTGATAATTAGTTTAACTAATTAAAATATTGAATGATAAATTTAGCTAAATCGAATTTAATACCGAACCGAATTGGAAATTGATTAGAATTGAAAATTGAGTTGGTTAATTAAATGACTTTAAGCTCCGTTCCTTTCCGAGGATGAAAAGATTTTAAGTGGAGGAGACTATAACAACCCACAATTTCTGAACCAATTTAAAATTTTTATTTTAGCAATTTTAACAGATTTTGAATAATTAAAATGGTTTATTTTAGATAATAACGATGAAAAAATTATTTTAAACGAAGCAGCAACGTATAAATTTATAATTTATATATTACTAGCCTGAAATGGCGCGATAGTTTCAAAATTTGATTTTAAACTTTGAAAAAGTATATAAAATCGAATATAAGTCAGAATCGGACGAAACCAGAAACATTGGGAGCGTATTGACGTTATCTTTCTAATGAATGTAAGAAATTGAAATTTCAGTTTATAAACTGTAAGTTATGTCCAAATCAAAATCTCAGAAAAATACGGGAAAGTTTATATATATAATATATATGGCCCAAAAAGCTACTTTTTGCATATGAATGAATTTGGATTCGAAACCACTTCCATTGAGTTCAAAATGACGTTTCTGAATTCGAAAAGTATAAACATCGATATATTTCTTGATTCGGAAATTATTCATTTAAATATGCATTTTTAATATTAAATATATACACCTTAAAAATGGAAATTTTACAAACGACCTCCGAATTCGACGTAACCACTTTCTGTTGATGCAGAATATTTCATTATTCCAAAATTCCAAAATTCTTGATTTTTGGAGCTAGTATGTGGTCATTATTAATATTTCAGTAAAAACAGTCAATTTTCAGACTTTAAAAATTAATTAATTATTCTTACGGACTCGGAATTCTATAAAGCCAGTTTCTTTGGATTCGTAATGTTGAGAAATAGTTATGTTTCAATTTTCATCGAAGTTGGATTCCGTAGGTGAACACACGGTTTTTAGAACCATGGAAAGGACCAAAATTTAATAAAACAATATACATAAGGGGTCATAATTATAAAATAAAACCTAATTAAAAGACACAAGGGTTAAACTACAATTTCCTAACCTCTATATATTATCATAAACCCACCCATAACCCTAATGAAAACCCTAATCCTTATTCTTCATTTTCATGGTGGCGACTCTCCTCCTCTCACAAAATTCTTTTGCAAAAAAGACTCGAACACTGAATAATTTATATCTCCCAAAGCATAAGGAGTTAGACAATGATATTAAAAGGGTTTCTAGATATTGGAGAGAGCTACCAACGCCCAAAAATTGGGGGTCATTGGACGTCGGAGGCAAGAGATAGATCAGTTGAACGGAAAACGTCCAATTTTGGTTATCTACTCGTTGCGGGCCCCAAGAAGAAAATTAGGTCGAGCGACTTCAGTCAGTGGTAGAAGGGAAGCATACGGTTCTTTTGGCGGTTGTGGCATGTTCCCAGGTGGCCGGAGTTGGCCGGAATGTCAATTCGATTGGAGGGGTGCTGAAAACAGGACAGTCGTAAAGATGAGCAATTTCCCGTCGATCCGTGCATTTTCAGGCGAAGTAACCTGAAGGAAAGTCGTTCGAGAGGTCGAGATATAGTTAATGACAAAAATTGGTGGCATTTGGAGCACCGAGGCGGCCGCAGCACTAAGATGAACGGAAACTGCAATTTTCCTTTCAACTATAGATCGTGGGCCCCACGTGGCGAATTGGAGGGGGACCACCCGGCGTGGAAAGAGGGGGAGAAGACGAAGAGAATGGCGTTGGGTCCGCGCAATTTCGACTTACGGTTTGGCCGAGGCGAGCATTTTAAGTTGAGGGTGTCGTTTGGAGAAGAAGGTGAATAGTGATTTTATTATATAAATAATATTCCATGTTCGTATATTAATATCTTTTTGCCACGAACTCAGAATCACGTAAAACTGGATCCGCCGCGGTCATGGCGAACAAACCTTCGAGTGGGAACCAATTTCATACAATTTGGAGCAAGTGTGAAATTTGGGTAAAATTTACAATTTCGAGAATTATTTAAATTAATTTCTTAACTTCGCAAGTTAATAACTTTTTGTTACGACATCGAATTTGCATGAAACTGAATCTGTTGTGATTGTTGAGTCGAGAACATCGAGCAAGCACTAATTTTGTCAAATTTGGAGCATGTTAGATTTTGGGCCAAAATTGGATCTAGACCGTCAATTAAAGAATGACGGAGTGGAAATCGAAGGTGAGAACTCTTTCCCACTCAACCTTTTTGAACAGTTATTTATTTATATAATTAAATGTAAACTAATTGTTTGTAATCGAAATCTGTGTTGATGAATTTTATCTATTACACGGATGTTTGTGGAATTGGATGTTATGTCATGTTTGTTGATTTGGAAGTATTTAACATGTTTTTATGATGTAATAATTTTTATGATAATTTAAATAAAGTTACACTTCCATTTACAAGTTACCTGACTTGTTTATGTTGATTGAGACGATAATTTTTACACATCGCCCAAGTGCACATCTAATAATATATTGTTTTTTTGTTGTTTGTTGGTTGAAACCCCACACGGGTCATGGGATGATACTTTAATCATACGTCTCCCTTGTGATTAGCTATAAGCATTATTTTTTTTATTGAATGCTTATACAGTTGTAGGATGCACATTGGATGTTTTAATGATTATTTATCATTAGTCAGTATACATGCGATGTATGAAAATCCATATAATTAAATTATATGGAAATTTTTTGGGTCTCATTCCAATTTAGAAATTAATGAATGTTTTTAAAATAATTTTCAGTTAAAGAATCAGAATATGGGTTTTGATATTTTTAAATAATATCTTAAGCGAATTAAAGCCGAGTTAAGTAGATTTGCGTCATTTTTACTCGAACGGATGTATTAAATGATTTTATTTATTTTATAATAAATATTAAGAAGATTAGATTTTAAAATTAGACATTTTGAAATATTATTTTAATATTATAATAATCTAGAAAGTTCAATTTTTATTAGAAATTAAAATTTGTACTTTTGACACAAGGTTAGGTTACATTTGTGGTGGAAGTCCGCCCGGACCCGACCGGCATATCCAGCAGCCACAAATGTTGAATCTAATGTGAGATGTCTAAGTGCACAAATGCGAAACGTGCCATAACACGAGGTTAAGCCCAACTTGTGGGATAAGTCTACCCGGAACCGATCGGCATATCCAGCATCCACAAGCTGTAGGCCTAATGTTAGAGGTCTAGCCCATTTTAACCATAAATGAATATGATAAAGAATTGGACTACTTAGCCCATTATAAGTAGCAACGCCATTTTAACCTGAACGGGTTTATCGATTTATTTTATTCATTTTATAATGAATATCGAAAAGAAGTATTTTCAAAATCTAATATTTTGAAAATAATATTATTTTAATATAAAGAAATATATAGAATATTCAATTTTAACTTAAAATTGAAATAAAAGTTGGAATCATTTTTAAACGAATTTATAAACATTTTAAAATACGTTTTGAATGGAAATCGACGATATATATATATATATATATATATATGTGTGTGTGTGTGTGTGTGTGTGTGTGTGTGTGTGTGTAAAATGGCCTGAATAGAACTTTTCGCGCGGTCACCGTTCGCGAATTTCGACCATTAACTTTGATTGGACGTAGTAGAAGATCCGACCGTCGGATTCTTCTGAAACCGGAATCTACGAGTTCGTATCGAAAAGAGCTTGTAACACCCCACCTCCATTAAGGTCACTCACAAAGGGAATGCCTTAACTTCAGAAGTAGCTCCTAGAAGATGATATCCAAATCCCGACTAAACCTGTGTGTTTCCTCCCTGAGAACCTTGGGGGGGGGGGGTGGGAACGGAAGAAAAGAGGCGAAACAAACTAGGTCAGGCATACGTCTGGTGAGTCCAGTAACTTTTAGCCAGTAAATAAATAAAGGTAAATATGACAGGCGTACAAAGTGGATAAGAGGATCACGGTACAGATGACAGGTATGACAGGACAAATAAGGTAAGGTGTATGCATGATTCACTACTAACCACTCTACACTATTACTAGTCAAATCAAGATGGGATAATCCCTTCTTCTTATCATGATAACGATGGTGGTAGTTTCGTGTATTCCTAGCTGCTGCCATAGGTGTCGCCTGCTCCTATCTCAACTAGTCGTACCCACTACCCTCCTAATACAAATTGGTAGACTTAGGGCATATGTCCGGATATACCCTAACCACTACCCTAATCGATCGGCTCCCTACTCCATAGATACCCTGTGCTGGTCCCATAACTAGGGGGTATCACTTCCCTAAAGTGGCAACCTAAGGTATGCACAGTTATACCTACTGGTGTCACGGTCGTCTTGTCCCCCTCTGCCCGGCCCATGCACGCACATGTCCCCGGTCGGTTTGCGCCGCCCACACCATCCGTCTCGTTTTGGATCTCTTACAATCAATCAGTAAGCGTGCCCCTTCCCCGCCTAGTACGGAGTTCTTTACTTTGATACCCCTCTGGGTTACTGACTAAAATGGGTCCCACACAACACGATACAAGCTCTCCCCTATGTCTTGTATCCCCACTAGGTTTTCTACTGACTATGTATACCCTAAGGTGTCTTTAATTACATAGCCCTCAATCAGTTATGCGTACCTATAGGCGTCTTTAATACATAACCCCTATTCTACCTATCGGTTATGCGTACCCATTGGTGTCTTTAATACATAACTCTACCTATCCCCATTAGTTATGCGTAACCCTAAGGGTGTCTTTAATACATAACTTTACTATTCTGCCCCGGTTATGTATACCATTAGGTGTCTTTAATTACATAACCCCCTTTTTAATGGTTAAGTTTGTGGGCCTATATATACTAATATTACCCACCTACCTATCAGTTGTACTTAACCTACCCACTGATTTAATCCTGTTTATTTAATGGTTAACTTTGTGGGCCTATATATATAAATATTACCAACCTACCCTTCAGTTGTACTTAACCCACCCACAATCCAATTCATTTTGCTTAACCCTAACTTATGTCAACCATCATACAGTCCATATGTATTAAGTTAGGTTAAGTAGTCTTTTCTTATTACCATGTCCAATTATGGTTATATTGGTTAAGCTGGTTGTAACCCTTTCACTTAGTCTATGATTAGGTTCTCCTTAGTCCACAGATACATTGGTTAAGAGAATAACTCCCTAAGTACCAACTCCGAAGACCAAGATCAACATCAGATCGTTACCCAGAGAATCACTCACTCAATCAAACTTCTGTTTATCATCCATATTTATCTTTAATCAGCATTAATTAATTATTGAGATACCTAATCGTATTTCACATGCCACCCAAGGCACCCACTTAATTCCACATGCCACCCAAGGCACCCACTTAACCCCTCATGTCCCACTACATGTTTATCTGGTTAAGTGTTTCTTAATTCATTAAGACCGTAACCTTATAAAGACCTCTCACATTAGACTGGCATTTGTGGAAGCTGGATTTGCCGAGCGGGTCCGGGCAGTCTTACACCACGAAAGAGCCTAACCTCGTGTCTTTACAATTGTTACGTATTTAATTTATGCCTAAGACCTCTCACATTAGACTGGAATTTGTGGCAGCTGGATTTGCCAGGCGGGTCCGGGCAGTCTTACACCATAAACGAGCCTAACCTCGTGTCTTAGACGATTAATTACTCCTAATTAATCATCCCCCAATTTGAATTACTTTCCTTATTCAAATTATCAATTAAATCCAAATTTCACTATGGACATAATTGACTCAAATATGTCCATCTATTTATGGTATGAAAAATCATACCAATCTTCATCACAAATTTATTTTATGCCAATTCTCAATATTAAATCTTCAGACTCTAATTGCTTAAACATTCCTCTTTTGTTTAATTAAGTTAATTAATTAATCCTTTCCTCTTTCATAGGTGTCAACACCTATCTTATTAACAATTTGGATTTCTTATCCATAAATGGTCATATTCAAATTATACCATTTTAACCCAACTTTACCCATGTCATAATAGGTAATTATTTATATGTTTCCCTACCAGAATCGTGTGTCAAATTTACATAATCACTAAGTAAATTATGCCTATTACAAATTCCCCTTTTTCCCCGCTTCTTAACTAGCGCAACCGTTTGCGTTTTTGGCGTCATCGAGGCTACAAAATAGTCTCGCCATAACAATAAAATAAAGGGAATGACCAGGTGATCATTTTCAGTACAATTTTTGGCATAAGCATGACAACTAGGGAAAATGACATGATAACTTCGCATATAATTATGATTCACCACATAATTAACAACTTGCATGGATTCATAACAACTTGCATAGGTTTATGAATTAATAACATAATTAACAACCATCATAGGTTCATGATTCTCAACATAATCAACAACTTATATGGGTTCATGATTCACAATATAACAACTTGCATGATTCATAACATAACTTCTTGCATAGGTGACTTACATACGTTCATGATCCACAACATAACAACTATCATAGGTTCATGAATTAACAACTTATCAACTTGCTTAGGTAGCTTCATAGGTTCATGATTCATAACATAACAACTAGCATAGATTCATGAATTAACAACGCAACAACTTGCATAGGTTCATAGTTTCTCAACATAATAACTTGCATAACTTCATGATTCACAATAATAAGGAACTCGCATCATTTCATGATTCACAATAATAAACTTGCATAGATTCATGATAACGACTTGCATAGATTCATGATAACGACTTGCATAGATTCATAATAACAACTTGCATAGACTCATGAATTCATCACACAATAACTTACATAATTTCCATGATCCACAATAACAATAAACTTGCATAACTACAAACAACATATACCCAAATCATAGTCTACCATGATTCACTTTTATTTATTTAAACCTAAAAGTGACTAGAACTCACCGAATAAGGGGTCTTTAGTTCAGGGATCTGAATTCTGTAACTGATTAGCGTTCCCTTGTTGTAGACAATTTCGTTGTTGTAGTTTTAGGCTTGATTTGAATTGAATTGTTATCTTTAATTTGCGTCTAGTTGGTGGCGGCTACTCTAGGGTTTGGAGTGACAACATGACGACCACTGATCTAATTCTGATTTGATTCTAGGGTTTGAGTCTACACATGTTTATATAGAATTTCAATTTAATTATAGCCGTCGGATGATCTTAGGGTTAATCAAGACCACTCAGTCCAGATTAGAACTATCCAGAAACCCTAATGACTCATTAACTAGTTGGATATGACTCAGCACTGACTCACCATTTGAACCAGGGCCTCAGAAATCTTTGCAGATTTTTACCTCGGCCTGGGCGCACCTGCCAAGTGCACCAGTGCAATATTGCATGGGCACACTTCCCAAGTGAGCCAGTGCAATTTTGTTTTGGCGCATTTCCCAAGTGCGCCAGTGCATTCTGGCCCGTTTCTGGTTTTTCTGTCTAACTTCGTTCGTCCATATCTTCTTCATACGGTATCCGTTTTACGTAAACTCGGACTCTATCTCAAGCAGAATTCTGAGACGAACGCAATGGAATGACCTGTTTCCCTTAATTCCCATTTTTGAAATTAAGTATTCTTAAATTTAGTTAATCTGATTATTCAAAAATTCGGGGTGTTACATTCTCCCCTACTTAAAGGATTTCGTCCCCGAAATCTTCAAGTTAAGAAGAATGTGTCCTACCATCCAATCACCCATCTACTCAACCATCAAACATAGGCATCCATTGTCCTTAAAAGATTTCTAATGCCGTATGAACATATGCAAAAAGTGTGTGTATATGTTCCATATCTAATGCAAAATCAGGCGGTCTATTGATTTAGTTGACCTCCTTAATGCAAACCATGATAGTGCCGTGCGTCCATTATGTATGCGAAAGAATCCCGTCGATACATATTATTTCTACATGTGTGGTCAACCATTCACTAAAATGCAGCATCCATATGATAACACAACCATTGTTCACCCATTAACCTAAATATGCACACACATTTATATGCAATATGAAAGTGATTTGAGCCGATCTAGTGCCTACTGTGTGTGTAAATGCATCCACGAGCAACCACTAGCAAACACTTGCATCCACTTGCAACCATCAAACATAACATGTCCCAAGCATATGTTTACATCCATGGATTTCCTGTCTAAAGGTCGAAGATTCGGTTGATGGGATATAAACAAATGATACAACTAGAACAAAAGCTCAGTTCCCATTTGACATCGGTTAAGAGAATAATTCCCTAAGTCTCAGCCCCGAAGACCGAAATCAACATCAGACTGACACCCAAAGAATTACCCCCATTAAACAATGTCAAAAATGGAGATCTACTCCATGCTTCGAGTAGAAACCCGTATCCTTCAGAAATATCCAAATACTTACAGACTACTAGTACAGATCAGATTACAGAATGATTCTCAGAAAGCTAAGCATAAAACACCCTTGCGGGTCACAAGAAACTTTTGGGTCTTCCCATGACAAGTTAGAAACTTAACGACCCTCCTCTCAAAATCTAGAACGACCCTCTACACAGAAAGCTGGTCCATTTAGACCCAACCCATAGCCCATAAACTTGAGCACACAAATGTCAAATTAAAATTTTTGACGCCTAAAACAGATAATTTCAAACCCCTACAAACCACTAACAATTGAGCCGAAGCACAAATGGGGTTTGAAACAACTACAACATCAGAAACAAGACTAGTATTAAAGTGCAGAGTCTCGATTACAGATTCAAAAAGAGTCTTAGCTTCATAACCAGATAAGGAAATTAAACCTTCTACATAAATTTTCCTATCCCTATCCTATCCATCAGCCACGAGAGCATTCGCCTATCCTATCAAAGGAAGAGATTTTAGACAAAGGATACTACATATGATTTTTTCGGGGAATGTTTTTCAAAACAGGTTTTCCTTTTTGAAAATACTTTCTTTTAAAACCTTTTTGAAATTAGTTTTCAAAAACTTTTATCTAATCTGGTAACCTTCAGCTCTGATACCAAATGTAACACCCCACCTCCATTAAGGTCACTCACAAAGGGAATGCCTTAACTTCAGAAGTAACTCCTAGAAGATGATATCCAAATCCTGACTAAACCTGTGTGTTTCCTCCCTGAGAACCTAGGGGGGAAACGGAAGAAACGAGGCGAAACAAACTAGGTCAGACACACGTCTGGTGAGTCCGGTAACTTTTAGCCAGTAAATAAATAAAGGTAAATATGACAGGCATACAAAGTGGATAAGAGGATCACGGTACAAATGACAGGTATGACAGGACAAATAAGGTAAGGTGTATGCATGATTCACTACTAACTACTCTACACTATTACTAGTCAAATCAAGATGGGATAATCCGTTCTGCTAATCATGATAACGATGGTGGTAGTTTCGTGTATTCCTAGCTGCTGCCATAGGTGTCGCCTGCTCCTATCTCAACTAGTCGTACCCACTACCCTCCTACTACAAATTGGTAGACTTAGGGCATATGTCCGGATATACCCTAACCACTACCCTAATCGATCGGCTCCCTACTCCGTAGATATCCTGTGCTGGTCCCATAACTAGGGGGTATCACTTCCCTAAAGTGGCAACCTAAGGTATGCACAGTTATACCTACTGGTGTCACGGTCGTCTTGTCCCCCTCTGCCCGGCCCATGCACGCACATGTCCCCGGTCGGTTTGCGCCGCCCACACCATCCGTCTCGTTTTGGCTCTCTTACAATCAATCAGTAAGCGTGCCCCTTCCCCGCCTAGTACGGAGTTCTTTACTTTGATACCCCTCCGGGTTACTGACTGAAATGGGTCCCACACAACACGATACAAGCTCTCCCCTATGTCTTGTATCCCCACTAGGTTTTCTACTGACTATGTATACCCTAAGGTGTCTTTAATTACATAGCCCTCAATCAGTTATGCGTACCTATATGTGTCTTTAATACATAACCCCTATTCTACCTATCGGTTATGCGTACCCATATGTGTCTTTAATACATAACTCTACCTATCCCCATTAGTTATGCGTAACCCTAAGGGTGTCTTTAATACATAACTTTACTATTCTGCCCCGGTTATGTATACCATTAGGTGTCTTTAATTACATAACCCCCTTTTAATGGTTAAGTTTGTGGGCCTATATATACTAATATTACCCACCTACCTATCAGTTGTACTTAACCCACCCACTGATTTAATCCTGTTTATTTAATGGTTAACTTTGTGGGCCTATATATATATAAATATTACCCACCTACCCTTCAGTTGTACTTAACCCACCCACAATCCAATTCATTTTGCTTAACCCTAACTTATGTCAACCATCATACAGTCCATATGTATTAAGTTAGGTTAAGTAGTCTTTTCTTATTACCATGTCCAATTATGGTTATATTGGTTAAGCTGGTTGTAACCCTTTCACTTAGTCTATGATTAGGTTCTCCTTAGTCCACAGATACATTTGTTAAGAGAATAACTCCCTAAGTACCAACCCTGAAGACCGAGATCAACATCAGATCGTTACCCAGAGAATCACTCACTCAACCAAACTTCTGTTTATCATCCATATTTGTCTTTAATCAGCATTAATTATTGAGACACCTAATCGTATTTCACATACCACCCAAGGCACCCACTTAATTCCATATGCCACCCAAGGCACCCACTTAACCCCTCATGTCCCACTACATGTTTATCTGGTTAAGTGTTTCTTAATTCATTAAGACCGTAACCTTATAAAGACCTCTCACATTAGACTGGCATTTGTGGCAGCTGGATTTGCCTGGCGGGTCCGGGCAGTCTTACACCATAAAAGAGCCTAACCTAGTGTCTTTACAATTGTTACGTATTTACTTTATGCCTAAGACCTCTCACATTAGACTGGCATTTGTGGCAGCTGGATTTGCCGGGCGGGTCCGGGCAGTCTTACACCACAAACGAGCCTAACCTCGTGTCTTAGACGATTAATTACTCCTAATTAATCATCCCCCAATTTGAATTACTTTCCCTATTCAAATTATCAATTAATTCCAAATTTTACTATGGCCATAATTGACTCAATTATGTCCATCTATTTATGGTATGAAAAATCATACCAATCTTCATCACAAATTTATTTTACGCTAATTCTCAATATTAAATCTTCAAACTCTAATTGCTTAAACATTCCTCTTTTGATTAATTAAGTTAATTAATTAATCCTTTCCTCTTTCATAGGTGTCAACACCTATCTTATTAACAATTTGGATTTCTTATCCATAAATGGTCATATTCAAATTATACCATTTTAACCCAACTTTACCCATGTCATAATAGGTAATTATTTATATGTTTCCCTACCAGAGTCATGTGTCCAATTTACATAATCACTAAGTAAATTATGCCTATTACAAATTCTACTTTTTCCCCGCTTCTTAACTAGTGCAACCGTTTGCGTTTTTGGCGTCATCGAGGCTACAAAATAGTCTCGCCATAACAATAAAATAAAGGGAATGACCAGGTGATCGTTTTCAGTACAATTTTTGGCATAAGCATGACAACTAGGGAAAATGACATGATAACTTCGCATATAATTATGATTCACCACATAATTAACAACTTGCATGGATTCATAACAACTTGCATAGGTTTATGAATTAATAACATAATTAACAACCATCATAGGTTCATGATTCTCAACATAATCAACAACTTATATGGGTTCATGATTCACAATATAACAACTTGCATGATTCATAACATAACTTCTTGCATAGGTGACTTACATAGGTTCATGATCCACAACATAACAACTATCATAGGTTCATGAATTAACAACTTATCAACTTGCTTAGGTAGCTTCATAGGTTCATGATTCATAACATAACAACTAGCATAGATTCATGAATTAACAATGCAACAACTTGCATAGGTAACTTGCATAGGTTCATAGTTTCTCAACATAATAACTTTCATAACTTCATGATTCACAATAATAAGGAACTTGCATCATTTCATGGTTCACAATAATAAACTTGCATAGATTCATGATAACGACTTGCATAGATTCATGATAACGACTTGCATAGATTCATAATAACAACTTGCATAGACTCATGAATTCATCACACAATAACTTACATAATTTCCATGATCCACAATAACAATAAACTTGCATAACTACAAACAACATATACCCAAATCATAGTCTACCACGATTCACTTTTATTTATTTAAACCTAAAAGTGACTAGAACTCATCGAATAAGGGATCTTGAGTTCTGGGATCTGAATTCTGTAATTGATTAGCATTCCCTTGTTGTAGACAATTTCGTTGTTGTAGTTTTAGGCTTAATTTGAATTGAATTTTTGTCTTTAATTTGCGTCTAGTTGGTGGCGGCTACTTAGGGTTTGGAGTGACAACATGACGGCCACTGATCTAATTTAGATTTGATTCTAGGGTTTGAGTCTATACATGTTTATATAGAATTTCAATTTAATTATAGCCGTCGGATGATCTTAGGGTTAATCAAGACCACTCAGTCCAGATTAGAACTATCCAGAAACCCTAATTACTCATTAACTAGTTGGATATGACTCAGCACTGACTCACCGTTCGAATCAGGGCCTCAGAAATCTCTGTAGATTTTTACCTCGGCCTGGGCGTACCTGCTAAGTGTGCCAGTGCAATATTGCATGGGCGCACTTCCCAAGTGTGCCAGTGCAATTTTGTTCTGGCGCACTTCCCAAGTGCGCCAGTGCATTCTGGCCCGTTTCTGGTTTTTCTGTCTAACTTCGTTCGTCCATATCTTCTTCATACAATATCCGTTTTACGTAAACTCGGACTCTATCTCAAGCAGAATTCCGAGACGAACGCAATGGAACGACCCGTTTCCCTTAATTCCCACATTTGAAATTAAGTATTCTTAATTTTAGTTAATCTGATTATTCAAAAATTCAGGGTGTTATAGAGCTTTCATATGATAATAAGAGATTTTAAATCCAACGGTTAGATTTTTAGAAATGTTTAATTCAAGTTGGAATAAAAACAGCGCCAGTGCAGTTAAATGACCTGAAACATCATTTAATTGAATAGGCCTATTTTTAAATAAATAAAAATAGGGAAAAATTATGTAATATTATAATAAATGATTTGAAATGGTTTTTGGATGAAATATTCCAAGTTATGAAGAAAAAAGATATTTTTATCTGATTAATTGACTTATTTATTTTTAACAAATAAATAAAAGGAATTTAAATGGTTTTAATATAAACCAAAGTTTCTAATATATACATGTTAGAATGGATTTGAATGGAAATGGTTTCGGAATATTCCGATATTAGATTTCGTAATTATACGGATATTATTATGGGAATTTGGAAGATATATACATATCGTTATTCCCAATAGGATATCTGTTGGTTTCAGAATTTGTACTGAATATAAGATGATATAATTTCTATTCAGAACCTTATATTTAATATCAAATGGAATTTTGGGTTTGTCGTGGACGGTGTCTTTAATAACACTATTCTTAAACCCAATTTAGAAAAGAATAAATCTTTTATTTAAGATTTAGGAACCAATTAATTAATATTTAATTGGAATTGGATAAAATAACTGGATTTTTGGGTTTAACGTGAATGGTGTTTTAAATAACACTTGTTCTTTAACCCAATTAACAGTGAAGAAATAATTTGGAATTTATAAATATTTTATTGAGATTTAATGGGAATTTTCCAAAATAAAGTTTTCCAATTTATTATATTATATTAAATTGGAATGGAATGGAATTCGATTTGGTAATAATCGAGATGAGCTCCTGTGAATGAAGACCGATACTATATATGGAATTTAAAAGGCATTGCCACTATTCCATTTATATTATTAGTTTGATATGGGAATTTATATCGATTTTACACCATTATGATTTCCGGGAAGATTCCATAGTTAATGAAAGAAGATTTGGGTTTATCGTGAACTGTGTTTTAAAAGACATTAGTTCCTTAACCTAGTTATTTATTTATTAAAATTGGAATAATCATTAAGTAATGATTTTTGAGATTAAAACTGGACTAGAGTTTTAATGAATCTTTAATTAGATAAAAATGTGAATATTTTAATAAAAGAATATTCTGAATTGGAATGACGCGTAGAGATTGAAGACGGTTCTGGTTTCAAAAACCCTATATTCATTGGAAAGCTTATATTCATTGGAAAGCTTTCCGTTAGATTTGGAATGACGCGTAGAGATTGAAGAAGGTTCTAATAATTAGATTTCAAAAACCCTATATTCATTGGAAAGCTTTTTTCGATTCGAACCCAACGGTTCTGGTTTTAGGAGGATTCGACGTTCGGATCTCCCGTTACATCCATTTGAATTTAATGGTCGAAATTCACGAACGGTCGCTTCGCGGCGCGTTCTATTCAGGCCATTAACTATATATATATTATATCGTCGATTTCCATTTAAAACGTATTTTATAAAATATTTATAAATTCATTTAAAATGATTTTAACTTCATTTTCAATTCTAAATCAAAATTTAATATTCTATGTCTTTATCATATTAAATTGATAATATTTCCAAAATATTAATTTTGAAATCACTTCTTTTGATATTCATTATAAAATGAATAAAATCGATCGATAAACCCGTTGGGTAAAAATGGCGTTTGCTACTTAACTCGGCTTCATATTTTTATTTTTTGTGTCCATCCGAAGATGGGCATAAAAATCATAATTTATTCTTCATGAAATTTTATATTAAAATATTCTATATTTTAAAATATTCTTTATTTTAAAAGATTCTTTATTTTTGAATATTCTTTATTTAAAATATTCTGAATCGGAATGCGACTCATTCAATTACCATATAATTTTAGTTATATGGATTTTCATACGTCGCATGAATTTAAAAATAATGATAAATAATCATTCAACAGTCCATTTACATCCAGAGTGAAGTTTTACGACTAAGTGAGTATTAAAATAAATAAATAACGCTCATCACATACTGTCAATCCATCGATTGACATATAACTAAGTATTGGGATTAGTGTATGTCAAATATCATCTCAATACCCGTGTGGGGTTTTCAAACAACAACAATTTATATAAATAAATCATTGGTTAATAAATTTAATCAATTATAATTCGGTTTGAATTATTTTCTATTTAACAAATTTTCACTGTTTAAAATTATAAATGAATATTTATAATTTAATTTCAACTACCATATAAATATTAACATTATTGTGATAATGTTTTAATTTAGCACAAATCATATTTTTAACATACGACCAATTTTCGAATATTGCTAACATAATAATGATAATGTTTTAATCTTTAATATATTTTTGTATTTCTAACAAATGATCATTTTAATCATTTCTCCACACACTGCAAAAACGTAAATTTTATCGTTGACATATTTTAACATAACATTTTCTAATAAAATGACATTTTTATTTCAACATGACATGATTCTAAATAAATGACATTTCTCTTTTTACATGACATGATTCTAAATAAATGACATTTCTATTTAACATACATTTTCTAACAAAAATGATATTTTTATCTAACATAACCTTTCTAATAAAATGATATTTTTATCTAACATAAAATTTCTAATAAAATGATATTTTTATCAAACATAACATTTCTAATAAAATGATATTTTTATCTACATATCATTTTTATGTTCTCTGATGACAAATCAAAAGGAATATTCTTATTTGCATACAGTTTCTAATCTCAACATGACAAATAAAAAGAAATGTTTTTATTTTCATACAGTTAGTGCTATTTAAATATGACAAATAAAAATGTAAATTTATTTGCATACAAATTTCTATCCTTATCATGACAAATAAAAATGTAAATTTATTTGCATACAAATATCTAACTTTCACATAACAAATAAAAATGACTACTTTTATTTGTTTACAAATTCAATGTTTAATTCGACAAATAAAAATGAATATTTTTATTTGTACACAAATTCTATGTTTAACAAATAAAAATGAATACTTTTATACTCGACATTTCTAATTGAACAAAAATGACATTTTTATATTGTTGATTCTAATTTAACAAAATGGCATTGTTATTTTGCTGATTCTAATTCATCAAAAATGACATTTTCATATTTGACAATTCTAATTTAATAAAATGACAATCTTATAAAGATGACAATTTTATATTTTACATTTTTAATTCAATAAAATGATAATTTTATATTTTACAATTCTAATTCAATAAATGATAATCTTATAAAAATGAAAATTTTATTTTATCAATTCTAATACAACAAAATGTCATATCATCGTAACAGCATCAATCAATTTAAATCAAATCACGTACATGCCAGAATTTCTAAACACGATAATAATTAATTTATTTTTAATTATTTCAAAAAGAAATCTCACGTTGATTTTTTGAATTCTTCAGAATTGTAGATCGCTCCGTTTCTGCTCTGGTCTTGTAACGACCCAGAAAATCTGAACCAATTTAAAAATTTTAAATTGGCTAAAATAATGGATTTTAAATATTTAAAATAAATATTTTAAATAATAGAGATGAGAAGTGAGTTGAATCGACAATTGAAAACGGATATAATTAATTATAATTTTAAACAAGGCCTGAAATGGCGCTGTAGTTTCAAAAATTGAATTCAAACTTTGTAGGACTGTACCGGGTGCAAAACAAAACGGATTTGAGTGAAACCAAAAATATTTAAATCTTTTAGTGAACACCTTTCTAACGAATCTGAAAAATCGAATTTTCATAGCGGAAAGCAAAAGTTATGGCCAAATGAATTTTCAGAAAGGTCGCTATGGAATTTATATAGCCCGTGAAATTGGCCATTTTGCATACGACCTCGGAATTCGACGAAACCACTTTTGTTGGATCCGGGATGTGAAGTTATTGCTATGTTTCAAATTTCATAATTTTTGAAGCTAGTATGTGAGCGTGGCAAAGGAAAACGTGTTTTGGTCAATTACAGTTAAATTAGATCGACCAGAAATGGGCCTTTTTGCAAACGATCTCAGAATTCGATGAAACTAGTTTTGTTGGGACCGTATTGTCAAAACATAGCTAGATTTATTTTTCTGGAATTTTTCGAATCAGTTTGTGGCCCTGGCAAATTGAAATGTACGTTCAAATTGAATATTGAATGTTATATATTTTAATTTGAAGGAAAACTGACTGAAATAGTCGAATGGGCCTACGAAACATATCCCATTATGCTTGGAATGGGGGTAAAAGGCTAGGGGCGATAGTCGTTGGGTTTGGATTGGTGTTCGTTGGAGAAAACCCTAATTCTAGAATTAATATAGTCACGGGCCAATAGAAATTTACCTTCATAATAAAAAAAAAATATAATCCACTAAAACCCTTGGCCTCTTCACGATACACGGCGGAACCGTGTTCTTCGCTTTCTGGCCAATTTCCGGACGCTCCGGTCATCGAGACCCCCCGCCACCACCCGATCTCGAAAGCTCATCTCCTCCCCTTCAAATCAAAACAAACCCCACCCTCCATCGTCGCCCCAATCGAACGCAGCACCTCCAGGAAGTTCGAAACTTCCCAGCGCCGCCCAGGCCAACTCCGACCATCGCACCTGGCCGGACCACCACGCTCAGGCGCGCGCCTCCACCCCCCTCCACGCTGCACCACCCGATCCTCCTATCGTCCACCGGTTTGTGCGAAAAGTGGATCCCTAGTTTTGAACAAGCATTGAGAGGTAACGGCTGAGTTAAATTCCAACTGTTTTGACACTTTTAAGTGTTGCAAACTTTGAAAAATCGTATCTTTTTCGTTCGTTAATGAAATTCGATGAAACAGGAAACATCGTGACCGCAAGGAGGCTCTCTACATTCTGGAAGAGACCGCGAATTTTTCTGAGCTCGTTAGGATTTTTAGCAAAGCAAGGAACTAATGTGAGATTTCTAATTTATAGACGATATGGAAAACGATGATGTATAAATTATATAGTCAATGTATGAGATATATAAGCGTTGTACACCTCATGTATAAGCGTTGTATAAGTTGTACGTTCGATGTATAAGTTATATATGCGTTGTAAAAATTATATGTGTGTTGAAATAGACGTGAATTGCTATATATATATATATATATATATATATATATATATATATATATATATACGCCCCTCGTCCATAAACCATGGACGATATTTATTGGTTGTGATTGGTGTGAAAATTGATTGATAGCGAATGGTTGATTGTGATTGTTTGTGGTTGATATTGGTTGATTGTGGTTGAAAAATACCCATTTGTGGTTGAGAAATATTTGGTTGAAACCACATAGGGTTAGTTTGTGGAAATGAAATAAATATACATGCCGCCTGCGTGCGAACTAGATGCATGATTCCCCATTGTCAAAAACCGCGAGGTTTTAAGGTAGAGCGAGGAGCCGTACTAGGGACGGTCCCGGTTTTAACTACCCTGCCGTTATGCTGCCGAAATTTTGAATAATATTCATGTGTTTGAATTATTTTCATTTGTTGAAACTATATTTATTCGTTGAA
This sequence comes from Allium sativum, assembly GCA_030737875.1. Classification (NCBI taxonomy): domain Eukaryota; kingdom Viridiplantae; phylum Streptophyta; class Magnoliopsida; order Asparagales; family Amaryllidaceae; genus Allium; species Allium sativum. The sequence continues at coordinate 387,233,304 of CM060924.1, forward strand.
TTGAAATTCATGTGTTGATACCCCAATTTATCACCAATATGAACTATATAAAATAATCTGGTTTTGAAATGAATTGTTTTACAATAAAAATCACATTTTTATTATATACATGAGTTGTCAAATATAGTGAGGTGTTGAAATAGAAGACAGTTTGATAAAAAATATCATTTTTATCAAAAGTATGAAATTCATATGGTTTTGAAATCGAAGAATCGATATATATATATATTTAAATAGAATTGAAATATATTGAAAAACGACGCTGCAGTTCGTATTTTGAAATCGAAACTTCAAACGATTAGTACGGGAGATCCGACCATCGGATTTTCCTGAAATCGCAACCGTTGGGTTCGCTTTGGAAATATCTTTCCAACGGCTCCAACTTTGTAAAATTCCAACGGTTGGATTGTCTAGAATGTTTAATTCAAATCTGAAGAAAAACAGCGCCAGAAACGATTATATTTATATATATATATAATTATATTTAATCGAATAACGACGCTGCAGTTCGTATTTTGAAATCGAAACTTCAAACGATTGTACCGGGAGATCCGACCGTCGGATTTTCCCGAAACTGGAACAGTTGGATTCGTTTTGAAAAGATCTTTCTAATGATGTAAATTTTGTGAAGATCCAACGGTTAGATTTTCAGATATGTGTAAATCAAATCTGAATAAAAGCAGCGCCACGGCCGCGTTATGGCCCGAAGAGTCGTTTTGAATGAATTGGCTATTTTAAAATAAATAAAAATAGCGATAAATCGTTATAAAATATCATAAACGATATGGAATGGAAATAAACTGAATTTGCTCGATTTATGTGGTATTTGATGGTTGAATGTGTTTGGTGTGAAAATTACATTAAAGAACAAAATTGGTGTTGTCGAATGATTTAACCATTGAAATAAATTGATTTGAAATTCTAAATATACGTGAATTATTTGAAAAAGCCGAGTTAACTCTCGTTTCAAATAATTGACCGACGATTGAAAGTCGAAGATAAAGACGGTGGTCGAAGACCGGAGTTCTTCACCTCGTTTGGGTGATAACCGAGGTCCTGATTGGGAGGCATCCCGAAATATGGATAATGAGTGGTGATCGTCCAGACGTACGTGGTGATCGATGGGTTTGCGAGGTATATAGTGCCTCCGGTTTCGTTCAGACCCAGAACGGACTTGTAAATGGACTGTGTGTCTGACATTGGACTTTATTCTGTGTTGATTGATCTCTGTTAAATATACATCTGTTTGGCGGCGGAGAATTTATTCTTTTGCTTAACGCCCTTCTCTGAAACGCACGAGCTCAGAGGTTGTATATCGATGGACATCAGTCGCATGGCATGAATTGCTAGTGTGGCATGCCTGAGTGGCAATATGATCAGGGCTTCTGTTGAAAAGCAATGTCTTGTGGTGATGATCAAAGCACCGCCTGTGTGGCACAACTTTGGGTATAACGTGAGATCGCGAGCCTCACACCCGGTATGAACCAGAAACGGGAGGAAGGACCTCAGGGAGGACATGCGTTTCTTTCTAGCTAGAAGTGGCGTCAGTGGTTTTACACGCCCTGACGAGTTTGACTTATGTGGTTGTTGCTGTTGTGAGGCGCCTCAGTTTGATCGGACGATCCGGGTTCGATGGAGTTATTCGTTGGCTCATTTACGCCCCATAGGGCGGGGAAACACATTGTTTAGGAATTTTAATCCACATCGGTGGACCGGCCCTGACGATCCAAGGGTCGATGCGCTCTGACCCTGCGGCTCGGGCTAGAGAGTCGCGAAGTCGGTAAGGACTATCTTTTGCCTTGGTTCATGGCGGAAATCCAATTTCCAAATACGTGACTGTGCGGTTTCGATTGTATATATATTTGGCGACATAGTGGCATGGGACGCTCATGTCGTCTATGATTGATAGTTATGATTCGAAATTGTTTTTGAAACATATAAACACTAGTAGTACTATCAAACGCTTTTGTTTTATTCGTATCAAGCATATCTTGGCCATTATAAGGTAAAAACTCTATCCTCCGGCTTGCGTTGCATTGTGTGATGGGAACTGAGTCTTATAATGGCTTCATTTTTCTAAAAAGCATTGCGATGTTTAAAAGAAAGATTTGTTTTAGAGCACTGGCGATCCAATGGAGTAAACCCGTTCCACGAAAGTGGCGTGGTCCTGTGATTAGCCATATTTTAAATGTGTTGAGTGGATTTCTCATACCAGTCCCATGACTGACTCGTAGTTTGTTCCACTTTCAAACTCGGGTGCCCCTTTTTCTACACGGGCAGCCTTGTATTCAGGTTTAGCTGGTTCTTTCTGGATAGCTGGAGCTGAAGATGGATTCTATTATTTATCTCTTTTTATGCTGTTCAGCTCCTATTGTACATATTTTGTTTGTTTCCGCTATAGACATTTATGTATAGCTGAACTGTATTTGTACTAAGTAAGATCCTGTGTACTGTGTAACTCTGATGATTACTTTTATCCAGTATATTCTATTGTTCATTATCTGGTGTATTTATTTTATTCTATTATGCTATTATCTGTTTCTGTGTTATATTCCAAAGATAACCCTTGTCTCCGTCTGTTCGGGATTTGGGGTCGTCATAACGTGGTATCAGAGCTTTGGTTAAGCTTAGTTCTGGAATATGACATATCAACGAACTCGTCAGAAATAGAACCAGTAGTGTTCTAGGACGGGTAACTCTATATAGATAGGATCAGTAATATCCTAGTATGCGTAAAACAGAATGGAATTACACCTGGATAGACACATTTACATTGAAGTTTATGTTTCTATATTTTAAAATATCTTTTTTGTGACCTGACACTTGATCTGCCATTTGCAGAAGTACTAGAAAAATGAGTGTCAGAAACAGGAGAAATGCAGAACCCGATCTAGAAGCTCTATTAAAGAGATATCGAAATCTGAATGGAGCACAGTTCTCGGGCAATGAATCTATAATTCAGACTCAAGCTTGGATGAGTTCTGTCGAAAGAATTTTTGAGCGTATCCAACTGAGAGATGACCAGAAACGGTTAGTAGCATCTTGGGCGCTCAAAGAAGAAGCTTTAATCTGGTGGGAAACAATTATCAAAGATAATCCAGAAGGTGATATCACTTGGGACAGATTCAAAGAGATTTTCCTAGAAAGATTTACTCCTCCTGAAGCGACGGAGCGATTATGTGATGAATTTTCTTATCTGATACAAGGTGATATGACCATCCCAGAATATCATAAGAAATTCAACGAACTTGCTCACTTTGCTCCTCATCTGATTCAAGATCCAAAGAGGAAAAATCTGAGATTTATTCATGGCCTGCAAAGGAGATATCAGAATAGTGTAATGAGGAGTGTGAAGCTTCCTTTCTCTGAAATGATTTATATGGCTTATCAGTACGAAGATCTCCATAAGAAAGGAATGTTGCGCGAAGAAGAAGAAGTCTGTTCTAGTGACAAAGCAGAGTCGGAAACTGATATTCCTGAAGCCAGTACGAGATCTGAGGTCAGTGAGAAGCCCAGTGCCAAGAGAAAAAGGGCTAAATCTAAGAAAGAACCAGTAACAACTACTATTTGCTCTAACTGCAATAAGGAAGGACATTTGTCAATGAGTTGTAGATCTTTAAAGAAACAAAGAAAAGAGGGATATAGAGCCAATAGAAAGCTAAAGAAGAAAAGGTTTAGAACTATTGGGGAGTTTCAAGAGGTTAGGGAGTGCAAACAGTGCCACGAGGCTGGTCATCTTGCAAAGGATTGCCCGCTCTTAAACAAGCCCAAAGCAGTACATGTAAATGAAGTGGCAGAAGTGCCTGCATCTTCGTCTGCACAGGAAAGGCCTGATGTGTTAGAAGGCACTCTTACTGTCAAATACATTCCTGTCAAGGTACTGTTTGACACAGGCGCGTCACGAAGTTTCATTGCCAAGGATGCAGCTAAGAAACTGGATTTGAATTTGAAGAAGCTCAAAGAACCAATGACGGTCCAGAATCCGGTTGGGGGTTCCATTAATCTCAGTTGGGCTTGTGGAGTGCCGGTTTCTTTTTCTCGTTATCGGTTTCCTACCATCGCGGTCGTCATGAATTTTAAAGAGTTTGATCTTATCTTGGGGTTAGACTGGTTGACCATATATGAAGCTGAAGTTAAATGCACCGACAGAGTCGTAAAGGCGAAGATTAAATCAGGTGATTATATAACCATTCCCTGTGAAGGTCAGAATGCTAATAGAAAAGACTTCTGGGCAGCTCTCGATGTTTCTCCAGCCCAAATAGAAAATATCTCTGAAATCACAGAGAATATTCCCGACCTAGTGAAAGATATTCCTGTCGCCAAAAACTATGCGGATGTGTTCGAGGAAGTTGTTCGCTTACCCCCGTAGAGAGAAATAGATTTCAAAATCGCTTTGATTCCCAATGCAAGGCCAGTAGTTCACACTATTAGAAGAATGTCCTTGAAAGAGAAAGAGGAATTAGACAATCAAACACGACAGCTAGTATGGAAGGATCTGATCAGGTGTAACAACCCGAAAATCTGGGCCAGTTTAAAATTTTTATTTTGGCAATTTTAGCGAATTTTGATTATTTAAAATGAATTATTTTAAATAATATCGACGAAGAATTTATTTTCAATAGAATTAGAACGTGTATATTATATACGTCGTCGTTAGAATATAAATAATTATATATAATTATAAAAGGAATTGAAAATGGCGCGGTAGTTCGATAATTCGATTTCAAACTTCAAATGAATGTACCGGGTGCAAAACAAACCGGATTTTAGTGAAACCAAAAACATTAGGATCTAATTTAGAAAATCTTTCCAACGAATCCGAAAAATCAAAATTTCATAGCGGGGATCAAAAGATATGTCCAGTTGAAAATTCTGAATAGTCGCTATGGAATTCAGGCCCTTAAAAATGGGATATTTGCAAACGACCTCAGATTTCGACGAAACCAGTTTTGTTGGATCCGCAGTGTCAAATTATTGCTAGGTTTCTAATTTCATAATTTTTCGAATCAATATGTGAGCGTGGCTAAGGAAAACGCGTTTGACCAGTTTTAGTTGATTTTAATTGACTGGAAATTGGCCATTTTTCAAACGATCTCAGAATTTGACGAAACTAGTTTTGTTAGGACCGTATCGTCAATACGAAGCTAGAAAAGATTTTTCGGGAATTTTTAGAGTTCGTATGTGACCCCGGTAAATTGAAATGCGCGTTCAAATTCAATATATAGAGCTATATGTTGATTTTGACGAAAACTGATCGAAGCGCTCGAATCAGCTTGCGATACATATCCCATTGTATTTGGAATGGGGGTAAAACGCTAGGGACGACAGTCGGTGGAGTTCGTATAGTGTTCAGATAAAAAGTTGCTTTTCAAAAGTTAAAAATAATAAAATAATAAATTAAACCCTATATACCTTGGCCCCCCCTCTCTTCTTTCCCTACCCCCGTTGACCAGAAAGAAAAAAAAAAGAAAAAAAACACGATCGAAATCGCGCCGCCGCCCCATCTGCACGCCGCCGTCGCCCTCCGCACGAAGCACACCTCCCCTCCCTTCCGCTCCTCCATCCGCCGTCCCTGCTAAGCCCCCCTCTTCGAATTAAAATCTGCGCCTAGCCCTAATTCCACCGTCGTGGGCCCCCTGCTCCACCAGAGTTATGGCGTCGCCCCACCAGGCCTCGCCGCAGTCCTCCCCTCCTCCTCACAACCCACCTCTCCCCTGTCTTGCTCCTTCTCTTTCCACCAGCAAACCACATTCCCTTCTGCGCCCAAACCGTGAGCCACCTCGCCTGTCGCGCCCTCCTGCACCACTCCGAAGCGCCTGCACCACCTCCAAGTGACGCTGAGCCTTCCCCAAACTTCCTCCGGTGAGTTTTGATTTAATTTAATTAAAAAGCGTTTAGTTTTAAATCTGTTTTTATATAAAATAATATAGAGTTAGGATAGTTTTTTTATATATATTATAGTTTGTAAAAATTAGATTTTTATGGTAAGGAAGACGAGATTTTTATATAAAGAAAGGAGGAGGTTTTAATCATACCAAGATAAGATCTTTAGCTATAAAAATGATCGATTTTTAGTTATAAAAATATAATTTTTATAGAGTAGAGAAAGTAAAAATTCGATTTTTATATATATTGAATAGCAAAGTAAAAATTCGATTTTTATATATTGAATAGCGAAGTAAAAATTCGATTTTTATATATTGAATAGCGAAGTAAAAATTCGATTTTTATATATTGAATAGCAAAGTAAAAATTCGATTTTTATATATTGAATAGCGAAGTAAAAATTCGATTTTTATATATGTAGTGGCTACGGGCAACGAAGTTGACAAAAATGCGATAACGGTGAAGATTTCTATCAAATGAAGAGTCAAGATGATTGGATAGCTATCGGTGAGAATTTCTCACTCTTCAATTTCTTTTTCTAGTTATATATATATACTAGGATGCAGACGGTGTTTAGTAGCACCCGACACAATCGTCCACAGACCATGGACTTGTTTGTTTGGTTGCATAAATTAGTTAGATAATTTGAAGTGAAAACGAAGTTGAAAATATAGAATGAACTATATTTATATATATAAATATAATTAAAAGGAATCGAAGCCGTGCAGTTCGTATTTCGGTTGGATTGTAAAAATCCAACGGTTGGATTGTCTGGAATGTTTAAATCAAATCTGAAGAAAAACAGCGCCAGAAACGATTATATTTATATATATATATATATATATATAAATATAATTATATTTAATCGAATAACGACGCTGCAGTTCGTATTTTGGAATCGAAACTTCAAACGATTGTACCGGGAGATCCGACCGTCGGATTTTCCCGAAACTGGAACCGTTGGATTCGTTTTGGAAAGACCTTTCTAATGATGTAAATTTTGTGAAGGTCCAACGGTTAGATTTTCAGATATGTGTAAATCAAATCTGAAGAAAAACAGCGCCACGACCGCGTTATGGCCCGAAGCGTCGTTTTGAATAAATTGGCTATTTTAAAATAAATAAAAATAGCGACAAATCATTATAAAATACCATAAACAATATGGAATTGAAATAAATTGATTTGAAATTCTAGATATACGTGAATTATTTGAAAAGGCCGAGTTAATTCTCATTTCAAATAATTGACCGACGATAAGAAATCGAAGATGAGGACGGTGGTCGAAGACCGGAGATCCTCACCTCGTTTGGATGGTAACCGAGGTCCTGATTGGGAGGCATCCCGAAATATGGATAATGAGTGGTGATCGTCCAGACGTACGTGGTGATCGATGGGTTTGCGAGGTAATTAGTGTCTCCGGTTTCGTTCAGACCCAGAACGGACTTGTAAATGGACTGTGTGTCTGACATTGGATTTATTCTGTGCTGGTTGATCTCTATTAAATATACATCTGTTTGGCGGCGGAGAATTTATTCTTTTGCTTAACGCCCTTCTCTGAAACGCACGAGCTCAGAGGTTGTACATCGATGGACATCAGTCGCATGGCATGAACTGCCCGTGTGGCATGCTAAGATGCAGTGATCAGGGCTTCTGTTGAAAAGCAAAGTCTTGTGGTGATGATCAAAGCACCGCCTGTGTGGCGTAGCTTTGTGTATACCGCAAATTCGCGAGCCTCACACCCCGGTATGAACCAGAAATGGGAGAAGGACCTCAGGGAGGATATGCGTTTCTTTCTAGCTAGGGTGGTGTCAGTGACCTACCAGCCCTGACATTTATATACTTTTCACCTATGTGGTTGTTGCTGTTGCGAGGCGCCTCGGTTTGATCGGACGATCCGGGTCCGATGGAGTCATTCGTTGGCTCATTTACACCCCAAAGGGCGGAGAAACGTATTGTTCAGGCACTATAATCCACTCCGTGTGGACCGGCCCTGTCGCTCCAAGGGGCAGTTGCGGATGTTCCGGAGACATGGGCTAGATTGTCTCGAATTCGGTAAGGACTATCTTTTGCCTTGGTTCATGACGGAAATCCAATTTCCAATTACGTGACTGTGCGGTGTTGATTGTATATATATATGGCAACATGATATATGGTACCCATGTCGTCTATGATCGATAGTTATGATTTGAAATTGTTTTCAAAACATGTAAACACTAGCAATAATATCAAATGCCTTTGTTTTATTCGTATCAAGCATATTTTGGCCGTTATAAGGTAAAACTCTATCCTCCGGTTTGCGTTGCATTGTGTGATGGGAACTGAGTCTTATAACGGCTTCATTTTTACAAAAAGCATAGCGTTGTTTAAAAGAATGATTTGTTTTAAAGCACTGGCAATCCAAGGAGTAAACCCGTTCCACGAAAGTGGCGTGGTCCTGTGATTAGCCATATTATATATGTGTTGAGTAGATTTCTCACACCAGTCCCATGACTGACCTGGGGTTTATTGTTTTAACCTAAACTCTGGGTGCCCTTATTTTGACACGGGCAGCTAGTAGTTTTGGTTTTGCAGATTTATATTCACAGGATCCTGGTTTACAGCTGGAAGGATATCCGGAAAGCTTTGTATCCGTATATCTCCTTCAGTTGTGTATTGTATTATTTTCCGCTGCTATGTAATGTATTGTAATCTCTGATATTTCTGTGTAATATTTATTTGTTTATACTCTGTATATTCTGGTAATCTGATGCATTGTTGTAATATACTATGAAACGTTCTTTTGTATGCGTTCTGATTTGTCGTGTTCTCAAAACAATTCGTTCTTTCTCTCTCTCTTCGGAGACCGGGGAAGTTCGGGTCGTTTCATTGTGGTATCAGAGCTTTGGTTTACAAAGCTAGAGAACAAGGCACCTTAGAACCATACGAAAGAATTCATCAGATATTGGGTTAGTAATATCCAATTAGAATGACTCGTTAGAGATGGGATCAGTAGTATCCTAGAACGAGTGTGAAGAGTATATTTTTAAATTGAAAACCAATTTTTGTTTTGAAAATTTAAATCAATTACTCGTATTTGATTATTAATCTATATGAATTTGGACAGTCCGATATATAAAGATTTTGCATATATGTCTTGCAAACGTGTATTCGAAGTTTTAATGTATTGGATAGTTATAGAATCATACTCTAGTTGCCCGGGGATAATTTTGGTGACGGGGCACCATTGCCAGTATTTATTTTCGAGCGACAAAAGTGAGATTTCTATAAATTTCCTATTGACTGGTGTGAGAACCAAAACTAGATAGGGCTTATTGTTGTGATTTGGCATCAAAAATCTGATTTTTTGACTATATATCAAAATTATGAATTTGAAAAGCTAATCCACTAATTGATTGATGTTTGTGTTGTTTGTTTAGTTGTTGGTTAAATTTTGAACCATTATGCCTAATTGTACCAAATATTGAACTGTATTGAAATTTGGTCGCATTTGCTTGCATATACATATACTTACATTGAACAGGTCACAGCAAGGAGGCTAGAGCAGAGAATAAAATTTGTTTGCCCGACAAATAGGTACATGTTTACTACATAATTTACTGTTTTGTTTGGGTGATGATGATTTTATGAGCCTATTGGCTAGCCGCTTGGCTTTTTCTTTTTCTTTTTGAGATCAGAAGGCCTATATGGCAATTTCCGGATTTTCCCGTGGCTCCCGGTGCAGGGGAGGTTATGGCGAAATTTTTCGAAAATTTAGGGTGTTAGCCAAATTTTTGAAATATTTGAAAATCCTCAGAAGCTGAAAAGTTGGAGAATGGAAGCCAGGTCAAACGTAGAGTTGAATGATCAAACCACTTTCGACTTTGTTCCTTTTCGGGGACGAAAAGTTTTAAGTGGGGGAGTTTGTAACAACCCGAAAATCTGGGCCAGTTTAAATTTTTTATTTTGGCAATTTTAGCGAATTTTGATTATTTAAAATGAATTATTTTAAATAATATCGACGAGGAATTTATTTTTAATAGAATTAGAACGTGTATATTATATACGTCGTCGTTAGAATATAAATAATTATATATAATTATAAAAGGAATTGAAAATGGCGCGGTAGCTCGATAATTCGATTTCAAACTTGAAATGAATGTACCGGGTGCAAAACAAACCGGATTTTAGTGAAATCAAAAACATTAGGATCTAATTTAGAAAATCTTTCCAACGAATCCGAAAAATCAAAATTTCATAGCGGGGATCAAAAGATATGTCCAGTTGAAAATTCTGAATAGTCGCTATGGAATTGAGGCCCTTAAAAATGGGATTTTTGCAAACGACCTCAGATTTCAACGAAACCAGTTTTGTTGGATCCGCAGTGTCAAATTATTGCTAGGTTTCAAATTACATAATTTTTCGAATCAATATGTGAGCGTGGATAAGGAAAACGCGTTTGACCAGTTTCAGTTGATTTTAATCGACTGGAAATTGGCCATTTTTCAAACGATCTCAGAATTTGACAAAACTAGTTTTGTTAGGACCGTATCGTCAATACGAAGCTAGAAAAGATTTTTCGGGAATTTTTAGAGTTCGTATGTGACCCCAGTAAATTGAAATGCGCGTTCAAATTCAATATATAGAGCTATATGTTGATTTTGACGAAAACTGATCGAAGCGCTCGAATCAGCTTGCGATACATATCCCATTGTATTTGGAATGGGGGTAAAACGCTAGGGACGACAGTCGGTGGAGTTCGTATGGTGTTCATATAAAAATTTGCTTTTCAAAAGTTAAAAATAATAAAATAATAAATTAAACCCTATATACCTTGGCCCCCTATCTTCTTTCCCTACCCCCGTTGACCAGAAAGGAAAAAAAAAAGAAAAAAAAAACACGATCGAAATCGCGCCGCCGCCCCATCTGCACGCCGCCGCCGCCCTCCGCACGAAGCACGCCTCCCCCTCCCTTCCGCTCCTCCATCCGCCGTCCCTGCTAAGCCCCCCTCTTCGAATTAAAATCTGTGCCTAGCCCTAATTCCACCGTCATGGGCCCCCTGCTCCACCAGAGTGATGGCGTCGCCCCACCAGGCCTCGCCGCAGTCCTCCCCTCCTCCTCACAACCCACCTCTCCCCTGTCTTGCTCCTTCTCTTTCCACCAGCAAACCACATTCCCTTCTGCGCCCAAACCGTGAGCCACCTCGCCTGTCGCGCCCTCCTGCACCACTCCGAAGCGCCTGCACCACCTCCAAGTGACGCTGAGCCTTCCCCAAACTTCCTCCGGTGAGTTTTGATTTAATTTAATTAAAAAGCGTTTAGTTTTAAATCTGTTTTTATATAAAATAATATAGAGTTAGGATAGTTTTTTTATATATATTATAGTTTGTAAAAATTAGATTTTTATGGTAAGGAAGACGAGATTTTTATATAAAGAAAGGAGGAGGTTTTAATCATACCAAGATAAGATCTTTAGCTATAAAAATGATCGATTTTTAGTTATAAAAATATAATTTTTATAGAGTAGAGAAAGTAAAAATTCGATTTTTATATATATTGAATAGCAAAGTAAAAATTCGATTTTTATATATTGAATAGCGAAGTAAAAATTCGATTTTTATATATTGAATAGCGAAGTAAAAATTCGATTTTTATATATTGAATAGCAAAGTAAAAATTCGATTTTTATATATTGAATAGCGAAGTAAAAATTCGATTTTTATATATGTAGTGGCTACGGGCAACGAAGTTGACAAAAATGCGATAACGGTGAAGATTTCTATCAAATGAAGAGTCAAGATGATTGGATAGCTATCGGTGAGAATTTCTCACTCTTCAATTTCTTTTTCTAGTTATATATATACTAGGATGCAGACGGTGTTTAGTAGCACCCGACACAATCGTCCACAGACCATGGACTTGTTTGTTTGGTTGCATAAATTAGTTAGATAATTTGAAGTGAAAACGAAGTTGAAAATATAGAATGAACTATATTTATATATATAAATATAAATATAATTAAAAGGAATCGAAGCCGTGCAGTTCGTATTTCGGAATCGTAATTTGAAACGATTAGTATGGGAAATCCGACCATTGGATTTTCCCGAAACCTCAACCGTCGGGTTCGCCTCGGAAATATCTTTCCAACAGCACCAACTTTGTAAAAATCCAACGGTTGGATTGTCTGGAATGTTTAAATCAAATCTGAAGAAAAACAGCGCCAGAAACGATTATATTTATATATATATATATATATATATATAAATATAATTATATTTAATCGAATAACGACGTTGCAGTTCGTATTTTGGAATCGAAACTTCAAACGATTGTACCGGGAGATCCGACCGTCGGATTTTCCCGAAACTGGAACCGTTGGATTCGTTTTGGAAAGACCTTTCTAATGATGTAAATTTTGTGAAGGTCCAACGGTTAGATTTTCAGATATGTGTAAATCAAATCTGAAGAAAAACAGCGCCACGGCCGCGTTATGGCCCGAAGCGTCGTTTTGAATAAATTGGCTATTTTAAAATAAATAAAAATAGCGATAAATCGTTATAAAATACCATAAACAATATGGAATTGAAATAAATTGATTTGAAATTCTAGATATACGTGAATTATTTGAAAAGGCCGAGTTAATTCTCATTTCAAATAATTGACCGACGATAAGAAATCAAAGATGAGGACGGTGGTCGAAGACCGGAGATCCTCACCTCGTTTGGATGGTAACCGAGGTCCTGATTGGGAGGAATCCCAAAATATGGATAATGAGTGGTGATCGTCCAGACGTACGTGGTGATCGATGGGTTTGCGAGGTAATTAGTGCCTCCGGTTTCGTTCAGACCCAGAACGGACTTGTAAATGGACTGTGTGTCTGACATTGGATTTATTCTGTGCTGATTGATCTCTATTAAATATACATCTGTTTGGCGGCGGATAATTTATTCTTTTGCTTAACGCCCTTCTCTGAAACGCACGAGCTCAGAGGTTGTATATCGATGGACATCAGTCGCATGGCATGAACTGCCCGTGTGGCATGCTAAGATGCAGTGATCATGGCTTCTGTTGAAAAGCAAAGTCTTGTGGTGATGATCAAAGCACCGCGTGTGTGGCGTAGCTTTGTGTATAACGCAAATTCGCGAGCCTCACACCCCGGTATGAACCAGAAATGGGAGAAGGACCTCAGGGAGGACATGCGTTTCTTTCTAGCTAGGGTGGTGTCAGTGACCTACCAGCCCTGACATTTTTATACTTTTCACCTATGTGGTTGTTGCTGTTGCGAGGCGCCTCGGTTTGATCGGACGATCCGGGTCCGATGGAGTCATTCGTTGGCTCATTTACGCCCCAAAGGGCGGAGAAACGTATTGTTCAGGCACTATAATCCACTCCGTGTGGACCGGCCCTGTCGCTCCAAGGGGCAGTTGCGGCTGTTCCGGAGACATGGGCTAGATTGTCTCGAATTCGGTAAGGACTATCTTTTGCCTTGGTTCATGACGGAAATCCAATTTCCAATTACGTGACTGTGCGGTGTTGATTGTATATATATATGGCGACATGATATATGGTACCCATGTCGTCTATGATCGATAGTTATGATTTGAAATTGTTTTCAAAACATGTAAACACTAGCAATAATATCAAATGCCTTTGTTTTATTCGTATCAAGCATATTTTGGCCGTTATAAGGTAAAACTCTATCCTCCGGTTTGCGTTGCATTGTGTGATGGGAACTGAGTCTTATAACGGCTTCATTTTTACAAAAAGCTTAGCGTTGTTTAAAAGAATGATTTGTTTTAAAGCACTGGCAATCCAATGGAGTAAACCCGTTCCACGAAAGTGACGTGGTCCTGTGATTAGCCATATTATATATGTGTTGAGTAGATTTCTCACACCAGTCCCATGACTGACCTGGGGTTTATTGTTTTAACCTAAACTCTGGGTGCCCTTATTTTGACACGGGCAGCTAGTAGTTTTGGTTTTGCAGATTTATATTCACAGGATCCTGGTTTACAGCTGGAAGGATATCCAGAAAGCTTTGTATCCGTATATCTCCTTCAGTTGTGTATTGTATTATTTTCCGCTGCTATGTAATGTATTGTAATCTCTGATATTTCTGTGTAATATTTATTTGTTTATACTCTGTATATTCTGGTAATCTGATGCATTGTTGTAATATACTATGAAACGTTCTTTTGTATGCGTTCTGATTTGTCGTGTTCTCAAAACAATTCGTTCTCTCTCTCTCTCTTCGGAGACCGGGGAAGTTCGGGTCGTTTCATCAGGCCTAGTTTCTCTGATTGGGGTGCAGCAGTGGTGTTTGTCCCGAAATCTGACGGTACTCTACGTCTATGTGTGGATTATCGTGATTTGAACAAGCAGACGATAAAGAACAAATATCCATTGCCGCGGATCGATGATTTATTGGATCGTCTGAATGGATCACAAGTATTCTCAAGGATGGACCTAGCTACAGGCTTCCATCAACTTTGAATCGCCGAGGAGGGTGTTCCTTTGACAACATTCAGAGGTCCAGACTTATTTTACGAATGGTTAGTAATGCCGTTCGGCTTATGTAACGCTCCAGCTTACTTCGTCGATCTGATGAATAGAGTGTTCAAAGGGGTTTTGAATAAATTTGTTCTGGTTTTCATTGACGATATTCTAATCTTCTCTAAATCAAAGGCCGAACATGAAAAGCATTTGGAATAGGTTCTAGAAATCCTCAGAAGGAATGTATTAAAAGCCAAACTATCCAAATGTATATTCTGGCAGGATGAAGTGAAATTTCTGGGTCATGTCGTATCAAAAGAAGGAATTGCTGTGGATCCAAGTAAAATCACAACTATTCAGAATTGGAAACAGCCCAGTACCCCCACTGAAGTCCGCAGTTTTCTCGGATTGGTTAGTTATTATCGGAAGTTCGTTAAAAACTTTTCGAAGATATCTGATCACTTAACGAAGCTTACGAAGAAGCACTCTAAGTTCAAATGGACTCCCGAAAGTGAGGAGGCTTTTGAAGAGCTAAAGTTAAGATTAACTACTGCTCCAGTGTTAACCATTATTGATGGTAATCAGGATTTGAAAGTCTGGACTGATGCTTCTAGAGAAGGCCTTGGCGCGGTGTTAATGCAAAGGGGCCAAGTGATTGCTTATGCTAGCCGTCAGCTGAAGCCGCACGAGAAGAACTATGTAACTCATGATCTTGAGTTGTTGGCTATCGTATTCTCTTTGAAAATTTGGAGACATTATCTTCTGGGTGAGAAATTCGAACTGTATACAGACCATCAGTCATTAAAGTATCTGTTCACTCAGAAAGACCTGAATCTGAGGCAGCAACGTTGGCTAGAGTTCCTTGCAGCATATGATTTTGAGATTCTATACACTCCAGGGAAAGCCAATGTCGTGGCCGATGCGTTAAGCCGAAAGAATGAAATGATCGCCAGTTTTATCATTGCAACTTCGTTGATTGACAAGATATCGGCTCTCCAAAAAGACGACCAATTTATTAAAGGGATGAGTCAGCGAATTCGTGAAGACAATGCTTCGGATTTCCAGCTCGACAACGAAGGGATTCTGAGGTTAGAAGGACGAATTTGTGTTCCAGAAATTCCTGAACTCAGAAGAGATGTGCTTGATGAATGGCACAAATCTAAGCTCAGTATCCATCCGGGAATGAGTAAAATGTACAACGATATCAAGCCAACATTCTGGTCGAAGTCGTTAAAAAGAGACATTTCGATATATGTTAGTCGATGCCCTACTTGCTAGCTAGTCAAAAGCGACCAACAGAAACTTGCTGGATTATTACAACCGCTAGACGTTCTAGGCTGGAAGTGGGAACATATTTCTATGGATTTCATTGATGGTTTGCCCAGAACCAGAAAAGGAAATGACAGTATTTGGGTGATCGTAGATCGCTTCACGAAGACCGCCCATTTCATACCTGTCAGATCAAACAGAACTGCTCAGAGTCTGGCGCAGATTTACTTCAAGGAAATAGTTAGACTACATGGAGTGTCACTCAGTATATTCAGTGGTAGAGATGCATTATTTACTAGTAAATTCTGGGAGGCATTTCAGGTAGAACTGGGAACCAAACTGAACTTGAGCACCGCTTATCATCCTCAGACAGATGGTCAAACTGAGAGGGTGAATCGTATATTAGAAGATCTATTGCGGGCTTGTGTTCTTGATTTCGGTGGATCATGGGAAGACCATCTGCATTTGGCTGAATTATCATATAATAACAGCTACCAGGCGAGCCTGACAATGTCTCCATTTGAAGCATTATATGGTAGACCGTGCCGATCTCCTGCTTGTTGGGTCGAACCCGGTAATAGACTTGTGTTAGGGCCTGATATGATTCGAGAAGCTGCCGACAAAGTCGACTTTATTAAGAAGCGATTACTCGCCGCTCAGAGCCGACCAAAGAGCTATGCCGATAGGAGAAGAAGAGATATATCATTTGCTGTTGGCGACTATGTATATTTGAAAGTATCGTCGATGAGAGGAGTTATCCGGTTCGGTAAAACTGGAAAGTTGGCGCCCAAATTCATTGGTCCGTTTCCTATTCTGGAACGGATCGGAACTCTCGCTTATATGGTCAAACTGCCTGATTGGTTGCCTGGAGTTCATGATGTATTTCATATATCTCAACTTCGAAAGCACGATCATGATCCAGACTTGATCGTGGAAGAAGCAGCTCAGCAGGATATTGAAATTACTCCAGAACTAGCTGTGAGAAGAGAGCCGCTAAAGATTACCGGCAAAGAAACCAAAGAGCTGAGGAACAAGAAGGTTCGCTTAGTCAAGGTGAAATGGAGTGGAGATCCACGAGATTGTACTTGGGAAACTGAGGAGAGCATTCAGAAAGATTATCCTAGATGCCGAGTGGATATCTCTATTTGACTCCGGTGCAAGGTACATTTACCATACTTTGCATTACTAATTAGTTCTATACTTTGTTGTTGTTTTCTTTCCATGGATGTGCACTTTTAATCCTATAGTCTGAATAATTTTAAAAGAATATAGAAATTAATAGTATATTTTTGAAAGGTTAAAAACAATTTGATTGTTGTTTGTGTAGTGTGATAGTAGAGTTGATTAATTGAATTATTGAAACAACAGTTAATTTAATCAACAATAGAATAATGGTAGAATTTATTCGATTATATCACACATTGAATTGATTAGAAAATAGATAGGAATATATACTTGTGCATTATATATGTTTGAACATGTAAATGGATTAGCTGTTGAGTAAAGATTTTATTTGCGTGCCCGACAAATAGGTAAACCTTAATGAGTTGGATGCGGAATATTATTATATCAACTCCTGTGAATGCCATTGGATGCGGAGTGCTGGTTTTTCTGTGTGAAATAATAAAACGCCGCCATAGGATAGTAACAATTAATTTTGAACTACATTACATGGCATACTTCAGAAGATAGGCATACTTCATCATATACCACATAAGCATTTGGAGCTTGTGCGACGAGGTGGAAGATTTACCTTACGAGCGAGAGGCTTGTATGGCGATGACTATATTTTACAGGTTGAACTGATGACTGATATGGACTATTTAAATTGTAACGATTAAATGGCCAGATTAATATAAAAACCCCACACGGGTCTGGAGTTGACAATAATCACGTCTCTCTAGTTATTAGATACGGCACATGGACTATTTATTTCCCACACGGGACGAGGTGACGAGGATTTATCCTCTGGAGCATTTAAAATACACACTCCCTCAGGCTTTGACAGGGTGACGAGAATTTATTCTCTGGAGTTATTATCGATACACGCTCCCTTGTAAACACCAGAATATATCACTATAAATATGTGTATGCTTATTAGGATTTATTGGGTACCTAATACGGCCCAATAAATTTCCAAACCTCTCCCCGTACAAAGGAGGTTATGGCGAAATTTTTCGAAAATTCCGGGTGTTAGCCAAATTTTTGAAGAATTTGAAAATTCTCAGAAACTGAAAAGTTGGAGAATGGAAGCCAAATTGAACGTAGGGTTGATTAATCAAACTACTTTCGACTTTGTTCCTTTTCGGGGACGAAAAGTTTTAAGTGGGGGAGATTGTAACGACCCAGAAAATTTGAACCAATTTAAAATTTTTAAATTGGCTAAAATAATGGATTTTAAATATTTAAAATAAACATTTTAAATAATATAGATGAGAAGTGAGTTGAATCGACAATTGAAAACGGATATAATTAATTATAATTATAAACAAGGCCTGAAATGGCGCTACAGTTTAAAAATTGAATTCAAACTTTGTCGGACTGTACCGGGTGCAAAACAAAACGGATTTGAGTGAAACCAAAAATATTTAAATCTGTTAGTGAACACCTTTCTAACGAATCAAAAAATCGAATTTTCATAGCGGAAAGCAAAAGTTATGGCCAAATGAATTTTCAGAAAGGTCGCTATGGAATTTATATAGCCCGTGAAATTGGCCATTTTGCATACGACCTCAGAATTCGACGAAACCACTTTTGTTGGATCCGGGATGTGAAGTTATTGCTAGGTTTCAAATTTCATAATTTTTGAAGCTAGTATGTGAGTGTGGCAAAGGAAAACGTGTTTTGGTCAATTACAATTAAATTGGATCGACCAGAAATGGGCCTTTTTGCAAACGGTCTCAGAATTCGTCGAAACTAGTTTTGTTTTGACCGTATTGTCAAAACATAGCTAGATTTATTTTTCTGGAATTTTTCGAATCAGTTTGTGGCCCTGACAAATTGAAATGTACGTTCAAATTGAATATTGAATGTTATATATTTTAATTTGAAGGAAAGCTGACTGAAACAGTCGAATGGGCCTACGAAACATATCCCATTGTGCTCAGAATGGGGGTATAAGGCTAGGGGCGACAGTCATTTGGTTTGGATTGGTGTTCGTTGGAGAAAACCCTAATTCTAGAATTAATATAGTCACGGGACAATAGAAATTTACCTTCATAATAAAAAAAAAATCCACTAAAAACCTTGGCCTCTTCACGATGCACGGCGGAACCATGTTCTTCGCTTTCTGGCCAATTTCCGGACGCTCCGGTCATCGAGACCCCCCGCCACCACCCGATCTCGAAAGCTCATCTCCTCCCCTTCAAATCAAAACAAACCCCACCCTCCATCGTCGCCCCAATCGAACGCAGCACCGCCCAGGCCAACTCCGACCATCGCACCTGGCCGGACCACCACGCGCAGGCACGCGCCTCCTCCCCCCTCCACGCTGCACCACCCGATCCTCCTATCGTCCACCTGTTTGTGCGAAAAGTGGATCCCAATGTGAGCTCGTTAGGATTTTTAGCAAAGCAAGGAACCAATGTGAGATTTCTAATTTATAGACGATATGGAAAACGACGATGTATAAATTATATAGTCAATGTATGAGTTATATAAGCGTTGTACACCTCATGTATAAGCGTTGTATAAGTTGTACGTTCGATGTATAAGTTATATATGCGTTGTAAAAATTATATGTGTGTTGAAATAGAAGTGAATTGCTATATATATATATATATACGCCCCTCGTCCAAAAACCATGGACGATATTTATTGGTTGTGATTGGTGTGAAAATTGATTGATAGAGAATGGTTGATTGTGATTGTTTGTGGTTGATATTGGTTGATTGTGGTTGAAAAATACCCATTTGTGGTTGAGAAATATTTGGTTGAAACCACATAGGGTTAGTTTGTGGAAATGAAATAAATATACATGACGCCTGCGTGCGAACTAGATGCATGATTCCCCATTGTCAAAAACCGCGAGGTTTTAAGGTAGAGCGAGGAGCCGTACTAGGGACGGTCCCAGTTTTAACTACCCTGCCGTTATGCTGCCGAAATTTTGAATAATATTCATGTGTTTGATTTATTTTCATTTGTTGAAACTATATTTATTCGTTGAATTGAAATTCATGTGTTGATACCCCATTTTTATCACCAATATAAACTATATAAAATAATCTGGTTTTGAAATGAATTGTTTTACAATAAAAATCACATTTTTATTTTATACATGAGTTGTCAAATATAGTGAGGTGTTGAAATAAAAGACAGTTTGATAAAAAATATCATTTTTATTAAAAGTATGAAATTCATATGGTTTTGAAATCGAAGAATCGATATATATTTATATATATTTAAATAGAATTGAAATATATTGAAAAACGACGTTGCAGTTCGTATTTTGAAATCGAAACTTCAAATGATTAGTACGGGAGATCCGACCATCGGATTTTCCTGAAATCGCAACCGTTGGGTTCGCTTTGGAAATATCTTTCCAACGGCACCAACTTTGTAAAATTCCAACGGTTGGATTGTCTGGAATGTTTAATTCAAATCTGAAGAAAAACAGCGCCAGAAACGATTATATTTATATATATATATATAATTATATTTAATCGAATAACGACGCTGCAGTTCGTATTTTGAAATCGAAACTTCAAACGATTGTACCGGGAGATCCGACCGTCGGATTTTCCCGAAACTAGAACCGTTGGATTCGTTTTGAAAAGATCTTTCTAATGATGTAAATTTTGTGAAGATCCAATGGTTAGATTTTCAGATATGTGTAAATCAAATCTGAAGAAAAACAGCGCCACGGCCGCGTTATGGCCCGAAGCGTCGTTTTGAATGAATTGGCTATTTTAAAATAAATAAAAATAGCGATAAATCGTTATAAAATATCATAAACGATATGGAATGGAAATAAACTGAATTTGCTCGATTTATGTGGTATTTGATGGTTGAATGTGTTTTGTGTGAAAATTACATTAAAGAACAAAATTGGTGTTGTCGAATGATTTAACCATTGAAATAAATTGATTTGAAATTCTAAATATACGTGAATTATTTGAAAAGGCCGAGTTAATTCTCATTTCAAATAATTGACCGACGATTGAAAGTCGAAGATAAAGACGGTGGTCGAAGACCGGAGATCTTCACCTCGTTTGGGTGATAACCGAGGTCCTGATTGGGAGGCATCCCGAAATATGGATAATGAGTGGTGATCGTCCAGACGTACGTGGTGATCGATGGGTTTGCGAGGTATATAGTGCCTCCGGTTTCGTTCAGACCCAGAACGGACTTGTAAATGGACTGTGTGTCTGACATTGGACTGTATTCTGTGTTGATTGATCTCTTTTAAATATACATCTGTTTGGCGGCGGAGAATTTATTCTTTTGCTTAACGCCCTTCTCTGAAACGCACGAGCTCAGAGGTTGTATACCGATGGACATCAGTCGCATGGCATGAATTGCTGGTGTGGCATGCCTGAGTGGCAATATGATCAGGGCTTCTGTTGAAAAGCAAAGTCTTGTGGTGATGATCAAAGCACCGCCTGTGTGGCACAGCTTTGTGTATAATGTGAGATCGCGAGCCTCACACCCGGTATGAACCAGAAACGGGAGGAAGGACCTCAGGGAGGACATGCGTTTCTTTCTAGCTAGAAGTGGCGTCAGTGGTTTTACACGCCCTGACGAGTTTGACTTATGTGGTTGTTGCTGTTGTGAGGCGCCTCAGTTTGATCGGACGATCCGGGTCCGATGTAGTCATTCGTTGGCTCATTTACGCCCCATAGGGCGGGGAAACGCATTGTTCAGGAATTTTAATCCACATCGGTGGACCGGCCCTGACGATCCAAGGGTCGATGCGCTCTGACCCTGTGGCTCGGGCTAGAGAGTCGCGAAGTCGGTAAGGACTATCTTTTTCCTTGGTTCATGGCGGAAATCCAATTTCCAAATACGTGACTGTGCGGTTTCGATTGTATATATATTTGGCGACATAGTGGCATGGGACGCTCATGTCATCTATGATTGATAGTTATGATTCGAAATTGTTTTTAAAACATATAAACACTAGTAGTACTATCAAATGCTTTTGTTTTATTCGTATCAAGCATATCTTGGCCATTATAAGGTAAAAACTCTATCCTCCGGCTTGCGTTGCATTGTGTGATGGGAACTGAGTCTTATAATGGCTTCATTTTTATAAAAAAGCATTGCGATGTTTAAAAGAAAGATTTGTTTTAGAGCACTGGCGATCCAATGGAGTAAACCCATTCCACGAAAGTGGCGTGGTCCTGTGATTAACCATATTTTAAATGTGTTGAGTAGATTTCTCATACCAGTCCCATGACTGACTCGTAGTTTGTTCCACTTTCAAACTCGGGTGCCCCTTTTTCTACACGGGTAGCCTTGTATTCAGGTTTAGCTGGTTCTTTCTGGATAGCTGGAGCTGAAGATGGATTCTATCATTTATCTCTTTTTATGCTGTTCAGCTCCTATTGTACATATTTTGTTTGTTTCCGCTATAGACATTTATGTATAGCTGAACTGTATTTGTACTAAGTAAGATCCTGTGTACTGTGTAACTCTGATGATTACTTTTATCCAGTATATTCTATTGTTCATTATCTGGTGTATTTATTTTATTCTGTTCTGCTATTATCTGTTTCTGTGTTATACTCCAAAGATAACCCTTGTCTCCGTCTGTTCGGGATTTGGGGTCGTCAAAGGTCTGCTCCATGCTGTAGAGCTCGTCTTCACGGTCACAACGAACTCAGTTTCGTTTAATTCCGTTCTGATTTGAAGAAGTTATGGAATTTACAATGTTAATTACGCAATTATTATAATTAATAAATAATTAAAAATCTTAATTACATTTTAATCCACCCTTTCTTCTTCGTTCCTCCTTCAAGAACCAAAACGAACCCAAACCCGTCGCTTAGGGTTCCCCTTCCCCGGCTTTATATGCCACCGTTCATCGATCACCTACCCCCACTTTATCGGGCTACGCAACCTCTCCCTTCTCCCCCATCCTTGCTACGTTCGATCCCCCATATCCTCCCAAAATCGAACCCAAACGCAATGACTTTGGACGCTAATTCCGGCCAAATTACCCCATCCTAGAAGATCACAATCGTTGATTACGTAAATCTCTCGTCCCTTTTTCATTTTATTTTTAGAAGTGTCGACAATCGCTGAGTGGATTAATAGAAAATTGGGGAAGAAGATCTAAAGAGAACCGCCATTAATTTTAAACAGATGGCGGCCGATTTTTCTGAGGATAGGGTTTCGGGACAAAGGGTTATTTATAATATTATATTTTAATATTTAATTCCAATTTTTTATTTGTTTATCACTGTTAACCCCAAATCAAACCTAATCACTGTCGCCCTTAGCCAAATACCCCCATTCCAAACATAATGGGCTATGCCCAGTAAGCCAATTCTACTGTTTCGATCAGTTTTTCTATAAATTAAAATGTAAAACATTTAATTATTTAATCTGATCGTACATTTAAAATTACCGGGGCCACATACTGACTTCGTAAATTCCAGAAAATTATATCTGGCTATGTTTTGATGATACAGTCCTAACAAAATTAATTTCATTGAGTTTGAAGACTGTTTGTAAAATGGCCATTTTCTGGTCGATCCAATTTGACTGAAATTGACAAAACACATTTTAATTTGCCACGCTTAGATATTAATTCCAAAAATGAAAATTGGAATCTAATAAAAAAAATTCATTTCGGATCCAACCAAAGTGATTTCATCGAATATGGAGATCGCTTGCAAAACGGTTATTTATATGGGCTATATATTATATTAAATTCTCTAGCCACTATTCTGAATTTTAATCTGGGCATAACTTTTTATTCTCGGTATGAAATTTCATTTTTTCTGATTCGTTAGAAAGATATTTTTAGCTCTACTGAAATCTGATTTACTTTGAATCTTGTACATTCAGTCAAAGTTCAAATTCAAAATTTCAAACTACCGTGCTATTTCTAACTTCTTTTATAATTAAATTAAAAAAATTCATTCTAAATTTGATTTAAATAAATTTTCAATCGTTATTATTTAAAATAAATTATTTTAAATATTCAAAAACCCATTAAAATTTCTAAAATAAAAATTTTAAATTGGTTCAGAATTTCCGGGTTGTTACAAAGCATGTTTGGCTATTATAAGGGAAAACTCTATCCTCCGGCTTACGTTGCATTGTGTGATGGGACCTGAGTCTTATAATAGCTTCATTTTTCCAAAAAGCATTGCGTTGTTTTATTTTAAACTAAGATTCATGTGGAGTAAATCCGTTCTATGTTATACGGCGTGGTCCCATGACTTCCCCACTTTTAAAATATAGATTAATAACTGTTTTAGTTCTCACACCATTCCCATGACTGACCTGGAGTTTATTATTTTAACCTAAACTCTGGGTGCCCATATTTTCCACATGGGCAGGTAGTAGTTCTGGTTTTACAAATACTATATTTACAGGTTCCTGGATTTACAACTGAAGCTATATTCAGAAAGCTCTGTATCCGTGTATTTCTTTCAGTTGTGTTATGTATTATTTTCCACTACTATGTAATTTTAAATCTCTAATATTTGTCAAATATATATTATTTATTCTTACTCTGATATATTCTTGTATTCGGATAAAAATTATTGTAATAACAATGAAATGTTTTGTTGTTTGTGTTCTGATGCGTCATGTTCTCAACTCAATCCGGGCTTTCCCTTAAGGGTGAGTTTGGGTCTTTTCAGCGTGGTATCAGAGATTTGGTTTACAAGGCTCGAGAACAAGGCACATTAGAACTGAACGAAAGAATTCATCAGAGATTGGATTAGCAATACCCAATAAGAATGACTCGTTAGAGATAGGATCAGTAGCGTCCTAGAATGAGATTGAAGAGTATTATATATATGTAAAAAAAATTAGTTTTGAAAATTTTATCCTATTATTTGTATTTGAAAATTTTATTTTATATTAAATTTGGACAATCGAGTATATGAAGATTTTGCATATACGCCTAGCTAGCATGTATACAAAGTCTCAAATATACTGGGTAGATATAGAATAACACTCTACTCGCCCAGGGATAATTCTGGTGATTGATCGATCATCATCAGTATTTATGTTCGAGTTTTGAAAGTGGGATATCTATATATTTCCAATTGATTGGTGTGAGAACCACAAATTAGTTTGAGTTTATTGATGTGATTTGCACTAAAAATATGATTTTGAATATGTACTAAAGTTATGTCTTTGAAAAGTTAATCACCAAATTGATTGTTGGTTGTGTAGTGTGATTATTAATTTAACCAATTAAAAATATTGGAATGATAATTTATTTAACCCATATGTGAATGAACGGTAAATTTAGCCAAATTGAATCAAATATTTAACTGGGTTGAAAATTGTTTGGAATTGCATACGTGTACATATATATATGTGTGAACATGTCATAGCATGGAAGCTAAGAAGAGAAATAAAATTGTATGCCCGACAAAAAGGTACATATTTACTGTATTCATAGGGGTTTGATGATTTTATGAGCCGAATGGCTAGACTCTTGGCTTTTTCTTTTTCTTTTGGATGGGTGACTTCCCTATGAGGCAAGTTGCGGTTTTAAATATCAGACTGTACAAAGGAGGTTATGGTGAAATTTTTCAAAAATTTAGGGTGTCAGCCAAATTTTTGAGAAATTAGAAAATTCTTAGAAACTGAAAAGTTGAAGAACGAAAGCCAGAATGAAAGTTGAGTTGGTTAGTTAAACAAATTTCAGTTCCGTTCTTTTTCGAGGACGAAAAGATTTTAAGTTGGGGAGATTGTAACAACCCGGAAAAATCGGAACCAATTTAAAAAATTTATTTTGGTTATTTTAATGAATTTTGAACATTAAAAATAATTTATTTTAAATAATAAAGACTAAAATTTTATTTAAATTGAAGTTAGAATATAAAATTTTATTTTAATTATATAACAAGCCTAAAATGACGCGATAGTTTGAAAATTCGATTTCAAATTTCAAATGAATGTACATGATTCAAAATAAATCGGATTTCAGTAAAACCAGAAATATTTGAATCTGTTTAATTATATCTTTCAAAAGAATGTGAAAAATCCAGATTTCATAAAAGGAATAAAAAGATACATCCAGTTTAAAATTCAAAATAGTCGCTATGGAATTTATATATTTTTTGAATAATACATAGCCCATAAAAATAGCCATTTTGCAAACGACCTCAGTTTTCGACGAAACCACTTTTGTTGGATCCGAAATGTCAAATTATTGTTAAATTCCAATTTTTATAATTTTTGGAATTAAATGTGAGTGTGGAAAAAGTAAACGTGTTTTGTCAATTTCAATTGAACTGGATCGACCAGAAAATGACCATTTTTCAAACGGTCTCCAAATTCGATGAAATTAGTTTTGTTAGGACCGTATCATCAAAACATAGCTAGATTTATTTTTTGGGAATTTTTGGAGTCAGTATGTGGCCCCTGTAAATTAAAATGTACGATCAAAATTAATATTGAATGTTATATATTTTAATTTAAAGAAAAACTGACTAAAATGGTAAAATGGGCTTATGAAACATATTCCATTGTATCTGGAATGGGGGTATTTAGCTAGGGACGACAGTCTTTGAATTTTATTTAGAGTTCGTATCGGTAAACATGTATTTTGAAATTAATGGAATTGAATAGATTAATATAAAAATGTTATATAAGGGCCTTAATTCTAAACCCTAGGCCACATACTTCAGCCGCCACTCAAACATAAACGATCAGAATCGCCCCGTCTTCTCCTTTCCCAATTTCTTAATCCAATCAATGGAATTCAATTCTTTCTGAGGCAAAACCTTAGTACTAGGGGAGATCTATTCAATTAACGGTCGTGATCTGTTTTAAAGCTATGTGGAGGATGGAATCTCAGCAGGAAGTTTCTGTCTTTTGTGGATTTTTGGGAGCATGTGGGGTTATCGAGCATGGCGATGTCAGGGGCGGAGGGACGTGAGGCGATGGTGGTTGAAGTGGTGTCGGCCGATGGCATTCCGACCACTTCTAGGGACGGGCTCGGTTGAAGATTGGTTGCGAGGAAGCTTTCGAACGGTTACAGAAGTATTCGGGGCAAAAAACAACGAAGAAGGGTTAAGTTAATTAGCCTATTAATTAAGTTGTTAATTAATTACATTAAATTTGTGTAATTAAAATATAAAATATCATATCTAGTTTATATTAGATCGAAATTCAGCGAAATCAATTCCATTAGAATCGTGAAAGCGAGCACTACATTACAGAATAGACCAGAACAGAAATGGAGATGGTTGGGATTTTTGGCTAAATTGAATGCACAGTTTAATTCAATTAAAATAATCTTCAAATAAAGACTGGCGGAGTGGAAACCAAAGGTGAGAACTCCTTCTCACTCTAATTATTTTATAGTTAAATATATATTAGGATGCAGACGGTGCTTAGCAGCACCCGACACTATTTATTGGCGAAACCATGGTTTTTGGTTTTGACTGTATTGTGTGTTGTTTGTGATGTTGAAATGTTTAACGTATTAGAAATAATGTTTATATTATGTGGAAGTTGAAATTAAATTGTAAATATTTATTTATAATTTAAACAGTGAAAATTGGTTAAATAGAAAATAATTCAAACCGAATTAGATTGGTTAAATTTACTAACCAATGATTTATTTAAATAAACTGTTGTTGTTTGAAAACCCACACGGGTATTGGGATGATATTTGACATACACTAGTCCCAATATTTAGTTGTATGTCAATCGATGGATTGACAGGCTGTGACGAGCGTTATTTATTTATTTTAATGCTCAAAAAGTTGTAAATTTCACTCTAGATGTGAATGAGATGTTTAATGATTATTCATCATTATTGTTGAATACGTGTGATGTATGTAATCCATATAATTGAAATTATATGGTAATTGATTGAGTCTCATTCCGATTCAGAAATAAAAAAAAATATTTTTTATAAAGGATATTTTTTTAAAGAATATTTTTTAAATAAAGAGTATTTTAAAGTAAATGTTTAAATAATAAAAATCACATTTTTATTGTATGTATAAACCAATAAAAGAAGCATATGTTAAAATATATTTTTGTTAGTTAAAAAAAATGTCATCTTTAACATAGTAATGAAGAAGAAAAAGAATCATATGTTAAAATATTTTTGTTAGATAAAAATATTATTTTTAACATGTTAATGAAGTGAATTAAATAGTCGTATGTTGAATAAAATTTTAAAATTTTTGAACAATAAAAATATCATTTGAATGTATATACCATATAAAATATACATGCGTTAAATAAAATGTTTGAACAACAAAAATAGTTATGTAGTTAAACGCCCTTTTTACCCGAACGGGTTTATCGATCGAGTTTATGCATTTTATCATGAATATCAAAAAGAAGTGATTTCAAAATCTAATATTTTGAAAATATTATCATTTTATTATTATAATGATATAGAATATTCAATTTTTGTTTAAAACTGAAATGAAGTTAAAAATCATTTTAAAACGAATTTATAAACGATTTATAGAATACATTTTAAATGGAAATCGACGAAATATATGTAATATATATATTTAATGGCCTTAATAGAACGCGCCGCGCAGCGACCGTTCGCGAATTTCGACCCTTAACTTCAAATTGATGTAACGGGAGATCCGACTGTCAGATTCTCCTAAATCTGGAACTGTTGGGTTCGTATCGAAAAGAGCTTTCCAATGAATATAAGAGATTTGAAATCTAATGGTTGGATTTCGAATTATGTCCATATCAAATTTGTAAAAGGTCGCTATGGATGCAGTTCGGTGGTCGTTATTGGAAACCGATCGTACGAGCCATAATAAAATCATTAAAAATATGGAAAAATTATGTAAAATCATAATAAGTGATTTGAAAAGATTTTGGATGAAAAATTCCATATTTGGAAAGATAAAAATATATTTTTATCGAAATGAACTAGAGTAATAGTCCAATATTTTTTTAAAGACATAAATCGGATTTGGAATGGTTTTAAAAGTAACTAGAATTTTCCAATAAATTTGGAATGGAAATAATCTTTGGAATATTTCGATATTGAATTCTGTGATTATACGAATATTGTTATGGAAATTTGGAAGATATTTTTATATTGTTATTCCCCATACGATATTTGTTGGTTTCAGAATTTGATATTGAATATAAGCCGATATAATTTCTATTCAGAGTCTTGTATTAAATAATAAATAGGATTTTGGGTTTGTCGTGAACGGTGTCTTAAATAACACTTTTTCCAAACCCAGTTGAGAAAAGAATAAATCTTAAAATTAAGATTTAATGAAATTTTCCAATTAATTAATATTTAATTGGAATTAAATAAAATAAATTGGATTTTGGGTTTGTCGTGAATGGTGTCTTAAATAACACTGTTCTTAAAAAGTTGAGAAAAGAATAAATTTTTAAATTAAGATTTAATGAAGTTTTCCAATTAATTAATATTTAATTGGAATTAAATAAAATAAATTGGATTTTGGGTTTGTTGTGAATGGTGCCTTCAATAACACTATTCTTAAACCCAGTTGAGAAAAGGATAAATTTTTTAATTAAGATTATTAGAGTTTCCAATTATATTTAGTAATTGGAATAAAATGAAATGTGAATTGGGTTTATTATGAACTGTGTTTTTAACGACATTTGTTCTTTAACCCAACTAATAGTGAAAATATAATTTGGAATTTATAAATCTTTTATTAAGATTTAAATGGAAATTTTTCTAAAGTAAAGTTTTTCAATTTAATATATTAAATTGGAATTCGATTTGGTAATAATCGAGATGAGCTTCTGTGGATGAAGACCGCTACTATATATGGAATATAAAAGGCCTTGCCGCTATTCCATTTATATTATTAGTCTGATACGAGAATTTATATCGATTATACATTGTTATGATTTCCATGTAGATTCCATTTTGATGGAAGATGATTTTGGGTTTATTGTGAACTGTGTTTTAAATGACACTAGTTCTTTAACCCAATTAAAGATAAAGATTAATTTCTTAAATTTGAATAATCATAAGGTAAATATTTTTGATATTGAAACCAAATTGGAGTTTTAATGAATCTTTAATTAGATTGAAATGAGAATGAGATAATAAAATTATCGAACTCTTGAAATGATCGAGAATGGAGTACCCCCAGTTTTACTCCAGGCGATAGTTAAATCTTTAATTAAATTTGAACGAGAAAAGGGTAATTAATTTTACCCAGAACACAGTAGGTGTTAGGAATAGAGAGCTACAAGTTTTGCTTCAAAAGGAGAATAGGTTGGGATTAGGAAATAATAAATGATTATTGCAGTAAGGTTTGATAATCCAGAGTAGTTGACAAAAAAATTTGAAATCGATATCAGAAGGAAGATAAAAAATAATTTTACAAGAATTTATCTTTGATAAAGTTAATGGGAATCTTTCCCTAATAATGTGAACATTTTATTAAAAGAATATTCTGAATTAGAATGAGGCATATGGTGTGTTTTTGTAGCACCTGATTATAAAATACGCG
This sequence comes from Allium sativum, assembly GCA_030737875.1. Classification (NCBI taxonomy): domain Eukaryota; kingdom Viridiplantae; phylum Streptophyta; class Magnoliopsida; order Asparagales; family Amaryllidaceae; genus Allium; species Allium sativum. The sequence continues at coordinate 387,263,560 of CM060924.1, forward strand.
TGTTATTCGAAAAGACCGGGTTTAACCCATTCTGAATAATTACTACGACGACCAAAAGTCGACGATGAAGATGGTGGTTGAAGACCGGAATTCTTCACATTGTTTGGATGATTACTGTGTAAGCCCAAGGCAAGGTAATAAGTGGTGATCGTTCAGTCGTACTTGGAGATCGACGGATATGCGAGGACCATTCTCCTGTATTGGACATATGGGATGATGAATAAGGTGCCTCCGGTTTCGTTCAGACCCAGAACGGACTTGTAAATGGATGTGTGTCTGACATTGGATTTCGTTCTATGTAAATTGATTTCTATTAAATATATATCTGTTTGATGGTGGAGAATTTATTCTCTTGCTTAACACCCTTCTCTGAGACATACGAGCTTAGAGGTTATATATTGATAGAAATCAGTTGCATGGCGTGAGTTGTAAGTGTGGCATGCCAAGATGAAAATGCTCAAGGCTTTTTTGAAAAGCAGAGTCTTATGGTTGACGATCAAAGCGTGGCTTTAATTAGCATAGCTTTGTGCATAAAATTAATTCGCGAGCCTCACACCCAGTTATGAACCAGAAATGGGAGAGGACTGCAGGGAGGACATACATTTCTTTCTAGCTAGGAGTGGTGTCATGGTATTGGAGCCCATACATTTTTACTTATGTGGATGTTGGATTGCGAGGCACCTCGGATATTGAGTCCCTAGCACTGTTATCATGGCGACCGACTAGTCGTCGACTAGTCGACCAGTCGGTCGCCGGTCAGCGACTAGGGCTCTCGACATGAATTTTATTAATATGTCAAGCGAATGAAATGATATGGAGCAACTAGTCGATTAGTCAGTCGACTAGTCGACTCGACTTAATAGACTGGTTTCAAATTATTTCAATTTGGGCCCAAAACCAAAAAAAAAGAACTAGGTCTCCAATGTTGATAACATTACAGTGGATGGACTCTTGATCCTGAAAAGGAACAATTTATTCTTTTTGCAAAAAGAAGCAGGGCTTTGTCACAATAATTCTTTTTTGCAGTCTCTTGATCCTGAAAACGAATAATTTATCAACATAAAGTAAAGTATGGAAGGCAAAATTTTGGATAAAAAATGAAAACTTTTTTCACATACATGTATATTTAAACCGATGCACAAATGGATTCTCTTTGCATTCACTTTGCAGCTCTCGCTACCAAAAAAAGAGCAGCATTTTTGTAGTTGTCTATCTTTTTAAGTATGATAATTATGCCTTATACCTTTAAATTCAATATTCGGTCAAAAACTTAATCTAGTTAAATATTTTTTTGCTAAACAAAATAAAGAACACTATAGTGGAGTCAATCATAGGGCTAAAGGCTAAAGCGACATCCCTAGAAGCCATTATTCCTAAGGGCGATAAAAACAGAGATAAATTCCTATTCAAATGAAGAGAAAAAGAATTAGCTAAGTGTGGTATTATTCAAATTGTGCATTTTTTCCTATTATCTGATATTCTGTGAGGTATAATTAAAAACACAAGCAAAATAGAAAATCAAATAACAATAAACACTTAAGGTAAATGGAAAGATAAAGCTGTTCTCCTTTGCTCTCACATTTCATGGTAAGGGATGCAAAAATAATGCCTAACTGTTTCAAATGAATAGAAACTTATGATCCGTATCAGCTTCCATAACCTGTGGAGAGAGAGAGAATGAAAAATCTTTCAGAGTTCTAGAATAATCTAAATATATTTAACCAAAAGTTTTACGATCTTTGAACACTAAATCTTAATGAATCTACAACTTTTTGCTATCTGACCATAGCCACAGAGTCCATCCATTGCTACATGTACAACACTAACAGACAATATTAGTTAGAAGTTTATAATTATATATATGTATATATTTATTTATTTATCGGCTAGTCTCGACTATTCCACTAGTCGACTAGTTGGACCTCTGTCGACTCGACTTACCGCCGTGATAACCATGGTCCCTAGTGGCTCAGATTTTATGCCCCATAGGGCAGGGAAACGTATTGTTCAGGAATTATTAATCCATTAAAGTATGTGTGGACCGGCCCTGAAGATCCAAGGTGCAGTTGCGGCTGAGCCTGAGACATGGGCTAGATTGTCTCGAATTCGGTAAGGACGATCCCTTCCCTTGGTTTATGATGGAAATCCAACTTCCAATACTACATTGTGCGGTTTTGATTGTAGAACTAGTATGGCGATATGATATAAGGTACCCATGTCGTCTATGATTGATACATTTATATTTGAAGTTGTTTTTAAACACTATGCACTTATAATATCAAAATTATTTGTTTTATACGTATCAAGCATGTTTGGCTATTATAAGGGAAAGCTCTATCCTCCGCCTTGCGTTGCATTGTGTGATGGGACTTGAGTCTTATAATAGCTTCATTTTTCCAAAAAGCATTGTGTTGTTTTATTGTAAACTAAGATTCATGTGGAGTGAATCCATTCCGTGTTATACGGCATGGTCCCATGACTTCCCCACTTTTAAAATTTAGATTAATAACTGTTTTAGTTCTCACACCAGTCCCATGACTGACCTGGAGTTTATTGTTTTAACATAAACTCTGGGTTCCCATATTTTCCACACAAGCAGCTAGTAGTTTTGGTTTTGCTGGTATTATATTTACAGGATCCTGGATTTACAACTAAAACTATATTCAGAAAGCTCTGTATCTGTGTATTTCTTTCAGTTGTGTTATGTATTATTTTCCGCTGCTATGTAATTTTAAATCTCTGATATTTTTCAAATGTATATTATTTATTCTTCCTCTGTTATATTCTTGTATTCTAATGTAAATTGTTGTAATAACAACGAAATGTTCTGTTGTTTGTGTTCTGATGTGTCATGTTCTCAACTCAATCCGGGCTTTCCCGTAAGGGCGAGTTTGGGTCATTTCAAAAAATTGTCCTAGCCCAAAACATCTTAGTGCATCAAAGCACTTAAGATAAACATATATATACACACACTATATACAAGGTCAAAACTCATCACTCATCTACTCGTCTAACATTTTTGAACTCTCATCTGATGGACCAGATAGGCTGATTTCTTTGGCTCCTCATTAGCAAAATCCTCCTCATCATCAGCCAAAAACCCATCGTCATCAACTTCGTCTCCATTGTCATCCTATCTATTAGAGATCCACTCTCATCTACTATATATCCATCAGCCTCTATATCATCCTTGTCTATGGGTAGTTCTAACTTCTTCATGACATTATCAACCTTACTGTCTCCTCACTCGAGAACTGGGTCGTCCTTTACTATAAATCTTGGGTGTTCTAACTCTCGTATCATCACCTCCAACTCCTTACCTATCGTGGGATCCATACCTAAATCAGGGTCCTCTACTGTTGGGATTTATCCTAATAGTCGATGGTATCTCTTGTCTAGAACTTACCGCTATAATGCCTCTAAGGTATCATCATCTATCTTTGGGGAAACCTCAATCCCAATATAGGCTGCTGCCTCAGCTCCTGTTAGCTGATTAATAATCATGGGTTCTAGTACATACTCATATACCATCATAGGGTGATCCTACGGTGGGGTTGGGTCTATTCTTAACATATCAGGATAATGGTCAGAATTACTGTCCACATCGCTATTAGGGTACTCGGTCTAATCCTCAATCGGGGTGGAATCTGAGGGAATCTCAATTATCCCATGGTTATTTGAGTTAGTGGAAATATATATATGATTAAACTCTCTATTACCGCTACCCCTAGGACGAAATTAAGCAAGATACTGTCATACACTTAGCCATTTACTACCCTAAAATTAAAATTTTAAAGCTTATAGGTCATCCAAATCTACTATTACAACTCGTCATTAACTTAACCAAAACGATTCAAGTTAAGTGTTTATACCCAAATTTCCTTTTTCAAAGTTTGTTAAGGGATTTACTTATCAATCTAAATATCATACAAAATGGTTAAAGGTCTTAATCGGATCATCCTTATTCCTACCAAACCAAACCAGACATCGTTCTTAAACAAAAATGGATAATGAATCTAACATCTCCTTAATTACTTTTTTTAAGGATTTTACACTTAAGATATTCATCCAAATTCAATTATACAAAACAAATCCAATTCTTAGATTTTTAAATTCACAAATTCCAATATAACTTATTGATTTTTATAAGAAAAAGACGCTCTCTCAACCGCAATATTCCTAAATCTCATTCTAGGGTATTCCTAACCCTATCTCCAATGGGATATTGTAACTCTAATGAGTCCTATCTTTTGTTCAAATATGTCGTACCCCATAGCTTTGTTTAAACCAAAGCTCTGATACCAATTTTGTTACGACCAGGCTTTTGGACCGGTTTTCACTAGTAATTAAACTAATTTAAACCGTTCATAAAGACGGATGGTTATGGGTACTTACATATTTGCACAAAAATAATAGAAATTTTCATTTCATTACCATAATATAATATCAGAGTTACAAGGAATACATCAGAGTACATCGATTACACAGCGGAAGAATGCGAATGCTCCAAAACATAATAGCTCCAGCTAAAAACAGAATCCTGCTCCAATCAACTCCAAGGCTAAATCTTCGAACCAAACTACTAGGCTGCTCGTGCAAAATTATGGGCAACCAGAGTTTAGGTGCGGGAAAAATAAACTCTAGGTCACTCGTGGGACTGGTGTGAGAACTCAAAACAGCTGTTATTTAGGATTCATTTTAAAGTTGGGTAATTCAACGGACCACGCCACTAACGCGGAACAGGTTTACTCCATATGAATTCCCGTGCATAGAAATTCGCTATGACTTTTGAAAAATGAACCAACCATAAGGTCTCGCGGAACACACACAATGCAAATGCACACAAGGGCGAGGTTAAATGCTTGATACGTGAAAATCCTCCGATATTATTATTAGTGTATAGTATGGAAACAATTTCACAAATAAATGTATTAATCATAGCTAGCATAATACCCCATCCCATTCTACTGACGTAATCCTGCTAGTAGCAAGCTATACAACTAAAATCGTATGGGCTCGTAGTGCAAATTGGATTTCCAACAAATGACCAGGCAAAGGAACTTCCTTACCGGACCGATGGGTACGCCTCTAGACGATACCCCGAGAACCCAAGCGGGCTATCTGCCAACACGAGGTCGGGTTACCTCTTAACTAGGTAAACTTAGATCACACCTGAGTACATCACTTCCCAGTTGTTACCAACCTTCAAACCGAGCGCTCGCAACATCAACATCCACAAAGTATAAGTTATCCACATAGGTTAATACCTAGGCTCCATACCATAGTACACCATTTATCTAAAAGGAAATGACTACCCTTAACCACGCTTCATCTTTCTAGTTTTAGCCATTTACCGGGTTGTAAGGTTTGCCGAGGTCATGAAATACACAAAGCTATGCTTAAATAAGTCATGCTTTGATCATCCATAGCTCATCACATATCTTAAGTATGCCACATTATCCATTAACAACGCATCGTTGATTTCCATTATATAACCTCTAAGCTCATACATCTTAGAGAAGGGTGTTAAGCAAGAGAGTTATTCTCCGCCACCAAATAGATATATATTGATAAAAAAGTGCTACGTAGTTAATTACAATGTCAGACGCATAATCCATAAATGTCCGTTCTGGGTCTGAATGAAACATCATCCAAAAAAATCTCTAAATACATTTAGATATCGTGGAACTTATTACCTCGTTTGTTGTACGGACCAATCCGAGACAACAACATTCAAACCAAATGATACAGAAATTTCCAGGCTTCACTCGTTGGTTTCCAAGTCTTTAATTGCTTTATAAGGTTATATTATCACTTGGAATGGTTTTCGGACCTATATCCGATCCCGAACTTTCCAAGTAATAAGCGTATTTTAAAATCAATAGCTATGGTCTATACAAGCTTCTCAATTCAAATCTCCTTCCCAAATCGTTATCAATTCATTTCAAATTAAGGTTGGATTCATACAATTCCCATAATCCCCGTTATCGTCTTAAACCTTTTCTTTATATTCAATATTCATTTCCAACCTTATATTTAAAAAACAAAATCCATTTACTCATTGTTACCCTTTTTCCATAATTTTCAAAACCACCAAATCTTAATTTGGATTTAAATCTCCATTTATAATTACTCAAATAATTGATATTTCAAATATAAGTTTAAACAGAATTTAATTGACTTATATTTGATATCGATTCACTAACTCGGGAAGATACCATCAGAATCTAGGTGTGAATATGTTTTAACATTTCTGACAGTGTCCGTCCAATCCTGGGATTTCATATCTAATATTCGACGACTAATTCTATCCCAACTCAGTTCCTTTTTAATTCAAACTTCCCATATCTTACTTATAATTTAAATAAATTCCATACCATACATTTAACTCTTTCAAAATGTTTAACAACCCTTTTCTACAATCCAAACAAGGGTTCATGGTTTATAATCTTCAAAATCCAATCATTTCCAAAGAAATAGTTTAATAACGTTAAAAGCGTTGCTAAAGGAGCTGCGAAATGGTTATTTAACCAAATCGATCTAGAATCATTCAAAATTCACATATTCTAACTCAAATCGCTTTTACATAATAAAATATGATTTTATATTTTTCTGGATTTCTAAATAATTTTTATAAGCTCATTTTATTCGATTTTCCATTATGGTTGTCGAACTGCACGTATAACGACCGTTTCAAATTTTAATTTAGATGTAGTTTGAAAATCATATGTTGGAATTTGAAAATTTCTCTTCTATTCAAAACTCATCATTAATAGAAATCCAACATTTTTCGTTTCAAGTCAAACCGATTCAAAACGTTCAAGTTATAATCATTTGAAATTTAAAATCAATATTATCGAACTGTTGCTACGTGATGCGTTCAATTCACGTTATATAACGTTTAAATATAAATTGTCTAATTCTGTTTTCCCAAAATAAATTACATTTCCATAACTTAGAATAAAACCGTATTCCAAATCTCTTTTTCCCAAAATAATTTTTTTTATTCCCAACTTATTCCAGAACATTTATAATTAAAAATCATTATTTTACATTCCCCAAATCATCATGTTAATAAAAATAATATTTTATTTGAAATTCCTTTAATTATTCTTTTCTAAAAATCCTTATGAAATCAAACTTTTTCATTATTCCAATTTTTCCCACTAAATGTGTGACGGCTCGCCCCGTACCAGCCGACATTTCAATGAAAGTGCATTGTGCTGATGTCCAACCAGCACGGGACGGTCGCCAAAGAAAGGAAAAGAATAGGATTTGAAGCTAAGACTACCAAAGGAACTTGTAGAATGTCCCACAGCACATGGAATAAAATATAATAATAACATATTTGACATAAAACAGGCGAGACAATGTATAAGCTGAAAACTAAACCATAATCATCATAGCTACGGAAATTCAAAATACAACTTATGTTCCACATCTTCATTATTACAACCTTTAAAACTGTCTCCAAAGAAAAAAGAAAGGTACACTACTAATGCCCAAAGTAGTGACCAGCAGCGACAAAGGGAGAATATCTATATATATATATATATCATACGTGGAAGCCTCCTGCTCATCTCCGGTACAGCTACTCATGCATAATCATCTGACCTGTCTCTAGTCTGCCCATTTAAGACACCCAGAGTAATAAGAAGAGACATAAAACTCTGGGTTAGACAAAAGTCTGGTATGAGCGATAAGCAGCAAAACAGAACAATAACAGGTATACTAAACCATACCTGAACCTGGACCTGCAACAAAAGAGTTAGCACAACAAGATGCACAATACTCTAAGGTGACACTAACATATGGTGTAAAAATACAGGGGAGGGGGTGTGCATGTCATAATGATGGAAAAAAATCAAGCATAGTAACCATCCTCACATCTCTCACTCAGTGCGTAAAGCATACGATATTCACCGCTTTGACCACCCAAATTCTTGTTATGATCACTCTGCCCCATGGTGTCATGGCGAATCCACTGCACTGATCCATAACCACTAGTCCTTGCTATGTCCACTCTTCCCCATGAAGTCATGATGACTTCACTGCACTGGCTCATAGCCATGCTACGATCACTCTGCCCCATGGAGTAATAGCTACCCCACTGCACTGATCTGTAGCCTAACATCCGTCTCGGTGGTGAGTCAAAGTTATGGACGTCGATAACCCCTTAGCACACGTCCCGCAGCAAAGCCTAACTCATGAAGTTAACTCAGTGGTTCCCAACTGGATCTTGAGTTACAAATTCCTATTTGGACTACCTTTGCATCTCGGTTTTGGTCATCATCCCGGTTCGTGACTCTTCAGCCTCCATCATGTCTCGATTTGATTCTCAAGTCCAAACCTCAACTCGCGGTTCGTGGAGCCTGCTCGTAGACCCGCTTCTTGGTCGGCTCGTGGGTCGTCCTCTTGGCGCAGTTCGTGGTCTCCATCTTCGACTCGTAGGTCCTGTTCCGGTTCATGACCTCCCTTCTTGGACTGGATCGTGGCTTGTGAGCTCCACTCGTGGTTTCTGGTCGTGATGGTGTGCTCGGGTTGTGGCAACACTTCCCTGGTGGCTCGTGGGTGGTGCACCAAACTCCGGTTCGTGGTCAAACCTCCAGGCTATCAAATCGTGATGATGCTCCTAGGTGGCTCATTGTTGTGGAGCTTGCTCTGGTCCGCTCGTGATGATCATTCCGGTTCGTGAGGGGTGAAGTGATCATGATCGGGTCGGGGTCGTGATGCATGCTCACGAACGGGACTGGTCTGACCAATTTCTGCAACTTTTCCAGCAAGCAACTTATGCCATACGACGACGTTTTCGACCAATCAAACTTTTCTATGCAATCACAAATCATGCCAAACGGCCATAGCAACCTGTAGAAACTACCGTAAACACCAAAACAACAATTTAGCATGTTAATACAGATCAAACATACCCAAAACCCATATTTTCCCCTTAATCATGTTTAACCATACGATTAGCTAAACATGTCCAAATTAACCCAAATTTCTAATAGAGGCTTAAAATAATATTTTAGAATTTATAAACATTTTTCCAGAATTTAATAATGTGTGAATTCGCTAATTAACACTAATTACCCCTAATTAACCATAATTAGTGTAAAAACAATGCTAATCACTCACTTTAGCCGCAAATAAAACTTAGATCTGAAACTATCTCTGATTTGGGGTGAATCTCTATGCAACACAGCAGCTCCGACTCTGATTTGGCGCTATTTCTCCTTGATTTGATGTAGATTAGCTTAATCCTTGATTAGAGAACAATTTGGGATGAAATTAGAAGGTGGAGGCCATGGCTAGGGTTAGAGAAATGTTATAGGCGGGTGAAAAATGAAAATAGATCGTTTCCAAACTGATTTCAACCTCCCCATAACCCTAATCCCGAAATGGGTTATGGGCCCTCTTGCTAATCACCATAATTAGGCCCAGTTAAGCTATTTTTCACCTTCTAAACCTTAATTCATCCATATCTCCCAACCGTTGAGTCCGTTTGGCTAATGTGACCACTCTACGGAATTGTAAACCATCATCTGAATCCAATAGATGTAGTTTCAGGTCAAAACACCTTACCAATTAAAATTTATAGGCAAAATAAGATCAAGTAGTGGTAATACGGTCATTTAAAAATTGGCAAAAATCATGAACATGGGAAATGACCCCAATAGTTATTCCCCAAGTTACACGACTACACGACCTCGTACAAAAAAGAAATAAATATTCTACGATCCTCCGATGCGTAGAATGCGGGTCGTTACACTTTTCCCCCTTTTAGAAATTTTGCCCTCGAAATTCCTTAGCCAAAACTTACGAAGGTGTTCCGCATGCCTATCAGTCATTCACAAACAATCAAACACACAAAACAAACCTATCCTAGCATGCGGAAAGACTAAATCGAAATTTAAAATCTTACCAGGCAAAGAGTTCTGGATACGTCTTCCTAATGCTCTCCCCTGTCTCCCAAGTACAGTCATTCTCATCCTTGCCCTACTTAACTTTGACTAGATTCGCCGCTTTCCTTCGAAGTTTCTTCGTATCGTGCTCGACAATACAAATCGGCTTGCGGTTCCTAACCGCCCAGTATCTACTTCGATATCATCAAACTGATCAGGTGAAATAGCCACATCGGGGTCGTGCATGACTTTCCTTAACTGGGAAACACGAAATACATTATGAACTCCCGCCATCTTGTCCGGCAACTCAACTTTATATGCCAAATTCCTAACTTTCTCGAGAACTGGGAATGGACCAACAAATCTTGGTGTTAACTTGCCATTCCTACCAACGGAGAAATCTTGACAAACACCAAGTTGCCAATGGAGAATTTTAAATCTCTTCTCCTCTTATTGGCATAACTCTTCTTCCTATCTTGGGCAGCCTTCATTCATTGTCGGATAACTTTGATCTTATCTGAGGTTCCTCTTATCACATCTGGCCCAAGCACAAATTTCTTACCGGTTTCTAACCAACATGAGGGTGAGTTGCATGGTCTTCCGTACAAAGCTTCAAATGGAGCCATGCCAATACTGGACTGATAACTATTATTATATGCGAACTCCACTAGATGCAAATGGTCATCCCATGATCCACCAAAATCTAATATGCAAACTCTCAAGAGATCTTCTAATACTCGATTCACCCTCTCTGTCTGACCGTCGGTTTGAGGATGGTACGCAGTACTGAGATGTAACTCTGATCCTAACGCCTCTTGTAAGCTCTTCCAAAATCCACTAGTAAACAAAGGATCTCGGTCGCTCACAATGCCTTTGGATATTCCATGAATTCTCACTACCCATTTCATATACAGTTCCGCTAACTTAGCTGATGTTCTATTCAACTTGACGGGTACAAACCTTGCACTCTTGGTCAATCGGTCCACAATCACCCAAATGTTATCATGGCCTGGTCTAGTCCTTGGTAACCCATCAATGAAATCCATTGAGACTTGTTCCCATTTCCATTTTGGAATTTCTAATGGTTGCAACAAATCACTAGGTTTCTTTTGCTCAGCTTTAACTAACTAGCAGTTTTGCATTTGGATATAAACTTCCCAGCGTCTCTTTTCATCCGTTCCCAGTTGTAGGTCTGCTGCATGTCTCGATACATTTTATTTCCTCCGGGATGTATAGTCAGTTTTGAGTGATGACATTCTCTAAGTACTTCATCTCTCAATCCATTTACATCGGGCACAACTAGTCTCCCATTCTTTCTAAGCCATCCATCTCGATCAATCCCATACTTGTTCATCTCCTCGTCGATTCCCATCTCTAACCTGGAGATGATTTCCAATAGGTTAGGGTCGTCCCTCTGACTGGAATCTATCCGCTCAATCAAAGTGGGTCTGATCGTCAAACTTGCTAAAATCTCTAGATCTAATTCGCATTTTGGTCTGAAATCATACCCAACAATATACTCCAGTTGCTTCTATTCAAGAAACATGGCCCCTAAACTGACATGTCTTCTACTCAATGCATCAGCTACCGCATTGCCTTTTCCTGGTGTATATACGATATCGAAATCATAGGAAGCTAAGAATTCTAACCATCTGTGCTGTCGGAGATTTAGATCCGTTTGAGAGAAGAGATACTTTAACGATTTATGATCGGTAAACAACTCGAATCTTTCTCCCAAAAGATAATGTCTCCACATCTTCAACGCGAATACGATCGCTGCCAATTCCAAATCGTGGGTAGGGTATCTTTTCTCATGCGGTTTCAGTTGCCGACTTGCATAAGCTATAACCCTACCTCCTTGCATCAATACAGCACCTAGCCCGGTACCACATGCATCTGTATATACTATCATCTCTTCATTCCCCTTAGGAATGACTAACACTGGTGCACGTGTCAACTTTTCCTTTAGGCTCTTGAAAGAATTCTTGCACTTTTCATCCCAGACGAAAGCTCGATTCTTTTTGGTCAACTAAGTCAACGGTGCTGCTATCTTGGAGAAGTCTTGGATAAACTTACGATAATATCCAGATAATCCCAAGAAACTCCTTGCGTCTGTTGCATACTTGGGCGTAGACCAATCTTGTACCGTAGCCACCTTCACAGGATCCGCGGCAATACATTCTCTAAAACAATATGGCCCAAGAACCTCACTTCCCTCCTCCAGAAGTGACACTTAGAAAACTTTGCTTTCAATTGGTGTTTTCTCAACATCTCCATCACTATCCTCAAATGTTCCTTGTGTTCTTCCTTTGTCCTCGAATAAACCAAGATATCATCCACAAACACAAGAACAAACTTATTTAATTGATCCCTTAATACCCGATTCATAAGATCCACAAAATATGCTGGTGCATTGGTGTACCCGAATGGCATGACCAACCACTCATAGAATCTAGACGACAACCGAAATGTCGTTTTAGCTATATTCTCAGCTTCCACCCTAAGTTGGTGGAAACCTATCGCGAGATCCAACTGGGAGAACACTCTCGCGCCACTCAACAGATCAAACAAATCATCTATCCGTGGTAGAGGATACTTATTCTTCTTCGTCACCTTACTCAATTCGCGGTAGTCCACACACAATCGAAGGGAACCATCTGCCTTGGTAGCAAACACAACTGGTGTTCCCCACTCAGAAACACTTCTTCTGATAAATCCCTTCTTCAAATGATCACTCACTTGTACCCCGAGCTCTCCCTACTCCCTTGGCGCCATACGATGAAGTGGCATCACTATAGGTCTGGCATCTTTCACTAAATCAATACGAAACTCAATTTCTCGATGTGGTGGAAGTCCGGTCACTTCCTCGAAGACGTCCGGATACTGGCCAGCCACGGGCACATCTGACAACTCATCGTGTGGGACGTCGAGGGAATTTATAAAACTAGACATTACCCCATCGATATGTAGACCACCAAACACTAGCCTCTGCCTATCATCCACTCTAACTGCCACCAAAAAGCCCTCACAGTCTACCACCACCCCGTACCTTTGGAGCCAATCGAATCCCAAAATGATGCCAAACCCAGTAAAGGCCAAAACAAAGCAATCACAAACAAACATACATCTATGACTCGATAAGACCACATTACGACAAAACATACTACGGCTAGTCGAACCACCAATCGGGTTCATCACCGCTAAAGGTCTATCGACTATCTGGGGTTCCAATCCCAACCTATCTACCAGGTCACTAGATATGAAGGAACGTGAAGCTCCGGTATCAAACAATACTCGAACAGGAACATCATAAACAAAAAGCATACCTTGAATGACGACATTCTTTCCTTTCTCCGCCGCAGTTGGGGCATTCGACGAAGAAGGTACAACATTAAGAGCATATGCTTTCATAATTTGTTTCTCTTTAGGGGGTTGCGGACATTTATCCTTTTGATGTCCCACTTGGCCACAGTTGAAGCACTCCTTGTCCGCTGGTTTCACTCGACATTCTTTGGCATAGTAGCCCTTCTTGCCACAACTAAAGCACTCAACATCTTTCTTATTCTTCTTCTTCTGGCCATCCTTGGTCTGATTCTGCTTTCTCTTATTCTGAGAACCATTCTTGCCTCCACCGCTTGCTTGCGGCTTTGGCTCTTCTGTAGATGCAACCTTAGTCTTCAGCTTAGGGTATAGACTCTCTGATCTCAAAGCTTTCCTCACAATCGATTCAAACGTCTCACTATGTGGTTAATAAGCCTTTCCCCCAAGTACCCATCCAAGCTAGTTATGAACTTCTCGTTCTTCTTCTCGGCAGTGTCGATAAGGGATAATCCATACTTCGATAAAGTATCGAACTAAGCAATGTACTCCGAGACTGCCCTACCATTGTGCTTAAGCTCCAGAAATTTCCTAAACAACTCTGACTTTTGTGCAGTTGGGATAAACTTATCACTGAATCCGGCCTTAAACTGATCCCAAGTAATCTGATCCTCGGGATTAGCTGCCTTTATAGCATTCCACCAGTTCATTGCCCGTCCTTGCAGCTGACGGGATACTAAACTTCTCTTCATCGCATCCTCGATAACCAAGTCTTCGAAGATACGCTCGCAACTATCCAACCAATCCTGAATATCCGTAGCCGACTCCGTTCCATGGAACGGCTTTCCACCAAGACTAGTGTAATCTTTACAAAGCTTGGCAAAATTGGCACTAGGCGCCTGCACCGCTGCACCACCACCATTTGCTACATTAGGAGCTGCCCTGCGAACATCCCTAAGCATATCCCTCATTAAGTCAGTGAACATCGTTCTCATATCAGGAGCATTCCCATTATTAGCTCCTCTACCAGTACCCCTCGTATGTCGGCTCATCGTTCAATCTGTAAAGAGAAAACGATTAACCCTCTCTTTAGTGGGGCCAGTGCACTGCGACTCCATCCTTAGATATACTAATATTATATATATAGCTTTTGAAAACGAAAATATAACAGATACGTGCTCTCATATACGTAATATCTCTCCCTGGTGTCTTTCACTAGGTTAACTACGCAACCTAGAGCTCTGATACCAAGTGTGACGGCCCGCCCCGCACCAGCCGACATTTCAATGAAAGTGCACTGTGCCGATGTCCAACCAGCACAGGATGGTCGCCAAAGAAAGGAAAAGAATGGGATTTGAAGCTGGGACTACCAAAGGAACCTGTAGAATGTCTCACAGCGCATAGAATAAAATATAATACTAACATAATTGACATAAAATGGAACAGACAGCGCATAAGCTGAAAACTAAACCATAATCATCATAGCAGCGCAAATTCAAAATACAACTTATGTTCCACATCATCATTATTACAACTTTTAAAACTGTCTCCAAAGCAAAACAAGAAAGGTACACTACTAATGCCCAAAGTAGTGACCAGCAGCGACACCGGGAGAATATATATATATATCATACGTGGAAGCCTCATGCTCGTCTCGGGTACATCTACTCATGCATAATCACCTGACCTATCTCTAGTCTGCTAGTTTAAGAGCACCCAGAGTAATAAGAAGAGACATAAAACTCTGGGTCAGACAAAAGTCTGGTATGAGCGATAAGCAGCAAAACAGAACAATAACAGGTATACTAAACCATACTTGAACCTGGACCTGCAACCACAGAGTTAGCACAACAAGATGCACAATACTCTAAGGTGACACTAACATATGGTGAAAAGATACGGGGGAGGGGGTGTTCATGTCATAGTGATGGCAAACAATCAAGCATAGTAACCATCCTCACATCTCTCTGCGTAAAGCATACGATATCCGCTGCTTTGACCACCCAAATCCTTGCTATGATCACTCTTCCCCATGGAGTCATGGCGACTCCACTGCACTGATCCATAGCCACTAATCCTTGTTATGACCACTCTGCCCCATGAAGTCATGACGACTTCACTGCACTGGCTCATAGCCATGCTACGATCACTCTGCCCCATGGAGTAATAGCTACCCCACTGCACTGATCTGTAGCCTAACATCCGTCTCGGTGGCGAGTCAAAGTTATGGACGTCGATAAACCCTTAGCACATGTCCCGAAGCAAAGCCGAACTCATGAAGTTAACTCGTTGGTTCCCAACTGGATCTTGAGTTACAACTTCCTATTTGGACCAACTTTGCATCTCGGTTTTGGTCATCATCCCGGTTCATGACTCTTCAGCCTCCATCATGTCTCGATTCGATACTCATGTCCAAAGCTCAACTCGCGGTTCGTGGATCCTGCTCGTGGACCCCCTTCCTGGTCGGTTCGTGGGCCCTCCTCTTGGCATAGTTCGTAGTCTCCATCTCTTACTCGTAGGTCCTGTTCCGGTTCGTGACCTCCCTTCCTGGACTGGATCGTGGCTCGTGAGCTCCACTCGTGGTTCCTGGTCGTGATGGTGGGCTCGGGTCGTGGCAACACTTCCCTGGTGGCTCATGGGTGGTGCACCAAACTCCGGTTCGTGGTCAAACCTCCATGCTATCGACTCGTGATGATGCTCCTAGGTGGCTCGTAGTCGTGGAGCGTGCTCTGGTCTTCTCGTGATGATCATTCCGGTTCATGAGGAGTGAAGTGATCACGATCGGGTCGGGGTCGTGATGCATGCTCACGAACGGGACTAGTCTGACCAATTTCTGCAACTATTCCAGCAAGCAACTTACTCCATACGACAGCGCTTTCAACCAATCTAACTTTTCTATGCAATCACAAATCATTCCAAACGGTCATAGAAACATGTAGAAACTACCATAAACACCAAAACAACAATTTAACATGTCAATACGGATCAGACATACCCAAAACCCATATTTTTCCCCTTAATCATGTTTAACCATACGATTAGCAAAACATGTCCAAATTAACCCAAATTTCTAACAGAGGCTTAAAATAATATTTTAGAATTTCTAAACATTTTTCCTGAATTTAATAATGTGTGAATTCGCTAATTAACACTAATTACCCCTAATTAACCATAATTAGTGTAAAAACAACGCTATACACTCACTTTAGCCACAAATAAAACTTAGATATGAAACTATCTCTGATTTGGGGTGAATCTCTATGCAACACAGCAGCTCCAACTCTGGTTTGGCACTATTTCTCCTTGATTTGACGTAGATTAGCTTAATCTTTTATTAGAAAGCGATTTGGGATGAAATTAGAAGGTGGAGGTCATGGCTAGGATTAGAGAAATGTTTTAGGCTGCTGAAAAATGAAAATAGATTGTTTCCTAACTGATTTCAACCTCCCAATAACCCTAATCCCGAAATGGGTTATGGACCTCTTGCTAATAACCCTAATTAGGCCCGATTAAGCTGTTTTTCACCATCTAAACCTTAATTCAACCATATCACCCAATGTTGTGTCTGTTTGGCTAATGTGACCACTCTACGAGATTGTAAACCATCATCTGAATCCAATGGAAGTGGTTTCAGGTCAAAACTCCTTACCAATCAAAAGTTAAAGGAAAAACAAGATCAGCTAGGGGTAAAATGGTCATTTAAAAATCGGCAAAAATCGTGAACATGGGAAATTACCCCAATAGTTATTCCCCAAAGTTACATGACTATACGACCTCGTACGCAAAAGAAATAAATATTCTATGATCCTCCGATGCGTCGAATGCTGGTCGTTACACTCTTCCCCCTTAAGAAATTTCGCCCCCGAAATTTCTTAGCCAAAGAATACAAAGGTGTTCCCATGCCTATCAGTCATTCACAAACAATCAAACTCACAAAACTAACAAAACTAACCTATCCTAGCATGCAGAAAGACTAAATCGAAATTTAAAATCTTACTTGGCAAAGAGTTCTGGGTACGTCTTCCTAATGCTCTCCTCTATCTCCCAAGTATAGTCATTCTCATCCTCGCCCCACTGAACTTTGACTAGATTCACCACTTTACTTTGAAGTTTCTTTGTATCATGCTCGACAATACGAATCGGCTTGCGGTTCCCAACCGCCTCAGGTTCTACTTCGATATCATCCAACTGTTCAGGTGAAATAGCCACATTGGGGTCGTGCATGAATTTCCTTAACTAGGAAACATGAAATAAGTTATGAACTCCGGCCATCTTGTCCAGCAACTCAACTTTATATGCCAAATTCCGTACTTGCTCGAGAACTGAGAATGGACCAACAAATCTTGGTATAACTTGCCTTTCCTACCAAATCGAATCACGCTCTTAAACAGAGAAATCTTAACAAACACCAAGTCGCCAATGGAGAATTTTAAATCTCTACTCCTCTTATTGGCATAACTCTTTTGCCTATCTTGGGCAGCCTTCATTCATTATCGGATAACTTTGATCTTATTTGAGGTTTCTCTTATCACATCTGGCCTAAGCACAAATTTCTCACCGGTTTCTAACCAACATGACGGTGAGTTGCACGGTCTTCCGTACAAAGCTTCAAATGGAGCCATACCAATACTGGACTGATAATTATTATTATATGTGAACTCCACTAGATGAAAATGGTCATCCCATGATCCACCAAAATCTAATATGCAAGCTCTCAAGAGATCTTCTAATACTCGATTCACCCTCTCTGTCTGACCATCGGTTTGAGGATGGTACGCGGTACTGAGATGTAATTCTGATCCTATTGCCTCTTGTAAGCTTTTCGAAAATCCACTAGTAAACAACGGATCTCAGTCGCTCACAATGCCTTTGGGTATTCCATGAACTCTCACTACCCATTTCATATACAGTTCCGCTAACTTAGCTGCTGTTCTATTCGACTTGACGGGTATAAACCTTGCACTCTTGGTCAATCGGTCCACAATCACCCAAATGCTATCATGGCCTGATCTAGTCCTTGGTAACTCATCAATGAAATCCATTGAGACTTGTTCCCATTTCCATTCTGGAATTTCTAATGGTTGCAACAAACCACTAGGTTTCTTTTGCTCAGCTTTAACTAACTGGCAGTTCATGCATTTGGATATAAACTTCCCAACGTCTCTTTTCATCCCTTTCCAGTAGTAGGTCTGCTTCATGTCTTGATACATTTTATTACCACCGGGATGTATTATCAGTTTTGAGTGATGACATTCTCTAATTACTTCATCTCTCAATCCATTTACATCGGGCACAACTAGTCTCCCATTCTTTCTAAGCCATCCATATTGATCAAGGCCATACTTGTTCATCTCCTCGTCGATTCCCATCTCTAACTTAACCCAATAGGTTAGGGTCGTCCCTCTGACTGGAACCAATCCGCTCAATCAAAGTGGGTCTGATCATCAAACTTGCAAAAATCTCTGGATCAAATTCGCACTTTGGTCTGAAATCATACCCAGCGATATACTCCAGTTGCTTGCACTCAAGGAACATGGCCCTTAAACTGACATGTCTTCTACTCAATGCATCAGCTACAGCATTGCCTTTTCCTTGGTGTATATGCGAAATCGAAATCATAGGAAGCTAAGAATTATAACCATCTTTGCGGTCTGAGATTTAGATCCTTCTGAGAGAAGAGATACTTTAATGATTTATGATCGGTAAACAACTCAAATCTTTCTCCCAAAAGATAATGTCTCCACATCTTCAACGCGAATATGATCGCTGCCAATTCCAAATTGTGGGTAGGGTATCTTTTCTCATGCGGTTTTAGTTGCCGACTTGCATAAGCTACAACCCTACCTCCTTGCATCAATACATCACCTAGCCCAGTACCACATGCATCTGTACATACTGTCATCTCTTTATTCCCCTTAGGAATGACTAATACTGGTGCACATGTCAACTTTTCCTTTAGGCTCTTGAATGCATTCTCGCACTTTTCGTCCCAGAAGAAAGCTTGATTCTTCTTGGTCAACTTAATCAACGGTGCGGCTATCTTGGAGAAGTCTTGGATAAACTTACGATAATATCTAGCTAATCGCAAGAAACTCCTTACGTTTGTCACATTCTTGGGCGTAGACCAATCTTGTACCATAGCCACCATCGCAGGATCCACGACAATTCCATTCTATGAAACAACATGGCCCAAGAACCTCACTTCCCTCCTCCAGAAGTGACACTTAGAAAACTTTGCTTTCAATTTGTGTTTTCTCAACACCTCTATCACAATCCTCAAATTTTCCTTGTGTTCTTGCTCTGTCTTCGAATAAACCAAGATATCGTCCACGAACACAAGAACAAACTTATTCAGTTGATCTCTGAATACCCTATTCATAAGATCCACAAAATATGCTGGTGCATTGGTCAACCCGAATGGCATGACCAACCACTCATAGAATCCAGACGGCATCCGAAACGCCGTTTTAGCTATACTCTCAGCTTCCACCCTAAGATGATGGAAATCTGTCGCGAGATCCAACTGGGAGAACACTCTCGCGCCAGTCAACTGATCAAACAAATCATTTATCCGTGGTAGAGGAACTTATTCTTCCTCGTCACCTTATTCAATTCGCAGTAGTCCACACACAATCGAAAGTAACCATCTGCCTTGGTAGCAAACACAACTGGTGCTCCCCACTAAGAAACACTTCTTCTGATAAATCCCTTCTTTGAAAGATCGCTCACTTGCACCCCGAGCTATCTCTGCTCCCTTGGCGCCATACGACGAAGTGGCATCACTATAGGTCTTGCATCTTTTACTAAATCAATACGAAACTCAATCTCTTGGTGTGGTGGAAGTCCGGTCACTACCTCGAAGACGTCCGGATAGGCCAGCCACGGGCACATCTGACAACTCATCTTGCGGGATGTCGAGGGAATTTAGAAAAATAGACATTACCCTATCACTACGTAGACAACCAAACACTACCCTCCGCCCATCATCTGCTCTAACTGTCACTTAAAAGCCCTCACAGTCTACCAAACACTACTCTCGGCCCATCATCCACTCTAACTGTCACCAAAAAGCCCTCACAGTCTACCACCACCCCGTACCTTTGGAGCCAATCGACTCCCAAAATGATTCCAAACCTAGTAAAGCCCAAAACAAAGTAATCACAAACAAACATACATCCATGACTCGATAAGACCACATTACGACAAACCATACTAAGGCTAGTCGAACCACCAATCGGGTTCGTCACCGCTAAAGGTCTATCGACTATCTCGGGTTCCAATCCCAACCTATCTACCAGGTCACTAGTATGAAGGAACGAGAAGCTCCGGTATCAAACAATACTCGAACAGGAACATCATAAACAGAAAGCATACCTTGAATGACGACATTCTTTCCTTTCTCCGCCGCAGTTGGGGCATTTGACGAAGAAAGAACAACATTAAGAGCATATGCTTCCACAATCTGCTTCTCTTCAGGGGGTTGCGGACATTTATCCTTGTGATGTCCACTTGGCCACAGTTGAAGCACTCCCTGTCCGTTGGTTTCGCTCGACATTCTTTGGCATAATAGCCCTTCTTTCCACAACTAAAGCAATCAACATCTTTCTTATTCTCCTTCTTCTGGCCATTCTTGGTCTGATTCTGCTTTCTCTTATTCTGAGAACCATTCTTGCCTCCACCACTTGCTTGCGGCTTTGGCTCTTCTGCAAATGCAACCTCAGTCAGACTTAGGGTATTGTTGGCAAGATTTTTGACCAAGCCACCAAGGTTCACTCACAAGAAGAATGTATGAGACTACGTTCCTTAAGTCCATGAAGGATCGGATCGCACCAGAAGGTCGCCCCTCTCGGATCGCCCCCCATCGGATTGCCCCCATAGCATCAGCGATCCGACTACCTCTACACGACTCGATCCGTACTTACACTAATACCCTGCACAGACCGATCCGATTCCCCGACGTACAGCGAAGCCTCTGACCTATACAAGCACGAGCTAGTCTTCGGCGATCCGAGATGCACGGATCCAGCGACACATGTCCCCAACTGTCATTTTGACCAATTCCTCCTCCTTGCTCGATCCGATATTCAAGGGGATCGCGACACCTGTCCACAACGGCTAATTTGACTAATTCTTCATCAAGCTGCGATACGATCCGATATTCTCGGCATCCGTGTCACGTGTGACCGCGATCCGCCTGACAAAATCAGCTATAAATAGCCCAGAGCTTGGCATTTTTCAGGATCTTTTGGCAGTATTGAGCACTGACTCCACCATTGCTGTCATACCACTATTTCTTATCGGTTTTACTACGAGATTGCTGAGAGAAATCACAATTGTAAAAGTGAGTTCGAGAGAAATCATTGATTGTACTAGCATTCAAAGTATAATCGACAACATATAAAGTGGACGTAGGCTCGTTAACGCCGAACCACTATAAATTCTGTGTGTTTTCCGCTTTTTCTTTATTCTCCGGTTATAGTTCTTTACGAATCAGAATATTTTGGGTGTTAGGTCCAAATTTTGATCTAACATTTTTGTGCTTTCACTGAGAACTCAATTCTCAGCCTACCGGATTGCTATTCTACTATTTGGATTTGAAAGTCCGAAGAAAACAGTCCCAAAACTTCAATATTCGGTTTTTTGAAGATTCCAGCAACATCTGATATCATGGCTGGAAAGAAGTCTAAGGAAGCACGAGCTTCACGGGCGAATGAAGTCGCGAATGAAGCAGTTAAAGAAAGTGTGCCCGAGCTGGGCAATGAGGGACCTTTGGATCGCGGAGCGCAGGGAGCGAACCGATCCGATCGTGGCACGAACCGATCCAATGAAGGTGCCATGCTCCGAGTCGACGAGGATGAGGCGATCCGGACTGCTGAAGGGGTTGTTACCCGATCCCGTGATAACGCCCCGAATCCTCCTCATACCTTGACCACGAACCTACCCCAGAGGGCGTACCGAATCGCCGATCTCGATGCACAGCGATCCGAATTGATGACCAAACTACAACTCGACCTGGAAAGGAAACTATGGCTCGCTCCTACCGTCCTGGCCCCTCCGCTCGACCTGACTCAAGCTCTATGCGCATAAGAGAAAATGATGATGATCAATATGACCCTTCTGCTCCCGTTACTGAGGGGGATCTCTCTCGCTTTTCCGAAATGTGGGAAAGGCTGTTTGATGAATTGGCTGCTCAAAGGCAGGAGAGCTCCGTTCTGCGACATAACTTGACTGCTATGGATAGAAGGCTTAATGATCTCGCAAGGCAAAGGACGCCCCCAGTTCGTCCGCTAACCCCAGAATACTCTTCTTCGTCAGAGGAATCGCCGAGACCTCCGCGGCGACCATATGAGAGGCCTGAAAACATAGAGCAACTTCGATTTGGAACCCTGCCATCATGGGAAGAAGAGGCACTGGGTGTAGGGCCCTCGAACCGCAATGTGAACGATCACGCCGCAACTCCTAGAGCTCGAGGTGTGGACTGCCCTGTACAGAACAGACTACCTCAGCCCCATCGCCGTACAAATGCTCATGGTAACAGGGGGCAGCGAAGCCCAATCTGAGCCCCGGATTTTGTGGCCGCTCCTGGAAGAGAGATCAGAGAACCCCACCGAGTAAGAAGCGCTAACCCCGAACCTCCCCTGACCAGTGCAAATGTTGCAGCTATGATCCATCAAATTCTGGCAGATAGCCGTGGACAACGGAATGAAGATTGGGGAATTGACCGTAGTCACACCCCTTTCACTGATGACATTTTAGATGCAACGTTCCCGAGGCGCTTCAACATGCCGCAGATGAACCGTTACGCAGGTAGATCTGATCCCGTCCAACATCTGATGAGATATTCTTGGTCAATGACCGCTGCCGCAGCTTCTGACGCTATCAAGTGCAAAGCGTTTCCCATATTCCTGGAGGATGTAGCATTATTATGGTTTACTTGCTTACCAGCAAGATCAATTTCCAGCTTCAGGGAGTTGAGTGAAAGGTTTGTGGAACAGTTCCGCATCTATGCACAAAAGACAAAGAGTGTGATTGACTTGTTCCTTGTTAAGCAACGACCAGGCGAGAGTTTGAGGGTGTATCTAGACCGTTTCAACCTGGCCGCTACTGAAGTTAAAGATCCTCATGAGCCAACTGTTGTGGCAGCCCTAATTGATGGGTTAGATAAAGACACCGAATTTGGGAGATACCTGGCCGGCAAGCCACCTCATACTAGAGAATTATTCTATGAAAAAGCTAACGTGCAATTACGCCGGGAGGAAGTATATGCTAACCGAAAGGCAAAAACGGCCGATAAAGAGGAAATCCAGAGCAATGTCGCCATTAAGCAGACAGGAGACAGCTCGGGGAAGGTCGAGGTTAATGTCGGAAATCGGAATCAGGGTGGTCGTCAGTCAGGAAACAATGATAATAACAATAATGGCAACAACTGGAAGAGGAAACGAGGGAACGACTCCCAGAGAAGGACTCGTCCCAGGTCTTTTGAGAGTTATAAGCCAATAAACGATACTTTGGAAAATATCTTCATGGATTCGTACAACGTCCTCCAAAATAAAAGGCCTCCTCCCAGAGAGTCGACAGAGAAAGAACGTGAAACGGGGAAGTTTTGTCTCTTTCATCAGATTCATGGCCATTCGACAAATGAATGCCGTCACCTAAGAGATGTAGTCGAGAGGCTTCTCCGAGAAGGAAAATTGGATGAATACAGAGTGACACCCAGAGACAGGGGGCAAGCCGTACAGGCCCCAAATCAGAACCATAATCAACCTGCTGTCAGGCCAACTGCCCAGCAGAAGGGAAAGGACCTTGTTATCAATACCATAATCGGAGGGCTTTATCTCGCCGGACACGGTTCCAAGGCATTGGATCAGTATGTCAATGCAGCCAAGCAACACCTCGAAGTAGGGGAGTGTAGCAACCCTGAGGACAACGTCCCGGTAAAGCAACAAAAGATGATGTCCGACGATGTCGTTTTCCGCGAACTAGAAAGCATTGGAATCCATGCTCCGACTGAAGATCCATTTGTAATCGCAGTACCTATTGGCCCGGCCACTGTTCAAAAAGTCTTGGTGGATAATGGGAGTTCCGTCAACATTCTTTTCAAAAAGGCATTCGACCAGATGAATCTCGAGATAAAAGACTTGAAGCCCTGTCAGGGATGGATCCGTGGATTTAACGGAGCATCCACCGCTCCAATGGGTTATGTAGAGCTACCAGTTACGCTTGGGGAAGGAGAACGCCAGAGAGTGAGAATCCTACCCTTCGTGGTTTTGGATATTGAATCACCCTATAATGCCTTCTTGGGCCAACCGTCCCTCGCAAAGTTTAGAGCCTGTATAGCCCCCTGGTGCTTGTTATTGAAGTTTCCTACGGAAGCTGGTGTTGGTATTGTCAGAGGAGATCAGGTTGCCGCATGAGCATGTTATATTGCAGATCTAAAGCTACTCCGCAACGGAGGAGACATAGAAACCAAGGGCACTTCACCCCCCGCAAGGGCGGAAACCTTATAGCAATTAAAGAGGATAACCGTAGGAGAATCGCCCAGAGAGCTGCCCGAGGATATAGATCCCAGAGAGGACAAAGAACCTGGGGGAAGAATGGCGACTCCCAACGAGACAACTGTGGATGTACCGATCGATGATAGTGACCCAGAGAAAGTCCTTAAGATTGGATCCCAGTTAAATTCGAATTTAGCTAAAGAACTGACGAATTTCTTAAAAAATAATTTGGATGTATTTGCTTGGACCCACGCAGACATGTGCGGGATATCTCCATCAATCATGATCCATTCATTAAGCATTAACCCTAAACATCCTCCGGTAAAACAAAAAAGGCGAATGCTGGGCCCAGAGAGGTCCGCTGCCTTGAAAGAAGAAGTTGGAAAGCTAAAGAGTAATGAATTTATCAGAGACTCAATCTACCCAGACTAGATTTCAAATCCAGTTCTGGTAAAGAAGGCCAACGGGAAGTGGCGAACATGTATCGATTTCTCGGATTTGAATAAAGCCTGCCCGAAAGACAGTTTTCCTATACCCAGGATCGATCAGTTGGTGGACTCAACGGCGGGTCATGAACTTCTCTCCTTTATGGATGCTTATTCAGGATATAACCAGATTCCAATGCATGTTCCAGATCAAGAACACACTAGTTTCATTACGGATCTGGGGTTATACTGCTATGTGGTAATGCCCTTTGGCTAGAAGAACGCAGGCGCTACATATCAACGGTTAGTGAACAGAATGTTCTATAACCAGATTGGGAAAACAATGGAAGTATACGTCGACGACTTGTTGGTTAAGTCCAGGCAATCCTCTAATCACACTACGGACTTGGCAGAGATGTTTGGCATTCTTCGAAAGTACGGGATGAAGCTCAATCCAACAAAATGTTCATTCGGGGTCGCCTCCGGAAAATTCTTGGGATTCATCATCAGTTCTCGTGGGATTGAGATTAATCCAGACCAGATCGCAGCAATCAGAGACATTTAGGAACCTAGGCAGATTAAAGATGTGCAAAGCCTTGTAGGGAAAGTAGCCGCACTAAGCAGATTTATCTCCAGGGCTACGGACAAATGCATCCCATTCTTCGAATTGATAAAGCGAGGAAAACGCCACTTCAAATGGACGCCCGACTGCATAGAAGCATTTCAGAACTTGCTGAGACACCTAGAGAAACTTCCGATATTATCTAAGCCGTTGGATCACGAGGACTTATTCATGTACTTGGCAGTATCGTCCCACGCGATCAGCTCAGCATTGGTAAGAGAAGAAGATAAAGTTCAAAGACCAGTGTATTACGTGAGCAAAAAATTGACGGCAGCAGAGCATAATTATCCAAGGATAGAAAAATTGGCGTACAGTTTGCTGATTGCCTCTAGAAAGCTTCGACATTATTTTTAGGCTCATCCCATTACCGTATACACTGATCATCCACTCAAGCAAGTTCTACAGAGACCAGAGGCGTCTGGAAGACTACTCAAATGGAACATTGAGTTAAGTCAATTTGATCTGAACTTTCAGCCCCGGCGGTCAATACGGGGGCAAGTGATAGCCGACTTCATAGTAGAGTTTACTGTCCCGGAGGAAGATATAGCAAACGAAGAAGTTGACACCTCAAAATTCTTCTCGATCCCAGTGCCTGGAGATTGTATACTGATGGCGCTAGGAATGACAAGAGATCCGGCGCTGGAGTAGTGCTTAAAATCCTGAGAAACGGCTGATATCCTATGCTATCCGGATGGAGTTTCACGCCACTAACAACGACTCTGAATATGAAGCCCTGATAGCCGGGCTAAGGATCGCAAAGGAGTTGGAAATCACAAAGCTAGACATATTTTGTGACTCCAAGTTAGTTGTGAACCAGGTTACTGGAAAATTCCAAGCCAAAAGCGCAAGATTGATTTTATACTTGGAGAAAGTGAAGAAGTTGCTGAACGGCTTCGATCACTACAGCATATCTCATATTCCGCGGTCAGAAAATCAGCAGGCGGATAAGTTGGCGAAGATGGCTAGTTCTGACGATCCTGAAGAGACCGGGCTAGCCCTAGTCGAAGTACTTCGGTCTCCTAGTATAGATCAGATGGAAATTGATTCGGTACTAGAGACAGAACCAGAAAGGGAGTCATGGATGACCCCTCTAAAGAATTTCTTGATGAATGGAACACTTCCGACCAAGAAAAGCGAGAGGCGTAAAGTAATTCGTAAAGCTGCCCGATACATTCTGCAAGGCGGAGTTCTTTACAGACAGGGATTTTCAATGCCCCTTCTCCGGTGTATAGCTCATGACGACATCAAGCGTGTGCTGTAGGAGGTACATGAAGGTGAATGCGGTGATCACACTGGAGGGCAAACATTGGCGAAAAAGGTGTTGCGGCATGGTTATTTCTGGCCTACCATAAACAAAGATGCTGCGAAATACGCACGACGGTGTGATGCGTGCCAGAGATTTTCAAAGATACCTAGAGCACCTCCTAATCAGTTAAAAACAGTGACGAGCCCATGGCTTTTCGCTATGTGGGGAATTGATATCATCGGAAGTCTCCCCATAGCTAAGGGCGGAGCGAGGTTCGCTATTGTAGCCGTAGATTATTTCACTAAGTGGGTCGAGGCTGAGCCACTGACTACAATCACAACCAAACGAGTGATCAATTTTGTCATTAGAAACATCATCTGTCGATTTGGGATTCCAAAGATTGTTATAACCGACAACGGAACTCAGTTCCATAGCACTGAATTCAGAGACTTCTGCCAGAAATACCACATTGAGAAACAGTACACCTCTGTGGCGCACCCGCAATCGAACGGACAGGTCGAAGCGGCGAATAAAGTGATTAAGTCCATTCTCAAAAGAAGACTGAAACGGGCCAGAGCCGTGTGGGTTGATGAATTACCCTTAGCACTATGGGCCTACAGGACAACATCTAAATCGGCAACAGGCCATACCCCCTTCTCCCTTGCTTTTGGAGCAGAAGCAGTCATCCCGGTTGAAATAAAAGTACCTTCTCACCGAGTGACTTGTTACGATCCAATGACCAATAACGAATTGCTCCTTGAATCCCTGGATATGATCGAAGAAAAAAGGGACGAAGCAGACCTGCGTGCCTTGAGATGCAAGCAACAGGTCACCCGATACTACAACAAAAAGGTTCGAGTCCGAACCTTTGAACCCGGAGACTTGGTTCTGAAGCGTGTCTTTCCAGCCCCAACTCATATGGGCGCGAAGTGGGAAGGACCGTACTCTATTCTGTGCAAGCTTGATAATGGAACTTTCAGGCTAGCGACCGTAGATGGAAAGGAAATTCCCAGAGTGTGGAATGCCCAACATTTACTGCCGTATCTAACGTAAAGATGTCAGATCTATTTTGTTGCTTTATTAAGAACCATGTACAAGGCACGACTTGCCTAGAATAGTCCAATTTCTTAAGCAAAAATTATAAAGTGGACGTAGGTCATGATTCGACCGAACCACTATAAAAATATCGTGTGTCGTTTACCTTTATTTGCACTATTATTTATCTGCCTTTCTATTTTTATGGAAATTGCTGTGAACCATGCAACGATCACAGAAGCGTATAATTATAGGTGCCTTCCATCAGAATGGAATGCAGTCACCAGTCAAAACTCTGAAGGTGCGATAAAGTAAATCATACCACTGATAGCGCTCTAACTCTCCAGAGCCGAGAGAGAGCATAACGGACATGAGGGCGATCTCCGTAAGTCATGGCGGTGTACCATGATCGGAACCGCATTGACGTAACTCTAACTCTCCAGAGCAGAGAGAGAGTATAAAAGCGTCTCCGACTGAGCGCTGAGAAAGAGCTCTTATCCCGCTGAAGGATCGGGGAGTGATTGAACTGCTGAGCTTGAACTCTAACTCTCCAGAGCAGAGAGAGAGTATAAAAGCGTCTCCGACTGAGCGCTGAGAAAGAGCTCTTACCCCGCTGAAGGGTCGGGGAGTGATTGAACTGCTGAGCTTGAACTCTAACTCTCCAGAGCAGAGAGAGTATAAAAGCGTCTCCGATTGAGCGCTGAGAAAGAGCTCTTACCCCGCTGAAGGATCGGGGAGCGATTGAACTGCTGAGCTTGAACTCTAACTCTCCAGAGCAGAGAGAGTATAAAAGCGTCTCCGATTGAGCGCTGAGAAAGAGCTCCTACCCTGCTGGAGGAGCGGGAAGCGGCTGAACCGCTGAATTCGAACTCTAACCTCGGCGACCGCCAGGAGAGTATAAGAGAGTCTATGATTAAGCACTGAGAAAGGTGCCGGAAACTCAGCACCATAAGGACAGTTATCTTGCTAAAATTTCTAAGTCCCCCATATTCATAAATAGGGGGCAACGTGCAGAAAACGCTAATCAATCCTTAATAAGCCCTAGTCAGGCGCTACGTTAACGATTGATTGGGGGCATATACATATACACATGAACCTTGATGCAGCACGGAAATTTTTAAATTTTTCTTTCTGTTCCTTGACTGATTTGTAGTTATAATCAGATGGTCTATGACTAAGCATGAAAAGTTTATTAAATGCAGGTACACGGTGATGCAAAAGAGATAAAACTTTCATTTATAAACTTCAAGCCTACAAAGTAAAAAGCGATCTAAAACAAAAGTGAGGGCCAGTCTCACAATTACATTTCATGGCCAGTGGGAAGCCTAAAGACAAAATATAGACAAGCGACAATATCCTATTTACGCTTGGACTTCTTCTCCTGCTTCTGTTTCTCCAGCTTCGCCTTGTCAGTATCGGATTGATCACCCTTCTTTCTTTTCCTTTTGTCTATAAGAGGAACGTCCGACTCATCAGAAGACTCCTCCTCCTCCTCCTGCTTTCTCTTTCTTTTATCAGTAAGGAAGCTGGGAAATCATCAGGGTTCGCAAAATGAAGCTGTTTACTGATGGATTTGGGCTGGAGTTTCAGAACCATCCCAGTTTTGGGATTAAACTCCGAGATAGGAGCTACGTTCAAAGGCTCTTGTCCCACCTTCTTTAAAGCCAGCTGCTTTTCCTGTCTAGCTTTTCTTTTAGCTAAAGTTTCGTCGTCATCGTCTTCGGTCTCTTTGGTACTAATGATATCCTCCTCATCCTCTACATGGCGCCCGTCCATATCGTTCAAGGCCTCGATGGTTTCATCATCCTTGGGAGCATCAGCACTGGGTGCCAGGACGCCCTTCTCTGCTGTTGTACCCTCAGCCTGCTTCGGTATATCAACACCGGTGCTAGGCGAGACGACAATCTTCTCCGCCTCTGTCCTCTTCTCGACATCCTTGTCGACGGGCTCGCCACCTGTATTATGGGGAACACATGTTATTAATTCGATTGGTTTCTCTACCAGACGACGACAACTCACAATTGCTTTGACAAATTGTGGGGAAAAAAGGGAGATACCTTCCGTTGATCCTCCATCTAGGCTAGCTGCAGAAGCTCCGACAACCATAGGAGTTAGGCCCAAAGGAATTAATGGATCATCAGGATGGTATTCCTCAACTCCGGAGGTCTTAGGCTCTACAACTGAGCTCGAACCTTCGTCAACCTTGTTTTTGCCCTTAGCCAGGGCCCTCTCCTTCTCCATTTCTTCTTGAATTAGACGACGGCCTTCTGCCAGATCCTCGGGCTCGTTATCCCTCAGAATGGTCTTCATCAGCTCATCTTCGTCAATCTCTTCAACTCCTAATCTCTGCTTCTCACCCTCGACGATGGCATCCCATAAGTTGGCTAAAGTAACGTGGTAGTCCGGGATCCACGAGATGTTATGGGTTTTGAGGACGTGGCCGAGGAAGTCAAATATCATCTCTTCGAACCCTTCGATATCCTTTTCTCTCTCGAGGATCTTGTTGTTAGAAGCAGTAGCCATCTCAATGGCACTTTCAACATTCTTCTCGGCAAGAGCCGCGCGCCTCTCTGCATCCGCGACTTGATCGTTTAAAATTACCTTCTCCGCTTCAGCCAAAGCTAGACTTTCTCTCAGACTTGCTTTTTCTTCCTCCCAAGCAGCTCTCTCAGCTTCAAAATGGCCCTGCGCCGTCTTCAACTCAATATTGGCCATTTTAAGATCTTCTACCTCTTTCTTTAAGGCCATTTTCTCTTGACTATTTGAGTCAAGTTCAGAATGAAAGCGTTTCTTAGCATTCTCCAATTCGGTCTTATAATTTTCAGCATCTCTCCGCGCTAAGGCAAGTTGGGATTGAGCGTCTTCCAAGTCCTTCTCCATCTTTGTCCTAGCCCTTTCATTGTTATATATCTTCACCTTGGATCTATGTGCTTCCATCTCAAGCATTCGGATGATTTCTGAAAGATTAACAGCATGTTTCTTCATCACTTCATACTGCCTGGCTACATGACGAATGTGCCCGATAACTTCAGTATCCCAGTTCCTAGGGACTGGCTCCAAGGCTGGAATAAACATCATCCTTTCGAAGAAGATGTTAGGGAATTGTTCTCGCAACTTTTCCAGCTTAGCTTGAGTCTCGGGACCATGGATGTAATCTCGTGACCCGGGGGCAACCAAATCTTGCTGGCTGGAAGAGACAATGTCACTTCTCTCTTTTTCAGAATCCTTGATTGGATCCTTGCTTTTATCCTTGGGCTCGTAGTGTCTTTTTGATGACCTGCTGTGAGAGGGTGCACTCTTCGGAGGAGTTAACTCGTTAGGAAGTTGTTTTCCCCCTGTAGGTGGCACCGAATAACTGGGAAGCTTGCCAGAGGTTGATTTTGGTGGAGACCGGGATTGCGAAGAAGTAGGCTTGTGAGAAAGGCCACGAGAACGCTCAGGATTTGGGTGAAGACTGGGTGTACCTTCACGAAGAGAGCGACAAGAATAAGACCACCTGCGAGAAATCTTTCCTGCAAAAGAAAAAAGAGCATATTAAAACCTTGAATACTGTTGATATAAAAGTGTGGGGTCAGGCAGTGCGTGTGATTTGTGCATCCCATATAATTCCCCCTAACAGACCAGGGCCCGAAGTTAGGCTCATCTGAGTCGTTTCTTGTCCTCCAACTGGAACAGTGGTTTCCTGAGAAGTAGGGAAAAATGGCTCTCCTTCAAAGTCCCCCTCTGTGTATACATCATCAGGCAAAGGAATTTTGCTCAGCTCTTTAAATAGCTGTTCTTCTGCTAAATCATCGGGAGCAGCAGGTTCGATCGGAAGAGAAGCCCTTGAGGGGAAACCCCCTGGAGAAACTGGGATTTCCTTAGACTTGTCACCATGGGCCTCATCTCCTCTATATATGTTTAGGTCCTCGTCGTCCTGGATGATTATCGGGGAAGGACTCTTACGGAATTTAATTGTTTCTGCTACCCGTGATGTTCCTTCTCCCTCCGTTGGGGGCACGTATTTGTAGGGTTTGCCGCCTGCACCAAGTCCAAACCTTATATGCAGAAGGCGATGCTTGTGAAGATTCTCATCAGTAATGCACTTCTTGATCCTTAGAAAATCGGATCTGCTTTGCAGAAGAAGAGACAATCGATTATTGTATACCAAGCCTTCTGTCTTGGGAAAGACGTGATCTGCTTAAAAAAAAGGGGGGCATGTTAATGCTTCGATTTCTTAAGCAAGTTATTCAGTCAAAAGATTAAAGTTTACTTGATTTAAGCCATCTTCTTGAGCACCCAGCCTGTCTCTTTATATAGAACCAATCAACCTTGGGATCCCCTATATTGCTGTATCCGTCATACAGAACCTTCCTATTCTCTACCGATTCGAAGAAAGAGAAATTTGGGGTTGTCGAGGAGCGATGCTTGAAAAGATAAAAGAATTTTAAATCTTTAAATGTGAGCTCGGTATGTAGGATTTCCGCGTATGCGATATATAGAGTGTATAGAGCCGCGTAGGCGTTAGGATGAAGCTGCATCGGAGCGATACCCAATCGTTTTAAGGTCTCAATGACGATTGGAGGAAACGGAGGAATAGCTCCTACCCAGCACATGAGTCGGCTGACTGTCATATACCCTTCCGGAGCTAAGTGGGGTCTATCTTCGCTACCGGGAGTCCTCACATCATCCCAGGGGATCCCATGTCTCAGGCAAATTCTTTTAAGCTTTATGTCATCGAGTTTGGAAGCTAAAGAATCAGTAAATTTCTCTATCCCAAGTGTGTCAGGAATCTCGTCGGGAGCTCGACCGTCTACTTCAGACTTCTCATCAAGTGAGGTACTTTCAGATGGATCCGATTCCGTTGCCTCATATTCGGATCCAGAATCCTCGCCCCCTGGGTTAATTGGAGGGACCTCGGGGCTGTGGTGCTCAGACACCTCAGGATCCGTCTCTGTGTCAGATCTTGAAGGGGGGTGATTATCCGACATTATTGTTTAGGCGAGTAAACATGAGAAATAAGAATATAATTGTTCTTCCCCCCCCCCCCCCCCGTGTGTGAAAGTTCAAGTGTGGGCCTGTGCATGCATTAAAGAAAAACATAGAAGTTAAAAGATCATGGAGACATTCGTGGTTGTCCGTTGTTAAGTCATGCTGCTAATCAGTCCAGAAATGTTCGTCTAGAGGGCTCTAGCCTAACTGTCCATCGGTATATCAGAGTTAGGTCGCATTATTTATGTAACAAGTTCATCAAACCGGATCGCGCAGCAGGGACCGGATCGTGGTATATCTACGGATCGTGAAGCGGGTATGGACCCGTAGCAAAAGCACTAACTCATGAAAAAGCATCGGATCATGAAACCGAAACGGATCGCAAGGACCCCCCGCGATCCACTTCTTCCTATTCCCTCGTGAACCAGTGACTTTTCGCGACCCGGTCCGACCCGCTCCTGCTACCTTGTTCCGATCCAAGACTGCTCTCCCACTCCTCTCTTTGCTTTCACCATTACCGCGACCCGAGTCGAAGCCCCTACCCACGAACCGACCTTGTCATCCCTTCCTTCTTCTTCCTCAATTCTCCTCTCCACCCTTAAACCCATGGAACCGAACCAGGCACGTTCATGTTTACTATCACCAAATCCTACAAAACTCCACTGTCTCCACTCTCTAAACCAGAGCGAACACGGTAGAAACTAAAGAGAAGTTGTTTAATTACCTTTTTAAAGTTTGAAATCATGTGGGAATTTGGAAATCAAAGTTAGGGTTTTTCTCAAGAAAACTGGTGGCGGCTGCGAAAGAAGGAAGAAGAGGAGAAGAACGAGGATGGGGATCAGCTTATATAGACTAAAGGGCGACCGTTAGTCTCCCCCATTTTGTCTTATTCGATCTGTGAAAATAGGCAGGCCACGAACCAAAAGCCCACCACGTCTCGAAGAGAAGCCCGCCTCGTTCCGTGAGGAGGCCCAAATGCTCACTAAAGGACGAGGCGAACGACTTGCCAACTGTAACACCCCACACCCGCTAAGGTCACTCACTAAGGGAATGCCTTAACTTCGGTGGAGTATTTTAAGTGAATATAGAACAGAAGAAATACAACAAGACAGATATAAATAATACTTGAAAATCTAAAACATCATTTCATTGCAGCAGAAGATAAACATGTTTGGTTACAATACCAAAACCAACTAAAACAAGAGTCAAGTACTAAATATCCATCCTGATAAAAACAAAAGTACATAATCCCACTACACAACTAATAGCCATAATAGAAAAGATAAGCTGAGCTTTACATCAACGGTCCAAGCTCCAAAAGATAGATAAAGAAATCTGATCAAAGCCCACTAGTGCTAGGCCCAACCTGAGGACCTGAGGGGGAAAAAGATAAAAACAATGGGGTCAGACATAAGTCTGAGCGAGTCCTATAACTTTAACAATACAATCATTAAAGTAATTAGGGTATGATATAGACTTGGTACGGTAATGACTGGGGATAAATGACTACACTAAGCAGCCAACTAGACATAGGATGAACTAAGATATCGGTAAAGACGCATCTACCCACCCAAGGATAATTACTACACTGCACCACACCAGTCATTCCTAACTTAAAGGTTGATCCCACCCAAGGACTTAGAAAATTTAACTAGTAGTTTCGTGTACCCCTAGCTGACCACATAGGTGTCGTCTGCCCCTATCTCCACTAGGTATACCCACTACTCCCCAAGCGATCGTCTCCCTAACGTAGATACCCGTGCTGGCCCCATAGTGGGGTGTATCACTCCCCAAAGTGGCAACCCGATACAACCAACGGTGCACGGCTTATACCTACACAATGCAACAACGTCTTACCTACCAGCCCGGGTCCACACACGCATATGAAACCCGTTGGACTTGCGTTGCCACCGCTAACCCGTTTTCGCCTCTTATAGTCAAGCCCAGTACGCGTGTCCCGTCCTCGACATGGGTCGAGCCCACAAAGATACATATGGGTTATTGGTTGAAATGGGCCCCCACAAGCTACCCACCTAAGCTTGCTCCCTCTAGTGTATCCCACTTAACCCTTTAATCATGTTTAATTACATGTTTCCACTTTGGTTAAGTATTCTAATCGTATTTTCTATTGCCACCCAAGGCAACCACTAGATTTCCACATGCCACCCAAGGCACCCACTTAACCCCTCATGCCCCACTACATGCTTATCTGGTTAAGTGTTTCTTAATTGATTAAGACCGTAACCTTTGTAAAGACCTCTCACATTAGACTGTCTTTTATGGCAGCTGGATTTGCCGGTCGGGTACGGGCAGCCTTACGCCATAACAGAGTCTAACCTCGTGTCTTTACACTTGTCACATATTTAGTTTATGCCTAAGACCTCTCACATTGGGCCAATCATTTGTAGCCGCTGGATTTGCCGGTCGGGTCCGGGCAGTCTTATACTACAAAAGGGTCCAACCTCGTGTCTTAGTCGATTAATTACACCTAATTAATCACCCCCATATTTTGAATTAATTTTCCCTAATTAATTCCAATTTAATGATGTACATAATTGACTCAATTATGTCCATCCACTTATGGTATGCAACATCATACCAATTTCACCACAATTTTGTTAACATGAATATTAACCCCATCGTTCCCCACGTAATACGCTAACATGACATACTTAAAAGGGAAGATTCATCACAAATACAATGGGTTCAACTTAGCATAACATTAGCATCAACATGGGTTTTAAAGGTGTCAACTTGCATATACGACCATAGCATCAAACCCAACTAGCATAAATAATCAACCCAAACTTGCATGAATCACATATGTCATAAAGAGGGTAACTTGCATAGATGTTCATGTCATAGACCTATCATAAAGGGCTAAACTTGCATACATGTCATAGGTCTAAAAAGGGATGAACTTGCATACATGTCATAGGTCTAAAAAGGGATGAACTTGCATATGTTACTCATATCATAAAAAGGGGTAAACATGCATATATATGCATGACATACAAAGGGGTAAACTTGCATATGTATGCATATCATACAAAGGTGTAAACTTGCACATGTTACTTGCATATAATCAAACACCAAACTTGCATAACATGTCATATATGAACTTGCATATAATCAAACATCAAACTTGCATAACATGTCATATATGAACTTGCATATAATCAAAAACCAATCTTGCATAACATGTCATATATGAACTTGCATATAATCAAACACCAAACTTGCATAACATGGTGTCATAATGGATCAATGTTTATCATAGTGATTTGCATAACTTGCATCATGAACATATTGCATAAAACTAGCATCATGGACATATAGCATAAAACTTGCATAACTAACATCATGAGCACATAGCATATGATAACATAACTTGCATTGATCCACATTCATAACCATAACCTCATTACATCCTATCATAATTAGTTTAGCAATTGCTTGCTAAAGGCATAGAAACTCACAACTTGTTGATTAGCACTCCTATGAAGAAGATTTAGTTGCTAGAGTTGATTAGAAGTTGATTTGAGAAGCTATCTTCCTCTCTAATTTGTGGAGGCTACTTCTAAGTTGCATTTTGACGGCATGATGACGTTGTATCTATTTTTAGTATGGATTAGGGTAGTCTTAGGGTGTATTTATAGATTTAGGATGTAGTTTAGGCCCTTAGATTAACCCTAGATTAGTTTAGAGCCATCAGATTTCGTCACAAGCCCCCAAACACAGCCCAACAGCCAAAACAGTGCACCCAGGCCAAACCTGCCTGGCCACCTGTGTCGACTCCCAAGTCGACTGGGCAGTCGACTTGGGTCCTGCTGTGTCGACTCCCAAGTCGACTCCCCAATCGACTTGGGGTGGCTGGCGGGAATTTTCCCGCCCAGCCCGCCTGGCCTGATTTTCGAAATTTGAACCTGAAATTTAAATCTGTTTTGAACTTAGAATTTTCTGAAAACTTACATGGGCCATAACTGGGTCATACGGACTCCGATTTACAAAAACTCGGACTCTATTTCGCGTATTTTTCCGAGACGAACGCAATGGCATAGCCCGTTTCCCCTGATTCAGATCTTAAAATTTAATTCTGCCCTGATTTATATTATAACAAGTTATTCAACATACGGGGTGTTACATTCTCCCCTACTTAAAGGATTTCGTCCCCGAAATCTCTAAGTCAAGAAGAACGTATCCTACCAACCAAACAACCATCTACTAAACCATCAAACACTGGCATCCATTGTCCTTAAAATTTCTAATGACGTATGAACATAAGAAAAAAGTGTGTGTATATGTTCCCTGCCTAATGCAAAATCAGGCAGTCTACTGATTCAGTTGACCTCCTTAATGCAAACCATGATAGTACCATGCATCCAATATGTATGCGAAAGAACCCTATCGACACATACTATCTCTACATGTGTGCACAACCATACATCAAAATGCATCATCCATATGATAACACAACCATTATACATCCATCAACTAGCTACATACACACAATTTATATGCAATATGCAATATGAAGTGACTGAGCCGATCTAGTGTCTAAAGTGTGTGTATATGCATCCACGAGCAACCACTTGCAAACACTTGCATCCACACGCATCCATCAATCATAACATGTCTCAAACACATGTTTCAACCATAGGTTTACCCTATCTAAAGGTCAAAGATACTAATGAGAGGACATACTAAAGATAAGATAAGAACTAGACAAACGATAAAGGAGAAATTAAAAGACATACCCTCAAAAAGGAATGGGTACAGTGAACGCATCTTCGCTTCTGTCTCCCAAGTAGCGTTGCTCTCATCATCTCCCCATTGCACTTTGACTAGTTGAACCTCTCTGTTTCTCAACTTCCTAGTCTCTGACCCAAGGATGGGAGTAGGAGCTCGACGAATCGTCGCATCACGCTCTACCTCCACTTCTCTAAGCAAGCTCGGCTCTACCACCTCTGCGGTCTCATGTAGGCACTTCCTCAAATGTGACACATGGAATACGTCATGTACACCACTAAGTCTCTCGGGTAAATCCACTCTATATGCCATCTGTCCAATCCTTTCCTTAATAGGAAACGATCCTACAAACCTTGGTGCTAACTTCCCAACGGACCCAAAGCGAACAACATTCCGTAATGGAGATACTTTAACAAAGACCATGTCCCCAACATCAAACTCAAGATCCGTCCTCCTCTTATCCACGTAAGATTTCTGCCTATCTTGCGCTGCTTTCATCCTTCTTCGAATCAAATCAATCTTTTCCGAAGTCTCTCTAACCATATCGGGCCCAAGCAAGATCTTATCCGTAGATTCCCACCAACATGTAGGTGATCGACAAGGCCTTCCATAAAGAGCTTCGAAAGGAGCCATGCCAATACTAGACTGAAAGCTGTTATTATACGCGAACTCCACCAATGGAAGATGTTCTTCCCATGTACCTCCAAAATCTAAGATACATAGCCTCAAAAGGTCTTCTAGAACACGATTCACCCTCTCGGTCTGGCCGTCCGTCTGAGGATGATATGCGGTGCTCAAACACAACTGAGTCCCTACCGCCTCTTGCAAACTCTTCCAAAACTCTCTAGTGAAGATGGGATCTCGATCACTCACTATGCTAGAAGGTACACCATGCAACCGAACTATCTCTCGAAGGTAAACTGAAGCTAGCCATGGAGCAGTCCTCTTACTCTTCACGGGTATGAAATGGGCTGTAACACCCCACCTCCGCCAATGCCACTCTTGCAAGGACATTAGCTTTGGAGGGGCGTTAAACAAGGTAAACATGCATGCAGATATCACAAGACAGAACATATAAGTAAAACAGAGTAGTAAAGCAGCGGATAAAACTTAGCATTTCAAAACCATAGTCATGTTAGAACAAAGTACTTGGTCATTATTTTCCAACAACAAAGTCTAGATAAAAGCATAAACTGAAATACATAAAGTACTATCCCCAAAATGAAGTGATAAACCATAGCTAGCTCAATGTCCAAAACCGTACATGAGCAAATCCAGTAAGCAAGCTGTAAAGATCCAAGCTAAGCTCCAATGTTCCCACCCTGAGAACCTGAGGGGGGGGGGGAAACGGAAGAAAAGAGGCGAAAGAAAACAGGTCAGTCAAAAAGACTGGTAAGCCCTACTACTATCTGTCTATGAACTAGTAATGTTAACTGGCATGAGAAGCTGAGATGAACATAAGGATAACAACATACTGGCATGATGATTAACTAACAAGATAGATAAAGGTGTCATCGCATAATTAAGGTTAAGTTTTGCACCACGGGTGTACTAGCATTCTAACATGTCAAGTAAAAACAAGAATTGATCCCTTGGCCCAAGCTTGGCCCATCATCATGAGGTGACCTAAATTAAGGTCCAACTACACGGTCTAGTCGATCGGCTCCCTATAAGCCTAACTCGTCAAGTGTCGGTGTCATACGGCCCAAACATGCAATGTAGTTAAACTGCGCTAGGTACACCCTAGGGTGTATCAAGTCCTAGGGTGTCAACCTCAGACACGAATCAAGTATGTGCAGTCTAGATCTACTGGTACCCGTGCCTGATTCTCCAACTCCGGACTATGTGCACGACCATAGTCCGCCTGGACCTACACCGGCGTACCTACTCAGCCGTCGTTTGGTCGCTTACATGTCAGCCCAGTAATCGTGCCCCACCCTAGCCTAGTCCTAGGGTCTTATGATACTATCAAGAGGGTTACTGCTGAAAAGGACCACGCAACTAGGGTTTCCTTAACGGGTTAAATGTGGTTAACCCGATCCAAACGTGGATTAAATTGGTTAAGTATACCCAAGGTTCGTGACTTAACCCCGATTAACCCATCCAGCCCAAATTGATTAAGTATTAAGTGGACCATGACTTAACCCTAATCAGGAGGCATTAATTAACTTAATGTGCTTTAACCTCTCACATTAGACTTTGTTGTGGTTACTAGTTAAGCCGGGCGGGTCCGGGTAGCTTTACACCACAACTTGGTCTAACCTCGGGTTCGAGCACAACATGACCAACTTCTCACATTGGGTCCTATTGTTTGTAGCCACTAGTTAAGCCGAGCGGGTCCGGGTAGATTTATGCTACAAACTCAACCCAACCTCGAGTTGGCCACACTCATATTTTCTAAGTGTCATGTCCATTATGTTTCCAAAACATAATTACAAGTTAACATATCACGTTATGTTATAAAAATCATGTTCATGTCATAATTTTACCCAACCCCAACGTAATCCCATCGTTTACATAATCGCAACAACGCATAAAGGGTAAAATAGGGAACTTGGCATAATCATGACAAAAATGTGTTGAAGCCACAAGTTTATCATGGTGGCATATGAGATGTACATATGTTCATATACTTTCATATTGCATTGTTAGGCTTCAAAAGCATGCATAAAACCAAACTTAGCATATGAGTGATACATGGTGATAAATGACATGTAGAAGTTGCTAGAAGTTCGCATTTAGCCTCACATGCAAGTTATCATAAGGGATATGATAACTTTCATGTTGCCAAAATGCAACCTTTGATATAAAGCTTGGAGCTTTATGCTCACAACATCAAGTTTAACTTGCATAACATAGCAATATGTGTCATACATAATGATTAAACCAACTTGCATAGCATAATGATTAACCAAACTTGCATATCATAATAATCAACCAAACTTGCATATCATAATGATCAACCAAACTTGCATATCATAATGATCAACCCCAAACTTGCATCATTCATTTAACTTTAGAGTTCAATAAAAAGAAAGTAGAAAAGGGCTTACTACGCTATGAAGACACAAATGAATATTTATTATAAAGATTGAGACGAAGCCCTTATGCAAGCACCAAAATATGAAAGCCCCAATTGAAAAACCCTTGCGCCAAATCAATAAAAATCCTTGCTTTGAAATAGAAATGTTGCAACTTGACTTGAATGCAAACTAAGAACACTCATACAAGTTTGAAAGCACTTGTATGAACTCACAATCTCTCATAGAAATAGGCTTAGGAATTTTAGCATGAGAGTGGAGGCCATAAGAGGAACAAATTTGACATAGTTTAGTTGTAGGATTGAATAATGGTGATTTAGGCTAGGTTTAGGGGTCTTTTTATAGAGGATTAGGATAGTATTAGCCATAGGATTAACCCTAGATTCAATCCAAGCCATCAAAGCATGTCTTGGGGAAGAAGTCAAGTGTAGGAACCATCTAGGGCCTTTAGATTAAAGCTGAACCATGAGAACCATTCAAATGCAAAATCTGCATTTGAGCGAATCGGCCCACGGGTTGACAGCCAAACACCCTGGATTAACCCCTAGTCGACCCAGCGAGCTCAGGTCGACCTCAAAAATCGGCCGGTTCGGTTATTCCCCTCTCCCAATTCGCTGTTTTGAACATTTTTGCATATTTATTTATTTAATTTTCAATCATATATATATATCAATATATATATATATATATATATATATTTCTCTGCGCAACCCATTTCACTTAATTAAGTATACTTTAATTTGTGAATTTTTATGTTCAAATTACGGGGTGTTACATTCTCCCCTCCTTAAAGGATTTCGTCCCTGAAATCTCCAAGTTAGGAAGAACGTATCCTACTATCCATCATCCATCTACTCAAAACATCATCCACGTGTAGTCATTGTCCTTAAAGGATTCTAAATGTTGTATGATCATATGCAAAGGTGTGTGTATATGTACTTATCTAATGCAAAAATCAGGCGGTTACTGATACAGTAAACCTCCTTAATGAAAAATATGTTAGTGAAATGAGTCCATATGTATGCAAATTCCTAACATAATTTATAATCTCTACATGAGTGCACATAATATTCATCCATATGCAACATCCACGTGATAGCTCAACAAGTTTCATCCATGAATAAGTATAAGCACTCATGCATATGCAACATGAAAGTGTGTGAGCCGATCTTAGTGCCTAATGTGTATCATGCATCCACGAGTATCCACGTGCAAACACTTGCAACCACTTGCAAACATCAAGCATAACATGTTTCAACCAAGGGTTTCTACCTAAGGTTCTCATGACAAGATCTACGAAACAAGATAAACTAGATAAACGCGGATAAAAAGAAAGATATGCTAATTAGGAAAAGAGATCGAGAATGTACCCTCAAAAAGAAATGGATAAAGCCCACGCATCTTCTCCTCTGTTTCCCAAGTTGCATCTTCGTCGGCTTCACCCCACTGAACTTTCACCAACTTGACCTCTCGATTCCTTAGCTTCTTGATCTCTGTTCCCAAGATACGAATCGGAGCTCTTCTCAAGGTTGCTTCTTTCTCTACCTCAATGTCTTCAAGAATGCTTGGTTCAACCACCTCAGCGGACTCATGTAGGCACTTTCGGAGATGCGAGACATGAAAGACATTATGCACTCCGGCTAGCTTCTCGGGCAATCCCACCTTATAGGCCATCTTTCCAATTCTCTCTATGATAGGGAAGGGTCCTACGAACCTTGGCGCCAGCTTCCCCGCTGCTCCAAAACGTACCACATTTCGCAAAGGAGAAACCTGCACGAAAACCATGTCTCCCACTTCGAATTCCAAATCCGCCCTTCGCTTGTCACCGTAGGTTTTCTGTCTATCTTGGGCCGCTTTCATCCTTCTTCTTACTAATTCAACTTTCTCGGATGTGTCTCGTATCATATCGGGCCCAAGTATAAGTCTATTTGTTGTCTCCCACCAACAAGATGGTGACCTACACGGCCTCCCATATAAAGCTTCAAATGGTGCCATCCCTATGCTGGCTTGATAGCTATTATTATAAGCAAATTCTACAAGAGGAAGGTGGTTTTCCCAAGCACCACCGAAGTCGAGAACACAAAGCCTCAAGAGATCTTCTAGCACTCTATTCACCCTTTCGGTTTGGCCATCCGTCTGGGGGTGATAGGCTGTACTCAAATTCAATCGCGTACCCATCGCTTCTTGCAAACTGTTCCAGAACTGGCTAGTGAAAATCGGGTCACGATCGCTAACTATGCTAGAAGGAACTCCATGCAACCGCACTATTTCTCGGAGATAAATAGACGCCAGCCCTGATGCGGTCCTCTTGCTCTTTATTGGGATGAAGTGAGCACTCTTCGTAAGTCTGTCAACTATGACCCATATGCTTGTGTTCCCTCTCCTTGACCTAGGCAATCCATCCACAAAATCCATAGAAATACTCTCCCACTTCCATTGTGGGACCTCCAATGGATGTAATAGCCCACCTGGTTTCTTTGACTCGGCCTTCACTTGTTGGCACACCATGCACCTTGAAACATACTCTGCCACATCTTTCTTCATTCCATCCCAAAAGAAACTGCGCTTCATATCTCTGTACATCTTATCTCCTCCCGGATGTATAGTCATCTTCGAGTGATGTGCTTCTTCAAGAACTCTATGGACCAAATCTCCCACCCGAGGAACACATAATCTCCCATCACGCCTTAGCCATCCTTTATCATCAATAGTATATCTGGCAAGGTGACTAGACGTCTCACCCCAAATCAACTTGTCCATAACTTCGACTATCTGTGGATCTTCCCTCTGTGAAGCCCCAACTTGATCAAGAAGTGTGGGTCTAAGCTCAACGGATGCTAATGAACCTATCATCAACTCAACAGCCGTCGTGAAATCAAAGGTTGCCAAGAATTCCAAGTTCTTCATCTCAATTAACAAGGGGCTTAAAGTCAATCTCCTTCTGCTTAGTGCATCCGCCACAACATTACCCTTGCCAGGGGTATAAGCTATCTCGAAGTCATAAGATGCCAAAAATTCCATCCACCTTTGCTGCCTTAGATTCAGATCTTTTTGCGAGAAGAGGTATTTGAGTGACTTGTGATCAGTATACAACTCAGACCTTTCGCCTAGAAGATAGTGGCACCAGGATTTGAGTGCAAAGACGATCGCCGCTAACTCCAAATCATGAGTGGGATAGTTCTTCTCATGAACTTTAAGTTGCCTACCCCCATAACATATCACTCTTCCCTCTTGCATCAGAACAGCTCCTAACCCCGTGCCACATGCATCTGTGTACACGGTAAACATCTTACCACTATCGGGTAATGCCAAAACTGGAGCTGAGGTAAGGGCTCTTTTGAGCTTTTGAAAAGCAAGCTCACACTCCAAGTCCCATGCAAAGACTAAGTTCTTCTTCGTCAACTTAGTGAGAGGGGCCGAAATCTTAGTGAAGTCTCTGATGAACTTCCTATAGTAGCCCGCCAAACCGAGAAAGCTTCTTACTTCGGTTGGATTCCTAGGAGTCTTCCAATCTTGAACCACAACCACTTTCGCGGGATCCACCGCTATGCCTTGCTTAGAAACTATATGTCCAAGAAACCGAACTTCCCTTCTCCAGAAATGACATTTGGAGAACTTGGCTTTCAACTGATGCGCTCTAAGCGTATCCATCACTTCCTTGAGATGTCTGGCATGTTCTTCCTCGTCCTTTGAGAAGATCAGAATATCATCCACGAAGACAACAACAAACTTGTTGAGGAACTCCCTGAACACCCTACTCATCAAGTCTACAAAGTAGGCGGGTACATTAGTCAATCCGAATGGCATGACAAGCCATTCAAAGAATCCATCCGGAGTCCTAAACGCAGTTTTATCAATGCTATCCTCAGCTACTCTAAGCTGATGGAATCCGGTGGCTAGATCGAGCTGAGAGAAAACAGAAGCACCTACAAGCTGGTCAAAGAGATCATCAATCCTCGGTAACGGGTGCCTATTCTTCTTTGTCAGCTTGTTCAACTCTCGATAATCAACACATAGACGAAGCGAACCATCCGCCTTAGTAGCGAATACCACCGGAGCACCCCATTCGGAAATGCTTCGTCTAATAAGACCCTTCTCAAGCAGCTCCTTGATTTG
Source organism: Allium sativum (assembly GCA_030737875.1). Taxonomy (NCBI): domain Eukaryota; kingdom Viridiplantae; phylum Streptophyta; class Magnoliopsida; order Asparagales; family Amaryllidaceae; genus Allium; species Allium sativum. The sequence continues at coordinate 387,308,480 of CM060924.1, forward strand.
CTTACTGAGCTCCCTTCTCTCACCAGGGGCCATGTGCCTAACGGGCAATGATACTGGCTTGGCATTATCGACTAGATAAATGCGGAAATCTATCTCTCGTTTAGGGGGTAACCCCTTAACTTCTTCAAAGACATCAGGATAGTCTCGGACCACCCTTACAGATTGCAGATCATCGATGGACGAGTCGAGAGATTCAAGATAGCATAACATGACGGGACCTCTAGGGTTACAAGAAATTTCTAGGGTATTACCGAGGCGGGTCATGAGCCTCACCACCCTATGTTCACAATCGAGAATGGCTCCATAACTGGACAACCAATCCATGCCCAAGATTAACCCATATCCTGTGAATCCGAGAACATAAGCATTACACGCGAATTCTACAGTCAAGATAGAAATCTTCAAATCCACACAAATCATAGATAGATGGGCGGAACCCCCAATTGGATTTGAAACACAAACGGGATCCTCAACTAAGCTAGTACTTAGGTGCAAACTTTCAACAATGTCAGAAGAAATAAAACTGTGCGATGCGCCAGAATCAAATAAGGTGCGAACAGGATAATCAGAAATATAAACAAGACTTTATACAGAAATGCTACCTCGATCCTGAACTGGAGCGGCGTTGAGAGCATGCACTTGCCCTCCAGAAGGTCCTGCACGCTGATTCTGCCCTTGCTTCTTGGGGCAATCCTTGCTAAAATGTCCGGTCTCTCCACAATGAAAGCATTCGCCCGACTTCCTCTTCCTTTTCTTACAGTCTTTAGCTATGTGCCCTACATTCCCACAGTAGTGGCATTTTCTTGGGTCCTTTGCCTTGGCCTTGTTGCCCTTGTTGTTCTTGTTGTTTTTGTTGTTCTGATTGCTCTGATTTCCTCCCCACTTGGAGTCTGTCTTCTTGGCTTGGGTCTCATTAGCCTTCCCTTCCTTCTTGCCATTCTTATCGTCTCCTTGAAGCAATGCCATGTCTACTAGACCTTCGAAAGTGGCCCCCATAGGTATATGAGATAGGGCTAAACCTTGTAGTGGCTCATTCAACCCTCGTGCAAAGCGCAAAGCCTTCTTCTGGGGAGTATTAATCATGTCCAAACCAAATCGGGCGAGCTTGTTAAACTCATTCACGTACTCCCTCACTGTCATGTCTCCTTGCTTCAAAGATATAAACTTCTCCAATTGCAAATTCGCCTCAGCTGATGATAGAAACTTAAGCCCAAATCTTGTCCTAAAGTCGACCCAAGTCTCTATAGGCCTCGTAGCATTGGTGACCTCCCACCAATAAGCAGCTTCTTCTTTCAATAACCATGCTGCCAATAGAACCTTTCTATGATCTTGCACATCAAAGATGGCGAAGAGATCTTCAGTTTCTTTCAACCAATTTCTTGCCTCCACAAAAGTCTCCGTCCCAATAAAGTTCTTGCCACCCATCGCCTTAAAGTCTTTGCAAATCTTAGCGAAATCTGCTTGCGGGTTCTGAGGAGGAGGAGGAGGAACCTCAGTTATATTGGGGGTATTTGCTGGGCCCACATCGTTGGCCCTAGCTTCCAAGTATCTCTGGAACCATCCGGGATTGGTCACTCCCTCGGGAAGGTTAAGATCGGCCATACTGAAAAAGGAAAAAGATAGATTCAGAACGAAGAAACGAAGGATAGTGCTATGGCTTTTGGGGAATAGCCTTTTTAAAATAACTAGACTTTTCTTGGAAAATACTTAATTGGTTTTGAAAATAGTTTTTCAAAAGGTAAGTTTCAGAAACACTTTTGCTCAAATCTTCTAAACCTTATGCTCTGATACCAAATGTAACACCCCACCTCCGCCAATGCCACTCTTGCAAGGACATTAGCTTTGGAGGGGCGTTAAACAAGGTAAACATGCATGCAGATATCACAAGACAGAACATATAAGTAAAACAGAGTAGTAAAGCAGCGGATAAAACTTAGCATTTCAAAACCATAGTCATGTTACAACAGAGTACTTGGTCATTATTTTCCAACAACAAAGTCTAGATAAAAGCATAAACTGAAAAACTGAAATACATAAAGTACTATCCCCAAAATGAAGTGATAAACCATAGCTAGCTCAATGTCCAAAACCGTACATGAGCAAATCCAGTAAGCAAGCTGTAAAGATCCAAGCTAAGCTCCAATGTTCCCACCCTGAGAACCTGAGGGGGGGGGGGAACGGAAGAAAAGAGGCGAAAGAAAACAGGTCAGTCAAAAAGACTGGTAAGCCCTACTACTATCTGTCTATGAATTAGTAAAGTTAAATCGCATGAGAAGCTGAGATGAACATAAGGATAACAACATACTGGCATGATGATTAACTAACAAGATAGTAGTAGGGTGTATCAAGTCCTAGGGTGTCAACCTCAGACACGAATCAAGTATGCGCAGTCTAGATCTACTGGTACCCGTGCCTGATTCTCCAACTCCGGACTATGTGCACGACCATAGTCCACCTGGACCTACACCGGCGTACCTACTCAGCCGTCGTTTTGGTCGCTTACATGTCAGCCCAGTAATCGTGCCCCACCCTAGTCCTAGGGTCTTATGATACTATCAAGAGGGTTACTACTGAAAAGGACCACGCAACTAGGGTTTCCTTAACGGGTTAAATGTGGTTAACCCGATCCAAACGTGGATTAAATTGGTTAAGTATACCCAAGGTTCGTGACTTAACCCCGATTAACCCATCCAGCCCAAATTGATTAAGTATTAAGTGGACCATGACTTAACCCTAATCAGGAGGCATTAATTAACTTAATGTGCTTTAACCTCTCACATTAGACTTTGTTGTGGTTACTAGTTAAGCCGGACGGGTCCGGGTAGCTTTACACCACAACTTGGTCTAACCTCGGGTTCGAGCACAACATGACCAACTTCTCACATTGGGTCCTATTGTTTGTAGCCACTAGTTAAGCCGGGCGGGTCCGGGTAGATTTATGCTACAAACTCAACCCAACCTCGAGTTGGCCACACTCATATTTTCTAAGTGTCATGTCCATTATGTTTCCAAAACATAATTACAAGTTAACATATCACGTTATGTTATAAAAATCATGTTCATGTCATAATTTTACCCAACCCCAACGTAATCCCATCGTTTACATAATCGCAACAACGCATAAAGGGTAAAATAGGGAACTTGGCATAATCATGACAAAAAGGTGTTGAAGCCACAAGTTTATCATGGTGGCATATGAGATGTACATATGTTCATATACTTGCATATTGCATTGTTAGGCTTCAAAAGCATGCATAAAACCAAACTTAGCATATGAGTGATACATGGTGATAAATGACATGTAGAAGTTGCTAGAAGTTCGCATTTAGCCTCACATGCAAGTTATCATAAGGGATATGATAACTTTCATGTTGCCAAAATGCAACCTTTGATATAAAGCTTGGAGCTTTATGCTCACAACATCAAGTTTAACTTGCATAACATAGCAATATGTGTCATACATAATGATTAAACCAACTTGCATAGCATAATGATTAACCAAACTTGCATATCATAATAATCAACCAAACTTGCATATCATAATGATCAACCAAACTTGCATATCATAATGATCAACCCCAAACTTGCATCATTCAATTAACTTTAGAGTTCAATAAAAAGAAAGTAGAAAAGGGCTTACTACGCTATGAAGACACAAATGAATATTTATTATAAAGATTGAGACGAAGCCCTTATGCAAGCACCAAAATATGAAAGCCCCAATTGAAAAACCCTTGCGCCAAATCAATAAAAATCCTTGCTTTGAAATAGAAATGTTGCAACTTGAATTGAATGCAAACTAAGAACACTCATACAAGTTTGAAAGCACTTGTATGAACTCACAATCTCTCATAGAAATAGGCTTAGGAATTTTAGCATGAGAGTGGAGGCCATGAGAGGAACAAATTTGACATAGTTTAGTTGTAGGATTGAATAATGGTGATTTAGGCTAGGTTTAGGGGTCTTTTTATAGAGGATTAGGGTAGTATTAGCCATAGGATTAACCCTAGATTCAATCCAAGCCATCAAAGCATGTCTTGGGGAAGAAGTCAAGCGTAGGAACCATCTAGGGCCTTTAGATTAAAGCTGAACCATGAGAACAATTCAAATGCAAAATCTGCATTTGAGCGAATCGGCCCACGGGTTGACAGCCAAACACCCTGGATTATCCCCTAGTCGACCCAGCGGGCTCGGATCGACCTCAAAAATCGGCCGGTTCGGTTATTCCCCTCTCCCAATTCGCTGTTTTGAACATTTTTGCATATTTATTTATTTAATTTTCAATTATATATATATATATATATATATCAATATATATATATTTCTCTGCGCAACCCATTTCACTTAATTAAGTATACTTTAATTTGTGAATTTTTATGTTCAAATTACGGGGTGTTACATGGGCGCTCTTAGTAAGTCTGTCTACCACAACCCAAATTCCAGTATTACCCTTCCTCGATCTCGGTAACCCATCGATAAAATCCATCGAGACGCTATCCCACTTCCATTGCGGAACTTCCAATGGGTGAAGCAACCCACCGGGTTTCTTTTGCTCCGCTTTCACTTGTTGGCACACCAAACATCTAGCGACATACTCGGCCACATCCTTCTTCATACCGGCCCAAAAGAAAACTCGCTTCATGTCTTGATACATCTTGTCCCCACCGGGATGAATGGTCATCTTCGAACGATGTGCATCATCAAGAACAGCCTTCTTCAAACCCTCGTCTTGCGGTACACAAAGTCTACCGTCTCTACGCAACCACCCCTTATCATCTAGGGTGTACCTACTCAAATGGCTGGACGACTCCCCCCTTATGAGCTTCTCCACTAACTCAACCAAATGTGGGTCGTCCCGCTGTGCCTCACCGATCCGTCCCAAAAGAGTAGGTCTGACCTCTAAGGATGCTAGCAAACCAGGTATAAAGTCAACGGAAGGTCTGAAGTCAAACATCGAGATAAATTCCAAGCTTCGTCGTTCAACGAACAATGGACTCAAGGACAACCTTTTTCTGCTTAAGGCGTCCACCACCACGTTACCCTTGCCAGGGGTATACGCTTTCTCGAAATCATAGGATGCTAAGAACTCCATCCACCTTTGTTGTCTTAAGTTCAAATCCTTCTGAGAAAACAAGTACTTCAAAGATTTATGGTTGGTGAACAATTCGAACCTCTCGCCAAGAAGATAATGGCGCCAAGTCTTAAGCGCAAAAACAATAGCGGCCAACTCTAGATCATGCGAAGGGTAATTTTTCTCATGCTTTCTCAACTGCCTTCCCCCATAGGCTATTACCCTTCCCTCTTGCATTAAGACTGCGCCTAGTCCTGTCCCACAAGCATCGGTATAAACAACAAATGGCTTACTCCCATCTGGCAACACTAAGACTGGAGCTGTGGTTAAAGCTCTCTTTAACCGTTGGAACGCATCATCACAATCTATGTCCCATGTGAAGACTAGATTCTTCTTCGTCAAGCGAGTTAATGGGTCTGATATCTTCGCGAAGTCCTTGATAAACTTCCTATAGTAGCCAGCTAACCCCAAGAAACTCCTCACCTCGGTAGCATTCTTCGGAACCTTCCAATCTTGGATGGATACTACCTTAGCGGGATCCACAGCTATCCCTTCCTTAGAGACCACGTGCCCTAAGAACCGCACTTCCTTCCTCCAAAAGTGACATTTAGAGAATTTAGCCTTAAGGCTATGCGCTCGGAGAGTCTCCAACACTTCCCTAAGATGTAGGGCATGCTCTTCTTCACTCTTAGAAAAGACTAAGATGTCATCCACAAAGACCACCATGAACTTATTAAGGTACTCCCTGAACACCCTACTCATCAGATCAACAAAGTATGCAGGGGCATTCGTCAAACCAAAGGGCATCACCAGCCACTCATAGAAACCATCCGGAGTCCTAAAGGCAGTCTTCTCTATACTATCCTCAGCCACTCTCAACTGATGAAACCCCGTGGCTATGTCCAACTGCGAAAACACTGAGGCGCCAACCAACTGATCAAAGAGATCATCAATCCTCGGCAATGGGTGTCTATTCTTCTTTGTAAGTTTGTTGAGTTCTCTATAGTCTACACAAAGTCTGAGGGACCCATCCGCCTTCGTGGCAAAAACTACTGGAGCACCCCACTCCGATATACTTCGTCTTATGAACCCCTTCTTAAGCAACTCCCCTACTTGCTTATGGAGTTCCCTCCTCTCACGAGGAGCCATGTGACGCACTGACAAAGATACTGGCTTACCATTGTCCACCAGATATATTCGGAAGTCTATCTCCCGCTTCGGAGGTAAGCCCTTCACCTCCTCAAATACATCCGAGTATTCCCGGACCACTCTAACAGATCGCAAACTCTCGACCGAAGCGTCAAGCGATTCAAGATAACTTAGCATAACAGAATCCATGGGATTACAAGAGATCTCGAGAGTGTTACCCAAGCCGGTCATGAGCCTAACAACTCTCCTTTCACAATCAAGAACGGCACCATTACTGGATAACCAGTCCATGCCCAAAATTAACCCATAGCCCGTGAAGCCCAAAACAAAAGCATCACATCTAAACTCAACTCTAAGTATAGAAATCTTCAAACCCAAACATATCATGGACAAATAAGTGGAGCCCCCAATTGGGTTTGAAACAACCAAGGGATCGTCTACTAGACTGGTGTCTAAGTGCAGTGACTCAACTAATGATAATGAGATAAACGAATGCGATGCGCCAGAGTCGAATAAAGTACGGACAGGATGATCAAACAGAAAAACCAGACTTTCAACGGAAATAGTTCTACCTCTTTCCTGAATCGGTGGAACCGCGAGAGCCTGAACTTGCCCCCTTGCCTGACCTGGTGCCATAAGAGCCTGCACCTGTCCTCCTGAGGTAGATCCCGTCCTCTGCCCCTTCTTAGGGTAGTCCTTCACTAGATGCCCTGTTTCGCCACAGTGGAAGCAGCCAGTCTTCTTCTTCTTCCGACAATCTTTGCTTAGGTGTCCTGGTGTCCCACAATTGAAGCACTTTTTCTTTCCCTTGCCACCGTTGCCTTTCCCACCCTTGTTTTGCTGTTGCTGTTGAGGTCTCTTCTGATCTCCTTTCTTCTCGGGTGCCTTATTAGCATTGGGACCCTTCTCTTCCTCATGCATAAGTTCCATGTCTACTAGCTTCTCAAAGGTGGCCCCCATAGGGATGTGAGTCATAGCCAATCCATGCATCGGTTCATTCAAGCCTTTAACGAACCTCAAAGCCTTCTTCTCCGGTGTATTCACCATGTCTATGCCAAACCTTGCCAACTGATTAAACTTGTTGACATATTCCTTCATTGATAAGTTTCCTTGCTTTAGTGTCAAGAACATTTCCATATACAGATTTTCTTCCGCCCTTGAGAGAAACTTTTCCACAAACCTTTGTCTGAAATCCGCCCAAGAGTCAACAGGGCGCTCTCCATTAGTGACCTCCCACCGGAACGAGACCTCTCCCTTCATTAACCAAGCAGCTAACTTGACTTTCTTTCCTTCTTCCATCTCAAAGATGTCTATCAACTCTTCCGTCTCCTTAAGCCAATCCCTAGCTTCCACAAAAGTTTCTGATCCTTGAAAAGGTTTCCCTCCCATAGCTTTAAATTCCTTGCAAGTCTTAGCAAAAGTATCCGCGCGAGGAGGAGGAGGGGGAGGAAGATCGGGTGCAACTGGTGGTGGAGGAACATTTGCTGGACCCGCAACGGCGGCCCTAGCCTCCATCAATCTCCTATACCATACTGGTATCGCTACAGCCTCCGGAAAGTTAAGATCTTCAGCCATGCTGAAACGAAAAAGGAAAGATTTAAAACGGAGAATTCGAAAGATAAAGATATGGCTATTGGGGATTATGCTTTTCTTTCAAAAACTTTTCTCTTAAAAGACATGTTTTTGAAAATACTTCTTCCAAAAATGTTTTTAGAAAAATAGTTTTTCTAAAAAATTTATCTGTTCTGGTAACCTCGCTCTGATACCACGTGTAACACCCCACACCCGCTAAGGTCACTCATTAAGGGAATGCCTTAACTTCGGTGGAGTATTTTAAGTGAATATAGAACAGAAAAATTACAACAAGACAGATATAAATAATACTTGAAAATCTAAAACATCATTTCATTGCAGCAGAAGATAAACATGTTTGGTTACAATACCAAAACCAACTAAAACAAGAGTCAAGTACTAAATATCCATCCTGATAAAAACAAAAGTACATAATCCCACTACACAACTAATAGCCATAATAGAAAAGATAAGCTGAGCTTTACATCAACGGTCCAAGCTCCAAAAGATAGATAAAGAAATCTGATCAAAGCCCACTAGTGATAGGCCAAACCTGAGGACCTGAGGGGGAAAAGATAAAAACAACGGGGTCAGACATAAGTCTGAGCAAGTCCTATAACTTTAACAATACAATCATTAAAGTAATTAGGGTATGATATAGACTTGGTACGGTAATGACTGGGGATAAATGACTACACTAAGCAGCCAACTAGACATAGGATGAACTAAGATATCGGTAAAGACGCATCTACCCACCCAAGGATAATTACTACACTGCACCACACCAGTCATTCCTAACTTAAAGGTTGATCCCACCCAAGGACTTAGAAAATTTAACTAGTAGTTTCGTGTACCCCTAGCTGACCACATAGGTGCCGTCTGCCCCTATCTCCACTAGGTGTACCCACTACTCCACAAGCGATCGGCTCCGTAACGTAGATACCCGTGCTGACCCCACAGTGGTGTGTATCACTCCCCAAAGTGGCAACCCGATACAACCAACGGTGCACGGCTTATACCTACACAATGCAACAACGTCTTACCTACCAGCCCGGGTCCACACACGCATATGAAACCCGTTGGACTTGCATTGCCACCGCTAACCCGTTTTGGCCTCTTATAGTCAAGCCCAGTACGCGTGTCCCGTCCTCGACATGGGTCGAGCCCACAAAGAAACATATGGGTTACTGGTTGAAATGGGCCCCCACAAGCTACCCACCTAAGCTTGCTCCCTCTAGTGTATCCCACTTAACCCTTTAATCATGTTTAATTACATGTTTCCACTTTGGTTAAGTATTCTAATCGTATTTTCTATTGCCACCCAAGGCAACCACTAGATTTCCACATGCCACCCAAGGCACCCACTTAACCCCTCATGCCCCACTACATGCTTATCTGGTTAAGTGTTTCTTAATTGATTAAGACCGTAACCTTTGTAAAGACCTCTCACATTAGACTGTCTTTTATGGCAGCTGGATTTGCCGGTCGGGTCCGGGCAGCCTTACGCCATAACAGAGTCTAACCTCGTGTCTTTACACTTGTCACGTATTTAGTTTATGCCTAAGACCTCTCACATTGGGCCAATCATTTGTAGCCGCTGGATTTGCCGGTCGGGTCCGGGCAGTCTTATGCTACAAAAGGGTCCAACCTCGTGTCTTAGTCGATTAATTACACCTAATTAATCACCCCCATATTTTGAATTAATTTTCCCTAATTAATTCCAATTTAATGATGTACATAATTGACTCAATTATGTCCATCCACTTATGGTATGCAACATCATACCAATTTCACCACAATTTTGTTAACATGAATATTAACCCCATCGTTCCCCACGTAATACGCTAACATGACATACTTAAAATGGAAGATTCATCACAAATACAATGGGTTCAACTTAGCATAACATTAGCATCAACATGGGTTTTAAAGGTGTCAACTTGCATATACGACCATAGCATCAAACCCAACTAGCATAAATAATCAACCCAAACTTGCATGAATCACATATGTCATAAAGAGGGTAACTTGCATAGATGTTCATGTCATAGACCTATCATAAAGGGATAAACTTGCATACATGTCATAGGTCTAAAAAGGGATGAACTTGCATACATGTCATAGGTCTAAAAAGGGATGAACTTGCATATGTTACTCATATCATAAAAAGGGGTAAACATGCATATATATGCATGACATACAAAGGGGTAAACTTGCACATGTATGCATATCATACAAAGGTGTAAACTTGCACATGTTACTTGCATATAATCAAACACCAAACTTGCATAACATGTCATATATGAACTTGCATATAATCAAACACCAAACTTGCATAACATGTCATATATGAACTTGCATATAATCAAACACCAAACTTGCATAACATGTCATATATGAACTTGCATATAATCAAACACCAAACTTGCATAACATGGTGTCATAATGGATCAATGTTTATCATAGTGATTTGCATCACTAGCATCATGAACATATAGCATAAAACTAGCATCATGGACATATAGCATAAAACTTGCATAACTAATATCATGAGCACATAGCATATGATAACATAACTTGCATTGATCCACATTCATAACCATAACCTCATTACATCCTATCATAATTAGTTTAGAAATTGCTTGCTAAAGGCATAGAAACTCACAACTTGTTGATTAGCACTCCTATGAAGAAGATTTAGTTGCTAGAGTTGATTAGAAGTTGATTTGAGAAGCTATCTTCCTCTCTAATTTGTGGAGGCTCCTTCTAAGTTGCATTTTGACGGCATGATGACGTTGTATCTATTTTTAGTATGGATTAGGGTAGTCTTAGGGTGTATTTATAGATTTAGGATGTAGTTTAGGCCCTTAGATTAACCCTAGATTAGTTTAGAGCCATCAGATTTCGTCACAAGCCCCCAAACACAGCCCAACAGCCAAAACAGTGCACCTAGGCCAAACCTGCCTGGCCACCTGTGTCGACTCCCAAGTCGACTGGGCAGTCGACTTGGGTCCTGCTGTGTCGACTCCCAAGTCGACTCCCCAGTCGACTTGGGGTGGCTGGCGGGAATTTTCCCGCCCAGCCCGCCTGGCCTGATTTTCGAAATTTGAACCTGAAATTTAAATCTGTTTTGAACTTAGAATTTTTTGAAAACTTACATGGGCCATAACTGGGTCATACGGACTCCGATTTACAAAAACTCGGACTCTATTTCGCGTATTTTTCCGAGATGAACACAATGGCATAGCCAGTTTCCCCTGATTTAGATCTTAAAATTTAATTCTGCCCTGATTTATATTATAACAAGTTATTCAACATACGGGGTGTTACACCAACGGACCGTGATTTGCACATGCGACCTGAATCGATAAATGACCGACAGGAATGAAAATTCAAAAATGTACCTGGTAGATTCGATGATGAAGTATCAAAAAGATCCCAGAAAAGAATTGTCCAATAAACAGGGAAATTATTGAAGATCTATCCGATATTTATAGAGAGAAAAGGGGCAACTTTCCGTAAATGATATGGCCTTTCGAATAGACGCCGCCATTGATTTGCATCTCTTTATGAAAAGAAATTTCTGCAGTTTCGAAGCATGTTCCATCATCGATAAAACATACTTCGAGGGGGCAAAATGTTGGCTAGCTTTTTGACCAAGCCACCAAGGTTCACTTACAAGAAGAAAGTATGAGACTACGTTCCTTAAGTCCATGAAGGATCGGATCGCACTAGAAGGTCGCCCCTCTCGGATCGCCCCCCATCGGATCGCCCCCATAGCATCAGCGATCCGACTACCTCTACACGAATCGATCCGTACTTACACTAATACCCTTCACAGACCGATCCGATTCCCCGACGCACAGCGAAGCCTCTGACCTGTACAAGCACGAGCTAGTCTTCGGCGATCCGAGATGCACGGATCCAGTGACACGTGTCCCCAACTGTCATTTTGACCAATTCCTCCTCCTTGCTCGATCCGATATTCAAGGGGATCGCGACACCTGTCCACAACGGCTAATTTGACTAATTCTTCATCAAGCTGCGATACGATATTCTCGGAATCCGTGCCACGTGTGACCGCGATCCGCCTGACAAAATCAGCTATAAATAGCCCAGAGCTTGGCATTTTTCAGGATCTTTTGGCAGTATTGAGCACTGACTCCACCATTGCTGTCATACCACTATTTATTATCAGTTTTACTACGAGATTGCTGAGAGGAATCACAATTGTAAAAGTGAGTTCGAGAGAAATCATTGATTGTACTAGCATTCAAAGTATAATCGACAACATATAAAGTGGACGTAGGCTCGTTAACGCCGAACCACTATAAATTCTGTGTGTTTTTCCGGTTTTTCTTTATTCTCCAGTTATAGATCTTTACGAATCAGAATAATTTGGGTGTTAGGTCCAAATTTTGATCTAACAGGTATAGACTCTCTGATCTCAAAGCTTTCCCCACAATCGATTCGAACATCTCATCGATGTGGTTGATAAGCCTTTCCCCCAAGTACCCATCCAAGCTAGTTATGAACTTCTCGTTCTTCTTCTCGACAGTGTCGATAAGGGATAATCCATACTTCGATAAAGTATCGAACTCAGCAATGTACTCCGAGACTGCCCTACTATTCTGCTTAAGCTCTAGAAATTTCCTAAACAACTCTAACTTTTGGGCAGCTGGGATAAACTTAATCACTGAATCTGGCCTTAAACTTATCCCAAGTAATCTGATCCTCGGGAGTAGCTTCCTTTATAACATTCCACCAGTTCATTGCCCGTCCTTGTAGCTGATGGGATGCAAACCTTCTCTTCATCGCATCCTCGATACCCAAATCTTCGAAGATAAGCTCACAACTATCCAACCAGTCCTGAACATCCATAGCCGACTCCGTTCATTGAAACGGCTTTCCACCAAGACTAGTGTAGTCTTTACAAAGCTTGGCGAAATCGGCCCTAGGCGCCTGCACCGCTGCACCACCACCTTTTGCAGCATTAGGAGCTGTTCTCTGAACATCCATAATTATCTCCCTCATGAAGTCAGTGAACATCGTCCTCATGTTAGGAGCATTCCCATTATTAGCTCCTCTACCAGTACCCCTCGTATGTCGGCTCATCGTTTAATCTGTAAGGAGAAAACGATTAACCCTCTCTTTAGTGGTGTCAGTGCACTGCAACTCCATCCTTAGATATACTAATAGTATATATATATAGCTTTTGAAAACCAAAATATAACAAATACACGCTCTCATATATGTACTATCTCTCGTTGGTGTCTTTCCCTAGGTTAACTACGCAACCTAGAGCTCTGATACCATGTGTGATGGCCCGCCCCACACCAGCCGACATTTCAATGAAAGTGCACTGTGCCGATGCCCAACTAGCACGGGACGATCGCCAAAGAAAGGAAAAGAATGGGATTTGAAGCTAAGACTACCAAAGGAACCTGTAGAATGTCTCACAGCGCATGGAATAAAATATAATAATAACGTACTTGACATAAAATAGGAGAGACAGTGCATAAGATGAAAACTAAAACCATAATCAACATAGCGGCAGAAATTCAAAATACAACTTATATTCCACATCATCATTATTACAACTTTTAAAACTGTCTCCAAAGCAAAATAAGAAAGGTACACTACAAATGCCCAAAGTAGTGACCAGCAGTGATACAGGGTGAATATATATATATATATATATCATACGTGGAAGCCTCCTGCTCGTCTCCTGTACAGCTACTCGTGCATAATCACCTGATTTGTCTCTAGTCTTCCCGTTTAAGAGAGCCCAGAGTAATAAGAAGAGACATAAAAATCTAGGTCAGACAAAAGTCTGTTATGAGCGATAAGCCGCAAAATAGAACAATAATAGGTATACTAAATCATACCTGAAACTGGACCCGCAACCACAGAGTTAGTACAACAAGATGTACAATACTCTAAGGTGACACTAACATATGGAGTAAAGATACGGGGGAGGGGGTGTGCATGTCATAGTGATGGAAAACAATCAAGCATAGTAACCATCCTTACATCTCTCACTCAGTGCGTAAAGCATACGATATCCACCGCTTTGACCACCCAAATCCTTGCTATGATCACTCTGCCCCCATGGAGTCATGGAGACTCCACTGCACTGATCCATAGCCACTAGTCCTTGCTATGTCCACTCATCCCCATGAAGCCATGACGACTTCACTGCACTGGCACATAGCCATGCTACGGTCACTCTACCCCATGGAGTAATAGCTACCCCACTGCACTGATCCGTAGCCTAACATCCGTCTCGGTGGTGAGTAAAAGTTATGGACGTCGATAACCCCTTAGCACACGTCCCACAACAAGGCCCAACTCATGAAGTTAACGCGTTGGTTCCCAACTGGATCTTGAGTTACAACTTCCAACTTGGACTACCTTTGCATCTCGGTTTTGGTCATCCTCCCAGTTCGTGACTCTTCAGCCTCCATCATGTCTCGATTCGATACTCAAGTCCAAAGCTCAACTCGCGGTTCGTGAATCCTGCTCGTGGACCCCCTTCCAGGTCGGCTGGACCCCCTTCCTGGTCGGCTCGTGGGCCCTCCTCTTGGCACGGTTCATGGTCTCCATCTCCGACTAGTAGGTCCTGTTCCGGTTCGTGACCTCCCTTCCTGGAATGGATCGTGGCTCGTGAGCACCACTCGTGGTTCCTGGTCGTGATGGTGGGCTCGGGTCATGGCAACACTTCCCTGGTGGCTCGTGGGTAGTGCACCAAACTCTGGTTCGTGGTCAAACCTCCAGGCTATCGAGTCATGATGATGCTCCTTGGTGGCTCGTAGTCGTGGAGCGTGCTCCGGTCCACTCGTGATGATCATTCCGGTTCGTGAGGGGTGAAGCGATCACGATCGGGTCGGGGTCGTGATGCATGCTCACGAACGGGACTGGTCTGACCAATTTCTGCAACTTTTCCAGCAAGCAACTTACGCCATACGACGGCGTTTTCGACCAATCTAACTTCTCTATGAAATCACAAATCATTCCAAACAGTCATAGCAACATGTAGAAACTACCATAAACACCAAAACAACAATTTAACATGTCAATATGGATCAAACATACCCAAAACCCATATTTTCCCCTTAATCATGTTTAACCATACGATTAGCAAGACATGTCCAAATTAACCCAAATTTCTAACAGAGGCTTAAAATAATATTTTAGAATTTCTAAACATTTTTCCATAATTTAATAATGTGTGAATTCGCTAATTAACACTAATTACCCCTAATTAACCATAATTAGTTTAAAAACAATGCTAATCACTTACTTTAGCCACAAATAAAACTTAGATCTGAAAATATCTCGAATTTGGGGTGAATCTCTATGCAACACAGCAGCTCCAACTCTGATTTGGTGCTATTTCTCCCTGATTTGACGTAGATTAGCTTAATCCTTGATAGCGAGCGATTTGGGATGAAATTAGAAGGTGGAGGCCATGGCTAGGGTTAGAGAAATGTTTTAGGCAACTGAAAAATGAAAATAGAATGTTTCTGAACTGATTTCAGCCTCCCCATAACCCTAATCCTGAAATGGGTTATGGGCCCTCTTGCTAATCACCCTAATTAGGCCCGGTTAAACAGTTTTTCACCTTCTAAAACTTAATTCAGCCATATCACCCAAATGGTGAGTCCGTTTGGCTAATGTGACCACTCTACGGAATTGTAAACCATCATTCAAATCCAATGGAAGTGGTTTTAGGTCAAAACTCCTTACCAATCAAAAGTTTTATGAAAAACAAGATCAGCTAAGGGTAAAACGGTCATTTAAAAATCGGCAAAAATCGTGAACATGGGAAATGACCCCAATAGTTATTCCCCAAAGTTACACGACTATACGACCTCATACGAAAAAGAAATAAATATTCTACGATCCTCCGATGCGTAGAATGCGGGTCGTTACAAAATGATAATATTAACCAAAGTTTGTTAAACCATTTCCCAAAATGATTTTTCAAAAATCATTACTTTAAATCTCAACATTTTTTTAAAAATTAAATTGAGATGATAATAAATATTTCAAAAATCGTTATTTTAAATTTCAACTTTCATTTCAAATTAAATTAAAATGATAATAATTATTTTTATCAAAACTCGGGCAATCACTTATAAATAACCGTTACAAAATCAATGTTGTTTGCATATTCCCAATCGTTCTTTGAACTAATCTTCAAAACTCAATCCAATGTTTAAATAATGCATAGGCGATTGCTTAAAAAACATTTCGACTCATTCAAATGATATTTACTTAATTTGATTTCTAAATAATTTTAAAATTTAATTTAAAACTATATTCTCAATTCTATTTTCATAATTAAATTTCCATTTAAAAGGAAGGAGTATTTAAATTGATTACCCGTATAATTACACAGCTACGGTGTGTGTGATGCCATGCAATCAGAATTAACCAACTAATTTACCCAAAGAAACAAGCACAAATTCATCCATCACAATCACAACAATTAAAATAATAAATTAACTGTGCGTAGAGCGTTACAGTTAATAACACTCAGTGTTTAAGGTGTTTATAACCGCATGAACATCCATCGAACAACCAATAACAATCATTTATAACAATTCATGACCATTCGCTAATTAAACTAACGACTAATTATATTTAACCATAATAACTAATTTAAAATGAATTTAAATTAGAATCTCTGTAACACCCCACGTCCATTAATGTCACTCACAAAGGGAATGCATTAACTTCTATGGAACGTTTTAAGTGTGTATAGAACAGAAACTTAACAACAAGACAGATATAAACAGTACTTATAATTTCAAAATTTTATTCATTGCAGCAATAAACACATAAGTTTGATTACATCATCAAAAACCAGAGTCAAAGTACAATAAGATCCATCTTGACTAAATCAAAGTACATAAATTGAAAGACATAACCCCAATACAAAATAGCCATAAATAAGATAGGCTGAACTTTTACTTCAGCGATCCAAGCAACTTCTAAAAGCAAGAGATACAGCTGTCCAAAATCAAGCTCCACTGGTGCTTGTTCCACCCTGAGCACCTGGGGGGAAAAGGAAGGAAAGAGGTGGAAACAAAGGGGGTCAGACATAAAGTCTGGCGAGTGCGATAACTTTAACAATATAATTACCAAAATAACTAGGCTAAGGCATAAGTTGGAAAATAAGGATATGACTGTGAACAATTGAGTATGACATAGTAAACAAGGAAATAAGATGAACAAAGATAACGTTAAAGGCGCACCTAAACCACTATAAGATAATTACTATATTGCACCACCACTGGTCACCCTAAGGTTGATCCCGCCTACAAAACTTAATAATGATAATGGTAGTTTCGTGCACCCCTAGTTGCCTTCATAGGTGCCGCCTGCCCCTATCTCCACTAGGTGTACCCACTACCCCCATGCGATCGGCTCCCTAACTCGTAGATACCGGTGTTGGCCCCACAGTGGGGTGTATCGCTCCCCAAAGTGGCAACCCGATACCACCAATAATGCACGGCTTATACCTACACGATGCAACAACGTCTTACCTACCAACCTGGGCCCACACACGCACATGAACCCGTTGGACTTGCATTGCCACCGCTAACCCGTTTTGGCCTCTTACAGTCAAGCCCAGTACGCGTGTCCTGTCCTCGACTTGGGTCGAGCCCACAAAGATATTTATGGGTTACTGGTTGAAACGGGACCCCATTACTTGACACAAGATATCCACCTAAGCTTGGTCCCCTCTAGTACATCCCACTTAACCCTCTTCTTATTCATGTTCACTTACATGTTTCAATTTTGGTTAAGTGTTTCTAATCGTATTTCAAATGCCACCCAAGGCACCCACTTAACCCCCTCATGTCCCACTACATGTTTATCTGGTTAAGTGTTTCTTAATTCATTAACACCGTAACCTTATAAAGACCTCCCACATTAGACTGGCATTTGTGGCAGCTGGATTTGCCGGGCGGATCCGGGCAGTCTTACACCACAAAAGAGCCTAACCTCGTGTCTTTACAACTGTTACGCATTTAATTTATGCCTAAGACCTCCCACATTAGACTGGCATTTGTGGCAGCTGGATTTGTTGGGTGGGTCCGGGCAATCTTACACCTCAAAAGAGCCTAACCTCGTGTCTTAGACGATTAATTACACAAAATTAATTATTCCCCAATTTGAATTAATTTCCCTATTCAAATTATCAATCAATTCCAAATTTAACTATGGCCATAATTGACTCAATTATGTCCATCTATTTATGGTATGTAAAATCATACCAATTTTTCATCACAAATTTATTTCTGCCTTTTAAGGCATTTATGCCAATTCTCAATATTAAGTCTTTTAATATTATCCCATTGCCCCATGTTGTACTTTCGTTCGATTAACGTAAAATATACATTAGACTCGAATAGTCTAACTTATGAAATAAAGAGAAAACATCACAACATACATATAGATAAAACTAGATCTAAACATAAGGGGTGAACTTGCATGTGTGAATGAGGTTCTACATCTAAAACTTGCATAGGCCAAACTTGTATAAAACTACATATGTCGTAGATCTAAATCTAAAGGTGTGAACTTGTTTTAGGCAATAGTCAGAAACTTGCATGAACCATGTATGTCATAGATCTAATCATAAGGTGTAAACTTGCGTAGGCAATAACCTTAAACTTACATAACATGATTCATACTTCAAACATATATATGTATATACTTGCATATGTGATTTATGCAACATAATGATGGTGTAAACTTACATATAAACTAGTATGTAGAATTTAGCATATAACTCACACATGTCATAGCCTAACTTTAGATCTAAAATAGATGTCATTAAACATGTAAGGTTATACATAAAATTTTCACTAACTTGCATATGATCCATGCCTCAATTAACATCCTAACTTGCATGCATACATATAATTTATCATTTGAATTTGTTCCAACGACATAACCAAACTAGAATATGAAACAACATCATGAATTGATTATACATAAGCTAATCATAGAATTACAACATAGATGATAACATCACAACTTTACACATAGATGATAACATCATAGAATTTACAACATAAATGATAACATCACAATTTTACAACATAGCTGATAACATGCGGTCAATAATTCACAACATAACCATATAATCCGCATCATAACTCAATCCAAATAAATTGTTAATTATTTTATTAAAGAAATCGAACTCACAACTCAAAGAAGGTCTTGAGTTCTGAAATATGAGTTCTGAAGTTGAATTAGCTTTCCTTTGAAGAAGACAATTTGTTGCGGTTTAGATTAGAATTGAATTTGATTAGCTTTCTTCCTCTCTAATTGGTGGCGGCTATTCTAGGTTGCAAGGTGACGGCATGGAGGCCATAGCTCTAATTTTAATTTGATTTTAGGGTTTGATTCTACATGTGTTTTTATAGAGTTTAGGATTAGTTTAGGTCGTCCGATCAACCCAGAATTGATCTCAGCAAATCAGAGCAGATCAGAAACCATAATGAGTCAGCATACAGTCATAAACAGGTCACCAAACAAATCTTCCCCCTGGGGGGGGAGGCAGGTCGACCCTATGGTCGACCTGGTGTGGGTAGGTCGACCCCCAGGTTGACCCTATGGTCGACCTGGGCCTGGCGGGAAATTTCCCGCCTAGCCCATTCTGACTCTGAAAATTAAATTTTCGAAATCTGTTTTGAATTTTCTGAAACTTCCGATGGCCATATCTTCTTCATACGAAGTCCAATTCATGCAAACTCAGACTCTATCTCAACCAAAATTCCGAGACGAACACAATGGCGCAACCATTTTCCCTTAATTATCACATCTGAGATTAGTTATTCTTTAGTTTGTGAACATTAACATTGAAAATTATGGGGTGTTACATTCTCCCCTCCTTAAAGGATTTCGCCCCCGAAATCTCCAAGTTAAGGAAAATGCAGATCCTAACATCCAAACAACCATCTACTCAACCATCAAACACAGGCATCCATTGTCCTTATAAAATTCTAATGCTGTATGAACATATGCAAGAAGTGTGTGTATATGTTCCTTATCTAATGCAAAATCAGGCGGTCTACTGATTCAGTTGACCTCCTTAATGCAAACCATGATAGTGCAATGCGTCCGTTATGTATGCGAAAGAATCCTATCGATACATATTATTTCTACATGTGTGCATAACCATTCACCAAAATGCAATATCCATATGATAGCACAACCATTATACATCCATTACTTAAATATGTACACACATTTATATGCAATATGCAATATGAAGTGACTGAGCCGATCTAGTGCCTAAAGTGTGTGTATATGCATCCGCGAGCAACCACTAGCAACCACTTGCATCCACATGCATCCATCATACATAACATGTCTCAAACACATGTTTCAACCATAAGACTACCCTATCTAAAGGTCAAAGATACTAGTGAGAGGACATACTAAAGATAAGACAAGTACAAGGTAAGCGATAAAGGAGAAATTAAAAAACATACCCTAAAAAAAGGGTACAATGAACGCATCTTCTCTTCCATCTCCCAAGTAGCATTGCTCTCATCATCTCCCCATTGCACTTTGACTAGCCTGACCTCTCGATTCCTCAACTTCTTAATCTCCGACCCAAGAATGCACGTAGGAGCTCGTCGAATCGTCGCTTCACACTCTATCTCCATCTCTCTAAGCAAGCTCGGCTCTACCACTTCCGCGGTCTCATGCAAGCACTTCCTCAAATGTGATACATAGAATACGTCGTGTACACCGCTAAGTCTCTCGGGCAACTCCACTCTATACACCATCTATCCAATCCTCTCCTTAATAGGAAACGACCCTACGAACCTTGGTGCTAACTTCCCAACGGACCCAAAGCGAACAACATTCCGTAATGGAGACACTTTGACAAAGACCATGTCCCCAATATCAAACTCAAGATCTGTCCTCCTCTTGTCCGCATAAGATTTCTGCCTATCTTGTGCCGTCTTCATCCTCCTTCGAATCAAATCGATCTTTTCCGAAGTCTCTCTAATCATATCGGGCCCAAGCAAGATCTTATCCGTAGATTCCCACTAACATGTAGGCGAACGACACGGCCGTCCATAAAGAGCCTCGAAAGGTGCCATGCCAATGCTAGACTGAAAGCTATTATTATATGCGAACTCCACCAATGGAAGATGTTCCTCCCATGTACCTCCAAAGTCTAAGACACACAACATTAATAGGTCCTCTAGAATACGATTCACCCTCATGGTCTGGCCATCCGTTTGAGGATGATATGCGGTGCTCAAACATAACTGAGTCCCTACCACCTCTTGCAAGCTCTTCCAAAACTCGCTAGTGAAGATAGAATCGCGGTCGCTCACTATGCTAGAAGGAACACCGTGCAAACGAACTATCTCTCGAATGTATACGGAGGCTAACCATGGAGCAGTCCTCTTACTCTTCACGGGAATGAAATGGGCGCTCTTAGTAAGTCTGTCTACCACGACCCAAATCCCCGTATTACCCTTCCTCGATCTCGGTAACCCATCAATAAAGTCCATTGAGACACTTTCCCACTTCCATTGTGGGACCTCCAATGGGTGAAGCAACCCACCGGGCTTCTTTTGCTCTGCTTTTACTTGTTGGCACACCAAGCATCTAGCGACAAACTCAGCCACATCTCTCTTCATGCTGGCCCAAAAGTAAACTCGTCTCATGTCCATGTACATCTTGTCCCCACCGGGATGGATGGTCATCTTCGAACGATGTGCATCTTCGAACGATGTGCATCATCAAGAATGGTCTTCCTCAAACTCTCGTCCCGTGGTACACAAAGTCTACCGTCCCTATGTAACCAACCCTTATCATCTAGGGTATACCTACTGAGATGGCTCGATGACTCCCCCTTTTTGAGCTTCTCTACTAACTCAACCAATTGTGGGTCATCTCGCTGTGCCTCACCGATCCGTCCCAAAAGCGTAGGTCTGACTTCTAAGGATGCTAGCAAACCGGGTACAAAGTCAATGGAAGGTCTAAAGTCAAACGTAGAGATGAACTCTAAGCTTTGCCGCTCAACAAACAACGGACTCAAGGACAACCTTTTCCTACTTAAGGCATCTGCCACCACGTTACCCTTGCCAGGGGTATATGCTATCACAAAATCATAGGACGCTAAGAATTCCATCCACCTTTGCTGCCTTAAGTTCAAGTCCTTCTGAGAGAACAAGTATTTTATCGATTTGTGGTCAGTGAACAATTCGAATTTCTCGCCAAGAAGATAATGGCGCCAAGACTTAAGCGCGAAAACAATAGCAGCCAACTCTAGGTCATGTGTAGGGTAATTTCTCTCATGCACTCTCAACTTCCTTCCTCCATAGGCTATTACCCTTCCCTCTTGCATTAAGACTGAGCCTATTCCTGTCCCACAAGCATCGATATAAACGGTAAATGGCTTACTCCCATCTGGCAACACTAAGACTGGGGCTGTGGTCAAAGCTCTCTTTAAACGTTGGAACGCATCATCACAATCTACGTCCCATGTGAAAACTAGGTTCTTCTTCGTCAAGCGTGTTAATAGGGCTGATATTTTTGCGATGTCTTTGATAAACTTCCTATAGTAGCTAGCCAATCCTAAGAAACTCCTCACCTCGGTAGCATTTTTAGGGACCTTCCATTCTTGGATGGCCACTACCTTCGCGGGATCCACAGCTATCCCTTCTTTGGAAACCACGTGCCCTAAGAATCACACTTCCTTCCTCCAAAAGTGACATTTAGAAAATTTAGATTTAAGGCTATGCGCTCAAAGGGTCTCCAACACTTCCTTAAGATGTAGGGCATGCTCTTCCTCGCTTTTAGAAAAGATCAAGATGTCGTCCACAAAGACTACCACGAATTTATTGAGGTACTCCCTAAACACCCTACTCATCAAGTCAACAAAGTATGCGGGGGCATTTGTCAAACCGAAGGGCATCACAAGCCACTCGAAGAAGCCGTCTGGAGTCCTAAATGCAGTCTTGTCTATGCTATCCTCAGCCACTCTCAGCTGATGGAAACCCGTGGCAAAGTCCAACTGCTAAAACACTGAGGCGCCAACTAATTGATCGAAGAGATCGTCAATCCTCGGCAGTGGGTGCCTATTCTTCTTAGTAAGCTTATTGAGTTCTTTATAGTCCACAAAAAGTCTAAGGGACCCATCTGCCTTCGTGGAAAATACTACTGGAGCACCCCACTCCGATATACTACGTCTGATGAACCCCTTCTCAAGCAATTCTTTCACTTTCTTACTGAGTTCTCTTCTCTCTCTGGGAGCCATATGGCGCACTGGCAATGCAACTGGCTTTGCATTATCTACTAGATATATTTGAAAGTCTATCTCACGTTTTGGGGGTAAACCCCTCACCTCATCGAAGACACCAACATATTCACGGACTATACGAACAGAATGTAAATCATCATCGGATGCGTCAAGGGATTCTAGGTAGCTAAGCATTACTGGACCTATAAGGTCACAAGAAATATCAAGGGTTTTTCCACAATGAGTCAACAACCTAACTACCCTTCTTTCACAATCTAGGATGGCCCCGTATCTAGTTAGCCAATCCAAACCTTGAATCAAGCCGTAGCCCATGAAGCCAAGAACAAGGCGTTGCATTCAAACCCAACGCCTAAGATAAACACTCTCAAATCCCGACAAATCATAGAAAGATGAGCCGAACCACCAATAGGATTTGAGACTACTAGGGGATCTGTAACTAAACTAGTATCTAGGTGCAGTGTTTCAACTAATGATGTAGAGATAAACGAATGTGATGCGCCAGAATCGAATAAAGTACGGACAAGATGATCAAACAGAAAAACTAAATTTCAACTGAAATTGCTCTACCTCGTTCTTGCAGCGGTGGGACCACGAGAGCCTGAACTTGCCCCCTTGCCTGCCCTGGTGCCATAAGAGCCTGCACCTGTCCTCCCGAGGTAGACCCTGCCCTCTGCCCTTTCCTTGGGAAGACCTTAATCAGATGTCCCGCTTCGCCACAGTGGAAACAACCAGTCTTCTTTTTCTTCCTACAATCTTTGCTTAGATGGCCGGGTGTCCCACAGTTAAAGCATCTTTTCTTTCCCTTACCATTGTTGCCTTTACCACCTTTCTTGTTCTGTTATTGCTGTTGCGGTTTCTTTTGATCCTCTTTCTTATCGGGTGCCTTATTAGCAATAGCGCCCTTCTCCTCTTCATGCATAAGCGCCATTTCAACTAGTCTCTCAAAGGTAGCCCCCATGGGGATGTGGGTCATAGCTAACCCATGAAGCAGCTCGTTCAAACCCTTAACAAATCTTAGGGCCTTCTTTTCTGGTGTATTCACCAAGTCCAAGCCAAATCTCGCCAACTGATTGAACTTGTTGACGTATTCTTTCACTGATAGATTCCCCTGCTTCAATGCCAAAAATCTTTCCATATATAAATTCTCTTCAGCCCGTGAGAGAAACTTTGCTTCAAACCTCCGCCTAAAATCTGGCCATGTATCAACTGGATGCTCTCCATTAGTGACTTCCCACCAAAACGAGGCCTCATCCTTCATTAGCCAGGCAGCTAACTGGACCTTTCTCCCATCTTCCACTTCAAAGATCCCAAACAATTCTTCCACCTCCTTTAGCCAATTTCGAGCTTCAATAAATGTCTCCATCCCGTGAAAAGGTTTTCCACCCATTGCCCTAAAGTCCTTACATATCTTTGCAAAAGTATCCACACGAGGAGGAGAAGGAGGAGGATTTGCTGGACCTGCGGTGGTGGCCCTAGTCTCCAAATACCTCCTAAACCACCGTGGTATCGGTATTCCCTTGGGTATCTCGGGAATTCCAGACATGTTGAAATGAAAAAGGAAAGATTCAATACAAAAGGACTGAAGGAAAGATATATGGCTCTTGGGGTTATGCTTTCTAAAATAAGCTTTTCTCTTGAAAATACTTTCCTTAAAACATACTTTTGAAGGTACTTCTTTATAAAAGTGTTTTTGAAAAACATTTTTTTCAGAATCCATATCTGTTCTGGTAACCTTCAGCTCTGATGCCACATGTAACACCCCACGTCCATTAATGTCACTCACAAAGGGAATGCATTAACTTCTATGGAGCGTTTTAAGTGTGTATAGAACAGAAACTTAACAACAAGATAGATATAAACAGTACTTAAAACTTCAAAATTTTATTTATTACAGCGGTAAACACATAAGTTTGATTACATCATCAAAAACCAGAGTCAAAGTACAATAAGATCCATCTTGACTAAATCAAAGTACATAAATTGAAAGACATAACCCCAATACAAAATAGCCATAAATAAGATAGGCTGAACTTTTACTTCAGCGATCCAAGCAACTTCTAAAAGCAAGAGATACAGCTGTCCAAAATCAAACTCCACTGGTGCTAGTTCCACCCTGATCACCTGGGGAGAAAAGGAAGAAAAGCGGTGGAAACAATGGGGGTCAGACATAAAGTCTGGCGAGTGCGATAACTTTAACAATATAACTACTAAAATAACTAGGCTAAGGCATAAGTTGGAAAATAAGGAAATGACTGTGAACAATTGAGTATGACAGAGTAAACAAGGAAATAAGATGAACAAAGATAACGTTAAAGGCGCACCTAAACCACTATAAGATAATTACTATACTGCACCACCACTAGTCACCCTAAGGTTGATCCCACCTACGAAACTTAATAATGATAATGGTAGTTTCGTGCATCCCTAGTTGCCTTCATAGGTGTCGCCTCCCCCTATCTCCACTAGGTGTACCCACTACCCAATGCGATCGGCTCCCTAACTCGTAGATACCCGTGCTGGCCCCACAGTGGGGTGTATCACTCCCTAAAGTGGCAACCCGATACCACCAATAATGCACGGCTTATACCTACACGATGCAACAACGTCTTACCTAGCAGCCCGGGCCCACACACGCACATGAACCCGTTGGACTTGCGTTGCCACCGCTAACCCGTTTTGGCCTCTTACAGTCAAGCCCAGTACGTGTGTCCCATCCTCGACTTGGGTCGAGCGCACAAAGATACTTATGGGTTACTGGTTGAAACGGGCCCCCATTACTTGACACAAGCTATCCACCTAAGCTTGGTCCCTTCTAGTACATCCCACTTAACCCTCATCTTATTCATGTTCACTTACATGTTTTAATTTTGGTTAAGTGTTTCTAATCGTATTTTAAATGCCACCCACGGCACCCACTTAACCCCCTCATGTCCCACTACATGTTTATCTGGTTAAGTGTTTCTTAATTCATTAACACCGTAACCTTATAAAGACCTCCCACATTAGACTGGCATTTGTGGTAGCTGGATTTGCCGGGTGGTTACGGGCAGTCTTACACAACAAAAGAGCCTAACCTCGTGTCTTTACAACTGTTACGCATTTAATTTATGCCTAAGACCTCCCACATTAGACTGGCATTTGTGGCAGCTGGATTTGCCGGGCGGGTCCGGGCAGTCTTACACCACAAAAGAGCCTAACCTCGTATCTTAGACGATTAATTACACAAAATTAATTGTTCCCCAATTTGAATTAATTTCCGTATTCAAATTATCATTCAATTCCAAATTTAACTATGGCAATAATTGACTCAATTATGTCCATCTATTTATGGTATGTAAAATCATACCAATTTTTCATCACAAATTTATTTATGCCTTTTAAGGCATTTATGCAAATTCTCAATATTAAATCTTTTAATATTATCCCATTGCCCCACGTTGTACGTTCGTTCGATTAACGTAAAATATACGTTAGACTCGAATAGTATAACTTATGAAATAAAGAGAAAACATCACAACATACATATAGATAAAACTAGATCTAAACATAAGGGGTGAACTTGCATGTGTGAATGAGGTTCTACATATAAAACTTGCATAAGCCAAACTTGTATAAAACTACATATGTCATAGATCTGAATCTAAAGGTGTGAACTTGTTTTAGGCAATAGTCACAAACTTGCATGAACCATGTGTGTCATAGATCTAATCATAAGGTGTAAACTTGCATAGGCAATAACCACAAACTTACATAGCATGATTCATACTTCAAACAAGTATATGTATATACTTGCATATGTGATTTATGCAACATAATGATGGTGTAAACTTACATATAAACTAGTATGTAGAATTTAGCATATAACTCACACATGTCATAGCCTAACTTTAGATCTAAAATAGATGTCATGAAACATGTAAGGTTATACATAAAATTTTCACTAACTTGCATATGATCCATGCCTCAATTAACATCCTAACTTGCATACATACATATGATTTATCATATGAATTAGTTCCAACGACATAACCAAACTAGCATATGAAACAACATCATGAATTGATTATACATAAGCTAATCATAGAATTACAACATAGATGATAACATCACAACTTTACAACATAGATGATAACATCATAGAATTTACAGCATAAATGATAACTTCACAATTTTACAACATAGATGATAACATGTGGTCAATAATTCACAACATAACCATATAATCCGCATCATAACTCAATCCAATTAAATTGTTAATTATTTTATTAAAGAAATCGAACTCACAACTCAAAGAAGGTCTTGAGTTCTGAAATCTGAGTTTTGAAGTTGAATTTGCTTTCCTTTGAAGAAGACAATTTGTTGCGGTTTAGATTAGAATTGAATTTGATTAGCTTTCTTCCTCTCTAATTGGTAGCGGCTATTCTAGGTTGCAAGGTGACGGCATGGAGGCCATGGCTCTAATTTTAATTTGATTTTAGGGTTTGAGTCTACATGTGTTTTTATAGAGTTTAGGACTTGTTTAGGCCGTCCAATCAACCTAGAATTAATCCCAGCCAATCAGAGCAGATCAGAAACCCTAATGAGTCAACATACAGTCATAAACAGGTCACCAAACAAATCTTCCCGGGGGGGAGGGGCAGGTCAACCCCCAGGTTGACCCTATAGTCGACCTGGTGAGGGTAGGTCAACCCCCAGGTCGACCCTATGGTCGACCTGGCCCTGGCGGGAAATTTCCCGCCTAGCCCATTCTGACTCTGAAATTTGAATTTTCGAAATCTGTTTTGAATTTTCTGAAACTTCCGATGGCCATAACTTCTTCATACGAAGTCCAATTCGCGCAAACTCGGACTCTACCTCAACCAGAATTCCGAGACGAACACAATAGCGCAACCTGTTTCCCTTAATTCTCACATCTGTGATTAGTTATTCTTTAATTTGTGAACATTAACATTGAAAATTACGGGGTGTTACAATCTCACCTTCATTTTTCTAAATTCACCGATGAACTTCTGTCTCAACTGTAAACAACCACAAATGATTCCATATAAGCTTACTGGCAATGTTGATGTCACACATATAATGTCAACCTCGTATAAACTGCGAACCAAGCCCCGTATGTGTCACGAATAATTTTCATGGACTAGCACACAACTTCAATTAAACGTACATATATATAAAAGTTAATATTCTAACTTATTAAAATACAAAGAGGGGCGGGATTGTCATACCAAACTGAGGAGGAGAGACAACGTAATTGGATGGTCAGTAGCTTCTTTGGCCTTTGCTGATAGACGAAGAAGAGAGAGACAAGGTGGTGGGGTTGGTTTGCCGTGCTGCTTTAATGGAAGACATACTGTTTTTGAAGAGGAGTGAAGAGAGAGAGTGGAGATGAAGTCTGAGGCGGCTGTTCGGTTGATTGTCAGTGCCGGCGGTGTCAGGTGATTAGCGGAGGGGTGGATTGATAGGTAGAGGACTGACTGGGTGGTGGAGAGGGAGATGGGTGCTGATGGTGTAACTTTCAAGTGGAAAGAGGACGGTGCTGTTTAATGGAGCTGCTACTATTATGGGCGTAGACCGGAGGCAGTGGCTGGTGGCACAATGTCAACGTAGGTGGCGGTTGAGGTGGGACCTGGGGTGGTCATGGGAGGTGAGATCTCGGTTGTGGTGCCTGTATAAAAGAGGGAGACCGTGTGTTTGAGTGGAGCTGCTGTGACGCGGACGTGCTTAGGGAGGGAGGCGGACTGGGTGGCTAATGGATTTGCAGTGGAATGGGCGGTGAGGAGAGGTTGAATGGTTTTGGACAGGAAATACATGAAGAAGGTGGCTGTTGAATGAACTAGGAAGAAGGTCACGTGATGGGGAGAAGAGAAATTTGTATGGGTGTAGAAGAAAGAATTGTGGCAAAAAGGAAAAAATGCGTGAGTGAATGAGAAAGACTGGTGCGTGCGTTCCTTTTATAATGGGTTTTAGGGGTAATTTAATCAATCTAAACAAGGACACATGGCTTTCTTGTACAGCCCAATTTCATCCGTATAGCCACCTATACAAACATTTGTCATTATACTATAAACCATGACACGTTAGGAATTTAATTTGCACCATTCTTGTACATTAATGTTTGTAACCATTTATCCATACATATGTATCAGAGGTAGATGATTAACCCACGTTATCATTTTATTTTATTTGTAATCGTTGACTGCGAACGACACCAAACTAACAATATAATCGGATACAGCGATGTGTCATGATCCCAAAACAAAAATAAAATAGACCGGTTAATCGATTCTGTAAAGTGTCTAAAGGAACACATTTACTCTAAAATACATTAGAAAAATATCTGCTTATTTTCCAAATTAAAAATTATAGTAAAATTCAAAAAATATATATTTTAAGACTGCGTGTACAGAAATTGAATGAATATTTTGAACTGATATTTAATTATAATTTATATTTAACCAAACAACTTTAAAATATAAAATCCATATACATAATAGTTTACATCTTAATATATTAAACATACTTCTAAAAAAAGTTTTCTATTACAAAATCATACTTATAAAATAGAACAATATATTTATTCAACTAATATAAAAAGAATTATAAATCAATATTTATATTTAAATCCTATTAAATACAAAATATATTTAGAAAAATCCCAAAATTAAATTTTAAACTTGATTAAAAATTCCTGATATTACAATCTTCTTCAATTAAACTTTCATCTTTACGATAATTACTCGCAATTACCTCAATTTAATTTCCAAACCATTTCGAGTACAAAATTTAACTATTATTTTTACCGTTTTATTTAATTGAACATAATATTCAATTATATTATTGAACTAAACCGAGACTTAACCAATACCCATATCCTTCCACATACGTGTTTGTAGTGAACGCATTATTACTGTTAACCATTAAAATAACATTTTCCATCATAATAACAACCATTCAGACATAACTATATATGCATGTATACACACACACAAGGTGTATGTATATGTACAACATATGAACATATAATATAAGTGTTAGTTAATTAACAGTTGTATTTCTTTAATTAACTAATTAATCCATAATTTCGCATCCATCAACCAATCACAAGCATACACAAATTTTTTCTATATATTTGATATCCAATTATATACACGCAATGTTTTCACTTATATAAATAATTGTCTATAAGAATTGGGTTCCACACTAAATATATTTAAAAAAATCGTGTTTCTCACCGATATCGCTCCTTATGTCTTCACTGTGGTACTTTGACTAGACAGTTGGCCAGCGTAGCCGTGCCTTGTGGTATTTTTCTCTTTCGAATACACACACACATTATATAATATCTATATTTTTAAATTATATTTGGGAGGATACAACACAAGATGGTGAAGAGGGTGGTCATGGGTTTGGGGGTCCATGGGGATGGTACAGTGGTAGAGGAAGAGGGATGGCGTATGGTCGTGGAGGAGGAGAGGGCGTCGACGGTGGAGGGGGCATAGATGTACAACGTTGGAGAGGAGGGCTAGAGAGGAGGAACGGGGGAGGAAGAGGAAGGGAAAATTCTCGGCTATGAAAGCCATGGATTTGAGAAGGAAGAAGAAAATGAAAGTGGAATGGAATGAGAATGGAGAGGTTTAAAGGGTGTTTAAATAGCCTCATGAAAGTGTCAAATGGTAATTGGGTTTAGGGATACTTGCCTCCTTCCTAAGCAACCTTAGTTTAGATGCTTAACGTGTGTAAAACAACTCTCAAAACCATGAGCTTCCTCTTGAATACCATATTCCTTAGGTTTATGGTTTCAAATTAAATACTTAGTTTAATTTAGCAACACTTTTAGGGTGTTACAACATAGCCTACACTTCCATATGTTCCAATTCAACTTGTATTTGTTACTTTTTCCTGAGCACTTTTGTTAGCGAAACAAACAACAACTTTTATAGATAAAACTTAACGATGTTTATTCAATTCAAAGAAGTTATTTTATTTAGTAACCTATATTAAATACTTTTATTTAACCAATATAAATCCTAGTAAAAATATTTTTACTTATTTTCTTTTGGAAAAATTCGTCATAAACAAAACGAATATGTTTTGTTATAAATATTCGACGATTATATTTATATATTCTCAAATAACTTTCCTTGTCATTTGAAATAAATTATTTTATTACTTAACAACTATATTTAAGCAATTTCATAAACTCAAGTTGAATATATATTCAAATTACAAAATTATTATTTTGACATGAAAATCCTTCTTTTGACAAATTTGTTAATCTCAAAAAGTTTGAAAAAACTAAATCTTAATATCAAATTTAGCTTATCATATATTTGAAATCATATTTAAAATTCGAAAATTCTTTTAATAAATTGGCTCAAAAATCCAGATTGTTACATTCTCCCTTCCTTAAATACTTTTCGTCCTCGAAAAGGAAAGAAGATACAAGCAACTTTATGTATAAAATGGCTTATAAAATTTCATATTCTAGACCTTTTAAAATTTATCATACCTATTATTTTTTTAAAAGAGAGTTCGTCCTTTTAATTAAAATAAGCAATATGCATAAATCAACAACATATTATAATGTTGTGGTCAACCAAAAGTATCATGGTCCGCATTTATACCAGAGTGCAGGGTGTACTTATGGTAATATACGTGATCCTACGTACCAACTTGAGTACATACTACGTACTTGAGGTGGTCTATATACAAAAAAGTTATGCCTGTCAAAGAGGTACTAGTGTCCAAGAAAATATCCAATCCCATAAAAACGTATATCCTAGCCCAGAAGCATCTTAGTGCAAACTAAGCACTTAAGATAACCGCATACACAATATCTATTATATATCCAAAACAATACTCTCCTACTAATCTAATCATCGGAAATGTCTGAATCACCATGTGACATCCCTGACATGCTCATCTGTTCTGGCCTGTCATCTGCAAAATCCTCGTCATCCTCATTTATTCCCTCATCTATCGCTAGATAGCCATCCTCGTCTACGTCTTCTCTATCGTCATCCTCTATCATATCATCATCCTCAGTCACATCATCGTCCTCACTCATATAGTCAACAAACTCAGGGGTTAGATCTAGTCCGGACCCTCAATCTTAGGAATGTGCTCCACTGGATCACCAATCAATCTATCTCAGCTCTAACCTCACGCCACATCCCATCGTCTAATCCTTCAGGAATTGGTATTTCATTGTTGTGAACTCTAATATCCTCGGCGTGGTTTCCTAACTCCTCATCGTCATCTCCTATCTCCTGATCGTTGGTAATGGTACTACCCATCTCCTATACGATATGCTCATCCGCCTCATCGTTATTGCTCTCACTATATACTATCCTCCTTTCTAAGTCCTCCTCCGATGGTACTAGCTCTATTGGACCAGGCTCTCCAAGTGCAGAAGCCTATGCCTCATCATCACTATGCTCAAAATCGCTAAACATCAATCATCGGAATTGTTTGATCCATTATTACTAAAACTGTTATTAGGAGCAAACTGTGCTAAATACTGTTCAACACTTAACTGCTTACCTTTGCCTCTATAATATCCCAAATTTTTTAACTAAGTTTAATTTGTATTTTTATTATATAATTTAGATCTTTTGAATATAAAATCGATTTTGATAAAGTTTAATATCAATTTTAATAAGTATCTTGTTTTATAAATATGATTTTGTGTAAGAAAACTTATTTTAAAAGTTATATTAAATTTATAAGATTTTATGAATATTTCAATATTAATAAGTAATGATATTATCCGATTTTTATATTGATATAAGAATATGATTTTGGTAAAGAATAAGTTATTTTTAAGATTTTATACATAATAATGTACAATAATGATTTTTATTTTCGTATCAATTAGTAAAATTATTTAGATAATAGATAATGGTGTTTGTAAAAGTTTATAAGGATTACTAATTATTTATTTTAGACCATTTTTGTTAATATAAATTTTGGTAAACATATATAAATAAAATAGATAACAAAATAATTTTTTTAATATTATGAATTTTGCAAACTCTACCATAGAAGGTAATGCAATACTTACATTTATAAGTGCGGATAAGTTGTTACATTTATAAGTACGACAAAAGTGTTGCCAATTTAAAATATTTTATTAGTGCCTTAAGATAAGGATTAGGCTAGGTGTCCTTGTAAGTTGTCATCACGCATGGAAAAGGCTTCATGAAAAGAGCCAAGTGTCCCTTAATCAAATGACTATTATACCCTTGAAACATTCCTATATAAGGTGAACCAAAGCTTCATTTTTCCTTCATATCTTCAGCTGTTAACATCAGCTTCTTCACGTTCTTGTTCTGGTTTGCATTTCCTGTAAATGAAAAAAATACATTTCTATTCAATCAAAATTCCATATCTCTCAATCTATTCATTTTTGGCTCGAATGATTAATGTGAATGTTGTCCGGATCATCGTTTTCGATTTTTAGAAATTGATGGATCGAAATTTCATTGACAAACGAGAGAGATATCTCAAATTTACAGAGAATAGAAGAAATGGGTTCAAAACTTTAAAAAATTATATCTCTCAATTCAGGGAGAATTGATCGACACCGTCTGCATCGTTGAGATCAGCGGATAATGTAGTATTTCTCATGTAAATTTGGGATGATTCCATGTCGATGATCGCAAAAGCTGAAAAGTAGGGTTGGGATTCGTCGGGAAAATCGAATGACGATCGGAGAGATGGAGCATGGCGTTGCGACGGGTTGGAGAGAGATTCGATGTGCAAAAATTTGGAGGAATTCAGAGTATAAATAGGGATCGCAAATACGGGGTTCACGCATTTTTTCTGCTCCAGGTGTTAGATCGGTTTTCGATGGAGGCTGGTAGGTGGAGGGCGAATGTGTGCAGTCAAGTGAGAAGGCGTAGGGAATTTTGTTGCTGGTCTTAGCTTGGGCGATGGTGTTGTCGTTCGATGGTGCACGAGCACGATATGCAAGGTTTGAAGGGTTCAAGTAGCAGAGAAGAAAGATGTGACAACAAGGAATTTCGCTCGATCCAAATCAATCGCTAAATCGACCAGGACCATTTGAAACCCCTGATTGTTTTGAGAAATGACAAATCAGAATACATACAGAAGAACATTTCATTGGTTATTACAACAATTCCATCAGAATACAAGAATATACAGAGTATGAATAAATATTATACATCAGAGAAATATCAGAGATTTAAATACATTGCTGCAGCGGAAAAATAATACAATACACAACTGAAAGAGATATATGGATACAGAGCTTTCCGGATATCATTCCAGCTGTAAACCAGGTTCCTATGAATATAAATCTGCAAAACCAAAACTACTAGCTGCCCATGTAGAAAATAGGGGCACCCAGAGTTTAGGTTAAAACAATAAACTCCAGGTCAATCATGTGACTGGTGTGAGAACTAAAACAGTTATTAATCTTTATTTTAAAGTTAGGTAAATCAAGGGACCACGCCGTATAACATGGAACGGGTTTACTCCCAAGAATACCAGTGCATAAAACAACAGCGCAATGCTAAATAAAGAACAATGAAGCTATTATATGACCCAGGTCCTATCACACAATGCAACACAAGCCGAAGGATAGGGTTTTACCTTATAATAGCCAAAGAATGCTTGCTACGCTAAATTTCATGTTTTATTATTACTATAAGTTTATAGTGTCAAAACAATTTCAATCATAAGTATCAATCATAGACGACATAAGTGCCCCATACCACTATCTCGCCATACTAGGCTCTACAATCAAAACCGCAAAGTCACGTATTGGAAGTTGGATTTCCATCTGTGAACCGAGGCAAGGGATCGTCCTCTACCGAATTCGAGACTCTCTTGCCCGAGCCTTAGGAACAGTCGCAACTGCCCCATGGATCGTCAGGGTCGGTCCACCGATGTGGATTATAGTGCCTGAACACTGCGTTTCCCTTCCCTTTGGGGCGTAAATGAGCCAAATGACTCCATCGGCTCCACATAGTCACCGATATATCCGAGACGCCTCGCAATCCAACAACCACACAGGTGAAAATAATATAAATGTCAGGGCTGGTAGGTCACTGACACCACCCTAGCTAGAAACAAACGCATGCCCTCCGTGAGGTCCTCTCCCGTTTCTGGTTCACAACCGGGGTGTGAGGCTCGTGAATTAACGCTACACAAAGCTACGCCACAAAGGCCGTGCTTTGATCATCAACCACAAGACTCTGCTTTTCAACAGAATCCTTGATCATTTCATCTTAGCATGCCACACAGGAAAACCACTCCATGCAACCAATATCCATCGATCACATAGAATGATATCCAATGTCAGACACACAGTCCATTTACAAGTCCATTTTGGGTCTGAACGTAACCGGAGGCACCTTGTACCTCGCATATCCATCGATCTCTAAGTACGTCTGGACGATCACCAACTGATTCCCTCCTCTTGGGTGTACAGCCCAATCAAGATCATCAGTAATTATCCAAACGATGTGAAGACCTCCGGTCTTCGACCATCGTCTTCATCCTAGACACATCGTCGAATCAGTTATTCAGAATGGGATAAACCCGGTCTTTCTGAATAACTCGCATATATAATAAACAAGTGTTACACAAACACAACGTACGCCTCATTCCAACTCAGAATATTCTTTTATTCAAATATTCTTATACTTTGGGAAAGGTTCCCATTAATTTTATCAAAGATAAATTCTTTAAATTTATTCTTTAATCTTCCTTTGAATATCAATTCAAACCAAATTATGGTTTATCTAATCTAGTCGGGATTAACGAACATTACCGAAGTAATCATTTGTTTTAATTTCCCAATCCCAACCTATTCATCCCATGAAGTAATACGGTAATACTTCATATCTAACACCACAGTGTTATCGGTAAATTCAATTACCATTTCACGTTCAAATCTAATTAAAGATTTAACTATCGCCTGGAGCAAAACTGGTGATACTCCATTCTCGATCATTTCAATCTAATTAAAGATTCATTAAAACTCCACTTGGTTATAATCTCCCCAAAAATCAATATTAATGATTGTTTAACTTGGGAAACCATATCTTGTCTTTAAATGGGTTAAGGAACCAATGTCATTTAAAACACGGTTCACGATAAACCCAAAATCACATTCTATTCCATCAGCCTTTAATCGTAAATTAGCAAGTGAACAATTCCCTAAGTAATAACCCCGAAGGCCGAAACCAACATCAGATCAATACCCAAGAAACCATTCAACTTAACTAATCTTCAGTTAGTTTTTGATTTTCTTAACTCCGTTGGCTCTAAGAACAGTATTATTGAAGATACCGTTCACGACAACCCAAAATCACATTCCATTAATTATCGGGTTAAAGAACAAGTGTTATTTAAATCACCGTTCACGATAAACCCAAAAATCAATTCAAATTCAATTCCAATTAAATACCATTTAATTAGTATACTTCATTAAATCTAAATAAAAAGATTTAATCTTTTTCTCAACTGGGATTATAAACAGTGTAAATGAAGACATCATTCACAACAAACCCAAATCCCATTTGATATTAAGTACAAAGCTCTGAATAGAAAATATATCGGCTTATATTCAATATCAAATTCTACGACCAACAAATATCGTATTGGAAATAACGATATAAATATATCTTTCAAATTTCCGTAACAATACATGCATAATCACGAAATCCAACATCAAAATATTCCAGAGACAATTTTGATTCAAATCCATTTCCACTTTATATATTGGAAATTCTGATTATTTTCAAAACCATTTCACATCCACTTTATTTATTTTAAAAATATTGGATTATAATTCTAGTTCATAACTAGTTCATTTCGATAAAAAAATATTTTTATCCTTTTTAAATATGGGATTTTTCACCACAATTCTTTCTAAATCATTTATTATGATTTTACACAAATTATTGATATTTTAATAATTTTATCAAGGCTTGTACAGTCGATTTCCAATAACGGTCGTCGAACTGCACTTACAGCGACCTTTTCCAAATTTGATTTGGACATAATTCCAAATCCAACCGTTAGATTTCAAATCTCTTATATTCATTGGAAAGCTCTTTTCGACACGAACCCAACGATTCCAGTTTCAGGAGAATCCGACAGTCGGATCTCCCGCAACGTCAATTCGAAGTCAATGGTCGAAATTCGCGAACTACCGTGGCATGGCGCATTCTATTCAGGCCATTTAATATATATAATATATATATTATATATACTTCATCTATTTCAATTCTAAACATATTTTATAAATCGTTTTAAATTCGTTTTAAAAAAACGATTTCAACTTCATATTCAATTTTAAATCGAAATTGAATATTCCATATCATTAACATATAAATGATAATATTTTCAAAACGTTATATTTTGAAATCACTTCCTTTTCTATATTCATTATAAAAACGAATGTAATTGATATAAATATCGTTCATGTCAAAATGGCGCATATCTAATCAACACGGCTTTATATATTTCAATAACTTCGTTATTCTATTCAACAAATGAATATTTTCTTCAACACATGAATATTTTTTTTTTCAACACATGAATGTTCTCAACACATGAGTATTGTCAACACATGACTATTTTTGTTATTTAATATATTTTATAAAATTATGATTTCTATCATTTAATTCTTAATCAGACTCCAACCGTAAATTAGTAAGAGAACGATTCCCTAAGTATTAACCCCGAAGGTCGAAACCAACATCAGATCAATACCCAGGAAACCACTCATCTTATCTAGTTTCCAATTAGTTTCTAATTTTATATATGATAAAGATGTAAATTTTATTGTTAAAATATTTCGTTCAACACATGATAAGTTTCAACACATGAATATTCTCAACACATGAGTATCGTCAACACATGACTATTTATTCTATTCAACACATGAATCTTTATTTTATAATATTCTTTATTTTCCAAATTGGAATGAGGCCCAATCAATTACCATATAATGTTAATTATATGGATTTCCATACAGCACATGTATATTATAGCAACGATAAATAATCAACCATCATCCAGAGTGCACCAAACAACTGCATAAGCATTAAATATAAATAATTAACGCTTACACAGTCTGTCAACCAATCGATCGACAGACAACTAAATAATTGGGATTAGTGTATGCCAAATATAATCCTAACACCCGTGTGGGGTTTCAATCCACAAACATTGAATATTATTTGTGCAGTTGGGCGACGTGTAAAATTTATCGTCCCAATCAATATCCTTCAAATGGGTGTACATAAACAAACCATTCGATTTGTAAATGAATATTTATTTTATATACACGTTAAAAATTATATTTTTAACGTTAAAATATTTTTAATGATAAAATAATTTATTTCATTCCACATCACACAATCAATTTTTCACAACACATTAATCAAACAACCAAGTCATCCATTGTCTGTGGACGACGGGTGTCGGGTGCTGCTAAGCACCATCTGCATCCTAGTATATATTTCAAACTAGAAATTAAAATAAAAGTGAGGAGTTCTCACCGAGAAGCTAAACCAATTCGCCGCGAATCTTCATATGTAGAACATCTTCGTCGCGTTTCCAACGAGATCTGTTTCACGCGGTATTTATATTAAAAATCACATTTTTTAATATATCGC
This sequence comes from Allium sativum, assembly GCA_030737875.1. Taxonomy (NCBI): domain Eukaryota; kingdom Viridiplantae; phylum Streptophyta; class Magnoliopsida; order Asparagales; family Amaryllidaceae; genus Allium; species Allium sativum. The sequence goes on from CM060924.1 coordinate 387,347,244, forward strand.
TACAAGTATAAAAACTGCATTTCTTTTCTAATATATAAAAATCATTTCTTTATTTTTAATATATAAAAATCAAATTTTTACCGCTACTTCATAATTGTAAAAACCAAATTTTTATCGCTACTTTCAACATGAAATCTAATTTTTCTTCGTATAAAAATATAAACTTTTCTTATATAAAAATATAATCTTTTTCTGCATTTAAAATAATCTAATCTTTACTATATTAAAAATCACTTCTTTGCTATTTTAAAAATCCAACCTTTGCTATGTTAAAAATCAAATATTTGCATAACATAGAAATCATTTCTTTTCTATAATAAAAACTGAAACTTTATTAGCGTAAAATTCTAATCTTTATGATGTTAAAAATCAAATCTTTGTAAAACGCTATATGATATATATAAAAAAAATTCCGAAGTCTAAAACAATTTAATTTACATTAGATCTGAATTTTAAAACAATTTTAAATAAATAAATAATAATAATGATAAAATTCACAGTTATTGAAGAAAGGGGGTGTTTGACATCGGAGGGGACGATGGCAGGTCGGAGGGCTTCACGCGGATCGCTGCAGGTGGTCAGGGGGGTAGGGTTTCGCGTCATTCGGTGGATTGGGGGTTTCGTGGTGATTTAATTAGAGGAGAGAGAAGCGCTAGAGGGGAGGGGGAAGAAGGAAGCGCAGAGGTGGCTGAGGGGGGGGTGCAGCCGATGGTGGGTGGCCGGAGCGACAGGGGCGGCGCGCGATTTGCTCCTCCGATCTTTTCTCTTTTTTTATTTCTGTTAATCAACGGGGAGAGAGAAACTGAAGGAGGTATATTAATATATATATTATTATTTTTAAATTCCAAAAAGCAACTTTTTATTTCGAACTCAAAATCGAACCCACCGACTATCGTCCCTAGCTAATTACCCCCATTCCGAACACAATGGGATATGTATCATAAGCCAATTTGATCGTTTTGATCTATTTCCGCCAAAATCAAAATATAAATCTATGTATTGAATTTGAACGCACATTTCAATTTACCAGGGCCACATACGGACCCTAAAAATTCCCAAAAAATATTTTCTAGCTTCGTATTGATGATATGGTCCTAACAAAACTAATTTCATCAAATTCTGAGACCGTTTGAAAAATGGCCATTTTCTGGTCGATCGAAATTGACTGAAACTATCAAAACACGTTTTCCTTCGCCATGCTCACATATTAATCCCAAAAATTCTGAATTTTGGAATCTAGCAATAATTTGACATTCCGGTTCCAACAAAAGTGGTTTCGTCGAAAACAGAGGTCGTTTGCAAAATTTCCATTTTTAAGGGCCAAAATTCCATAGCGACCATTCTGAATTTTCATCTGGGCATAACTTTTTACTCTCGCTATGAAATTTCAATTTTTCGGATTCGTTGGAAAGATATTCTCAAATAGATTCAAATATTTTTGGTTTCGCTAAAATCCGGTTTATTTTGAATCCTGTACATTCATTTGAACTTTGAAATCGAAATTTCAAACTACCGCGCCATTTTCAATTCCTTTTATAATTAAAAATAAATATTTATATTCTAACGACGATTCAAATAAATATATACGTTCTAATTCTATTCAAAATAAATTACTCATCGCTATTATTTAAAATAATTCATTTTAAATATTCAAAATTGCCAAAATAAAATTTTTAAATTGGCTCAGATTTCCGGGTTATTACAATCTCCCCCACTTAAAACTTTTCGTGCCCGAAAAGGAACGAAGCTTAAAGTTGTTTTACAAACCAACTCAACTTCCATTATTTTCATTATGGCTTAAGTTCTTCAACTTTTCAGTTTCTAAGAACTTTTCAAATTTTTCAAAAATTTGGCTAACACCCTAAATTTTCGAAAAATTTCGCCATAATCTCTCCTGCACCGGGAGCTTCAGGTTTTTTCAAATAGCCTCCCATGGGCCTCACCAATCCAAAAAGAAAAAGAAACAGCCAAGCAGCTAGCCAATCGGCTCATAAAATCATCAAAACCAAGAAATACAATAAACATGTACCTATTTGTCGGGCAAACAATTTTATCCATCTTCTCTAGCCTCCTTGCTATGACCTGTTCAATGTAAGTACATGTATATGCATGCAAGTGCGACTAATTTTCAATATAACTCACTATTTGATCAATTTGGCTAAATGGTTCAAATTTTAATTAATCAACCAATAATCAAACAACACAATCAGCAATCAATTTGTTGATTATCATTTCAAACTCATAACTTTGATATATAGTCAAAAATCACGTTTTTGATGCCAAGTCACAACAATATATTCTAACTATATTTTGGTTCTCACACTAGTCTAATGGAAATATATAGAGATCCCACTTTCGAAACTAGAACATAAATCCACCGATGATGCAGCTGCTATCATCAGTGTCATCTCCGGGCGACTAGAGTGTGATTCTATATCTACCCAATATATTAAAACTTCGAATACCCGTGGATCAGATGTATATGCAAAATCTTTATATATTGAATTGTCCAAATTCAATAAAAATAAATATTCAAATACATTGAATAAGGTTTAAATTTTCAAAACAAAATTTGTTTTCATTTTAAAAATATACTCTTCACACTCGTTCTAGGATACTGCTGATCCCATCTCTAACGAGTCATTCTTATTGGATATTACTAATCCAATCTCTGATGAATTCTTTCATTTTTTCTAATGCGTCTTTTTCTCGAGCTCTGTAAACCAAAGCCCTAATACCAAATGTGACAACAAGGAATTTCGCTCGATCCGAATCAATCGCTAAATCGACCAAGACCGCTCGAAACCCCTGATTGTTTTGAGAACACGACAAATCAGAATACAAACAGAAGAACATTTCATTGCTTATTACAACAATTCCTTCAGAATACAAGAATATACAGAGTACGAATAAATATTATACATTAGAGAAATATCAGGGATTTAAATACATTGCTGCAGCGGAAAAATAATACAATACACAAATGAAAGAGATATACGGATACAGAGCTTTCCGGATATCATTCCAGCTGTAAACCAAGTTCCTGTGAATATAAATCTGCAAAACCAAAACTACTAGCTGCCCATGTAGAAAATAGGGGCACCCAGAGTTTAGGTTAAAACAATAAACTCCAGGCCAGTCATGTGACTGGTTTGAGAACTAAAACAGTTATTAATCTTTATTTTAAAGTTAGGTAAATCAAGGGACCACGCCGTATAACACAGAACGGGTTTCCTCCCAAGAATACCAGTGCATAAAACAACAACGCAATGCTAAATAAAGAACAATGAAGCTATTATAAGACCCAGGTCCCATCACACAATGCAACACAAGCTGGAGGATATGGTTTTACCTTATAATAGCCAAAGAATGCTTGATACGCTAAATTTCATGTTTTATTATTACTATAAGTGTATAGTGTCAAAATAATTTTGATCATAAGTATCAATCATAGATGACATAAGTGCCCCATACCAATATGTCGCCATACTAGGCTCTAAAATCGAAACCGCAAAGTCACGTATTGGAAGTTGGATTTCCATCTATGAACCGAGGTAAGGGATCGTCCTCTACCGAATTCGAGACTCTCTAGCCCGAGCCTCAAGAATAGCCGCAACTGCCCCATGGATCATCAGGGTCGGTCCACCGATGTGAATTATAGTGCCTGAACACTGCGTTTCCCCGCCCTTTGGGGGCGTAAATGAGCCAAATGACTCCATCGGCTCCACATAGTCACTGATATATCCGAGACGCCTCGCAATCCAACAACCACACAGGTGAAAATAATATAAATGTCAGGGCTGGTAGGTCACTGACACCACCCTAGCTAGAAACAAACGCATGCCCTCCGTGAGGTCCTCTCCCGTTTCTGGTTCACAACCGGGGTGTGAGGCTCGTGAATTAACGCTACACAAAGCTACGCCACAAAGGCCGTGCTTTGATCATCAACCACAAGACTCTGCTTTTCAACAGAATCCTTGATCATTTCATCTTAGCATGCCACACAGGAAAACCACTCCATGCAACCAATATCCATCGATCACATAGAATGATATCCAATGTCAGACACACAGTCCATTTACAAGTCCATTTTGGGTCTGAACGTAACCGGAGGCACCTTGTACCTCGCATATCCATCGATCTCTAAGTACGTCTGGACGATCACCAACTGATTCCCTCCTCTTGGGTGTACAGCCCAATCAAGATCATCAGTAATTATCCAAACGATGTGAAGACCTCTGGTCTTCGACCATCGTCTTCATCCTAGACACATCGTCGAATCAGTTATTCAGAATGGGATAAACCCGGTCTTTCTGAATAACTCGCATATATAATAAACAAGTGTTACACAAACACAACGTATGCCTCATTCCAATTCAGAATATTCTGTTATTGAAATATTCTTATACTTTGGGAAAGGTTCCCATTAATTTTATCAAAGATAAATTCTTTAAATTTATTCTTTAATCCTCCTTTGAATATCAATTCAAACCAAATTATGGTTTATCCAAACTAGTCGGGATTGAGGAATCTTACCGAAGTAATCATTTGTTTTAATTTCCCAATCCCGACCTATTCATCCCATGAAGTAAAACTGGTAATACTTCATATCTAACACCACGGTTGTAACAACAAGGAATTTCGCTCGATCCGAATAAGTCGCTAAACCGACCCAGACCGTTCGAAACGCCGGATTGTTTTGAGAACACGACAAATTAGAACGCAGACAGAAGAACATTTCATTGCTTATTACAACAATTCATCAGAATACAAGAATATACAGAGTATATAAAAAAATATAAATCAGAAAAATATCAGAGATTACAATACATTACATAGCAGCGGAAAATAATACAATACACAACTAGAAGGGATATACGGATACAAAGCTTTCTGGATATCATTCCAGCTGTAAACCAGGATCCTGCGAATATAAATCGGCAAAACCAAAACTACTAGCTGCCCGTGTCAAAATAAGGGCACCCAGAGTTTAGGTTAAAATAATAAACTCCAGGTCAGTCATGGGACTGGTGTGAGAACTAAAACAGTTGTTAATCTTTATTTTACAGTTAGGCAAATCAAGGGACCACGCCGTATAACACGGAACGGGTTTCCTCCCGAGAATACCAGTGCATAAAACAACAGCGCAACGCTAAATAAAGAAAAATGAAGCTATTATAAGACCCAGGTCCCACACACAATGCAACGCAAGCTGGAGGATAGAGTTTTTACCTTATAATAGCCAAAGAATGCTTGATACGTTTAAAACAGATTATTTGATACTATAATAAGTGCATAGTGTATAAAACAACTTCACATCATAAGTATCAATCATAGACGACATAAGCACCCCATCCCACTATGTCGCCATACTAGGCTCTACAATCAAAACCGCACATGTCACGTATTGGAAGCTGGATTTCCATCTGTGAACCGAGGCAAAAGATAGTCCTCACCGATTCGAGACAATCTAGCTCATGTCTCAGGTCAGAGCTCGAGTGACCTTTGGATCGTCAGGGACGGTCCACCGATGTGGATTAAAATGCCTGAACACTACGTTTCCCTGCCCTTTAGGGCGTAAATGAGCCAACGAATGACTCCATCGGACCCGGATCGTCCGATCAAACTGAGGTGCCTCGCAACAGCAACAACCACATAAGTCAAACTCGTCAGGGCGTGTTAAACCACTGACGCCACTTCTAGCTAGAAGGAAACGCATGCCCACCCTGAGGTCCTCTCCCATTTCTGGTTCACAACCGGGGTGTAAGGCTCGCGAATTCATGTTACACAAAGCTATGCCACATAGGCGGTGCTTTGATCATCAACCACAAGACTTTGCATTTCAACAGAAGCCTCGATCTATTGCCACTTAGGCATGCCACACAGGCAATTCACTCCATGCGTTTGATATCCATCAATATATAACCCCTGAGCTCATACGTCTCAGAGAAGGGCGTTAAGCAAGAGAATAAATTCTCCGCCGCCAAACAGATATATATTTAATAGAAATCAATCACATAGACTGAAATCCAATGTCAGACACACAGTCCATCTACAGGTTCGTTCTGGGTCTGAACGAAACCGGAGGCATCTAGTACCCCGCATATCCATCGATCTCCAAGTACGTCTGGACGACCACCAACTGATTCCCTCCTCTTGGGTGTACGGCCCAATCAAGATCATCAGTAACCACCCAAACGACGTGAAGACCTCTGGTCTTCAACCACCGTCTTCATCTTCGACACCACGTCGAATCAGTTATTCAGAATGGGTTAAACCCGGTCTTTCCGAATAACTCGCGTATATAATAAACAAGTGTTACACAAACACAACATACGCCTCATTCCAATTCAGAATATTCTCTTATTCAAATATTCTTACACTTTGGGAAAGGTTCCCATTAATTTTATCAAAGATAAATTCTTTAAATTTATTCTTTAATCTTCTTTGAATATCAATTCAAACTAGTCAGGATTAGCGAACCACACCGGAGTAATCATTTATTTTATTTCTAAATCCCCACCTATTCATCCCATGAAGTAAAACTGGTCATACTTCATATCTAACACCACAGTGTTATCGGTAAATTCAATTACCATTTCACGTTCAAATCTAATTAAAGATTTAACTATCGCCTGGAGCAAAACTGGTGGTACTCCATTCTCGATCATTTCAATCTAATTAAAGATTCATTAAAACTCCACTTAGTTTTAATCTTTAACTGGGTTAATGAATCAGTGTCATTTAAAACACGGTTCACGATAAACCCAAAATGACATTCCATTAATTATCAGGTTAAAGAACAAGTGTTATTTAAAACACTGTTCACGATAAACCCAAAAATCAATACCAATTCAATTCCAATTAAATATTATTTAATTGGTAAACTTCTTTAAATCTAAATAAAAAGATTTAATCTTTTTCTCAACTGGGCTTAAGAACAGTGTTAATGAAGACACCATTCACGACAAACCCAAATCAAATTTGATATTAAATACAAGGCTCTGAATAGAAAATATACCGGCTTATATTCAATATCAAATTCTACGACCAACAAATATCGTATTGGAAATAACGATATATATATATATCTTTCAAATTTCCATAACAATATCTGTATAATCACCAAATCCAACATCGAAATATTCCAAAGATAATTTCGATTCAAATCCATTCCAATTCAATCATTGGAAATTCTGGTCACTTTTGAAACCAATTTCAAATTCAATTTATTTATTTAAAAATAAATAAATTATTATTCTAGTTCAAAACTAGTTCATTTCGATAAAAATCTATTTTTATCTTTTCAAATATGGAGTTTTTCATCCCAATTCTTCACAAATCATTTCTTATGATTTTACACAAATTATTACTATTTTTAATAATTTTATCAAGGCCCGTACAATCGATTTCCATCAACGGCCATCGAACTGCACTTACAGCGACCTTTTCCAAATTTGATTTGGACATAATTCCAAATCCAACCATTAGATTTCAAATCTCTAAAGTTCGTTAGAAGGCTCTTTTCGATACGAACCCAACAGTTCCGGTTTTAGGAGAACCCGACGGTCGGATCTCCCGCAATGTCCATTCGAAGTCAATGGTCGAAATTCGCGAACTACCGCGGCGCGGCGCGTTCTATTCAGGCCATTATATTATATGTATAATATATACTTCGTCGATTTCCTTTCGAAACGAATTTTATAAATCGTTTTAAATTCGTTTTCGAAACGATTTCAACTTCATATTCAATTTCTAATCAAAATTGAATATTCCAATATAAATTTGTTATAATTTCATTTCAAAACGATTTCAATTCAATTTCAATTTAATTCGAATTTCAATTCATTTCAATTTAATTTGAATTCATTTCTATTCAATTTCAATTCGAATTCATTTCTATTCAATTTCAATTCAAATTCATTTCTATTCAATTTCAATTCGAATTCATTTCTATTCAATTTCAATTCGAATTCATTTCTATACAATTTAAATTCGAATTCATTTCTATTCAATTTCAATTCGAATTCATTTCTATTCAATTTAAATTCGAATTCATTTCTATTCAATTTCAATTCGAATTCATTTCTATTCAATTTCAATTCGAATTCAATTCTATTCAATTTCAATTCGAATTCATTTCTATTCAATTTCAATTCGAATTCATTTCTATTCAATTTCAATTCGAAATCATTTCTATTCAATTTAAATTCGAATTCATTTCTATTCAATTTAAATTCGAATTCATTTCTATTCAATTTCAATTCAAATTCATTTTATATGATTTTGAAATCACTTTCGATATTCATTGAAAAATGAATAAAATCGATATAAATATCGTTCGCGTCAAAATGGCGTCAATCTAATCAACACGGCTTCGTATATTTCTATTTTCAGATATTCTATTTCAAATATTTCTTTTTCAAATATTTCTATTCAAATATTTCTTTTCAAAACTGGAATGAGGCCCAATCAATTACCATATAATGTTGATTATATAGGTTTTCTACAACACATGTATATATCAACAATGACAAATAATCAACCATCATCCAAAGTGCATTCTACACTGTATAAGCATCAAATATAAATATTTAACGCTTATAACAGTTTGTCAATCAATCGATCGACATACAACTAATCATTGGGATTAGTGTATGTCATATATCATCCCAATACCCGTGTGGGGTTTCAAACAATCAAACACAGATTTTATTTGTGCAGTTGGGCGATGTGTAAAATTTATCATCCCAATCAATATCAGTCAAATGTGTGTGTATAAACAAATCGTCCGATTTGTTTATATTTCATTTTAAATACACGATAAAAATTCTATTTTCAACAATAAAATATTTTTAACTAGATAAATATTTTATTTCATTTCACATCACATCACACAATCAACTACACATCAAAATCAAACAAACAAGCATACAAGCCGTCCATGGTCTGTGGACGATGGGTGTCGGGTGCTACTAAACACCGTCTGCATCCTAGTATATATTTCAACTAGAAAAAAATAAATTAAAGGTGAGAAGTTCTCACAGAGGGTTCCACTCCGTCGTGCTTTGCTGTTGAACTGCTGAACCTTTCCAATATAGTTCTTTTCACGCTGTTCAAATAAAAATTATATTTTTATTGCTTCATTCAATAAATAGAAATCATATTTTTATTTCATCTATTTTTACAACGCTTCATGCTATATAAAAATTATATTTTTATATATATTTCGACTTCTTATACAAAGATCGAATTTTTATTACCATAACTATAAAAATCACATTTTTACTTCATTATATATATATATAATAAAAATCATATTTTTATTTCGCTGCATATATAAAGATCAAATTTTTATATTCTCTATTATATAAAAATCATATTTTTAATACTTCTACTTTATAAAAATTATATTTTTATATTTCACATATGATAAAAATCATATTTTTATTCTTTTTATAATATAAAAATCATATCTTTCCTACTACAAAGATATAATCTTTTCACTTTTTCATTATAAAAATCATTCCTTTATCTCTTCTATAAAGTAAAAATCGAATTTTTATTCCTTCTAAAATATAAAAATTATATCTTTAACCTTCCTATAATATAAAAATTATATTTTTATTCTTCACATTATATAAAAATTATATTTTTATATAATGAAAAATCACATCTTTATGATTTAAAAATAATCTCTTTTCATATTGTTATAAAGATCAAATCTTTCCCCCTATAAAATTTATATTTTCGCCTTACAAAAATCAAACCTTTTCTTAACTAAAAATATAAACTTTATCATATAAAAATCACAACTTTTAAATACCAATAAATCTAATCTTCCATTAGTAAAAATCTATGCTTTATCTATTTAAAAATCTGGACCTTATCATACCATTAAAAATCTGATTTTCAATTTAAACCATTAAAAATCGGATTTTCAATTTAAACCATTTCATAAAAAGGATAAACATTAAAAACAATGCTTTTATAATAAATAGTAGTACTTACTGATTTTTAGCGGAGGAGGGGGTGTCGTAGGCGGGGCTATTGCCGGACGTTGGTGGCGCTAGGGTCAGGCGCGGTGGCCATCGATGGAGAAAGGGGGCGCTAGGGTTTTAGGGCTACTGTTGTTCGAGTGGAGAGAGGCGATGGGAGGAGGGTGCGTCGATCGAGGGGGGCTGCACGATTTCTGAAACGAGGGGGAGGAGGCTCGAGCTGTGGAGGAGGGGAGGAGAAGAGGGGCGTGGTGGGGTCCTGACCGCCGGCGAGCGGCGGTTCCATCGCGCCCTCTTTCATTTTTTTTTTCTGATTTTGTTTTCTGACCTAAAACTAACGGGGGAGGGAAATAAAGGGGGAAGGTTTTAATATATATAAATAATAATTTAATATTATTTTTCCCTTTAAAGATGACTTTTTATTCGAAATCGAAACGAGACCCACCGACTGACGTCCCTAGCATTTTACCCCTATTCCGAACACAATGGGATATGTATCGTAAGCCAGTTCGGCTGTTTCGATAGGTTTTCGCTTAAATTAAAATATAAATCTATATATATTTAATTTAAACGCACATTTCAAATTACCGGGGCCACATACTAACTAGAAAAATTCCCAAAAAATATTTTCTTGCTTCATATTGACAATACGGTCCTAACAAAACTAATTTCATCAAATTCTGAGACCGTTTGAAAAATGGCCATTTTCCAGTCGATTAAAATCAACTCAAACTGGTCAAACGCGTTTTCTTTTGCCACGCCCGCATATTGATTCAAAAATTTACGAAATTTGAAACCTAGCAATAACTTGACATCACGGATCCAACAAAAATGGTTTCGTCGAAATCCGAGGTCATTTGAAAAATGGCTATTTTAAGGGCCAAAATTCCATTACGACTATTCAGAATTTTCAACTGGACATATCTTTTGATTCTCGCTATGAAATTTCAGATTTTCGGATTCGTTGGAAAGATATTCACAAATAGATTCTAATATTTTCGGTTTCACTAAAATCCGGTTTATTTTGAATCCTGCACATTCATTTGAAATTTGAAATCGAATTATCGAACTACCGCGCCATTTTCAATTCCTTTTATAATTATAAATAAATATTTATATTCTAACGACGATCTATATAAAATATATGTTTGAATTCCATTCAAAATAAATTTCTCTTCGTTTTTATTTAAAATTCATTTTAAATATTCAAAATTCGCTAAAATTGCCAAAATAAAATTTTAAATTGGCTCAGATGTCCGGGTCGTTACAATCTCCCCCACTTAAAACTTTTCGTCCCCGAAAAGGAACGAAGCCGAAAGTTGTTTAACTAATCAACTCAACTTTCATAATTTTCATTACGGCTTAAGTTCTTCAACTTTTCAGTTTCTAAGAACTTTTCAAATTTTTCAAAAAATTGGCTAACACCCTAAATTTTCGAAAAATTTCGCCATAACCTCCCCTGCACCGGGGACTTCGGGATATTTCATATAGCCTCCCATGGCTGTCTTCAACTCAAAAGAAAAAGAAAAAGCCAATCGGCTCATAAAATCATCATCACCCAAACAAAACAGTAAATCATGGTAAACATGTACCTATTTGTCGGGCAAACAATTTTATTCTTCTGCTCTAGCCTCCTTGCTATGACCTATTCAGTGTAAGTACATGTATATGTATGCAAATGCGACAAATTTTCAATACAACTCACTATTTGATCAATTTGGCTAAAGGTTCAACTTTTAATTAATCAACCTATAATCAAACAACACAACAATCAATCAATTAGTGATTAGATTTTCAAATTCATAATTTTGGTATATAGTCAAAAAATCAGATTTTTGATGCCAAATCACAACAATAAGCCCTATCTAATGGTTCTCACACCAATCTAATGGAAATATATAGAAATCTCACTTTCGAAACTCGAACAAAAACACTGATGATGAGATCTCAATCATCAGTATCTTCTCCGGGCGACTAGAGTGTGATTCTATATCTATCCAGTATTGTAACACCCCACCTCCGCTAGGGTCACTCACAAAGGGAATGCACTAGGTTTGGTGAAGCATTATCGAGGTAAACATGCACAGAAATATTACAAGACAAAACATATATATATAAAACAGCGGAAGTAAAACAAATTTCATTACCTTATAAAATAAGGTCTAAAGCCTTTTACATCAGAATACATCAAAACCTGTCTTGCAATAGCAAAGAAGCATAAAACCTTTTCATAAATTATTCCCCAAGTAAAACAGTAAAGTAGCCATAGCCAAGAAAAGTCCAAGCCATACATGATGACCTTCAAACAGAAGAAGTCCGAACTAACAATAGCATTTCCTCCCTGTAACCTGGGGGGAAACGGAAGACAAAGAGACGAAACAAAACGGGGTCAGTCATAAAGACTGGTAAGTCCTATCTACTTCCAGTATAAAAACAGGTAAAGGTAACATGACATGTATAAACTGAAAGTAAACATAAGGATGACGACAAGATAGATAAGCTAAACCCAGGTAACTGGATGAACTACTGTAGCAAGATAAACTAAGGTATCATGATAAACTACGGTGTCAAGATAAATCAAGGTATCACATCGTCAGGTTTCTATCAAGTATACTATTCCAAGGTATCTATCATGTATAACATCCCAAGGTATTTATCATGTGTATTTGCTCTGCACCTCTCGTACTAGTATCCCAACCCGCGTTATGTGTTAACTATGAATGTCCCTTGCCTAATGTCATGTAATGGTCCATGTCATCCTAATATATCGTATATGTAGGTTTCCTGATTCGTATGATTCTCATAAGTTCAGTCCTTTGCCGTAGGCCGTACGGGCTTATGTAAATCTATACCACTTCAACGAAGTACCGTTTTTATCCTTGAAGTTGTTTTGGACTGCTATCCTTGACCCAGTTATGTTTTCTTACCATGAATTATCGCGTGTTCACCTAGGGTTTATGCCACTTAGGACCGCTAGAGATGATGCTACCTAATGAACGTTTCCGTATCTCGGTTTGGGTTTTAGCCACCTAGGGTTACTAGGGATTATGCTACCCGTCAACCGCGCCCTTTTTATCCCACTTATGAATCGTGAATCGTTTTCCATGTCTAGACGCACATGTATCTCAAATGTGTCATCCGAGTTCTGTGCCAGGCCAAATCAAGAAATACGGAACTCGGTCGGGAGTTTTAAGTCATCTGCCGGTGCAGATATCAAGGTCTGTTTTTGTATCCGTGGCTATGGTCCCACGTGACCCCTCCCTCAGCTACTGAAAGGCAAAACAAGAAAAGTCATGTATGAGAACTATGCTACAGCCATCGCTACCCTCTTTCCGGACGGCTAACCTCACCCATACCTAGATAGCAAGTATGGTTTGTTGGGTGTTCTCTGCCTTTCTGTTCGTACACGATTGACTAAAGATGGTAGGTGGCCGACGAATGTGCTATCCAGGGTTACCGTGAAAATATCGCCGACCCCACGCTAATCCACCCCAGTCTTTAGGTTGCTCGCACAGCAACCAAGGCATACCCTTGGTTCTCCTACCGCAGACCTTAACCTCCGTGAGCCCTGGTTTCATGGACCACCCGCAACCTCACAGAGGGATACCAAGAGTATCCTCACGTTTCCCCGAAGCTACCGCTTCGTCACCCAGTTCGTTGGAGCCTTTATCTAAATCAGATATTGCTCCTCCTCGTGTGTTTAAGCGATGACCTACCGTATCGGGTTACTCATCTATCTGTGAACTGGTCCAAATCCCTTGACTAAGAATTATTACTTAGTTCCCTAAACTAAGGTTTACCACTTAGTCTCCTTTCCCGTTATCCGTGTTAATCCCGGTTTTCCACCTAGTCCCCTGAACTAGGGTTTTGTCTAATGGGTTAAGTATTGTCATTTAAGTTCATGACTTAACTTGCCTACGAATCATGTCAATATTTGGCTAAGTATTCAAGTCCAAGACCTAGCCCTACAAGTTGGTTAAGTATACCAAGAAGCTCATGACTTAACCCTATCAGATTATCGTGTTAGATTGGTTAAGCATAGATTATCTTGACCTCATCGGATTATCGAGTCGGATTGGTTAAGTATAAGTTAACTTAACCCCATCCACTAATCGTATTAGAATGGTTAAGTATATTTAAAAGGTCTTGTGACTTAACCCTATCAAGTTCTCATATTAGATTGGTTAAGTATGGTTGCTTAACCTCATCCAATCATCATGTATAATTGATTAAGTATAAGTTACTTAACCTCATTAAATTATCATGTTAAGTTGGTTAAGTATTGGTTACTTAACCTCATTGAATTAACCAAGTTTAGATTTGTTAAGTGTTTAACTTAACCCCATCGAATTATCGTGTTTAGATTAGTTAAGTGTAGGTTACTTAACTCCATCTAATTACCGTGTTTAGATTAGTTAAGTGTAAATTACTTAACCCCATCCCCTAATTGTCTTATATGGTTAAGTGTCATTAAGAAATCAAGTCCGGTTTAACTTAACCTACCCATTCATGTCATATCGGTTAAGTGTCATTAGTCAAATTTACTTAACCTTATCATGTGGCATTAATTAAATTAATGCACTTTTAACCTCTCACATTAGACCTTGTTGTGGTTACTAGTTAAGCCGGGCGGGTCCGGGTAGATTTACACCACAACCTAGTCTAACCTCGGGTTTTAAGTGCTATGTGACCAACTACTCACATTGGGTCCTATTGTTTGTAGCCACTAGTTAAGCCGGGCGGGTCCGGGTAGATTTATGCTACAAACTCAACCCAACCTCGAGTTGGCCACTTTCATGTTTGGTCTAGTGTCATATCACACCTACAACCCATACGTGTCTAGCCCCAAGTTCCATGTTTTCGTACGTGTCATGTTCATGTTTAAGTGTTCAAGAGTGTCACATTTTCATGCAACCCCGTGTCAAGTTTTCGTGCCACATTCAAGTCAAGTTTTCGCGTCACGTTCACGTTTGTCTAACTACCCCAAAATCGTGTTTTCACTTGAGTGAAAGCGAGTCAACATAGTATAAATACTATGGCTACATGAAGACCCCAAAACATGCACGATGACACAAAAGGGATTGGCTCCAAACATGCATGGTATCATAAGGGGGTTTGGCCTTAAAACATGAACGATAGTGTCATATAGGGATTAGCCATAAGCATGCATAACAAAACAAAAAGGGATTGGCCACAAGCATGCATAATGTCATAAAGGATTTGGCCACAAACTTGCATATTGTCATAAGGGAACTTGGCCACAAATATGCATAGTATCATAAGTGAATTTGGCCACAAACATGCATAACATTCTAAGGTAATTTGGACATAAACGTGCATAAGCCCCAAAGTCAAATTCTTGCCCATGTTTCACAAGTCAAGTGGTTCCCAAAGGTTCATGCTAACATTTCATAGATAAAGATTCAAACTTGCAAGCTATACTAGGTTAAACATAACATGAATGGCATGATTAAGTCACTACAACTTAGCCCAAGGTCATAGATCATAGAAAAGGGGCAAACTTAGGTTCACATAAGCTAGCATACTTATGTTTCATCGCATTTTATCCCATGTCACATTAGAACCACCGTTAGAATCTACAAGTAGCTAGAACTTACATAGCGAGGCTTAGGGAAGGGTTATGCATCATTGTGACGAAGAATGGTGGCTCCTTTGATGAAGAACCGTCATGAAATCGCCGTAGCAACATTGATTTGGCCTCTATTTGGTGTAGCAAGCTCGCACCTTTTGATTCGGATCCGATTTGAGTGCATAGTCTCTTGGAGTTGGAGATGGAGGCCATGATCACTTGGCATTTGGGCAGCACTTCGTGGCATGAGTGAATTATGAGGGGTTAGGCTAGGTCTAGGGGTCTTTTTATAGATGTTAGGGTAGTTTTAGGCCGTAGGATAAACCCTAGGATAGATCTGAACCCTCAAAAATCGTCACAAGCCTCCAAAACCGAGCCAACATGACAAGTAGGTGCACCAGGTCGGGGTTCTACGGGGGGGGGGGGAGGGGGGGAGGGGGGGTCGACCCAGGGGTCCACACCCATGTCGACCCCCTGGGGAGGGGTCGACCCATGGGTCGACACCCATGTCGACCCCCTGGAGGGGGGGTCGACCCAGGGGTCGACACCCTGTGTGCCTGGCGGGAATTTTCCCGCCTTCTCTTTCTGGACTGAATTTCAAATCTGTTTTCGGATTTGAATTTTCGTGAAACTTCGTTGGGCTTTAACTGGGTCATACGGACTCCGATTTACGAAATTTCAGACTCTATTTCGCGTATTTTTCCGAGACGAACGCAATGGCGCAACCCGTTTATCCTGATTCAGATTTTATAATTTAATTCTGCCTTGATTCTTGTCTTAACAAGTTTGTTAAAATTCGGGTTGTTACATTCTCCCCAACTTAAAGAATTTCGTCCCCGAAATCTCCAAGTTAGGAAGAACGTATCCTACCATCCATCATCCATCTACTCAAAACATCATCCACAGGCAACTATGGTCCTTAGATGATTTCTAATGCCATATGAACATATGCAAGAAAGTGTGTGTATATGTTCCTTAGCTAATGCTAATGATCAGGCCTGAATGATCTTCTAATGCAAAATAAGTTTAGTGCCATGAATCCAACATGTATGCAAATAGTCCTAGTCATATAAGTACTATATGCGTGCACAAACATTCATCCACATGTAACATCCACATGACAACACATTCGATTTCATCCATAAACAAGTATAAATACTCGTGCATACGCAACATGAAACGTGACCGCGTCAATCTAGTGTCTAATGTGTATTCGCGCTTCCACGAGCAACCACTTGCAACCATTTGCAACCATATCAATCATAACATGTTTCAAATACATGTTTACATTCATAGAGTTCTTCCTAAGGTTCTCAAGATAGGATCGAGAAGATAAACAAGACAAACTCCTTACGGGGTTTGTAACAGAAACAGGACCGAGAGGATATTCACCAAAAGATAACATGCGAGCAAGCTCTACAGGAAAAACCAGGGATCAAGGATACACTCTTTAAAAAGAGGTACGATGCGCGTGTCTAGCCTTACGTCTTCTAAGTCGCGTTTCCTTGAGCTTAATTCCTCGGTGCCTTGACCATCTTTTTAACTCCATGATTTCGTAGCTCCTTGATTCCTATTTCCAAGATATGAGTTAGAACTTATTTTTTTTCCGCCTCTTATTCCACTTTCACTTATCCTTTCCCTAGTATACTTGGCTCAAACGTATCCACTTACTCATGCAAGCTCTCCAAAATTCACTAGGGAATTCTGGATCTCGTTTGCCAATGCCAATCCATGTTGCCAAGAGTACTTACTAGGGTGATTCCCATAACTCATGCATAAGCAAAACGAACCATCCGCCTTAGCGGCGAATTCTATTCGAACGGATTACCCACAACTGCATCCCGAGATTCTAGGTAACTAACCATGATAGAACCCAAAAGGTTACACGAGACTTCGAGGGTATCACCAAGGTGAGTCGAGAGTCTAACCACCCTCTTTCCAAAACCGAGAATGACACCCCTTATTGGGTGACCACTTTATCCCTAGAATCCATCCGTAGCCGAGACATGTCATTCTCAAATCCAAACAAATCATGAAGAAATGGACCAACTTTCCAACCAGATTTTTTGGACAAAAACTGGGATCCTCTACCATGCTAGTACTAAGGTGCAGAGACTCAACTATCCAAGCAGACTTAAATGATACGATGATCAAGACAAAGTCTGGACGGGATGATAGAGAAGAACGACTAAACCTTTACCAGAAACGGTACCATCTCTTTTAGGTACCCTAGAAATGGGAGCGTACAATTGCCCTCTCCGATGATCTTGTCCTTGTCCTCCTTGATGGACTAAGACATACCAACAAGTTGCTTATCCTTAAGCTCGCGTCCTTTATCCTTACTCTTATTATCCTTCCTTGTACCACGGCAACAGGTCTCTCGAGAACCACCTCCATCGTACGGAAAACACCTACGTGGCTAGACAAAGATTAGTCACAGTTAGAACTACTGTGACTACAGATGGAGGAAAGAAAGGAAAGGAGATTCAATCAAGGAATCAAAGGATAGTGCTAATGGCTTTTGGGGAATAGCCTTTAAAAACTTTTCTTGAAAAATGCTTCTTTGTAAACGGTTTTTCGAATATTTTTCAGAAGGTTTTAAAAACTTTTGCCCAGTCTGGTAACCTTCTGCTCTGATACCAAATGTAACACCCCACCTCCGCTATGGTCACTCACAAAGGGAATGCACTAGGTTTGGTGAAGCATTATCGAGGTAAACATGCACAGAAATATTACAAGACAGAACATATATATATAAAACAACGGAAGTAAAACAAATTTCATTACCTTATAAAATAAGGTCTAAAGCCTTTTACATCAGAATACATCAAAACCTGTCTTGCAATAGCAAAGAAGCATAAAACCTTTTCATAAATTATTCCCCATGTAAAACAGTAAAGTAGCCATAGCCAAGAAAAGTCCAAGCCATACATGATGACCTTCAAACAGAAGAAGTCCGAACTAACAATAGCATTTCCTCCCTGTAACCTGGGGGGGAACGGAAGACAAAGAGACGAAACAAAACAGGGTCAGTCATAAAGACTGGTAAGTCCTATCTACTTCCAGTATAAAAACAGTTAAAGGTAACATGACAAGTATAAACTGAAAGTAAACATAAGTATGACGACAAGATAGATAAGCTAAACCCAGGTAACTGGATGAACTACTGTAGCAAGATAAACTAAGGTATCATGATAAACTACGGTGTCAAGATAAATCAAGGTATCACGTCGTCAGGTTTCTATCATGTATACTATTTCAAGGTATCTATCATGTATAACATCCCAAGGTATTTATCATGTGTATTTGCTCTGCACCTCTCGTACTAGTATCCCAACCCGCGTTATGTGTTAACTATGAATGTCCCTTGCCCAATGTCATGTAATGGTCCATGTCATCCTAATATATCGTATATGTAGGTTTCCTGATTCGTATGATTCTCATAAGTTCAGTCCTTTGCCGTAGGCCGTACGAGCTTATGTAAATCTATACCACTTCAACGAAGTACCGTTTTTATCCTTGAAATTGTTTTGGACTGCTATCCTTGACCCAGTTATGTTTTCTTACCATGAATTATCGCGTGTTCACCTAAGGTTTATGCCACTTAGGACCGCTAGAGATGATGCTACCTAATGAACGTTTCCGTATCTCGGTTTGGGTTTTTGCCACCTAGGGTTACTAGGGATTATGCTACCCGTCAACCACGCCCTTTTT
Source organism: Allium sativum (assembly GCA_030737875.1). Taxonomy (NCBI): domain Eukaryota; kingdom Viridiplantae; phylum Streptophyta; class Magnoliopsida; order Asparagales; family Amaryllidaceae; genus Allium; species Allium sativum. Next base: position 387,366,546 of record CM060924.1, read on the forward strand.
ATCCCACGTATGAATCGTGAATCGTTTTCCATGTCTAGACGCACATGTATCTCAAATGTGTCATCCGAGTTCCGTGCTAGGGCAAATCAAGAAATACGGAACTCGGTCGAGAGTTTTAAGTCATCTGCCGGTGCAGATATCAAGGTCTGTTTTTGTATCCGTGGCTATGGTCCCACGTGACCCCTCCCTCAGCTACTGAAAGGCAAAACAAGAAAAGTCATGTATGAGAACTATGCTACAGCCATCGCTACCCTCTTTCCGGACGGCTAACCTCACCCATACCTAGATAGCAAGTATGGTTTGTTGGGTGTTCTCTGCCTTTCCGTTCGTACACGATTGACTAAAGATGGTAGGTGGCCGACGAATGTGCTATCCAGGGTTACCGTGAAAATATCGCCGACCCCACGCTAATCCACCCCAGTCTTTAGGTTGCTCGCACAGCAACCAAGGCATACCCTTGGTTCTCCTACCGCAGACCTTAACCTCCGTGAGCCCTAGTTTCATGGACCACCCGCAACCTCACAGAGGGATACCAAGAGTATCCTCACGTTTCCCCGAAGCTACCGCTTCGTCACCCAGTTCGTTGGAGCCTTTATCTAAATCAGATATTGCTCCTCCTCGTGTGTTTAAGCGATGACCTACCGTATCAGGTTACTCATCTATCTGTGAACTGGTCCAAATCCCTTGACTAAGAATTATTACTTAGTTCCCTAAACTAAGGTTTACCACTTAGTCTCCTTTCCCGTTATCCGTGTTAATCCCGGTTTTCCACCTAGTCCCCTGAACTAGGGTTTTGTCTAATGGGTTAAGTATTGTCATTTAAGTTCATGACTTAACTTGCCTACGAATCATGTCAAGATTTGGCTAAGTATTCAAGTCCAAGACCTAGCCCTACAAGTTGGTTAAGTATACCAAGAAGCTCATGACTTAACCCTATCAGATTATCGTGTTAGATTGGTTAAGCATAGATTATCTTGACCTCATCGGATTATCGAGTCGGATTGGTTAAGTATAAGTTAACTTAACCCCATCCACTAATCGTATTAGAATGGTTAAGTATATTTAAAAGGTCTTGTGACTTAATCCTATCAAGTTCTCATATTAGATTGGTTAAGTATGGTTGCTTAACCTCATCCAATCATCATGTATAATTGATTAAGTATAAGTTACTTAACCTCATTAAATTATCATGTTAAGTTGGTTAAGTATTGGTTACTTAACCTCATTGAATTAACCAAGTTTAGATTTGTTAAGTGTTTAACTTAACCCCATCGAATTACCGTGTTTAGATTAGTTAAGTGTAGGTTACTTAACTCCATCTAATTACCGTGTTTAGATTAGTTAAGTGTAAATTACTTAACCCCATCCCCTAATTGTCTTATATGGTTAAGTGTCATTAAGAAATCAAGTCCGGTTTAACTTAACCTACCCATTCATGTCATATCGGTTAAGTGTCATTAGTCAAATTTACTTAACCTTATCATGTGGCATTAATTAAATTAATGCACTTTTAACCTCTCACATTAGACCTTGTTGTGGTTACTAGTTAAGCCGGGCGGGTCCGGGTAGATTTACACCACAACCTAGTCTAACCTCGGGTTTTAAGTGCTATGTGACCAACTACTCACATTGGGTCCTATTGTTTGTAGCCACTAGTTAAGCCGGGCGGGTCCGGGTAGATTTATGCTACAAACTCAACCCAACCTCGAGTTGGCCACTTTCATGTTTGGTCTAGTGTCATATCACACCTACAACCCATACGTGTCTAGCCCCAAGTTCCATGTTTTCGTACGTGTCATGTTCATGTTTAAGTGTTCAAGAGTGTCACATTTTCATGCAACCCCATGTCAAGTTTTCGTGCCACATTCAAGTCAAGTTTTCGCGTCACGTTCACGTTTGTCTAACTACCCCAAAATCGTGTTTTCACTTGAGTGAAAGCGAGTCAACATAGTATAAATACTATGGCTACGTGAAGACCCCAAAACATGCACGATGCCACAAAAGGGATTGGCTGCAAACATGCATGGTATCATGAGGGGGTTTGGCCTTAAAACATGAACGATAGTGTCATATAGGGATTAGCCATAAGCATGCATAACAAAACAAAAAGGGATTGGCCACAAGCATGCATAATGTCATAAAGGATTTGGCCACAAACTTGCATATTGTCATAAGGGAACTTGGCCACAAATATGCATAGTATCATAAGTGAATTTGGCCACAAACATGCATAACATTCTAAGGTAATTTGGCCATAAACGTGCATAAGCCCCAAAGTCAAATTCTTGCCCATGTTTCACAAGTCAAGTGGTTCCCAAAGGTTCATGATAACATTTCATAGATAAAGATTCAAACTTGCAAGCTATACTAAGTTAAACATAACATGAATGGCATGATTAAGTCACTACAACTTAGCCCAAGGTCATAGATCATAGAAAAGGGGCAAACTTAGGTTCACATAAGCTAGCATACTTATGTTTCATTGCATTTTATCCCATGTCACATTAGAACCACCGTTAGAATCTACAAGTAGCTAGAACTTACATAGCGAGGCTTAGGGAAGGATTATGCATCGTCGTGACGAAGAAAGGTGGCTCCTTTGATGAAGAACCATCATGAAATCGTCGTAGCAACGTTGATTTGGCCTCTATTTGGTGTAGCAAGCTCGCACCTTTTGATTCGGATCCGATTTGAGTGCATAGTCTCTTGGAGTTGGAGATGGAGGCCATGATCACTTGGCATTTGGGCAGCACTTCGTGGCATGAGTGAATTATGAGGGGTTAGGCTAGGTCTAGGGGTCTTTTTATAGATGTTAGGGTAGTTTTAGGCCATAGGATAAACCCTAGGATAGATCTGAACCCTCAAAAATCGTCACATGCCTCCAAAACTGAGCCAACATGACAAGCAGGTGCACCAAGTCGGGGTTCTACAGGGGGGGGTCGACCCAGGGGTCGACACCCATGTCGACCCCCTGGGGAGGGGTCGACCCATGGGTCGACACCCATGTCGACCCCCTGGAGGGGGGGGGGTCGACCCAGGGGTCGACACCCTGTGTGCCTGGCGGGAATTTTCCCACCTTCTCTTTCTGGACTGAATTTCAAATCTGTTTTCGGATTTGAATTTTCGTGAAACTTCGTTGGGCCTTAACTGGGTCATACGGACTCCGATTTATGAAATTTCGGACTCTATTTCGCGTATTTTTTCGAGACGAACGCAATGGCGCAACCCGTTTATCCTGATTCAGAATTTATAATTTAATTCTGCCTTGATTCTTGTCTTAACACGTTTGTTAAAATTCGGGTTGTTACAAGTATATTAAAACTTCGAATACCCATGGATCAGATGTATATGAAAAATCTATATATACTGGATTGTCCAAATTCAATATAAATAATTATTCAAATACGTATAAAACGATTTAAATTTTCAAAACAAAATTTGTTTTCACTTTAAAAAATATACTCTTCACACTCATTCTAGGATACTACTGATCCCATCTCTAACGAGTCATTCTCATTGGATATTACTAATCCAATCTCTGATGAATTCCTTCGCTTGGTTCTAACGTGTCTGGTTCTCTGAGCTTTGTAAACCAAAGCTCTGATACCAAATGTAATAATTAGGAATTTCGCTCGATCCGAATCAGTCGCTAAACCGACCCAGACCGTTCGAAACGCTGGATTGTTTTGAGAACACGACAAATTAGAACGCAGACAGAAGAACATTTCATTGCTTATTACAATAATTCATCAGAATACAAGAATATACAAAGTATAAACAAATAATATACGTTAGAAAAATATCAGAGATTACAATACATGACATAGCAGCGGAAAATAATACAATACACAACTAGAAGGGATATACGGATATAAAGCTTTCCGGATATCATTCCAGCTATAAACCAGGATCCTGCAAATATAAATCTGCAAAACCAAAACTACTAGCTGCTCGTGTCAAAATAAGGGCACCCAGAGTTTAGGTTAAAATAATAAACTCCAGGTCAGTCATGGGACTGGTGTGAGAACTAAAACAGTTATTAATCTTTATTTTACAGTTAGATAAATCAAGGGATGTAACGACCCAGAAAATCTGAACCAATTTAAATTTTTTAAATTGGCTAAAATAATGGATTTTAAATATTTAAAATAAATATTTTAAATATTTAAAATAAATATTTTAAATAATGGCAATGGAAAGTGAGTTTGAATCGATAATTGAAAGCGAATATAATTAATTCTAATTATAAACAAGGCTTGAAAAGGCGCTGCAGTTTCAAAAATTGAATTCAAACTTTGTCGGACTGTACCGGGTGCAAAACAAAACGGATTTTAGTGAAACCAAAAATATATAAATCTGTTAGTGAATACCTTTCTAACGAATCTGAAAAACTGAATTTTCATAGCGGAAAGCAAAAGTTATGGCCGAATGAATTTTCTGAAAGGTCGCTATGGAATTTATATAGCCCGTGAAATTGGCCACTTTGCAAACGACCTCGGAATTCGACGAAACCACTTTTGTTGGATCCGGGATGTGAAGTTATTGCTAGGTTTCAAATTTCATAATTTTTGAAGCTAGTATGTGAGCGTGGCAAAGGAAAACGTGTTTTGGCCAATTACAGTTAAATTGGATTGACCAGAAATGGACCTTTTTGCAAACGGTCTCAGAATTCGACGAAACTAGTTTTGTTGGGACCGTATCGTCAAAAATAGCCAGATTTATTTTTCTGGGATTTTTCGAATCAATTTGTTGCCCTGGCAGATTGAAATGTACGTTCAAATTGAATATTGAATGTTATATATTTTAAATTGAATGGAGACTGACTGAAACAGTCAAATAGGCCTTCGAAACATATCCCATTGTGTTCGGAATGGGGGTAAAACGCTAGGGGCGACAGTCGTTGGGTTTGAATTGGTGTCCGTTTGTAAAAATACTATTTAATTTTTTTAATAAAACCTGGCCAATCAGAATTTTTTAATTCATTATTTTAAAAATATAAAAATCCACGAAAAACCCCTTTCTCTTCAACGACCGACGGTCCTCGTCATTCGAGCCTTCCAGGCCACATCGTCGCCGCTACAGCCACCAGAGCCGCCACCACCACCCACGTTCGAGAGCCCCTCTCCTCCCCTTCAAATCAAAACAAACCCCACCCTCCATCGTCGCCCCAATCGAACGCAGCACCTCCAAGAAGTTCGAAACTTCCCAGCGCCGCCCAGGCCAACTCCGACCATCGCACCTGGCCGGAGTACCACGCGCAGGCGCGCGCCTCCTCCCTCCTCCACGCTGCACCACCCGATCCTCCTATCGTCCACCGGTTTGTGCGAAAAGTGGATCCCTAGTTTTGAACAAGCGTTGAGAGGTAACGACTGAGTTAAATTCCAACTGTTTTGACACTATAAAGTGTTGCAAACTTTGTAAAGATCATATCTTTTTGCTAACTGGTCGAAATTCAGTGAAACAAGAGGCAGTGGACCCGTGAGGACGTCTTCTACATTTTAGAAGAGACCGCATATTTTTCTGAGCCTTCTGCTATTTTTGGTGGAATGGAACCCAATGTGAGATTTCTAATTTATAAACAATATGGAAAACGACGATGTACAAATTATATAGTCGATGTATGAGTTATATAAGCGTTGTACACCTCTTGTATAAGCGTTGTATAAGTTGTATGTTCGATGTATAAGTTATATATGCGTTGTAAAAATTATATATGTGTTGAAATAGAAGTGAATTGCTATATAAATATAAATAAATAAATAAATATGTATATATATACGCCCCTCGTCCACAAACCATGGACAATATTTATTGGTTGTGATTGGTGTGAAAATTGATTGATAGCGAATGGTTGTTTGGGATTGTTTGTGATTGATATTGATTGATTGTGGTTGAAAAATACCCATTTGTGGTTGAGACCACATAGGATTAGTTTATGGAAATGAAATAAATATATACATGCCGCCTGCGTGCGAACTAGATGCATGATCCCCATTGTCAAAAACCGCGAGGTTTTAAGGTAGAGCGAGGAGCCGTACTAGGGACGGTCCCGGTTTTAACTACCCTACCGTTATGCTGCCGAAATTTTGAATAATGTTCATGTGTTTGAATTATTTTCATTTGCTGAAACTATATTTATTCGTTGAATAGAAAACCTTCATGTGTTGAATCGATATTCATTCGTTGAATTGAAATTCATGTGTTGAATTGTATTCGTGTTTTAAATATAAAAATCACATTTTTATCTATATATATAAACTATAGAAAACCTCCATGTGTTGAATCGATATTCATTCATTGAATTGAAATTCATGTGTTGAATGGTATTCATATTTTGAAAGAAATTGTTTTATAATAAAAATCCCATTTTTAACATCAATATGAAATGTATAAAATAATCCTGTTTTGAAATAAATTGTTTTACAATCAAAATCCTATTTTTATCACCTATATAAACTATATAAAATAATAGAGTTTTGAAATGAATTGTTTTACAATAAAAATCACATTCTTATTATATACCTGAATTGTTGAAATGTGACGTGTTAAAAATAGCCACTCGTTCAAATAAATATGCATGAGTTGAAATATTCATTAATTAGCTAATGATGTGATTTTTGCCTATGCATGCAACATTAGAATGACTGGTGTTTTTTTTAAACCAAATGGAATCAAACATGAAGTTGAATGGGGAATGATAAGTGATAAGAACTGTATATCTGTACATGCATATTTATTTGAACAGGTTATAGCAAAGGGGCTAGAGAAGAGGAATAAAATTTTTGTGCCCGACAAATAGGTACACATTTACTGTTTTGTTTGGGTGATGATTTTATGAGCCTGTTGGCTAGCCGCTTGGCTTTTTCTTTTTCTTTTTGACATGAGACGCCCATGTGGCTATTTAGGAATTTTCCCAGCCCCTCCCGTACAAAGGAGGTTATGGCGAAATTTTCCAAAATTTAAAGGCGTTAGTGAAATATTAGAAGTGGAAACAATATAGGAATTTTTGAATGAATTATATTTATATAATTATATAAATATAAATAAATTTAAAACGAAACGTGGCCGTGCAGTTCGCATTTTGAAACCGTGATTTCAAACGATTATACCGGGAGATCCGACCATCGGATTTTCCTGAAATCGCAACCGTTGGGTTTGCTTTGGAAAAATCTTTCCAACGGCACCAACTTTGTAAAAATCCAACGGTTGGATTGTCTGGAATGTTTAATTCAAATCTGAAGAAAAACAGCGCCAGAAACGATTATATTTATATATATATATATATATATATAAAAATATAATTATATTTAATCGAATAACGACGCTGCAGTTCGTATTTTGAAATCGAAAATTCAAACGATTGTACCGGGAGATCCGACCGTCGGATTTTCCCGAAACTGGAACCGTTGGATTCGTTTTGAAAAGATATTTCTAATGATGTAAATTTTGTGAAGATCCAACGGTTAGATTTTCAAATATGTGTAAATCAAATCTGAAGAAAAACAGCGCCACGGTCGCGTTATGGCCCGAAGCGTCGTTTTGAATATATTGGCTATTTTAAAATAAATAAAAATAGCGATAAATCGTTATAAAATATTATAAACAATATGGATGTGATTTAGAAATAAACTGAAGGTTGGCTAAGTCGAATGGTTTCCTGGGTGTTGATCTGATGTTGGTTTCGGCCTTTGGGGTTAATATTTGGGAAATCATTCTCTTACTGATTGACGGTTAGTGACTAATGAATTGAAATGATGCGTGTATATGTTAGTGTTGCACTTGTTTATTATATACGTGAGTTGCTCAGGGAGACCGGGTTTATCCCATTCTGAATAACTTTATCGACAATAATAAATCGAAAATGAAGACGATGGTCGAAGACCGGAGATCTTCAACTCGTTTAGATGGTAACCGAGGTCCTGATTGGGAGGCATCCCGAAATATGGATAATGAGTGGTGATCGTCCAGACGTACGTGGTGATCGAAGGGTTTGCGAGGTATTTAGTGCCTCCGGTTTCGTTCAGACCCAGAACGGACTTGTAAATGGACTGTGTGTCTGACATTGGATTTTATTCTGTGTTGATTGATCTCTATTAAATATACATCTGTTTAGCGGCGGAGAATTTATTCTTTTGCTTAACGCCCTTCTCTGAAACGCACGAGCTCAGAGGTTGTATATCGATGGACATCAGTCGCATGGCATGAATTGCCTGTGTGGCATGCTAAGATGCAGTGATCAGGGCTTCTGTTGAAAAGCAAAGTCTTGTGGTGATGATCAAAGCACCGCCTGTGTGGCGTAGCTTTGTGTATAACGTGAATTCGTGAGCCTCACACCCCGGTATGAACCAGAAACGGGAGAAGGACCTCAGGGAGGGCATGCGTTTCTTTCTAGCTAGGGTGGTGTCAGTGACCTACTAGCCCTGACATTTATATACTTTTCACTTATGTGGTTGTTGTTGTTGCGAGGCACCTCGGTTAGATCGGATGATCCGGGTCCGATGGAGCCATTCGTTGGCTCATTTACACCCTAAAGGGTGGGGAAACGCAGTGTTCAGGAATTTTAATCCACATCGGTGGACCGGCCCTGACGATCCAAGGGCTCACCTGAGTCTGGGTCCTGTGGCTCGGGCTAGAAAGTCACGAATTCGGTAAGGACTATCTTTTGCCTTGGTTCATGACAGAAATCCAATTTCCAAATACGTGACTGTGCGGTTTTGATTGTATATATATATGGCGACATGATATATGGTACCCATGCCGTCTATGATTGATAGTTATGATGTGAAATTGTTTTCAAAACATATAAACACTAGCAATAATATCAAATGCCTTTGTTTTATTCGTATCAAGCATATTTTGGCCGTTATAAGGTAAAAACTCTATCCTCCGGTTTGCGTTGCATTGTGTGATGGGAACTGAGTCTTATAATGGTTTCATTTTTATAAAAAGCATTGCGATGATTAAAAGAATGATTTGTTTTAAAGCACTGGTAATCCAATGGAGTAAACCCGTTCCACGAAAGTGGCGTGGTCCTGTGATTAGCCAAATTATATATGAGTTGAGTAGATTTCTCATACCAGTCCCATGACTGACTCGTAGTTTGTTTCACTTTCAAACTCGGGTGCCCCTTTTTCTACACGGGCAGCCTTGTATTCAGGTTTAGCTGGTTCTTTTTGGATAGCTGGAGCTGAAGATGGATTCTATCATTTATCTCTTTTTATGCTGTTTAGCTCCTATTGTACAAATTTTGTTTGTTTCCGCTGTAGACATATATGTATAGTTGAACTGTATTTGTACTAAGTAAGATCCTGTATACTGTGTAACTCTGATGATTACCTTTACCCAGTATATTCTATTGTTCATTATCTGGTGTATTTATTTAATTTTGTTCTGCTATTATCTGTTTCTGTGTTATATTCCAAAGATTACCCTTGTCTCCGTCAGTACGGGAAATGGGGTCGTCACAACGTGGTATCAGAGCTTTGGTTAAGCTTATTGCAGGAATAAAACATTTGAACAAACTCGTCAGAAATAGAACCAGTTGTGTTCTAGGATAGGGTAACTCTATACAGATAGGATCAGTAATATCCTAGTATGAGTAAAGCAGAATGAAATTACACCTCGATAGACACATTTACATTTGAAGTATATGTTTCTATGTTTTAAAATTATCTTTTCTGTGACCTGACACTTGATCTGCTATTTGCAGAAGTACTAGAAAAATGAGTGCCAGAAACAGAAGGAATACAGAACCCGATCTAGAGGCTCTATTAAAGAGATATCGAAATCTGAACGGAGCACAGTTCTCGGGCAATGAATCTATAATTCAGACTCAAGCTTGGATGAGTTATGTAGAAAGAATTTTTGAGCATATCCAGCTGAGGGATGACCAGAAAAGGTTAGTAGCATCTTGGGCGCTCAAAGAAGAAGCTTTAATCTGGTGGGAAACAATCATCAAAGATAATCCAGAAGGTGATATCACCTGGGACAGATTCAAAGAAATTTTTCGAAAATTCCGGGTGTTAGCCAAATTTTTGAAGAATTTGAAAATTCTCAGAAACTGAAAAGTTGGAGAATTGAAGCCAGATCGAACGTAGAGTTGATTAATCAAACCACTTTCGACTTTGTTCCTTTTCGGGGACGAAAAGTTTTAAGTGGGGGAGATTGTAACGACCCAGAAAATATGAACCAATTTAAATTTTTTAAATTGGCTAAAATAATGGATTTTAAATATTTAAAATAAATATTTTAAATAATGGCAATGGAAAGTGAGTTTGAAACGACAATTGAAAGCGAATATAATTAATTCTAATTATAAAAAAGGCTTGAAAAGGCGTTGCAGTTTCAAAAATTGAATTCAAACTTTGTCGGACTGTACCGGGTGCAAAACAAAACGGATTTTAGTGAAACCAAAAATATTTAAATCTGTTAGTGAATACCTTTCTAACGAATCTGAAAAATCGAATTTTCATAGCGGAAAGCAAAAGTTATGGCCGAATGAATTTTCAGAAAGGTCGCTATGGAATTTATATAGCCCGTGAAATTGGCCACTTTGCAAACGACCTCGGAATTCGACGAAACCACTTTTGTTGGATCCGGGATGTGAAGTTATTGCTAGGTTTCAAATTTCATAATTTTTGAAGCTAGTATGTGAGCGTGGCAAAGGAAAACGTGTTTTGGCCAATTACAGTTAAATTGGATTGACCAGAAATGGGCCTTTTTGCAAACGGTCTCAGAATTCGACGACTAGTTTTGTTGGGACTGTATCGTCAAAACGTAGCCAGATTTATTTTTCTGGAATTTTTCGAATCAATTTGTGGCCCTGGCAGATTGAAATGTACGTTCAAATTGAATATTGAATGTTATATATTTTAAATTGAATGGAGACTGACTGAAACAGTCAAATGGGCCTTCGAAACATATCCCATTGTGTTCGGAATGGGGGTAAAACGCTAGAGGCGACAGTCGTTGGGTTTGAATTGGTGTCCGTTTGTAAAAACACTATTTAAATTTTTTAATAAAACCTGGCCAATCAGAATTTTTTAATTCATTATTTTACAAATATAAAAATCCACGAAAAACCCCTTTCTCTTCAGCGACCGACGATCCTCGTCGTTCGAGCCTTCCAGGCCACATCGCCGCCGCTACAGGCCACCAGAGCCGCCGCCACCACCCACGTTCGAGAGCCCCTCTCCTCCCCTTCAAATCAAAACAAACCCCACCCTCCATCATCGCCCCAATCGAACGCAGCACCTCCAGGAAGTTCGAAACTTCCCAGCGCTGCCCAGGCCAACTCCGACCATTGCACCTGGCCGGACCACCACGCGCAGGCGCGCGCCTCCTCCCTCCTCCACGCTGCACCACCCGATCCTCCTATCGTCCACCGGTTTTAGCGAAAAGTGGATCCCTAGTTTTGAACAAGCGTTGAGAGGTAACGACTGAGTTAAATTCCAACTGTTTTGACACTATAAAGCGTTGCAAACTTTGTAAAAATCATATCTTTTTGCTAAGTGGTCGAAATTAAGTGAAACAAGAGACAGTGGACCTGTGAGGACGTCTTCTACATTTTAGAAGAGACCGCATATTTTTCTGAGCCTTCTGCTATTTTTGGTGGAATGGAACCCAATGTGAGATTTCTAATTTATAAACAATATGGAAAACGACGATGTATAAATTATATAGTCGATGTATGAGTTATATAAGCGTTGTACACCTCTTGTATAAGCGTTGTATAAGTTGTATGTTCGATGTATAAGTTATATATGCGTTGTAAAAATTATATATGTGTTGAAATAGAAGTGAATTGCTATATATATATATATATATATATATATATATATATATATATATATATATATATATATATATACGCCCCTCGTCCACAAACCATGGACGATATTTATTGGTTGTGATTGGTGTGAAAATTGATTGATAGCGAATGGTTGTTTGGGATTGTTTGTGGTTGATATTGATTGATTGTGGTTGAAAAATACCCGTTTGTGGTTGAGAAATATTTGGTTGAGACCACATAGGATTAGTTTGTGGAAATGAAATAAATATATACATGCCGCCTACGTGCGAACTAGATGCATGATCCCCATTGTCAAAAACCGCGAGGTTTTAAGGTAGAGCGAGGAGCCGTACTAGGGACGGTCCCGGTTTTAACTACCCTGCCGTTATGCTGCCGAAATTTTGAATAATGTTCATGTGTTTGAATTATTTTCATTTGCTGAAACTATATTTATTCATTGAATTAAAAACCTTCATGTGTTGAATCGATATTCATTCGTTGAATTGAAATTCATGTGTTGAATGGTATTTGTTGACCCGCTTTTTAGTCAAAGCAGTCACACATGGAATCTCTTCTCAACAATACGCTCAAGTGTTGGGAATACCGTCAGAAGACAGCAAGCGATTTGGTTGAAGTCGCATCACAAACAAAGAATGGCCCGGAACTCCTATCAGACGACCTTCTTTGGGCCTGAAATCAGCAATTACGGAGCTGAGCTTTGTAACTCTTGTAGCTCTCTGAATCAGCTTCAGTTTGAGCTTTGGTTCAGCTCAATCGGACTTACGGTTTGAAAGTTATGCCCGTTTCCGTGAACGCATGCAGAATCGGAAACTTGGAATTTGGAAATTGGCTTGACCTCCCGGATCGGATCGGACCCGCTCCGACTCCTCTCTTCAAAGAAGCATAGCATTGGATGGTTTTGGCAGAGCTCTGACTCGGTTCGGATCGGATGGAATGGAGCAATCCGACCCGATTCGCATCGGATCCTCACAAGAGCACAAAGTCTTCGGATTGAAGACACCAACTCGGTTCGGATCGGAAGTCCGAACCGACCCCCCTGCACCAGCTCAGATGTATAGCGACACGTCTCGCCTTCGGTTGGAATGCTCCGGATCGGTTCGGAAGGAAGAGGACCCGAACCGAACTGCTTCGACCTGCTGCTACACCTCAACTTTGACCTGTTCTCAAGGAGTAACTACTTCCTATTAATCCGGATCGAGCTCCACCTGTCCTAGCACGATCTGAAGACCATTTCTCCACTGCTTCCGAGATCACCTCAGGGCCTGCCACGTGCCCCTCTGATCCGATCCGATTCAGGACTCCCAGAGGCTCCTCTACGCCTATAAATACACCACAACATGGCTATTTCAGAGGACTTTGGGAACTCTAACTCTCCATGGCTTCAACTGTGGTTCTTCGCAAGGCTATTGCATAACCTAGAAGTTGAATTTCACATTACAACACGAGGATTTCGTGTATAATCTCCCCTTTAATCTCCTCATCTTCATTGTAAACACGAGGATTTCGTGTATAAACTGCAAACAAACAACATTGTAATAGCTTCTTAGGATTTAAGAAACTATAAAGTGGACGTAGGCTTGGATTGAGCCGAACCACTATAAAAATCTCGTGTGTCTCCTCTTATTTTACCGCTTTTTCTGCATTAATCTGTGATTGTGAGGTTTTCACATAGCATTTGGGTGTTAGGCCCAAATTTCGGTCTAACAGTATTCGTGTTTTAAATATCAAAATCACATTTTTATCTATATATATAAACTATAGAAAACCTCCATGTGTTGAATCGATATTCATTCGTTGAATTGAAATTCATGTGTTGAATGGTATTCATATTTTGAAAGAAATTGTTTTATAATAAAAATCCCATTTTTAACATCAATATGAAATGTATAAAATAATCCTGTTTTGAAATAAATTGTTTTACAATAAAAATCCTATTTTTATCACCTATATAAACTATATAAAATAATAGTGTTTTGAAATGAATTGTTTTACAATAAAAATCACATTCTTATTATATACCTGAATTGTTGAAATGTGACGTGTTAAAAATAGCCACTCGTTCAAATAAATATGCATGAGTTGAAATATTCATTAATTAGCTAATGATGTGATTTTTGCCTATGCATGCAACATTAGAATGACTGGTATTTTTTTTTAAACCAAATGGAATCAAACATGAAGTTGAATGGGAAATGATAAGTGATAAGAACTGTATATCTGTACATGCATATTTATTTGAACAGGTTATAGCAAAGGGGCTAGAGAAGAGGAATAAAAATTTTGTGCCCGACAAATAGGTACACATTTACTGTTTTGTTTGGGTGATGATTTTATGAGCCTGTTGGCTAGCCGCTTGGCTTTTTCTTTTTCTTTTTGACATGAGACGCCCGTATGGCTGTTTGGGAATTTTCCCAGCCCCTCCCGTACAAAGGAGGTTATGGCGAAATTTTCCAAAATTTAAAGGCGTTAGTGAAATATTATAAGTGGAAACAATATAGGAATTTTTGAATGAACTATATTTATATAATTATATAAATATAAATAAAATTAAAACGAAACGTGGCTGTGCAGTTTGCATTTTGAAACCGTGATTTCAAACGATTATACCGGGAGATCCGACCATCGGATTTTCCTGAAATCGCAACCGTTGGGTTCGCTTTGGAAAAATCTTTCCAACGGCACCAACTTTGTAAAAATCCAACGGTTGGATTGTCTGGAATGTTTAATTCAAATCTGAAGAAAAACAGCGCCAGAAACGATTATATTTATATATATATAAATATAATTATATTTAATCGAATAACGACGCTGCAGTTCGTATTTTGAAATCGAAAATTCAAACGATTGTACCGGGAGATCCGACCGTCGGATTTTCCCGAAACTGGAACCATTGGATTCGTTTTGAAAAGATAATTCTAATGATGTAAATTTTGTGAAGATCCAACGGTTAGATTTTCAGATATGTGTAAATCAAATCTGAAGAAAAACAGCGCCACGGTCGCGTTATGGCCCGAAGCGTCGTTTTGAATATATTGGCTATTTTAAAATAAATAAAAATAGCGATAAATCGTTATAAAATATTATAAACAATATGGATGTGATTTAGAAATTAACTGAAGGTTGGCTAAGTCGAATGGTTTCCTGGGTGTTGATCTGATGTTGGTTTCGGCCATCGGGGTTAATATTTGGGAAATCGTTCTCTTACTTATTGACGGTTAGTGACTAATGAATTGAAATGATGCGTGTATATGTTAGTGTTGCACTTGTTTATTATATATGTGAGTTGCTCAGGGAGACCGGGTTTATCCCATTCTGAATAACTGAATCGACGATAATAAATCGAAAATGAAGACGATGGTCGAAGACCGGAGATCTTCACCTCGTTTGGATGGTAACCGAGGTCCTGATTGGGAGGCATCCCGAAATATGGATAATGAGTGGTGATCGTCCAGACGTACGTGGTGATCGAAGGGTTTGCAAGGTATTTAGTGCCTCCGGTTTCGTTCAGACCCAGAACGGACTTGTAAATGGACTGTGTGTCTGACATTGGATTTTATTCTGTGTTGATTGATCTCTATTAAATATACATCTGTTTGGCGGCGGAGAATTTATTCTTTTTCTTAACGTCCTTCTCTGAAATGCACGAGCTCAGAGGTTGTATATCGATGGACATCAATCGCATGGCATGAATTGATTGTGTGGCATGCTAAGATGCAGTGATCAGGGCTTCTGTTGAAAAGCAAAGTCTTGTGGTGATGATCAAAGCACCGCCTGTGTGGCATAGCTTTGTGTATAACGTGAATTCGCGAGCCTCACACCCCGGTATGAACCAAAAACGGGAGAAGGACCTCAGGGAGGGCATGCGTTTCTTTCTAGCTAGGGTGGTGTCAGTGACCTACCAGCCCTAACATTTATATACTTTTCACCTATGTGGTTGTTGCTGTTGCGAGGCGCCTCGGTTAGATCGGACGATCCGGGTCCGATGGAGCTATTCGTTGGCTCATTTACACCCCAAAGGGTGGGGAAACGCAGTGTTCAGGAATTTTAATCCACATCGGTGGACCGGCCCTGACGAACTAAGGGCTCACCTGAGTCTGGGTCCTGTGGCTCGGGCTAGAGAGTCACGAATTCGGTAAGGACTATCTTTTGCCTTGGTTCATGACGGAAATCCAATTTCCAAATACGTGACTGTGCGGTTTTGATTGTGTATATATATATGGCGACATGATATATGGTACCCATGCCGTCTATGATTGATAGTTATGATGTGAAATTGTTTTCAAAAGATATAAACACTAGTAAAAATATCAAATGCCTTTGTTTTATTCGTATCAAGCATATTTTGGCCGTTATAAGGTAAAAACTCTATCCTCCGGTTTGCGTTTCATTGTGTGACGGGAACTGAGTCTTATAATGGTTTCATTTTTATAAAAAGCATTGCGATTATTAAAAGAATGATTTGTTTTAAAGCACTGGTAATCCAATGGAGTAAACCCGTTCCACGAAAGTGGCGTGGTCCTGTGATTAGCCAAATTATATATGAGTTGAGTAGATTTCTCATACCAGTCCCATGACTGACTCGTAGTTTGTTTCATTTTCAAACTCGGGTGCCCCTTTTTCTACACGGGCAGCCTTGTATTCGGGTTTAGCTAGTTCTTTTTGGATAGCTGGAGCTGAAGATGGATTCTATCATTTATCTCTTTTTATGCTGTTCAGCTCCTATTGTACATATTTTGTTTGTTTCCGCTGTAGACATATATGTATAGTTGAACTGTATTTGTACTAAGTAAGATCCTATATACTGTGTAACTCTTATGATTACCTTTACCCAGTATATTCTATTGTTCATTATCTGGTGTATTTATTTAATTCTGTTCTGCTATTATCTGTTTTAGTGTTATATTCCAAAGATTACCCTTGTCTCCGTCAGTACGGGAAATGGGGTCGTCACAAGGGACCACGCCGTATAACACGGAACGGGTTTCCTCCCGAGAATACCAGTGCATAAAACAACAGCGCAATGCTAAATAAATAAAAATGAAGCTATTATAAGACCCAGGTCCCATTACACAATGCAACGCAAGCCGGAGGATAGGGTTTTTACCTTATAATAGCCAAAGAATGCTTGATACGTTTAAAACAGATTATTTGATAATATAATAAGTGCATAGTGTATAAAACAATTTCAAATCATAAGTATCAATCATAGACGGCATAAGCGCCCCATCCCACTATGTCGCCATACTAGGCTCTACAGTCAAAACCGCACATGTCACGTATTGGAAGCTGGATTTCCATCTGTGAACCGAGGCAAAAGATAGTCCTCACCGATTCGAGACAATCTAGCCCATGTATTAGGTCAGAGCTCGAGTGACCTTTGGATCGTCAGGGTCGGTCCACCGATGTGGATAAAAATGCCTGAACACTACGTTTCCCCGCCCTTTGGGGCATAAATGAGCCAACGAATGACTCCATCGGACCCGGATCGTCCGATCAAACTGAGGCGCCTCGCAACAACAACAACCACCTAAGTCAAACTCTTCAGGGCGTGTAAAACCACTGACGCCACTTCTAGCTAGAAGGAAACGCATGCCCTCCCTGAGGTCCTCTCCCATTTCTGGTTCACAACCGGGGTGTGAGGCTCGCGAATTCACGTTACACAAAGTTATGCCACACAGGAGGTGCTTTGATCATCAACCACAAGACTTTGCTTTTCAACAGAAGCCTCGATCTATTGCCACTTAGGCATGCCACACAGGCAAATCACTCCATGCATTTGCCCTGAGCTCGTACGTCTCAGAGAAGGGCGTTAAGCAAGAGAATAAATTCTCCGCCGCCAAATAGATATATATTTAATAGAAATTGATCACACAGACTGAAATCCAATGTCAGACACAGTCCATCTACAAGTTCGTTCTGGGTCTGAACGAAACCGGAGGCACCTAGTACCCCGCATATCCATCGATCTCTAAGTACGTCTGGACGACCACCAACTGATTCCCTCCTCTTGGGTGTACGGCCCAATCAAGATCATCAGTAACCACCCAAACGACGTGAAGACCTCCGGTCTTCAACCACCGTCTTCATCTTCGACACCACGTCGAATCAGTTATTCAGAATGGGTTAAACCCGGTCTTTCCGAATAACTCGCGTATATAATAAACAAGTGTTACACAAACACAACATACACCTCATTCCAATTCAGAATATTCTCTTATTCAAATATTCTTACACTTTGGGAAAGGTTCCCATTAATTTTATCAAAGATAAATTCTTTAAATTTATTCTTTAATCTTCTTTGAATATCAATTCAAACTAGTCGGGATTAGCGAACCACACCTGAGTAATCATTTATTTTATTTCTCAATCCCCACCTATTCATCCCATGAAGTAAAACTGGTCATACTTCATATCTAACACCATAGTGTTATCGGTAAATTCAATTACCATTTCACGTTTAAATCTAATTAAAGATTTAACTATCGTCGGGGGCAAAACTGGTGGTACTCCATTCTCGATCATTTCAATCTAATTAAAGATTCATTAAAACTCCACTTAGTTTTAATCTTTAACTGGGTTAAAGAATCAGTGTCATTTAAAACACGGTTCACGATAAACCCAAAATCACATTCCATTAATTATCGGATTAAAGAACAACTGTTATTTAAAACACTGTTCACGATAAACCCAAAAATCAATACCAATTCAATTCCAATTAAATAATATTTAATTGGTACACTTCATTAAATCTAAATAAAAAGATTTAATCTTTTTCTCAACTGGGCTTAAGAACAGTGTTAATGAAGACACCATTCACGACAAACCCAAATCAAATTTGATATTAAATACAAGGCTCTGAATAGAAAATATACCGGCTTATATTCAATATCAAATTCTACAACCAACAAATATCGTTTTGGAAATAACGATACATATATATCTTTCAAATTTCCATAACAATATCTGTATAATCACCAAATCCAACATCGAAATATTCCAAAGATAATTTCGATTCAAATCCATTCCAATTCAATCATTGGAAATTCTGGTCACTTTTGAAACCAATTTCAAATTCAATTTATTTATTTAAAAATAAATAAATTATTATTCTAGTTCAAAACTAGTTCATTTCGATAAAAATCTATTTTTATCTTTTCAAATATGGAGTTTTTCATCCCAATTCTTCACAAATCATTTCTTATGATTTTACACAAATTATTACTATTTTTAATAATTTTATCAAGGCCCGTACAGTCGATTTCCATCAACGGCCATCGAACTGCACTTACAGCGACCTTTTCCAAATTTGATTTGGACATAATTCCCAATCCAACCTTTAGATTTCAAATCTCTAATGTTCATATACTGCCATAGATAACGTTTCTGCCAAAAATCCTTCTTCTAGACTAGCAATCCATCTCAAGCTCATAGCTTTTTCCATAATATCCAACACATGCCCTCCGTCACTCCAAAAGAGTGAGACTTCGTAGAAAAATCTCTAAATACATGCTCGGATGCACAAAAGTTAGTGAATTCTTGTCATGCAATAAATCTTCTAGTATACAATTCACCCTATCCGTTTGGCCGTCTGTCTGAGGATGATATGCGGTGCTAAGATTCAACTTTGTTTCCAATTCTGCCTGAAATGTTTCCCAGAATTTACCAGACTTACAGATTAACCGATTACAGATTAACAGGCTTACAGATTTGTCTAACTTTGTAATTGGGCCTACAGATTCACGGAACAGATTTATTAAATTCACCAGTATAGTGGGTTTAACCCTATCCGTAAAACTTCTAACTTCTGTGGGAGTAGTGGGTTGTTTCCAGTCTTGAATCGCTGTTATTTTGCTAGGGTCAACAGAAATTCCTTTCTCTGACACGACATGGCCAAGAAACTTCACTTCTTCTTGCTAGAAGACACATTTAGAGAACGAGAGCACAGAGTTCAAGTCCTTCTGCCAACACCATGGCATAGAAAAGAGGTTCTCGGCCGTAGCGCACCCCCAGGCTAACGGACAAGTTGAGGCGGTTAACGAAGTTCTCAAGTCTATCATCAAGAAGCGCCTCGAAAAGGCCAGGGGCATGTGGGCGGACAAACTTCCTCTAGCCCTATGGGCCTATCGAACCACCCACAAGACAGCAACCGGGCACAGTCCAATCGCCCTCTCCTACGGCCCTTAAGTCGTTGCTATGATCTGCTAATTGTCTTGTCGCTCTTCATTGGCCTCATTTCTTTAAGAAGCTTGCTAGTTCTTATCTTTTCTCAGAGCCATGGTAACCAAACTTGTTGAAATCGATGAAAACTTGTAAATTAAAATGTACGTTCAAATTTAATATATACTGAGTTATATTTTAATTTTGACGAAAAATGATCATAACAGTCGAATTGGCTTACGATACATATCCCACTGTGTTCGGAATAGGGGTAATTAGCTAGGGACGACAGATCTGGTAACCTTCAGCTCTGATACCAAATGTGACACCCCATGTCCGTTAATGTCGCTCTTTGACAGAACGCATTAAGTTCTGTAAAGCGTTATAGGTAAACAGAAAAAAACATCACAAAACAGATATAAAATATCAGCAGAATTTAAAATACGGTTTATATGTATGCGGATTTGAAATATAAAAATATTACTTTTATTCACATAAAGACTCGATTTTTTTTTATATATTATAAAAATTTGATTTTTATAAATATAGACAAGTGATAAAAATGTGATTTTTATCATATAAAAGGCGCTGTAAAAATATATTCTTTTATGTTTCTCTGAATCATTACCTAAGGCTGAACCTTCATCCTTTTTAGAGGAGAGAATTCTTTTTAAATAAAATATTTTATTGGGGTTCTAGGAAGGACTAAAGATTCATAACTTAGGACTATGGATGAGTGTTTAAAGAATTATTTAGAATATTTAAGTAACTTAACGAAACAAGGTTTACTAATAGTTCTGGTTTTTAGTAAACCTATATTTACAGGTGAAAAATGGGGTTTGGAAGATGGTTTTCGGGTTAGGAAAATGGAGGAAGGGATAATGAAGCAGGAGGCGGCTGGGAGAGGTTTTTGATGGTTTGCTTATAACGGCAAACTCTTTGCCGTTATAACTTATAACGGCAAAGAGTTTGCCGTTATAACTTTACAACGGCAAACTCGAACAACTAATTTATCAATTCCTATTTGGTTAACTCTTCTTTGAATAACTTATATTCAATTATCTCTCTTTCGATTAAACTAAAATCGATAACTCCTTACGATTAAACTAATTGATAACTCCTTTCGATTAAACTACGAGCATAAAATATTAGGCGAGGACCGGCACTCGCACATACAACCGGTCTTAGTGTATGACGATAAGAAAGTGGGTTGAGATCAAAACATAAGGGTCATAAATGCTACTTTAAACAAAATAAAAGGGGAAAGGCTTATTAACCATATCGATGAGACGTTTGAATCGATTGTGGGGAAAGCATTGAGGTCACAGAGTCTTTACCCTAAGTCAAAGACTGAGGTTGCATCTGCAGAGGAGCCAAGCCGCAAGCAGGCGGTGGAGGCAATAATGGTTCTCAGAATAAGAGAAAGCAGAATCAGACCACACATTAGGCACTAGATCGGCTCAGACACATTTCCATATTGCATATGCATGAGTGTTTATACTTGTTTATGGATGAAATTGAATGTGTTATCATGTGAATGTTGCATATGGATGGATGTTAGGTGCCCCTATTTTCCACATGGACAGCTTGTAGTTTTGGTTTTGCAGATTTATATTCACAAGATCCTAGTTTACAGCTGGAATGATATTCGAAAAGCTCTGTATCCGTATATACTTTTCAGTTGTGTTTTGTATTAGATTTCATATTTTCAAATTCTTCTGGTTATATTAAGTTGATTCAGATAAAGAATCAAGTTTGAATTCTCATTCAAATCAATCAACAAACCAATACCAATAATTCGATAAAATTATTTCATTTCTATAAAAATATTTTTGGGTAAAATTATTTCATTTACCCTCTTAAAATATATCCATAATTTCAGGTATATATTTTATACCAATTAATGCCTCAAATTAATTATATGCATTTTAAGGCCATTTTATGCCAATTCACAATTATGTATATTCAATATTTTTCCATTGTCCCCACGCTATTAGTATGTTTAGATATGACATATGTTAGACTCATAATAGTCTAACTTATAAAAAGAAAAGCAACATCACAACTTGAATAATACATAAAATAGATCTAAGAATCATGACATAAGTTTACGTAGCCAATAACTTGCATAGGCAATACACAAATTTGCATAACTATCATAGATCTAAATATAGATCTAAACATAAAGATGTGAACTTGCATATATGGATATTTCCAAAAGTCAATTTTAAAACAATTTTTCCCTTGCCTTCGACCTTTGATGTGGACGAGTTACTCATAAACAGTTGTTCATCATTAGTAGTATCTTTGTAGTTTGTGAACATCCACTTTTTTGAGCATATATACCTAGTGGTTAGAAAGCTCTTTTCGATACGAACCCAACGGTTCTGGTTTTAGGAGAACCCGACGGTCGGATCTCCCGCAATGTCCATTCGAAGTCAATGGTCGAAATTCGCGAACTACCGCGGCGCGGCGCGTTCTATTTAGGCCATTATATTATATATATATATATATATATATATATAATATACTTCATTGATTTCCTTTCGAAACGAATTTTATAAATCGTTTTAAATTCGTTTTCGAAACGATTTCAACTTCGTATTCAATTTCTAATCAAAATTGAATATTCCAATATAAATTCATTTTAATTTCATTTCAAAACGATTTCAATTCAATTTCAGTTTAATTCAAATTTCAATTCATTTCAATTCAATTCGAATTCATTTCTATTCAATTTCAATTCGAATTCATTTCTATTCAATTTCAATTCGAATTCATTTCTATTCAATTCGAATTCATTTCTATTCAATTTTAATTCGAATTCATTTCTATTCAATTTCAATTCGAATTCATTTCTATTCAATTTCAATTCGAATTCATTTCTATTCAATTTCAATTCGAATTCATTTCGATTCAATTTAAATTCTAATTCATTTCTATTCAATTTCAATTCGAATTCATTTCTATTCAATTTCAATTCGAATTCAGTTCTATTCAATTTCAATTCGAATTCATTTCTATTCAATTTAAATACGAATTCATTTCTATTCAATTTCAATTCATTTCTTTTCAATTTAAATTCGAATTCATTTCTATTCAATTTCAATTCGAATTCATTTTATATGATTTTGAAATCACTTTCGATATTCATTGAAAAATGAATAAAATCGATATAAATATCGTTCGCGTCAAAATGGCGTCAATCTAATCAACACGACTTCATATATTTCTATTTTCAAATATTCTATTTCAAATATTTCTTTTTCAAATATTTTTATTCAAATATTTCTTTTTAAAACTGGAATGAGGCCCAATCAATTACCATATAATGTTGATTATATGGGTTTTCTACAACACATGTATATATCAACAATGACAAATAATCAACCATCATCCAAAGTGCATTCTACACTGTATAAGCATCAAATATAAATATTTAACGCTTATAACAGTTTGTCAATTAATCGATCGACATACAACTAATCATTGGGATTAGTGTATGTCATATATCTTCCCAATACCCGTGTGGGGTTTCAAACAATCAAACACAGATTTTATTTGTGCAGTTGGGCGATGTGTAAAATTTATCGTCCCAATCAATATCAGTCAAATGTGTGTATATAAACAAATCGTCCGATTTGTTTATATTTCATTTTAAATACACGTTAAAAATTCTATTTTCAACAATAAAATATTTTTAACAAGATAAATATTTTATTTCATTTCACATCACATCACACAATCAACTACACATCAAAATCAAACAAACAAGCATACAAGCCGTCCATGGTATGTGGACGACGGGTGTCGGGTGCTACTAAACACCGTCTGCATCCTAGTATATATTTCAACTAGAAAAAAATAAATTAAAGGTGAGAAGTTCTCATAGAGGGTTCCACTCCGCCGTGCTTTGCTGTTGAACTGCTGAATCGTTCTGTTTGACATTCCAATATAGTTCTTTTCACGCTGTTCAAATAAAAATTATATTTTTATTGCTTCATTCAATAAATAGAAATCATATTTTTATTTCATCTATTTTTACAATGCTTCATTCTATATAAAAATTATATTTTTATATATATTTCGACTTCTTATACAAAGATCGAATTTTTATTATCATAACTATAAAAATCACATTTTTACTTCATTATATATATATATAATAAAAATCAGATTTTTATTTCGCTGCATATATAAAGATCAAATTTTTATATTCTCTATTATATAAAATCATATTTTTAATACTTCTACTTTATAAAAATTATGTTTTTATATTTCACATATGATAAAAATCATATTTTTATTCTTTTTATAATATAAAAATCATATCTTTCCTACTACAAAGATATAATCTTTTCACTTTTTCATTATAAAAATCATTCCTTTATCTCTTCTATAAAGTAAAAATCGAATTTTTATTCCTTCTAAAATATAAAAATTATATCTTTAACCTTCCTATAATATAAAAATTATATTTTTATTCTTCACATTATATAAAAATTATATTTTTATATAATGAAAAATCACATCTTTATGATTTAAAAATAATCACTTTTCATATTGTTATAAAGATCAAATCTTTCCCCCTATAAAATTTATATTTTCGCCTTACAAAAATCAAACCTTTTCTTAACTAAAAATATAAACTTTATCATATAAAAATCACAACTTTTAAATACCAATAAATCTAATCTTCCAATAGTAAAAATCTATGCTTTATCTATTTAAAAATATAGACCTTATCATACCATTAAAAATCGGATTTTCAATTTAAACCATTAAAAATCGGATTTTCAATTTAAACCATTTCATAAAAAGGATAAACATTAAAAACAATGCTTTTAAAATAAATAGAAATACTTACTGATTTTTAGCGGAGGAGGGGGGTGTCGCAGGCGGGGCTATTGCCGGACGGTGGTGGCGCTGGGGTTAGGCGCGATGGCCATCGATGGAGAAAGGGGGCGCTAGGGTTTTGGGGCTACTGTTGTTTGAGTGGAGAGAGGCGATGGGAGGAGGGTGCGTCGATCGAGGGGGGCTGCACGATTTCTGAAACGAGGGGGAAGAGGCTCGAGCTGTGGAGGAGGGGAGGAGAAGAGGGGCGTGGTGGGGTCCTGACCGCCGGCGAGCGGCGGCTCCATCGCGCCCTCTTTCATTTTTTTCTTCTGATTTTGTTTTCTGACCTAAAAATAACGGGGAGGGAAATAAAGGGGGAAGGTTTTAATATATATAAATAATAATTTAATATTATTTTTCCCTTTAAAGTTGACTTTTTATTCGAAATCGAAACGAGACCCACCGACTGTCGTCCCTAGCGTTTTACCCCCATTCCGAACACAATGGGATATGTATCGTAAGCCAGTTCGGCTGTTTTGATCGGTTTTCGCTTAAATTAAATTATAAATCTATATATATTTAATTTAAACGCACATTTCAAATTACCGGGGCCATATACTAACTAGAAAAATTCCCGAAAAATATTTTCTAGCTTCTTATTGACGATACGGTCCTAACAAAACTAATTTCGTCAAATTCTGAGACCGTTTTAAAAATGGCCATTTTCAGTCGATTAAAATCAACTGAAACTGGTCAAACGCATTTTCCTTTGCCACGCCCGCATATTGATTCGATAATTT
This sequence comes from Allium sativum, assembly GCA_030737875.1. Lineage (NCBI taxonomy): Eukaryota > Viridiplantae > Streptophyta > Magnoliopsida > Asparagales > Amaryllidaceae > Allium > Allium sativum. Next base: position 387,392,151 of record CM060924.1, read on the forward strand.
ACGAAATTTGAAACCTAGCAATAACTTGACATCACGGATCCAACAAAAATGGTTTCGTCGAAATCCGAGGTCGTTTGCAAAATGGCTATTTTTAAGGGCCAGAATTCCATAGCGACTATTCAGAATTTTCAACTGGACATATCTTTTGATTCCCGCTATGAAATTTCAGATTTTCGGATTCGTTGGGAAGATATTCACAAATAGATTCTAATATTTTTGGTTTCACTAAAATCCGGTTTATTTTGAATCCTGCACATTCATTTGAAATTTGAAATCGAATTATCGAACTACCGCGCCATTTTCAATTCCTTTTACGATTATAAATAAATATTTATATTCTAACGACGGTCTATATAAAATATACGTTCGAATTCCATTCAAAATAAATTTCTCGTTGTTTTTATTTAAAGTAATTAATTTTAAATATTCAAAATTCGCTAAAATTGCCAAAATAAAAAATTTAAATTAGCTCAGATTTCCGGGTCGTTACAACGGTGTTATCGGTAAATTCAATTACCATTTCACGTTCAAATCTAATTAAAGATTTAACTATCGCCTGGAGCAAAACTGGTGATACTCCATTCTCGATCATTTCAATCTAATTAAAGATTCATTAAAACTCCACTTGGTTTTAATCTCCCCAAAAATCAATATTAATGATTGTTTAACTTGGGAAACCATATCCTGTCTTTAACTGGGTTGAGGAACCAATGTCATTTAAATCACGGTTCACGATAAACCCAAAATCACATTCTATTCCATCAGCCTTTAATCATAAATTAGCAAGTGAACAATTCCCTAAGTAATAACCCCGAAGGCCGAAACCAACATCAGATCAATACCCAAGAAACCATTCAACTTAACTAATCTTCAGTTAGTTTCTGATTTTCTTAACTCCGTTGGGTCTAATAACAATATTATTGAAGATACAGTTCACGACAATCTAAAATCACATTCCATTAATTATCGGGTTAAAGAATAAGTGTTATTTAAAACACCGTTCACGATAAACCCAAAAATCAATTCAAATTCAATTCCAATTAAATACCATTTAATTGGTATACTTCATTAAATCTAAATAAAAAGATTTAATCTTTTTCTCAACTAGGTTTAAGAACAGTGTAAATGAAGACCCCATTCACAACAAACCCAAATCCCATTTGATATTAAATACAAAGCTCTGAATAGAAAATATATCGGCTTATATTCAATATCAAATTCTACGACCAACAAATATCGTATTGGAAATAACGATATAAATATATCTTTCAAATTTCCATAGCAATATCTGCATAATCACGAAATCCAACATCGAAATATTCCAAAGACAATTTCGATTCAAATCCATTTCCACTTTATATATTGGAAATTCTGGTCATTTTCAAAACCATTTCAAATCCACTTTATTTATTTTAAAAATATTGGATTATAATTTTAGTTCATAACTAGTTCATTTCAATAAAAATACATTTTTATCCTTTTTAAATATGGGATTTTTCACCCCAATTCTTTCTAAATCATTTATTATGATTTTACACAAATTATTGATATTTTTAATAATTTTATCAACACTCGTACAATCGATTTCCAGTAACGGTCGTCGAACTGCACTTACAACGACCTTTTTAACATTTGATTTGGACATAATTCCAAATCCAACCGTTAGATTTCAAATCTCTTATATTCATTGGAAAGATCTTTTCGACACGAACCAGACGGTTCCGGTTTCAGGAGAATCCAACAGTCGGATCTCCCGCAACGTCAATTCGAAGTCAATGGTCGAAATTCGCGAACTGCCATGGAGCGGCGCGTTCTATTCAGGCCATTTAATATATATAATATATATTACATATACTTCATCGATTTCAATTCTAAACGTATTTTATAAATCGTTTTAAAATCGTTTTAAAAAAACGATTTCAACTTCATATTCAATTTTAAATCAAAATTGAATATTCCATATCATTAACATATAAATGATAATATTTTCAAAACGTTATATTTTGAAATCACTTCCTTTTCTGTATTCATTATAAAAATGAATATAATCGATATAAATATCGTTTGCGTCAAAATGGCTCATATCTATTCAACACAGCTTTATATATTTCAATAACTTTGTTATTCTATTCAACAAATGAATATTTTCTTCAACACATGAATATATATTTTTCAACACATGAATATTCTCAACACATGAGTATTGTCAACACATGACTATTTTTGTTATTTAATATATTTTATAAAATTATGATTTCTATCGTTTAATTCTTAATCAGACTCCAACCGTAAATTAGTAAGAGAACGATTCCCTAAGTATTAATCCCGAAGGCCGAAACCAACATCAGATCAATACCCAAGAAACCACTCATCTTATCTAGTTTCCAGTTAGTTTCTAATTTTATATATGATAAAGATGTAAATTTTATTGTTAAAATATTTCGTTTAACACATGATAAGTTCCAACACATGAATATTCTCAACACATGAGTATCGTCAACACATGATTATTTATTCTATCCAACACATGAATCTTTATTTTATAATATTCTTTATTTTCCAAATTGGAATGAGGCCCAATCAATTACCATATAATGTTAATTATATGGATTTCCATACAACACATGTATATAATAGCAACGATAAATAATCAACCATCATCCAGAGTGCACCACACAACTGCATAAGCATTAAAATATATAATTAACGCTTACACAGTCTGTCAACCAATCGATCGACATACAACTAAATAATTGGGATTAGTGTACGCCAAATATAATCCCAACACCCGTGTGGGGTTTCAATCCACAAACACTGAATATTATTTGTACAGTTCGGCTACGTGTAAAATTTATCTTCCCAATCAATATCCTTCAAATGGGTGTACATAAACAAATCGTTCGATTTGTAAATGAATATTTATTTTATATACACGTTAAAAATTATATTTTTAACTATAAAATAGTTTTAACGATAAAATATTTTATTTCATTCCACATCACACAATCAATTTTTCATAACACATCAATCAAACAACCAAGTCATCCATGGTCTGTGGACGACGGGTGTCGGGTGCTACTAAGCACCGTCTGCATCCTAGTATATATTTCAAATTAGAAATTAAAATAAAATTGAGGAGTTCTCACCGAGAAGCTAAACCCATTCGCCACGAATCTTCATATGTAGAACATCTTCATCGCGTTTCCAACGAGATCTGTTTAACGCGGTATTTATATTAAAAATCACATTTTTTATATATCGCTACAAGTATAAAACCACATTTCTTTTCTAATATATAAAAATCATTTCTTTATTTTTAATATATAAAAATCAAATTTTTACCGCTACTTCATAATTGTAAAAACCGAATTTTTATCGCTACTTTCAACATGAAATCTAATTTTTCTTCGTATAAAAATATAAACTTTTCTTATATAAAAATATAATCTTTTTCTGCATTAAAAAAATCTAATCTTTGCTATATTAAAAATCACTTCTTTGCTATTTTAAAAATCCAACCTTTGCTATGTTAAAAATCAAATCTTTGCATAACATAGAATCATTTTTTTTCTATAATAAAAATCGAAACTTTATTAGCGTAAAAATCTAATCTTTACGATGTTAAAAATCAAATCTTTGTAAAACGCTATACGATATATATAAATAAAAATTCCGAAGTCTAAGACAATTTAATTTACATTAGATCTGAATTTTAAAACAATTTTAAATAAATAAATAATAATAATGATAAAACTCACAGTTATTGGAGAAAGGGGGTGTTGACGTCGGACGGGACGATGGCAGGTCGGAGGGGCTTCACGCGGCTCACCGCAGGTGGTCAGGGGGGTAGGGTTTCGCGTCGTTCGGTGGATTAGGGGTTTCGTTGCGGTTTAATTAGAGGAGAGAGAAGCGCCAGAGGGGAGGGGGAAGAAGGAAGCGCGGAGGTGGCTAAGGGGGGTGCGGCCGATGGTGGGTGGCCGGAGCGACAGGGGCGGCGCGCGATTTGCTCCTCCGATCTTTTCTCTTTTTTTATTTCTGTTAATCAATCGGGAGAGAGAAACTGAAGGGGGGGGGTATATTAATATATATGTGTGTATATATATATTATTATTTTTAAATTCCAAAAAGCAACTTTTTATTTCGAACTCGAAATCGAACCCACCGACTGTCATCCCTAGCTAATTACCCCCATTCTGAACACAATGGGATATGTATCGTAAGCCAATTTGATTGTTTCGATCTATTTCCGCCAAAATCAAAATATAAATCTATATATTGAATTTGAACGCACATTTCAATTTACCGGGGCCACATACGGACTATAAAAATTCTCGAAAAATATTTCTAACTTCGTATTGACGATAAGATCCTAACAAAACTAATTTCGTCAAATTCTGAGACCGTTTGAATAATGGCCATTTTCTGGTCGATCGAAATTGAATGAAACTATCAAAACACGTTTTCCTTTGCCACGCTCACATATTAATCCCAAAAATTCTGAATTTTGGAATCGAGCAATAATTTGACATTCCGGTTCCAACAAAAGTGGTTTCGTCGAAAACATAGGTCATTTGCAAAATTTCCATTTTTAAGGGCCAAAATTCCATAGCGACTATTCTGAATTTTCATCTGGGCATAACTTTTTATTCTCGCTATGAAATTTCAATTTTTCGGATTCTTTGGAAAGATATTCTCAAATAGATTTAACTATTTTTGGTTTCTCTAAAATCCGGTTTATTTTGAATCCTGTACATTCTTTTGAAATGTGAAATCGAAATTTCAAACTACCGCGCCATTTTCAATTCCTTTTATAATTAAAAATAAATATTTATATTCTAACGACGATTAAAATAAATATATACATTCTAATTTTATTCAAAATAAATTTCTCGTCGCTATTATTTAAAATAATTCATTTTAAATATTCAAAATTCATCAAAATTTCCAAAATAAATTTTTTAAATTGGCTCAGATTTCCGGGTTATTACAAAAGAGGACGCGGGAGGAGGAAGTTGAAGTAGAGAGTGCGGGTTGGGTTTGAATGGGCTTTGGGCCTTGGTATGATTTTTTTAATTGTTATTTAAGTTTATATTAGTTTGAAACTTTAAACACCTATAACTCGTTCAGTTTAACTCTGATTTACTTGCCACTGGTGGCATTAGAATCGTATCGGTAAGGAGAATACACAAGCATGTTCTATTGTCGCTTTTGATTAAGCTTAAATTATAATAAAAAAGTTCTTATATATAATCGAGCATCATTATTAATTTAATTCCAATATAAAATTAGCAAAGAAATCACCAGCTGCTAATAGAAAATGGATTGAAAGCAGTATGAGTAGCGGTAGTAGTGTTCGTTGGCTTGTTCATAAGGAAACCCTGATAATGACGATTTGGAGCTTTAATGGTGAGAACTTCTAATTTGATTATTTAAATTAGTAATAATCGGATAATTATAATTAGCTGAGATTAATTATAATTATTTAATTGATTGGGTATGGACATTAATGTGCAATGTTTGAATGGATGCTCATGTAATTAGATAACACACTGAACGCTGATAAGCGTTATTAACCATAACGGTTGTGCAAAGTTGAAATATTTTTTTATTGGTTGTGATTATAATGAATGAATTCGTGTCCATCTGATCATATGGTTGATTTATTTGGATAATTATGGTTGCATGATATTACACACACATACCATGGTTATAGAAATATATGGGTGATCAATTTAAATCTCCTTCCTATGTACGATTTTATTTAATTACTAAATAATATTTATAATTTTAGTTTTGAATTTAGATATCAAAACTATTTGGAAATTTAGATAAATACAAATGAATGGAGACGACTTAGGAAATATTTTTCAATTATTTATAAGTTATCAACTTTTGAATTGAAATTAGTTCGTAAAATGATTTGAGTTATATATTCAAACAGTTATCTTTATATTAGCAAGTGGTTCTACTATTTCATAACGATTATCAGTAAATTTTGAAATGATTAAACAAGTTTGGGGAAAAAAATTATTATCTTCAATTTAAATTGAAATGGTGATTTGGAAGTGGGAATATGGTTTTAGACTGAAGCTTTGGAAATTTGAATAATGGTTTTTGAAATAAAGTTGTTTGGAATTGAAATGAAAATATAAATCCATTTTGGAAATGATTTGAATGATTTATATTTAAATCATTATATGGCTTGAATAGAACGCACTGCGGAGCGGTAGTCCGTAAATATCGATTTCGATTTTCAAATGGCTATAACTTCATTGTTTAAAATCGGTTTGACTTGAAATAAGAAAAGTTGGTTTTCAAATGATAATGGTTTTTGAATAGAAAAGAAATTTTCGAATTTCAACGTGTATTTTTCAAGTTATGTTTAATTTTTTTTGGAAAAGATCGCTATACGTGTAATTCGACGACCATGACGAAAAATCAAAATAAATAGGTTTATAAAATTATTTTAAAATGGAGAAAAATCGTGATATTTTTTTTTATTATTTTAAAATGATTAGAACTAAAATATTTGAATTTCAAATGATTTAGAATCTATCTGATTTAAATGGCTATTTTACAGCAGCAGTTTTAGTCATGTTTTCAAACGTTATTATTACATTTTCAAAGATAAATTAGTTGTGAAATTTATAAGTCGTAAAATATTATTTAAAAGGTAGAAAGGATTTGTAAAATAATTTGGAAGATTTTTAAGTGATTAAATATTTATATATGGAATTATTTACTGATTTTAAGATATTGGAAGTTGGAATTTAAGAGGAAGTGATTTGGGTAGAGTTAGTCTTCAGATATTCGATATGTTATTCCAGGGTTGGACGGATAATATCAGAAATATTAGAAATTATTTTCATCAAGATTCTGATAGCGTTTGCTAAGTTTGCGAATTGATATCACATATAAATCTGCTAAACTCTATTTAAACTTATGTTTGAATATCAATTGTTTTGGATTATCGTAAATGGAATTTTAGTATAAATGAAGAATAGTTAATTTGAAGACTTAAGGAAAGGTAATGAAGAAGTATGTTTTAAGTCTAAAGATCGAAGAGTTATGTTTGAAATATAAGGTTGGTAAGATGAATATTTGATTTAAAAGAGGTATTAAGATGGTAACGAGATTTATGAAATTTAAGTAAACCCAACTTTGAATTGTAAATGAATAAATAACGATTTGGAAGGAGATTTGGATTAAAAGGCATGTGTAAACCATAACTATAGTTTTAAAAGTACGCTTATTCCTTGGAAAGACCGGAATCAAATGTTCGAAAACCATTCCAAGTAATAATACGATGTAAACGATGAATGAAGACCGGGAATCTTTGAATTATTAGATTGACTGCTTATGTCTCGGTTGTACCGATCACTCGATACGAGGTTATAAGTGGCATGAGGTCTGAATATATTTGGATATTTTCTGATTTGTTTCGTTCAGACCCAGAATGGACTTGTATAGATTGTATGTTTGACATTGTAATTGACCGTGTAGTATCAATTTCTGTTAAAAATATATCTGCTTGGTGGCAGATAATTTATTATCTTGCTTAATACCCTTCTCTATGACGTATGAGTTTAGAGGTTATATATTGATAGAAATTAATGATGCGTTGTCAATGGACAATGTGGCATACTTAATTTATATGATGAGCTATGGATGATCAAAGCATGGCTTATTTAAGCGTAGCTTTGTGTATATTGTAACCTTGGCAAGCCTCACAACTAGGTAATTGGCTAAAACAGGAAAGATGCAGCGAGGTTGAGCGTTGCAAGGCCTCGGTTTAATAGAACCCCATATCTCAATTAAAAGATTTATCCAACTCTTTGACATTAGATCTAGATAGAAATATCATCAACTTATCCTCAATATTAATCTCCGTTTCCAACTCACACTATAAGCGGAATAACGATAATCTACCTTTTAAATTCCTCGAATAGTAAGAATCATCATCTACTGAATTAATATCAACGATCCGAAGATTTATCTCCAACCATATCCAATTATTTAAAACTAAAAACCCCATTTTAATATCGAATAAATCACTTTATTTGTGATAATAACGTTTGAAAACGTTACTAAAAATGATGCTGCAAAATAACCATTTATGTCTAATAGAATCTAAATCATTTGAAATTCAAATATTTCAATTTTAATCATTTTAAAATAGTATAATAAATTTATCATAATTTTTCTCCATTTTAAAAAAAAATTAAGAACCTGTTTTATTCGATTTCTCTCCCAGTTTCTGCCTAGTAGTAGCTCTAAGTCTAACTCAGAGGATTCCATTATAAATATTTCTAGCAAATCGAGCGACCATGAGATTATTGGGATATCATCAGAATCCACACCGACCGAGGATCAGTCTATATACCCCAATAGCGATATTGACGTCAGCTCTGATCAATATCCTGATATGTTAGGAGTAGACCCAGCTCCACGGCAGGATGGCCATGTGATGATGTATGACTATGTCCCAGGCCCAACGATTATTGATCATATGACAGGGGATGAGAAAGCAACCCATTTTGGGATTGAGGTTCCCCTAGATATGGATGAGAATACATAAGAGGCTTTATGCCAGCTGGTCCTTGATGAGAGAAACCAACAGTTGTTAGGATAGGTCCCAGTACCAGAGGACCTTGTCTTAGATTTGGAACCTGTTTTAGTTGAGCAGTAGATCCGATAATACACAAGTTAGAGCAACCAGGATTTACAGTCGAAGACAACCCAGTTTTAGAGGCATGAGACAATGAGTTTGACAATGTTATGGAGGAGATAGAGCAACTTTAGGCGAGGTTGATATTGGGGCTAATGATGATGGATTTATAGTAGATGAGGATGGATATATAGTAGATGAGGATGGATTTATAGTAGGAGAGTATTACGATGGAGAAGTAGTTGATGACAATGGTTATATGGCCGACGATAAGGAGCCAGAGGAGGACAGTTTGTCTGGTCCATCCGATGATGAACCAGATGTGTCAGATGATTAGTGTGTGATTAGTTTGGATCTTGTATATAGTGTATACATGCTTAGATGCACTAAAATGTTTTGGGCTAGGACGGCTTTTAGGGACTAGTACCTGGATAGGTATACTTTTTGGTGACTGTATATTTTTGGACTACCTTAAGTGCGTAGTACGTACTCAGGTAGGGATAATTATACTTTTTGTATGCTGACTTGGATGATCTTTATGACATGACATTTTGGGTTGACTACGATATGAGTGTTCCACTTTTATGAGATAATTTGAGTCCGTCTATTCTAATATTTATGAAATCTATCCTAAATCTATATAGAAGAGTCTAACTTAAATTTCGTATAGAAGTTTAAAACCAATTGTTTATCCTTTTCGGGGATGAAAAGTCTTAAGAGTGGTGAATGTAATATCCCTGAATTTTTAATTAAGTTTAAAATTTATTTCTGGGATTTTTCTAGATATATTTTGGATTTAATAAGATATAAATACAAATATGGATTTAATAATTCTTTATATATTGGTTGTTTGGTTAAATACAAATTATAATTGAATATCGGTTCAAAATATTCGTTCAGTTTCTATATGCCAGTCTTAAAATAAGTTTTAGAGATTTACTGTAATTTTTAATTTGGAAAATAAGCACATATTTTCCTAACGTATTTTAGGGTAACTGTGGTCCTTTAGACACTTTACAGAATTAGCTAACCAATCTATTTTATCATTGTTTTAAGATCCTACCACATCGCTGTACCCGATTTTATTATTAGCTTAATGTCGTTCGCAGTCGACAATTAAAAATAAAATAAAATAAATAATGACATGGGTTGGTCACATGCCGTGTTCATAAACATTGAACATGTTACATACATTACTATTTACTTCAGCCTTACGCAAGTTTGGGGAAAATAGATTTTTAAAACAAAATACACGTGTAGGATGAAAAAAGGCTTGCGGGTGACATTTGTGAAAAGAATAGACACGTGCAAACCGTTCAACCCGATATGAGTTATTCCTTCTTCTCGCCTATCTTATATTATTCCTCTACATTGTAACCCAATTTCATTCATTTTTTTCACACCTTCCTCCACAAACTTCCTCCCACCACGGCAGCACCACCAGCCGCCACACCAAGCCTCTCCCTCCACCAAATTTCTCCCAAATCACAAAACTCCCCTTTCTCTTTAAGCATAGCTCATGTCTTCGCCTTACTATGGCTCACATTTTCCTTTTAACGCCATCAACGGCTCACGTTTACCTCTCATATCCCTTGCTTGCCACCCCACTGTCATTTTCTGCTACCCTGATGAAGCCACGCCACCTCCTTTCTCTACCCATTTCAACTCGTACGTCAGTCTTCGGTTTAGACCGCCACTTTTCCCTCTCACGAAAAACAGTCCAGCTCTCCAACACTCCAGTCACTCACAACCGCCCACGTGTAGCTCCACTACCCCTCTACAACTCAAGCACTACCGTGCCTACCTCCAACCTCAGCATCGACGGTACCCGCCCCCAACACCTCCTCCGTAAAACCCGCTACACCCCCAAACAGCCGTAGCTCTGCTAATTAGAACAATACGCAAGGACGTTCATCCCCTTTTCTCTCACTTCCCATTCACGTCAGCAACACCTCTGGCACCCAACTCAGCTCACACCCTCCTCAGTCCACTCGCGAACTCATAAGCTTTATATAATTCTACAGTGTGGTGTTGCGGAATATATATATATATATATATATATATATATATATATATATATATATATATATGTATATGTGCATGTAAGTTGGTAGACATACCTTAGAAGTAGTACACGAGTTGCAGGTAAGTGTGCTTGTAATGATAACGACTTCAATGAAGATTTGTTCGTGGTCATTTGTAGGCTTTGTTCGAAGTTGATAAGGAGCGTTAACAGTGAAATTTGGAAGCATGCAGGTGTGAATTCTAATTTAAATTTATTCAAATTTGTTATAACGATGAATTATAATTAGTTATTAATTATAATTAATAATTCATTGGTACTCATGGGGTGTTATAAATGATTGCCATTGAATGTTGATGGATGTTTATCCAGTTAGAATACACTATACACCAAACGTTTTTTTACCGTAACACTCTATGCATAGTTATTTGGTTGTTTGAATTATTGTGATTATGATGGATGAATTCGTGCTTGTTTATTGGATTAAGTTATTTGGTTAATCCTGGTTGCATAAAACCACACACATTGTAGTAGTGGAATCATACGGGTAATTAATTTAAATCTCCCTTCCATGTAAATAATAATTTTTATTAAAATAGAAATCGGGAATGGTGTTTTCAATTTAAATTTAAAATTATGTTTGGAAATCGAATTGAATACCCATATGAGATAAAACGGGTTTGGAAACAATTTTGATCGCTCATGGGTTAATGAAATACTGACTTGGTTTTTGAAATCTAAAAGGAGATGTGGTCTTGAGTTATATACTCGAATAAGAGATTTTATGAAAACACTTGATCTCATAACGGTTTTTTTGAGAAAATAATCAAGTGAGCTTTGAATAAAATATTATTTTTACTCGATTTGGAATGAACGTTTGGAATTTGAAATGATGATTTCTTGAATAGTTATTATGAAAATAATTGAAGGAGTTATGGAAGATATTATTATTCAGTATTCGATTTAATCCGGTATAAAGAATTTAGAAATTGGGATAATGGGTTTTGTGCGAATATTTGATTTCGGAAAATAATCGAACGAGTTTAAATAAAATATTATTCAATTCGATTGAAATGAAAATTTGGAATGATATTGAGCTAAAGTTGGAATATAAAAGTATTATTTTGGAAAAAATAGAGTTGGAATGCGATTTTATTCTAAGTTATGAAAATGTAATTTATTTTGGGAAAAGGAATTGGATGATTTACAGTTAAAACGTTATATAGCGTAAATCGAACGCGTTGCATAACGACAGTTCGTTATTATCGATTTTAAATTTCAAATGGTTATAACTTGAATGTTTTGAATCAAATTGGCTTGAAACGAAAAACGATTGATTTCTATTAATAATGGGTTTTGAATAGAAAAGAAATTTTCAAATTCCATCGTATGGTTTTCATGTTATGTTTAAATTAAAATTTGAAAAGGTCGTACGTGCATTTCGACGACCGAAATTGAAAGTCAAATTAAATGGACTTATAAACATTATTTAAAAATCTAGAAAAATATGATAAATCATATTTTATTATTTGAAAGTGAATTGAGTTAAAATATGTGAATTTTGAATGATTTTCGATTTATTTGGTTAAATCTCCGTTTCTCAGCAGTTTCAGTTATGCTTTTAACGTTATTGTACTATTTCTTCGAAAATGATTGGGTTTTGAAAATTTATAAACCATGAACTATTATGGAAAAGAATTTATCAAACATTTAGAGAAAATTTAAAAGAGTTAAAATATGTGGTATGAGATTTACTTAAACAGTAAAGAAGATGTGGGAAGTTTGAATCTAAAAAGGAAATGAGTTGGGGTAGAATTAGTCTTCGGATATTCGATATAGAATCCCAGGATTGGACAAATACTATTAGAAATAGTAAAACATGTTCATATCTAGATTGTGATGGTGTTTACCCGAGTTTGTGAATCAATATAAAATAAAAGTCGATTAAATTATGTTTAAACTTATATTTGAAATATCAACCATTTGAATTATCATAAATGGAGATTTAAATTCAAATTAAGATTTGGTGGTTCTGAAAACTTATGGAAAGGGATAACGACGAATAAATGGATTTGGATTTTTGAAATATAAGGTGGAAAATGAATATTGAATTTTAAGGAAAAGGTTAAGATGATAAGGGAGATAAAGGGAATCAAATGAATCCAACCTTAATTTGAGATGAATCGATAACGATTGGGAAGGAGATTTGAATTAAGAAACTTGTATAGTCCATAACTATTATTTTTAAAAGTACGCTCATTACTTTGAAAGACCGGGATCGAATATATGTTCGAAAACCATTCCAAGTAATAATACGATGTTATGAAGCAATTCAAGACTTGGTAAATGACGAATGAAGACCAGGAATCTTTGATTTATTTAGATTGACTACTGATGTCTCAGTTGGGCCGATCACCCGATGCGAGTTTATAAGTGACACGAGGTCTGAATATATTTGGAGTATCCCAGAAATTTTAACAAAGTTTAATTTGGATTTTTATTATATAATTTAGGTTTTCTGAATATAAATTGGATTTTAGTAAGGTTTGAATATATATTTTAATATTGAATAAGTATATTGTTTTATTTTATAAATATCAATTTATATAAGAAAAATTATTTCAAAAGTTATATTTAAGATTTCATGAATATTTCAATATTAATAAGTAATGATATTATTCGATTTTGATAATATATAATAATATTGTGGTGGAGGTGGATTGGTGTATGGAGGAGGATCCGGTAAGATCGGTATCAGATTTGGTTATAGATCTGGTAGTGGGAGGTTGCGAGGAGCCGACGTACAGGTAGGGTTTGCGATTTGAGATGATGAATATGGGTTCTCCATTTTTGGAGTTTTTTTTTAATTATGAATTTATATAAAAAAAATTACTTTAAAAGTTATATTTAAGATTTTATGAATATTTCAATATTAATAAGTAATGATATTATTCGATTTTGATAATATATATTGATATTGTGGCGGAGGTGGATTGGGGCGTGGAGGTGGATCCGGTAAGGGCGGTATTGGATTTGGTTGTAGATCTCGTATGTTGGTCATCGCTTTTTGTGGCTAAACCACGCAACACTGAGGTTTTTACTCCTCCGCCAATTAGCCTCGTGCATGATGGAACACGCCTCGTTCCTACTGCACATGTCATCGAGGCTAGCATAGACAAATGGAATGAATACTTAGTTGGATTCTTCTTGGACTCGCCCCTATCCTACATTGCTGTGATTACTCAGCTTCTTAGGCATTGGAAACCGAGAGGTTCGATTAAGGTTAAGTCGAATGGTAGAATTTTTTCTTTCTTATTGATGACGCAGATGATATAAAACGTATTTTAGAAGCCGACCCCATAGTCATAAGGAATAAAGTATTTGTCATTAAAAAATGGGATGTTAACATGGGATTATCGGGTAAAGGAGTTAGAGAAGTGCCAGTTTGGATTTAAATGACCAACCTTCCTATGGTTGCTTGGTTGAAGTTAGGCATTTGTTTGCTTGCAACTCACATCGTAAGGTTTCTCTGTATGGATCAGACTGCTGCGAGCCTTGATTGGTGAGCATTCGCTAAATGCCTTGTTGAGATCACTTCTGAAAGTGAATTGCCAAATAAAATTACCGTTATGTTGCCTGATGGTTCAGACCATGAGATATTTTTCGACTATGTATGGTGACCTAAAATATGCCGTATGTGTAAGGTATTTAGGCATTTGTTAGATAAGTACCCTTACAGTAAACGCACTAAAGCTCAAGGAAAAAATGGAAACGATAAAAGTACTGAAATCCAAAAAAGTCAGCAAAAATTGGTGGTGAAAAAACAGGGTGCAGGGGGATTTGCTGGGAAATTAGCACTGACGAAGTGGTAGGTCAGAGGTCTTCCAGTGAGAAGTAATGTCAAAGATGGCTTTTGTAACACCCCACGCCCGCTAGGGTCACTCACTAAGGGAATGCCATAGCATCGGTGGAGCATTTTAGTGAATATAGAACAGAAAAATTACAACAAGACAGATATAAATAGTACTTGAAATTCTAAAACATCATCTCATAACAGCGGAAATAAACATGTCTGGTTACATCATAAAACCATGATAAAAGTCAAGTACAACATCTGTCAAAATAAAGAAGTACATAATCCCACTCTCATATACAATAGCCATAAGAAAAGAAAAGATAACTGGATAACTGGAGCTTTACATCTACCCAAGCTCCTCAAGACTGGAAACAGAAATCCGATCAAGCTCTACTACCGCTAGGATCCACCGTAGGACCTGAGGGTTGGGAAAAAGATAAAAACAACGGGGTCAGACATAAGTCTGAGTGAGTCCTATAACTTTAACAATACAATCATTAAAGTAACCAGAGAAGACATAAACTTGACCTACGGTAATATCTGGGGATGAATGGCTACACTAAGCAGCTTGGTAGACTTAGAATAAACTAAGATAACCGTCAGGACGCATCTACCCACCCAAGGATAATTACTAACTGCACCACACCAGTCATTCCTACTTAAGGTTGATCCCTTCTAAGGACTTAGAAAATTTCCCCAGTAGTTCCATGTACCCCTAGCCCACTACATAGGTGTCGTCTGCCCCTATCTCTACTAGGTGTACCCAGTAATTCTTACCCAGTAGTTTCGTGTACTCCTACATAGGTGCCGTCTGCCCCTATCTTCATTAGGTGTACCCACTACTCCCCATCGATCGGCTCCCTACCGTAGATACCCGTGCTGGTCCCACAGTGGGGTGTATCACTCCCCTAAAGTGGCTACCCAATACTATCAACGGTGCACGGCTTTATATCTACACGATGCAACAACGACTTATCTACCAGCCCGGGCCCACACACGCATGTGAAACCCGTTGGACTTGCGTTGCCACCGCTAACCCGTTTTGGCCTCTTATAATCAAGCCCAATATGCGTGTCCCGTCACTCGACATGGGTCGAGCCCACAAAGATACGTTTGGGATATTGGTTGAAATGGGCCCCCAACAAGCTACCCACCTAAGCTTGTCATATATCTAGTGTATCCCACTTAACCCTTTAATCATGTTTAATTACATGTTTCTCTTGGTTAAGTATTCTAATCGTATTTTCTATTGCCACCCAAGGCAACCCACTAGATTCCACATGCCACCCAAGGCAACCACTAAATTTCCTCATGCCACCCAAGGCACCCACTTAACCCCTCATGTCCCACTGCATGCTATTATGGTTAAGTGTTTCTTAATTAATTAAGACCGTGATCTCCCGTAAAGACCTCCCACATTAGACTAGCTGTTATGACCGCCTGGTTAAGCCGGTAGAATCCGGGCAGTCTTACGTCATAACAGAGTCTAACCTCGTGTCTTTACCTTAATCACGTATTTAATTTATGGCTAAGACCTCTCACATTGGGCTGTCATTTGTAGCAACTGGTTAAGCCGGTCGGGTCCGGGCAGTTTTACACTACAAATGAGTCCAACCTCGTGTCTTAGTCGATTAATTACACCTAATTAATCACCCCCATATTAATTATCCCTAATTAATATCAAGTTTTCCATAACATGGGTAGACCTAACTCAATAGGTAAATTCCCATGGGGTAGACCTAACTCAATAGGTAAATTCCCACTTATGGTAATTTATTTTTATGGTATGCTTAATCATACCCAATCATTCATTTATTAACTTTTTACCACCCCATCGTTCCCCACGCAAATCGTTCTCGTTTCATGACATAATAAGGGGAAGATCATCACAAATATCATGGGTTTAACATACAACATTGTCATGGGTTAATAGGATGTCAACTTGCATATATGAGCATATATTAACCCAACTACATACAACCCAAACTTGAATATTATCATACACATGATTTGCATAACATGATGCATATGAGCTTGCATATTATCATACACATATCTTTCATAACATGTTAAATAGGCATTCTCAATCTTGCATAACATGTTAAACATGCATTTAAGCATACACATAACTTGCATAATCATTCACATACTTGCATAGGCATTCACATACTTGCATAACTTGCATATCATGTCATTTAAGCATATACATATCTTGCATAAGTATTCATATACTCGCATAAGCATGCATAACTTGCATATCACATAAATCTTGCATTTAACCATATACATGACTTGCATAAGCATCCATACACTTGCATAAGCATGCATAACTTACATATCACTTTCAACTTGCATTTAAACATACACTTAACTTGCATATCTCACTTTGATAAACATGCATAATTCCACTTATTAAATATGCATAAATCCACTTATTAAATATGCATATATCAACTTGTTAAACATGCATAAATCAACTTATTAAGCATGCATAAACCAACTTATCACATATATGCATAAACATAGAACAACATAGAGTAACATATCATTATACATGTTTTAAACTCACTAATCCGCATTTAAGACCATAAGTCTCATTACACCCAATCTACTTACTTTAACAATTAATGTTAAAGTGATAGAAACTCACCCAAAACACAATTAGCAAGCTAATGAAGAAGATTAAGATACTTAGAATGGATTAGAGAATGATTTGAGAGGGATTTGCTTGCAACTCCTTCATGAACTAGTGGAGGCCATGCTCAAATTTCATTTTGCCATAGTTTAGTTACAAGACTTAATTATGAATGAATTAGGGTAGGGTTGGGGTCTTATTTATAGGATTAGGTGAGTGTTTTAGGCCCTTAGATTAACCCTAGATTAGATTAGGACCCTTAGATTTAGGAAATCTCTAGAACCAGCCCTCCTAGCCAGCCTGAAACCCAACCTGGTGCAACCTGGTGCACCCAGGTTCACTGGGCGCCTGGACCCTGTCGACAGGCAAGTCGACAGGCATGTCGACACCCCTGTCGACAGGCCTGTCGACAGCCCTGTCGACATGGGCTGGGCGGGAAGCTTCCCGCCTGACCCCGCCTGGCCCATTCCAAATCTGAATATTTAAAATTTTTAAATCTGTTTTAGTTTTGAATTTTCTGCAAACTTCATCGGGCCATAACTGGGCCATACGGACTCCGATTTTCGAAAACTCGGACTTTATTTCGCGTATTTTTCCGAGACGAACGTAATGACGCAGCCCGTTTCCCCTAATTCCCACATCTGAGATTATTTATCCTGTAATTAGTGAATTTTAGTATTAACTAAAATTCGGGGTGTTACATTCTCCCCTCCTTAAAGGATTTCGTCCCCGAAATCTCTAAGCTAAGGAGAATGCATATCCTACCATCCAAACAACCATCTACTCAAACCATCAACCACGGGCATCCATTGTCCTTAAAACAACTTCTAATGATGTATGAGCATATGCAAAAAGTGTGTGTATATGTTCCCTATCTAATGTATGAACATATGCAAACCATGATAGTGCCATGCATCCATTATGTATGCGAGAAAAACCCTATCGACACATACAATATCTACATGAGTGCACAATCATCCACCAAAATGCATCATCCATGTGATAACACAACCATTATACATCCATAAATATATATTTTCCTACACACAATTTAATGCAATATGCAATATGAAGTGATTGAGCCGATCTAGTGCCTAGAGTGTGTGTATATGCATCCACGAGCAACCACTAGCAAACACTTGCATCCACTTGCATCCATCAACCATAACATGTCTCAAACACATGTTTCAACCATAGGTTTACCTTATCTAAAGGTCAAAGGTACTAACGAGAGGACATACCAAAGATAAGATAAGTACTAGACAAGCGATAAAGGAGAAAGTAAAGACATACCCTCAAAAAGAAATGGGTACAATGAACGCATCTTCGCTTCCGTCTCCCACGTTGCGTTGCCCTCGTCTTCTCCCCATTGCACTTTGACTAGTTGAACCTCCCGATTCCTCAACTTCCTAGTCTCTGACCCAAGGATGCGAGTAGGAGCTCGTCGAATAGTCGCATCACGCTCTACCTCTACATCTCTAAGCAAGCTTGGCTCTACCACCTCTGCGGTCTCATGTAAGCACTTCCTCAAATGTGATACATGGAATACATCATGAACACCACTAAGTCTGTCGGGCAACTCCACCCTATATGCCATCCGTCCAATCCTTTCCTTGATAGGAAACGGCCCAACAAACCTTGGTGCTAACTTCCCAACGGATCCGAAGCGAACAACATTTCTCAACTGAGATACCTTAACAAAAACCATATCCCCAACCTCAAACTCAAGATCCGTCCTTCTCTTGTCCGCATAAGATTTTTGCCTATCCTGCGCTGCTTTCATCCTTCTTCGAATCAAGCCAATCTTCTCTGAAGTCTCCCTAACCATATCAGGCCCAAGCAAGATCTTATCCGTAGACTCCCACCAACATGTAGGTGATCGACAAGGCCTTCCATAGAGAGCTTCGAAAGGAGCCATACCAATACTGGACTGAAAGCTGTTATTATATGCGAACTCCACTAGTGGAAGATGCTCTTCCCATGTACCTCCAAAATCTAAGATACAAAGCCTCAAAAGGTCCTCTAGAACACGATTCACCCTCTCAGTCTGGCCATCTGTCTGAGGATGATATGCGGTGCTCAGACACAATTGAGTCCCCACTGCTTCTTGCAAACTTCTCCAGAACTCGCTAGTGAAGATAGGATCTCGATCACTTACAATGCTAGAGGGTACCCCATGTAATCGAACTATCTCTCGAAGATATACTGAAGCTAGCCATGGAGCGGTCCTCTTACTCTTCACAGGTATGAAATGGGCGCTCTTAGTAAGTCTATCTACCACCACCCAAATTCCTGTATTACCCTTCCTCGACCTGGGTAACCCGTCAATAAAATCCATCGAGACGCTATCCCACTTCCATTGCGGAACCTCCAATGGGTGAAGCAACCCACCTGGTTTCCTTTGCTCCGCCTTCACTTGCTGACATACCAAGCATCGAGCTACATATTCGGCCACATCTTTCTTCATACCGGCCCAGAAGAAAACCCTCTTCATATCTTGGTACATCTTGTCCCCACCGGGATGAATGGTCATCCTAGAACGGTGTGCGTCATCAAGAATAGCCTTCCTCAACCCTTCATCTAGCGGTACACAAAGTCTACCGTCTCTGCGCAAGCACCCTCTATCGTCTAGGGTGTACCTACTCAAATGGCTGGACGACTCCCCCCTTATGAGCTTCTCTATCAACTCAACCAACTGTGGGTCGTCCCTCTGGGCTTCCCCAATCCGCCCCAAAAGAGTAGGTCTAACTTCCAAAGAAGCTAGCAAACCGGGTACATAGTCAATGGAAGGTCTGAAATCAAACATCGAGATAAATTCCAAGCTTTGTCGTTCCACGAACAATGGACTCAAAGACAACCTCTTTCTGCTCAAGGCGTCCGCCACCACGTTACCCTTGCCAGGGGTATACGCTATCTCGAAATCATAAGACGCTAGGAACTCCATCCACCTTTGCTGTCTTAAGTTTAGATCCTTTTGAGAGAACAGGTACTTCAAAGATTTATGGTCAGTGAACAGCTCGAACCTCTCACCAAGAAGATAATGGCGCCAGATCCTAAGCGCAAAAACAATAGCGGCCAGCTCTAGATCATGGGTAGGGTAATTTTTCTCATGTGGCCTTAACTGCCTTCCACCATAGGCTATCACCCTTCCCTCTTGCATTAAGACCGCGCCAAGGCCTGTCCCACAGGCATCGGTATAGACAACAAATGGCTTGCTCCCATCTGGCAACACTAAAACTGGAGCCGTGGTTAAAGCTCTCTTTAACCGTCGGAACGCATCATCACAATCTACGTCCCATGTGAAAACAAGATTCTTCTTTGTTAAGCGGGTTAATGGGGCTGATATCTTCGCAAAGTCTTTAATAAACTTCCTATAATAACCTGCCAACCCCAAGAAACTTCTTACTTCGGTAGCATTCTTCGGAACCTTCCAATCCTGAATTGATACTACCTTCGCGGGATCCACAGCTATCCCTTCCTTGGAGACCACATGCCCCAAGAACCGCACTTCCCTCCTCCAGAAGTGACATTTAGAGAATTTATCCTTAAGGCTATGTGCTCGAAGAGTCTTCAATACTTCCCCAAGATGTAGGGCATGCTCTTCTTCATTCTTAGAAAATACTAGGATATCATCCATAAAGACCACCACGAATTTATTAAGAAACTCCCTGAACACCCTACTCATCAAATCAACAAAGTATGCAGGGGCGTTCGTCAACCCAAATGGCATCACCAGCCACTCATAGAAACCATCCGGAGTCCTAAAGGCAGTCTTGTCTATGCTATCCTCAGCCACCCTCAACTGATGAAACCCCGTGGCCAAGTCCAACTGAGAAAATACTGAAGCGCCAACCAACTGATCGAAAAGATCATCAATCCTCGGCAATGGGTGTCTATTCTTCTTTGTGAGCTTATTGAGTTCTCTATAGTCTACACAAAGTCTGAGGGACCCATCCGCCTTCGTAGCAAAAACTACTGGAGCACCCCACTCCGATATGCTCCGTCTTATAAACCCCTTCTCAAGCAACTCCCCTACTTGCTTATGGAGTTCCCTCCTCTCACGAGGAGCCATGTGGCGCACTGGTAAAGATACCGGTTTAGCATTATCCACCAAATATATTCGGAAGTCAATCTCCCGCTTCGGAGGTAAGCCCTTCACCTCCTCAAACACATCCGGATATTCCCGGACCACTCTCACAGATTGCAAACTCTCGACCGAAGCGTCAAGCGATTCAAGATAACTTAGCATAACAGAGTCCCTGGGGTTACAAGAAATCTCGAGAGTGTTACCCAAGCGGGTCATGAGCCTAACAACTCTCCTTTCGCAATCAAGAATGGCACCATTTCTGGATAACCAGTCCATGCCCAAAATCAACCCATAGCCCGTGAAGCCCAATACAAAAGCATCACATCTAAACTCAATGCTAAGTATAGAAATCTTCAAACCCAAACATATCATGGACAAATAAGTGGAGCCCCCAATTGGGTTTGAAACAACCAAGGGATCATCTACCAGACTGGTGTCTAAGTGCAGTGACTCAACTAATGATGATGAGATAAACGAATGCGATGCGCCTGAATCAAACAATGTACGGACAGGATGGTCAAATAGAAAAACCAGACTTTCAACGGAAATAGTTCTACCTCTCTCCTGAATCGGTGGAACCGCGAGAGCCTGTACTTGCCCCCTAGCCTGACCCGGTGCCATAAGAGCTTGCACCTGTCCTCCTGAGGTAGATCCCGTCCTTTGCCCTTTCTTAGGGCAATCCTTCACTAAATGCCCTGCTTCGCCACAGTTGAAGCAGCCAGTCTTCTTCTTCTTGCGACAATCCTTGCTCAGGTGGCCAGGTGTCCCACAATTGAAACACTTCTTCTTCTTGCTCTTGCCACCGTTGCCTTTCCCACCTTTGCTTTGTTGTTGTTGAGGTCTCTTTTGATCTCCCTTCTTCTCGGGTGCCTTACTAGCATTAGGACCCTTCTCTTCCTCATACATGAGTGCCATATCAACTAGCTTCTCAAAGGTGGCCCCCATAGGGATGTGAGTCATAGCCAACCCATGCATCGGTTCATTCAAGCCTTTCACGAACCTCAAAGCCTTCTTCTCCGGTGTATTCACCATGTCTAGGCCAAACCTTGCCAATTGATTAAACTTGTTAACATATTCTTTCACCGAAAGATTTCCTTGCTTTAGAGTCAAGAATCTTTCCATATACAAGTTCTCCTCCGCCCTTGAGAGAAACTTTGCCACAAACCTTTGCTTAAAATCCGCCCAAGAGTCAACGGGGCGTTCTCCATTAGTAACCTCCCACCAGAATGAGGCCTCTCCCTTCATTAACCAAGCAGCCAACTTGACTTTCTTCCCTTCTTCCATCTCAAAGATATCTATCAACTCTTCCACCTCCTTAAGCCAGTCTCTAGCCTCCACAAAAGTTTCAGATCCTTGAAAAGGTTTCCCTCCCATAGCTTTGAATTCCTTACAAGTCTTAGCAAAAGTATCCGTGCGAGGAGGAGGGGGAGGAGGAAGATCGGGTGCTACGGTTGGTGGAGGAATATTCGCTGGACCCGCAGTGGTGGCCCTAGCCTCCATCAATCTCCTATACCATACTGGTACCGTCACACCCTCCGGAAAGTTAAGATCCTCAGCCATGCTGAAA
This sequence comes from Allium sativum, assembly GCA_030737875.1. Taxonomy (NCBI): domain Eukaryota; kingdom Viridiplantae; phylum Streptophyta; class Magnoliopsida; order Asparagales; family Amaryllidaceae; genus Allium; species Allium sativum. The sequence goes on from CM060924.1 coordinate 387,414,987, forward strand.
CGAAAAAGGAAAGATTCAAAACGGAGAATTCGAAGGATATAGATATGGCTATTGGGGATTATGCTTTTCTTTCAAAATCTTTTCTCTTAAAAGACATGTTTTTGAAAATATCTTTTCCAAAAATGTTTTAGAAAAATAGTTTTCTAAAAATTTTATCTGTTCCGGTAACCTTTGCTCTGATACCACGTGTAACACCCCACGCCCGCTAGGGTCACTCACTAAGGGAATGCCATAGCATCGGTGGAGCATTTTAGTGAATATAGAACAGAAAAATTACAACAAGACAGATATAAATAGTACTTGAAATTCTAAAACATCATCTCATAACAGCGGAAATAAACATGTCTGGTTACATCATAAAACCATGATAAAAGTCAAGTACAACATCTGTCAAAATAAAGAAGTACATAATCCCACTCTCATATACAATAGCCATAAGAAAAGAAAAGATAACTGGATAACTGGAGCTTTACATCTACCCAAGCTCCTCAAGACTGGAAACAGAAATCCGATCAAGCTCTACTACCGCTAGGATCCACCGTAGGACCTGAGGGTTGGGAAAAAGATAAAAACAACGGGGTCAGACATAAGTCTGAGTGAGTCCTATAACTTTAACAATACAATCATTAAAGTAACCAGAGAAGACATAAACTTGACCTACGGTAATATCTGGGGATGAATGGCTACACTAAGCAGCTTGGTAGACTTAGAATAAACTAAGATAACCGTCAGGACGCATCTACCCACCCAAGGATAATTACTAACTGCACCACACCAGTCATTCCTACTTAAGGTTGATCCCTTCTAAGGACTTAGAAAATTTCCCCAGTAGTTCCATGTACCCCTAGCCCACTACATAGGTGCCGTCTGCCCCTATCTCTACTAGGTGTACCCAGTAATTCTTACCCAGTAGTTTCGTGTACTCCTACATAGGTGCCGTCTGCCCCTATCTTCATTAGGTGTACCCACTACTCCCCATCGATCGGCTCCCTACCGTAGATACCCGTGCTGGTCCCACAGTGGGGTGTATCACTCCCCTAAAGTGGCTACCCAATACTATCAACGGTGCACGGCTTTATATCTACACGATGCAACAACGACTTATCTACCAGCCCGGGCCCACACACGCATGTGAAACCCGTTGGACTTGCGTTGCCACCGCTAACCCGTTTTGGCCTCTTATAATCAAGCCCAATATGCGTGTCCCGTCACTCGACATGGGTCGAGCCCACAAAGATACGTTTGGGATATTGGTTGAAATGGGCCCCCAACAAGCTACCCACCTAAGCTTGTCATATATCTAGTGTATCCCACTTAACCCTTTAATCATGTTTAATTACATGTTTCTCTTGGTTAAGTATTCTAATCGTATTTTCTATTGCCACCCAAGGCAACCCACTAGATTCCACATGCCACCCAAGGCAACCACTAAATTTCCTCATGCCACCCAAGGCACCCACTTAACCCCTCATGTCCCACTGCATGCTATTATGGTTAAGTGTTTCTTAATTAATTAAGACCGTGATCTCCCGTAAAGACCTCCCACATTAGACTAGCTGTTATGACCGCCTGGTTAAGCCGGTAGAATCCGGGCAGTCTTACGTCATAACAGAGTCTAACCTCGTGTCTTTACCTTAATCACGTATTTAATTTATGGCTAAGACCTCTCACATTGGGCTGTCATTTGTAGCAACTGGTTAAGCCGGTCGGGTCCGGGCAGTTTTACACTACAAATGAGTCCAACCTCGTGTCTTAGTCGATTAATTACACCTAATTAATCACCCCCATATTAATTATCCCTAATTAATATCAAGTTTTCCATAACATGGGTAGACCTAACTCAATAGGTAAATTCCCATGGGGTAGACCTAACTCAATAGGTAAATTCCCACTTATGGTAATTTATTTTTATGGTATGCTTAATCATACCCAATCATTCATTTATTAACTTTTTACCACCCCATCGTTCCCCACGCAAATCGTTCTCGTTTCATGACATAATAAGGGGAAGATCATCACAAATATCATGGGTTTAACATACAACATTGTCATGGGTTAATAGGATGTCAACTTGCATATATGAGCATATATTAACCCAACTACATACAACCCAAACTTGAATATTATCATACACATGATTTGCATAACATGATGCATATGAGCTTGCATATTATCATACACATATCTTTCATAACATGTTAAATAGGCATTCTCAATCTTGCATAACATGTTAAACATGCATTTAAGCATACACATAACTTGCATAATCATTCACATACTTGCATAGGCATTCACATACTTGCATAACTTGCATATCATGTCATTTAAGCATATACATATCTTGCATAAGTATTCATATACTCGCATAAGCATGCATAACTTGCATATCACATAAATCTTGCATTTAACCATATACATGACTTGCATAAGCATCCATACACTTGCATAAGCATGCATAACTTACATATCACTTTCAACTTGCATTTAAACATACACTTAACTTGCATATCTCACTTTGATAAACATGCATAATTCCACTTATTAAATATGCATAAATCCACTTATTAAATATGCATATATCAACTTGTTAAACATGCATAAATCAACTTATTAAGCATGCATAAACCAACTTATCACATATATGCATAAACATAGAACAACATAGAGTAACATATCATTATACATGTTTTAAACTCACTAATCCGCATTTAAGACCATAAGTCTCATTACACCCAATCTACTTACTTTAACAATTAATGTTAAAGTGATAGAAACTCACCCAAAACACAATTAGCAAGCTAATGAAGAAGATTAAGATACTTAGAATGGATTAGAGAATGATTTGAGAGGGATTTGCTTGCAACTCCTTCATGAACTAGTGGAGGCCATGCTCAAATTTCATTTTGCCATAGTTTAGTTACAAGACTTAATTATGAATGAATTAGGGTAGGGTTGGGGTCTTATTTATAGGATTAGGTGAGTGTTTTAGGCCCTTAGATTAACCCTAGATTAGATTAGGACCCTTAGATTTAGGAAATCTCTAGAACCAGCCCTCCTAGCCAGCCTGAAACCCAACCTGGTGCAACCTGGTGCACCCAGGTTCACTGGGCGCCTGGACCCTGTCGACAGGCAAGTCGACAGGCATGTCGACACCCCTGTCGACAGGCCTGTCGACAGCCCTGTCGACATGGGCTGGGCGGGAAGCTTCCCGCCTGACCCCGCCTGGCCCATTCCAAATCTGAATATTTAAAATTTTTAAATCTGTTTTAGTTTTGAATTTTCTGCAAACTTCATCGGGCCATAACTGGGCCATACGGACTCCGATTTTCGAAAACTCGGACTTTATTTCGCGTATTTTTCCGAGACGAACGTAATGACGCAGCCCGTTTCCCCTAATTCCCACATCTGAGATTATTTATCCTGTAATTAGTGAATTTTAGTATTAACTAAAATTCGGGGTGTTACAGCTTTACTCGTTTAGGAAAAAATGGAAAAGGGTTGATAATAGAACTGGTAACGGTGCAGCTCTACATACTGCCAACAGGTACTTTGTTTTGAATGAATCGACTGCCAAAGATAATTACACTATCAACTCACACATTTTGGAAGAGGTTAAAATAGGCAAAGACTTGGAAACTAATGTCATGAATTGTAATGATGATGCAGGAACGGATAATACTGCGGGTGATATCAGTAGCAAAATGGAAAATGGAAGTGGCATTGAGAAACAACAAGGAGTCTCTGTAGAATTGCATGCAACTATGAAGTCCAATATTTGTAATACTGATACAAATAATGAAACAGTAAGGGTTCAGTATGTGGGGACAGTGAACAAGGATGCAATGCAAACTATTCAAGATGATGTAATTGCTTATCAAAAAACTCTGAGCAAGGAAGGATCTGATGTACAAGTCCCCTTAGCGGGTATTGACGTTCAGCTGTCCAATGAATATGGATTCAAGCCAGGCTTTTTGCATGGGTTTTCTCCGAGTGGTAAGAATCTGAATGAAGCTTTGGTGCATACTTCTTCGATAGTACAAAATGAAGAAGACATGTTGAATGTTCAGATAGTTGCTACGGCTACTTCTGTGCATGACATTGCAAGTGTTCTTGATAGTTTCCTCTATGAAAATTTTGACTTATCGTCAGGCATTGGTAATGGAAAAACTCAGCAGCCGAAGACATAAGAGAAAAAGCCAATAAATATAGACAAAACTGTTCTTGAAACCATTGAGAGCCTGGGTGTTGAGATTTACAGTGGTGAACTCGACCCATTCATTTGCGATGAAAAGCGAAAGCTCATGGAATTAATGTAAAATATTGCGCTACCATACGAAAAAGAAATGCTGAGAAGACGGCTGGAAAGAAGCAAGTTACCAATCCATATGTAAACATCCCGCCGCCACCAGCATATAAACCGAGACCTCCAGACATTATTCCATCTAAGTCTTCAGCTTCGTCTACCGCAGGCGTGGGTACCAGTGCCGGAAAATCAACCCATACCCACAACAAGACCAGATCTGGGGTTCATACCCTTTTTGACAATGTATAAAAGCTGTTTTGCCCCTTTCGTGCTACTTTTGGCACAATGAATTTAAAAATGCAATATGTAATATGTAATGTAGATAGTCTCAGTATTGTACCAATGGAGTTATGTTTATCCCCTGCACGATATTATGCTTTTTTTGTTGATATACGCTTGGTATATCACCAATTTGAATCGTAACCTTTTCCTTTTTTATAATAAAGTGTTATGGATCACTTAAAAAACTGGTTAGCCTTGCAAATATATATATATATATATATATATAATGATATTGATATAAAAATATGAATTTTATAGAGAATAAGTTATTTTTAAGATTTATACACAATAATGTTCAAAATGATTTTTATTTTTGAATATTAATAGGTAAGATTATTTGAATGGTGTTAATAAATATTATAAGGATTATTAAGTATTTATTTTAGACCATTTTGTTTAATATAAGTTTTGGTAAACATATATAAAAAAAAATAGATAACAAAATAAATGTTTTGATATTATGAATTTTGTAAACCCTAACTTAGAAGCTAATGTAATACTTACATCTTTAAGTGTGGTGAAGTTGTTACATTTATAAGTATCACAAAAGTGTTGCTAAGCTAAACTATTTTAACAATGCCATAAGATAAATTTAAGGCTAGGTGTCCTCTTACATGTCATGATGCATGGAGATTGATTCAACATAAAGCCAAGTGTCCCTTATTAAAATTACTAATATACCCTTAGGATTGCCTATATAAAGGAATTGTAAGCTTCACTTTCATACACACTTCAACCATGAACAACTTCAGATGCAATTTCCTCACATCATTCTTCTTCTGGTTCCTTGTTTTCAAATTCCAATAAATGGAAAATATACATTTCTATTCAATCAAACATCCATAACTCTCAATCTATTCATTTTTGGCTCGAATGACCAATGTGAATGTTATCTGGATCATCGTTTCCGATTTTTAGAAATTTACGGATTGAAATATTGTTCAAATGAGAGTGGTATCTCTGATCTACTGAAAGAAAAAAATATATGTAGTGAAGTTTGAAAAATCGTATCGCATGATCCAGAAGGAATTGATCGATACGTCATTATGATCAGCTAGAAATGTAGTATTTTTCATGTGATTTTGGGGCGATTCCGTGTTGATGATCTGAAAAGTTGAAAACTAGGTTTTGAGATCATCATCAATGGAGGTAGTGAGCGAGTGAATAGGGCTTGGCAAGATAATGAGGAAGGAGTAGACTTGCGGTGACAATGTTTGGTGGACAACGGTGTATAAATGGCGGTCGCGACATTAAGAGCTCACGCAATTATTTTCGCATTAGGTATCAGCCATGAACGGTTCGGAATTTGATTCAGGCGACCGAAGTTGGGGAGATGGTGTGCAGTTGGAAGTGGAGTCGAGGACAAGTTTGTTGATGGTCTCGGATTGGAGTTCGGTGGAGCTTTGGTGTGTGCATGTGCACACCGTGCATAGTATAAATGGGTTCCATAAAAAAGATGCGAGAGGAGAGGGAGAAGAAGGGAAGAGGAAAACGGGCCGGTGAGAAGAAATTGGGCTTTGGGCATGGTATGTTATTAATCTATTTTAAGTTTAAAATTAGCTTAAAACTTTAAATAACCATAACTAGTTCAGTTTAGCTCTGATTGACTCGCTGTTGGAGGCATTAGAATTGTATAATCAAATATAACATATCAAAATATAATATTAATAATTTTGTTTAAGTATAAATTATAATAAAATAAATGGTCCATATATATAAATATATAATGAGCGTTGTTATTAATTTAATTCCAATATAAAAATTTGCAGAGAAATCACCAGCTGCTAATAGAAAATGGATTGAAGGCAGTTGTGACACCCCACATCCGTTAATGTCACTCACTAAGGGAATGCATTAAGTTCAATGAAGCGTTATAGGTAATTAGACACAAAATAATTACAAGACAGATATAAATAAGATAGCAGCGGAAATTAAATTTTATATTTCAATAAAAATACCGTGGTCCACAATTTCATATGTCACAAAAATCATTACAACAAAATAACTTCTATCTTACATCATCAGAGTACATAAGCAAATAAAAAGCATAATTCCCCAAATGAAAGAGTTAAGCCATAGTAGAGACAAGAACTTGAGCCATACTTCAGCAATAGCTCCTAGCAAGATGATATCTGGATCCTGATTAAGCCTGGGTGTTTACTCCCTGTGAACCTGAGGGGGGGGGGGGAACGGAAGAAAGAAGGAGAAACAAAAAGGGTCAAACATAAAGTCTGGCGAGTCTAGTTACTTTTAGCCAGTAGATAAATAAAAGTAACATGATAGGCATATAAAGTGGATAAGGGAGATCACTACATAAATGACAGGTGTGACAAGGTAAGCAAGATAAGGTGTACATGCTTCACTAATGATTTCTCTGCACTGTTGCTAGTATATCCAGAAAGAGATGATCCCTCCAACTATAAGGTGGCAGCTTTAGGTATACGTCCAAATGTATCCTAACTACTACCCTGATCGATCGGCTCCCTAACCCTCGTAGATACCTTGTGCTGGCCCCACAGTAAGAGGTATCACTTCCTAAAGTGGCAACCCCTCGTCGTAACAATGTGCACAACCATATCTACAGGTGTCACGGTCGTCTTATCCCCCTCTGCCCGGCTCATGCACGCACATGTCCCGGTCGGTTTGCATCGCGCACACCATCCTTCACGTTTGGATCTCTTACAATCAGTCAGTAAGCGTGCCCCTTCTCCGCCTAGTACGGAATACTTTGTTTGATACCTACTCCGGGTTACTGACTGAAACGGGTCCCACACAATATGATACAAGCTCTTCCCTTTGTCTTGTATCCCCAAATAGGTTTTCACTAACTATGCATAATGCTAGGTGTCTTTAATTACATAGCCTTATTTATTTCTACCAGTTATACTTACCTACAGGTGTCTTTAATTACATAACCCTATTACTTCTACAAGTTATGTTTACCCTAAGAGGTGTCTTTAATTACATAACTTTATTATTTCCACCGATTATGTATACCATGAGGTGTCTTTAATTAAATAATCTTAACGGGTTAAATTTGTAGGCCTATTACCTATCCCCTCTTCAGATTTACTTAACCCACCCCTCAACCATGTTTACTTAACCCCCAACTTAATTTAAGTTCGTACAATCCCTATGCATTAACTTTAGGTTAAGTAGTCCAATTCTTTACCATGTCCATTTATGGTTTCATAATGGGCCAGACCTCCCACATTAGGCTTACAACATGTGGATGCTGGATATGCCGGTCGGGTCCGGGCAGACTTATTCCACAGTTGGGCCTAACCTCGTATCATAGCCCGATTCGTATTTACGTACTTAGACATCTTACATTAGGTTTACCATTAGTGGCTGCTGGATATGCCGGTCGGGTCCGGGCAGACTTCCACCACTAATGCAACCTAACCGTGCCATAAGTACAAATACAATTCCTAATTGTAATTACTAAACATTCCATTTTTAATTAATTAATCAATTAATTAACCCTTTCCTTTTATAGGTGCCAATACCTATTTTGCCCAATAATTTGAATTACATGTCCATAAATGTTCATATTCAAATTATGCCATTTTTAATTAATTTACCAATTAATTAATCCTTTCCTTTTATAGGTGTCAATACCTATTTTGTCCAATAATTTGAATTACATGTCCATAAATGTTCATATTCAAATTATGCCATTTTTATCCCTTTCCCCCGTTCCTTAACTAGCGCCCTCACAAAATTGGCAACATGCCTAGACTAGACAATAGCCTAGTCATAAATGATAATAGGGAAAATAATGGGAATATACTAAAATGATCATCTTAGCATAAACATAAACTTGTATGATAGTAGGTGAACATACATACTAGCATAAACATGAAATTTTCATCATAACAAGGTGGACATAAAACTGATGAACTATGATGTCACAATATCTAAATAAGCCATTTTAGATGTCTAATCAATTTAAATCTAACATGATAACATAGGGTGACAATTTAGATCATATAAAATAGATCTAACATAAATCATAAGGTGACAAATTTAGATTACATATGATAGATCTAACATGAATCATAAGGTGACAATTTTAGATCACATAGGATAGATCCAACATGAATCATAAGGTGACAATTTTAGATCACATAGGATACATCATAAGATAGATCTAACATGAATCATAAGGTGACAATTTTAGATCACATAGGATAGATCTAACATGAATCATAAGGTGACAATTTTAGATCACATAGGATAGATCTAACATGAATCATAAGGTGACAATTTTTACAATTTTAGATCACATAGGATCGATCTAACATGAATCATAAGGTAATAAATTTTAGATCACATAGGATAGATCTAACATGAATCATAAGGTGACAAATCATAGAACAGATCTAGCATGACAATTTTAGATCACATAGAATAGATCTACATACATCTGCATCATAGCATATCATAAAAGTTACAACCCAAGATCCATAATGATAACATAGTAGAATAATTGAATTGGATCTAAAGAAATAGATCTATCATATTATAGCATGAGATTTACCAATAACATAGATTTAAAGTCTACCACATCACTGTCTTTCATAGTTTCACTATTATTTATCTAAACCTAAAAGCAACTAGAACTCATTGTGATTGGATTGCTAAGATGATAGAAAAGGTGCTGAGTCTATGTTTGAATCTCAGAATTTGATACGCCTTAGAAGAAGATGAGAGATCCTAATTCCGTCCAGAATCCAGCAGAGTCCGGCCACCATTGCTTTTCTTTGAAGAAAACAAAGGATATGAGATATATGTATAGGTTCTGGGTTACAAAATTCGAATGCCACCTCAGGCCTAATGAAATTGGGTTAGGTCATGGGTCGTCACTCACTCGAAAAAGGCCCGAACACCCAGAAACTATTCTGGGTGCACTTGGCAGGTGCGCTAGTGCAAAAATACATTGCCGCACTTGTCAAGTGCGCCAGTCATTCTGCTTTCATCGTTAAACTTTAACCGTCCATAACTTCTTCATACTTTATCAATTTTACGCAAACTCGGACTCTATCTCAAGCAAAATTCCAAGACGAACGGAATGGCGTAAACCATTTCACTTAATTATGAATATTAAATTATTTATTCTTTAATTTATCCTCTTTAATGTCGTTAAAATTTCGGGGTGTTACATTCTCCAGTACTCAAAGGATTTCATCCCCGAAATCTCCAAGTTGAGAAGAATGCATATCCTACCATCCATCATCCATCTACTCATCCATCAATCATAGGCATCCATAGTCCTTAAAACTTCTAATACTTATATGAATATATGCAAAGGTGTGTGTATATGTCCCATTACTAATGCAAAGATCAGGCGGTCTACTTATTCGGTTGACCTCTTTAATGCGATGTATGATTAGTGCCATGAATCCAATATGTATGCAAATAAGCCTATTATAACATATAAGCTCTACATATGTGCACATTCATTCGTCCAAATGCAACATCCATATGCTAATTCATCCATTTCCATCCATAAAAGAAAAGAAAATATACACACATCCATATGCAGTATGAGAGTGATTGAGCCGATCTAGTGCCTAATGTTTGTGTATATGCGTCCACAGGCAACCACTAGCAAACACTTGCATCCACTTGCATCCATCAAACATAACATGTCCCAAATACATGTTTACAATCATGGGATTTCCTTCCTAAGGTCGAAGATTCAATTGATAGGATATACTCAGATGAATAAAAGCTTTTGGAAGAGAAGTTAAGAACATTCCCTTGGAAAGGAAAGGGTACGAAGCGTAAAAATCTTGTATTTGATCTCCCAAGTTGCATCTTCTTGATTGTCTCCCCACTGGACCTTCACCAACTTGACTTCTCGTTTGCATAGCTTCATCCAATCATTGCTTCCTTCTTTATTTTCACTTCCTTTCACAAGTTTGGCCCCACTACCTCGAACTCTATACATTTTATCGCCACTTGGATGAATAGTCATCTTGGAAGGATAGGCTTCCTCAAGGACTGTCTTCAATAGGTTTCACATCTTGATATGAGTCACCTATCAAACCTCTTCTCAAGTAGCCCCGCCACTTGCTTATCAAGTACCCTATTTTCTTTTAGGAGCCATATGGCGCACAGGTAATGCTACGGGCTTTGCATTGTCCACCAGGTATATACGGAAACCAATCTCGTGCCTCGGGCGTAATCCCCAAACCTTGTCTAAGACATCCGGATACTCACGGACTACTGGTTTCGATTGCAGATCATTGATAGATGCCTCAAGAGACTCTAGGGAACTAAGCATGACAGACTCTTGTGGGTCACAAGAAATTTCGAGGGTGCTTAACGACGCTCCTCTCACCGCCCAGAATGGCACTATATGTGGTAAACCAACCTATCCCTAGAATCAACCCATAGCCTATAAACCCGAGTACATATGCGTCACATTCAAATTTGACGCCTAACATAGATATTCTCAAACCCCTACAAATCATAGATAAATGAGCCGAATCACCAATGGGGTTTGAGACAACTACGGGATCCACTACCATACTAGTAACTAAGTGCAGAGATTCAACAATAGAACCGGATATAAATGAGTGTGAAGCGCCAGAATTAAAATTTGCCCTAACTGGATGATTTCAAAGAGAAACTAAACTTTGTACGGAAATTTTTCTATCTCTTTCAGGAGCACTGATCGCGAAAGCATGCACCTGCCCTCCAGAAGTTCTTGCCCTTTGACCTTGTCCCTGTTTCTTCGAGCAATCCTTAATAAGATGCCCGACCTCTCCATAAGCGAAGCAAACATTCTTCCATTTCCTACAGTCCTTGGCTAAGTGACCCTCTCGCCCACAACTATGGCACTTCCTCTTATCTTTAACCTTATCATTCTTTTCGCCTTTCTTCAGCTGTTGTCCCTTCTTGGGCCACACCTTCTCATTTTACGTTACTTCCTCAGCCTTTAATTCCTTCTTTTCTCCCTTGTCTTCCTCATGCATTAGGGCCATATCAACAAACTTTTCAAAAGTGGCTCCCATTGGGATATGGGACATGGCTAACCCATGAAGGGGTTCATTCATCCCTTTAGCAAATCGCAAAGCCTTTTTGTGTGGCGTATCCACTAATTCTAATCGAACCTTGCTAGCTGGTTGAATTTGTTCACATATTCTTTCACCGTCAAGTTTCCTTGTTTAAGTGCTAAGAACCTTTCCATCTGCATGCTTTTCTCGGCTTGGGAAATAAATTTCATTTCAAATCTTTGCCTAAAATCTTCCCAAGTTTCCACCAGACATCTAGCTTGGGTGACTTCCTACCAAAATGAGGCTTCGTCCTTCAAAAGCCAAGCAGCTAACTGAGTCTTCCTCCTATCCTCTACTTCAAAGATTACGAACAAGTCCTCGGTCTCCTTGAGCCAATTTTGAGCTTCAACGAATGTATCATTCCCATGGAATGGCTTCCCTTCCATAGCACAAAAGTCTTTGCAGATCTTGGCGTAGTTATCTGCTCTTGCAGGAGGAGGAGGAGGAATGATTGGCACAGCTGGGGGAGGAACATCTCTTTGGCCTTCGGTAGGCGTCGTGGCCTTTAAATACCTACGGAACCATCCGGGTATTGTGACGCCCTCTGGGATATTAGGAATGTTTTGTTCCCCAGACATGCTGAAAAAAGGAAAAAGGAAGAAATTTAGATAAAGGAACGAAGGATATTACATAAGGCTTCTTAGGGGAATTTTTTCAAAACAGACTTTTCTTTTCGAAAATACTTTCTTTTAAAGCCTTTTTGAAAAATAATTTTCAAAAACTTTTATCTAATCTGGTAACCTCCAACTCTGATACCAAGTGTGACACCCCACGTCTGTTAATGTCACTCACTAAGGGAATGCATTAAGTTCCGTGAAGCGTTATAGGTAATCAGACACAGAATATTTACAAGACAGATATAAATAAGATAACAACGGAAATTTAAATTTTTATTTCAATAAAAATACCGTGGTCCACAATTTCATAAGTCAAAAAAACCATTACAACAAAATAACTTCTGTCTTGCATCATCAGAGTACATAAGTAAATAAAAAGCATAATTCCCCAAATGAAAGAGTTAAGCCATAGTAGGGATAAGAACTTGAGCCATACTTCAGCAATAGCTCCTAGCCAGATGATATCTAGATCCTGATTAAGCCTGGATGTTTCCTCCCTGTGAACCTTGGGGGGTGGAGGGGAGAAACGGAAGAAAGAAGGAGAAACAAAAAGGGTCAGGCATAAAGTCTAGCGAGTCTAGTTACTTTTAGCCAGTAGATAAATAAAAGTAACATGATTGGCATAGAAAGTGGATAAGGGAGATCACTTCATAAATGACAGGTGTGACAAGGTAAGCAAGATAAGGTGTACATTCCTCACTAATGATTTCTCTACACTGTTACTAGTATATCCAGAAAGAGATGATCCCTCCAACTACAAAGTGGCAGATTTAGGTATATGTCCAAATGTATCCTAACTACTACCCTGATCGATCGGCTCCCTAACCCTCGTAGATACCTTGTGCTAGCCCTGTAGTAGGAGGTATCATTTCCTAAATTGGTAACCCCTCGTCGTTATAATGTGCACAAACATATCTACAGGTGTCACGGTTGTTTTATCCCCCTCTGCCCGGCTCATGCACGCACATGGCCTGGTCGGTTTTCGCCGCATACACCGTCCTTCACGTTTGGATCTCTTACAATCAGTCAGTAAGCGTGCCCCTTCTCCGCCTAATAATTGTAACACCACGTATTTTCTGTGAATATCAAAATTAACAAATCTAAGAACACTTAATTTTTAAAAAAGGAATTCGGTGAAACGGATTACGCTATTGCATTCGTGTAAGAATTCTGCTTGAGATAGAGTCCGAGTTTTCGTGAATCAGACTCTGTATGAAGAAGTTACGGAGTTTAGAAGTTTTCAAGTTTAAACAGTAATGAAATAGCAATAAATTAAATCAGAAAACAGTCCAAATTTCAAAATCTGGCAAGAGCGGCCTAAGCGGGAAATTTCCTGCTCAAGGGTGTCAAACATCCCAGGGGGAGTCGACATAGGTGTCGACCCCCCTATAGGGTAGTCAACATAGTGTCGACCCCCCGATAGGGAGTCGACCCCTCCCAGATCCAGTTCCTATGACGAATTTTTACAGCCCTATGATGATGTGGCCTTCTCTGATTGGTCAATGACTGATTTCTGAGGTATTAAGGCATATGTGTCATGCTACGGTTGGCTGGACGACACATCTCTTTGGTTTGATGGCTCTGATTTCTCCTAGACAAATCTAAAGGCTAGAATTGAACCTAGACTTCTATATAATCACCACAAACCTCACCAAGCCATCATGTTGTTCGTCTACAAGCTGGCCGAGCCTCCATCCATTTACCCCAAACTAGAAAATCAAATTCAAACTAGGAATCAATTAGAAGAACTAGAGAATCAAACGTCTACATCAAGGGATAGCTTTTCAAATTCAAAAATCAGATCCCAGAAATCAAGATCCGTCCTTTTTCTGTAAGTACAGTTATTGTTTAGATGTGAACAACTAATAAGAAATCATGATAGTAATAATTGGATCTAGAACTATGACTAATTCTATTCATGCCTATCCTTTTGTCAATTCTGAATTGCCTATGCCTATAAATTTGTTTACGAACAAATTATACAATTGTAAACAACTGTAAAATCCGTTCGGTTTTCCTAAACAAAAAGGATTGTTGTAGAGGGTGTCGAACTCTGGGACCAAAAATATTTTAATTAATAAATCCAATCAAGTTATTCCAAGATTTTGATTGATTGAAAACACAAAAAATAACAGCAATTAAATAAATAAGAGAGATTTATCTAATAAGAGAAAGCAATTAGGGGATAATGACATAGATTAGATTCACACTCATCAATAGCCAACAAATAAATATAGATCTACTTCATGTTTCTGTCACAAACACGAATCAATGATAAATAGATTCTTAGAAACAAATAAGTAAATAACGACAAGCATAGCCTATGCAGGAGCTGAGCTCTTAAACAACCATAGACTATCAGGATAGATTCACAAATTAATTTCTAAAAACCTAAAATTAGATCTAAATCTGATAATTGTTAGATCTAACACGAATATACCCTGTGAAGGAGCATAGCTCTTAAACGACACAGAATATGAAGGTTCAGATCTAACCCTTGATTCAGATCTAGATCTACATATATAAAGTCCTCATCTATTGGCTATGTGATTCATGTTGAATCATAATGTAACACCCCACACCCGCTATAGTCACTCACTAAGGGAATGCCATAGCATCGGTGGAGTATTTTTAGTGAGTATAGAACAGTAAAATTACAACAAGACAGATATAATGTAATACTTGAAAATTTTAAAACATCATCTCATAGCAGCGGAAAGTAAAACATGTTTGGTTACATCATAAAACCATAACAAGAGTCAAGTACAAAATATCCATCCTGAATAAAATAAGTACATAATCCCACTACTCATAACAAATAGCCATAACAGAAAAGATAAGATAAGCTGAGCTCTACATCTACGGTCCAAGCTCCAAGAGATAGATAAAGCAAACTGATCAAAGCCCACTAGCACTAGGCCCAACCTGAGGACCTGAAGGAAAAAGATAAAAACAACGGGGGTCAGACATAAGCCTGAGTGAACCCTATCTCCTTAATAATACAATTATTAAAGTAATTAGGGTATGATATGAACTCGGTATGGTATCTTTGGGGATAATGACTACACTAAGTTGCCCACGAACACAGGACGAACTAAGATAACCGTAAAGACGCATCTACCCACCCAAGGATAATTACTAACTGCACCACACCAGTCATTCCTACTTAAAGGTTGATCCCTTCTAAGGACTTAGAAAATTTCCCCAGTAGTCTCGTGTACCCCTAGCCACTACATAGGTGCCGTCTGCCCCTATCTCCACTAGGTGTACTTAGTAATTCTTACCCAGTAGTTTCGTGTACCCCTACATAGGTGCCGTCTGCCACTATCTTTATTAGGTGTACCCACTACTCCCCATCGATCGGCTCCCTACCGTAGATACCCGTGCTGGTCCCACAGTGGGGTGTATCACTCCCCTAAAGTGGCTACCCAATACTATCAACGGTGCACGGCTTTATATCTACACGATGCAACAACGGCTTATCTACCAGCCCGGGCCCACACACGCATATGAAACCCGTTGGACTTGCGTTGCCACCGCTAACCCGTTTTGGCCTCTTATAATCAAGCCCAATATGCGTGTCCCGTCACTCGACATGGGTCGAGCCCACAAAGATACGTTTGGGATATTGGTTGAAATGGGCCCCCACAAGCTACCCACCTAAGCTTGTCATATATCTAGTGTATCCCACTTAACCCTTTAATCATGTTTAATTACATGTTTCCACTTGGTTAAGTATTCTAATCGTATTTTCTATTGCCACCCAAGGCAACCCACTAGATTCCACATGCCACCCAAGGCAACCACAAAATTTCCACATGCCACCCAAGGCACCCACTTAACCCCTCATGTCCCACTACATGCTAATATGGTTAAGTGTTTCTTAATTAATTAAGACCGTGATCTCCCATAAAGACCTCCCACATTAGACTGGCTGTTATGACCGCCTGGTTAAGCCGGTAGAGTCCGGGCAGTCTTACGTCATAACAGAGCCTAACCTCGTGTCTTTACTTTAATCACGTATTTAATTTATGGCTAAGACCTCTCACATTGGGCTGACATTTGTAGCAACTGGTTAAGCCGGTCGGGTCCGGGCAGTTTTACACTACAAATGAGTCCAACCTCGTGTCTTAGTCGATTAATTACACCTAATTAATCACCCCCATATTAATTATCCCTAATTAATATCAAGTTTTCCATAACATGGGTAGACCTAACTCAATAGGTAAATTCCCATGGGGTAGACCTAACTCAATAGGTAAATTCCCACTTATGGTAATTTATTTTTATGGTATGCTTAATCATACCCATTTCAACATACTTTTAATTAACATATTAATTAACCCCATCGTTCCCCACGTAAATCGTCATTATGACATAACATAATAAAGGGAAGATTTACCACACATAACATGGGTTTAGCATATAACTTTATCATGGGTTAAGAGGATGTCAACTTGCATATATGAGCATGTATTAACCCAACTATATTCAACCCAAACTTGCCTATTATCAAACATGTGTCTTACATAACATGTTGCATATGAACTTACATATCATCAAACATGTGATTTGCATAACATGTAGAACTTGCATTTTAGCATATACTTAACTTGCATAAGCACTCACATACTTGCATAAGCATTCATATACTTGCATAAGCTTGCATATCATGTTAAACTTGCATTTCAACATATACATAACTTGCATAAACATTCACATACTTGCATAGGCTTGCATATTATGTTAAACTTGCATTTCAACATATACATAACTTGCATAAACATTCACATACTTGCATAGGCTTGCATATTATGTTAAACTTGCATTTCGACATATACATAACTTGCATAAACATTCACATACTTGCATAGGCTTGCATATTATGTTAAACTTGCATTTCAACATATACATAACTTGCATAAACATTCATATACTTGCATAAGATGTTAAACATGCATATAAGCATATACATGACTTGCATAAGTACTCACATACTTGCATAACATGTTTGCATAATGGATCCATATTCACTTAGTGTTTTGCATCATAAACATCATGAAACAACTTGCATAAAAATATCATGATTACATATTATGAAACTTGCATGACATAAGGCATATAACTTGCAAAACACATAATATTCACTACATCAAGCTTGCATAAATATATGGATCCACAAACATAGCCATACTTTATCACATCTTATCATAATCAATTCAATAATTGATTATTAAGGGGATAGAAGCTCACCAAAACAAGATTAGCAAGTTAAATGAAGCAAATCCCAATGATTAAGTAGAAGAAGATGTAGATTAGCTTGCAAACCCTCTTAGGATTTTTAGTGGAGGCTCTCCAATTTTCTAAGTGGTGGCATAATGGCCTTAGATCTATTTTTTGTAAGGATAAGGGGGGTATTAGGGTGTATATATAGATTAGTTAGATGTTTTAGGACCATAGGATATACCCTAGAACCAATCCTAGCCTTTAAAGCATGTCTTGGGGAAGAAGTCAAGTGTAGGAACCATTTAGGGCCCAAAAAAAAACAGCCCAAAACTCATCCCGGGCCTCAAAACATGAGCAGTTTTCGTTTTTGATTTTTCGTGAAACTTTGACGGGCCATAACTTGGTCATACGGACTCCGATTTACGAAAACTCGGACTCTATTTCGCGTATTTTTCCGAGACGAACGCAATGGCACAGCCCGTTTCCCCTGATTCAGAATATTAAATTTAATTCTGCTCTGATTTATGTTATAACAAGTTATTTAACATACGGGGTGTTACATTCTCCCCTACTTAAAGGATTTCGTCCCCGAAATCTCTAAGTCAAGAAGAACGTATCCTACCAACCAAACAACCATCTACTCAACCATCAAACACTGGCATCCATTGTCCTTAAACAGTTTCTAATGATGTATGAGCATATGCAAAAAGTGTGTGTATATGTTCCCTATCTAATGTATGAACATATGCAAACTATGATAGTGCCATGCATCCATTATGTATGCGAGCGAACCCTATCGACACATACAATATCTACATGAGTGCACAATCATTCACCAAAATGCATCATCCATGTGATAATACAACCATTATACATCCATAAATATATCTTCCTACACACAATTTTATGCAATATGCAATATGAAGTGACTGAGCCGATCTAGTGCCTAGAGTGTGTGTATATGCATCCACGAGCAACCACTAGCAAACACTTGCATCCACTTGCATCCATCAACCATAACATGTCTCAAACACATGTTTCAACCATAGGTTTACCCTATCTAAAGGTCAAAGGTACTAACGAGAGGACATACCAAAGATAAGATAAGTACTAGTCAAGCGATAAAGGAGAAAGTAAGGACATACCCTCAAAAAGAAATGGGTATAATGAACGCATCTTTGCTTCCGTCTCCCAAGTCGCGTTACTCTCATCTTCTCCCCATTGCACTTTGACTAGCTGAACCTCTCTGTTTCTCAACTTCCTAGTCTCTGACCCAAGGATGCGAGTAGGAGCTCGTCGAATAGTCGCATCACGCTCTACCTCCATATCCCTAAGCAAGCTTGGCTCTACCACCTCTGCGGTCTCATGCAAGCATTTCCTCAAATGGGACACATGGAATACATCATGAACACCACTAAGTCTGTCAGGCAACTCCACTCTATATGCCATCCGTCCAATCCTTTCCTTAATAGGAAACGGCCCAACAAACCTTGGTGCTAACTTCCCAACGGATCCGAAGCGAACAACATTTCTCAACGGAGATACCTTAACAAAAACCCTATCCCCAACCTCAAACTCAAGATCCGTCCTTCTCTTGTCCGCATAAGATTTTTGCCTATCCTGCGCTGCTTTCATCCTTCTTCGAATCAAGTCAATCTTCTCAGAAGTCTCCCTAACCATATCCGGCCCAAGCAAGATCTTGTCCGTAGATTCCCACCAACATGTAGGTGATCGACAAGGCCTTCCATAGAGAGCTTCGAAAGGAGCCATACCAATACTGGACTGAAAGCTGTTATTATATGCGAACTCCACCAATGGAAGATGCTCTTCCCATGTACCTCCAAAATCTAAGATACAAAGCCTCAAAAGGTCTTCTAGAACACGATTCACCCTCTCAGTCTGGCCGTCTGTCTGAGGATGATATGCGGTGCTCAGACACAATTGAGTCCCCACTGCTTCTTGCAAACTTCTCCAGAACTCGCTAGTGAAGATAGGATCTCGATCACTTACAATGCTAGAGGGTACCCCATGTAATCGAACTATCTCTCGAAGGTATACAGAAGCTAGCCATGGAGCGGTCCTCTTGCTCTTCACAGGTATGAAATGGGCGCTCTTAGTAAGTCTATCTACCACCACCCAAATTCCTGTATTACCCTTCCTCGACCTGGGTAACCCGTCAATAAAATCCATCGAGACGCTATCCCACTTCCATTGCGGAACCTCCAATGGGTGAAGCAACCCACCTGGCTTCCTTTGCTCCGCCTTCACTTGCTGACATACCAAGCATCGAGCTACATATTCGGCCACATCTTTCTTCATACCGGCCCAGAAGAAAACCCTCTTCATATCTTGGTACATCTTGTCCCCACCGGGATGAATGGTCATCCTAGAACGGTGTGCATCATCAAGAATAACCTTCCTCACCCCTTCATCTTGCGGTACACAAAGTCTACCGTCTCTTCGCAAGCACCCCCTATCGTCTAGGGTGTACCTACTCAAATGGCTGGACGATTCCCCCCTTATGAGCTTCTCTATCAACTCAACCAACTGTGGGTCGTCCCTCTGGGTTTCTTCAATCCGCCCCAAAAGAGTAGGTCTAACTTCCAAAGAAGCTAGCAAACCGGGTACATAGTCAATGGAAGGTCTGAAATCAAACATCGAGATAAATTCCAAGCTTCGTCGTTCCACGAACAATGGACTCAAGGACAACCTCTTCCTGCTCAAGGCGTCCGCCACCACGTTACCCTTGCCAGGGGTATACGCTATCTCGAAATCATAGGATGCTAGAAACTCCATCCACCTTTGCTGTCTTAAGTTTAAATCTTTCTGAGAGAATAAGTACTTCAATGATTTATGGTCAGTGAACAACTCAAATCTCTCACCAAGAAGATAATGGCGCCAAATCTTAAGCGCAAAAACAATAGCGGCCAGCTCGAGATCATGGGTAGGGTAATTTTTCTCATGTGCCCTCAACTGCCTTCCACCATAGGCTATCACCCTTCCCTCTTGCATTAAGACTGCGCCAAGTCCTGTCCCACAGGCATCGGTATAGACAACAAATGGCTTGCTCCCATCTGGCAACACTAAAACTGGAGCGGTGGTTAAAGCTCTCTTTAACCGTCGGAACGCATCATCACAATCTACGTCCCATGTGAAAACAAGATTCTTCTTTGTTAAGCGGGTTAATGGGGCTGATATCTTCGCGAAGTCTTTGATAAACTTCCTATAATAACCCGCCAACCCCAAGAAACTTCTTACTTCGGTAGCATTCTTCGGAACCTTCCAATCCTGAATTGATACTACCTTCGCGGGATCTACAGCTATCCCTTCCTTGGAGACCACATGCCCCAAGAACCGCACTTCCCTCCTCCAGAAGTGACATTTAGAGAATTTAGCCTTAAGGCTATGCGCTCGAAGAGTCTTCAACACTTCCCCAAGATGTAGGGCATGCTCTTCTTCACTCTTAGAAAATACTAAGATATCATCCACAAAGACCACCACGAATTTATTAAGGAACTCCCTGAACACCCTACTCATCAAATCAACAAAGTATGCAGGGGCGTTCGTCAACCCAAATGGCATCACTAGCCACTCATAGAAACCATCCGGAGTCCTAAAGGCAGTCTTGTCTATGCTATCCTCAGCCACCCTTAACTGATGAAACCCCGTGGCCAAGTCCAACTGAGAAAATACTGAAGCGCCAACCAACTGATCGAAAAGATCATCTATCCTCGGCAATGGGTGTCTATTTTTCTTTGTGAGCTTGTTGAGTTCTCTATAGTCTACACAAAGTCTGAGGGACCCATCCGCCTTCGTAGCAAATACTACTGGAGCACCCCACTCCGATATGCTCCGTCTTATGAACCCCTTCTCAAGCAACTCCCCTATTTGCTTATGGAGTTCCCTCCTCTCACGAGGAACCATGTGGCGCACTGGTAAAGATACCGGTTTAGCATTATCCACCAAATATATTCGGAAGTCAATCTCCCGCTTCGGAGGTAAACCCTTCACCTCCTCAAACACATCCGGATATTCCCGGACCACTCTAATAGATTGTAAACTCTCGACCGAAGCGTCAAGCGATTCAAGATAACTTAGCATAACAGAGTCCATGGGATTACAAGAAATCTCGAGAGTGTTACCCAAGCGGGTCATCAGCCTAACAACTCTCCTTTCACAATCAAGAACGGCACCATTACTGGATAACCAGTCCATGCCCAAAATCAACCCATAGCCCGTGAAGCCCAATACAAAAGCATCACATCTAAACTCAATGCTAAGTATAGAAATCTTCAAACCCAAACATATCATGGACAAATAAGTGGAGCCCCCAATTGGGTTTGAAACAACCAAGGGATCATCTACCAGACTGGTGTCTAAGTGCAGTAACTCAACTAATGATGATGAAATAAACGAATGCGATGCGCCTGAATCAAACAATGTACGGACAGGATGATCAAATAGAAAAACCAAACTTTCAACGGAAATAGTTCTGCCTCTCTCCTGAATCGGTGGAACCGCGAGAGCCTGTACTTGTCCCCTAGCCTGACTCGGTGCCATAAGAGCTTGCACCTGTCCTCCTGAGGTAGATCCCGTCCTTTGCCCCTTCTTAGGGCAATCCTTCACTAAGTGCCCTGCTTCGCCACAGTGGAAGCAACCGGTCTTCTTCTTCTTGCGACAATCCTTGCTTAGGTGGCCAGGTGTCCCACAATTGAAACACTTCTTCTTCTTGCCCTTGCCACCGTTGCCTTTCCCACCTTTGCTTTGCTGTTGTTGAGGTCTCTTTTGATCTCCCTTCTTCTCGGGTGCCTTATCAGCATTAGGACCCTTCTCTTCCTCATACATGAGTGCCATGTCAACTAGCTTCTCAAAGGTGGCCCCCATAGGGATGTGAGTCATAGCCAACCCATGCATTGGTTCATTCAAGCCTTTCACGAACCTCAAAGCCTTCTTCTCCGGTGTATTCACCATGTCTAGGCCAAACCTTGCCAATTGATTAAACTTGTTAACATATTCCTTCACCGAAAGATTTCCTTGCTTTAGAGTCAAGAATCTTTCCATATACAAGTTTTCCTCCGCCCTTGAGAGAAACTTTGCCACAAATCTTTGCCTAAAATCCGCCCAAGAGTCAACGGGGCGTTCTCCATTAGTGACCTCCCACCAGAATGAGGCCTCTCCCTTCATTAACCAAGCAGCCAACTTGACTTTCTTCCCTTCTTCCATCTCAAAGATATCTATCAACTCTTCCACCTCTTTAAGCCAATCTCTAGCCTCCACAAAGGTTTCAGATCCTTGAAAAGGTTTCCCTCCCATAGCTTTAAATTCCTTGCAAGTCTTAGCAAAAGTATCCGTGCGAGGAGGAGGGGGAGGAGGAAGATCGGGTGCTATGGTTGGTGGAGGAGCATTTGCTGGACCCGTAGTGGTGGCCCTAGCCTCCATCAATCTCCTATACCATACTGGTACCGTCACACCCTCTGGAAGATTAAGATTCTCGGTCATGCTGAAACGAAAAAGGAAAGATTCAAAACGGAGAATTCGAAGGATATAGATATGGCTATTGGGGATTATGCTTTTCTTTCAAAAACTCTTCTCTTAAAAGACATGTTTTTGAAAATATCTTTTCCAAAAGATGTTTTTTTTTTTTTAGAAAAATAGTTTTCTAAATTTTTTTTTTCTGTTCCGGTAACCTTAGCTCTGATACCACGTGTAACACCCCACACCCGCTATAGTCACTCACTAAGGGAATGCCATAGCATCGGTGGAGTATTTTTAGTGAGTATAGAACAGTAAAATTACAACAAGACAGATATAATGTAATACTTGAAAATTTTAAAACATCATCTCATAGCAGCGGAAAGTAAAACATGTTTGGTTACATCATAAAACCATAACAAGAGTCAAGTACAAAATATCCATCCTGAATAAAATAAGTACATAATCCCACTACTCATAACAAATAGCCATAACAGAAAAGATAAGATAAGCTGAGCTCTACATCTACGGTCCAAGCTCCAAGAGATAGATAAAGCAAACTGATCAAAGCCCACTAGCACTAGGCCCAACCTGAGGACCTGAAGGAAAAAGATAAAAACAACGGGGGTCAGACATAAGCCTGAGTGAACCCTATCTCCTTAATAATACAATTATTAAAGTAATTAGGGTATGATATGAACTCGGTATGGTATCTTTGGGGATAATGACTACACTAAGTTGCCCACGAACACAGGACGAACTAAGATAACCGTAAAGACGCATCTACCCACCCAAGGATAATTACTAACTGCACCACACCAGTCATTCCTACTTAAAGGTTGATCCCTTCTAAGGACTTAGAAAATTTCCCCAGTAGTCTCGTGTACCCCTAGCCACTACATAGGTGCCGTCTGCCCCTATCTCCACTAGGTGTACTTAGTAATTCTTACCCAGTAGTTTCGTGTACCCCTACATAGGTGCCGTCTGCCACTATCTTTATTAGGTGTACCCACTACTCCCCATCGATCGGCTCCCTACCGTAGATACCCGTGCTGGTCCCACAGTGGGGTGTATCACTCCCCTAAAGTGGCTACCCAATACTATCAACGGTGCACGGCTTTATATCTACACGATGCAATAACGGCTTATCTACCAGCCCGGGCCCACACACGCATATGAAACCCGTTGGACTTGCGTTGCCACCGCTAACCCGTTTTGGCCTCTTATAATCAAGCCCAATATGCGTGTCCCGTCACTCGACATGGGTCGAGCCCACAAAGATACGTTTGGGATATTGGTTGAAATGGGCCCCCACAAGCTACCCACCTAAGCTTGTCATATATCTAGTGTATCCCACTTAACCCTTTAATCATGTTTAATTACATGTTTCCACTTGGTTAAGTATTCTAATCGTATTTTCTATTGCCACCCAAGGCAACCCACTAGATTCCACATGCCACCCAAGGCAACCACAAAATTTCCACATGCCACCCAAGGCACCCACTTAACCCCTCATGTCCCACTACATGCTAATATGGTTAAGTGTTTCTTAATTAATTAAGACCGTGATCTCCCATAAAGACCTCCCACATTAGACTGGCTGTTATGACCGCCTGGTTAAGCCGGTAGAGTCCGGGCAGTCTTACGTCATAACAGAGCCTAACCTCGTGTCTTTACTTTAATCACGTATTTAATTTATGGCTAAGACCTCTCACATTGGGCTGACATTTGTAGCAACTGGTTAAGCCGGTCGGGTCCGGGCAGTTTTACACTACAAATGAGTCCAACCTCGTGTCTTAGTCGATTAATTACACCTAATTAATCACCCCCATATTAATTATCCCTAATTAATATCAAGTTTTCCATAACATGGGTAGACCTAACTCAATAGGTAAATTCCCATGGGGTAGACCTAACTCAATAGGTAAATTCCCACTTATGGTAATTTATTTTTATGGTATGCTTAATCATACCCATTTCAACATACTTTTAATTAACATATTAATTAACCCCATCGTTCCCCACGTAAATCGTCATTATGACATAACATAATAAAGGGAAGATTTACCACACATAACATGGGTTTAGCATATAACTTTATCATGGGTTAAGAGGATGTCAACTTGCATATATGAGCATGTATTAACCCAACTATATTCAACCCAAACTTGCCTATTATCAAACATGTGTCTTACATAACATGTTGCATATGAACTTACATATCATCAAACATGTGATTTGCATAACATGTAGAACTTGCATTTTAGCATATACTTAACTTGCATAAGCACTCACATACTTGCATAAGCATTCATATACTTGCATAAGCTTGCATATCATGTTAAACTTGCATTTCAACATATACATAACTTGCATAAACATTCACATACTTGCATAGGCTTGCATATTATGTTAAACTTGCATTTCAACATATACATAACTTGCATAAACATTCACATACTTGCATAGGCTTGCATATTATGTTAAACTTGCATTTCGACATATACATAACTTGCATAAACATTCACATACTTGCATAGGCTTGCATATTATGTTAAACTTGCATTTCAACATATACATAACTTGCATAAACATTCATATACTTGCATAAGATGTTAAACATGCATATAAGCATATACATGACTTGCATAAGTACTCACATACTTGCATAACATGTTTGCATAATGGATCCATATTCACTTAGTGTTTTGCATCATAAACATCATGAAACAACTTGCATAAAAATATCATGATTACATATTATGAAACTTGCATGACATAAGGCATATAACTTGCAAAACACATAATATTCACTACATCAAGCTTGCATAAATATATGGATCCACAAACATAGCCATACTTTATCACATCTTATCATAATCAATTCAATAATTGATTATTAAGGGGATAGAAGCTCACCAAAACAAGATTAGCAAGTTAAATGAAGCAAATCCCAATGATTAAGTAGAAGAAGATGTAGATTAGCTTGCAAACCCTCTTAGGATTTTTAGTGGAGGCTCTCCAATTTTCTAAGTGGTGGCATAATGGCCTTAGATCTATTTTTTGTAAGGATAAGGGGGGTATTAGGGTGTATATATAGATTAGTTAGATGTTTTAGGACCATAGGATATACCCTAGAACCAATCCTAGCCTTTAAAGCATGTCTTGGGGAAGAAGTCAAGTGTAGGAACCATTTAGGGCCCAAAAAAAAACAGCCCAAAACTCATCCCGGGCCTCAAAACATGAGCAGTTTTCGTTTTTGATTTTTCGTGAAACTTTGACGGGCCATAACTTGGTCATACGGACTCCGATTTACGAAAACTCGGACTCTATTTCGCGTATTTTTCCGAGACGAACGCAATGGCACAGCCCGTTTCCCCTGATTCAGAATATTAAATTTAATTCTGCTCTGATTTATGTTATAACAAGTTATTTAACATACGGGGTGTTACACATAACTTTTAGCGTCATCACCCCCTAATCAAAGGGGATTAGCTTGACATAGCTAAAGAAGAAGAAAAACATAAATTAAATAACATAAAGATAAATAAAACAAAAACTAAATAGAACAGAGGAAGAAGAGTTTTATTCCAAGAGAAAGATTACAGAATAAAACTAAGTGTGTTTTTACATGAATAAGATACTAGGTATTTATAGTTGTATTGGCCAAGGCTACTTGGTAAATTCCATAATGTGGGACAAAAACCCCTTTTTCAAAAAAACACATTAATCAAGTAGCTCAGTGTGAACGCATGCAGCGCATGAATGAGAAGTCTTGCAAATTACATGATATGGGACAAATAACTTAGCCCAATTAGCAACTAGACCAATGTGAATGCATGCAGATGTCATGGAAAATAGGTTGAGGGCTTCAACTCCAATTGACTTGAGAATGAATAACAACTCCAAGTGATCGTTATGGAAAAGCATTGAATCTTGTCTTTGAAATACGCAGCAGAAGGCGATTGAATAGCAACTTTTCTTCAGGTCTTCAAGCTTTAATCCAGCTTTAAAATTCAACGCTCTTCTCGCACAAATTCTTCAAGCTTTTCAACAATTAATTGCGTTAATCCATTCATCAAAAATAATCTGTAAACACAACTATAAATGCACAATATCAATTATTTAAAAGATAAAATAAGATAAATATGCGGATAAAATATACACATTTACGTGTATATCAAATACCCCCACACTTATCTTTTTATTCGTCCTCGAATAAACTAAACTAAGATATGTCACACTTTCGTAGGAAACACGATTGCATTTAGCATATGCAACAAGCCGTTAAACCCCTAGGTGTCCCTAGTAGGACGAGTGTTGTCTCGTGAGGGTTTTCAGCGGATACTACCCACAAAATCCAAAGCGCCTTGTGGATTAATCAAATAATATATTTAAGGTCTTTCACATTCCAAGGATTTCACCTAACTTCAATAATAACGGTTTAGCCCCAAATTGTCCATCCCATAGTTAGTGCAAAAATGAATAAAAAATTTCAAGCTGAATCGTAATTCCTTGATAACACTGTAATTGCCTTGAAGGTTAAGAGCGTGGTGTCAATCAAAGTTCTACACATCGACAATGTGCACCCAATCATTTCTTTATTCTTTATTCCCTTTCTTTTTTTTGAATGATTTTGCACCAATGTAACTGTAATGTATAGGATATGAGTTATGCATAGATGAAGGAAAGTTTTGTAAGTTCTAAAAATATTCTAGATAAGAGGGCAAGTGTATTAGTTGAACTTCAAATTACAAAAGATAAAGTAATACTAAGGCACATATGAACATTTTTATTTCCTTTCATCTCGTCTACTACAATCCTCACTTCCAAGTACAGTAGAATGGATGTGGATGGAATGGAATTGAATGCTTTTATAGTCAAGAATGATGAATGACTTTTTTATTCAGAGAGACTCTCTCTTTATTACATTTTTTTTCTTTCCTTCTTTTTTTTTGCATGATGAATGATGAGTGGAGATGGAATGGAATGATACCGTACATTATTTCATTTGATTCCTCCTCTACTAAACCAACACTTCATGAAAGGAAAGTTTTGTGCCCTTGTTACTCTACTTCTATAACCTTAATTCAACACACAAGTCTGGATTGATGTTATACAAAAAGCTAAAAGGAATGATAAACAAAGTTTCGTAAGATAGATAACCCATATAAAATAAGATGTGGTATATGGTTATCCTACCTTAAAACAAGTACGGAATGGGTAGTGTAATATTGGTATATAAAGTGACGTATTTAACCTTTGAAAATAAATCAGTGAAAAGGTTCTTGAGTATACCAATATAAGAAAAATTTATCGAAACATGGATGTAAATCGACTAAAACTTGGGTTTGAATAATGTGGGGTATCGAAGAAGAACGCTACAATGAGTCATTTCTCCTTAATTGGGCCAAGTGGAATTTAGAACTTACAAGTGTGAAAATTTGAGTGAGAAAAATATTATGCATGAAAACGAACTCAGAAAAATCAACATATGTAGGTGCAAACTCATTTTTTTTTTGATTTTTTTTTTGATTATTTTTACTTGCACATTCTCACATGTATACAAAGGTTGACACGCTTACTCCAGAACACGACTAACGTCTGCACAGTCTCAAGCTTGCATCTTAAAAAGACACATTACAATTCAATGAATAAATAATGTTCATTCCCATCACCCAACAATTCAACTTATCAAACAAGAACCAAGGTGTTATTTATGAATTTTAAGTTAATCCTTGTTCAATGAATGACCTACTTCATAAAATTTGATTGCTGATGTAATGTAAATTCCCCCCCACACTTGAGTGTGACTGTGTCCTCACAGTCTTAATCAGACATATCTTAGTGAAAGGGAAAAATAATTAAGAGAATATTTACATATGTACAAAAGAGGGTTAGTGCGTCTTACCGAATGTAATGTGGCTCATGGAGGACCATGAGCTCTTCCTCTTGGTTGGGTATTGGTTCCAAGTAAGGTTTAAGGCGTTGACCATTAACCTTATAGGATGATCCATCGGTTGGATTCTCAATTTCTACTGCACCATACGGAAAAACAGTCCGCACAGTGTAAGGTCCTGTCCATCTAGATTTTAACTTACCCGGAAATAAATGCAGTTTTGAGTCATACAACAGAACTTTTTGACCTGGCATGAAAGTTTTACGTAAAATTGATTTATCATGAAAAACTTTTGTTCTGTCCTTGTAAATTCGTTCATTTTCATAGGCATCATTTCGAATTTCATCAAGTTCATTAAGTTGAAGTTTCCTATGTTCACCTGCTTGCTCTAAATCAAGATTCAAAGTTTTTATTGCCCATAACGCCCTATGTTCTAGTTCAACTGGCAAGTGACATGGCTTACCAAAAATCAACCGATAAGGGGACATACCCAAGTTTGTTTTGAAAGCAGTGCGGTAAGCCCAAAGAGCATCGGTTAATTTTTGAGACCAATCTTTACGATTTCAATTCACAGTTTTCTCAAGGATTTGTTTAATCTGCCTATTCGATACTTCAACCTGCCCACAAGTTTGAGGATGGTACGAAGTGGATAACTTGTGGGTTATCGAATACTTTCTCATGAGAGCTTCAAAAGCACGATTACAGAAGTGTGTTCCATTATCACTGATTATTGTGCGAGGTGTGCCAAACCTAGAGAAGATATTTTCTTTCAAGAAGCGCACAACAACCTTGTTATCGTTTGTTTTTCATGGAACAGCTTCGACCCATTTGGAAATATAGTCAACAGCTAAGAGAATGTAAAGGTTCCCAAAAGAGTTAGGGAAGGGACCCATGAAGTCTATACCCCAAACATCAAAAATTTCGACCTCTAGAATGGGGTTTAGAGGCATCATATTCCGTTTAGAAATTTCCCTAAGAATTGACATCGATCACAAGTTTTGCAAAATTCGTATGCGTCTTTGGAAAGGTTGGGCCAGTAGAAACCCGATCGGAGAACCTTTTCGGTTGTCTTTTTGGGTCCGAAGTGACCACCACAGGCTTGGTCATGACAGAAAGAGAGGACACTGTGAGTTTCAGTGTTGGGAACACACCTTCGAATGATTTGGTCGGGACAATACTTGGAAAGATAGGGGTCGTCCCAATAAAAATGTTTCACTTGGGAAAAGAATTTGTGTTTATCCTGCTTAGACTAAAAAGAAGGGGTCTGCTTGGTGACTAAGTAGTAGACAATGTCAGTGAACCAAGGATCAGTGGATAGAGAAAATAGTTGTTCATCAGGGAAATTCTTGTTGATCGGAAGAGGAGAAGACGGGGCATTTGGAAGACGAGACAAGTGGTCTGCAATAACATTATCAGATCCCTTTTTGTCCTTAATGGTAAGGTCAAATTCTTGAAGTAGAAGGAACCAACGAATGAGACGAGCCTTAGCATCCTTTTTAGAGAAAAGATACCTAAGTCTGGAATGATCGGTATAAACCGTGATGTGTGAGCCAACTAGATAAGGCCTGAATTTTTCTAGAGCAAAAACAACTGCCAAAAGTTCTTTTTCAGTGGTCGTATAATTGATTTGGGCATCGTTCAAAGTCTTACTCGCATAGTAAATGACGTGAAGAATCTTATCGATGCGCTGTCCTAGGACAGCGCCAACAGCGAAATTCGAGGCATCACACATGATTTCAAAAGGCAGCTTCCAGTTGGGAGAGCAGATGATCGGAGCCGAGACAAGTTCATTTTTAAGATGCTCAAAAGATGAAATGCAATCAGAATTGAAGTCAAAAGGAACATCCTTACCAAGAAGATTGGTCAAAGGTCGAGTGATTTTGCTGAAATCTTTTATACAGCGACGGTAAAAACCAGCATGACCTAAAAAGGATCGGATGTCCTTAACGGATTTGGGAATGGGAAGATTCGAGATAGCCTCAATTTTGGCTTTGTCTACTTCAATTCCTTTGTTAGAGATGACATGTCCTTAAACAATGCCATGTTTGACCATGAAGTGACACTTTTCCCAATTAAGCGTTAAGTGTTTATCTTTGCAACGATTAAGAACAAGATCAAGATGATGTAAACACTCAGAGTAAGAATCACCAAATATGGAAAATTCATCCATGAACACTTCCAAAAATCGCTCGATCATATCAGAAAAAATGCTAATCATGCACCTCTGAAAGGTTGCAGGTGCATTACAGAGACCAAAAGGCATACGTCGGTACGCAAATGTACCAAATGGACAAGTGAAAGTGGTTTTCTCTTGGTCCTCAAGAGCGATAGGGATTTGATTATAGCCCGAGTACCCATCAAGGAAACAATAGTACTCATGACCAGCTAGTCGTTCTAACATTTGATCGATAAATGGCAGAGGGAAATGATCCTTACGTGTTGCAGTGTTAAGTTTCCTATAGTCAATACAAACACGCCAACCGGTCTGGGTGCGGGTTGGGATAAGCTCGTTAGCTTCATTTTGGATCACGGTAATCCCTGATTTCTTTGGTACGACATGAATCGAACTAACCCATTGACTATCAGAAATCGGGTAGATGATTCCATTGTCAAGGCATTTAAGGATTTCAGCACGAACTGCTTCTTTCATGATGGGGTTTAGTCGACGCTGGGGATCACGAGTGGGTTTGGCATCATCTATAAGGTGGATTCGATGTTGGACAATCGAAGGACTAATCCCCTTAATATCAGCCATGGACCAACCAACTGCTTCCTTATTTTTCTTAAGAATGGGAAGGAGCAATTGTTCCTGCTCTAAAGTAAGGTCAGAAGCGATGATGACAGGAAAAGTTTCATTGTCTCCTAAGTAAGCATACTTAAGATGACTGGGCAGCACTTTGAGTTCAGATTTTGGGGACGACTCAACCGAAGAAATTGGTTGAGGAATAGGCTCAATTGTGAGCGGCTCAACAGGAATTGAATCAGAGACATTTTCAGGAATATCTCAAAATAATGTTTCGTAATTTGATTCAATTTCATTGTTCAGATGATCGAGCTCAGGGTCCTTGTCAGGGACCGCATGGATTTTAGAAAATTGATCCACATACGAGTTAGGAGAGTTTTCGGTTCTAAAAATGTTCAGCTCGACGGTCATGTTACCGAAGGAAAGTTTCATAGACCCATTTCTACAGTTGATGAGAGCATTAGAGGTTGCTAAGAAGGGTCGTCCTAAAATCAAAGGGATCTGGTTTGCAGGATTGCTTACCTGTTGAGTTTCTAGGACAATGAAATCAACTGGAAAGATGAATTCTCCTATTTTGATCAACACATCCTCGATTTCGCCCACAGGTTTCTTAATTGACCGGTCAGCAAGTTGAAGGGTAACCTTGGTGGGTTTCAGTTTTCCTAGCCCTAATTGGCGATAGACAGAATATGGAAGCAAGTTAACACTAGCACCTAAGTCTAGCAGGCATCTATCGATTTTCTTGTCCCCAATAGTACATGATATTGTGGGGCAGCCAGCATCTTTGTATTTCACTGGCATTGATTGGGACAAGACCTCGCTTAGAGTTGCCGCTAGAAACACTTTCTTAGGTACTTGTGTATGACGTTTTTGAGTGCACAAATCTTTTAGAAATTTCGCGTACTGTGGAACTTGCTGTATAATATCTAAAAGAGGAATGTTCACTTTAACTTGCTTAAATATTTCAAGCGTCTTTTCTAGCTGATCCGTCTTTTTCCTAGGTCGGAGTCTATGATGAAATGGAGCAGACAACTCAGTAGGTTGTGCTACTTGAGTTTGAGGATGGTCCTTGTCAGAAATTGGCTCAATGTTTTGATCTGAGTTGGTCGAATTTTCGAGAGGGTTTGGAAGATCATCCGGTAAAGCATTCGGGTTGACCACATGGTTGTCAATATTTTTGCCGGATCTAAGAGTCGTGAGATCATTCAATTGACTAACGTTTGAATCCTGAATGATGTGAATTTGGTTGGGGTTTGAATTTTGTCCTCTAGGGTTTTGAATGGGTTGACTTGGAAAAGTACCCTTTTCCCGTTCACTTAATCGAGCGTTAAGCTAAGACATTTGTTTTTGGAGTTCACTCATTTGTTGATTCGTGTTTTGCATATATGATTACAAGGAGTTGTCTAACTTGTTTTGATTTTCAACAGTTTGCTTAGTCATTTGCGCTAATAGGTTGCTCACCTCAGATAAATTCCCCTCAATCGTAGAAAGGCGTTTTTCATATTGGGGTGCAACCGTTTGATTATGGAAAGGCGCCTGGTTCGAAGTGTACTGATTTTTCCTAAGAGGAGGGTTCACAGCATTGTTTGGAAATGCACGATTCAAAGGTCTGTTCATCAGGGGGTTGTTTGGACCATAAGAAAGATTTGGGTGGTTGTTAGGTCTATTGAAAGCATTTACTTGCTCAAGGGACTGGGGACAGTCATCAGCCATGTGATTCGAGTCAAGACAGATGTGACACATGGCTTCGGAAGCGTTATTAGGCTGAGTGTGTGTTCTAACAACGTTCAGTATGGCATCAACAAGAGTATTAGAAGAAGAAGAAGAGGATTCAACAGAATTACTACTGGATCGCGAATAGAGAGATTTTTCATTGGTTCATTCCCATTGTTTCGATTTTTCCGCTAACTCATCCAGAAATTCCCAAGCTTCTACGTCAGTTTGTTTTAGAAAATTGCCCTGACACATGGACTCTAACATTTGCCTAGTACTATTACCAAGTCCATCATATACGGTTTGACATAGCGACCATGTTTCATAACCATGATGGGGACAACTTAATAGCAGTTCTTTAAATCTTTCGAAGTATTTCCAAAAAGATTCACCCCCTTTTTGGTGGAAATTGGTGATTTCATTTCTGACTCTAGCTGTTTTTTATGGGGGGTAGAATTTTTTAAGGAAAACTGCTGTAAATTCATCCCATTTTTTAATCGAATTTGGGGGTAAGCTGCGAAACCATTTTTCTGCGGAGTCAGTTAGTGCGAATGGAATCAAACGAAGTTTAATACCATCCTCACATAACTGTTGTAATTTAAAGGTTGCACAAGCATATTCAAATTTCATTAAGAAACTATATGGTTCATCATGAGAAAAATTTCCAAATTTGGGAAGGATGTTTATCTGACTCGATCGGATTTCAAAGTGGTTACCCACAGGATTGGGTAACTGAATGCAAGAAGGGTCAGTAACTCTATCGGGAAGAATTCTGTCCATCAGGGTACGAGGTGCGGGTTCGTTACATATTTCTAAAGGTTGGTCGAGTAAATTGGGTTTTGAGGAAAGAGAAGGTGGTTCGATTCTAACTAAACGACGAGATTCTTGGTCACGGGTCCAAGTTTGCATGCACTAGAAAGAAGAAAAAGAGAGTTTGTCAAGGAAATTTAGACAATGGAGGAGTTCGGAAAGAGGTGAGAAGGGAAAAAAATGCTGAAAATGGGAGTTTTTTTTTCTTTTTTTTGGACAAGTACGACTTATAGACTAGAGAGGTTTAAAAGAAAAAAAATGTTAAATTTTTTTATTTGTTTTTGTTTTTCAAATTTTTATTTGTTTTTGAGGAGTTTTGATTTTTTTTCACAAAACAATCACACACAGAAATTAGCTACAAAGAAATTTTCTATCCTTAATGGCTCCTAACTCAAAATTATATAGTGACATGTTTGATTACTTAGACCAAAAGATTTCTCAGCCAGTTAACGGACAGGAGTTATCGGTGCACCAGGAATCACCCTAGCAATGCAGCCGAAGGTTTAAGTACCTTCAGAGTAACAACCGATATAATATTTACGAATCACCGTAATATTTATAAACGGTTATTTCTCTGCCGTAGTCTAGACACCAAGAAATAATTCGTTCCAAATAAATCAACTATCACAATACAATTAAGCCCTATATGAGCCCGTGACTCCCTTAGGTCCAACGTCTAACCGTTTTTATTAGTCAGATTCTATGATGAATGCAATTTGTGGGCTAAGGAAAGGGTGATGAAATCCCTTACCTTATATGAATTGGGGTATTGCCCTTAACAGAATGAATACAGATGCAGAAATAATAATCACAGAAATCAAAAGATTTTACAAGCAAGCCACTGCCCCTGTAGAAGATTTTTACAAGCAATGTCTATATTTTTTTTATTTGCAGTAGAGCACCTGTAGAGTTTAGAAAAATCTCACCTCGATCGGCAGTCCGTCCAGTGCAGTTGAGTAGCGCTAGCGCGTTCACACCCCACTTGGTGTGCAACCGCTCCAATCAAATCTGTTTGCAAATCACTTGGCTGAACTCTTCACTTCTCGTTGGCCTTTGAATTGATTTCTTTGCTTGACTTCGATTCCTGTATTTGTTTTCTTGAGCCTTGAATTCTTTCTGCTTTGGCCTTTGTTTGAGTTCTCTCTTTCTCCTTTTGACTTTTTTTTTGGAAGGAAAACTAAAATGGCACTAAAACAAAAACAAAAGAAAACTAAGGCTAATAAAAAAAACAAAGAGATGAAATCTCTTTCTTCCTTTTTTTTAAGAAACAAAAGAAAATATATAACAAACAAAGAAAACAATTTTTTTTAAAAAAAAAGGATTTGGGAAAAGAAAGCTAGAACCAACTTACAAAATTCAAAGAAGAGAAAAGGATTTTTTTTTATAAAGGGAACAGGGAGAACTATAAACTATGAGAAGAAAAAAAAACAAAGGAAGAGGATGGGGTATTGGTTTGAGAAGTGGTTGTGGTGACTATTGTTTGTGATGAAGAGGTTGAAGAGGATGGGTATACGTAGACAGAAGAAAGAAAATTGGAAAGAATTGAAAAAGGATTTTTTATTTAATTTTATTTTGGGAAAAGGAATGTATTTATACAAGGAATATTGGAAAGTAGAGAAGTTTGGAAAGAAATTAAAGAAAAGAAAGGAAAGGAATTGTAATAAAAGCAATTTTTTTTCTTTTTTAGAGAATTGCTGAAAAATAGAAAGAGATTGTAGAAATTCGGAAAGAAATAACGGAAAAGAGGGGAAGAAATTGGAAAAAGTTGGAACGAAATTAATGAAAGAAAGGGAAGGAAATAAATGAAGAAAAAATGGTAATGAATAGAAAAGAAAGTAGAAAAGGAAAGAGATCAAACTAAGTTTGCAAGTTTTTTTTTATAATTAGAATTGTTGTAAAAGTAGAGGTGTGGAAAGGTGGAAAGAAATTTGAAAGAAAAAGAAAAGAATTAAAAGAAAGGAATTGTTAGAAAAGTTGAAATTTTTTATATGGAAATGTTGAAAGGAGGAAGCAAGATGCAAATAAAAGTGGAAAGAAATAAATAAAAAAAATGCAATTTTTTTTATTGTTGTCAAAATAGAAGAGAGAGAAGAGATTGTGTTGAAGAAAAATCGGAAAGAAGTAAATGAGAAAAAAGGGAAACAATAAGAACAAAAATTGCACAAAAAAGAGCAAGAATTTTTTTTTATTGTAAGAGAATGAAATATGAGAGTTTGGAAAGATTTTTTTTTAAAAAAAAAAGGAAATCTAAGAAAAATAATGGGAAAGAAATTTGAGAAAATAGATGGCAAGAAATCGAACACAATTGTGGCAATTTGAATTGGTGAAATCAGGTGTAAAAGGAAATGAATAAAAAAGGAAGAATTATAAGAGAGATCGGAGATTGGGGATATAAAATTACAAAAAGTTTTTTTTTATATATATATAAATAAAAAAATTGTAAATAGAAGGAAGAAAAGTGAAAAGAAATAGGAAAGAAATCAAAACAAATATGGCATTTTTTTACGACAGAAAAATATGTAAAAGAGGAAAGAAATTTAAAACAAAAATTAGCAACTTTTTTTTCTTTTTTTCTCTTAATTGGAAGATTACGGTATCATTGACTAACACCAAATCAAACCAATCAAGAATTTTCTGCTATATATAAAAGACAACAAAAGGAATAAAATAAAAATAAAACTAACACAAATTAGGAAATAAAATATTTTTGTGAGTTTTTTTTATGGAAAAATGTAAAAGAAAATAAATGGAAAAAAAATAACTCGAAGGATTTAAAAATAAAAATAATTTTGATCCCCGGCAACGGCGCCAAAATTTGTTTACGAACAAATTATACAATTGTAAACAACTGTAAAATCCGTTCGGTTTTCCTAAACAACAAGGATTGTTGTAGAGGGTGTCGAACTCTGGAACCAAAAATATTTTAATTAATAAATCCAATCAAGTTATTCCAAGATTTTGATTGATTGAAAACACAAAAAATAACAGCAATTAAATAAATAAGAGAGATTTATCTAATAAGAGAAAGCAATTAGGGGATAATGACATAGATTAGATTCACACTCATCAATAGCCAACAAATAAATATAGATCTACTTCATGTTTCTATCACAAACACGAATCAACGATAAATAGATTCTTAGAAACAAATAAGTAAATAACGACAAGCATAGCCTATGCAGGAGCTGAGCTCTTAAACAACCATAGACTATCAGGACAGATTCACAAATTAATTTCTAAAAACCTAAAATTAGATCTAAATCTGATAATTGTTAGATCTAACACGAATATACCCTGTGAAGGAGCATAGCTCTTAAACGACACAGAATATGAAGGTTCAGATCTAACCCTTGATTCAGATCTAGATCTACATATATAAAGTCCTCATCTATTGGCTATGTGATTCATGTTGAATCATATCTTTTAGCGTCATCACCCCCTAATCAAAGGGGATTAGCTAGACATAGCTAAAGAAGAAGAAAAACAGAAATTAAATAACATAAACATAAATAAAACTAAAACTAAATAGAACAGAGGAAGAAGAGTTTTATTCCAAGAGAAAGATTACAGAATAAAACTAAGTGTGTTTTTACATGAATATGATACAAGGTATTTATAGTTGTATTGGCCAAGGCTACTTGGCAAATTCCATAATGTGGGACAAAAACCCATTTTTCAAAATAACACATTAATCAAGTAGCTCAGTGTGAACGCATGCAGCGCATGAATGAGAAGTCTTGCAAATTACATGATATGGGACAAATAACTTAGCCCAATTAGCAACTAGACCAATGTGAATGCATGCAGATGTCATGGAACATAGGTTGAGGGCTTCAACTCCAATTGACTTGAGAATGAATAACAACTCCAAGTGATCGTTATGGAAAAGCATTGAATCTTGTCTTTGAAATATGCAGCAGAAGGCGATTGAATAGCAACTTTTCTTCAGGTCTTCAAGCTTTAATCCAGCTTTAAAATTCAACACTCTTCTCGCACAAATTCTTCAAGCTTTTCAAAAATTAAGTGCGTTAATCCATTTATCAAAAATAATCTGTAAACACAACTATAAATGCACAATATCAATTATTTAAAAGATAAAATAAGATAAATATGCGGATAAAATATACACATTTACGTGTATATCAGAGACTATTGTGATTGATGTAATGACACCTATCGTGCCTATGAGACTATTGTGATTGACATAATGAAACCTAACGTGCCTATGAGACTGTTGGATTGACAAAATGGAACCTATAATGCCTATGGAACTGTTGTGATTGATTTATCATGTTGTACATCCTATGTCTATTAGACTATTGGACTGACACAATTGAACCTACCATGCTGTATATGCAAATTACATGATAAGTTATGTCCATACATGCTTACATGTTTAGATCCAAGCTAGTACCCGTGTTTAAGATCTATATAAGTTCATGCTTATACAATTAGATCAATGCTAGTTCGCATGGTAATTGGATCTAATTTAAATGTAAGATCACGTTCACGTGCTTAATTAAGTTTATGTCGCTCTATCCCAAATTTATACTATGCATGTTGATCTATATTGTTTAGGCCTGTTGGAATGTTACATGTCCCTTCCTGTTCTCCTTTGTTTATAAGTTAGGATAATTTGCGAGCCAAACGTTCTATGTGAATTATGCGAACGAATAACGGGGAAAATGTGGGAAAAATATATTAAACTACATGCTATTGGCATAGATTGGCTCATAATCATGTAAATAATTAGTAGCATGAAATGGTAGAATTTGTATACCTAGAATTATGGACAAAATTTAGAGGGTAAATGGGACATGACTTGATTTGACAACACTTGTGGATAATTTACATATAAACATGAATGGTAAATATGTAAATTAATTAAAATATGAATAAGCCTAACCCGAGGTTAGATTGAGTTGTGGTGTAAGACTGCCTGGAATCGCTCAACACATCCAGCAACCGCAACAACATAGATCTAATGTGAGAGGTTAACGCACTAAGCCAGAAAAACCCAAGGTTAGATTGAGTTGCGGTGAAAGACTTTCCAGAACCGCTCGGCACATCCAGGAACCGCTCGGCACATCCAACAACCGCAACAATACATATCTAATGTGAGAGGTTGATGCTTTAAAGAATTAATTAAAGCTAAGGAACAGACAGGCTAAAAATGGTATGGTTAAGTTAATTAAGGCAACACTTAACCAATGTAACATGATGTGTGATAGGGTTAAGTAACACAAGGGGCAACACTTAACCAATGTAACATGACAAGTGGGTGGGTGAAGTTAACTCGACTGGATTGATGACACTTAACCAATATAACATGATGAACGAGTGGGATTAAGTAAATGGGAAACACTTAACCAATATAACATGATAAATGAATGGGGTCAAGCTAAGGGGAAACACTTAACCAATTACAAGATGATGAATGAGAAGGGTTAAGTTAATAAGAAACACTTAACCAACATGACAAGGTGTGTGGATGGCTTAAGTTAACTTTAATGGATTGATAGCACTTAGCCAATTTAGGGGGTATACGAATAGGCCCTAGGAAACCCTAGTAACGGGGACCCATTTCAGTAGTAACCCACATAGATGTATCACGGTACCCTGAACTAGGCAGGGTGGGGCATGATCACTGAGCTGATTATAAGCGGTCAAAGTAGCGACTGGGGGTGCAGCATTGTAGTTCCGACGGAGTATGGGCGTGCATGTGCTCCGGAGTGTAAAAGCAGGCACTGGGCATCAGTAGTATACACTGTGCATCTTGAGTCGTGTCGGGTCATTATCATAGGAATTGATACACCTTATGCTGGGACCAGCACAGGGTATCTACACGCAAGAGAGGGTCAATTGACACAGAAAAAAGAAAATTTAACACAAGTAGGGAGCCGGATCGATAGGGTAGTAAGGGTACATCTAACATCTTCATGGCAACTAGGCTGGTTGAGGTAAGATCCTCATACTAGATGTACACCTGAAGGCTACCACAATTGCGGGGTTGGGATCACCTTATTTTATAACACAGGATACTAGTTGGGACACTAGTTGGGGATACAGATCCTTTTTCATAGGATACTAGTGAGGACACTAGTAGGGAATACGAATCATTCTATAAAAGACACTAGTTAGGATGCTAGTTGGGTGGTGCAGAGAAAATAGGAAATCAGAGAAAGAACCGAAGCACATTCAGTATATCTTGCCTTGTCATATCAAATGGTGCGGTGTAATCTTGTAATAGTGCGGTAACATAAGGTTGGTTGAGTTGGGTAATTCCTTGGGGGTCAATCTGATGTTGATTTCGGTCTTCGAGGTTGATACTCAGGGAGTTATTCTCTAAACCAAGGTGTCTTAGTAAACAGTGCGGTGTAGGAAATATCTTAATAATCAGGAGCGCAATCATCATATCATGTTCATCTTGTGTACCTTGTCATATCTAACAATCATCATTTGTTGACTTGTTATGCTTATTATCATGGTTATATCTGGTATATCAGTTTATTCATGTCATGATCCTTTTACTTGTTTACATGCTGAATAATCACTGGACTTATCGGGCTTTATGTCTGACTCTGTTTTGTTTCGCTCCCTTTTCATTCGTTCCCCCCTCAGGTTCACAGGGAGGGAATATTACCACTTAGCTCAGTTTTCTTTCCAAGCTCAAAGATAGACAATGTATTGCTTTGGACTCTCTTTTCCACTGCTATGGCTGGCTCATGCTTTATTGGGGAATATCATTGTCATTTCATGCTTCTTTATTTTGTTAAACAAGACAGATGCTTTGTTGTAATGGGTATTGGTATTTTGGTGTTGGAAAACAATCTTAGTACAAGTTGTTTTACCAAGTAGCTGTTTTTATCAATTGAAGTAAAGTTTTATTTATTTTCCGCTATTTAAATTTTGTCTGTTTTGTAATTTATCTGTTCTATACACTTATGACGCTCCACTGAAGTTAATGCATTCCCTTTGTGAGTGACCTTAACGGAGGTAGGGTGTAACACGTGGTATCAGAGCTGAAGGTTACCAGAACAGATAAAAGATTTTTCAAAAGCATATTTTAAAAGGGGATGTTTTCTAAATAATGTTTTAAAGAAGCGTTTTTCAAGAGAAAAGTATTGCTTTTAAAAGGCATATTCCTCAAAAGCCATACGCAATATCTTTTGATTCTCTATTTGAATCTCTTCTTTCTTTCTTTTCGCCATAATTTCGTAGGCATACGGCACATGTCGGGGGCGAAGTAGTGCCCAACCTCCATCTGTAGCCGCAGTAGTTTCACCTGCGGCTAATCTTCATTCAAGCTTTGTAGGTTGTTGTGTGATGGAGGTAGTTTTGAAAAACTTGTCAACAAGCTATACAAGGATAATAAGGATGAGAATAAGGGAGTTTGGGTTAAGAGGCACAAGCCCAAGGATAAGAAGCTTGTTGATATGGCTTAATCCACGCAGAAGGAGAAAGGTGAAAAAAAGAGGCCAAAGTAGAAGAATCACAAATAAGGGATTGGAATATAAGAAGGGTGGAAGAAATAATAGATCCCGCGACAAGGAGAAGTGTCTTTTCTATGGTATAGTGGGTCATTTAATTGTAGGAAGAAGAAGATAGGTTGTTGTTTTCAGTATGGTGAGGCATGGCATCTTATCAAGGATTGCCCGAAGGACAAGGACAAGGGCAAAGGACATAATCTTCTAGAGGGTAATTGCATGCTCTCACTACTAGTGTACCTAAGAGAGGTAGGAACGTTTCTGTCGAAAGTTTAGTTTTTATTTTCAATCATCCTGATAGAACCTTATTTGATTCTGGCGCTTCACATTCTTTTCTATCTGCTTCCATAGTTGAGTCTCTGCACCTTAGTACTAGTATAGTTGAAGATCCCATTATTGTCTCAAATCCAGTTGATGGTTCGGCTCATTCATCTATGATTGTTTGGATTTGGGAATATCTAAACTAAGTGTTGAGTTTAGATATAATGTTTACGTTTTTGGTTTCATGGGCTATGGGTTGATTCTAGGGATGGATTGGTTATCCAGTAATGGTGCCATTCTCGATTGGGAAAGGAGGGTATTTAGACTTTTGACTCGCCTTGGTAATACCCTCGAAAATCTCGTGTAACCCAAAGGGTTCTGTCATGCTTAGTTACCTAGAATCTCTTGATACATCTGTTGATAATTTGCAATCTGTTCAAGTAGTCCATGAGTATCCCAATGTCTTTGATGAAATAAAGGGTTTACCCCCAAAACATGAAATAGATTTCCGCATATACTTGGTTGATAATGCCAAACCAGTTACATTACACGTACGATACATGGCTCCAAGGGAAAGGAAAGAGCTCAGCAAGCAGGTAAAAGACTTTCTTGAAAAAAGGTTCATAAGGCAGAGAATTTCTGAATGGAGTGCTCCAGTAGTGTTCGCTACTAAGGAGGATGGTTCACTTCGCTTATGCGAGAACTTTTAGAGAATTAAACAAGATGACTAAGAAAAATAGGCACCCACTTCCAAGAATAGATGATTTGTTTGACCAGCTTGTAGGTGCATCTGTTTTCTCCCAACTAGATTTGGTTACAGGGTTTCATCAGCTAAGAGTAGCTGAGGGCAGTATAGACATGATTGCTTTTAGGACCCCTGACGGTTTCTTTGAGTAGCTCGTCATGCCTTTCAGTATTGACGAATGCACCGGCTTATTTTGTTGACTTAATAAGTAGGGTGTTTAGGGAGTTCCTTAATAAGTTTGTAGTAGTCTTTGTGGACGATATGTTGATTTTCTCAAAGAACGAGGAAGAACATGCTTTGCATTTAAGACAAGTCATGGATACACACATCAACTTAAGGCGAAGTTCTCCAAAAATGTCATTTTTGGAGAGAAGAAGTATGGTTTCTAGGGCATGTAGTGTCTAAAGAAGGGTTAGCAGTAGATCCCGCAAAAGT
Source organism: Allium sativum (assembly GCA_030737875.1). Taxonomy (NCBI): domain Eukaryota; kingdom Viridiplantae; phylum Streptophyta; class Magnoliopsida; order Asparagales; family Amaryllidaceae; genus Allium; species Allium sativum. Next base: position 387,458,047 of record CM060924.1, read on the forward strand.
AGTTGCGGTACAAGACTAAAAGGTCCCAAGGAATGCAACAGAAGTAAGAAGGTTTCTTGGACTAGCGGGTTAATATAGGAAGTTCATTAAGAACTTTGTGAAGGTATTAGCCCTACTTACTGGATTAACGAAGAAGAATTTAACCTTTGCTCGGGATATTGATTATGATGCCTCTTTCCAACGATCGAAGAGGGCTCTTACAAAAACCGCAGTTTTGACTTTTACCTTATAGTAGTAAAAGGTTTACGGTTAGGCACCATTTTGATGTGAAGAGGAAGGGTAAGGTCATAGCGGATGCCTTAAGAAGAAAAAAATTAACTTCAAGTCCTCTTTATATGAAAAGGAAAAGTTCAGAATACACATCAACCTTTGATTTTAAAACCTTCGGTTAAGATAGTAGTTGACATCGCTCGGAGTAAGACCTACGCTTTTGGATCAAATAGGGACTTCACAAAGAAAAGACTCTCAGATAGTTGACGCAATAGATAAGATAAGTAGAGAAGAGACCTTTAATCACCTTAATAACTACACTTGGAAACATGGTTAGCATATATTTAATTTCAAGAGATAGTTCTTCCACATGGAATACCCTCTAGTGAATTTTGAAGACCCTTTGAGGAAATTTTAGCATGACACAACAGAAGTTGTAGTCCCGAGTATACTAGAAGGAGAAGAGGTGGAAGGAGAGGCGATAGTGAAATGAGTTCCAACTCATATTTTGGAAATAGAAATTAAGAAGCTACACAATCGTGAAGATAAGACAGTCAGAGCACAATGGGGTGAAGCTCAAGAAGATGCGACTTAGTAGGCTGAAGACTAGACACGCGCATCATACCCTTTTTGAGGTATATCCTTGATCTCTCTTTTTCTGTAAAGTTTATTTGCATGCTAGTCTTTATCTTTTAAGTATATCCTCTCGGTCCTATCCTCGATCCTTAGGTAGAAGCCAATGGATGTAAACATGTGTTTGAGACATGTTATGTTTAGTGGATGCAAGTGTTTGCTCGTGGATGCATACACACACACACACACTAGGTACTAGATCGGCTTAGTCACTTTCATATTGCATATGCATATATGAATTTATATATGGATTGAAACTTGATGTGTTATCATGTGGACGTTGCGTCTATACGAATGATTGTGCATTCATGTAGAAGTTACAAAATACAAATTAGGAATAATTGCATACAGGATGGACTCATAGCACTGACATGATTCGCATCAAGGAGGTCAACTGAATCAGTAGACCGCCTGATTTTGCCTTAGATAAGGACATACACACACACTATGCATATGATCATGAAAGCATTAGAAGTCTTTTAAGGACAATGGATGCCTGTGATTGATGGTTGAGTAGATGGATGATGGATGTTAGGACACATTCTTCTTAACTTAGAGATTTCGGGGACGAAATCCTTTTTAGGAGGGGAGAATGTAACACCCCGTATTTTTTGTGAATATCAGAATTAACGAATCTAAGAACACTTAATTTTTAAAGGAAGAATTGGGTGAAACGGGTTACGCCATTGCGTTCGTCTCGGAATTCTGCTTGAGATAGAGTTCGTCTCGGAATTCTGCTTGAGATAGATTCTGAGTTTGCGTGAATATGAAGAAGTTATGGAGTTCAGGATTTTTCAAGTTTGAACAGTAATTAAATATAATATTGAATTAAATCAGAAAATAGTTCAAATTTCAAAATCTGGCAAGAGTGGCCTGAGCGGGAAATTTCCCGCTAAGGGGAGTAGACTTAGGCGTCAACCCCCTATAGATGAGTCGACATAGGTGTCGACCCCACCTGTGGGGAGTCGACCCCTCCCAGCTCCAGCTCCTGTGACAAATTTTTACAGCCCTGTGATGATGTGGCCTTCTCTGATTGGCCAATGACTTATTTCTGAGGTATTAAGGCATATGTGTCATGCTACGGTTGGCTGGATGACACACCTCTTTGGTTTGATGGCTCTGATTTCTCCTAAACTAATCTAAAGGCTAGAATTGAACCCAGACTTATATATAATCATCCCAAACCTCAACCCTAGAACTCATTCTATGAAGTCGTCATGCTGTTCGTCTACAAACTGGCCTAGCCTCCATCCATCTACCCCAAACTAGAAAATCAAATTCAAACTAGGAATCAATTAGAAGAACTAGAGAATCAAACGTCTACATCAAAGGATAGCTTTTCAAATTCAGAAATCAGATCCCAGAAATCAAGATCCGTCCTTTTTCTGTAAGTACAAGTATTATTTAGATGTGAACACCTAACATGAAATCATGACAGTAATAACTGGATCTAGAACTATGCCTAATTCTATTCGTGCCTATCCTTTTGTCAATTCTAAATTGCCTATGCCTATGAGACAATTGTGATTGATGTAATGACAACTATCGTGCCTATGAGACTATTGTGATTGACATAATGAAACCTAACATGCCTATAAGACTGTTGGATTGACAAAATGGAAACTATCATGCCTATGGAACTGTTGCGATTGATTTATCATGTTGTACATCCTATGCCTATGAGACTATTGGACAGACACAATCGAACCTATCATGTTGTATATGCAAATTACATGATAAGTTATATTCATACATGCTTACATGTTTAGATCCAAGTTAGTACCCATGTTAAAGATCTATATAAGTTCATGCCTATACAATTAGATCTATGCTAGTTCACATGTTAATTAGATCTAATTTAAATGTAAGATCACGTTCATGTGATTAATTAAGTTTATGTCGCTCTATCCCAAATTTATACTACGCATGTTGATCTATATTGTTTAGGCGTGTTGGAATGTTACATGCCCCTTTCTTTTCCCTTTTGTTTATAAGTTAGGCCAATTTGCGAGCCTAACGTTCTATGTGAATTATGCGAATGAATAACGGGGGAGACGTGGGATCATGTAAACAATTAGTAGCATGAAATGGTAGAATTTGTATACCTAGAATTATGGACATAATTTAGAGGGTAAATGGGACATGACTTGATTTGACAACACTTGTGGATAATTTACATATAAACATGAATGGTAAATATGTAAATTAATTAAAAGATGAATATGCCTAACCCAAGGTTAGATTGAGTTACGATGTAAGACTGCCCGGAACCGCCCGACACATCCAACCGCAACAATATAGATTTAATGTGAGAGGTTAGCGCATTAATCCCGAAAAACCCGAGGTTAGGTTGAGTTGCGGTGTAAGACTGCCCGGAACCGCCCGGCGCATCCAACGACCGCAGTAGTACATATCTAATGTGAGAGGTTGGTGCTTTAATGGATGAATTAAAGCTAAGGAACAGACAGGCTAAGAATGGTAGGGTTAAGTTAATTAAGGCAACACTTAACCAATATAACATGATGAGTGATAGGGTTAAGCAACACAAGAGGGCAACAATTAACCAATGTAACATGACAAGTGGGTGGGTTAAGATAACTCGACTGGATTGATGACACTTAACCAATATAACATGATGAACGAGTGGGGTTAAGTAAATGGGAAACACTTAACCAATATAACATGATGAACGGATGGGGTTAAGCTAAGGGGAAACACTTAACCAATTACAACATGATGAATGAGAAGGGTTAAGTTAATAAGAAACACTTAACCAACATGACATGGTGTGTGGATGACTTAAGTTAACTTTAATGGATTGATAGCACTTAGCCAATTTAGGAGGTATACGAATAGACCCTAGGAAACCCTAGTAACGGGGACCCATTTCAGTAGTAACCCACATAGATGTATCACGGTACCCTGAACTAGGCAGGGTGGGGCACGATCACTGAGCTGATTATAAGCGGTCAAAGTAGCGGCAGAGGGTGCAGTAGCGTAGTTCCGACGGTGTATGGGCGTGCACGTGCTCCGGAGTGGAAAAGCAGGCACTGGGCATCAGTAGTATACACTGTGCATCTTAAATCGTGTCGGGTCGGTATCATAGGGATTGATACAACTTATGGTGGGACCAGCATAAGGTATCTACACACAAGAGGGCCAATTGACATAGACACAAGAAAAATTAATACAAGTAGGGAGCCAGATCAATAGGGTAGTAATGGTACATCTAACATCTTCATGGCAATTAGGCTGGTTGAGGTAAGATCCTCATACTAGATGTACACCTGAAGGCTACCACAATTGCGGGGTTGGGATCACCTTATTTTATAACACAGGATACTAGTTGGGACACTAGCAGGGTATACGGATCCTTTTTCACAAGATACTAGTTGGAACACTAGTAGGGAATACGAATCGTTCTATAAAAGACACTAGTTAGGAAGCTATTTGGGTGGTGTAGAGAAAATAGGAAATCAGAGAAAGAACTGAAGCGCATTCATTATATCTTTCCTTGGCATATCAAATGGTGCAGTGTAATCTTGTAAAAGTGCGGTAACATAAGGTTGGTTGAGTTGGGTAATTCCTTGGCGGTCAATCTGATGTTGATTTCGGTCTTCGGGGTTGATACTCAGGGAGTTACTCTCTTAACCAAGGTGTCTTAGTAAATAGTGCGATGTAGGAAATATCTTAATAATCATGAGCGCAATCATCATATCCTGTTCATCTTATGTACCTTGTCATATCTAACGATCATCATTTGTTGTCTTGTTATGCTTATTATCATGGTTAGGTCTAGTATATCAGTTTATTCATGTCATGATCCTTTTACCTGTTTACATGCTGAATAGTCACTAGACTTACCAGGCTTTATGTCTGACTATGTTTTGTTTCGCTCTCTTTTCTTCCGTCCCCCCCTCCCCAGGTTCATACGGAGGGAATATTACCCCTTAGCTCAGTTTTCTTTCCAAGCTCGAAGATAGACGATGTATTGCTTTGGACACTCTTTTCCACTGCTATGGCTGGCTCATGCTTTATTAGGGAAATATCATTGTCATTTCATGCTTCTTTATTTTGTTAAACAAGACAGATGCTTTGTTGTAATTGGTATTGGTGTTTTGGTGCCAGAAAACAATCTTAGTACAAGCTGTTTTACCAACCTGCTATTTTTATCAATTGAAGTAAAGTTTTATTTATTTTCCACTATTTAATTTTTGTCTGTTTTGTAATTTATATGTTCTATACACTTATGATGCTCCACTGAAGTTAATGCATTCCCTTTGTGAGTGACCTTAACGGAGGTAGGGTGTTACAGGAATACTTTGTTTGATACGTACTCCAAGTTACTGACTGAAATGGGTCCCACACAATATGATAATTGCTCTCCCCTTTGTCTTGTATCCCCCACTAGGTTTTCACTGACTATGTATACCGCTAGGTGTCTTTAATTACATAGCCTTATTTACATCTACTGGTTATGCTTACCTACAGGTGTCTTTAATTACATAACCTATTACTTCTACAAGTTATGTTTACCGTAAGAGGTGTCTTTAATTACATAACTTTATCATTTCCACCGATTATGTATACCACTAGGTGTCTTTAATTACATAATCTTAACGGGTTAAGTTTGTGGGCTTATTACCCATCCCCTCTTCAGATTTACTTGACCCACCCCTCAACCATGTTTAATTAACCCCCAACTTAAATTTAAGTTCATACAATCCCTACGGATTAACTTTAGGTTAAGTAGTCCAATTCTTTACCATGTCCATTTATGGTTTCATAATGGGCCAGACCTCCCACATTAGACCTACAACATGTGGAAGCTGGATATGCCAGTCGGGTCCGGGCAGACTTATTCCATAGTTGGGCCTAACCTCGTTTCATAGTCCGATTCGTATTTACGTACTTAGACCTCTCACATTAGGTTTACCATAAGTGGCTGCTGGATATGCTGGTCGGGTCCGGGCAGACTTCCACCACTAATGCAACCTAACCTCGTGTCATAAGTACAATTACAACTCCTAATTGTAATTACTAGACATTCCATTTTTAATTAATTAATCAATTAATTAACCCTTTCCTTTTATAGGTGCCAATACCTATTTTGCCCAATAATTTGAATTACATGTCCATAAATGTTCATATTCAAATTATTCCATTTTTAATTAATTTACCAATTAATTAATCCTTTCCTTTTATAGGTGTCAATACCTATTTTGCCCAATAATTTGAATTACATGTCCATAAATTTTCATATTCAAATTATGCCATTTTTATCCCTTTCCTCCGTTCCTTAACTAGCACCCTCACAAAATTGGTAACATGCCTAGGCTAGGCAATAGCCTAGTCATAAACGATAATAGGGAAAATAATGGGAATATACTAAAATGATCATCTTAGCATAAACATAAACTTGTATGATAATAAGGTGAACATACATACTAGCATGGACATGAAATTTTCATCATAACAAGGTGGACATGAAACTGATGAACTACGATGTCATAATATCTAAATTAGCCATTTTAGATGTCCAATCAATTTAAATCTAACATGATAACATAGGGTGACAATTTAGAATATATAAAATAGATCTAACATAAATAATAAGGTGACAAATTTAGATCACATAGGATAGTTCTAACATGAATCATAAGGTGACAATTTCAGATCACACTGGATAGATCTAACATGAATCATAAGGTGACAGTTTTAGATCACATAGGATAGATCTAACATGAATCATGAGGTGAAAATTTTAGATCACATAGGATATATATAACATGAATCATAAGGTGACGATTTTAGATTACATAGGATAGATCTAACATGAATCATAAGTGACAATTTTAGATCACATAGGACAGATCTAACATGAATCATAAGGTGACAAATTTTAGATCACATAGGATAGATCTAACATGAATCATAAGGTGACAAACCATAGAACAGATCTAGCATGATAATTTTAGATCACATAGAATAGATCTACATACATCCGCATCATAGCATATCATAAAAGTTTCAACACATGATCCATAATGATATCATAGTAGAACAATTGAATTGGATCCAAAGAAATAGATATATCATAATATAGCATGAGATCTACCAATAACATAGATTTAAAGTCTACAATCGTATCCACATCACAATTAGTTTCACTATTATTTATCTAAACCTAGAAGCAACTAGAACTCACTGTGATTGGATTGCTAAGATAATAGAATAGGTATTGAGTCTATGTTTTAATCTCAGAATTTGACATGCCTTAGAAGAAGATGAGAGATCCTAATTCAGTTCAGAATCCAGCAGAGTCTGGCCACCATTGCTTTTCTTTGAAGAAAACAAAGAATATGAGATATATTTATAGCTGCTGGGTTACAGAATTCGGATGCCACCTCAGCCCTAATGAAATCGGGTCAGGTCACGGGTCGTCACTCACTCGAAAAAGGCCCGAACACGCAGAAACTGTTCTGGGCGCACTTGGCAGGTGCTTCAGTGCAAAAAAACATAGGCGCACTTGTCAAGTGCGCCAGTGCATTATGCTTTCATCGTAAAACTTTAACCGTCCATAATTTCTTCATACGTTATCTGTTTTACGCAAACTCGGACTCTATCTCAAGCAGAATTCCGAGACAAACGCAATGGCATAACCCGTTTCACTTAATTTTAAATATTAAATTAATTATTCTTTAATTTATCCTCTTTAATATCATTAAAAATTCTGGGTGTTACAGCAGTACGAGTATTGATAGCATTTTTCATCGGCTTGTTAGTAAGGAAACCCTGACAATGAAGATTTTGGAGCTTTGATGGTGAGTACTTCTAATTTAATTTTTTATTTAAATTAGTTGTAATTGGATAATTATAAATAGCTGAGATTGATTATAATTAGTTTATGATAATTGGTTGGGTATGACTGGTAATGTGCAATGTTTGAATGGGATCATGTAATTAGATAATACACTGGACACTGATAAGCATTATTAACCGTAACGCTTGTGCATAGATTGAAATGTTTATTTATTGGTTTTGATTATAATGAATGAATTCGTGTCCATTTGATCATATGGTTGATTTATTTGAATAATTATGATTGCTTGAAATCACACACACACCGTGGTTATGGAAATATATGGGTGATCAATTTAAATCTCCTTCCTATATACAATTTTATTATTTAATTATTAAATAATATTTATTATTTCAGTTTTGAATTTAGATATCAAAACTGTTTGGAAATTTAGATATATACGAATGATATCCGTTAGAATGGAGATGGCTTAGAAGTTATCAAGTTTTGAATTGAAATTTAGTTCGGAAAAGGATTTGTGTTATATATTCAAACATTGATTTTTATAACGATTATCCATAAATTCTGAAACGATCAAACAAGTTTGGGAAAAAATATATTATCTTCAATTTAAATTGAAATGGTGATTTGGAAATGGGAATATGGTGTTAGACGGAAGTTTGGAAATTTAATTTATTATGGAAAAGATTGGAAATAAAATTGAAATAGAATGAGTGTTCTCGAAATATAATTCTATCTCTTTGCTTGTCGCTATGTTTTGATTGACTCATCATAATCTTTTGATTATCAGTATCTCCCTGATTGTCATGCTTGGATTTTTAATTCTCCAACTTTATTCCTTAACCCTTCCTTTTGCCTTTCCTTGACAAAACCACGGACAGGTGGATTAGTGACATAGTTTTGAATTTGAAACAAATATTTTGAGTTATATCTTACCTAAATTTGTATTAAGTGCAAAAGAATTTCAAAATATTGAATTTATCCAGGATGTTATTTTTGCGAGATAATTGGATAATTGGGAAAAGGAATATTTATGTGGGAATTTGGATTCAAATTTTTGTTGAAATCTAAAAAATTTGAGGTATGAACACTTAATTTTATAATTTGACTTAAACCATTGGTTCCATAACTTTAAGTTAGAAAGATAATTTTCTTAGGGTAATAGACATCTAAGTAGTAGACAGTATCTATCTCAGTTTCTCCTTAGTGGTAGTGGTAGCAACTCTAGGTCTAACTCAGAGAGTTTGATTATAAACATGACCAGTGATGACCCTAGTAATAATGAGATTATGGAAATTTCTTCAGCCCCTACCTTTAATGAGAATCAGATAGAGTATCCTAAGAATGATATGGACCTTGGTTCTTGAACATTACATTTCTGGTATGTTAAGAGAGGAAATTCAAAATTAAATTGGTATAAGAGCTTTGGCTTATACAAAGCTATGGGGTACGACATATTTGAACAAAAGTAAGGACTCATTAGAGTTATGATATCTCATTAGAGATTGGGTTAGGAATACCCTAGAATGAGACTTAGGAATATTATGCTTGTGAGAGTGTCTTTTATCATAAAATCAATGTGTTATTGAATTATGATGAACTTTATGAATCAAAATTAACTTATGGAAACATTAGAAACTTTCTTTAACTCATGAATTGGTAGGTATTTGCAATCTTATATGGTAATAAATAATTGAAGTAAGTGAAACCCTTAAAAAAGGAAATTAAGGAAATTTTAGATTGCATTGTAACTTAAATAAAATTCATTAACCATTTTGGATAATCTATTAATGATTACTAGGTTGGTAAGTAAGAATAAGAATGACCCAGGTTAGGTAAATTTAATCCCTTAATTATTTTAATTAGATGTTAGAACACTTTGGGAAAGGAATTCAAAGTATAAATACTAAATGAGTATAAATTCAACTTGTAAATGGATTAATATAAGATTTTACACCAATTTTAAAATCTCTAAATATATTCAGACCTCATGCCACTTATAAACCTTGTAACGGGTGATCGGCCCAACTAAGACATCAGTAGTCAATCTAAATAATTCAAACATTCTCGGTCTTCATTCGTCATTTACCAAGTCTTGAATTGCTTCATAACGTCGTATTATTACTTGGAATGGCTTTCGAACATACATTCGATCCCGGTCTTTCCAAGTAATAAGTGTACTTTTAAAAAAAATAGCTATGTACTATACAAGTTTCTTAATTCAAATCTCCTTCCCAATCATTATCAATTCATTTCAAACTAACATTCGATTCATTGGTTTCCCTTCAACACCGTTATCATATTAACATTTTCCTTGAAATTCAATATTTATTTTCCACCTTATATTTCAAAAAACTTAGTCCATTTATTCGTCGTTATCCCTTTCCATAAGTTTTCAGAACCACAAAATCTTAATTTGGATTTAAATCTCCATTTATGATAATTCAAATGATTGATATTTCAAATATAAGTTTAAACAGAATTTAATCGACTTATATTAGATATCAATTCACAAACTTGGGTAAACACCATTAGAATCTAGGTATAAATGTGTTTTAATATTTCTGATAGTATTCGTCCAATCCTAGGATTCCATATCGAATATCCAAAGACTAATTCTACCCCCAACTCATTTCTTTTTTAGATTCAAACTTCCCATATCTTCTTTACAGTTTAAATAAATCTCAAATCACATATTTTAACTCTTTTAAAATTTCCCAAAATATTTAACAAATTCTTTTCTATAATAGTTCATGGTTTGTAAATCTTCAAAACCGAATCATTTTCAAAGAAATAGCATAATAAAGTTAAAAGCGTTACTGAAAGTGCTGAGAAATGGTTATTTAACCAAATAGATCAAAAATCTTTCAAAATTCACATATTTTAACTCAAATCACTTCTAAATAATAAAATATGATTTATCATATTTTTCTGGATTGTTAAATAATTTTTAAGTCCATTTTATTCAACTTTCCATTTCGTTCGCCAAACTACATGTACAACGACATTTTCAAATTTAAATTGAAACATAACTTGAAAACCATACGATGAAATTTGAAAAAAAAAATCTATTCAAAACCCATTATTAATAGAAATCCATTGTTTTTCGTTTCAAGCCAATTTGATTCAAAACATTCAAGTTATAACCATTTGAAATTTAAAATCGATAATAACGAACTGTCGTTATGCAACGCGTTCGGTTTACGCTATATAATGTTTTAACTATAAATCATCCAATTCCTTTTCCCAAAATAAATTTCATTTTCATAACTTAGAATAAAGCCGTATTCAAACTCTCTTTATTCAGAAATAAAACTTTTATATTCCAACTTTAGCTCAGTATCATTCCAAATTTTCATTTCAAATCAAATTGAATAATATTTTATTTAAACTCGTTCGATTATTTTCCAAAAGCAAATATTTGCATAAAATCCATTATCCTAATTTCCAAATTCTTTATACCGGATTAAACTGATGTAACATACCGTCTTTCGTCCACATCAAGCTGGTAATAAAACCAACTCAAACCGTTCGAAATGACAGAATGTTATTAGCTTTTGAGGTAAATAGAATAAATCATAGAATCACGGACATAGAGAAACAGAATATATCGCAGTGGAATAAATAAATTGTACCATAGTAGTTCATGAAGCTACAAAATCAAAATCAAAATTTATACATAATATCAGAGTTACAAAATTAAATACAACGGAAATCTAAATACAACAATTTCTAATACAAAGGAGAAGTAGCCAGAATCAATAGGAAGAGGTGATATCTTCAACAGTCTCCATCTTCAAAAGGTGAAATCTCAATACAGCAATTCTCGATCTGACCCGAGTAATGATGCAAAACAAAACAACTCGGATCAGGGCTAACATTCTCATGGAAGTAAATCAACTCAAATGAAATATTAAATGAAATGCGTTAGTAACTTAAAGGATGTTTGGGATCACCATCCTCTAAGTATTCGTTTAACTAATATCATATAATATAATACGCTATTGTAATAGTGTCTATGTTTAAATATAACATATTAAAATAGCGAAAGCGGGATTACACTTTTACCCTTAAACTGTTTATAAGCATTATCGTAAACATTGCATATAAAACACCAGTAATGGTCGGTGGATAGGGATGCGCCGCTATACGACAACGTCAAATCAAAATCGTAGGGGCTCGATCAGGGTAATATGACAAGGCACACGAGGAATGCCCAGAGTAGGAGTATACTAGTTGCATGCCAAGACTGGTGATAATGCATAGCCGCAACTACCGCCCACCTCGAACAACATTCCCAAATCATGGATGCGTATCAAATCAAATCAATCAAACCGAGGAACTATAGTAATAAAGGAAGAAGTGTTGCCGATGGAGGTAGCTAACCCCACTAGGTCCGGTATAGCCCTGTTTTAGTCATTTTAATTATGGTCCGAAGGTCAAGGATATCCATTATCGTTCTCTTTCTTCAAATCCAGTAATTGCATCCAAATCAACCTGCTTCATTCTAGAACTCCACCGCGCACACAGTTGTTAAAGTGGTTTTCGGTATTGGCAGAGAGTATGACAATATCCGATCCCGGTCTCTTTAACAACCAAACGTTTACATTTTTCACACCGTGGCCATTTTATAAAAGCATATCTTGAAATAAATGGATTTAAAAATTTTCTTCAATTCAAACCAAACAGTTTATGAATCAATTTCCATATATAAAATTACTTCAATTCATATTCAATCAATTTATAATCGAATTCATATATTCATGTCAATTATAAATTCAAATTCCAATTAATTACCCAGTTCACGTTCATTGTGATAACCCCAAACTTCCGATGACCGAAAGTAAGGATAATCATTTGGAATACAACATATTTATAACAACAACAGATCTCAGATAATATCATAACACATAATTATTGCAGCGGAAAGATATAAGTCATAAACATCACATCAACAGAACCACAGAGTACGCAGTTTACAGGATACAACTTAGCAAAATAAAAGTCTGAATCAAAAGAAATAAGTTTCAAAGGAAATAGGTCTAAACTCCATGACGTACATCAAAATACAAGATAGAATAAAGTCTCTAAAGCAAAAGATAAAAATAAAAGAGAGTCTTCGCCTCCCCCTTCCCAGCAGTCTTCAATCCAGAAATGCCTACTTAAGAACCTGTCACTTGGTTGCCCGTGTAAAGAGAGGGCACCCGACGAGTTTGCAAAGTGAAACAAACATCGAGTCAGTCATGGGACTGGTATGAGAAATCTTCCTATACTAACTATCAATATGGCGAATCACAGGACCACGCCGCTAACGCGGAACGGGCTTACTCCATTGGATTGCCAGTGCATAATTGAATAAAGTTTATACAGAAACAACGAAATGACTTTTTGAAAAATGAAATCATCATAAGACTCAAGTCCTATCACACAATGCAACGCACACAGGAGGATAGAGTTTTCCCTTATGATGATCAAACATGCTTAATACGTGAAAAATAATATTTTTATATTATCATTAGTGTCTAAGCAGTATTAAAATACTTCAATATAAATGTATCAATCCTAGACGGCATAGTTCCCATCCTACTATGTCGCCGTATATAAGTTTACAATCAAGACCGTAATGTCGTATTGGAAATTGGTTTTCTGTCATGAAATCGAGGCTAGGGATCGTCCTCTCTGATTCGAGACACTCTAGCAAATGCCTCAGGATCCCCCGCAGTGAACCCTTGGATGCGGTAGGGCCGGTCCCCACCTAACGGTAGTGGATTGGCAATTCCTGAACACACGTTTCCCGGTCCCTTTGGACCTATAGTATGACCACTTCCGGCCTATAAAATCCCGAGGTACCTCAATCCATCATCCACATAAGTAAAATGTCAGCCATTTTAAGCACTGACACTACCCCTAGCTAGAAAGAAACGTGTGCACTCCCTACGGTCCATATCCCGTTTTTGACTCATACAGGGGTATGAGGCTCGCGAAGTCACGCTATACACAAAGCTATGCCTAAACCGACTATGCTTTGATCATCAACCACAAGGCCTGCTCTTCAACAAAAGCCTTGATCATTGCATCTTGGCGTGCCGCATTGACAATTCAACGCCATGCGATCGATAACTATTACTATATACCACGGTGTTAAGTAGAGAATAAATTCTCCACCACCAAACAGACATATATTAATACAAATCGATTTAATTACATGGAGTGAATTCCAACGTCAGACACGCATCCATTTAGAAGTCCGTTCCGGGTCTGAACGGAACCGGAGACACCAAAGAGGCGCTCGCTTATCCGCACGACCAACACATACGTCCGGACAACTACTGCTTCAACCCCGTCCTGGGAGCATGTCAGTCCAAGGCATCAGTAGTCGTCGTCCATTCGATGTGAAGATCGTCGGTCTTCAACCATCGTCTTCGTATATCTTTGATTTAATCGCCGTGCAATTATTCAAAATGAGATAAACTCGGTCTTTTCAAATAATTGTCGCATAATTATCATTTAAAACATTTCATATATATTTATGACTATTTATCGCTATTTTTATTTGTTTGAAAATAGCTCAAAATAAATAAACGACGCTTCGGGTCAGTGGGCGGCCCTGGTGCTGTTTTTACCAAATTTTGATTTACACATATCTTAAAATCTAACCATCGGATTTTGGTGAAATTCATATCGTTGGAAAGCTCTTCCCAAAGCGGTCCTAACGGTTCCAGTTTTGGGAAAATCCAACGGTCGGATCTTTCGGTATAATCATTTAAAATTACGATTGCCAATACGCGAACTGCCGCGCGCGTTTCGTTAAATTTTATATTTTTATTTATATATAAAAACATTTATAGATATAAATCGTTTAGCGATTTCAACTATTATAATTTATTCTTTTTATCGCACTTAAAGTGACGATAAAATTACCATTTCTAATTTCTACTCTTTTATCGCATCTTGTCACGATGATAAAAATGTGTTTCCTAAATTCATATCTTTATTTGCAAATTGTTTGCAAATAAAAATCCACTTATTTAAAATGGTGCTTTTATTTTATTCTACATGTACATAAATGTGATTTTCACTTCTTCTTATTTATTTACGCTACAATGTAAATAAATGGTTTCATTTCCTTATTTATTTAACTAAATGTAAATAAGTGCTTTTATTATAAATATGTTATTTTTATTTACATAAGAAATTGTAAATAAAATGTCATTGTAAACTTGTTCTTTCTATTTACATAAGAAAATGTAAATAAAGTAAATTCTTTTATTCCTTTTTAGTTTTTTTTTACACCAAATGCAAATAAATGTCCCTTTTGTCTAATTCATTTTTAATACATAAAAATGTACTTTTTCTCTAATTCATTTTTATAACATAAAAATGTACTTTTTCTATAATTCATTTTTATAACATAAAAATGTACTTTTTCTCTAATTCATTTTTATAACATAAAAATGTACTTTTTCTCTAATCCATTTTTATAACATAAAAATGTACTTTTTCTCTAATTCATTTTCTAACATAAAAATGTACTTTTTCTCTAATTCATTTTTATAACATAAAAATGTACTTTTTCTCTAATTCCATTTTTATAACATAAAAATGTACTTTTTCTCTAATTCATTTTTATAACATAAAAATGTACTTTTTATCTTTCTATATTTTCATAACATAAAAATGTCCTTTTTTCTAGCATTGAAAATGTAAATTTTCTATTTCTTTTTCTTTACATTGGAAAAAATGTAAATTTTCTAATATTACATTAAAGATACGTTTTTAAATGTAAAACATATTTCTTAATAAAAATATGTTTTTAAATGTAGATCATATTTCTTAATAAAATATGATTCTTTTACTACTCTTTTTATTTCATGTTATATTTGTGTTGTGAACACAACAACAAAAAATGAACTTATTTGTCTATGTAATATTTGCATTGCAAAATGCAAATAAGGTGAACTTTTATTTCTAAGTTTTATTCAGATTAGAGAACTCAAATAAAAAGTTAATTTATTTTTCTATGTAATATTTGTATTGTAAAATGCAAATAAAAAGGTGAACTTTTATTTCTAAGTTTTTGGTGTCAACGTATATGTTAAATACGATATCTCAATCTAAATTTTGGTGTCAACTTACATGTAATTTAGTGTTTAAGTTTTCATGTCAACTCAACGATGGCAAACCATAATTCGATGTCAGGTTTCATGTCAACACACACATCAACAACATATGATTTGGTGTATAATTCTCATGAATCAAAACAAAGATCTCATCTTTATTTTATTTTGTAAATCAAAATAAAATATCTAATCTTTATTTGTCTTTTAATTAAAATTTAAAAGATTTAAACTTTCCTTATTTTATAAATCATAAAACAAAATAAAGATTCAGCCATTTTGTTTATTTTGCAAATCAAAATAAAAATTCAAACTTTCATTTATTTTGTGGATCAAAAGTAAAGATTTACCTTTCTTTTATTTTGCTAATCAAAATAAAAATTCAACTTTTCATTTTATGTTGTGAATCAAAAATAAAGATTTGAACTTTCTTTATTTTACAAACCATAAAACAAAATAAAGATTCAACTTTAATTTTGTTAATCAAAATAAAGATTCACTTTTCTTTTTATTTTGTAAATCAAAATATAAATCCAACTTTTTCATTTTATTTCAAAATATTCTAACTTTCTTTTATTTTGTAAAACAAAATAAAAATTCAAACTTTATTTAGTAAATCAAAATAAAAATTCAAATTTTCATTTCTAGAAAGAAATAAAAATAAAATAAAAATGAAACAATAAAAATAAATCTGGATCAAGCTAGAGTATTCACTTCTACAAAACCTGGGGGGAGAAACGGAAGAAAGGAGGTGAAACAACAAGGCTCAGACAAAAGTCTGGCAAGTCCAGTGATTTTCAGTTGTGAACAGATAATAATAACATGACATGAAAATAAAACTGGATGAGAGATAACTGTAATAGATGCAGCAGATATGACAGAAGAACAGAATGATATAAGCTATTGCTTTACACTTCTCTGCACTAATACTATTATAACAGAATTAGGTGTCACCCTAATGTCTAAACTGAAACAGAAACGGGTACAGAACAATTTAACAGAAACAGGATTCTAATAATGGGCCTTTACTACCCGATCAGAAACAGACAGAAGCAGAAACAGATTAATCCCTACGGAAACAGAATGTAGAATTAGGTGTACACTAGTAATGGGCCTTTACCACCCGAACAGACAGTACCACGCAGAAACAGACAGGTGTTACCACCCAACAGAAACAGACGGTACCAACAGAAACAGACAGAACTAAGTGTACCCTAAAACCCTACCCCAAGCGATCGGCTCCCTAATACATAAATATCCTGTGTCGGCCCCACAGTAGGGTGTATCACTCCCTAAAGTGACAACCAATTGGCACAGACCTATTTACAAATGTCACGGCGTATTACATCCTCAGAGGCAGACCGGGATCCATGCACGCACATGACCCGGTTGGAATGCACCATCAACACCCCTCGCCATTATCAGAATGAACCACTTATAATTAGTTCAGTAAGCGTGCCCGGACCCTACCTACTGTTGGATCAAAGTTTTGATACCAGAAAGGGTTACTGACTAATATGGGTCCCAAACAACAGATGACACAAGTAATTCCCCTCCTAACCTTATGTCCCCAGACTAACAGATTTCAGATTAACTTGATTACAAGTTCAGGCATAAAGAATTCAGATTAACCAGTTCACAGACAAGTTTTCAGACTAACGGATCAGATATACAGATTTAACAGACTTACCGATTAACCAGTTACAGATTAACAGACTTACAGATTTGTCTAACTTTGTAATTGGGCCTACAGATTCATGGAACAGATTTATTAAATTCATCAGTCCAGTGGGTTTAATCCTATCCGCCCAACACGTTTTAGACATCATATTTATCTCAGATTTTCATTAATTAAATATTAATGCCCAGACCTCTCACATTAGACTGACAGTTTGCGGCTACTGGTTAGGCCGGTTGGTTCCGGGCAGATTTCTGTTGCAAACTGAGTCTAACCTCGGGTTTCAAGCACGTTATGACTAACTTCTCACATTAGAACCTATTGTTTGCGGCCACTGGAATATGCCGGGCGGTTCCGGGCAGAATTACGCCGCAAACTCATTCTAACCTCGAGTTAGCCATGTTTATCTTTGCGGCCAATTAATTAATGATTTACCATTTATACCCACGCCTAATATACATGTCAATTATTCATAGCTAATTCAGATTATGTCAATAACAGACTGAATATATCAACTTAACAGACATAACAGATAATAGGTTTAGGCGACTTAACGGATTCAGTAGATTAAGCAACTAGCAGATTTAGCAGACAACAGATTAGGCATCTCAACAGTTTTAGGTTGGCATTTTTAACAGAATTAGCAAATGACAGATTTGGCAGATGAACAGATCTAGCAGACTAGGCAGTAGGGCAGAACTAGCAGATTAGGCAAATATAGCAGAACTAGCAAATTAGGCAAATATAACAGATTTAATCGTTCCTTAAAGTTTCACAACATATCTTGCCTAATTATAAATCTTGCCTAAGTTCACATGCATAAATAATAGTCATGATTCACAATATGATCATATACCCCATGTTTGCATTAAATTTGCATGTCACAGATTATGGTCATAATTTACATGTCCCAATTTAGTTCAACTTGCCTAGTACAAAAGATTCACATATAAATTATACCAAATATAGCTATTGACAAAAATCTCCTACTTAGGTATTATTCACATTTGATAGATATCATACTTTAATGTAAATCTTTATACCTAAACCATATTCTCCTTATCTCAGGTCATATGTTAACATACCATGGTTCCTCTTCTTCCAATTCACAGAATATGCATAGATCTAAATCTAGTTTACAACCTATGTCCTTTTTCTTAAATCAGTCACAGATTAACCAACTTCTCAAGTCGTATGTTCAATATTCTTTATGCCACAAACCCAAGTCATAGGTTCAATTATATGCCTTAGATTTATGTCCTAAGTTCCAAGTTCAATCTATGTTCTTTCCTCAAATTAGTCACATATCGGTCATGCCCATTTCATGCATTATTCATTTTATTGTCCCAAATATTTTAGCGTATGTTAATCTCTTAGGAGATTGGCGCAGGCTCGTAGTAGCCTGGCTATAGAACAGAAAGAAGAAGAGATACAGAATAAAATAGATCAGAACAGAACATACACAATCTCAAATTCAGATTTACAATCATGTCACAATTATGATTAAAGTTTATATCGGAAAACAACTGCACTTGCCTTGGTTGGATTCTAAAAGAAAAAGGTGTTGTAGCTGTTCTCTTTTAATCCTAATCAGAATTGGAGGAAGAAGAAGCACAAGTCCTAGCTTAGGTTTCAGCAGAGTAGAGACGCCATTGATTTATTTATTTTTAGAGAGGAAGAGAGCAATGGAGGCTAGAGAATTGTATATGAGATTTAGGTTTAGGTTAGGGATGTATATATAGGTGTAGGAAGTTATTTAGGACCATTAGATTAACCTTGAATCATGAGAACCATTCAAATGCAAAATCTGCATTTGAGCGAATCGGCCAACGGGATGACAGCCAAACACCCTGGATTAACCCCTAGTCGACCCAGCGAGGCTCGGGTCGACCTAAAAAATGGGCCGGTTCGGTTATTCCCCCTCCCAATTCGCTGTTTTGAACCTTTTTTGCATGTTTATTTATTTAATTTTTATATATATCTATATATATTTCTCTCATATGCATACAAACTTCAAGGCTTAATAACTTCTTCATAATTAACCTTTTTTTTAATATTCTCAGAAAATACGGGGTGTTACATTCTCCCCTCCTTAAAGGATTTCGTCCCCGAAATCTTCAAGTTAAGAAGAATGTATCCTAACATCCAACATCCATCTACTCAACCATTCAATCACAGGCATCCATTGTCCTTAAAAGGTTTCTAATGCCGTATGAACATATGCAAATTGTGTGTATATGTTTCTTATCTAATGCAAAATCAGGCGGTCTACTGATCCAGTTGACCTCCTTAATGCGAATCATGTTAGTGTCATGAGTCCAAATATGTATGCAAGAAATCCTATTTGATACACATCATTTCTATATGAGTGCATAACCATTCATCCAAATGCAACATCCATGTGAGGAGTCAATCATTCTGCATCCACAAAAATTGAAAAATGCACACACATCCATATGCAGTATGAGAGTGTTTTTGAGCCGATCTTGTGCCTAGTGTGTGTATATGCATCCACGAGCAACCACTAGCAACCACTTGCAACCATCAAACATAACATGTCTCAAACACATGTTTACACCCATTAGTTTCTACCTAAAGTTCGAAGATTCGATCGATAGGATACAGTCGAATGATGGAAGCGGGTACAGATAAGACAAAGACTTGGTTCCCATTAGACATTGGTTGAGAAAATAATTCCCCTAAGTATCAACCCCGAAGACCGAAATCAACATCAGATTGACACCCAGAGGATTACCTCCTTTAGACAATGTCAAAACTGGAAAGCAGAATTATTCAAATATTTATAGACTACTGGTACATATCAGGTTCCCTAATGATTCTTAGGAAGTTAAGCATGATAAAATCATATCCCACAAAAACTCAGAATGTATGCGTCATACTTGACGTCTAACACAGATATCCCTCAAACCCCAATCTATCATAAACAGATGAGTAATAACCCTTATAGGTTTGAGTCTACAACGGAATCAGAAACAATACTAGTATTAAAGTGCAGAGTATCAATTACAAAATCAAAATACCAGAATCAGAAAGAGTCTTAACTCCATAATCAGATAAAGAAATTAAACCTACTATAGGAATTTTCCTACTTCTATCCTAGCCACTAGCCTCAAGAGTGTTCGCCTGCCCTCCTTGTCCTCGTCTCTTCGGGCAGTCCCTAGTGAAGTGTCCCATCTCCCCACAGTTGAAGCAAGCGCCCTTCCTTTTTCTGCAATCCTTGTTCAGATGAGTCGAGCTTCAACAAGTAAAGCACTTTTTCCCCTTCTTATCTTCAGATTTCTCATCCTTCCTTTGCGTTTCCTTTTTGGGCCCTGCTTTCTTATTCAATGGTTCTTCCTTCTTTGTCTCTTTCGGGCCTTTGTCTTCCTCGTGCAGTAGTGCCATGTCCACCAATCTCTCGTAAGTCGCTCCCATGGGTACATGAGTCATGGCTAGGCTGTGCAGTGGCTTGTTCAATCCTTTAACAAAGCGGAGAGCCTTTTTATGCTGAGTGTTGACTAAATCCAATCCGAACCTAGCTAGTTGGTTGAACTGGTTGACGTATTCCTTGACCGTCATACTTCCTTGCTTAAGAGATAAGAACTTTTCCAGTTGTAAACTTCGTTCAGCTTGCGAGAGGAATTTTGTCTCAAACCTTGTTCTGAAATCCATCCATGTCTCAACCGGCCTCTCGGCGTTAGTAACTTCCCACCAGTAGGAAGCTTCGTCTTTGAGCAGCCATACCGCCAACTGTACCTTCTGCCTATCGTCCACCTCGAAGATAACTAATAGATCCTCAGTTTCTTTGAGCCAGTTCCTCGCTTCTACGAATGATTCAGTTCCTTTGAAATCCTTCCCACCCATGGCCCTAAAATCTCTATAGATCTTTGAAAAAGTAATTGCACGAGGAGGGGGTGGAGGAGGAGGATCATTTGCTGGACCTGCGGCGGCGGTCCTAGCCTCAAGATATTGACGAAACCAACCGGGTACGTGAACACCCTCTGGTATCTCAGATGCTTCAGACATGCTGAAACGGAAAAAAAGGAATGATTCAATACAAAAAAAGGACTGAAGGAAAGATATATGGCTCTTGGGGATCATGTTTTTCAAAATAAGCTTTATTTTTAAAAATACTTCCTTTCGAAACCTTTTTGAAAAAAGTTTTCAAAAACTTTACCCAATTTGGTAACCTTCAGCTCTGATACCAAGTGTAACACCCCACCTCCGTTAAGGTCACTCACAAGGGAGTGCCTTAACTTTGGTGGAGCATTTTAGTAAACAGAACAGAAACTTACAAGACAGATAAAACAGTACTTGAAAAATTTATAACTTTATTTCAACAGAAGCTTGGTTACATCCTTTCAAATCACAATATCAGAATTCAAGTACAAAATATCAGTCTTGTACAAAAGCCTTCAGAATGCATAGTTTAAAATCATAATCCCCACAGAAGAAGACAAGCCATACTTTAAGCACTGCAAGCGGAAGAAATCTGGATCAAGCTAGAGTATTCACTTCTACAAAACCTGGGGGGGGGGGAGAAACGGAAGAAAGGAGGTGAAACAACAAGGGTCAGACAAAAGTCTGGCAAGTCCAGTGATTTTCAGTTATGAACAGATAATAATAACATGACATGAAAATAAAACTGGATGGGAGATAACTGTAATAGATGCAGCAGATATGACAGAAGAACAGAATGATATAAGCTATTGCTTTACACTTCTCTTCACTAATACTAGTATAACAGAATTAGGTGTCACCCTAATGTCTAAACTGAAACAGAAACGGGTACAGAACAATTTAACAGAAACACGATTCTAATAATGGGCCTTTACTACCCGATCAGAAACAGACAGAAGCAAA
Organism: Allium sativum; assembly: GCA_030737875.1. Lineage (NCBI taxonomy): Eukaryota > Viridiplantae > Streptophyta > Magnoliopsida > Asparagales > Amaryllidaceae > Allium > Allium sativum. The sequence goes on from CM060924.1 coordinate 387,480,371, forward strand.
AACAGATTAATCCCTACGGAAACAGAAAGTAGAATTAGGTGTACACTAGTAATGGGCCTTCACCACCCGAACAGACGGTACCACGCAGAAACAGACAGGTGTTACCACCCAACAGAAACAGACGGTACCAACAGAAACAGACAGAACTAAGTGTACCCTAAAACCCTACCCCAAGCGATCGGCTCCCTAATACATAAATATCCTGTGTCGGCCCCACAGTAGGGTGTATCACTCCCTAAAGTGACAACCAATTGGCACAGACCTATTTACAAATGTCACGGCGTATTACATCCTCAGAGACAGACCGGGATCCATGCACGCACATGACCCGGTTGGAACGCACCATCAACACCCCTCGCCATTATCAGAATGAACCACTTATAATTAGTTCAGTAAGCGTGCCCGGACCCTACCTACTGTTGGGTCAAAGTTTTGATACCAGAAAGGGTTACTGACTAATATGGGTCCCAAACAACAGATGACACAAGTAATTCCCCTCCTAACCTTGTGTCCCCAGACTAACAGATTTCAGATTAACTTGTTTACAAGTTCAGGCATACAGAATTCAGATTAACCAGTTCACAGACAAGTTTTCAGACTAACGGATCAGATATACAGATTTAACAGACTTACCGATTAACCAGTTACAGATTAACAGACTTACAGATTTGTCTAACTTTGTAATTGGGCCTACAGATTCACGGAACAGATTTATTAAATTCATTAATCCAGTGGGTTTAATCCTATCCGCCCAACACGTTTTAGACATCATATTTATCTCAGATTTTCATTAATTAAATATTAATGCCCAGACCTCTCACATTAGACTGACAATTTGCGGCTACTGGTTAGGCCGGTTGGTTTCGGGCAGATTTCTGTTGCAAACTGAGTCTAACCTCGGGTTTCAAGCACGTTATGACTAACTTCTCACATTAGAACCTATTGTTTGCGGCCACTGGAATATGCCGGGCGGTTCCGGGCAGAATTACGCCGCAAACTCATTCTAACCTCGAGTTAGCCATGTTTATCTTTGCGGCCAATTAATTAATGATTTACCATTTATACCCACGCCTAATATACATGTCAATTATTCATAGCTAATTCAGATTATGTCAATAACAGACTGAATATATCAACTTAACAAACATAGCAGATAACAGGTTTAGGCGACTTAACGGATTCAGCAGATTAAGCAACTAGCAGATTTAGCAGACAACAGATTAGGCATCTCAACAGTTTTAGGTTGGCATTTTTAACAGAATTAGCAGATGACAGATTTGGCAGATGAACAGATCTAGTAGACTAGGCAGTAGGGCAGAACTAGCAGATTAGGCAAATATAGCAGAACTAGCAAATTAGGCAAATATAACAGATTTAATCATTCCTTAAAGTTTCACAACATATCTTGCCTAATTATAAATCTTGCCTAAGTTCACATGCATAAATAATAGTCATGATTCAAAATATGATCATATACCCCATGTTTGCATTAAATTTGCATGTCACAGATTATGGTCATAATTTACATGTCCCAATTTAGTTCAACTTGCCTAGTACAAAAGATTCACATATAAATTATACCAAATATAGCTATTGACAAAAATATCCTACTTAGGTATTATTCACATTTGATAGATATCCTACTTTAATGTAAATCTTTATACCTAAACCATATTCTCCTTATCTCAGGTCATATGTTAACATACCATGGTTCCTCTTCTTCCAATTCACAGAATATGCATAGATCTAAATCTAGTTTACAACCTATGTCCTTTTTCTTAAATCAGTCACAAATTAACCAACTTCTCAAGTCGTATGTTCAATATTCTTTATGACACAAACCCAAGTCATAGGTTCAATTATATGCCTTAGATTTATGTCCTAAGTTCCAAGTTCAACCTATGTTCTTTCCTCAAATCAGTCACATATCGGTCATGCCCATTTCATGCATTATTCATTTTATTGTCCCAAATATTTTAGCGTATGTTAATCTCTTAGGAGATTGGCGCAGGCTCGTAGTAGCCTGGCTATAGAACAGAAAGAAGAAGAGATATAGAATAAAATAGATCAGAACAGAACATACACAATCTCAAATTCAGATTTACAATCATGTCACAATTATGATTAAAGTTTATATCGGAAAATAACCGCACTTGCCTTGGTTGGATTCTAAAAGAAAAAGGTGTTGTAGCTGTTCTCTTTTAATCCTAATCAGAATTGGAGGAAGAAGAAGCACAAGTCCTAGCTTAGGTTTCAGCAGAGTAGAGACGCCATTGATTTATTTAATTTTAGAGAGGAAGAGAGCAATGGAGGCTAGAGAATTGTATATGAGATTTAGATTTAGGTTAGGGATGTATATTTAGGTGTAGGAAGTTATTTAGGACCATTAGATTAACCCTGAATCATGAGAACCATTCAAATGCAAAATCTGCATTTGAGCAAATCGGCCCACGAGATGACAGCCAAACACCCTGGATTAACCCCTAGTCGACCCAGCGAGGCTCGGGTCGACCTAAAAAATGGGCCGGTTCGGTTATTCCCCCTCCCAATTCGCTGTTTTGAACCTTTTTTGCATGTTTATTTATTTAATTTATATATATCTATATATATTTCTCTCATATGCATACAAACTTCAAGGCTTAATAACTTCTTCATAATTAACCATTTTTTTTAATATTCTCAGAAAATACGGGGTGTTACATTGGCTATATCATGACATCACAACACATCTTAACAACCATACAACAATCACAACATCGCAGATCAGAAATAATAACATACAGATCGTGATTTCATAATTATAATTAATTTAATAAATCAGAATTCTCACAGACATTGAACTCTGAATAGATCCGCTTTGAATTTGGCCAAAAATTAGACTTGCTCAGAATTGTTTCTACTCTGTCTAGAAAAATAGATCTCTGAATTACGATCTCGACGGTCCTGAAATCGTCAAATTCCGAGTTTGAACGAACGAGTTATGTTCAAATTAAGATGGATAATATTTATATTAATTAATTAAAAGAGATAACCTTTCTTCCTCCTTCTGTTTACAGGCCGACACTTCCAGAAATTGTTCAAACTTAGGGCTTAGGTTTGCTCGTGGATCGAGGCTTGAGAGGCCGATCAGATGCAGCCACTCCGTCGAGATTCGAGACGCGCGCCATGGGTGGAACTCCGGCCACGTGCAATCGTCGCCAGGGGGTGCGATTTGCTGATGAACGGCGGAATTTGCAGGCGGTGGTTCGGCTACCACAGGCAACAAGGTCCGATCAAACTCGTACCAAATTGAAGAGCAGAGATAGCTCTACGAGATTATCAAGAGGAAGGGTTGATTTTACTGAGTGGATCGATGGGAATTTGTGGAGGAAGTTTCGACGGGTTTAGGCCATTGATTTTAAGGTGGTGGCTGTTTCAAACGATGGTGAACAGTGTTTGGCTTTTTAGGGTTTTAAATTTTCTAATTTATATAATAATTTCAATGTATTTTTACAAATAAATCCAAATCTTTTCAAATGGTCCAATTCCAGTCCAGTAGAAAGTGACCCTAGCCAATAGCCCATGTTCCGGACCCAACGGACCAGGTCCCGTCAGCCCAAACGGCTGTCTGTGGCCTGAATTATTTAAATTAATAATTAAATCCTTTATAAATTTAATTCGTTCGTACAAATAAATTCACCGAGGCCACATACGGACTCAGAAAAATCCAAAAACAATATATTTGGCTTTGTTATGACAATATGGTCCTAACCAAATTATTTTTGTCGAATTCTGAGATTGTTTGAAAAATGGCTATTTTCCAGTCGATTAAATTTGACTGAATTGAACAAAACACACTTTCCTTTTCCACGCTCACATATTAATTCGAAAAATTGAAACCTAGCAATAATTTGACATTCCGGTTCCAACAAAAGTGGTTTCGTCGAAAACAGAGATCATTTGAAAATTGACTATTTTCACTGGCTTTAATATCATTTAAAAATGAAAATTTTAATTTCTGCCACATTTTTCCACCAAATTATTTAGAATAAAAATTTTAAATTGGTTCGGATTTTCCAGGTCGTTACATTCATTTCCTATAAAGTTCAATATTTAAGTCAATTCAAAATTCGCATTTAGTTGATTTAAAATCAAATTCATTTAATCAATTATCGTTATGTAAATTTAAATCTTTAAACTTCGAATTTAAATCGCAAAATCAAAACTTATCTACCTATTGAGTTTATTATTAAAGTTCATAAAATATATATAAAATAAACATTGAAAATTTATTTATAAGTTATAAATTTACACAGAAATTGTAACAACCCAGAAATTCTGAGCCAATTTAAATTTTTTGTTTTAGCAATTTTGATGAATTTTGAATATTTAAAATGAATTATTTTAAATAATATCGACGAAAATTTATTTTGAATAGAATTCGGACGTATATATTTATATACGTCGTCATTAGAATATAAATAATTATTTATAATTATAAAAGGAATTGAAAATGGCGTGGTAGTTCGATAATTCGATTTCAAATTTCAATTGAACATACTAGGTGCAAAATAAATCGGATTTTGGCAAAACCAAAAATATTTGAATCTAATTGAGAATATCTTTCCAACGAATCCGAAATATTGGAATTTCATAGCGGGAATCAAAAGATACGTCCAGTTGAAAATTCAGAATAGTCGCTATGGAATTCTGGCCCTTAAAAAATGGAAATTTTGCAAACGACCTCGGTTTTCTACAAAACCACTTTTGTTGGATCTGCAGTGTCAAATTATTGCTAAGTTTCAAAATTCATAATTTTCTGAATTAATATGTGAGCGTGGTGAAGCTAAACGCGTTTTGCCAGTTTCAGTCAAATCGGGTCGACCAGAAAATGGCCATTTTTCAAACGGTCTCAGAATTTGACGAAACTAGTTTTGTTAGGACCATATCGTCAAGACGAAGCTAGAAATAATTTTTCTGGAATTTTTAGAGTCCGTATGTGACCCCGGTAATTTGAAATGTGTGTTTAAATTGAATATATAAAGATTTATATTTTAAATTAAACGAAAACCTATCAAAACGATCGAATCAGCTTACGATACATATCCCATTGTGTTCGGAATGGGGGTATTTAGCTAGGAGAAATAGTCTTTGGGTCTCGTTTGGAGTTCGAAGGAAAAGTCAACACTTATGGATTTAAAAATTAAATTTAAATTATTATATAATATAATTGGCCCCTCCCCCTTATCTTTCCCTCCTCTCTCTCATCAGATAATATCGAATGGAAATAAAAATCAAAAAGGAAAAAATCGCTCCTCCCTCTATCCCTAGCCGTCGCCCCATCGACGGAGACCGCCGCCCTTCGTCGGAGGTGCCTTCCCCTCCCCCATACCTCACGTTGCCCTCTCTCCTTTCCTCCACTGACGCCACCCTTCTCCGATTCGACGTGGCGCCCAACCCCACAGCCCACTGCAACCACCACCCACCGCCTTACCTGACTGACGCAACCCCCCCCAACGCCGTTCTCTCTCCTCTTTCTTCTTGAATCACCAGACCGCCAAAACCCTAGCCGATTCAACCCGGATCCGCTGATGTGGGCCCAATGCCGCCACCAGACGTTGGCGCCACCCTGTACTGTGCGAGCCTCGACAGTTCCCCCCTCTGATTGGAAGAAGAAGTAAGTTTTTCTATAGTTTATGTTATTTTAATTATTATTATATAAAAAAGGGGGGACTGATTTTTAAACGCGATAAAAATCAGATTTTTATCGCTGTGAGGTTATTATTTTTAGCTATGTAAAAATATCATTTTTGAGCAAGTTGAAAATATAATTTTTATTATATGAAATAGGATTTTTATATTTAAAAGGGTATGAATTTTTATATTTAAAAGTGTATGAACTTTATATAGAAAAAGGCGAAACTTTTAAAACTAGAAAGGTCGGATTTTTACAACAAAGAAAGATTGGATTTTTACAACAAAGAAAGGTTGAATTTTTATATGCAAGAAAGGTAAGATTTTTATAGAAGAAAGAATCGATTTTTCTAGAAGCAAAGAATGAGATTTTTATTTATATAAGAAAAGATATATTATTTTTACTTAAGTAGAGTATTACTAATATGGTTTTTACATTTTTAGAATAGTAAAAATATGATTTTTATATAGCAGAAATATTAAAAATATGATTTTTGTATAGTAGAAATTATAAAAACATAATTTTTATAAGGTATAGAGTATAAAAATTCAATTTTTATATATATAGCGAAGTAAAAATTTGATCTTTGTATATGTAGCGATATAATAAAATTGCGATTTTTATTATATGTATAACGATATAAAAACACGATTTTTATATACGAAGTGGAGATGTAAAAAAGAAGACTGAATAATAAAAATGTGATTTTTATTATGAACAGTGTGAATAAGAGTGCGATGGAATTGACGGAAAGCAGAACGAAATCCAGATGTTCAGAAATTCAGAAATATAACCGGAGGAGTGGATCCCTCGGTGAGAACTCCTCACTTTTATTTTAAATTTCTAGTTAATATATACTAGGATGCATACGGTGTTTAGCAGCACCCGACACCCGTCGTCCACAGACCATGGACGGCTTGTATGCTTGTTTGTTTGATTTTGATGTGAAAAATTGAATGTGTGTTGTGGAATGAAGTAAAATATTTATATAATGAAATAAAATATTTATATAGTTAAAAATATAATTTTTAACGTGTATATAAAATGAAATATATATTTATAAACAAATCTAACGATTGGTTTATATACACACATTTGAGTGATATTGATTGGGACGATAAATTTTACACATCGCCCAACTACACAAATAAAATCTGTGTTTGATTGTTTGAAACCCCACACGGGTGTTGGGATGATATTTGGCGTACACTAATCCCAATTGTTTAATTGTATGTCGATCGATTGGTCGACAGACTGTGTGAGCGTTAATTATTTATATTTGATGCTTATGCAGTTGTGTGGTGCACTTTGGATGATGGTTGATTATATATCGTTGCTATTATATACATGTGTTGTATGGAATCCATATAATTAACATTATATGGTAATTGATTGGGCCTCATTCCAATTGGGAAAATAAAGAATATTATAAAATATAGTCACGTGTTGACAATACTCATTTGTTGAGATTAGTCATGTGTTGAAAGAAATATAGATTCATGTGTTGAATAGAATAAATATTCATTTGTCGAATAGAATAATGAAGTTATTGAAAAATATAAAGCCGTGTTGATTAGAGATGCACTATTTTGACGCGAACGATATTTATATCGATTATATTCATTTTATAATGTATATTGAAAAGAGATTAAAAAAATCGAATATTTATAGAAATGAATTCGAATTGAATTGAATATAAAACGAATTCGAATTGAAATTGAACAGAATCGAATTTGAATTGAAATCAATTTGAAATGAATTTAAAACGAATTTATATTGGAAAAATTCAATTTTGATTTGAATCTGAAATGAAGTTGAAATCGTTTTGAAATCGAATTTAAAACGATTTATAAAATTCGTTTTTTAAAAGGAAATCGACGAAGTATATATTATATATATAATATATAATGGCCTGAATAGAACGCGCCGCGCTGCGGAAGTTCGTGAATTTCGACCATTGACTTCGAATTGACGTTGCGGGAGATCCGACCGTCGGATTCTCCTAAAACCGGAACCGTTGGGTTCGTATCGAAAAGAGCTTTCCAATGAATATTAGAAATTTGAAATCTAACTGTTGGATTTGGAGATATGTCCAAATCAATTTCAGAAAAGGTCACTGTAAGTGCAGTTCGATGGCCGTAAATGGAAATCGACTGTACGGGCCTTGATAAAATAATTAAAAATATCTATAATTTGTGTAAAATCAAAATAAATGATTTGAAAAGAACTGGGATAAAATATCCCATATTGGAGAAGATAAAAATGTATTTTCATCGAAATGAACTAGTTTTGAACTAGAATTAAAATCAATTTATTTTTGAAATAAATAAATTGAATTTGAAATGGGTTTTAAATGACCAGAATTTCTAATATATTTTATTGGAATTGAAATACAATGTGATTTGGGTTTATCGTGGACTGTGTTTTAAATGACATTAGTTCTTTAACCTAGTAAAAGGAGTTTTAATGAATTTTTAATTAGATTGAAATATGAATTGATAATTTAAATTATCAAAATTTGGAAATGATCGAAAGGGGAGTATCACCAGTTTTACTCCTAGCGATAGTTAAATCTTTAATTATATTTGAATGTGAAATGGTAATTAAATTTACCGATAACACTATGGTGTTAGTTATGGGGTACTAACAGTTTTGCTCCATGGGATGAATAGGTCGGGATTGGGAAATAAAATAAATAATTACTTCGGTGTGGTTTCGCTAATCCCGACTAGTTTGGAAAACCATTATATGGTTTGAAATGATATCCAAAGGAAGATTAAAGAATAAATTTAAAAGAATTTATCTTTGATAAAATTAATGGGAACCTTTCCCTAGGAGTGTGAATATTTGAATAAAAGAATATTCTGAATTGGAATGAGGCCTATGTTGTGCTTTATAGCACTTGTTGATTAAGATACGCGAGTTATTCAGAAAGTCCGGGTATAACCCATTCTGAATAACTGATTCGACGATGAGTCGAAGAGATTGAAGACGGTGCAAGACCGACGATCTTCACATCGAATGGATGGGTGCTACTGATGCTCACGATGGGAGTAGCTACCTTGAAGGGGGCTAAAGTGGTAGCCGTCCGGACGTACTTGGAGATCGACGAATATGCGAGGAAAGTGCCACCGGTTTCGTTCAGACCTAGAACGGACTTGTAAATGGATGGTGTGTCTGACATTGTATTCCTTTATATTGTATTCGTTGATCTCTGCTAAATATATATCTGTTTGGCGGCGGAGAATTTATTCTCTTGCTTAACGCCCTTCTCTGAGACATACGAGCTCAGAGGTTATATATTGGCAGAAATCAGTGGTAAGATATGGATTGATAGTGTGGCATGCTGAGATGCAGTGATCTAGACTTTTGTTGAAAAGCAAAGTTTGGTGGATGATGATCAAAGCGCAGCTTTAATATAGAACGACTTTGTGTATAGCGTTGATTCGCGAGCCTCACACCCCGTTATGGTGGTAAACTGATGGTTTGATCAGTATGCTTTTTAGAGGATGGGCACCTTAGTGGTGTCGTGGATTCGGTCGACCGAGATTGAGCTTAGTGCTTAGAGGGATAGGGTAAGCGGTGTTTTCTCTCGCCGAGACGTAAGCCGCAGTGATACTCGATTTCCCAAAAGTGCGGATGTGCATTACGGTGTTTTCTCTCGCTGAGACGTAAGCTATTGTAGATGGCACTACGCGATCGATCTTTAGAATCAGAAGCCACCATGATGGAAATCCAATTTCCAAATATGACATTTTGCGGTTTTGATTATAGAGCCTAGTATTGGCGACAAGATATATGGTACCCATGCCGTCTATGATTGATACATTTATATTTGAAATTGTTTTCTTCACTTATAGTAATAATATAAGATGAAATTTCACGTATCAAGCATATTTGGCTATTATAAGGGAAAACCCTATCCTCCGGCTTGCGTTGTATTGTGTGATGGGACCTGGGTCTTATAATAGCTTAATTTTTCTTTATTTAGCATTGCGCTATTTGTTTTCTGCACTGGTATTCTTGGGAGGAAACCCGTTCCGTGTTATACGGCGGGGTCCCTTGATTTACCTAACTTTAAAAACAAAGATTAATAACTGTTTTAGTTCTCACACCAGTCACATGACTGACCTGGAGTTTATTGTTTTAACCTAAACTCTGGGTGCCCCTATTTTCCACACGGGCAGCTAGTAATTTTGGTTTTGCAGATTTATATTCACAGGATCCTGATTTACAGCTGGAACGATATCCGAAAAGCTCTGTATCCGTATATCTCTTCTAGTTGTGCTTTGTATTATTTCCGCTGCGATGTATTTAAATGTAATTTAAATCTCTGATATTTTTCTGTGTAATATTTATTCATACTCTGTATATTCTTGTATTCTGATGGAATTGTTATAATAAGCAATGAAATGTTCTTCCGTTTGCGTTCTATTTTGTCTTGTCCTCAAAACGATCAGGGGTTTCGAACGGTCTTGGTCGGTTTAACGATCGATTCAGATCGAGCGAAATTCCTTACCGTTACAGAAATTTGCTTTATAACATATATGGGTTTAAAATAATTTAAAAATAGGTTTAAAAGGAATAATTTATTATAATATATTAATTTAAATTTAAAAATAAATATATGATTAAATTATACAGTTTAAAATTAGTAAATTATAAGTAAAATCATAAATAAACATTTAAATACTTTTTTGCTCATAAAATCATTTTAAAACATATTATTTAAAATTTTCAAAATTTAAGTATAAATATTTAAAATATGAATATAAGATCTTAAATTATTATTATTCCAATCAAAATTTCCAAATCGTTTTAATTTGAAAACATGAGCAACGGTGTCCGTATATAGTTTTCTACCCTATAGTCAAGTGATATGGATATCTATCAGTTCAACCTACAATTTATAAACTTTCTACGGGTTTATCATTTCAACCCGCAAATCCCAAATTCAATAAAAACCATTCAGGTCTATCATTTCAACCCGTAACGATTTTTTCCTAATCTAATATTCATTCGGTTATGTATCATATCAACCATTAGTGATTTTTTCCTAAACTAGGGGTATCTACAACATAACAAATCATCACATATCATCAATCACATCATAGTCATATATAATTAGTGTACATACATGTCATATGAATATCGTGTCACATATGAAAGTGTATATTTTAAATAAACAATTTCTACTAGCAATCCTATACATTTCATAACAGTTCATTTAGTTGATCTAACATCTATGAAATAATGTGAGTCAGGTGTGAGAAAAACTTACCTTTCGTGGCCCAAAATGAAATGATGACTTGTAGGCATGATTCAGAACAGATTATATCTTGATAACCGCTAGTGATATATTTTATTTTCATAAGAGGATAATAGGGAGTTTTCAAAGGATTGGTATAGTTGTTGGGTTTAGGAATGGGTTTTGGAACCAAACAAACCATTCGACTCAAAAATAAACACAACACTAGCCCCATTAAACCAAAAATAAAACACATTAATAATTTACACTTTTTTTATATATATACGTACACATAGAAAAAATAATAATCATAACATATATATATATATTTAAAATTAAACGCACACTGCAAACACACAACGTAAATTATAATGTATATGTTATAAATTATATAAAACACACCCAAAGCTTTATATATATATTCATATATAAATTTTTAATTAACAAAAAAAAATATGAATATTTAAAATTCGATGCACAAAATATATTTTATAAATTATACATTTAAATAAAACACAATGCTAATGCATACTAAATCATCTACACTTATATATAATATATAATTTGAAACACACACATAAACTCATACACACAACACAATTTATAACCTATATATATATTATAAATTATGTAAACACCATAACAGTAAATATACATATATAATTTTTATATGTATACACAACACATCAATATACTTCAGAACCATATATATATATATATTATAAGTTGTATAAACACACCAAAACTATTATATATATATATATATATAAACTTTTAAACAAATATATATTTATATACATTATATATATATACACACACACATATACACACCGAAATATTATAATATATATATATATACATATATGTATATATCTTAAATTTAGCACATGCCAAAAAAACACACACAACTCAAAAATGATCATACAACACTTACACACACAACATCACTCATAAGACAATACACACAAATTAAAACTCTCATGACACTATATACGTACATCCTCACAAGCACTCCCCAAAACTAACAAAATACATACACTAATACGAAATATAATAATAATCTGGAAATATTCTCACAAGGAAGAAAAAGGTGGTGGCGTCGCTGAAGGGCATGGGTTGCGGTGAATGGAGGGGTCAGTATGTGAAAAATGAGAGGCGAGGCTTCACTTTGGCGTGGGCTTCATGTGGTGGAGAAGGAAACAAGTGGGACAGCGGGGATGGGAGACGCTCAAGAACAAGTGGATGGGAAGGAATTAAAGGGGTTGCTGCCCCTTTCTTTGAATATATGAAACGATGGAGAAAGAGAAAAAAATGGTGTAATGGACTGCAAAAGAAAAGATGACGGAGAATGGAGCAAATCCATAAATAAAGAACTGAGAAAATTTCTGAATGAATGGTTTTATAAATCTACCATGAATTTTTGTGTTAATCACGTTTCACTTTAAATTTTAAAAAGGCAACCAAGGTGGGAAATAAATTGGATAAATAATGGTGATAAATAAAATAGGAAGATCAGTTAAATCAGTCAGGTTTTAATGACGAAGGAAATAGAACAGTTCTTTTGGAATAATAAATGTATGGAATTTATGCTTGCCATTCAAAACAAATGTTTTGTTTAAATTTCAAAAACTAATGGTGCTGTTAAAATGGAAACAAGAACTAAATGGTCTGCAAATTTCATTTACCAATTGAAAACATTTTTAAGATAAAAGGAAACGAATGGATTATAACATTAAGGAATGAACGGTTTAAAATTTGAAAATAATGAATTAAATAATTGGAAGAATCAAGGAAAGAAATTGGAGGAGCTTTATTAACGCTTATCAACAAATAGAATGTATACGCATGAATTTTAGGAACAAACGGATTTAATTTTGAAAACAACGAACATGCAAGGAAAGAAATTAAACTAATTAAATGGATGTCATCTTTAAATAGTAAACACTGATTACAAAAAAAGAAAAAGAAAAATATAAATATTAAATACAAAGGAACCAACGGTTTTTGGCAATATGAAATTAACAACAATTATGCAAATCAAATATAAAGTAAACGATACCAAAGAAAAAGAATCTAACAATTAAAATTTTGCTATATTTACATCAACAACAATAAATACATATTGAAATTAAATTAAAGATATAATTCCATTTGAAAACGAAGGGTATAATTATACAAATTAAATATTTATATAAAAATTCAAGAATGAATGCAAACAAATAAAATAAATAAACCAAAATTTTAAATTAAATCATTAATTAAAATACTCTAAAAATTGTATTTGTTACAATCTCCCCTACTCAAACCTTTTCGTCCCCAAAAAGGAATGAGGTAGGGAAATAGTAATTAAATAATTAGTATATTTAAACCGAATTGTTTATATTTATCTTTATACCTATATATATTTAGATATATATATATATATATAAATCAAATTTTTTTCCAAACATTTCAAATTAGTTTTATGGGTTCACTCGACGTCTTGATTGGCTAAATATATTTATCCCACTTTTGAAACTTGAAAATAGATATCAATGATGTTGCAGTCATCAACAACACCATTTTCAAGCGACTAGAGTGTGACTCTATATCTATCTAATACATATAGGATATAACATATACGTTGATCAGACGTATACTCAAATCACTAAGTATTTGATAGGCCAACTTAACGTCAAATTAGTACTCAAAACAATTTTCTATATTTAAACCGAATATATACCAAATTTCCAAATCATATATTATAAATAATATATTCAAATCATAAGAATTAAAATTTAAGTAGGGAATATTATATGTGTCCCCCACTCATTTATTTAGTAAAAATTCAACCTCAATCCTTGATTAATATATAAAAAGTATTATTATGTAACAACCCAGAAAATCAGAACAATTTAAAAATTTTATTTTAAGAAATTTTGATAGAAAATGTGCCAGAATTTAAAATGTAACAACCCGGAAAATCAGAACCAATTTAATTTTTTTATTTTGGCAATTTTAATGAATTTGGAATATTTAAAATGAATTATTTTAAATAAAAATGACAAGAAATTTATTTTGAATAGAATTAGAATGTACGTATTTATTTAAATCGAAATTAGAATATAAATATTTATTTCAATTATAAAAGGAATTGAAAATGGCTCGGTAGTTTAAAAATTCGATTTCAAATTTCAATTGAATGTACAAGATTCAAAATAAACCAGATTTTAGTGAAACCAAAAATATTTGATCAATTCGAAAATGTCTTTCCAACGAATCTGAAAAATTGAAATTTCATAGCGGGAATAAAAAGTTATGCCTAATTGAAAATTCAGAATAATCGCTATGGAATTATAGTCCTTAAAAATATCAATTTTGCAAACGACCTCCATTTTTGACGAGAACAATTTTGTTGGATCCGGAATGTCGAATTATTGTTAGATTCCAATTTTCATAATTTTTGGGATCAATATGTGAGCGTGGCAAAAGAAAACGTGTTTGAATAGTTTCAGTCAATTTGGATCGACCAGAAAATGACCATTTTTCAAACGGTCTCCAAATTCGATGAAATTAGTTTTGTTAGGACTGTATCATCAAAAATAGCCAGATTTATGTTTCTGGAAATTTTAGGGATCATATGTGGCCCCTGGTAAATTAAAATGTACGTCTGAAATTAAAATATAATGGTTTATATTTTAAATTTAACGGAAACTGATCGTAATGGTTGAATTGGACTATGGGACATATCTTATTGCATTCGGAATGGGGGTAATTAGCTAGGGATGACGGTCGGTGGATTCGATTTGGAGTTCGAAATAAAAAGTTGCTTTTTGGAATGTAAATGGAATAAAATATACAAATTTACATAAACCACCCCCCTCCTTTTCTCCATACACTCAAACCCGAAGCAGAAAATAAAAATAAAAATAAAAACACGATCCCGTCATTCCCCCTCAGCCCCACGCCCCATCGCCTCCACCGCCCTAGCCCACCTCGCCGTCGCTCCAATGCCGCCGGCCATCGACGACACCCCCTCTTCCTCCTCCGCCCCTCTCCAGCTTCAAATACATGAATCCCAAACCCTAGCACTCGAAACCCCATGCCCTAGACGAACCAGCGCCACCGCCATGTCCATAATCGCCGCTTGCACCGTGCCTCCGACCACGCCCAGACCATCTCAAACGCCTCCCCCTCCCTCTCTTCCAAATCCGACAACGAAACCCCCCTCCTTCGAATTGTAAAGGTAAAATTTTACATTAATTATTTCATTTATTTTCTTTGATGTAAAAATATAAGATTTTTAATTAATAAAATTTGAGATTTTTAATTATATGAAGCGGGGATTTTTATTTGTATAAAAATCCGATTTTTACATGTAATGTTTTGAAATAAAAATACGATTTTTACTTAGATAAATAAAAGATTAGATTTTTATAATAAAAAAGATTAGACTTTTATCATATAAAAAATTTTGATTGGATTACCAATTAATTAACATTTAATTGGATTTGAAATGGAATGTGAATTGTGTTTTTAACGACATTCGTTCTTTAACCCAATTTACAGTGAAATGAGATTTGGAACTTATAAATCTTTTAATTAAGGTTTAATGGAATTTTCCAAAGTAAAGTTTTCTAATTCAATAAAATAAATTGGAATGGAATGGAGTTCGATTTGGTGATAACCGAAGTGAACTTACGTGGAGGAAGACTGTTGCTATACATGGAATTTAAAAGGCTTTGCCGTTATATCATTTATATTATCGGTTGGATATGGAAGTTTATATCGATTATATATATATATATATATATTGATCTGTTTTCCATGAAGATTCCATTGTTAATGGAATGTGATTTTGGGTTTATCATGAGCTGTGTTTTAAATGACATTAGTTCTTTAACCTAGTTAAAGATAAGATTAATTTCTTAACTTTGAATAATCATTAAGTAATGATTTTTGGAAATTAAGACTGAATTAGAGTTTTAATGAATCTTTAAATAGATTGAAAGGTGGATTTGATAACTAAAATTGTCAAATTCAAGAAATGATCTAGAATGGAGTATCACCAGTTTGGTCCAAGCGATAGTTAAATCTTTAATTAGATTTGAACGTGAAATGGTAATTAATTTTACCAATAACATCGTGGTGTTAGATATGAAGTATTACCAGTTTTGCATCATGGAATGAATAGGTTGGGATTGGGTAATAAAATAAATGATTACTTCGGTAAGGTCTGCTAATCCCGACTAGTTTGGATAAACCATAATTTGGTTTGGATTGATATCCAAAGGAAGATTAAAGAATAAATTTAAAGAGTTTATTTTTGATAAAATTGATGGGAACCTTTCCCAAAGGATATGAATATTTAAATAAAAGAATATTCAGAATTGGAATGAGGCGTATGTTGTGTTTTTATAGCACTTGTTTATTATATATGCGAATTATTCAGAAAGACAGGGTTTATCCCATTCTGAATAACTGAATCGGCGATGAGTCGACGATGAAGACGGTGGTTGAAGACCGGAGGTCTTCACATCGTTTGGATGGTTACTGATGTATTGATTGGGCTGTACACCCAAGACAAGGTAATAAGTGGTGATCGTCCAAATGTACTTTGAGATCGACCGGATATCGAGGACCTCTCTCCTGTATTGGACATATGGTACGAGGAATAAGGTGCCTTCGGATTCGTTCAGGCCCAAAATGGACTTGTATGGATGTGTGTCTGACATTGGACTTCATTCTGTGTGATTGATGGACATCAGTTGCATGGCATGAATTGCCAGTGTGGTATGCTAAGATGCAAATGATCAAGGCTTTTGTTTAAAGGCAAAGTTTTGTGCTTGATGATCAAAGCACGGCTTTAATATAGCATAGCTTTGTGTATAGAGTTAGTTCGCGAGCCGCGCACCCCGGTGTGAACCAGAAACGGGAGAGGACATCAGGGAGGACATGAGTTTCTTTCTAGCTAGGAGTGGTGTCTGGGTTTTGCATGCCCAGATGTTTTACTTATGTGGATGATGGATAGCGAGGCGCCTCGGATATATCGGCACTGCGGGGCCGATGGATGGTATGGTCTTCATACAGACAAATTTTACGCCCCATAGGGCGGGGAAACGTAGTGTTCAGGCATTTCAATCCTCATCGAGTGGACCGGCCCTGACGATCCAAGGCTTGCTTGCACGCTTGCCTGAGATTCGGGCTAGAGAATGTCGAAGCGGTAAGGACGATCCCTTGCCTTGGTTCACAGATGGAAATCCAACTTCCAATATGTGACATTTTGGTTTTGATTGTAGAGCCTAGTATTGGCGACATGATACATAGTATCCATGCCGTCTAGGATTGATACATTTATATTTGAAGTTGTTTTATACACTATGCACTTATAATAGTATCAAATGATTTGTTTTAACGTACCAAGCATGTTTGTCTACTATAAGCGAAAACCCTATCCTCCGGCTTGCGTTGCATTGCATTGTTTGATGGGACCTGGGTCTTATAATAGCTTCATTTTTCCAAAAAGCATTGCGCTGTTTTGTTTTATGCACTGGTATTCTTGGGAGGAAACCTGTTCCGTGTTATACGACGTGGTCCGTTGATATATCTTATTTTAAAATAAAGTTTTAAATAACTGTTTTAGTTCTCACACCAGTCACATGACTGACCTGGAGTTTATTGTTTTAACCTAAACTCTAGGTGCCCCTATTTTCCATACGGGCAGCTAGTAGTTTTGGTTTTGCATATTTATATTCATAGGATCCTGGTTTATAGCTGGAATGATATTCAGAAAGCTTTGTATCCGTCTATCTCTTTCAATTGTGTTATGTATTATTTTCCGCTGCTATGTAATGTAATTTAAATCTCTGATATTTTTCTGACGTATAATATTTATTCATACTCTGTATATTCTTGTACTCTGATGTAAATTGTTGTAAGAAGCATTGGAATGTTCTTATGTTTGTGTTCTGATTTGTCGTGTTCTCAACTCAATCCGGGCTTTCCTTTATGGAGAAGTTCGGGTCATCTCATAAAAATTTCATTCTTAAACAATATTAAAGCTATTAAAAATAGTCATTTTATTAATGACATCCATTTTTGACAAAACCATTTTTTTGGGATCCGGAATGTTAAGCCATTGCTAAATTTAATTTTCCATAATTTTTGGAATTAATATGTGAGCGTAGTAAATTAAACTGTGTTCGATAATTTTTATTGAATTTAATCAACCGTTAAAAAGGCCATTTTTCAAACGGTCTCCAAATTTGACAAAATTAATTTTGTTAGGATCGTATCGTCAAAATATAGCTAGATTTATTTTTTGGGAATTTTTAGAGTCCGTATGTAGCCCCGGTAAATTTAAATGTATGACCAAATTAAATAATTAAATGATTAATATTTTAATTTGAAGAAAACAAGCTGAAAACGATAGAACGGGCTGACGGAACTTAACCTATTGTGTTTGGAAGGGGGATATTTGGTTAGGGGAAACTATCATTGGGATGAATTTGGAGCTATTAAGGGTTAACGGGTTTTAACTAAAAATTAAGGAATTTGATATTATTTTATTATAAATAACCTAAAATCTAAACCCTAATTTACATTGTACAGTAGCCGCCGCCCCTTAGTTTCCATGGCCAGTATTGATCGAATCTTCCCCCTCTAATAAATCCCAATCCATTCAACGAAATTTCTCACTCCAGTTGAAGTTTTTGTAGTGATTGTTCCTCTCTCCAGATCCATACGGAGTTTGGAATTTATAGTGGTGTATTCGGGAAGAACCGAGCCCCCGAAGTCAGGTCGTTGCGACCACCGCCGCGCCTCCCAGTGGCAATCGAGTTCGCCGTCGATGGGACCCTCCTACGCGCCGTTCACTCCTCTCCGACGTGCCGCTATCCGATCATCCTCCGGTGCATCGTGTGGTGTGAAAACTTGAACCCTAGAATTGAATAGTTTGGAAATCACGTCGGCCTTGGTTATTTGTAGAAGAAGAAGGTAAAATCTAATTTTATTATTAAATTAATGAAATTTATAATATTATTCACACAAATAAATTCATATCATATTCATACGAATATATAATTGGAAAATTTCAAAACCGTTGGGATCGTAAACTCAAGATCTACATTCAGAACAGACTAGAACGAATTTGGGGCAAATCAAATTTTAGGGGCAATTTCAATTCTGAATTGTTCAGAATCACTGTGAAATTTCTTTTTTTATAATAAAAAATTAATTATTATCGTGTTTGGAAATTTCTGCAAATACGTTGTTCAATTCCATTTGTTGTTATACGTGATTTGATTTGGGTTGATTGATGCTGTTATGTTGATCTGTTGATTTGATGGATTATTGTATTGAAATAAAATTATCAAAACAAAAATATCTTTTTTGTTAAAATATAAATTGTCAAAACAAAAATATCATTTTTGTTAAAATATAAATTGTCAAAACAAAAATGTTATTTTTGTTGAAATTAGAATTGACAAAACAAAAATGTCATTTTTGTTGAAATGAGAATTGACAAAACAAAAATGTCATTTTTGTTGAAATTAGAATTGACAAAATAAAATTTTCATTTTTGTTGAAATTAGAATTGACAAAATAAAAGTATCGTTTTTGTTGAAATAGAATTGTCAACAAAACAAAATTATCATTTTTATGTGTTTTTGTTGAAATAGATTTGTGTTAAAACAAAAGTATCATTTTTTTTCAAATAGAATTGTCAACAAAACAAAATTATCATTTTTATATGTTTTGTTGAAATAGAATTGTCAACAAAAATAAAATTATCATTTTTATTTGTTTTGTTGAAATAGAATTGTCAATAAAACAAAATTATCATTTTTATATGTTTTGTTGAAATAAATTGTCTACAAAAATAAAAGAATCATTTTTATATGTTTTTTTGAAATAGAATTGTCAACAAAAAAATTATTTGTTTATATGTTTTGTTGAAATAGAATTGTCAACAAAAATAAAATTATCATTTTTATTTGTTTTGTTGAAATAGAATTGTCAACAAAACAAAATTATCATTTTTATATGTTTTGTTGAAATAGAATTGTCAACAAAAATAAAAGAATCATTTTTATTCGTTTTGTTGAAATAGAATTGTCAACAAAACAAAATTATCATTTTTATATGTTTTGTTGAAATAGACTTGTCAATAAAACAAAATTATCATTTTTATATGTTTTGTTGAAATAGAATTGTCAACAAAAATAAAATTATCATTTTTATTTGTTTTGCTGAAATAGAATTGTCAAATCATTTTTATATGTTTTGTTGAATTAGAATTGTCAACAAAAATAAAATTATCATTTTTATTTGTTTTATTGAAATAGAATTGTCAACAAAACAAAATCATCATTTTTTTTTGTTTTGTTGAAATAAAATTGTCAACAAAAATAAAAGAACCATTTTTATTCATTTTGTTGAATTAGAATTGTCAACAAAACAAAATTATAATTTTTATATGTTTTGTTGAAATAGAATTGTCAACAAAATAGATGAATCATTTTTATTCGTTTGTTGTAATAGAATTGTCGACAAAATAAAAATATCAATTTTATTTGTTTTGTTGAAATAGAATAGTCGACAAAATTTATTGTTAGAATTAGATTTGTATGCAAATGAAAATGTCATTTTATTTGTCATGTTACATATTAATGTAGGAATTGTAAACAAATAAAAATATCTTTTTTATTTGTTATGTAAAAAAATGGATTTGTAAACAAATAAAAATATTATTTTTATTTGTCATGTTAATGTAGGAATTTGTATACAACATTAAAATAACATTTCTATTGGCTATGTTAAGTTATAGAAATATCATTTTTATTTGTTATATTAAAAATAGAATTGTATACAATGTAAAAGAGACATTTTTATCGTCATTTTATACATTAGAATTGTATACAATATAAAAGAGACATTTTTATCCCCCCGTTATACATTAGAATTGTATACAAATTAAAAGAGGCATTTTTATTGTCATGTTATACATTAGAATTGTATGTAATTTAAAAGAGACATTTTTATTGTCATGTTATACATTAGAATTTGTATACAAATTAAAATAGACATTTTATTTATCATGTTATACATTGAAATTGTATACGAATCAAAATAGATTTTTTTTTATTTGTCATTAGCGACTTAGTAATATAATGAAAATAAAAATTATCTTTTTTATTTGTCATTAGCGACATAGTAATGTAATGTAAATAAATCACTTTTTTATCTGACATTAGAAAACATATAGTGAAGTTATGCAAATAAAAACACATTTTTATTAATCATTAGAAACATATAGTGAAGTTATGCAAATAAAATACATTTTTATTTATCATTAGAAACATGTAGTGAAGTTATGCATATAAAAGTACATTTTTATTTGACATTAGAAGACATATAGTGAGTTATGCAAATAAAAATACATTTTTATTTGACATTAGAAAACATATAGAGAGTTATGCAAATAAAAATACATTTTTATTTGACATTAGAAAATCTTTAGTGAGTTATGCAAATAAAACACATTTTTGTTTATCATTAGAAACATGTAGTGAAGTTATGCAAATAAAAATACATTTTTATTTGACATTAGAAACATGTAGTGAAGTATGCGAATAAAACACATTTTTATTTGACATTAGAAAACATGTAACATCAAGATTTAAGGATAAAATTTTCGTGGAGATCTGTTAATGGCGACTAGGAGCCTTGAAATCCTTTCTTCAATCTCTTCTTCTCTCCTCAGATTTCTTCACGCTTTCTGAATCTAACCTCGTCTCTTCTTCTCCAAGCTTTTGCTGTGCGTGGGTCTTCACATACCCTGTATTAAATCTCCAGATCTAACTGCTTCCGTGCCTATCCAATCACCACTCTATTTTTTCTCTTCTCAGCAACATTTGTTCGATCTCGCCTACGCCGACCTCTCCTTGCCTTGACGTGGTGGCCGAGCTGTTATCGGATTTGGTTTCGACTTGCTTGGGCATCGTCTGCCGTTATCAACGTGGTGTTACCTCAGGCGTAGCATGATCCTTATACCCTTGAAGTTATCGCGACTCGATTATGCCTCTATGCTGGTATGTTCTTCTACTTTCTACTGAGTTTCAAAACCTCAAATGTGACTGAGTTACTCAGCTGTCGAGGATTTGGACTGTTAAACCTCTTGCTCAGTGAGTTGATTTTGGAAGGGCTATTTCGTACTTAGGTGTAGTTTGTGTTGGTTCTTCTGTGGTTTTAGTATTTTGTTGTTATTGAGGCATTCGACTTGTTGTAATGGATTGTCTGCACTGGTGTATTTTGGGCGCTGTTGTTTTTTGAGTGTTTTTTCACCGTGGTTGTTGGATGAATGCAGTATGCTGTGCCAATTCTTGCTTGGTTGATATTCGTCGATTCCTTGGCTAAACTTGCGATGCCTCGGCACGAACCTTAGTCATTATTGTGCGTTTACTGTTCTGAGCATCTCTGTTTTGGCTCGTACTGTTATGCAATCCGCCTTGTCCCTGTTTTGCAAGATGATGTTTTGGGCAACGCATGTTAGTTGTCATGTAGCCATGTAGGTGATGTCTGTGAAGCTTGTAAGATTCCTGTAGCAGACGTTATTCGCAGTTCTTTTTTATGCTGCTACAGTTCGTGTGTACTTACTATGGAGACTTTTCTTTTCCATTGTGTGGCTCTAGATGCTAGGTCCATGCCTATTTTCTTGGGTGTGGCTCAAGTGTTCAGAACGTGATGTTGCCTTTTCAGCACTTTATTATGTATTGTTCAACATGTAATTTTCCCAGTGTGTAATACTCCCTGTGTGGAGTTATATTTATAGTAGTCTTGTACTTAGCAAGCTCCTGTGCTATAATCTAGGATAGACTCTGTGGACGACTCACAATAAATGCCATAAGTGGTGGACGGTCCACCTTAAAAACCGAAATTAGCTGACTGCTACCTACAGTCACCTTTATATTATTGTAATTTTATTATTAGTCATAATAAAAAGTGGTACGCCCACTATAAAAACGGCTTGCCCTGCCAAAAAGAAAAAGAAAACATGTAACATTGGAAATGTATGCAAGCAAAAATCTCTTTTTATTTGTTATTAGAAAATATAGGAATTTGTTTGCAAATACAATATCTCTTTTTATTTATCATTAGAAACATTTAAATGGTTATGCAAAATAAAACATTCTTTTATTTGGCATGTTAAACATATTAGTGGAATCACGAATGATTTATATATATAATTATATATATATATATATAAATTAAAATTAAACGAATCTTGCGCGGTAGTTCGTGTTTCGAAATCGTAACTTTAAACGATTATACCGAAAGATCCGACTGCCGGAATTTCCCAAAACTGAAACCGTTAGGTCCGCTTTGGGACGATCTTTCCAACAATATAAATTTTGTTAAAAACCAACGGTTAGATTTCGAGAAATCTATAAATCAAATTTGGGTAAAAACAGCGCCAGGCCCGCCCATTGACCCGAAGCGTCGTTGAATTAAATTGGACTATTTTTATATTAATAAAAAGAGCGATAAATTGTTATAAAATAATATTAACGATATGATATGATTTAAATTATATATATTCGAGAATTATTTGAAAAGACTGAGTTCAATTTCATTTCGAACAGTTATGCGACGATTTAAATCGAAGATATTGAAGACGGTGTTTGAAGACCGGCGATCTTCACATCGAATGGACAACTACCGATGCCTTTGATTGGAGTTGCTTCCTTGAAAGGGTTACAGTGGTAGTTTTCCGGACGTACTTGTTGATTGTCTGGATAAGCGAGCACCTCTCTTCCGTATTGGACATACGGGACGAGGAATAAGGTGTCTCCAGTTTCGTTCAGACCCATAACGGACTTGTAAATGGATGTGTGTCAGACATTGGATTTCATTGCATGTGAATTGATTTCTATTTAATATATATCTGTTTGGTGATGGAGAATTTATTCTCTTACTTAACACCCTTCTCTGAGACGCACGAGCTCAGAGGTTATATATTGATAGTTATTGGTCGCATGGCGTGGATTGTCAATGTGGCATACCAAGATGCAAATGATCAAGGCTTTTGTTGAAAGGCATAGCCTTGTGGCTAATGATCAAAGCACATTTTATTTAGGCATAGCTTTGTGTATAAGCGTTACTTCGAGAGCCTCACACCCCGGTAGGAGTCAAAAATGGGATAAAGGACGTAGGGAGTGCACACGTTTCTTTCTAGCTAGAAGTAGTGTCATGGTATGGAGCCCAGACATTTTTTACTTATGTGGATGATAGATTACGAGGCCTCGGATATATTGGTTGATAGTGGCCAATTGATAGGTCCAATAGGACCGGGAAACACGTGTTCAGGCATAACTAATCCACTAAAGTATTTGTGGACTGGCCCTGCAGGATCCAAGGGTTGCTCCTAGGTGTGATCCTAAGACATTTGCTAGAGTGTCTCGAATCGGTAAGGAGACCATCCCTAGCCTTGACTCTTGATGGAAACCCAATTTCCAATACGACATTGCGGATTTGATTGTAAACCTATATATGGCGACATAGTATATGGTAGTCATGCCGTCTAGGATTGATACATTTACTTTGAAAGTATTTTTAAACTGATAGACACTAATAATAATATCAAATATTATTTTATATGTACCAAGCATGTTTGATCATTATAAGGTAAAACTCTATCCTCCGGTTTGCGTTGCATTGAGTGATGGGCCTTGAGTCTTATAATGATTTTATTTTTCTAAAAAGCATTACGTTATTTTGAATAAAGATTTACTTATTTTCTACACTGGAAATCCAATGGAGTAAACCCGTTCCGCGTTAGCGGCATGGTCCTGTGATTAGCCATATTATTATATAGGTTAAGTAAGATTTCTCATACTAGTCCCATGACTGACTCGTAGTTTGTTTCACTTGCGAACTCGAGTGCCCTTATTTTTACACGGGCAGCCAAGTGACAGGTAGCAGGTTATTTTGGATATGTACCGAAGTGGACCATACTCTTGGACAGAAGAAGAAGATCATTTCAATCTTTTATTTCTATTTGAGACATTTAGACATCATTTATCCATATTGTACTTGATGGTGTTTTAGACCTATTTCTATTCGCTGAGACTTTAATATGCTGAGATGTATCCTATAATTGTGCCACTCTGATGTTGTGATGTTTATGACATTTCTATTTTCCGCTACTATGATTTTTGTGTTATGCTATTATCTGAAATCTGCTGTTGTTATAAATATATTATATTTCAATGATTATCCTTGCTTTCGTACTACGAGAGTTTGGGGTCATCACATATTATTAAATCGAAGACAAAATAATATAATTCAATCAAGATAAAATCAGTTTCTTACAAAATCTACATCTTTAAATCTTATTCAGAAAATATATAGTTTATAAAATCTTAAAGTGTAAACATCAAATTTTTTCAAAATTTTGGTATTACCAAAACATAATATAATTTACGAAGATACATATCCAAATTTCAATAATGTATCACATGCTATCGTACCTTTTAAATAATAATTCCAAATCCATATTAAATGGACTCACTAGAAGTCTTATCCTCTTCTTCTACTTCCTCCCTTGTTATAGACAAAGATAATTTATAGAATTCAAGTAAAAAGCCGAATGAACGAAAGAACCTAATCAAAGAGGATCTACGTAATAAGATGGATTCAAATGGAAAAGGAATTCAGAGAAAGATTTAAAATGTTACACAAAATTTTATTTTCAAAAATATTTGTTTTAAAAACATTATAAAACCATAAAAAACTATTTATACTTTCAAAATACGCTCTCTCTCAAGAAGGATTCTGCGACTGATTCCACTCATTCTAGGGTATTACCACCTTATCTCTAATGATCTTTTACCCCATAGGCTAAAGCTTTGATAAACCAAAGCACTGATACCAAATGTAACATACCGTCTTTTCATCCACTTCAAGCTGGTAATTAAACCAACTCAAATCGTTCGAAATGAAAGGATGTTATTAGCTTCTGAGGTAAATAGAATAAATCACAGAATCACAGACACAGAAAAACAGAATATCTAGCAATGGAATAAATAAATTATACAATAGTAGTTCATGAAGCTACTAAATAAAAATAAAAATTTATACATAATATCAGAGTTACAAAATTAAATACAGCGAAAGTCTAAATACAAGAATTTCTAATACAAAGGAGAAATAGCCAGAATCAACAATTAGAGGTGATATCTTCAACAGTCTCCAGATGTAACACCCCGTAATTTTAAAACGGGACATAAGAGATAATTAAAAAATAATTAATCTTTAAAAGAAGAATTGGGTGAAATGGGTTATGCCATTGCGTTCAACTCGGAATTCTTCTTGAGATAGAGTCCGAGTTTGCGTGAATCGGACTCCGTATGAAGAAGTTATGGAGTTCAGAAGATTTCAAGTTTAAACAGAAATTAAATTAAAATAATAATCAAAGGTCAAAACTGTTCAAAATTCGAAATTCGGTCAGAGTGGGCTGAGCGGGAAATTTCCCGCTCAGAGATGTCGACCCCCAAGAGGAGTCGACATACGTGTCGACCCCATGTAGGGGTGTCGACATAGGTGTCGACCCCTCCCCCCCTCCCCCGTAGGGAGTCGACCCTTTTGAGATCCTCTTCCAGTGATGAATTTTTGAAGCCCTAAGCTGATGTGTCCTTCTCTGATTGGCCTATGACTAATTTCTGAGGTATTAGGGCTTATGTGTCGTACTATGGTTGGCTGGATGACACATCTATGTGGTATGATGGCTCTGATTTCTCCTAAACTAATCTAAAGGCTATAATTGAACCTATACTTCTATATAATCACCCCAAACCTCAACCCTAGAACCCATTCTATGAAGTCGTCATGCTGTTCGTCTACAAACTGGCCTAGCCTCCATTCATCTACCCCAAACTAGAGAATCAAATTCAAACTACGAATCAATTAGAAGAACTAGAGAATCAAACGTCTACATCAAAGGATAGCTTTTCAAATTCAGAAATCAGATCCCAGAAATCAAGGTCCTTCCTTTTTCTATAAGTACAGTTATTGTTTAGATGTGAACACCTAATAAGAAATCATGACAGTAATAAATGGATCTAGAACTATGCTTAATTCTATTCGTGCCTATCCTTTTGTCAATTCTGAATTGCCTATGCCTATGAGACTATTGTGATTGATGTAATGACACCTATCGTGCCTATGAGACTATTGTGATTGACATAATGAAACTTAACATGTCTATGAGACTGTTGGATTGACAAAATGTAACCTATCATGCCTATGGAACTGTTGTGATTGATTTATCATGTTGTACATCCTATGCCTATGAGACTATTGGACTGACACAATTGAACCTACCATGCTGTATATGCAAATTACATGATAAGTTATGCTCATATATGCTTACATGTTTAGATCCAAGCTAGTACCCATGTTTAAGATCTATATAAGTTCATGCTTATACAATTAGATCTATGCTAGTTCTCATGTTAATTGGATCTAATTTAAATGTAAGAACACGTTCATGTGCTTAATTAAGTTTATGTCGTTCTATCCCGAATTTATACTACGCATGTTGATCTATATTGTTTAGGCCTACTGGAATGTTACATGTCCCTTTCTTTTCCCTTATGTTTATAAGTTAGGCTAATTTGCGAGCCTAACGTTCTATGTGAATTATGCGAACGAATAACGGAGGAGACGTGGGGAAAAATATTGAACTACATGCTACTGGCATAGATTGGCTCATAATCATGTAAATAATTAGTAGCATGAAATGGTAGAATTTGTATACCTAGAATTATGGACATAATTTAGAGGGTAAATGCGGCATGACTTGAATTGACAACACTTGTGGATAATTTACATATGAACATAAATTGTAAATATGTAAATTAATTAAAAAATGAATATGCCTAACCCGAGGTTAGATTGAGTTATGGTATAAGACTGCCCGGAACCGCCCGGCACATCCAACAACCATAACAATATAGATCTAATGTGAGAGGTTAGCGCATTAAGCCCAAAAACACGAGGTTAGATTGAGTTGCGATGTAAGACTACCCGGAACCGCCCGACACATCCAATGACTGCAACAATATAGATCTAATGTGAGAGGTTGGTGCTTTAATGAATGAATTAAAGCTAAGCATCAAACAGGCTAAGAATGATAGGGTTAAGTAACACAAGAGGGAAACACTTAACCAATGTAACATGACAAGTGCTAGGTTTAAGTTAACACAAGAGGGCAACACTTAACCAATATAACATGATGTGTGATAGGGTTAAGTAACACAAGAAGGCAACACTTAACCAATACAACATGATGTGTGATAGGTTTAAGTAACACAAGAGGGCAACACTTAACCAATGTAACATGACAAGTGGGTGGGTTAAGTTAACTCGACTTTATTGATGACACTTAACCAATATAACATGATGAACGAGTGGGGTTAAGTTAATGGGAAACACTTAACCAATATAACATGACGAACAAGTGGGGTTTAGTAAATGGGAAACACTTAACCAATATAACATGATGAACGAATGGGGTTAAGCTAAGGGGAAACACTTAACCAATTATAACATGATTGAATGAGAAGGGTTAAGTTAATAAAAACACTTAACCAACATGACATGATGTGTGGATGGGTTAAGTGAACTTGAATGGATGGATAACACTTAACCAATTTAGGGGGGGTACACAAATAGACCCAAGAAAACCTTAGTACGCAGTAACCCACATAGATGTATCACGTTACCCTGAACTAGGCAGGGTGGGGCACGATTACTGGGATGATTATAAGCAGTCAAAATAGCGGCAGGGGGTGCAGCAGTGTAGTTCCGACGAAGTATGGGCGTGCACGTGCTACGAAGTGGAAAAGCATACATTGGGCATCAGTAGTATACACTATGCATCTTGAATCATGTCGGGTCGCTGTCATAGGGATTGATACACCTTATGGTGGGACCAGCACAGGGTATCTACACGCAAGAGAGGGTCGATTGACACAGACATAAGGAAAAATTAATACAAGTAGGGAGCCGATCGATAGGGTAGTAAGGGTACATCTAACATCTTCATGGCAATTAGGCTGATTGAGGTAAGATCCTCATACTAGATGTACAACTGAAGGCTACCACAATTGCGGGGTTGGGATCACCTTAATTTATAACATAGGATACTAGTTGGGACACTAGTAGGGGATACAGATCCTTTTTCACTGGATACTAGTTGGGACTCTAGTAGGGAATATGAATCGTTCTATAAAAGACACTAGTTGGGTGGTGCAAAGAAATTAGGAAATCATAGAAAGAACCAAAGCGCATTCAGTGTATCCTACCTTGTCATATCTAACGTTCATCATTTGTTGTCTTGCTATGCTTATTATCATGGTTATGTCTGGTATTCAGTTTATTCATGTCATGATCCTTTTACCTGTTTACATGCTGAATAATCACTGGACTTACTTGACTTATTTCTGACCTGTTTTCTTTCGCCTTCTTTTCTTCCGTTTCCCACCCCAGGTTCACAGGGAGGGATTATCACCATTTAGCTCAGTTTTCTTTCCAAGCTCGAAGATAGATGATGTATTGCTTTGGACTCTCTTTTCCACTGCTATGGTTGGCTCATGCTTTATTGGGGAATATCATTGTCGTTTTATGCTTCTTTATTTTGTTAAATAAGACAGATGCTTGTTGTAATGGGTAAGGATGTTTTGGTGTTGGAGAACAATCTTTGTACAAGTTGTTTTACGAAGCTTCTGTTTTGTCAATGAAGTAAAGGTTTATATATTTTCTGCTATTTAAAATTTTGTCTGTTTTGTAGTTTATCTGTTCTATACACTTATGACGCTCCACTGAAGTTAATGCATTTCCTTTGTGAGTGACCTTAACGGAGGTATGGTGTTACACGTGGTACCAGAGCTAAAGTTTACCAGAACATATAAGGATTTTGAAACTAGTTTTCAAAAGCATTTTTATAAAGAAGTATTTTCTAAAACATGTTTTAAAGAAGCATTTTTCAAGAGAAAAGTATTGTTTTTATAAGGCATATTCCCCAAAGCTATATGCACTATCTTTCAATTCTCTATTTGAATCTCTTCTTCCTTTCTTTTCGCCATAGTTTCGTAGGCATATGACACATGTCGAGGGCGAAGTAGTGCCCAACTCCATCTGTAGCCGCAATAGTTTCACCTACGGATAATTTTCTTTCAAGCCTTATGGATTGCCATGCGATGGAGGTAGTTTCGAGAAATTAGTCAACAAGCTACACAAGGATAGTAAGGATGAGAATAAGGGAGTTTGGGCTAAGGAGCACAAGCCCAGGGATAAGAAGCTTGTTGATATGGCTTAATCCACGCAGAAGGAGAAAGGTGAAAAGAAAGAGGCCAAAGTGGAAGAATCACAAACAAAGGATTGGAATATAAGAAGGATGGAATAAATAATAGATCCCGCAACAAGAGGGAGTGTCTTTTCTATGGTATATTGAGTCATTTAATTGTAGGAAGAAGAAGATAGGTGGTTGTTTTCAGTATAGTGAAGCAGGGCTTCTTATCAAGGATTGTCAAATGACAAGGATAAGGGCAAAGGACATACTCTTCTAGAGGGCAATTGCATGCTCTCACTGCTAGTGTACCTAAGAGAGGTAGGAACGTTTCTGTTGAGAGTTTAGTTTTTCTTTTCAATCATCCTGTTAGAACTTTGTTTGATTCTGGCGCTTCACATTCTTTTCTATGTGCTTCCATAGTTGAGTCTCTGCACCTTAGTACTTGTATAGTAGAAGATCCCATTATTGTCTCAAATCCAATTGGTGGTTCGGCTCATTAATTTATGATTTGTTTGGATTTGGGAATATCTATACTAAGCGTTGAGTTTAGATGTAATGCTTACATTTTTGGTTTTATGGGCTATGGGTTGATTCTAGGGATGGATTGGTTATCCAGTAATGGTGCCGTCCTCGATTTTGAAAGGAGAGTGGTTAGACTTATGACTCACCTCGGTAACACTCTCGAAATCTCTTATAATCCCATGAATTCCATTATGCTTGTTACCTAGAATCTCTTGATGCGTCTGTTGATAGCTTGCGATCTGTTAGAGTAGTCCGTGAATACGTGGATGTCTTTGAAGAGGTGAAAGGCTTACATCTAAAGCGAGAGATAGACTTCCGCATATACCTTGCTGATAACGCAAAATCTGTTGCCTTACCCGTTAGACACATGGCTCGAAGGGAACAGAAAGAGCTCAGCAAGCAAGTTAAAGAGTTGCTTGAGAAAGGGTTTATTTGGCGAAGTATTTTTGAATGGGGTTCTCCAGTAGTGTTCGCTACTAAGGTAGATGGTCCACTTCGCTTATGCGTGGATTATAGAAAATTAAACAAGCTGACTAAGAAAATTAGGCACCCACTTCCAAGAAAAGATGATTTGTTTGACCAGCTTGTAGGTGCATCTGTTTTCTCCCAACTAGATTTGGCTATAGGGTTTCATCAGCTAAGAGAGGCTAAGAACAGTATAGACTAGACTGCTTTTAGGACCCCTGACGATTTCTTTGAGTAGCTCGTCATGCCTTTCGGTTTGACGAATGCACCCGATTATTTTGTTGACTTGATGAGTAGGGTGTTTAGGAAGTTCCTTAATAAGTTTGTAGTAGTCTTCGTGGTATCTTGATTTTCTCAAAGAACGAGGGAGAATATGCTTTGCATTTAAGAGAAGTCATGGATACACTTTGAGCACATCAACTTAAGGCGAAGTTCTCCAAAATGTCATTTTTGGAGTGAAGAAGTAAGGTTTCTAGGACATGTGGCGTCCAAAGAAGGGATAGCAGTAGATCCCGCAAAAGTAGTCGCGGTGCAAGACTGAAAGGTCCCAAGGAATGCAACAAGAGTAAGAAGCTTTCTTGGACTAGCGGGTTAATATAGGAAGTTCATTAAGGACTTTGCGAAGATATTAGCCCCACTTACTGGATTAACGAAGAAGAATCTAACCTTTGCTCGGGGTATTGATTG
Organism: Allium sativum; assembly: GCA_030737875.1. Lineage (NCBI taxonomy): Eukaryota > Viridiplantae > Streptophyta > Magnoliopsida > Asparagales > Amaryllidaceae > Allium > Allium sativum. The sequence continues at coordinate 387,512,300 of CM060924.1, forward strand.
TGATGTCGCTTTCCAGCGATCGAAGAGGGCTCTTACAACGGCCCCAGTTTTGACTTTTACCTTACGGTAGTAAAAGGTTTACGGTATACACGGATGCATGCGGCACGGGACTAGGAGCCATTTTGATGTGAAAAGGAAGGGTAAGGTCGTAGCGGATGCCTTAAGAAGAAAAAGATTGACTTCAAGTCCTCTTAATGTGAAAAGGAAAAGTTCAGAATACACATCAACCTTTGATTTTAAAACCTTTGGTTAAGTTAGTAGTTAGCATCGCTAGGAGTAAGACCTACGCTTTTGGATCAAATAGGACTTCACAAAGAAAAGACTTTCAGATAGTTGACGCAATAGATAAGTTAAGTAGGGAAGAGACCTCTAATCACCTTAATAACTACACTTGGAAACATGGTTAGCATCTCTTTATTTTCACGAGATAGTTCTTCCATATGGAATACCCTATAGTGAATTTTGAAGACCATTCGAGGAAATGTTAACATGACACAGCGAAAGTTGTAGTCCCGAGTATACTGGAAGGAGAAGGGGTGAAACGAGAGGCGATAGTAAAATGAGTTCCAACTTAAATTTTGGAAACAGAAATTAAGAAGCTACGCAATCGTGAAATTAAGTCGGTTAAAGCACAATGGGGGTGAAGATCAAGAAGATACGACTTAGAAGACTGGAGACTAGATACGCGCATCATACCCTTTTTGAGGGTATATTCTTGATCTCTCTTTTTCTGTAAAGTTTATTTGCATACTAGTCTTTATCTTTTAAGTATATCCTCTCGGTCCTATCCTCGATCCTTAGGTAGAAGCCAATGGAGGTAAACATGTGTTTGAGACATGTTATGTTTGGTGGATGCAAGTGGATGTAAGTGTTTGCTAGTGGTTGCTCATGGATGCATATACACACACACACTAGGCACTAGATCGGCTCAGTCACTTTCATATTGTATATGCATATATGTATTTGTGTATGGATTGAAACTTGATGTGTTATCATATGGATGTTGCATTTGTATGAATGATTGTGCACTCATGTAGAGGTTATAAGGTACGATTAGGAATAATAGCATACATAATGGACTCATGGCACTGACATAATTCGCATTAAGGAGGTCAACTGAATCAGTAGACCGTCTGAATTTGCATTAGATAAGGACATATACACACACTATGCATATGTTCATGAAAAACATTAGAAACCTTTTTAAGGACAATGGATGCCTGTGATTGAATTGTTGAGTAGATGGATGTTGGATGGTAGGATTTACATTCTTCTTGACTTGAAGATTTCGGGGACGAAATGCTTTAAGTGGGGGGGGGGGGGGAATGTAACACCCCGTAATTTTAAAATGGGACATAAGTGATAATTAAAGAATAATTAATCTTTAAAAGAATAATTGGATGAAACGGGTTATGCTATTGCGTTCATCTCGGAATTCTGTTTGAGATAGAGTTTGAGTTTGCGTGAATCGCACTCTGTATGAAGAAGTTATGGAGTTCAGAAGATTTCAAGTTCGAACAGAAAGTAAATTAAAATAATAAACAAAGGACAAAAATGTTCAAAATTCGAAATAGCTCTGACCGGGAAATTTCACGCTCAGAGGCGTCGACCCCCCCTTGGGGGAGTCGACATACGTTTCGACCCCCCTATAGGGGTGTCGACATTGGTGTCGACCCCCTTCCCCCGGTAGGGAGTCGACCCCTTTGAGATCCTCTTCCAGTGACGAATTTTTGAAGCCCTGAGCTGATGTGGCCTTCTCTGATTGGCCTATGACTAATTTCTGAGGTATTAGGGCTTATGTGTAATACTATTGTTGGCTGAATGACACATCTCTTTGGTTTGATGGCTCTGATTTCTCCTAGACTAATCTAAAGGCTAGAATTGAACCTAGACTTCTATATAATCACCCCAAACCTCAACACTAGAACCCATTCTATGAAGCCGTCATGCTGTTCGTCTACAAAGTGGCCTAGCCTCCATTCATCTACCCCAAACTGGAGAATCAAATTCAAACTAGGAATCAATTAGAAGAACTAGAGAATCAAACGTCTACATCGAAGGATATCTTTTCAAATTCAGAAATCAGATCCCAGAAATCAAGGTCCTTCCTTTTTCTGTAAGTACAATTATTGTTTAGATGTGAACACCTAATAAGAAATCATGACAGTAATAACTGGATCTAGAACTATGCCTAATTCTATTCGTGCCTATCCTTTTGTCAATTCTGAATTGCTTATGCCTATGAGACTATTGTGATTGATGTAATGACACCTATCGTGCCTATGAGACTATTGTGATTGACATAATGAAACCTAACATGCCTATGAGACCGTTGGATTGACAAAATGGAACCTATCATGCCTATGTAACTGTTGTGATTGATTTACCATGGTGTACATCCTATGCCTACGAGTCTATTGGACTGACACAATTGAACCTACCATGCTGTTTATGCAAATTACATTGTAAGTTATGTTCATACATGCTTACATGTTTAGATCCAAGCTAGTACCCATGTTTAAGATCTATATAAGTTCATGCTTATACAATTAGATCCATGCTAATTCGCATATTAATTGGATATAATTTAAATGTAAGATCACGTTCATGTGCTTAATTAAGTTTACGTCGTTCTATCCCAAATTTATACTACGCATGTTGATCTATATTGTTTAGGTCTGTTGGAATGTTACATGTCCCTTTCTTTTCCCTTTTGTTTATAAGTTAGGCTAATTTGCTAGCCTAACGTTCTACGTGAATTAAGCGAACGAATAACGGGGGAGATGTGGGGAAAAAATATTGAACTACATGCTATTGGCATATATTGGCTCATAATCATGTAAATAATTAGTAGCATGAAATGGTAGAATTTGTATACCTAGAATTATAGATATAATTTAGAGGGTAAATGGGGCATGACATGAATTGACAACACTTGTGGATAATTTACAAATGAACATAAATTGTAAATATGTAAATTAATTAAAAAATGAATATGCCTAACCCGAGGTTAGATTGAGTTATGGTGTAAGACAGCCCGAAACCGCCCGGCACATCCAGCAACCGTAACAATATAGATCTAATGTGAGAGGTTAGCGCATTAAGCCCAAAAACCCGAGGTTAGATTGAGTTGTGGTGTAAGACTGCCCGAAACCGCCCGGCACATCCAGCGACCGTAACAATATAGATCTAATGTGAGAGGTTGGTGCTTTAATAAATGAATTAAAGCTAAGAAATAGACAGGCTAAGAATGGTAGGGTTAACTTAACACAACAGGGCAACACTTAACCAATACAACATGATGTGTGATAGGATTGAGTAACACAAGAGGGCAACACTTAACCAATATAACATGACAAGTGGTAGGGTTAAGTTAACACAAGAGGGAAACACTTAACCAATATAACATGATGTGTGATAGGGTTAAGTAACACAAGACGGAAACACTTAACCGATACAACATGATGTGTGATAGCGTTAAGTAACACAAGAGGGCAACACTTAACCAATGTAACATGACAAGTGGGTGGGTTAAGTTAACTCGACTGGATTGATGACACTTAACCAATATAACATGATGAACGAGTGGGGTTAAGTTAATGGGAAACACTTAACCAATATAACACGATGAACGAGTGGGGTTAAGTTAATGGGAAACACTTAACCAATATAACATGATGAACGAATGGGTTAAGCTAAAGGGAAATACTTGACCAATTACAACATAATGGAATGAGAAGGGTTAAGTTAATAAGAAACACTTAACCAACATGACATGTGGATGGGTTAAGTTAACTTGAATGGATGGATAACACTCTACCAATTTGGGGGGTATACGAATATACCCTAGAAAACCCTAATAACGGGGACCCATTTCAGGAGTAACCCACATAGATGTATCACGGTACCCTGAACTAGAAAGGGTGGGCACGATTACTGGGATGATTATAAGCAGTCAAAATAGCGGCAGAGGGTGCAGCAGTGTAGTTCCAATGGAGTATGGGTGTGCACGTGCTCCAGAGTGGAAAAGCAGGCACTGGGCATCAGTAGTATACACTGTGCATCTTGAATCGTGTCGGGTCACTATCATAGGGATTGATACACCTTGTGGTCGGACCAGCACAGGGTATCTACACGCAAGAGAGGGCCGATTGACACAGACACAAGGAAAATCTAATACAAGTAGGGAGCTGATCGATAAGGTAGTTAGGGTACATCTAACATCTTCATGGCAACTAGGCTGGTTGAGGTAAGATCCTCATACTAGATGTACACCTGAAGGCTACCACAATTACGGGGTTGGGATCACCTTAATTTATAATACAGGATACTAGTTGGGACACTAGTAGGGGATACAGATCCTTTTTCACAGGATACTAGTTGGGACACTAGTAGGGAATACAAATCGTTCTATAAAAGACACTAGTTGGGATGCTAGTTGGGTAGTGCAGAGAAATTAGGAAATCAGAGAAAGAACCGAAGGGCATTCAGTGTATCCTACCTTCTCATATCTAACAATCATCATTTGTTGTCTAGCTATGCTTATTATCATGGTTATGTCTGGTATTCAGTTTATTCCTGTCATGATCCTTTTACCTGTTTACATGCTGAATAATCACTGGACTTACCAGACTTATGTCTGACCAGTTTTCTTTCACCTTCTTTTCTTCCGTTTCCCACCCCAGGTTAACAGGGAGGGAATATCACCACTTAGCTCAGTTTTCTTTCCAAGCTCGAAGATAGACGATGTATTGCTTTGGACTCTCTTTTCCACTGCTATGGCTGGTTCATGCTTTATTGGGGAATATCATTGTCGTTTTATGCTTCTTTATTTTGTTAAACAAGACATATACTTGTTGTAATGGGTAAGGGTGTTTTGGTGTTGGAAAACAATCTTTATACAAGTTGTTTTACCAAGCTGCTGTTTTATCAATGAAGTAAAGTTTTATATATTTTCCGCTGTTTAAATTTTTTGCCTGTTTTGTAATTTATCTGTTCTATACACTTATGACACTCCACTAAAGCTAATGCATTCCCTTTGTGAGTGACCTTAATGGAGGTGTGGTGTTACACTAGCTTCAAAAGGTGAAATCTCAATACTGCAATTCTCGATCTGACCCAAGCAATGATGCAAAACAAAACAACTCGGATCAAGACTAACATTCTCATGGAAGTAAATCAACTCAAATGAAATATTAAATGAAATTCATCAGTAACTTAAAGGATGTTTGAGATCACCATCCTCTAAGGATTTATTTAAATAATATTATATAATATAATACGCTATTATAATAGTGTCTATGTTTAAATATAACATATTAAAATAGCATAAAAGGGATTACATTTTTACCCTTACACTGTTTATAAACATTATCGTAAACATTGCGTATAAAACACTAGTAACGGTCGGTGGATAGGGGTGCACTACTATACGACAACATCAAATCAAAATCGCAGGGGCTCAATCAGGATAATATGACAAGGCACACGAGGAATGCCCAGAGTAGGAATGTACTAGTTGCATGCCCGGACTGGTGGTAACGCATAGCCGCGACTACAGCCCACCTCGAACAACACTCCCAAATCACGGATGCACATCAAATCAAATCAATCAAACCGAGGGACTATAGTAATAAAGGAAGAAGTGTTGCCGATGGAGGTAGCTAACCCCACTTGGTCCGGTATAGCCCTGTTTTAGTCAGTTTAATTAAGACCTGAAGGTCAAGGATATCAATTATCGTTCTCTTTCTTCAGATCTAGTAATAGCCTCCAAATCAACCTACTTCATTTTGGAACTCCATCGCGTACACAGTTGTTAAAGTGGTTTTCAGTATTGGCAGAGAGTATGACAATATCTGATCCCGGTCTCTTTAACAACCAAACATTTACATTTTGCACACCGTGGTCATTTTATAAAATCATATCTTGAAATAAATTCAAACCAAACAGTTTATCAGTTAATTCCATATATAAAATTACTTCAATTAATATTTAGTCAATTTATAATCGAATTCATATATTCATATCGATTATAAATTCAAATTCCAATTAATTACGCAGCTCACGTTCATTTCCCATAAAGTTCAATAATTAAGTCAATTCAAAATTTGCATTTGGTTGATTTAAAATCAAATTCATTGAATCATGTATCGTAATATAAATTTAAATCTTTAAACCTCGAATTTAAATCGCAAAATCAAAACTTATCCACCTATTGAGTTTATTATTAAAGTTTATAAAATATATATAAAATAAGCATTGAAAATATATTTATAAGTTATAAATATATATAGAAAATTGCTTCATAAACATGTATAGGTTTAATATAATTTAGAAATAGGTTTAAAATGAATAATTTATTATAATATATTAATTTGAATTTAAAAATACATATATGATTAAATTATACAGTTTAAAATAAGTAAATTATAAGTAAAATCTTAAATAAGCATTTAAATACATTTTTACTCATAAAATCATTTTAAAACATATAATTTAAAATTTTCAAAATTTAAGTATAAATATTTAAAATATAAATATAAGACCTTAAATTAATATTATTCCCATCAAAATTTCCAAATCATTTTAATTCTACCCTATAGTCAAGTGATACGGATATTTATCATTTCAACCCGCAATTTATAAAATTTCTACGGGTTTATCATTTCAACCCGCAAATCCCAAATTCAGTAAAAATCGTTCAGGTTTATCATTTCAACCCATAACAATTTTTTCCTAATCTAATGTCCGTTCGGGTATGTATCATTTCAACCCTTAGTAATTTTTTCATAAATTAGGGGTATCTACAACATAACAAATCATCACATATCATCAATCACATCATGTTCATATATATATCAGTGTACATACATGTCATATGAATATCGTGTCACATATGAAAGTGTATATTTTAAACAAACAATTTCTATTGGAAATCTTATTTTCATAACAGTTCATTTAGTTGATCTAACATCTATGAAATAATGTGAGTTAGGTTTGAGATAAACTCACCTTTCGTGGCGCAAAATGAAATGATGACTTGTAAGCACGATTCAGAACAGATTTATATCTTGATAACCGCTCGTGATATATTTTATTTTCATAAGTGGATACTAGGGAGTTTTCAAAAGATTGGTACAGTTGTTGGGTTTAGGAATGGGTTTTGGAACTCAACACAACATTCAACTCAAAAATAAACAAAACACTAGCCCAACTAAACCAAAAATAAAACACAATAATTCTTTACACAATTTTTATATATATATATATATATATACGTGCACATAGAAAAAAAATCATAACATATATATATATATATATTTATTTAAAATTCAAAGGACACTGCAAACACACAACGTAAATTATAACGTATAGTATAAATTATATAAAACACATCCAAAGCTTTTTATATATATATTCATATATAACTTTTTAATTAACAATATATATATTTAAAATTCGATGCACAAAATATATTTTATAAATTATACATTTAAATAATACACAACGCTAATGCATATTAAATCATATACACTTATATATAATATATAATTTGAAACACACACATAAAAATCATACACACACATCGTACACATAACACAATATTTTTTTTTTGAACTAGATGGTTGTGTAGAGCGATTCTACACACCTGATTAAAACATAATATTAATAAGATAGTTCTAAGCAATCAACATGCCTGATCTCTAGCCATAAGACAACAAAATGTGCATGCAAACGACATGTAGAAGTAAAGCTTTGCGCCTAGCACAAGCACTGATAGAACGACTTCAACTTCACCAAAATATACATACAAACACTACCACCAACTGAAAGTACGACGTGGCAAACCAAAACAAGCTTACACAATAACTGATCGACATCACTAACCACAAAAGAACTGATAAAACGAAGGGGCTTACATTGCGTCTAGAGGGTGGAGCTTTTACCATGGCCTCGGATACTGCGACTGCTGTTGAACACTATCAAGTTGAACGCTGCCAACCGTTTCTTCCCAAAATTGCGCGACGTCCAGGATCAACGACGTGAAAGGTTGCATTTGGGTACCTGTCCAGAGATGGTAAAAGTAAGTGACCTTGTTGGTTAACCTTAAAAGAGTGCTAGAACGCCCATTGAAGCATCTGTTGTTTCTTTCACGCCACATAGACCAGGCGAACGCAGCGAAAAGAACGTCCATAGTTGGAGAGGCAGGGGAATACTGCCAATAATCGAAGTGATGTGGGGGAGGTGAGATTTGGCCAAGCATGTGACTGGAAGAAGAAACCCAAACGTAGAAGCTAATGTCACGATCGCAGAAGAGATGGTTTAAGTCTTTGATGTCAAGATGACATAAAGTGCAAGTCAGAGAGATGGGGATTCCTTTCCAGTTCAGATGATCCTTAGTGTTCACTTTACTGTGCGCTAGACTCCAGAGGAAGAAACGGAATCTTGGAGGAACCTTGACCTTCCAAATTCTGGTGAAAGATAACAACATGCTGGGATTTGTTAATAAGAGATAACAAGATTTAACGGGGGAGGGAACTCAGGACACCCAACCAGAACGGAGATGGCCAGTTGAGAGGGTGAGCATTGAGGATGGCTAAGGGTTGGTGATTGTAGTAGGAGGAGAGGACGAGGGATTTCCAGGATGCATCACATGGAGTAAGGGCCTTCAAGATCCATTTCGCAAGCAGGGCATGGTTCAGGATGTGGATGTCTTTGATGCCAAGGCCACCCACGTTGATACTCAAGCAGACAGACTTCCAATTCATGAGAGACTTGGCAGGTCCTCCATTCCAGAGGAAGGAGCGAAGGGCATGATCAATGTGATTGATAACCCATCGAGGAGCTCTGTGGATGGAAAGCCAGTAAACGGGGAGGGCTGACAATACGGCTTTGACCAGAACTAGTCTACCAGCCGCAGATAGGGCAGAGGCCTTCCAGTGCGCAAGCCTAAGGTCAATTTTCGAGGTTAAAGCTGTCCAGACGCTGCGGAGTAGTTTGGTAGGTCTAACAGGAACTCCAATGTATTGCATAGCGAATTGTTGGACTCTACAGTTAAGCATGCTAGCCACACTAGAGACGAGGTGAGCAATGTCAGCAAGCACGAAGACCGAGCTTTTGGCGAAGTTGATAGAGAGGCTAGAAGTCAACTCAAAGAGGTAGAGGATGAGCTTCAGACAGTGGAGATTTTGCGAGGTGGGCGTGGAAAACAGGATGGTATCATCGGCGAATTGGATGTTGGCTATGAGGGTGCTGGGGATGATAGGAGAAAGATGGTTGTTGAGGAGCGCAATTCTAACCATTTGATTTACGGCGTCCGCCACGTGGATAGAAAGGTAAGGGGATAGGGTTCCCCCTGATGAAGACCCCTTATAGACTTAATGAGGCCACTGTCTAGAGCGTTTGAATGCACAAATGACAAACTGGAATTGAGAATCGCCTCAATCCAACGGCACCAGTGGTGGGGAAAGCCCCGAGTAGAAAGAACCTGGAGGATGAAGTCCCAGCTAACAATATCAAAAGCTTTTTGGAAGTCAATTTTAAGAAGAAAACCATCCGTCTTGGTTCGGTGGCAGAAAGAGGTTAGCTCTTGAATAGAAGCAATACAGTCATGAATGTTCCTGCCCTCAACAAAAGAAGACTGTTCAGCACCAATCAGATCATGGATAAGAGGTTGGAGGCGGTTGGAAAGAACTTTGGTAATGAGTTTGTAGGAACAATTGAGGAGGCTGATAGGTCTGAAACCGTTGGGGTGGTTGGCTCCCTCATGTTTAGGAAGGAGGATAATTTTGGCATAGATAAGCCGGTTAATCGCACTGGGTTTAGAGTAGAAAGCGTTGAATAGGTTAAAAATGTCAGGCTTAATCGTATCCCAGAAGGCGTAGTAGAAGGCCGATCTGAACCCGTCCGAACCACAGGCCTAATTGATGTCCATGCCTTTGAGGGAAGATAGGATCTCCTCCTCGGAGAAGGGCGAGTCTAGATGTAGGGCGTTTTGTGCAGGGTAAAGCAGGGACGAGTGAACAACAGGCGTGGAGGGGGGAGGAGGGGTCTGGCACCCAGAAGATTCCTGAAGAAAACGGTGAAGTGACGGTTTATGGCGAAAGGATCAAAGGAGTGGAAGTCAGTCTCTTCAGCATGTAATTCTGTGATGAAGGAGTTACGTCTTCTACCGTTGGCTAATCTATGGAAGAACGTCGTGTTCAAGTCACCCTCGGCCAGGCACTTGGCTTTCGCACGCTGTTTCCACCCAATCTCCTCTTGGCGGAGGAGCCTCTGGAGCTCATCTCGCAACTCAACGAGTTTGCCAGAGTCCTCAAAGCTAAGCGGGGCAGACTCCTCCAAGATGTTGAGATCAAGAATGTCCCTTTAGATTCAGCTATACATCTTGAGATAGAGCTCCAAACATTGTTGGCCCAAGGTTTGATCAGATGTCGAAGGCTGCGCAATCTGGCGACCAAAGTGGCTGAAGGCTCAGTCTGCACAGGGAAACAATTCCAGGCTTGTTTGACAAACTCAGCAAAACCGAGTTCAAGCAACCAGATTCTCTCGAACCGGAACTGCTTAGGAGGCGGATGGAGGCCATCCGTGGTTAGGAGGATGGGACAATGGTCCGAAATAAAAGAGGCAAAGCCTTTCACAAAGGAAGGTGGGTAGAGGTCATCCCATCTGGTATTGAAAAGGAAGCGGTCAAGTTTAACCAACATGGCAATCTCCCTGTTGTTGGACCAAGTAAATCTCCTGTTATAGATAGGTGGGTCAAGAAGTGCACAAGAGTTGATGAAGTCATTGAAGTTCGCAGAGTCGGGGATCTGAGTTAGGTTGTTGCGCTCAGAAGGAACCCTAGTGACGTTGAAATCGCCCCCTAACAGCCAGGGACCAACATGCGTGGCTCTAACATCCGAGCATGCTGCCCACAGGACTCTCCTCTCAGATCTGTCGAGGGGACCGTTGATATTGGTGAAAAGGAAGACCTCAACCGAAGGGATTCGTTTGAGGAAGATGTGGAGTGCTGAGGTGTTCTTGATAGAGCGGATGAGCGACCAACTGCTTCCGCACCACGCGGTGATAAGGCCCCCACGCAAGCCTTCAGCATTAATAAATTCACAATCGGAAAAGGAAGAAGGTAGGCATGAGGCAGTGAGGGATGGGTCTTCAAGTTTTGATTCTTTGAAAATGAGGATATCAAGACGTAGGGACTGCAGGAGAAATTTGATAGGAAGATGTAGAGAGCTGAGGTGTTCTTGATAGAGTGGATGAGCGACCAACTGCTTCTGGACCACGCAGTGATAAGGCCCCCACATGACCCTTCAGCATTAATAAATTCCTAATCGGAAAAGGAAGAAGGTAGGCACGAGGCAATGAGGTATGGGTCTTCAAGTTTTGATTCCTTGAAAATGAGGATATCAAGACATAGGGACTGCAGGAGAAATTTGATAGCTAATCTTTTGGAAGGTTCTCCCAGCCCCATCACATTCTAGGAGAGGATCTTCATGGGAGGGAGGATGCCCTTTCCAATTTCAGGGTTTGCATGTTAGAATAAATGTCCTGAGATAGCTTAACACCCAAGTTTCGAGCAAGCTTCTTGTTTAAGGAGAAGTTATCGCTAGTAAAGATAACTGGCTGATAAAAACTACCAGAGTCAGGGGAGGGTTTACCAGAATTGGAGGCATTAAGCCTGGCGCTGCGTCTAACATAAGAAGAGGATAAAGCTGGTGCAATCAAGGATGTAGCTCCATTACTCGTCGGTGGCGGTGGAGGAGGCAGTGTTGAGGCTTGGGGGACTGTCTGCATGGTTGAAAGGCTATTTGCAGCTGCCAAAGGGAACGACTCTGAGAGGTCCAGATCATGAAAGGGATCCCATCTAGGTTCATCAGAGGGCCAGGGGTCCCACCCCTTGGGTTCGACAACTTCCATGGAGCTAACTTGCGTGGCCGGAGGGTTCGCCGGAATGGGAAGGGAAAGTTTGAGAATTGAGGACACCACAATCATAGCATTGAAGCAGTTATCTAACTCGTCGGTGTTGGAGGACATTGAGAAGGGAAATTGGAAGGGTTCCATCATAAATTCCCTGTTGTTTTCCCAGTGGTTACCAATAAGCAGGTCGTTGGGGTTTAATGATGGGTGGAAGTGGTCCCAATCCTCCACCGTGAGGACGTAGTGGTTGCCATGGATGTAAATTGAGTAAGTACATGGAAGGGTCACCGCCTTGAGCAGCCTGACTCTTGCGAAAACAAACCTGAAGTCTGATTGAGCCCAGATACAATCATCTGCACGGAGGAAGAGGCCAACTGGGTAGATAGCGAAGGTGAGATGGTCGTTGTGGTGGCGGAGATGGATAGGAAAACCCCTAATTCTGACCCCAGTGGTGGGCCAGAATTCTCTGACTACTATTTCAGACGCTGGATTCCAAGCTTCAAGGATAAGAACAGCTCCAAGATTCTTCAGAGTACGATGGCCTAGATCATCATGGTAGAGCTCGGCGGAGGGAAATTGGATGAGGAAGCTCTGATCACTAATAATGAAGACGTTCCAGTTGAAGTGGCAGTAGAAATCGGAGAGGGTGGCGCGGATGGAAGTGATGGTCCAGTAGCCTTTGAGGACTGAGGCTTTCACCAGATGTACGACATCGGCTGGAAGCACCATTGCAGAAGGAGTAAAATTGGAATTTTCTGGAGATGAATGGTTGAATGGGGAAGGCGCAGAGGCTTTAAAGCGAGAATCCGATTTGATGGAGAGAGGATGCTGAGCGTCGATTGCAGGCACGTGTTGGGAGAGAGGTTTCGATGTGACAGTCGCGAGATTTGCTTCATAGGAATACGCAGGGGTCTTTATGGGAACCAAAGCTGCATTTGTTTGTTTGTTTTCAACCATTCGTGTGCAGCTTTTATTGTCATGTCCAAAAAATCCACATTTATAGCATATCCTGGCATTCCTATAGTTACCTGCCACATGTCCTTTTGAGGCACAGTGGTTACATTAGCGATTTGATTTCAAAAATTGAACAGTACTGGCAAAAGATTTGAACGAAGGCAACAACACCTTTTTGAATGCCGATGCCAGCTGAGGCGCACGAGAGGTTGTAGAGGTTTCTTGGATCCACGTGACAGCACGACCACGTAAGATAGACGCTGGGAATCCGGTGGCGTGGGTAATAGTGGCGGAAGCTTAGTTGAGGAAGTAATAAGCAAAGAGACTGGATCCTCGTCGAGGGGGGTTCACGAAAGGTGGTTGATCTGGAAACTGTTGGAGAAGGCTCTTGGTGCGGTGGTGGAGGTTTGCAGCTAATTAAGGATTCGGTTATCATAGGGTCAGTAGGTAGCGTAGCAGGTTTGGGGGTGGGTATGGTGGACATAGATGGAAGCGGAGGAGGAGGCGGAGAAGGAGGGTGCATTGAGGGCAGGATTAGCGGCGCTGACGGTGGATCATCGATGTGACCGAAGCCGTTGACGGCAGCATTGAGATGGGAGCCATTGATGGAAGCCATTTTTTTCCTTTTCGCTCCCTTACACAACAAAATTTATAACCTATATATATTATAAATTATGTAAATACCATAACAGTAAATATACATATATAAACTTTGTATATGTATACACAACACACCAAAACTATTATATAAATATATATAAACTTTTAAGTAAATATATATTTATATACATACATATATACGTATACACACCGAAATATTATAATATATATATATATATATGTATATATCTAAAATTTAACACACCCCAAAAAAACACACACAACTCAACAACGAACATACACCACTTACACACACATCATCACTCATAAGACAATACTCACAAATTAAAACTCTCACAACACTATATACATATACTCTCATAGGCACTCCCCAAAACTAACAAAATACATACACTAATACAAAATATAATAATAAACCAAAAATATTCTCACAAGGAAGAAAAAGGTGGTGGTGTCGCTGAAGGGCGCGGGTTGGGCTGAATGGCAGGTTAGTATGTGAAAAAGGAGAGGCGAGGCTTTGTTTGGCATGGGCTTCATGTGGTGGAGAAGCAACCAAGTTATAACAATCCGGAATTTCAAAACCAATTTAATTTTTTTATTTTAGCTATTTTAATGGGTTTTGAATATTTAAAATGATTTATTTTAAATGATAACGACTAAAAATTTATTTTAATCGAAGTTAGAACATATAAATTTATTTTAATTATAAAACGAGCCTAAAACGGTGCGGTAGTTTGAAAATTCGACTTTAAATTTCAAATGAATGTATAGGATTCAAAATAAATTGGATTTCAGTAAAACAAAAAATATTTGAATCTGTTTAACAATATCTTTCTAACGAATGTGAAAAATCAAAATTTTATAACGATAATTAAAAGTTATGTCTAGTTTAAAATTCAGAATACTCGCTATGGATTTTGTATATATTTTATATAATATATAGCCCTTAAAAATAACCATTTTGCAAATGACCTCCGATGACGAGACCACTTTTGTTGGATCCGAAATGTCAAATTATTGCTATATTCCAATTTCCACAATTTTTGGAATTAATATGTGAGCATGGTAAACATAAAAGCGTTTGGTCAATTCGGTTTTGTAACAACTCGTATTTTCAGAACCAATTTAAATTTTTTATTTTAGCTATTTTAATGAATTTTGAATATTTAAAATGATTTATTTTAAATAATAACAACTAAAATAAAACGAGCCTGAAATGGCGCGGTAGTTTGAAAATTCGATTTCAAATTTCAAATGAATATACAGAATTCAATATAAGTCAGAATTGGACGAAACCAGAAATATTTTGAATCTGCTTAATATTGTCTTTCTAACGAATGTAAGAAACTGGGATTTCACTTTATGAATTGTAAGTTATGTACAGTTTAAAATTTAGAATAGTCGCTCTGGAATTTATATATATTTTAATATAATATATAGCCCTTAAAATAGCCATTTTGCAAACGACCTTCGTTTTTGGATGAAACCACTTATGTTAGATCCAGAATGTCAAATTACCGCTAGATTCCAATTTTCATAATTTTTGGAATTAATATGTTAACATGGCAAATTAAAACGTGTTTTGTCAATTTCAGTCAAATTGGATCGACCAGAAAATGCCCATTTTTCAAATAGTCTCCAAATTCAACAAAACTAGTTTTGTTTGGACCGTATCATCGAAACATAGATAGTTTATTTTTTTTGGAATTTTTGAAGTCAGTATGTGGCCTCGGTAAATTAAATTATGCGTTTAAATTCAATATATATATTTTTATTTTTATTTTGATAAAAATTGATTGAAACGATCGAATTGGCTTATGAAACATATCCAATTGTGTTCAGAATAGGGGTATTTATCTAGGGGTGATAGTCGCTGGGTTTGATTTGGAGTTCGTATGTAAAATCCCATTTATTGGAATTAAAATAATAATTAATATAGGGTATAAATAAGAATTTTAATTCTCCATAAAATAGAAATCCGCCGTCAGCTCCAAAACCGTAGGGTGAAAAATGCTCGACACTTTCCTTGTTAATCTCTCCTAAAATACACCAAATTAGATAATGGTCTTTAAGCGAAAATTGGAGTGCTCATCACGAGCTTTCGATCCGTATGGTGATGATGCGATTTGGTGTTGTATTTTGCTCATATTTCCTTCTCCATTGACCGCCGTTAGTGGCGATTTTCTGAGCAAACGGGCCTGCCGAGTTTGGCCCTGGGCCAGGCAGAGTGAGGCGCCTCGAAGCCCTACGGGATAGCGTCGTCAAATCTGGTGGCGATGGCTTTATGGCAGCGGCGCAACTAGACTTCGATGATGACGATTTTAGGTTTAAGCGGCTTCAGGAGAACGATGGAAGAGGGTGTAATTAGTTAGATTAATTAGGGTTTAATTATAATTTAATTATGTAATTAATATTTAAAATCTCATATCTTATTCAAACAAACACAGAAATGAACAAATTCAGAAGCGTTGGAATCCTCTCGTCGAGCACTTCAACATGGAACAGACAAGAGTCAAAACGGAACAGATTAGAATTTGAGGAAAATTCAAAACTCAAACTGTTTAGAAATTCAGAAACAATGAATGGAGGAGTGGTATACATAGTGAGAACTCTTTCTCACTCAATTTAATTTCCAGTAAAATATATACTAGGATGCAGATGGTGCTTAGTGGCACCCGATACCATTTATTGTACAAACCATGATTATTTGTTTGAATTGAATGGACTGTATTGTTGTTGTTGATTGTATTGTATGGAATAAAATATTTAAACAATAAAAAAATCATTTTTATTGAATGAATAAAATATATAAAATATTCATGTATGGAATAAAATATTTGAACAATAAAAATATCATTTTTATTGAATGAATAAACTATGTAAAATACTCATGTATGGAATAAGATGTTTGAACAATAAAAATATAATTTTTTATTGAATATATGAACCATATAAAATGGTCATGTGTTGAAAATAAATATTCATTTTCAAATCGGATGATTTGTTTATGTACACACATTTAACTGATATCGATTAGGAGGGTAAATTTTACACATCGCCCAACTGCACAAATAATAATCAATATTTGTTGTTTGAAAACCCCACACGGGTATTGGAATGATATTGGACATACACTAATCCTAATATTTAGTTGTATGTCAATCGATGGGTTGACATACTGTTGTAAGTGTTAATGATTTATATTTAACGCTTATGCAGTTGTGTAATGCACTCTAGATGACGGTTGACTAAGTTTGATTATCGTTGTGTACATGTGGGTATGAAATCCATATAAATAAAATTATATGGTAATTGACTGTGTCTGATTCCAATTCAGAAAGAACGAATATTTTAAAATAATATTCTATAAAGGATTAAAATGTGATTTTAACGTCCGATTTGGGATGGACACGAAAATATTGAAATATATGAAGCCGTGTTGATTAGAGATGCGCTATTTTGACGCGAACGATATTTATATCGATTTTATTCATTTTATAATGAATATCGAAAAGAAAATGATTTCAAAATCTGATATTTTGAAAATATTATCATTTATATATTATAATGATAAGGAGTATTCATGTAATGGCCCGCAAATCTGTACTATAAGAGTTGACTACATACATCACACATCCAACCCAAATATTACGAAAATACGAATCATTTTTTTTAAAGAAAAAGATAGAAGAAGAACAGAAATAACAATACAGAATCTTACATCGCAGCGGAGCAAAATATAATATATCATAACTTTTGAAATACAAAATTTTAACTGTATAACATACAATTATCAGTGTACAACACAGCGGAAATAAAAATACTATATATCTAATAGTGAAGCCTCCTGCGCCAAGCTCCTTTAGATAGATTTGTAAAATCCTGAACTACTTGACTGCCCATATTAATTCGGGCACCCAAGAGTTTAGGTAAAACAAAACAAAATAAACTCCGGGTCAGTCAGGGGACTAGTATGAGTAAACAATTTAAAACAGTTTGCGAAAATAAACGATATCTCATAAGACCACGTTGTATAACACGGAACGGGTTTTTCCCTTATGAAAATCCAAAACACTTGATTTAACTTTCAAATCCTTTTGAAAGAAACGATAATCTTTATATCAAACCTCTTTTGATATTATAATAGTGTCTAAATCAATATAATAGAAATCTAGTTGTAACAACCCGTATTTTCAATAAACTGTTATAACATAAATCGAGGCAGAATTTAATTCAAAAATCAGAATCAGGGGAAACGGGCTATGCCATTGCGTTCGTCTCGGAAAAATACGCGAAATAGAGTCCGAGTTTTCGAAAATCGGAGTCCGTATGAACCGGTTAAGGCCCATTGAAGTTTTCAGAAATTTCTATGCTAAAGACAGATTTAAATTTCAAATTAAAATCAAGGATTAAGGCTAATCAGGGTTAGGCGGGAAAATTCCCGCCAGGGGCCCATGTCGACAGGCATGTCGACAGGGCACCCAGGGTGTCGACTGCCCTGTCGACAGCCCTGTCGACAGGGGGTGCCCAGGCAGTTCAGCCTGGTGCACCATTTCTGATTTGGGTTGGGTCATGTGGCTTGGTTCTGGAAAATTCTAAGATCTGACGGGCCAAACCTAATCTAGGGTTAATCCTAGGGCCTAAAACACTCTAATTCTCTATAAATATACCCCTAATCCTACCCTAAAGCCTCATTAATCAATCTTGCAACTAAACTATGCCAAATTGAATCCTCAAATGGCCTCCATCTAAAATCCCTAGCCTCCACCTTCCTCAAAGTTAAATCCTATGAAGATATGATGATCATACAACCTTTTCTATGTTTTATGAATGCTTAATAACTTGCATACTTCATTAAGTAGCAAGTTTGATTTGCTAAGTTTGTGTTTTTGGGATCTTGCAAAAGGGTTTTCTTATTTGAGGCTTTGTTTTGAGTTTTTAAAAGGGCTTCTTCATCTTATTTGGTGGATTTGTGGCTTGTTTATATTAGTAAGCCCTCTTACCTTCACTTTACAAACTCTAAAGTTAATGTTTGGTGAAAGTTGAGATTTATGTGAGTTTAGTTGATTATGCATGCTTATGCGAACTCACTATGTCATGTTTTATATGATTCATAAGTTATGCATGCTTATACGAACTCATTATACCATGTTTTACATGTTTCATAAGTTATGCATGCATATGCGAGATTACTATGCCATGTTTTATATGTTTCACAAGTTATGCATGCTTATGCGAGTTTATTATGTCATGTTCTACATGTTCCATGGGTTATGCATGTTCATGCAAGTTCATCTTACCATGTTATGCAAGTTTAATGGATTATGCATGCTTATACAAGTTCATCTTACCATGTCATGCAAGTTTAATGGATTATGCATGTTCACTTTACCATGTTATGCACATTTAATAAGCTATGCATGTTTATGCGAATTCACCATGACATGATTTGCAAGTTTAACATGTATGCATGTTTATTATGACATGTGAAGTTCACCATGTATGTTATGCCAAGTTACCTTTTATACCCTTATATGTATGACGAGTATGTAAGCGAGGTAATGACGTTGGGAGGGTTTGGGTAAACTTAAAAATACATGAAACTAAAAGATTGGGAATTTACCTATTAAGTTAGGTCTACCCCTTGGGAATTTACCTATTAAGTTAGGTCTACCCAAGTATATGTTAACTTGTAAATATGTTTTGATGTGGACATGACATTAGATAACATGATATGGCCAACTCGAGGTTAGACCTAGTTGTGGTGTAAATCTTCCCAGGTAACCACAATGTAGGGTCTAATGTGGGTAGTTGGTCATGTTGCACCATAAGACCCGAGGTTAGACCTAGACGTGGTGTAAATCTTCCCAGGTAACCACGGAGGTCTAATGTGAGAGGTTGGGTGCGTTAATTAATTAATGCCTCATGATTAGGGTTAAGTCATGGCCCACTAATACTTAACCAATAATGGGGATGCGAGGATTAGATGGGGTTAAGTGAGTACACTTAACTAATTTAATCCATGATTAGTGAGGGGTTAAAACCACACTTAACCCTCTTAGAAACCCTAGCAACGTGGTCTGTTCCAGCAGTAATCCCAGTTTGGTATCACCACAACCCTACAGCTAGGTTAGGGCGGGGCACGATTACTGGACTGATGTAAGCGACCAAAGCGACGGCTGAGTGGTACAGCGGTGCGGGTCCGGCGGGCTACGGACGTGCACGTAGTCCGATGTTGGACAAACTCGAGGCACGGGTACCAGTAGGCTTAGACTGTGCATTATTGCTTAGGTGTCTGGGGTTGACACCTTAGGGCTTGATACACCCGAAGGTGGACCCAGCACAGTCTGACTACATCCATGTGGGCCGTATGGACACCAACACTCGACGTGTTAGGTTTATAGGGAGCCGATCGACTAGACCGTTGGGCTGGGCCTTATACTAAGGTCACTTCATGTTATTGGGCCAAAGTTTGGGCTAAGGGATCAAGATCTGTTTTGTGGGTTTGCTAGTACACCGTGATGCAAAGTTTAATCTCGTCTATGTGATGTCACCTTTATCTATTGCCAGTATGTTCATCTCAGTTTCCATCATACTGTTAACTTTATTAGTTTATAGATTGATCGTAGTAGGGCTTACCAGTCTTTTTGACTGACCTGTTTTCTTTCGCTTCTTTTCTTCCGTTCCCCCCCCCACAGGTTCTCAGGGAGGGACTACATCTGCTTAGTGGATCTTTGACTTGCTTGTTGGATAGCTCATGTATGGATCTGAGCTAGCTGTGGCTTATCTTTTATTTCTGGGGATTAGTACTGATGTTTTACCATGTATTTTGTTATCACGTATCTAGACTTATGTTGTATTTTGGATTATGACATTTTGATAGTATGTACTTGACTATGTTGGTTTTCTGAGATGATGATGATGGGTTTTTATCTGCTACCGCTGCTTTACTTATATTTGTTTTTATATATTCTGTCTTGCGATATCTGTGTGCATGTTTACCTTCACAATAACGCCCCTCCAAAGCTAGTACATTCTAAGGAGTGATCCTAGCGGAGGTGGGGTGTTACATTTGGTATCAGAGCACGAGGTTAACAAGATTGAACAAAACTTTTGAAAAAAAAACCCTTTTGAAAAACTATTTTCAAAAACCTACTAAGTATTTTCCAAAATAAAGTCTAGATTATTTTAAGGCTAATCCCCAAAAGCCATCAGCGTTATCCTTCGTTCCCTTGACCTGATCTTATCTTATCTTTTGTTTCAGTATGGCTGAGAATCTTGACATCCCAGATGGAGTGAACGTACCACTTTGGTATAGGAGACTCCTAGAAGCTAGGGCGGCAGCTGGTCCCGCCAACCCTACTCCCACTCCTCCTCCTGTGGTTGAGAATCCTATCCCTAATATTCCTCCTCCGGTGGTTCCTGCTCCCCCTCCTCCAGCAGTTAATATTCCCCCTCCCGTTGCTAATGTTCCTCCTCCTCCCGTGGCTGAGGCTCCTCTTCCTCCTCCTCCCCCTCAGCATCCTCAGATTGAGTTTACAAAGGTTTGTAAAGACTTCAAGGCAATGGGAGGCAAGAATTTCCTAGGCACGGAATCTTTCGTTGAAGCTAGGAATTGGCTGAAGGACACGGAGGACTTGTTTGCTATCTTTGGGATTGATGACGAGAGGAAAATCTTATTGACCGTATGGCTTTTGAAGGATGAGGCGGCCTATTGGTGGGAGGTCACCAATGGGACAAGGCCCGTTGAGACTTGGGCTGATTTGAGGGCTAGATTTGTGACCAAGTTTCTATCTTCAGCCGAGGCGAATTTACAAATGGAGAGGTTCATTTCATTAAAGCAAGGTGATATGTCTATCAAGGAGTATGTGAACAAGTTTAATCAGCTGGCCCGCTTTGGTTTGGATATAGTAAACACCCCGGAGAAGAAGGCTCTTCGATTTGCCAGAGGATTGAATGAGCCGCTACAGGGCTTGGCGATGTCACATATTCCGCATGGAGCCACTTTCGAGAGTTTGGTCAATATGGCTCTGCTTCAGGGAGAGGGAAAGAAGGAAGTCAAGTCGGGCGATACTCAAGCAAAGAAGGCTGATTCTCAAGGCAAAGGCAACCAAGGTCAAAGCAGTCAAGGAAATCAGAATAAGAACAAGAAGGGCAACAACAAAGGCAAGGGGAAGTGCAATTACTGTGGCATAGCTGGGCATTTTGCTAAGGATTGCAGGAAGAAGAAAAGGAAGCTTAGTGGTGGATGCTTTTCTTGTGGAGAGACTGGGCACTTCAGCAAAGAATGCCCAAAGAAGAAAGGACAGGCTGGATCTTCTGGAGGGCAAGTTCATGCTCTCAATGCCGCTTCAGTTCCCGAGAGAGGTAGTGTTTCTGTTGAGAACCTTGTTTATATCGCTGATCTTCCAGTACGTACCTTGTTTGATTCCGGTGCATCACATAGCTTTATTTCATCTGATCTTGTTGATAGCTTGCACCTCAGTACTAGCTTAGTGGATGATCCCGTTTATGTTTCGAATCCCATTGGGGGTTCTGCTCATCTATCTATGATATGTGAGGATCTAAGGATCTCTATACTCAGCGTTGAGTTCTTGTGTAGTGCGTATGTTCTAGGTTTCAGGGGATACGGATTGATCTTGGGCATGGATTGGCTGTCTAGATATGGAGCCATTCTGGATTGTGAGCATAGGGTTGTAAGGCTTGTGACTCGCCTGGGCAACACCTTAGAGATTTCATGCAATCCGAAGAATCCCGTCATGTTATGCTATCTAGAATCTCTCGACTCATCGGAGGAGGCCCTTCAGTCTGTAAGGGTGGTCCGGGATTATCCGGATGTTTTTGAAGAAGTTAAGGGGTTGCCCCCTAAACGAGAGATTGACTTTCGCATCTATCTGGTAGATAATGCTAAACCTGTTTCTTTGCCCGTTCGGCATATGGCTCCGCGTGAGAGACGGGAGCTGAGCAAGCAAGTGAAAGAATTGCTTGAGAAGGGCTTCATCAGAAGGAGTATATCTGAATGGGGAGCGCCTGTGGTGTTTGCAACTAAGGCAGATGGCTCTCTTCGACTCTGTGTGGATTATAGAGAATTGAATAAGCTGACTAAGAAGAACCGACACCCGTTACCAAGGATCGATGATCTCTTTGATCAACTTGTTGGTGCTTCTGTTTTCTCTCAGCTTGACCTTGCTACGGGTTTTCATCAGCTCAGAGTGGCTGAAGACAGTATAGACAAGACTGCATTCAGAACTCCAGACGGATTCTTTGAATGGCTTGTTATGCCGTTCGGTTTGACGAATGCACCCGCGTATTTTGTGGATTTGATGAGTAGGGTGTTCCGGGAGTTCTTGAATAAGTTTGTCGTGGTCTTTGTTGATGATATTCTGGTCTTCTCCAAGGATGAGGAAGAGCATGCGAGGCACCTGGTAGAGGTGATGGACACACTCCGAGCACACCAGTTAAAAGCCAAGTTCTCCAAGTGCCACTTTTGGAGAAGGGAAGTCAGATTTCTTGGGCATATCGTATCCAAGCAAGGCTTAGCGGTGGATCCCGCTAAGGTGGTTGCAGTTCAGGATTGGAAGACTCCAAGGAATGCAACCGAGGTGAGAAGCTTTCTGGGTCTTGCGGGTTTCTATCGAAAGTTCATCAAGGACTTCGCAAAGACATCCGCTCCTCTTACTAAGTTGACGAAGAAGAACTTAGTCTTTGCTTGGGATATGGATTGTGAGCTTGCTTTTCAGAGACTCAAGAGAGCCCTCACCTCAGCACCAGTTCTAGCTTTACCCGATGGTGGTAAGATATTTACCGTGTACACTGATGCTTGTGGCACGGGATTGGGTGCCGTTCTGATGCAAGAGGGCAGAGTTATATGTTTTGGTGGGAGGCAACTTAAGGTGCATGAGAGGAATTATCCCACTCATGATCTAGAGCTGGCAGCGATTGTATATGCGCTCAAAGCATGGCGTCATTATCTTCTGGGAGAGAGATTTGAGCTATATACTGATCATAAGTCTTTGAAGTATCTCTTTTCGCAGAAAGATCTGAACTTAAGACAGCAGAGATGGATGGAATTTTTGGCTTCCTATGATTTTGAGATATCCTATACCCCTGGCAAGGGAAATGTTGTAGCGGATGCGTTGAGTAGGAAAAGATTGACGCTAAGTCCTCTATTTGTTGAGATGAAGAATTTAGAGTTCTTGGCGACCTTTGATTTCTCTTTGGCAATGGAGTCGGTGACCGGTTCCTTGGCATCTCTAGAGCTCAGGCCTACCCTTCTAGATCAAGTCGGGGCTTCACAGAAGGAAGACCCCCAGATAATTGAGATCATGGACAAGCTGGTTCGAGGGGAGACATCTAGTCACCTTGCTCGATATTCTATAAACGATAAGGGTTGGCTGAGGAGAGATGGAAGGCTTTGTGTTCCGATGGTAGAAGACTTGGTGAGGAAAGTTCTTGAGGAAGCACATCGCTCCAAAATGACTATACATCCAGGTGGTGATAAGATGTATAAGGACATGAAGCGCGTTTTTT
The DNA here is from genome assembly GCA_030737875.1 of Allium sativum. NCBI lineage: Eukaryota > Viridiplantae > Streptophyta > Magnoliopsida > Asparagales > Amaryllidaceae > Allium > Allium sativum. The sequence goes on from CM060924.1 coordinate 387,536,321, forward strand.
TCTGGCCTGGAATGAAAAAGGATGTGGCGGAGTTTGTCTCGAGATGTGTTACTTGTCAGAGAGTAAAAGCTGAGTCGAAGAAGCCCGGTGGGCTATTACATCCGCTAGAGGTCCCGCTATGGAAGTGGGAGAGCATTTCTATGGACTTTATTGATGGGCTTCCAAGGTCCAGGAAGGGGAATACGAGCATATGGGTCATTGTGGATAGGCTCACTAAGAGTGCTCATTTTATCCCAGTGAAGAGCAAAAGGACCGCATCTGGACTAGCATCAGTATATCTTCGTGAGATAGTGCGACTACATGGAGTCCCTTCCAGCATAGTTAGTGACCGAGACCCCATCTTTACTAGTCAATTCTGGAACAGTTTGCAGGAGGCTATGGGCACAAGGTTGAATCTGAGTACAGCTTATCACCCACAGACGGATGGCCAGACCGAAAGGGTGAATCGAGTGCTTGAGGACTTGTTGAGACTTTGCATCTTGGATTTTGGGGGTGCTTGGGAAGACCATCTTCCTCTTGTAGAATTTGCTTATAATAACAGTTATCAGGCGAGCATTGGTATGGCACCGTTTGAGGCTTTATATGGGAGGCCGTGCAAGTCACCTACATGTTGGTGGGAGTCCACGGATAAGCTTATACTTGGACCCGACATGATTAGGGATACATCCGAGAAGGTTGAGTTGATTAGAAGACGGATGAAAGCGGCGCAAGACCGGCAGAAATCTTATGCTGACAGGCGAAGGTCCGAATTGGAGTTTGAGGTTGGGGACAAGGTTTTCGTAAAAGTTTCTCCTTTACGGAATGTGGTCCGGTTTGGAGCTGTGGGGAAGTTAGCACCGAGATTCGTTGGACCCTTCCCCATCATAGAGAGAATTGGGAAGATGGCTTATAGAGTGCAATTGCCCGAGAAGTTGTCCGGAGTGCATAATGTCTTTCATGTCTCGCATCTCCGAAAATGCCTGCATGAGTCCGCTGAGGTGGTTGAGCCTAGCATGCTTGAAGACGTGGAGGTAGAGAAAGAAGCAACTTTAAGGAAAGCTCCGATTCGTATCTTGGGGGCAGAGGCCAAGAAGCTAAGGAATCGTGAGGTCAGATTGGTGAAAGTTCAATGGGGTGAAGCCGAAGAGGACGCAACTTGGGAAACCGAGGAGAAGATGCGTGGGCTTTATCCATTCCTGTTTGAGGGTACACTCTCAATCTCTTCCCTTTGCTAGTATATCTTTCTCTTTGCTAATCCATGTTTATCTAGTTATCGGGCTAAGCTTGTCATAAGAACCATAGGTAGAAACCCTTTGGATGAAACATGTGTTTGAAGCATGTTATGGTTGATGGTTGCAAGTGGTTGCAAGTGTTTGCAAGTGGTCACTCGTGGATGCATGATACACATTAGGCACTAGATCGGCTCACACACTCCTCATATTGCATGTGCATGAGTGTTTATGCTTATTCTTGGATGAGATTTGTATACAATCACATGGATGTTGCATATGGATGTATGATTGAGCACGCATGTAGAGATTATACATTATGTTAGGGATTTGCATACATATGGATACATTTCACTAACATATTTTGCATTGATCTTCGCATTAGATAAGTACATATACACACACTTTTGGATATGTTCATACAGCATTTAGAATCCTTTAAGGACAATGGTTGCTCGTGGATGATGTTTTGAGTAGATGGATGTTGGATGGTAGGATATGTTCTTCCTGACTTGAAGATTTCGGGGACGAAATCCTTTAAGGAGGGGAGAATGTAACAACCCGTATTTTCAATAAACTGTTATAACATAAATCGAGGCAGAATTTAATTCAAAAATCAGAATCAGGGGAAACGGGCTATGCCATTGCGTTCGTCTCGGAAAAATACGCGAAATAGAGTCCGAGTTTTCGAAAATCGGAGTCCGTATGACCCGGTTAAGGCCCATTGAAGTTTTCAGAAATTTCTATGCTAAAGACAGATTTAAATTTCAAATTAAAATCAAGGATTAAGGCTAATCAGGGTTAGGTGGGAAAATTCCCGCCAGGGGCCCATGTCGACAGGCATGTCGACAGGGCACCCAGGGTGTCGACTGCCCTGTCGACAGCCCTGTCGACAGGGGGTGCCCAGGCAGTTCAGCCTGGTGCACCATTTCTGATTTGGGTTGGGTCATGTGGCTTGGTTCTGGAAAATTCTAAGATCTGACGGGCCAAACCTAATCTAGGGTTAATCCTAGGGCCTAAAACACTCTAATTCTCTATAAATATACCCCTAATCCTACCCTAAAGCCTCATTAATCAATCTTGCAACTAAACTATGCCAAATTGAATCCTCAAATGGCCTCCATCTAAAATCCCTAGCCTCCACCTTCCTCAAAGTTAAATCCTATGAAGATATGATGATCATACAACCTTTTCTATGTTGTATGAATGCTTAATAACTTGCATACTTCATTAAGTAGCAAGTTTGATTTGCTAAGTTTGTGTTTTTGGGATCTTGCAAAAGGGTTTTCTTATTTGAGGCTTTGTTTTGAGTTTCTAAAAGGGCTTCTTCATCTTATTTGGTGGATTTGTGGCTTGTTTATATTAGTAAGCCCTCTTACCTTCACTTTACAAACTCTAAAGTTAATGTTTGGTGAAAGTTGAGATTTATGTGAGTTTAGTTGATTATGCATGCTTATGCGAACTCACTATGTCATGTTTTATATGATTCATAAGTTATGCATGCTTATACGAACTCATTATACCATGTTTTACATGTTTCATAAGTTATGCATGCATATGCGAGATTACTATGCCATGTTTTATATGTTTCACAAGTTATGCATGCTTATGCGAGTTTATTATGTCATGTTCTACATGTTCCATGGGTTATGCATGTTCATGCAAGTTCATCTTACCATGTTATGCAAGTTTAATGGATTATGCATGCTTATACAAGTTCATCTTACCATGTCATGCAAGTTTAATGGATTATGCATGTTCACTTTACCATGTTATGCACATTTAATAAGCTATGCATGTTTATGCGAATTCACCATGACATGATTTGCAAGTTTAACATGTATGCATGTTTATTATGACATGTGAAGTTCACCATGTATGTTATGCCAAGTTACCTTTTATACCCTTATATGTATGACGAGTATGTAAGCGAGGTAATGACGTTGGGAGGGTTTGGGTAAACTTAAAAATACATGAAACTAAAAGATTGGGAATTTACCTATTAAGTTAGGTCTACCCCTTGGGAATTTACCTATTAAGTTAGGTCTACCCAAGTATATGTTAACTTGTAAATATGTTTTGATGTGGACATGACATTAGATAACATGATATGGCCAACTCGAGGTTAGACCTAGTTGTGGTGTAAATCTTCCCAGGTAACCACAATGTAGGGTCTAATGTGGGTAGTTGGTCATGTTGCACCATAAGACCCGAGGTTAGACCTAGACGTGGTGTAAATCTTCCCAGGTAACCACGGAGGTCTAATGTGAGAGGTTGGGTGCGTTAATTAATTAATGCCTCATGATTAGGGTTAAGTCATGGCCCACTAATACTTAACCAATAATGGGGATGCGAGGATTAGATGGGGTTAAGTGAGTACACTTAACTAATTTAATCCATGATTAGTGAGGGGTTAAAACCACACTTAACCCTCTTAGAAACCCTAGCAACGTGGTCTGTTCCAGCAGTAATCCCAGTTTGGTATCACCACAACCCTACAGCTAGGTTAGGGCGGGGCACGATTACTGGACTGATGTAAGCGACCAAAGCGACGGCTGAGTGGTACAGCGGTGCGGGTCCGGCGGGCTACGGACGTGCACGTAGTCCGATGTTGGACAAACTCGAGGCACGGGTACCAGTAGGCTTAGACTGTGCATTATTGCTTAGGTGTCTGGGGTTGACACCTTAGGGCTTGATACACCCGAAGGTGGACCCAGCACAGTCTGACTACATCCATGTGGGCCGTATGGACACCAACACTCGACGTGTTAGGTTTATAGGGAGCCGATCGACTAGACCGTTGGGCTGGGCCTTATACTAAGGTCACTTCATGTTATTGGGCCAAAGTTTGGGCTAAGGGATCAAGATCTGTTTTGTGGGTTTGCTAGTACACCGTGATGCAAAGTTTAATCTCGTCTATGTGATGTCACCTTTATCTATTGCCAGTATGTTCATCTCAGTTTCCATCATACTGTTAACTTTATTAGTTTATAGATTGATCGTAGTAGGGCTTACCAGTCTTTTTGACTGACCTGTTTTCTTTCGCTTCTTTTCTTCCGTTTCCCCCCCCCGCCCCCCACAGGTTCTCAGGGAGGGACTACATCTGCTTAGTGGATCTTTGACTTGCTTGTTGGATAGCTCATGTATGGATCTGAGCTAGCTGTGGCTTATCTTTTATTTCTGGGGATTAGTACTGATGTTTTACCATGTATTTTGTTATCACGTATCTAGACTTATGTTGTATTTTGGATTATGACATTTTGATAGTATGTACTTGACTATGTTGGTTTTCTGAGATGATGATGATGGGTTTTTATCTGCTACCGCTGCTTTACTTATATTTGTTTTTATATATTCTGTCTTGCGATATCTGTGTGCATGTTTACCTTCACAATAACGCCCCTCCAAAGCTAGTACATTCTAAGGAGTGATCCTAGCGGAGGTGGGGTGTTACACTAGTGGAACGCTTTCATCTCATGCTCCACATACATTATATATAATCAAAACCATGAGCACTTATTGGGAAATGAATTTCCAACTATGACAAAGTATGGAACCACCTTCCGATAGTGTATCTCTAGAGGAGAATACACTGGGTTCAACAAGAACATCTTGTAACCCGGCCACACATGACCGTCTACTCATTTCGCTTGAGGGTATCGAATGTATATCACCAACGGTTGGGATCAGCAACCCTTTTTCCGAATGGGACAGCATCGAATAGAATAAGGAATTAAATGAATTTCTCTAGATATGTGTTAATACACCCTAATGGGAGCTACCCACATAGCCATGCTACCTGCCCGATTTTTGTCATTTCCCGGTTGTTAAGGCCTGAGGCTACGATCACTAACCATTCACTGATAACATAATCACTTTGAATACCACATTGTCATATCCGTTAATCACTAATTGATTTGCATAAATATAATCTAGGAATTTCGCTAAGAGAATAAATTCTCCATCACCATATGTATTTATACAAACCAACGTATGCGATCATTGGAAATACTCTGTCAGACATTCGTCCATAAACGTTCATTCTGGGACTGAACGAAACCGAAGGCACAATTTCTATTAATAGAAAAAGTCCTTGCACTTTACTCCGTATTCGATTATCTTCATATAATCTGATTCGCAACGCTACTGCCAAAATGGAGTGGTTCTCGGATAATAATCCAATCGGGCTCTCCATATTTACAACGATATTGACAAACACTTCGATAGTCGGTTATTTAACTATCAAAGAAAAAAAAATCCATTCAAAGCATCAAACAAGTCACTGGGCCTTTTAATTAATATTTCATCAATTAAAAACATTTCTCTATTCCCTTATCAATATTCGTTAACACGATATTTTTTATGATCATCTTGGCCTCTTACGCTATTTGGAAAACATTCCCATATATTGCCTTCTTTTATTTTCTATACTTAGAAAATATCTTCTAATTTTAATTGGAGAACATTCCAATTACTTATCTCTTTCACGCCCGTTCATTTCTACAATCAGGAAATATTTATTTATTATATTTCCAAAATTTCACTTCCTTGGGTTAAAACGAATGTTGTATAAAACATTGTTACAAACAACCCACAATACTGCATTCAACTAATCTTATTCAATCATTGATATTCGAGACTGAATCTTGCTATTTATCGGCTAAAATGAAATCAATCAAGTTGGGGTACAACTACCTCTCAGACCTTAACTGAATAGCATTCTTAACTTCAAAACGGACAAGGCTATTTATCTCGAATAGTCAATATCATAAAAACCAATTATTCATTTTTAAACCTGTATACGTTTCTCTTCTAATTTTACTAGATTTAATTATAGATTTCCTTTTTGTTTATATTCTATTTTTAAGTTCGTTTCCTTATCGAATTCTATATATATCGATACATTGATTTCCAGATATCAAAATTTCTTAAAAATATTCTAACTCCTTAAATGTTTGGAAAATTTCGCCATAACCTTGTATGTACGGGTCACTAGGTACAACTACAAAACGCCTCTCTGGACCCTTTCCATTCAAAAAGAAAATTAAAAAGTCAAGCGGCTTGCAGATTCGGCTCATAAAATTTCATATGGAATTTAAACATGCACCTTTTTGTCGGGCACTAAATTTATAAACTTCATTCTCTTCATTCCATACCTGTTTAATACATATGCGTCCATTTCTAATTTATTCCAACTCAATCTGGTCATTTTAACTAAATTCTTTAATTTATACTTTAGTTAACTCTTTTGCGTATTCCACTTTTTAATTGAACATATCTTGTTCATATAATATTTTAATTTGCTTGAATTCTATTTTTAATTCAATTTTCATATTCGATTTCGAATATTAACTCACAGAATCCCATGTACTTATCCATAGCCTAATTCTGATTCAAAACTCCATTAACTAATTATTTTCCCAATTAGTTAATTCTATTCAATAATTAAAAATCTGATTTTTGTTTCAAAAATCAGTTCACTTACTCCACTTGAGTTCATATTTATTTTGTATCTCAAGTCTGGATTTTTCTAATGGAAATTCAGATTTTATTTGCTTAAAATCCTTTTTATTAATTTAAATAAACCGTTATGGTTTTATAATGGTTATGGCGCTGCTTTTCTAAAAATTTGATTTTGACATAACTCAAAATATATAAGATGAAATCCAGATTTTCATTTTCCATTAGAAAACTATTATTCAATCGGTCCTGACGATCCTTGTTTCAAAGAATTCTGACTTAAATTGAGTTCTATATACTCAATTGAAGTTCGAAACGCCAAATTACGAACTACCGCGTTGCGGCGAGTTCGGTTTAATTATATTTATTTATATAAACGTTTAAACTCCATGTATAATAGTTTTCAACTCCATTCTAATATATTTTAACATATATTAAATCCAATTTTCCCAATTCAACTTAATATTTCCTATTATCTAAAATCGTCGATTTTTCGTTACTTGGTTATAATTTATTTATACTTAATTCTCTATATTAAATTCCAATTCCCTTTTATAAATAAATTATTTATAAAATTCGATATAATCGAATTCTAATTGTAAATCCTCAGATTTAACTCAATTTAGTTTTTATTCTGTATTCTCGAATAAAATATATCGTTCCCTTTTTGAAACGTTTTCCGATCCCTTTTTAAATTCATACTTGAATTTAAAATGTCAAATATATATGATGATAATTATCTCACCTTATTTATAAACATCGTTTGTAAATTTCCCTTCCTTGTTTTATATACACTAAAACAAGTTCTCATTTCAAAACCCTTTTGAAATTCTAATTTCTGCTTTGGAAAAATAAATTTCCCTTTTATAATTCACACTTGTATTTACATTTTCCCAATTATCCAATGATAATTCATTTCTCTTCATTTATAAAAATCGTTTATAAATTCACTTCAGTTCCCTGATTAACTAATGAAAATCATTCCATTTTATTCATAAACACCATTTATAATTTTACTTCAATTTCCTGCGTCATTTAATTTATAAACATCGTTTATAAATTCATCATTTTAATTTCTTGTATTATTTAATTTATAAACATCATTTATAAATTCAATACTTGTTTTATTTACTCAAAACAAGTTAATATTTCTAGTCCATTCGAAATTCGAATTCTATTTTTAGAAAAATAGATTTCTCTTTTAAATATCAAAATATTCTTTTTACGATATTTTTATAAATCAATATTCATGCCCCAGTGATACTTAAACACCCCAAAACACTCAGTAATCAATCACATGTTTTCTAACACATCATATATGATAATATATATGAAACAAACAAATAATAATATTTTTGAGGAATCCAGTTGGATCCCTCCAACCTGTTTTACTGCATCCACAGACGTTAGCCAACATAAATAATACCCATCCTGCTTCGAGGCAGGATATCGTGGTATAGAAGGTCATCCACTATCATATCGTGGGGCGTATGGGGTCATCCTCTAATGATACTGTGGGCATCCGCTAATGGTACTGCGGGAACTACCCAATCACCAATATATATATATATATATAATAACCACAAACATTAATCCTAAATAACTAATATATATTTAATAATAGACACAGTAATATTTTAATGCAACCAAACAACCATCATTTATTTTTAATGACTAAAAATAAATTCTAAATAATAAATTGAGTGAGATTTACTCACCGTGACTTTTACTTTGCCGATTAAATCGAACAAATGTTCGAATTAAATTAAAATTCACAGCTTATCCGAAAATTCCCAAACCAACTCCTAGCCTGCGTCCTTTTGAGCTCAACAAAATTGATGGCATTTGAATCTGATTTCATATGCCGTATTTATTAGCTTTACTAGTTTAAATATATTGTTAAACAAATTGAATTAACATTAACCAGTTAATTAAATAACTAATTAATTATACCTTAATCCTTTTCATAAATAATCTTCCACCCATATTCCCTGTAAGAAGCTCAACATCTAATATCCTCCTTTGCTCCACAACTGCACTCTTCACCATTAAACAAACATGGATCCACCACTGGATAATAAACTAATTTCACTTCCTCGAAACTGGACATTATCAACTCTTGTACTGGCGCCATCATCATTTCAGTCAGCGTACAAAACCACGAGACCTCCTAAAAAACTTAGCATCACCTTCTCTAGTTTTCTCAATGTTATCTCTTCCATCCCATGACTTGCGATATAATCTCGAACCAAGCCTGTAGCTCATAGAAGGCTGTGATAGTTTTTATCTTCAGAAAACCCAAAAATGACACGAAAAAATTTCTCTAGATTCCACCAACTATCCCCCTTCGCACCCTTCTACTGATCGTCGCCTTTCACAGGAACATTACCAACTCCACCGAACCCTAAATCCTGAACGTCGACCACTTACCAACATCGCGTTCCAAGAGCCTCGTGATACCAAAGTAACACATTGCGCACCCAAACCCAGTTTGCAACAACCTAACACCCATCACGAACTGAAAGGTACAACGCCCCTTCCAATCGCATGCCTCGCAACAACCATTTCCTAATCCATTAGAAATTCTGCGTCCTATTACTGCAATAATCAACGTGAGTCGTCCAGAGCAAGTCGAGCTTCAGAGAGCTCATCGCGATTTCTGCTTTTATTCTCGAATGATTTGAAAACAGATTAAGAGGAGCACAACCATTTTTGATTTTTTTTGGTTTTCGAAGAAATATAATTTAAAAAGGGGAAATAGGTTTCTGTTCGATTTTGATTTTGAGGTTTTTGAGGAGAAGCGGTTTTCCCTTCAGCGATTTCAAAAATAAGAGACCGGCCATTTAATTTCTACTGAAGTGAAATGGTATTCTCTTTAGAAATCTCGTTTTGCAGTAGAAAAAATCAAAGGAGAAGGGTGCGATTATATAAAATAAGAAGCTCAGGAACTAAGGAATTTATGTCTGTGTTGTTACATCATAGGTGATAGGTTTACAGTGTACTTTCAATTAACTTAAGGAGGAAGGAAATTTTATTTTTATTTTATTTAAAAATCAGTATCCTAAAATTTTAAATGACCCTTGATTCTTAACTCCTTACTGAACCCAACAACTGACATTTTTAGGGTCATACCTCTATTCCGGACACACAGGGAACAGTTTCAAAGCCTCATTCGATCAGCTGTAGAAGATATTAATTTAAACTGATAAATTAAATTTAAAACAATATAATTCCTAGATAATAAATTACTACTATCATTTATATATATCCAAATAAAATTTCTATAAGTTATTTGAATCAATTGGACTTAGATTTAAATTTCGAATGAATTAGTTCAGATTCTCGTATTACGATAATTATATATATTCGAATTAAATCGTATTTTGATTATTAAATCGATAACTCAATATAAAAATTGATTTATATTATTAAATAAATATTTAAAATAAATATTAAATATTTGAAAACAAATCAACCAAAATCTGGGTCGTTACAATTCAATTTTGATTTAAAATTGAAAATGAAGTTGAAATCGTTTTTAAAACGAATATATAGAATATGTTTTAAATGGAAATCGACGAAATATATATATTATATATATCAAATGGCCTGAATAGAATGCGCCATGTCGCGGCCGTTTGCTAATTTCAACCATTGACTTCGAATTGATATTACGGGAGATTCGATAGTCTGATTCTCCTAAAACCAGAACTATTGGGTTCGTATCAAAAAGAGCTTTCCAAAGAATATAAGAGAGGATTAGGAATTATGTTCAAATCAAATTTGGAAAAAGTCGTTGTAAGTGCAGTTCGATGACCGTTTATGAAAATCGGCGGAAATGGCCATAATAAAATTATTAAAAATATTGTTTATCGGTGTAAAATCATAATAAATGATTTATAAAGAATTGGGATGAAAAATTCCATATTTGAAAAGATAAAAATATATTTTTATCGAAATGAACTAGTTATTGACTAGAATTATAATCCATTTATTTTTAAATAAATAAATTGGATGGGGAATGGGTTTTAATATAACCAGAATTTCCAATATATGAATTGGAGTGGATTTGAATGGAAATCATCTTCAGAATATTTCGATATTGGGTTCTGTGATTGTACGGATATTGTTATGGAAATTTGGAAGATATATATATGTATATCGTTATTCCCAAAACGATATTTGTTGGTTTTAGAATTTGATTATCGAATATAAGCTGATATAATTTCTATTCAGGGCCTTGTATTTAATATCAAATGATATTTTGGGTTTGTCGTGAATGGTGTCTTCAGTAACACTGTTCTTAAACCCAGTTGAGAAAAAGAATAAATCTTTTAATTAAGATTTAGTGAAGTTTTCCAATTAATTGATATTTAATTGGAATTGAATAAAAGAATTGGATTTTGGGTTTATCATGAATGGTGTCTTAAATAACACTGTTCTTAAACCCCGTGTGAAAAGAATAAATCGTTTAATTAAGATTGTTAGTGTTTCCCGTTAATTAACATTTAACTGAAATTAAATGGAATGTGAATTGTGTTTATTGTGAACTATGACATTCGTTCTTTAACTTGGGTTTGTAGTGAAATGTGATTTGGAATATATAAATCTTGTACTAAGATTTAATGGGATCTTCCAAAGGAAAATTTTCCATTTTAATATATTAAATTGGAATTGAACGGAATTCGATTTGATAATAATCGAAGTGAGCTTCTGTGGAAGAAGACTGTTAATATATACAGAATTTAAAAGCTTTATCGTTATTCCATTTATATTATTAGTCGGATATGGAAATTGATATCGATTATATATATTGATCTATTTTCCGTGATGTTTCCATAATTAATGGAATGTGATTTGTGTTTATCATGAACTGTGTTTTAAATTACATTAGTTCTTTAACCCAGTTAAAGACATGATTACATGTCTAACATTGTATTTGGAACTGTATGGTTGATCTCTGCTAAATATATATCTATTTGGTGGTAGAGAATTTATTCTCTTGCTTAACACCCATCTCTAAGACGTACGAGCTTAGAGGTTATATATCGGCATAAATCAATAGTACGGTGAAGATTGTCAATGCGGAATGTTTGTGTTTCCAAAGTTAAATAATCATTAATATTGATTTTTGGGAAGATTAAAACTAAGGGGAGTTTTAATGAATCTTTAATTAGATTGAAAAGAGAATGTTATAATTTAAATTATCAAATTCAGGAAATGATCGAGAATGGAGTAGCACCGGTTTTACTCCAAGCGATAGTTAAATCTTTAATTAGATTTGAATGTGAAATGGTAATAAAATTTACCGATAACACAATGGCGTTAGATATGGAGCATTACTAGTTTTGCTCCATGGTATGAATAGGTTGGGATTAGGAAATAAAAGAAATGATTACTTCGGTAAGGTGCGTTAATTCCGACTAGTTGATAAACCTTAATTTTGTTTAGAGATGATATCTAAAGGAAGATTAAAGAATAAATTTAAAGAATTTATCTTTGATAAAATTAATGGGAACCTTTCCCTAATGATGTGAATATTTGAATAAGAGAATATTCTAGATTGGATTGAGGCATATGTTGTGTTTTTATAGCACTTGTTTATAAAATACGAGAGTTATTCAGAAAGATCGGCTTTATCCCATTCTGAATAACTGATTCGACGATAAGTCGACGATGAAGACGGTGGTTGAAGACCGTAGGTCTTCACATCGCTTGGATGATTACTGATGTCTTGATTGGGCTGTACAACCAAGATAAGGTAATAAGTGGTGATTTTTCATATGTACATGGAGATCGACCGGATATGCGAGGGCCTCTCTCCTGTATTGGATATATGGAACGAGGAATAAGGTGCCTCCAGTTTCATTCAGACCTAGAACGAACTATTAAATGGATGTGTGTCTGACATTGGATTTTATTCTATGTTGATTGATCTCTATTAAATATATATATGTTTGGTGGCAGAGAATTTATTCTCTTACTTAACACCCTTCTCTGAGATGTACGAGCTCAGAGGTTATATATCGATAGATATCAGTCGCATGGCGTGAATTGCCTGTGTGGTATGCTGAGATGCAAAGGATCAAGGCTTCTGTTGAAAAGCAGAGTCTTGTGGTTGATGATCAAAGCACGGCTTCAATATAGCATAGCTTTGTGTAGTGTTAATTCGCGAGCCTCACACCTCGGTGTGGACCAAATATGGGAGAAGGACTGCAGGGAGGACAGTGCGTTTCTTTCTAGCTAGAAGTGGTGTCATGGTATGGAGCCCGGACATTTTACTTATGTGGATGTTGCTTATTACTAGATGGATAGAGAGGCGCCTCGAATACATCGGTTACTACGGAGCCGATGGATATTGAGTCATCTGGCTCATTTACTCCCCATAGGGCGGGGAAATGCATGTTCAGGAGTTATGAATCCACCTTGCACTTAGTGTGGACCGGCCCTGCAGTTACCTAAGAGTCACTCGAGCTCTGACCCCGATGCGCGGGCTAAAGGATCTCGAATTCGGTAAGGACGATCCCTTGCTTTGGTTCATGGTGGAAATCCAAATTCCAATATGTGACCTTGTGGTTTTAATTGTAGAACTAGTACGGCGATATAGTAGTATGGGATACTATGTCGTCTATGATTAATACATTTATATTTGAAGTTGTTTTATACACTTTACACCTATAATAGTATCAAAATGAATTGTTTTAAATGTACCAAGCATGTTTGGCTATTATAAGGGAAAACTCTATCCTCCGGCTTGCGTTGTATTGTGTGATGGGACCTGAGTCTTATAATAGCTTCATTTTTCCAAAAAGCATTGCGTTGTTTGTTATATGCACTAGTATTCTTGGGAGGAAACCCGTTCCGTGTTATACGGTGTGGTCCCTTGATTTACTTTACTTTAAATTAAATTTTAAATAACTGTTTTAGTTCTCACACTAGTCACATAACTGATCTGGAGTTTATTGTTTTAACCTAAACTCTGGGTGCCCCTATTTTTCACACGAGCAGTTAGTAGTTTGGCTTTTGCAGATATTTCTTTATACAGGATCCTGGATTTACAACTGGAGCTATATCCGGAACGCTCCGTATCCATGTATTTCTTTCAGTTGTGTTATGTATTATTTTTCTGCTGCTAATGTAATCTAAATCTCTGATATTTTTATGATATATAATATTTATTCATACTCTGTTATATTCTTGAACTTTGATGTAAATTATTGTAATAGAAATGAAATGTTCTTCTATCTGTGTTCTGATTTGTCATGTTCTCAATTCAATTCGGGCTTTCCCGTAAGGGCGAGTATGGGTCGTGTCAGCTTGGTATCAGAGCCTTGGTTTATAGAGCTCGAGACCAAGACACATTAGAACCAAACGAAAGGATTCATCTGGGATTGGATTAGTAATATCCAATGAGAATGACTCGTTAGAGATGGGATCGGTAGTATCCTCGAACGAGTGTAAAGAGTGTTGTTTTTAGAAAATAAAAATGAAAACAATTTTGGTTTTTGAATTTAAATATTATTATATGTATTTGAATATTTTATTTTAAATTGATTTTGGGTAATTAAGTATATAAAGATTGTAACAACCCAGAAATTCTAAGCCAATTTAAATTTTTTATTTTGGCAATTTTAACGAGTTTCGAATATTTAAAATGATTTATTTTAAATAATGACAACGAGAAATTTATTTTGAATAGAATTTGAACGTATATATTTATTTGAATCGTTGTTAGAATATAAATATTTATTTTAATTATAAAAGGAATTGAAAATGGCGCGGTAGTTTGAAAATTCGATTTCAAATTTCAAATGAATGTACAAGATTCAAAATAAAACAGATTTTGGCAAAACCAAAAATATTAGAATCTATTTGAAAATATCTTTCCAACGAATTCGAAAAATTGAAATTTCATAGCGGAGATAAAAAGTTATGCCCAGTTGAAAATTCAGAATAGTCGCTATGGAATTCTGGCCCTTAAAAATGGAAATTTTGCAACCGACCTCGGTTTTCGACGAAACCACTTTTGTTGGATCCGTGATGTCAAGTTATTGCTAGATTCCAAAATTCGTAATTTTTTGGATCAATATGTGAGCGTGGCAAAAGAAAACGCGTTTGAACAGTTTCAGTTGATTTTAATCGACTGGAAAATGGTCATTTTTCAAACGGTCTCGGAATTCGACGAAATTAGTTTTGTAAGGACCGTATCGTCAATACGAAGCTAGAAAATATTTTTTGGGAATTTTTAGAGTCCGTTTGTGGCCCCAGTAAATGGAAATGTGCGTTCAAAGTTTAATATATAGATTTATATTTTGATTTTGACGGAAACTGATCGAAATGGTCGAATTAGCTTACGTGACATATCCCATTGTGTTCGGAATGGGGGTAATTAGCTAGGAACGGTAGGCAGTGGGTCTCGTTTTGAGATTTAAATTTAAAGTTACTTTTTGGAGGATAAACTAAATAATAAAATAATAAAAATTCCCTGCCCCCTTTATCTCCTAAACCACGGTCAACACCCCTCCCCCGTTTTAATCAGTTCAAACCGAATAGAAAAAGAAAAATTAAAAAATTAAAAGGGGAGAGACAGCCGCTGCCGCTTCTAAGGCTGGCCGCCACCACCCATGTCCGCCGCGACCCCCTCCCTAGCCTCTCCGATCCTCCTTCTCCCTCCTACCCTCTCTCTCCTTTCCCCACTGAAGCCGCCGTACCCCAATACCCCTTAAAAGCGTCGCCTTCACCATGCTGAACCACCGCCGATCGCCACTACCTCCTCCCTCCTCTCGAGCCTCCCCCCTCCAATTATCCCGCTCTCTCTCCTCCTCCACCTGGAAACCCTAAAACGCAACAGCCCATCGACGTGGACCCCCCACTGCGTCGCCACATAGCCTGCATCAGCCTCCACCATCACCGCAGCGAGCTCCTTCCTCCAAACCCCCCAAGGAACGAAAAGAACAGTGAGTATTTGTTTAATTTTTATTTTAGTTAAGGTAACTAGTTTTAAAAATTTTAAAATAGCTTAGGAATAAAAACTGAATTTTTATATGTATGTAGAGTAATAAAAATATATTTTTTATATTTTTAGAATAATAAAAATATGATTTTTATTTATGTAGAGTATAAAAATATGAAATTTATTTATGTAGAGTATAAAAATATGATTTTTCATTTATGTAGAGTGACTAAAATATAATTTTTATATGTATAGTGAGGTAAAAATATATTTTTTATTATGTAGAGAAGTAAAAATATAATTTTTATTGTATTCCTAGCAAGATAAAAATATATTTTTTATCATGGAAGTAGCGGTGTAAAGGAGTGATTTTTATATATGTTATAGAGATATTTAAATACGATCTTTATATATAAATATGTGATTTTTATATAGAGAATAGCGTGATAAAAACATGATCTTTATTATATGAACACCATTATAAAAATAGAATTTTTATCAATATAGTAGCGGTATAAAAATAGAATTTTTATCTATATAGTAGCGGTATAAAAATAGAATTTTTATCTATATAGTAGTGGTATAAGAATAGAATTTTTATCTATATAGTAGCAGTATAAAAATGTGATTTTTATCCATATAGCGTAGTTATAAAAATATGATTTTTATATACATAGCAACAATATAAAGATAAGATTTTTATATATGTAGTGGATACGGACAACGAAAGTGACAAAAGGCGGGCACCACAAAGATTTTCTACATATGAAGAGTCATGGCATTTGGTTTAGCTTATGGGTGAGAACTTCTCACTTTAAATTTTCTTTTCTGGTTAAAATATATACTAGGATGCAGACGGTGCTTAGCAGCACCCGCCACCCGTTGTCCACAGACCATGGACGACGTGTTTGATTTTGTTGTGTGGTGAAAATTTATTGTGATGTGTTGAATGAAATATATATTCATGTGTTGAAATAAATTATTTATCATTAAAAATATAATTTTTAACGTGAATGTGAATAAATAAATATTCATTTACAAATCGAGCGATTTGTTTATGTACACCCATTTGAAGGATATTGATTGGGACGATAAATTTTAAACGTCGCCCAACTGCACAAATAATATTCAGTGTTTGTTGATTTAAAACCCCACGCGGGTGTTCGGATGATATTTGGCGTACACTAATCCCAATTGTTTAGTTGTATGTCAATCGATAGGTTGACAGACTTTGAAACGTTAATTATTTATGTTTAATGCTTATGCAGTTGTGTGGTGCACTTTGGATGATGGTTGATTATTTATCATTGCTATTATATACATGTGCTGTATGGAATCCATATAATTAACATTATATGGTAATTGATTGGGCCTCATTCCAATTGGGAAAATAAAGAATATTATAAAATAAAGATTCATGTGTTGAATAAAATAAATAGTCATGTGTTGAGAATATTCATGTGTTGAAAGAAATATAGATTCATGTGTTGAATAGAATAAATATTCATTTGTTGAATAGAATAACGAAGTTATTGAAATATATAAAGCCGTGTTGATTAGATATGCACCATTTTGACGCGAACGATATTTATATCGATTATATTCGTTTTTATCACGAATATAGAAAAGAAAGTGATTTCAAAAATAACGTTTTGAAAATATTATCATATATATATTAATGATATGGAATATTCAATTTTGATTTAAAATTGAATATGAAGTTGAAATTGTTTTGAAAACGAATTTAAAACGATTTATAAAATACGTTTTGAATTGAAATCGATGAAATATATATAACATATATATTAATGGCCTGAATAGAGCGCGCCGCGCCGCGGCAGTTCACGAATTTCGACCATTGCCTTCGAAATGACGTTGCGGGAGATCCGACCGTCGGATTCTCCTGAAACCGGAACCGTTGGGTTCGTATCGAAAAGAGATTTCCAATGAATATTATAAATTTGAAATCTAACGGTTGGATTTTGAATTATGTCCAAATCAAATTTTGAAAAGGTCGTTGTAAGTGCAGTTCGGTGGCCGTTATTGAAAACCGAATGTACGGCCCTTGATAAAATTATTAAAAATATCAATAATTTGTGTAAAATCATAATAAATGATTTAGAAAGAATTGGGGTGAAAAATTCCATGTTTGAAAAGAGAAAAATATATTTCTATCGAAATGAACTAGTTATGAACTAGAATTATAATCCAATGTTTTGAATAAATATATTGGATTTGAAGTGGTTTTAAAAATAATCAGAATTTCCAATATACGAATTGGAATGGATTTGAATCGAAATTATCTTCGGAATATTTCGATATTGGATTTTGTGATTATACAGATATGGTTGTGGAAATTTGAAAGATTTATTTATATCGTTATTTTCAATATGATATTTGTTGGTTTCAGAATTTGATATTGAATATAAGCCAATATATTTTCTATTCAGAGCCTTGTATTTAATATCAAATGGGATTTTGGGTTCGTCGTGAATGGTGTCTTAAATAACACTGTCCTTGGACCTAGTTTAGAAAAGAATAAATCTTTTAATTAAGATTTAGTGAAATTGTCCATTTAATTAGTATTTAATTGGAATTTAATTTAAATTGGTTTTTGGGGTTTATCGTGAGCGGTGTTTTGAATAACACCTGTTCTTTAACCCGATTAACAATGGAAAGTGATTTTGGGTTTATCGTGAACCGTGTTGAAGATGACATTGGTTCTTTAACCCAGTTAAAAACAGGATATTGATTTTTGGGAAGATTAAAACTAAGTGGGGTTTTAATGAATCTTCAATTAGATTAAAGTGATCGAGAATGGAGTATCACCAGTTTTGCTCCAGAGCGATAGTTAAATCTTTAATTAGATTTGAACGTGAAATGGTAATTAATATTTACCGATAACACCGTGGTATTAGATATGGAGTATTACCAGTTTTGCTCCATGGGATGAATAGGTTGGGATTGGGAAATAAAATAAATAATTACTTCGGTGTGGTTCGCTAATCCCAACTAGTTTGGAAAACCTTAACATGGTTTGAAATGATATCCAAAGGAAGATTAAAGAATAAATTTAAAAGAATTTATCTTTGATAAAATTAATGGGAACCTTTCCCTAAGAATGTGAAAATTTTAATAAAAGAATATTCTGAATTGGAATGAGGCATATGTTGTGTTTGTGTAACACTTGTTTATTATATACGTGGGTTATTTGGAAAGGCCGGGTATATACCCATTCTGAATAACCGATTCGACGATAAGTCGAAGATGAAGACGGTGGTTGAAGACCGGAGGTCTTCACGTCGTTTGGATGATTATTGATGATCTTGATTGGGCTGTACACCAAAGAGGATGGAATCAGTTGGTGATCGTCCAGACGTACTTGGAGATCGATGGATATGCGAGGAATAAGGTTCCTCCGGTTTCGTTCAGACCCAGAACGAACTTGTAAATGGACTGTATGTCTGACATTGGATTTTATTCTGTGTTGATTGATCTCTATTAAATATACATCTGATTGGCGGCAGAGAATTTATTCTCTTGCTTAACGCCCTTCTCTGAGACATACGAGCTCAGAGGTTGTATATCGATGGACATCAGTCGCATGGAGTGAATTGCCTGTGTGGCATGCCTAAGTGGCAAATGATCTAGGCTTCTGTTGAAAAGAAAAGTCTTGTGGTTGATGATCAAAGCACAGCCTATGTGGCATAGCTTTGGGTATGGCGTTAATTCGCGAGCCTCACACCTCGGTATGAGTCAAAAACGGGATAGTGACTGCAGGGAGAGCACGACGTTTCTTTCTAGCTATGGGTGATGTCAGTGACCCACCAGCCATGACATTTATATACTTTTTACCTGTGTGGTTTTTGTATGCGAGGCGCCTCGGATATAGGTCCTATAGGATCGAGAAACGTGTGTTCAGGAATAACTAATCCTCAAAAGTAAGAGAGGACCGGCCCTGATGATCCAGGATCGCTGTGTGTGGTCCTAAGACATTTGCTGGAGTGTCTCGAACGGAGAGGAGCTTGCCCCTTGCCTCAACTCATGACGGAAATCCAATTTCCAATACGACCTTTGCGGTTTTAATTGTAGAACTAGTATGGCGACATGATATATGGTACCCATTCCGCCTATGATTGATACTTATGATTGAAATTGTTTTGACACTATACACTTATAGTAATAATGAAAAGATGAAATTTAAACATATCAAGCATTCTTTGGCTATTATAAGGTAAAACCCTATCCTTCGGCTTGTGTTGCATTGTGTGATGGGACCTGGGTCTTATAATAGCTTCATTCTTCTTTATTTAGCATTGCGTTGTTTGTTTTATGCACTGGTATCCTTGGGAGGAAACCCGTTCCGTGTTATACGGCGTGGTCCCTTGATTTACCTAACTTTAAAAATAAAGATTAATAACTATTTTTGTTCTCACACCAGTCACATGACTGAACTGGAGTTTATTGTTCTAACGTAATCACTGGGTGCCCCTATTTTCCACACGGGCAGCTAGAAGTTTTGGTTTTGCACATTTATATTCACAGGATCCTGGTTTACAGCTGGAATGATACTCAGAAAGCTTTGTATCCTTGTATTTCTTTCATTTGTGTTTTGTATTATTTTTTCCGCTGCTATGTATTCAAATGTAATTTAAATCTCTGATATTTATCAATGTGTAATATTTATTCTAACTCTGTATATTCTTGTATTCTGATGGAATTGTTGTAATAAACAATGAAATGTTCTTCTGTTTGTGTTCTGATTCGTCTTGTCCTCAAAGCAATCCGTTCTTTACTTCACGGGGAAGTTACGGGCTGTCACAGTGGTATCAGAGCTTTGGTTTACAAAGCTCGAGAACAAGACACATTAGAACCAGATGAAAGAATTCATCAGAGGTTGGATTAGAAATATCCAATAAGAATAACTCATTAGAGATGGGATCAGTAGTATCCTAGAACGAGTATGAAGAGTATATTTTTAAAAATAAAAACGAAAACAAATTTTGTTTTGAAATTTAAGTCGTTTTATACGTATTTGAATATTTTATTTGTATTGAGTTGGACAATCTAGTATATGAAGATTTCGCGTATACGCGTCATGAACGTATATTCGAAGTCCCAAATATACTGGATAGATATAGAATCACACTCTAGTTGCCCGGGGATGATTCTGATAATGCTGCAGCATTATCAGTATTTATTTTCGAGTATCAAAAGTGAGATATCTATATATTTCCATCAGACTGGTGTGAGAACCAAAACTAGATAGGTTTACTGTTGTGATTTGGCATCAAAAACATGATTTTCTGTATACATATCAAAGTTACAAATTTGAAAAGCTAATCAACTAATTGACTGATGGTTGTGTTGTTTGTTTATTTGTTTGATATTTTTAACCATTTAGGCCAAATTGAATCAAATATTGAACTGTATTGAAAAATGATTACAATTGCATGCATATACAAGTGTATCCATTGAACAGGTTATAACAAGGAGCCTAGAGCAAAAGAATAAAATTATTTGCTCGACAAATAGTTACATGTTTATTGTATTTCTTTGGGTTTGGATGATTTTATGAGCCGATTGGCTAGCCGCATGGTTTTTTATTTTTCTTTTGGATTGGTGAGGGCCATGGGAGGCTATTTGAAATATCCCAAAGCTCCCGGTGCGGGGGGGGGGGGGGGGGTTATGGCGAAATTTTTCGAAAATTTAGGGTGTTAGCCAAATTTTTGAAAATTTGAAAAGTTCTTAGAAACTGAAAAGTTGAAGAACTCAAGCCGTAAAGAAAATAATGGAGGTTGAGTTGATTAATAAAACAACTTTCAGCTTCGTTCCTTTTCGGGGACGAAAAATTTTAAGTGGGGGAGATTGAAACAACCCGGAAATTCTAAGCCAATTTAAAAAATTTATTTTGGCAATTTTGATGAGTTTCGAACATTTAAAATGATTTATTTTAAATAATGATGAAGAGAAGTTTATTTTGAATAGAATTCGAACGTATATATTTATTTGAATCGTCGTTAGAATATAAATATTTATTTTAATTATAAAAGGAATTGAAAATGGCGCGGTAGTTTGAAAATTCGATTTCAAATTTCAAATGAATGTACAGGATTCAAAATAAACCGGATTTTGGTGAAACCAAAAATATTAGAATATATTTCAAAATATCTTCCCAACGAATTCGAAAAATTGAAAATTCATAGTGGAGATAAAAAGTTATGCCCAGTTGAAAATTCAGAATAGTCGCTATGGAATTCTGGCCCTTAAAAATGGAAATTTTGCAAACGACCTCGGTTTTCGACGAAACCAATTTTGTTGGATTCGTGATGTCAAGTTATTGAGAGATTCCAAAATTCATAATTTTTCGAATCAATATGTGAGTGTGGCAAAGGAAAACGCGTTTGACCAGTTTCAGTTGATTTTAATCGACTGGAAAATGGTCATTTTTCAAACGTTCTCGGAATTCGACGAAATTAGTTTTATGATCACAATATCGTCAATACGAAGCTAGAAAATATTTTTCGGGAATTTTTGGAGTCCGTATGCTGCCCCAGTAAATGGAAATGTGCGTTCAAAATTGAATATATGGATTTATATTTTGATTTTGACGGAAACTGATCGAAATGGTCGAATTGGCTTACGTGACATATACCATTGTGTTCGGATTGAGGGGTAATTAGCTAGGAATGGCAGGCGGTGGGTCTCGTTTTGAGATCGAAATTTAAAGTTACTTTTTGGAGGATAAATTAAATAATAAAATAACAAAAATTCCCTGGCCCCTTTATCTCCTATACCACAGTCAACACCCCTCCCACGTTCAAATCAGTTCAAACCGAATAGAAAAAGAAAAAAAGGGAAAGACAGACGCCGCCACCTCCAAGGCTGGCCGCCACCACCCATGTCCGCCGCGACCCCCTCCCTAGCCTCTCCGATCCTCCTTATCCCTCCTACCCTCTCTCTACTTTCCCCACTGAAGCCGCTGTACCCCAATACTCCTTAAAACCGCCGCCTTCACCATGCTGAACCACCGCCGATCGCCACTGCCTCCTCCCTCCTCTCGAGCCTCCCCCCTCTCCAATTCTCCCGCTCTCTCTCCTCCTCCTCCTGGAAACCCTAAACTGCAACAGCCCGTCGACGTGGACCCCCCACTGCGCCGCCACATCGCCTGCGTCAGCCTCCACCAACACAGCAGCGAGCTCCTTCCTCCAAACCCCCCTAGGAACGAAAAGAATAGTGAGTATTTATTTAATTTTTATTTTAGTTAAGGTAACTAGTTTTAAAAATTTAAAAATAGCTTAGGAATAAAAAATGAATTTTTATATGTATGTAGAGTAATAAAAATATAATTTTTATATTTTTAGAATAATAAAAATATGATTTTTATTTATGTAGAGTATAAAAATATGATTTTTATTTATGTAGAGTATAAAAATATGATTTTTCATTTATATAGAGTAATAAAAATATAATTTTTATATGTATAGTAAGGTAAAAATATATTTTTTATTATGTAGAGAAGTAAAAATATAATTTTTATTATATTACTAGCAAGATAAAAATATAATTTTTATCATGGAAGTAGCGGTGTAAAGGAGTGATTTTTATATATGTTATAGAGATATAAAAATACGATCTTTATATATAAATATGTGATTTTTATATAGAGAATAGCGTGATAAAAACATGATCTTTATTATATGAACACCGTTATAAAAATAGAATTTTTATCTATATAGTAGCGGTATAAAAATAGAATATTTATCTATATAGTAGCGGTATAAAAATAGAATTTTTATCTATATAGTAGCGGTATAAAAATAGAATTATTATCTATATAGTAGCGGTATAAAAATAGAATTTTTATCTATATATAGCGGTATAAAAATAGAATTTTTATCTATATAGTAGCGGTATAAAAATAGAATTTTTATCTATATAGTAGCAGTATAAAAATAGATTTTTTATCTATATAGTAGCAGTATAAAAATAGAATTTTTATCTATATAGTAGCAGTATAAGAATAGAATTTTCATCTATATAGTAGCAGTATAAAAATGTGATTTTTATCCATATAGCGTAGTTCTAAAAATGTGATTTTTATATACATACCAACAATATAAAGATGCGATTTTATATGTGTAGTGGATACGGACAACGAAAGTGACAAAAGGCGAGCACGACAAAGATTTTCTACATATGATGAGTCGTGGCGTTTGGTTTAGCTTATGGGTGAGAACTTCTCACTTTAAATTTTCTTTTCTAGTTAAATTATATACTAGGATGCAGACGGTGCTTAGCAGCACCCGACACCCGTTATCCACAGACCATGGACGACTTGTTTGATTTTGTTGTGTGGTGAAAATTTATTATGATGTGTTGAGTGAAATATATATTCATGTGTTGAAATAAATTATTTATCGTTAAAAATATATTTTTTAACGTGAATGTAAATAAATAAATATTCATTTACAAATCGAACGATTTGTTTATGTACACCCATTTGAAGGATATTGACTAGGACGATAAATTTCACACGTCGCCCAACTACACAAATAATATTCAGTGTTTGTTGATTTGAAACCCCACAAGGGTGTTGGGATGATATTTGGCGTACACTAATCCCAATT
Source organism: Allium sativum (assembly GCA_030737875.1). Lineage (NCBI taxonomy): Eukaryota > Viridiplantae > Streptophyta > Magnoliopsida > Asparagales > Amaryllidaceae > Allium > Allium sativum. The sequence continues at coordinate 387,560,572 of CM060924.1, forward strand.
GTTTAGTTGTATGTCAATCGATAGGTTGACAGACTGTGTAAGCGTTAATTATTTATGTTTAATGCTTATGCAGTTGTGTGGTGTATTTTGGATGATGGTTGATTATTTATCATTACTATTATATACATGTGTTGTATGGAATCTATTTAATTAACATTATATGGTAATTGATTGGGCCTCATTCCAATTGGGAAAATAAAGAATATTATAAAATAAAGATTTATGTGTTGAATAGAATAAATAGTCATGTGTTGACGATACTCATGTGTTGAGAATATTCATGTGTTGAAAGAAATATAGATTAATGTGTTGAATAGAATAAATATTTATTTGTTGAATAGAATAACGAAGTTATTGAAATATATAAAGCCGTGTTGATTAGATATGCGCCATTTTGACGTGAACGATATTTATATCGATTATATTCGTTTTTATCATGAATATAGAAAAGAAAGTGATTTCAAAATATAACGTTTTTAAAATATTATCATTTATATATTAATGATATAGAATATTCAATTTTGATTTAAAATTGAATATGAAGTTGAAATTGTTTTGAAAACGAATTTAAAACGATTTATAAAATACGTTTTGAATTGAAATCGACAAAATATATATATTATATATATATTAATGGCCCGAATAGAACGCGTCGCGCCGCGGCAGTTCACGAATTTCGACCATTGACTTCGAATTGACGTTGCGGGAGATCTGACCTTCGGATTCTCCTGAAACCAGAACCTTTGGGTTCGTATCGAAAAGAGCTTTCCAATGAATATTAGAAATTTGAAATCTAACGGTTGGATTTGGAATTATATCCAAATAAAATTTGGAAAAGGTCGTTGTAAGTGCAGTTCGGTGGCCGTTATTGAAAACTGACTGTACGGGCCTTGATAAAATTATACAAAATATCAATAATTTGTGTAAAATTATAATAAATGATTTAGAAAGAATTAGGGTGAAAATTTCCATATTTGAAAAGATAAAAATATATTTTTATCGAAATGAACTAGTTATGAACTAGAAATATAATCCAATGTTTTGAATAAATAAATTGGATTTGATGTGGTTTTAAAAATAATCAGAATTTCCAATATACGAATTGGAATGGATTTGAATCGAAATTATCTTCGGAATATTTTGATGGTGGATTTCGTGATTATACAGATATGGTTATGGAAATTTGAAAGATATATTAATATCGTTATTTCGAATACGATATTTGTTGGTTTCAGAATTTGATATTGAATATAAGCCGATATATTTTCTATTCAGAGCCTTGTATTTAATATCAAATGGGATTTTGGGTTCGTCGTGAATGGTGTCTTAAATAACACTGTTTCTGGACCCAGTTTAGAAAAGAATAAATCTTTTAATTAAGATTTAGTGAAATTGTCCAGTTAATTAGTATTTAATTGGAATTGAATTTAATTTGGTTTTTGGGGTTTATCGTGAGCGGTCTTTTGAATAACACCTATTCTTTAACCCGATTAACAATGGAAAGTGATTTTCGGTTTATCGTGAACCGTGTTTAAGAGGACATTGGTTCTTTAACCCAGTTAAAGACAGGATATTGATTTTTGGGAAGATTAAAACTAAGTGGGGTTTTAATGAATCTTTAATTATATTAAAGTGATCGAGAATGGAGTGTCACCAGTTTTGTTCCAGATCGATAGTTAAATCTTTAATTAGATTTGAACGTGAAATGGTAATTAATATTTACCGATAACACCGTGGTGTTAGATATAGAGTATTACCAGTTTTTCTCCATGGGATGAATATTTTGGGATTGGGAAATAAAATAAATAATTACTTCGGTGTGGTTCGCTAATCCCGACTAGTTTGGAAAACCTTAACATGGCTTGAAATGATATCCAAAGGAAGATTAAAGAATAAATTTAAAAGAATTTATCTTTGATAAGGTTAATGGGAACCTTTCCCTAAGAATGTGAAAATTTGAATAAAAGGATATTCTAAATTGGAATGAGGCGTATGTTGCGTTTGGGTAACACTTGTTTATTATATACGCGGGTTATTCGGAAAGGCCAGGTTTATACCCATTTTGAATAACCGATTCGACGATAATTCGAAGATGAAGACAGTGGTTGAAGACCGGAGGTCTTCACGTCGTTTGGATGATTATTGATGATCTTGATTGTGTTGTACACCCAAGAGGAGGGAATCAGTTGGTGATCGTCCAGACGTACTTGGAGATCGATGGACATGCGAGGAATAAGGTTCCTCCGGTTTCGTTCAGACCCAGAACGAACTTGTAAATGGACTGTGTGTCTGACATTGGATTTTATTCTATGTTGATTGATCTCTATTAAATATACATCTGTTTGGCGGCGGAGAATTTATTCTCTTGCTTAACGCCCTTCTCTGAGATGTACGAGCTCAGAGGTTTTATAACGATGGACATCAGTCGCATGGAGTGAATTGCCTGTGTGGCATGCCTAAGTGGAAAATGATCAAGGCTTCTGTTGAAAAGCAAAGTCTTGTGGTTGATGATCAAAGCACAGCCTATGTGGCATAGCTTTGTGTATGTCGTTAATTCGCGAGCCTCACACCTCGGTATGAGTCAAAAACGGGATAGTGGCTGCAGGGAGAGCACGACATTTCTTTCTAGCTATGGGTGATGTCAGTGACCTACCACCCTGACATTTATATACTTTTTACCTGTGTGGTTGTTGGATGCGAGGCGCCTCAGATATAGGTCCTATAGGACCGGGAAACTGGTGTTCAGCAATAACTAATCCTCAAAAGTAAGAGAGGACCGGCCTTGAAGATCTAGGATCGTTGTGTGTGGTCCTGAGACATTTGCTAGAGTGTCTCGAACGGAGAGGAGCTTGCCCCTTGCCTTGACTCATGACGGAAATCCAATTTCCAATACGACCTTTGCAGTTTTAATTGTAGAACTAGTATAGCGACATGTTATATGGTACCCATGCCTCCTATGATTGATACTTGTGATTGAAATTGTTTTGACACTATACACTTATAGTAATAATAAAAAGATGAAATTTAATCGTATCAAGCATTCTTTGGCTATTATAACGTAAAACCCTATCCTCCGGCTTGTGTTGCATTGTGTGATGGGACCTGGGTCTTATAATAGCTTCATTCTTCTGTATTTTGCATTGCGCTGTTTGTTTTATGCACTGGTATCCTTGGGAGGAAACCCATTCCGTGTTATACGGCGTGGTCCCTTGATTTACCTAACTTTAAAAATAAAGATTAATAACTGTTTTTATTCTCATACTAGTCACATGACTGACCTGGAGTTTATTGTTTTAACCTAAACTCTGGGTACCCCTATTTTCCACACGGGCAGCTAGTAGTTTTGGTTTTGCAGATTTATATTCACAGGATCCTGGTTTACAGCTGGAACGATACTCGGAAAGCTCTATATCCGTGTATTTCTTTCAGTTGTTTTTTGTATTATTTTTTCCGCTGCTACGTATTTAAATGTAATTTAATTCTCTGATATTTATCGATGTGTAATATTTATTCTTACTTTGTATATTCTTGTATTCTGATGGAATTGTTGTAATAAACATTGAAATGTTCTTCTGTTTGTGTTCTGATTCGTCTTGTCCTCAAAGCAATCCGTGCTTTCCTTCACGGCGAAGTTACAGGCTGTCACAAAGATTTTGCATATACGTCTGAACCACTTGTATGCGAAGCCTCAATATGCTGGATAGATATAAAATCATACTCTAGTCGCCTGGAGATGATTCTGATGATTGAAGCTTCGTCATCAGAATTCATGTTTGAGTTTCAAAAGTGGGATGTCTATATATTTCCATTAGACTAGTGTGAGAACCAAAACTTAGTTAGAATTTATTGTAGTGATTTGGCACTTAAAATATGATTTTTTAGTATATATAGAAATATATATGTTCGAAAGGTTAACCAACTTATTGATTGCTGGTTGTGTTGTTTGATTATTAGTTAACTAATAAAATTATTGAAACCAATAAGAGAATGTAAGGTAATTTAGCCAAAATGGATCGAATTTGAACTGAATTGAAAATTGATTTAAATTACATGCATATACATGTATATACATTGAACAGGTCATAGCAAGGAGGTTAGAGCAGAGGAATAAAATTGTATGCCTGACAAATAGGTTCATGTTTACCATTTCTTTGGGTTTTGATGATTTTATGAGCCGATTGGCTAGCAACATGGCCTTTTCTTTTTCTTTTGGATTGGTGAGGGCCCTGCGTGGCTAGTTGTGGTTTTATAGATCACCCCGTACAAAGGAGGTTATGGTGAAATTTTTCGAAAATTCAGGGTGTTAGCCAAATATTTGAAAAATTAAAAAATTCTTAGAAATTGAAAAGTTGAAGAATGAAAGCCAGAATGAAAGTTGATTTGGTTAGTTAAACAATTTTCAGTTCCGTTCCTTTTTTAGGACGAAAAGATTTTAAGTAGGGTAGATTGTAACAACCCGGATTTTCAGAACCAATTTAAATTTTTTATTTTAGCTATTTTAATGGATTTTGAACATTTAAACTATTTATTTTAAATAATAACAATTAAAAATTTATTTTAATTGAAGTTAGAACAAATAAATTTATTTAAATTATAAAACAAGCCTGAAATGGCACAGTAGTTTGAAAATTCAATTTCAAATTTCAAGTGAATATACAGAATTCAATATAAGTCAGAATTGGATGAAACCAAAAATAATTGAATATGCTTAATAATATCTTTCTAATGAATGTAAGAAACTGGGATTTCACTTTATAAATTGTAAGTTATGTCTAGTTTAAAATTTAGAATAGTCGCTATGGAATTTATATATATTTTAATATAATATATAGCCCTTAAAAATAGTCATTTTGCAAACGACCTCCATTTTTGATAAAACCACTTTTGTTGGATCCAGATTGTCAAATTATTGCTAGATTTCAGTTTTCATAATTTATGGAACTAATATGTGGGCGTGGAAAATTAAAACGTGTTTTGTCAATTTTAGTCAAATTGGATCGACCAGAAAAAACCATTTTTCAAATGGTCTCCAATTTGGCGAAACTAGTTTTGTTAGGACCGTATCGTCAAAACATAGCTAGATTTATTTTTCTAGAATTTTTTGAGTCAGTATGTGGCCCCGGTAAATAAAATTGTGCGTTCAAATTCAATATATATAGATTTATATTTTAATTTTGATAAAAACTGATCGAAATGATCGAATTGGCGTACAAAACATATCCCATTGTGTTTGTAGTGGGGGTATTTAGCTGGGGGCGATAGTTGCTGGGTTTGGATTGGAGTTCGTATGTAAAATCCAATTTATTGGAGTTAAAATAATAATTAATATGGGGTATAAATAAGAATTTTAAACCCTAATTCTCCATAAAATAGAAATCTGCCGTCAGCTCTAAAACCATAGGGCCAAAAACGCTCAAAATTTTCCTTGTTAATCTCTCCTAAAATACACCAAATTAGATAATGGTCTTAAGCGAAAATTGGAGTGCTCATCACGAGCTTTCGATTCGTACGGTGATGAAGCGATTTGATGTTGTATTTTGCTCAGAATTCCTTCTCCATTAACCGCCATTAGTGGCGATTTCCTGAGCATCGGGGCCCGCCGAGTTTGGCGCTGGGCTAGGCGGAGCGAGGTGCCTCGATGCCCTATGGGATAGCGTCGTCAAATCAAGTGGCGATGGCTTTATGGCGGCGATGCAACAAGTGTTCGATGACGACGATTTTGGGTTTAAGCGGCTTTAGGGGAACGATGGAAGATGGTTTAATTAATTAGATTAATTAGGATTTAATTATAATTTAATTATGTAGTTAAATGTAATTAATATTTAAAATCTCATATCTTATTCAAACAAACACAGAAATGAACAAATTCATAAGTGTTGGAATCCTCTCATCGAGTACTTCAACATGGAACAGACTAGAGTCAAAACGGAGCAGGTTAGAATTTGAGGAATCAGAAATTCAGAAATAAAGAATGGAGGAGTGGAACCCATAATGAGAACTCTTTCTCACTCAAATTATTTTCTAGTAAAATATATACTAGGATGCAGACGGTGCTTAGTAGCACCCGACACAATTTATTGTACAAACCATAATTGTTTTTTTGAATTGAGTGGACTGTATTGTGGTTGTTGATTGTATTGTATGGAATAAAATATTTGAACGATAAAAATATCATTTTTATTGAATGAATAAAATATATAAAATATTCATGTATGGAATAAAATATTTGAACAATAAAAATATCATTTTTATTGAATGAATAAAATATATAAAATACTCATGTGTGGAAGAAAATGTTTGAACAATAAAAATATAATTTTTTATTGAATATATGAACCATATAAAATGGTCATGTATTGAAAATAAATATTCATTTACAAATCAGATGATTTGTTTATGTACACCCATTTAACTGATATTGATTAGGACGATAAATTTTGCACATTACCTAACTGCACAAATAATAATCAGTATTTGTTGTTTGAAAACCCCACACGGGTATTGGGATAATACTGGACATACACTAATCCCAATATTTACTTGTATGTCAATCGATGGGTTGATAGACTATTGTAAGCATTAATTATTTATATTTAACGCTTATGCAGTTGTGTAATGCACTCTAGATGATGGTTGACTAAGTATGATTATTGCTGTGTACATGTGGGTATGAAATCCATATAAATAAAATTATATGGTAATTGACTATGTTTGATTACAATTAAGAAAGAACGAATATTTTAAAATAACGAATATTTTAAAATAATATTCTATAAAGGAATAAAATGTGATTTTAACGTCCGATTTGGGATAGACAGAAAATATTGAAATATATGAAGCCATGTTGATTAGAGATGCGCCATTTTGACGCGAACGATATTTATATCGATTTTATTCATTTTATAATGAATATCGAAAAGGAAATGATTTCAAAATCTGAAATTTTGAAAATATTATCATTTATATATTATAATGATAAGGAGTATTCAATTTTGATTTAAAATTGAAAATGAAGTTGAAATCGTTTTTAAAATGAATTTAAAACGAATTAATGAAATATGTTTTAAACGGAAATCGAAGAAATATATATATATAATATATTATTTATATTAAATGGCCTGAATAGAACGCACCGCGCCGTGGCCGTTCGCAAATTTCGACCATTGACTTCGAATTGATATTACCGGAGATCCGACCGTCGGATTCTCCTAAAACTGGAAACGTTAGGTTCGTATCGAAAAGAGCTTTCCAAAGAATATAAGAGATTTGAAATCTAACAGTTGGATTTGGAATTATATCCAAATCAAATTTGGAAAAGGTCGCTGTAAGTGCAATTCGATGATTGTTTATGGAAATCGACTGAAAGGGCCTAAATAAAATTATTAAAAACATTGATAATTTGTGTAAAATCATAATCAATGATTTGGAAAGAATTGGGATGAAAAATTCCATATTTGAAAAGATAAAAATATATTTTTATCGAAATGAACTAGGTATAGACTAGAATTATAATCCATTTATTTTTAAATAAATAAATTGGATGGAGAATGGATTTTAATATAACCGGAATTTTCAATATATGAATTGGAGTGGATTTTAATGGAAATCATCTTCAGAATATTTCGATATTGGATTCCGTGATTATACGGATATTGTTATGGAAATTTGGAAGATATATATATATCGTTATTCCCAAAACGATATTTGTTGGTTTCAGAATTTGATATTCAATATAAGCCAATATAATTTCTGTTCAGAGCCTTGTATTTAATATCAAATGAGATTTTGAGTTTGTCGTGAATGATGTCTTCAGTAACACTGTTCTTAAACCCAGTTGGGAAAAAGAATAAATCTTTTAATTAAGATTTAGTGAAGTTTTCCAATTAAATGATATTTAATTGGAATTGAATAAAAGAATTGTATTTTGGGTTTGTCGTGAATGGTGTCTTAAATAACACTATTCTTAAACCCCGTGTGAAAATAATAAATCGTTTAATTAAGATTATTAGTGTTTCCAGTTAATTAACATTTAATTGGAACAAAAATGGAATGTGAGTTGGGTATATTGTGAACTGTGTTTTAACGATATTTGTTCTTTAACCCGATTTGCGGTGAAATGTGACTTGGAACATATAAATCTTTTACTAAGATTTAATGGGATTTTCCAAAGGAAAGTTTTCCAATTTAATATATTAAATTGGAATTGAATGGAATTCGATTTGTGTAACAACCCGAAAATCTGGGCCAGTTTAAAATTTTTATTTTGGCAATTTTAGCGAATTTTGATTATTTAAAATGAATTATTTTAAATAAAAACGACGAAAGATTTATTTTGAATAAAATTCAATCGTGTATAGTTATATAGATCGACGATAGAATATAAATAATTATATATAATTATAAAAGGAATTGAAAATGGCGCGGTAGTTCGATAATTCGATTTCAAACTTCAATTGAATGTACCGGGTGCAAAATAAACCGGATTTTAGTGAAACCAAAAATAATAGAACCTAATTGAGAATATCTTTCCAACGAATTCGAAAAATCAAAATTTCATAGCGGGGATCAAAAGATATGTCCAGTTGAAAATTCTGAATAGTCGCTATGGAATTCAGGCCCTTAATAATGGACATTTTGCAAACGACCTCGGATTTCGACGAAACCAGTTTTGTTGGGTCCGGGATGCCAGATTATTGCTATATTCCAATTTTCATAATTTTTGGAATCAATATGTGAGCGTGGCGCAGTTAGACGCGTTTGACCAGTTTCAGTCAATTTTAATCGACTGGAAAATGGCCATTTTTCGAACGGTCTCAGAATTCGAAGAAATTAGTTTTGTTAGGACCGTATCGTCAATACGAAGCTAGAAAATATTTTTCTGGAATTTTCGGGATCCGTATGTGACCCCGGTAAATTGAAATGTGCGTTCAAATTCAAAATATAAAGGATTTATGTTTTGATTTTGACGGAAGCTGATAGAAACAGCTGAATTGGCTTGCGATACATATCCCATTGTGTTCAGAATGGGGGTAATTAGCTAGGGGCGACAGTCGTTGGGCCTCGATTGAGGTTAGAACGAAAAGTCAACTCTTGGAAAATTAAATGAATTAAATAATTAATTATAATAACCCCCCCCCCCCACTCCATTTCTCTTCCCCGTTCAGAAAAAAAAATAAAAAAAATAAAAAGAAAGAGGAAAAATCGACGGAGGAGGAATCACCCTCCAGGCGCCGCCGTTGTCCCCCAAGCCGCATCCCCTCCGTCCAACGTCTCCCTCCAGCCTCCTCCCTCTCTCCTCCCATCGATTGATGCCCCGAAACCTAAAGAAACCCGACCCTAAACCACTGGAGCCGCTGCCAAGACCCTCCTCCGCCTGTGCTCCACCACCGGAGGTCATCCCACCTCCGCCCGCTTCCCCTTGGCCCACCAGCGCACGCTCAAACCCCCAAACCCAAAGAACCCTAGCTGACTCAGCCTGGATCCGCCACCTGAAGCCTTCTCGAGCCCATCAGCACCTCCCACGCACCACCAGCGAGCCTCAACACCCCCCGCCCCCTTTTTGTTCTGGAAGAAAAAAAAACAAAAATGTGAGTTATTTATTAATTCCTTTTCATCTTTATAAATAAAAATAGGATTTTTAATTAAATAAAAATAGGATTTTTATCTAGAAGAATAATATATAAAATCTAGATTGTTTATAGAATAAAAAGATTAGATTTTTACATAGCTAAAAGTACGATCTTTAATTACATAAGGTTATAAATTTTTAGCTATAAAAGGTTATGGTTTTAGTTATATAAAAATATGGTTTTTGAAAGTAATGTGATAGTAAAAATTCGATTTTTATATATTGAATAGCAAAGTAAAAATTCGATTTTTATATATTGAATAGCAAAGTAAAAATTCGATTTTTATATATTGAATAGCAAAGTAAAAATTCGATTTTTATATATTGAATAGCAAAGTAAAAATTCGATTTTTATATATTGAATAGCAAAGTAAAAATTCGATTTTTATATATTGAATAGCAAAGTAAAAATTCGATTTTTATATATTGAATAGCAAAGTAAAAATGTGATTTTTACATATGTAGAGAATACGGGCAAAGAATGTGACAAGAGGCAGGAACGGCGAAGATTTCTGAATAAGAAGAGTCGTGGCGTTGGATTAGCAAATCTGTGAGAACTTCTCACCTTTCAATTTAATTTTTCTAGTTATAAATATATACTAGGATGCAGACGGTGCTTAGCAGCACCCGACACCCGTCATCCACAGACCATGGATGGCTTGTTTGTTTAATTGTTTGGATGTGTAGTTGGTTAGATTATTTGGTTTGAATTGAATTGTTTGGTGAATTGAAATTGATTTGATTGATGTGTGAATGGCGTGGGCATTCACTAGACCGGGGATAAGGCTGGGCCTTGTCCCGTTTCTAGTATCGTGCCGTTATGCCGCTGAAATCTTCTAAAAATAAGTTAGAAAAATAAAGATAACATTTTATTTAATAAATGAACCGAATAGAATATTCATAGGTTGAATAAAATAGTTTGATCGTTAAAAATATAATTTTTAACGTGAATGTGAATAAATAAATATTCATTTACAAACCGGACGGTTTGTTTATGTACACCTATTTGAAGGACATTGATTGGGACGATAAATTTTACACATCGCCCAACTGCACAAATAAAAATCTGTGTTTGATTGCTTGAAACCCCACACGGGTATTGGGATGATATTTGACGTACACTAATCCCGATTGTTTAGTTGTATGTCGATCGATTGATTGACAGGCTGTTATAAGCGTTGAATATTTATATTTGATGCTTATACAGTGTAGAATGCACTTTTGGATGATGGTTGATTATTCATCGTTGTTGATATATACATGTGTTGTAGAAAATCCATATAATTAACATTATATGGTAATTGATTGGGCCTCATTCCAGTTTTAAAATAGAAATATTTGAAAAAGAAATATTTGAAATAGAATATTTGAAAATCGAAATATATGAAGCCGCGTTGATAGATTGACGCCATTTTAACGTGAACGATATTTATATCGATTTTATTCAAATTGAAGTGAATATTAAAATGAATTGAAATTCGAATCTAATTGAATTGATTTGAAATTCGAAATAAACTGAAATGGTTCGAAATTTGAATAGAAATGAATTCGAATTGAAATTGAATATAACTGAATTCGAATTGAAATTGAATATAAATGAATTCGAATTGAAATTGAATTGAATTGAATTAGAACTGAAATTGAATTAGAAATCAATTTGAATTGAAATCGATTTGAAATGAATTTAAAACGAATTTATATTGGAATATTCAATTTTGATTTGAAATTGAATATGAAGTTGAAACCGTTTTGAAAACAAATTTAAAACGATCTATAAAGCACGTTTTGAATAGAAATCGACGAAGTATATATTATATATATTATATATATAATATAATGGCCTGAATAGAACGCGCCGCGCCGCGGCAGTTCGTGAATTTCGACCATTGACTTCGAATGGATATTGCGGGAGATCCGACCGTCGGATTCTCCTAAAACCGGAACCGTTGGGTTCGTATCGAGAAGAGCTTTCTAACGAATATCAGAAATTTGAAATCTAACGGTTGGATTTGGAATTATGTCCAAATCAAATTTGGAAAAGGTCGCTGTAAGTGCAGTTCGATGGCCGCTGATGGAAATCGACTGTACAGGCCTCGATAAAATTATTAAAAATAATAATAATTTGTGTAAAATCATAAGAAATGATTTAGAAAGTATTGGGATGAAAAACTCCATATTTGAAAAGATAAAAATAAATTTTTATCGAAAAGAACTAGTTTTGAACTAGAATTATAATTCTATTTATTTTTAAATAAATAAATTGAATTTGAAAAAGGGTTTTAAAAATAACCAGAATTTCCAATGATTGCATTGGAGTGGATTTGAATCGAAATTGTCTTCGGAATATTTCGATGTTGGAATTCGTGATTATACAGATGTTGTTATGGAAATTTGAAAGATATATATTTATATCGTTATTTCCAATACGACATTTGTTAATCGTAGAATTTGATATTGAATATAAGACGATATATTTTCTATTCAGAGCCTTGTATTGAATATCAAATGTGATTTGGGTTTGTCGTGAATGGTGTCTTCACTAACACTGTTCTTGAACCCAGTTGAGAAAAGATTAAATCTTTTATTTAGATTTAATGAAGTGTACCAATTAAACAATATTTAATTGGAATAGAATTGATATTGATTTTTGGGTTTATCGTGGACAGTGTTTTAAATAACACTTGTTCTTTAACCCGATAATTAATGGAATGATATTTTGGGTTTATCGTGAACCGTGTTTTAAAAGACACTGATTCTTTAACCCAGTTAATGATTAAAACTAAGTGGAGTTTTAATGAATCTTTAATTAGATTGAAATAATCGAGGATGGAGTATCACCAGTTTTACTCCAGGCGATAGTTAAATCTTTAATTAGATTTGAATGTGAAATGGTAATTGAATTTACCGATAACACCGTGGTGTTAGATATGAAGTATTACCAGTTTTACTTCATGGGTTGAATAGGTTGGGATTGGGAAATTAAAACAAATGATTACTTCGATAAGGTTCGTTAATCCCGACTAGTTGAATCAAAATTCAAAAGAAGATTAAAGAATAAATCTAAAGAATTTATCTTTGATAAAATTAATGGGAACCTTTCCATATGAATGTGAAATTTAGAAACTAACTGTCGGTTAGCTAAGTAGAATGGTTTCCTGGGTATTGATCTGATGTTGGTTTCTGCCTTCGGGGTTAATATTTGGGTAATTATTCTGTTGATTAATTTACGGTTAGTGACTGATGAATTGGAATGAGGCGTATGTTGTGTTTGTGTAACACTTATTTAAAATATGCGCGAGTTATTCGGAAAGACCGGGTTTACCCCATTTTGAATAACTGATACGACGATAAGTCGAAGATGAAGACGGTGGTCGAAAACCGGAGGTCTTCACCTCGTTTGGGTGATTACTGATGATCTTGATTGGGCTGTACACCCAAGAAGATGGAAACAGTTGGTGATTGTCCAGACGTACTTGGAGATCGATGGATATGCGGGGTACTAGGTGCCTCCGGTTTCGTTCAGACCCAGAACGGACTTGTAAATGGACTGTGTGTCTAACATTGGATTTTAGTCCGTGTGATTGATCTCTATTAAATATATATCTGTTTGGCGGCGGAGAATTTATTCTCTTGCTTAACGCCCTTCTCTGAGACGTACGAGTTCAGGGGTTATATATTGATGGATATCAAACGCATGGAGTGAATTGCCTGTGTGGCATGCCTAAGTGGCAATTGATCGAGGCTTCTGTTGAAAAGCAAAGTCTTGTTGTGATGATCAAAGCACGGCCTCTGTGGCGTAGCTTTGTGTAACGTTTACTTCGCGAGTTTCGCACCCCGGTTGTGAACCAAAAACGGGAGAGGACCTCAGGGAGGGCATGTGATTCTTTCTAGCTAGGGTGGTGTCAGTGACCTTCCATCCCTGACATTTATATACTTTTCACCTATGTGGTTGTTGCTGTTGCGAGGCGCCTCGGTTAGATCGGACGATCCGGGTCCGATGGAGCCATTCGTTGGCTCATTTACGCCCCAAAGGGCGGGGAAACGTAGTGTTCAGGCATAATAATCCACATCGGTGGACCGGCCCTGACGATCTAAAGGCTTGCCTGCGTGCTTGCCTGAGACTCGGGCTAGACAGTCTCGAATCGGTAGAGGACGATCCCTGGCCTCGGTTCATAGACGGAAATCCAATTTTCAAATACGTGACATTTGCGGTTTTAATTGTAGAACTAGTATGGCGACATGATATATGGTACCCATGCCGCCTATGATTGATACTTATGATTTGAAGTTGTTTTATACACTATGCACTTATAATAGTATCAAATGATTTGTTTCAAACGTATCAAGCATTTTTTGGCTGTTATAAGGGAAAACCCTATCCCCCGGCTTGCGTTGCATTGTGTGATAGGACCTGGGTCTTATAACAGCTTCATTTTTCTTTATTTAGCATTGCGCTATTTGTTTTATGCACTGGTATTCTTGGGAGGAAAGCCGTTCCGTGTTATACGGCGTGGTCCCTTGATTTACCTAACTTTAAAAATAAAGATTAACTGTTTTAGTTCTCACACCAGTCACAGACTGACCTGGAGTTTATTGTTTTGACCTAAACTCTGGGTGCCCCTATTTTGACACGGGCAGCTAGTAGTTTTGGTTTTGCAGATTTATATTCACAGGATCCTGGTTTACAGCTGGAACGGTATCCGGAAAGCTTTGTATCCGTATATCTCTTCTAGTTGTGTATTGTATTATTTTCCGCTGCGATGTATTTAAATGTAATTTAAATCTCTGATATTTCTGTGTAATATTCATTTTTACTCTGTATATTCTTGTAATCTGATGGATAGTTGTAATATTCAATGAAATGTTCTTCCGTGTGCGTTCTGATTTGTCGTGTTCTCAAACGATAGGGCGTTCCGAGCGGTCTAGATCGGTTTAGCGACTGGTTCGGACCGAGAGAAATCCCTTTTCATCACAGTTGGTATCAGAGCTTTGGTTTACAAAGCAGAGAACAAGACACATTAGAACCGTACGAAAGAATTCATCAGATATTGGATTAGTAATATCCAATTAGAATGACTCGTTAGAGATGGGATCAGTAGTATCCTAAGACGAGTGTGAAGAGTATATTTTTTAAAATGAAAACAATTTTTGTTTTGAAAATCTAAATCAACTATTCGTATTTGATTATTTATTTCATATTGATTAGGACAGTCCAGTATATAAAGATTTTGCATATACGCCTTGCAAACGTGTATTTGAAGTTTTAATATACTGGATAGATATAGAATCACACTCTAGTCGCCCGGAGATGATTCTGATGATAGTTCGAACATCATCAGAATTGGTATTCGTGTTTCGAAGGTGTGATATCTATATATTTCCTATTGACTGGTTTGAGAACCAAAATTAGATAGGGCCTATTGTTGTGATTTGGCATCAAAAATCTGATTTTTGACTATGTATCAAAGTTATGAATTTGAAAGCTAATCAACTAATTGATTGATGTTTGTGTTGTTTGTTTATTTGTTTGCTAATTCTTAGCCATTTAGCCTAATTGAATAACATATTGAATTATATTGAAAATTGGTTGCGTTTGCTTGCATATACTTGTACTTACATTGAACAGGTCATATCAAGGAGGCTAGAGCCGAAGAATAAAATTTGTTTGCCCGACAAATAGGTACATGTTTACAATAATTTACTGTTTTGTTTGGGTGATGATGATTTTATGAGCCTATTGGCTAGCCGCTTGGCTTTTTCTTTTTCTTTTAGAGATCAGAAGGCCTATATGGAAATTTCGGGATTTTCCCGTGGCTCCCGGTGCAGGGGAGGTTATGGCGAAATTTTTCGAAAATTTAGGGTGTTAGCCAAATTTTTGAAAATTTGAAAATTCTCAGAAACTGAAAAGTTGGAGAATGGAAGCCAGACCGAACGTAGAGTTGATTGATCAAACCACTTTCGACTTTGTTCCTTTTCGGGGACGAAAAGTTTTAAGTGGGGGAGACTGTAACAACCCGAAAATCTGGGCCAGTTTAAAAATTTTATTTTGGCAATTTTAGCGAATTTTGATTATTTAAAATGAATTATTTTAAATAAAAACGACGAAAGATTTATTTTGAATAAAATTCAATCGTGTATAGTTATATAGATCGACGATAGAATATAAATAATTATATATAATTATAAAAGGAATTGAAAATGGCGCGGTAGTTCGATAATTTGATTTCAAACTTCAATTGAATGTACCGGGTGCAAAATAAACCGGATTTTAGTGAAACCAAAAATAATAGAACCTAATTGAGAATATCTTTCCAACGAATTCGAAAAATCAAAATTTCATAGCGGGGATCAAAAGATATGTCCAGTTGAAAATTCTGAATAGTCGCTATGGAATTCAGGCCCTTAATAATGGACATTTTGCAAACGACCTCGGATTTCGACGAAACCAGTTTTGTTGGGTCCGGGATGCCAGATTATTGCTAGATTCCAATTTTCATAATTTTTGGAATCAATATGTGAGCGTGGCGCAGTTAGACGCGTTTGACCAGTTTCAGTCAATTTTAATCGACTGGAAAATGGCCATTTTTCGAACGGTCTCAGAATTCGAAGAAATTAGTTTTGTTAGGACCGTATCGTCAATACGAAGCTAGAAAATATTTTTCTGGAATTTTCGGGATCCGTATGTGACCCCGGTAAATTGAAATGTGCGTTCAAATTCAAAATATAAAGGATTTATGTTTTGATTTTGACGGAAGCTGATAGAAACAGCTGAATTGGCTTGCGATACATATCCCATTGTGTTCAGAATGGGGGTAATTAGCTAGGGGCGACAGTCGTTGGGCCTCGATTGGGGTTAGAACGAAAAGTCAACTCTTGGAAAATTAAATGATTTAAATAATTAATTATAATAACCCCCCCACTCCATTTCTCTTCCCCGTTCAGAAAAAAAATAAAAAATAAAAAAAAAAAAAGAAAGAGGAAAAATCGATGGAGGAGGAATCACCCTCCAGGTGCCGCCGTTGTCCCCCAAGCCGCATCCCCTCCGTCCAACGTCTCCCTCCAGCCTCCTCCCTCTCTCCTCCCATCGATTGATGCCCCGAACCCTAAAGAAACCCGACCCTAAACCACTGGAGCCGCCGCCAAAACCCTCCTTCGCCTGTGCTCCACCACCGGAGGTCATCCCACCTCCGCCCGCTTCCCCTTGGCCCACCAGCGCACGCTCAAACCCCCAAACCCAAAGAACCCTAGCTGACTCAGCCCGGAACCGCCACCTGAAGCCTTCTCGAGCCCGTCAGCACCTCCCACGCGCCACCAGCGAGCCTCAACACCCCCCCTTTTTGTTCTGGAAGAAAAAAAAACAACAATGTGAGTTATTTATTAATTCCTTTTCATCTTTATAAATAAAAATTGGATTTTTAATTAAATAAAAATAGGATTTTTAATTAAATAAAAATAGGATTTTTATCTAGAAGAATAATATATAAAATCTAGATTGTGTATAGAATAAAAAGATTAGATTTTTACATAGCTAAAAGTACGATCTTTAATTACATAAGGTTATAAATTTTTAGCTATAAAAGGTTATGGTTTTAGTTATATAAAAATATGGTTTTTGAAAGTAATGTGATAGTCAAAATTCGATTTTTATATATTGAATAGCAAAGTAAAAATTCGATTTTTATATATTGAATAGCAAAGTAAAAATTCGATTTTTATATATTGAATAGCAAAGTAAAAATTCGATTTTTATATATTGAATAGCTAATTTAAAATTCGATTTTTATATATTGAATAGCAAAGTAAAAATTCGATTTTTATATATTGAATAGCAAAGTAAAAATTCGATTTTTATATATTGAATAGCAAAGTAAAATGTGATTTTTACATATGTAGAGAATACGGGCAAAGAAAGTGACAAGAGGCAGGAACGGCGAAGATTTCTGAATAAGAAGAGTCGTGGCGTTGGATTAGCAATTCTGTGAGAACTTCTCACCTTTCAATTTAATTTTTCTAGTTATAAATATATACTAGGATGCAGACGGTGCTTAGCAGCACCCGACACCCGTCATCCACAGACCATGGATGGCTTGTTTGTTTAATTGTTTGGATGTGTAGTTGGTTAGATTATTTGGTTTGAATTGAATTGTTTGGTGAATTGAAATTGATTTGATTGATGTGTGAATGGCGTGGGCATTCACTAGACCGGGGATAAGGCTGGGCCTTGTCCCGTTTCTAGTATCGTGCCGTTATGCCGCTGAAATCTTCTAAAAATAAGTTAGAAAAATAAAGATAACATTTTATTTAATAAATGAACCGAATAGAATATTCATAGGTTGAATAAAATAGTTTGATCGTTAAAAATATAAATTTTAACGTGAATGTGAATAAATAAATATTCATTTACAAACCGGACGGTTTGTTTATGTACACCTATTTGAAGGACATTGATTGGGACGATAAATTTTACACATCGCCCAACTGCACAAATAAAAATCTGTGTTTGATTGCTTGAAACCCCACACGGGTATTGGGATGATATTTGACGTACACTAATCCCGATTGTTTAGTTGTATGTCGATCGATTGATTGACAGGCTGTTATAAGCGTTGAATATTTATATATGATGCTTATACAGTGTAGAATGCACTTTGGATGATGGTTGATTATTCATCGTTGTTGATATATACATGTGTTGTAGAAAATCCATATAATTAACATTATATGGTAATTGATTGGGCCTCATTCCAGTTTTAAAATAGAAATATTTGAAAAAGAAATATTTGAAATAGAATATTTGAAAATCGAAATATATGAAGCCGCGTTGATAGATTGACGCCATTTTAACGTGAACGATATTTATATCGATTTTATTCAAATTGAAGTGAATATTAAAATGAATTGAAATTCGAATCTAATTGAATTGATTTGAAATTCGAAATAAACTGAAATGGTTCGAAATTTGAATAGAAATGAATTAGAATTGAAATTGAATATAAATGAATTCGAATTGAAAGGGTATAAATGAATTCGAATTTAAATTGAATATAAATGAATTCGAATTGAAATTGAATATAAATGAATTCGAATTGAAATTGAATTGAATTGAATTAGAACTGAAATTGAATTAGAAATCAATTTGAATTGAAATCGATTTGAATAGAATTTAAAACGAATTTATATTGGAATATTCAATTTTGATTTGAAATTGAATATGAAGTTGAAACCGTTTTGAAAACGAATTTAAAACGATCTATAAAGCACGTTTTGAATAGAAATCGACGAAGTATATATTATATATATTACATATATAATATAATGGCCTGAATAGAACGCGCCGCGGCAGTTCGTGAATTTCGACCATTGACTTCGAATGGATATTGCGGGAGATCCGACCGTCGGATTCTCCTAAAACCGGAACCGTTGGGTTCGTATCGAGAAGAGCTTTCTAACGAATATCAGAAATTTGAAATCTAACGGTTGGATTTGGAATTATGTCCAAATCAAATTTGGAAAAGGTCGCTGTAAGTGCAGTTCGATGGCCGCTGATGGAAATCGACTGTACAGGCCTCGATAAAATTATTAAAATTATAATAATTTGTGTAGAATCATAAGAAATGATTTAGAAAGAATTGGGATGAAAAACTCCATATTTGAAAAGATAAAAATAAATTGTTATCGAAAAGAACTAGTTTTGAACGAGAATTATAATTCTATTTATTTTTAAATAAATAAATTGAATTTGAAAAAGGGTTTTAAAAATAACCAGAATTTCCAATGATTGCATTGGAGTGGATTTGAATCGAAATTGTCTTCAGAATATTTCGATGTTGGAATTCGTGATTATACAGATGTTGTTATGGAAATTTGAAAGATATATATTTATATCATTATTTCCAATACGACATTTGTTAATCGTAGAATTTGATATTGAATATAAGCCGATATATTTTCTATTCAGAGCCTTGTATTGAATATCAAATGTGATTTGGGTTTGTCGTGAATGGTGTCTTCACTAACACTATTCTTGAACCCAGTTGAGAAAAGATTAAATCTTTTTATTTAGATTTAATGAAGTGTACCAATTAAATAATATTTAATTGGAATTGAATTGATATTGATTTTTGGGTTTATCGTGGACAGTGTTTTTAAATAACACTCGTTCTTTAACCCGATAATTAATGGAATGTGATTTTGGGTTTATCGTGAACCGTGTTTTAAATGACACTGATTCTTTAACCCAGTTAATGATTAAAACTAAGTGGAGTTTTAATGAATCTTTAATTAGATTGAAATAATCGAGGATGGAGTATCACCATTTTTACTCCAAGTGATAGTTAAATCTTTAATTAGATTTGAACGTGAAATGGTAATTGAATTTACCGATAACACCGTGGTATTAGATATGAAGTATTACCAGTTTTACTTCATGGGATGAATAGGTTGGGATTGGGAAATTAAAACAAATGATTACTTCGGTAAGGTTCGTTAATCCCGACTAGTTGAATCAAAATTCAAAAGAAGATTAAAGAATAAATCTAAAGAATTTATCTTTGATAAAATTAATGGGAACCTTTCCATATGAATGTGAAATTTAGAAACTAACTGTCGGTTAGCTAAGTAGAATGGTTTCCTGGGTATTGATCTGATGTTGGTTTCGGCCTTCGGGGTTAATATTTGGGTAATTATTCTCTTGATTAATTTACGGTTAGTGACTGATGAATTGGAATGAGGCGTATGTTGTGTTTGTGTAACACTTATTTAAAATATACGCGAGTTATTCGGAAAGACCGGGTTTACCCCATTTTGAATAACTGATACGACGATAAGTCGAAGATGAAGACGGTGGTCGAAGACCGGAGGTCTTCACCTCGTTTGGGTGATTACTGATGATCTTGATTGGGCTGTACACCCAAGAAGATGGAAACAGTTGGTGATCGTCCAGACGTACTTGGAGATCGATGGATATGCGGGGTACTAGGTGCCTCCGGTTTCGTTCAGACCCAGAACGGACTTGTAAATGGACTGTGTGTCTGACATTGGATTTTAGTCCGTGTGATTGATCTCTATTAAATATATATCTGTTTGGCGGCGGAGAATTTATTCTCTTGCTTAACGCCCTTCTCTGAGACGTACGAGTTCAGGGGTTATATATTGATGGATATCAAACGCATGGAGTGAATTGCCTGTGTGGCATGCCTAAGTGGCAATTGATCGAGGCTTCTATTGAAAAGCAAAGTCTTGTGGTGATGATCAAAGCACGGCCTCTGTGGTGTAGCTTTGTGTAACGTTTGCTTCGCGAGTTTCGCACCCCGGTTGTGAACCAAAAACGGGAGAGGACCTCAGGGAGGGCATGCGTTTCTTTCTAGCTAGGGTGGTGTCAGTGACCTTCCAGCCCTGACATTTATATACTTTTCACCTATGTGGTTGTTGCTGTTGCGAGGCGCCTCGGTTAGATCGGACGATCCGGGTCCGATGGAGCCATTCGTTGGCTCATTTACGCCCCAAAGGGCGGGGAAACGTAGTGTTCAGGCATAATAATCCACATCGGTGGACCGGCCCTGACGATCTAAAGGCTTGCCTGCGCGCTTGCCTGAGACTCGGGCTAGACAGTCTCGAATTGGTAGAGGACGATCCCTGGCCTCGGTTCATAGACGGAAATCCAATTTCCAAATACGTGACATTTGCGGTTTTAATTGTAGAACTAGTATGGCGACATGATATATGGTACCCATGCCGCCTATGATTGATACTTATGATTTGAAGTTGTTTTATACACTATGCACTTATAATAGTATCAAATGATTTGTTTCAAACGTATCAAGCATTCTTTGGCTGTTATAAGGGAAAACCCTATCCCCCGGCTTGCGTTGCATTGTGTGATAGGACCTGGGTCTTATAACAGCTTCATTTTTCTTTATTTAGCATTGCGCTATTTGTTTTATGCACTGGTATTCTTGGGAGGAAACCCGTTCCGTGTTATACGGCGTGGTCCCTTGATTTACCTAACTTTAAAAATAAAGATTAACTGTTTTAGTTCTCACACCAGTCACATGACTGACCTGGAGTTTATTGTTTTGACCTAAACTCTAGGTGCCCCTATTTTGACACTGGCAGCTAGTAGTTTTGGTTTTGCAGATTTATATTCACAGGATCCTGGTTTACAGCTGGAACGGTATCCGGAAAGCTTTGTATCCGTATATCTCTTCTAGTTGTGTATTGTATTATTTTCCACTGCGATATATTTAAATGTAATTTAAATCTCTGATATTTCTGTGTAATATTCATTTTTACTCTGTATATTCTTGTAATCTGATGGATAGTTGTAATATACAATGAAATGTTCTTCCGTGTGCGTTCTGATTTGTCGTGTTCTCAAACGATAGGGCGTTTCGAGCGGTCTAGATCGGTTTAGCGACTGGTTCGGACCGAGCGAAATTCCTTTTCGTCACAATTTGATAATAATCGAAGTGAGCTTCTATGGAGGACGATGGTTAATATATATGGAATTTAAAAGGCTTTGTCGTTATTCCATTTATATTATTATACGGATACGGAAATTGGTATCAATTATATATATTGATCTGTTTTCCGTGAAGATTCCATAATTAATGGAATGTGATTTGGGTTTATTGTGAACTGTGTTTAAAATGACATTAGTTCTTTTACCCAGTTAAAGACAGGATTACATGTCTAACATTGTATTTTGAACTGTATGGTTGATCTCTACTAAATATATATCTGTTTGGTGGTAGAGAATTTATTCTCTTGCTTAACATCCTTCTCTAAGACATACGAGCTTAGAGGTTATATATCGGTAGAAATAAATATTAGGGTGTAGATTGTCGATGCGGCATGTTTGTGTTTCCAAAGTTAAATAATCATTAATATTGATTTTTGGGAAGATTAAAACTAAGTGGAGTTTTAATGAATCGTTAATTAGATTGAAAAGAGAATGTGATAATTTAAATTATCAAATTCGGGAAATAATCGAGAATGGAGTAGCACCAGTTTGACTCCAAGCGATAGTTAAATCTAAAAGATTTGAATGTGAAATGGTAATTAAATTTACCGATAATACCGTGGTGTTAGATATGGTGCATTACCAGTTTTGCTCCGTGGGATGAATAGGTTGGGATTGGGAAATAAAAGAAATGATTACTTCGGTAAGGTGCGCTAATCCCGACTAGTTGATAAACCTTAATTTGCTTTAGAGATGATATACAAAGGAAGATTAAAGAATAAATTTAAAGAATTTATCTTTGATACAACTAATGGGAACCTTTCCCTAATGATGTGAATATTTGAATAAAAAAATATTCTAGACTGGAATGAGGCGTATGTTGTGTTTTTAAAACACTTATTTATAAAATACGCGAGTTATTCAGAAAGAGCGGGTTTATTCCATTCTAAATAACTGATTCGACGATGAAGACGGTGGTTGAAGACCGGAGGTCTTCACATCGTTTGGATGATTACTGATGTCTTGATTGGGCTGTACAACCAAGACAAGGTAATAAGTGGTGATCGTCCATACGTACTTGGAGATCGACTGGATATGCGAGGACCTATTGTAACAACCCGGAAAATATGAGCCAGTTTAAAAATTTTATTTTGGCAATTTTAATGAATTTTGAACATTTAAAATAGATTATTTTAAATAATATCGACGAGAAATTTATTTTGAGCAGAATTCGAACGTATATATTATATACGTCGTCGTTAGAATATAAATAATTATATATAATTATAAATAGAATTGAAAATGGCGCGGTAGTTCGATAATTCGATTTCCAACTTCAATTGAATGTACCGGGTGCAAAATAAACCGGATTTTAGTGAAACCAAAAATAATAGGATCTATTTGAGAATATATTTCCAACGAATCCGAAAAATTGAAATTTCATAGCGGGAATCAAAAGATATGTCCAGTTGAAAATTCTGAATAGTAGCTATGGAATTCAGGCCCTTAAAAAATGGAAATTTTGCAAACGACCTCGGATTTCGACGAAACCAATTTTGTTGGATCCGTGATGTCAAATTATTGCTAGATTCCAAATTTCATAATTTTTTGAATCAATATGTGAGCGTGGCAAAGGAAAACGTGTTTGACCAGTTTTAGTTGATTTTAATCGACTGGAAAATGGCCATTTCTCTAACGGTCTCAGAATTCGACGAAACTAGTTTTGTTAGGACCGTATCATTAATTCAAAGCTAGAAAATATTTTTCTGGAATTTTTAGAGTTAGTGTGTGACCCCAGTAAATTGAAATGCGCATTCAAATTCAATATATGGAGTTATATGTTGATTTTGACGAAAACTGATCGAAACGATCGAATCAGCCGACGATACATATCCCATTGTGTTCGGAATAGGGGTATTTAGCTATGGACGATAGGCGGTGGGCCTCGTTTAGAGGTCGTATGAAAAAGTTAACTTTTTGTAAATTAAATAATTAAAAATAAAATCCCCCCTTCTTTCCTTACTTCCTCTCAGCCCCCCCCCCCCCCCCCGATTCTATTTCAAAGAAAATAAAAAAAAGGGGGGAGGAGCCGCCGCTCGTCCCACCGTCGCGCACCGCGCCTCCCCAGGTGGGGCGCCACCACCTACCGCCGCCCCCTCTCCTTCTTCTTCCTCCTCCGCTTGTTCTTCTCACGCAGCCCTCCCTCTCTCCTCCTCGACACCCCCTCCGCCTCTTCCTTCTCCCCTTCGCTTCCAGCTAACCCCTTAAGCCCACCGCGCCTCCTTCCAGCCATCCCGAGCCACCCTCCGCACCACCTGAACCCGCTCCACCCCCTCACCACCACCTCGCCGACGCAAGCGAGCCTCTACCCATCTAAAGGTGAACAACACCACCCCCTGCCCCTCCTTAAAACAAATGTAAGTCTTTAATTTATTTTGTTTTGCTTTGTTTAATTTATTTTTGCAAAGAAAAATCTGATTTTTTATATGTAGAAGATTTACATTTTTATACAAAGAAAGTTAATATTTTTACATAGGGAAAGACGATATTTTTAAGTTACAAAGGGTATGATTTTTATCATCTAGAGTTGGAAATAAAAATATGATTTTTATCATACAAAAATTCGATTTTTAATTTATAGAAGATTTAAAGATATGATTTTTATATGATGTAGAGTAATAAAAATATAATTTTTAATTAAGTAGTGAAGTAAAAATATGATTTTTACTTCAATTAAAATAGGATTTTCATTGATGTAGAATAATAAAAATATGATTTTTATTAAAGTAGAGTTATAAAAATACGATTTTTATATTTTATAGATAGTAAAAATATCATCTTTATACATGTAACAAAGTAAAAATGTGATTTTTATAGTGATGAAATAGAAAAGGCGAAATCTTTATATTTGAAAAGGCGAAACCCTTATGTATAATAGCGTGATAAAAATAGAATTTTTATCTATATATTAGCGATGTAAAAATAGAATTTTTATCCATATGGAGTGATAATAAAAATATGATTTTTATATACATAGCAACAATATAAAAATGTGATTTTTTATATATGTAGTGGCTACGGGCAACGAAAGTGACAAAAGGCGAGCACGGTGAAGATGTTCTACATAAGAAGAGTCGTGGTATTGGATTAGCTTTGGTGAGAATTTATCACTCTTCAATCTCTTTTTCTAGTTATATATATATACTAGGATGCAGACGGTGCTTAGCAGCACCCGACACCCGTCGTCCACAGACCATGGACGGCTTGTTTGTTTGATTGATGTGTTGTGAAAATTGATTGTGTTGTGGAATGATTGAATAATAAAATATTCTTGTGTTGAAAGGAAATAAAATATTTATATAGTTAAAAATATTTTATCGTTAAAAATATAATTTTTAAATAAATAATTATAAACAAATCGGCCGATTTGTTTATATACACTGATTTGACTGATATTGATTAGGACGATAAATTCCACACATCGCCCAACTACACAAATAAAAATCTCTGTTTGTTGATTTGAAACCCCACACGGGTGTTGGGATGATATTTGGCGTACACTAATCCTAATTATTTAATTGTATGTCGATCGATGGGTCGACAGGCTGTGTAAGCGTTGATTATTTATATTTGATGCTTATGCAGTTGTGTGGTGCACTTTGGATGATGGTTGATTGTTTATCGTTACTATTATATATATGTGTTGGGTGGAATCCATATAATTAACATTATATGGTGATTGATTGGGACTCATTCCAATCGGGAAAATAACGAATATTATAAAAGAAAATTCATGTGTTGAATATAAAAATAGTCATGTGTTGACGATGTTAATGTGTTAAAACTATTCATGTGTCGAGTAAATTAATAATAAAATTTACATCTTTATCATATTTACGATTAGACACTACTTTACGGTTGGGGTCTGATTAAAAATTAAACGATAGATACCGTAGTTTTATAAAATATTTTACATAACAAAAATAGTCGTGTGTTGACAGTACTCATGTGTTGAGATTAGTCGTGTGTTGAAAGAAATATAGATTCATGTGTTGAATAGAATAAATATTCATTTGTTGAATAGAATAACGAATATATTGAAATATATATATAAAGCCGTGTTGATTAGAGTTGCGCCATTTTGACGTGAACGATAGTTATATCGATTATATTCGTTTTTATAATGAATATAGAAAAGTAGTGATTTCAAAATATAACGTTTTGAAAATATTATCATTTATATAGTAATGATATGAAATATTCAATTTTGATTAGAAATCGAATATAGAGTTGAAATGCTTTTGAAAACGAATTTAAAACGATTTATAAAATACGTTTTAAAAAGGAAATCAACGAAATATAATATATATATATATATATTATATATATAATGACCTGAATAGAACGCGCCGCGCTGCGGCAGTTCGTGAATTTCGACCATTGACTTCGAATTGACGTTGCGGGAGATCCGACCGTCGGATTCTCCTAAAACCGGAACCGTTGGGTTCGTATCGAAAAGAGCTTTCCAATGAATATTAGAAATTTTAAATCCAACGGTTGGATTTGGAATTATGTCCAAATCAAATTTGAAAAAGGTCGCTGTAAGTGCAGTTCGATGGCCGGTGATGGAAATCGACTGTACGGGCCTTGATAAAATTATTAAAAATATTAATAATTTGTGTAAAATCATAATATGTGAATTGGAAAGAACTGGGATGAAAAACTCCATATTTGAAAGGATAAAAATAGATTTTTATCGAAATGAACTGGTTTTTAACTAGAACTAAAACCAATTTATTTTTGAAATGAATAAATTGAATTTGAATCGGTTTTGAAAATAACCAGAATTTCCAATATATATAAAGTGGAAATGGATCTGAATCGAAATTGTCTTTGGAATATTTCGATATTGGATTTCGTGACTATACAGATATTGTTATGGGAATTTGAAAGATATATTTTATATCGTTATTTCCAATACGATATTTGTTGGTTTCAAGATTTGATATTGAATATAAGCCGGTATATTTTCTATTCAGAGCCTTGTATTTAATATCAAATGTGATTTGGGTTTGTCGTGAATGGTGTCTTCATTAACACTGTTCTTAAGCCCAATAGGGAAAAAGATTAAATCTTTCTATTTAGATTTAATGAAGTGTATCAATTAAATAATATTTAATTGAAATTGAAATTGAACTGGTTTTTGGGTTTATCGTGAGCGGTGTTTTGAATAACACCTGTTCTTTTACCCGATTAACAATAGAGTGTGATTTTGGGTTTATCGTGAATCGTGTTTTAAATGACATTGGTTCTTTAACCCAATTAAAGACAGGATATTGATTTTTGAAAAGATTAAAAATAAGCAGAGTTTTAATGAATCTTTGAAAAGATTAAAATGTGAATTGATAATTTAAATTATCAAATCTGAAAGGTGATCGAGAATGGAGTACCACCAGTTTTGCTCCAAAGCGATAGTTAAATCTTTAATTAGATTTGAACGTGAAATGGTAATTAATTTTACCGATAGCACCGTAGTGTTAGATATGGAGTATTACCAGTTTTCTCCATGGGATGAATAAGTTGGGATTGGGAAATAAAATAAATAATTACTTCGGTGTGGTTCGCTAATCCCGACTAGTTTGAAATGATATCCAAAGGAAGATTAAAGAATAAATTTAGAAGAATTTATCTTGGATAAAATTAATGGGAACCTTTCCTTAAGAATGTGATTTTGTGAATAAAGGAATATTCTGAATTGGAATGAGGCATTGGTTGTGTTTGTGTAACATTTGTTTATCATATACGTGGGTTATTCAGAAAGGCCGGGTTTATACCCATTCTGAATAACCGATTCGACGAGATGTCGAAGATGAAGACGGTGGTTGAAGACCGGAAGTCTCCACATCATTTGGGTGATTACTGATGATCTCGATTGGGCTGTACACCCAAGATGAGGGAAACAGTTGGTGATCGTCCAGACGTACTTGGAGATGGATGGATATGCGAGGAAAGTGCCTCCGGTTTCGTTCAGACCCAGAGCAAACTTGTAAATGGATTGTGTGTCTGACATTGGATTTTATTCTGTGTTGATTGATCCCTATTAAATATACATCTGTTTGGCGGCGGAGAATTTATTCTCTTACTTAACGCCCTTCTCTGATACGTACGAGCTCAGAGGTTGTATATCGATGGACATCAGTTGCATGGAGTGAATTTCCAGTGTGGCACGCGTAAGTGGCAATTGATCAAGGCTTATGTTGAAAAACAAAGTCTTGTGGTTGATGATCAAAGCACGGCCTGTGTGGCGCAGCTTTGTGTATAACGTGAATTCGCGAGCTTCACACCTCGGTATGAGTCAAAAACGGGATAGTGACTGCAGGGAGAGCACGGCGTTTCTTTCTAGCTAGGGTGGTGTCAGTGACCTACCAGCCCTGACATTTATATACTTTTCACCTGTGTGGTTGTTGGATACGAGGCGCCTCGGATGTAGGTCTGTAAGGACCGTGTTCAGGAATAACTAATCCTCCAAAGTTAGGTAAGGACAGGCCCTGAAGATCCAAGGATCATAGTGGGGTCCTGAGACATTTGCGAGAGTGTCTCGAATCGGAGAGGAGCTTGCCCCTTGCCTCGACTCATGACGGAAATCCAATTTCCAATACGTGATATTGCGGTTTTATTTGTAGAGCCTAGTATGGCGACATGATAGATGGTACCCATGCCGCCTATGATTGATATTTATGATTGAAATTGTTTTGACACTATACACTTATAATAGTATCAAATGATTTGTTTTAAACGTATCAAGCATGTTTGGCTATTATAAGGGAAAACCCTATCCTCCGGCTTGCGTTGCATTGTGTGATGGGACCTGGGTCTTATAATAGCTTCATTTTTCCAAAAAGCATTGCGCTGTTTTGTTATATGCACTAATATTCTTAGGAGGAAACCCGTTCCGTGTTATACGGCGTGGTCCCTTGAATTACTCTCTTGTAAAGTAAAGTTTTAAATAACTGTTTTAGTTCTCACACCAGTCACATGAGTGACTTGGAGTTTATTGTTTTAACCTAAACTCTGGGTGCCCCTATTTTCCACACGGGCAGCTAATAGTTTTGGTTTTGCAGATTTATTTTCATAGGATCCTGATTTACAGCTGGAACGATGCTCGGAAAGCTCTGTATCCGTGTATTACTTCTAGTTGTGTTTTGTATTATTTTTCGCTTCGATGTATTTAAATGTAATTTATTGTAATCTCTGATATTTTTTTGTTGTATAATATTTATTCATACTCTGTATATTCTTGTATTCTGATGGAATTATTGTAATAGCAATGAAATGTTCTTCCGTCTGCGTTCCGATTCGTCTTGTTCTCAAAGTATCCGTGCTTTCCTTACCGGGGAAGTTACGGGTCCTTACAGTGGTATCAGAGCTTTGGTTTACAGAGCTCGAGAACAAGATACATTAGAACCAAACGAAAGAATTCATCAGATATTGGATTAGTAATATCCAATTAGAATGACTCGATAGAGATTGGATCAGTAGTATCCTAGAACGAGTGTGAAGAGTATATTTTTCAAATGAAAACAATATTGTTTTAAAAATTTAAATCGCTTTATATGTATTTGAATATTTATTTATTTTGAATATGGACAATCGAGTATATAAAGATTTCGCGTATATGCGTCATGAACGTATATTCGAAGTTTTAATATACTAGACAGATATAGGATCACACTCTAGTTGCCCGGGGATGGTTCTGATAATGCTGCAGCGTTACCAGTATTTATTTTCGAGTGACGAAGGTGTGATATCTATATATTTCCATTAGACTGGTGTTAGAACCAAAATATAGCTAGAATACATTGTTGTGAATTGGCATCAAAACATGGTTTTTGACTATATATCAAAATTATGAATTGGAAACTCTAATTCACTAATTGATTGATGTTTGTGTTGTTTGTTTATTTGTTTGATAATTTTGAACCATTAGCCTAATTGTATCGAATATTGAATTGTATTGAAAATTGGTCGCATTTGCTTGCATATACAAGTACTTACATTGAACAGGTCATAGCAAGGAGGCTAGAGCAGAAGAATAAAATTTGTTTTCCCGATAAATAGGTACATGTTTACCATAATTTACTGTTTTGTTTGGGTGATGATGATTTTATGAGCCGATTGGCTAGCCGCTTGGCCTTTTCTTTTTCTTTTTGAGATCAGAAGGCCTATATGGCAATTTCGGGATTTTCCCGTTGCTCCCGGTGCAGGGGAGGTTATGGCGAAATTTTTCGAAAATTTAGGGTGTTAGCCAAATTTTTGAAAAATTTGAAAAGTTCTTAGAAACTGAAAAGTTGAAGAACTTAAGCCGTAGTCAAAATAATGGAAGTTGAGTTGAATTGTTAAACAACTTTCGGCTTCGTTCCTTTTCGGCTTCCATTGTTATGTTCCTTTTCGACCTTTGATTTAGAGAAGATTAGAATATCATCAATAAAAACCAGAACAAATTTATTCAATTAAATCACACATTGAACTGATTAGAAAATAGTTAGAAATATATACTTGTGCATTATATATGTTTGAACAGGAAATTGGATAGCTGTTGAGTAAAGATTTTATTTGCGTGCCCGACAAATAGGTAAACCTTAATGAGTTGGATGCGAAATATTATTATATCAACTCCTGTGAATGCATTGGATGCGGAGTGCGGGTTATTCTGTGTGAAATAATAAACATCGCCATAGGATAGCAACAATTAATTTTGAACTACATTACATGGCATACTTCTAGAAGATAGGCATACTTCATCATATACCACATAAGCATTTGGAGCTTGTGTGACGAGGTGGAAGATTTACCATACGAGCGAGAGGCTTGTATGGCGATGACTATATTTTACAGGTTGAACTGATGACTGATATGGACTATTTAAATTGTAACAATAAAATTGCCAGATTAATAAAAAACCCAAACGGGTCTAGAGTTGACAATAATCACGTCTCTCTAGTTATTAGATACGGCACATGGACTATTTATTTCCCACACGGGACGAGGTGACGAGGATTTATCCTCTGGAGCATTTAAAATACACACTCCCTCAGGCTTTGACAGGGTGACGAGAATTTATTCTCTGGAGTTATTATCAATACACGCTCCCCTGTAAACACCAGAATATATCACTATAAATATGTGTATGCTTATTAGGATTTATTGGGTACCTAATACAGCCCAATAAATTTCCAAACCTCTCCCCGTACAAAGGAGGTTATGGCGAAATTTTTCGAAAATTCCGGGTGTTAGCCAAATTTTAAGTGGGGGAGATTGTAACAACCCGGAAAATCTGAGCCAGTTTAAAATTTTTATTTTGGCAATTTTAATGAATTTTGAACATTTAAAATAGATTATTTTAAATAATATCGACGAGAAATTTATTTTGAATAGAATTCGAACGTATATATTATATACATCGTCGTTAGAATATAAATAATTATATATAATTATAAATAGAATTGAAAATGGCGCGGTAGTTCTATAATTCGATTTCCAACTTCAATTGAATGTACCGGATGCAAAATAAACTGGATTTTAGTGAAACCAAAAATAATAGGATCTATTTGATAATATCTTTCCAACAAATCCGAAAAATTGAAATTTTATAGCGGGAATCAAAAGATATGTCCAGTTGAAAATTCTGAATAGTCGCTATGGAATTCAGGCCCTTAAAAAATGGAAATTTTGCAAACAACCTCGGATTTCGACGAAACCACTTTTGTTGGATTCGTGATGTCAAATTATTGCTAGATTCCAAATTTCATAATTTTTCGAATCAATATGTGAGTGTGGCAATGGAAAACGTGTTTGACCAGTTTTAGTTGATTTTAATCGACTAGAAAATGGCCATTTCTCTAACGGCCTCAGAATTCGACGAAACTAGTTTTGTTAGGACCGTATCGTCAATACGAAGCTAGAAAATACTTTTCTGGAATTTTTAGATTTAGTGTGTGACCCCAGTAAATTGAAATGCGCGTTCAAATTCAATATATAGAGTTATATGTTGATTTTGACGAAAACTGATCGAAACGATTGAATCAAACGACGATACATATCCCATTGTGTTCGGAATAGGGGTAATTAGCTATGGACGACAGGCGGTGGGCCTCGTTTAGAGGTCGTATGAAAAAGTTAACTTTTTGTAAATTAAAATAATTAAAAATAAAATCCCCCTTCCTCTCCTTACTTCCTCTCACCCCCCCCCCCGATTCTATTTCAAAGAAGAAGAAAAAAGAGAAGAAAGGGGGAGGAGCCGCCGCTCCTCCCACCGTCGCGCACCGCGCCTCCCCAAGTGGGGCGCCACCACCTGCCGCCGCCCCCTCTGTAACACCCCACCTCCGCCAGTGCCACTCTTGCAAGGACACTAGCTTTGGAGGGGCGTTAAACAAGGTAAACATGCATGCAGATATCACAAGACAGAACATATAAGTAAAACAGAGTGAATAAAGCAGCGGATCAAACTAGCATTTCAAAACCATAGTTAAGTTACAACATCATTATTTTCCAACAAACAAAGTCTAGAGAAAAACATAAACTGAAAAACTGAAATACATAAAGTACTATCCCCAAAGTGAAGTGATAAACCATAGCTAGCTCAATGTCCAAAATCGTACATGAGCAAATCCAGTAAGCAAGCTATAACGATCCAAGCTAAGCTCCAATGTTCCCACCCTGAAGACCTGAGGGGGGGGGGGAACGGAAGAAAAGAGGCGAAAGAAAACAGGTCAGTCAAAAAGACTGGTAAGCCCTAACTACTATCTGTCCATGAACTAGTAAAGTTATCTGGCATGAGAAGCTGAGATGAACATAAGGATAACAACATACTGGCATGATGATTAACTAACAAGATAGATAAAGGTGTCATCGCATAATCAAGGTTAAGTTTTGCACCACGGGTGTACTAGCATTCTAACATGTCAAGTAAAAACAAGAATTGATCCCTTGGCCCAAGCTTGGCCCAACATCATGAGGTGACCTAAATCAAGGTCCAACTACACGGTCTAGTAGATCGGCTCCCTATAAGCCTAACTCGTCAAGTGTCGGTGTCATACGGCCCAAACATGCAATGTAGTTAAACTGCGCTAGGTACACCCTAGGGTGTATCAAGTCCTAGGGTGTCAACCTCGCACACCAAT
This sequence comes from Allium sativum, assembly GCA_030737875.1. Classification (NCBI taxonomy): domain Eukaryota; kingdom Viridiplantae; phylum Streptophyta; class Magnoliopsida; order Asparagales; family Amaryllidaceae; genus Allium; species Allium sativum. The sequence goes on from CM060924.1 coordinate 387,593,840, forward strand.
CAAGTATGCACAGTCTAGATCTACTGGTACCCGTGCCTGATTCTCCTACTCCGGACTATGTGCACGACCATAGTACGCCTGGACCTACACCGGCGTACCTACTCAGCCGTCGTTTTGGTCGCTTACATGTCAGCCCAGTAATCGTGCCCCACCCTAGCCTAGTCCTAGGGTCTTATGATACTATCAAGAGGGTTACTGCTGCAAAGGACCACGCAACTAGGGTTTCTTAACGGGTTAAATGTGGTTAACCCGATCCAGACATGGATTAAATTGGTTAAGTGTACCCAAGGTTCATGACTTAACCCCGATTAACCCATCAAGCCCAAATTGGTTAAGTATTAAGTGGACCATGACTTAACCCTAATCAGGAGGCATTAATTAACTTAATGTGCCTTAACCTCTCACATTAGACCTTGTTGTGGTTACTAGTTAAGCCGGGCGGGTCCGGGTAGCTTTACACCACAACTTGGTCTAACCTCGGGTTTGAGCACAACATGACCAACTTCTCACATTGGGTCCTATTGTTTGTAGCCACTAGTTAAGCCGGGCGGGTCCGGGTAGATTTATGCTACAAACTCAACCCAACCTCGAGTTGGCCACACTCATATTTTCTAAGTGTCATGTCCATTATGTTTCCAAAACATAATTACAAGTTAACATGTCACGTCATGTTATAAAAATCATGTTCATGTCATAATTTTACCCAACCCCAACGTAATCCCATCGTTCACACAATCGCAACAACGCATAAAGGATAAAATAGGGAACTTGGCATAATTATGACAAAAAGGTGTTGAAGCCACAAGTTTAACATGGTGGCATATGAAATGTACATATGTTCATATACTTGCATATTGCATCATTAGGCTTCAAAAGCATGCATAAAACCAAACTTAGCATATGAGTGATACATGGTGATAAATGACATGTAGAAGTTGCTAGAAGTTCGCATTTAGCCTCACATGCAAGTTATCATAAGGGATATGATAACTTTCATGTTGCCAAAATGCAACCTTTAACATAAAGTTTGAAGCTTTAAGCTCACAAACTCAAGTTTAACTTGCATAACATGATAACATGTGTATAATGATCAACCCAAACTTGCATAACATAGTAACATGTGTCATACATGATGATTAAACCAACTTGCATAACATAATGATCAACCAAACTTGCATATCATAATGATCAACCAAACTTGCATATCATAATGATCAACCAAACTTGCACCATTCATTTAACTTTAGAGTTCAATAAAAAGAAAGTAGAAAAGGGCTTACAATGCTATGAAGACACAAATGAATATTTATTATAAAGATTGAGACGAAGCCCTTATGCAATCACCAAAAAACCCAAATATGCAAGCTCCCAATGAAAAACCCTTGAGCCAAATCAATAAAAACCCTTGCTTTGAAATAGAAATGTTGCAACTTGACTTGAATGCAAACTAAGAACACTCATACAAGCTTGAAAACACTTGTATGAATTCAAAATCTCTCATATAAATAAACTTAGGAATTTTAGCATGAGAGTGGAGGCCATGAGAGGAACAAATTTGGCATAGTTTAGTTGTAGGGTTGAATAATGATGATTTAGGCTAGGCTTAGGGCTCTTTTTATAGAAGATTAGGAGAGTATTAGCCATAGGATTAACCCTAGATTCAATCAGAGTCATCAAATCCCGTCACTAGCCAACAAAACAGGTCAAAACAGCCAAAATGGTGCACCTGGTTGCCTGGGTCCGACCAGGCAGGTCGACCCCCAGGTCGACCCTGGGGTCGACTCCCCAGTCGACCTGGCAGGCAGGGGGTCGACTCCCCAGTCGACCTCCCCTGGTCTGGCGGGAAATTTTCCCGCCTCTTCTGAATTCTGAAATTTGAATCTGTTTTCGTTTTCGAATTTTTCGTGAAACTTCGCGAGGCCATATCTCGGTCATACGGACTCCGATTATCGAAAACTCGGACTCTATTTCGCGTATTTTTCCGAGATGAACGCAATGGCACAACCCTTTCCCTTGATTCAGATTTTACAGTTTAATTCTGCCTTGATTTATGTTATAACATGTTATTCAAAAATACGGGTTGTTACATTCTCCCCTCCTTAAAGGATTTCGTCCCCGAAATCTCCAAGTTAGGAAGAACGTATCCTACCATCCATCATCCATCTACTCAAAACATCATCCACGTGCAATCATTGTCCTTAAAGGATTCTAAATGCTGTATGATCTTATGCAAAGGTGTGTGTATATGTACTTGTCTAATGCAAAAATCAGGCGGTTACTAATACAGTAAACCTCCTTAATGCAAAACATGTTAGTGAAATGAGTCCATATGTATGCAAATTCCTAACATAATTTATAATCTCTACATGAGTGCACATAACATTCATCCATATGCAACATCCACGTGATAGCATAACAAGTTTCATCCATGAATAAGTATAAGCACTCATGCATATGCAACATGAAAGTGTGTGAGCCGATCTTAGTGCCTAATGTGTATCATGCATCCACGAGTATCCACGTGCAAACACTTGCAACCACTTGCAACCATCAAGCATAACATGTTTCAAATACATGTTTCATCCAAATGGTTTCTACCTAAGGTTCTCATGACAAGTTTAACGAGATAATTAGATAAACAGGATAAACGCAGACAAAAAGAAAGATATGCTAAAGAGATCGAGAATGTACCCTAAAAAAGAAATGGATAAAGCCCATGCATCTTCTCCTCGGTTTCCCAAGTTGCGTCTTCGTCGGCTTCACCCCACTGAACTTTCACCAATTTGACTTCTCGATTCCTTAGTTTCTTGATCTCTGTTCCCAAGATACGAATCGGAGCTTTTCTCAAGGTTGTTTCTTTCTCTACCTCAATGTCTTCCAGAATGCTTGGTTCAACCACCTCAGCGGACTCATGTAGGCACTTTCGGAGATGCGAGACATGAAAGACATTATGCACTCCGGCTAGCTTGTCGGGCAATTCCACCTTATAGGCCATCTTTCCAATTCTCTCAATGATAGGGAAGGGTCCCACGAACCTTGGTGCCAGCTTCCCCACTGCTCCAAAATGAACCACATTACATAAAGGAGAAACCTTCACGAAAACCATGTCTCCCACTTCGAATTCCAAATCTGCCCTTCGCTTGTCAGCATAGGATTTCTGTCTATCTTGGGCTGCTTTCATCCGTCTTCTCACCAATTCAACTTTCTCGGATGTTTCCCGTATCATATCGGGCCCAAGTATAAGTCTATTTGTTGTCTCCCACCAACAAGATCGTGACCTACACGGCCTCCCATACAAAGCTTCAAATGGTGCCATCCCTATGCTGGCTTGGTAGCTATTATTATAAGCAAACTCTACAAGAGGAAGGTGGTCTTCCCAAGTACCACCAAAGTCAAGAACACATAGCCTCAACAGATCTTCTAGCACTCTATTCACCCTCTCGGTTTGGCCATCCGTCTGGGGGTGATAGGCTGTAATCAAATTCAATCGCGTACCCATCGCTTCTTGCAAACTGTTCCAGAACTGGCTAGTGAAAATTGGGTCACGATCGTTAACTATGCTAAAAGGAACTCCATGCAACCGCACTATCTCTCGGAGATAAATAGATGCCAGCCATGATGCGGTCCTCTTGCTCTTTACTGGAATGAAGTGAGCACTCTTCGTAAGTCTGTCAACTATGACCCATATGCTTGTGTTCCCTTTTCTTGACCTAGGCAATCCATCCACAAAATCCATAGAAGTACTCTCCCACTTCCATTGCGGGACCTCCAATGGATGTAATAGCCCACCTGGTTTCTTTGACTCGGCTTTCACTTGTTGGCACACCATGCACTTTGAAACATACTCTGCCACATCCTTCTTCATTCCGGTCCAAAAGAAAGTGCGCTTCATATCTCTATACATCTTATCTCCTCCCGGATGTATAGTCATCTTCGAGTGATGTGCTTCTTCAAGAACTTTATGCACCAGGCCCCCTATTTGTGGAACGCATAGCCTTCCATCACGCCTTAGCCAACCCTTATCATCAATAGTATATCTAACAAGGTGACTAGACGTCTCACCACGAATCAACCTGTCCATGACCTCGACTATCTGCGGATCTTCCTTCTGCGAAGCCCCAACTTGATCAAGAAGTGTGGGTCTAAGCTCAAGGGATGCTAATGAACCCGTCATCGACTCAACATCCGTCGTGAAATCAAAGGTTGCCAAGAATTCTAAGTTCTTCATCTCAATAAACAAGGGGCTCAAGGTCAACCTCCTTCTTCTTAGTGCATCCGCCACAACATTACCCTTGCCAGGGGTATAAGATATCTCGAAGTCATAAGATGCCAAGAATTCCATCCACCTTTGCTGCCTTAGATTCAGATCTTTTTGCGAGAAGAGGTATTTGAGTGACTTGTGATCAGTATACAACTCAAACCTTTCGCCTAGAAGATAGTGGCGCCAGGATTTGAGTGCAAAGACGATCGCCGCTAACTCCAAATCATGAGTGGGATAGTTCTTCTCATGAACTTTAAGTTGCCTACCCCCATAACATATCACTCTTCCCTCTTGCATCAGAACAGCTCCTAACCCCGTGCCACATGCATCGGTGTACACGGTAAACATCTTACCACTATCGGGTAATACCAAAACTGGAGCTGAGGTAAGGGCTCTCTTGAGCCTTTGAAAAGCAAGCTCACACTCCAAGTCCCATGCAAAGACTAAGTTCTTCTTCGTCAACTTAGTAAGAGGGGCTGAAATCTTAGCGAAGTCCCTGATGAACTTCCTATAGTAGCCCGCCAGACCGAGAAAGCTTCTTACTTCGGTTGCATTCCTAGGAGTCTTCCAGTCTTGAACCACAACCACTTTCGCCGGATCCACCGCTATGCCTTGCTTAGAAACTATATGTCCAAGAAACCGAACTTCCCTTCTCCAAAAATGACATTTGGAGAACTTGGCTTTCAACTGATGCGCTCTAAGCGTATCCATCACTTCCTTGAGATGCCTAGCATGCTCTTCCTCATCCTTTGAGAAGATCAAAATATCATCCACGAAGACAACAACAAACTTGTTGAGGAACTCCCTGAACACCCTACTCATCAAGTCTACGAAGTAGGCGGGTGCATTAGTCAAACCGAATGGCATGACAAGCCATTCAAAGAATCCATCTGGAGTCCTAAACGCAGTTTTATCAATGTTATCCTCAGCTACTCTAAGCTGATGGAATCCGGTGGCTAGGTCGAGCTGAGAGAAAACAGAAGCATCTACAAGCTAGTCAAAGAGATCATCAATCCTCGGTAACGGGTGCCTATTCTTCTTTGTCAGCTTGTTCAACTCTCGATAATCAACACATAGACGAAGCGAACCATCCGCCTTAGTAGCGAATACCACCGGAGCACCCCATTCAGAAATGCTTCGTCTAATAAAATTCTTCTCAAGCAACTCCTTGATTTGCTTACTGAGCTCCCTTCTTTCACGAGGGGCCATGTGCCTAACGGGCAATGATACTGGCTTGGCATTATCGACTAGATAAATGCGAAAATCTATCTCTCGTTTAGGGGGTAACCCCTTAACTTCTTCAAAGACATCAGGATAGTCTCGGACCACCCTTACAGATTGCAGGTCATCGATGGACGAGTCGAGAGATTTAAGATAACACAACATGACGGGACCTCTAGGGTTACAAGAAATTTCTAGGGTATTACCGAGGCGAGTCATGAGCCTCACCACCCTATGTTCACAATCGAGAATGGCTCCATAACTGGACAACCAATCCATGCCCAAGATCAACCCATATCCCATGAACCCGAGAACATAAGCATTACACGTAAATTCTACGGCCAAGATAGAAATCTTCAAATCCACACAAATCATAGATAGATGGGCGGAACCCCCAATTGGATTTGAAACACAAACGGGATCCTCAACTAGGCTAGTACTTAGGTGCAACCTTTCAACAATGTCAGAAGAAATAAAACTATGCGATGCGCCAGAATCAAATAAGGTGCGAACAGGATAATCAGAAATATAAACAAGACTTTCTACAGAAATATTACCTCGATCCTGAGCTGGAGCTGTGTTGAGAGCATGCACTTGCCCTCCAGAAGGTCCTGCACGCTGGTTCTGCCCTTGCTTCTTGGGGCAATCCTTGCTAAAATGTCTGGTCTCTCCACAATGAAAGCATTCGCCCGACTTCCTCTTCCTCTTCTTACAGTCTTTAGCTATGTGCCCAACATTCCCACAGTAGTGGCATTTTCTTGGATCCTTTGCCTTGGCCTTGTTGCCCTTGTTGTTCTTGTTGTTTTTGTTGTTCTGATTGCTCTGATTTCCTCCCCCCTTGGAGTCTGTCTTCTTGGCTTGAGTCTCATTAGCCTTGACTTCCTTCTTGTCATTCTTATTGTCTCCTTGAAGCAATGCCATGTCCACTAGGCCTTCAAAAGTGGCCCCCATGGGTATATGAGATAGGGCTAAACCTTGTAATGGCTCGTTCAACCCTCGTGCAAAGCGCAAAGCCTTCTTCTGGGGAGTATTAATCATGTCCAAACCGAATCGGGCGAGCTTGTTAAACTCATTCACATACTCCCTTACTGTCATGTCCCCTTGCTTCAAAGATATAAACTTCTCCAATTGCAGATTCGCCTCAGCTGATGATAGGAACTTAAGCCCAAATCATGTCCTAAAGTCGGCCCAAGTCTCTATAGGCCTCGTAGCATTGGTGACCTCCCACCAATAAGAAACTTCTTCTTTTAATAACCATGCTGCCAATAAAACCTTTCTATGATCTTGCACATCAAAGATGGCGAAGAGATCTTCAGTTTCTTTCAACCAATTTCTTGCCTCCACAAAAGTCTCCGTCCCAATAAAGTTCTTGCCACCCATCGCCTTAAAGTCTTTGCAAATCTTAGCGAAATCTGCTTGCGGATTCTGAGGAGGAGGAGGAGGAGGAACCTCAGTTACGGTGGGGGTAGTTGCTGGGCCCGCATCGTTGGCCCTAGCTTCCAAGTACCTCCGGAACCATCCGGGAATGGTCACTCCCTCGGGAAGGTTAAGATCGGCCATACTGAAAAAGAAAAAAAGGACGGATAGATTCAGAACGAAGAAACGAAGGATAGTGCTAATGGCCTTTGGGGAATAGCCTTTCAAAATAACTAGACTTTTCTTGGAAAATACTTAATTGGTTTTGAAAATAGTTTTTCAAAAGGTAAGCTTTAAAAAAAAACTTTTTGCTCGAATCTTGTTAACCTTATGCTCTGATACCAAATGTAACACCCCACCTCCGCCAGTGCCACTCTTGCAAGGACACTAGCTTTGGAGGGGCGTTAAACAAGGTAAACATGCATGCAGATATCACAAGACAGAACATATAAGTAAAACAGAGTGAATAAAGCAGCGGATCAAACTAGCATTTCAAAACCATAGTTTAGTTACAACATCATTATTTTCCAACAAACAAAGTCTAGAGAAAAACATAAACTGAAAAACTGAAATACATAAAGTACTATCCCCAAAGTGAAGTGATAAACCATAGCTAGCTCAATGTCCAAAACCGTACATGAGCAAATCCAGTAAGCAAGCTATAACGATCCAAGCTAAGCTCCAATGTTCCCACCCTGAAGACCTGAGGGGGGGGGGAACGGAAGAAAAGAGGCGAAAGAAAACAGGTCAGACAAAAAGACTGGTAATCCCTAACTACTATCTGTCCATGAACTAGTAAAGTTAACTGGCATGAGAAGCTGAGATGAACATAAGGATAACAACATACTGGCATGATGATTAACTAACAAGATAGATAAAGGTGTCATCGCATAATCAAGGTAAAGTTTTGCAACACGGGTGTACTAGCATTCTAACATGTCAAGTAAAAACAAGAATTGATCCCTTGGCCCAAGCTTGGCCCAACATCATGAGGTGACCTAAATCAAGGTCCAACTACACGGTCTAGTTGATCGGCTCCCTATAAGCCTAACTCGTCAAGTGTGGGTGTCATACAGCCCAAACATGCAATGTAGTTAAACTGCGCTAGGTACACCCTAGGGTGTATCAAGTCCTAGGGTGTCAACCTCGGACACCAATCAAGTATGCACAGTCTAGATCTACTGGTACCCGTGCCTGATTCTCCAACTCCGGACTATGTGCACGACCATAGTCCACCTGGACCTACACCGGCGTACCTACTCAGCCGTCGTTTTGGTCGCTTACATGTCAGCCCAGTAATCGTGCCCCACCCTAGCCTAGTCCTAGGGTCTTATGATACTATCAAGAGGGTTACTGCTGCAAAGGACCACGCAACTAGGGTTTCTTAACGGGTTAAATGTGGTTAACCCGATCCAGACATGGATTAAATTGGTTAAGTGTACCCAAGGTTCATGACTTAACCCCGATTAACCCATCAAGCCCAAATTGGTTAAGTATTAAGTGGACCATGACTTAACCCTAATCAGGAGGCATTAATTAACTTAATGTGCCTTAACCTCTCACATTAGACCTTGTTGTGGTTACTAGTTAAGCCGGGCGGGTCCTGGTAGCTTTACACCACAACTTGGTCTAACCTCGGGTTCGAGCACAACATGACCAACTTCTCACATTGGGTCCTATTGTTTGTAGCCACTAGTTAAGCCGGGCGGGTCCGGGTAGATTTATGCTACAAACTCAACCCAACCTCGAGTTGGCCACACTCATATTTTCTAAGTGTCATGTCCATTATGTTTCCAAAACATAATTACAAGTTAACATGTCACGTCATGTTATAAAAATCATGTTCATGTCATAATTTTACCCAACCCCAACGTAATCCCATCGTTCACACAATCGCAACAACGCATAAAGGATAAAATAGGGAACTTGGCATAATTATGACAAAAAGGTGTTGAAGCCACAAGTTTAACATGGTGGCATATGAAATGTACATATGTTCATATACTTGCATATTGCATCATTAGGTTTCAAAAGCATGCATAAAACCAAACTTAGCATATGAGTGATACATGGTGATAAATGACATGTAGAAGTTGCTAGAAGTTCGCATTTAGCCTCACATGCAAGTTATCATAAGGGATATGATAACTTTCATGTTGCCAAAATGCAACCTTTAACATAAAGCTTGAAGCTTTAAGCTCACAAACTCAAGTTTAACTTGCATAACATGATAACATGTGTATAATGATCAACCCAAACTTGCATAACATAGCAACATGTGTCATACATGATGATTAAACCAACTTGCATAACATAATGATCAACCAAACTTGCATATCATAATGATCAACCAAACTTGCATATCATAATGATCAACCAAACTTGCACCATTCATTTAACTTTAGAGTTCAATAAAAAGAAAGTAGAAAAGGGCTTACAATGCTATGAAGACACAAATGAATATTTATTATAAAGATTGAGACGAAGCCCTTATGCAATCACCAAAAAACCCAAATATGCAAGCTCCCAATGAAAAACCCTTGAGCCAAATCAATAAAAACCCTTGCTTTGAAATAGAAATGTTGCAACCTGACTTGAATGCAAACTAAGAACACTCATACAAGCTTGAAAACACTTGTATTAATTCAAAATCTCTCATATAAATAAACTTAGGAATTTTGGCATGAGAGTGGAGGCCATGAGAGGAACAAATTTGGCATAGTTTAGTTGTAGGGTTGAATAATGATGATTTAGGCTAGGCTTAGGGCTCTTTTTATAGAAGATTAGGAGAGTATTAGCCATAGGATTAACCGTAGATTCAATTAGAGCCATCAAATCCCGTCACTAGCCAACAAAACAGGTCAAAACAGCCAAAATGGTGCACCTGGTTGCCTGGGTCCGACCAGGCAGGTCGACCCCCAGGTCGACCCTGGGGTCGACTCCCCAGTCGACCTGGCAGGCAGGGGGTCGACTCCCCAGTCGACCTCCCCTGGTCTGGCGGGAAATTTTCCCGCCTCTTCTGAATTCTGAAATTTGAATCTGTTTTCGTTTTCGAATTTTTCGTGAAACTTCGTGAGGCCATATCTCGGTCATACGGACTCCGATTTTCGTAAACTCGGACTCTATTTCGCGTATTTTTCCGAGACGAACGCAATGGCACAGCCCGTTTCCCTTGATTCAGATTTTACAGTTTAATTCTGCCTTGATTTATGTTATAACATGTTATTCAAAAATACGTGTTGTTACACCCTCTCCTTCTTCTTCCTCCTCTGCTTGTTCTTCTCGCGCAACCCTCCCTCTCTCCTCCTCGACACCCCCTCCACCTCTTCCTTCTCCCCTTCGCTTCCCCCTAAACCCTTAAGCCCACCGCGCCTCCTTCCAGCCATCCCGAGGCACCCTCCGCACCACCTGAACCCGCTCCACCCCCTCACCACTGCGCCGATGCAAGCGAGCCTCTACCCCTCCAAAGGTGAACAACAGCACCCCCTGCTCCTCCTTAAAACAAATGTAAGTCTTTAATTTATTTTTTTTTGCTTTGTTTAATTTATTTTTGCAAAGGAAAATCTGATTTTTTATATGTAGAAGATTTACATTTTTATACAAAGAAAGTTAATATTTTTACATAGGGAAAGACGATATTTTTAAGTTAGAAAGGGTATGATTTTTATCATCTAGAGTTAGAAATAAAAATATGATTTTTATCATACAAAAATCCGATTTTTAATTTATAGAAGATTTAAAGATATGATTTTTATATGATGTAGAGTAATAAAAATATAATTTTTAATTAAGTAGTGAAATAAAAATATGATTTTTACTTCAATTAAAATAGGATTTTCATTGATGTAGAATAATAAAAATATGATTTTTATTAAAGTAGAGTTATAAAAATACGATTTTTATATTTTATAGATAGTAAAAATATCATCTTTATATATGTAGCAAAATAAAAATGTGATTTATATATAGTGATGAAATAGAAAAGGTGAAATCTTTATATTTGAAAAGGCGAAACCCTTATGTATAATAGCATGATAAAAATAGAATTTTTATCTATATAGTAGCGATGTAAAAATAGAATTTTTATCCATATGGAGTGATAATAAAAATATGATTTTTATATACATAGCAATAATATTAAAATGTGATTTTTTATATATGTAGTGGCTACGGGCAACGAAAGTGACAAAAGGCGAGCACGGTGAAGATGTTCTACATAAGAAGAGTCATGGTATTGGATTAGCTTTGGTGAGAATTTCTCACTCTTCAATCTCTTTTTCTAGTTATATATATATACTAGGATGCAGACGGTGCTTAGCAGCACCCGACACCCGTCGTCCACAGACCATGGACGGCTTGTTTGTTTGATTGATGTGTTGTGAAAATTGATTGTGTTGTGGAATGATTGAATAATAAAATATTCTTGTGTTGAAAGGAAATAAAATATTTATATAGTTAAAAATATTTTATCGTTAAAAATATAATTTTTAAATAAATAATTATAAACAAATCGGCCGATTTGTTTATATACACTGATTTGACTGATATTGATTGGGACGATAAATTCCACACATCGCCCAACTGCACAAATAAAAATCTCTGTTTGTTGATTTGAAACCCCACACGGGTGTTGGGATGATATTTGGCGTACACTAATCCCAATTATTTAATTGTATGACGATCGATGGGTCGACAGGCTGTGTAAGCGTTGATTATCTATATTTGATGCTTATGCAGTTGTGTGGTGCACTTTGGATGATGGTTGATTGTTTATCGTTACTATTATATATATGTGTTGGGTGGAATCCATATAATTAACATTATATGGTGATTGATTGGGCCTCATTCCAATCGGGAAAATAATGAATATTATAAAAGAAAATTCATGTGTTGAATATAAAAATAGTCATGTGTTGACGATGTTCATGTGTTGAAACTATTCATGTGTCGAGTAAAATATTTTAATAATAAAATTTACATCTTTATCATATTTACGATTAGACACTACTTTACGGTTGGGGTCTGATTAAAAATTAAACGATAGATACCATAGTTTTATAAAATATTTTACATAACAAAAATAGTCGTGTGTTGACAGTACTCATGTGTTGAGATTAGTCGTGTGTTGAAAGAAATATAGATTCATGTGTTGAATAGAATAAATATTCATTTGTTGAATAGAATAACGAATATATTGAAATATATATATAAAGCCGTGTTGATTAGAGTTGCGCCATTTTGACGTGAACGATAGTTATATCGATTATATTCGTTTTTATAATGAATATAGAAAAGAAGTGATTTCAAAATATAACGTTTTGAAAATATTATCATTTATATAGTAATGATATTAAATATTCAATTTTGATTAGAAATCGAATATAGAGTTGAAATGGTTTTGAAAACGAATTTAAAACGATTTATAAAATACGTTTTAAAAAGGAAATCGACGAAATATATATAATATATATATTATATATATAATGGCCGGAATAGAACGCGCCGCGGCAGTTCGTGAATTTCGACCATTGACTTCGAATTGACGTTGCGGGAGATCCGACCGTCGGATTCTCCTAAAACCGGAACCGTTGGGTTCGTATCGAAAAGAGCTTTCCAATGAATATTAGAAATTTTAAATCCAACGGTTGGATTTGGAATTATGTCCAAATCAAATTTGGAAAAGGTCGCTGTAAGTGCAGTTCGATGGCCAGTGATGGAAATCGACTGTACGGGCCTTGATAAAATTATTAAAAATATTAATAATTTTTGTAAAATCATAATATGTGAATTGGAAAGAACTGGGATGAAAAACTCCATATTTGAAAGGATAAAAATAGATTTTTATCGAAATGAACTGGTTTTGAACTAGAACTAGAACTAGAACTAAAACCAATTTATTTTTGAAATGAATAAATTGAATTTGAATCGGTTTTGAAAATAATCAGAATTTCCAATATATATAAAGTGGAAGTGGATCTGAATCGAAATTGTCTTTGGAATATTTCGATATTGGATTTCGTGACTAAACAGATATTGTTATGGAAATTTGAAAGATATATTTTATATCGTTATTTCCAATACGATATTTGTTGGTTTCAGGGTTTGATATTGAATATAAGCCGGTATATTTTCTATTCAGAGCCTTGTATTTAATATCAAATGTGATTTGAGTTTGTCGTGAATGGTGTCTTCATTAACACTGTTCTTAAGCCCAATAGGGAAAAAGATTAAATCTTTCTATTTAGATTTAATGAAGTGTATCAATTAAATAATATTTAATTGAAATTGAAATTGAAATTGAATTGGTTTTTGGGTTTATCGTGAGCGGTGTTTTGAATAACACCTGTTCTTTAACCCGATTAACAATAGAGTGTGATTTTGGGTTTATCGTGAATCGTGTTTTAAATGACATTGGTTCTTTAACCCAATTAAAGACAGGATATTGATTTTTGAAAAGATTAAAACTAAGCAGAGTTTTAATGAATCTTTGAAAAGATTGAAATGTGAATTGATAATTTAAATTATCAAATCTGAAAGGTGATCTAGAATGGAGTACCACCAGTTTTGCTCCAAAGCAATAGTTAAATCTTTAATTAGATTTGAACGTGAAATGGTAATTAATTTTACCGATAGCACCGTAGTGTTAGATATGGAGTATTACCAGTTTTCTCCATGGGATGAATAGGTTGGGATTAGGAAATAAAATAAATAATTACTTCGGTGTGGTTCGCTAATCCCGACTAGTTTGAAATGATATCCAAAGGAAGATTAAAGAATAAATTTAGAAGAATTTATCTTGGATAAAATTAATGGGAACCTTTCCTTAAGAATGTGATTTTGTGAATAAAGGAATATTCTGAATTGGAATGAGGCATTGGTTGTGTTTGTGTAACATTTGTTTATCATATACGTGGGTTATTCAGAAAGGACGGGTTTATACCCATTCTGAATAACCGATTCGATGAGATTTCGAAGATGAAGACAGTGGTTGAAGACCGGAAGTCTCCACATCGTTTGGGTGATTACTGATGATCTCGATTGGGCTGTACACCCAAGATGAGGGAAACAGTTCGTGATCGTCCAGACGTACTTGGAGATGGATGGATATGCGAGGAAAGTGCCTCCGGTTTCGTTCAGACTAAGAGCGAACTTTTAAATGGATTGTGTGTCTGACATTGGATTTTATTCTGTGTTGATTGATCTCTATTAAATATACATCTGTTTGGCAGCGGAGAATTTATTCTCTTACTTAACGCCCTTCTCTGAGACGTACGAGCTCAGAGGTTGTATATCGATGGACATTAGTCGCATGGAGTGAATTGCCAATGTGGCACGCGTAAGTGGCAATTGATCAAGGCTTTTGTTGAAAAGCAAAGTCTTGTGGTTGATGATCAAAGCACGGCCTGTGTGGCGCAGCTTTGTGTATAACGTGAATTTGCGAGCCTCACACCTCGGTATGAGTCAAAAACGGGATAGTGACTGCAGGGAGAGCACGACGTATCTTTCTAGCTAGGGTGGTGTTAGTGACCTACCAGTCCTGACATTTATATACTTTTCACCTGTGTGGTTGTTGGATACGAGGCACCTCGGATGTAGGTCTGTAAGGACCGGGAAACGTGTGTTCAGGAATAACTAATCCTCCAAAGTTAGGTGAGGACCGGCCCTGAAGATCCAAGGATCATTGTGGGGTCCTGAGACATTTGCTAGAGTGCCTCGAATCGGAGAGGAGCTTGCCCCTTGCCTCGACTCATGACGGAAATCCAATTTCCTATACGTGATATTGCGGTTTTATTTGTAGAGCCTAGTATGGCGACATGATAGATGGTACCTATGCCGCCTATGATTGATATTTATGATTGAAATTGTTTTGACACTATACACTTAGTATCAAATGATTTGTTTTAAACGTATCAAGCATGTTTGGCTATTATAAGGGAAAACCCTATCCTCCGGCTTGCGTTGCATTGTGTGATGGGACCTGGGTCTTATAAAAGCTTCATTTTTCCAAAAAGCATTGCGCTGTTTTGTTATATGCACTAGTATTCTTGGGAGGAAACCCGTTCCGTGTTATACGGCGTAGTCCCTTGAATTACTCTCTTCTAAAGTAAAGTTTTAAATAACTGTTTTAGTTCTCACACCAGTCACATGACTGACTTGGAGTTTATTGTTTTAATCTAAACTCTGGGCGCCCCTATTTTCCACACGGGCAACTAGTAGTTTTGGTTTTGCAGATTTATTTTCACAGGATCCTGATTTACAGCTGGAACGATGCTCGGAAAGCTCTGTATCCGTGTATTACTTCTAGTTGTGTTTTGTATTATTTTCCGCTGCGATGTATTTAAATGTAATTTATTGTAATATCTGATATTTTTCTGTTGTATAATATTTATTCATACTCTGTATATTCTTGTATTCTGATGGAATTGTTGTAATAGCAATGAAATGTTCTTCCGTTTGCGTTCCGATCCGTCTTGTTCTCAAAGTATCCGTGCTTTCCTTACCGGGGAAGCTACGGGTCCTTACACCTCTCCCCTATATTGGGCATATGGGACGAGGAATAAGGTGCCTCCGGTTTCATTAAGACCCAGAACGAACTTTTAAATGGATGTGTGTCTGACATTGGATTCTATTCTATGTTGATTGATCTCTATCAAATATATATTTGTTTGTTGGCGGAGAATTTATTAATGTAACGACCGAGATTTTTGAATAGTTTATTTTAAATATTTAGTATGGTTTTAAATATTGAATTTATAATATAAATGGTATTTTATTTGGTTATCGATTAAATAATCGAAATACGACTTATTTTGGTAATCATCGTAATACGAGAATTTAAAATAATTCAATTCGAAGTTAGAATTAAATCAAAAAAATTTAGATGATCAGTATTAATTGTAATTGAATGTAGATGATAATAAAAATATTTTATTATCAGAAAATTTATTTATTTTTGAATTTAGATTATTTTATATTGATTTAAAATGATTATTCTATATACGTTCAAATTAAATATCAGAGAATATTCAATTCAGTTCAGAATAGTGTTATAGTATTGGAATGACAGTCGGTACGCTAAAATAGCTATTCACGATTTTTAACTGTGAACCCCGAGATATTTATAATGGACAAGATCGAAATCGAATCGAAAATCAAATCGATATCTGTTTAAAAAGAATAAAAGATCTCTTTATATCGAATCAGAATCAAATCAAATTAATTAGAAAATCTTTTTAATTAAATACAAAGATTTGGGTGTACTTCTGGTTCCCTTCCTCTCTTTATAATAACGCGACCTCACCTTTTCATTCCTCTGTAAGTAAAAAGGAACCCAAAGCCAATCCTTCTAAATCAAAAGCCACCTCTATTTTTCCACAAAAATCAAATGAATCGATAGAGAAAAGAGAGAGGGCATAATCGAATTCGATCCAAGGTCTGAGAGACGCAAATATGTTTTCGATTGTAAGAGCATCGCGGTTTCATGGAAGCAGAACTGCGCGATAGGAGCTCAACATCAGTAAGCTGGAGGCACTCGCGATTTTCAGCGAGCAGATGTATGTTAAAGCGGAGGTTCGCAGGTCGGTTTCTGGGGTCATCAGTCATCGCGAAGGGAGATGGTTGCTGTTTCGTTGGGGATTTGTGGTGGAGGCGTTCAAACTGATGATGGAAGATGAAAACTGGAGCAAGCTTCCTGTCGTAGCCTTCTTGCAAAGTGAGATCGAGTCTGATTTTTACATAGCAATATTAGGGCTTCTGGAAGCTACCTGTAGTGACATTTTATCAAGACCAGATTTGGTGAAATGGAGCTCGGAGAAAGTGCGGATCTTGGTTTTTGGGGACTGCGTTGGTACAGGTGACGAGCTGGAGTAGTTGGGTTCTGGAGGTTCAGCTTTCTGGAAGTGAAGCACTGTTGTGCGAGCTACAGTAGTCGAGGACAGAAGCGACAAGAAGGAATGGAAGTTTTGACTATGAAGTGTCTGATGAAATGTCAAAGAGGGTTTTGGAGCCAAATTTTTGGGGCCGATTTCAGTAGGAGCGGATCAGTGTTTGTTGAGTTCGCTTCATACTTAGTCGAGGGAGAAAGGTATATGTTTTTACCATAATTTAATTCATATGGAATAATTAATATTGTTCATTTATTAAGAATAATTAAAATGGATAATAGCTAAATTATTATATAAAATAAATGATCATAGGCGCTTGATAGATTGACTCGAGTAGGTGCATAGTCGAGACGATTTGGAAATACAACTGGATATCCGACAAATAAAACCACGGTGAGTAAATCTCACTCACCTTTTATTTAAAATTATTTTTATCCGTTAAAAATAATTGTTGTTGCTTCTTTGAATTTTTCTAGTTGCTTTAAATATATTAGTTATTTAGGATTGACTATTATATATATATTGGGTTGATGATTGGTTGGATTCCCGCAGTCTCATTAGCGGATGCCCGCAGTTTCATAGCGGATGATTTCCCTATGCGCCCCACAAATATATATTAGTGGATTACCTTCATACCGCGATATCCTACCTCGAAGCAGGATGGGTATTACTATGTTGACTAACGTCTTTGGATGCAGGGAAACAGGTTGGAGGGATCCAACTGGATTCCTCAAAAATATTATTATTTGTTTGTTTCATATATATTATCATATATGATGTGTTAGAAATCCCGTGATTGATAACTGATTGTTTTAGGGTGTTTAAATATCACTGGGGCTTGAATATTGATTTATAAAAATATCGAAAAAGGATATTTGAGATTTAAAAAGAGAAATCTATTTTTATAAATAGAATTCGAATTTTTAATGAACTATAGAAAATATTAACTTGTTTTAAATATATATAAAACAAGTATTGAGTTTATAAACTTGGTTTATAAATTTATAATAAGGGATTGTTATGGAATTTATGAACCTTGTTTATAAATTTAAAATGTGGAATTTGAATTGAATTTATAAACCTTGTTTATAAATTCATAACGTGAAATTTGAATCGAATTTATAAACTTTGTTTATAAATTCATAATGTGGGATTTGAAGTAAAGTTATAAACGTGGTTTATAAATTAAATAATTCAGAGAATTGAAATGAATTTATAAAGGTGTTTATAAATAAAAGTGGAAAAATTATCATTAGATAATTTGAATATTTAAATTCAAATGTGAATTTAAAAATAGAAAGGGGGAAATCTTTTAAAGAAATAAACGATGGAATTTATTCTGATGACAGAATATAAAATGAAGTTAAATAAATCGATAAGGATTTATGATTTAAATTTGATTAATTCGAATTTTTTTTAAATATAAATTCAAATAGAATTTTGAATACGAGAAATTCAATGGAATTCAAATATAGAATTTGAATATAGAAAATATAAAGGAAATTCAAATATAGAATTTGAATATCGAAAGTGAAATGGAATTTGAATAAAGAAATTTAAATATGAAATTTGAATATAGAAATTCAAATGAAGTTTGAAAATAGATTGAATATAGAAATTCAAATGGAGATTGTAAATAGATTTGAATATAGGAAATTCGAAGGAATTGAAATAGAATTTGAATTAAAAGGCATTGAAATAGAATTTGAATTAAAAGGCATTGAAATAGAATTTGAATTAAAAGGAATTGAAATAGAATTTGAATTCAAAGGAATTCAAATGGATTTGAATAAAGAAAAGTCAAATAGAGATTTGAGTATAGGATTCAAATGAAGTTTAGCTATAGAATTTGAAAATAGAATTCAAATGGAGTTTAAATATAGGAAATTCAAATAGGATTGAAATGAAATTTGAATTTAGAAGATCGGAAATATTATGTTGAATTGGAAAAATGGATTTGATATATATTAAAATATATCAGAATAAAGTTGAAATTATTTAAACGAAGTTTAAAAGTTCATATATATATAAATATAATTAAAACGAGCTCGCCACAGCGCTGCAGTTCGTAAATTATCGTTTCGAACTTCAATTGAGTATACGTAACTCAATTGAGGTCGAAATTCTTTGAAACAAGAAACGTCAGGACCGATTTGATAATAGTTTTCTAAGGGAGGAGAAAAATCTGGATTTCGTCGAATAGATTTTGAGTTATATCAAAATCAAATTTTCAGAAAAACAGCGCTATAACCATTTAAAAACCATAACGGTTTATTTAATTTTATAAAAGGATTTTAAGCAAATAAAAATCCGAATTTCTATTTAGAAAATTTCAGATTTGAGTTGTAGATTATATGTGAACTCAAGTAGAGTAATAAATGGATTTTTGAAACAGAAGTCAAATTTTTGATTATTGAATAGAATTAACTAATTTGAATAGTAATTAGTTAATGAGATATTGAATTGACATTGGGCTTTGAATAAGTGAATTCGATTGGGAAGTTTATATTCAAAAATCGAAATCGAAAAGGAAACTAGAATTTAAATTGGAATTCAATTTGGTTATGAGCAAGTTAAATATTTTGTTTGAACATGTTATGTTCAAACAAAGAAGTGAAATAAGCAAAATATCTAATTAAAGAATAAATGAGAGAAACTGAATTCAAACGATTGGATTGAGTTGAATTGATTTGTAAACAGGTGAACATGTGTTAGACAGGTATGGGATGAAGTATATGAAGATTTTAATTTATGTACTCGACAAAAAGGTACATGTTTAAATTCATATATGAGGTTTTATGCGCCGTATCGGCAAGCCGCTTGGCCTTTTCTTTTTCTTTTGGATTGGTGAGGTCCATGGGAGGCTATTTGAAATATCCCGATGCTCCCGGTACAAGGGAGGTTATGGCGAATTTTTCCGGGAATTTAAGTAGTTAGAATATTTTTAAGTAATATTTGATAGTTAGAAATAAATGTATCAATATATATTGAATTCGATAAGTAAATGAATTTAAAAATAGAATATTATAAACAAAAATGAAATCAATAGGCTGGTAATAGAAAGAGAAATATATATACGTTTAAAAATAATTAATTGGTTTTTATAATGTTAATTATTCGAGGTAAGTGGTTTTGTCTGTTTTGAAGTTAATGATGTTTTCAGCCAAGGTCTGAGAGGTAGTTATACCCCAACTTGATTGATTTCATTTTTAATCGATAAATAGCAAGATCCAGTCTCGAAGAGAAGTGTGGAATAAGAGTTAGTTGAATAAAATATTTTGGGTTGTTGTAACGATGTTTTACACAACATTCGTTTTAACCTAAGTGGTGGAATTTTGGAAATATAATAGTAAATATTTCCTTAGTATAATTAAAGTAGTGGGGAAAGAGATAAGTGATTGAAATTGTTTTCAATTGCAAATAGAATATATTTTCTAAATACAGAAAATAAAGGAGGGCGATATTCAGAAATGTTTCTCAAATGGTGTAAAGGGCCAATATTGATAAGGAAATGGAGAAGAGATTTAATTTATGAAATATTAATTAAAGAGCCCAGTGATTTGTTTGATTTGTTGAATGAACACTTGGTTCCTTCGATAGTTAAATCATCGACTATCGAAACACTTGTTTTTATTCGATAGTTAAATCACAGACTATCGAAGTTTTTGAACATGTTGTCAATATGGAGAGACCGGTTGGATTATTATCCGAAGAACCACTTCGTATCGACATAAGCATTGCGAACCAAGTATGCTGAATATATTGAAGACGGAGTAAAGTGCAAGGGCTTTTTCTATTAGGAGAAATTGTGCCTTCGGTTTCTTTTAGTCCCAGAACGTACGTATATGGACGAATGTCTGACAAAGTATTTCCAATGATCGAATATGTTGATCTGTACAATATATATGGTGGCAACGGATTTATTCCCTTAGCATAACATCCAAAATGTTTGTGCAAATCAATTAGTGATTAACGGATCTGACAATGTGGCATTCAAAGTGATTGTGCTATCAATGAATAGAAAGTAATCGTAGCCTCAGGCCTCAACAACCGAGAAATGAAAAAAATCGGGCAGGCAGCATGGCTATGTGGGTCGCTCCCATTAGTGTGTATTATCACCTATTTAGAGATTCATTTAGTTCCTTATTCTACTCGATGCTGTCCCATTCGGGAAACAATTGCTGACCACAACCGTTGGTGATATACATTCGATACACTCAAGCGAAATGAGTGGTCGGTCATGTGTGGGCCGGGTTGGAAGATGTTCTTGTTGAACCCAGTGTATTCCTCTCTAAAGATACACTATCGGAAGGTGGTTCCATTCCTTGTCATGTTGGAAATCCAATCTCCATTAAGCACCCTGCGGTTTTTGATTTTATATTATATATGGAGCGTGAGATGCAAGCGTTCCGCTAGGTTCTATTTATTTGATTTAGACGCTATTATAATATCACTGGATTTTGTATTAAAGTGTTTTGGGTTATCGTAAGTTAAAACCCATTCGTGTTTATGTGTGGATCGGTCTTACGATTATCATTTATTTGAAAGGATTTTGAAAGTTAAACAGATGGTTGGAGTTTACTCACACCAGTCCCATGACTGACCCAGAGTTTATTTTGCTTTTGTTTTCCCTAAACTTTTGGGTGCCCAAATTTGTACGGGCAGTCAAGTAGTCGGGATTTTTCAGATTCACTTGGAGGCGCTGGAAGCAGGAGGCTTCACCAGTTAGCTATAGACTATCATATATTCCGCTGTGAACCATGTTTGTAGCTGGAAACAGGTGTTTATAACTGTTCCATGAATAATTGTTGTGCTCTGATGATGGTATGTATATAAAGTTACTGATTTGTATTTCAAAAGTTATGTTATATAATATATTTTATTCGTTCCGCTGTGAGATTTGTCTTCTTTGTTTTCTTCTATTCTAATATTTCTTTCTTTCTATTTCTAATCCTCTAACTTCTTTCTAATAATGATTCGTATTTCTGTGCAATTTGGGTTGGACGTATGGTGTTATTAGTCAACTTAGATAGTACGGATTTGCGGGTCGTTACAGTTGGTATCAGAGCTTAGGTTGAGCGAATACCTAGGCTTTGATGGGGTTGTGCTCATTAGAGATAGTATCAGTAGTATCCTAGAATGAGTTGAGTATATATATATATACGAGAGAGCGTATTTGTTATTTGATATAAAAGTTGTTTTATATTGTGTTGGCTAATCTGTTGAGTGGTTTATGTATTCTGGTCAAATCGTGGGACGCCACGACGTTGACAAGAATTTATAAATACTTGAACAGAAGATTGAACACGATATTGTTTTTATGTGGGTAAATGAAATAATTTTTACTCAAAATTCTATTTTGATATAGAAAGAATATTTTTTGAAATTATTATAATATATGGATGTGTTGGTTGTTATTATTATAATCAAATGAGATTATAAGAAATGAAATGGTTGTATAGAACCAAGTAGAATTTGTATATGAATGAAATGTGAAATTGAGATGAATTAAAATTGAATTCAAACCAGAATTTGGAATTCAAATCCTAGGAAGTTTGAAATATTTTTGGAAGTATATTAAAATAATATAGCTTTTTTTTAAACGATTTTTGAATAAAAATCATTTTGAATGGATTCTGAAAGTGATAAAGCACTGAACTCACTTCAGTCGTTGGGAAATAATTCTGATGATGACTGCAGCTTCATCAGTGTTCATTTTCGAGTTTCTAAGTGATGGATTGCTACCTTAAAAAAAATTGATGGAAATTTGTTTGGAAGAAAACAAATAGTTTGGGAAAATTCAAAATGTTTTGAATTTGAAATGGTTATAAATATATGTGTATATATTTGTGTGATTTCAAAAGGATTTGAAAAGAAAAACTCAGGAATTCGAATTCTGAAATTTAAATTTAACTTAAACAAGTTAAATGGATTAAAGTAAATAAATTGATCTAATTCAATTTGAATGAATTTGAATTAAATGGAAATATGTTGATTGAAAATCATGCATATGAAAGAAAACCAAAAGTTTTGGTGGAATTAAATTTGTTGAAATATGAGGAGTTGAGTTTCAACATAAGTGAGATTTTGAAAAGTAATGGATTTGTACCATTTTTCCTACCTTAGCAATTTCGAGGACGAAATTATTTTAAGGGGGGAAGAATGTAACGACCCAGATTTTTGAATAGTTTATTTTAAATATTTAGTATGGTTTTAAATATTGAATTTATAATATAAATGGTATTTTATTTGGTTATCGATTAAATAATCGAAATACGATTTATTTTGATAATCATCGTAATATGAGAATTTAAAATAATTCAATTCGAAGTTAGAATTAAATCAAAACAATTCAGATGATCAGTATTAATTGTAATTGAATGTAGATGATAATAAAAATATTTTATTATTAGAAAATTTATTTGTTTTTGAATTTAAATTATTTTATATTGATTTAAAATGATTATTCTATATACGTTCAAATTAAATATCAGAATATATTCAATTCAGTTCAGAATAGTGTTATAGTATTGGAACGACGGCCTGTACGCTAAAATAGCAGTTCACGATTTTTAACTGTGAACCCTGAGATATTTATAGTGGATAAGATCGAAATCGAATCGAAAATCAAATCAATATCTATTTAAAAAGAATAAATCAGAATCAAATCAAATTAATTAGAAAATCTTTTTAATTAAATACAAAGATTTGGGTGTACTTCTGGTTCCCTTCCTCTCTTTATAATAACACGACCTCACCTTTTCACTCCTCTGTAAGTAAAAATGAACCCGAAGCCAATCCTTCTAAATCAAAAGCCACTTCTATTTTTCCACAAAAATCAAATCAATCGATAGAAAAAAGAGAGAGGGCATAATCGAAATCGATCCAAGGTGTGAGCGACGCAAAGATGTGTTCGATTGTAAGAGCATATCGGTTTCATGGAAGCAGAACCGCGCGATAGGAGCTCGACATCAGTAAGCTGGAGGCACTTGCGATTTTCAGCGAGCAGATGGATGTTAAAGCGGAGGTTCGCAGGTTGGTTTCTGTGGTCATCAGTCATCGCGAAGGGAGATGGTCGCTGTTGTGTTGGGGATTTGTGGTGGAGGCGTTCGAACTGATGATGGAAGATGAAAACTGGAGCAAGCTTCATGTCGTAGCCTTCTTACAAGGTGCGATCGAGTCTGATTTTAACATAGCAATATTAGGGCTTCTGGAAGCTACCTGTAGTGACATTTTATCAAGACCAGATTTGGTGAAATGGAGCTCAGGGAAAGTGCGGATCTGGGTTTTTGGGGACTGCGTTGGTAGAGGTGACGAGCTGGAGTAGTTGGGTTCTGGAGGTTCGGATTTCTGGAAGTGAAGCACTATTGTGCGAGCTACAGTAGTCGAGGGCAGCAACGACAAAGAAGGAATGGCAGTTTTGACTATGAAGTGTTTGGTGAAATGTCTAAGAGGGTTTTGGAGCCAAATTTTTGGGGCCGATTTCTGTAGGAGGGGATCTGTGTTTGTGGAGTTCGCTTCATACTTAGTCGAGGGAGAAAGGTATATGTTTTTACCATAATTTAATTCACATGGAATAATTAATATTATTCATTTATTAAGAATAATTAAAATGGATAATATCTAAATTATTATATAAAATAAATGATAATAGGCGCTTGATAGATTGACTCGAGTAGATGCATAGTCGAGACGATTTGGAAATACAACTGGATATCCGACAAATAAAACCACGGTGAGTAAATCTCACTCACCTTTTATTTAAAATTATTTTTATCCGTTAAAAATAATTGTTGTTGCTTGTTTGGATTTTTCAGGTTGCTTTAAATATATTAGTTATTTAGGATTGACTATTATATATATATTGGGTTGATGATTGGTTGGATTCCCGCAGTCTCATTAGCGGATGCCCACAGTTTCATAGCGGATGATTTCCCTATGCGCCCCACAAATATATATTAGTGGATGACCTTCATACCGCGATATCCTGCCTCGAAGCAGGATGGGTATTACTATGTTGACTAACGTCTTTGGATGCAGGGAAACAGGTTGGAGGGATCCAACTGGATCCCTCAAAAATATTATTATCTGTTTGTTTCATATATATTATCATATATGATGTGTTAGAAATCCCGTGATTGATAACTGATTGTTTTGGGGTGTTTAAATATCACTGAGGCTTGAATATTGATTTATAAAAATATCGAAAAAGGATATTTGAGATTTAAAAAGGGAAATCTATTTTTATAAATAGAATTTGAATTTTTAATGAACTATAGAAAATATTAACTTGTTTTAAATATATATAAGACAAGTATTGAGTTTATAAACTTGGTTTATAAATTTATAATAAGGGATTGGTATGGAATTTATAAACCTTGTTTATAAATTTAAAATGTGGAATTTGAATTGAATTTATAAACCTTGTTTATAAATTCATAACGTGAAATTTGAATCGAATTTATAAACTTTGTTTATAAATTCATAATGTGGGATTTGAAGTAAAGTTATAAACGTGGTTTATAAATTAAATAATTCAGAGAATTGAAATGAATTTATAAAGGTGTTTATAAATAAAAGTGGAAAAATTATCATTAGATAATTTGAATATTTAAATTCAAATGTGAGTTTAAAAATAAAAAGGGGAAATCGTTTTGAAGAAATAAACGATGGAATTTATTCTGATGACAGAATATAAAATGAAGTTAAATAAATCGATAAGGATTTATGATTTAAATTTGATTAATTCGAATTTTTTTAAATAGAAATTCAAATAGAATTTTGAATATGAGAAATTCAATGGAATTCAAATATAGAATTTGAATATAGAAAATATAAAGGAAATTCAAATATAGAATTTGAATATCGAAAGTGAAATGGAATTTGAATAAAGAAATTTAAATATGAAATTTGAATATAGAAATTCAAATGAAGTTTGAAAATAGATTGAATATAGAAATTCAAATGGAGATTGAAAATAGAATTGAATATAGGAAATTCGAAGGAATTGAAATAGAATTTGAATTAAAAGGCATTGAAATAGAATTTGAATTAAAAGGCATTGAAATAGAATTTGAATTAAAAGGAATTGAAATAGAATTTGAATTCAAAGGAATTCAAATGGATTTGAATAAAGAAAAGTCAAATAGAGATTTGAGTACAGGATTCAAATGAAGTTTAACTATAGAGTTTGAAAACAGAATTCAAATGGAGTTTAAATATAGGAAATTCAAATAGGATTGAAATGAAATTTGAATTTAGAAGATCGAAAATATTATGTTGAATTGGAAAAATGGATTTGATATATATTAAAATATATCAGAATAGAGTTGAAATTATTTAAATGAAGTTTAAAAGTTTTTATATATAAATATAATTAAAACGAGCTCACCACAACGCTGCAGTTCGTAAATTGTCGTTTCGAACTTCAATTGGGCATACAGAACTCAATTGAGGTCGAAATTCTTTGAAACAAGAAACGTCAGGACCGATTTGATAATAGTTTTCTAAGGGAGGAGAAAAATCTGGATTTCGTCGAATAGATTTTGAGTTATATCAAAATCAAATTTTCAGAAAAACAACGCTATAACCATTTAAAAACCATAACGGTTTATTTAATTTTATAAAAGGATTTTATGCGAATAAAAATCCGAATTTCTATTTAGAAAATTTCATATTTGAGTTGTAGATTATATGTGAACTCAAGTAGAGTAATAAATGGATTTTTGAAACGGAAGTCAAATTTTTTATTATTGAATAGAATTAACTAATTTGAATAGTAATTAGTTAATGAGATATTGAATTGACATTAGGCTTTGAATAAGTGAATTCGATTGGGAAGTTTATATTCAAAAATCGAAATCGAAAAGGAAACTAGAATTGAAATTGGAATTCAATTTGGTTATGAGCAAGTTAAATATTTTGTTTGAACATGTTATGTTCAAACAAAGAAGTGAAATAGGAAAAATAGCTAATTAAAGAATAAATGAGCGAAACTGAATTCAAACGATTGGATTGAGTTGAATTGAATTGTAAACAGGTGAACATGTGTTAAACAGGTATGGGATGAAGTATATGAAAATTTTAATTTATGTGCTCGACAAAAAGGTACATGTTTAAATTCATATATGAGGTTTTATGCGCCGAATCGGCAAGCTGCTTGGCTTTTTCTTTTTCTTTTGGATTGGTGAGGGCCATGGGAGGCTATTTGAAATATCCCGATGCTCTCGGTACAAGGGAGGTTATGGCTAATTTTTCCTGGAATTTAAGGAGATAGAATATTTTTAAGAAATATTTGATAGTTAGAAATAAATGTATCAATATATATTGAATTCGATAAGTAAATGAATTTAAAAATAGAATATTATAAACAAAAAGGAAATCGATAGGCTGGTAATAGAAAGCGAAATATATATATGTTTAAAATTGAATAATTGGTTTTTATAATGTTAATTATTCGAGGTAAGTGGTTTTGTCTGTTTTGAAGTTAATGATGTTTTCAGCCAAGGTCTGAGAGGTAGTTATACCCCAACTTGATTGATTTCATTTTTAATCGATAAATAGCAAGATCCAGTCTCGAAGAGAAGTGTGGAAAAAGAGTTAGTTGAATAAAATATTTTGGGTTGTTGTAACGATGTTTTACACAACATTCGTTTTAACCAAAGTGGTGGAATTTTGGAAATATAACAGTAAATATTTCCTGAGTATAATTAAAGTAGTGGGAAAAGAGATAAGTGATTGAAATTGTTTTCAATTGCAAATAGAATATATTTTCTAAATACAGAAAATAAAGGAGGGTGATATTCAGAAATGTTTCCCAAATAGCGTAAAGGGCCAATATTGATAAGGAAATGGAGAAGAGATTTAATTAATGAAATATTAATTAAAGAGCCCAGTGATTTGTTTGATATGTTGAATGAACACTTGGTTCCTTCGATAGTTAAATCATCAACTATCGAAACACTTGTTTTTATTCGATAGTTAGATCACAGACTATCGGAATTTTTGACCATCGTTGTCAATATGGAGAGACCGGTTGGATTATTATCCGAAGAACCACTCCGTATTGGCATAAGCATTGCGAACTAAGTATGCTAAATATATTGAAGACGGAGTAAAGTTCAAGGGCTTTTTCTATTAGTAGAAATTGTGCCTTCGGTTTTGTTCAGTCCCAGAACGAACGTATATGGACGAATGTCTGACAAAGTATTTCCAATGATCGAATATGTTGATCTATACAATATATATGGTGGCAACGGATTTATTCCCTTAGCATAACATCCAGAATATTTGTGCAAATCAATTAGTGATTAACGGATCTGACAATGTGGCATTCAAAGTGATTGTGCTATCAATGAATAGAAAGTAATCGTAGCCTCAAGCCCCAACAACCGGGAAATGACAAAAATCGGGCAGGCAGCATGGCTATGTGGGTCGCTCCCATTAGGGTGTATTATCACCTTTCTAGAGATTCATTTAATTCCTTATTCTATTCGATGTTGTCCCATTCGGGAAACGGTTGTTGATCCCAACCGTAGGTGATATACATTTGATACACTCAAGCGAAATGAGTGGTCGGTCATGTGTGGGCCGGGTTGCAAGTTGTTCTTGTTGAAGCCAGTGTATTCCTCTCTAGAGATACACTATCGGAAGGTGGTTCCATACCTTGTCATGTTGGAAATCCAATCTCCAATAAGCACCCTGCGGTTTTTGATTTTATATTATATATGGAGCGTGAGATGCAAGCGTTCTGCTAGATTCTATTTATTTGATTTAGACACTATTATAATATCACTGGATTTTGTATTAAAGTGTTTTGGGTTATCGTAAGGTAAAAACCATCCGTGTTTATGTGTGGATCGGTTCTACGATTATCATTTCTTTGAAAGGATTTTGAAAGTTAAACAGATGGTTGGAGTTTACTCACACCAGTCCCATGACTGACCCAGAGTTTATTTTGCTTTTGTTTTCCCTAAACTTTTGGGTGCCCAAATTTGTACGGGCAGTCAAGTAGTCGAGATTTTTCAGATTCACTTGGAAGAACTGGAAGCAGGAGGCTTCACCAGTTAGCTATCGACTATCATATATTCCGATGTGAACCATGTTTGTAGGTGGAAACATGTGTTTATAACTGTTCCAGGAATAACTGTTCTGCTCTGATGATGGTATGTATATAAAGTTACTGATTTGTATTTCAAAAGTTATGTTATATAATATATTTTATTCGTTCCGCTGTGAGATTTGTCTTCTTTGTTTTCTTCTATTCTAATATTTCTTTCTTTCTATTTCTCATCCTCTAACTTCTTTCTAATAATGATTCGTATTTCTGTGCAATTTGGGTTGGACGTGTGGTGTTATTAGTCAACTCAGATAATACAGATTTGCGGGTCGTTACAATTCTCTTGCTTAACACCCTTCTCTGAGACGTACGAGCTCAGAGGTTGTATATCGATAAACATCAGTCGCATGGCGTGAATTACCCGTGTGGCATGCTGAGATGCAAAGGATCAAGGCTTCTGTTGAAAAGCAAAGTCCTGTGGTTGATGATCAAAGCACGGCTTTAATATATCATAGCTTTGTGTAACGTTAATTTGCAAGCCTCACACCCCGGTGTGGACCAGAAATGGGAGAAAGACTGCAAGGAGGACAGTGCGTTTCTTTCTAGCTGGGAGTGGTGTCAAGATATGGAGCCAAGACATTTTACTCATGTGGAAGTTGCATATTACTTGATGGATAGAGAGGCGCCTCGAATATTTCGGTTACTACGGAGCCGATGGATATTGAGTCATCTGACTCATTTACGCTCCATAGGGCAAGGAAACGCATGTTCAGGAGTTATGAATCCACCTTGCACTTAGTGTGGACTAGCCCTACAGTTACCTAATGGTCACTCGAGCTCTGATCCTAAGGCGCGGGCTAGAGGGTCTCGAATTCGGTAAGGACGATCCCTTGCCTTGGTTCATGATGGAAATCCAACTTCCAATACGTGACTTTGCGGTTTTAATTATAGAACTAAAATGGCGACACAGTAGCATGAGATACTATGCCATCTATGATTGATAAATTTATATTTGAAGTCATTTTATACACTTTACACCTGTAACAATATCAAAATGATTTGTTTTAAACGTACCAAGCATGTTTGGCTATTATAAGGGAAAACCCTATCCTCCGGCTTGCGTTGCATTGTGTGACGAGACCTGAGTCTTATAATAGCTTCATTTTTTCAAAAAGCATTGCGTTGTTTGTTATATGCATTGGTATTCTTGGAAGGAAACCTGTGCCATGTTATACGGCGTGGTCCCTTGATTTACTTTATTTTAAAGTAAAGTTTTAAATAATTGTTTTAGTTCTCATACCAGTTACATGATTGACCTGGAGTTTATTATTTTAACCTAAATTCTGGGTGCTCCTATTTTCCACACGGGCAGCTAGTAGTTGGGTTTTTGCATATATTTATTTATATAGGATCCTGGATTTACAACTGGAGCTATATCCGGAACGCTCTGTATCCGTGTATTTCTTTCAGTTGTGTTATGTATAATTTTTCTTCTGCTAATGTAATTTAAATCTTTGATATTTTTCTGATGTATAATATTTATTCATACTCTATTATATTCTTGAAATTTAATGTAAATTATTGTAATAGCAATGAAATGTTCTTCTGTCTGTGTTCTGATTTGTCGTGTTCTCAACTCAATCCGGGCTTTCCCGTAAGGGCGAGTTTGGGTCGTGTCAGGTTTTAATTTAATCGACAAGAAAATGACTATTTTTCAAATGGTCTTCAAATTAGACGAAATTAGTTTTGTTAGGACCATTTCGTCAAAACATAGCTAGATTTATTTTTCGATAATTTTTGGAGTCAGTATATGGCCCCGGTAAATTAAAATGTACGTTGAATTAAATTTTGAACGTTATATTAATTTATATTTTAATTTTGACGAAAACTGATCGTTATAGTCGAATTGGCTTACCGGACATATCCCATTATGTCTGGAATGGGGGCTTTTAGCTGGGGGCGACAGTCATTGGGCTTGATTTGGAATCCGAATGAAAAAGTAACTTTTTGGAATAAAAATAAATAATATATATATATAATATACTAGTTGACCTTACTTATAACAACCCGGAAAATCAGAACTAATTTAAAATTTTTATTTTGGCAATTTTAATGAATTTTGAATATTTAAAATGAATTATTTTAAATAATAATGACAAGAAATTTATTTTGTATAGAATTAGAACGTATATATTTATTTGAATCGAAGTTGGAATATAAATTTTAATTTTAATTTTAAAAAGGAGTTTGAAATAGCGCGACAGTTTGAAAATTCAACTTTGAATTTTGACTGAATGTACAAGATTCAAAATAAACCGGATTTTAGTGAAGCCAAAATTATTTAAATCTGTTTCAAAGTATCTTTCTAACGAATCTGAAAAATCAAAATTTTATAGCGGGATTCAAAAGTTATGGCCGGTTAAATATTCAGAATGGTCGCTATGGAAGAAATATAGCCTGTAAAAATAGACATTTAGAAAATGACCTCCATTTTCGATGAAACCACTTTGGTTGGATCCGGAATGTCAAATTATTGCTAGGTTTCAAATTCCATAATTTTTGGAATTAATAGGTGAGCATGGCAAAGGAAAACGCGTTTGGTGAATTTAGTTCGAATTGGATCGACCAGAAAAAGTCTATTTTTTTCAAATGGTCTCCAAATTCGACGAAATTAATTTTGTTAGGATCGTATCGACAAAACAAAGCCAGATATAATTTTTCTGTGATTTTTGGAATCAGTATGTGGCCCTGGCAAATTAAAATGTACGTTCAAATCTAAAATTTAATGTTTTATATTTTAATTTAACGAAAAACGGACTGAAACAGTCGAATGGGCTTACAAAACATATTCCATTGTGTCCGGAATGGGGGTATTTAGCTAGGGCGACAGTCGTTGGATTTGAATTGGAGTTCGTATGGAGAAAAGGATATTTTTGGATTTAATAGAATTAAAAATAATTATAAAATTCATTGGCCAATCAGAATTAGCCATCACTTTTTTGGTTCCAGAATTAAACCTGTAACCCCTCCTATTGAATGACGGCAGAAACTCATTCTTTCTCCCCTCGATTCCTCTAAATCTACGCACCAATACTCCTCGCTCCAGTTGAAGTTTTTGAAGCCCTCCTCGCAAGCTTCAAATCCATACCTGGCACGCCCTTTATCATTGCATCGTCGTCGAGGACGAGCTCCCTGAAGTCGACGAATTCAACATGCCGCCGCGCCTCGATCCACCAATCGATTTGAGTTCAACCGCCGGCGCCGAGAAGCCCCCTCCTCCCCCTTCAACGCTGCATAACCCGATCGACCTGCAACTACATGGATTGATCGCAAAATTCAAACCTAGGTCTGAACATCAACTGCTAAGGTACGGCTTATATATTTTAAACTATTTATAGCACTTTAAAGCACAACGAATCGTGATTTCACTATAAAAATCATATCCTTTTGTTATGTTGTCGAAATCCAGTGAAACAAGAGACATTGGACTCGTGGCGACGTCTTCTACATTCTAGAAGAAACCGGAGAATTTTTGGAGCTTCTTACAATTTTTGGACGAGTGGAACCCAAAGTGAGATTTCTAAATTCAAATTGGGAATAGAATAGAAATGTATAATTTATATAAGAAAAGTATAAATTATATACGCGTTGTATACCTCATATATGGGCGTTGTATAAATTATATAAGCGATGTATAAATTATGCATGCGTTGTATATACCATATATAATGTTATGGAATTCAAATGGAAATATATACATATATATATACTCCCCTCGTCCATAAATCATGGACGATATATATTGCTTGAGATTGTTTGGATTGCGGTTGGTGTGAAATTTGGTTGATATTGCTAATGGTTGATAATGGTTGTTTGTGGTTGAAAAAAAATTGGAATTGTTTGTGGAAAAATTCAATGTGATATGAAAAGGATCGAAATGTTTAGATCATTGGATAAGCCCCTTAGGGAACGCCGCGAGGCCTAAGGTAGTGCGAGAAGCCATACTCGGGACGGTGTCGGTTTTAAACCCCCTATCGTTATGCTGCCGAAATTTTCTGAAATATTCATGTGTTTGATTTTATTCATTTATTGAAAAATATTCATGTGTTGATAATTTATTCATGATGGAAATAAATTGCTTAGATAATGAAAAACACATTTTTATTATGCGAGTGAAGTTTATAAAATATTCATGATGGAAATAAATTGTTTAAACAATAAAAACCACATTTTTTTATTGTATGTTGAAAGCATTTAAAATATTCATATGTTGAATAAAATATTGGAATGATAAAAATCACATTTTTATCATGTAAGCGAAGTGTTAAAAACATTCATATGTTGAATAGATTCTTTGAACGATAAAATTAACATTTTTATTGTAGATGTGAATCGCTAAAAATATTCATGTGTTGAAATAAATTTGTATGAGTTAAAAATATTATTTTTAACGCGTATATGAATTGAAAATGGATTAGAGATCGAAAAAAGAATTATATATATATATAAATTAAAATAAAACGAATAACGACGCTGCATTTTGTGTTTTGAAATTGTAATTTTAAACGATTATACCGAGAAATTCAACCATCGGATTTTCTCAAAACTGGAACCGTTGGGTCCGCTTTGAAAAGATCTTTCCAACGATATAAAATTTGTAAAGATCCAACGGTTAGACTGTATGAAATATTAATTCAAATCTGAATAAAAACAGCGCCAGAATAAATTATATTTATATATATATATATAAATACAAATTAAAATAAAATGAATAATGACGCTGCAATTCGCGTTTTGAAATTGTAACTTTAAACGATTATACAGGGAGATCCGACTGTCGGATTTTCCAAAAACTGGAACCGTTGGGTCCACTTTGAAAAGATCTTTCCAATGCTATAAAATTTGTAAAGAACCACTGGTTAGATTTTCAGACATGTGTAAATCAAATCTGAAGAAAAACAGTGCCATGGCCGCGCTATGGCCTGAAGCGTCGTTTAAATAAAATAGGCTATTTTTAAATAATTAAAAATAGCGATGAATCGTTATAAAATATTATAAATGATTTGAAATGGAAATAAACTGAATTTACTTGGTTTATTGGATATTTGATGGTTGAATGTGTTTGACATGAAAAGTACATTATTGAACAGAATTATGGACGTCAAATAATTTAACTATAAAAAGAATTTATTTAAATTCTATGTATACATGGATTATTTGAAAAGGCCGAGTTAATTCTCATTTCAAGTAATTGATCGACGATGAGAAGTCGAAGATATGAAGACGGTGCAAGAACGATGATCTTCACATTGAATGGATGGTTACTGATGCCTTTGATGGGAGTTGCTGCCCTGATGGGGTTACAGTGGTGGTTGTCCGGACGTACTTGTTGATTGTTCGGATGTGCGAAGGCCTCTCTCCTATATTGGACATATGGGACGAGGAATAAGGTGCCTCCGGTTTCATTCAGACCCAGAACGGACTTGTAAATGGATGTGTGTTTGAGGTTGTAGGTTGACAATGTGGCCTACAGAGATACTGTGATCAAGGCTTTTGTTGAAAAGCAGAATCTTGTGGTTGATGATCAAAGCATGGTTTTAATATAGCTAGCTTTGTGTATAGTGTTGATTCGCGGGCCTCACACCCTTGTATGAACCAGAAATGGGAGAGGACCTCGGGGAGGGCATGCGTTTCCTTCTTGCTAGGAGTGGTGTCAGGGTTTTGCATGCCCTGATGTTTTACTTATGTGGATGATGGAAAGTGAGGCGCCTCGGTTATTTCGGTCTCTACGGAGCCGATGGATGGTTTGGTAGATATACCAGCCAGTTTGACTCCCCATAGGGCGGGGAAACGCAGTGTTCAAGCATTTTAATCCACTTCGTGTACCGGCCCTGACAATCCTAGGTGCAGTTGCGGCTGTATCCTGAGACACGGGCTACAGTGTTTCGAATTCGATAAGGACGGTCCCTTGCCTTGGTTCATGATGGAAATCCAATTTCCAAATACGACATCGTGCGGTTTTGATTGTAGAACTAGTATGGCGACATAGTAGTATGGGGTATTATGCCATCTATGATTGATATTATGATTGAAATGGTTTTGAAACATATATGCACTAAATATCAAATGATTTTGTTTTATACGTGTCAAGCATATTTTGGCCGTTATAAGGTAAAACTCTATCCTCCGGCTTGCGTTGCATTGTGTGATGGGACCTAAGTCTTATAATGGTTTATTTTTTTTGTAAAAAGCATTGCAATGTTTAAATGATTTACTTGTTTTAAGCACTGGTAATCCAATGGAGTGAACCCATTCCACGTTAGCAGCGTGGTCCTGTGATTGGCCTTATTATAAAATAAGTTAAGTAGATTTCTCATACCAGTCCCATTACTGACTCGTAGTTTGTTTCACTTGCAAACTCGAGGGCCCTATTTTCTGCATGGGCAGCCTTGAGTTCAGGTTTTAGCAGGCTCATTATGGATAGCTATGGAGATGAAGATGGATTCTATCATTTCTATTTTGTTGTTCAGACTTTGTTATGTGTATCATGTTTGATTCCGCTGTAGGCATTTTATACAAGCTGAAACTATATTTTGTACTAAGTATGATCCTGTTATACTGTGTAACTCTGATGGTTATATTTTTTACAGTGTAAGTTATTGTACATTATCTGGTGTAATGATATATTTCTGTTCTGCTGTTATTGTTTATGTGTTATATTCCAAAGATTATCCTTGCCACCGTGGAACGGGGGTTTAGGGTCATCACATGTGGTATCAGAGCTTTGGTTAATCTTAGTTCTGGAATATAACATATTAACGTACTCATCGGAAATAGAATCAGAAGTATTCTATGACGAATAACTCATTCCAGAAAGGATCAGTAATATCCTTGAATGAGTGTAGCAGAATGAAATACACCCCCATAGATGCATATGCATTCAAATATATGTCTCTATGCTCTACAATATCTTTTCCGTTGGCCTGACAATTTGTCTGCTATTTGCTGACATTGAAAAATGAGTGGCAGAAGCAGAAGAAGTAATTATATGGTTTGACAATCTAATGAGCCAGTTGTGCTTCCACGGTCAGGATCTGATATAGAACCTCTATTAAAGAAGTATCGAAATCTGGGTGGAGTACCATTCTTGGGAAATGAATCCATTATTCAAACTCAAGCTTCGATGCGTTCTGCTGAGAGGATTTTTTTAAGGTTTCAAGCTGAGGGATGAACATAAAAGATTACTGGCATCATGGGCACTCAAAGACGAAGCTTTAATCTGGTGGGAAACTATTATTAATGATAATCCAGAAGGTAATATTACCTGGGTTAGATTTAAAGAAATTTTTAATGAAACATTTATTCCTCCAGAAGCAACTGATAGGCTATACGATGAGTTCTACTATCTGAAACAAGGAGATATGACCATTCAGGAGTATCAGGATAAATTCAGCAGACTTTCTCGTTTTGCCCCGGAGCTAATTGAAAATCCAAAGAAGAAGAATCTGAGGTTTATTAACGGGCTCCAAAGAAAGTGCCAAAGTAGTGTAACTGCATATGTGAAGCTTCCTGTAACACCCCGTATTTTCTGTGAACATAAAAGTAACAAAACAAAGTATACTTAATTTTTAAAAGAAGAATTAAGGGAAACGGGTTATGCCATTGCGTTCGTCTCGGAATTCTGCTTAAGATAGAGTCCGAGTTTGCATATATCGGACTCCGTATGAAAAAGTTATAGCCTTTAGAAGTTTCAGAAAATTTAAATTAAAACAGCTCAGATTTAAGTTCGAAATTCAAATCACACACCCTGATTGGGCGGGAAATTTCCCGCCCAGGACCCAGGTCGACCAAGGGGTCAACCTAGGGGTCGACCTAGGCCACATAGGTTGACCAGGTGGTCAACCTGGGGGACGACCTCCCCCCTATTTCCAGATCCGAGGACTAATTCGTTTTTCTGCATTTGGACGCCCGTTCTGACCGGATTCATTAATCCCTATGCTATTTAAACACCCCAACTTTCTCTCTACACCAAACCATTGTAATGCTATGCTGCCTCAGTTCTAATTAAAATAAATTAATGGGGTTAATGGGGTCTCTACTCTGCTGAAACCTAAGCGTGAACTAGTGCTTCTTCTTCCAATCTGAATAGGATTAAAAGAGAACAACTACAACCCTTTTTATTTTAGAATCCAACCAAGGTGAGTACAGTTATTTTCAGATATGAAATTTAATTATGATCTTGACATGGTTATAAATCTGAATTTGAGATTATGCATATTCTTGTTTATCAGATCTGTTTTTCTATGTAGATCCGTCTTATTAATATTATAGTAACTATTCTGTATCTCTTCCTTCCTTCTGTTCTATAGCCAGGCTACCACGGGCCTGAGCCAAATCTCATAAGAGATTGACGTACGAACGCTAAATTTGGGAAAAATAGTGAATGATGCATAATTAGACATGACTAATTTGTGACTGATTTGAGAAAAGAACATATGTTGTAATTTAAGATCTGGATCTGGGCATATTATATATGATAGTTTGTGATTTGGAAGAATGAGAATTATTGTGTATATGACTTAGGCGCAAAGATCTATATTATAGGATAACTATTAAATGTGAATATGCCTAAATGGGGATTTTGGATATTAGGCATACGCTGAAATCAAAGGCTATAATTTTGGCGTAATTCGTATTGTATATCATGATTTGGGGTTTTTAGAGAATATTTTGTACTGTGTAAATTTAACTAAAATTTGGGGCATATGTTATATTGTGAATTATGACCATAATTTAGGCATGTAAAATTAGACTTAATTTTATGATTAGGTGAGGCATGTCAATGGAATTTTAAGGGATGGTTAAATATGTTATATTGCCTAATCTGCTGAATCTGTTGAAACTGAATACGGTAAATTTGGGTTAGAAAATCTGTAGGCTCGATCTAAAATTGAGCAAAACAAGTTAATAGAACTTTGAATAATCTGCTGTAACTTGTAAAGAAGTTTAATTTGTTGAATTGGCATAATTAGTTTGATATTTCCATAATCTGTGAATGAATACTTTAGCTAAAAATAAAAATGCTAAGACATGAGGTTAGACTCTGTTTGCGGTAGAAGCTTGCCCGGACCCAACCGGCTTAACCAGCAACCGCAAACTGTCAGTCTAATGTGAGATGTCGTTGGCATAACTAATAGATGCTTAGACCGAGGTTAGGTTTGGCTTGCGGTAGAAGTCTGCCCGGAACGGCCCGACACATCCAGCGGCCACAAGCTACCGACCTAATGTGAGAGGTCTGTGCATTAGTAATTAATTAATGCAAATATAGGATAAATATGATGCCTAAAACGTGTTGGGTGGATAAGGTTAAATCAACTGGGCGGATGAATCTAATAAACCCGTTTCGTAAATCTGTAGGCCCAATACAAGGTTAGGTTAAACAATCTGTAATTCTATTAATTTGTATATCTGATCCGTTAGTCTAAAAACTTGTTAACCTGTATGCCTGATCTGAGAACTAGTTAATCTGAACTTTGTACATCTGAAATCAGTAAGCAAGTTAATATGAAATCTGTTAGTCTGGGGACACAAGGTTAGGAAGGGAAATTACTTGTGTCATCTGTTGTTTGGGACCCATATTGGTCAGTAACCCTTTTCTGGTATCAAAACTATGACCCAACACCAGGTGGGGTCCGGGGCACGCTTACTGAACTTATTGTGAGAGGTACATTTTGATAATGGCGAGGGGTGTGATGGGCCATTCCAATCGGGTCATGTGCGTGCATTGATCCAATCTGCTCTGAGGATGTAAGACACCGTGACATCTGTAAATAGGCATGTGTCACTTTAGGGAATGATACACCCTTCTGTAGGTCCAACATAGGGTATTTATGTATTAGGGAGCCGATCGCTTGGGGTAGAATTTCGGGTACACCTAGTCCTGTTTGTTTCTGTTGGTGTGCCGTCTGTTACTGTTGGGGTGGTAAAGGCCCATTATTAGCATTCTGTTTCTGTACCTTCTGTTTCTGTCGGGGTGGTAAAGGCCAAATAGTTGGGGTGGTAAAGGCCCATTATTAGCATTCTGTTTCTGTACCTTCTGTCTCTGTTGGGGTGGTAAAGGCCCATTATTAGCATTCTGTTTCTGTACCTTCTATTTCTGTTGGGGTGGTAAAGGCCCGTTAGTTGGGGTGGTAAAGGCCCATTATTAGCATTTTGTTTCTGTACCTTCTGTCTCTATTGGGGTGGTAAAGGCCCATTACTAGCATTCTGTTTCTGTAGAGATTATTCTGTTTCCGTTTCTGTTTCGGTTTAGACATTAGGGTAACACCTAATCCTGTTATACAAAGTATTAATGCAGAGAAGTAAGATATAGGTAAGAAGCATATCTTGGTCTATATCATTCTATTTTCTTCTGTTTAACATAAGCATACCTGCTATTCCTGTTGCTGTAATCTCTCATCCAGCTTTATTTACATGTCATGATACTACTATCTGTTTATATGATGAAAGTCACTGGACTCGCCAGACTTTATGTCTTACCTCGTTTGTTTTCGCCTCATCCCCCCCCCCCAGGTGCTCAGGGTGGAAACATAGGAGGTTGATTCAGATTCTCTCTGCCTGAAGTGCTAGAAGTATTGCTTGGCTTTGACTCTACCTTCTTATGGAAGTTTATGTTGGGGATTATGGTTTTAAAATTATGCATTCTAAAGGATTTTGGTATAAGACTGATACTTGTGTACTTGGGTTTTGGTATTGTGATTTTGAAGGATGTACCCAAACTTATTTCTGTTTCTGCTGTAATAAAGTTATAAAATTTTCAAGTACTACTTTACGTATCTATCTTGTAATATTCTGTTCTGTTTACTTATAATGCTTCATGGAAGTTAATGCATTCCCTTTGTGAATGACATTAACAGACATGGGGTGTTACACTTGGTATCAGAGCTGTAGGTTACTAGATTTGATAAAAAGTTTTTGAAAACTAATTTCAAAAAGGTTTTAAAAAAGAAGTATTTTCAAAAGTAAAGTTTATTTTGAAAAACATAATCCCCAAAAGCCATATATCTTACTTTCGATTCTCCGTTTCTAATCTCTTCCTTTTTCTTTTCAGCATGTCTGGGGTACCCGAGATACCCAAGGGCCTAGCAGACGTTCCTCATCCCTCAGCTGCAGCTGCTCCTCCTCCTCCCCATCCCCGCATTGATACCTTTTCGAAGGTATGCAAAGACTTTCGGGCAATGGGTAGTAAAACTTTTCGTGGGTCAGAGACGTTTGTTGAAGCTCGAAATTGGCTTAAGGAGGTGGAAGATTTGTTTGGTATCTTCGAGATAGAAGATGGAAGGAAGGTCCAATTAGCTGCTTGGTTAATAAAGGACGAAGCCTCCTTTTGGTGGGAGGTCTCGAATGGAGAGCATCCAGTGGAGACATGGATGGACTTCAGGCATAGGTTCGAGATGAAATTTCTCTTACGAGAAGAAGAGAATTTATAAATGGAGAGGTTCTTGGCGTTGAAGCAGGGGAATTTATTAGTAAAGGAGTACGTCAACAAGTTCAATCAGTTGGCGAGATTTGGCTTAGACTTAGTGAACACACCTGGAAAGAAGGCCTTGAGATTCGTTAAAGGTTTGAATAAGCCGCTACACGGGTTGGCTATGACCCACATTCCTATGGGGGCTACCTTCGAGAACCTGGTTGACATAGCATTGATGCATGAAGAGGAAGCCAAAAGTGAGAAAAAAGAGGAAAAGCTTGAAGGACCACAGAACAAGAAAGCGTGGCCCAAAAAGGAAACACAAAAGAAGGATGAAAAGTATGAAGATACGAAGGAGAAAAAGTGCTTTACTTGTGGAAGCTTGACTCATCTGAACAAGGATTGTAGAAAGAGGAAGGGCACTTGCTTCAATTGTGGTGAGATGGGACACTTCACTAGGGACTGCCCGAAGAAACGAGGGCAAGGGGAGAGGACAGGACCTACTTTTGAAGGACAGGTGAATGCTAACATGGCTGGTGGATAGGATAGAGATAGGAAAATTTCTGTAGAGGGTTTAATTTCCTTATCTGATTATTGAGTTAAACTCTTTTTTATTCTGGCATTTTGATTCTGTAATTGAGACTCTGCACTTTAATACTAGTCTTGTTTCTGATCCCGCTATAGTCTCAAACCCCATAAGGTTACGAATCATCTATTTCTGATAAGTTGGGGGGTATCTGTGGTGGGCGTTAAGTTGACTATGACACATACATTCTGGGTTTTGATAATCTGATTTGTACCAGTAGTCTGTAAGTATCTGAATATTTCTGAAAAGGATAGGGGTTTTTACTCGAAGCGTGAAGTAGATTTCCAGTTTTGACATTGTTTAATGGGAGTAATTCTCTGACTGTCAATCTGATGTTGATTTCTGTCTTCGGGTTGATACTTAGAAATTTATTCTCTTAACGGATGTCTAATGGGAACATAACTTTTGTTTTAATTGTACTTGCTTCTATCACTCGGCTGTATCCTATCGATCGAGTCTTCGACCTTTAGGTAGAAACTAATGGGTGTAAACATGTGTTTGAGACATGTTATGTTTGATGGTTGCAAGTGGATGCAAGTGGTTGCTCATGGATGCATATACACACACACTTAGCACTAGATCGGCTCAAAAGCACTCTCATACTGCATACGGATGTGTCCGCATTTTTCAATTTTTGTGGATGCAAAATGATTGACTCATCACATGGATGTTGCATTTGGATGAATGATTATGCACTCATATAGAAATGATTTGTAACAAATAGTATTTCTTGCATACATAATTGGACTCATGGCACTAACATAATTCGCAGTGAGGAGGTCAACTGAATCAGTAGACCGCCTGATCTTTGCATTAGATAAGAGACATATACACACACTTTTGCATATGTTCATACAACATTAGAAGTCTTCTAAGGACAATGGATGCTTGTGGATGATGGTTGAGTAGATGGGTGATTAGATGGTAGGACAAATTCTTCTTAACTTAAAGATTTCGGGGACGAAATCCTTTAAGGAGGGGAGAATGTAACACCCCGTATTTTCTGTGGACATAAAAGTAACAAAACAAAGAATACTTAATTTTTAAAAGAAGAATTAGGGAAACGGGTTACGCCATTGCGTTCATCTCGGAATTCTGCTAAAGATAGAGTCCGAGTTTGCGTAAATTGGACTTCATATGAAGAAGTTATGGCCTTCAGAAGTTTCAGAAAATTTAAATTAAAACAGCTTAGATTTAAGTTCGAAATTCAAATCACACACCCTGGCTGGGCGGGAAATTTCCCGCCCAGGACGACCTAGTCGACCTAGGGGTCGACAAGGGGGTCGACCTAGGGGTCGAC
Source organism: Allium sativum (assembly GCA_030737875.1). Lineage (NCBI taxonomy): Eukaryota > Viridiplantae > Streptophyta > Magnoliopsida > Asparagales > Amaryllidaceae > Allium > Allium sativum. Next base: position 387,636,036 of record CM060924.1, read on the forward strand.
CTCCCCCCTATTTCCAGATCCGAGGACTGGTTCGTTTTTCTGCATTCAGACGCCCAATCTGATCAGATTCGTTGATCCCTATGCTATTTAAACACCCCAAACCCCACTTTCTCTCTACACCAACCATTGTAACGCTATGCTGCCTCAGTTCTAATTAAAATAAATTAATGGTGTCTCTACTCTGCTGAAACCTAAGCTAGAACTAGTCCTTCTTATTCCTCCAGTCTGAATAGGATTAAAAGAGAACAACTACAACCCTTTTTCGTTTAGAATCCACCCAAGGTGAGTACAGTTATTTTCAGATATGAAATTTAATTATGATCTTGACATGGTTATAAATCTGAATTTGAGATTATGCATATTCTTGTTTATCAGATCTGTTTTTCTGTGTGGATCCATCTTATTAATATTACAATAACTATTATGTATCTCTCCCTTCCTTCTGTTCTATAGCCAGGCTACCACGAGCCTGAGACAAATCTCATAAGAGATTGATCCACGAACGCTAAATTTGGGAAAAATAGTGAATGATGCATAATTAGATCTGACTGATTTGTGGCTGATTTGAGAAAAGAACATATGTTGCAATTTAAGATCTGGATCAAGGCATACTATATATGATAGTCTGTGATTTGGAAGATGGAGAATTATTGTGTATATGACTTAGGCGCAAATATCTATATTATAAGATAACTATTAAATGTGAATACGCCAAAATGGGGATGTTGGATTTTAGGCATACGCTGAAATCAAAGGCTATAATTTTGGCATAATTCGTATTGTATATCATGATTTGGGGTTTTTAGAGAATATTCTGCATTGTGTAAATTTAACTAAAATTTGGGGTATATGTTATATTGTGAATTATGACCATAATTTGGGCATGTAAATTAGACTTAATTTTATGATTAGGCATGGCATGTCAATGGAATTTTAAGGAATGATTAAATCTGTTAAATTGCCTAATCTGTTGAATCTGTTGAAACTGAATACAGTAAATTTGGGTTATAAAAATCTGTAGGCTTGATCTAAAATTGAGCAAAACAAGTTAATAGAACTTTTAATAATCTATTGTAACTTGTAAAGAAGTTTAATTTGTTGAATTGGCATAATTAGTCTGATATTGGCATAATCTCTGAATGAATACTTTAGCTAAAAATAAGAATACTGAGACACGATGTTAGACTTTGTTTGCGGTAGAAGCCTGCCCGGACCGAACTGGCTTAACCAGCAACCGCAAACTGTTAGTCTAATGTGAGAGGTCGTAGGCATAACTAAAAGATGCTTAGACGTGAGGTTAGGTCTGGCTTGCCGCAGAAGTTTCCCGGAACCGCCCGACACATCCAGCGGCCACAAGCTACCGACCTAATGTGAGAGGTCTGTGCATTAGTAATTAATTAATGCAAATCTAGGATAAATATGATGCCTAAAACGTGTTGGGTGGATAAGGTTAAATCAACTGGGCGGATGAATCTAATAAACCTGTTTCGTAAATCTGTAGGCCCAATACAATGTTGTGTGAAACAATCTGTAAGTCTGTTAATTTGTATATCTGATCCGTTAGTCTGAAACTTGTTAACCTGTATGTCTGATCTGAGAACTAGTTAATCTGAACTTTATACATCTGAAATCTGTAAGCAGGTTAATCTGAAATCCGTTAGTCTGGGGACACAAGGTAAGGAAGGGAAATTACTTGTGTCATCTATTGTTTGGGACCCATATTAGTCACTAATCCTTTTCTGGTATCAAAACTATGACCCAACACTAGGAGGGGTCCGGGGCACGCTTACTAAACTAATTGTAAGAGGTTCACTCTGATAATGGCGAGGGGTGTCGATGGCGTATTCCAACCGAGTCATGTTTGTTTCTATTGGTGTGCCGTCTGTTTCTGTTGGGGTGGTAAAGGCCCATTATTAGCATTCTGTTTCTGTACCTTATGTTTCTGTTGGGGTGGTAAAGGCCCATTATTAGCATTCTGTTTCTGTACCTTCTGTTTCTGTTGGGGTGGTAGAGGCCCATTAGTTGGGGTGGTAAAGGCCCATTATTAGCATTCTGTTTCTGTACCTTCTGTCTCTGTTGGGGTGGTAAAGGCCCATTATTAGCATTCTGTTTCTGTACCTTCTATTTCTGTTGGGGTGGTAAAGGCCCATTAGTTGGGGTGGTAAAGGCCCATTATTAGCATTTTGTTTCTGTACCTTCTGTCTCTATTGGGGTGGTAAAGGCCCATTACTAACATTCTGTTTCTGTAGAGATTATTCTGTTTCCGTTTCTGTTTCAGTTTAGACATTAGGGTAACACCTAATCCTGTTATACAAAGTATTAATGCAGAGAAGTAAGATATAGGTAAGAAGCATATCTTGGTCTATATCATTCTATTTTCTTTTGTTTAACATAAGCATACCTGCTATTCCTGTTGCTGTAATCTCTCATCCGGCTTTATTTACATGTCATGATACTACTATCTGTTTATATGCTGAAAGTCACTGGACTCGCCAGACTTTATGTCTTACCTCGTTTGTTTTCGCCTCATCCCCCCCCAGGTGCTCAGGGTGGAAACATAGGAGGTTGATTCAGATTCTCTCTGCCTGAAGTGCTTGAAGTATTGCTTAGCTTTGACTCTACCTTCTTATGGAAGTTTATGTTGGGGATTATGGTTTTAAAATTATGCATTCTAAAGGATTTTGGTATAAGACTGATACTTGTGTACTTTGGTTTTGGTATTGTGATTTTGAAGGATGTACCCAAACTTATTTATGTTTCTTCTATAATAAAGTTAAAAAAATTTCAAGTACTACTTTACGTATCTGTCTTGTAATATTCTATTCTGTTTACTTATAATGCTTCATGGAAGTTAATGCATTCCCTTTGTGAATGACATTAACGGACATGGGGTGTTACACTTCCTTTTTCATAAATGATATACATAGCGTATCACTATGAAGATCTTGATAAGCATGGTCTTTTGGACGATGAAGAGGAAGTCGGTTCTAGCAACGAAAGGAAATTTGAAACTAATTGCCCTGAGACAAGTACACAGCCTGAGGCAAGCATGACACTTGAGGTCAGGAAGAAGCCTAAAGCCAATAGGAAAAGGGTTAAATCTGAGAAAGAACAAATAATAACTGCCACCTGCTCTAACTGTAATCGGAAAGGGCATTTGGCGATAAATTGCAGACCCTTAAAGAAACAAATAAAGGATAAATTTAAATCCCAGAACAAGTCTCAAGAGAATGGAAAATGCAATCTTTGCCATCAGGCTGGTCATGTAAAGCAAGATTGCCGGCTATTAAAGAAATATGAATTAGTGCATGTAAATGAAGTGGCAGAGGTTCTTGCATCCTCAGCCAGTCAAGGAAGGCCAGATGTTTTAGAAGGCACGCTTACCGTCAAAGATATTCCAATTAAAGTAATGTTTGATACAAGCACGTCGGGAAGCTTTATTGCAAGTAATGCGGTTAAGAAATTGGATTTGAAATTGAAAAAGATCAAAGGGCCCATCACTGTCCACAATCCGGTTGGGGATTCCCTCAATCTTAGTTGGATTTGTGGGGTGCCTGTCTCTTTTTCCCATTATCGGTTCCCTACCATCTCGATTGTCATGAATTTTACCAAATTTGATCTTATTTTAGGATTGGATTAGTTAACTAAATATGAAGCTGAGGTTAAATGCGCCGACAGATTCGTTAAGGCTTAGATTAAATCAGGGAACCACATAACCATACCGTGCGGAGGTCCAAATTCGGATAGGAAAGACTTTTGGTCAGGTCCTGATGTTTCTCCTTCTCAAATAGAAAATATTCCTGTCGTTACAGTGAATATTCCGGTCGTCATAGAAAATATTCTTCTTGTCAAGAATTATGCGGATGTATTTGAAAAGTTGTTAACTTACCTCTACAAAGAGAAATTTATTTCAAAATCGCTTTAATTTCGAATGCAAGGCCAGTAGTGCACGCTATTCGAAGAATGACCTTGAAGGAAAAAGAAGAATTAAACAATCAAACTCGATAGCTTGTATGGAAGGGTGATCAGGCATAGTTTCTCTGATTGGGGAGCAGCAGTGGTGTTTGTCCCAAAGTCATACGGTACTCTCCGACTATGCATGGATTATCATGACTTGAATAAGCAGACATTAAAGAATAAATATTCATTGTCGTGAATTGATGATTTGTTGGATCGGTTAAATGGTGCGCAAGTATTTTTACGAATGGACCTAGCTACAGGCTTCCATCAACTTCGTATTGCCGAGGAATGTGTTCCTATGACAGCATTCAGAGGTCCCAATTTATTCTATGAGTGGTTAGTAATGTCGTTCGGTTTATGTAACGCTCCAGCTTATTTTGTCGATCTAATGAATAGAGTATTTAGAGAAGTATTGAGTAAAATCGTACTGGTTTTCATTGATGACATATTGATTTTCTCTAAGTCAGGGAGCGAGCATGCAAAACATTTGGAACAAGTGTTGGAAATTCTCAGAAAGAATGTTTTAAAGGCCAAATTTTCCAAACGTACATTCTGGCAAGAAGAGGTAAAGTTCCTTGGTCATGTCGTATCAAAGGAAGGAATTTCTATAGATCCAAGTAATATTACAGCTATTCAGGATTGGAAACAACGTAGTACACCCACAGAAGTCCGAAGTTTTCTAGGATTGGCTATTTATTATCGGAAATTCATTAAAAAAAATTCTAAGCTATCTGGTCCAATGACACAGCTTACAAAGAAACATTCAAGGTTTAAGTGGACTCCAGAATGCGAGACAGCTTTCCAGGAGCTGAAATTCAGATTGACAACTACTCCAGTATTAACGATTATCGATGGCAATCAGGATTTGGCGTTTTGGATGGGTGCTTCTATTGGAGGTCTTGGTGCGGTATTAATGCAAAGAGGCCAAGTAGTCGCTTATGCTAGCCATCAGTTGAAGCTGCATGAAAAGAAATATGCTACTCATGATCTTGAGTTGTTAGCCATCGTGTTTTCTTTGAAAATCTGGAGACATTATCTATTAGGTGAGAAGTTCGAACTATATACCGATCATCAATCATTGAAGTATTTATTCACCCAGAAAGATATGAATCTGAGGCAGCAGTGTTGGCTGGAATTTCTCACAGCATATGATTTTGATATTTTGTATACTCCGGGGAAAGCCAATGTTGTGGCTGATGCGCTTAGCAGAAAGGATGTGATCATCGCCAATCTTATAATTACGCCTTCATTGATTGATAAAATATCCGTTCTTCAGAAAGACGATAATTTTGTTAAAGAGATGATCAAAAGAATTCAAAAGGTCGAAGTCTCCAGTTTCCAAGTGGATGACAAGGGAGTTTTGAGATTGGAAGGAACAATTTGTGTTCCCGACATCCTTGAGCTCAAAAGAAAAGTATTTGATGAGTGTCCCAAGTCCAAGCTGAGTATCCATCCAGGGGTTAGTAAAATGTATAATGACCTCAAGCAAACATTCTGGTGGAAGGCGATGAAAAGAGACATGTCTATATATGTTAGTCGGTGTTCCACCTGTCAACAAGTCAAAAGCGATCAACAAAAATTTTCCGGATTGCTACAACCATTAAAAATTCCAAACTGGAAGTGGAAACAAATTTCTATGGATTTCATAGATGGTTTGCCCAGAACCAGGAAAGGAAATGACTGTATATCGGTGATCGTAGATCGTTTCACAAAGACCGCCCATTTCATACCTATCAAATTATCAAGAACAGCTCAAAGTCTGGCGTAGATTTATTTCAAAGAAATTGTTAAAATGCATGGAGTCCCCATCAGCATAGTCAGTGATAGAGACCCGATTTTTGCTAGTAAATTATGGGAAGCATTCCAAGCAGAATTGTGAACGAAGCTGAACCTGAGCACCGCATATCATCCTCAAATAGATGGCCAAAATGAGAGGGTGAATCGGATTCTAGAAGATTTATTGCGAGCTTGTATTATTGACTTTGGCGGATCATGGGAAGAACACTTGCATTTGGCTGAGTTCTCATACAACAACAACTACCGAGGGAGTCTGAAAATGTCACCATTCGAAGCATTTTATGGTAGACCGTGCAGATCTCCCGCATGTTGGGTAGAACCTGGCAATAGACTTGTATTGGGACCCGATATGATCCGCGAAGCTTCGGATAAAGTCGATTTCACTAAGAAACGATTGCAAACAGCTCAAAGCTGACAGAAGAGTTATGCAGATTCGAGGAGAAGAGATTTGGCTTTTTCTGTTGGGGATTATGTGTATTTGAGGGTTTCTCCGATGAGAGGAATAATCCGATTTGGCAAAACAGGGAAGTTGACACCTAGATTTATTAGTCTATTTCCTATACTTGAACGGATTGGAACTCTTGTAAATAGGGTTCAATTGCCTTATTGGTTGCCTAGAGCACATGATGTATTTCACGTATCTCAACTTCGAAATCACGTACATGATCCATACTTGGTCGTGGAAGAAGCCACGCAGCAAGATTTGGAAATTACTCTAGAATTGGCAGTGAGGAGAGAGCCGATAAAGATTATTGGCAAAGAAATAAAGAGCTGAGAACAAGAAGGTTCACTTAGTCAAAGTACAGTGGAGTGGTAATCCTAGAGACTGTACTTGGGAAACTGAAGAGAGCATTAAGCAAGCTTATCCTAATTGCAGAGTGGACATCTCTGATTAACTCTGGTGCAAGGTACATTTACCATATTTTGCATTTCGGTATTGTTTCCTACTTTACTATTGTTTTCGTTTTGGGATGAGTAGTTTTAACTATATATAATCCGACCTTAGCAAATATGATTTTTAAGTATATATATTTAAAGAAACTATATATTTGAAAAAGTTAATCAATAATTTGATTGCTGGTTGTGTCGTGTGATTGCTAGTTTAACTAATTAATAACATTGGAATAATAAAACCAACATGTGAATTAAAGGTAAATTTAGCCAACTCGATCAAATATTGAACTAGATTGAAATTTTGTTAGAGTTTCCTATGTATACATGCATATACATTGAACAGGTAAATGGATTTGCTGTTTTGCGTGCCCGACAAATAGGTAAACATTAATGAGTTGGATGCGCAATTTTATTTATTATACAAACTACCGTGAAAGCCATCAGATGCGGAGTGCTGGTTGTTCTGTGTGAGATTATAATTGTCACCGTAGGATAGCAACAATTAATTTTTAACTACACTACATGGCATACTGCGTGAAGATAGCATACTCTATCATATACCACATAAGCACTTGGAGCTTGTGTGATGAGATTGAAGATTTACCATACAAGCGAGAGGCTTATATGGCGATGACTATATTTCAGGTTGAACCGAAGACTGATATGGAGTATATAAAATGTAACGGTAAATTGCCAGATTAATAAAAACCCCACACTGGTCTGGAGTTGACAGTAATCACGTCTCTCTAGTCATTAAGGCACGAAAACTATTTATAGGGTGACGAGAATTTATTCTTTGGAGTTATGATCTATACACACTCACCTGTGGACACAAAGTTATATCTCTATAAATATGTGTATGATTTTTAGGATTTATTGGGTGCCTAATACGACCTAATAAATTTCCAAACCCCTCCCCGTACAAAGGAGGTTATGGCGATTTTTTTTGAAAATTTAGGGAGTTAGCCAAATTTTTGAAGAATTTGAAAGTTTTTAGAAATTGAAAAGTTGAAGAACTTAAGCCATAATTAAAATAATGAAAATTGTTATGGTTACTTAAACAAGTTTCATCTCCATTCCTTTTCGAGGGCGAAAAGATTTTAAGTGAGGGAGATTGTAACAACCCGAAAAATCAGAACCAATTTAAAAAAATTATTTTGGCAATTTTAATGAATTTTGAATAATTAAAATGAATTATTTTAAATAATAATGACAATAAATTTATTTTGTATAGAATTAGAACGTATATATTTATTTGAACCGAAGTTGGAATATAAATATTAATTTTAATTTTAAAAAGGAGTTAGAAATAGCACAACAGTTTGAAAATTCAACTTTGAACTTTGACTGAATGTACAGGATTCAAAATAAACCAGATTTTAGTGAAACAAAATATATTTAAATCTGTTTAAAAGTATCTTTCTAACGAATCTGAAAAATCGAAATTTCATAGCGGGAATCGAAAGTTATGGCCAGTTGAATATTCAGAATGGTCGCTATGGAATAAATATAGCCCGTAAAAATAGACATTTTGCAAATGACCTCTGTTTTCGACGAAACCATTTTGGTTGGATATGGAATGTCAAATTATTGCTACGTTTCAAATTCCATAATTTTTGGAATCAATATGTGAGCGTGGCAAAGGAAAACGCGTTTGGTAATTTTAGTTTGAATTGGATCGACCAGAAAAGTCCATTTTTTTAAATGGTCTCCAAATTCGATGAAATTAATTTTGTTAGGACCGTATCGACAAAACAGAGCCAGATATAATTTTTCTGTGATTTTTGGAATCAGTATGTGGCCCCGGCAAATTAAAATGTATGTTCAAATCTAAAATTGAATGTTTTATATTTTAATTTGAAGAATAACAGACTGAAACAGTCGAATGGGCTTATGAAACATATTCCATTGTGTCCGAAATGGGGGTATTTAGCTAGGGGTGACAGTCGCAAGCTTCAAATCCATACCTGGCATGCCCCTTATCGTTGCGTCGTCGTCGAGAACGAGCTCCCCGAAGTCAACGACTTCAACCTGTTGCCGCGCCTCGATCACCCAATCAATCTAAGTGTAACTGCCGGCGCCGAGAAGCCCCCTCCTCCCCCTTCGCCGCTGCATAAACCGATCGACCTACAACTACATGGATTGATCGCAAAACTCAAACCTAGGTCTGAACATAAACTGCTGAGGTATGGCTTATATATTTTAAACTGTTTATAGCACTTTAAAGCGCTACGAATTGTGATTTCACTATAAAAATCATATCTTGTTACTATGTTGTCAAAATCCAGTGAAATAAGAGTCATTGGACTCGTGGCGACGTCTTCTACATTATACAAGAGACCAGAGAATTTTTGGAGCTTCCTACAAGTTTTGGAGGAATGGAACCCAAAGTGAGATATCTAAATTCAATTTCGGAATTGAATAGCGATGTACACTTTATATAAGCGAAGTGTAAATTATATACGCCTTGTATACCTCATATATGGGCGTTGTATAAATTATATAAGCTATGTATAAATTGTACATGTGTTGTATATACCATATATAGTGATATGGAATTGAAATGAAAATATATACGTTTATATAGTATATATATACACTCCCCTCATCCACAAACCATGGACGATATATATTGGTTGTGATTGTTTGGATTGTGGTTGGTGTGAAATTTGGTTGATATTGCGAATGGTTGTTTGTGGTTGAAACAAAATTGGAATTGTTTGTGGAAAAATTCAATGTGATATGAAAAGGATTGAAATGTTTAGATCAATAGGATAAGCCCATTAGGGAACGCTGCGAGGCCTAAGGTAGTGCAAGGAGCCATACTCGTGACGATGCTGGTTTTAAACCCCCTACCGTTATGCTGCAGAAATTTTCTGAAATATTCATGTGTTTGAATTTTGTTCATGTATTGAAAAATATTCATGGGTTGATAATTTATTCCTGATGGAAATAAATTGCTTAGATAATATAAATCACATTTTTATTATGCGAGTGATGTTTATAAAATATTCATGATGGAAATAAATTGTTTAAACAATAAAAACAACATTTTTTTATTGTATGGTTAAAGCATTAAAAATATGCATATGTTGAACAAAATATTGGAACAATAAAAATCACATTTTTATCATTTAAGCAAAGTGTTAAAAATATTCATGTGTTGAATAGATTCTTTGAACGATAAAATTAATATTTTTATTGTAGATGTGAATTGCTAAAAATATTCATGTGTTGAAATAAATTTGTGTGAGTTAAAAATATTATTTTTAGCACGTATACGAATTGAAAATGGATTAGAGATCGAAAAATTAATTATATTTATATATATATATATAAATTAAAAAAAATTAATAACGATGTTGCAGTTCATGTTTTGAAATCGTAATTTTAAACGACTATACCGAGAAATCCGGCCATCGGATTTTCTCAAAACTGGAACCGTTGGGTCTGCTTTGAAAAGATCTTTCCAACGATATAAAATTTGTAAAGATCCAACGGTTAGAATGTGTGAAATGTTTAATTCAAATCTGAATAAAAACAACGCCAGAACAAATGATATATATATATATATATAAATTAAAATAAAACGAATAACGACGCTGCAGTTAACGTTTTGAAATCGTAAGTTTAAACGATTATACCGAGAGATCCGACCGTCGGATTTTCCCAAAACGGGAACCGTTGGGTCCGCTTTCGAAAGATCTTTCCAATGATATAAAATTTGTAAAGATCCAACGGTTAGATTTTTAGATATGTGTAAATAAAATCTAAAGAAAAATAGCGCCATGGCCACGCTATGGCCTGAAGCGTCGTTTAAATAAAATGCTCTATTTTTAAATAAATAAAAATAACGATGAATCGTTATAAAATATTATAAACGATTTGAAATGGAAATAAACCGAATTTACTTAGTTTATTGGATATTTGATGGTTGAATGTGTTTGACAAGAAAAGTACATTAATGAACTAAATTATCGAGTCAAATAATTTAACCATAAAAAGAATTTATTTAAATTTTATGTATACGTGAATTATTTGAAAAGGCCGAGTTAATTCTCATTTCAAGTAATTGATCGACGATGAGAAGTCGAAGATATGAAGACGGTGCAAGACCAATGATCTTCACATCGAATGGATGGCTACTGATGCCTTTGATGGGAGTTGCTACCCAGAAGGGGTTACAGTGGTGGTTGTCCGGACGTACTTGTTGATTGTTCGGATGTGCGAGGGCTTCTCTCCTGTATTGGACATAAGGGACGAGGAATAAGGTGCCTCCGGTTTCGTTTAGACCCAAAATGGACTTGTAAATGGATGTGTGTCTGACGTTGTAGGTTGACAACGTGGCATACAGAGATGTTGTGATCAAGGCTTTTGTTGAAAAGCAGAGTCTTGTGGTTGATGATCAAAACATGGCTTTAATATAGCTAAATTTGTATATAGCAATTATTCGCGGGCCTCACACCCCAGTATGAACCAGAAACGGGAGAGGACCTCAGGGAGGGCATGCGTTTCCTTCAAGCTAGGATTGGTGTCAGGATTTTTGCATGCCCTGATGTTTAACTTATGTGGATGATGGAAAGCAAGGCGCCTCGGTTATTTCGGTCTCTGTGGAGCCGATGGATGGTTTGGTAGATATACCGGCCAGTTTGATGCCCCATAGGGCGGGGAAACGCAGTGTTCAGGCATTTTAATCTGCTCCGTGTGGACCGGCCCTAACGATCCTAGGTGCAGTTGCGGCTGTATCCTGAGACACGGGCTAGAGCGTCTCGAATTCAGTAAGGACGATCCCTTGCCTTGGTTCATGATGGAAATCCAACTTCCAAGTACGACATCGTGCAGTTTTAATTATAGAACTAGTATGGCGACATAGTAGTATGGGGTACTATGCCGTCTATGATTGATATTGTGATTGAAATGGTTTTGAAACATATATGCACTAGTAATAATATCAAATGATTTGGTTTTATACGTATCAAGCATATTTTGGCCATTATAAGGTAAAACTCTGTCCTCCGGCTTGCGTTGCATTGTGTGATGGGACCTGAGTCTTATAACGGCTTCAATTTTTTGTAAAAAGCGTTGCGATGCTTAAATGATTTACTTGTTTTAAGCCTTGGCAATCCAATGGAGTAAATCTGTTCCTCGTTAGAGGCTTGGTCCTGTGATTGGCCCTATTATAAAATAAGTTAAGTAGATTTCTCATACTAGTCCCATGGCTGACTCGTAGTTTGTTTCACTTACAAACTCGGGTGCCCTAATTTCTACACTGGCAGCCTTATGTTCAGGTTTTAGCAGGCTCATTCTGGATAGCTATTGAAATGAAGATGGATTCTACCATTTCTATTTTGCTGTTCAGACTTTGTTATGTATATTTTGTTTGATTCCACTGTAGACATTTTATATAAGCTAAAACTGTATTTTGTACTAAGTATGATCCTGTTATACTGTGTAACTCTGATGATTATATTTGTTCCAGTGTAAGTTATTGTACATTATCAGGTGTAATGATATATTTATGTTCTACTGTTATTGTTTATGTGTTATATTCCAAAGATTATCCTTGCTACCGTGGAACAGGGGTTTAGGGTCATCACCTTCCCTCTCTCCTCGCTCTCTCTTCCCCCGTCAGTTTTGAAAAAAGAAAATAAAAAAACACTGTCGATCTCGTTCGCCGCGCCCCCTTGCGCCGGCGCCGCCTCCTCTGACTGGCGCCGCTCCCTCTCCGCTTCCCCTCCTTCTTCCTCTGCCCTGGCTCTTCCCTCCTCTGGAAACCCCCAAATTCCAAACCTTAAAACCGCCCAAACCCGCATCCCCAGCCGCCGTAGGGCCCACCGCCGCCTAGCTGCACCACCCCACAGCTGCAGCGCCACCTCTCCGACTACCATTACGATCTATGAGACCTTCCTCCACCAAAAATTCAATTTTTACAAAGAAAAAGGTGAGTTTTTGGTATATTTTTTTTATGCTATTAAATTTTTATATAAACAACTTTGAATTAAAAATATGATTTTTATGCATATGGTTTAGATTTAAAATATGATTTTTATGCATATTGTTTAGATTAAAAATATGATTTTTATGCATATGGTTTAGATTAAAAACATGATTTTATAGAAATAGTTTTAGATTAAAAAATATGATTTTTATTATATGGATATCATAATAAAAATTTGATTTTTATTATATTGATAGCATTAAAAAAAATATGATTTTTATATATGTAGTAGCATTATAAAAATGTGATTTTTATATATGTAGTAGTAGCTTTATAAAAATGTGATTTTTCTATGTGTAACATTAGAATAAAAATGCGATTTCTCTATGTATAACATTAGAATAAAAATGTGATTTTTCTATGTAAACATTAGAATATAAATGTGATTTTTCTATGTATTACATTGGAATAAAAATGTGATTTTTCTATGTATAACATTGGAATAAAAATGTGATTTTTCTATGTATTACATTAGAATAAAAATGTGTTTTTATTATATATATATTATTAATAAAAATATTATTTTTATTTATATAACCATGTATAAAAAATACGATTTATATATATACATAGTAGCAATATAAAATATGATTTTTATATATATAGTAGCGATATAAAAAAAATTGATTTTTAATATAAACCGCGTGAAACAGATTGTGCTGGAACCACGGTGAATTACAATACGCACTAGAAACAAATCCAAATCCAAACCATTCAATTTAAGAATGACGGAGTGGAAACCAAAGGTGTGAACTCCTTCTTACTTAATTTATTTTACAGTTAAAAATGTTTTAGGTAGCAGATGGGGCTTAGAAGCCCCATACACTATTTATTGTACAAACCATATTGTTCGATTTGAATTATACGGAGTTCAACACTCGATTCGCACAATCTCATAAGTTGAAAGCGATGTATGGATACCGATATATGGATTTCATACTCCGCGAATAACCACTTATGGCGTCGTAAATGGCATTGGGGTTGTTGAGTATTTAAATATTTATTTGGATGTTCTGCGTGATTTGATTATTGTAATGACCCGGAAAATCAGAACCAATTTAAAAAATTTAATCTGGCTATTTTAGTGGATTTTGAATATTTAAATAAATTATTTTAAATAATAACAACTAAAAATTCTTTTGGATCGAAGTTATAGTGAATATATTTATTTTAATTATAAAACAAGGCCTAAAATGGCGCGGCAGTTTGAAAATTTGAATTCGAACTTTGACTGACTGTACAGGATGCGAAATAAAACGGATTTTAGTGAAACGGAAAATATTTAAATATGTTTACGAATATCTTTCTAACGAATCTGAAAAGTCAAAGTTTCATAGCGGGAGTCAAAAGTTATGGCTAAATGAATTTTCAGAAAGGTCGCTACGGAATTAATATAGCCCGTGAAAATAATCATTTTGCAAACGGCCTCCGTTTTCGACGAAACCACTTTTGTTGGATCCAGAATGTCAAATTATTGCTAGGTTTCAAATTCCATAATTTTTGGAGTTAATATGAGAGCGTGGCAAAAGAAAATGTGTTTGGTTGAAGTCAAATTGGATCGACCAGAAAATGACCATTTTTCAAACGGTCTCCAAATTCGACGAAACTAGTTTTGTTGGGGCCGTATCGTCCAAACATAGCTAAATTTATTTTTCTGGAATTTTTGGGATCAGTATGTGGCCCCGGCTAGTTGAAATGTACGTTCAAATCCATATTTGAATGTTTTATATTTTAATTTGAAGAAAAACTGACTGAAACAGTTAAATGGGCTTACGAAACATATTCCATTGTGTTCAGAATGGGGGTTAGCTAGGGACGACAGTCATTGGGCTTAAATTGGAGTTCGTATAGGGCGAGGGGTATTTTCGAATTTAAAAGAAAAAAATAATTATAAATGGGCCAATCAGATTCTTTCTCCCCAGAAACCCTCGTTGCTCAAAAACCCGCGCTGCCTCACTGCTGAACGACGGAAATAGCTCGAACCATCTCTCCTCTTTAATTTACAATCCATGCAATAAAATCATCCACTCCAGTTGGGTTTTTTGTAGAGATTCTCATCAGCTACAAATCCATACAAACCTCGTGTTTTTTCGAGCCATGTTCATCGAGTTCTGAAGCCCAAAAGTTGAGCGGTTTCGCCCAGAAATTCACCACCGATTCAATGGCGAGTTCACTGTCGTTCAGCATGGTTGTGCGCCCCTTCGGGGTCTTCGACGTGAGGTAATCCGATTGCATTCAAGCTGCACAGATTTGAAGAAATCTAAAGACCTAGTTTTGAAGGGTTTTCTGAGAGGTAGAGATTTATAATATTTAAACTGTTTACAACGTATAAAAGCGCTACGAATTATGATTTTATAATAAAAGTCATATCCTTTTGCTATGTTGCTGAAATCTAGTGAAACAAGAGACATTGGACTCGTGTGGACGTCTTCTACATTCTAGAAGAGACAGGAGAATTTTTGGAGCTTCTTACAATTTTTTGAGGAATGGAACCCAATGTGAGATTTCTAAATTATAAACGATATGGAATGGTGATGTATAAATTATACGATCGATATATAAGTTATATAAGCGTTGTACACCTCCTGTATAAGCATTGTATAAGTTGTATGTTCGATGTATAAGTTGTGTTTACGTTGTAAAAATCATATGTGCGTTGAATGGAATTGAAATGATATTGAAATGAAATAGAAATATATTTATATACGTATATCTATATATATATATATACTCCCCTCATCCATAGACCATGGACGATATATATTGTGTAACAACCCGAATTTCCGTACCCTTTGGGTCGAGTAATAACACTACACATCCAACCCAAATGACACAGAAATACAAATCATTATTAGAAAGAAGTTAGAGGATGAGAAATATTAAGAAAGAAATATTAGAATAGAAGGAAACGAAGATCACAAACTCACAGCGAAAAGAATAAAATATATTAAATAACATAACTTTTGAAATATAAATCAATGATTGTATATACATACCATCATCAGAGCACATCGGTTATTCCTGGAACAGTTATAACCACCTGTTTCCAGATACAACATAGTACACAGCGGAAAAATGTGATAATCTATAGATATCAGGTGAAGCCTCCTGCTTCAATCTCCTCCAGGTGAATCTGTAAAATCCCGACTACTTGACTGCCCGTACAAATTTGGGCACCCAAGAGTTTAGGGAAAACAAAACAAAATAAACTTTGGGTCAGTCATGGGACTGGTGTGAGTAAACACCAATCATTTGTTGAACTTTCAAAATCCTTTCGAAAGAAATGATAATCGTAAGACCGATCCACACATAAACATGGATGGTTTTTACCTTACGATAACCAAAATATTTTTGATATCCAATCCAGTGATATTATAATAATGCCTACATCAAATAAATAGAATCTAGCGGAATGCGTGCATCTCACGCTCCATATATAATATAAAATCAAAAACCGTAGGCGCTTATTGGAGATTGGATTTCCAACATGACAAGGTATGGGGCCACCTGCCGATAGTGTATCTCTAGAGGCGAATACACTGGGTTCAACAAGAACGTCTTGCAACCCGGCCCACACATGACCGACCACTCATTTCGCTTGAGTGTATCGAATGTATATCACCAACGGTTGGGATCAGCAACCGTTTCCCAAAAAGGACAGCATCGATAGATTAAAGAAATAAATGGAATTTCTCTAGATAGGTGATTATACATCCTAATGGGAGCGACCCACATAGCCCTGCTGCCTGCCCGATTTTTGTCAATTCCCGGTTGTGAGACTTGAAGTTTGAATTAACAAAACAGCCCTTGCATTTTTCTCCGTCTTCATAATCTCTTCAACATAAGTTGATTCGTAACGCTTATGCCAATGCGGAGTGGTTTTCAGATATTAAATCTGATCTGGGTCTCTCCATATTGACAACGAAGGTATAAAATAAATCAAAACTTTGATAGTCGGTGACTTAACTATCTAAGAAAAACATCCATACAATCAACGGTCCTATTTCCAATTGGAAATTTATACCGATCAAGCATCAAACAACACTGGGCCCATTTAAATCAATTCCTGATTATATTATTATTTCAATTCCTTTTCTTAATTCCTCGTTGACCAATTCATTTCATTCTCTATACGTCGAAAATATCTCTTATTTTATTTGGGAAAAAACATTTCAAATTCTTTTAAATTAACACGATGTTATAAACATCGTTATTATAACTTAAAACATTAACAGATTATTAACTAACCAGAATGTTAACCAATCTTCACTATCAAACCTTAACCATTTCTCCATCAATCATGAAGTCAATCAAGTTAGGTATAATTGCCTCTCAGACCTTAATTGAACAACATTCTTAACTTCGAAATAGTCAAAACTCACAGCTTCATCGCTTACGCGAGTTTTGGATTCAATCTAATAACACACTTCTTTTACAGAAAATATTGATTATAACGGTAGCGTTATAATCGCTGTTTCCAAATATTTGATTTATAAAACATTTCTTTCAATGACTGTGTTACAATCGCTGTTTAGCTTTTATTATAATAGCAAAATTTAAAATTGCTGTTAAAAACATTTGTGATAACAGTATCAATGTTTAGATTTACAAAAACATATATTATAACAACAGCGCTATAATCGTTGTTTCGATTTACAAAACAAATATCATAACAACAATGCTATAATCGCTGTTTTAAATAAAGTATCGTGTGCGACGCACATGCCTCCGTTTTTCATTTATAAACTTTGTTTATTTTAAACAATTCAAGTTCTCCTTTAAATGTATTTACAAGCTATACGTTCTTTAACTTCTGAAATTAACTCAATTTGATTTCTATAAATCTCTTTTTAGATATATTATTGCAAACTATAGAATTAATTGAATATTACCCTCTTAATGTATTTAAATTAAATTATAGGTTTATGTTAAATAAATTTAAATATCCTTTCGAGACATGAATGATTTGTAAAATTCGACATAGCCGAATTCCTATTTAAAATTCCATTGGGTTTATCTCAATTAATTTTATATTCCCATTTTTTTGGAATATAACCCATCGTTTCTTTCGAAACCAATTTTCCAACTCAAATCTCTTTTACAACTATTGCATTCAAATCCCACCTCAAATATCAGGTATTAACACCAATTACCAATTAATGTAATATACAATGAAATGTTCTTCTATCTGCGTTCTAATTCGTCTTGTCCTCAATTCAATCCGTGCTTTCCTTACCGGGGAAGTTCGGGTCGTTTCAGAGGTGGTTCATGGCGGAGCGAATGGCGGAGTTGGATCGGGGTCTGGCCCCTTGGAATCACGTGCGACGATGACATATGTTTTGCGCGATGGGTTTGAAGGTTATAGTGTAAACAATGAAAGGGGTTAGAAGAGAAGGGAGTTAAGTATTAAATTATTTAATTAACTAAAATTTAATTATTCATTAATGTAATGAAAGTTTAAACAAGTGTATTTCTCACATACAAGTTCGGAATCAGACGAAACAACTTGCGTTGGGATCACAACGAAGAGAGTTATAACATGGAACATACCAGAATTGAAACGGAGCAAATCAGAATTTCAGGCCAAAACAAAAATCAAGCCCAAACTGTTTAGAAATTCAGAAATAAAACCGATTAATGTGAGAACTTCTCACTAAAATTATTTCTGTATAGTTATTTATTTTATAACTACATATATGAACTGCTCCCCGTCGTCCACAGACCATGGACGACTTGTTTGTTTGATTGTATTGTGTTGTTGAAATTGATTGCGATGTGAAATGGATTGTATAAGATATTCATATATTGAATAAAATATTTGAAGAATAAAAATATTATTTTTATTGTATAAATGGACTGTATAAAATATTCATGAGTTGAACAAAATATTTTATCGTTCAAAATATAATTTTGAACGTGTATATGAAAAAAAATATTCATTTACAAATCAGACGATTTGTTTATGTACACCCATTTGACTGATATTGATTGGGACGATAAATTTTACACGTCGGCCAACTATACAAATAATATTCTGTGTTTGTCGATTGAAACCCCACACGGGTGTTGGGAAGATATTTGACGTACACTAATCCCAATTGTTTAGTGGTATGTCAATCGTTAGGTTGACAGACTGTTGTAAGCGTTAAATATTTATATTTAATGCTTATACAGTGTAGAATGCACTATGGATGATGGTTGATTATTTATCTTGGCTGTTGTATACCTGTGTTGTATGAAATCCATATAAATCACATTATATGGTAATTGAAACTGTGTCTGATTCCAGTTCAGAAAGAATGAATATTTTAAAACAACGAATATTTTAAAATAAAATTCAGTAAAAGATCAAAATATGATTTTTGATGTCCGATTTGGGATGGACAAGAAAATATTGAAGTATATTAAGCTGTGTTGATTAGATTTGCGCCATTTTGACGCGAACGATATTTGTATCGATTTTATTCATTTCTATAATGAATATCGAAAAGGAAATGATTTCGAAATATAATGTTTTGAAACTACTATCATTTATATATCGATGATATGGAATATTCAATTTTGATTTGAAATTGAATATGAAGTTGAAATCGTTTTGAAAATGAATTTAAAACGATTTATAAAATACGTTTTCAATGGAAATCGATGAAATATATATAATATATAATATATATAATGGCCTGAATAGAATGCGCCGCGCCGCGGTAGTTCGCGAATTTTGACCATTGACTTCGAATGGACATTACGGGAGATCCGACCGTCGGATTCCCTTAAAACCGGAACCGTTGGGTTCGTATCGAAAAGCGCTTTCCAATGAATATAAGAGATTAGAAATCTAATGGTTGGATTTGGAATTATGTCCAAATCAAATTTGGAAAAGGTCGCTGTAAGTGCAGTTCGATGGCCGTTTATGGAAATCGACTTTACGGGCCTTGGTAAAATTATTAAAAATAGCAATAATTTGTGTAAATCATAATAAATGGTTTGGAAAGAATTGGGATGAAAAATTCCATACCTGAAAAGATAAAAATATATTTTTTTATCGAAATAAACTAGTTATTGACTAGAATTATAGTCCAATTATTAATAAATAAATAAATTGGATTTGAAATGGTTTTAAAAATAACCAGAATTTCCAATATATAAATTGGAATGGATTTGAATCGAAATTATTTTCGGGTTATTTCGATATTGGATTCCATTATTATACAGATATTGTTATGGAAATTTGGAAGATATACATATCATTATTCCCAATACGATATTTGTTGATATCAGAATTGGATATTGAATATAAGCCGATATAATTTTTATTCAGAGCTTTGTATTTAATATCAAATTGGATTTTGGGTTTGTCGTGAATGGTATCTTTAATAATACTGTTCTTAAACCCAATGGAGTTAAGGAAATTAGAAACTAACTGGAGATTAGATAAGTCGAATGGTTTCCTGGGTATTGATCTGATGTTGGTTTCGGCCTTCGGGATTAATACTTAGGGAATGGTTCTCTTACTAAATTACGGTTAGAGACTAATGGGATGAGGTCTTCAGTAACACAGTTCTTAAACCCCGTGTGAAAAGAATAAATCTTTTAATTAAGATGTAGAGAAGAATTACCAATTAATTAACATTTAATTGGATATTGAAATGGAATGTGAATTGGGTTTATCGTGAACTGTGTTTTTAACGACATTCGTTCTTTAACCCGATTTACAGTGAAATGCTATTTGGAATTTATAAATCTTTTGTTAAGATTTAAAGGAGATTTTTCAAAGTAAAATTTTTCTAATTTAACATATTAAATTGGAAATGAATGGAATTCGATTTGGTAATAATCGAAGTGAACTCCTGTGGAGGAAGGCTGTTACTATATATGGAATTTAAAGGCTTTGTCGTTATTCCATTTATGTTATCGGTTGGATATGGAAGTTTATATCGATTATATATATCGATCTGTTTTCCATGAAAATTCCATTGCTAATGGAATGAGATTTTGGGTTTATCGTGAGATGTGTTTTATAGGACATTAGTCCTTTAACCCAGTTAAAGATAATATTAATTTCATTACTTTGAAGAAAATCATTAGCTAATTATTTTTGGAGATTAAAACTGAATTAGAGTTTTAATGAATCTTTAATTAGATTGAAATGTGAATCTAATAACTAAAATTATCAAATTCGAGAAATGATCGAGAATGGAGTACCACCAGTTTTACTCTAGGCGATAGTTAAATCTTTAATTAGATTTGAACGTGAAATGGTAATTTAATTTACCGATAACACCGTGGTGTTAGATATGAAGTACTACCAGTTTTGCTTCATGGGATGAATAGGTTGGGATTGGGAAATTAAACAAATGATTACTTCGGAAAGGATCGCTAATCCCGACTAGTTTGGATAAACCATAATTTAGTTTGAATTGATATCCAAAGGAAGATTAAAGAATAAATTTAAAGAATTTATCTTTGATAAAATTAATGGGAACCTTTCCCAAAGGATATGAATATTTAAATAAAAGAATATTCAGAATTGGAATGTGGCGTATGTTGTGTTTTTAAAGCACTTGTTTATTATATAAGCGAATTATTTAGAAAGACCGGGTTTATCCCATTCTGAATAACTGATTCGACGATAAGTCGAAGGTTAAGACGGTGGTTGAAGACCGGAGGTCTTCACATCATTTGGATGATTACTGATGTCTTGATTGGGCTGTACACCCAAGGCGAGGTAATAAGTAGTGATCGTCCAGATGTACTTGGAGATCGACGGATATGCGAGGGCCTCTCTCCTGTATTGGACATACTGGACGAGGAATAAGGTGCCTCCAGTTTCATTCCGACCCAGAACGAACTTGTAAATGGACTGTGTGTCTAACATTGGATTTGATTCTATGTGATTGATAGACGTCAATTGCATGGCGTGAATTGCCTTTGTGGCTTGCTGATATGAAGATGATCAAGGCTTCTGTTGAAAAGCAGAGTCTTGTGGTTGATGATCAAAGCATGGCTTTAATATAGCATAGCTTTGTGTAGCATTAATTCGCGAGCCTCGCACCCCGGTGTGAACCAGAAACGGGAGACGACATCGGGGAGGACATGCATTTCCTTCTAGCTAGGAGTTGTGTTTGGGTTTTGCATGCCCAGATGTTTTAGTTATGTGGATGATGGATAGCGAAGCGCCTCGGTTGTATCGGTCTCTGCAGAGCCGATGGATGATATGGTCTTCATACAGACCAGATTTACGCCCAATAAGGTAGGGAAACGTAGTGTTTAGGCATTTTAATCCACATCGAGTGGACCGGCCCTGACGATCCAACGGCTTGACTGAGTACTTGCCTGAGGCATGGGCTAGATTGTCTCAAAGTGGTAAGGACAATCCCTTGCCTTGGTTCACAGATGGAAATCCAACTTCCAATACATGTCTTTGCGGTTTTGATTGTAGAACGTTGTATTGGCAACATGATATATGGTACTCATGCCATCTAGGATTGATACATTTATATTTGAAGTTGTTTTGAACACTATGCACATATAATAGTATCAAACGATTTGTTTTAACGTACCAAGCATGTTTGTCTATTATAAGGGAAAACCCTATCCTCCGGCTTGCGTTGCATTGTGTGATGGGACCTGGGTCTTATAATAGCTTCATTTTTCCAAAAAGCATTGCGCTGTTTTGTTATATGCACTGGTATATTTGGGAGGAAACCCGTTCCGTGTTATGGCGTGGTCCCTTGATTTACTTTATTTTACAGTAAAGATTTAAATAACTGTTTTAGTTCTTACACCAGTCACATGACTGACCTGGAGTTTATTGTTTTAACCTAAACTCTTAGTGCCCCTATTTTCCACACGGGCAGCTAGTAGTTTTGGTTTTGCAGATTTATATTCACAGGATCCTGGTTTACAACTGGAATGATACTGGGGAAGCTCTATATCTGTTTATCACTTTCATCTGTGTTTTGTATTATTTTCCGTTGCTATGTATTTAAACGTAATTTTAAATATATGATATTTATCGAATGTATATTATTTTTTCATACTTTGTTATATTCTTGTATTCTAATGGAATTGTTGTAATAAGCAATGAAATGTTCTTCTGTTTGTATTCTGATTTTTCTTATCCTCAGGCAATCCGGGCTTTCCTCCACGGGGAAGTTCGGGTTGCTTCATTTGGTATAAGAGCTTTGGTTTACAGAGCTCGAGAATAAGACACGTTAGAACCAAACGAAAGAATTCATTAGAGATTGGATTAGTAATATCCAATAAGGATGACTCGTTAGAGATGGGATCAGTAGTATCCTAGAACGAGTGTGAAGTGTTTTTAAAATAAAAATGAAAACAAATTTTGTTTTGAAAATTTAATCTAATTATAGGTATTTGAGTATATTATTTTATTTTATTTTGGACAATCGAGTATATGAGATTTTACATATACGCGTCATGAACGTATATTCAACGTTTTAATATACTGGATAGATATAGAATCAGACTCTAGTCACTCGGAGATAACACTGATGATAGCAGCTGCATCATCAGTATATATGTTCGAGTTTTGAAAGTGGGATCTTTATATATTTCCAATTGACTGCTGTGAGAACCAAAATTAGCTAGGGTCTATTGTTGTGACTTGGCATCAAAAATGGATTTTTGAGTATATAAAAAAGTTATGAATTTGGAACGTTAACTAACTAATTGATTGCTGATTGTGTTGCCTGAATATTGGTTGAAATTTTGAACCATTAAGCCAAATAGAGTCAAATATTGGACTGAATTTAAAATTGTTTGAAATTGCGTACATGTACATGCATATATATTGAACAGGTCATTGCAAGGAGGCTAGAGAAGAGGAATAAAATTGTATGCCCGACAAATAGGTACATGTTTACTAATTTATTGGGTTTGGATGATTTTATGGGCCGATTGGCTTTTTATTTTTATTTTTGAGATGAGAGGGAATGTGTGGCGGTTTGGGGATTTTCCCGATGCTCCCCGTACAAAGGAGGTTATGGAGAAAATTTTCGAAATTTTTTGGTGTTAGGCAAATTTTTGAAAAATTAGAAATTCTTAGAAACTGAAAAGGTGAAGAATTAACGCCAGAATGAAAGTTGAGTTGGTTAGTTAAAAAACTTTCAGCTCCGCTCCTTTTCGAGGACGAAAAGATTTTAAGTGGGGGAGATTATAACAACCCGGAAAATCAGAACCAATTTAAAATTTTTATTTTGGCAATTTTAACGAAATTTGAATATTTAAAATGATTTATTTTAAATAATAACGACAAGAAATTTATTTTGAATAGAATTAGAACATATAAGTTTATTTAAATAAAAATTTGAATATAAATATTTATTTTAGTTATAAAAGGAATTGGAAATGGCGCGGTAATTTGAAAATTCGATTTCAAATTTCAATTGAATGTACAGGATTCAAAATAAATCGGATTTTAGTGAAACTGAAAATATTTGAATCAATTTGAAAATATCTTTCCAACAAATCTGAAAAATCCAAATTTCATAGTGGGAATAAAAAGTTATGCCCAGTTGAAAATTCAGAATAGTCGTTATGGAATTATAGCCCTTAAAAATAGCCATTTTGCAAACGACCTCCGTTTTCGATGAAACCACTTTTTTTAGATCCGGGATGTAAAGTTATTGCAAGATTCCAATTTTCATAATTTATGGAATGAATATGTGAGCGTGGCCAAAGAAAACATGTTTTGTCATTTTCAGTCAATTTGGATCGACCAGAAAATGGCCATTTTTCAAAGGTCTTCAAATTCGAAGAAATTAGTATTGTTAGGACCGTATCGTCAAAACATAGCTAGATTTATTTTTTGGGGATTTTTAGAGTCAGTATGTAGCCCCGGTGAATTAAAATGTACGTTGAAATGTAATATATATTGATTTATATTTTAATTTTAAAGAAACTGATCAGAACGATGGAATTGGCTTATGGGACATAGCCCATTGTGTTCGGAATTGGGGTAATTAGCTAGGGGCGACAGTTGTTGGGTTTGATTTGGAGTTCGTTTGGAGTTTGAGGCCATAACGAAAGAAAACCTGAATAAAATAATAATATAAATATATATAAATAGATTTTTAAACCCTAGCCCCTATCATAAAAATCCTCCGCCCCTCTTTGCTGATGAATGCCTAAAATCGTTCCAATTCTCGCCCTTAATTTTCTTTAAATCCATCAACCAAATTCAAGAACTTTCTAAGGCAAAATTGATCATCGCTGATAGCACTATAATCTCAATGGTGGAGATCGCCGTTGGTTTCAAGAATGGTGCGAAATCAAGCCACCAAGGGCTGCCGTTTCCATTCAACTTC
Source organism: Allium sativum (assembly GCA_030737875.1). Classification (NCBI taxonomy): domain Eukaryota; kingdom Viridiplantae; phylum Streptophyta; class Magnoliopsida; order Asparagales; family Amaryllidaceae; genus Allium; species Allium sativum. Next base: position 387,661,014 of record CM060924.1, read on the forward strand.
TGGCGAAATGGGCGGTGCGGTCTTCGAGGCGCCACTAGCGCAGAGAGGTGGTTTCACGGCGGAGCGAATGGCGGAGTTGGATCGGGGTCTGGCCCCCTGGAATCACATGCGATGGTGACAGATGTTTTGCGCGATGGGTTTGAAGGTTATAGTGTAAATGATGAAAGGGGTTAGAAGAGAAGGGGGTTAATTATTAAATTATTTAATTAATTAAAATTTAATTATTCATTAATGTAATGAAAGTTTAAACAAGTGTATTTCTCTCATACGAGTTTGGAATCAGACGAAACAACTAGCGTTGGGATCGCAACGAAGAGAACTACAACATGGAACATACCAGAATTGAAACGGAGCAAATCGGAATTTATGGCCAAAAAAAAATCAAATCCAAACTGTTCAGAAATTCAGAAATACAACCTATCAATATGAGAACTTCTCACTAAAATTATTTATTTATAGTTATTTATTTTATAACTGCATATATGAACTGCTCCCCGTCGTCCACAGACCACGGTCGATGTGACGACCGCCCATAACCCCCGCACTAAACAAGAGGAATAATGCGCTGAAAGGCGTGCCAGGCCGCTATGGACGATCATCATAGTAAGTGAACACATCGAAACCTGTCGTATAACTCACAGCGCAAGGATAAAATATAATAGAACATATACAACAGGTGATAGTAATGAGGTATCATATAGCAAACTTTTGAAACTCTTTCAACATCCAGAAAGATTATCCAACTGATATCCAAGTTTGTACATAAGGCCTCACTACAACTCTCAAGCAACTCAAACAGCGGAAACAGAAATACTAGATAGAATAAAACTGGTACGCTAGCCTCCTGCTCGTCATCGCTCAGCTTCCTCGTATCACTAAGCTCCATTACCTGTAACCCGCTACTTAGTCTGCCCATCCACAACCGGATGAACAGCCCAAGGTAATAAGAGGAGACATAAAACCTTGAGTCAGACAATAGTCTTAGTGAGCGATAAAACAGCTAACAAACTTCAACAAGAAAGTATATGAGAATGGGTAAATGAAAAACTTATCTACCCACAACACCAGAGAAGAACTCATCCTTATCTTCCCCACATCGGACAGTGATAGCCTTTACGACTAGCATTTCAACCATTCATCCATAGAAATCAGAACACCCATTCAATCATAGGAAACACACATGACATCCAGATAAGTCTCACGCAGACAACCCTAATCGAGTTTAACATTCCTCAAGTACTCTCGCCAGAGGCCTAGACCAATATCACTTAAGCACTCAAAGAACGTCTCCCTCGACTTTGGATAATCTATGTGAGATAGTACAAACAGAACAACTAATCATCCATGACTGACTCTGGCTATCACTGCCAATCCTGCTTCGAAACCGTCATTATCGTATGACGGCCAACCTTGCCATATGTCAAGGGCTAATGATAACCCCAGTTCTAGCATGAACTCCATATGCCCAACCTTGGCAATGTCCAACCTTGACACTAGGCCTTTCCCCAACCAGAAAGACCCAGGGTACTCGACCAACAACCGGTCTTTTGGGCCTTTCAACGATACCCATCGTACCCCTGCTTTGAGCCTGCTAGAACTTACGACAACGATGACTTCTCGGCCTTCGCATCTCTAATCGTCCAACCTTGACGATGTTTCATAGCTCAAGCAACCTTTTCGAGCAGCCATTATCCATCAACTCACAACCTTTGAGTTGTCTCCGCATTCGTTGTTCCACCTTGATCAACGAACACATTCATCACTTCGAGTCTCCCTACTTGAATCACCTCGAAGTCACGCCATCTGTAACAACCCGTAAAATCTGGGCCAGTTTAAAATTTTTATTTTGGCCATTTTAGCGAATTTAGATTATTTAAAATGAATTATTTTAAATAATATCGACGAGAAATTTATTTTGAATATATTCGAACGTATATATTATACGCGTCGTCGTTAGAATATAAATAATTATATATAATTATAAATAGAATTGAAAATGGCGCGGTAGTTCGATAATTCGATTTCAAACTTCAATTGAATGTACCGGGTGCAAAACAATCCGGATTTTAGTGAAACCAAAAATAATGGAATCTAATAGTGAATATCTTTCCAACGAACCCGAATGATCAAAATTTCTTAGCGGGAATCAAAAGATATGTCCAGTTGAAAATTCTGAATAGTCGCTATGGAATTCAGGCCCTTAAAAATGGACATTTTGCAAACGACCTCGGATTTCGACGAAACCAGTTTTGTTGGGTCCGTGATGTAAAGTTATTGCTAGATTTCAAATTTCATAATTTTTCGAATCAATATGTGAGCGTGGCAAAGGAAAACGCGTTTGACCAGTTTCAGTTGATTTTAATCGACTGGAAATTGGCCATTTTTCTAACGGTCTCAGATTTCGACGAAACTAGTTTTGTTAGGACCGTATCGTCAATACGAAGCTAGAAAATATTTTTCTAGAATTTTTAAAGTTAGTATGTGACCCCGGTAAATTGAAATGTACGTTTAAAATTGAATATATAGATTTATACATTAATTTCAGCGAAAACTGAGCGTAACAGCCGAACTGGCTTATGAAACATATCCCATTGTATTCGGAATGGGGGTAATTAGCTAGGGACGACAGTCATTGGGCCTCGTTCGGAGATCGAAATTTAAAGTTACTTTATGGAGAAATTAATTATTTAAATAATTAAAATATTATATAACCCCCTTGAGCTCTCTCTTTCCTCACAAGTCAAACCACGGTCAAAATATAAAAAAAAAAAAAAAAAAAAAAAAACCCCTTCCAGTTTCAGATCGCGACGCCTCTTCCTCCCCCTTGCTGACGCCGACGATGGACCGCCGCTCCCCCCTAAAGTCGCGCCTTCCTCTCCCCTCTAGCTCATCTCCTTCCTCCCTTCGAATCGAAGACGAAAACGCCAGAGCTTTCCCCCCCCACAGTGATGACCGCCGACGAACTGAAGGCCGCCCCAACCCTCCGCCTCCTCCTGCCGCCGACCCAGAGCCACCCGAAGCCTCTCCGATGGTGGTGAACCCCCCCCTTTCGAACTGTAAGTTTTTACTTTATTTATAAAACTGATTTTTACTTAATTTATAAAACTGATTTTGTTAATATTAAAAACCGATTTTTATGTTTTTAAAATTCTGATTTTAGGTAGGTTTAAAACTGAATTTTATTTTAGGTTTAAGACTGAATTTTATTTTAGATTAGAAAACTGATTTTTAAATGATTTTTAAACTGAATTTTTAAATAAGGCAAAAACTGTATTTTTATTTTTTAAGTTATGAAAAAACTGCATTTTTATGAAAGCGAAAAACTGATTTTATTTTGAACTTTAAAATAGGAAAAAAAGTTTAATCTTTTAGTAGAAAAAGATTTGAACTTGCAAAAGAAAAAAAATTCGATTTTTATATATTGAATAGCGAAGTCAAAATTCGATTTTATATATTGAATAGCATAGTAAAAATTCGATTTTTACATATGTAGTGGCTACGGGCAGCGAAGATGACGAAGATGCGATAGCGATGAAGATTTCTATCAATGAAGTGCCGTGGAGCTAGGATAGCTAATCGGTGAGAATTTCTCACCTTTCTATTTATTTTCTAGTTATATATATATACTAGGATGCAGACGGTGCTTAGTAGCACCCGACACAATCGTCCACAGACCATGGACTTGTTTGTTTGACAGTTTGGTGATTGATTGCGATATTGTTTGAATGTGGTTTGTGGTGTGAAAAATCGAATCGATAAATTGGTTAGGATTAGACGTGCGCCGTTATAAGGCGAAGGAGTAAGGCTAGGTTAGATCCTTACTCCAAAGTTTGCGGTTTGCATAACGAATTGATTTGATTGATGTGTGAATGGCGTGGGCCTTCACTAGACCGGGGATAAGGCTAGGCCTTGTCCCGTTTCTAGTATCGTGCCGTTATGCCGCCGAAATTTTCTAAAACATGTTAGAAAAATAAAAATATCATTTTATTGAATAAATGAATTGAATAGAAATTCATAGGTTGAAATAAAATGTTTTATCGTTAAAAATATAATTTTTAACGTGAATATGAAAATAGTGAAGTGAATAAATAAATATTCATTTACAAACCAGATGGTTTGTTTATGTACACTTATTTGAATGATATTGATTGGGTCGATAAATTTCACACATCGCCCAACTGCACAAATAAAATCTGTGTTTGATTGTTTGAAACCCCACACGGGTGTTAGGATGAAATATGCAGTTCACTCATCCTGATTGATTAAATATGTCGATCGATTGATTGACAGGCTGTTATAAGCGTTGAATATCTGTATTTGATGCTTATGCAGTGTAGTGCACTTTGGTTGATGGTTGATTATTTTTCAATGCTATGATATACATGTGTTGTATGAAAATCCATATAATTAACTTTATATGGTAATTGATTGGGCCTCATTCCAATTTGAAAAATAAAGAATATTATAAAATAAAAGTTCATGTGTTGACAGTACTCATTCATTGAGATTGGTCATGTGTTGAACGAAATATTTTGATAATAACAACTATTTTGAAAAAGAAATATTTGAAATAGAATATTTGAAAATAGAAATTTATGAAGCCGTGTATGGACGCCATTTTGACGTGAACGATATTTATATCGAATTGAAAACGATTTCGAAATGAAATGAATTGAAAACGATTTCGAAATGAATTGAATTGAAAACGATTTCGAAATGAAATGAATTGAAAACGATTTCGAAATGAATTGAATTGAAAACGATTTCGAAATGAATTGAATTGAAAACGAATTCAAAATAAATTGAAAACGATTTCGAAATGAAATGAATTGAAAACGATTTCGAAATGAATTGAATTGAAAACGATTTCGAAATGAAATGAATTGAAAACGATTTCGAAATGAATTGAATTGAAAACGAATTCAAATGGAATAGAAAGCGAATTGAAATGAATTCAAATTGAATTGAAATTCGAATTGAATAGAAATGAATTTTAAAACGAATTTATAGAGAAGAATTCAATTTTGATTTGAATTGAAATGGAAGTTGAAAATGTTTTTGAAACGAATTCAAAACTATTTATATAATTCGTTTTAAATAGAAATCGACGAAATATATATTATATATATTATATATAATATAATGGCCTGAATAGAACGCGCCGCGCCGCGGCAGTTCGCGAATTTCGACCATTTATTTCAAACGGACATTACAGGAGATCCGACCGTCGGATTCTCCTAAAACCGGAACCGTTGGGTTCGTATCGAAAAGAGCTTTCTAATTAATGTTAGAAATTTGAAATCTAACGGTTGGATTTGGAGATACGTCCAAATCAAATTCGAAAAAGGTCGTTGTAAGTGCAGTTCGATGGCCATTGTTGGAAATCGACTGTACGGGCCTTGATAAAATTATTAAAAATAGTAATAATTTGTGTAAAATCACAAGAAATGATTTGTGAAAGTTTGGGGTGAAAATCTCCATATTTGAAAAGATAAAAAAATGGATTTTTATCGAAATGAACTAGTTTTGAACTAGAATTATAATTCTATTTATTTTTAAATAAATAAATTGAATTTGAAATGGTTTTGAAAATAACCAAAATTTCCAATGATTGCATTGGAGTGGATTTGAATCGAAATTGTCTTCGGAATATTTCGATGTTGGAATTCGTGACATTACAGGTGTTGTTATGGAAATTTGAAAGATATATATTTGTATCGTTATTTCCAATACGACATTTGTTAGTCGTAGAATTCGATATTGAATATAAGCCGATATATTTTCTATTCAGAGCCTTGTATTGAATATCGAATGTGATTTGGGTTTGTCGTGAATGGTGTCTTCACTAACACTGTTCTTGAACCCAGTTGAGAAAAGATTAAATCTTTTTATTTAGATTTAATGAAGTGTACCAATTAAATGATATTTAATTGGAATTGAATTGGTATTGATTTTTGGGTTTATCGTGAACAGTGTTTTAAATAACACTTGTTCTTTAACCCGATAATTAATGGAATGTGATTTTGGGTTTATCGTGAATCGTGTTTTAAATGACACTGATTCTTTAACCCAGATAATGATTAAAACTAAGTGGAGTTTTAATGAATCTTTAATTAGATTGAAAAGATCGAGAATGGAGTATCACCAGTTTTGCTCCAGGCGATAGATAAATCTGTAATTAGATTTGAATGTGAAATTTAGAAACTAACTGGCGGTTAGCCAAGCAGAATGGTTTTCTGGATATTGATCTGATGTTGGTTTCGGCCTTCGGGGTTAATATTTGGGGAATTATTCTCTTGATTAATTTACGGTTAGTGACTAATGAATTGGAATGAGGCGTATGTTGTGTTTGTGTAACACTTATTTAAAATATACGCGAGTTATTCGGAAAGACCGGGTTTATCCCATTCTGAGTAACTGATACGACGATAAGTCGAAGACGAAGACGATGGTCGAAGACCGGAGGTCTTCACGTCGTTTGGGTGATAACTGATGATCTTGATTGGGCTGTACACCCAAGAAGATGGAAACAGTTAGTGATCGTCCAGACGTACTTGGAGATCGATGGATATGCGGGGTACTAGGTGCCTCCGGTTTCGTTCAGACCCAGAACGGACTTGTAAATGGACTGTGTGTCTGACATCGGATTTCATTCTGTGTGACTGATATCGGTTGCATAGGATGGCTTGCCTGTGTGGCATGCTAAGATGCAAATGATCAAGGCTTCTGTTGAAAAGCAAAGTCTTGTGGTTGATGATCAAAGCACGACCTTTGTGGCGTAGCTTTGTGTAACGTTTGATTCGCGAGTTTCACACCCGGTATGAATCAAAAACGGGAGACGGACCTCAGGGAGGGCATGCGTTTCTTTCTAGTTAGAAGTGGCGTCAGTGGTTTTACACGCCCTGACGAGTTTGACTTATGTTGTTGTTGCTGTTGCGAGGCGCCTCGGTTATATCGGTTTCGGCCGAATGCATTCTGGTCGGCTGACGGACCAGACTTACACCCCATAGGGTGGGGAGACGTATTGTTCAGGCATAATAATCCACTCCGTGTGGACCGGCCCTGACGATCCAAGGGGCAGTTGCGGCTGTTCCTGAGGGGCGGGCTAGAGCGTCTCGAATCGGTTGAGGATCTTGCCCCTAGCCTCGGTTCATAGATGGAAACCCAATTTCCAAATACGTGACATTTGCGGTTTTATTTGTAAACCTATATATGGCGACATAGTGGTATGGGGCATTCATGCCGCCTATGATTGATACTTATGATTTGAAGTTGTTTTATACTCTATGCACTTATAATAGTATCAAATGATTTGTTTTAAACGTATCAAGCATTCTTTGGCTGTTATAAGGGAAAACCCTATCCTCGACTGCGTTGCATTGTGTGATGGGACCTGGGTCTTATAACAGCTTCATTTTTCTTTATTTAGCATTGCGTTGTTTGTCTTATGCACTGGTATTCTTGGGAGGAAACCCGTTCCGTGTTATACGGCGTGGTCCCTTGTTTTACCTAGCTTTGAAAATAAAGATTTATAACTGCTTTAGTTCTCACACCAGTCACATGACTGACCTGGAGTTTATTGTTTTGACCTAAACTCTGGGTGCCCTTATTTTGACACGGGCAGCTAGTAGTTTTGGTTTTGCAGATTTATATTCACAGGATCCTGGTTTACGACTGGAACGATATCCGGGAAGCTTTGTATCCGTATATCTCATTCTAGTTGTGTATTGTATTATTTTCCGCTGCTATGTATTTAAATGTAATTTAAATCTCTGATATTTCTGTGTAATATTCTTTTATACTCTGTATATTCTTGTAATCTGATGCATTGTTGTTATATACAATGAAATGTTCTTCTATATGCGTTCTGTTGTGGTTTGTTCTCGAACTATCCGACGCTTTCCTTTACGGGGAAGTTACGGGTCTTCACAGTTGGTATCAGAGCTTTGGTTTACAAAGCAGAGAACAAGACACATTAGAACCGTACGAAGGAATTCATCAGATATTGGATTAGTAATATCCAATGGAATGACTCGTTAGAGATGGGATCAGTAGTATCCTAGAACGAGTGTGAAGAGTATATTTTTAAAATGAAAACGATTTTTGATTTGAAAATTTAAATCAATTATTCGTATTTGATTATTTATTTTATATTGATTAGGACAATCCAAAATATAAAGATTTTTGCGTATGCGCCTAGCTAGCGTGTATTCGAAGTTTTAATATATTGGATAGATATAGCACCACACCCTAGTCGCCCGGAGATGATATTGATGATAGCGATCGCATCATCAACATTTATGTTCGTGTTTCGAAGGTTTGATATCTATATATTTCCTATTGACTGGTGTGAGAACCAAAATTAGATAGGGCTAATTGTTGTGATTTGGCATCAAAAATCTGATTTTTGTATATATATCGAAATTATGAATTTGAAACGTTAATCCACTAATTGATTGAAGTTTGTGTTGTTTGTTTAATTGTTTGCTAATTTTGAACAATTATGCCTAATTGAATCAAATATTGAACTCTATTGAAAATTGGTCGCATTTGTTTGCATATACATATATATCATTGAACAGGTCATAGCAAGGAGGCTAGAGCAGAGAATAAAATTTGTTTGCCCGACAAATAGGTACATGTTTATTACATAATTTACTGTTTTGTTTGGGTGATGATGATTTTATGAGCCTATTGGCTAGCCGCTTGGCTTTTTCTTTTTCTTTTTGAGATCTGAAGGACCGGGAACGCTATTTGCAATTTCCCGATGCTCCCGGTGCAGGGGAGGTTATGGCGAAATTTTTCAAAAATTTAGGGTGTTAGCCAAATTTTTGAAATTTTAAAAATTCTCAGAAACTAAAGAGTTGGAGAATGGAAGCCAGATCAAATGTGGAGCTGAATAATCAAACCACTTTCGACTTTGTTCCTTTTCGGGGACGAAAAGTTTTAAGTGGGGGAGATTGTAACAACCCGTAAAATCTGGGCCAGTTTAAAATTTTTATTTTGGCCATTTTAGCGAATTTAGATTATTTAAAATGAATTATTTTAAATAATATCGACGAGAAATTTATTTTGAATATATTCGAACGTATATATTATACGCGTCGTCGTTAGAATATAAATAATTATATATAATTATAAATAGAATTGAAAATGGCGCGGTAGTTCGATAATTCGATTTCAAACTTCAATTGAATGTACCGGGTGCAAAACAATCCGGATTTTAGTGAAACCAAAAATAATGGAATCTAATAGTGAATATCTTTCCAACGAACCCGAATGATCAAAATTTCTTAGCGGGAATCAAAAGATATGTCCAGTTGAAAATTCTGAATAGTCGCTATGGAATTCAGGCCCTTAAAAATGGACATTTTGCAAACGACCTCGGATTTCGACGAAACCAGTTTTGTTGGGTCCGTGATGTAAAGTTATTGCTAGATTTCAAATTTCATAATTTTTCGAATCAATATGTGAGCGTGGCAAAGGAAAACGCGTTTGACCAGTTTCAGTTGATTTTAATCGACTGGAAATTGGCCATTTTTCTAACGGTCTCAGATTTCGACGAAACTAGTTTTGTTAGGACCGTATCGTCAATACGAAGCTAGAAAATATTTTTCTAGAATTTTTAAAGTTAGTATGTGACCCCGGTAAATTGAAATGTACGTTTAAAATTGAATATATAGATTTATACATTAATTTCAGCGAAAACTGAGCGTAACAGCCGAACTGGCTTATGAAACATATCCCATTGTATTCGGAATGGGGGTAATTAGCTAGGGACGACAGTCATTGGGCCTCGTTCGGAGATCGAAATTTAAAGTTACTTTATGGAGAAATTAATTATTTAAATAATTAAAATATTATATAACCCCCTTGAGCTCTCTCTTTCCTCACAAGTCAAACCACGGTCAAAATATAAAAAAAAAAAAAAAAAAAAAAAAACCCCTTCCAGTTTCAGATCGCGACGCCTCTTCCTCCCCCTTGCTGACGCCGACGATGGACCGCCGCTCCCCCCTAAAGTCGCGCCTTCCTCTCCCCTCTAGCTCATCTCCTTCCTCCCTTCGAATCGAAGACGAAAACGCCAGAGCTTTCCCCCCCCACAGTGATGACCGCCGACGAACTGAAGGCCGCCCCAACCCTCCGCCTCCTCCTGCCGCCGACCCAGAGCCACCCGAAGCCTCTCCGATGGTGGTGAACCCCCCCCTTTCGAACTGTAAGTTTTTACTTTATTTATAAAACTGATTTTTACTTAATTTATAAAACTGATTTTGTTAATATTAAAAACCGATTTTTATGTTTTTAAAATTCTGATTTTAGGTAGGTTTAAAACTGAATTTTATTTTAGGTTTAAGACTGAATTTTATTTTAGATTAGAAAACTGATTTTTAAATGATTTTTAAACTGAATTTTTAAATAAGGCAAAAACTGTATTTTTATTTTTTAAGTTATGAAAAAACTGCATTTTTATGAAAGCGAAAAACTGATTTTATTTTGAACTTTAAAATAGGAAAAAAAGTTTAATCTTTTAGTAGAAAAAGATTTGAACTTGCAAAAGAAAAAAAATTCGATTTTTATATATTGAATAGCGAAGTCAAAATTCGATTTTATATATTGAATAGCATAGTAAAAATTCGATTTTTACATATGTAGTGGCTACGGGCAGCGAAGATGACGAAGATGCGATAGCGATGAAGATTTCTATCAATGAAGTGCCGTGGAGCTAGGATAGCTAATCGGTGAGAATTTCTCACCTTTCTATTTATTTTCTAGTTATATATATATACTAGGATGCAGACGGTGCTTAGTAGCACCCGACACAATCGTCCACAGACCATGGACTTGTTTGTTTGACAGTTTGGTGATTGATTGCGATATTGTTTGAATGTGGTTTGTGGTGTGAAAAATCGAATCGATAAATTGGTTAGGATTAGACGTGCGCCGTTATAAGGCGAAGGAGTAAGGCTAGGTTAGATCCTTACTCCAAAGTTTGCGGTTTGCATAACGAATTGATTTGATTGATGTGTGAATGGCGTGGGCCTTCACTAGACCGGGGATAAGGCTAGGCCTTGTCCCGTTTCTAGTATCGTGCCGTTATGCCGCCGAAATTTTCTAAAACATGTTAGAAAAATAAAAATATCATTTTATTGAATAAATGAATTGAATAGAAATTCATAGGTTGAAATAAAATGTTTTATCGTTAAAAATATAATTTTTAACGTGAATATGAAAATAGTGAAGTGAATAAATAAATATTCATTTACAAACCAGATGGTTTGTTTATGTACACTTATTTGAATGATATTGATTGGGTCGATAAATTTCACACATCGCCCAACTGCACAAATAAAATCTGTGTTTGATTGTTTGAAACCCCACACGGGTGTTAGGATGAAATATGCAGTTCACTCATCCTGATTGATTAAATATGTCGATCGATTGATTGACAGGCTGTTATAAGCGTTGAATATCTGTATTTGATGCTTATGCAGTGTAGTGCACTTTGGTTGATGGTTGATTATTTTTCAATGCTATGATATACATGTGTTGTATGAAAATCCATATAATTAACTTTATATGGTAATTGATTGGGCCTCATTCCAATTTGAAAAATAAAGAATATTATAAAATAAAAGTTCATGTGTTGACAGTACTCATTCATTGAGATTGGTCATGTGTTGAACGAAATATTTTGATAATAACAACTATTTTGAAAAAGAAATATTTGAAATAGAATATTTGAAAATAGAAATTTATGAAGCCGTGTATGGACGCCATTTTGACGTGAACGATATTTATATCGAATTGAAAACGATTTCGAAATGAAATGAATTGAAAACGATTTCGAAATGAATTGAATTGAAAACGATTTCGAAATGAAATGAATTGAAAACGATTTCGAAATGAATTGAATTGAAAACGATTTCGAAATGAATTGAATTGAAAACGAATTCAAAATAAATTGAAAACGATTTCGAAATGAAATGAATTGAAAACGATTTCGAAATGAATTGAATTGAAAACGATTTCGAAATGAAATGAATTGAAAACGATTTCGAAATGAATTGAATTGAAAACGAATTCAAATGGAATAGAAAGCGAATTGAAATGAATTCAAATTGAATTGAAATTCGAATTGAATAGAAATGAATTTTAAAACGAATTTATAGAGAAGAATTCAATTTTGATTTGAATTGAAATGGAAGTTGAAAATGTTTTTGAAACGAATTCAAAACTATTTATATAATTCGTTTTAAATAGAAATCGACGAAATATATATTATATATATTATATATAATATAATGGCCTGAATAGAACGCGCCGCGCCGCGGCAGTTCGCGAATTTCGACCATTTATTTCAAACGGACATTACAGGAGATCCGACCGTCGGATTCTCCTAAAACCGGAACCGTTGGGTTCGTATCGAAAAGAGCTTTCTAATTAATGTTAGAAATTTGAAATCTAACGGTTGGATTTGGAGATACGTCCAAATCAAATTCGAAAAAGGTCGTTGTAAGTGCAGTTCGATGGCCATTGTTGGAAATCGACTGTACGGGCCTTGATAAAATTATTAAAAATAGTAATAATTTGTGTAAAATCACAAGAAATGATTTGTGAAAGTTTGGGGTGAAAATCTCCATATTTGAAAAGATAAAAAAATGGATTTTTATCGAAATGAACTAGTTTTGAACTAGAATTATAATTCTATTTATTTTTAAATAAATAAATTGAATTTGAAATGGTTTTGAAAATAACCAAAATTTCCAATGATTGCATTGGAGTGGATTTGAATCGAAATTGTCTTCGGAATATTTCGATGTTGGAATTCGTGACATTACAGGTGTTGTTATGGAAATTTGAAAGATATATATTTGTATCGTTATTTCCAATACGACATTTGTTAGTCGTAGAATTCGATATTGAATATAAGCCGATATATTTTCTATTCAGAGCCTTGTATTGAATATCGAATGTGATTTGGGTTTGTCGTGAATGGTGTCTTCACTAACACTGTTCTTGAACCCAGTTGAGAAAAGATTAAATCTTTTTATTTAGATTTAATGAAGTGTACCAATTAAATGATATTTAATTGGAATTGAATTGGTATTGATTTTTGGGTTTATCGTGAACAGTGTTTTAAATAACACTTGTTCTTTAACCCGATAATTAATGGAATGTGATTTTGGGTTTATCGTGAATCGTGTTTTAAATGACACTGATTCTTTAACCCAGATAATGATTAAAACTAAGTGGAGTTTTAATGAATCTTTAATTAGATTGAAAAGATCGAGAATGGAGTATCACCAGTTTTGCTCCAGGCGATAGATAAATCTGTAATTAGATTTGAATGTGAAATTTAGAAACTAACTGGCGGTTAGCCAAGCAGAATGGTTTTCTGGATATTGATCTGATGTTGGTTTCGGCCTTCGGGGTTAATATTTGGGGAATTATTCTCTTGATTAATTTACGGTTAGTGACTAATGAATTGGAATGAGGCGTATGTTGTGTTTGTGTAACACTTATTTAAAATATACGCGAGTTATTCGGAAAGACCGGGTTTATCCCATTCTGAGTAACTGATACGACGATAAGTCGAAGACGAAGACGATGGTCGAAGACCGGAGGTCTTCACGTCGTTTGGGTGATAACTGATGATCTTGATTGGGCTGTACACCCAAGAAGATGGAAACAGTTAGTGATCGTCCAGACGTACTTGGAGATCGATGGATATGCGGGGTACTAGGTGCCTCCGGTTTCGTTCAGACCCAGAACGGACTTGTAAATGGACTGTGTGTCTGACATCGGATTTCATTCTGTGTGACTGATATCGGTTGCATAGGATGGCTTGCCTGTGTGGCATGCTAAGATGCAAATGATCAAGGCTTCTGTTGAAAAGCAAAGTCTTGTGGTTGATGATCAAAGCACGACCTTTGTGGCGTAGCTTTGTGTAACGTTTGATTCGCGAGTTTCACACCCGGTATGAATCAAAAACGGGAGACGGACCTCAGGGAGGGCATGCGTTTCTTTCTAGTTAGAAGTGGCGTCAGTGGTTTTACACGCCCTGACGAGTTTGACTTATGTTGTTGTTGCTGTTGCGAGGCGCCTCGGTTATATCGGTTTCGGCCGAATGCATTCTGGTCGGCTGACGGACCAGACTTACACCCCATAGGGTGGGGAGACGTATTGTTCAGGCATAATAATCCACTCCGTGTGGACCGGCCCTGACGATCCAAGGGGCAGTTGCGGCTGTTCCTGAGGGGCGGGCTAGAGCGTCTCGAATCGGTTGAGGATCTTGCCCCTAGCCTCGGTTCATAGATGGAAACCCAATTTCCAAATACGTGACATTTGCGGTTTTATTTGTAAACCTATATATGGCGACATAGTGGTATGGGGCATTCATGCCGCCTATGATTGATACTTATGATTTGAAGTTGTTTTATACTCTATGCACTTATAATAGTATCAAATGATTTGTTTTAAACGTATCAAGCATTCTTTGGCTGTTATAAGGGAAAACCCTATCCTCGACTGCGTTGCATTGTGTGATGGGACCTGGGTCTTATAACAGCTTCATTTTTCTTTATTTAGCATTGCGTTGTTTGTCTTATGCACTGGTATTCTTGGGAGGAAACCCGTTCCGTGTTATACGGCGTGGTCCCTTGTTTTACCTAGCTTTGAAAATAAAGATTTATAACTGCTTTAGTTCTCACACCAGTCACATGACTGACCTGGAGTTTATTGTTTTGACCTAAACTCTGGGTGCCCTTATTTTGACACGGGCAGCTAGTAGTTTTGGTTTTGCAGATTTATATTCACAGGATCCTGGTTTACGACTGGAACGATATCCGGGAAGCTTTGTATCCGTATATCTCATTCTAGTTGTGTATTGTATTATTTTCCGCTGCTATGTATTTAAATGTAATTTAAATCTCTGATATTTCTGTGTAATATTCTTTTATACTCTGTATATTCTTGTAATCTGATGCATTGTTGTTATATACAATGAAATGTTCTTCTATATGCGTTCTGTTGTGGTTTGTTCTCGAACTATCCGACGCTTTCCTTTACGGGGAAGTTACGGGTCTTCACACCATCACCGAGTCGTACCCGAAAACGTACTTTTTCAGAAAACGACCCTGCCAAAACCGACCAGAACCTTGCTCCAGAATGACCAGCCAAAAACCGACCAGCCTTGCTCCAGAACGACCCGCCAAAAACCGACCAGCCTTGCTCCAGAACGACCCGCCTCCATGCAGCTTTGGATCGACCCCGTCAAGACCGACCAGATTTTGCTCCACCTGACCGACCAGCTCCTTCAGAGCGACCAGGATTTGCTTCCAGTGAAACCAACCAGAATGCCACCATCTGAAACCGACCAGAATGCCACCATCTGAAACTGACCAGAAACACTTCTGCTCCTTCTGGACCGACCAGAAACACTTCTGCTCCTTCTGGACCGACCAGCTTAAACCGACCAGCTCCCTGACTTGCTTCCCAAGCCATACTATGACCGACCACCTCATTCCAGACCGACCCGACCAACTCCAGGACGACCAGAAACCTGCACATCTCCAATTCGACTCCGATTTCGACCAAAACTTCGCCAAACGACGAATCCGACAAAACCAGCTTATCCGATTCATCCAAACGCAATCACAAACATGTTATGCAACCAACAATATCCTCAATCTAACAATTTCCATCAAAACACATAAATTTCCCAAAACATGATAAGTGAATCATATGAACATAAAAACGGATCTAACTTACATAATCTTGAGAAAAATCATAAAATTAACCATTTAAATTAACTAGATCGGATCCTAAGGTGATTCATATATAAAATGGACTTAGCATGGTGTGGATCAAAGGAAAATAACATGGAAATGATGAAATTAACATCCTAAAACCCATATACTTGCATGAATCCGAATGAGAGATGTAAATCACTCACCAATTATCCAAATCTAAGCAAAAGCAATGAAAACGCAATCCGGACAGCGAACACTTCGAATCAAACTCTTTAATCCGATGAATTCGCCCTTGAGACGATGTAGATCTAGCCTCTTATGGTGTAGATCTTCGATTTCCCTCCTTGGATTTTGGAATTTAAATGGTGGAAAGATGTTAGAGGAAGAAGGAGATCAAAGCCTCCCCTAAGAGAATGGAAAATGCCAACCTTTCTCCATACCCCTTACCCCCTATTTATAGTCTCCACCCACCCTCTAATGGGCCTTCTCCAAATCAGCCCATTAGCCTTCCAAAACCTGAACAACCAACTGAAAAACCTTAAAACAGCGATTTCTCCCAAACCGCTGAACCAAATCCTTAATGTAACCACTCTACGGAAAAGGAATCATCAATTCCTTTCCAATGGCACAGGTCTCACCCTCTGATTCGACCTGAGTCAAAAGTTATGCCATGTACAAGACTGACAAGGGCAAAATGGTCACAAACAAAATCGGTAAAATTTATGGACATGTCTCACATCCCCATAAGCAACATACTAAAAGATGAGAATGATCCAACCCTCAGGGAATAAAATAAAATTATTTTATGATCTTCCGATACATAAAATGCGGGCTGTTACAGTCGACTTGTTTGTTTGATTGTATTGTGTTGTTGAAATGGATTGCGATGTGAAATGGACTGTATAAGATATTCATATGTTGAATAAAATATTTGAAAAATAAAAATATTATTTTTATTTTATAAATGGACTGTATTAAATATTCATGTGTTGAATAAAATATTTTATCATTCAAAATATAATTTTGAACGTGTATATGAATAAACTAAATATTCATTTACAAATCAGACGATTTGTTTATATACACCCATTTGACTGATATTTTGCGGGCTGTTACATTCTCCCCCCCTTAGGAATTTTGCCCCCGAAATTCCAAGCAAACACAAGCAACCACAACAATTCCGCATGCCTATCATTCATGAGATGCCAGTCCTATCATCCAAACTAGCAACCATCAAGCCATACATCCATAGCCTTATCCTAGCACGCGGAATTCTATCAAACAACAACAAGATACAACGATATAACGATGATACAATCAAAGGGTCCTACCGATGAAAAGTTCTGGATGAGTCGCCTTCATGCTCTCTTCCGTCTCCCATGTACAATCATCGCCATCTTCACTATATTGTACCTTAACTAGCTTAACCGTCTTCCTCCTAAGCTGTTTCGTATCATTTCCCACAACACGAAGTGGCCTACGAGGTTTCGCAACTGCGGTCTCGACTTCTAAATCTTCAAACTGTTCTGGAGATACCACCACATTCGAGTCGTGCACAAACTTTCGTAGAAACGACACATGGAAAACATTATGCACACTCGACATCTTCTCGGGTAACTCCAACCTATATGCGAGCTTTCCTATTCGCTCGACTATCGGAAATGGTCCAACAAACCTAGGAGCCAACTTTCCTTTACTTCCGAATCGAACCACTTGCTTCAACGGTGAAATCTTTATGAAAACCATATCACCTACGTCGAACTCCAAATCCTTACGACGCTTATCGGCGTAACTTTTCTGACGATCTTGGGCCGCGTTCATTCGTTGCCGAATTATCTCGATACAATCCGAGGTTTCTCTTATCATCTCAGGCCCAAGTATCAACTTATCTCCAGTTTCTAACCAACAAGCTGGAGAATTGCACGGCCTTCCATACAACGCCTCATATGGTGCCATTCCAATACTCGACTGGTAGCTATTATTATATGCAAATTCGACTAAATGTAGACGGTCCTCCCATGATCCTCCGAAGTCTAACACACAAGCCCTTAGGAGATCTTCTAAAACTCGGTTGACTCTCTCGGTCTGACCATCAGTTTGGGGATGGTATGCCGTACTTAAGCACAACTCGGTTCCCAAAGCTTCTTGCAAACTTTTCCAAAATCCACTCGTGAACAATGGATCCCGGTCACTTACTGTACTCTTTGGGACACCATGGAATCGAACTATCCATTTCACATAAAGCTCAGCCAATTTTGACGCTGTCCTAGTCGACTTGACAGGAATAAATCTCGCACTTTTGGTCAAACGATCCACAATGACCCAAATCCCTTCATTTCCTGCCCTAGTTCTAGGTAGTCCATCGATAAAATCCATCGATATTTGCTCCCACTTCCATGTAGGAACTTCTAATGGCTGAAGCAAACCACTCGGCTTTTGCTGTTCAGCTTTCACCAACTGACAGTTCATACACTGGGAAATGAACTCTCCAATATCTCGCTTCATGCCTTCCCAATAGTATATTCTCTTCATGTCCTGATACATCTTATTACCACCGGGATGAATTGTCAACTTTGAGTGATGACATTCTCTCAGAACCTCATCTCTCAATCCATCGATATCTGGAACAACTAATCGCCCTTGCTTTCGAAGCCAACCTTCTCGATCGACCTCGAATTCTTTATTCTCTAGTTCCAGCTTCTGAATGAACTCGACAAGCTTCACATCTTTCTTTTGGCTCTCGCCAATCCTTTCGATAAGAGTAGGCCTTATCGACAAGCTTGCCAACATTTCAGGTTCCAACTCGCACCTTGGCCTGAAATCGAACCTTGCCAAATACTCGAGGCCCTTCCATTCCGAAAACATCGCTCCCAAACTTGCGTGTCTTCGACTCAATGCATCTGCAACTGCATTGCCTTTGCCAGGAGTATAGGCTATCCCAAAGTCATACGATGCCAGAAACTCTAACCATCGTTGCCCCCGAAGATTCAAATCCTTTTGGGAGAAAAGATACTTCAACGACTTGTGATCCGTAAACAACTCGAATCGTACCCCCAACAGGTAATGTCTCCACATCTTCAGAGCAAACGCAATCGCTGCCAACTCCAAATCATGAGTTGGATAGTTCTTCTCATGCGGCTTTAGCTGTCGACTCGCGTAGGCCACAACTTTATCCTTCTGCATGAGCACTGCTCCAAGTCCAGTACCACATGCATCAGTATACACCACCATCTCTTCATTCCCACCTGGAATGGTCAACACAGGTGCACTCGTCAATCTCTCCTTCAAGATTTCGAACGCTTGTTCACACTTTGCATCCCATGTGAACACTTGGTTCTTCTTCGTCAATCCTGTTAATGGTGCAGCTATCTTGGAGAAATCCTTGATAAACCTTCGGTAATAACCAGCCAACCCAAGGAAACTCCGAACATCCGTCGCATTCTTAGGTCTATCCCAGTCCTGGATTGCTGCCACTTTAGCGGGGTCAACCGCTATACCTTTCCCAGAAACAACATGACCCAAGAACCTCACTTCATCTTTCCAAAAGTGACACTTTGAGAACTTAGCCTTAAGCTGATGCTTTCGCAAGATCTCTAACACAACTCTCAAATGCGTCTCATGTTCTTCCACATTTCTGGAGTAAACCAGTATATCATCCACGAACACAAGCACGAACTTATTCAACTGATCTCTGAACACTCTATTCATAAGATCCACAAAATACGCTGGCGCGTTAGTCAATCCGAATGGCATCACCAACCACTCGAAGAACCCGGATGGTGTCCTAAAAGCAGTCTTTGGTACACTATCCTTAGCCACTCTCAACTGGTGAAATCCCATTGCCAGATCCATCTGAGAAAACACTTTGTCTTCGTGAAGCTGATCGAACAAGTCATCAATCCTTGGCAACGGATATTTGTTCTTCTTAGTCACCTTGTTCAGCTCACGATAGTCCACACACAACCTTAACGAGCCATCTGCTTTAGTTGCAAACACGACTGGTGCACCCCACTCGGAAACACTCCTCCGAATGAAACCTTTTCCCAAAAGGTCTCTAACTTGCACCTCCAACTCTCGCTGTTCCTTAGGCGCCATCCGCCTAAGTGGCATAACAATTGGTCTCGCACCCTCGACCAAATCGATCCTAAACTCGATCTCGCGATGCGGCGGCAACCCTTTGACCTCGTCAAAGAAATCTACATACTCATTAGCGATCAACACTGATGATAGGTCTTCCTGTGGAATCCCAAGCGAATATAGATAACTCACGAAGACCCCGTCTTCGCGCTTACATCTAATCAACACTTTTCGCCCTTCCACATCCCCGACCCTCACCTCTAGCTTATCGCAATTCACCCTTGCCGCATATCTCTTGAGCCAATCCATGCCCAAGATGATCCCATACCCAGCGAAGTTAAGAACAAAGCAATCACACATAAAAGAGCAACCATGACTCGATAATACTAGACCACGACAAATCATGCACAAACTGGACGAATCCCCAACTGGATTTGTCACGATCAATGGCCTATCACAAATCTCGGGTTCCAAACCCAAGCGACAAACAAGCTCATTGCAGATGAATGAATGTGATGCTCCAGTATCAAACAAAACTCGAACTGAAACACCATTAATGGAAAAAGTACCTTGCACCACAACACCCTTTCCCTTCTCCTCTGCAGTAGGAGCTCTTGAAGAAGATGGCACGGCTTCCAAAGCATATGCATTCACAATTTGCTTGCCCTTAGCTGATTCTGGACAATCCTTCTTCTCATGCCCAGGCTTTCCACACTTGAAGCACTTCTTCTCAGCTTTGGGATTCTTGCACTCATTTGAATAATGACCCTTCTGTTGGCAGTTAAAGCAAAGCACCTCACTCTTGGGTTTCTTTTGGCCACCCTTTCCTTTCTGTTGTTGCTGCTTCCTCTTTTTATTATTACCACCCTGCTGTGGTTTCTGAACCTCCTTGGTTGCAGCAACAACATTTGCTTCCTTGGGAAACAAGCTCTCATGACGAATAGCCTTTTCCACAATCTTTTCAAATGAATCATCAAGGTGGTCCACAAGCGGCTTTCCAATATGAGCATCCAAACCCAAGACAAACTTCTCGTTCTTCTGATAGGGTGTATCAATGTATGAACGAGCATATCTAGACAAAGCCTCAAAATCAGAAATGTAGTCAAGAACTGATCTGCCATTCTGCTTCAACTCTACGAACTTCTTGAAGAGAACGGACTTTTGAGCAGTGGAGATAAATTTTGCTTCAAACTTAGCTTGGAATTGCTCCCATGAAATCTCCTCTTCCGGATTCTCGAGTATGATAGAATTCCACCATTCCATGGCTCTGCTCTGAAGCTGCCTTGATGCAAGCTTTCTCTTCATTGCATCTTCAATACCCAAGTCTCCAAAGATTCGAACACATGAATCCATCCACCTCTGAACCTCTTCAGCTGGCTCAGTTCCCTTGAATGGTTTCCCTCCTAGAGATGTAAAGTCCTTGCACATCTTTGCAAAATCTACCCTAGGAACTCGCACACCTACATCTACCGTAGCCGCCACTGGAGCGGGTACCCTTCGCATAATTGCTTCTGCCATGGCTTCAAACATGGCCGGGTAATCTGGTTCACCACCATTTCCCCCTCCAATATTAGCTCCCCTAGCAGCGTGTCTTGATGGTCGTCTACTCATTCTAAATTGCAATTTAGAATAATTAGCCACTTCCAAGAAAACTGCTAAAGAGATACAACCGCTACTACTATATATACTAATATATATAGTAAACATCCAACTGAAATCTACAAATACGTCTCTCATACATAATTACGTCTTCGAACTTTGGCCAAAATCGTTGACCAGAGCTCTGATACCAAATGTGACGACCACCCATAACCCCCGCACTAAACAAGAGGAATAATGCGCTGAAAGGCGTGCCAGGCCGCTATGGACGATCATCATAGTAAGTGAACACATCGAAACCTGTCGTAGAACTCACAGCGCAAGGATAAAATATAATAGAACATATACAACAGGTGATAGTAATGAGGTATCATATAGCAAACTTTTGAAACTCTTTCAACATCCAGAAAGATTATCCAACTGATATCCAAGTTTGTACATAAGGCCTCACTACAACTCTCAAGCAACTCAAACAGCGGAAACAGAAATACTAGATAGAATAAAACCGGTACGCTAGCCTCCTGCTCGTCATCGCTCAGCTTCCTCGTATCACTAAGCTCCATTACCTGTAACCCGCTACTTAGTCTGCCCATCCACAACCGGATGAACAGCCCAAGGTAATAAGAGGAGACATAAAACCTTGAGTCAGACAATAGTCTTAGTGAGCGATAAAACAGCTAACAAACTTCAACAAGAAAGTATATGAGAATGGGTAAATGAAAAACTTATCTACCCACAACACCAGAGAAGAACTCATCCTTATCTTCCCCACATCGGACAGTGATAGCCTTTACGACTAGCATTTCAACCATTCATCCATAGAAATCAGAACACCCATTCAATCATAGGAAACACACATGACATCCAGATAAGTCTCACGCAGACAACCCTAATCGAGTTTAACATTCCTCAAGTACTCTCGCCAGAGGCCTAGACCAATATCACTTAAGAACTCAAAGAACGTCTCCCTCGACTTTGGATAATCTATGTGAGATAGTACAAACAGAACAACTAATCATCCATGACTGACTCTGGCTATCACTGCCAATCCTGCTTCGAAACCATCATTATCGTATGACGGCCAACCTTGCCATATGTCAAGGGCTAATGATAACCCCAGTTCTAGCATGAACTCCATATGCCCAACCTTGGCAATGTCCAACCTTGACACTAGGCCTTTCCCCAACCAGAAAGACCCAGGGTACTCGACCAACAACCGGTCTTTTGGGCCTTTCAACGATACCCATCGTACCCCTGCTTTGAGCCTGCTAGAACTTACGACAACGATGACTTCTCGGCCTTCGCATCTCTAATCGTCCAACCTTGACGATGTTTCATAGCTCAAGCAACCTTCTCGAGCAGCCATTATCCATCAACTCACGACCTTTGAGTTGTTTCCGCATTCGTTGTTCCACCTTGATCAACGAACACATTCATCACTTCGATTCTTCCTACTTGAATCACCTCGAAGTCACGCCATCACCGAGTCGTACCCGAAAACGTACTTTTTTAGAAAACGACCCTGCCAAAACCGACCAGAACCTTGCTCCAGAATGACCAGCCAAAAACCGACCAGCCTTGCTCCAGAACGACCCGCCAAAAACCGACCAGCCTTGCTCCAGAACGACCCGCCTCCATGCAGCTTTGGATCGACCCCGTCAAGACCGACCAGATTTTGCTCCACCTGACCGACCAGCTCCTTCAGAGCGACCAGGATTTGCTTCCAGTGAAACCAACCAGAATGCCACCATCTGAAACCGACCAGAATGCCACCATCTGAAACCGACCAGAAACACTTCTGCTCCTTCTGGACCGACCAGAAACACTTCTGCTCCTTCTGGACCGACCAGCTTAAACCGACCAGCTCCCTGACTTGCTTCCCAAGCCATACTATGACCGACCACCTCATTCCAGACCGACCCGACCAACTCCAGGACGACCAGAAACCTGCACATCTCCAATTCGACTCCGATTTCGACCAAAACTTCGCCAAACGACGAATCCGACAAAACCAGCTTATCCGATTCATCCAAACGCAATCACAAACATGTTATGCAACCAACAATATCCTCAATCTAACAATTTCCATCAAAACACATAAATTTCCCAAAACATGATAAGTGAATCATATGAACATAAAAACGGATCTAACTTACATAATCTTGAGAAAAATCATAAAATTAACCATTTAAATTAACTAGATCAGATCCTAAGGTGATTCATATATAAAATGGACTTAGCATGGTGTGGATCAAAGGAAAATAACATGGAAATGATGAAATTAACATCCTAAAACCCATATACTTGCATGAATCCGAATGAGAGATGTAAATCACTCACCAATTATCCAAATCTAAGCAAAAGCAATGAAAACGCAATCCAGACAGCGAACACTTCGAATCAAACTCTTTAATCCGATGAATTCGCCCTTGAGACGATGTAGATCTAGCCTCTTATGGTGTAGATCTTCGATTTCCCTCCTTGGATTTTGGAATTTTAATGGTGGAAAGATGTTAGAGGAAGAAGGAGATCAAAGCCTCCCCTAAGAGAATGGAAAATGCCAACCTTTCTCCATACCCCTTACCCCCTATTTATAGTCTCCACCCACCCTCTAATGGGCCTTCTCCAAATCAGCCCATTAGCCTTCCAAAACCTGAACAGCCAACTGAAAAACCTTAAAACAACGATTTCTCCCAAACCGCTGAACCAAATCCTTAATGTAACCACTCTACGGAAAGGGAATCATCAATTCCTTTCCAATGGCACAGGTCTCACCCTCTGATTCGACCTGAGTCAAAAGTTATGCCCTGTACAAAACTGACAGGGGCAAAATGGTCACAAACAAAATCGGTAAAATTTATGGACATGTCTCACATCCCCATAAGCAACATACTAAAAGATGAGAATGATCCAACCCTCAGGGAATAAAATAAAATTATTTTATGATCTTCCGATACATAAAATGCGGGCTGTTACAGTCGACTTGTTTGTTTGATTGTATTGTGTTGTTGAAATGGATTGCGATGTGAACTGGACGGTATAAGATATTCATATGTTGAATAAAATATTTGAAAAATAAAAATATTATTTTTATTTTATAAATGGACTGTATTAAATATTCATGTGTTGAATAAAATATTTTATCATTCAAAATATAATTTTGAACGTGTATATGAATAAACTAAATATTCATTTACAAATCAGACGATTTGTTTATATACACCCATTTGACTGATATTGATTGGAACGATAAATTTTACACGTCGCCCAACTACACAAATAATATTCTGTGTTTGTGGATTGAAACCCCACATGGGTGTTGGGATGATATTTGACCTACACTAATCCCAATTGTTTAGTGGTATGTCAATCGTTAGGTTAACAGACTGTTGTAAGCATTAAATATTTATATTTAATGCTTATACAGTGTATAATGCACTTTGGATGATAGTTGATTGTTTATCGTGGCTGTTGTATACCTGTGTTGTATTAAATCCATATAAATCACATTATATGGTAATTGACTGTGTTTGATTCTAGTTCAGAAAGAATGAATATTTTAAAATAACGAATACTTTAAAATAAGGAATAATTTAAAATATTATTCAGTAAAAGATCAAAATGTGATTTTTGATGTCCGATTTGGGATGGACACGAAAATATTGAAGTGTATTAAGCCGTGTTGATTAGATTTGTGCCATTTTGACGCGAACGATATTTATATCGATTTTATTCATTTCTATAATGAATATCGAAAAGGAAATGATTTTGAAATGTAATGTTTTGAAAATATTATCATTTATATATCAATGATATGGAATATTCAATTTTGATTTGAAATTGAATATGAAGTTAAAATTGTTTTGAAAACGAATTTAAAACGATTTATAAAACACTTTTAAATGGAAATCGATGAAATAAATATAATGGCCTGAATAGAACGTGCCGCGCCTCGGTAGTTCGCGAATTTCGACCATTGACTTTGAATGGAGATTACAGGAGATCCGACCATCAAATTCTCCTAAAACTAGAACCGTTAGGTTCGTATCGAAAAGAGCTTTCCAAAGAATATAAGAGATTAGAAATCAAACAGTTGGATTTGGAATTATGTCCAAATCAAATTTGGAAAAGGTCGATGTAAGTGCAGTTCGATGACCGTTTATGGAAATTGACTATACGAACCTTGATAAAATTATTAAAAATAGCAATAATTTGTGTAAAATCATAATAGATGATTTGGAAAGAATTGGGATGAAAATTTCATATTTGAAAAGAAAAAAATATTTTTTTTATCGAAATGAACTAGTTATTGACTAGAATTATAGTCCAATTATTTATAAATAAATAAATTTGATTTGAAATAGTTTTAAAAATAACCAGAATTTCCAGTATATAAATTGGAATGGATTTAATCGAAATTATCTTCGAGATATTTCAATATTGGATTTCATGGATATACAAATATTATTATGGAAATTTGGAAGATATATATATCGTTATTCCCAGTACGATATTTGTTGATATTAGAATTGGATATTGAATATAAGCTGATATAATTTCTATTCAGATCCTTG
Source organism: Allium sativum (assembly GCA_030737875.1). Taxonomy (NCBI): domain Eukaryota; kingdom Viridiplantae; phylum Streptophyta; class Magnoliopsida; order Asparagales; family Amaryllidaceae; genus Allium; species Allium sativum. The sequence goes on from CM060924.1 coordinate 387,687,013, forward strand.
TATTTAATATCAAATTCGATTTTGGGTTTATCGTGAATGGTATCTTTAATAATACTGTTCTTAAACCCAATGGAGTTAAAAAAATTAGAAACTAACTGGAGATTAGCTACATTGATTTTTTGGGTATTGATATGATGTTGGTTTCGGCCTTCGGGATTAATACTTAGGGAATGGTTCTCTTACTAATTTACGGTTAGAGACTAATAGGATGGGGTCTTCAGTAACACTGTTCTTAAACCCCGTGTGAAAAGAATAAATCTTTTAATTAAGATGTAGAGAAGAATTACCAATTAATTAACATTTAATTGGATTTTGAAATGGAATGTGAATTGGGTTTATCGTGAACTGTGTTTTTAATGACATTCGTTCTTTAACTCGATTTACAGTGAAATGTGATTTGGAATTTATAATTTTTTTGTTAAGATTTAAAGGAGATTTTCTAATGTAAAGTTTTCTAATTTAACATATTAAATTGGAATTGAATGGAATTTGATTTGGTAATAATCGAAGTGAACTCCTATGGAGGAAGGCTGTTACTATATATGGAATTTAAAAGGCTTTGCAGTTATTCCATTTATATTATCGGTTGAATATGGAAGTTTATATCGATTATATAAATCGATCTATTTTCCTTTAAAATTCCATTATTAATGGAATGAGATTTTGGGTTTATCGTGAGTTGTGTTTTAAAGGACATTAGTTCTTTAACCCAGTTAAAGATAAGATTAATTTCTTAACTTTGAAGAAAATCATTAGCTAATGATTTTTGGAGATTAAAACTGAAATAGAGTTATAATGAATCTTTAATTAAATTGAAATGTGAATCTGATAACTAAAATTATCAAATTCGTGAAATGATGGAGAATGGAGTACCACCAATTTTACTCGAGGCGATAGTTAAATCTTTAATTAGATTTAACATGAAATGGTAATTTAATTTACCGATAACACTATGGTGTTAGATATGAAGTATTACCGATAACACCTTGGGATTGTGAAATTAAACAAATGATTACTTCGTTAAGGATCCCTAGTCCCAACTAGTTTGGATAAACCATAATTTGGTTTGAATTGATATCCAAAGGAAGATTAAAGAATAAATTTAAAGAATTTATCTTTGATAAAATTAATGGGAACCTTTCCCAAAGGATATGAATATTTAAATAAAAGAATATTCAGAATTGATATCCAAATGAAGACGGTGGTTGAAGACTGGAGGTCTTCACATCGTTTGGATGATTACTGATGTCTTGATTGGGTTGTACACCCAAGACGAGGTAATAAGTGGTGATCGTCCAGACGTACTTGGAGATCGACGGATACGCGAGGGCCTCTCTCCTGTGTTAGACATACGGGACGAGGAATAAGGTGCCTTCGGTTTCGTTCTGACCCGATACGAACTTGTAAATGGACTGTTTGTCTGACATCGGATTTCATTCTGTGTGTTTGATAGACGTCAGTTGCATGGCGCGAATTGCCTGTGTGGCATGCTGAGATGCAGATGATCAAGGCTTCTATTGAAAACCAGAATCTTGTGGTTGATGATCAAAGCACGGCTTTAATATAGCATAGCTTTGTGTAGCGTTATTCGCGAGCCTCGCACCCCGGTGTGAACCAGAAATGGGAGAGGACATCAGGGAGGACATGCGTTTCCTTCTACCTAGGAATGTAGTCTAGGTTTTGCACACCCAGATGTTTTACTTATGTGGATGATGGATAGCGAGGCACCTCGGTTATATCGGTCTCTGCGGAGCCGATGGATGATATGGTCTTTATACAGATCAGATTTACGCCCCATAGGGGGGAGCGTAGTGCTCAGGCATTTTAATCCACATCGAGTGGACCGACCCTGACGATCCAAAGGCTTGACTGAGTACTTGCCTGAGACATGGGTTAGATTGTCTCGAAGCGGTAAGGACGATCCCTTGCCTTGGTTCACAGATGGAAATCCAATTTCCAATACGTGTCTTCGCGATTTTGATTGTTGAACCTAGTATTGGCGACATGATATATGGTACCCATGCCGTCTAGGATTGATACATTTATATTTGAAGTTGTTTTGAACACTATGCACTTGTAATAGTATCAAATGATTTGTTTTAACGTACCAAGCATGTTTGGCTATTATAAGGTAAAACCCTATCCTCGGGCTTGCATTGTGTGATTGGACGTGGGTCTTATAATAGCTTCATTTTTCCAAAAAGCATTGCGCTGTTTTGTTATATGCACCGGTATTTTAGGGAGGAAACCCGTTCCGTGTTACGGCATGGTCCCTTGATTTACTTTATTTTAAAGTAAAGATTTAATTAACTGTTTTAGTTCGCACACTAGTCCCATGACTGACCTGGAGTTTATTGTTTTAACCTAAACTCTGGGTGTAACACCCCACCTCCATTAAGGTCACTCGCAAAGGGAATGCCTTAACTTCAGTAGAGCGTTTATGGTAAACAGACACAGAATATCACAAGATAGATATAAAAATTTTGCAGCGGAAAATAAACAACTTTATTAAATCACCAAAATACTTTGTTACATAATACCATGAGTCATAAAACCATTAAAACACTTCTGTCTTACATCATCAGAGTACATCGGTATTTAAAAGAAAAAAATCATTCCCCATATTAAAGAGCAAGCCATATAAGAGACAGAGACTCGAGCCATACTTCAGAAGTAGCTCCTAGAAGATGATATCCAAATCCTAACTAAACCTGGGTGTTTCCTCCCTGAGAACCTTGGGGGGGAACGGAAGAAAAGAGGCGAAACAAACTAGGTCAGACATACGTCTGGTGAGTCCAGTAACTTTTAGCCAGTAAATAAATAAAGGTAAACATGACAGGCATACAAAGTGGATAAGAGGATTCACGGTACAGATGGCAGGTATGACAGGACAAATAAGGTAAGATGTATGCTTCACTACAAACTACTCTGCACTATTACTAGTAAAATCAAGATGGGATGATCCCTTCCACTAATGATAACGATGGTGGTAGTTTCATGTATTCCTAGCTGCTGTCATAGGTGCCGCATGCTCCTATCTCAACTAGTCGTACCCACTACCCTCCTACTATAAATTGGTAGACTTAGGGCATACGTCTGGGTATACCCTAACCACTACCCTAATCGATCTGCTCCCTACTCTGTAGATACCCTGTGTTGGTCCCACAACTAGGGGGTATCACTTCCCTAAAGTGGCAACCCAAGGTGTGCACAGTTATACCTACTGGTGTCAAGGTCGTCTTGTCCCCCACTGCCCGACCCATGCACGCACATGTCCCCGGTCGGTTTGCGCCGCCCACACCATCCGTCTCGTTTTGGATCTCTTACAATCATTCAGTAAGTGTGCCCCTTCCCTGCCAAGTACAGAGTTCTTTACTTTGATACCCCTCCGGGTTACTGACTGAAATGGGTCCCACACAACATGATATAAGCTCTCCCCTATGTCTTGTATCCCCACTAGGTTTTCTACTGAATATGTATACCCTAAGGTGTCTTTAATTACATAGTCCTCAATTAGTTATGCCTACCTATAGGTGTCTTTAATACATAACCCTTAATCTACCTATTGGTTATGCTTACCTATAGGTGTCTTTAATACATAACTCTATCTATTCCCATTAGTTATGCGTACCCCTAAGGGTGTCTTTAATACATAACTTTACTATTTTTTCCCGGTTATATATACCATTAGGTGTCTTTAATTACATAACCCTTTTTATCCGGTTAAGTTTGTGGGCCTATATATATTAACATTACCCACCTACCCTTCAGTTGTACTTAACCCTCCCACTGATTTAATCCTATTTATTTAATGGTTAAGTTTGTGGGCCTATATATATATATATTAATATTACCCACCTACCCATCCGTTGTACTTAACCCACCCACAATCCAACTCATTTTACTTAACCTTAACTTATGTCTATCATCATACAGTTCATATGTATTAAGTTAGGTTAAGAAGTCTTTTCTTATTACCATGTCCAATTATGGTTATATTGGGCTAGACCTCCAACATTAGGCCTACAACATGTGGATGCTGGATATGCCGGTCGTGTCCGGGCAGTCTTATTCCACAGTTGGGTCCAACCTCGTGTCTTAGCCCGAGTCGTATTCACACACTTAGACCTCTCAAATTATGTTCAACATTAGTGGTTGCTGGATATGCCCGTCGGGTCCGGGTAGACTTCCACCACTAATGTAACCTCACCTCGTGTCATAAGTGTTAATTAAATTTTCAGACTTTAATTGCTTAAACATTCCTCTTTTGATTAATTAAGTTAATTAATTAATCCTTTCCTTTTTGTAGGTGTCATTACCTATTTTATTAACAATTTGAATTTCCTATCCATAAATGGTCATATTCAAATTATACCATTTTTACCCAACTTTACCTATGTCATAATAGGTAATTATTTATATGTTTTCCCTACTAGAATTATGTGTCCAATTTACATAATCACTTTTTAAATTATGCCTATTACAAATTCCCCTTTTTCCCCGTTTCTCAACTAGCGTAATCGCGTGCATTTTGGCGTTATCGAGGCTACAAAGTAGCCTCGCCATAAAATAAAGGGAATGACCAGGTGATTGTTTCAGTATAATTTTTGGCATAAGCATGAAAACTAGGGAAAATGACATGATAACTTCATATATAATTATGATTCATCACATAATTAAGAACTTGCATAGATTCATGATTTTACAACATAACAATTTGCATAGGTTCATGAATTTCAACATAACAACTTGCATAGGTTCATGAATTAACAACATAATTAACAACTCACATAGGTTCATGATTCACAACATAACAACTTGCATAGATTCATGATTCACAACATAACAACTAGCATAGGTTCATGAATTCATCACACAATAACTTGCATAGGTAACTTGCATGATCTCATAACAACTTGCATAGGTTCATGATAACAACTTGCATAGACTCATGATAACAACTTGCATAGACTCATGAATTCGCAACATAATAACTTGCATAGGTAACTTGCATAGGTTTATGAATTTCACTTGCATAATTTCATGATCCACAACAACAATAAACTTGTATAATTTCATGATCCACAACAACAATAAACTTGCACAACTACAAACAATATATAACCAAATCATAGTCTATCACAATTCACTTTTATCTATTTAAACCTAAAAGTGACTAGAACTCACAGAAAAAGGGGTCTTGAGTTCTGGGATCTGAATTCTGTAATTGATTAGCGTTCCCTTGTTGTAGACAATTTCGTTGTTGAGATTAGACTTTGATTTGATTTGAAGTGTTGTCTTTAATTTGCTTCTAGTTGGTGGCGGCTACTCTAGGGTTTGGAGAGACAACATGATGGCCATTGATCTAATTTTGATTTGATTTTAGGGTTTGAGTCTACACATGTTTATATAGAATTTCAATTTAATTATAGCCGTCGGATGACCCTAGAGTTAACCACAACCATTCAGTCAAGATAGGGTGACAAGTCAGCCCTAATGACTCAGCAAGGAGTCAGAAAGGACTCAGCAATGAGTCACAATATGGATTAGAACACACCAAAAAGCTGTGCAGGCTTTTACCTTGGCCTGGGCGCACTTGGGAAGTGCGCCAGTGCAATTTTTGTACTGGCGCACTTCCCAAATGCACCAGTGCATTTCTACTTTTTTTCTCTTCTTCTTTATGGTTTTTCTGTCTAACTTCGTTCGTCCATATCTCCTTCATACGGTACCCGTTTTACGCAAACTCGGACTTTATCTCAACCAGAGTTCCGAGACGAACGCAATGGCGTAACCCGTTTCCCTTAATTCTCACATTTACCATTAAGTATTATTTAATTCGTTAATTTTAATATTTAAAATTACAGGGTGTTACATTCTCCCCTCCTTAAAGGATTTCGTCCCCGAAATCTTCAAGTCAAGAAGAATGTGCATCCTACCATCCAATCATCCATCTACTCAACCATCAATCACAGGCATCCATTGTCCTTAGAAAACTTCTAATGTTGTATGAACATATGCAAAAAGTGTGTGTATATGTTCCTTATCTAATGCAAAATCAGGCGGTCTACTGATTCAGTTGACCTCCTTAATGCAAATTATGTCAGTGCCATGAGTCCATTATGTTTGCAAGTAAACCTATTACATCATATAAGTTCTATATGTGTGCACACACATTAATCCAAATGCAACATCCATATGCTTGCTCTTCCATTTTCATCTATAAAAATAAAAAAATTGTACATACATCCATATGCAGAATGAGAGAGTGATTGAGCCGATCTAGTGCCTAATGTGTGTGTGTATGCGTCCACAGGCAACCACTAGCAAACACTTGCATCCACTTGCAACCATCAAACATAACATGTCTCAAACACATGTTTACATCCATGGATTTCCTATCTAAAGGTCGAAGATTCGGTTGATGGGATACAAACAAATGATATAACTAAAACAAAAGCTATATTCCCATTTGACATCGGTTAAGAGAATAATTCCCTAAATCTCATCCCCGAAGACCGAAATCAACATCAGACCGACACTCGGAGAATTACCCCCATTAAACAATGTCAAAACTGGAAATCTACTTCATGCTTCGAGTAGAAACCCCTATCCTTCAGAAATATTCAGATACTTATAGACTACTGGTACAGATCAGATTACAGAATGATTTTCAGAAAGCTAAGCATAACAGACCCTTGCGGGTCACAAGAAACTTTGAGTGTATTCCCATGACAAGTTAGAAACTTAACGACCCTCCTCTCAAAATCTAGAATGGCCCTCTACATAGAAAGCTGGTCCATTTAGAACCAACCCATAGACAATAAACTTGAGCATACAAATGTCACATTCAAATTTTTGACGCCTAACACAGATAATTTCAACCCCTTACAAATCACCAATAAATGAGCCGAACCACCAAAGGGGTTTGAAACAACTACGGGATCAGAAACAAGACTAGTATTAAAGTGCAGAGTCTCAATTAAAAAATCAAAATTCCAGAATCCAAAAGAGTCTTAACTTCATAAGGAAATTAAACCTTTTACATAAAATTTTCCTATCTCTATCCTATCCATCTGCCACGAGAGCGTTCGCCTGCCCTCCAGAAGTCCCTTGCGATCCCTGCGCCTTTGGGCATTCCTTAGAGAAATGTCCGACCTCTCCGCACTGAAAGCAACTGAACTTCCTCGTTGTACATTCTTTGACTAGGTGACCTTCTTTCCCACAATAGTGGCATTTCCTCTTATACTTTCCCTTGTCATCCTTCTCGCCTTTCTTCTGCTGTTGCTATTGCTGTCCTTTCTTGGGTCCCGCCTTCTCATTTTTCAATGTCCCTTCAACTTTTTCCTCTTTCTTTGCTCCTTTGTCCTCTTCATGCATTAGGTCCATATCCACCAGCTTTTCAAAAGTGGCCCCCATGGGAACGTGGGTCATAGCCAATCTGTGTAGCGGCTCATTCAAGCCTTTCACAAATCTCAGAGCCTTCTCTCAGGTGTGTTCACCAAGTCTAAGCCAAACCTCGCAACTGATTGAACTTGTTGACGTACTCTTTTACTGACAGATTTCCCTGCTTCAATGCCAAGAAACTTTCCATGTATAGATTTTCTTCTGCTCGTGAGAGAAATTTCGCCTCAAACCTATGCCTGAAATCCGGCCATGTATCAACTGGACGTTCTCCATTAGTGACCTCCCACCAAAACGAAGCCTCATCCTTCATTAACCAGGCAGCTAACTGGACCTTTCTTCCATCTTCTACCTCAAAGATTCTAAACAATTCTACCACCTCCTTTAGCCAATTTCGAGCTTCAACAAACGTCTCCGACCCGTGAAACGGTTTCCTGCCCATTGCCCCAAAGTCCTTACATATCTTAGCAAAAGTATCATCACGAGGAGGGAGAAGAGGAGGAACGGGTGCAACTGGGGGAGGAGGAACATTTGCTGGACCTGCGGCGGTGGCCCTAGCTTCCAAATACCTCCTAAACCATCCTGGTATCGGTACACCCTTTGGAAGGTTAAGATTCTCAGACATGCTAAGAAGAAAAAGGGAGAGATTTTAGAAAAAGGACCGAAGGATACTACATATGGCTTTTCGGGGATTTTTTTTCAAAACAGGCTTTCCTTTTTGAAAATACTTTCTTTTAAAACCATTTTGAAAGATATTTTCAAAACTTTTATCTAATCTGGTAACCTTCAGCTCTGATACCAAGTGTAACACCCCACCTCCATTAAGGTCACTCACAAAGGGAATGCCTTAACTTCAGTGGAGCGTTTTTGGTAAACAGACACAATATCACAAGACAAATATAAAAATTTTGCAGCGGAAAAAAAACAACTTTATTAAATCACCAAAATACTTTATTACATAATACCACGAGTCATAAAACCATTAAAACACTTCTGTCTTACATCATCAGAGTACATAGGTCTTTAAAAGAAAAACATCATTCCCCATATTAAAGAGCAAGCCATATAAGAGACAGAGACTCGATCCATACTTCAGAAGTAGCTCCTAGAAGATGATATCCAAATCCAGACTAAATCCGGGTGTTTCCTCCCTGAGAACCTTAGGGGGGAACGGAAGAAAAGAGGCGAAACAAACTGGGTCAGACATACGTCTGGTGAGTCCAGTAACTTTTAACCAGTAAATAAATAAAGGTAAACATGACAGGCATACAAAGTGGATAAGAGGATACATGGTACAGACGGCAAGTATGACAGGACAAATAAGGTATGATGTATGCTTCACTACAAACTACTCTGCACTATTACTAGTAAAATCAAGATGGGATGATCCCTTCCGCTAATGATAACGATGGTGGTAGATTCGTGTATTTCTAGTTGCTGTCATAGGTGTCGCCTGCTCCTATCTCAACTAGTCGTACCCACTACCCTCCTACTATAAATTGGTAGACTTAGGGCATACGTCCGGGTATACCCTAACCACTACCCTAACCGATCGGCTCCCTACTCTGTAGATACCCTGTGCTGGTCCTACAACTAGGGGGTATCACTTCCCTAAAGTGGCAACCCAAGGTGTGCACAGTTATACCTACTGGTATCACGGTCGTCTTGTCCCCCTCTGCCCGGCCCATTCACGCACATGTCCCCGGTCGATTTGCGCCACCCACACCATCCGTCTCGTTTTGGTTCTCTTACAATCAATCAGTAAGCGTGCCCCTTCCCCGCCTAGTACGGAGTTCTTTACTTTGATATCCCTCCGGGTTACTGACTGAAATGGGTCCCACACAACATGATACAAGCTCTCCCCTATGTCTTGTATCCCCACTAGGTTTTCTACTGACTATGTATAACCTAAGGTGTCTTTAATTACATAGCCCTCAATCAGTTATGCGTACCTATAGGTGTCTTTAATACATAACCCTTAATCTACCTATCGGTTAGGCTTACCTATAGGTGTCTTTAATACATAACTCTATCTATTCCCATTAGTTATGCGTACCCCTAAGGGTGTCTTTAATACATAACTTTACTATTTTTCCCCGGTTATGTATACCATTAGGTGTCTTTAATTACATAACCCTTTTTATCCGGTTAAGTTTGTGGGCCTATATATATTAACATTACCCACCTACCTTTCAGTTGTACTTAACACTCCCACTGATTTAATCCTATTTATTTAATGGTTAAGTTTGTGGGCCTATATATATATATATATATTAATATTACCCACCTACCCATCAGTTATACTTAACCCACCCACAATCCAACTCGTTTTTACTTAACCCTAACTTATGTCTATCATCATACAATTCATTTGTATTAAGTTAGGTTAAGTAGTCTTTTCTTATTACCATGTCCAATTATGGTTATATTGGGCTAGACCTCCCACATTAGGCCTACAACATGTGGATGCTGGATATGCCGGTCGGGTCCGGGCAGTCTTATTCCACAGTTGGGTCTAACCTCGTGTCTTAGCCCGAGTCGTATTCACACACTTAGACCTCTCACATTAGGTTCAACATTAGTGGCTGCTGGATATGTCGGTCGGGTCCCGGCAGACTTCCAGCACTAATGTAACCTAACCTCATGTCATAAGTGTTAATTAAATTTTCAGACTTTAACTGATTAAACAGTCCTCTTTTGATTAATTAAGTTAATTAATTAATCCTTTCCTTTTTATAGGTGTCATTACCTATTTTATTAACAATTTGAATTTCCTATCCATAAATGGTCATATTCAAATTATACCATTTTTACCCAACTTTACCTATGTCATAATAGGTATTATTTATATGTTTTCCCTACTAGAATTATGTGTCCAATTTACATAATCACTTTGTAAATTATGCCTATTACAAATTCCCCCTTTTCCCAGTTTCTTAACTAGCGTAATCGCGTGCATTTTGGCGTTATCGAGGCTACAAAGTAGCCTCGCCATAAAAAAAAGGGAACGACAAGGTGATTGTTTTAGTACAATTTTTGGCATAAGCATGACAACTAGGGAAGATGACATGATAACTTCGCATATAATTATGATTCATCACATAATTAACAACTTGCATAGATTCATGATTTTACAACATAACAATTTGCATAGGTTCATGAATTTCAACATAACAACTTGCATAGGTTCATGAATTAACAACATAATTAACAACTTACATAGGTTCATGATTCACAACATAACAACTTGCATAGGTTCATGATTCACAACATAACAACTAGCATAGGTTCATGAATTCATCACACAATAACTTGCATAGGTAACTTGCATGATCTCATAACAACTTGCATAGGTTCATGATAACAACCTGCATTGACTCATGATAACAACTTGCATAGATTCATGAATTCGCAACATAATAACTTGCATAGGTAACTTGCATAGGTTTATGAATTTCACTTGCATAATTTCGTGATCCACAACAACAATAGACTTGTATAATTTCATGATCCACAGAAGCAATAAACTTGCATAACTACAAACAACATATACCCAAATCATAGTCTACCACAATTCACTTTTATCTATTTAAACCTAAAAGTGACTAGAACTAACAGAAAAAGGGGTCTTGAGTTCTGGGATCTGAATTCTGTAATTGATTAGCGTTCCCTTGTTGTAGACAATTTCGTTGTTGAGATTAGACTTTGATTTGATTTGAAGTGTTGTCTTTAATTTGCTTCTTGTTGGTGGCGGCTACTCTAGGGTTTGGAGAGACAACATGACGGCCATTGATCTAATTTTGATTTGATTTTAGGGTTTGAGTCTACACATGTTTATATAGAATTTCAATTTAATTATAGCCGTCGGATGACCCTAGAGTTAACTACAACCATTCAGTCAAGAGAGGGTGACAAGTCAGCCCTAATGACTCAGCAAGGAGTCAGAAAGGACTCAGCAATGAGTCACAATATGGATCAGAACACACCAGAAAGCTGTGCAGACTTTTACCTCAGGTAGGGCGCACTTGGGAAGTGCGCTAGTGCAATTTTTGTACTGGCGCACTTCCCAAGTGTGCCAGTGCATTTCTACTTTTTTTTCTCTTCTTCTTTCTAGTTTTTCTGTCTAACTTCGTTCGTCCATATCTCCTTTATACGGTATCCGTTTTACGCAAACTCGGACTCTATCTAAACCAGAATTCCGAGACGAACGCAATGGCGTAACCCGTTTCCCATAATTCTCACATTTACAATTAAGTATTCTTTAATTCGTTAATTTTAATATTGGAAATTACGGGTTGTTACACTGGGTGCCCCTATTTTCCACACGGGCAGCAAGTAGTTTTGGTTTTGCAGATTTATATTCATAGGATCCTAGTTTACAGCTGGAATGATACTCTTGAAGCTTTGTATCCGTTTATCTCTTTCAGTTGTGTTTTGTATTATTTTCCGCTGCTATGTATTTAAATGTAATTTTAAATCTTTGATATTTATCGAATGTATATTATTTATTCATACTCTGTTATGTTCTTGTATTCTGATGGAATTGTTGCAATAAGCAATGAAATGCTCTTCTGTTTGTATTCTGATTTGTCTTGTCCTCCGACAATCCGGGCTTTCCTCCATGGGGAAGTTTGGGTCGCTTCACGTTTCAACCTTTCACACATTATAAAAAGGGGCTAATTTCGAATTTTTAATCACTTCTTCTTCTCTAACTTCATTCCTTTTCATTACACCATTATTTTCTTTCATTTTTATGATTTCTACACCTATACTCTGCCAAATTCAATTCTGTTTTCACTAATCTTCTTCTCTCTACACTCTCTATTCATTACTCTCGGAATCAAATGCTATTGAAGAGTTATAGGGTTGTTTGTAATTGTTATGGTTGTGTAAAGTAATCGGTGGTATCCATTATAGCCGTGAAATCAAGGATGGGTAATCAGTGGTATCCCTTGTAGTAGTGAAATCAAGGAGGTTGGGATCAGTGGTATCCCTTGTAGTCGTGAAATCAAGGGGGTTGTAATCGGGTATTGATACAGTAATAAAACTCTACACAATTCAGCGTTGTGCGGAACTGGACGTAGGACCAATCTGAACCAATATAAAATCCGGTGTGTTCTTTCCTTTTCTGCATTTTATTTCTGTTTTTTTTGTGATTGTGTTTGAATCCATGTATGTGATTGGGTTTGTGGTGTTCGATCCACATAGTAGTTCACATAAATTTTAGATTTTATTTAAATTATCAAATTCACTATTACCTTCCTCTAGTGTTTGTTTTGCCTTAACGATCCATTCCGCAATCCCTAACAATTGGTATCAGAGCAAGGTCTTTCAAAAACATCATAATCTGATTTATGAAAATTTTAAATGGAAAGTTTTGAAATGATTTATAACACTAGTTTAAATTTATGTATAGCATCTGTATTCGATAAAGTCTGCATCCAATTTTATTGAAAAATCAAGTTACTATAATTCTATTTTTGTAATTTAAAATTTTGAAATTTAATTTTTTTTTTAAATTTTAAAATCTTTAATCTATGGATATGTTACAAAACCATTATAATATTGTTGTATATTAGTTAGTTTGAAAAGATGTTTGATTATTTGAAAAGTTATTTGATTATTTGAAAAGTTGTGTTGTTTTGTAGGAAAAGATGTGTTATATGACTTTTGAAAATTCAAAGTTGAAAAGATGGGTAAGGTGGTTGTTGGTAATTCAAATTCCAAATTAGTGTAAGTGACAACCCGAATTTCGATAGACCAAATTTATTTATTTGAAAATTCCAATCTATCGAAACTCGGATTGAGTTCCTCTGATATCCTGCAGAAAAGACAGAGACATAAAACATGTCAGAGTTCGGAAAACATCTCACAGCGAAAGGAACAAAATATAATGTAATCAAAACATAGCTTTACCTTAATATCAATACTGCTAAACCAGAATCCAAAGCTATACAATCTCTGCCATGAACCTAAATTGCTAATGTTATGAGGAGGGGGGTCAGAACATAAGTTCTGGTGACTGGACTTAAATTACACTTTTGGATAATCCTACATATACCGTTCATTTACAATCTCTTATTTATTAGGTTATCTGTGTTATTAGCACTCAAGGCTTATACACACATGTCGCACCCATCTACTCCCTAGTAGATTAACCTAATATAGTGTATATGCAGCTACCCCAACTAAGGTACACCCCACGGTACCCTACTCACACAGTCTCCACCGTACATACGCAGTCCCTCATCCTACGCCATAGTGACATACGGATGACAATATTACATTCTGCATATATCTATCATTACTATGTAAACGTACTAACTGCCACCTTCGTTCGAATCAGACTCCATACCAGAGTAATGCCCTCAAGCCTACGATACACCACCAAGATCCGACATGCATGTATCTAGACTGTCCACCATACGTATCTTCAATTATTTCTCAATGCCTTAATCGCATGTCCTCTAATGTGCATCGAGTTCCATTGTAGGGTGATACGAGAAACACGGAACTCGGTCGGAAGCTTATCCATATCTGTACAGGCCCATCTTTAAAGAGCCTCTTCGGATATACCTAGGGTCTGTTTTCATGGTGGCTATGGCCCCACCTCGGCTTCTCCCTCAACTAGTAAAGACTGTAAGAGCTAAGAGACCGCCCCTACTAACAACCAATCTAAACATCCATGTGGCATCTACCATCAACCCCATACCCCGATAGTGAAAGGTGAAATGGTATCTCGGGTTTAACTCTAGTCTTTTTGCATCCCGCTGGCTTCCGATGATGGGTATCCGACGGTCTACTATCATTGTTGGTCGTGACACTCTCTACCTCCTTGTGAGGCAACCGCCGAATCACCCTGGTGTCACCTCGTCACAACATTCTGACTACATAGCTACATCTGCAGTCAAGGCCCACCCACCAAGTAGTTATGCGCAGATCCAACCTCTGCGAGCACAGCCTAAGACATCTGCCACCGCGTAGAGGACTACTAGGAGCACCTTACGTCCCTCAGAAAGCCGCATGCTTTCCCTTCTAGTCTTTTGGAGCCGTCAGAACAATCAAATGAATGTGCGCTTCCCTCGTGCCTTATAACACCACGATAATCTACCCCGTTGGGTTATTCACCCTCAAACATGCGGACTGGTCCCAAGCGCCTCACTTTAATATGTTGTTAGACCCTATGTCTAAACATTCTTTTACGTGCTTGCCTTACCTCACCAGGTTTCCGTTTAACTTGGTTATTCTTATTCACATTGAATTCTTATTAAATTACTAAGTTTCTCTTGCTTATTAATTTTAGTCATATAACTTAACCCATTTAAGTTTATTAATAAGCCCGCAACATGATATTATCTAGATTGTGGCCCAAGGTCTGTAATCCACAATCTCTTTTATATTTTCTTGTTGATTTCATCATTAGAACAACATGTTTTACTTAATATGTAATTAAGTATATGCAATTCACATGTTTTCTAACTAACATGTCACTTACTGTAACACCGCACATCCGTTAAGGTCACTCACAAAGGGAATGCCTTAACTTCAATGGAGCATTATGGGTACTGAAACAGAAATATTACAAGACAGACATATTTAAAACAGCGAAAAGTAAAGTGGAAGTACTTCAAATCACTTGCTAAATATAATTGTTTACAATAAAAGCCCATCAACTTCCAATACCCAATTACATAGTTAAAATATTTGTCTTGCTCAAAAACAAATAAGCATAAAATAAGTTGTAGTATTCCCCAATAAAGCAAAGCAAGCCATAGCCAAGTGAAATCCAAGCCGTACAAGAAAGAGCCTTGGAGCTTGGTAAGATCCGAACTAAGCTGTATTCCCACTCTGTGAACCTGGGGGGGGGGGGACGGAAGAAAAAGAGGCGAAACAAAACGGGTCAGTCATAAAGACTGAGTAACTCCTAGTGACATTCAGTATAAAAACCAGTAAAGATAACATGGCATGAATAAACTGAAAGTAAACATAAGCATGATGACAAGATAAGCTACAGGAAAGATAACTAAGAATAACCTCATATGACTTTAGTCATGTATAACATTGCAAGGTTCCCATTCAAGATGAACTAAGTATAGTTTCGCAAGATTTCTATCGAGCATCGCAAGATTTCTCTGCTTCACCATTAAAATGATATCTATTTGCTCTGCACCACCTAACTAGTGTCCCAACTAGTAATCTATATAAAATGATAAAATCATAACGTGATCCCAATCTCCGAAATTAAGATTGCTTTCACGTGTACATCTATTATTTATTACCTAGATCTAATCTAGGGTTTTCTATCAAGTGCTTCCTAGATTCAACCAGGATTTTTGCCACCTAGGTCCGACCTAGGGATTATGCTACTTATTGAACGCTTCTTGGATTTAGGGTTTATGCCACCTAGGTCCAACCTAGGGATTATGCTACCTACGTGTATCATATGGCCCCCAATGATTGTAGATACCTATGCTGGTCCCACCATGGGGTGTATCCAGTCCCATGGTTGCGGCCCGACACAATTTTAGAAGGCATAGGGTATACTACTGGTGTCCTCCAGTGCCCTGATTTTCAGCTCCGGTGTTGCGTGCATGCCCGCACTCCGTTAGAACCACACTGTGTACCCACCGCCGTCGCTTTTGACCACTTACAATCAACCCAGTAATCGTGCCCCACCCTGCCTAGTTTCAGGGTGCCGTTGATACCTGATTTGGGTTACTGCTGAAATGGGTCCCCGTTACTAGGGTTTCCTGCTAGTTAAGTGTGTGGGCCTATATATACAGATATTACCCACCTTCCCGTGATGTACTTAACCCTCTCCGTCCATTATGTTAAATTGGTTAAGTGTTTCTCTTGTTTTACTTAACCCTACCACACATCAAGTTATATTGGTTAAGTGTTGTTCCTTGTGCTAACTTAACCCCACCACATGTCATGTCATATTGGTTAAGTGTATATTGATTTAGCCCACCTACTTATCATGTTGTGACGGTTAAGTGTTACCCTCTGTTGTTACTTAACCTTACCACGCATCACGTTATATTGGTTAAGTGCATGTTAACTTAACCCCATCCACCAGTCATATTATAATGGTTAAGTGTTACCCTCGTGTGCTTACTTAACCCTACCACGCATCAGGTTATATCGATTGGGTGTTATCAACCTATTCAAGTTAGCCCAACCCATCCGTTAGTCATGTTATAACGGTTAAGTGTTATTAGCCTAGCCACGTTACTTAACCCACCCACTCATATCATATTGGTTAAGTGTCATTAGTCTAGTCATATTACTTAACCCACCCATTGGTCTGATTAACAGTTATGTTGGTTGAGCCGGCACTTATAAGTTTTACATGTTCTTAACTCATACCGGTTAGGTCCACATTTACATGACAAATTTCCATGTCATCCCACCTAACCCTCTAACCATACCCACGTCTTATTATGGTTAGTATTCCTTAATTCATTCATTATGACGAACGAATCATGACCTCTCACATTAGACCGTGCATTTTGTGGCCACTGGATTTGCCGGGCGGTTCCGGGCAGATTTACACCACAAACTGGGTCTAACCTCGTGTCATAAACTGTTACGCCTACAATTTGGCCTTCGACCTCTCACTTTAGACTAACACTTTGTGGCTACTGGATTTGCCGGGCGGTTCCGGGCAGATTTACACCACAAACTGAGTCTAACCTTGTGTCAAAGGTTCATTAATGGTCGCATTCCACCCAAAACCCCAATATCAGTTCATGTGTTTAACATATAGAAATGTTCATGATTCACGTTTTTGCTCAAAACGTATTCCCATATTATTATCATAATTCACTATAAGGTTATGCCAAGTTATAGCCTCCTATTTCCAATACATACCAACTACCCAAAACCCAACTTAGGCGCATTCATATTAAACTTTTTCCAAATCATAAATTATCATATATGTTTTTACTCCAAATTTTACATAATTAACATATGCCCAAGTTCTAGGTTACATGTCAGTTTTACATATGCCCAATTCATACCAAATTTACATATGTTCAATTCATGTCGTTTTACATGTATGCCAATTTTATGCCAATTTACACATATACCAAGTTTCATGCCGTTTTACATATGTCAAGATTCATGATCTACATGTTTACAAAGCTATGCTTAATTTACATAGATCCAGTTTTATACCCAAAATTACATGTTTAACATGTTTACACCAATTTACCCATAACGAGTTCTAGCCAAATTACATATATCAAGATCCATGTCATATTACATATATCAAGATCCATGTCAAACTATATATGCCAATCCCCATTCTTGCAATTACTATTATAATGACAATACCCAAATATTCAATTTAATGTTAATGGTAGTAATAACCAAATATCCAATTTTTATGTTATGCCATCAATTCCACCAAACACATATATCCAAATAGGTATTATCCCAATATTCCCCCGTATTCAATCGTACGCAAATCGCGTTTTAGGCCTAGGTCCGAAATTGACCAAGGTTCATCAAAAGAAAATAAATAGGGGGAGGTAAAAGTTGCAATAAGAACAAAATCAGAAAGAAAATAGCATAAATCATCATGATAGGCATAAAGATTACAACTTGATGATAACATCATTACGAATCAAGAAAGCTGGTGAATAGATCATAAACTTGGCATGAGAATAAAGATAGACAAGTCTAAAAACTCAAGATTCAAGAAGCAACAGAAATAGATCGATAAACATATTTAAATCCAATTTCACTTCATCACATGCCCATATTATATTTAAATATTTTAATCTGAAAATAACTAGAACTTACAGGGCATGGCTAGTGAATTAGGAACTGAATTTGTTGTAAAAATGTTGCGGCGTTGTTAATTTATTGTCTTGAATCATTGTAGAAGTCTTGTTCTTCGAATTGTGTATGAAAGCTTTGTCCTCAGAATTGATAGGAGTTTGAATTCTTAAGCTTTAATTTGGGGCGGCGGCCATGGTTCAAGAGGGAGTTCAGCAGCATGACGGCTTTAGTATTATATTATTTGTGTGAATTTAGGGTTAGACTTGAGTTGTATTTATAGAATTTTAATCTGATTAGAGCCGTCGATGAAGCTAGAGTGAATCCAGACCATCCATCTCAAGAGAAGCCAATCAGAAAGTGACATGTAAGCCCTAGTGACTCAGCCAAGCCTCAGAAATCGACCAGAACCCGACCAGGCCAGCCAGGGCCTGACCAAGCCAGTTTTCTAGCTTGGGCGCACTTGGCAGGTGCGCCAGTGCAAAAATTGTACTGGCGCACTTCCCAAGTGCGCCAGTGCAATTTTGTTCTGGCGCACTTCCCAAGTGCGCCAGTGCATTCTGACCCGTTTCTGGTTTTTCTGCCCAACTTCGTTCGTCCATATCTTCTTCATACGGTATCTGTTTTATGCAAACTCGGACTCTATTTCAAGAAGAATTCTTAGACGAACGCAATGGCGTAACCCATTTCCCTTGATTCTTATTTTAAAAATTAATTATACCCTGATTTCAAGTTTCAACATGTTATTAAAATTCAGGTTGTTACATTCTCCCCTCCTTAAATGATTTCGTCCCCAAAATCTTCAAGTTAAGAAGAATGTGTCCTACCATCCAATCATCCATCTACTCAATCATCAATCACATGCATCTATTGTCCTTAAGAGATTTCTAATGTTGTATGAACATATGCAGAAAGTGTGTGTATATGTTCCTTATCTAATGCAAAGGCCTGATTGATCTTCTTAATGCAAAATATGTTTAGTGCCATGAGTCCGACATGTATGCAAATAGTCCTAGTCACACTAACACTATATGTGTGCACAAACATCCATCCATATGCAACATCCACATGATATCATTTCCAAATTCATCCGTAAAAAAGTATAAACACTCATGCATATGCAATATGAAAGGTGACGGAGCCGATCTAGTGCCTAATGTGTAAATGCATCCACGAGCAACCACTAGCAACCACTTGCAACCATCAATCATAACATGCCTCAAACACATGTTTACACCCAATTGTTCCTACGTAAAGGTATAGTCAAATGATAGAAGCAAGTAAAAATTTGGTGCCCATTAGGCAATGTCAGAACTGGAAATCTACGTCACATATATACTAATTAGGGGAAGAACTCCCTAAGCACCAGCCCCGAAGACCGGAATCAACATCAGGCTGACACCTAAAGAATTACTCAACCCAACGGACATCCTCAAGCCCCAACATGTATTACTAACAGATGGTCCCTATGGGGTTTTGCAATAGAAATAGGATTGAGAATAGGACCGAGAGGTTGTACTTAAAAGATAATATACAAGTATGCTCTACAGGAAAAGAGGGATCAAGGATATACTCTTAAAAAGAGATATGATGTGCGTGTCTAGTCGTCAATCTTCTAAGTCGCATTTCCTTGAGCTTAACCCCATTATGCTTTGACCGTCTTTAGCTTCACAATTTCGTAGCTTCTTAATTCCTATTTCCAAAATATGAGTTGGAACTCATTTCACTGTCGCCTCTCGTTCCACTTTCACTTATTCTTTTTCTCGTATACCCAGCTTAAACATAACTGCGTACACATGGTTTCATGCAAGCTCTGCAAAATTCACTAGTGAATTCGCTTACTAGAAGGTATTCCACATAAATGAATTATCTTTTGAAAATAAACAAATGCCAACCATGTTGCCAAGTGTACTTACTAAGGTGATTTTCTATAACTCATGCATAAGCTAAATGAACCATCCGCCTTAGTGGCGAACACTACTCAAGCGGATTGATAAATGTATCAAGAGATTCTAGGTAACTAATCATGGCAGAACCCTAAGGGTTACACTAGACTTCGAGTGTATTATCGAGGCAAGTCAAGAGACTAACTACCCTCTTTTCTTACTCGAGAATGGTATCATTTCTGGATAACCATTCCATCTCTAAAAACAACCCATAGCCCAAAAACATAAGCGTTACTTCTAAACTTAACACTTAGCATAGACATTCTCAAATCCAAACAAGTCATGAATAAATGAGCCGATTCCCCAACAGGATTTGAGACAACAATGGGACCCTTTACTATGCTAGTACTAAGGTGAAGAGACTAAACTATCGAAGCAGAATTAAAAAGGATGCGATGTACAAAAACAAAGTTCTAACGGGATGATAGAAAAGGAAAGCTAAACTTTTAACAGAAACGTTACCACATCTTCTTAGGTATGCTAGTAGTGAGAGCATACAATTGCCTTCTCGATGATCTTGTCCTTGTCCTCTAATACTTAACTACATGTCCCTTTTTACCATACTAAAGATACTCTCTCTTGTCGTGGATTTTATTATTCTCTCACTTTGACCTCTTTCCTTTCACCTTGTAACACCCGGATTTTTGAATAATCGAATTAACTAAATTAAAGAATAATAAATCTCAGACGTGAGAATTATGGGGATTGGGTTGCGACATTGTGTTCGTCTCAGAATTCTAGTGAAGATAGAGTCCGAGTTTGCGGGAAACGAGTACCGGATGAAAGAGTTATGGACGAACGAAGTTTGGTGGCAAAGTAGAAAAAAAATATAAATGCACTGGCGCACATGGGAAGTGCGCCAGTACATATTTACACTGGAGAACCTGCCAAGTGCGCCCAGGCCGAGGCTGGAGCCTGCACAGCTTTCTGGTTCAGGCTGACCCGTGTTGCTGAGTCCGTTTTGACTCCTTGCTGAGTCATTAGGGCTGACTCATCACCCTATAATAATTGAATGGTTTTGATTAACCCTAAGAACATCCGACGGCTTAAATTATTTCATAACTCTATAAAAAGACCCATAGACACAAACCCTAAATCAGAATTAAAACTAAAAATATGGTCGTCATGCTGTTGTCTTGAACCCTAGAGCAGCCGCCACCAAATTAAAGAGGAAGAACAACAACCAAATCAGAACTACTCAACCCTAACAGCGATTCTTCATCAAAGGAGCGCTAATTCAACTCCAGAAATCAAAATTCAGAACTCAAGACTGCTTTTGAGTTGTGAGTTCAATAATTTTAGTAAAATAATTAGTAATTTAATTAGATTAAGTTATAACGCGGATTGTATGGATGTGATATGAAGTATTGATTGCATGTTGTAATTATGTTGTAGGATTATGATTGAAATACCTATGATGTTATGTTGTGATGCGAAGTTATGTTGCTATCATCCATGTTGTAATCTTATATACAATCAAACCGTCATGTTTCTTATGCTAGTTTGCGATATTGATTCATATGATAATCCATATGTAGGAAAGTTTAGATGTTGATTCAAACATGAATCATATACAAGTTTGGGTAGAATTACATGTGAGCTTACATGATTATAGCACCTAGTTTATGTGAGAATTTAATTGAAAGATTAGGCTATGACATGATACTTTACATGTTAGATATTAGTTTACACCATTGTTGCGATGTATAAATCACATATGTGAATTTATGAGTTGGACATGAATCATGTTATGTTATTACCTATGCAAGTTTGACCACTTTAGATATAGGTTTATGACAAATGATGTTTATGCAAGTTTGTGGCCAATTTATCATCAAGTTCACACCTTTAAATTTGGAACCATGACATATGTTGTTATGAACGTTGTAATCTTGGCCTATGCAAGTTTTAGATGTAGAACATCAATCACATATGCAAGTTCACCCCTATGTTAGATCTATGTTTTAATTATGTATGTGATGTTTTCTTTTATTTCATGAGTTAGACTATTCGAGTCTAACGTATATCTTTACGTTAAACGAATAAACGTACTACGTGGGGAAAAGGGGGATAATATTAAAAATGTTTAATTGGCATAAATGCCTTAAAAGGCATAAAATAAAATTATGGTGAAATTGGTATGATTTTACATACCATAAATGGATGGACATAATTGAGTCAATTATGGGCATCGCTAAATTTGGAATTGATTGATAATTTGAATAGGGAAAGTAATTCAAATTGGGGGTGATTAATTAGGAGTAATTAATCGTCTAAGACACGAGGTTAGACTCTTTTGTGGTGTAAGACTGCCCGGACCCGCCTGGCAAATCCAGCTGCCACAATTGTCAGTCTAATGTGAGAGGTCTTAGGCATAAACTAAATAAGTAACAATTGTAAAGACACGAGGTTAGGCTCTTTTGTGGTGTAAGACTGCCCGGACCCGCCCGGCAAATCCAGCTGCCACAAATGTCAGTCTAATGTGAGAGGTCTTTATGAGGTTACGGTCATAATGAATTAAGAAACACTTAACCAGATAAGCATGTAGTGGGACATGAGGGGGTTAAGTGGGTGCCTTGGGTGGCATGTGGAATCTAGTGGGTGCCTTGGGTGGTATTTGGAAATACGATTAGAAACACTTAACCAAAATATGAAACATGTAATTGAAACAGGAATAAAAAGTGGGTTAAGTGGGATGTACTAGAGGGGACCAAGCTTAGGTGGATAGCTTGTGTCAAGTAATGGGGGCCCGTTTCCACCAGTAACCCATACATATCTTTGTGGGCTCGACCCAAGTCGAGGACGGGACACGCATACTGGGCTTGACTGTAAGAGGCCAAACCGGGTTAGCGGTGGCAACGCAAGTCCAACGGGTTCATATGCGTGTGTGGACCCGGGCTGGTAGGTAAGACGTTGTTGCATCGTGTAGGTATAAGCCATGCATTCTTGGTGGTATCGGGTTGCCACTTTGGGGAGTGATACACCCCACTGTGGGGCCAGCACGGGTATCTACGAGTTAGGGAGCCGATCGCTTGGGGGTAGTGGGTACACCTAGTGGAGATAGGGGCAGACGGCCCCTATGAAGGCTGCTAGGGGTGCACGAAACTACCAATATCATTATTAAGTCTGTAGGCGGGATCAATCTTAGGGTGACTAGTAGTGGTGCAATATACTAGTGGTGGTGCAGTTTAGGAATTATCCCATAGTGTTGGTGTAGTTCAGTAATTATCCTATAGTAGTTTAGGTGCGCTTTAACGATATCGTAATTCATCTTGTTTCCTTGTTTACTCTGTCATACTCAATGGTTCATGGTCATTTCCCTATTTTCCAACTTATGCCTTAGCCTAGGTACTTTGTTAATTATATTGTTAGAATTATTGCACTCGCCAGACTTTATGTCTGACCCCCCTTTTCCATCTCTTTCCTTTCCCCCCCTCCAGGTGCTCAGTTTGGAACTAGCACCAGTGGAGCTTGATCTTGGACTGCTTTTAGAAGATTTCTTAGACCGCTGAAGTAAAGTTCAGCTTCTCTTTATTTATGGCTATTTTAATGTTGGGGATTATGTCTTTCAGTTTATGTACTTTGTTTTATCAAGATGGATATGATGTACTTGACTTTGGTTTATGGTTTTGATGATGTAATCAAACATATTGGTTTATCCGCTGCAATGAAATAAAGTTTTAATTATCAAGTACTGATTTATATCTGTCTTGTTGTGATTTTCTGTTCTATACTTACTTAAAATGCTCCATGGAAGTTAATGCATTCCCTTTATGAGTGACATTAATGGACGTGGGGTGTTACACGTGGTATCAGAGCTGAAGGTTACCTGAACAGATATGAATTTTTGAAAAACTATTTTTCAAAACAATTTTTATAAAGAAGTACCTTCAAAAGTATGATTTAAGGAAAGAAATTTTCAAAAGAAAAGTATATTTTGGAAAGCATAACCCCAAGAGCCATATATCTTTCCTTCAGTCCTTTTTGTATTGAATCTTTCCTTTTTCGTTTCAGCATGTCTGAAGCATCTGAGATACCAGAGGGCGTTCATGTGCCCGGTTGGTTCCGTCAATATCTTGAGGCTAGGGCCGCCGCCGCAGGTCCAGCAAATCCTCCTCCTCCTCGTGTCGATAATTTCGCAAAGATATGTAAGGACTTTAGAGCTATGGGTGGAAAACCTTTTCACGGGACGGAGACATTTGTTGACGCTCGTAACTGGCTAAAGGAGGTGGAAGAATTGTTTGGAATTTTTGAAGTGGATGATGGAAGGAAAGTCCAGCTAGCTGCGTGGCTAATGAAGGATGAGGCCTCGTTTTGGTGGGAGGTCACTAATGGGGGTCATCCAGTTGATACATGGCAAGATTTTAGGCAGAGGTTTGAGGCAAAGTTTCTCTCACGGGCTGAAGAGATTCTATACATGGAAAGGTTCTTGTCACTGAAGCAAGGGAATTTATCGGTGAAAGAGTACGTTAACAAATTCAACCAATTGGCAAGGTTTGGCTTAGACTTGGTGAACACTCCAGAAAAGAAGGCTCTAAGATTTGTTAAGGGTTTAAACGAGCCGCTCCATGGGTTAGCTATGACCCACATTCCCATGGGGGCTACCTTTGAGAGGTTAGTTGACATGGCACTCATGCATGAAGAGGAGAAGGGCGCCAATGCTAATAAGGCACCCAAGAAGAAAGGGGATCAAAAGAAGTCGCAACAGCAACAACAAAACAAGAAAGGTGGCAAAGGCAATAATGCTAAGGGGAAGAAGAAATGCTTTAACTGTGGCACACCCGGCCATCTAAGCAAAGATTGTAGGAAGAAGAAGAAGACCGGTTGTTTCCACTGTGGCGAAGCGGGACATCTTATTAAGGACTGCCCAAAGAAAGGGCAGAGGGCAGGGTCTACCTCGGAAGGACAGGTGCAAGCTCTTATGGCACCCGGGCAGACAAGGGGACAAGTTCAAGTTCTCGAGGTCCCACCGCTACAAGTACGAGGTAGAGAAATTTCCGTTGAAAGTTTAGTTTTTCTGTTTGATCATCCTGTCCGTACTTTATTCGATTCTGGCGCATCGCATTCGTTTATCTCTACATCATTAGTTGAAACACTGCACCTAGATACTAGTCTTGTTACTGATCCCTTAGTAGTCTCAAATCCTATTGGTGGTTCGGCTCATCTTTCTATGATTTTTCGGGATTTGAGAGTGTTTATCTTGGGTGTTGAGTTTGAATGCAACGCTTCTGTTCTTGGCTTCATGGGCTACGGTTTAATTCTAGGTATGGATTGGCTAGCTAGATATGGGGCCATCCTAGATTGTGAAATAAGGGTAGTTAGATTGTTGACTCGTTCGGGAAAGACCCTTGATATTTCTTGTGACCCTAGAGGTCCAGTAATGCTTAGTTACCTAGAATCCCTTGACGCATCCGATGATGATTTACATTCTATTCCCATAGTCCGTGAATATGCTGATGTCTTCGATGAGGTGAGGGGTTTACCCCCAAAACGTGAAATCGACTTTAGAATATATCTAGTGGACAATGCAAATCCAGTTGCATTGCCAGTGCGCCACATGGCTCCAAGAGAGAGAAGAGAACTCAGTAAGCAAGTGAAAGAATTGCTTGAGAAGGGGTTCATCAGACGTAGTATATCAGAGTGGGGGTGCTCCAGTAGTATTTGCCACGAAGGCGGATGGGTCCCTTAGACTTTGTGTGGACTATAGGGAGCTTAATAAACTTACTAAGAAGAATAGACACCCACTGCCGAGGATTGACGATCTTTTCGATCAGTTAGTAGGCGCCTCAGGGTTTTCGCAGTTAGACTTAGCCACTGGTTTCCATCAGTTGAGAGTGGCTGAGGATAGCATAGACAAGACTGCCTTTAGGACTCCAGATGGTTTATTCGAGTGGCTGGTGATGCCCTTCAGTTTGACAAACGCCCCCGCATACTTTGTTGATTTGATGAGTAGGGTGTTTAGGGAGTACCTTAATAGATTCGTGGTGGTCTTTGTAGATGACATCTTGATATTTTCTAAGAGCGAGGAAGAGCATGCCCTACATCTTAAGGAAGTGTTGGAGACTCTTCGAGCGCATAGCCTTAAAGCTAAATTTTCCAAATGTCACTTTTGGAGGAAAGAAGTGCGATTCTTAGGGCACGTGGTTTCCAAAGAAGGGATAGCCGTGGATCCCACGAAGATAGTGGCCATCCAAGATTGGAAGGTTCCTAAAAATGCTACCGAGGTGAGAAGTTTCTTAGGGTTGGCTGGCTACTATAGGAAGTTTATCAAAGACTTCACAAAAATATCAGCTCCATTAACACGCTTGACGAAGAAGAACTTAGTCTTCACGTGGAACGTAGATTGTGATGATGCGTTCCAACGTTTAAAGAGAGCTTTGACCACAGCCCCAGTCTTAGTATTGCCAGATGGGAGTAAGCCATTTACCGTTTATACTGACGCTTGTGGGACAGGACTAGGCGCAGTCCTAATGCAAGAGGGAAGGGTAATAGCCTATGGTGGAAGGAAGTTGAGAAAGCATGAAAGAAATTATTACCCTACACATGACCTAGAGTTGGTCGCTATTGTTTTTGCGCTTAAGTCTTGGCGTCATTATCTTCTTGGCGAGAAATTCGAATTGTTCACTGATCACAAATCGCTAAAATACTTATTCTCTCAAAAGGACTTGAACTTAAGGCAGCAAAGGTGGATGGAGTTCTTAGCATCCTACGACTTCGAGATAGCATATACCCTTGGCAAGGGTAACGTAGTGGCCGATGCCTTAAGTAGAAAAAGATTATCCTTAAGTCCTTTGTTTGTTGAGCGGCGAAGTTTAGAGTTCATTTCTACGTTTGACTTTACACCTTCCGTTGACTTCGTACCCGGTTTGCTAGCATCCTTAGAGGTTAGACCTACGCTTTTGGGACGGATTGGCGAGGCACAGCGAGACGACCCACAGTTGGTTGAGTTAGTAGAAAAGCTCAAAGGAGGGGAGTCATCGAGCCATCTCCGTAGGTATACCCTAGATGATAAGGGTTGGTTACGTAGGGACGGTAGACTTTGTATACCAAAAGATGATGACCTAAGGAAGACCATTCTTGATGATGCACATCGTTCGAAGATGACCATCCATCCCGGCGGGGACAAGATGTACATGGACATGAGACGAGTTTACTTTTGGACCGGCATGAAGAAAGATGTGGCTGAGTATGTCGCTAGATGATCGGTGTGCCAACAAGTAAAAGCGGAGCAAAAGAAGCCCGGTGGATTGCTTCATCCATTGGAGGTCCCACAATGGAAGTGGGAAAGCGTCTCGATGGACTTTATTGACGGATTACCGAGATCGAGGAAGGGTAATACGGGTATTTGGGTCGTGGTAGACAGACTTACTAAGAGCGCCCATTTCATTCCCGTGAAGAGTAAGAGGACTGCTCCATGGTTAGCCTCCGTATATATTCGAGAAATAGTTCGTTTGCACGGCGTTCCTTCTAGCATAGTGAGCGACCGCAATCCTATTTTCACTAGCGAATTTTGGAGAAGCTTGCAAGAGGCGGTAGGGACTCAGTTATGTTTGAGCACCGCATATCATCCTCAGACGGACGGCCAGACCGAGAGTGTGAATCGTATTCTAGAGGACTTGTTGAGGTTATGTGTCTTAGATTTCGGAGGTACATGGGAGGAACATCTTCCGTTGGTAGAATTCGCATATAATAACAGCTTTCAGTCTAGCATTGGCATGGCACCATTCGAAGCTCTTTATGGACGGCCGTGTCTTTCGCCTACATGTTGGTGGGAAGTTACAGATAAGATCTTTCTTGGGCCCGATATGATTAGAGAGACCTCGGAAAAGATTGATTTGATCCGAAGAAGGATGAAGACGGCGCAAGATAGACAGAAATCTTATGCGGACAAGAGGAGGTCAGATCTTGAGTTTGAGGTTGGGTACATGGTCTTTGTCAAAGTGTCTCCATTACGGAACGTCGTTCGCTTTGGGTCCATTGGGAAGTTAGCACCAAGGTTCGTAGGGCCGTTTCCTATTAAGGAAAGGATTGGGCAGATGGTGTATAGAGTGGATTTGCCCGAGAGACTTAGTGGTGTACACGACGTATTCCATGTATCACATTTGAGGAAGTGCTTGCACGAGACCGCGGAAGTGGTAGAGCCGAACTTGCTTAGAGAGGTGGAGTTCGAACGTGTTGCGACGATTCGACGAGCTCCTACGCGCATTCATGGGTCGGAGATTAAGAAACTGAGAAGTCGAGAGGTCTAGCTAGTCAAAGTGCAATGGGGAGATGATGAGAGCAACGCTACTTGGGAGATGGAAGCGAAGATGCGTTCATTGTACCCTTTTCTTTTCGAGGGTATGTCTTTTAATTTCTCCTTTATCGTTTATCTTGTACTTATCTTATCTTTAGTGTGTCCTCTCGCTAGTATCCTTGACCTTTAGATAGGATAGTCATATGGTTGAAACATGTGTTTGAGACATGTTATGTGTAATAACCCGGAAAATGTGAACCAGTTTAAAATTTTTAAATTAGGCTATTACCAAGAAATTTGAATAGTTGAAATAGCATATTTCAATAAAATATAGAATTTGGTATGGTATGGCAGTTTGAAATTTTGAATACGAACTTTGTCCGACTGTACCGAGTGGAAAATATAACGGATTTTGACGAAACTGAAAATATTTAAATCTGTTTATCAATACCTTTCTAAAGAATCTGAAAAATCGAAGTTTCATAACGGAAATCAAAAGTTATGGCCAAATGAATTTTCAGAAAGGTCGCTATATAGTATATATAGCCCTTGAAAATAGAGATTTTGCATACGACCTTGGAATTCGACGAAACCACTTTTGTTGGGTCCGGGATGTCAAATTATTGCTAAGTTTCAAATTTCATAATTTTTGAAGCTAGTATGTGAGCGGGGCAAAAGATAACGTGTTTGGTCAAATTCTGTTAAAATGGGTCGACCTAAAAGTGGCCGTTTTTCAAACGAGCTCAGAATTCGACGAAACTGGTTTTGTTAGGACCGTATCGTCAAAACAAAGCTAGATTTAATTTTCTGGAATTTTTCGATTCAGTTTGTGGCCCTGGCAAATTGAAATGTACGTTTAAATTAAATATCGAATGTTTTATATTTTAATTTGAAAAATGACTGACTGTAACAGTCGAAATGGCCAACGAAACGTATCCCATTGTGTCCGGAATGGGGGTATTTAGCTAGGGGCGACAGTCGTTGGGTTTAAAAAGGAGTCCGTTTGCAAAAACACTATTTAAAAATTTTCTATAAATTCTGGCCAATAGGAAATTTTCTTTAAAAAAAAATAAAAATAAAAAAACCCTAAAAACCCTAGCCGCCAGGACGAAACGGACGACCCCCGTTGC
Source organism: Allium sativum (assembly GCA_030737875.1). Classification (NCBI taxonomy): domain Eukaryota; kingdom Viridiplantae; phylum Streptophyta; class Magnoliopsida; order Asparagales; family Amaryllidaceae; genus Allium; species Allium sativum. Next base: position 387,716,511 of record CM060924.1, read on the forward strand.
TCCACGCTTCCCCTCCCTTTTCCGATCGCCACAGGCGACGCTAGGCCGCGCCACCACCACCAGTCGACAGCCCTACGCCTCCTCTCCACATCCGACCATACGCCGCCCCCTCTCGTCAGCTCCTTCGCCTGAACGACGTCGAGAAAGTCGTCGCCTTCCCGGAGCCGCCGCCACCTCGATTCGCCATCGCACCACCTCAGACTACCAGCGCCGGAAAGCTCTTCCCTCCCTCGACGACGTCCAACAGTCCGATCATCCTATAGAGCAACGAATCAAGAGAAAAATCCAAACCTAGAATTGAGCAGGTTTGAAAACTAACGGCTTATATAATTTTAAACTGTTTTAACACTATAAAGCGTTGCAAAACTTTGAAAAATAATATCTTTTTCATTCTTTAACGAAATTCGATGAAACAGGAGACACCGTGACCGCAAGGAGGCTCTCTACATTCTAGAAGAAGCCGCGGATTTTTCTGACCTTCCTACGATTTTTAGCACCGAAATAACCAATGTGAGGAATCTAAACTATTTGTGTGAATGGAATCGCGTTGTATAAATTATATAAGCGAAGTGTAAATTATATACGCATTGTATACCTCATGTACATGTGTTGTATAAGTTATATTAGCGATGTATAAATTATACAAGCGTTGTTTGAAACATATATGCTTTGAATTGTGATGAAATGCAAGTGAATTATTATATTATATATATACATATATATATACTCCCCTCGTCCACAGACCATGGACGATATTTATTGCTTGTGATTGACGTGATATTATATGGTTTGACGAATGGTTGGAAATAATTGTTTGCGGTTGATATTATGGTTGAAAAATACCTTTGTGGTTGAAAAATACCTTTGTGGTTGAAAAATACCCTCTTGTGGTTGAAACAAAATAGAATAGGATTGTGGAATTGAAATTAAAACATGCCGCCTGCGTGCGAACTAGATGCATGATCCCCATTGTCAAAAACCGCGAGGTTTTAAGGTAGAGCGAGGAGCCGTACTAGGGACGGTCCCGGTTTTAACTACCCTGCCGTTATGCTGCCGAAATTTTCTGAAATATCTATGTGTTAAAATAATTTTCATTCGTTGAAATAAATTGCACAAACTATCGAATATTCATGTGTTGAGTTGCAATTCATTCGTTGAGTTGAAATTCATGTGTTGAATATTATTTGAATTTAAACAAATGGCTTTAGCGATAAAAATCACATTTTTATATATATACAAACTATATCGAATATTCATGTGTTGAGTTGCAATTCATTCGTTGAGTTGAAATTCATGTGTTGAATATTATTTGAATTTAAACAAATGGCTTTAGCGATAAAAATCACATTTTTATATATATACAAACTATATCGAATATTCATGTGTTGAGTTGCAATTCATTCGTTGAGTTGAAATTCATGTGTTGAATATTATTTGAATTTAAACAAATGGCTTTAGCGATAAAAATCACATTTTTATATATATACAAACTATATAGAAAATTCATGTGTTGAATTGCAATTCATTCGTTGAGTTGAAATTCATGTGTTGAATGCTATCATCTTTTAAAAATAAAATGAATCGACAATGAAAACTATATTTTTATAGTGAATATGAAGTGATAAAAATACACACGTGTCAAATAAATATTTTTGATGTTAAAAATATTCCTTTTATCATGTATATGAGGTGATAAAAATACACATGTGTTGAAATAAATAATAGTTTGCTAGAAATATTATTATTAGCTTTGTTCTGCATATATATACATGTGTTGAACAGGAAAAATGGATTAGCTGTAGACCTTGATGAGTTGGCTGCGCAATTTTATTTATATATCAACTCCTGTGAATGCCATTAGATGCGGAGTGCTGGTTTTTCTGTGTGAAATAATAAATAACGCCATAGGATAGTAACAATTAATTTTGAACTACACTACATGGCATACTTCTTGACGATAGGCATACTTCATCATATTCCACATAAGCAACTGGAGCTTGTGTGACGAGGTGGAAGATTTACCATACAAGCGAGAGGCTTGTATGGCGATGACTATATACTACAGGTTGAACTGATGACTGATATGGACTATATAAATTATAACGATAAATTGCCAGATTAATAAAAACCCCACACGGGTCTGGAGTTGACAATAATCACGTCGCTCTAGTTATTAGATACGGCACATGGACTATTTATTTCCACACGGAAACGGGGTGACGGGAATTTATTCTCTGGAGTGATTATCAGTACATGCTCCCCCGTAAACACCAAAATATATCACTATAAATATGTGAATGCTTTTTAGGATTTATTGGGTACCTAATACGGCCCAATAAATTTCCAAACCCCTCCCCGTACAAAGGAGGTTATGGCGAAATTTTTCAAAATATTAAGGCATTAGTGAAATATTTGAAGTGAAAACGATGTTGAAAATATAGAATGAACTATAGTTGAAATTATAGAATGAACTATATTTATATTTTTAAATATAAATATAATTAAAAGGAATAGAGGCCGTGCAGTTCGCGATTCGGAATCGTAATTTGAAACGATTAGTACGAGAAATCCGACCAACGGATTTTCCCGAAACCGCAACCGCTGGGTTCGCCTTGGAAATATCTTTTCAACGGCACCAACCTTGTAAAAATCCAACGGTTGGATTGTCCGGAATGTTTAAAACAAATTAGGAGAAAAACAGCGCCAGAATCGTTTATATTTATATATAAATATAAATATAATTATATTAAATCGAATAACGACGCTGCAGTTCGAATTTTGAAACTGTAACTTCAAACGAATAGTGTGGAAGATCCGACCGTCGGATTCTCACGAAACTGGAACCGTTGGGTTTTCTTTGGGAATATCTTCCCACTGATATAGACTTTGTAGAAATCCAACGGTTAAATTTTCCGATATGTGTAAAACAAATTAGGAGAAAAACAGCGCCAGTGCCACGGCACGACCTGAAACGTCGTTCAGATAAATATGGCCATTTTTAAATAAATAAAAATGGCGAATAATCGTTGTAAAATATTATAAGCAACATTGGTGGAAATTAAACCAATTGGGCTTAAATTGTTTGATATTTGATGGTTGTATGTGTTTGATACGAAAATAACACTAAATAACTGAAAGATGGATGTCGAATAATATAACCATAAACAATTCGATTTAAATTCTAATGACGTGGATTATTTGAAAAGGCCGAGCTAACCCTCATTTCAAATAATTTATCGAGCGATTCGAATTGGAAAATACAAAGACGATTCAAGACCGACGATCTTCGTATCGGTTGGATGGGCGCTACTGAGGTTCCTGACCGGAGTAGCTACCGGAAAGGGGCGGAAGTAGTAGCCGTCTGAACGTATGTGTTGATTGGACGGATATACGAGGAATTTGACGCCTCTGGTTTCGTTCAGACCCAGGACGGACTTGTAAATGGACTGTGTGTCTGACATTGGATTTTGTTCTATATTGATTGATCTCTGTTAAATATATATCTGTTTGGCGGCGGAGAATTTATTCTTTTGCTTAACGCCCTTCTCTGAGACGTACGAGCTCAGAGGTTATATATCGATGGAAATCAATCGTATGGAGTGGACTGTCTATCTGGCATGCCAAGGTGCTGAGATCAAGGCTTCTGTTGCAAAGCAAAGTCTTGTGGATGATGATCAAAGCAAGGTCTACGTGACCTAGCTTTGTGTATTTCGTAGATTCCCGAGCCTCACACCTCGGTATGAGTTAAAAACGGGATACGGACCGCTGGGAGAGCACGATGTTTCTTTCTAGCTATGGTGGTGTCAGTGACTTACCAGCCCTGACATATATATCTACTTTTCACCTTTGTGGTTGTTGGAATGCGAGGCGCTTCGATTATAGGTCTGTAAGGACCGGGAAACGTGTGTTCAGGCATAATTAATCCTCTAACGTAAGTGAGGACCGGCCCAGCCGCATCCAGGGGTTGCCCAGAGTGTGTAGTCCCGAGGCATTTGCTAGAGTGTCTCGAAGCGGAGAGGAGCTTGCCCTTTGCCTCGACTCATGACGGAAATCCAATTTCCAATACGAGATAACGGATTCGATTGTAACTTATATATGACGACATAGTGGCATGGGACACTTATGCCGTCTATGATTGATATTTATGATGCTATTCGTTTTTGAAACATATATGCCCTAGTAATAATATAAAATGATTTCGCTTTATACGTATCAAGCATATTTGGCTATTATAAGGTAAAACTCTATCCTCCGGCTTGCGTTGCATTGTGTGATGGGACCTGAGTCTTATACTGGCTTCATTCTTTCTAAAAACATCGCGTTGTTTTAAAAGAATTTACTTTATTTTTAAATGCACTAGCAATCACTGGAGTAAACCCGTTCCGCAAAAGTGGCGTGGTCCTATGATTTGCTATTATTGTTGTTTAACTGTTAAATAGATTCCTCATACCAGTCCCCATGACTGACTCGTTGTTTGTTTCACTTTGCAAACGCGGGTGCCCTTATTTTCACACGGGCAGCCTAGTACACAGGCGACAGGTGGTTTTTGGTTCTGCACTGCTGCATAGAGTGCATTTTTGGCTCATGGCGAGGCTGACTTCATAGAGATGACTTTGACTTTTTCCGCCATTACTGTACTTGTATTATGATTCCGCCACTGGCGATGCAGACTGATTTACTTTTCGTATTTTTGACTATATGTATATGTATTCCGCCTTTGGCAATGATGACTGATCACTTTCCTTTCATTTACTAAGTTATATCCCACGTTATGCTATTCTGATATTCTTACATGTTGTGATTCCGCTGTCATATCCATGTAAAAATTATTTTATTTATTGTTTCTGCTATTATCTGTACTCTGCTATGATGATTAACGTGTTATTTCCTAATGATTATCATTAATACCGGCCCTCTGATTTTGGGATCGTCACAGTTGGTATCAGATCTTTGGTTAACCTTAGTTCCGGGATCTAACACATTAAACACCTCGTCAGAATAGAATCAGTAGTGTTCTAATGCGAGTAGCTCATTAGAGATAGGATTAGCAATGTCCTAGAATGAGCTAAGCAGATTAGAAAAACAATTTGATCAGTACATCATCATTGTCTTTCCTTGTATTCCCTTGCTTTATCATTTATGAAAATTATCAAATCTGTGAGCTTGACTCTTTTCTTGCTTATACAGTATTCTCTTAGATGGCTACACGAGCAGCAGCAGCTAGAGGAGGCCGTGGAGGCCGAGGAGATGCAGCAGGAGGACGGGGGAATATCCCCGTAGTTGTGGAAATCCCTATTGTTCAGCCACCAGCACCTGAAGACTTTGAGCTAGATAGAGTTGCGAAGAGGTACAGAAATCTTGGGGGAAAACCTTTTACTGGCACTGGCACAGTGACCGAGGCAATAGCTTGGCTGAAAACCTGTGAGAAAATCTTCGAAGGCATGGGTATGGGAACCAACAATAAAGCAAGACTTGGCATTTGGCTCCTTCAAGAGGAAGCAGAGCAGTGGTGGGATGCCATTACCTCTGAAGATGTAGCTGGTACTATCCGGACTTGGGAGAAGTTCAAGACCTTGTTCAATGAGAAGTTTGTACCGGAACAGGCTCTAGAGAGGATGAGAGAGCAGTTTGCTAATCTCCAGCAAGGAGACCTCTCTATTCAGGATTATCTAAATAAATTCACCCAATTGTCGCGCTATGCTCCAGAGCTGATTACGACAAACAAAGCAAAGAATAAGAGATTCATATTTGGGCTGAAGCGCAAGTACCATGATAGAGCTATGAGCAACATCAAACTCTCCTTTACAGAACTAGTAGAGATGGCTTGCAATTACGAAGACATGGATGAGAGACATGCTAGCCAAGACCGCGCTAAAAGCCAAGCTGGAAATAAGCGCAAGGCTTCTTCAGATCAACCCGAATCTAGCATTACCGCGGCCGCTACTCAGAAACCTGCAAAGATCCCGAAAGGAAATTGCTACAATTGCGGGAAGCCAGGTCACTTTTCTAATGTATGCAAAGCCCCAAAGAAGCCAAAGGCAAATGACTCAGCCGAATGCTACAACTGCCATAAGAAGGGGCACTACAGCAGGAACTGCCCTCTGAAGCAGAATGCACAGGTGGCCCATGTCTATGACGGGAAGACCCCGCCAGCTATCACCGATGGATCAGGTAAACCCGATGTCTTGGGAGGTACCCTTACTATTAAAAATATTCCTGTTTCTGTATTTTTTGATACTGGTGCATCACGTAGCTTCATTTCTGGTAACATTGTTCATAAGTTAAAATTGAAACGAAGAAAACTTAAGGAACCAATTAAAGTTCAAAACCCGATAGGAGGTTCTGTTAGTCTCAGTATATACTGCAGAGTGCCTATCTCTTATTCACGTTACAAGTTTCTTATCCACTTAATTGTTATGGATTTATCGGAATTCGATGTTATACTCGGTTTGGAATGGTTAACCAAATATAAGGCCGAAGTTAGATGTGCCGAAAGAATCGTTAAAGTCGAAACGAAGCTTGGACCTATATTTATACCATGCCATGGCTCAGAAATTAATAGAACAGAATTTTGGTCTTCTTTAGAAGTTATTCCCCCTTCATTAGAAAAGATACCGGTCGTTAAAAACTATGCGGATGTGTTTGAAGAAGTAGAAAACTTACCGCCGCAAAGAGAAATTGAATTTAGAATAGATCTAATTCCTAACGCCCGACCAGTAGTACATCCAATAAGAAGAATGGCTCCGAAAGAAAAAGAAGAGCTAAGTAGTCAAACCCGAGAATTGCTTTGGAAAGGTCTAATCAGACCGAGCTTTTCAGCGTGGGGAGCAGCAGTAGTATTTGTCCTGAAATCAGACGGTACTCTAAGACTTTGTGTTGATTACCGAGATCTCAATAAGCAGACACTGAAGAACAAATATCCTTTGCCCCGAATAGATGATCTGTTAGATCAATTAAATGGAGCAACAGTATTCTCCCGAATGGACCTAGCTACAGGTTTCCACCAATTGCGTATAGCCGAAGACTGTGTTCCTTTGACAGCCTTCAGGGGTCCCGATTTATTCTACGAATGGTTAGTAATGCCGTTCGGCTTGTGCAACGCTCCGGCATACTTCGTTGATCTTAAGAACAGAGTGTTCCGTGGTGTATTGAATAAATTTGTTCTAGTCTTCATCGATGACATTCTAATCTACTCTAAGTCGGAAGAAGAGCATGCAAAACATTTAGAACAAGTGTTGAAAATTCTAAGGAGAAATGTCTTGAAAGCTAAATTTTCTAAGTGTGTCTTCTGGCAGAATGAAGTTAAATTCCTAGGCCATGTCGTATCAAAAGAAGGAATTGCTGTAGATCCAAGCAAAATCACAGCGATTCAGAACTGGAAACAACCTACTACGCTCACTAAAGTTCGAAGTTTCCTTGGATTGGTTAGTTACTATCGGAAATTCGTTCAGGGTTTTTCAAAGATATCAGGAGTATTGACAAAGCTTACAAAGAAGCATGAGAAATTCAAATGGACACCCGAATGTGAAGAAGTTTTCCAGGAGCTGAAACTGAAATTGACAACCGCTCCAGTATTGACAATTATAGAAGGAAACCAAGACTTGACTGTATGGACAGATGCTTCTATTAGAGGGCTTGGAGCAGTACTAATGCAAAAAGGCCAAGTGATCGCTTATGCCAGTCGTCAACTAAAGTCGCATGAAAGAAACTATGCTACTCATGATCTTGAGTTATTAGCCATCGTGTTTGCTTTAAGAATCTGGCGGCATTATTTACTGGGCGAGAAGTTCGAACTATTTACGGATCATCAATCCTTGAAGTACCTGTTCACCCAGAAAGATCTAAATTTGAGGCAACAGCGTTGGTTAGAATTCCTTGCAGCATACGATTTTGAAATTCTGTACACTCCGGGAAAAGCCAATGTTGTAGCAGATGCGCTCAGCAGAAAGAATGAAATCATTGCCAGTTTTATCATTACTTCTTCCTTAGAAGATAAGATTACTATTTTGCAGAAGGACGATGAATTCATTAAAAGGATTAGCCAGCGGATCCGAGAAGGAAAACCCTCAGATTTTAGCCTTGATAGCGAAGGGGTCCTAAGATTAAAAGGGCGAATTTGTGTGCCTGGAATTCCAGAGCTCAGGAGAGAAATACTTGATGAGTGCCACAAGTCCAAACTAAGTATCCATCCCGGTGTGAGCAAAATGTATAACGATATCAAGCGCACATTCTGGTGGAAGGCGATGAAAAGAGATATTTCAATATATGTTAGCAGATGCTCCACTTGTCAGCTAGTCAAGAGTGATCAGCAGAAATTGGCTGGATTATTACAACCATTAGAAATTCCAGGATGGAAGTGGGAACAAATTTCGATGGATTTTATCGATGGCCTGCCTCGAACTAGGAAAGGAAACGACAGTATATGGGTAATCGTAGATCGCTTCACGAAGACTGCCCATTTCATACCTGTCCGATCCAACAGAACGGCTCAAAGTCTAGCACAGATTTACTTCAGAGAAATAGTTAAACTTCATGGAGTGCCGCTCAATATAGTCAGCGATAGAGATCCCCTATTTACTAGCAAATTCTGGGAAGCATTCCAGGAAGAATTGGGAACCAAATTAAATCTAAGCACCGCTTATCACCCTCAGACCGACGGCCAAACTGAGCGGGTGAATAGAATTTTAGAAGATTTACTACGGGCTTGCGTTATCGATTTTGGAGGCTCATGGGAAGATCATTTACATTTAGCAGAATTCTCTTACAACAATAGCTATCAAGCAAGTTTGGGAATGTCTCCATTTGAAGCATTATATGGTAGACCGTGCAGATCTCCCGCATGTTGGGTAGAACCTGGCAATAGACTTGTGTTAGGGCCCGATATGATTCAAGAAGCATCGGATAAAGTCGATTTCATTAAGAAGCGATTAAAAACCGCGCAGAGCCGACAGAAAAGTTATGCTGATGCGAGAAGAAGGGATATATCGTTTGCCGTTGGCGATTATGTATATTTAAGAGTTTCTCCAATGCGAGGAGTAATCAGATTTGGCAAGACTGGGAAGTTGGCACCGAGATTTATTGGTCCCTTTCCTATACTTGAACGGATTGGAACTCTTGCATATAGGGTTTCATTACCTAATTGGTTGCCTGGTGTACATGATGTGTTCCACGTGTCTCAACTCAGAAAACATGTTCATGATCCCGACCTTATTGTTGAAGAAGCAGCGCAACATGATATTGACATAACTCCAGAATTAGCACTCAAGAGAGAGCCATTAAAGATAGTTGGCAAAGAAACCAGAGAGCTAAGGAGGAAAAAGATTCATTTAGTCAAAGTGCAGTGGAGTAGTGATCCTAGAGACTGTACTTGGGAGACTGAGGAAAGCATTAAACAAGCCTATCCCAAATGCAGAGTGGACATCTCTGACTAACTCCGGTGCAAGATACCTTTACAATACTTTGCATTTACATTTTATTTCCTGCTTAGTTGTCATTTCCTTTTCGGGTACGAAAAGTTTTAAGTGGGGGAGATTGTAATAACCCGGAAAATGTGAACCAGTTTAAAATTTTTAAATTAGGCTATTACCAAGAAATTTGAATAGTTGAAATAGCATATTTCAATAAAATATAGAATTTGGTATGGTATGGCAGTTTGAAATTTTGAATACGAACTTTGTCCGACTGTACCGAGTGGAAAATATAACGGATTTTGACGAAACTGAAAATATTTAAATCTGTTTATCAATACCTTTCTAACGAATCTGAAAAATCGAAGTTTCATAACGGAAATCAAAAGTTATGGCCAAATGAATTTTCAGAAAGGTCGCTATATAGTATATATAGCCCTTGAAAATAGAGATTTTGCATACGACCTCGGAATTCGACGAAACCACTTTTGTTGGGTCCGGGATGTCAAATTATTGCTAAGTTTCAAATTTCATAATTTTTGAAGCTAGTATGTGAGCGGGGCAAAAGATAACGTGTTTGGTCAAATTCTGTTAAAATGGGTCGACCTAAAAGTGGCTGTTTTTCAAACGAGCTCAGAATTCGACGAAACTGGTTTTGTTAGGACCGTATCGTCAAAACAAAGCTAGATTTATTTTTCTGGAATTTTTCGATTCAGTTTGTGGCCCTGGCAAATTGAAATGTACGTTTAAATTAAATATCGAATGTTTTATATTTTAATTTGAAAAATGACTGACTGTAACAGTCGAAATGGCCAACGAAACATATCCCATTGTGTCCGGAATGGGGGTATTTAGCTAGGGGAGACAGTCGTTGGGTTTAAAAAGGAGTCCGTTTGCAAAAACACTATTTAAAAATTTTCTATAAATTCTGGCCAATAGGAAATTTTCTTTAAAAATAAAATAAAAAAAACCCTAAAAACCCTAGCCGCCAGGACGAAACGGACGACCCCCGTTGCTCCACGCTTCCCCTCCCTTTTCCGATCGCCACAGGCGACGCTAGGCCGCGCCACCACCACCAGTCGACAGCCCTACGCCTCCTCTCCACATCCGACCATACGCCGCCCCCTCTCGTCAGCTCCTTCGCCTGAACGACGTCGAGAAAGTCATCGCCTTCCCGGAGCCGCCGCCGCCTCGATTCGCCATCGCACCACCTCAGACTACCAGCGCCGGAAAGCTCTTCCCTCCCTCGACGACGTCCAACAGTCCGATCATCCTATAGAGCAACGAATCAAGAGAAAAATCCAAACCTAGAATTGAGCAGGTTTGAAAACTAACGGCTTATATAATTTTAAACTGTTTTAACACTATAAAGCGCTGCAAAACTTTGAAAAATAATATCTTTTTCGTTCTTTAACGAAATTCGATGAAACAGGAAACACCGTGACCGCAAGGAGGCTCTCTACATTCTAGAAGAAGCCGCGGATTTTTCTGACCTTCCTACGATTTTTAGCACCGAAATAACCAATGTGAGGAATCTAAACTATTTGTGTGAATGGAATCGCGTTGTATAAATTATATAAGCGAAGTGTAAATTATATACGCATTGTATACCTCATGTACATGTGTTGTATAAGTTATATTAGCGATGTATAAATTATGCAAGCGTTGTTTGAAACATATATGCTTTGAATTGTGATGAAATGCAAGTGAATTATTATATTATATATATACATATATATATACTCCCCTCATCCACAGACCATGGACGATATTTATTGCTTGTGATTGACGTGATATTATATGGTTTGACGAATGGTTGGAAATAATTGTTTGTGGTTGATATTATGGTTGAAAAATACCTTTGTGGTTGAAAAATACCTTTGTGGTTGAAAAATACCTTTGTGGTTGAAAAATACCCTCTTGTGGTTGAAACAAAATAGAATAGGATTGTGGAATTGAAAACAAAACATGCCGCCTGCGTGCGAACTAGATGCATGATCCCCATTGTCAAAAACCGCGAGGTTTTAAGGTAGAGCGAGGAGCCGTACTAGGGACGGTCCCGGTTTTAACTACCCTGCCGTTATGCTGCCGAAATTTTCTGAAATATCTATGTGTTAAAATAATTTTCATTCGTTGAAATAAATTGCACAAACTATCGAATATTCATGTGTTGAGTTGCAATTCATTCGTTGAGTTGAAATTCATGTGTTGAATATTATTTGAATTTAAACAAATGGCTTTAGCGATAAAATCACATTTTTATATATATACAAACTATATCGAATATTCATGTGTTGAGTTGCAATTCATTCGTTGAGTTGAAATTCATGTGTTGAATATTATTTGAATTTAAACAAATGGCTTTAGCGATAAAAATCACATTTTTATATATATACAAACTATATCGAATATTCATGTGTTGAGTTGCAATTCATTCGTTGAGTTGAAATTCATGTGTTGAATATTATTTGAATTTAAACAAATGGCTTTAGCGATAAAAATCACATTTTTATATATATACAAACTATATAGAAAATTCATGTGTTGAATTGCAATTCATTCGTTGAGTTGAAATTCATGTGTTGAATGCTATCATCTTTTAAAAATAAAATGAATCGACAATGAAAACTATATTTTTATAATGAATATGAAGTGATAAAAATACACACGTGTCAAATAAATATTTTTGATGATAAAAATATTCCTTTTATCATGTATATGAAGTGATAAAAATACACATGTGTTGAAATAAATAATAGTTTGCTAGAAATATTATTATTAGCTTTGTTCTGCATATATATACATGTGTTGAACAGGAAAAATGGATTAGCTGTAGAATAAAGAAATTATTTGCGTGTCCGACAAATAGGTAAACCTTGATGAGTTGGCTGCGCAATTTTATTTATATATCAACTCCTGTGAATGCCATTGGATGCGGAGTGCTGGTTTTTCTGTGTGAAATAATAAATAACGCCATAGGATAGTAACAATTAATTTTGAAATACACTACATGGCATACTTCTTGACGATAGGCATACTTCATCATATTCCACATAAGCAACTGGATCTTGTGTGACGAGGTGGAAGATTTACCATACAAGCGAGAGGCTTGTATGGCGATGACTATATACTACAGGTTGAACTGATGACTGATATGGACTATATAAATTATAACGATAAATTGCCAGATTAATAAAAAACCCCACACGGGTCTGGAGTTGACAATAATCACGTCGCTCTAGTTATTAGATACGGCACATGGACTATTTATTTCCACACGGAAACGGGGTGACGGGAATTTATTCTCTGGAGTGATTATCAGTACATGCTCCCCCGTAAACACCAAAATATATCACTATAAATATGTGAATGCTTTTTAGGATTTATTGGGTACCTAATACAGCCCAATAAATTTCCAAACCCCTCCCCGTACAAAGGAGGTTATGGCGAAATTTTTCAAAATATTAAGGCGTTAGTGAAATATTTGAAGTGAAAACGAAGTTGAAAATATAGAATGAACTATAGTTGAAATTATAGAATGAAATATATTTATATTTATAAATATAAATATAATTAAAAGGAATAGAGGCCGTGCAGTTCGCGATTCGGAATCGTAATTTGAAACGATTAGTACGAGAAATCCGACCAACGGATTTTCCCGAAACCGCAACCGCTGGGTTCGCCTTGGAAATATCTTTTCAACGGCACCAACCTTGTAAAAATCCAACGGTTGGATTGTCCGGAATGTTTAAAACAAATTAGGAGAAAAACAGCGCCAGAATCGTTTATATTTATATATAAATATAAATATAATTAAATTAAATCGAATAACGACGCTGCAGTTCGAATTTTGAAACTGTAACTTCAAACGACTAGTGCGGAAGATCCGACCGTCGGATTCTCACGAAACTGGAACCGTTGGGTTCGCTTTGGGAATATCTTCCCACTGATATAGACTTTGTAGAAATCCAACGGTTAGATTTTCCGATATGTGTAAAACAAATTAGGAGAAAAACAGCGCCAGTGCCACGGCACGACCTGAAACGTCGTTCAGATAAATATGGCCATTTTTAAATAAATAAAAATGGCGAATAATCGTTGTAAAATATTATAAGCAACATTGGTGGAAATTAAACCAATTGGGCTTAAATTGTTTGATATTTGATGGTTGTATGTGTTTGATACGAAAATAACACTAAATAACTGAAAGATGGATGTCGAATAATATAACCATAAACAATTCGATTTAAATTCTAATGACGTGGATTATTTGAAAAGGCCGAGCTAACCCTCATTTCAAATAATTTATCGAGCGATTCGAATTGGAAAATACAAAGACGATTCAAGACCGACGATCTTCGTATCGGTTGGATGGGCGCTACTGAGGTTCTTGACCGGAGTAGCTACCGGAAAGGGGCGGAAGTAGTAGCCGTCTGAACGTATGTGTTGATTGGACGGATATACGAGGAATTTGACGCCTCCGGTTTCGTTCAGACCCAGGACGGACTTGTAAATGGACTGTGTGTCTTACATTGGATTTTTTTCTATATTGATTGATCTCTGTTAAATATATATCTGTTTGGCGGCGGAGAATTTATTATTTTGCTTAACGCCCTTCTCTGAGACGTACGAGCTCAGAGGTTATATATCGATGGAAATCAATCGTATGGAGTGGACTGCCTATGTGGCATGCCAAGATGCTGAGATCAAGGCTTCTGTTGCAAAGCAAAGTCTTGTGGATGATGATCAAAGCAAGGTCTACGTGACCTAGCTTTGGGTATTTCGTAGATTCGCGAGCCTCACACCTCGGTATGAGTTAAAAACGGGATACGGACCGTTGGGAGAGCACGACGTTTCTTTCTAGCTATGGTGGTGTCAGTGACTTACCAGCCCTGACATATATATCTACTTTTCACCTTTGTGGTTGTTGGAATGCGAGGCGCCTCGATTATAGGTCTGTAAGGACCGGGAAACGTGTGTTCAGGCATAATTAATCCTCTAACGTAAGTGAGGACCGGCCCAGCCGCATCCAGGGGTTGCCCAGAGTGTGTAGTCCCGAGGCATTTGCTAGAGTGTCTCGAAGCGGAGAGGAGCTTGCCCCTTGCCTCGACTCATGACGGAAATCCAATTTCCAATACGAGATAACGGATTCTATTGTAACTTATATATGACGACATAGTGGCATGGGACACTTATGCCGTCTATGATTGATATTTATGATGCTATTCGTTTTTGAAACATATATGCACTAGTAATAATATCAAATGATTTCCCTTTATACGTATCAAGCATATTTGGCTATTATAAGGTAAAACTCTATCCTCCGGCTTGCGTTGCATTGTGTGATGGGACCTGAGTCTTATACTGGCTTCATTCTTTCTAAAAACATCGTGTTGTTTTAAAAGAATTTACTTTATTTTTAAATGCACTAGCAATCACTGGAGTAAACCCGTTCCGCGAAAGTGGCGTGGTCCTATGATTTGCTATTACTGTTGTTTAACTGTTAAATTGATTCCTCATACCAGTCCCCATGACTGACTCGTTGTTTGTTTCACTTTGCAAACGCGGGTGCCCTTATTTTCACACGGGCAGCCTAGTACACAGGCGACAGGTGGTTTTTGGTTCTGCACTGCTGCATAGAGTGCATTTTTGGCTCATGGCGAGGCTGACTTCATAGAGATGACTTTGACTTTTTCCGCCATTACTGTACTTGTATTATGATTCCGCCACTGGCGATGCAGACTGATTTACTTTCCGTATTTCTCACTATATGTATATGTATTCCGCCTTTGGCGATGATGACTGATCACTTTCCTTTCATTTACTAAGTTATATCCCACGTTATGCTATTCTGATATTCTTACATGTTGTGATTTCGCTGTCATATCCATGTAAAAATTATTTTATTTATTGTTTTTGCTATTATCTGTACTCTGCTATGATGATTAACGTGTTATTTCCTAATGATTATCCTTAATACCGCCCCTCGGATTTTGGGATCGTCACATTATGGATGGTGGATGCACGTGGATGCAAGTGTTTGCTAGTGGTTGCTCGTGGATGCATATACACACACTTTAGGCACTAGATCGGCTCAGTCACTTCATATTGCATATTGCATATAAATGTGTGTACATATTTGAATAATGAATGAATAATGGTTGTATCATCATATGGATGTTGCATTTTGGTGAATGGTTGTGCACACATGTAGAAATGATATGTATCGATAAGGTTCTTTCGCATACATAGTGGACGCATGGCACTATCATGGTTTGCATTAAGGAGGTAACCTGATTCAGTAGACCGCCTGATTTTGCATTAGATAAGGAACATATACACACACTTCTTCCATATGTTCATACAACATTAGAAATTTTATAAGGACAATGGATGCCGTGTTTGATGGTTGAGTAGATGGTTGTTTGGATGGTAGGATATACATTCTCCTTAACTTGGAGATTTCGGGGGCGAAATCCTTTAAGGAGGGGAGAATGTTACACCCCAGATTTTTGAATAATCGAATTAACTAAATTAAAGAATAATAAATCTCAAACGTGAGAATTATGGGGATTGGGTTGTGCCATTGTGTTCGTCTCGGAATTCTAGTGAAGATAGAGTCCGAGTTTGCGGGAAACGAGTACCAGATGAAAGAGTTATGGACGAACGAAGTTTGGTGGCAAAGTAGAAATAAAATTACAAATGCACTGGCGCACTTGGGAAGTGCGCCAGTACATATTTACACTGGCGCACCTGCCAAGTGCGCCCAGGCCGAGGCTGGAGCCTGCTCAACTTTCTGGTTCAGGCTGACCCGTGTTGTTGAGTCCATTTTGACTCCTTGCTGAGTCATTAGGGCTGACTCATCACCCTATCATAATTGAATGGTTTTGATTAACCCTAAGAACATCCGAGGGCTTAAATTAATTCATAACTCTATAAAAAGACCCATAGACACAAACCCGAAATCAGAATTAAAACTAAAACTATGGCTGTCATGCTGTTGTCTTGAACCCTAGAGCAGCCACCACCAAATTAAAGAGGAAGAACAGCAACCAAATCAGATTTACTCAACCCTAACAGCGATTCTTCCTCAAAGGAGCACTAATACAACTCCAGAAATCAGAATTCAGAACTCAAGACTGCTTTTGAGTTGTGAGTTCGATAATTTTAGCAAAATAATTAGTAATTTAATTAGATTAAGTTATAACGTGGATTGTATGGATGTGATATGAAGTATTGATTACATGTTGTAATTATGTTGTAGGATTATGATTGAAATACCTATGATGTTATGTTGTGATGCGAAGTTATGTTGCTATCATCCATGTTGTAATCTTATATACAATCAAACCGTCATGTTTCTTATGCTAGTTTGCGATATTGATTCATATGATAATCCATATGTAGGAAAGTTTAGATGTTGATTCAAACATGAATCATATACAAGTTTGGGTAGAATTACATGTGAGCTTACATGATTATAGCACCTAGTTTATGTGAGAATTTAATTGAAAGATTAGGCTATGACATGATACTTTACATGTTAGATATTAGTTTACACCATTGTTGCGATGTATAAATCACATATGTGAATTTATGAGTTGGACATGAATCATGTTATGTTATTACCTATGCAAGTTTGACCCCTTTAGATATAGGTTTATGACAAATGATGTTCATGCAAGTTTATGGCCAATTTCTCATCAAGTTCACACCTTTAAATTTGGAACCATGACATATGTTGTTATGCAAGTTGTAATCTTGGCCTATGCAAGTTTTAGATGTAGAACATCAATCACATATGCAAGTTCACCCCTATGTTAGATCTATGTTTTAATTATGTATGTGATGTTTTCTTTTATTTCATGAGATAGACTATTCGAGTCTAACGTATATCTTTACGTTAAACGAACAAACGTACTACGTGGGGAAAAAGGGGATAATATTAAAAATGTTTAATTGGCATAAATGCCTTAAAAGGCATAAAATAAAATTGTGGTGAAATTGGTATGATTTTACATACCATAAATGGATGGACATAATTGAGTCAATTAAGGACATCGCTAAATTTGGAATTGATTGATAATTTGAATAGGGAAAGTAATTCAAATTGGGGGTGATTAATTAGGAGTAATTAATCGTCTAAGACACGAGGTTAGACTCTTTTGTGGTGTAAGACTGTCCGGACCCGCCCAGCAAATCCAGCTGCCACAATTGTCAGTCAAATGTGAGAGCTCTTAGGCATAAACTAAATACGTAACAATTGTAAAGACACGAGGTTAGGCTCTTTTGTGGTGTAAGACTGCCCGGACCCGCCCGGCAAATCCAGCTGCCACAAATGCCAGTCTAATGTGAGATGTCTTTATGAGGCTACGGTCTTAATGAATTAAGAAACACTTAACCAGATAAGCATGTAGTGGGACATGAGGGGGTTAAGTGGGTGCCTTGGGTGGCATGTGGAATCTAGTGGGTGCCTTGGGTGGCATTTGGAAATACGATTAGAAACACTTAACCAAAATATGAAACATGTAATTGAAACAGGAATAAGAAGTGGGTTAAGTGGGATGTACTAGAGGGGACCAAGCTTAGGTGGATAGCTTGTGTCAAGTAATGGGGGCCCGTTTCAACCAGTAACCCATACGTATCTTTGTGGGCTTGACCCAAGTCGAGGACGGGACACGCATACTAGGCTTGACTGTAAGAGGCCAAACCGGGTTAGCGGTGGCAACGCAAGTCCAATGGGTTCATATGCGTGTGTGGACCCGGGCTGGTAGGTAAGACGTTGTTGCATCGTGTAGGTATAAGCCGTGCATTCTTGGTGGTATCGGGTTGCCACTTTAGGGAGTGATACACCCCACTGTGGGGCCAGCACGGGTATCTACGAGTTAGGGAGCCGATCGCTTGGGGGTAGTGGGTACACCTAGTGGAGATAGGGGCAGACGGCCCCTATGAAGGCAGCTAGGGGTGCACGAAACTACCAATATCGTTATTAAGTCTGTAGGCGGGATCAATCTTAGGGTGACTAGAAGTGGTGGAGTATACTAGTGGCGGTGCAGTTTAGGAATTATCCCATAGTGTTGGTGTAGTTCAGTAATTATCCTATAGTAGTTTAGGTGCGCTTTAACGATATCGTAATTCATCTTGTTTCCTTGTTTACTCTGTCATACTCAATGGTTCATGGTCATTTCCCGATTTTCCAACTTATGCCTTAGCCTAGTTACTTTGTTAATTATATTGTTAGAATTATCGCACTCGCCAGACTTTATGTCTGACCCCCCTTTTCCATCTCTTTCCTTTTCCCCCCTCCAGGTGCTTAGGTTGGAACTAGCACCAGTGGAGCTTGATCTTGGACTGCTTTTAGAAGATTTCTTGGACCGCTGAAGTAAAGTTCAACTTCTCTTTATTTATGGCTATTTTAATGTTGGGGATTATGCCTTTCAGTTTATGTACTTTGTTTTATCAAGATGGATATGATGTACTTGACTTTGGTTTATGGTTTTGATGATGTAATCAAACATATGGGTTTATCCGCTGCAATGAAATAAAGTTTTAATTTTCAAGTACTGCTTTATATCTGTCTTGTTGTGATTTTCTGTTCTATACTTACTTAAAATGCTCCATGGAAGTTAATGCATTCCCTTTGTGAGTGACATTAATGGACGTGGGGTGTTACACACCTTTTCCTCCTTCGTGAATTAAGCCATATCAACAAGTTTCTCATCCTTAGGCTTGTGTTTTTTTTCCTTGTTCTTGCTATCCTTGTGTAGCTTGTTGACAAGTTTCTCGAAAGTTACCTCCATCGCACGACAACTCTACAAAGCTTGAAATAAGATTAGACGCAGATGGAATTACTGCGGCTACAAATGGAAGTTGGGCACTCCTTTGCCCTCTGACATGCGTTGTACGGCTACAAACTATGGTGAAAAAGAAAGAGAGAAGAGACTCAACGAGAGAATCAAAAGATAATGCATATGGCTTTGGGGAATATGCCTTTCGTAAAACAAAACTTTTCTTAGAAAAATGCTTCTTTGTAAACGTTTTGAAAATAATTTTAGAAGGTTTTTAAAAGCTTTTTGCCCAGTCTGGTAACCTTCCGCTCTGATACCAAATGTAACACCGCACATCCGTTAAGGTCACTCACAAAGGGAATGCCATAACTTCAATGGAGCATTATGGGTACTGGAACAGAAATATTACAAGACAGACATATATAAAACAGCGGAAAGTAAAGTGGAAGTACTTCAAATCACTTGCTAAATATAATTGTTTACAATAAAAGCCCATCAACTTCCAATACCCAATTACATAGATAAAATATCTGTCTTGCTCAAAAACAAAGAAGCATAAAATAAGTTGTAGTATTCCCCAATAAAGCAAAGCAAGCCATAGCCAAGAGAAATCCAAGCCGTACAAGAAAGAGCCTTGGAGCTTGGTAAGATCCGAACTAAGCTGTATTCCCACCCTATGAACCTGGGGGGGGGGGGGCGAAACGGAAGAAAAAGAGGCGAAACAAAACGGGTCAGTCATAAAGAATGAGTAAGTCCTAGTGACTTTCAGCATAAAAACCAGTAAAGATAACATGGCATGAATAAACTGAAAGTAAACATAAGCATGATGACAAGATAAGCTACAGGAAAGATAACTAAGAATAACCTCATATGACTTTAGTCATGTATAACATTGCAAGGTTCCCATTCAAGATGAACTAAGTCTAGTTTCGCAAGATTTCTATCGAGCATCGCAAGATTTCTCCGCTTCACCATTAAAATGATATCTATTTGCTCTGCACCACCTAACTAGTGTCCCAACTAGTAATCTATATAAAATGATAAAATCATAACGTGATCCCAATCTCCGAAATTAAGGTTGCTTTCACGTGTACATCTATTATTATTACCTTGATCTAATCTAGGGTTTTCTATCGAGTGCTTCCTAGATTCAACCAGGATTTTTGCCACCTAGGTCCAACCTAGGGATTATGCTACTTATTGAACGCTTCTTGGATTTAGGGTTTATGCCACCTAGGTCCAACCTAGGGATTATGCTACCTACATATATCATACGGCCCCCAATGATTGTAGATACCTATGCTGGTCCCACCATGGGGTGTATCCAGTCCCAAGGTGGCGGCAAGACACAATTTTAGAATGCATAGGGTATACTACTGGTGTCCTCCAGTGCCCTATTTTTCTTCTCCGGAGTTGCATGCACGCCCGCACTCCGTTAGAACCACACTGTGCACCCACCGCCGTCGCTTTTGTCCGCTTACAATCAGCCTAGTAATCGTGCCCCACCCTACCTAGTTTCAGGGTATCGTTGATACCTGATTTGGGTTACTGCTGAAATGGGTCCCCGTTACTAGGGTTTCCTGCTGGTTAAGTGTGTGGGCCGATATATACAGATATTACCCACCTTCCCGTGATGTACTTAACCCTCTCCGTCCATTACGTTAAATTGGTTAAGTGTTTCTCTTGTTTTACTTAACCCTACCACACATCATGTTATATTGGTTAAGTTGTAACGGCTGGAAATTTCCGACTCCTCGAGAGTCGGAAATTCCGAGACGTTAGTGAAAGAATTTAGAAGGTGAGAAAGAAAAGATAGAACTAATAGAATAGAAGAAGAAGAAGAACATCAGAATCATCAGAGTAACACGAATCTCACAGCGGAACGAATAACATATAACATATAACATAGCTTTGAAGTAAACAGTTATATATATACAATAGCACTTATCAGAGTACAACACTTACAACACAGCGGAAATAACTATAGCTATAGAATCTTGCAGCCTCCTGCTCCAAGCTCTCCAAGTATATCTGTAAATCCCGACTACTTGACTGCCCGTACAAATTTAGGCACCCAAGAGTTTAGGGAAAACAACAAAGTAAACTCCGGGTCAGTCATGGGACTGGTAGGAGTAAAATAGTTTAAGAACAGGTATAGGATATCTCATAAGACCACGCCGTGAATACGGAACGGGTTTTTCCCTTATGAGTATCTGAACAACTTTGACAAGCAATATCATTGTGATATTATAATAATGTCTAAGTACAAATAGGTATCAACCTAGCAGAAACGCTTGCATCTCACGTTCTACATACATAGTATAAAATCATAAACCGCAGGGCGCTTATCGGCGAATGGGTTTCAACAGACAAGGTATGGGAGCACCTTCTGAATAGTGTACTCTAGAGGTGATACACTCAGGGTTCAACAAGAACGTCTTGCAACCCGGCCACACATGACCGCTCACTCATTTAGCTTGAGTGTCGCGAATATATTGCCACCACGGTTATAGGCCATCAAACCGTCATCCGAAGATACAGAATCAAAAAGAAGTATAAATATGGATATTCCCTAGATCGGTGACAATACACCCTGCTTGGGGATGACCCAACTAGCCATGCTGCCTAGCCCAACTTTTGTTACTTCTCGGTGTGAGGCTAGAAGCTACGTCTATCTTCAGAACATCTGATCACCATTCACTTTGAATGCCACATCGTCATACCCGCCAAATCACACATTGACTTATCCAAAAATAACACGGGTATACAGCTAAGAGAAACGAATTCCTCCGCCACCAAACGTGAATACGTTTGAACAGATCAACTTACGCGATCCATTGGATATACTCTGTCAGACCTTCTTCCATATACGTTGTCCTGGGACTGGACAAACCGAAGGCACTATTCAGTATATCCATCTTAGTCACTGTTATCTAAGACTTATACAACAGCCCTTGCACTTTACTCCGTCTTCAATTTACCTTTGGCATATATTGCTCGCAACGCTTATGCCAATACAGAGTGGTTCTTTGGATAATAATCCAACCGGTCTCTCCATATTAACAACGTTAAAATGGTAAAAACTTTGATAGTCTGTGATTCAACTATCAAATGAAAACATGTCGGTGTACAAACAACGATCTTATTTCCAAATGGAAATTCGATCGATCAATCATCATATGTTCATATTTCCTTATTTCATATATTTAGAAAATATATGTTATTAATCATTGGAAAACATTTCCATAGTTTATTTTCACATCACTATTATTTCGCAACTATCAGTCCCTAACTGTAACTAGTATGAGGACAATTCTCTAAGTATCAATTCGGAAGGTCGAAACCAACATCAGATCGTCACTTAGAAAACCGTTCAACTTACCCTCTCCAGTCAGTTTCTGAATTTGCTTAACTCTATTTCTTAATTTCTTATCATGAAAACATTTCATTTTCTATGTTTAGAAAACATATCTGACTATATTTGGAAAAAGTTTCCAAAACTCATTTACGGATTTCAAATGAACGTTGTATAAAACATCGTTACGCTTAATCCATAAATCGCTTATTTCTTAACTATATTTCAAATCAACCTTTTCTATCGAACCACAACTATTCCTTTGTCAATTCTGAAGTCAATCAAGTTGGGGTATAATTACCTCTCAGACCTTAATTTAACAACGTCCTTTACTGTGAAATAGATGAAGCTCGTCACTCACTTTGTCCAATCATCTGTTTACGCAAATTCTCGGATTCAGGTTACGAATCTACTTCTTATATGACAACGTTTGATTATAACTATAACGTTATAATTCCTACTTCTGCAATATCTAACCTAAATTATAAATTTATTTCCTAACTCGAATAATTTAACAGACACCTAATTTCTAAATCAATAACTAAATCTTGATTTAAACCCTGGAAAGTAAATAGTACTTTTCCGAATCCGCTATAATCGAATTCGACGTATAACTCTCTTTCGAGTAATCTCTATTTGATTAACTCTTCTTCGAATAACCTATATTCGATTATCTCTCTTCGAATAACTCATATTCGAAATCTCTCTCTTTCGAATAAACAATATTTGATCTCTTTCTTTCGAATATGCTATATTCGAAAATCTCCTTTCGATTTACTAATCGATAACTCCTTTCGATCAGACTAAAATCGATAACTCCTTTAACTCTATTCGAATAACTAATATTCGACTAACTCCTTTGGATCAACTCATTTGATTAACTCCTTCGAATAACAAATTCGAATAACTTACCTTCGAATAACCAATATTCGTTTTACTCTAACTCGATTAACTTAATTCTAATCGATTTACTCCATTTCGATTCAACTTAATTCAAATCGATTAACTTAACTCAAATTGATTAACTCCTTTCGAATAACTAAATTCGATTTAACTTCTCTAACTCTACTCGAATAAATTATATTCGATTAACTCTTTTAACTTTACTCGAATAAACTATATTCGATTAACACTTTCTTTCGAATAACTATATTCAATTAACTCTTCGTCTAACTCCTTTGGATTAACTCTTCGAATAACTCCTTTGGATGAACTCTTCGACTAACTCCTTCGGATTAACTAACTTCGAATAACTCCTTTGGATTAACTAACTTCGAATAACTCCTTTGGATTAACTAACTTCGAATAACTCCTTTGGATTAACTAACTTCGAATAACTCCTTTGGATTAACTAACTTCGAATAACTAATATTCGATAACTACTCTTTGAATAAATAATATTCGATAACTCTTCTCAAATGAATAACATTTGACTTCTCCACTCGAATAAACTATATTCGATAACTCTTCTCAAATGAATAACATTTGATTTCTCCACTCGAATAAACTATATTCGATAACTCTTCTCAAATGAATAACATTTGATTTCTCCACTCGAATAAAGTATATTCGATTACTCTTCCCTCGATTACACTATATTCGATAACTCTACTTCGAATGAGTGATATTCGACAACTCTACTCGATTAACTCCACTTGGATAACTCTAACTGGTCAACTCTAACTGGTCAACTCTAACTGAGTAACTCTAACTGATCAACTCTAACTGGTCAACTTTAACTGGTCAACTTAAATGGTTTAACCTAACTGGTTAACTCAAATGGTTTAACCTAACTTGATTTACTTGTCTCGATTAACTGAATTAATTCACTTAGTTTAACTTAGTTAATTCACTTTGGTTAACTCTAACCGATTTACTTAGTTTAACTCAGCTAATTCACTTTGATTAACCCAACTAATTTACTTCGATTAACCAATTAGTTTAACTTGACTAATTCACTTAGTTTGACGCAACTAATTCACTTTGATTTACAAATTAGTTTAACTTAACTAAGTCACTTAGTTTGACGCAACTAATTCACTTTGATTTACCAATTAGTTTAACTTAACTAATTCACTTCGATTAACCGCTTAGTTTATCTTAACTAATTTACTTTGGTTAACCTAACAAATTACTTTGTGTAACTCTATTCGAATAAGTAATTCGAATAACTCATTTCGAATAACTAAATTCGATTAACTCCTTTTATTTACGTTTATTCATTTCAAAAGGTTTCCTTTTTACAACGTTTATCCATTGATAAAGATTTACTTATTACAACGTTTATCCATTTATAAAGATTTACTTTTAGTAACGGTTCTTCACTTTATACATGTCCTTTTAATAACGTTTCTACTTCTCTATATAAGTCCAGACTTATATATATTCCATTTATCAACGATAAATAATTTATTTAATTTATAAAACATTATTTATAAATTAATCTACTTCAATTCATCTGTTTAAAACGGATTTCCTATTTAATATCTCATTTAAATCCATATCGTGTTATACCGTGTGCGAAGCACGTGTTTAAATCTATCCTTGTATAATTCTATTTATTTTCCCAACAAGTGTTCCTTTATTTATCCCCTAAATAAATATTCCTTTATTCCATTTACTTATAATCTAAATAAATGTTCCTTTATTTATTTCCTAAATAAATAAATGTTTCCATTTTATAAAATCCTATCGATTTTATAAATAAGATTTATTTTCAATATAAACATTGAAAATTCCCTTTTTACATTCTAGTATCACCTACGGTGTTTAACGTGTCGTATAACAATGATCGGTATCATTCAAACATATGAAATCAATAACAGATTTCATAACACATCATATATCCCAATATATGAAAAACGGTAAAATAAATGTTGAGGAATCCAGTCGGATTCCTCCAACCTGTTTCCCTGCATCACAGATGTTAGACAATATAGATAACATCACTTTCAGTTCCATATGATGTATTCTGTTAAACAGAATCAAATATAGAAATTTAGCTAACTGACTAGCAGTTCAATCAAACAATCAACACACAGTCAAACAGACAATTTTAACAGTTCTAACAATACAACATGAAATTATAAACTGTTCAGAGTTAGTGAGATTTACTCACATTTGCAGTTCATCGTTAAAGAACGATAAACCGTTATTTGATTTGAATCAAACAGTTTATTTCGCCGTAAATTGTAACGAGCTCGGATTCACTCCCGGTCAGTCTCATTGTGGAGTGCTCGTCCATACGATCCCAACGCAACTTACGGTTCGTCAATCTGATCTTGTATGACCAAGATATTTGATTTTAAAGTTTTGAACAAAAATGAATTAAAACTTGAATTAAAATCTCGTTGGGCTTTCACCTTAAATCTCGGCCCACTAACCTTGCTTCAAACCCAGCCCGTCCCTTTCCTTTATCTTCCCCGAAACACTGCCGTGGCCTGCTCCTCTTCATTGCCATTACCGCCCCTTCTGGCCTGTCGTTCTCCTCCTCCCTTGCACCGAACTTCAAACCGAGCATTCCACAAACCTCAATCCACTCCTTCCTATACCCCGACGTTCGAACTCGAACCACCTTCACAACCTTCGACTTCAGTCTTTCCGTCGAGCCACCAGTAAACGCACGACACAAAGCATGGCCGAAATCCACAAAACCTTCACCACAGATGCAGACAACCACCAGTAACTCAAATCTAATATCAAAAACACAATTTGATGCTTGGATTTCAACTAGGATCGAACCCTAGTTTACTGGACACCAAAACATCACCAAATAACAGACGTCGAACCCTTTATATTGGGTGTAGAAGTGAAGCATACATCCATACAAACTCGAAGATACTTGTTTTGTATTTTATAGAATTTGTTATGCATTTTCTTTGATTTATTTCCCTTGAAACTTTCTTGCTGTGTTTGGGATATACGGGTTATATAGTCTCCTATGGGTTGGTGGCATTTGTGGACGGGAATACAGGCTATGTGGCCTTCTGATGATCCAAAGAAAACGGGATGGATATTTTAAATTTTGTTTTTATTTTTATTTATATTGATTTTTTACTAGTATCTACCTTCTAAAAATCACAGTGGTTACATACGATACCTAAAAATCACCAAACTGGACATATAGCTAGAGCTCGACATTACGGTCCCAACAAAACTGGTTTCGTCGAATTCCGACTCCGTATGTTCAAACTGCATATTTTTAAAGGTCGATTTCTCGTCTGTTTCTCACTCTAAAAATCCGTACGACCCCACAGTGTCTCTAAAAATCACGAAATTTCACATCTAACAATTATTTGATATTGCGGATCCAACAAAACTGGTTTCGTCGAATTCCGACTTCGTATGCTCACACAGTGTATTTTTAAAGCTCTGGATGACCCATTTAAATATATAAATATATTTAAATATTATTAAATTAAATATTAATAAATTAATATTATCGTATATATCCATATACGATGTCGTCCGGCTCCAGCATATCACCTCAGATTTTATGACTTGATTTCCAGACTCTAGATTATCCCGATATTCAGTTCGTATCGAAAAATCGATTTATAACGTATATAAAGCGTCGCAAATTATAAAGGAATTCCACAGCGACTTTTCTGAAATTTGATTTGGACATAACTCAAAATCTACCCGACAAAATCCCGATTTTTCTCTTCCACTAGAAAGATATACTCCACCAGCTCCACACGTTTCTTGTTTCACAGAAATCCGGCTTAAAACGAATCTTGTACATTCAGTTGAAGTTCGAATCGCCCAATCGCGAACTGCAGCGCCATTTCAAGCTCGATTTTAATTATAATATAATTATACGTTCAAACTGTCGTCGATTGAATATATTCGTTATTTAAATAATTAAATAACTTAATTATTATACCTTACAAAACGCGCCATTACAGACTTCCCCACTTAAAATAATTTCGTCCTCGAAATTGCTAAGTTAGAGGATGACCCTATATATTGGAACTCCTAAGATTGGTTTACCCCTTATTTCTGATTTCAACCGAACCAATTAATATCGACTGAAATATTTATTCTTCCGACTAACTAAAATTTCCAAAAAGTCTGAAAATTTTCTAACACTTTAAATTTCGGAAAATTTCGCCATAACCTCCTTTGTACAGCCCTATTGGTAAAACCACAACTCGCCTCTCTAGGCCTTCTCCAACCCAAAAGAAAATCAAACAGCCAAGCGGCTTGCCAATTCGGCTCATAAATCTCATGCTTATATCAAATATGAACTTGTACCTTTTTGTCGGGCATATAAACTTTATCACTTTCACCTGTTATCAACCCAACATATATTAATGTCATCTCAACAAATTCTCCAATCTGTTTTTATCCATAAATCCAACCATTTGTTTGTACCCGAGTCTAATTCAATTTCAAACCAACGTTACATTCCAAACTCTTAACCCGTCAACTTAATTCCAATCCAGATTATTCTCTAACCAAATCCCGATTTATTTAACTTGGTTCAAGTTAAATTTTAATCTACTTATTTGTTTTTACCATCTTGATTCATTTAACTTAACAAGTTAAATTTTAAATTTCAAGATTTAAATTCTTGGGTTTTATTTCAAATCAATTTCAAATCCTAACACCAATTCTAAACCTTTGAATTTTTAAACAACTTGTTTTCTCAAAACAATTTGAAAACCAAATCCTTGGTAGTAATCCACTACTTAGAAACTCGAAAATCACACCGACGATGTATCGATCCATCCTCGGAATTATTTTCCAGTCATCCAGGTGAGTTAGACACTATATTTATTTCAAATTGAAAAACATTTTCAAAATCTCCCAGGAACTTAAAATTTCCTTATTTTAATTCCAAATTCTGATTAAATTTCAGATTTTAATTCAACTGATTCCACGTATTTTACTTATAGGAATTCTGATTGGTTATATATATAACCATTTAATTTATAATCTTACTCGATTATAATAACAACCAATATATCTAATATATTAAAATTTTGATATATATATATATATATTTCTATATCAAAATTTACTTTGGGTAAAGTTAAATTCACTTACCCTCTTTCAAAACATATCGTGACGACACATCGTATCCGAGTGTTTATTAACTCCTACCGATACAGTGGATCAAACTGATCGACCAGAACTCATAAACAACTCAGCCAATGAATCTCCACAATATAAAACCATTTTATATCAAATACAAATACGCAATCGTATATATACACTCAAACTCAATCTAGGGTATTACTAACCCTATCTCTACCGAGTCACGCCACAGAGCCAAGGTAATTCTTAACTTAAGCTCTGATACCAACTGTAACGGCTGGAAATTTCCGACTCCTCGAGAGTCGGAAATTCCGAGACGTTAGTGAAAGAATTTAGAAGGTGAGAAAGAAAAGATAGAACTAATAGAATAGAAGAAGAAGAAGAACATCAGAATCATCAGAGTAACACGAATCTCACAGCGGAACGAATAACATATAACATATAACATAGCTTTGAAGTAAACAGTTATATATATACAATAGCACTTATCAGAGTACAACACTTACAACACAGCGGAAATAACTATAGCTATAGAATCTTGCAGCCTCCTGCTCCAAGCTCTCCAAGTATATCTGTAAATCCCGACTACTTGACTGCCCGTACAAATTTAGGCACCCAAGAGTTTAGGGAAAACAACAAAGTAAACTCCGGGTCAGTCATGGGACTGGTATGAGTAAAATAGTTTAAGAACAGGTATAGGATATCTCATAAGACCACGCCGTGAATACAGAACGGGTTTTTCCCTTATGAGTATCTGAACAACTTTGACAAGCAATATCATTGTGATATTATAATAATGTCTAAGTACAAATAGGTATCAACCTAGCAGAAACGCTTGCATCTCACGTTCTACATACATAGTATAAAATCATAAACCGCAGGGCGCTTATCGGCGAATGGGTTTCAACAGACAAGGTATGGGAGCACCTTCTGAATAGTGTACTCTAGAGGTGATACACTCAGGGTTCAACAAGAACGTCTTGCAACCCGGCCACACATGACCGCTCACTCATTTAGCTTGAGTGTCGCGAATATATTGCCACCACGGTTATAGGCCATCAAACCGTCATCCGAAGATACAGAATCAAAAAGAAGTATAAATATGGATATTCCCTAGATCGGTGACAATACACCCTGCTTGGGGATGACCCAACTAGCCATGCTGCCTAGCCCAACTTTTGTTACTTCTCGGTGTGAGGCTAGAAGCTACGTCTATCTTCAGAACATCTGATCACCATTCACTTTGAATGCCACATCGTCATACCCGCCAAATCACACATTGACTTATCCAAAAATAACACGGGTATACAGCTAAGAGAAACGAATTCCTCCGCCACCAAACGTGAATACGTTTGAACAGATCAACTTACGCGATCCATTGGATATACTCTGTCAGACCTTCTTCCATATACGTTGTCCTGGGACTGGACAAACCGAAGGCACTATTCAGTATATCCATCTTAGTCACTGTTATCTAAGACTTATACAACAGCCCTTGCACTTTACTCCGTCTTCAATTTACCTTTGGCATATATTGCTCGCAACGCTTATGCCAATACAGAGTGGTTCTTTGGATAATAATCCAACCGGTCTCTCCATATTAACAACGTTAAAATGGTAAAAACTTTGATAGTCTGTGATTCAACTATCAAATGAAAACATGTCGGTGTACAAACAACGATCTTATTTCCAAATGGAAATTCGATCGATCAATCATCATATGTTCATATTTCCTTATTTCATATATTTAGAAAATATATGTTATTAATCATTGGAAAACATTTCCATAGTTTATTTTCACATCACTATTATTTCGCAACTATCAGTCCCTAACTGTAACTAGTATGAGGACAATTCTCTAAGTATCAATCCGGAAGGTCGAAACCAACATCAGATCGTCACTTAGAAAACCGTTCAACTTACCCTCTCCAGTCAGTTTCTGAATTTGCTTAACTCTATTTCTTAATTTCTTATCATGAAAACATTTCATTTTCTATGTTTAGAAAACATATCTGACTATATTTGGAAAAAGTTTCCAAAACTCATTTACGGATTTCAAATGAACGTTGTATAAAACATCGTTACGCTTAATCCATAAATCGCTTATTTCTTAACTATATTTCAAATCAACCTTTTCTATCGAACCACAACTATTCCTTTGTCAATTCTGAAGTCAATCAAGTTGGGGTATAATTACCTCTCAGACCTTAATTTAACAACGTCCTTTACTGTGAAATAGATGAAGCTCGTCACTCACTTTGTCCAATCATCTGTTTACGCAAATTCTCGGATTCAGGTTACGAATCTACTTCTTATATGACAACGTTTGATTATAACTATAACGTTATAATTCCTACTTCTGCAATATCTAACCTAAATTATAAATTTATTTCCTAACTCGAATAATTTAACAGACACCTAATTTCTAAATCAATAACTAAATCTTGATTTAAACCCTGGAAAGTAAATAGTACTTTTCCGAATCCGCTATAATCGAATTCGACGTATAACTCTCTTTCGAGTAATCTCTATTTGATTAACTCTTCTTCGAATAACCTATATTCGATTATCTCTCTTCGAATAACTCATATTCGAAATCTCTCTCTTTCGAATAAACAATATTTGATCTCTTTCTTTCGAATATGCTATATTCGAAAATCTCCTTTCGATTTACTAATCGATAACTCCTTTCGATCAGACTAAAATCGATAACTCCTTTAACTCTATTCGAATAACTAATATTCGACTAACTCCTTTGGATCAACTCATTTGATTAACTCCTTCGAATAACAAATTCGAATAACTTACCTTCGAATAACCAATATTCGTTTTACTCTAACTCGATTAACTTAATTCTAATCGATTTACTCCATTTCGATTCAACTTAATTCAAATCGATTAACTTAACTCAAATTGATTAACTCCTTTCGAATAACTAAATTCGATTTAACTTCTCTAACTCTACTCGAATAAATTATATTCGATTAACTCTTTTAACTTTACTCGAATAAACTATATTCGATTAACACTTTCTTTCGAATAACTATATTCAATTAACTCTTCGTCTAACTCCTTTGGATTAACTCTTCGAATAACTCCTTTGGATGAACTCTTCGACTAACTCCTTCGGATTAACTAACTTCGAATAACTCCTTTGGATTAACTAACTTCGAATAACTCCTTTGGATTAACTAACTTCGAATAACTCCTTTGGATTAACTAACTTCGAATAACTCCTTTGGATTAACTAACTTCGAATAACTAATATTCGATAACTACTCTTTGAATAAATAATATTCGATAACTCTTCTCAAATGAATAACATTTGACTTCTCCACTCGAATAAACTATATTCGATAACTCTTCTCAAATGAATAACATTTGATTTCTCCACTCGAATAAACTATATTCGATAACTCTTCTCAAATGAATAACATTTGATTTCTCCACTCGAATAAAGTATATTCGATTACTCTTCCCTCGATTACACTATATTCGATAACTCTACTTCGAATGAGTGATATTCGACAACTCTACTCGATTAACTCCACTTGGATAACTCTAACTGGTCAACTCTAACTGGTCAACTCTAACTGAGTAACTCTAACTGATCAACTCTAACTGGTCAACTTTAACTGGTCAACTTAAATGGTTTAACCTAACTGGTTAACTCAAATGGTTTAACCTAACTTGATTTACTTGTCTCGATTAACTGAATTAATTCACTTAGTTTAACTTAGTTAATTCACTTTGGTTAACTCTAACCGATTTACTTAGTTTAACTCA
This sequence comes from Allium sativum, assembly GCA_030737875.1. Lineage (NCBI taxonomy): Eukaryota > Viridiplantae > Streptophyta > Magnoliopsida > Asparagales > Amaryllidaceae > Allium > Allium sativum. Next base: position 387,748,889 of record CM060924.1, read on the forward strand.
GCTAATTCACTTTGATTAACCCAACTAATTTACTTCGATTAACCAATTAGTTTAACTTGACTAATTCACTTAGTTTGACGCAACTAATTCACTTTGATTTACAAATTAGTTTAACTTAACTAAGTCACTTAGTTTGACGCAACTAATTCACTTTGATTTACCAATTAGTTTAACTTAACTAATTCACTTCGATTAACCGCTTAGTTTATCTTAACTAATTTACTTTGGTTAACCTAACAAATTACTTTGTGTAACTCTATTCGAATAAGTAATTCGAATAACTCATTTCGAATAACTAAATTCGATTAACTCCTTTTATTTACGTTTATTCATTTCAAAAGGTTTCCTTTTTACAACGTTTATCCATTGATAAAGATTTACTTATTACAACGTTTATCCATTTATAAAGATTTACTTTTAGTAACGGTTCTTCACTTTATACATGTCCTTTTAATAACGTTTCTACTTCTCTATATAAGTCCAGACTTATATATATTCCATTTATCAACGATAAATAATTTATTTAATTTATAAAACATTATTTATAAATTAATCTACTTCAATTCATCTGTTTAAAACGGATTTCCTATTTAATATCTCATTTAAATCCATATCGTGTTATACCGTGTGCGAAGCACGTGTTTAAATCTATCCTTGTATAATTCTATTTATTTTCCCAACAAGTGTTCCTTTATTTATCCCCTAAATAAATATTCCTTTATTCCATTTACTTATAATCTAAATAAATGTTCCTTTATTTATTTCCTAAATAAATAAATGTTTCCATTTTATAAAATCCTATCGATTTTATAAATAAGATTTATTTTCAATATAAACATTGAAAATTCCCTTTTTACATTCTAGTATCACCTACGGTGTTTAACGTGTCGTATAACAATGATCGGTATCATTCAAACATATGAAATCAATAACAGATTTCATAACACATCATATATCCCAATATATGAAAAACGGTAAAATAAATGTTGAGGAATCCAGTCGGATTCCTCCAACCTGTTTCCCTGCATCACAGAAGTTAGACAATATAGATAACATCACTTTCAGTTCCATATGATGTATTCTGTTAAACAGAATCAAATATAGAAATTTAGCTAACTGACTAGCAGTTCAATCAAACAATCAACACACAGTCAAACAAACAATTTTAACAGTTCTAACAATACAACATGAAATTATAAACTGTTCAGAGTTAGTGAGATTTACTCACATTTGCAGTTCATCGTTAAAGAACGATAAACCGTTATTTGATTTGAATCAAACAGTTTATTTCGCCGTAAATTGTAACGAGCTCGGATTCACTCCCGGTCAGTCTCATTGTGGAGTGCTCGTCCATACGATCCCAACGCAACTTACGGTTCGTCAATCTGATCTTGTATGACCAAGATATTTGATTTTAAAGTTTTGAACAAAAATGAATTAAAACTTGAATTAAAATCTCGTTGGGCTTTCACCTTAAATCTCGGCCCACTAACCTTGCTTCAAACCCAGCCCGTCCCTTTCCTTTATCTTCCCCGAAACACTGCCGTGGCCTGCTCCTCTTCATTGCCATTACCGCCCCTTCTGGCCTGTCGTTCTCCTCCTCCCTTGCACCGAACTTCAAACCGAGCATTCCACAAACCTCCTCATCGAAATCCGCTCCTTCCTATACCCCGACGTTCGAACTCGAACCACCTTCACAACCTTCGACTTCAGTCTTTCCGTCGAGCCACCAGTAAACGCACGACACAAAGCATGGCCGAAATCCACAAAACCTTCACCACAGATGCAGACAACCACCAGTAACTCAAATCTAATATCAAAAACACAATTTGATGCTTGGATTTCAACTAGGATCGAACCCTAGTTTACTGGACACCAAAACATCACCAAATAACAGACGTCGAACCCTTTATATTGGGTGTAGAAGTGAAGCATACATCCATACAAACTCGAAGATACTTGTTTTGTATTTTATAGAATTTGTTATGCATTTTCTTTGATTTATTTCCCTTTAAACTTTCTTGCTGTGTTTGGGATATACGGGTTATATAGTCTCCTATGGGTTGGTGGCATTTGTGGACGGGAATACAGGCTATGTGGCCTTCTGATGATCCAAAGAAAATGGGATGGATATTTTAAATTTTGTTTTTATTTTTATTTATATTGATTTTCTACTAGTATCTACCTTCTAAAAATCACAGTGGTTACATACGATACCTAAAAATCACCAAACTGGACATATAGCTAGAGCTCGACATTACGGTCCCAATAAAACTGGTTTCGTCGAATTCCGACTCCGTATGTTCAAACTGCATATTTTTAAAGGTCGATTTCTCGTCTGTTTCTCACTCTAAAAATCCGTACGACCCCACAGTGTCTCTAAAAATCACGAAATTTCACATCTAACAATTATTTGATATTGCGGATCCAACAAAACTGGTTTCGTCGAATTCCGACTTCGTATGCTCACACAGTGTATTTTTAAAGCTCTGGATGACCCATTTAAATATATAAATATATTTAAATATTATTAAATTAAATATTAATAAATTAATATTATCGTATATATCCATATACGATGTCGTCCGGCTCCAGCATATCACCTCAGATTTTATGACTTGATTTCCAGACTCCAGATTATCCCGATATTCAGTTCGTATCGAAAAATCGATTTATAACGTATATAAAGCGTCGCAAATTATAAAGGAATTCCACAGCGACTTTTCTGAAATTTGATTTGGACATAACTCAAAATCTACCCGACGAAATCCCGATTTTTCTCTTCCACTAGAAAGATATACTCCACCAGCTCCACACGTTTCTTGTTTCACAGAAATCCGGCTTAAAACGAATCTTGTACATTCAGTTGAAGTTCGAATCGCCCAATCGCGAACTGCAGCGCCATTTCAAGCTCGATTTTAATTATAATATAATTATACGTTCAAACTGTCGTCGATTGAATATATTCGTTATTTAAATAATTAAATAACTTAACTATTATACCTTACAAAACGCGCCATTACATAAGTGTTGTTCCTTGTGTTAACTTAACCCCACCGCATGTCATGTCATATTGGTTAAGTGTATATTGATTTAGCCCACCTACTTATCATGTTGTGACGGTTAAGTGCTACCCTCTGTTGTTACTTAACCTTACCACGCATCACGTTATATTAGTTAAGTGCATGTTAACTTAACCCCATCCACCAGTCATATTATAATGGTTAAGTGTTACCCTCGTGTGTTTACTTAACCCTACCACGCATCAGGTTATATCGATTGGGCGTTATCAACCTATTCAAGTTAGCCCAACCCATCCGCTAGTCATGTTATAACGGTTAAGTGTTATTAGCCTAGCCACGTTACTTAACCCACCCACTCATATCAAATTGTTTAAGTGTCATTAGTCTAGTCATATTACTTAACCCACTCATTGGTCTGATTAACAGTTATGTTGGTTGAGCCGGCACTTATAAGTTTTACATGTTCTTAACTCATACCGGTTAGGTCCACATTTACATGACAAATTTCCATGTCATCCCACCTAACCCTCTAACCTTACCCACATCTTATTATGGTTAGTATTCCTTAATTCATTCATTATGACGAACGAATCATGACCTCTCACATTAGACCGTGCATTTTGTGTCCACTGGATTTGTCGGGCGGTTCCGGGCAGATTTACACCATAAACTGGGTCTAACCTCGTGTCATAAACCGTTACGCCTACAATTTGGCCTTCGACCTCTCACATTAGACTGACACTTTGTGGCTACTGGATTTGCCGGGCGGTTCCGAGCAAATTTACACCACAAACTGAGTCTAACCTCGTGTCAAAGGTTCATTAATGGTCGCATTCCACCCAAAACCCCAATATCAGTTCATGTGTTTAACATATAGAAATGTTCATGATTCACGTTTTTGCTCAAAACGTATTCCCAAATTATTATAATAATTCACTATAAGGTTATGCCAAGTTATAACCTCCTATTTTCAATACATACCAACTACCCAAAACCCAACTTAGGCGCGTTCATATTAAACTTTCTCCAAATCATAAATTATCATATATGTTTCTACTCCAAATTTTACATAATTAACATATGCCCAAGTTCTAGGTTACATGTCAGTTTTACATATGCCCAATTCATACCAAATTTACATATGTTCAATTCATGCCGTTTTACATGTATGCCAATTTTATGCCAATTTACACATATACCAAGTTTCATGCCGTTTTACATATGTCAAGATTCATGATCTACATGTTTACAAAGCTATGCTTAATTTACATAGATCCAGTTTTATACCCAAAATTACATGTTTAACATGTTTACACCAATTTACCCATAACGAGTTCTAGCCAAATTACATATATCAAGATCCATGTCATATTACATATATCAAGATCCATGTCAAAATATATATGCCAATCCCCATTCTTGCAATTACTATTATAATGAAAATACCCAAATATTCAATTTCATGTTAATGGTAGTAATACCCAAATATCCAATTTTTATGTTATGCCATCAATTCCACCAAACACATATATCTAAATAGGTATTATCCCAATATTCCCCCGTATTCAAGCGTACGCAAATCGCGTTTTAGGCCTAGGTCCGAAATTGACCAAGGTTCATCAAAAGAAAATAAATAGGGGGAGGTAGAAGTTGCAATAAGAACAAGATCAGAAAGAAAACAGCATAAATCATCATGATAGGCATAAAGATTACAACTTGATGATAACATCATTACGAATCAAGAATGCTGCAGAATAGATCATAAACTTGGCTTGAGAATAAAGATAGACAAGTCTCAAAACTCAAGATTCAAGAAGCAATAGAAATAGATCGATAAACATACTTAAATCCAATTTAACTTCATCACATGCCCATATTATATTTAAATATTTTAATCTGAAAATAACTAGAACTTACAGGGCATGGCTAGTGAATTAGGAACTGAATTTGTTGTAAAAATGTTGCGGCGTTGTTAATTTATTGCCTTGAATCATTGTAGAAGTCTTGTTCTTCGAATTGTGTATGAAAGCTTTGTCCTCAGAATTGATTGGAGTTTGAATGCTTAAGCTTTAATTTGGGGCGACGGCCATGGTTCAAGAGGGAGTTCAGCAGCATGACGGCTTTAGTATTATATTATTTGTGTGAATTTAGGGTTAGACTTGAGTTGTATTTATAGAATTTTAATATGATTAGAGCCGTCGAAGAAGCTAGAGTGAATCCAGACCATCCATCTCAAGAGAAGCCAATCAGAAAGTGACATGTAATCCCTAGTGACTCAGCCAAGCCTCATAAATCGACCAGAACCCGACCAGGCCAGCCAGGGCCTGACCAAGCCAGTTTTCTGGCTTGGGCGCACTTGGCAGGTGCGCCAGTGCTAAAATTGTACTGGCGCACTTCCCAAGTGCGCCAGTGCAATTTTGTTCTGGCGCACTTCCCAAGTGCGCCATTGCATTCTGACCCGTTTCTGGTTTTTCTGCCCAACTTCGTTCGTCCATATCTTCTTCATACGGTATCCGTTTTACGCAAACTCAGACTCTATTTCAAGAAGAATTCCGAGACGAACGCAATGGCATAACCCATTTCCCTTGATTCTTATTTTAAAAATTAATTATACCCTGATTTCAAGTTTCAACATGTTATTAAAATTCGGGTTGTTACACTTACCATTTATGATTAAATATATCTTATTTTATTTCATAAGTTTTCCTCATTCTTTCTCATTTAATCATAATTCCATTTTACGTTGTCAATACAACTTATTGTTGTTTACTTATTAACTTAGTTCTATTAACTAAGGCCCATTAATAAGTTTCTCTACCCGTTTATTATAGCCTATGTTATAATTTCCTCTTGTCCCTAGGACAAGCCTAAACATTTTTATCAATGGGTTTTAGACTCCCAAGCTTACAGATTACATAATTTATAATTAAGTATAATATACTTTCCCCTTTTTCTTAACTGGTTTCAGACTTTGCCCTTTACTGGGTACTTAATTTACAATTAAGTTTCCCTTAATTCAATTCAACAGTTATCCCATTCTCTTACTAACTTATTATAACCTAAGTTATAATCCCCACTTGTCCCTAGGACAAGTTTACCTATTATACCACATTTTCATTAATGTTACTTATTTATAATAGGTGATTATCATTTCTACAAGTTATGCTTACCCTAAAGGTGTCTTTAACTACATAACTTTATTATTTCTACCAGTTATGTATACCACTAGGTATCTTTAATTACATAACCTTATCAGGCTAAGTTTGCTGGCCTATATTAAATATTACTCACCCCCTCATATTTGCTTAGCCCACCCACTGTCCAACAATTTTTACTTAATCCTAACTTTAGTTCATATTCATACAATCCCTATGGATTAGATTAGGTTAAGTAATCCAATTCGTTACCATTTCCATTTATGTTTTATAATGGGCTAGACCTCCCATATTAGGCCTACAACTTATGGATGTTGGATATGCCGGTTGGGTCCGGGCAGACTTCTTCCACAAGTTGGGCCTAACCTCGTGTCATAGCTCGTCTCATATTTGCGCACTTAGACCTCTCACATTAGGTTCAACATTAGTGGCTGTTGGATATGCCGGTCGGGTCCGGGCAGACTTCCACCACTAATGCAACATAACCTCGTGCCTAGGCGCGGTTCAGTTTTAGGCATATTTATTTTTCTTAGAATTTTACTGCATTCTTTTCTTACATATTATGCACAACATTTATCGCATGTTCTTTCCAACACATAATTTATTTTAACTTAAGGTAATATCAACACAACATGTCTTAATCTTCCCATATTCTTTTTTTTTCTTTTTTTTCATCATCTAAACATGTCTAATTGTTCCAATTCAATTCTCACATATTTTTCATTAATATCTTATATTAAGACCTCTAGGTATGCGCTAATTACCCCAAAATTCCCAGTCATAAATTATGTCCCAAAATTAAAGTTTCCAACCACAATACATGTTATGTTCCCAAAATTTCATTACAAATTATGCCCAAATTCCATATACTTCGCATGCCTTCATACGTGTGATTAACCTCTTTTAGAATAAAGAAGTAGTTCTCAAATAATGTCTTATTTACCCAAAAATCTTATTTATTCCAATGTTCATGTCCACAAAATAAATCTTTATAACAATATCCATGTATATCGTAACATGCTAACTGATTGAACATAATTTTTTATTTTAGCGCAATTATCCATCGCATCAATTAACTTTTCCAATACATTCATTATGAATATTCATGGGGAATGATCAAACGCTAAACATACTATTATTCACAAAGGATAATTTAAACCCGCTCACCTAAAGCTTTCCAAAATCTTAAATCTGATCAGATCCATTCTTCCATGGTTTCGCCAATTGAATTTAAGACCTAAAGAACCATGGATCTATAAATTAAACCCAAAAAGAAAGGGAAGAGAGGAAGAAAAAGGAAGAAGAACTCAAAAATAGGTCAGATTCAATACTCATCTCTCGCGCAGCGTAGATCTAGGCATTTATATTGCAGATCTAAATTCTTTTATCTCATTTTGAAACGGAAGAATCCTAGATCTAACTTTTATTTTAAGAGAAGGTTTGGATTGATTAGATCTAAGAAATAGGAGAGTGGTTGCTTGAGGAAGAAGAAGGAGTAGAGTTTTGGCATCTCCTCTAAAGTTATGAGAGTGAAAGAAAACCTAGCCATCTATTTATAGGTGTGTCAGAGGAACTAGGCCCTTTGGATTTAATCTAAAACCTATCTGAACCAACCACCTCACTAAAAAAAGAACACTCTAGAATTTATCCCTTTTCATAGTGGATGCTCCTTTAATTAAAAGAAACCGCTTTAACCCTTTTCACACTACATTGCATTGATTGCTCATTTTCCATTAATGCATTATTCCTTTACACTTATATCCATGTGTCATTATATTGTTTATACAATTCGAATGTACGCTTATTAATTTATTTAATGCCTTTTTTCTTGCTTTTCTAATTAGTACACTATATTATGCTATTTTTAAAGCATTACATAGTAACCTCTTTCCTTCATGCATTTATTTATTTGCTTTCTTTCTTCTCTTTATTTATTTATTTGACTGCATTCTTATTTAACTTTTCCCGTTTTACCTTGCATTAATATTCTTATTCGTCATACACATCTTCTTTCCTACAATTAATTGCATTAGCTTATTAATCTTTCTCCCTTGCATGTATTTATTGTTTTTATTGCACAGTGTTCCTCATTTTAAACATTACTGCGTGCATTTACACATTAATTATTTCTTTACCACTTGCATATTAAATTATGCACTCTTTTCTCTTTTATTTTTTTCATGCACATGTATGTTTTAATTATTGTATGCATAAACAATACAACCTTCCATTTATAAATTTATTCTTAATTATGCATATATTCACATGCACGTAATTAACTGCATGCGTATTATTAATTTCAACATTAATATATATGCATTGTTACTTATATACTATTTAGAAAAATTGCGGGGTGTTACATTCTCCCACCCTTAAGGAATTTCGTCCTCGAAATTCGATGAGGGTAAAATAGATAATTCCTCGCATATTATTCATCCATAATGTGTGCATCCAATTTTTTGCAAATATTGTGCACATGTGCAAAGTAAAATACATCCTAATAATGCATATATGCCTAATTTGGTACCACCTATATGTATGCAAACTTTTCAAAAACTTTTTCAAAACATGATGCTCACATCCTAAATATGCTTGCAGTTCTATATGAATTCAATATTTTTGAAAAAATCAAAACATTTTTCACCCAAATTTTCCCACGCTCTTATAGAGTAAGAGCATAGTTCATCCAATTGTTGCATCCAAAACCCTACCAACCATCATTAAATTTCGAAATTTAGAAAAATCAAATTTTCAAAATTTGATTTTTTATGTCACAAATAGGTGGAAAACAGAAAATTCCGCTTCCTCCAATTTTCTTTTCCAACCCTTTTCTAACCGTACTTGGGTTTTTATGTAACTATTTATAAAGTTTTCCTATTTTCCTATCGAAGCACAGTCCACATAAGAAATTTTCTTTTGTTACTGATTTTCTCTTCATCTTACCTATAAGGTCGGTTAAGTCTCTTACTACAAGGTGCCAACATCCACTCTATTCTTATTTTCTATAACTTATTTTGTCCACCCACAGAATTATCTTAAAATAATTTATCAAAAAGGGTTGTCATAAGAATAGAGATTTCAAATCTTTCTTTATTAAAAATTCTTGTATGAAATGTAACAAGAAAACTAGCGAGCTATACATGCTTTATAAAATGCACCTTTTTACTGAGAGAATTTTACTTTAAAAATCAATATGTACTTCTTTACATATTTTAAAACTACAACTTTTAAGATTAAAACTTGAAAACACCATAAACCTTTTTCCCAAAACTTTTATAATTTTAAGTTCTTAAAAGTTAGCAATGAGATTAGACTCAGAGCGGGTTTCCAATTTTCTTCTAGGCTTTCCTAGACACCCCCCAAGGTCAATTCTCTTAACTATATATATTCCTAATCGATTTTTCTCTTTTTAACCTTTTCCAATTTATAAGGTTTTCAAGCCAACTAACCCAAAATACTAATCATATGGGATTCACTTTCCTTCCACACAAAGTACATTGTACAATTTCCACCCAAATTACCTAAGGGTCTCATATTCATCCCATTAGTGTACAAAACAAACATCTCATTTCTTACCATGTTATACTCCTTTTATTTACTGGGTTCCTTTATGGATCTAGGTATATATAATATATTTATATTTTTAAAAATATAAATACGTTCACTCACTATTTATATAGGAATCCTAAACCAAAGCTCTGATACTAGATGTGACAACCCGAATTTCGACAAACCATTTTTTTTTCAAAAGTTCCAATCTATCGAAACTCGAATTGAGTTGCTCTGATATCCTGCAGAAAAGACAGAGACATAAAACATGTCAGAGTTCGGAAAAAATATCACAGTGGAAGGAAAAAATATAATGTAATCAAACATAGCTTTACCTTAATATCAATACTGCTAAACCAATATCCAAAGTTATACAATCTCTGTCATGAACTTAACCTGCGAATGTTATGAGGAGGGGGGTCAGAACATAAGTTCTGGTGACTGAAATTAAATTACACTTCTGGATAATCCTACATATACCGTTCAATTACCTTCTCTTATTTATTAGGTTATCTGTGTTATTAGCACTCAAGGCTTACACATACACGTCGCACCCATCTACTCCCTAGTAGATTAACCTAATATAGTGTATATGTGGCTAACCCCAAATAAGGTACACCCCACAGTACCCTACTCGCACGATCTCCACCGTATGTACGCAGTCCCTCGTCCTATGCCATAGTAACGTACGGATAACAATATTACGTTCCGCATATATCTATCATTACTACGTAAACGTACTGACTGCCACCTTTGTTCGAATCAGACTCCATACCGGAGTAATGCCTTCAAGCCTACGATACACCATCCAGAGCCGACAAGCATGTATCTAGATTGTCCAGCATACGTATCATCAATTGTAGCTCGATGCCTCAATCGCACGTCCTCTAATGTGCACCGAGTTCCATTGCCGAGCGATACAAAAAACATGGAACTCGGTCAGGAGCTTATCCATATATGTACAGGCCCGTCTTTAAAGAGCCTCTACAGATATACCTAGGGTCTGTTTTCATGGTGGCTATGGCCCCACCTCTTCCCCTCCCTCAACTAGTAAAGGCTGCAAGAGCTAAGCAACCGCCCCTACTAACAACCAATCTAAACATCCAGGTGGCGTCCACCCTCAACCCCGTACCTCGATAGTGCAAGGTGAAATGGTATCTTGGGTTTAGCTCTAGTCTTTTCACATCCCGCTGGTTGCCGATGACGGGTATTCGACGGTCTACTATCCTTGTTGGTCGTGACCCTCTCTACGTCCTCGTGAGGCAACCACCGAATCACCCTGGTGTCACCTCGTCACAGCATTCTGACTGCATAGCTACATCTGTAGTCAAGGCCCACCCACCTAGTAGTTACGTGCAGACCCAACCTCTGCGAGCACAGCCAAAGACATCTGCCACCGCACAAAGGACTACTAAGAGCACCTTATGTCCCTCAGGAAGCCGCGTGCTTCCCCTTCCAGTCCTTTAGAGCCGTCAGAATAATCAAATGAATGTGCGCTCCCCTCATGCCTTATAACACCACGATGATCTACCCCGTTGGATTATTAACCCTAAAATGTGCGGACTGGTCCTAAGCGCCTCACTTTAATATGTTGTTAGACCCTATGTCTAAACATTCTTTTACGTGCTTGCCTTACCTCACCAGGTTTCCATTTAACTTGGTTATTCTTATTCACATTGAATTCTTATTAAAATTAACAAGTTTCTCTTGCTTATTAATTTCAGTCATATAACTTAACCCATTTAAGTTTATTAATAAGCCCATAACATGTTATTATTTAGATTGTGGCCCAAGGTCTGTAATCCACAATCTCATTTATATTTTCTTGTTGATTTCATCATTATAGCAATATGTTTTACTTAATATGTAATTAAGTATGTCCAATTCACATGTTTTCTAACTAACATGTCACTTACCATTTATGATTAAATATATCTTATTTTATTTTATAAGTTTTCCTCATTCTTTCTCATTTAATCATAATTCCATTTTACGTTGTCAATACAACTTATCGTTGTTTACTTATTAACTTAGTTCAATTAACTAAAGCCCATTATTAAGTTTCTTTACCCATTTATTATAACCTGTGTTATAATTTCCTCTTGCCCCTAGGACAAGCCTAAACATTCTTATCAACGGGTTTTAGACTCCCAAGCTTACCGATTACTTAATTTATAATTAAGTACAATATATTTTCCCCCTTTTCTTAACTGGTTTCAGTTTTCCTCTTTACAGATTACTTAATTTACAATTATGTGTCCCTTAATTCAATTCACTAGTTATCCCATTCTCTTACTAACTTATTATAACCTATGTTGTAATCCCCACTTGTCCCTAGGCCAATTTTACCTATTATACAACATTTTCATTAATGTTACTTATTTATAATAGGTGATTATCATTTCTACAAGTTATGCTTAGCCTAAAGGTGTCTTTTATTACGTAACTTTATTATTTCTACCGGTTATGTATACCACTATGTATCTTTAATTACATAACCTTATGGGGCTAAGTTTGCTAGCCTATATGTAAATATTACCCACCCCCTTAGATTTGCTTAGCCCACCCACTATCCAACCAATTTTTACTTAATCCAAACTTTAGTTCATAATCATACAATCCTTATGGATTAGATTAGGTTAAGTAATCCAATTCATTACCATGTCCATTTATGGTTTATAATGGGTTAGACCTCCCACATTAGGCCTACAACTTGTGGATGCTGGATATGCTGGTCGGGTCCGGGCAGACTACTTCCACAAGTTGGGCCTAACCTCGTGTCATAGCCCGTCTCTTATTTGCGCACTTAGACCTCTCACATTAGGTTCAACATTAGAGGCTGTTGGATATGCCAGTCGGGTCCGGGCAGACTTCCACCACTAATGCAACCTAACCTCGTGCCTAGGCGCAGTTCAATTTTAGGTATATTTATTTTTCTTAGAATTTTACTGCATTCTTTTCTTACGTATTATGCCTAACATTTATCGCATGTTCTTTCCAACACATAATTTATTTTATCTTAAGATAATATCAACCCAACATGTCTTAACTTCCCAAATTCTTTTTTTTTCTTTTTTTTTCATCATCTAAACATGTCTAATTGTTCCAATTCAACTCTCACATATTTTCATTAATATCTTAAATTAAGACCTCTAGTTATGCGCCAATTACCCAAAATTTCCAATGATAAATTATGTCCCAAAATTAAAGTATCCAACCACAATACATGTTATGTTTCCAAAATTTCATTACAAATTATGCCCAAATTCCAATATACTTCGCATGCCTTCGTACATTTAATTAACCTCTTTTAGAATAAAGAGGTAGTTCTCAAATAATATCTTATTTACCCAAAAATCTCATTTATTCCAATTGTCATGTCCACAAAATAAATCTTTACAATAATATCCATGTATATCATAACATGCTAACTGATTAAAGATAATTTTTCATTTTAGCGCAATTATCCATCGCATCAATTAACATTTCCAATACATTCATTACGAATATTCATGGGGAATGATCAAACGATAAACATACTATTATTCACAAAGGCTAATTTAAACCCACTCACCTAAAGCTTTCCAAAATCTTGAATCTGATCAGATCCATTCCTCCATGGTTTCGCTAATTGAATTTAAGACCGAAAGAACTATGGATCTATAAATTAAACCCAAAAAGAAAGGGAAAAGAGGAAGAAAAAGGGAAGAAGAACTCAAAAATAGGTCAGAATCAATACTCACCTCTCGCACAGCGTAGATCTAGGCATCTATATTGCAGATCTAAATTCTTTTCTCTCATTTTGAAGCGGAAGAATCCTAGATCTAATTTTTATTTTAAGAAAAGGTTTGGATTGATTAGATCTAAGAAATATGTAACACCCCACGTCCATTAATGTCACTCTCAAAGGGAATGCATTAACTTTCATGGAGCATTATTAGTGTGTAGAACAGGATATAACAAGATAGATAAATATATTGGTACTTGAAAATTTTAAAACAACTTTTATTGCAGTGGTGAAATAGTTTGATTACAACAACTACATAAACCAACAGTAAAACCAAGTACACTTAATATCCATCTTGACAAATTGTTTTCTGAGTACATAAAGTAAAAAAGCATAACCGCAACACAAGTAGCCATAAAAGAGATGAGCTGAACTTTACTTTCAGCAATCCAAGCACTTCCAAAAGAGAGAGAAAGATATCCAAGATCAAGCTCCACTAGTACTAGCCCCACCCTGAGAACCTGGGGAAGGGGGGAGTAAGAAAAGAGGTTAAAACAGGAGGGTCAGGCATAAAGTCTTGCGAGTATAATAACTTTAACAATATAATTATTAAAGTAATTAGGATAAGGCATAAACTGGTAAAACAAGGTATGACCATGAAACAAGTGGGCATGACAAAGCAAACAAGAGGAATATTCTGGCGTTAATCTCGTTCCTAATCACTATAGGATAATTACTATACTGCACCAATGTTAATTACACCGCACCATTACTAGTCACCCTAAAAGTTGATCCCGCCCACTGAACAAAATAATAATAATGGTAGTTTCGTGTACCCCTAGTTGTCTTCATAGGTGCCGCCTGCCCCTATCTCCACTAGTTATACCCACTACCCTCCCCCATTCTAATTATAATGTTTATTCAGAATATGGTAGTTATACTCCCAGCTGTCTTCATAGGTGTCGCCTGCTCCTATCTCCGCTAGTCGTAACCACTACCCTCCCCATTCGATCGGCTCCCTAACTTGTAGACACCCGTGCTGGTCCCACAGTGGGGTGTATCACTCCACAAAGTGGCAACCCGATACCACTAAAGATGCACGGCTTATATCTACACGATGCAACAACGTCTTACCTACCAGCCCGGGCCCACGCACGCACGCACATGACCCTGTTGGACTTGCGTTGCCACTGTTAACCCTTTGTGACCTCTTACGATCAAACCCAGTAAGCGTGTCCCGTCCTTGATCTAACTCGAGCTCACAAAGATAATTAATGGGTTATTGGTTTGAAATGGGTCCCCCATGCTTGACACAAGCTTTCCACCTATGCTTGGTCCCCAGTAGAATTTTCCACTTAACCCCTTCTTATTCATGTCTTCTTTACATGTTTCAATTTGGTTAAGTGTTTCTAATCGTATTTCACATGTCTCCAATGTCATCCACTTAACCCCCATGTCCCACCACATATTTATCTCGGTTAAGTGTTAATGATTATATCTCACATATAACCCATGTTACCCACTTATCAAATCAACATGTGTTATTGGTTAAGCTTGTCTTAACCCTATCCACTTATCAAATCAATATATATATATATTTGGTTAAGCTGGTCTTCACCCTTTCCACTTATATATTATTAGCTAAGTTGGTTTTAACCCCATCCACTTATCAGATCAATATGTATTATTGGTTAAGTTTGCCTTAACCCTATCCACTTATCGGATTAATATATATATTATTGGTTAAGCTAGACTTAACCCTACCCACTTATCAAATTAATATATATTATTGGTTAAGCTGGTCTTAACCCTATCCACTTGTCATGTTATGTATCATATATATATATATATATATATATATATATATCATATAACATGTTTTAATTAATTTATGATTAAGTACTTCTTAATTCACAAATACAATGGTTAAGAGAATAACTCCCTAAGTATCAACCCCGAAGACCAAAATCAACATCAGATTGGTACTCAGAGAATTACTCCACTCAACCTAACTTCTGTTTGTCATTCATATTCGTCTTGGATCAGCATTAGTTAATTATTAATGCACAAACCTCCCACATTAAATCAATTGCTTGTGGCTGCTGGATATGTCAGGCGGTTCCGGGCAGACTTCCACCACAAACCAGACATAACCTCGTGTCTAAGAATCTTTTAATTATGCCTTTGACCTCTCACATTAGACTACCGTTTGTGGTTGCTGGAAGTGTCGGGCAGGTCCGGGCAGTCTTATACCACAAACGAGTCTAACCTCGTGTCTTAGGCATTTATTACGCATTTAATTTATGCCTTTTGACCTCTCACATTAGACTACCGTTTGTGGTTGCTGGATTTGCCGGGCGGGTCCGGGCAGTCTTACACCACAAACGAGTCTAGCCTCGTGTCTTAGGCATTTATTATTACATATTATTATTCGAACCTAATTTGAATTAATATCTCCATTTCAAATTGTCAATAACTTCCAAATTAATCTATGTCCATAATTGCCACCTAAATTATGTCCGTAATTTCTATGCATATAAATTAGGCCAATTAATGTCTCAAATTTATTATATGCCTTTAAAGCCATTTTATGCCAATTCACAATTTTGCAAAATTAATATTTTCCCATTGTCCCCATGCTATTCGTTCGTTTTAATATGATATATGTTAGACTCGAAAATAGTCTAACTTATAAAAAGAAAAGCAACATCGCAACTTGCATAACACACAAAATAGGTCATAACATAAGTTTGCATAGCCAAGAACTTGCATAGGCAATGGATATATATATATATAACACATAAATTTGCATAAACTATCATGGATCTAAATATAGATCTAAACATGTAATTGTGATCTTGCATATATGGATATAGTTTTCCTATATCTTGCACATGAATTTCGTACAGACTTACATTTCAAACAAGCATATGATTCACATACAAAATTAGCATATGATTCACATACAAAACTAGCATATGATTCACATAAAAAACTAGCATAGGCAATGGGCATATAGAACATAAATTTGCATAACTATGTATTGCCATGGATCTAAATATAGATCTAAACATAAAAATGTGAACTTGCATATGGATCTAAACATGTAAATTAATGTCACATGTTTTTCATATAAACTAGCATATGTATATACTTGATTCACATATGAACTTGTGTATAATCCACCTACAGACTTGCATAAGATTCATATATAATTTAACATCCCAAACTTACATTAGATTCGCATATGCTTTAACATCCTAAACTTGCATAAGATTCACATATGTTTTAACATCCCAAACTTGCATAAGATTCATAAACTAGCATATGATTTAACATCCCCAATCTTGCATAAGATTCATATACAACTAGCGTATGATTTAACATCCCAACCTTTCATAGGATTCATATAAAAATTAGCATATGTAGAAACAAACTTGCATAAGATTCACATATGTTTTAACATCCCAAACTTACATAAGATTCATGTATGATTCAGATCTACAAACATAAGATAACAAAACAATCATATATTCACAAACAAAATCAATTAACGTCACATGATTCAATAGACATGTTCTCATAATCCAAGTCATGACTCTTCATAATTAATCTATAAATATTTTTGTGATAGAAATTATACACACAAACAAAAGAACAGTCTTGTTTTTCTGGGATCTGTATTCTGAAATTGAATTGCTCGCCTTTGATGTAGACTAATTGTTATTCTAATTTAGATTTAGATTTGATTTTGATTCTGGCTTCTATCTTGTTTTCTAGTTGAAGGAGAATGGCGGCTACTCTAGGTTGACAGCATGACAGTTCTTGGTATGAATTTGTGTGGTTTAGGGTTTAGATTTAGGTTGCTTGTATAGAAGTTTAGAATTATTTAGAGCCCTCAGATGGACTAGGAGTCCATCAGAACCACCCAGCTCAAATACACATCATCCGACCACTCAGAAGAAGACACATCATCACAAAACACTCCAGAATTCTATGCTGGATCAGTATGGGCGCACTTGGCTGGTGCGCCGGTGCATTTTTGTACTAGCGCACTTGTGAAGTGCGCCAGTGCTTTCTGTTCGACTTCCGGTTTTTCTGCCTAACTTCGTTCGTCCATATCTTCTTCATACGATATCCGTTTTACGCAAACTCAGACTCTATCTCAAGCAGAATTCCGAGACGAATGCAATGGCGTAACCTGTTTCATCTAATTCTTCTTTTAATAGTTAATTATTCTTTAGTTATCTCTTATGTCCCATTTTAAAATTACGGGGTGTTACATTCCCACCTACTTAAAGGATTTCGTCCCCGAAATCTTCAAGTTAAGAAGAATGTATATCCTACCATCCAACATCCATCTACTCAACCATTCAATCACAGACATCCATTGTCCTTAAAAAGGTTTCTAATGTTTTTCATGAACGTATGCACAGTGTGTGTATATGTTCCTTATCCAATGCAAAATCAGGCGGTCTACTGATTTTGTTGACCTCCTTAATGCAAATCATGATAGTGCCATGCGTCCATTATGTATGCGAAAGAATCCTAATGATACATATTATTTCTACATGTGTGCACAACCGTTCATCAAAATGCAGCATCCATATGATAACACAACCATTATACATCCATTAATTAAATATGCACACATATTTATATGCAATATGTAAGTGACTGAGCCGGTCTAGTACCTAATGTGTGTGTACATGCATCCACGAGCAACCACTAGCAACCACTTTGCATCCATTTGCATCCACCAAACATAACATGTCTCAAACACATGTTTGCAACCATAGGGTTTTTCCTAACTAAAGATCGAAGATATCATCGCAAAGACATATTAAACAATAGGACAAGTATCAACAAAGCGGTAGAGAAAGGAGAAGTTAAACACATGCCCTCAAAAAAGAAAGAGTACAGCGTATGCATCTTTTCTTCCGCCTCCCAAGTCGCGTCTCCTTGATCATCTCCCCATTTCACTTTGACCAACTTGACCTCTTTGTTGCGTAGCTTTTATACCTCCGACGCAAGGATGCATGTAGGAGCTCGTCAAATCGTGGCATCTCACCCTACTTCCACTTCTCTAAGCATGCTCGGATCCACTGCTTCCGCGGTATCTTGTAACACTTCCGCAAGTGCGGTACATGAAACATGTCATGAACATCACTAAGCTCGTTGCCTCTTCTCATGTCCCTCTAGGATACATAACCTCAAAAGATCTTCAAGGATTCTATTCACCCCTCTCTGTCCGTCCATCCATCTGTGGATGATAAGCGATACTCGTACTTGCTGCCTTTTGCATATAACCTTTTCCTCTTGCACCGAAAAATGCTCCAAGCCCTATCCCTTAAGCACCGGTATACATTGTGAATGGCTTACTTCCATCTGGCAATACTAAAACTGGAGCTGTCGTCAAAACCCTATTCAAATGTTGGAAAGCATCGTCACAGTCAACATCCCAATAAAAATTCAAGTTCTTCTTCGTTAACCGAGTAAGTGGGGCTAATATCTTCGTGAAGTCCTTAATGAACTTCCTATAATAGCCCGCTAGTCTTAAAAAGCTTCTTACTTTTGTTGCGTTCTTAGGAATTTTCCAATCTTGGATTGCCACCACCTTTGCGGGATCCACAGCTATCCCCATTCCGAAATGATCCTTCTTATGAACCCCTTCAAGCAACTTTCTCACTTGCTTACTGAGTTCTCCCCACTCTCTCGGAGCCATGTGGCATACTGGAAATGCAACTAGCTTTGCATTATCTATTAGGTATATACGAAAGTCTATCTTGTGCCTCGCGGGTAAATCCTGAACTTCATCGAAGACGTCACCATATTCACGAACCACACGAACAAATTCCAAATCATCGTAGGACGCGTCAAGAGATTCTAGGTAGCTAAGTATCACCGGACCTCTAGGGTCACAAGAAATATCAAGGGTCTCTCCACAACGAGTCAACAATCTGACTACTCTTCTTTCACAGTCTAGGATGGTACCATATCCGGCTAGCCAATCCATTCCTAGAATCAAGCCATAGCCCAAGAAGCCAAGAACGAAGGCGTTGCATTCAAACCCCAACGCCCAACATAGACACTCTCAAATCCCGATAAATCATCGAAAGATGAGCCGAACCACCAATAGGATTTGAGACTACTATGGGATCCGTAACAAGACTAGTATTTAAGTGCAGTGTTTTCAACTGACAAAGCAGATACAAACGAGTGTGAAGTTCTAGAATTCAAACAAGGTTCGAACAGGATGATCAAAAAGAAAAACCAAACTTCCAACCAAGATATTTCTACCTCTATTAGGTATGCTAGCCATAAGGGAACGCGTCTGCCCTACAGAAGATCCTGTACTTTGCCCTTACCTTTGCCTTTTGCTTCTTTGGACGATCCTAATAAGATGTCTTGTTTCTCCGTAACAATGACAACTAGTCTTCTTCTTCTTACTAACGTTTTTATTTAAGCAGTCAGGTATTTCACAAGTATGACCCTTCCTTTTCTCTTAGTCCCTTGTTATCCTTACCGCCTTTCTTTGGATCTACTTTCTTATCGTGTGTACTATCTATGTATCTCCTGCACATTCTCCATTCGTGACCTCCTACCAAAATGAGGTTTCTTCCTTCATTAACCAAGTGGCCAATTGAACCTTCCTCCCATCGTCCATCTTAAAGGTACCAACAAGTCCTCCGCTTCCTTCTAGCTTTGACAAACGTCCCAGTCCCATGAAGCGGTTTTCCGCCCATTGTACGGAAGTTCTTAAATATCTTAGAAAAAGCGTCTATATGTGGAGGAAGAAATTCAAAAAAGGAAAGAGGAAGAGATTCAAAACGGAGAACTGAAGGAAAGATATATGGCTCTTGGGGGTTATGTTTTTAAAACAAACTTTTCTCTTGAAAATACTTCCCTTAAAACATATTTTTGAAAGTATTTCTTTATAAAAATGCTTTTGAAAAATAGTTTTTCAAAATCCCTTATCTGTTTAGTTAACCTTCAGCTCTGATACCACGTGTAACACCCCACGTCCGTTAATGTCACTCTCAAAGGGAATGCATTAACTTTCATGGAGTATTATTAGTGTATAGAACAGAATATAACAAGACAGATACATATATTGGTACTTGAAAATTTTAAAACAACTTTTGTTGCAGCGGAGAAATAGTTTGATTACAACAACTACATAAACCAACAGTAAAACCAACTACACTTAATATCCATCTTGACAAATTGTTTTCTGAGTACATAAAGTAAAAAAGCATAACCCCAACACAAGTAGCCATAAAAGAGATGAGATGAACTTTACTTTCAGCAATCCAAGCACTACCAAAAGAGAGAGAAAGAGATCCAAGATCAAGCTCCACTAGTACTAGTCCCACCCTGAGAACCTTGGGGGGAGGAGGAGGAAAAGAGGAGAAAACAAGGGGGTCAGACATAAAATCTGGCGAGTATAATAACTTTAACAATATAATTATTAAAGTAATTAGGATAAGGCATAAACTAGTAAAGCAAGGTATGATCGTGAAACAAGTGGGCATGACAAAGCAAACAAGAGGAATATTCTAGCGTTAATCTCGTTCCTAATCACTATAGGATAATTACTATACTGCACCAATGCTAATTACACCGCCCTATTAACAGTCACCCAAAAAGTTGATCCTGCCCACTGAACAAAATAATAATAATGGTAGTTTCGTGTACCCCTAGCTGTCTTCATAGGTGCCGCCTACCCCTATCTCCACAAGTTGTACCCACTACCCTCCCCATTCTAATTACAATGTTTATTCATAATATGGTAGTTATACTCCTAGTTGTCTTCATAGGTGCCGCCTGCTCCTATCTCCGCTAGTTGTACCCACTACCTTCCCCATTCGATCGACTCCCTAACTCGTAGACACTCGTGCTGGTCCCATAGTGGGGTGTGTCACTCCCCAAAGTGGCAACCCGATACCACTAAAGATGCATGGCTTATATCTACACGATGCAACAACGTCTTACCTACCAGCCCGGGCCCACGCATGCACATGAACTCGTTGGACTTGCGTTGCCACCGTTATCCCGTTTTGACCTCTTACGATCAAACCCAGTAAGCGTGTCCTGTCCTCGATCTAACTCGAGCTCACAAAGATACTTAATGGGTTACTGGTTTGAAATGGCCCCCCCCATGCTTGACATAGGCTTTCCACCTATGCTTGGTCCCCACTAGAATTTTCCACTTAACCCCTTCTTATTCATGCCTTCTTTACATGTTTCAATTTGGTTAAGTGTTTATAATCGTATTTCACATGTCTCCCACGTCATCCACTTAACCCCCATGTCCCACCACATATTTATCTTGGTTAAGTGTTAATGATTATTTCCCACATGTCACCCATGTTACCCACTTATCAAATCAACATGTGTTATTGGTTAAGCTTGTCTTAACCCTATCCACTTAACAGATCAATATATATATATATATATTTGGTTAAGCTGGTCTTAATCCTATCCACTTATATATTATTGGCTAAGTTGGTCTTAACCCCATCCACTTATCAAATCAATATGTATTATTGGTTAAGTTTGCCTTAACCCTATCCACTTATCAGATTAATATATATATTATTGCTTAAGTTAGACTTAACCCTACCCACTTATCAAATTAATATATATTATTGGTTAAGCTGGTCTTAATCCTACCTACTTATCAGATTATTGGTTAAGCTGGTCTTAACCTTATCCACTTATCAGATTATTGGTTAAGCTGGTCTTAACCCTATCCACTTATCATGTTATGAATCATATATATATATATATATATATATATATATATATATATATATATCATACAACATGTTTTACTTAGTTTATGATTAAGTTCCTCTTAGTTCACAAATCCATTGGTTAAGGGAATAACTCCCTAGGTATCAACCCCGAAGACCGAAATCAACATCAGATTGGTACTCAGAGAATTACTCCAGTCAACTAAACTTCTGTTTATCATTCATATTCATCTTGGATCAGCATTAATTAATTATTAATGCACAGACCTCCCACATTAAGTCGATTGCTTGTGGCCGCTGGATATGCCGGGCTGTTCCGGGCAGACTTCCACCACAAGCCAGACTTAACCTCGTGTCTAAGCATCTTTTAATTATACCTTTGACCTCTCACATTAGACTACAGTTTGTGGTTGTTAGATGTGCCGGGGGGGTCCGGGAAGTCTTATACCACAAACGAGTCTAACCTTGTGTCTTAGGCGTTTATTACGCATTTAATTTATGCCATTGACCTCTTACATTAGACTACCATTTGTGGTTGTTGGTTTTACCGGGCGGATTCGAGCAGTCTTACACTACAAACGAGTCTAACCTCATGTCTTAGGCATTTATTATTACATATTATTATTCGACCCCAATTTGAATTAATATCTCCATTTTAAATTGTCAATAACTTCCAAATTAATCTATGTCCATAATGGCCACCTAAATTATGTCCATAATTTCTATGCATATAAATTAGGCCAATTAATGTCTCAAATTTATTATATGCCTTTAAAGCCATTTTATGCCAATTCACAATTTTGCAAAATTAATATTTTCCCATTGTCCCCGCGCTATTCGTTCGTTTTAATACAATATATGTTAGACTTGAAAATAGTCTATCTTATAAAAAGAAAAGCAACATCACAACTTGCGTAACACATAAAATAGATCATAACATAAGTTTGCATAGCCAAGAACTTGCATATGAAATGGATATATATATATATATAACATAAATTTGCATAAACTATCATGGATCTAAATATAGATCTAAACATGTAATCGTGAACTTGCATATATGGATACAGTTTTCCTATAGCTTGCACATGAATTTCATACAAACTTACATTCAAACTAGCATATGATTCACATACGAAACTAGCATATGATTCATATACAAAACTAGCATATGATTCACATACAAAACTAGCATAGGCAATGGACATATAGAACATAAATTTGCATAACTATGTATTGCCATGTATCTAAATATAGATCTAAACATAAAAATGTGAACTTGCATATGGATCTAAACATGTAAATTAATGTCACATGTTTTTCATATAAACTAGCATATGTATATACTTGATTCACATATGAACTTGTGTATAATCTACCTACAGACTTGAATAAGATTCATATATAATTTAACATCCCAAACTTACATAAGATTCGCGTATGCTTTAACATCCTAAACTTGCATAAGATTCACATATGTTTTAACATCCCAAACTTGCATAAGATTCATAAACTAGCATATTATTTAACATCCCCAATCTTGCATAAGATTCATATACAACTAGCGTATGATTTAACATCCCAAAATTGCATAGGATTCATATACAAATTAGCATATGTAGAAACAAACTCACATAAGATTCACATATGTTTTAACATCCCAAACTTACATAAGATTCATGTATGATTTAGATCTACAAACATAAGTTAGCAAAACAATCATATATTCACAAACAAAATCAAGTAACGTCACAAGATTCAACAGACATGTTCTCATAATCCAAGTCATGACCCATCATAATTAATCAATTAATTATTTTGTGAAAGAAATTATACTCACAAACAAAAGAACAGTCTTGTTTTTCTGGGATCTGTATTCTGAAACTGAATTGCTTGCCTTTGATGTAGACTAATTGTTATTCTAATTTAGATTTGATTTTGATTCTGGCTTCTATCTTGTTTTCTCGTTGAACGAGAATGGCGGCTACTCTAGGTTGACAGAATGACAACTCTTGGTATGAATTTGTGTGGTTTAGGGTTTAGATTTAGGTTTCTTATATAGAAGTTTAGGATTATTTAGAGCCCTTAGATGAACTAGGAGTCCATCAAAACCACCCAGCTCAAATACACATCATCCGGCCTCTCAGAAGAAGACACATCATCATGGAACACTTAAGAATTCTATGCTGGATCAGTATGGGCACACTTGGCAGGTGCGCCATTGCATTTTTGTACTGGCGCACTTGTGAAGTGGGCCAGTGCATTCTGGTTGACTTCGGGTTTTTCTTCCTAACTTCGTTCGTCCATATCTTCTTCATACGGTATCCGTTTTACGCAAACTCGGACTCTATCTCAAGCATAATTCCGAGACGAACGCAATGGCATAACCCGTTTCATCTAATTCTTCTTTTAATAATTAATTATTCTTTAATTTTCTCTAATGTCTCATTTTAAAATTACGGGGTGTTACAAAATAGATCTAAGAAATAGGAGAGTTGTTGCTTGAGGAAGAAGGAGCAGAGTTTTGGCGTCTCCTCTAAATTTATGAGTGTGAAAGAAAACCTAGACATCTATTTATAGGTGTGTCAGAGGAACTAGGCCCTTTGGATTTAATCTAAAACCTATCTAAACCAACCACCTCACTAAAAAAAGAACACTCTAGAATTTAACCCTTTTCACACAGAATGCTCCTTTAATTAAAAGAAACCACCTTAACCCTTTTCACACTGCATTGGACTGATTGCTCATTTTCCATTAATTCATTCTTCCTTAACGTTTATATCCATGTGTCATTATATTATTTATACAATTCGAATTGTATGCTCATTAATTCATTTAATGGCTTTTTTTCTTGCTTTTCTAATTAGTGCACTATGTTATACTATTTTTAACGCATTACATAGTAACCTCTTTTCTTCATGCATTTGTTTATTTGATTTCTTTCTTCTTTTTATTTGTTTATTTGCATGCATTCTTATTTAACTTTTCCCTTTTTATCTTGCATTGATATTCTTATTTGTCGTACATATATTCTTTCCTACAATTAATTGCATTAACATATTAATCTTTCTCCCTTGCATGCATTTATTTTTTTTATTGCACAATGTTCCTCATTTTAAACATTACTACATGTATTTACACATCAATTCTTTCTTTACAGCTTGCATATTAAGTTATGCACTCTTTTCTCTTTTATTTTTTTCATTTATATGTATGTTTTAATTATTGTATGCATAAACAATACAACCTTCTATTTATAAATTTATTCTTAATTATGCATGTATTCACATGCACGTAATTAATTGCATGCGTATTATTAATTTCAACATTAATATATATGCACTGTTACTTATATACTATTTAGAAAAACTGCGGGGTGTTACAGTGTACATGGATGTTGAGAATTTTAAGGACAATTGAAGAAGAGTAATGACGGTTGGTGAAAAGACATCAAGAGGAAGAAATGGCAATATACAATGTAAATCAAGAAATAAATGAATACCATATAAGTAGAAACTTTTGATTCTCATCTACAAGTAGATTCAATACTGTACTTCTTGTGACGAACAGGAATTTCGCTCGGTCCGAACCAGTCGCTAAACCGATCCAGGCCGTTCGAAACGCCCTATCGTTTGAGAACAAACCACAACAGAACGCATACAGAAGAACATTTCAATTGTATATTACAACAATGCATCAGATTACAAGAATATACAGAGTATGAATGAATATTACACAGAAATATCAGAGATTTAAATTACATTTAAATACATCGCAGCGGAAAATAATACAATATACAACTAGAAGAGATATACGGATACAAAGCTTTCCGGATATCGTTCCAGCTGAAAACCAGGATCCTGTGAATATAAATCTGCAAAACCAAAACTACTAGCTGCCCGTGTCAAAATAAGGGCACCCAGAGTTTAGGTTAAAACAATAAACTCCAGGTCAGTCATGTGACTGGTGTGAGAACTAAAACAGTTATTATTCTATATCTTAAAGTTAGGTAAATCAAGGGACCACGCCGTATAACACGGAACGGGTTTCCTCCCAAGAATACCAGTGCATAAAAAAAACAGCGCAATGCTAAATAAAGAAAAATGAAGCTATTATAAGACCCAGGTCCCATCACACAATGCAACGCAAGCCGGAGGATAGGGTTTTTACCTTATAATAGCCAAGAATGCTTGATACGTTTAAAACAAATCATTTGATACTATATAAGTGCATAGTGTATAAAACAACTTCAAATCATAAGTATCAATCATAGGCGGCATGAATGCCCCATCCCACTATGTCACCATACTAGGTTTTACAATTAAAACCGCAAATGTCACGTATTTGGAAATTGGATTTCCGTCTATGAACCGAGGCAAAAGATAGTCCTCAACCGATTCGAGACGCTCTAGCCCGCCCCTCAGGACCCAGACTCAGGTGGGCCCTTGGATCGTCAGGGCCGGTCCACCGATGTGGATTAAAATGCCTGAACACTGCGCTTCCCCACCCTATGGGGTGTAAGTCTGGTCCGTCAGCCGACCAGAATGCATCGGCCGAAACCGATATAACCGAGGCGCCTCGCAACAGCAACAACCACATTAGTCAAACTCGTCAGGGCGTGTAAAACCACTGATGCCACTTCTAGCTAGAAAGAAACGCATGCCCTCCCTGAGGTCCTCTCCCGTTTTTGGTTCACAACCGGGGTGCGAAACTCGCGAATTCACGTTACACAAAGCTGTGCCACACAGGCTGTGCTTTGATCATCACCACAAGACTTTGCTTTTCAACAGAAGCCTCGATCAATTGCCACTTAGGCATGCCACACAGGCAATTCACTCCATGTGTTTGATATCCATCAATATATAACCCCTGAGCTCGTACGTCTCAGAGAAGGGCGTTAAGTAAGAGAATAAATTCTCCGCCACCAAACAGATATATATTTAATAGAGATCAATCACACAGACTAAAATCCAATGTCAGACACACAGTCCATTTACAAGTCCGTTCTGGGTCTGAACGAAACCGGAGGCACCTAGTACCCCGCATATCCATCGATCTCCAAGTACGTCTGGACGATCACCAACTGTTTCCATCTTCTTGGGTGTACAGCCCAATCAAGATCATCAGTTATCACCCAAACGATGTGAAGACTTCCGGTCTTCGACCACCGTCTTCATCTTCGACACCACGTCGAATCAGTTATTCAGAATGGGATAAACCCGGTCTTTCTGAATAACTCGCGTATATATTATAAAAGTGTTACACAAACACAACATACGCCTCATTCCAATCCAGAATATTCTTTTATTCAAATATTCCTATACTTTGGGAAAAGTTCCCATTAATTTTATCCAAGATAAATTCTTTAAATTTATTCTTTAATCTCCTTTGAATATCAATTCAAACTAGTCGGGATTAGCGAACCACACCGAAGTAATCATTTATTTTATTTCCCAATCCCAACCTATTCATCCCATGAAGTAAAACTGGTAGTACTTCATATCTAACACCACAGTGTTATCGGTAATTCAATTACCATTTCACGTTCAAATCTAATTAAAGATTTAACTATCGCCTGGAGTAAAACTGGTGATACTCCATTCTCGATCTTTTCAATCTAATTAAAGATTCATTAAAACTCCACTTAGTTTTAATCGTTATCTGGGTTAAAGAATCAGTGTCATTTAAAACACGATCCACGATAAACCCAAAATCACCTTCCATTAATTATCGGGTTAAAGAACAAGTGTTATTTAAAACACTGTTCACGATAAACCCAAAAATCAATACCAATTCAATTCCAATTAAATATCATTTAATTGGTACACTTCATTAAATCTAAATAAAAAGATTTAATCTTTTCTCAACTGGGTTCAAGAATAGTGTTAATGAAGACACCATTCACGACAAACCCAAATCACATTCGATATTCAATACAAGGCTCTGAATAGAAAATATATCGGCTTATATTCAATATCAAATTCTACGACTAACAAATGTCGTATTGAAAATAACGATATAAATATATATCTTTCAAATTTCCATAACAACACCTGTATAATCACGAATTCCAACATCGAAATACTCCAAAGACAATTTCGATTCAAATCCACTCCAATGCAATCATTGGAAATTCTGGTTATTTTTAAAACCCTTTTCAAATTCAATTTATTTACTTAAAAATAAATAGAATTATATTCCTAGTTCAAAACTAGTTCATTTCGATAAAAATCTATTTTTATCTTTTCAAATATGGAGTTTTTCATCCCAAATCTTCACAAATCATTTCTTATGATTTTACACAAATTATTACTATTTTTAATAATTTTATCAAGGCCCGTACAGTCGATTTCCACCAATGGCCATCGAACTGCACTTACAGCGACCTTTTTCGAATTTGATTTGGACATAATTCCAAATCAGCCGTTAGATTTCAAATTTCTAATATTCGTTAGAAAGCTCTCTTCGATACGAACCCAACGGTTCCGGTTTTAGGAGAATCCGACGGTCGGATCTCCCGCAATGTCCGTTTGAAATAAATGGTCGAAATTCACGAACTGCCGCAGCGCGGCGCGTTCTATTCAGGCCATTATACTATATATATAATATATATAATATATTTCGTCGATTTCTATTTAAAAACGAATTATATAAATAGTTTTAAATTCGTTTCAAAAGCAATTTCGACTTCCGTTTCAATTCAAATCAAAATTGAATTCTTCTCTATAAATTCGTTTTAAAATTCATTTCTATTCAATTCAAATTTCAATTCAATTTGAATTCATTTCAATTTGCTTTCAATTCAATTTGAATTCGTTTTCAATTCATATCGAAATCGTTTTCAATTCAATTCATTTCGAAATCGTTTTCAATTCAATTCATTTCGAAATCGTTTTCAATTCAATTCATTTCGAAATCGTTTTCAATTCAATTCATTTCGAAATCGTTTTCAATTCAATTCATTTCGAAATCGTTTTCAATTCAATTCATTTCGAAATCGTTTTCAATTCAATTCATTTCGAAATCGTTTTCAATTCAATTCATTTCGAAATCGTTTTCAATTCAATTCATTTCGAAATCGTTTTCAATTCAATTCATTTCGAAATCGTTTTCAATTCAATTCATTTCGAAATCGTTTTCAATTCAATTCATTTCGAAATCGTTTTCAATTCATTTCGAAATCGTTTTCAATTCATTTCGAAATCGTTTTCAATTCAATTCATTTCGAAATCGTTTTCAATTCAATTCATTTCGAAATCGTTTTCAAATCGATATAAATATCGTTCACGTCAAAATGGCGTCAATCTAATCAACACGGCTTCATATATTCCTTTATTTTCAAATATTCTATTTCAAATATTTCTTTTTCAAATATTTCTTTTTCAAAATTGGAATGAGGCCCAATCAATTACCATATAAAATTAATTATATGGATTTTCATACAACACATGTATATAATAGCACTGAAAATAATCAACTATCAACCAAAGTGCACTACACTGTATAAGCATCAAATATAGATATTCAACGCTTATAACAGCCTGTCAATCAATCGATCGACATATATAATCAATCAGGATGAGTGAACTTCAAATTTCATCCCAACAACCGTGTGGGGTTTCAAACAATCAAACACAGATTTTATTTGTGCAATTGGGCGATGTGTAAAATTTATCGACCCAATCAATGTCCTTCAAATAGGTGTACATAAACAAACCGTCTGGTTTGTAAATGAATATTTTATTCACTTTCACTATATTCATATTCACGTTAAAAATTATATTTTTAACGATAAAACATTTTATTCCAACATATGAATTTCTATTATTCATTTACACAATAAAATGATATTTTTATTTTCTAACATATTTTAGAAAATTTCGGCGGCATAACGACACGATACTAGAAACGGGACAAGGCCTAGCCTTATCCCCGGTCTAGTGAAGGCCCACGCCATTCACACATCAATCAAATCAATTTCATCTCACCAAACAATTAAATTCAAACAAATAATTCAACTAATCTATGCAACCAAACAAACAAGTCCATGGTCTGTGGACGATTGTGTCGGGTGCTACTAAGCACCGTCTGCATCCTAGTATATATATATAACTAGAAAAATTAAATTGAAAGGTGAGAAATTCTCACTTATAGCTATCCTAGCTCCACGGCACTTCATTGATAGAAAACTTCATCGCTATCGCCTCTTCGTCATCTTCGTTGTCCGCTTTCATTACCTATGTAAAAATCGAATTTTTACTTCGATGTTCAATATATAAAAATCGCATTTTTAATTCGAAGTTCAATATATAAAAATCACATTTTTAATTCGAAGTTCAATATATAAAAATCACATTTTTAATTCGAAGTTCAATATATAAAAATCACATTTTTAATTCGAAGTTCAATATATAAAAATCACATTTTTAATTCGAAGTTCAATATATAAAAATCACATTTTTAATTCGAAGTTCAATATATAAAAATCACATTTTTAATTCGAAGTTCAATATATAAAAATCACATTTTTAATTCGAAGTTCAATATATAAAAATCATATTTTTATTTCGACAATATAAAAGATTATATTTTCCTTTCGACAATATAAAAGATTATATTTTCCTTTTCAAATCTTTTTAAAAATCAGCTTTCAATCTTTTTTAAAAAAAATCAGTTTTCAATCTTTTTTTAAAAAAATCAGTTTTCAATCTTTTTTTAAATTCTTTATAAAATCTGTTTTTAAATGCTTTTTAAAAAAAACAGTTTAAATCCTTTTCAAAATTCAGTTTTTAAATGCTTTTCTTTTCAATTTTAAAAATCTTTAGCATAAAAAAAAATCAATTTTTAAAACTATATTTTTATCTAAAAGACATGAAATAAAATAAAACAATAACCTTTCACTGTTAATTACTCCAGCACCGTCGAACAGAGCTCCCGACCTAGGGTTAAACTTTGCGCCTCCTACAGTGACTTCAACGACGATCTGGGTCTTCCACGACGTCCGGCTACGAGCAGCGCCCCTCCTCCTTCTTGTCCCAGCAACTCGGCGGCCTGGTCTTCTCGGAAATTGAGCTCGAACATGGCGACTTCTGTACGGAAATTCGAGTTCATAACTTCGCCAGAGATGATGAGGTTTGGATGGATTTAACGATCTCTCGAGCCTCTTTGGATTTCCTTTAATTAGTTGTTGAAATGGATTAGTGATTCAAAGTTAAAGGAGAGGGAAGGTTCGAACGACTATCGTCGTTCATCGAGGAAAGAGGCGGAAAAGGGAGGGTTGACTGAGGAATGAATGTTGACCAATTAGAATTTAGAGTTAGGTTTATATATTTATATTTTATTTAATCTCGAAAATACCCTTGTGTTGATACGAACTCGAAATCGAACCCAACAACTGTTGCCCCCAGCCAAATACCCCCATTCCGAACGCAATGGGATATGTTTCGTAAGTAAATTTGACTGTTTGAATCAGTTTCTGTTGAATTTACATTTAAATCGCTATATTGAATTTTAAACGTACATTTCAAATTATCGGGGTCACATACTAACTAGAAAAATTCCAGAAAAATATTTTCTAGCTTCGTATTGACGATACGGTCCTAACAAAACTAATTTCGTCGAATTCTGAGACCGTTAGAAAAATGGCCAATTTCCAGTCGATTAAAATCAACTAAAATGGTCAAAACACGTTTTCCTTTGCCACGCTCACATATTGATTCGAAAAATTATGAAATTTGAAACCTAGCAATAGTTTGACATCACGGACCCAACAAAAGTGGTTTCGTCGAAATCCGAGGTCATTTGCAAAATGTCCATTTTTAAGGGCCTGAATTCCATAGCGACTATTCAGAATTTTCAACTGGACATATCTTTTGATTCTCGCTACAAAATTTTGATCTTTCGGATTCGTTGGAAAGATATCATCATTTAGATCCTATCATTTTTGGTTTCACTAAAATCCGGATTGTTTTGCACCCGGTACATTCAATTGAAGTTTGAAATCGAATTATCGAACTACCGCGCCATTTTCAATTCTATTTAATTATATATAAATATTATATATTCTAACGACTACGTATATAATATATACGTTGAATTCTATTCAAAATAAATTTCTCGTCGATATTATTTAAAATAATCTATTTTAAATAAGCAAAGTTCGCTAAAATTGCCAAAATAAAAATTTTAAACTGGCCCAGATTTTACGGGTTGTTACAATCTCCCCCACTTAAAACTTTTCGTCCCCGAAAAGGAACAAAGTCGAAAGTGGTTTGATCATTCAACTCTATGTTCGATCTGGGTTCCATTCTCCAACCTTTCAGTTTCTGAGAATTTTCAAAATTTCAAAAATTTGGCTAACACCCTAAATTTTCGAAAAATTTCGCCATAACCTCCCCTGCACCGGGAGCATCGGGGAATTTCAAATAGCTTCCCCGGTCCTTCAGATCTCAAAAAGAAAAAGAAAAAGCCAAGCGGCTAGCCAATAGGCTCACAAAATCATCATCACCCAAACAAAACAGGAAATTATGTAGTAAACATGTACCTATTTGTCGAGCAAACAAATTTTATTCCCTGCTTTAGCCTCCTTGCTATGACCTGTTCAATGATATATATGTATATGCAAGCAAATGCGACCAATTTTCAATACAATTCAATATTTGATTTAGTTAGGCATAAAGGTTCAAAATTAGCAAACAAATGAACAAACAACACAAACATCAATCAATTAGTTGAATTAGAGTTTCAAATTCATAAATTTGATACATATACAAAAATCAGATTTTTTGATGCCAAATCACAACAATAGGCCCTATCTAATTTTGGTTCTCACACCAGTCAATAGGAGGTATATAGATATTACACGTTTGTCACTCGGATATAAACTCTGATGATGATATATCAATCATCAGAATCACCCCCGGGCGACTAGAGTATAATTCTATATCTATCCAATATATTAAAACTTCAAATACACGTTTGCAAGGCGTATATGCAAAATCTTTATATACTGGACTGTCCTAATCAATATAAATAAATAATCAAATACGAATAAGTGATTTAAATTTTCAAAACAAAAAAATTTGTTTTCATTTTAAAAATATACTCTTCACACTCGTTCTAGGATACTGCTGATCCCATCTCTAACGAGTCATTCTCATTGGATTTTACTAATCCAATATCTGATGAATTCTTTCGTATGGTTCTAATGTGCCTTGTTCTCTGAGCTTGGTAAACCAAAGCTCTGATACCAAATGTGACGAACAGGAATTTCGCTCGGTCTGAACCAGTCGCTAAACCGATCCAGGCCGTTCGAAACGCCCTATCGTTTGAGAACAAACCACAACAAAACGCATACAGAAGAACATTTCAATTGTATATTACAACAATGCATCAGATTACAAGAATATACAGAGTATGAATGAATATTACACAGAAATATCAGAGATTTAAATTACATTTAAATACATCGCAGCGGAAAATAATACAATATACAACTAGAAGAGATATACGGATACAAAGCTTTCCGGATATCGTTCCAGCTGAAAACCAGGATCCTGTGAATATAAATCTGCAAAACCAAAACTACTAGCTGCCCGTGTCAAAATAAGGGCACCCAGAGTTTAGGTTAAAACAATAAACTCCAGGTCAGTCATGTGACTGGTGTGAGAACTAAAACAGTTATTATTCTTTATCTTAAAGTTAGGTAAATCAAGGGACCACGCCGTATAACACGGAACGGGTTTCCTCCCAAGAATACCAGTGCATAAAACAAACAGCGCAATGCTAAATAAAGAAAAATGAAGCTATTATAAGACCCAGGTCCCATCACACAATGCAACGCAAGCCGGAGGATAGGGTTTTTACCTTATAATAGCCAAGAATGCTTGATACGTTTAAAACAAATCATTTGATACTATATAAGTGCATAGTGTATAAAACAACTTCAAATCATAAGTATCAATCATAGGCGGCATGAATGCCCCATCCCACTATGTCACCATACTAGGTTTTACAATTAAAACCGCAAATGTCACATATTTGGAAATTGGATTTCCGTCTATGAACCGAGGAAAAAGATAGTCCTCAACCGATTCGAGACGCTCTAGCCCGCCCCTCAGGACCCAGACTCAGGTGGGCCCTTGGATCGTCATGGCCGGTCCACCGATGTGGATTAAAATGCCTGAACACTGCGCTTCCCCACCCTATGGGGTGTAAGTCTGGTCCGTCAGCCGACCAGAATGCATCGGCCGAAACCGATATAACCGAGGCGCCTCGCAACAGCAACAACCACATAAGTCAAACTCGTCAGGGCGTGTAAAACCACTGACGCCACTTCTAGCTAGAAAGAAACGCATGCCCTCCCTGAGGTCCTCTCCCGTTTTTGGTTCACAACCGGGGTGCGAAACTCACGAATTCACGTTACACAAAGCTGTGCCACACAAGCTGTGCTTTGATCATCACCACAAGACTTTGCTTTTCAACAGAAGCCTCGATCAATTGCCACTTAGGCATGCCACACAGGCAATTCACTCCATGTGTTTGATATCCATCAATATATAACCCCTGAGCTCGTACGTCTCAGAGAAGGGCGTTAAGCAAGAGAATAAATTCTCCGCCACCAAACAGATATATATTTAATAGAGATCAATCACACAGACTAAAATCCAATGTCAGACACACAGTCCATTTACAAGTCCGTTCTGGGTCTGAACGAAACCGGAGGCACCTAGTACCCCGCATATCCATCGATCTCCAAGTACGTCTGGACGATCACCAACTGTTTCCATCTTCTTGGGTGTACAGCCCAATCAAGATCATCAGTTATCACCCAAACGACGTGAAGACTTCCGGTCTTCGACCACCGTCTTCATCTTCGACACCACGTCGAATCAGTTATTCAGAATGGGATAAACCCGGTCTTTCTGAATAACTCGCGTATATATTATAAAAGTGTTACACAAACACAACATACGCCTCATTCCAATCCAGAATATTCTTTTATTCAAATATTCTTATACTTTGGGAAAAGTTCCCATTAATTTTATCCAAGATAAATTCTTTAAATTTATTCTTTAATCTCCTTTGAATATCAATTCAAACTAGTCGGGATTAGCGAACCACACCGAAGTAATCATTTATTTTATTTCCCAATCCCAACCTATTCATCCCATGAAGTAAAACTGGTAGTACTTCATATCTAACACCACATTGTTATCGGTAATTCAATTACCATTTCACGTTCAAATCTAATTAAAGATTTAACTATCGCCTGGAGTAAAACTGGTGATACTCCATTCTCGATCTTTTCAATCTAATTAAAGATTCATTAAAACTCCACTTAGTTTTAATCGTTATCTGGGTTAAAGAATCAGTGTCATTTAAAACACGATCCACGATAAACCCAAAATCACCTTCCATTAATTATCGGGTTAAAGAACAAGTGTTATTTAAAACACTGTTCACGATAAACCCAAAAATCAATACCAATTCAATTCCAATTAAATATCATTTAATTGGTACACTTCATTAAATCTAAATAAAAAGATTTAATCTTTTCTCAACTGGGTTCAAGAACAGTGTTAATGAAGACACCATTCACGACAAACCCAAATCACATTCGATATTCAATACAAGGCTCTGAATAGAAAATATATCGGCTTATATTCAATATCAAATTCTACGACTAACAAATGTCGTATTGAAAATAACGATATAAATATATATCTTTCAAATTTCCATAACAACACCTGTATAATCACGAATTCCAACATCGAAATACTCCAAAGACAATTTCGATTCAAATCCACTCCAATGCAATCATTGGAAATTCTGGTTATTTTTAAAACCCTTTTCAAATTCAATTTATTTACTTAAAAATAAATAGAATTATATTCCTAGTTCAAAACTAGTTCATTTCGATAAAAATCTATTTTTATCTTTTCAAATATGGAGTTTTTCATCCCAAATCTTCACAAATCATTTCTTATGATTTTACACAAATTATTACTATTTTTAATAATTTTATCAAGGCCCGTACAGTCGATTTCCACCAATGGCCATCGAACTGCACTTACAGCGACCTTTTTCGAATTTGATTTGGACATAATTCCAAATCCAACCGTTAGATTTCAAATTTCTAATATTCGTTAGAAAGCTCTCTTCGATACGAACCCAACGGTTCTGGTTTTAGGAGAATCCGACGGTCGGATCTCCCGCAATGTCC
The DNA here is from genome assembly GCA_030737875.1 of Allium sativum. Taxonomy (NCBI): domain Eukaryota; kingdom Viridiplantae; phylum Streptophyta; class Magnoliopsida; order Asparagales; family Amaryllidaceae; genus Allium; species Allium sativum. The sequence continues at coordinate 387,785,326 of CM060924.1, forward strand.
GTTTGAAATAAATGGTCGAAATTCACGAACTGCCGCGGCGCGGCGCGTTCTATTCAGGCCATTATATTATATATATAATATATATAATATATTTCGTCGATTTCTATTTAAAAACGAATTATATAAATAGTTTTAAATTCGTTTCAAAAGCAATTTCAACTTCCGTTTCAATTCAAATCAAAATTGAATTCTTCTCTATAAATTCGTTTTAAAATTCATTTCTATTCAATTCAAATTTCAATTCAATTTGAATTCATTTCAATTTGCTTTCAATTCAATTTGAATTCGTTTTCAATTCATTTCGAAATCGTTTTCAATTCAATTCATTTCGAAATCGTTTTCAATTCAATTCATTTCGAAATCGTTTTCAATTCAATTCATTTCGAAATCGTTTTCAATTCAATTCATTTCGAAATCGTTTTCAATTCAATTCATTTCGAAATCGTTTTCAATTCAATTCATTTCGAAATCGTTTTCAATTCAATTCATTTCGAAATCGTTTTCAATTCAATTCATTTCGAAATCGTTTTCAATTCAATTCATTTCGAAATCGTTTTCAATTCAATTCATTTCGAAATCGTTTTCAATTCAATTCATTTCGAAATCGTTTTCAATTCAATTCATTTCGAAATCGTTTTCAATTCATTTCGAAATCGTTTTCAATTCATTTCGAAATCGTTTTCAATTCAATTAATTTCGAAATCGTTTTCAAATCGATATAAATATCGTTCACGTCAAAATGGCGTCAATCTAATCAACACGGCTTCATATATTCCTTTATTTTCAAATATTCTATTTCAAATATTTCTTTTTCAAATATTTCTTTTTCAAAATTGGAATGAGGCCCAATCAATTACCATATAAAATTAATTATATGGATTTTCATACAACACATGTATATAATAGCACTGAAAATAATCAACCATCAACCAAAGTGCACTACACTGTATAAGCATCAAATATAGATATTCAACGCTTATAACAGCCTGTCAATCAATCGATCGACATATTTAATCAATCAGGATGAGTGAACTTCAAATTTCATCCCAACACCCGGGTGGGGTTTCAAACAATCAAACACAGATTTTATTTGTGCAATTGGGCGATGTGTAAAATTTATCGACCCAATCAATGTCCTTCAAATAGGTGTACATAAACAAACCGTCTGGTTTGTAAATGAATATTTTATTCACTTTCACTATATTCATATTCACGTTAAAAATTATATTTTTAACGATAAAACATTTTATTCCAACATATGAGTTTCTATTATTCATTTACACAATAAAATGATATTTTTATTTTCTAACATATTTTAGAAAATTTCGGCGGCATAACGGCACGATACTAGAAACGGGACAAGGCCTAGCCTTATCCCCGGTCTAGTGAAGGCCCACGCCATTCACACATCAATCAAATCAATTTCATCTCACCAAACAATTAAATTCAAACAAATAATTCAACTAATCTATGCAACCAAACAAACAAGTCCATGGTCTGTGGACGATTGTGTCGGGTGCTACTAAGCACCGTCTGCATCCTAGTATATATATATAACTAGAAAAATTAAATTGAAAGGTGAGAAATTCTCACTTATAGCTATCCTAGCTCCACGGCACTTCATTGATAGAAAACTTCATCGCTATCGCCTCTTCGTCATCTTCGTTGTCCGCTTTCATTACCTATGTAAAAATCGAATTTTTACTTCGATGTTCAATATATAAAAATCGCATTTTTAATTCGAAGTTCAATATATAAAAATCACATTTTTAATTCGAAGTTCAATATATAAAAATCACATTTTTAATTCGAAGTTCAATATATAAAAATCACATTTTTAATTCGAAGTTCAATATATAAAAATCACATTTTTAATTCGAAGTTCAATATATAAAAATCACATTTTTAATTCGAAGTTCAATATATAAAAATCATATTTTTATTTCGACAATATAAAAGATTATATTTTCCTTTCGACAATATAAAAGATTATATTTTCCTTTTCAAATCTTTTTAAAAATCAGCTTTCAATCTTTTTTTAAAAAAATCAGTTTTCAATCTTTTTTTAAAAAAAATCAGTTTTCAATCTTTTTTTAAATTCTTTATAAAATCTGTTTTTAAATGCTTTCTAAAAAAAACAGTTTAAATCCTTTTCAAAATTCAGTTTTTAAATGCTTTTCTTTTCAATTTTAAAAATCTTTAGCATAAAAAAAAATCAATTTTTAAAACTATATTTTTATCTAAAAGACATGAAATAAAATAAAACAATAACCTTTCACTGTTAATTACTCCAGCACCGTCGAACAGAGCTCCCGACCTAGGGTTAAACTTTGCGCCTCCTACAGTGACTTCAACGACGATCTGGGTCTTCCACGACGTCCGGCTACGAGCAGCGCCCCTCCTCCTTCTTGTCCCATGCAACTCGGCGGCCTGGTCTTCTCGGAATTTGAGCTCGAACATGGCGACTTCTGTACGGAAATTCGAGTTCATAACTTCGCCAGAGATGATGAGGTTTGGATGGATTTAACGATCTCTCGAGCCTCTTTGGATTTCCTTTAATTAGTTGTTGAAATGGATTAGTGATTCAAAGTTAAAGGAGAGGGAAGGTTCGAACGACTATCGTCGTTCATCGAGGAAAGAGGCGAAAAAGGGAGGGTTGACTGAGGAATGAATGTTGACCAATTAGAATTTAGAGTTAGGTTTATATATTTATATTTTATTTTTATTTAATCTCGAAAATACCCTTGTGTTGATACGAACTCGAAATCGAACCCAACAACTGTTGCCCCCAGCCAAATACCCCCATTCCGAACGCAATGGGATATGTTTCGTAAGTAAATTTGACTGTTTGAATCAGTTTCTGTTGAATTTACATTTAAATCGCTATATTGAATTTTAAACGTACATTTCAAATTACCGGGGTCACATACTAACTAGAAAAATTCCAGAAAAATATTTTCTAGCTTCGTATTGACGATACGGTCCTAACAAAACTAATTTCGTCGAATTCTGAGACCGTTAGAAAAATGGCCAATTTCCAGTCGATTAAAATCAACTAAAATGGTCAAAACACGTTTTCCTTTGCCACGCTCACATATTGATTCGAAAAATTATGAAATTTGAAACCTAGCAATAGTTTGACATCACGGACCCAACAAAAGTGGTTTCGTCGAAATCCGAGGTCATTTGCAAAATGTCCATTTTTAAGGGCCTGAATTCCATAGCGACTATTCAGAATTTTCAACTGGACATATCTTTTGATTCTCACTACAAAATTTTGATCTTTCGGATTCGTTGGAAAGATATCATCATTTAGATCCTATCATTTTTGGTTTCACTAAAATCCGGATTGTTTTGCACCCGGTACATTCAATTGAAGTTTGAAATCGAATTATCGAACTACCGCGCCATTTTCAATTCTATTTAATTATATATAAATATTATATATTCTAACGACTGCGTATATAATATATACGTTGAATTCTATTCAAAATAAATTTCTCGTCGATATTATTTAAAATAATCTATTTTAAATAAGCAAAGTTCGCTAAAATTGCCAAAATAAAAATTTTAAACTGGCCCAGATTTTACGGGTTGTTACACTTCTCTTCATTTTCTTCGAAATGCTGCTGGTTTCATGTAAATCCGTCAAGAATTGATCAAGATCAAATGATGTTTTGGTGAATAAAAAGAGAAGGAAACCAAAACCGTCGTTGGTTATCTTCAAATTGCACCCATAGGTTAGACTATTTTGTAAATCCTTTTCTAGATTGTAGTTGCAGTGGTTTTGATGGGTAGATCATTATGTTCCGATCAAAATTGAGTGAGATACGACTATTTGAAGTTGGCTATGCAAAATTGAAAAACTGTTACGGGATTTCATGCATATCTCTTACTGTTTCGACTTGTTACACCCTAATACCATCCAAATTTATCCCTAAGATGTCACTAGATTGTAGTCCTTGAATACCTTTTCGATTTTCCATTGATTTCGTCTAATTCCGTTAAGAAACAAAGAAGTTATGCCTCCCGAAAGTTTGATTGGGAGTGAAAAACGAAAAGAAGAAGAAGAAGAGAAGAGATTGTGAGGAGACATGGCTTTTGGGCCTTTATATAGTAGTTGAAGTTTCCATTCATTCAAAATTCAAAATTCAAATTCAAATTTGGCGTCAAGTTGGTTGAACTACTAAATCTTCAATATCTTTCTCATATGGTGTTCAAATTCAGCAAATGAGTATACTATATGAAACACCCCACGACCATTAAGGTCACTCACAAAGGGAATGCCTTAACTTTGGTGGAGCATTATAGGTAAAAGACACAGATAATTTACAAGATAGACATATATAAGCAGCGGAAAAACTAAATTTATTTCATACGTGGTTCATAATAAAAACATTACAGAAAACTGTCTCAAAACAACTTCCAAATCATTACATCAAAATCTCTGTCTTGATTATAACATAAAGAAGCATAAAACACAAATAAAACTGCATAAATCCCCAAGTGGTAGTGTGTGCAAAGCCATAGCCAAAGATAAGTGGTTCCAAGCCATACATCACAAAGTCTTCAAGCTTGGAAAGATGAACGATCCAAATTAAACTGAGCTATTCCCTCCCTGGCTACCTAAGGGGGGGGAGGGAATGGAAGAAAAGAGAGAAAAAGAAAAATGGGTCAAACATAAGTCTGGTAAGTCCAGTGATTATTCAGCATGTAAACTAGTAAGAGAACCATGACATGAATAAACTGGACGCAGGACAATAACAAAGAAATAAGGTAACATAGGATAAGGCAAGATAAACAAGGCAAGATAAACTAATCATACTATCGCACTCATATCCATATTCTCTGCACCTACTAGATATTTCAACCATCATGAGGAGTTCAAGCACAATGATCCCTTTTTATCGATCGGCTCCTACTCGCAAGCTTTTGCTACTTGTGTCATACGACCCCGCTCGATTGTAGATACCTGTGCTGGTCCCACCATAGGGTGTATCAAATCCTATGGTGGCAACCCGACATGGATGCGCAATGTATAACTACTGATGCCCAGTGCCTTCTTTATCCACTCTGGAGAACGTGCACGCCCGTACTCCATCGGAACCTACACTGATGCACCAACCGACGTTGTTTTGACCACTTATAATCGGCCCAGTAATCATGCCCCACCTGCCTAGTTCAGGGTACCATGATACATCTATGTGGGTTACTGCTGAAATGGGTCCCCATTACTAGGGTTTCCTAATCCAAATGGTAAATTGGTTAAGTGTCCAAGTTAACCTAACCCCACCCATCAGTTTAGTTAACATGTTGTATTAGTTAAGTGTTGCCTTAATTAACTTAACCCTACCATTTCTGACTTAGCTTTAATTTATTCATTAAAGCACCAACCACTCACATTAGACAAGTATTGTTGTGGTCACTGGATGAGCCGGTCGGGTCCAGGCAGTTTTACACCGCAACTCAGTCTAACCTCGGGTTCTTTTGGGCTCAATGCACTAACCTCTCAAATTAGATATATATTGTTATGGTTGCTGGATGTGCCAGGCGTTTACTGGCAGTCTTACACCGTAACTCAATCTAACCTCGGGTTAGGCATATTCGTCTTTTCCAAATTTACATATTTACCTCTTTATGTTTATATGTAAATTATTGTCATTCAAGTCAAGCCCCACTTTCCCTTTGAATCAAGTTCATAATTTCAGGTATAAAATTATACCACTTTATGCCATAAACCATTTACATGATTATGAGTCAAATATGCCAATTACATGTAGTTTCATGTTTTTCCCAAACGTTACCCCCGTTAAATGTTCGCATAAATCACATAAAATTTTAGGCTCGCTACATAGCCTAACTCATACATAAAAGGGGAAAAAGAGGAACATGTAATATTTGAACATCATAAAAATATGGATCTAACTACACACGTGTCATATGAATTGGGCATAGAACAATATACATTTAATTATGAACTTGCAAATTTAGATCTACTCAACATGAATCATAAAATAGGGGTTTTACATAGAACTACATAAACTTAAATTAGGCATGTAGTTGTGAACTTGCAAATTGAGTTGGATCAATTTAACATAAACCTAAACATATTAGCATGTAGTTCTAGTCATATATGTGAACATGGTTGAACTTGCATAAACATAGCAAAATTCCCAAATTGACATACAACATATAGGTGTCATCACCAAATTATACAACATGATATATCATCGCTAAATTATACAATATGATATGTCATCGCCAAATTATACAACATGATATGTCATCGCCAAATTATACAACATGATATGTCATCGCAAAATTATACAACATATAGGTTCATTGCCAAGCATTTTAATTTTATCATCAAATTACATACAACATGATCACAAACTTAACATGATAAGAGTCATAGTCTTAATCAATTTAGTTTTAACAAAAAAGATAGGCATAAATTTACATTAGGCGTTGTTCTACATCTAGTTATTTTAGTCACGATTCTAATATCATTTAGGTCTAAATGATAACTGGACTTACAAAAAGGAGACTAGTCTTGTGTTTTGGGATCTGTATTCTGAAACTGAATAGCTCTCCTTTGTTGTAGACGTTGAATTCTCTTAGTTGAATTATATTTGATTCATAGTTTCTAACTTGCTTTCTAGTTGAAGGAGAATGGCAGCTACTGTAGGTTGAGTATTGACAGCATGACGACTCTAGGAATATTTTTGTGTGGCTTAGGGTTTAGATTTAGGTTGCTTATATAGAAGTTTGATTTAATAGGAGTCGTTAGATCAACCTAGGGCCAATCAAAGCCATTCAAACCTAAGAGAACCAACCAAAACTTGCCACACAAGCCCTAATGACTCAGAAAATCGTCACTCAAAGAAATATGTCATGTTTCAGAACTGGCCCGAGGGGGAGGTCGACCCCTAGGTCGACACTCTGGTCGACCTATGTAACCCAAGTCGACCCCCAGGTTGACCCCTTGGTCGACCTGATTTTTGGACGGGAAATTTCCCGCCCAGCCTGCTTCTAGGTTTTTGAATTTCAAAACATGAATTTGAATTTCGGGCTGGTTTTATTATTTAAATTCTTGAATCTTCTTAAGGTCATAACTCCTTCATACAGAGTCCGATTTACGCAAACTCGGACTCTATCTCAAGTAGAATTCTGAGACAAACGCAATGGCGTAAACCATTTCCCTTAATTCTCACATTTGTAATTAATTATTCTTTAATTCGTTACTTTAATGTTTACAGAAAATATGGGGTGTTACACTATCCTTACCAGAAAAACGAGCCCGTCGCAATAGAGTAGATTTCATCATAAAATTCTAGAAGATGGTAATGTGTGATTCATGATAATGGAAGAACAACAAAAGGAAGGATTGCAAAAATAAGTATGCTTTAATTAATTTTTAATTTTTTTGGTTGAATGAATGCTTTGATTGTCTTGCTTGTTTGCTTTGCTTTGAATTTGAAATTTAAAACTTTAAAACTAAAATTCTAAATTTAAAATTCAAATTTTGAAATTCAAAATATCAATAAAATAATAAAATAAATTTTTGATTTTTGTTAGGGTTAATATTATTTTAGGAAATAGTTAAACCTGAAATATAAATCGATAATATAAAACTAAGGAGTAAAAACAATATATCTTTTGATTTTCTACATGTATGTCGACATACAAATATGGTCATGTTGACATAATGAAATTTAAATTTTGAATTTCAAAGGTTTAAACTTTTAATCTTCCCTCCAAATTTTCACCAACTCCCAAGGTCTCAAAAGGAGTTATTTCAGTCTAAAAAGTTATGCCTATTCAATTCATATCCATTCAGTTTCTATATATACATCTATTCTCTTTACCTTTCATTCACAACTCAAAACAATATTCTTCATATCTATTCTCTTCAAAATTATTAATTCAATGGCTTCCTCAAGTTCATCGCAAAAATTGAAAATAACCAAAACCATCAAAGATTATCTTCATAATGACAAAGAGGCTATCAAAACCTATGGTAACTATTTAGCAAGTTCTAAAGTTAACACGGGTGCTTTCGCCATTTTAGCGATATTCCTTCCTATGATATTACCTCTCTCTTAGAAAACAACGAAGTCTTGAGTCTAATTGACTCTCGTGATAACAACGAAGTGTGTTATACCGAAACTCGTCAAGATGTTCTATGCGAATCTTAATCGTGGATTTTACAAAGGCAACGAAGATCAAATTTGGAGTAGTGTCAAAGGGACTCAAATTGTCCTCGATGCCGAAATCTTAGGCACTATTCTAAATTGTAGAAGCACGGGCTCAGATTTTTCGGATTTTGTTATCGACGAAACCGATTTGGAGATATATCACGACATATTTGAAGATATGCTCCAGTGGAGTTCAAAAATTGCTGCTTTCATCCAAAAACAAGAATTCTCAACCTTCTCTTCCAACATACTATAACTCCCCGTTTCGAAAATATCAACAACCCAACTCTCAAAGTCCAAAAGGCTCTCTTTGCTATTATGGGTGGTTATGCTATCAATTGGGCCGAAATGATCTTAAATGAAATTAAGCCCGTAGAATTATCGTTAAGAGAAAACACTCTCTATTATGTTGTTTATCTCACTCATATTTTCAAATATTTTGAAGTTGATCTTTATGGAGAAGAGTTTGTGCCTAGAAAAGTCTTTGACTCATCAAACATTCATCTAATGCAAATTCCTCTCACTTTCAAGCCATATGAGACATTCGAAGCCAAATTCGCACGAATGCAACAAGAACAAGAGCCACTGAAAGTCGAAGAAGAAGAGACTTCTTGAGAAAGTATTAAGTGTCCAACCAACACTAGACGCATTTTCAAAGAAATGATTGTTCAAAATCAAGTGAAAATCGTCAAAAATCAAAAGAAGCTCAACAAGAAACTTTCCTAAGTATCCAAATTCATGGTCAAGATAGGAAGAAAGTTTGGAATTTCGTCTTCCTCATCATCATCTGCTAAGAACTAGCCTATCTAGTTTTATTTATCTTCATGTATTCGTTTATATCTCCTTGTATTTGCTTTCGAATCTCGTTTTTAGTGTGTCTTAATTAGTTGGATGTATTTGCTTTATATTAAGTAATGAATGGGGTTTTATTTTTGCTTAAAATTGTATTTAAGTTAATAAAATATTAGTTATAGTTTAAAATAAGTTGAAAAGATCCAAAATTTGAAAATTTTCAAAATTATCAATAGCTTATGTCGACATATGTTTATGTATATGTCGACATATAACTGCTAGATTTTCAAAATGTTTCAAATTTTAAAATTAAATAACTACTCATATCCATTTGAAATCCAACTAATTCCAGACCCTATTTAAGCCTATTTCTTCTAGAAAATTTCGTTGTTCTATTTTTCCTTCTTCCTTATTTATTTCCTCTCAAATCCATGGCAAATCTATCCGTAACATAAATGAAAATCTTGATGATTCTTTGAATTCTTTCAAGAAAATTCTCTCTATAGTACTACGTAATTAGCGTGAACTAGAGTTAATTCAGATGAGAATGGTGGAATATCAAGAGAAACATTTTGACGTAATTCGTTGGTCAATCTCTTCTCATTTCAGAAATGAAAACAACAAAGACTCACTCAACAATGAAGAAGAATGGAAGGACATCAAGAAGAACAAAATCATTGGACAAGATAAATAGGTTGAAGTCCCAAGAAATGTTTAATTGATTGATATGGTTGATTTGTATAACGACATGTATTTTTACGGTCAAATAATTAATTTATTTAATTATTTAAAATATGGTTTTGTAATTTAAATGGTTTAAATTAAAATAACTATCGAATATTTAATTAATATAATAATTAAATAATATATTAAATTCTGAAATAATCAGAATTAGCTGAATTGGCAATATCGAGTAGATTGGACAATTTAAAATATTTAATTCAGTTTAGAATTTAATTAGAATAACGAATATATTATTTGAATGACAGTTGAATGTGTCATTATAATATAATTATAATCGAGCCCATAATGGTGCTGCAGTTCACAATTTGGCAATTCGAACTTCAACTGAATATACAGGGTATGTTTGAAATCGGATTTCTGTGAAACAAGAAACGTTCGGAGCTGGTGAAGTATATTTTTCTAGTGGAAGAGAAAAATCGGGATTTCATTGTGTAGATTTTGATTTATGTCCAAATCAAATTTTCGAAAAGTCGCTATGGAATTCCTTTTATAATTTATAATGATATATATAAGGAATTTCATTTTAAATCGAATATCGATTTAATCGGGATTTGAAATATCGGGTTGTAAATCCATATATATTTATTTTGGAGCTGTGTGATATTCTATGTGAATATATACGATAATATTTATTTTCAAATATTAAATTTAATTATTTTTAAATATATTTATATATTTAAATGGGTTATTTAGAGCTTTAAAAACAGCCAGTTTTGCAAACGACCTCCGTTTTCGACGAAACTAATTCTGTGGATTCGCAATATTAAATTATTGCTAGATTCAATTTCCATGATTTTCGAAGTCAGTATGTGGCCGTATGGGATTTTAATGTGGAAAACAATCAATTTGTTTGACTTTAAAAATACGATGTGTGAGCACAAGTCGGAATTCGACGAAACCAGTTTCGTTGGGTCCGTAATGTCGAAATGAAAGTGTATGCCCAGTTTCGTTATTTTTTGATATCGTATATGATCATAGAGATTTTTAAACGACGAATGGAAGTAACGGTATAATAAAAATGAATATAAAAGTCAAATAGAAAAATAATATAATATCTCTATAAATACACCCTCTATTCCTAAACCCTATTTTCTGTCCTTCAGAGGTCAAACCAATTTCAAGCCGCCTTCAGTTTCTCAAACCCAAAATCGTGTGTTATTAAATTCCAAAAGAATTCATAAAAATTCCTATAAATCAAAACATGAATGGATTTAACATGCATGGTATGAGCTCTCTTTCGCAGTAGTTTAATTTCTGATTTCGACTTTCGTTCTGGGGTACCGTCGTTCTGAAGCGCGAGCCTAGGGTTTTAGTCTATTGGGTTTCTGAGCGTCGAGTGATAAGATGGAGGTTATAGTTGGTTTTAGTATGGATTTTAACATCACTCATGAAATTTTGGTGAAAATCTGGGTGTAAAAGCATCGATGTTATTTCTGGTGTTTGCGGTTCAAGGGTGAAGAACGAATTTTGATTGGGGCTTCGAATTGCAGTATATTGTGATGGAAATGATGAGGATGAGAAGAGAAGTAGTTCGGTGGTAGTTGGGGCAGGTTTCACTGAGAAATGGATGAATCGGATGAGGAGGAAGATGCGTTAATGTCTTAGAACATACACTGGAGCACGAGGATTTGTTTGGAGAAGTGGACGATACTGTTCAACGCGGGAAGAAGGTTCATGGGCCAAGTAAAAGTGGTAAAGCCTAAGTTGAGAATAAACCAAGTATTTACTTAAAATATAGTGTTAAAACTTGTAAAAGCAATAAATATTTCATATGTTATCGAAATTCAGCGAGACAAGATCCGATGGGATCGTATGGACTGTGGCTACGCAATGGAACTGATTGAGAGTGGATTGGAGCTCGTTACAATTTATAGTGAAATAAATTTTATAATCAAATCGAGGGACAATCGTCGTTATTTAACAATGATCGTCCAATGTGAGTAAAACTCATCAACTCTATCAGTTTATATTTTTATGACGTATGTTTAGAACTGATAAATGATGATTGATTGCTGTGTGTTGACTATTTGGTTGAACTGCTAATTGATTGGTTGAAAATATCGATATAGTTATATATATATATATATCGTTAATCAAATATTGATTCTGTTTATCAGAATATTTCATATTGAAATGAAATTGATATGAATTATATTGTGTAACATCTTTGGATGCAGGGAAACAGGTTGGAGGGACCCAACTGGGTTCCTCAATATATAAAATACTGTTTTTGTTTCATATATGGTGATATATGATGTGATATATAATCTGTTGTTGATTATGTGTGTTTGAATGATATCGATCATTGTTGTTTGGTAATTTAAATACCGTAAGAAATACTGGGATATAGAAATGGGGATTTTCAAAATGTATTTTTAAAATAGATTATTTATATAAAATCAATGGATTTTATATATAAAAGGAAAAGGATTTTATAAAAGAAAATAATTATAAAACCAAAGGATTTATAAAAGAAAATTTTATTTGTCAAATAAATAGAATTAAAAAGGAATATTTATTTGTCAAATAAATAGAATAAAAAAGGAAAATATTTGTGAAGCAAATATAAAAGGAAAATATTTGTGAAACAAATAGGAAAGGAAATATTTGTGAAACAAATAGGAAAGGAAATATTTGTGAAACAAATAGAAAAGGGAATATTTGTAAAACATTTACAAATAGAATTGAAAAGGAAATATTTGTGAAACAAATAGTGAAGCGACCCGAACTTCCCCGGTCTCCGAAGAGATGAGAAAGAACGAATTACTGTGAGGACAAGACAAATTGGAACGCAGACGGAAGAACATTTCATTGCTATTACAACAATTCCATCAGATACAAGAATATATAGAGTATAAATAAATAAATTACATTCGATAAATATCAGAGATTACAATAAATTACATAGCAGCGGAAAATAATACAAAGCACAACTGAAGGTGATATACAGATACAGAGCTTTCCGGATATCGTTCCAGCTGTAAACCAGGATCCTGTGAATATAAATCTGCAAAACCAAAACTACTAGCTGCCCGTGTCGAAAATAGGGGCACCCAGAGTTTAGGTTAAAACAATAAACTCCAGGTCAGTCATGTGACTGGTGTGAGAACTAAAACAGTTATTTAAAACTTTACTTTAAAAGAGAGTAATTCAAGGGACCACGCCGTATAACACGGAACAGGTTTCCTCCCAAGAATACTAGTGCATAGAATAAACAGCGCAATGCTTTTTCGAAAAATGAAACTATTATAAGACCCAGGTCCCATCACACAATGCAACGCAAGCCGGAGGATAGGGTTTTCCCTTATAATAGCCAAACATGCTTGGTACGTCTAAAACAAATCATTTGATACTATTATAAGTGTATAGTGTCAAAACAATTTCAATCATAAATATCAATCATAGACGGCATGGGTACCATATATCATGTCGCCATACTAGTTCTACAATTAAAACCGAATATGCGTATTGGAAATTGGATTTCCGTCATGAGTCGAGGAAAGGGGCAAGCTCCTCTCCGCTTCGAGACACTCTAGCAAATGCTCAGGACTACGCACTCTGGGCAGCCACTGGATCGGTTGGGCCGGTCCTCTCTTACGTTTGAGGATTAATTATGCCTGAACACACGTTTCCCGGTCCTTACAGACCTAAAATCGAGGCGCCTCATTCCAACAACCACAAAGGTGAAAAGTATATAAATGTCAGGGCTGGTAAGTCACTGACACCACCAAAGCTAGAAAGAAACGTCGTGTTCTCCCAACGGTCCGTATCCCGTTTTTGACTCATACCGAGGTGTGAGGCTCGCGAATTCACGTTATACACAAAGCTGCCACGTAGGCCGTGCTTTGATCATCAACCACAAGACTTTGCTTTTCAACAGAAGCCTTGATCCATGCAACTCAGCATGCCACACAGGCAATTCATGCCATGCGATTGATATCTATCGATATATAACCTCTAAGCTCGTACGTCTCAGAGAAGGGCGTTAAGCAAGAGAATAAATTCTCCGCCGCCAAACAGATATATATTTAACAGAAATCAATCAACACAGAATAAAATCCAATGTCAGACACACTATCCATTTACAAGTTCGTTCTGGGTCTGAACGAAACCGGAGGCACTTTCCTCGCATATCCATCGATCTCCAGGTACGTCTGGACGACCACCAACTGATTCCCTCATCTTGGGTGTACAGCCCAATCAGGATCATCAGTAATTATCCAAACGATGTGAAGACTTCCGGTCTTCGACCACCGTCTTCATCTTCACTTATCGTCGAATCGGTTATTCAGAATTGGTATAAACCCGGCCTTTTCGAACAACCCGCGTATATTAAAAACAAATGTTACACAAACACAACATACGCCTCATTCCAATTCAGCATCCACTAACCGCAAATTTCATATTCTTGGGTAAAGGTTCCCATTAAATTTATCCAAGATAAATTCTTTAAAATTTATTCTTTAATCTTCCTTTGGATGTCATTTCAAACCAAATTATGGTTTTCCAAACTAGTCGAGATTAGTGAACCACACCGGAGTAATTATTTATTTTATTTCCCAATCCCAACCTATTTATCCCATGAAGCAAAACTGGTAATACTCCATATCTAACACCACGGTGTTATTGGTAAAATTAATTACCATTTCACGTTCAAATCTAATTAAAGATTCGACTAACGCTTGGAGCAAAACTGGTGATACTCCATTCTCGCTCATTTTCCAAATTTGATAATTTAAATTATCAATTCACATTTCAATCTAATTGCAGATTCCTTAAAACTCCTTTTACTGGGTTAAAGAACTAGTGTCATTTAAAACACAGTTCACGACAAACCCAAATCACATTCTATTTATTATCGGGTTAAAGAACAAGTGTCATTTAAAACACCCTTCACGATAAATGCACAAATCAATTCTATTTACAACCCATTTCAAATCTAATTTATTTATTTAAAAATAAATGGGTTTTTAATTTTAGTTCAAAATTAGTTCATTTCGATAAAAATCTATTTTTATCTTTTCAAATATGGAGTTTTTCATCCCAATTTTTCCTAAATCATTTCTTATGATTTTACACAAATTATTATTATTTTTAATAATTTTATCAAGGCCCGTACAGTCGATTTCCATCAACGGCCATCGAACTGCACTTACAGCGACCTTTTTCAAATTTGATTTGGACGTATCTCCAAATCCAACCGTTAGATTTCAAGTTTCTAATATTCGTTAGAAAGCTCTTTTCGATACGAAACCAACGGTTCCGGTTTTAGGAGAATCCGACGGTCGGATCTCCCGTAATGTCCGTTCGAAATCAATGGTCGAAATTCGCGAACTACCGCGGCGCGGCGCGTTCTATTCAGGCCATTATATTATATATATAATATATATAATATATATTTCGTCGATTTCTATTTAAAACGAATTTTATAAATAGTTTTGAATTCGTTTCAAAAACAATTTCAACCTTTATTTCAAATTCAAATCAAAATTGAATTTTCTATTATAAATCCTTTTTACTTTCATTTCTATTTGATTTCAATTCAAATCGATTTTAATTCGATTCGAATTCATTTTCTTTTCAATTCAATTCGATTCGAATTCGTTTTCTTTTCAATTCAATTCAAATTCGTTTTCTATTCAATTCAAATCAAATTCGTTTTCCTATCCAATTCAAATCAAATTCGTTTTCCTAATCAAATCAAATTTGATTCGTTTTCTAATTAAATCAAATTCGTTTTCTATTCAATTCAAATTCGTTTTCTATTCAATTCAAATCAAATTCGTTTTCTATTCAATTCAATTCAAATTCGTTTTCTATTCAATTCAATTCAAATTCGTTTTCTATTCAATTCAAATCAAATTCGTTTTCTATTTAATTTAATTCAAATTCGTTTTCTATTCAGTTGAATTCAAATTCGTTTTCTATTCAATTCAATTCAAATTCGTTTTCTATTCAATTCAAATCAAATTCGTTTTGTATTCATGTCAATTTGAATTCGTTTTCTATTCAATTTAATTCAAATTCGTTTTCGATTCAATTTAATTCAAATTCGTTTTCTATTCAATTTAATTCAAATTTCTTTATCTTCTAAATTGGAATGAGGCCCAATCAATCACCATATAAAGTTAATTATATGGATTCCATACAACACATGTATATAATAGCAACGATAAATAATCAACCATCATCCAAAGTGCACTACACTGTATAAGCATCAAATATAGATATCTAACGCTTATAACAGCCTGTCGATCCATCGATCGACATACAATTAAATAATTGGGATTAGTGTACGCCAATTTTCATCCCAACGCCCGTGTGGGGTTTCAAATCAACAAACGCATATTTTTATTTGTGCAGTTGGGCGATGTGTAAAATTTATCGTCCCAATCAATGTCAGTCAAATTAGTGTATATAAACAAATCGGCCGATTTGTTTATAAATATTCATTTATTCACATTCACGTTAAAAATTATATTTTTAACGATAATTAATTTATTTCAACTATCTACATTTTTATCGATTTCACATCAACAACACAAACAATTTTCACAACACATCAATTAAACAAACAAGCCATCCATGGTCTGTGGATGACGGGTGTCGGGTACTACTAAGCACCGTCTGCATCCTAGTATATATATATAACTAGAAAAAGAAATTGAAAGGTGAGGAATTCTCACCAACAGCTATCCCAACTTCAGGACACTTCATTTATAGAAATCTTCATCGATCTCGCCTTTTGTCACTTTCGTTGCCCGTAGCCACTACATATAAAAATCATATTTTTATTTCGTTATTCAATATATAAAAATCGAATTTTTACTTCGCTATTCAATATATAAAAATCGAATTTTTACTTCGCTATTCAATATATAAAAATCGAATTTTTACTTCGCTATTCAATATATAAAAATCGAATTTTTACTTCGCTTTCAATATATAAAAATCGAATTTTTACTTCGCTATTCAATATATAAAAATCGAATTTTTATAAATCTAACTTCATAATAAAAATCGAATTTTTATATAAATAAAAATCGGTTCTTTCTTATGATAAAAAAAAATATATCATCTTTGTTATGATACAAGAATCCTAACTCCTCTAATTTTAAAAAAAAATCGATTCCTTTTCAAATTAAAAATCTATTCTTTTTATATATAAATCAGGTTTTACTTAAGGATTATAATAAAAAAAAACTGAAGTAAAATAAATAAGAAAAATAAAATAAAGAACTTATTGTTTAAAGAAGGAGGGGGTGTCGGTGGTCGATACGTCGGTGGCAGGCTCGGGATGGCGCTGCTGTCGGGGTGGGGTTCGGATGCGTCGGTCTTCGAACGAGGGGGGGCTAGCTGAGGCGGCGCGACGCCTAGGGGAGCGGGGCAATGGTCGGAGCGTGGCGGTGGGGCTGGGGATTTTGGGCGACAGGGTTGCGCGATGGGTTCGACAGAGGAGGAGAGGTGGAGGCGCGAGAGGGGGGGGCGTTGACGGAGATGGCGCGAGCGAGGGGGAAGGTCGGCGGTGGCCGATTCCGCCGCGGGTGGAGCGATTTGATTTTTTTCTTCTTTTTTTCTTTCTTTAAAATGAACGGGGGGGTCTGAGGAGAGATAAGGGCAAGGGAGGGGAATATTTTAATTTTAATTTTATATTATTTTAATTTCAAAAGGTAACTTTTTCATTTGACCTCGAAACAAGGCCCACCGCCAGTCGTCCATAGCTAATTACCCCCAATCCGAACGCAATCGGATTTGTTTCGAAGGCTGATTCGATCGTTTCAATCAATTTCCGTCAAAATCAACATATAACTCTATATATTGAATTTGAACCCGCATTTCAATTTACCGGGGCCACATACTAGCTCGGAAAATTCCCGAAAAATAATTTCTAACTTCGTATTGACGATACGGTCCTAACAAAACTAATTTCATCGAATTCTGAGACGGTTTGAAAAATTGCCATTTTCCAGTCGATTAAAATCAACTTAAACTGGTCAAACGCATTTTCCTTTTCCACGCTCACATATTGATTCGAAAAATTATGAAATTTGGAATCTAGCAATAACTTGACATCACGGATCCAACAAAAGTGGTTTCATCGAAATCCGAGGTCGATTGCAAAATTTCCATTTTCAAGGGCCTGAATTCCATAGCGACTATTCAGAATTTTCAACTGGACATATCTTTTGATCCCCGCTATGAAATTTTGATTTTTCGGATTCATTGGAAAGATATTCCCAAATAGATCCTAATGTTTTTGGTTTCACTAAAATCCGGATTGTTTTGCACCCGGTACATTCAATTGAAGTTTGAAATCGAATTATCGAACTGCAGGGCCATTTTCAATTCTATTTATAATTAAAATAAATATTTATATTCTAACGACGACGTATGTAATATATACGTCGAATTCTATTCAAAAAAAATTTTTCGTCGATATTATTTAAAATAATATATTTTAAATATTCAAAATTCGCTAAAATTGCCAAAATAAAATTTTTAAACTGGCCCAGATTTTCGGGTTGTTACAATCTCCCCCACTTAAAACTTTTCGTCCCCGAAAAGGAACAAAGCCGTAAGTGGTTTGATTAATCAACTCTACGTTCGATCTGGCTTCCATTCTCCAACTTTTCAGTTTCTGAGAATTTTCAAATTCTTCAAAAATTTGGCTAACACCCGGAATTTTCGAAAAATTTCGCCATAACCTCCCCTGCACCGGGAGCCACGGGAAAATCCCGAAATTGCCATACAGGCCTTCTGATCTCAAAAAGAAAAAGAAAAAGCCAAGCGGCTAGCCAATAGGCTCATAAAATCATCATCACGCAAACAAAACAGTAAATTATAGTAAATATGTACCTATTTGTCGGGCAAACAAATTTTATTCTCTGCTCTAGCCTCCTTGCTATGACATGTTCAATGTAAGTACATGTATATGCAAGCAAATGCGACTAATTTTCAATAATATTCAATATTTGATTCAATTAGGCATAATGGTTAAAAATTATCAAACAAATAAACAAACAACACAAACATCAATCAATTAGTGGATTAACGTTTCAAATTCATAATTTTGATATATATACAGAAAATCATGTTTCTGATGCCAATACACAACCATAAATTCTAGCTATATTAGTTTTGGTTCTCACACCAGTCTAATGGAAATATATAGATATCACACCTTCGAAACACGAAAATAAGTACTGATGACGACGCTTCAATCATCAGAATCAGGCCCGTGCGACTAGAGTGTGATTCTATATCTATCCAGTATATTAAAACTTCGAATATACGTTCATGACGCGTATATGCAAGATCTTTATATATTGGATTGTCCAAATTCAATATAATAAATATTCAAATACGTATAAAACGATTCAAATTTCGAAACAAAATTGTTTTCATTTGAAATATATACTCTTCACACGCGTTCTAGGATACTACTGATCCTATCTCTAACGAGTCATTCTAATTGGATATTACTAATCCAATATCTGATGAATTCTTTCGTATGGTTCTAATGTGTCTTGTTCTCGAGCTCTGTAAACCAAAGCTCTGATACCAAATGAAGCGACCCGAACTTCCCCGGTCTCCGAAGAGATGAGAAAGAACGAATTACTGTGAGGACAAGACAAATTGGAACGCAGACGGAAGAACATTACATTGCTATTACAACAATTCCATCAGATACAAGAATATACAGAGTATAAATAAATAAATTACATTCGATAAATATCAGAGATTACAATAAATTACATAGCAGCGGAAAATAATACAAAGCACAACTGAAGGTGATATACGGATACAGAGCTTTTCGGATATCGTTCCAGCTGTAAACCAGGATCCTGTGAATATAAATCTGCAAAACCAAAACTACTAGCTGCCCGTGTCGAAAATAGGGGCACCTAGAGTTTAGGTTAAAACAATAAACTCCAGGTCAGTCATGTGACTGGTGTGAGAACTAAAACAGTTATTTAAAACTTTACTTTAAAAGAGAGTAATTCAAGGGACCACGCCGTATAACACGGAACGGGTTTCCTCCCAAGAATACTAGTGCATAGAATAAACAGCGCAATGCTTTTTCGAAAAATGAAACTATTATAAGACCCAGGTCCCATCACACAATGCAACGCAAGCGGGAGGATAGGGTTTTCCCTTATAATAGCCAAACATGCTTGGTACGTTTAAAACAAATCATTTGATACTATTATAAGTGTATAGTGTCAAAACAATTTCAATCATAAATATCAATCATAGACGGCATGGGTACCATATATCATGTCGCCATACTAGTTATACAATTAAAACCGAATATGCGTATTGGAAATTGGATTTCCATCATGAGTCGAGGCAAGGGGCAAGCTCCTCTCCGCTTCGAGACACTCTAGCAAATGCTCAGGACTACGCACTCTGGGCAGCCACTGGATCGGTTGGGTCGGTCCTCTCTTACGTTTGAGGATTAATTATGCCTGAACACACGTTTCCCGGTCCTTACAGACCTAAAATCGAGGCGCCTCATTCCAACAACCACAAAGGTGAAAAGTATATAAATGTCAGGGCTGGTAAGTCACTGACACCACCAAAGCTAGAAAGAAACGTCGTGTTCTCCCAACGGTCTGTATCCCGTTTTTGACTCATACCGAGGTGTGAGGCTCGCGAATTCACGTTATACACAAAGCTGCCATGTAGGCAGTGCTTTGATCATACCCCACAAGACTTTGCTTTTCAACAGAAGCCTTGATCCATGCAACTCAGCATGCCACACAGGCAATTCATGCCATGCGATTGATATCTATCGATATATAACCTATAAGCTCGTACGTCTCAGAGAAGGGCGTTAAGCAAGAGAATAAATTCTCTGCCGCCAAACAGATATATATTTAACAGAAATCAATCAACACAGAATAAAATCCAATGTCAGACACACAATCCATTTACAAGTTCGTTCTGGGTCTGAACGAAACCGGAGGCACTTTCCTCGCATATCCATCGATCTCCAGGTACGTCTGGACGACCACCAACTAATTCCCTCATCTTGGGTGTACAGCCCAATCAGGATCATTAGTAATTATCCAAACGATGTGAAGACTTTCGGTCTTCGACCACCGTCTTCATCTTCGACTTATCGTCGAATCGGTTATTCAGAATGGGTATAAACCCGGCCTTTCCGAACAACCCGCGTATATTAAAAACAAATGTTACACAAACACAACATACGCCTCATTCCAATTCAGCAGCCACTAACCGCAAATTTCATATTCTTGGGGAAAGGTTCCCATTAATTTTATCCAAGATAAATTCTCTAAAATTTATTCTTTAATCTTCCTTTGGATGTCATTTCAAACCAAATTATGGTTTTCCAAACTAGTCGAGATTAGCGAACCACACCGGATTAATTATTTATTTTATTTCCCAATCCCAACCTTTTTATCCCATGAAGCAAAACTGGTAATACTCCATATCTAACACCACGGTGTTATCGGTAAAATTAATTGACATTTCACGTTCAAATCTAATTAAAGATTCGACTAACGCTTGGAGCAAAACTGGTGATACTCCATTCTCGCTCATTTTCCAAATTTGATAATTTAAATTATCAATTCACATTTCAATCTAATTGCAGATTCCTTAAAACTCCTTTTACTGGGTTAAAGAACTAGTGTCATTTAAAACACAGTTCACGACAAACCCAAATCACATTCTATTTATTATCGGGTTAAAGAACAAGTCTCATTTAAAACACCCTTCACGATAAACCCACAAATCAATTCTATTTACAACCCATTTCAAATCCAATTTATTTATTTAAAAATAAATGGGTTTTAATTTTAGTTCAAAATTAGTTCATTTCGATAAAAATCTATTTTTATCTTTTCAAATATGGAGTTTTTCATCCCAAATTTTCCCAAATCATTTCTTATGATTTTACACAAATTATTATTATTATTAATAATTTTATCAAGGCCCGTACAGTCGATTTCCATCAACGGCCATCGAACTGCACTTACAGCGACCTTTTTCAAATTTGATTTGGACGTATCTCCAGATCCAACCGTTAGATTTCAAATTTCTAATATTCGTTAGAAAGCTCTTTTCGATACGAACCCAACGGTTCTGGTTTTAGGAGAATCCGACGGTCGGATCTCCCGTAATGTCCATTCGAAATCAATGGTCGAAATTCGCGAACTACCGCGGCGCGGCGCGTTCTATTCAGGCCATTATATTATATATATAATATATATAATATATATTTCGTCGATTTCTATTTAAAACGAATTTTATAAATAGTTTTGAATTCATTTCACAAACAATTTCAACCTTTATTTCAAATTCAAATCAAAATTGAATTTTCTATTATAAATCGTTTTTACTTTCATTTCTATTTGATTTCAATTCAAATCGATTTTAATTCGATTCGAATTCATTTTCTTTTCAATTCAATTCGATTCGAATTCGTTTTCTTTTCAATTCAATTCAAATTCGTTTTCTATTCAATTCAAATCAAATTCGTTTTCCTATCCAATTCAAATCAAATTCGTTTTCCTAATCAAATCAAATTCGATTCGTTTTCTAATTAAATCAAATTCGTTTTCTATTTAATTCAAATTCGTTTTCTATTCAATTCAAATCAAATTCGTTTTCTATTCAATTCAATTCAAATTCGTTTTCTATTCAATTCAATTCAAATTCGTTTTCTATTCAATTCAAATCAAATTCGTTTTCTATTTAATTTAATTCAAATTCGTTTTCTATTCAATTTAATTCAAATTCGTTTTCTATTCAATTCAATTCAAATTCATTTTCTATTCAATTCAAATCAAATTCGTTTTCTATTCAATTCAATTTGAATTCGTTTTCTATTCAATTTAATTCAAATTCGTTTTCTATTCAATTTAATTCAAATTCGTTTTCTATTCAATTTAATTCAAATTTCTTTGTCTTCTAAATTGGAATGAGGCCCAAGTGTAATAACCCGGAAATTCTGAACCAGTTTAAAATTTTTATTTTGGCTATTTTAGCGAATTTTGAATATTTAAAATGAATCATTTTAAATAAAAACGAAGGAAAATTTATATTGAATATAATTCGAACGTATATATTATATACGTCGTCGTTAGAATATAAATAATTATATATAATTATAAATAGAATTGAAAATGGCGTGGTAGTTCGATAATTCGATTTCAAACTTCAATTGAATGTACCGGGTGCAAAACAATCCGGATTTTAGTGAAACCAAAAACATTAGGATCTAATTGACGATATCTTTCCAACGAATCCAAAAAATCAAAATTTCATAACGGGAATCAAAAGATATGTCCAGTTGAAAATTCTGAATAGTCGCTATGGAATTCAGGCCCTTAAAAATGGGAATTTTGCAAACGACCTCGGATTTCGACGAAACCACTTTTGTTGGGTCCGTGATGTTAAGTTATTGCTAGATTCCAAATTTCATAATTTTCTGAATCAATATGTGAGCGTTGCAAAGGAAAACGCGTTTGACCGGTTTCAGTTGATTTTAATCGACTGAAAAATGGCCATTTTTCTAACAGTCTCAGAATTTGACGAAACTAGTTTTGTTAGGACCGTATCGTCAATACGAAGCTAGAAAATATTTTTCTGGAATTTTTCAAGTTAGTATGTGACCCCGGTAATTTGAAATGTACGTTTAAAATTCAATATAGTGATTTAAATGTAAATTTAACGGAAACTGATTGTAACAGCCGAATCAGCCTACGATACATATCCCATTGTGTTCGGAGTGGGGGTAAAACGCTATGGACGACAGGCGGTGGGCCTCGTTTCGAGGTCGTATGTAAAAGTCAACTTTTTGAAAATTAATTAATTAAATAAAAAAAAAAGAAAACCCTCTTCTCCTTATAAACCGCTGCCCCCCCTTTTCACTTCAGTTCGATCAAAAAAGAAGAAAAAATCCTTCGAGGACGGAGACCGACCGCCCACCGCCGCGCCGGAGCGCGTTCCCCACCCCAGCCCCCACCGAACGTCGGCGACCCCCTCTCCCGTTCGCTCCTCTTCCCCCCCCCCCCCCTCTCCTCAAGCCGCGACCCCCTGAAGTCGACGCCAGCCACCGCTCCACCAATCCGCTGCCTGAGCGTCTCCGACACCCCCAATCTGCCGCATGAGCACCCGTACCCCCTTCAAACTGTAAGTATTTATTTTTATGTTTAAAAACTATTTTTTTTATATGTTTAAAAACTGAAATTTGTTTGATTTTAAAAAACTGAAATTAGAATTGTTTTTGGAAAATATATACGCATCGTATTAAAAGGTTTGATTTTTATTGAATAAAAAGATCGGATTTTTATCATGAGGAAGGCGACTTAAAAATATAATTTTTATATGATAAAAATATGATTTTTATGTTGCTAAAAATGTAATTTTTGTTCATGGAAAAAGTAAGGATTTTATTTTATGAAAAGTTAGAAAAGAAAGAAACCATTTTTGATAAGTTGAAATTATTTTTAAAGGTATTAAAATATGATTTTTATACTTATAGCTAATTAAAGAGATGATCTTTATATAGTAGATGATATAAAAATATTATTTTTATATTGGTAGAGTATTAAAAATAGGATTTTTAGAGAATTAAAAATATCATCTTTGTATATGTGGCGAAATAAAAATTTGATTTTTTATTATGTATACATTGAAATAAAGAGGTGATTTTTATAGTAATGAAATCTTTATTTTTGAAAAGGCGAAATTTTTATATATTGAATAGCAAAATAAAAATAGGATTTTTATATATTGAATAGCATAATAAAAATTCGATTTTTATATATTGAATAGCGAAGTGAAAATTCGATTTTTACATATGTAGTGAATACGGGCAACGAAAGCGACAAAGGGCGAGAACGACGAAGCTTTCTATCAAAGAAGAGTCAAGATGGTTGGATAGCTATTTGTGAGAATTTCTCACCTTTCAATTTCATTTTCTAGTTATATACATATACTAGGATGCTGACGGTGCTTAGTAGCACCCGACACAATCGTCCACAGACCATGGACTTGTTTGTTTGATTGCAAAAAAATTAGTTAGATTATTAGATTGAAATTGAATTGTTTGGTGAAATGAATGAATTTGATTGATGTGTGAATGGCGTGGGCCTTCACTAGACCGGGGATAAGGCTAGGCCTCGTCCCGTTTCTAGTATCGTGCCGTTATGCCGCCGAAATTTTCTAAAATATGTTAGAAAAATAAAAATATCATTTTATTGAATAAATGAACTGAATAGAAATTCATATGTTAAAATAAAATGTTTTATCGTTAAAAATATAATTTTTAACGTGAAGTGAATAAAATAAAATATTCATTTACAAACCGGACGGTTTGTTTATGTACACCTATTTGAATGACATTGATTGGGACGATAAATTTTACACATCGCCCAACTGCACAACTAAAATTTGTGTTTGATTGTTTGAAACCCCACACGGGTGTTGGGATGAAATTTGAAGTTCACTCATCCTGATTTATTAAATATGTCGATCGATTGATTGACAGGCTGTTATAAGCGTTAGATATCTATATTTGATGCTTATACAGTGTAGTGCACTTTGGTTGATGGTTGATTATTTTTCAATGCTATTATATAAGTGTGATGTATGAAAATCCATATAATTAAGATTATATGGTAATTGATTGGGCCCCATTCCAATTTAGAAAATAAAGAATATTATAAAATAAAGGTTCATGTGTTGACTGTACTCATCCGTTGAGATTAGTCATGTGTTGAACGAAATATTTTAATAATAAAATTTACATCTTTATCAATATAAAATAAAGGTTCATGTGTTGACTGTACTCATCCGTTGAGATTAGTCATGTGTTGAACGAAATATTTTGATAATAACAAATATTTTGATAATAGGAAATATTTGAAATAGAATATTTGAAAATAGAAATACATTAAGACGTGTTGATTAGATTGACGCCATTTTGACGTGAACGATATTTATATCGATTTTATTCATTTCGAAATGAATTGAATTGAAAACGATTTCGAAATGAATTGAATAGAAAACGAATTTGATTTCAATTGAATATATAACGAATTTTATTTGAATATATAACGAATTTGATTTCAATGGAACATATAACGAATTTGATTCAAATAGAAAACCAATTTGAATTGAATCGAATAGAAAACGACTTTGGAATTGAATTGAATTGAAAGCGAATTGAAATGAATTCAAATTGAATTGAAATTTGAATTGAATAGAAATGAATTTTAAAACGAATTTATGAAGAAGAATTCAATTTTGCTTTGGATTGAAATGGAAGTTGAAATTGTTTTTGAAACGAATTTAAAAC
The DNA here is from genome assembly GCA_030737875.1 of Allium sativum. Lineage (NCBI taxonomy): Eukaryota > Viridiplantae > Streptophyta > Magnoliopsida > Asparagales > Amaryllidaceae > Allium > Allium sativum. The sequence continues at coordinate 387,811,396 of CM060924.1, forward strand.
TATTTATATAATTCGTTTTTAAATAGGAATCGACGAAATATATATTATATATATTATATATATAATATAATGGCCTGAATAGAACGCGTCGCGCCGCGGCAGTTCGTGAATTTCGACCATTTATTTCAAACGGACATTACGGGAGATCCGACCGTCGGATTCTCCTAAAACCGGAACCGTTGGGTTCGTATCGAAAAGAGCTTTCTAACGAATATTAGAAATTTGAAATCTAACGGTTGGATTTGGAGATACGTCCAAATCAAATTTGAAAGAGGTCGCTGTAAGTGCAGTTCGATGGCCGTTGATGGAAATCGACTGTACGGGCCTTGATAAAATTATTAAAAATATCAATAATTTGTGTAAAATCATAAGAAATGATTTGGGAAAAATTGGGGTGAAAAACTCCATATTTGAAAAGATAAAAATGGATTTTTATCGAAATGAACTAGTTTTGAACTAAATTTAAAACCCAATTATTTTTAAATAAATAAACTAGATTTAAAAAGGGGTTTTAAATAATCGGAATTTCTAATATATTTGATTGGATTTGAAATGGGTTTATCGTGAAATGTGTTTTAAATAACACTAGTTCTTTAACCCGATAATAAATAGAATGTGATTTGGGTTTGTCGTGAACTGTGTTTTAAATAACACTAGTTCTTTAACCCAGTAAAAGGAGTTTTAACGAATCTGCAATTAAATTGAAATGTGAATGGATAATCTAAATTATCAAATTTAGGAAATAAGCGAGAATGGAGTATCACCAGTTTTGCTCCAAAGCGATAGTTAAATCTTTAATTAGATTTGAACGTGAAATGGTAATTAATTTTACCGATAACACCACAGTATTAGATATGGAGTATTACCAGTTTTGCTTCATGGGATGAATAGTTTGGGATTGGGAAATAAAATAAATAATTACTTCGGTGTGGTTCGCTAATCTCGACTAGTTTAGAAAACCATAATTTGGTTTGAAAAAACATCCAAAGGAAGATTAAAGGATAAATTTTAAAGAATTTATCTTGGATAAAATTAAAGGGAACTTTTCCCAAAAGATGTGGATATTTAAATAACAGAATATTCAGAATTGGAATGAGGCGTATGTTGTGTTTGTGTAACATTTGTTTTTAATATACGCGGGTTGTTCGGAAAGGCCGGGTTTACACCCATTCTGAGTAACCGATTCGACGATGTGTCGAAGATGAAGATGGTGGTCGAAGACCGGAAGTCCTCACATCGTTTGGGTAATTACTGACGACTGATTGGGCTGTACACCCAAGAGGATGGAAATAGTTGGTGGTCGTCCAGACGTACTTGGAGATGGATGGATATGCGAGGAAAGGGCCTCCGGTTTCGTTCAAACCTAGAACGGACTTGTAAATGGATTGTGTGTCTGACATTGGATTTTATTCTGTGTTGATTGATTTCTATTAAATATACATCTGTTTGGCAGCGGAGAATTTATTCTTTTGCTTAACGCCCTACTCTGAGACGTACGAGCTCAGAGGTTGTATATCGATGGACATCAGTCGCATGGCATGAATTGCCTGTGTGGCACGCTAAGATGCAATGATCAAGGCTTTTGTTGAAAAGCAGAGTCTTGTGGTTGATGATCAAAGCACGGCCTATGTGGCAGCTTTGTGTATAACGTGAATTCGCGAGCCTCACACCTCGGTATGAGTAAAAAACGGGATGAGGACCCAAGGAGTGCACGACGTTTCTTTCTAGCTATGGGTGGTGTCAGTGACCTACCAGCCCTGACATTTATATACTTTTCACCTTTGTGGTTTGAATGCGAGGCGCCTTGATTTTAGGTCTGTAAGGACCGGGAAACGTGTGTTCAGGCATAATTAATCCTCTAACGTAAGTGAGGACCGGCCTTGGAGGATCCCAGGATTGCCCAGAGTGTGTAGTCCTGAGGCATTTGCTAGAGTGTCTCGAACGCGGAGAGGAGCTTGCCCCTTGCCTCGACTCATGACGGAAATCCAATTTCCAATACGTGTATTGCGGTTTTAATTGTAGAACTAGTATGGCGACATGATATATGGTACCCATGCCTTCTATGATTTATATTTATGATTGAAATTGTTTTGACACTATACACATATTATAGTATCAAATGATTTGTTTTAAACGTACCAAGCATGTTTGGCTATTATAAGGGAAAACCCTATCCTCCGGCTTGCGTTGCATTGTGTGATGGGACCTGGGTCTTATAATAGCTTCATTTTTCGAAAAAGCATTGCGTTGTTTATTCTATGCACTGGTATTCTTGGGAGGAAACCCATTCCGTGTTATACGGCGTGGTCCCTTGAATTACTCTCTTTTAAAGTAACGTTTTAAATAACTGTTTTAGTTCTCACACCAATCACATGACTGACCTGGAGTTTATTGTTTTAACCTAAACTCTGGGTGCCCCTATTTTTCGCACGGGCAGCTAGTAGTTTTGGTTTTGCAGATTTATATTCATAGGATCCTGGTTTACAGCTGGAATGATATCCGGAAAGATCTGTATCCGTATATCACCATCAGTTGTGCTTTGTATTATTTTCCGCTGCTATGTAATTTATTGTAATCTCTGATATTTATCGAATGTAATTTATTCATTTATACTCTGTATATTCTTGTATCTGATGGAATTGTTGTAATAGCAATGAAATGTTCTTCCGTCTGCGTTCTGTTTTGTCTTGTTCTCAAACGATCAGGGGTTTCGAACGGTCTAGATCGGTTTAACGACTGATTCGGATCGAGCGAAATTCCAGGCCGTCACATTTGGTATCAGAGCGAGGTTTACAGAGCTCGAGAACAAGGCACATTAGAACCATACGAAAGAATTCATCAGATATTGGATTAGCAATATCCAATTAGAATGACTCGTTAGAGATAGCATCGGTAGTATCCTAGAACGAGTGTGAAGAGTATATTTTTCAAATGAAAACAATATTGTTTTGAAAATTTAAATCGCTTTATACGTATTTGATTATTTATTTATTTTGAATATGGACAATCCAATATATAAAGGTTTTGTATATACGCGTCATGAACGTATATTCGAAGTTTTAATATACTGGATAGATATAGAATCACACTCTAGTCGCTCGGAGATGATTTTGATGATGGAGCTCCATCACCAATATTTATGTTCGTGTTTCGAAGGTGTGACTTCTATATATTTCCATTAGACTGGTGTGAGAACCAAAACTTATATATATAGTTAGAACACATTGTTGTGAATTGGCATCAAAAACATGATTTTCTGTATATGTATCAAATTTATGAATTTGAAACTCTAATTCACTAATTGATTGATGTTTGTGTTGTTTGCTTATTTGTTTGATAATTTTGAACCATTATGCCTAATTGTATCAAATATTGACTTATATTGAGAATTGGTCGCATTTGCTTGCATATACATATACTTACATTGAACAGGTCATAGTAAGGAGTCTAGAGCAGAGAATAAAATTTGTTTGCCCGACAAATAGGTACATGTTTACTACATAATTTACTGTTTTGTTTGGGTGATGATGATTTTATGAGCCTATTGGCTAGCCGCTTGGCTTTTTCTTTTTGTTTTTGGGATCAGAAGGCCTATATGGCAATTTCGGGATTTTCCCGTGGCTCCCGGTGCAGGGGAGGTTATGGCGAAATTTTTCGAAAATTTAGGGTGTTAGCCAAATTTTTGAAAATTTGAAAATTCTCAGAAACTGAAAAGTTGGAGAATAGAAGCCAGATCGAACATAGAGTTGATTAATCAAACCACTTTCGACTTTGTTCCTTTTCGGGGACGAAAAGTTTTAAGTGGGGGAGATTGTAATAACCCGGAAATTCTGAACCAGTTTAAAATTTTTATTTTGGCTATTTTAGCGAATTTTGAATATTTAAAATGAATCATTTTAAATAAAAACGAAGGAAAATTTATATTGAATATAATTTGAACGTATATATTATATACGTCGTCGTTAGAATATAAATAATTATATATAATTATAAATAGAATTGAAAATGGCGTGGTAGTTCGATAATTCGATTTCAAACTTCAATTGAATGTACCGGGTGCAAAACAATCCGGATTTTAGTGAAACCAAAAACATTAGGATCTAATTGACGATATCTTTCCAACAAATCCAAAAAATCAAAATTTCATAACGGGAATCAAAAGATATGTCCAGTTGAAAATTCTGAATAGTCGCTATGGAATTCAGGCCCTTAAAAATGGGAATTTTGCAAACGACCTCGGATTTCGACGAAACCACTTTTGTTGGGTCCGTGATGTTAAGTTATTGCTAGATTCCAAATTTCATAATTTTCTGAATCAATATGTGAGCGTGGCAATGGAAAACGCGTTTGACCAGTTTTAGTTGATTTTAATCGACTGAAAAATGGCCATTTTTCTAACAGTCTCAGAATTTGACGAAACTAGTTTTGTTAGGACCGTATCGTCAATACGAAGCTAGAAAATATTTTTCTGGAATTTTTCAAGTTAGTATGTGACCCCAGTAATTTGAAATGTACGTTTAAAATTCAATATAGTGATTTAAATGTAAATTTAACGGAAACTGATTGTAACAGCCGAATCAGCCTACGATACATATCCCATTGTGTTCGGAGTGGGGGTAAAACGCTATGGACGACAGGCGGTGGGCCTCGTTTCGAGGTCGTATGTAAAAGTCAACTTTTTGAAAATTAATTAATTAAATAAATAAAAAGAAAACCCTCTTCTCCTTATAAACCGCTGCCCCCCCCCTTTCCACTTCAGTTCGATCGAAAAAAAAAATCCGTCGAGGACGGAGACCGACCGCCCACCGCCGCGCCGGAGCGCGTTCCCCACCCCATCCCCCACCGAACGTCGGCGACCCCCTCTCCTGTTCGCTCCTCTTCCCCCCCCCCTCTCCTCAAGCCGCGACCCCCTGAAGTCGACGCCAGCCACCGCTCCACCAATCCGCTGCCTGAGCGTCTCCGACACCCCCAATCCGCCGCATGAGCACCCGTACCCCCTTCGAACTGTAAGTATTTATTTTTATGTTTAAAAACTGTTTTTTTTATATGTTTAAAAACTGAAATTTGTTTGATTTTAAAAAACTGAAATTAGAATTGTTTTTGGAAAATATATATGCATCGTATTAAAAGGTTTGATTTTTATTGAATAAAAAGATCGGATTTTTATCATGAGGAAGGCGACTTAAAAATATAATTTTTATATGATAAAAATATGATTTTTATGTTGCTAAAAATGTAATTTTTGTTCATGGAAAAAGTAAGGATTTTATTTTATGAAAAGTTAGAAAAGAAAGAAACCATTTTTGATAAGTTGAAATTATTTTTAAAGGTATAAAAATATGATTTTTATACTTATAGCTAATTAAAGAGATGATCTTTATATAGTAGATGATATAAAAATATTATTTTTATATAGGTAGAGTATTAAAAATAGGATTTTTTGAGAATTAAAAATATCATCTTTGTATATGTGGCGAAATAAAAATATGATTTTTTATTATGTATACATTGAAATAAAGAGGTGATTTTTATAGTAATGAAATCTTTATTTTTGAAAAGGCGAAATTTTTATATATAGAATAGCAAAATAAAAATAGGATTTTTATATATTGAATAGCATAATAAAAATTCGATTTTTATATATTGAATAGCGAAGTGAAAATTCGATTTTTACATATGTAGTGAATACGGGCAACGAAAGCGACAAAGGGCGAGAACGACGAAGCTTTCTATCAAAGAAGAGTCAAGATGGTTGGATAGCTATTTGTGAGAATTTCTCACCTTTCAATTTCATTTTCTAGTTATATACATATACTAGGATGCAGATGGTGCTTAGTAGCACCCGACACAATCGTCCACAGACCATGGACTTGTTTGTTTGATTGCAAAAAAATTAGTTAGATTATTAGATTGAAATTGAATTGTTTGGTGAAATGAATGAATTTGATTGATGTGTGAATGGCGTGGGCCTTCACTAGACCGGGGATAAGGCTAGGCCTCGTCCCGTTTCTAGTATCGTGCCGTTATGCCGCCAAAATTTTCTAAAATATGTTAGAAAAATAAAAATATCATTTTATTGAATAAATGAACTGAATAGAAATTCATATATTAAAATAAAATGTTTTATCGTTAAAAATATAATTTTTAACGTGAAGTGAATAAAATAAAATATTCATTTACAAACCGGACGGTTTGTTTATGTACACCTATTTGAATGACATTGATTGGGACGATAAATTTTACACATCGCCCAACTGCACAACTAAAATTTGTGTTTGATTGTTTGAAACCCCACACGGGTGTTGGGATGAAATTTGAAGTTCACTCATCCTGATTTATTAAATATGTCGATCGATTGATTGACAGGCTGTTATAAGCGTTAGATATCTATATTTGATGCTTATACAGTGTAGTGCACTTTGGTTGATGGTTGATTATTTTTCAATGCTATTATATAAGTGTGATGTATGAAAATCCATATAATTAAGATTATATGGTAATTGATTGGGCCCCATTCCAATTTAGAAAATAAAGAATATTATAAAATAAAGGTTCATGTGTTGACTGTACTCATCCGTTGAGATTAGTCATGTGTTGAACGAAATATTTTAATAATAAAATTTACATCTTTATCAATATAAAATAAAGGTTCATGTGTTGACTGTACTCATCCGTTGAGATTAGTCATGTGTTGAACGAAATATTTTGATAATAACAAATATTTTGATAATAGGAAATATTTGAAATAGAATATTTGAAAATAGAAATACATTAAGACGTGTTGATTAGATTGACGCCATTTTGATGTGAACGATATTTATATCGATTTTATTCATTTCGAAATGAATTGAATTGTAAACGATTTCGAAATGAATTGAATAGAAAACGAATTTGATTTCAATTGAATATATAACGAATTTGATTTGAATATATAACGAATTTGATTTCAATGGAATATATAACGAATTTGATTCGAATAGAAAACCAATTTGAATTGAATCGAATAGAAAACGACTTTGGAATTGAATTGAATTGAAAGCGAATTGAAATGAATTCAAATTGAATTGAAATTTGAATTGAATAGAAATGAATTTTAAAACGAATTTATAAAGAAGAATTCAATTTTGCTTTGGATTGAAATGGAAGTTGAAATTGTTTTTGAAACGAATTTAAAACTATTTATATAATTCGTTTTTAAATATGAATCGACGAAATATATATTATATATATAATATAATGGCCTGAATAGAACGCGCCGCGGCAGTTCGTGAATTTCGACCATTTATTTCAAACGGACATTACGGGAGATCCGACCGTCGGATTCTCCTAAAACCGGAACCGTTGGGTTCGTATCGAAAAGAGCTTTCTAACGAATATTAGAAATTTGAAATCTAACGGTTGGATTTGGAGATACGTCCAAATCAAATTTGAAAGAGGTCGCTGTAAGTGCAGTTCGATGGCCGTTGATGGAAATCGACTGTACGGGCCTTGATAAAATTATTAAAAATATCAATAATTTGTGTAAAATCATAAGAAATGATTTGGGAAAAATTGGGGTGAAAAACTCCATATTTGAAAAGATAAAAATGGATTTTTATCGAAATGAACTAGTTTTGAACTAAATTTAAAACCCAATTATTTTTAAATAAATAAACTAGATTTAAAAAGGGGTTTTAAATAATCGGAATTTCTAATATATTTGATTGGATTTGAAATGGGTTTATCGTGAACTGTGTTTTAAATAACACTAGTTCTTTAACCCGATAATAAATAGAATGTGATTTGGGTTTGTCGTGAACTGTGTTTTAAATAACACTAGTTCTTTAACCCAGTAAAAGGAGTTTTAACGAATCTGCAATTAAATTGAAATGTGAATGGATAATCTAAATTATCAAATTTAGGAAATAAGCGAGAATGGAGTATCACCAGTTTTGCTCCAAAGCGATAGTTAAATCTTTAATTAGATTTGAACGTGAAATGGTAATTAATTTTACCGATAACACCACAGTATTAGATATGGAGTATTACCAGTTTTTCTTCATGGGATGAATAGTTTGGGATTGGGAAATAAAATAAATAATTACTTCGGTGTGGTTCGCTAATCTCGACTAGTTTAGAAAACCATAATTTGGTTTGAAACAACATCCAAAGGAAGATTAAAGGATAAATTTTAAAGAATTTATCTTGGATAAAATTAATGGGAACTTTTCCCAAAAGATGTGGATATTTAAATAACAGAATATTCAGAATTGGAATGAGGCGTATGTTGTGTTTGTGTAACATTTGTTTTTAATATACGCGGGTTGTTCGGAAAGGCCGGGTTTACACCCATTCTGAGTAACCGATTCGACGATGTGTCGAAGATGAAGATGGTGGTCGAAGACTGGAAGTCTTCACATCGTTTGGGTAATTACTGACGATCCTGATTGGGCTATACACCCAAAAGGATGGAAATAGTTGGTGGTCGTCCAGACGTACTTGGAGATGGATGGATATGCGAGGAAAGTGCCTCCGGTTTCATTCAGACCTAGAACGGACTTGTAAATGGATTGTGTGTCTGACATTGGATTTTATTTTGTGTTGATTGATTTCTATTAAATATACATCTGTTTGGCGGCGGAGAATTTATTCTTTTGCTTAACGCCCTTCTCTGAGACGTACGAGCTCAGAGGTTGTATATCGATGGACATCAGTCGCATGGCATGAATTGCATGTGTGGCACGCTAAGATGCAATGATCAAGGCTTTTGTTGAAAAGCAGAGTCTTGTGGTTGATGATCAAAGCACGGCCTACGTGGCAGCTTTGTGTATAACGTGAACTCGCGAGCCTCACACCTCGGTATGAGTCAAAAACGGGATGAGGACCCAAGGAGTGCACGACGTTTCTTTCTAGCTATGGGTGGTGTCAGTGACCTACCAGCCCTGTCATTTATAAACTTTTCACCATTGTGGTTTGGATGCGAGGCGCCTCGATTTTAGGTCTGTAAGGACCGGGAAACGTGTGTTCAGGCATAATTAATCCTCTAACGTAAGTGAGGACCGGCCTTGGAGGATCCCAGGATTGCCCAGAGTGTATAGTCCTGAGGCATTTGCTAGAGTGTCTCGAACGCGGAGAGGAGCTTGCCCCTTGCCTCGACTCATGACGGAAATCCAATTTCCAATACGTGTATTGCGGTTTTAATTGTAGAACTAGTATGGCGACATGATATATGGTACCCATGCCGTCTATGATTTATATTTATGATTGAAATTGTTTTGACACTATACACATATTATAGTATCAAATGATTTGTTTTAAACGTACCAAGCATGTTTGGCTATTATAAGGGAAAACCCTATCCTCCGGCTTGCGTTGCATTGTGTGATGGGACCTGGGTCTTATAATAGCTTCATTTTTCGAAAAAGCATTGCGTTGTTTATTCTATGCACTGGTATTCTTGGGAGGAAACCCGTTCCGTGTTATACGGCGTGGTCCCTTGAATTACTCTCTTTTAAAGTAACATTTTAAATAACTGTTTTAGTTCTCACACCAGTCACATGACTGACCTGGAGTTTATTGTTTTAACCTAAACTCTAGGTGCCCCTATTTTCCGCACGGGCAGCTAGTAGTTTTGGTTTTGCAGATTTATATTCACAGGATCCTGGTTTACAGCTGGAATGATATCCGGAAAGCTCTGTATCCGTATATCACCTTCAGTTGTGCTTTCTATTATTTTCCGCTGCTATGTAATTTATTCTAATCTCTGATATTTATCGAATGTAATTTATTCATTTATACTCTGTATATTCTTGTATCTGATGGAATTGTTGTAATAGCAATGAAATGTTCTTCCGTCTGCGTTCTGTTTTGTCTTGTTCTCAAACGATCAGGGGTTTCGAACGGTCTAGATCGGTTTAACGAATGATTCGGATCGAGCGAAATTCCAGGCCGTCACACCAAGCAATCACCATATAAAGTTAATTATATGGATTTCATACAACACATGTATATAATAGCAACGATAAATAATCAACCATCATCCAAAGTGCACTACACTGTATAAGCATCAAATATAGATATCTAACGCTTATAACAGCCTGTCGATCCATCGATCGACATACAATTAAATAATTGGGATTAGTGTACGCCAATTTTCATCCCAACGCTCGTGTGGGGTTTCAAATCAACAAACGCAGATTTTTATTTGTGCAGTTGGGCGATGTGTAAAATTTATCGTCCCAATCAATGTCAGTCAAATTAGTGTATATAAACAAATCGGCCGATTTGTTTATAAATATTAATTTATTCACATTCACGTTAAAAATTATATTTTTAATGATAATTTATTTATTTCAACTATCTACATTTTTATCGATTTCACATCAACAACACAAACAATTTTCACAACACATCAATTAAACAAACAAGCCATCCATGGTCTGTGGATGACGGGTGTCGGGTACTACTAAGCACCGTCTTCATCCTAGTATATATATATAACTAGAAAAAGAAATTGAAAGGTGAGGAATTCTCACCAATAGCTATCCCAACTTCCCGACACTTCATTTATAGAAATCTTCATCGATCTCGCCTTTTGTCACTTTCGTTGCCCGTAGCCACTACATATAAAAATCATATTTTTATTTCGCTATTCAATATATAAAAATCGAATTTTTACTTCGCTATTCAATATATAAAAATTGAATTTTTACTTCGCTATTCAATATATAAAAATCGAATTTTTACTTCGCTATTCAATATATAAAAATCGAATTTTTACTTCGCTATTCAATATATAAAAATCGAATTTTTACTTCGCTATTCAATATATAAAAATCGAATTTTTATAAATCTAACTTCATAATAAAAATCGAATTTTTATATAAATAAAAATCGGTTCTTTCTTATGATAAAAAAAAATATCATCTTTGTTAGGATACAAGAATCCTAGCTCCTCTAATTTTAAAAAAAAATCGATTCCTTTTCAAATTAAAAATCTATTCTTTTTATATATAAATCAGGTTTTACTTAAGGATTATAATCAAAAAAACTGAAGTAAAATAAATAAGAAAATTAAAATAAAGAACTTACTGTTTAAAGAAGGAGGGGGTGTCGGTGGTCGATACGTCGGTGGCAGGCTCGGGATGGCGCTGCTGTCGGGGTGGGGTTTGGATGCGTCGGTCTTCAAACGAGGGGGGGGGCTAGCTGAGGCGGCGCGATGCCTAGGGGAGCGGGGCAATGGTCGGAGCGTGGCGGTGGGGCTGGGGATTTGGGGCGACAGGGTTGCGCGATGGGTTCGACAGAGGAGGAGAGGTGGAGGCGCGAGAGGGGGGGCGTTGACGGAGATGGCGCGAGTGAGGGGGAGGGGGAAGGTCGGCGGTGGCCGATTCCGCCACGGGTGGAGCGATTTGATTTTTTTCTTTTTTTTTCTTTCTTTAAAATGAACGGAGGGGGGGGGGTCTGAGGAGAGATAAGGGCAAGGGAGGGGAATATTTTAATTTTAATTTTATATTATTTTAATTTCAAAAGGTAACTTTTTCATTCGACCACGAAACAAGGCCCACCGCCTGTCGTCCATAGCTAATTACCCCCAATCCGAACGCAATGGGATATGTATCGTAGGCTGATTCGATCGTTTCAATCAGTTTCCGTCAAAATCAACATATAACTCTATATATTGAATTTGAACGCGCATTTCAATTTACCGGGGCCACATACTAGCTCGAAAAATCCCCGAAAAATAATTTCTAGCTTCGTATTGACGATACAGTCCTAACAAAACTAATTTCATCGAATTCTGAGACCGTTTGAAAAATGGCCATTTTCCAGTCGATTAAAATCAACTAAAATAGGTCAAACGCGGTTTCCTTTGCCACGCTCACATATTGATTCGAAAAATTATGAAATTTGGAATCTAGCAATAACTTGACATCACGGATCCAACAAAAGTGGTTTCGTCGAAATCCGAGGTCGTTTGGAAAATTTCCATTTTCAAGGGCCTGAATTCCATAGTGACTATTCAGAATTTTCAACTGGACATATCTTTTGATCCCCGCTATGAAATTTTGATTTTTCGGATTCGTTGGAAAGATATTCCCAAATAGATCCTAATGTTTTTGGTTTCACTAAAATCCGGATTGTTTTGCACCCGGTACATTCAATTGAAGTTTGAAATCAAATTATCGAACTACAGGGCCATTTTCAATTCTATTTATAATTAAAATAAATATTTATATTCTAACGACGACGTATATAATATATATGTCGAATTCTATTCAAAATAAATTTCTCGTCGATATTATTTAAAATAATCTATTTTAAATATTGAAAATTCGCTAAAATTGCCAAAATAAAATTTTTAAACTGGCCCAGATTTTCGGGTTGTTACAAATAGAAAAGGGAATATTTGAAAAACATTTACAAATAGAATTGAAAAGGAATTGAAAAGGAAATATTTATTTATTAAATGAATAAAATTTTAAAAGGAATATTTAATTGGAAATAAATAGGATTATAAAAAGGAATTAACGAGATATAAAAGAGTTATCGATTAGAGTTAATCGAATAGTGTTATTCAATTAGAGTTATCAATTAGAGTTAATTGAATAGAGTTATCGATTAGAGTTAATCGAATAGTGTTAATCAATTAGAGTTAATCGAATAGAGTAAACCAATTAGAGTTATCAAATAGAGTTAATTGAATAGAATAAATCAATTAGAGTTAACTGAATAGAGTTGATCGAATTAGAATGAGACGACCCCAAACCCCGTTCTGACGGTGGCAAGGGTAATCCGTGGAATATAACACAGAAATAGATAATAGCAGAACAGAAATAAATAAATACACCAGATAATGAACAATAGAATATACTGGATAAAAGTAATCATCAGAGTTACACAGTATACAGGATCATACTTAGTACAAATACAGTTCAACTATACATATATGTCTACAGCGGAAAACAAACATAATATGTACAATAGGAGCTGAACAGCATAAAAAGAGATAAATAATAGAATCCATCTTCAGCTCCAGCTATCCAGAAAGAACCAGCTAAACCTGAATACAAGGCTGCCCGTGTAGAAAAAGGGGCACCCGAGTTTGAAAGTGAAACGAACTACGAGTCAGTCATGGGACTGGTATGAGAAATCTACTCAACACATTTATAATAGGGCTAATCACAGGACCACGCCACTTTCGTGGAACGGGTTTACTCCATTGGATTGCCAGTGCTTTAAAACGAATCTTTCTTTTAAACATCGCAATGCTTTTTATAAAAATAAGGCCATTATAAGACTCAGTTCCCATCACACAATGCAACGCAAACCGGAGGATAGAGTTTTTACCTTATAACGGCCAAAATATGCTTGATACGAATAAAACAAAGGCATTTGATATTATTGTTAGTGTTTATATGTTTCAAAACAATTTCAAATCATAACTATCAATCATAGACGACATGAGCGTCCCATGCCACTATGTCGCCAAATATATATATACAATCGAAACCGCACAGTCACGTATTTGGAAATTGGATTTCCGTCATGAACCAAGGCAAAAGATAGTCCTTACCGAATTCGAGACGCTCTAGCCCGCCCCTCAGGATCAGAGCTCGAGTGACCCTTGGATCGTCAGGGCCGGTCCACCGATGTGGATTAAAATTCCTGAACACTGCGTTTCCCCACCCTTTGGGGTGTAAATGAACCAACGAATGGCTCCATCGGACCCGGATCGTCCGATCTAACCGAGGCGCCTCGCAACAGCAACAACCACACAGGTGAAAAGTATATAAATGTCAGGGCTGGTAGGTCACTGACACCACCCTAGCTAGAAAGAAACGCATGCCCTCCCTGAGGTCCTTCTCCAGTTTCTGGTTCATACCGGGGTGTGAGGCTCGCGATTTCACATTATACACGAAGCTACGCCACACAGGCGGTGCTTTGGTCACCTCCACAAGACTTTGCTTTTCAACAGAAGTCTTGATCACTGCATCTTAGCATGCCACACAGGCAATTCATGCCATGCGACTGATGTCCATCGATATACAACCTCTGAGCTCGTGCGTTTCAGAGAAGGGCGTTAAGCGAAAGAATAAATTCTCCGCCGCCAAACAGATGTATATTTAACGGAGATCAATCAACACAGAACAAAATCCAATGTCAGACACACAGTCCATTTACAAGTCCGTTCTGGGTCTGAACGAAACCGGAGGCACTAAATACCTCGCAAACCCATCGATCACCACGTACGTCTGGACGATCACCACTCATTATCCATATTTCGGGATGCCTCCCAATCAGGACCTCGGTTACCATCCAAACGAGGTGAAGATCTCCAGTCTTCGACCATCGTCTTCATCTTCGATTTATTATCGTCGGTCAATTATTTGAAATGAGAATTAACTCGGCCTTTTCAAATAATTCACGTATATTTAGAATTTCAACTCAATTTATTTCAATGGTTAAATCATTCGGCAACACCAATTTTGTTCTTCAATGTAATTTTCACACCAAACACATTCAAACATCACATACCACATAAATCGAGCAAATTCAGTTTATTTCCATTCCATATCGTTTATGATATTTTATAACGATTTATCGCTATTTTTATTTATTTTAAAATAGCCAATTTAGTCAAAACGACGCTTCGGGCCATAACGCGGCCGTGGCGCTGTTTTTCTTCAGATTTGATTTACACATATCTGAAAATCTAACCGTTGGATCTTTACAAAATTTACATCATTAGAAAGATCTTTTCAAAACGAATCCAACGGTTCCAGTTTCGGGAAAATCCAACGGTCGGATCTCCCAGTACAATCGTTTGAAGTTTCGATTACAAAATACGAACTGCAGCGTCGTTATTCGATTAAATATAATTATATTTATATATATATATATATATAAATATAATCGATTCTGGCGCTGTTTTTCTTCAGATCTGAATTAAACATTCCAGACAATCCAACCGTTGGATTTTTACAAAGTTGGTGTCGTTGGAAAGATTTTTCCAAAGCGAACCCAACGGTTGCGATTTCAGGAAAATCCGATGGTCGGATCTCCCGTACTAATCGTTTGAAACCACGGTTTCAAAACACGAACTACACGGCCAGGTTTCGTTTTAATTTTATTTCTATTTATATATTTATATAAATATAGTTCATTTAACAATTTCAATATCATTTTCACTTCAAATATTTCACTAACGCCTTTAAATTTCGGAAAAATTCGCCATAACCTCCTTTGTACGGGAGGGGCTAGGAAAATTCCCAAATAGCCACACGGGCGTCTCATGTCAAAAAGAAAAAGCCAAGCGGCTAGCCAACAGGCTCATAAAATCATCACCCAAACAAAACAGTAAATGTGTACCTATTTGTCGGGCACAAAATTTTATTCCTCTTCTCTAGCCCCTTTGCTATAACCTGTTCAATAAATATGCATGTACATATATACAGTTCTTATCATTTATCATTTTCCATTCAACTTCATATTTGATTCCATTTGGTTTAAAAACACCATTCATTCTAAGGTTGCATGCATAGGCAAAAATCATATCATTAGCTAATTAATGAATATTTCAACTCATGCATATTTATTTGAACGAGTTGCTATTTTTAACACTTCACATTTCAACAATTCATGTATATAATAAAAATGTGATTTTTATTGTAAAACAATTCATTTCAAAAAACTATTATTTTATATAGTTTATATAAGTGATAAAAATAGGATTTTTATTGTAAAACAATTTATTTTAAAACAAGATTATTTCACATAGTCCATATAGTTGATAAAAGGTGATTTTTATTATGCAACAATTTATTTCAAAATATGAACACCATTCAACACATGAATTTCTAATCAACGAATCAATATCGATTCAACACATGAAGGTTTTCTATAGTTTCTATATATAGATAAAAATGTGATTTTTATATTTAAAACATGAATAACATTCAACACATGAATTTCTAATCAACGAATGAATATCGATTCAACACATGAAGGTTTTCTATTCAATGAATAAATATAGTTTCAGCAAATGAAAATAATTCAAACACATGAATATTATTCAAAATTTCGGCAGCATAACGGCAGGGTAGTTAAAACCGGGACCGTCCCTAGTACGGCTCCTCGCTCTACCTTAAAACCTCGCGGTTTTTGACAATGAGGATCATGCATCTAGATCGCACGCAGGCGGCATGTATATATTTATTTCATTTCCATAAACTAATCCTATGTGGTTTCAACCGAATATTTTTCAACCACAAACGGGTATTTTTCAACCACAATCAATCAATATCAACCACCAACAATCCCAAACAACCATTCGCTATCAATCAATTTTCACACCAATCACAATCAATAAATATCGTCCATGGTTTGTGGACGAGGGGCGTATATATATATATATATATATATATATATATATATATATATATATAGCAATTCACTTCTATTTCAACACATATATAATTTTTACAACGCATATATAACTTATACATCGAACGTACAACTTATACAACGCTTATACAAGAGGTGTACAACGCTTATATAACTCATACATCGACTATATAATTTATACATCGTCGTTTTCCATATCGTTTACAAATTAGAAATCTCACATTGGGTTCCACTCCACCAAAAATAGCAGAAGGCTCAGAAAAATATGCAGTCTCTTCTAAAAGGTAGAAGACGTCCACTCGGTCACGATGTTTCCTGTTTCATCGAATTTCGTCAAGAAATGAAAAAGATATGATTTTTCAAAGTTTGCAACGGTTTAAAGGTGTTAAAACTGTTGAAAATAAATCTGGTCGTATACCTTTCAATATGGTTCAAAACTAGGTTTGATCTTTTCTCCCAATCCGAAGCACGATATGCCGATCAGCCTATGCCACGTCGACGAGCTTGGAGAGGCGCACCTGCACCCCTGACGGCGGCGAACTCGGCGGCGGCGAGGAGGAGAAAAGCGACCGTGAACGGCGCGACTTTGGAGGAGGAAATCTCGCTGATGGGGCGAAGAAGGGTGGCGTACCAGCTATGGATGTGAAGCTCTCGGAGAGATCTACAAAAAGTTCCAAAGGGTCGGGGGTCAACGAGGCGTGTGGCGGCCGGAAAAAGCTCGGGAACTGGCGAATAGGTTTCCGCCTTCGATCGTCGGGGAGAGAGAAAGTATTTTTTTTTATAAAAATTCTGATTGGTCGGGGAAGATTTAAAGGGGTTTTCTGATGCGACCGCCAATCCAAACCCAACGACTGTCGTCCCTAGCGTGTTACCCCCATTCCGAACACAATGGGATATGTTTCGAAGGCCCATTCGAATGTTTCAGTCAGTTTTCCTTCAAATTAAAATATAAAACATTCAATATTTAATTTGAACGTACATTTCAATTTGCCAGGGCCACAAACTGATTCGAAAAATTCCAGAAAAATAAATCTAGCTATGTTTTGACGATACAGTCCCAACAAAACTAGTTTCATCGAATTCTGAGACCGTTTGCAAAAAGGCCCATTTCTGGTCGATCCAATTTAACTATAATTGACCAAACCACATTTTCTTTTGCCACGCTCACATACTAGCTTCAAAAATTATGAAATTTGAAACCTAGCGATAACTTCACATCCCGGATCCAACAAAAGTGGTTTCGTCGAATTCCAAGGTCGTATGCAAAATGGCCAATTTCCCGGGCTATATAAATTCCATAGCGAACTTTCTGAAATTTCATTTGGCCATAACTTTTGCTTTCCGTTATGAAAATTCTATTTTTCAGATTCGTTAGAAAGGTATTCCCTAACAGATTTAGATATTTTTGGTTTCACTAAAATCCGTTTTGTTTTGCACCCGGTACAATCCGACAAAGTTTGAATTCAATTTTTGAAACTGCATCGCCTTTTCAGGCCTTGTTTATAATTATAATTAATTATATTCGCTTTCAATTGTCGATTCAAACTCACTTTCCATTGCCATTATTTAAAATATTTATTTTATATATTTAAAATCCATTATTTTAGCCAATTTAAAAAATTTAAATTGGTTCAGATTTTCTGGGTCGTTACAATGAATTTATCGAGTTAGAGTTAATCGATTAGAGTTAATCGAACTATAGTTAATCGATTTGAGTTAGTCGAGTCAGAGTTAATCGATTTGAATTAGTCGAGTTAGAGTTAATTGAATAGAGTTAATCAAATTAAATTTAGGAAGATTAGAGTTATTCGAATATAGTTTATTCGGAAAAGAGAGTTAAACGAATAAGTTTATTCGAAGCGAGATAATCGAATATTAGTTATTCGAAAGGATTATTCGAATATAGTTTATTCGAAAAAGAGAGTTAATCGAATAAGTTTATTCGAAGCGAGATAATCAAATATTAGTTATTCAAAAGGAGTTATCGAATATAGTTTATTCAAAAGTAATTAATCAAATATAGTTATTCGAAAAGAGTTATCGAATAAGTTTATTCGAAAAGAGTTATCGAATATTAGTATTCGAAAAGAGTTATCGAATATTAGTTATTCTAAGAGAGTTAATCGAGTATTAGTTATTTGAATAAGAGTTAGTCGAATATTAGTTAATTGAATAGGAGTTAATTGAATATAGTTTATTCGAATTGAGTTAAAGGAGTTAATCGAATATAGTTTATTCGAATATAGTTAAAGGAGTTATCAAATATAGTTTATTCGAAAGGAGTTAATCGAATATAGTTTCTTCGAAAGGAGTTAAGTGATAAGAGTTAATGAGTTAAAGTTAATCAAGTTAAAGTTAATGGAGTTAGGGTTAATTGATTTGAGTTAATCGAGTTATATTTTGGAGTTAGATATTTCAGAAGTAGGGATTATAACGCTATAGTTATAATCAATGTTTTTCAATAAAGTAGTGGATTCGTAAATAAAATCCGAGAGTTACGGAAGGAAGTGTTAAAGATTTAGATGGTGATCTTTGTCTATTTCGAAGTTAGAAATGTTGTTCAGTTAAGGTCTGAGAGGTAATTATACCCCAACTTGATTGACTTCGTTTTTAACTAAGGAATGGTTAAGGTTCGATAATGAAGATTGGTTAAGTGAATTCAGTTAATGAGTGTAAGGATTTGAGTTGGCATAGCGATGTTTTATTTAAATATCTGTTTAAATCCAAATGTAGGAGTTTTGGAAATGTTTTCCAAATAAGAATCAAAAATGTTTTCTAATATAGAAAAAGAGAATTGGAAATGTTTTCCAAAGTTATTAACGTATATTTTCCAAATTTAGAAAATAAGAAATGTTTAATATATGGAAACAGGAATAGGGAAATGGATAATTGAATGACAAATTAAATTAAAGTGGATCAGTTTTGATTGATGATTTGCTCGGTTAGATTTCCATTTAGAAATACGTCCGTTGTTTGTACACATGTTTTCCTTTGATAGTTAAATCATTGACTATCGAAGATTTTGACCATTTCCGTTGTCAATACGGAGAGACCGGGATCAGATATGTTATCTGGAAAACCACTCCATATGGCATTAGCGTTGCGATCAAGTATGAAGAAGAAAATTGAAGACGGAGTTATGCAAGGGCTGTCCTGTTTACAGAATAGTGCCTTCGGTTTGTCCAGTCCCAGGACAACCTGTATGGAAGAATGTCTAACAGAGTATATTTAATAGATCGCGTAAGTTGAACTCTTCGAACGTATTTACGTTTGGTGGCGGAGGAATGCATTTCTCTTAGCTGTATACCCATTGTATTTTTGGGTAACTTAATTTGTGATTTGGCGGGTATGACGATGTGACATTCAAAGTGAATAAATGTGTGATCTGTCAGAGATAAGCATGGCCTATAGCCTCACAACCGGGAAATGACAAAAATCCGGAGGCTGTATGACTAAGTGGTTGGCTTCCAATTAGGGTGTATTATCACCTATCTAGAGATATTCATTTCATACTTTAATCTATTCGATGTTGTCCCATTTGGGAAACTGTTGCTGATCCCAACCGTTGGTGATATACATTCGATACACTCAAGCGAAATGAGTGGTCGGTAATGTGTGGTCGGGTTGCCAGATGTTCTTGTTGAACCTAGTGTATTCCTATCTAGAGGTACACTATCAGAAGGTGGTTCCATACCTTGTCATAGTTGGTAATCCATTATTCAATAAGTGCTCGAGGTTTTGATTGTATACTATATATGTAGAACACAAGATGAAAGCGTTTCTGCTAGATGATTATTATATTGTGGTTGATAGACACTATCATAATATCAAAAGAATTTTGATATAAAGCTTATCGTTTCTTTCAAAAGGATTTTGAAAGTTAAACCAAATATTTTGGATTCTCATAAGGGAAAAACCCGTTTCGTTATACGGCGTGGTCTTATGAGATATCGTTTAATTGCTCAAACTGTTTTAAATTGTTTACTCATACCAGTCCCATGACTGACCCAGAGTTTGTTTTGTTTTGTTTTCCCTAAACTCTTGGGTGCCCAATTTTGTATGGGCTGTCAAGTAGTCGGGATTTTACAGATATATTGAGATCTTGGAGCTGGAGGCTTCAGGATTATATAGCTTTTGTTATTTCCGCTGTTTTGTAAGCGTTGTACTCTGATAATGTTACTGTATACATATACTAGTTTTATTTCAAAGTTATGTATCTATTATATATTGTTCGTTCCGCTGTGAGATTCGTGTTACTCTGATGATGTTGTATGTTCTTCTTCTTCTTCTTCTATTCTATGTTTCTATCTTATCTATTCTCACCCTCTAATTTCTTTTATGGACTATCCGGTGTTTCCGATGCTTGGATGTTCGACATGGTGTTATATGCCGATATCCAGGATCGCAAATTCTCCACGTTGTTACAGTGGTATCAGAGCTAAAGGTTAAGTAATTACATTGGCTCTATGGCGTGACTCTGTAGAGATGGGGTTAGTAATGCCCTTGATTGAGTTTGAGTATATATATATATATGAGCGTGTATTTGTTGTTCGATATAAAATGATTTTATATTATAGAGATTTATTGGTTGAGTTGTTTATGGGTTTGGGTCGATCACTTTGATCCACTGTATCGGTAGAAGTTTCTAAACACTCGAATACGATGAATCGACACAGTATGTTTTGAAGAGAGGGTAAATGAATTTTTTTTACCCAAAATATATTTTGATATAAGAAAAGTATACATATTTGAAATATTTTAGTATATTGGATGTGTTGGTTGGGATTATAATCAAATAAGATTATAATTGAAATGGTTATGTAAATAACCAATCAAAATTCGTATAAATGTTACGAAATGAATTAAATCTAAATTTAAATCAGAATTTGAAATTTGAAATTTGAAATTCTGAAAACATGAAAAGTGTTTGTAAATGGAATTGAATTGTATATATGAGAATTTTAAAATCCTGGAAGATTTAATTTGTTTACAAGCATTGTGAAGGATATTTTGAAAGTGATTTCAAAATGAAGGTGTTTAAATATGGTTTTGAAATTGTTATAGTATTGAACTCACTTCGATAAGCTGGAAAATAACCCTGAAGATGATGGCCACATCATCAGTGTCATTTTCGAGTTGTAAGTGACGGATTACTACCAAAGATTTTGTTTTGAATTATTTTGTGGAAAGCAAGTTGTTTTGAATCGTGAAAAGGGATATCTGGGTTTTGAAAAGCTAAGTTATTTAACATTCCCAAGGAAAAGATTGTTTGAATTAAAACCAAATTAAACTGAAATTTGTGAAAGCAAATTGGAAATTGAGTTAAAATCAAATTAGATGGAAATTTGTGGAAATAAATTGATAATCAAGAATTGTACTTGAGATTGATAATGGAATTTGGCTGGGATAAATGAATTGTTGTGTTGGAGATAAAGGTGATTTGAGTTTGATTAGGATGACATTTGTATATGCTGAATTGATAACAGATGGAAAGGATATAATGATATGCCCGACAAAAAGGTACAAGTTTATATTTTATATGGGTTTGAGATTTTGATGAGCCGAATTGGCAAGCCGCTTAGCTACTTGATTTTCTTTTTTGTTGGAGAAGGCCTAGTGAGGCGAGTTGTAGTTGTACCGTTTGACCCGAACAAAGGAGGTGCTGGGGAAATTTTTCATAAATTTCGGGTGTTAGAAAATTTTCAGAATTTTTGAAAATTTTAGTTATTCAGAATGAATTAATATTTTAATTAAAATTAATTGATTCGGTTAAAACTGGATTTAAGGAGTAAGCAAATATTTTTAACCAGTCAGTAGGGTTAGTTTTCTACCTTAGCAATTTCGAGGACGAAATTAGTTTAAGGGGGGAAGAATGTAACGACCCGTATTTTTACGGTCGAATAATTAATTTATTTAATTATTTAAAATATGGTTTTGTAATTTAAATGGTTTAAATTAAAATAACTATCGAATATTTAATTAATATAATAATTAAATAATATATTAAATTCTAAAATAATCAGAATTAGCTGAATTGGCAATACTGCGTGGATTGGAGAATTTAAAATATTTAATTCAGTTTAGAATTTAATTAGAATAACGAATATATTATTTGAACGAAAGTTGAACGTATCATTCTAATATAATTATAATCGAGCCCATAATGGCGCTGCAGTTCGCAATTGGGCAATTCGAACTTTAACTGAATATACAGTGTCTGTTTTAAATCGGATTTCAGTGAAACAAGAAACGTTTGGAGCTGGTGAAGTATATTTTTCTAGTGGAAGAGAAAAATTGAGATTTCATTGTGTAGATTTTGATTTATGTCCAAATCAAATTTTTGAAAACTTGCTATGGAGTTTATAATTTATAACGATATACATAAGGAATTTCATTTTAAATCGAATATCGATTTAATCGGGATTTGAAATATTGAGTTGTAAATCCATATATATTTATTTTGGAGATGTGTGATATTCTACGTGAATATATACGATAATATTTATTTTTAAATATTTAATTTAATTATTTTTAAATATATTTATATATTTAAATGGGTTATTTAGAGCTTTAAAAATAGCTAGTTTTGCAAATGACCTCCGTTTTCGATGAAACTAATTTTGTTGGATCCGCAATATTAAATTATTGCTAGATTTCAATTTCCGTGATTTTTGAAGTCAGTATGTGGCTGTACAGGATTTTAATGTGAAAAACAGTCAATTTATTTGACTTTAAAAATACGCTGTGTGAGCAAACGAAGTCGGAATTCGACGAAACCAGTTTCGTTTGGTCTGTAATGTCGAACTGAATGTTTATGTCAAGTTTTGTTATTTTTGGATATCGTATATGATCATAGAGATTTTTAAACAACGAATGGAAGTAACGACGTAATAAAAATGAATATAAAAGTCAAATAGAAAAATAATATAATATCTCTATAAATACACCCTCTATTCCTAAACCCTATTTTCACTCCTTCAGAGGTCAAACCAATTTCAAGCCGTCGTCAGTTTCTCAAACCCAAAATAGTGTGTTATTATAATCCAAAAGAATTCATAAAAATTCCTATAAATCAAAACATGAATGGATTTAGCATCCATGGTATGAGCTCTCTTTCGCAGTAGTTTAATTTCTGAGTTCGACTTTCGTTCTGGGGTACCGTCGTTCTGAAGCGCGAGCCTAGGGTTTTAGTCTATTGGATTTTTGAGCGTCGAGTGATGAGATGGAGGTTATAGTTGGTTCTAGTATGGATTTTAACAACACGCGTGAAATTTTGATGGAAATCTGGGTGTAAAAGCGTCGATGTTATTTCTGGCGTTTGCGGTTCAAGGCTGAAGAACGAATTTTGATTAGGGGCTTTGAATTGCAATACACTGTGATGGAAATGACGAGGATGAGAAGAGAAGTAGTTCGGTGGTAGTTGGGGTTGGTTTCGCTGAGAAATGGAAGAATGGGACGAGGAGGACGATGCGTTAATGTCTTAAAACATATACTGGAGCACGAGGATTTATTTGGAGAAGGGGACGATACTGTTCAACGTGAGTAGAAGGTTCATGGGCCAAGTAAAAAGTGGTAAAGCCCAAGTGGAAAATAAACCAAGTATTTTATTTAAAATATAGTGTTAAAACTTGTAAAAGCAATAACTATTTCATACGTTATCGAAATTCAACGAAACAAGATCCGATGGGATCGTATGGACGGTGGCTACGCAATGGAACTGACTAAAAGTAGATTGGAGCTCATTACAATTTATAGTGAAATAAATTGTCAGACTCAAATCGAGCGACAATCGTCGTTATTTAACGATAATCGTCCAACGTGAGTAAAACTCACCAACTCTATCAGTTCATATTTTTGTAACGTATTTTTAGAACTGATAAATGATGATTGATTGTTGTGCGTTGATTGTTTGGTTGAACTGCTAATTGATTGGTTGAAAATATCGATATAGTTATATATATCATTAATCAATTATTGATTCTGTTTATCAGAATATTTCATATTGAAATGAAAATGATGTGAATTATATTGTGTAACATCTATGGATGCAGGGAAACAGGTTGGAGGGACCCAACTGGGTTCCTCAATATATAAAATACTGTTTTTGTTTCATATAAGGTGATATCTGTTTGAATGATATCGATCATTGTTGTTTGGTATTTTAAATACCGTAAGAAATACTGGGATATTGAAAAGGGGTTTTTCAAAGTGTATTTTGAAAATAGATTATTTATATAAAATCAATGGATTTTATATATAAAAGGAAAAGGGTTTTATAAAAGAAAATAATTATAAAATCAAAGGAGTTATAAAAGAAATACTTATTTGTCAAATAAATAGAATTGAAAAGGAATATTTATTTGTCAAATAAATAGAATAGAAAAGGAAAATATTTGTGAAACAAATATAAAAGGAAAATATTTGTGAAACAAATAGGAAAGGAAATATTTGTAAAACTAATACGAAAGGAAATATTTGTGAAACAAATAGAAAAGGGAATATTTGTAAAATATTTACAAATAGAATTGAAAAGGAAATATTTGTGAAACAAATAGAAAATGGAAAATTTGTAAAACATTTACAAATAGAATTGAAAAGGGAATATTTGTGAAACATTTACAAAAAGAATTGAAAAGGAAACGAAAAGGAAATATTTATTTGTTAAATGAATAAAATTTAAAAAGGAATATTTATTTGGAAATAAATCGGATTATAAAAGGGAATTAACGAGATATAAAAGAGTTATTGATTAGAGTTAATCGAATAGTGGTAATCAAGTTATCAATTAGAGTTAATTGAATAGAGTTATCAATTAGAGTTAACTGAATATAGTTAATTGAATAGATTTATCGATTAGAGTTAATTGAATAGTGTTAATCAATTAGAGTTATCAATTAGAGTTAATCGAATAGAGTAAATCAATTAGAGTTATCAAATAGAGTTAATTGAATAGAGTAAATCAATTAGAGTTAATTGAATAGAGTTGATCGAATTAGAATTTATCGAGTTAGAGTTAATCGATTAGAGTTAATCGAATTAGAGTTAATCGATTTGAGTTAGTCGAGTCAGAGTTAATCGATTTGAGTTAGTCGAGTTAGAGTTAATTGAATAGAGTTAATCAAATTAGAGTTAGGCGGATTAGAGTTATTCGAATATAGTTTATTCGGAAAATAGAGTTAATTGAATAAGTTTTTTCAAAGCGAGATAATTGAATATTAGTTATTCGAAAGGAGTTATCAAATATTAGTTATTCGAAAGGATTATTCGGATATAGTTTATTCAGAAAAGAGAGCTAATCGAATAAGTTTATTCGAAGCGAGATAATCGAATATTAGTTATTCGAAAGGAATTATCGAATATTAGTTATTCGGATGGATTATCGAATACAGTTTATTAGGAAAAGAGAGTTAATCGAATAAGTTCATTCGAAAGGAGTTATCGAATATTGGTTATTCGAAAAAGAGTTATTGAATATAGTTTATTCGAAAGGAATTAATCGAATATAGTTATTCGAAAAGAGTTATCGAATAAGTTTATTCGAAAAGAGTTATCGAATATTAGTATTCGAAATGAGTTATCGAATATTTGTTATTCGAAGAGAGTTAATCGAGTATTAGTTATTCGAATAAGAGTTAGTCGAATATTAGTTAATTGAATAGGAGTTAATCGAATATAGTTTATTCGAATAGAGTTAAAGGAGTTAATCGAATATAGTTTATTCGAATAGAGTTAAAGGAGTTATCGAATATAGTTTATTCGAAAGGAGTTAAGTGATAAGAGTTAATGAGTTAAAGTTAATCGAGTTAAAGTTAACGGAGTTAGGGTTAATTGATTTGAGTTAATCGAGTTATATTTTGGAGTTAGATATTTCATAAGTAGGGATTATAACGCTATAGTTATAATCAATGTTTTTCAATAAAGAAGTGGATTCGTAAATAAAATCCGAGAGTTACGGAAGGAAGTGTTAAAGATTTAG
The DNA here is from genome assembly GCA_030737875.1 of Allium sativum. Lineage (NCBI taxonomy): Eukaryota > Viridiplantae > Streptophyta > Magnoliopsida > Asparagales > Amaryllidaceae > Allium > Allium sativum. Next base: position 387,837,755 of record CM060924.1, read on the forward strand.
ATGGTAAACTTTGTCTATTTCAAAGTTAGAAATGTTGTTCAGTTAAGGTCTGAGAGGTAATTATACCCCAACTTGTTTGACTTCGTTTTTAACTAAGGAATGTTTAAGGTTCGATAATTAAGATTGGTTAAGTGAATTTAGTTAATGAGTGTAAGGTTTTGGGTTGGCATAGCGATGTTTTGTTTAAACATCTGTTTAAATCCAAATGTAGGAGTTTTGGAAATGTTTTCCAAATAAGAATCAGAAATGTTTTCTAATATAGAAAAAGAGAATTGGTAATGTTTTCCAATGTTAATAACGTATATTTTCTAAATTTAGAAAATAAGAATGTTTAATATATGGAAACAAGAATAGGGAAATGGATAATTGAATGACAAATTAAATTAAAGTGGATTAGTGTTGATTGATGATTTGCTCGGTAAGATTTCCATTTGGAAATACGACCATTGTTTGTACACATGTTTTCCTTTGATAGTTAAATCGCCGACTATCGAAGATTTTGACCATTTCCGTTGTCAATACGGAGAGACTGGAATCGGATATGTTTCTGAAAAACCACTCCGTGTGGCATTAGCATTGCGATCAAGTATGAAGAAGAAAATTGAAGACGGAGTCATGCAAGGGCTGTCCTGTTACAGAATAGTTCCTTCGGTTTGTCCAGTCCCAAGACGACCCGTATAGAAGAATGTCTAACAAAGTATATTTAGTAGATCGCGTAAGTTCATCTCTTCAAACGTATTTACATTTGGTGGCGGAGGAATTCATTTCTCTTAGCTGTATACCCGTTGTATTTTTAGGGAAATCAATTTGTGATTTGGCGGGTATGACGATGTGACATTCAAAGTGAATAAATGTGTGATCTGTCATAGATAAGCATGGCCTCTAGCCTCACAACCGGGAAATGACAAAAACCAGGCAGCCAACATGGCTAAGTGGTTGGCTGCCAATTAGGATGTATTATCACCTATCTAGAGATATTCATTTCATTCTTTAATCTATTCGATGTTGTCCCATTCGGGAAACGGTTGCTGATCCCAACCGTTGGTGATATTCATTCGATACACTCAAGCGAAATGAGTGGTCGGTCATGTGTGGCCGGGTTGCAAGATGTTCTTATTGAACCCAGTGTATTCCTCTCTAGATGTGAAGACCCCGTTCCACGATGGCAAGAGTAATCTTTGGAATATAACACATAAACAGATAATCAGTAGAACAAAAATAAATAAATACTCCAGATAATGTACAACAGAATACACTGGATAAACATAATCATCAGAGTTACACAGTATACATGATCATACTTAGTACAAAACTACAGTACAGCTTTACATAAAATGTCTACAGCGGAATCAAAACATAGTACGTACAACAGGAGCTGAACAACATAAAAAGAAAGAAATGATAGAATCCAGCTTCAGCTCCAGCTATCCAGAAAGAGCCTGCTAAAACCTGAATACACGGCTGCCCGTGTAGAAATAGGGGCACCCGAGTTTGCAAGTGAAACAAACTACGAGTCAGTCATGGGACTGGTATGAGAAATCTACTTAACTTATTTTAATAATAAGGCCAATCACAGGACCACGCCGCTAACGCGGAACGGGTTTACTCCATTGGATTGCCAATGCTTTAAAAACAAATAAATCATTTAAACATCGCAATGCTTTTTATAAAAATGAAGCCATTATAAGACTCAGTTCCCATCACACAATGCAACGAAAACCGGAGGATAGAGTTTTACCTTATAATGGCCAAAATATGTTTGATACGAACAAAACAAATCATTTGATATTATTACTAGTGTTTATATGTTTCAAAAACAATTTCAATCATAAGTATCAATCATAGACGGCATGGGTACCATATATCATGTCGCCATATATAGGTATACAATCAAAACCGCACAATGTCGTGTTTGGAAATTGAATTTCCGTCATGAATCAAGGCAAGGGATCGTCCTTACTGCTTCGAGACGCTCTAGCCCGCCCCTCAGGAACAGCCGCAACTGCACCTTGGATCGTCAGGGCCGGTCCACACGGAGTGGATTATAATGCCTGAACACTGCATTTCCCCGCCCTATGGGGCGTCAACTGGTCATATCCGACCAAACAATCGGCCCAGTAGTGACCGATATAATCGAGGCGCCTCGCTATCCATTATCCACATAAGTAAAATGTCAAGGTGTGTAAAACACTGACACCACTCCTAGTTAGAAGGAAACGCAGGTCCTCCCTATGGTCCTCTCCCGTTTCTGGCTCATACCAGGGTGTGAGGCTCGCGAATCAACGCTAAACACAAAGCTAGCTATTCAAAGCCCTTCTTTGATCATCAACCACAAAGCTCTGCTTTTCAACAAAAGCTTTGATCACAGCAACTCTGTATGCCACGTTGTCAATCTACAACGTCAGACACACATCCATTTACAAGTCTGTTCTGGGTCTGAATGAAACCGGAGGCACCTCATTCCTCGCACATCCAAACGTTCAACAAGTACGTCCGGACAACCACAACAGTGACCCCGTCAGGGCAGCAACTCCCATCAAAGGCATCAGTAACCATCCATTCGATGTGGAGATCCTCGTTCTTGCACCGTCTTCATATCTTCGACTACTAACCGTCGACCAATTATTTGAAATGGGAATTAACTCGGCCTTTTCAAATAATTCACGTATATTTAGAATTTCAAATCATTTTATTTCAATGGTTAAATTATCTGACATCCATAATTCAGTTCATTAATTTAATTTTCACGTCAAACACATTCAACCATCTAATATCCAATAAACCAGGTAAATTCGGTTTATTTCCATTCCATATCGTTTATAATATTCTATTACGATTTATCGCTATTTTTATTTATTTAAATATAGCCAATTTATTCAAACGACGCTTCAGGCCATAACGCGGCCATAGCGCTATTTTTCTCCAAATTTTATTTACACATATCTGAAAATCTAACTGTTGGATCTTTACAAATTTTATATCATTAAAAAGATCTTTTAAAAGCGGACCCAATGGTTCCAGTTTTGGGAAAATCCGACGGTCGGATCTCCCGGTACAATCATTTAAAGTTACGGTTTCAAAATACGAACTGCAGTGTCGTTATTCGATTTATTTTAATTATATATATATAATCCATTCTGGTGCTGTTTTCATTCAGATTTGAATTAAACATTCCAGACAATCCAACCGTTGGATCTTTGCAAAGTTGGTATCGTTGGAAAGATATTTCCAAAGCGAATCCAAGGTTTCGGTTTCGGGAAAATCCGATGGTCGGATCTCCCGGTACAATCATTTGAAATTACGGATTCAAAATATGAACTGTAGCTTCGTTATTCGATTTATTTTAATTATATATATAAATATAAATATAATCCATTCTTCGATTTCAAAAACCATTTCAACTCATATAGTTGATAAAAATGATATTTTTATCCAATAGATATTTACTTCAACACCTGACTATTTTTAACAATTCATATACATAGTAAAAATATGATTTTTATTGTCAAAACAATTTATTTCAAACAAGATTAATTTACATACTTCATATAGATGATAAAAATGTGGTTTTTATAGTTAAAAGAATTTATTTCAAAAATGTAGATTTTTAGCTGTTCATATATATTGTAAAAATGTGATTTTTATTGTCAAAACAATTTATTTCAAACACGACTATTTTATATATTTCACACATACAATAAAAATGTTATTTTTATCGCTCAAAATATTTTATTTCATACATTCTATAAAAATGTTATTTTTATTGTTCAAACCATTTTTATTTCATACATTCGATAAAAATGTTATTTTTATCATTCAAACCATTTTATTTCAAAAATGAATATTTTCCAATACATGAATATATTTCAATACATGAATATAAATCAAACACAGGAATATTTCAGAAAATTTCGGCAGCATAACGACAGGGTAGTTAAAACCGGCACCGTCCCTAGTACGGCTCCTCGCTCTACCTTAAAGCCTCGCAGCTTTTGATAATGGGGATTTCAATATCTAGTTCGTACGCAGACGAATTTCCCATATACTAATCCTATTGGGATTTTAACCACAATCAATCATTTCAACCATTCATATTTATCAACCAAATTTTACATCAACCAAATCCAAACAATCACAACCAATATATATCGTCCATGGTCAGTGGACGAGGGGAGTATATATATATATATATATATATATATATATATACATGTATAAATGTATTTCAATTTCATTTCAATATATTTCAATATCATTTCAACGCATATATGATTTTTACAACACATATATAAATTATACATCGCACATACAACTTATACAACGCTTATACATGATGTGTACAATGCTTATATAACTCATACATTGACCGTATAATTTATACATCGTATTCCATATCGTTTATAATTCAGAAATCTCACATTGGGTTCCACTCCTCCAAAAATTGTAGAAGGCTCAGAAAAATATCCGGTCTCTTCTAGAATGTAGAAGACGTCCACACGAGTCCACTGTCTCTTGTTTCACTGGATTTCGATCACAAATGAAAAAGATATGATTTTTATCGTAAAATCATAAACCGTAGCGCTTTTAAAGTGCTATAATCGCTTTAAAAAAGAAATAGCCATTACCTTACTGATTTGCTCAAATCTAGGTTTTGAAATAGCTTCCAATCCGAAGAACGTTGCGTCGATCAGACTACACAGTGTCGAAGTGGAAGGAAGGGGCTCTCCGGCGCCGAGGGTTTCACGCCGATCGATGGCCAGAGGAAGGAGATCCGGCGGTCGAAAGGTTCTAACTTCTTGGGCACGATTCTCGTTGAAGACGAGGTGAGGGAGGGTGAGAGTGGTACGGATTTAAAGAGGAGGTTTAGATCTATGAAAACTTCCAAAGACCCATGGTACTTCGTTGAGAGATTTAAGAGAAAAAGAGGGGAGAAGGTTTGGAAGACTTCCATCGTTCGCTTGAGGGAGAAGATGGATTTCCAGGTCAACGATGAAGTGAGAGAAGAAACGTGATTGGGCCATGATTTATATTTAATTTTTAATTTATTTTAAATCCAAAAATACCCTCTTCTCCATACGTACTCCAATTCAAACCCAACGACTGTCGCTCCTAGCTAAATACCCCCATTCCGAACACAATGGAATATGTTTTGTAGGCTCAATTGACTATTTCAGTCAGTTTTTCATCAAATTAAAATATAAAACATTCAATATTTGATTTGAACGTACATTTCAATTTGCCGGGGCCACATACTGAGCCCAAAAATTCCAAAAAAATAAATCTAGCTATGTTTTAACGATACAGTCCCAACAAAACTAGTTTCGTCAAATTTGGAGACTGTTTGAAAAATGGCCATTTTCTGGTCAATCCAAATTGACTGATATTAACCAAACACATTTCCTTTTGCCACGCTCACATATTAACTCCAAAAATTATGGAATTTGAAACCTAGCAATAATTTGACATCCCGGATCCAACAAAAGTGGTTTCGTCGAAAACAGAGGTCGTTCGCAAAATGGCCATTTTCACGGCTATATTAACTCCATAGCGACCTTTCTGAAAATTCATTTGGCCTTAACTTTTGATTCCCGCTACGAAATTTCAATTTTTCAGATTCGTTAGAAAGATAATCATAAACGGGTTTAAATATTTTTGGTTTCACTAAAATCTGCTTTATTTTTCACCCGGTACAGTCAGTCAAAGTTTGAATTCAAATTTACAAACTGCCGCGCCATTTCAGGGCTTGTTTATAATTAAAATAAATATGTTTATTTTCCAACATCGATTCAAATAGATTTTTGATCGTTATTATTCAAAATAATTATTTTATATATTTAAAACTGACTAAAATAGCCAAATTATTTATTTTTAAATTGGCTCTGATTTTTCGGGTTGTTACACTAGAGGTACACTATCGGAAGGTGGTTCCATACCTTGTCATAGTTGGTAATCCATTATCCAATAAGTGCTTGCGGTTTTGATTGTATACTATATATGTAGAATGTGAGATGAAAGCGTTTCTGCTAGATGATTATTATATTGTGGTTGATAGACACTATCATAATATCAAAAGAATTTTAATATAAAGTTTATCGTTTCTTTCAAAAGGATTTTGAAAGTTAAATCAAATGTTTTGGATTCTCATAAGGGAAAAACCCGTTCCATTATACGGCGTGGTCTTATGAGATATTGTTTAATTGCTCAAACTGTTTTAAATTATTTACTCATACCAGTCCCATAACTGACCCAGAGTTTGTTTTGTTTTCCCTAAACTCTTGGGTGCCCAATTTTGTACGGGTAGTCAAGTAGTCGGGATTTTACAGATATACTGAGAGCTTGGAGCAGGAGGCTTCATGATTATGTAGCTATTGTTATTTCTGATGTTTTGTAAGTGTTGTACTTTGATAATGTTACTATATACATATACTAGTTTTATTTCAAAGTTATGTATCTATTCTATATTGTTCGTTCCGTTGTGAGATTCATGTTACTCTGATGATGTTGTATGCTCTTCTTCTTCTATTCTAAGTTTCTATCTTATCTATTCTCACGCTCTAATTTATTTTATGGACCATCTGGTGTTTCCGATGCTTCGATGTTCGACATGGTGTTGTAATTCGATATCCAGGATCGCAAATTCTCCGGGTCGTTATACTTTGATTTATTTATTTGAATTTGATTTGGATTTTATAACTTAAAACTTGTATATATTAAGACATATGGCGTGCTGTGCTTTGATTTGATTTGGTTTGTATATATAACATCGAACATATGTAACTATAATACTTGGATTGGTTTGCATTTGATCATCATAATGTTAGGAATTACTATTATAGGTTTATATAGATCAAGGTGGAGTATTCTACTTTGAATCACTTTGCATTAGTTATAAATTAAGGGGAAGTATCATAATTGGATTGGTTACTTAATGTCCTATTGGTTTTATTTAGATAGTTATACGATTTAGGGGGCGTAGTTTTAGAATTTCTTTTTGATAATGCCAAAGGGGGAGAAATTATAAAATATAGACCTAGTTTATAGGATTCATATAGATAGGGGGAGTATTTGAAGAATCATCATCAACAGGTATATACAGGTATGATATTTAATAAACTAAGGTTGTCGTCATCAAAAAGGGGGAGATTGTTAGAGAATGGAGTTTTGATGGCAACAACCTTATTTCAGTATTAATTGATTATAAAATATATACTAACACCTTTGTCTAGAATATACACACACACACATATGCAGGATTTATATATAGGAATTATTACTGAAGACTGTACAGTTTAAAGATGTTAGAGATTCAGAATTCAGAGATATTTCAAGGCTCATGAGTATTCAAGATTTCAAGAGTTCAAGAAAAATATAGTTATAGAGTCTAGATTATGTAAGACTCTGAATAGCACTCCAGGTTCAAATTCAAAATAATTTCAAATTCTTTTATTTCAATTTCTGATTTCAGATTATGTTTTCATATTCTATCTTCAATCTTCAAACTTTATCTTCTCTATTTTAATTTGATTTTAAACTTGATTTTTATAAGTTTATACTTTATAAGTTTTATATATTTTATATACTTTATATTTACATAGTTTTGATCTTTATAATTATATATATATATATATATATATATATGTGTATGTGTGTGTTTATAAAGTTTATATTTATGTTTCTGTATGATTTTCTACTTTACAATATTTATTTATAACTCTATATTTTAATTCAAGAATTTCCAGAATTATATATATATATATATCAAAACACTTGAAAAATGCTCAAAAATCAATTTTGTACTAAGGGTATGTCGACATAAAAATGACCCCATGTCGACATATAATTGTCATTTTTTCAAAATTGAAAGAAAGTATATTTTCACTATTTGTGATGGTTTTGAGACCTTGCAACCATTCAACATTACAAAAAAGGGGCTAATTTCGAATTTTTAATCACTTCTTCTTCTCTAACTTCATTCCTCTTCATTACACCATTATTTCTTATCACTTTTATGATTTCTACACCTATACTCTGCCAAATTCAATTCCGTTTTCACTAATCTTCTTCTCTCTACACTCTCTATTCATTACTCTCTAAATCAAGTCCTATTGAAGAGTTATAAGGTTGTTTGTAATTGTTTGGGTTGAGTAAAGTAATCGGTGGTATCCCTTGTAGTCGTGAAATCTAGCACAGTAATTGCTGGTATCCCTTGTAGCTGTGAAATCAAGGAGGTTGGAATCATATATTGATATAGTAATAAAACTCTGCACAATCTAGCGTTGTGCGTGACCAGACGTAGGAGCAATCTGAACCAGTATAAAATCCGGTGTGTTCTTTCCTTTTCTGCATTTTATTTCTGTTTATTTTTGTGTTTGTGTTTGAATTTGTGTCTGTGATTGTGCTTGTGGTGTTTGATCCATATAGTAGTTTACATAAGTTTTAGATTTTGTTTAAATTCTCAAAAGCACTATTCACCCATCCTCTAGTGTTCGTTTTGCATTAACGATCCATTCCACAATACCTAACAAGGACTTTTTATTTTATTATAATTTATACTTAAACAAAATTATTAATATTATATTTTGATATGTTCTATTTGATTATACGATTTTAATGCCTCCGAAAGCGAGTCAATCAGAGCTAAACTGAACGAGTTATGGTTATTTTATGTTTTAAGCTAATTTTAAACTAAAATAATAGATTAATAAAATACCAAGCCCAAAGCCATATTTCTTCTCACCGACCCATCTTCCTCTCCCCTTCTTCTTCCTCCCCTCTCACATCTTTTTTTCTAGAACCCATTTATACCATGCATGGTGTGCACATGCACACACCAAAGCTCCACCGAACTCCAATCCAAGACAATCAGCAAACTCATCTTCGACTCCCCTTCCAACTGCACACCTTCTCCCAACTCCGGTCTCTCGAATCAATTTCCGAACTGTTCATAACCGATACCTGACGCGAATATAATCGCGTGAGCCCTTACTGTCGCGACCACCATTTATACACCGTTCTCCCCCAAAATTTGTCACTGCGAAGCCTACTCCTTCCTCATCATCTTGCCAATCCCCATTCACTCGATCGCTGCCTCCATTAATGATCATCTCAAAACCTAGTTTTCAACTTTTCAGATCATCGACACGGAATCGCCTCAAAATCACATGAAAAATACTATGTTTCTAGCTGATCATAACGATGCAGATGACGTCGATCAATTCCTTCTGGATAATGATTTACAATTTTTGAACTTCTCTTCATATATTTTCAAATTTCAGTAAATCAGAGATATCACTCTCATTTGTCAGCGAAAATTCAATCTGTCAATTTCTAGAAATCGTAAACGATGATCTGGACGACATTCGCGTTGATCATTCAAGCCAAAAATGAATAGATTGAGAGGTATGGATTTTTAATTGAATAGAAATGTATATTTTCCATTAACTAGAATTTGAAAACAAGGAACCAGGAGAAGGATGACGTAAGGAAATTGCATCTGAAGTTGTTCATTGATGAAGTGTGTATGAAAATGAAGCTTACCCTTCCTTTATGTAGGCAATCCTAAGGGTATATTAGTAATTTTAATAAGGGACACTTGGCTTCATGTTGAATCAATCTCCATGCATCATGACATGTAAGAGGACACCTAGCCTTAAACTTATCCTATGGCATTATAAAAATAGTTTAGTTTAGCAATTCTTTTGTGATACTTATAAATGTAACAACTTCTCCACACTTATAAATGTAAGTATTGCATCAGCTTTTATGTTAGGGTTTGAAAATTTTATAATATTAAAGCATTTATTTTGTTATCTATTTTATTTGTATATGTTTACCAAAATTTATATTAACCAAAATGGTCTAAAATAAATACTTAATAATCCTTACAAATTTTTTTAAACACCATTCAAATAATCTTACTTATTAATATTCAAAAATAAAAATCATTTTTGTACATTATTACATATAAAATCTTAAAAATAACTTATTCTTTGCCCAATTCATATTTTTATATCAATATCATTATACATTATCAAAATCGGATAATAACATTACTTATTAATATTGACATAATCATAAAATCTTAAATATAACATTTTAAATAAGTTTTCTTATATACATTCATATTTATAAAATAAAACAAGATAATTATTCAATATTAAAATTCATATTCAAACCTTACTAAAATCCAATTTATATTCAAAAAATGTAAATTATACAATAAAAATCCAAATTGAACTTAGTTAATATTTCTGGGATATTACATTCATCACCCTTTAAAATGTTTCATCCTCGAAAACGAAGTCGAGTAAATTTAAACTCCTTTACTAATTTAAATAATTAAATTAGAAATTCTCATTGTCAAAGCTCTAAAATCTTCATTGTCAGGGTTTCCTTACGAACAAGCCGACGAAAAATGCTATCCCTACTAGTACTGCCTTTAATCCATTTTATATTAGAGCTGATGATTTCTCTACTAATTTTTATATTGGATTAAATTATTAACAAAGCTCGCTATATATTTATACATAAGGCCTATTTATTTTATTATAATTTAAACTTAAAAAAATTTATTAATATTATATTCTGATATGGTCTATTTGATTATATGATTCTAAAGCCTCCAATCAGCGAGTCAATCAGAGATATGTTCTATTTGTTTGGCATGAGGCAACATGATAGGGGGTTCTCACTCTTGGTTTGGTGGCGAATGGGAGAATCTTACCTCTACACATCCCAAAAGGGGTTGGTTAGGCATGAGGCCGGGACAGTCGAGAGGCTGGCCATAAAACAAGGTGCTAGGGTACCATCGTAATGCCACGGCGGTGAGTAGCCACTGTCCGATGGTTGAAAAAGACCAGACCGTTACAAAGTGGTATAAGTGCTTTGGTTTATACAAAGCGATAGGTTATGACATATTTAAACAAAAGTAAGGACTCATCAGAGTTATACTATCTCATTAGAGATAGGGTTAGGAATACCCTAGAATGAGATTTCAGAATAATATGTTTGAGCGAGCATCTTTTCAGTGTGTTTTTGAATTATAATGAAATTCATGAGTTGAAATTAACGTATGGAAACATTATAAACTTTCCTTAACTCATAAATTGGAAGGTATTTGTAAACTTATATGGTAGTAAATTGTAACGACCCGTATCCTACGCATCATAGGATCGTAGGATATTTATTTCTTTCACATACGAAGTCGTATAGTCATGTAACTTTAGGAGACGACTATTGGGGTCATTTCCCATGTTCATGATTTTTCTCGATTTTTAATTGACCATTTTACCCCTAGTTGGCACTGTTTTGGCCATAACTTCTGACTGGAAAGGAATTTTGACCTGAAACCAGTTCCATTGGCTTCGGATGATGGTTTCTCTTTTCGTAGAGTGGTCACATTAGCCAAACGGACTTACCGTTTGGGAGATATGGCTGAAACAAGTTTCAGACGGTGAAAAACAGCTTAATTGGGCTTAACCGGGTGATTAGCAGCTAGGCCCACAGGGGAATTTCGGGTTTAGAGGTATAGGAGGACTGATTAGGGTTAGGTTATCACTTTCATTTCAGTTTTGAGCCGCCACAAACCTTCTTGAGACCTTAGTAATGGCTTCCATCCTCTAAAACCACTCCAAAACACATTTTTAGTGAAGATTAAGCCTAAACTACATCAAAGCAAGGCCAAATAGCAACAAAGCAAGGTTGGAGCTGCTGCTATACATAGGAATTCGACCCAAACAGAGAGTATTTCAGATTTGGTGTTTCATTTGTGGCCAAGGTGAGTGATTTGCATAGTTTTTGCACTAATTACGGTGATTAAGGGTAATTAGTGAAGATTAGCGAATTTATACGTAAATAAATTCTGGAAAAATTCTTAAAATTCTAAAATAATGTTTTAAGGCTCTGTTAGAAATTTGGGTTAATTTCGATGTGTTTTGCTAACTGTATGCTTAAACATGATTAAGAGGGATTATAGGAAAATGTGAGGTTTTAGCCACTTTTGATCCATTTTGGTTCATTTGAATTGTTGTTAGGTGTTTGTGGTTGTTCTTACATGTTGTTATGACTATTTGACATGAATTGTGATTGATTAGAATAGTTAGATTTGTCAAAAACGTCGTCGAACGGCGTAAACAAGTTGCTGGGAAAGTTGCAGAAAGTTGTGCAGGGCTTCGGATCGGATCGGATGGGGGCTCGGATCGGATATGTGAACTGGGCAAGAAATCCGACCCGAACCGGAGTTTGGCACATAGGAGGCTTGGCGAGAAGGAAGGCCGTTTTCTTAGAGTTGGAGTGGACAAGGGGATCGGATCGGAAGAATAATTGGAGGCCAGATCGGATCGACTTGGAGACGTAGGGCTCGGATCGGAAGTAAACATTTGGGAGAATTGGCAAGAGGGAAGGCCACGCGGATCAGATGGCAAGGAGGGATCGGATCGGAATACGTGAGGAAATCAGCCAGCGGATCGGAGCACTGGAAGGAAGGACACCCGACCCGACCCGGAGGAGGACACCGACCCGACCCGAAGTGGAGTACCCGACCCGAACCGAATGGAAAGATGACAAGGAAGGAGGACCGACCCGAACCAATGAAGGTGATGACTCCCGACCCGAACCGATGAAGGTGATGACTACCGAACCGAACCGAATTCTAAGACTGTTAATGCGCGACAACTCTTCTGAAGACCCACTCCAATTCGATCAAAACCCGAGATGCAAAGGAAGTCCAAATGAGAAGTTAGAGCTCAGGATTCAGATGGGAATCAACGAGTTCGCTTCATGGTTGGGCTTTGCTGCGGGACGCGTGCTAAGGAGTTATCGATGTCTATAGCTTTGGACCACTATGGTAGGAGGTACGAAGGCGGATTCAGGGCCATTATGGTATCGGTAGAACCAAGGGCTACGACCAATGAGGAGGGTCATTGAAATGTTTGGTCATGACTCCAAGTGTTTGGCTTGGTCACAGCAGGGTTTCTACAAGTCGGGATTCGTCGTTACCTCAGTTTGTCTAGTGTTCCAAAGTGGTAGATATCGTATGCTTTACGCACTGAGTGAGAGATGTGAGGATGGTTGCTATGGATGATTTGTCTGCTATCATTGTGACATGCACACCCCACCCCCCGTATTCTTACACCCTTTATTATGGCACCCTAGAGTATTGTACGGTATGTGGTACTAACTCTTTGGTTGCAGGTCCAGGTTCAGGTATGGTTTAGTATACCTGTTATTATTCTGTTTAGATGCTTATCACTCATACCAGGCTTTATGTCTGACCCAGAGTTTTATGTCTCCTCTTATTACTCTGGGTGCTCACACGAGCAGACTAGAGACAGGTTAGCTGGTGATGCACGGGTAAATGATCCGGAGACGAGCAGGAGGCTTCCACGTACTATATACATAATATTCTCCCTGTGTTGTTGAAGATCACTGCTTGGGCATTGTTGGTGTATCTTCTACTTTAGCTTTCTTTTGTTTAGAGACAGTAAATTTGGAAAATTGTAATAAGCTGTATTTGGATTTCCGCTGCTTTGATGATTGATGTTGATTTTAGTTATCAGCTTATGCACTGTCTCGCCTGTTTTATGTCAAGTATGTTATTATTATATTTTATCCCATGCGCTGTGAGACATTCTACAGGTTCCTTGATTAGTTCTTTCTCTTCTTTCTTTTCTTCTGACGACCGTTCTGTGCTAGCTGGGCGTGTGTACAGCGCACTTTCGGAGGAAATGCAGGCTGGTGCGGACGGGCCGTCACACTTGGTATCAGAGCTCTAGGTTGCGTAGTTAACCTAGGGAAGCTATCAGGGAGAGATAATATACGTATACGAGAGAGCGTATTTGTGATTATTTTGAGTTTTAAAAAGCTATATATATGTATACTATTAGTAGTATATGGATGAAGTCGTACTGCACTAGCACCACTATGGAGTCGTTAATCATTTCCTTTTTCAGATTGACGATGAGCCAATATGTTAGAGGTACCGGTAGAGGGGCCAATAATGGGAATGCTGCTGACATGAGGACGATGTTTACTGACCTCATGAGAGAGATGCTTAGAGAGGTACAGAGAGCAGCCCCCAATGGTGGAAATGGTGGTGGTCCAATGGTGCAGGCGCCAAGAGTCGACTTCGCCAAGCTGAATAAGGATTATACTAGCCTTGGTGGGAAGCCGTTCCACGGAACGGAGTCGGCTACGGATGTTCAAGATTGGTTGGATAGTTGCGAACGTATCTTCGAGGATTTGGGTATCGAGGATGCGATGAAGAGAAAGCTAGCGTCCCGTCAGCTGCAAGGGCGGGCAATGAATTGGTGGAATGCTATAAAGGCAGCTACTCCCGAAGATCAGATTACTTGGGAACAGTTTAAGGCTCGCTTTAGTGAGAAGATCATTCCGGCTGCTCAGAAGTCAGTGCTGTTTAAGAAGTTCTTGGAGCTCAAGCAGAATGGCAGAGCTGTCTCGGAGTATATTGCTGAATTTGACACTTTGTCAAAATATGGGTTATCTCTTATTGATACTGCCGAGAAAAAGAATGAGAAATTCATAACTGGTTTGGATCAGTACTTGGGGGAAAAACTTATTAACCACATCGATGAGACGTTTGAATCGATTGTGGGGAAAGCATTAAGATCGGAAAGTCTCTACCCTAAGCCGAAGACTGAGGTTGCATCCGCAGATGAGCCAAAGCCACAAGCAAGTGGTGGAGGCAAGGGTGGTTCCCAGAATAAGAGAAAGCAGAATCAGACTAAGGATGGCCAGAAGAAAAAGAATAAGGAAGATGTTGAGTGCTTCAGCTGTGGTAAGAAGGGCCATTATGCTAGTAATTGTCGGGCCAAGCCAGCGGATAGGAAGTGCTTCAACTGTGGCCAAATGGGACATCACAAGGACAAGTGTCCATAGCCCCCTAAAGAAAAGCAAATGGTGAAAGCATATGCCCTTAATGCTATTCCTTCTTCGTCGAATGCCCCAACTGCGGCGGAGAAGGGAAAGAATGTCGTCATTCAAGGTATGCTTTCTGTTTATGATGTTCCTGTTAGAGTTTTGTTTGATACCGGAGCTTCCAGTTCTTTCATATCTAGTGACCTGGTAGATAGGTTGGGATTGGAGCCCGAGATTGTCGATAGACCTTTAGTAGTGACGAACCCGATTGGTGGTTCAACTAGCCTTAGCATGATTTGTCGTAATGTGGTTCTATCGAGTCATGGATGCATGTTTGTTTGTGATTGCTTTGTTTTGGGCTTTACTGGGTTTGGCATTATTTTGGGAGTAGATTGGCTCCAAAGATACGGGGTGGTGGTAGACTGTGAGGGCTTTTTGGTGACAGCTAGAGCGGATGATGGGCGGAGGATAGTGTTTGGTGGTCTACCCAGTAAGGGGGTATTGGCTAGTTTTCTAAACTCCCTCGACATTCCGCATAGTGAGTTGTCAGGTTTGCCCGTGGTTGGCCAGTATCCGGATGTTTTCGAAGAAGTGACCGGACTTCCACCACACCGAGAGATTGAGTTTCGTATTGATTTGATAAAGGATGCCAGGCCTATAGTGATGCCCCTTCGTCGTATGGCACCAAGGGAGCAGCGAGAGCTCGAGGTGCAAGTCAGCGATCTTTTGAAGAAGGGATTTATCAGAAGGAGTGTTTCTGAATGGGGAGCACCAGTTGTGTTTGCTACCAAGGCGGATGGTTCCCTTCGTTTATGTGTAGACTACCGCGAGTTGAATAAAGTGACGAGGAAGAATAAGTATCCTCTACCGCGGATAGATGATTTGTTCGATCAGTTGAGTGGCGCGAGAATATTTTCTCAGTTGGATCTCGCGACAGGTTTTCATCAGCTTAGAGTGGAAGCTGAGAGTATAGCTAAAACGGCATTTCGAACGCCGTCTGGATTTTATGAATGGTTGGTTATGCCATTTGGGCTGACCAATGCCCCAGCATATTTCGTGGATCTTATGAATAGGGTATTCAGGGATTAGTTGAATAAGTTTGTCCTTGTGTTCGTTGATGATATTTTGGTTTATTCGACGACAGAGGAAGAACACAAGGAACATTTAAGAGTAGCGATGGAGGTGTTGAGAAAACACCAATTGAAAGCAAAGTTTTCTAAGTGTCACTTCTGGAAGAAGGAAGTGAGGTTCTTGGGCCATGTTGTATCAGAGAATGGTATTGCCGTGGACCCGGCGAAGGTGGCTACGGTATAGGATTGGCCTATGCCCAAGAATGCAACAGATGTAAGGAGTTTCTTGGGGTTAGCTGGATATTATCGTGAGTTTATCCAAGGTTTCTCCAAGATAGCAGCACCATTGACCCAGTTGACCAAGAAGAATCAAGCTTTTGTCTGGGATGAAAGGTGCGAGAATGCATTTAAAAGTCTAAAGGACAAGTTGACAAGCGCACCAGTGTTAGTCATTCCTAAGGGGGATGAAGAGATGACGGTATACACGGATGCCTGTGGTACCGGACTGGGTGCTGTATTGATGCAAGGCGGTAGGGTCGTAGCTTACGCAAGTCGGCAATTGAAACCGCACGAGAGAAGATACCCTACCCATGATTTAGAATTGGCAGCGATCGTGTTCGCATTAAAGATGTGGAGACACTATCTCTTGGGAGAAAGATTTGAGCTGTTTACAGATCATAAGTCGTTGAAGTATCTATTCTCCCAGAAGGATTTAAATCTCCGTCAGCAGAGATGGTTAGAGTTCTTAGCTTCCTATGATTTTGACATCGCATACACACCGGGAAAGGGCAATGCGGTGGCTGATGCATTGAGTAGAAGACATGCCAGCTTAGGGGCCATGTTCCTTGAATGGAAGCAACTGGAGTTTATCGCGGGGTTTGATTTCAGACCAAAGTGCGAATTGGATCCAGAAATGTTAGCAAGTTTGACGATCAGACCCACTTTAATTGAACGGATCGGCTCTAGTCAGAGGGACGATCCTAACCTATTGGAAATCATCTCCAGGTTAGAGATGGGTATCGATGAGGAGATGAACAAGTATGGGCTTGATCGAGATAGATGGCTTAGAAAGAATGGAAAGCTTGTTGTACCCAATGTCAATGGATTGAGAGATGAAGTGCTTAGAGAATGTCATCACTCAAAGTTGACTATACACCCCGGTGGTAACAAGATGTATCGAAATATGAAGCAGACTTACTACTGGGAAGGAATGAAAAGAGACGTTGGGAAGTTTATATCCAAGTGCATGAATTGCCAGCTAGTTAAAGCCGAGCAAAAGAAGCCTAGTGGGTTGTTACAGCCTTAGAAATTCCCGAATGGAAATGGGAGCAAGTCTCGATGGATTTCATCGATGGTTTACCAAGGACTAGATCGGGATATGACAGCATTTGGGTAATTATAGATCGACTGACTAAAAGTGCAAGGTTTATACCAGTCAAATCGACCAGAACGGCAGCTAAGTTAGCAGAATTGTATATGAAGTGGGTAGTGAGATTTCATGGAGTACCTAAAAGAATTGTGAGCGACCGAGACCCGTTGTTCACTAGTGGGTTTTGGAAGAGCTTACAAGAGGCTCTAGGGTCAGAGTTACATCTCAGTACCGCATATCATCCTCAGACCGACGGTCAGACGGAGAGGGTGAATCGTATTTTGGAAGATCTCTTGAGAGCATGTATATTGGATTTTGGTGGATCATGGGATGACCATTTGCATCTAGTAGAGTTTGCATATAATAATAGTTACCAATCCAGTATCGGTATGGCTCCATTTGAATCTTTGTACGGAAGACCGTGTAACTCACCATCATGTTGGATAGAGAATGGCGAGAAGTTTATGCTTGGACCAGATGTGGTGAGGGAAACTTCAGATAAGATCAAAATCATTCAACAACGAATGAAGGCTGCCCAAGATAGGCAGAAGAGTTATGCTGATAAGAGAAGAAGAGACTTAAAATTCTCCGTTGGTGACTTGGTGTTTGTCAAGATCTCTCCGTTGAAAAGCGTAATACGATTTGGTAGGAGAGGCAAGTTGGCACCAAGATTTGTTGGCCCATTCCCTGTTCTTGAATTAGTCGGGAATTTGTCATATAGAATTGACTTACCGGAGAAGATGGCAGGAGTTCATAACGTATTTCATGTTTCCCAACTAAGGAAGTTCGTCCACGACTCAGATATGACTATTTCACCTGATCAGTTGGAGGACTTCGAAGTAGAACCCGAGGCGGTTGGGAACCGCAAGCCGGCCCGTATTGTCGAACACGACATGAAGCAACTTCGAAGGAAGGCGGTGAAGCTAGTCAAGGTACAGTGGAGCGAGGACGAGAATGATTGTACTTGGGAAACAGAGGAGGACATAGGGAAGAAGTATCCAGAACTCTTTGCCTGGTAAGATTTTGGCTTCGATTTAGTTTTTCCGCATGCTAGGATAGACTTGTTTGCTTGTTTTGCATGATTGATTGTTGTATTTAGTTGTTAGGCATGCGGGAACCTTTGTATGTTTTGGGTTAAGGAATTTCGGGGGCGAAATTTCTTAAGGGGGGGAGAGTGTAACGACCCGTATCCTACGCATCATAGGATCGTAGGATATTTATTTCTTTCACATACGAAGTCGTATAGTCATGTAACTTTGGGAGACGACTATTGGGGTCATTTCCCATGTTCATGATTTTTCTCGATTTTTAATTGATCATTTTACCCCTAGTTGGCACTGTTTTGGCCATAACTTCTGACTGGAAAGGAATTTTGACCTGAAACCACTTCCATTGGCTTCGGATGATGGTTTCTCTTTCCGTAGAGTGGTCACATTAGCCAAACGGACTTACCGTTTGGGAGATATGGCCGAAACAAGTTTCAGACGGTGAAAAACAGCTTAATTGGGCTTAACCGGGTGATTAGCAGCTAGGCCCACAGGGGACTTTCGGGTTTAGAGGTATAGGAGGACTGATTAGGGTTAGGTTATCACTTTCATTTCAGTTTTGAGCCGCCACAAACCTTCTTGAGACCTTAGTAATGGCTTCCATCCTCTAAAACCACTCCAAAACACATTTTTAGTGAAGATTAAGCCTAAACTACATCAAAGCAAGGCCAAATAGCAACAAAGCAAGGTTGGAGCTGATGCTATACATAGGAATTCGACCCAAACAGAGAGTATTTCAGATTTGGTGTTTCATTTGTGGCCAAGGTGAGTGATTTGCATAGTTTTTGCACTAATTACGGTGATTAAGGGTAATTAGTGAAGATTAGCGAATTTATACGTAAATAAATTCTGGAAAAATTCTTAAAATTCTAAAATAATGTTTTAAGGCTCTGTTAGAAATTTGGGTTAATTTCGATGTGTTTTGCTAACTGTATGCTTAAACATGATTAAGAGGGATTATAGGAAAATGTGAGGTTTTAGCCACTTTTGATCCATTTTGGTTCATTTGAATTGTTGTTAGGTGTTTGTGGTTGTTCTTACATGTTGTTATGACTATTTGACATGAATTGTGATTGATTAGAATAGTTAGATTTGTCAAAAACGTCGTCGAACGGCGTAAACAAGTTGCTGGGAAAGTTGCAGAAAGTTGTGCAGGGCTTCGGATCGGATGGGGGCTCGGATCGGATATGTGAACTGGGCAAGAAATCCGACCTGAACCGGAGTTTGGCACATAGGAGGCTTGGCGAGAAGGAAGGCCTTTTTCTTAGAGTTGGAGTGGACAAGGGGATCGGATTGGAAGAATAATTGGAGGCCAGATCGGATCGACTTGGAGACGTAGGGCTCGGATCGGAAGTAAACATTTGGGAGAATTAGCAAGAGGGAAGGCCACGCGGATCAGATGGCAAGGAGGGATCGGATCGGAATACGTGAGGAAATCAGCCAGCGGATCGGAGCACTGGAAGGAAGGACACCCGACCCGACCCGGAGGAGGACACCGACCCGACCCGAAGTGGAGTACCCGACCCGAACCGAATGGAAAGATGACAAGGAAGGAGGACCGACCCGAACCAATGAAGGTGATGACTCCCGACCCGAACCGATGAAGGTGATGACTACCGAACCGAACCGAATTCTAAGACTGTTAATGCGCGACAACTCTTCTGAAGACCCACTCCAATTCGATCAAAACCCGAGATGCAAAGGAAGTCCAAATGAGAAGTTAGAGCTCAGGATTCAGATGGGAATCAACGAGTTCGCTTCATGGTTGGGCTTTGCTGCGGGACGCGTGCTAAGGAGTTATCGATGTCTATAGCTTTGGACCACTATGGTAGGAGGTACGAAGGCGGATTCAGGGCCATTATGGCATCGGTAGAACCAAGGGCTACGACCAATGAGGAGGGTCATTGAAATGTTTGGTCATGACTCCAAGTGTTTGGCTTGGTCACAGCAGGGTTTCTACAAGTCGGGATTCGTCGTTACCTCAGTTTGTCTAGTGTTCCAAAGTGGTAGATATCGTATGCTTTACGCACTGAGTGAGAGATGTGAGGATGGTTGCTATGGATGATTTGTCTGCTATCATTGTGACATGCACACCCCACCCCCCGTATTCTTACACCCTTTATTATGGCACCCTAGAGTATTGTACGGTATGTGGTACTAACTCTTTGGTTGCAGGTCCAGGTTCAGGTATGGTTTAGTATACCTGTTATTATTCTGTTTAGATGCTTATCGCTCATACCAGGCTTTATGTCTGACCCAGAGTTTTATGTCTCCTCTTATTACTCTGGGTGCTCACACGAGCAGACTAGAGACAGGTTAGCTGGTGATGCACGGGTAAATGATCCGGAGACGAGCAGGAGGCTTCCACGTACTATACACATAATATTCTCCCTGTGTTGTTGAAGATCACTGCTTGGGCATTGTTGGTGTATCTTCTACTTTAGCTTTCTTTTGTTTAGAGACAGTAAATTTGGAAAATTGTAATAAGCTGTATTTGGATTTCCGCTGCTTTGATGATTGATGTTGATTTTAGTTATCAGCTTATGCACTGTCTCGCCTGTTTTATGTCAAGTATGTTATTATTATATTTTATCCCATGCGCTGTGAGACATTCTACAGGTTCCTTGATTAGTTCATTCTCTTCTTTCTTTTCTTCTGATGACCGTTCTGTGCTAGCTGGGCGTGTGTACAGCGCACTTTCGGAGGAAATGCAGGCTGGTGCGGACGGGCCGTCACATAAATAATTATAGTAAGTAAAACCCTTGAAAAGGAATTTAAGGGAATTTTAAGTTGCACTGGAACTTAATTAAAAATTCATTTGTCTATTAATTATTTCTAGGTTAGTAAATAAAAATAAGAATGGCCTAAGTTATGTTAATTAAATCCCTTAATTATTTTGAGAAAACTCTGGGTAAAGAATTCAGAGTATGAATTATAAATGAGTATAAATTTAACTTGTCAATGGATTAACATGAGATTGGAAACAGTTTGAATTAAAATTGAAATAGGATATGTATAATTCTACCTCTTCGCTGTGTTTTGCTTTCGATTATCATTATCTCCCTGATTGTCATGTATAATAGTCCAACTTTATTTCTTAACTTTTCCTTTTGCCCTGCTTTGACAAAACCATGGACAAGTGGATTAATGACGTAATTTTGGATTTGAAACAAGTATTTCAAATTATCTCTTATTTGAATTTTGTATTATGTGCAAAAGAATTTCAAAATGATGAATTTATCCAAGATGTTATTTTTGCAAGAAAATTGGATGTTTTGAGAAAAAGAATATTTATGTGAGAATATAAATTTTTGTTGAAAGCTAACAAATTTGAGGTACGAACACTTAGTCTTATAATTTGACTTAAATTGTTAAGTAAATCTTGGGTTCCATAAGTTTAGCAGTAAGTTAGAAAGATAATTTCTAAATTTTAAATTTTCTTAGGGTCGTAGCATCTAAGTACTAGATAGTTTCTATCTCAGTTTCTTCTTAGTGGTAGTGGTAGTGGTAGTAGCTCTGGGTGTTACTCAGAAAATATTCGATTATGAACTTGACCAATGACGACCCTAGTAATCATGAGATCATAGAAATTTCTTCGGACTATACCTATAATGGAAATCAGATAGAGTATCCTGAGAATGATATGAGCCTTGGTTTTGACCATTACATTCCCGATAGGTTAAGTGAGAAATTTGAATTTAAACTTGGTTAAGAAGTTTAAGTTTATTCAGCTTCCTTTTCGAGGACAAAAAGTTTTAAGTAGGGATGAATGTAATATCCCAGAATTTTTAACAAAGTTTAATTTTGATTTTATTACATAATTTACATCTTTTGAATATAAATTTGATTTTGATAAAGTTTTATATAGATTTTAATAAGTATCTTGTTTTATAAATATGATTTTGTATAAGAAAACTTATTTTAAAGGTTATATTTAGTTTATAAGATTTTATGAATATTTCAATATTAATAAGTAATGATATTATCCGATTTTTGTATTGATATAAGAATATGATTTTGGTAAAGAATAAGATATTTTTAAGATTTTATACATAATAATGTACAAGAATGATTTTTATTTTTATATCAATAGGTAAGATTATTTGGATAATAGATAATGGTGTTTGTGAAATTTTATAAGGATTATTAAGTATTTATTTTAGACCATTTTGGTTGATATAAATTTTGGTTAACATATATAAATAAAATAGATAACAAAATAAATGTTTTAATATTGTGAATTTTGCAAACCCTAACCTAGAAGCTAATGCAATACTTACATTTATAAGTGTGGAGAAGTTGTTACATTTATAAGTATCACAAAACTGTTGCCAATTTAAAATACTTTAATAGTGCCTTATGATAAGGATTAGGCTAGGTGTCCTTGTAAGTTGTCATCACACATGGAAAAGGCTTCATTAAAAGAGCCAAGTGTCCCTTAATAAAATGACTACTATACCCTTGAAACATTCCTATATAAGGTGAACCGAAGCTTCATTTTTCCTTCATACCTTCGGCTGTTAACATCAGCTTCTTCAAGTTCTTCTTCTGGTTTGCATTTCCTATAAATGGAAAATATCTCAATCAAAATTCCATATCTTTCAATCTATTCATTTTCAGCTTGAATGATTAACGTTAATGTTGCTCGGATCATCATTTCTGATTTTTAGAAATTAACGGATCGAAATTTCATTGACAAATGAGAGATATCTCAGATTTACAGAACATAGAAGAAATGGGTTAAAAACTTTGAAAAATTAAATCTCACAATCTAGGGAGAATTGATCGACGCTGTCTGCATCGTTGAGATCAGCGGAGAATGTAGTATTTTTCATGTAAATTTGGGATGATTATGTGTCGATGATCGGAAAAGCTGAAAAATACGATTAGGATTGGTTGGAGGATTGAATGACGATCAACGATATGGAGCACGACGTTGTGAAGGGATTGGAGAGAGCTTCGATGTGGCAAAATTTGGGGGAATTCAGAGTATAAATGGGATTCACGACATATGGGGTTCATGTGTTTTTTTCGCTCCAGGTGGATGATCGGTTTTCGGTGAAGGTTGATTGGTGGATGGTGAATGTGTGCAGTCAAGTGAGAAGGAGAAGGGAATTTTGTTGGCGGTCTCGGCTTGGGCGATGGTGTTATCATTCGATGGTGCACGTGCACGATATGCACGGTTTGATGGGTTCAAGTAGTGGAGTAGAAAGAGGACGCGGGAGGAGGAAGATGAAGTAGAGAGTGCGGGTTGGGTTCAAATGGGCTTTGGGCCTTAGTATGATTTTTTTAATTGCTATTTAAGTTTATATTAGTTTGAAACTTTGAACACCTATAACTCATTCGGTTGAACTCTATTTTACTTGCCATTTGTGGCGTCAGAATCATATCGGTAAGGAGAATACACTAGTATGTACTATTGGCGCTTTTGATTAAGTATAAATTATAATAAAATAAAAAGTTCTTATATATAATCAAGCATCATTATTAATTTAATTCCAATATAAAATTAGCAGAGAAATCACTAGCTGCTAATAGAAAATGGATTGAAAGCAGTACGAGTAGCGGTAGTAGTGTTCGTTGGCTTGTTCGTAAGGAAACTCTCATAATGAAGATTTTGGAGCTTTAATGGTGAGAAATTCTAATTTAATTTTTTAAATTAGTAGTATTCGGATAAATATAATTATCTAAGATTAATTATAATTAGTTAATTGATTGGGTATGGATGTTAATGTGCAATGTTTTAATCGATGTTCATGTAATTAGATAACACACTGAACACTGATAACTGTTATTGACCGTAATGCTTATGAACAGTTGAAATATTTGTTTATTGGTTGTGATTATAATGAATGAATTCATGTCCATCTGATCATATGTTTGATTTATTTGGATAATAATGGTTGCATGATATTACACACACACACCGTGGTTGTGGAAATATATGGGTGATCGATTTAAATCTCCTTCTTATGTACGATTTTATTTAATTACTAAATAATTTATAATTTTAGTTTTGAATCGAGATATCAATACTATTTGGAAATTTAGATAAATACGAATGAATGGAGATGGCTTAGGAAATATTTTTCAATTATTATAAATTATCAACTTTTGAATTGAAATCAGTTCGTATAATGATTTGATTTATATATTCAAACATTTATCTTTATATAAGCAAGTGGTTCTATTATTTTATAACGATTATCCATAAATTTTGAAATGATTAAAGAAGTTTGGGGAAAAAATAGTATTATCTTCAATATAAATTGAAATGGTGATTTGGAAATAGGAATATGGTTTTAGACTGAAGCTTTGGAAATTTGAATTATGGTTTTTGAAATAAAGTTGTTTGGAATTGAAATGAAGATATAAATCCATTTTGAAAATGATTTGAATGATTTATATTTAAATCATTATATGGCTTGAATAGAACGCGCTGCGGAGCGGTAGTTCGTGAATATCGGTTTCGATTTTCAAATGGCTATAACTTGATTATTTAAAATCGGTTTGACTTAAAATAAGAAAAGTTGGTTTTCAAATGATAATGGTTCGAATTTCAACGTATATTTTTCAAGTTATGTTTAAAACAAATTTGGAAAAGATCGTTATATGGGTAGTTCGACAACCATAACCAAAAAATCGAAATAAACAGGTTTATAAAATTATTTTAAAATGGAGAAAAATTATGATGATTTTTTTTATTATTTTAAAATGATTAGGGCTAAAATATTTGAGTTTCAAATGATTTAGAATCTATTTGATTTAAATGGTTATTTTATAGCAGCATTTTTACTAACGTTTTCAAAAGTTATTATTACAGTTTCAAAGATAATTAGTTGTGAAATTTATAAGCCATAAACTATTATTTAAACGATAAAAAGGATTTGTAAAATAGTTTGGAAGATTTTAAAATGATTAAATAATTATAAATGGAATTATTTACTAATTTTAAGATATTGGAAGTTGGAATTTAAAAGGAAGTGAGTTGGGTAGAGTTAGTCTTCAGATATTTAATATGTAATTCCAAGGTTGGACGAATACTATCAGAAATATTAGAAATTATTTACATCAAGATTCTGATAGCATTCACCGAGTTTGTGAATTGATATCAAGTATAAGTCGATTAAACTCTATTTACACTTAAGTCTGAATATCAATTGTTCTGGATTATCGTAAATGGAATTTTAATACAAATGAAGAATAATAATTTTGAAGACTTAAGGAAAGGTAATGAAGAAGTATGTTTTAAATACAAAGATCGATGAGTTATGTTTGAAATTTAAGGTTGGTAAGATGAATATTTGATTTCAAAGAGGAGTTAAGATGCTAACGGGATTTATGAAATTTAAGTAAACCGAACTTTGAATTTTAAATGAATAAACGATGATTTGGAAGGAGATTTGGATTGAAAAGCCTGTGTAAACCATAACTATTGTTTTAAAAGTACGCTTATTTCTTGTAAAGACCAGAATCAAATATATGTTCAAAAACCATTCCAAGTAATAATACGACGTTATGAAGCAATTCAAGACTTGGTAAACGACGAATGAAGACAGGGAATCATTGAATTATTTAAATTGAGTGCCGATGTCTCGGTTGGGTCGATCACTCGATACGAGGTTATAAGTGGCATGACGTCCGAATATATTTGGGGAATTTCGGATTGGTGTTTCATTCAAACCCAGAACGGACTTGTATGAATTGTGTGTATGATATTGTAATTAACTGCGTAGTACTGATTTCTATTAAATATATATCTGCTTGGTGGCGGAGAATTTATTCTCTTGCTTAACACCCTTCTCTAAGACGTATGAGCTTAGAGGTTATATATTGATAGAAATTAGTAATGCATTGTGAATGGACAATGTGGCATACTTAAGTTATGTGATGAGCTATGGATGATCAAAGCATGGCTTATTTAAGCGTAGCTTTGTGTATATCGTAACCTCGGCATGCCTCACAACCCGGTAAATGGCTAAAACAGGAAAGATGCAGCGAGGTTAAGTGTAGTCATTTCCTTCTAGATAAAATGTGTACTATGATATGAAGCCCAAGTATTAACCTATATGGAAAACTTCTATTTATACAGATGTTAATGTTGCGAGGCCTTGGTTTAAAGGTTGGTAACAACCTGTAAGTGATATACTCAGGCGTGCTGTAAGTTACCTAGTTACAGAGGTAACCCGACCTCGTGTTGGGAGAGAGCCCATTTGGTTCTTGGGGCATCCCTCTAGAAGCGTACCCATCAGTTTGGTAAGGAAGTTCCTTTGCTTGGTCATTTGTTGGAAATCCATTCTCCACTACGAGCCCGTACGATTTTAGTTGTATAGCCTGCTATTAGAGGGAATACATCAGTAATAATGGGATAAAGCATTATGTTGCCTATGATTAATACATTTATTTGTGAAATTGTTTTCACATTGTGCACTAATAATAATAACATGGATTTTCACGTATCAAGCATTTTTTTACTATCATAAGGAGAAACCTTGCCCATGTGTGCATTTGCATTATAAGTGTGCCACGAGACCTTATGTTAGTTTCATTTTTCAAAAGCCATTGCAAATTTCTATGCATGGGAATTCAATGGAGTAAACCCCTGCATTAGCGGTGTGGTCCGTTGAATTGCCCAACTTTAAATGAATCCTAAATAACAACTGTTTTGCGTTCTCTCACCAGTTCCATGACTGACCTAGAATTTATTGTTCCCACACCTAAACTTTGGGTGCCAATAATTTTGCACTGGAAGCCAGTAGTTAAGTTTGCAGGTTTAGCTTTTAAGAGTTGGATTCAGGTTTGGAGCTAGCATTATATTTTGGGCTTTCTCGGTCCGCTGAAGAATTATTTCCGTTGAGCTTATGTTGTGCTCTGAGGTTCTTTGTAACTCTGATGTAATTTTCTGTAATGAAATGAAAAGTTCTGTTATTTTTGTGCAAATATGTTAGTACCCATAACAATCCATCTTTGTGAACGATTTGAGTTGGTTTAGTTACTGATGAGAACTGGGCAAAAAGGCAAGTCGTTACAGCCTCCCTAGAGTTAATAAAGAAATTTAGGGTTAGACTCGTAAAATTTGATTATGGAAGTATGTGAAAATTTGTTTCCCTTCAAAATGATCCTTATTACTTTACATAACCCTTTCTAATTATTTACCGAATACCTTTTAGTCAAAATAGTGAAACTTAATTCACAAGGTATTCGTATGTACTTCAATGTTTATGGTTTTCAAATTTTATCGATTGTCCAAAATCGTCGATGATTTTTATTTATATAGATAATAAAAATATGATTTTTATATTATAGCGATAGGATAAAAATACGATTTTTATATATGAAGTGATGATATAAAAATGTGATTTTTATCATATATGTAGCAAAGTAAAAATATGATTTTTATCATTTGAATGGCAATGTAAAAATGTGATTTTTATATATTCATTAGCGATAGAAAAAAAATATGTGATTTTATCTATGTAGCATTGTTATAAAAATATAAAATTATTTTTAGAAAGACAAAAATATAATTTTTAGCCTATGTATGTTATTTATAAAATAATCATACAAAGAAATAATTATTGATTGGTTAAAAATATAATTTTTAATGTAGGTATACTACATAGATCGGCAATCAAAGCATGGCAGAGTGGAACCCCAAGGTGAGAACTCCTCACTTTAATTTATTTTCTAGTTAGAAATATATACTAGGATGCAGACGGTGCTTAGCAGCACCCGGCATCCGTCGTCCACAGACCATGGACGATTTGTTTGTTTGATTTGATTGTGTTGTGAAAATTGATTGTGATGTGGAATGGAATAAAATATTTTATAGTTATAAATATTTTATAGTTAAAAATATAATTTTTAACGTGTATATAAATGAAATATATATTTATAAACAAATCGGACGATTTGTTTATGCACACACATTTGACTGATATTGATTGGGACGATAAATTTTACACATCGCCCAACTGCACAAATAAACCTGTGTTTGTTGTTTGAAAACCCCACACGGGTATTGGGATGATATCTGACATACACTAGTCCCAATAATTAGCTGTATGTCTATCGATTGATTGACAGACTATTGTAAGCGTTAAATATTTATATTTAATGCTTATGCAGTGTAGAATGCACTATGAATGATGGTTGACTGTGTTTGATTGTTGTTATATACATGTGTGTATGAAATCCATATAAATCAAATTATAGGGTAATTGACTATGTTTGATTCCAATTCAGAACGAACGAAGATTTTAAAAAGAATGAATATTTTAAAATAACGAATATTTTAAAATAATGAATACTTTAAAATAATATTCAGTAATGGATAAAAAATGTGATTTGGATGTCCGATTTGGGATGGACACGTATATATTTAAATATATAAAGCCATGTTGATTAGATTAACGCCATTTTGACGTGACTATAATGAATATCGAAAAGGAATTGATTTCAAAATCTAATTATTTGAAAATACTATCATTTATATATCGATGATATGGAATATTCAATTTTGATTTGAAATTGAATACGAAGTTGAAATCATTTTGAAAACAAATTTAAAATGATTTATAAAATACGTTTTAAAATGGAAATCGAAAAATATATATAATATATATATTATATATATAATGGCCTGAATAGAACGCGCCGCGCGGCGGCAGTTCGTGGATTTCGACCATTGACTTCGAACGGACATTACGGGAGATCCGACCATCGGATTCTCCTAAAACCGGAACCGTTGGGTTCGTATCGAAAAGAGATTTCCAAATAATATGAAAGATTTGAAATCTAATGGTTGGATTTGGAATTATGTCCAAATCAAATTTGGAAAAGGTCGATGTAAGTGCAGTTCGATGGCCATTTATGGAAATCGACTGTACGGGCCTTGATAAAATTATTAAAAATATCAATAATTTGTGTAAAATGATATTAAATGATTTGGAAAGAATTGGGATGATGAAAAGATAAAAATATATTTTTATCGAAATGAACTAGTTTTGAAATAGAATAATAAATCCAATATTTTTAAAATAAATAAATTGGATTTGAAATGGTTTTAAAAATAACCAGGATTTCCAATATATGAATTGTAATGGATTTGAATCAAAATTATGCTCAGAATATTTCGATATTGGATTTCGTGATTATACGAATATTGTGGAGGAATTTGGAAGATATATATATCGTTATTCCAATTCGATATTTGTTGGTTTCAGAATTTGATATTGAATATAAGCCGATATATTTTCTATTCAGAGCCTTCTATTTAATACCAAATGAAATTTTGGTTTTGTCGTGAATGGTATCTTAATAATACTATTCTTAAACCCAATGGAATTAAGAAAATTAGAAACTGACAGGAGATTAGCTAAGTTGAATGGTTTTCTGGGTATTGATCTGATGTGGGTCTCGGCCTTCAGGGTTAATACTTAGGGAATTGTTCTCTTACTAATTTACGGTTAGAGACTGATGTGCTTTTGGGTTTGTTCTGAACTATGCTTTTAACGACATTCATTCTTTAAGCCGCTTTACAGTGAAATGTGATTTGGAATATAAATCTTTTTATTAATATTTAACTGGAATTTTCGAAAGTAAAGTTTTCCAATCTAATATATTTAATTGGAACTGAATGGAAATTGATCTTTGGGTTTATCGTGTACGATGTTTTAAATAACACTTGTTCTTTAACCCGATTACCAATGGAATTAAATTTTGGGTTGTCGTGAATGGTATCTTTAATAATACTGTTCTTAGACCCAACAGAGTTAATAAAATCAGAAACTAACTAGAGATTAGTTAAGTTGAATGGTTTCTTGGGTATTGATCTGATGTTGGTTTCGGCCTTCGGGGTTAATACTTAGGGAATTGTTCACTTGCTAATTTACGGTTAAAGGCTGATGGAATGGAATGTGATTTTGGGTTTATCGTGAACCGTGTTTTAAATGACATTGGTTTATTTACCCAGTTAAAAACAGGATATGATTTCCCAAGTTAAACAATTGTTAATATTGATTTTTGGGAAGATTAAAACCAAGTGGAGTTTTAATGCATCTTTAATTATATTGGAATGATATTCAAAGGAAGATTAAAGAATAAATTTAAAGAATTTATCTTTGATAAAATTAATGGGAACTTTTCCCAAAGTATGTGAATATTTGAATAAAAGAATATTCAGAATTGGAATGAGGCGTATGTTGTGGTTTATAGCACTTGTTTATTATATACGTGAGTTATTCGGAAAGGCCGGGTTTATACCCATTCTGAATAACTGATTCGACAATATGTCGACGATGAAGACGGTGGTTGAAGACCGGAGGTCTTCACATCGTTTGGATGATTTCTGATATCTTGATTGGGCTGCATACCCAAGCTGAGCTAATAAGTGGTGATTGTCCAGGCGTACTTGGAGATTGATAGATATGCGAGGACCTCTCCCCTGTATTGGACATGTGGGGGAGGAATAAGGTGCCTCCGGTTTCGTTCAGACCCAGAACGGACTTGTAAATGGATTGTGTGTCTGACACTGGATTTTATTCTGTGTTGATTGATTTCTATTAAATATTTATCTGTTTGGCGGTAGTGAATTTATTCTCTTGCTTAACGCCCTTCTCTGAGACCTACGAGCTCAGAGGTTATATATCGATAGATATCAGTCGCATGGAATGAATTGCCTGTGTGGCATGCTGAGATTCAGTGATCAAGGCTTTTGTTGAAAAGCAGAGTCTTGTGGTTGATGATCAAAGCATGGCTTTAATACAGCGTAGCTTTGTGTATTGCGTTAATTCGTGAGCCTCACACCTCGGTATGAGTCAAAAACGGGATAAGGACCGCTGGGAGAACACGACGTTTCTTTCTAACTATGGGTGGTGTCAGCGTTTTACTAGCCCTGACATTGTTGATTATTATTCCTTTGTGGATGTTGGAATGCGAGGCGCCTCGGATATATCGGTCTCTTCGGAGCCGATGGATAGGTCCGATAGGACCGGGAAACGTGTGTACAGGAATTGCCAATCCATTAACGTAAGTGTGGACCGGCCTAGCCGATTCCAAGGGTTCTCTGCAGGGAATCCTAAGGCATTTGCTAGAGTGTCTCGAAGCCGGTGAGGAGCTTGCCCCTTGGCTCGACTCATGATGGAAATCCAATTTCCAATACGTGACTTCCGTTTTATTTGTAGAGCCTAATATGGCGACATAGTGGGATGGGGCACTATGCCGTCTATGATTGATACATTTATATTTGAAGTTGTTTTCATACACTTTACATTATAATAGTATCAAAATGTTTTGTTTTAAACATACCAAGCATATTTGGCTATTATAAGGTAAAACTCTATACTCCGGCTTGCGTTGCCTTGTGTGATGGGACCTGGGTCTTATAATAGCTTCATTTTTCCAAAAAGCATTGCGTTGTTTATTATATGCACTAGTATTCTTGGGAGGAAACTCGTTCCGTATTATTCGGCGTGGTCCCTTGAATTACTCTCTTTTAAAGTAAATTTTTAAATAACTGTTTTAGTTCTCACACCAATCACATGACTGACCTGGAGTTTATTGTTTTAACCTAAACTCTGGGTGCCCCTATTTTCCACATGGGAAGCTAGTAGTTTTGGTTTTGCAGATTTATATTCATAGGATCCTGGTTTACAGCTGGAACGATATCCATAAAGCTCTGTATCCATATATCTCCTTTAGTTATTTATTGTGTTATTTTTCCGCTGCTATGTAATGTATTGTAATCTCTAACATTTTTCTAGCGTGTAATATTTATTCATACTCTATATATTCTTGTATTCTGATGAAATTGTTGTAATAAGCAATGAAATGTTCTTCTGTTTGTGTTCTGATTCTTTCTGTTCTCAACTCAATCCGGGCTTTCCTTCATGGGGGAGTTCGGGTTGTTTTAGGTGGTATCAGAGCTTTGGTTTACAGAGCTCGAAAACAAGACATATTAGAACCATACGAAAGAATTCATCAGAGATTGGATTAGCGATATCCAATAAGAATGATTTGTTAGAGATGGGATCAGTAGTATCCTAGAACGAGTATGTAGAGTAGTGTTTTTAAAATAAAAATGAAAACAAATATTATTTAGAAAATTTAAACCTTATTCAACGTATTTGAATATTTATTCGTATTGAATTTTGACAATCCAATATATAAAGATTTTGCATATACACCTTGCAAGCGTGTATTCGAAGTTTTAATATGCTGGATAGATATAGAATCACACTCTAATCGCCCGGAGATGAAACTATTGATGACTATATAGCATCAGTAGTTTGTGTTCGAGTTTCGAAGGTGTGATATTTATATATTTCCAGTTGACTGGTGTGAGAACCAAAACTATATAGGGCTATTGTGTGAATGGGCATTAAAAACATGATTTTCTGTATATGTATCAAAATTATGAATTTGAAACGTTAATTCACTAATTGACTAATGGTTTTGTTGTACGATTATTTGTGTCTAATAAAACCATTTGTTAAAGAACGGTACAAATAACCAAATTGTATCTAATTTTGAACTGAATTGAAAATGGTTTGGAAATGCATGCATGTACATATATATATGTGAATAGGTCATTGCAAAGAGGCTAGAGCAGAGGTATAAAATTGTTTGCCCGACAAATAGGTACATGTTTATTGTATTTCTTGGGGTTTTTGATGATTTTATGAGCCGATTGGCTGTTTCTTTTTCTTTTTAGATTGGAGAGGTCTGTACGGCGATTTTGGGATTTTCCCGATGCTCCTGTACAGGGGAGGTTATGGTGACATTTTTCGAAAATTTAGGGTGTTAGCCAAATTTTTGAAAAATTAGAAATTCTTAAAAACTGAAAAGTTGAAGAATGAAAGCCAGAATGAAAGTTGAGATGATTAGTTAAACAACTTTCAGCTCCGTTCCTTTTCGAGGATGAAAAGATTTTAAGTGGGGGAGATTGTAATAAGCCGGAAAATCAGAACCAATTTAAAAATTTTATTTTGGAAATTTTGATGAATTTAGAATATTTAATATGATTTATTTTAAATAATAACAACGAGAAATTTATTTTGAATAGAATTAGAAAGTATATATTTATTTGAATCGATGTTAGAATATAAATATTTATTTTTAAATATAAAAGGAATTGGAAATCGCGCGGTAGTTTGAAAATTCGATTTCAAATTTCAAATGAGTGTACCGGATTCAAAATAAACCGGATTTTAGTGAAACCAAAAATATTAGAATCTATTTGAGAATATCTTTTCAACGAATCCGAAAAATTGAAATTTCATAGCGGGAATAAAAAGTTATCCCCAGTTGAAAATTCAAAATAGTCGCTATGGAAAATATAGCCCTTAAAAATAGCAATTCTGCAAACGATCTCCGTTTTCAACGAAACCACTTTTGTTGGATCCGGGATGTCAAGTTATTGCTAAATTCCAAAATTCGTAATTTTCTGAATCAATATGTGAGCGTGGAAAAAGAAAACGTGTTTTTATAGTTTTAGTCAATTTGGATCGACCAGAAATTGGCCATTTTTCAAACAATCTCCAAATTTGACGAAATTAGTTTTGTTAGGACCGTATCGTAAAAACATGGCAGATTTAATTTTCTAGAAATTTTGGAGTCTGTTTCTGGCCCTGTAAATTGAAATGTACGTTTAAATTAAATATATAATGACTTATAATTTAATTTAAAGCAAAACTGATCGTAACAGCCGAAATGGTTACGAAACATATCCCATTGTGTCCGGAATAGGGGTAATTAGTTATAGACGACAGTCGGTGGGCTCGATTTAGAGTTTGAAATAAAAAGTTACTTTATGGAGAATTAAAATCAAATAATTAAATAATTATATAACTAAGTCTACCCTCCCGCTATCTCTCTCCTTCATTCATCGTTCCCGAATAAAATAAATGGGAGGGAGAGCAACGGAAATTCCAGCCGCCGCCTGCATCGTCCGCTACCACCGGAGGCATCCCACCGCGCCGCCCACGTCGCGCCCCTTTTGTTGACCTTCGATCCTCCCTCTCCAGCCTCAAAACCTGCAAGTCCCATCCTCAAAACTCCCATCCTGTCTGAAAACAGCCGCCGCCACTAATGGCTGGCCCTACCGCCGCCTAGCCGAGTCACCACCGCCGTTGGTCAGGAGCTCCACCTCCCTCACCGTGAGCCTCCTCCGCCTCAAATCTGAAAACGTGAGTCTTCTAATTTCATTTTTTTATAAAGGCTGATTTTTAATTAGGTTAAAAATTTGAAATTTATATATACGTTTTTGGTTAAAGAAAAATGAGTTTTTAAAATAAAGACATAGTTATATAAACGTGATTTTTTTATATATAAATAACATTGATAAGAGTTATGATTTTTAATTTATAAAAGTTATGATTTATAAAAGGTATGATTTCTACGAAAAAAAAGATATAATTTTTAAGTTATGTAAAAATATAATTTTTATCATGAAGAGAAGAATATAAAAATACGATTTTTATTAGGACGGTAGCAAAATAAAAGTATGATTTTTATATTATAGATAATAAAAATATGATTTTTATATTATATAGATAATAAAAATATGATTTTTATATTATAGCGTTAGGATAAAAATACGATTTTTATATATGAAGCGACGATATAAAAATGTGATTTTTATCATATATGTAGCAAAGTAAAAATATGATTTTTATCATTTGAATGGCAATGTAAAAATGTGATTTTTATATATTCATTAGCGATAGAAAAAATGTGTGATTTTTATCTATGTAGCGTTGTTATAAAAATATAAAATTATTTTTAGAAAGATAAAAATATAATTTTTAGCCTATGTATGTTATTTATAAAATAATCATACAAAGAAATAATTATTGATTAGTTAAAAATACAATTTTTAACGTAGGTATACTACATAGATCGGCAATCAAAGCATGGCGGAGTGGAACCCCAAGGTGAGAACTCCTCACTTTAATTTATTTTCTAGTCAGAAATATATACTAAGATGGAGACGGTGCTTAGCAGCACCCGACACTCGTCGTCCACCGACCATGGACGACTTGTTTGTTTTATTTGATTGTGATGTGGAATGGAATAAAATATTTTATAGATATAAATATTTTTTAGTTAAAAATATAATTTTTAACGTGTATATAAATGAAATATATATTTATAAACAAATCGGACGATTTGTTTATGTACACACATTTGACTGATATTGATTTGGACGATAAATTTTACACATCGCCCAACTGCACAAATAAATCTGTGTTTGTTGTTTGAAAACCCCATACGGGTATTGGGATGATATCTAACATACACTAGTCCCAATAATTAGCTGTATGTCGATCGATTGATTGACAGACTATTATAAGCATTAAATATTTATATTTAATGCTTATGCATAGTAGAATGCACTATGAATGATGGTTGACTGTGTTTGATTGTTGTTATATACATGTGTGTGTGAAATCAATATAAATCAAATTATATGGTAATTGACTGTGTCTGATTCTAATTCAGAACGAACGAAGATTTTAAAAAGAATGAATATTTTAAAATAACGAATATTTTAAAATAATGAATATTTTAAAATAATATACAGCAATGGATCAAAAATATGATTTTGATGTCCGATTTGGGATGGACACGAATTTATTTAAATATATAATGCCGTATTGATTAGATTAACGCCATTTTGACGTGAACGATATTTATATCGATTTTATTCATTTCTATAATGAATATTGGAAAGGAATTAATTTCAAAATCTAATGTTTTGAAAATATTATCATTTATATATCGATGATATGGAATATTCAATTTTGATTTGAAATTGAATATGAAGTTGAAATCATTTTGAAAACGAATTTAAAATGATTTATAAAATACATTTTAAAATGGAAATCGAAAAAATATATATAATATATTATTATATATATAATGGCCTGAATAAAACGCGCCGCGCCGCGGTAGTTCGTGGATTTTGACCACTGACTTTGAACGGACATTACGGGAGATCCGACCGTCGGATT
Source organism: Allium sativum (assembly GCA_030737875.1). NCBI lineage: Eukaryota > Viridiplantae > Streptophyta > Magnoliopsida > Asparagales > Amaryllidaceae > Allium > Allium sativum. Next base: position 387,874,128 of record CM060924.1, read on the forward strand.
CTCCTAAAACCGGAACCATAGAGTTCGTATCGAAAAGAGCTTTCCAAATAATACGAGTAATTTGAAATCTAATGGTTGGATTTGGAATTATGTCCAAATCAAATTCGGAAAAGGTCGTTGTAAGTGCAGTTCGATGGCCATTTATGGAAATCGACTGTACGGGCCTTGATAAAATTATTAAAAATATCAATAATTTGTGTAAAATCATATTAAATGATTTGGAAAGAATTGGGATGAAAAATTCCATATTTGAAAAGATAAAAATATATTTTTATCGAAATGAACTAGTTTTGAAATAGAATAATAAATCCAATACTTTTAAAATAAATAAATTGGATTTGAAATGATTTTAAAAATAACCAGGATTTCCAATATATGAATTAGAATGGATTTGAATCAAAATTATGCCTGGAATATTTCGATATTGGATTTCGTGATTATACGAATATTGCGGAGGAAGTTGGAAGAAATATATATCGTTATTCCAATACGATATTTGTTGGTTTCAGAATTTGATATTGAATATAAGCCGATATATTTTCTATTCAGAGCCTTGTATTTAATATCAAATTAGATTTTGGGTTTGTCGTGAATGGTATCTTTAATAATACTGTTCTTAAACCCAATGGAGTTAAGAAAATTAGAAACTGACTGGAGATTAGCTAAGTTGAATGGCTTCCTGGGTATTGATCTGATGTTCGTCTCGGCCTTCGAGGTTAATACATAGGGAATTGTTATCTTACTAATTTACGGTTAGAGACTGATGTGATTTTGGGTTTGTTGCGAACTGTGTTTTTAACGACATTCGTTCTTTAAGCCGCTTTACAGTGAAATGTGATTTGGAATTTATAATTTTTTTTATTAAGATTTAACGGGAATTTTCCAAACTAAAGTTTTCCAATTTAATATATTTAATTGGAATTGAATGGAAATTGATCTTTGGGTTTATCGTGAACAGTGTTTTAAATAACACTTATTCTCTAACCCGATTACCAATGGAATTAGATTTTTGGTTGTCGTGAATGGTATCTTTAATAATACTGTTCTTAGACCCAAAGGAGTTAAGAAAATCAGAAACTAACTGGAGATTAGTTAAGTTGAATGGTTTCCTGGGTATTGATCTAATGTTGGTTTCGGCCTTTGGGGTTAATACTTAGGGAATTGTTCACTTGCTAATTTACGGTTAAAGGCTGATGGAATGGAATGTGATTTTGGGTTTATCGTGAACCGTGTTTTAAATGACATTGGTTCTTTAACCCAGTTAAAGACAGGATATGATTTACCAAGTTAAACAATTATTAATATTGATTTTTGGGAAGATTAAAACCAAGTGGAGTCTTAATGCATCTTTAATTAGATTGAAATGATATCCAAAGGAAGATTAAAGAATAAATTTAAAGAATTTATCTTTGATAAAATTAATGGGAACCTTTCCCAAAGTATGTGAATATTTGAATAAAAGAATATTCAGAATTGGAATGAGGCGTATGTTGTGGTTAATTGCACTTGTTTATTATATACGCGAGTTATTCGGAAAGTCCGGGTTTATACCCATTTTGAATAACTAATTCGACGATATGTCGAGGATAAAGACGGTGGTTGAAGACCAGAGGACTTCACATCGTTTGGATGATTACTTATGTCTTGATTGGGCTGTACACCCAAGCCGAGGTAATAAGTGGTGATTATCCAAGTGTACTTGGAGATCGACGGATATGCGAGGACCTCTCCCTTGTATTGGACATGTGGGGGAGGAATAAGGTGCCTCCGGTTTCGTTCTGACCTAGAACGGACTTGTAAATGGATTATGTGTCTGACATTGGATTTTATTCTATGCTAATTGATTTCTATTAAATATATATCTGTTTGGCGGCAAAGAATTTATTCTCTTGCTTAACGCCCTTCTCTGAGACATACGACCTCAGAGGTTATATGTAACACCCCGTAATTTTAAATATTAAAGTTAAAAAATTAAAGAATACTTAATTTTAAATGTGGATATTAAGGGAAACTGGTTGCACCATTGCGTTCGTCTCGGAATTCTGCTTGAAATAGAGTCCGAGTTTGTGTGAATTGGACTTCGTATGAAGAAGTTATGGCCTTCCGAAGTTTAGAAATTAATTAAATTAAAAACAGCTCAGGATTCAGGAATTCAAAATTTGAATTCAAAAACTGGGACCAGTCGACCAGGGGGTCGACTCTAGTGTCGACCTCCTCTATACATGTCGACCTTAGTGTCGACCTGCCCCCCATCCAGACAGATCTGAAAGATGACGATTTTATGACTCAGTGTTGACTCATTTGAGCTGAGGTGTCATTCTATCTTGACTGGATGGTCTTGATTGATTCTAGGTTAATCTAATGGCTCTTAATTAACTAATCTTCTATAAAAACACCCTAAACCCCTAACCCTAATCACACAAATTCATAACAAGAGCCGCCATGCCGTCAATGGAGAACCTAGAGTAGCCGCCATACACATTCAAGCCTAAAGCAAGATAGAGGCTTGAATCAAAATCAAATCAAATCTAAATAACATCTAAGTCTACATCAAAGGCGAGCAATTCAGTTTCAGAATACAGATCCCAGAAAGACAAGACTATTCTTTTTTATTATGAGTATGATAGCTTTCACAAGATAATTAATTAATTTAATTATGATAAGATATAATTGGGATTATGAGAATATGATTTTGAATCATGTGATGTAAATTATATGTATGTTTGTGGTGTTGAATCATATGTTAGTTCTTATGTGAATCTTATGCAAGTTGGATCATATACCTTATGAAAGTTGAATCATATATCTTATGCAAGTTGAATCGTATATCTTATGCAAGTAGAATCATATATCTTATGCAAGGTTGTGATGATTGGATCATATATACATGTATGAATCTTATGCAAGTTTGGATTGTTGAAATATATGTGAAACATGTATATCCATATGCTAGTTTATGTGACATTAATCTACATGTTTAGATCTATATGCAAGATTACACCTTTATGATTAGATCTATATGCATGTTTACATCTTTATGTTTAGATCTATATGAAAGATTACATCTTTATGTTTTGATCCATATGCAAGTTCACACCTTTATGTTTAGATCCATATGCAAGTTCACACCTTTATGTTTGGGTCTATAGCGGTACATAAATTATGCAAGTTTATGCCCATTACCTATGCTAGTTTCCTATCATATGCTAGTTTGAATGAAATTCATATGCAAGTTTATGTCATGATCCTTAGATCTATTTTATGTGCTATGTGATGTTGTTTTTCTTTTTATAAGTTAGACTATTTGCGAGTCTAACACATGTCATATGAAAACGTACGAATAGCATGGGGATGATGCGATAATATTGATGAAATTGTGAATTGGCATAAAATGGCCTTAAAAGGCATATAATTAATTTGAAATATTAATTGGCATAATTGGTATTTAACATAATTTTTAAGAGATAATTATGGACATAAATAAAATTGGAATTTATTGACAAATTTGAATAGGGATATTAATCCAATTTGGGTTTAAATAAAGATGTGTAATAATAAACCGCCTAAGACATGAGGTCAGACTCTTTTGTGGTGTCAGACTGCCCGGACCCGCCCGGCAAATCCAACGGCCACAAATGTCAGTCTAATGTGAGAGGTCAAAGGTACGAATTAAATGTGTAATAATTGTAAAGACACGAGGTTAGGCTCGTTTGTGGTATAAGACTGCCCGGACGCGCCCGACAAATCCAGCAGCCACAAATGCCAGTCTAATGTGGGAGGTCTTTACAAGGTTACGGTTCTAATGAATTAAGTAACACTTAACCAAATAAACATGTGGTGGGACATGGAGGGGGTTAAGTGGGAGCCTTGGGTGGCATGTGGAATTAAGGGGGTGCCTTGGGTGGCATGTAAAATACGATTAGATGCACTTAACCAAGATTGAAACATGTAAGAAGACATGAATAAGAATGGGGTTAAGTGGGAAACATTAGTGGGGACCAAGCATCGGTGGAAGGCTTGTGTCAAGCATGGGGGCCCTTTTCAAACCAGTAACCCATTATTTATCTTTCTGAGCTCGACCCAAGTCGAGGACGGGACACACTTACTGGATTTGATTGTAAGAGGTCAAAACGGGTTAGTGGTGGCAACGCAAGTCCGACGGGGTCATGTGCGTGCGTAGGCCCGGGCTAGTAGGTAAGACGTTGTTGCATCGTGTAGATATAAGCCGTGCATCTTTGGTGGAATCGGGTTGCCACTTTGGGGAGTGATACACCCCTCTATGGGACCAGCACGGGTATCTATGAGTTAGGGAGCCGATCGAATGGGGGTAGTGGGTACAACTAGTGGAGATAGGGGCAGGCGGCAGCTAGGGGTACACGAAACTACCATTTTCATTATTAAGTTCTATAGGAGGGATCAACTTTTAGGGTGACTATTGGTGGTGCAGTATAGTAATTATCCTATAGTGATTAGGGACGAGACTAACGCTAGAATATTCTTCTTAACTGCTTTGTCATGCCCACTTGTTTCATAGTCATATCTTATCTTACCAGTTTATGCCTTTTCCTAGTTACTTTAATAATTATATTGTTAAAGTTATTATACTCGCCGGACTTTATGTCTGACCCCCCTTGTTTTTGCCTCTTTTCTTCCTTTCCCTCCAGGTTCTCAGGGTGGGACTAGTACTAGTGGAGCTTGATCTTGGATCTCTTTCTCTCTCTTTAGAAAGTGCTTGGATTGCTGAAAGTAAAGTTCAGCTCATCTCTTTTATGGCTACTTGTTTTGGGGTTTATGCTTTTTATTTTATGTACTCTGAAACAATTTATCAAGAAGGATATTAGTGTACTTGGTTTATGAAGTTGTTGTAATCAAACTATTCTCCGCTGCAATAAAAGTTGTTTTAAAATTTTCAAGTACCATTATTTATATCTATCTTGTTATATTCCGTTCTATACACTAAATACGCTCCATGGAAGTTAATGCATTCCCTTTTTGAGTGACATTAATGGACGTGGGGTGTTACACGTGGTATCAAAGCTGAAGGTTACCAGACCAGATATGAATTTTGAAAAACTGTTTTTCAAAAAGCATTTTATAAAGAAATACTTTCAAAAGTATGTTTTAAGGAAAGTATTTTCAAGAAAAGTTTGTTTTAAAAACTTAACCCCCAAGAGCCATATATCTTTCTTTCGAATTCTCCGTTTTGAATCTCTTCATTTTATTTTCAGCATGTCTGGAATTCCCGAGATACCCGAGGGGATACCGATACCTAGATGGTTTAGAAGGTATCTGGAAGCTTGGGCCAATGTCGCAGGCCCAGCAAATGCTCCTCCTCCTCCTCCTCCTCCCCGTGTTGATACTTTTGCAAAGATATGCAAAGATTTTAGGGAAATGGGCGGGAAACCTTTTCACAGATCAGAGACGTTTGTGGAAGCTCGAAATAAGCTTAAGGAGGTGGAAGATCTATTTGATATTTTCGAGGTGGAAGATGGAAGGTCCAATTGGCTACTTGGTCAATGAAGGACGAAGCCTCATTTTGGTGGGAAGTCACGAACGGAGAGCGTCCGGTGGATACATGGATGGATTTTAAGCGTAGGTTAGAAATGAAGTTTCTCTCACGAGCAGAAGAAAATTTATATATGGAAAGTTTCTTAGCGTTGAAGCAAGGGGATTTATTAGTAAAGGAGTACATCAACAAGTTCAATCAGTTGGCGATATTTGGCTTGGAGTTGGTAAACACCCCTGAGAAGAAGGCCCTAAGGTTCATTAAGGGTTTGAATGAGCCACTACATGGGTTGGCTGTGACCCACATTCCGATGGGGGCTACCTTTGAGAAATTGGTTGACATGGCGCTTATGCATGAGGAAGAGAAAGGTGCTAATGCTAATAAGGCACCGGAGAAGAAAGGGGACCAAAAGAAACCACAACAGCAAAATAAGAAGGACGGGAGGAACAATAATGGCAAAGGAAAGTAGAAGTGCTTCAATTGTGGGACACCAGGCCATCTGAGAAAGGACTGTAGGAAAAATAAGAAGACTGGCTGTTTCCACTGTGGAGAGGCAGGTTATCTAGTTAAGGACTACCCAAGGAAATAGGGGCAAGGGCAAAGAGCAGGGTCCACTTCTGGAGGGCAGCTTCAGGCTCTCATGGCACCAGGGCAGGCAAGAGGGCAGATTCAGGCTCTTATGGCACCAGGACAGGAGAGAGGTAGAAGCATTTCCGTTGAAAGTTTATTTTTTCTGTTTGATCACCCTGTTCGTACTTTGTTTGACTCTGGAACTTCACACTCGTTTGTATCTGCTTCGTTAGTTGAAACATTGCACCTAAATACTAGTCTAGTTACAGATCCCATAGTAGTCTCAAATCCTATTGGTGGTTCGGCTCATCTTTCTATGATTTGTTGGGATTTGAGAGTGTCTATCTTGGGCGTTGGGTTTGAATGCAACGCCTTTGTTCTTGGCTTCATGGGCTACGGCTTGATTCTAGGCATGGATTGGCTAGCTAGTTATGGGGCCATCCTAGATTGTGAAAAAAGGGTAGTTAGATTGTTGACTCGTTGTGGAAAGATCCTTGATATTTCTTGTGACCCTAGAGGTCCGGTAATGCTTAGCTACCTAGAATCCCTTGACGCATCCAATGATGATTTGAAATCTGTTCGTGTGGTCCGTGAATATAGTGATGTCTTCGACGAAGTTCGAGGTTTACCCCCCGAGGCGTGAGATAGACTTTCAAATATACTTAGTAGATAATGCAAAGCCAGTTGCATGACCAGTGCGCCACATGGCTCCGAGAGAGAGAAGAGAACTCAGTAAGCAAGTGAAAGAGTTGCTTGAGAAGGGGTTCATAGGAAGAAGTATTTCAGAGTGGGGTGCTACAGTCGTTTTTGCTACGAAAGCTGATGGTTCACTTAGATTGTGCGTGGACTATAGAGAGTTGAATAAGCTAACAAAGAAGAACAGACACCCGTTACCGAGGATAGATGATTTATTCGATCAGTTGGTGGGTTCTTCGGTTTTCTCGCAACTGGATTTGGCTACAGGATTTCATCAGCTAAGGGTAGCAGAAGATAGGATCGATAAGACTGCATTTAGAACTCCTGACGGTTTCTTTGAGTGGCTCGTCATGCCTTTTGGTTTGACGAATGCACCCGCATACTTTGTTAACTAAATAAGTAGGGTGTTTATGGAGTTTCTGAACAAGTTTGTGGTAGTCTTTGTAGACGATATTCTGGTTTTCTCTAAAAATGAAGAAGAGCATTCCCTACATCTTAGGGAAGTCTTAGAGACCCTACGAGCGCATCAACTTAAAGCTAAGTTCTCCAAGTGCCATTTTTGGAGAAAAGAAGTGAGGTTCTTAGGACACGTGGTCTCTAAAGAAGGGATAGCTGTGGATCCCGCTTATGTAGTGGCAATCCAAGATTGGAAAACACCTAAGAACGCAATAGAAGTAAGAAGCTTTTTAGGGCTGGCTGGTTATTATAGGAAGTTCATTAAGGACTTCGCAAAGATATCAGCCCCTCTCACTCGATTAACGAAGAAGAATTTGACTTTTACTTGGGACGTTGACTGTGATGATGCTTTCCAACGTCTGAAGAGGGCTTTGATGGCAGCTCCAGTTTTAGTTTTGCCAGACGGGAGTAAGACATTCACTGTATATACCGATGCTTGCGGGACAGGGCTTGGCGCAGTTTTAATGCAAGAGGGAAAGGTGATATGCTATGGTGGAAGACAGTTGAAAGCCCACGAGAAAAATTACCCTACCCACGACTTAGAGTTGGCAGCCATAGTTTTTGCACTTAAGTCATGGCGTCATTATTTTCTTGGCGAGAGGTTTGAGTTGTATACAAACCATAAATCACTAAAGTACTTATTCTCTCAGAAGGACCTAAACTTGAGGCAACAAAGATGGATGGAGTTTTTGGCATCCTACGATTTTGAGATTGCATATACCCCTGGCAAGGGTAACATTGTAGCCGACGCCTTAAGTAGAAAGAAGTTTACTTTAAGTCCTTTGTTCGTAGAGCGGCAGAATTTGGAGTATATATCTACTTTTGACTTTAGAACCTCTATCGATTATGTACCCAGATTGTTGGCATCATTAGAGGTGCAACCTACACTTTTGGGTCGAGTTAGAGAGGCACAGCGAAACGACCCACAGTTGGTTGAGATAGTATGCAAGCTTATATGAGGGGAGTCCTCAAGACATCTTCATAGATATGCTATACATGAGAGAGGTTGGCTATGTAGAGATGGGAGACTTTGCGTACCACAAGACGAGAGTTTGAAGAAGGCAATTATTGAGGACTCACATCACTCTAAGATGACCATACATCCCGGTGGTGATAAGATGTATAGGGATATGGAGCGAGTTTTCTTTTGGGCCGGAATGAAGAAGGACGTGGCCGAGTTCGTTGCTAGATGCTTAGTGTGCCAACAAGTCAAGGCGGAGCAAAAGAAGCCCGAGGTTTGCTCCATCCCTTAAAGATTCCGCTTTGGAAATGGGAAAGCGTTTCCATGGATTTTATAGATGGGTTACCAAGATCAAGGAAGGGTAATACGGGGATTTGGGTAATTGTAGACAGACTTACAAAAAGTGCCCATTTTATTCTTGTTCAGAGTAAAAGGACCGCCGCATGGTTAGCCTCCGTTTACCTTAGAGAAATAGTTCGTTTGCACTGCATACCCTCTAGCATTGTGAGCGATAGAGATCCCATTTTCACAAGTGAATTTTGGAAAAGCTTACAAGAGGCGGTTGGGACGCAGTTATGCTTAAGTACCGCTTATCATCCTAGTCGGACAGCCAGACCGAGAGGGTGAATCGGATTCTAAAAGACCTTCTAAGTCTATGCATCCTAGACTTTGGAGGAACATGGGAAGAGCACCTTCCACTAGTAGAGTTCGCCTATAATAATAGTTTTCAGGCTAGCATTGGCATGGCACCTTTTGAGGCTCTTTATGGACAACCGTGCCGATCACCTACATGTTGGTGGGAATCCACGGATAAGGTTTTGCTTGGACCCGACATGATTAGGGAGACTTCGGAGAAGATAGACCTGATTCGACGACGAATGAAGATGGCGCAGGACCGACAGAAGTCATATGCTGATACGAGACAAACCGATCTTGAGTTCGATATTGGGGACATGGTTTTTATTAAGGTGCCACCATTAAGAAACGTAGTCCGTTTTGGATTAGTAGGGAAGTTGGCACCAAGGTTCGTAGGACCATTTCCAATTACAGAGAGGATTGGGCAGATGGCGTATAGAGTAAAGTTACCGGAAAAGCTCAACGGAGTTCATGACGTGTTTCACGTTTCGCATTTGTGTAAGTGTTTACACGATACAGCAGAAGTGGTAGAGCCAAGCACGCTCGAAGAAGTGGAAGTAGAGCGCAATGCCACGACTAGACGAGCTCCTATACGCATTCTCGGATCGGAGGTCAAAAAGCTTCGCAACAAAGAGGTCAAGTTGGTCAAAGTGCAATGGGAGATGATCAAAGAGACGCGACTTGGGAGACGGAAGATAAGATGCGTACGTTGTTCCCTTTCCTTTTTGAGGGTATGTTTTATTTTCTCCTTTTTCTACCACTTTGTTGATACTTGTCCTATCTTTTAGTATTATCTTTGCGATGACATCTTCGATCTTTAGTTAGGAAGAACCCTATGGTTGAAACATGTGTTTGAGACATGTTATGTTTGATGGATGCAAATGGATGCATGTACACACACCTTAGGCACTAGATCGGCTCAATCACCTTCATGTTGCATATAAATGTGTGTGCATATTTAAATTAATGGATGTATAATGGTTGTGTTATCATATGGATGCTGCATTTTTATGAATGGTTGTGCACACCTGTAGAAATAATATGTATCGATAGGATTCTTTCGCATACATAATGGACGCATGGCACTATCATGATTCGCATTAAGGAGGTCAACTGAATCAGTAGACCGCCTGATTTTGCATTAGATAAGGAACATATACACACACTCTTTGCATATGTTCATAAAGCATTAGAAATCTTGTAAGGACAATGGATGCCTGTGTTTGATGGTTGAGTAGATGGATGATTGGATGTTAGGATATGCATTCTCCTTAACTTGGAGATTTCGGGGGCGAAATCCTTTAAGGAGGGGAGAATGTAACTCCCCGTCATTTTAAATATTAAAGTTAACAAATTAAAGAATAATTAATTTCAAATGTGGGAATTAAGGGAAACGGGTTGCGTCATTGCGTTCATCTCGGAATTCTGCTTGAGGTAGAGTCCGAATTTGTGTGAATTGGACTTTGTATGAAGAAGTTATGGCCTTCCGAAGTTTCAGAAATTAATTAAATTAAAAACAGCTCAGGATTCAGGAATTCAAAATTTGAATTCAAAAACAGGGACCAGGTCGACCAAGGGGTCGACCCTAGTGTCGACCTCCCCTATACAGGTCGACCTTAGTGTCGACCTGGGGGTCGACCTGCCCCCCCAGGCAGATCAGAAAGATGACGATTTTGTGACTCAGTGTTGAGTCATTAGGGCTGAGGTGTCATTCTATCTTGACTGGATGGTCTTGATTGATTCTAGGTTAATCTGACGGCTCTTAATTAACTGATCTTCTACAAAAACACCCTAAACCCCAAACCCTAATCACAAAAATTCATAATAAGAGCCGCCATGCCATCAACGGAGAACCTAGAGTAGCCGACATACACTTTCAACCCTAATGCAAGATAGAGGCTTGAATCAAAATCAAATCAAATCTAAATAACAACTAAGTCTACATCAAAGGCGAGCAATTCAGTTTCAGAATACAGATCCCAGAAAGACAAGACTATTCTTTTTGATTACGAGTATGATAGCTTTCACAAGATAATTAATTAATTTAATTATGATAAGATATAATTGGGATTATTAGAATATGATTTTGAATCATGTGATGTAAATTATATGTATGTTTGTGGTGTTGAATCATATGTTAGTTCTTATGTGAATCTTAAGCAAGTTGAATCATATACCTTATGAAAGTTAAATCATATATCTTGTGCAAGTTGAATCATATATCTTATGCAAGTTTGTGATGATTGGATCATATATACATGTATTAATCTTATGCAAGTTTGGGTTGTTGAAATATATGTGAAACATGTATATGCGTATGCTAGTTTATGTGACATTAATCTACATGTTTAGATCTATATGCAAGATTACACCTTTATGATTAGATCTATATGCAAGTTCACATGTTTATGTTTAGATCTATATGAAAGATTACATCTTTATGTTTAGATCCATATGCAAGTTCACACCTTTATGTTTGGATCCATAGCAGTACATAAGTTATGCAAGTTTATGCCCATTACCTATGCTAGTTTCTTATCATATACTAGTTTGAATGAAATTCATATGCAAGTTTATGTCATGATCCTTAGATCTATTTTATGTGTTATGTGATGTTGTTTTTCTTTTTATAAGTTAGACTATTTGCGAGTCTAACACATGTCATATGAAAACGTACGAATAGCGTGGGGATGATGGGATAATATTGATAAAATTGTGAATTGGCATAAAATGGCCTTAAAAGGCATATAATTAATATGAGATATTAATTGGCATAATTGGTATTTATGGACATAATTTTTATGAGATAATTATGGACATAAATAAATTTGGAATTTATTGACAAATTTGAATAGGGATATTAATCCAATTTGGGGTTAAATAAAGATGTGTAATAATAAACCGCCTAAGACACGAGGTTAGACTCTTTTGTGGTGTAAGACTGCTCGGACCCGCCCGACAAATCCAGCGGCCACAAATGCTAGTCTAATGTGAGAGGTCAAAGGCACAAATTAAATGCATAACAATTGTAAAGACAAGAGGTTAGGCTCGTTTGTGGTGTAAGACTGCCCGGACCCGCCCGGAAAATCCAACAGCCACAAATGCCAGTCTAATGTGGGAGGTCTTTACAAGGTTACGGTTATAATGAATCAAGTAACACTTAACCAAATAAACATGTGGTGGGACATGGAGGGGGTTAAGTGGGAGCCTTGGGTGGTATGTGGAATTAAGGGGGTTCCTTGGGTGGCATGTGAAATACGATTAGATGCACTTAACCAAGATTGAAACATGTAAGAAGACATGAATAAGAATGGGGTTAAGTGGGGAAACCTTAGTGGGGACCAAGCATAGGTGGAAGGCTTGTGTCAAGCATGGGGGCCCTTTTCAAACCAGTAACCCATTAAGTATCTTTGTGAGCTCGACCCAAGTCGAGGACGGGACACGCTTACTGGATTTGATTGTAAGAGGTCAAAACGGGTTAGCGGTGGCAACATAAGTCCAACAGGGTCATGTGCGTGCGTGGGCCCAGGCTGGTAGGTAAGACGTTGTTGCATTATGTAGATATAAGCCATGCATCTTTGGTGGTATCGGGTTGCCTCTTTGGGGAGTGATACACCCCACTATGGGACCAACACGGGTATCTACGAGTTAGGGAGCCGATCAAATGGAGGTAGTGGGTACAACTAGTGGAGATAGGGGCAGACGACACCTATGAAAGTAGCTAGGGGTACACGAAACTACCATTTTCATTATTAAGTTCTATAGGCGGGATCAACTTTTAGGGTGACTAGTGGTGGTGCAGTATAGTAATTATCCTATAGTGATTAGGGACGAGACTAACGCCAGAATATTCCTCTTAACTGCTTTGTCATGCCCACTTGTTTCATAGTCATATCTTATTTTACCAGTTTATGCCTTATCCTAGTTACTTTAATAATTATATTGTTAAAGTTATTATACTCGCCAGACTTTATGTCTGACCCCTTGTTTTCGCCTATTTTCTTCCTTCCCCCCCCCCCCCAGGTTGTCAGGGTTGGACTAGTACTAGTGGAGCTTGATCTTGGATCTATTTCTCTCCCTTTTGGAAGTGCTTGGATTGCTGAAAGTAAAGTTCAGCTCATCTCTTTTATGGCTACTTGTGTTGGGGTTTATGCTTTTTATTTTATGTACTTTGAAACAATTTATCAAGATGGATATTAGTGTACTTGGTTTATGAAGTTGTTGTAATCAAACTATTTCTCTGCTGCAATAAAAGTTGTTTTAAATTTTTCAAGTACCATTATTTATATCTGTCTTGTTATATTTTGTTCTATACACTAAATACGCTCCATGGAATTTAATGCATTCCCTTTGTGAGTGACATTAATGGACGTGGGGTGTTACATTATATATCGATAGATATTATGCTGAGATGCAGTGATCATGGCTTTATTGAAAAGCAGAGTCTTGTGGTTGATGATCAAAGCATGGCTTTAATACAGCGTAGCTTTGTGTATTGTATTAATTCGTGAGCCTCGCACCTCGGTATGAGTCAAAAACGAGATAAGGACCACTGGGAGAACACGACGTTTCTTTCTAGCTATGGTTGATGTCAGCGTTTTACTAGCTCTGACATTGTTAATTATTATACCTTTGTGGATGTTAGAATGCGAGGCACCTCAGATATATCGGTCTCTTCGGAGCCGATGGATAGGTCCGATAGGACCGGGAAACGTGTGTTCAGGAATTGCCAATCCACAGCCGTACCGGCCCAGCCGATTCCAACCGTTCTCTACGCGGAATCCTGAGGCATTTGTTAGAGTGTCTCGAAGCCGATGAGGAGCTTGCCCCTTGCCTCGACTCATGACGGAAATCCAATTTCCAATACGTGACATTTAGTTTTATTTGTAGAGCCTAGTATGGCGACATAGTGGTATGGGGCACTATGCCATCTATGATTGATAAATTTATATTTGAAGTTGTTTTCATATACTTTACATTATAATAGTATCAAAATGATTTGTTTTAAATGTACCAAGCATGTTTGGCTATTATAAGGTAAAACTCTATCCTTCGGCTTGCGTTGCATTGTGTGATGGGACCTGGGCCTTATAATAGCTTCATTTTTCCAAAAAGCATTGCGCTGTTTATTCTATGCACTGGTATTCTTGGGAGGAAACACGTTCCGTGTTATACGGCGTGGCCCCTTGAATTACTCTCTTTTAAAGTAAATTTTTAAATAACCGTTTTAGTTCTCACACCAGTACATGACTGACCTGGAGTTTATTGTTTTAACCTAAACTCTGGATGCCCCTATTTTCCACACGGGCAGCTAGTAGTTTTGGTTTGCAGATTTATATTCACATGATCCTGGTTTACAGCTGGAACGATATCCGAAAAGCTCTGTATCCGTATATCTCGTTCAGTTGTGTATTGTGTTATTTTTCCGCTGCTATGTAATGTATTGTAATCTCTGATATTTTTCTAATGTGTAATATTTATTCATACTCTGTATATTCTTGTATTCTGATGAAATTGTTGTAATAAGCAATGAAATGTTCTTCTGTTTGTGTTCTGGTTCGTCCTGTTCTCAACTCAATCCGAGCTTTCCTTCAAGGGGGAGTTCGGGTTGTTTTAGGTGGTATCAGAGCTTTGGTTTACAGATGAAACACCCCACCTCCGTTAGGGTCACTCTCAAAGGGAATGCCCTAATTTTGGTGGAGGTTTATAAGTATAAGTCACAGATATACAAGACAGATATAATAACACATATTTTTGAACAGCGGAAAACAACAACTTTTATTTCACTAAAATACGTGTTACATCAACCATACCATAATTGTCTTACAATACTTAAAAGAACATAACATCTTCATAACTGTCTTGATTACATTATTTAAAGAAGCATAAAGAAAACATAAATAAACTGCAAAAGTCCTATAATTGCTGTCCAATGCCATAGTCCAAAACGAAAGGATCCAAGCAAAACATTTTTCTCTTCAAGCTGGATATGAAGGCTGGTTAAGCTGCGGTATTCCCTCCCTGTGGACCTGGGGGGGGAACGGAAGAAAAGAAGACGAGAGAAAAGTAGAGTCAGACATAAAGCCTGAGTAAGTCTAGGACTATTCAGTCTATGAATAAAGAACCGGGTATGATAAGTATAAACTAGAAATGGGAAAGCACCATAAACTAAGTTAAGTTGTCTAGGGTTGAATATACTATCGTACCCCATATTAATCTCTGTACCCATATAAACTAGTTCCCAACAGGCACCCCATAATCAGGGTGAAGTGATCCATTTTATGATGATCGGCTCCTACTTGCATAGTTACATGTGTCTTACGGCCCCTGATGTTGTAGTTACCTATGCTGGTCCCACCATGGGGTGTATCAAGTCCCATGGTGGCGGCCCGACACAATCCTAGAATGCACAGGTATGTTACTGGTGCCCAGTGCCTTATTTTTCTGCGCCGGAGTGTGTGCACTCCCGCACCCCGTTAGAACCTACACTGCTGTACCACCGCCGTCGATTTGACCTCTTACAGTCAGCCCAGTAATCGTGCCCCACCCTGCCTAGTTTCAGGGTATCATGATACCTTGTAGGGTTACTGCTGAAAAGGGTCCCCCGCTACTAGGTTTTTCTATTTCTAGCCAACATGCTAAGTTGGTTAAGTGTTTTATAAACCTAACCCCCAATCAGTCTGTTTAGTTTAGCATGTTCTATTCTGATTAAGTCTTAATTCACTTAATCCTATCAATCCTGACTCATCCTTAATTGTCTTATTAAAGCCTTGACCTCTCACATTAGACAGGTATTGTTGTGGCTGCCTATTGCCGGTTGGGTCCGGGCAGTCTTACGCCACAACTCAGTCTAACCTCGGGTCCTTATTGGGCTCCGTGTTTAACCACCCACATTGGATAGGTATTGTTGTGACTACTGGACAGCCGGGCGGTTCCGGGCAGGTTTACATCACAACTCAATCCAACCTCGGGTTAAACACATCGTATTTTCTATATTTACATATTTTGTCTCTTTTCTTTTTATATGTAAATATTTGCGGCCCATTATTTCAAATTCATCTTTATCGATTAAGATTTATTTATGCCACTTAATTGTTTTTCAAGGTTGTTGGCATGCGTCAAACATGCCAACACATATGTTCTATATTTTAGCCCAAACGTCATTACCCCCGTTTTATACGTTCGCTCCAATGTAAGGTGTGTTGGGTTTAACACTTAAACCCAATTTAGCCATATGTAAAGGGGAGGCATATAACATGGTGTTTATCAGGTAACATGAAAGAGGGGAGTGTGAACGCATGAACTTGCAACGAACGATTCAATTAACATAAAGTAGGCACATGTGAACTTGTAATTGTAACATCATATAATCATGGCATAACATGAATCATTTTATCCATATAATCATAGCATAAACAATACTTAAACGTGAATCATTCTATTCATATAATTATGGCATAGGAAATACTTAAACATGAATCATTCCATTCACATGATTGTGGCATAAACAATACTCAAACATGAATCATTCTATTCATATGATTATGGCATAAACAGTACTTAAACACGAATTATTCTATTCATATGATTATGGCATAAATAATACTTAAACATGAATTATTCTATTCATTTGATTATGGCATGAACAATACTTAAACATGAATCATTCTATTCATACGATTATGGCATAAATAATACTTAAACATGAATCATTCTATTCATATAATTATGGCATAAATAATACTTAAACATGAATTATTCTATTCATTTGATTATGGCATGAACAATACTTAAACATGAATCATTCTATTCATATGATTATGGCATAAACAATACTTAAACATGAATCATTCTATTCATATAATTATGGCATAAACAATACTTAAACATGAATTATTCTATTCATATGATTATGGCATAGAAAATACTTATCATGAATTATAGGTTCAACTAACCATGTAAACTTGAAATTAAGAATCTAACTAAATTAGATATCATTATTGTTGGCACATGGTCTTGACTAGAAATATAAGCCTATATCTTTATTTAGGCATAATATAAACTAATCATGTTCATAAAATCACTACATGCTAACAAAAGGGTACTTACTTTTGTCACTAATACAAATGTATGGTTCAACTAGAATTATCCCAACCTAATTCTTATATGAATCATGGTTTTTAATCCATTTATAGGATTATAGCATAAACATACCCAAACTTAAATCATGGTTTTTATTCTATCTATGTAAACTTGCAAGTGGAATGTAATTCTAATGTAATTCTAATGTGACTTATGTGTCACATATATTATCATATGATTATGATAACAACATAAGCCTAAAAACATGTTTTTCAATTGGGCATAGTAACAAACATAGTTTAGTAATGTTCATAAAATTAATACAAGTTGACAAAGATGCTTGCTTTTGTCACTATCACAAAAGCATGATTTTTATACTTGAACTATGATGCCAATTCCAACATGACTTCATATGAATCATAATACTCAAATGGACCAAATTACACTAAAGATGACCATAGAATTATACATCATGTTGGCATAACAATATATACTTGCATGAATTTCAAATAAACTATTACAACATATAGTTGTTATTTTCAACATGAATCATATACTTGCAATTATCAAATGGGTGTTGCAAATAACTACCACAAACATGTAGTTTTCAATATGAATCATATGCTTGCATGAATCCCAATTAAAATTCCACAACATGTGGTTGTCAACATAAACCATATACTTGTATGAATCCAATCGTACACCATAGCATTTCCAAATCGTTTAGAATCAAAATAACATACAAATATAGGTTATTATTGCCACAATTCCATTTCGTTGTTAACTTCCAACGCCAATCGCGTACTTGCAAATATCCAATCGTATACCATAATATTCCCAAATCGTTTAGCATCAAAGCAACGTACAAATATAGTTTATTATCGCCACAATTCCATTTCTTACTTTACACAAACAACACAATTATTTAATTCACATCGGAATAGCACTCTACTTACAACGTATGATGAATCTTCAATTCAGGAATCTGAATTCTGAATTTGTAGATGCTATCCTTTGTTGTAGGCTTTGCTTTGATTCAATTAACGTTGCTTTAAGCTTTGGATTATCTCCTAATTGTCTCTCTATTTCTGACGGCTATCCTTAGTCTCTCCTCAGCAACATGACGGTCTCATCTCCATTTTAGTTTGTGTGAATTGGGGTTAGTCTTAGGTCCTTTTTATAGAGTTTTTAAGTTGATTTAGACCGTCGATGGAGCTTGGTTTAATAATAGCCGTTCGTTCAAATGAGAGACCAACCAGGAGCTGACACCTAGCCCTAGTGACAAGGCAAGGCTCAGAAAATCGACTAAACACAGACCAGGCCAGCCAGGGTGGGCTGGGTTCGACCTGGCTCAGGGGCCAGGTCGACTCCCCAGTCGACCCCCAGGTCGACTCCCCAGTCGACCCCCAGGTCGACTCCCCAGTCGACCCCCAGGTCGACTCTAGAGTCGACCTGCCTGGGCAGGTCGACACCTAGGTCGACTCCCAGGTCGACCTAGCCTAGCAGGTCGACCCTAGTGTCGACCCCCAGGTCGATCTGGTGGGTTTGGGCAGGAATTTTCCCGCCTACTCTGATTGGGCTGAAATTCAAATCTGTTTTCGAAATATGAATTTTCTGAAACTTCATCGGACCATAATTTGGTCATACGGGCTCCGTTTTTCGAAAACTCGGACTCTATTTCGCGTATTTTTCCGAGACGAACGCAATGGCATATCCCGTTTCCCTTAATACTTTGATTTAAAATTTATTATACTTTAATTCGTGAATTTCACTGTTATAAAATACTCGGGGTGTTACATTCTCCCCCACTTAAAAGGATTTCGTCCCCGAAATCTTCAAGTTTAGGAAGAATGTATATCCTAACATCCAAACATCCATCTACTCATCCATCAAACACGAGCATCCATTGTCCTTAAAAGACTTCTAATGCTTCATGATAATATGCGAAGTGTGTGTGTACATGTACTTATCTAATGCAAAATCAGGCGGTCTACTGATTCAGTTGACCTCCTTAATGCGAATTATGTAAGTGCTATGAATCCATTATGTATGCAAATCCTCCTATTCATGATTCTACATGAGTGCACAATCATTCATACAAATGCAACATCCATATGACACATATTAAAGTTCAACCATATACGAATGCAAACATATATGCATATGCAATATGAAGTGATTGAGCCGATCTAAAACCTAGATTGTGTGTGTATATGAAACCACGAGCAACCACTAGCAATCACTTGCAACCACTTGCAACCATCAATCCATAACATGTTTCAATTACATGTTTTCGTCCAAAGGGTTTCTACATAAAAGATAGGGTCGAGGAGATATACCTAAAAGATAGATAAAAGCGCAACTTAAGGAAAAAGAAAAGATCAAAGATGTACCCTCGAAAAGAAAAGGGTAGGCCGCGCGTATTCTAGCTTCAGTTTCCCAAGTCGCGTCTCCCTCGGCGTCGCTCCACTGAACTTTGACGAGCTTGACTTCGCGGTTGCGTAGCTTATTCACTTCCGTTCCTAATATGCGGGTTGGAACTTTCCTTACGGTTGCTTCGCGTTCCACTTCAGCTTCTTCTAGGATATTTGGCTCTACCACTTCAGCAGACTCATGTAGACATTTTCGGAGATGTGAAACGTGAAAGACGTTGTGAACTCCGGCCAATCTTTCGGGTAGCTCTAATCTATAGGCCATTTTCCCAATTGTTCCTCAATAATAGGGAATGGTCCTACCTAAAGGTATAGTCGAATGATAGAAGCAAGTAAAAACTTTGTGCCCATTAGGCAATGTCAAAACTGGAAATCTATGCCACATATATATTGATTAGGAGAAGAACTCTCTAAGCATCAGCCCCGAAGACCGAAATAACCATCAGACTGACACCCAAAGAATTACTCAACCCAACCACTAGATTCTAGGAAACTAAGCATGATGGACTCCTTTTAGGTCACAAGGGAGTCCCTTCCTAAGACCAACCTATAAAACCCAAAAAGTTTAGTCAAACCAACGAACACCCTCAAGCCCCAACATGTGTTACCAACAGATGAGTCATACTCCCTATGGGGTTTGCAACAAAAATTGGATTGAGAATGGGACCGAGAGGATATACACAAAAGATAGCATGCAAGTAAGCTCTACAGGAAGAGAGGGATCAAAGATATACTCTTAAGAAGAGATATGATGCACGAATCTAGTCTTCAATCTTCTAAGTCGCATTTCCTTGAGCTTAACTCAATTATGCTTTGTCCGTCTTTAACTTCACAATTTCGTAGCTTCTTAATTCTTGTTTCCAAAATATGAGTTGGAACCTATTTCACTATTGCCTCTCGTTCCACTTTCACTTATTCTCCTTCTAGTATACTTGGCTCAAGCATAACTGCGTACTCATGGTTTCATGCAAGCTCTCCAAAATTCACTAGTGAATCTTGGATCTTGTTCACTTACTAGAAGGTATTCCACATAGATGAATTATCTCTTGAAAATAAACAAATGTCAACTATGTTGCCAAATGTACTTACTAAGGTGATTCTTTACAACTCATGCATAAGCGAAATGAACCTTCTGCCTTAGTGGCGAACACTACTGGAGCGCCCCATTCTGAAATGCTCCTCCTAATGAACCCCTTTTCTAGAAGCTCTTTAATCTGTTTACTGAGCTCTTTCCTTTCCCGTGGAGCCATGTGTCTAACGGGCAACGCAACGGGCTTTGCATTATCTACAAGGTATATGCGGAAGTCTATCTCCTGCTTCGGAGGCAAGCCCTTCACCTCTTCGAAGACATCCGGATATTCCCAGACCACTCTATCCGATTGCAAATTTTCAACGGAGGCATCTAGCGATTCAAGGTAACTAAGCATAACCGCATACGAGGGATTACAAGAAATTTCCAAAGTATTACCGAGCTGGGTTAGGAGCCTAACAAGCCTTTTCTCACAATCAAGGATGGCCCCACTACTAGATAGCCAATCCATGCCCAAAATCAAACCATATCCCAAAAAGCCCAAAACAAAGGCACTACACTTAAATTCTACGCTTAGAATAGAAATTTTCAATCCCAAACAGATCATAGACAAATGAGCTGGGCCCCCAATTGGGTTTGAAACAATTAAGGGGTCCTCTACCATACTAGTTTTTAGGTGCAGAGATTCTACCAAAGCAGACGAGATAAAGGACTGTGATGCGCCAGAATCAAATAAAGTGCGAACGGGGTGATCATAAAGATAAACTACACCTTCTACAGAAGTATTTATACCTCGCTGTTGCATAGGTGGCGCCTCTAGTACATGAACTTGTGCCCCTGAGGTGGATCCAGCCCTCTGCCCCTGTCCTCGTTTCTTTGGGCAGTCCTTAGCCATGTGGCCTATCTCACCGCAAGAAAAACACCCACCATTCATCTTGGCCTTCTTTTTCCGGCAATCTTTTACTAAGTGCCCCACTTTGCCACAGAATTTACACTTCCTCTTCTCTTGGGACTTGTTGTCTTTCCCGCCCTTCTTATAGTCTGTCTTCTTAAGCTGTAAACCCTCTTTCTTCCCTTGAGAGCTTTCCGCCTTTGTCTCCTTCTTCCTTGGGCAGTCCCTAGCCCAGTGGCCTGTCTCCCTACACTGAAAGCAAGTAGCACTCATCCTCTTCTTCTTCCTGCAGTCTCCCTCCAGATGTCCAAAAATTCCGCAGAATTAACATTTCCTTTTTTCACGTTTCTTGTCATTACTGTTACGATCCTTTCTTGTTTGACTATTATTCGTCTTCCTACTCTGGGACTCTTCCGCTTGCTGGTTCACGTGGAGGAGGAGGAGTGAAAGCGTCAGCAGCTGGGGAGTAAGGTCTCAAGACATGCTGAAACAGAAAGGATAGGTTCAAAACGAAGGATAAGAGATAGTACCTATGGCTTTGGGGAGGGGACTTTGCCTTTTAAAATAAAATAATATTTTATCTTTTAAAAATGCTTCTTTAAATTTCTTTTTGAAAAATAAATTTTCAAAACTTTTTATCTTATCTGGTAAACCTATGCTCTGATACCAAGTGAAACACCCCACCTCCGTTAGGGTCACTCTCAAAGGGAATGCCCTAATTTTGGTGGAGGTTTATAAGTATAAGTCACAGATATACAAGACAGATATAATAACACATATTTTTGAACAGCGGAAAACAACAACTTTTATTTCACTAAAATACGTGTTACATCAACCATACCATAATTGTCTTACAATACTTAAAAGAACATAACATCTTCATAACTGTCTTGATTACATTATTTAAAGAAGCATAAAGAAAACATAAATAAACTGCAAAAGTCCCATAATTGCTGTCCAAAGCCATAGTCCAAAACGAAAGGATCCAAGCAATACATTTTTTCTCTTTAAGTTGGGTATGAAGGCTGGTTAAGCTGCGGTATTCCCTCCCTGTGGACCTGGGGGGGAACGGAAGAAAAGAAGACGAGAGAAAAGTAGAGTCAGACATAAAGCCTGAGTAAGTCTAGGACTATTCAGTCTAAGAATAAAGAACTGGGTATGATAAGTATAAACTAGAAATGGGAAAGCACCATAAACTAAGTTAAGTTGTCTAGGGTCGAATATACTATCGTACCCCATATTAATCTCTGTACCCATATAAACTAGTTCCCAACAGGCACCCCATAATCAGGGTGAAGTGATCCATTTTATGATGATCGGCTCCTACTTGCATAGTTACATGTGTCTTACGGCCCCCGATGTTGTAGTTACCTATGCTGGTCCCACCATGGGGTGTATCAAGTCCCATGGTGGCGGCCCGACACAATCCTAGAATGCACAGGTATGTTACTGGTGCCCAGTGCCTTATTTTTCTGCGCCGGAGTGTGTGCACTCCCGCACCCCGTTAGAACCTACACTGCTGCACCACCGCCGTCGATTTGACCTCTTACAGTCAGCCCAGTAATCGTGCCCCACCCTGCCTAGTTTCAGGGTATCATGATACCTTGTAGGGTTACTGCTGAAAAAGGTCCTCCGCTACTAGGTTTTTCTATTTCTAGCCAACATGCTAAGTTGGTTAAGTGTTTTATAAACCTAACCCCCAATCAGTCTGTTTAGTTTAGCATGTTCTATTCTGATTAAGTCTTAATTCACTTAATCCTATCAATCCTGACTCATCCTTAATTGTCTTATTAAAGCCTTGACCTCTCACATTAGACAGGTATTGTTGTGGCTGCCTGTTGCCGGTTGGGTCCGGGCAGTCTTACGCCACAACTCAGTCTAACCTCGGGTCCTTATTGGGCTCCGTGTTTAACCACCCACATTGGATAGGTATTGTTGTGACTACTGGACAGCCGGGCGGTTCCGGGCAGGTTTACATCACAACTCAATCCAACCTCGGGTTAAACACATCGTATTTTCTATATTTACATATTTTGTCTCTTTTCTTTTTATATGTAAATATTTGCGGCCCATTATTTCAAATTCATCTTTATCGATTAAGATTTATTTATGCCACTTAATTGTTTTTCAAGGTTGTTGGCATGCGTCAAACATGCCAACACATATGTTCTATATTTTAGCCCAAACGTCATTACCCCCGTTTTATACGTTCGCTCCAATGTAAGGTGTGTTGGGTTTAACACTTAAACCCAATTTAGCCATATGTAAAGGGGAGGCTTATAACATGGTGTTTATCAGGTAACATGAAAGAGGGGAGTGTGAACGCATGAACTTGCAACGAACGATTCAATTAACATAAAGTAGGCACATGTGAACTTGTAATTGTAACATCATATAATCATGGCATAACATGAATCATTTTATCCATATAATCATAGCATAAACAATACTTAAACGTGAATCATTCTATTCATATAATTATGGCATAGGAAATACTTAAACATGAATCATTCCATTCACATGATTGTGGCATAAACAATACTCAAACATGAATCATTCTATTCATATGATTATGGCATAAACAGTACTTAAACACGAATTATTCTATTCATATGATTTTGGCATAAATAATACTTAAACATGAATTATTCTATTCATATGATTATGGCATAAATAATACTTAAACATGAATCATTCTATTCATATGATTATGGCATAAACAATACTTAAACATGAATCATTCTATTCATATAATTATGGCATAAATAATACCTAAACATGAATTATTCTATTCATTTGATTATGGCATGAACAATACTTAAACATGAATCATTCTATTCATATGATTATGGCATAAACAATACTTAAACATGAATCATTCTATTCATATAATTATGGCATAAACAATACTTAAACATGAATTATTCTATTCATATGATTATGGCATAGAAAATACTTATCATGAATTATAGGTTCAACTAATCATGTAAACTTGAAATTAAGAATCTAACTAAATTAGATATCATTATTATTGGCACATGGTCTTGACTAGAAATATAAGCCTATATCTTTATTTAGGCATAATATAAACTAATCATGTTCATAAAATCACTACAAGCTAACAAAAGGGTACTTACTTTTGTCACTAATACAAATGTATGGTTCAACTAGAATTATCCCAACCTAATTCTTATATGAATCATGGTTTTTAATCCATTTATAGGATTATAGCATAAACATACCCAAACTTAAATCATGGTTTTTATTCTATCTATGTAAACTTGCAAGTGGAATGTAATTCTAATGTAATTCTAATGTGACTTATGTGTCACATATATTATCATATGATTATGATAACAAAATAAGCCTAAAAACATGTTTTTCAATTGGGCATAGTAACAAACATAGTTTAGTCATGTTCATAAAATTAATACAAGTTCACAAAGATGCTTGCTTTTTTCACTATCACAAAAGCATGATTTTTATACTTGAACTATGATGCCAATTCCAACATGACTTCATATGAATCATAATACTCAAATGGACCAAATTACACTAAAGATGACCATAGAATTATACATCATGTTGGCATAACAATATATACTTGCATGAATTTCAAATAAACTATTACAACATATAGTTGTTATTTTCAACATGAATCATATACTTGCAATTATCAAATGGGTGTTTCAAATAACTACCACAAACATGTAGTTTTCAATATGAATCATATGCTTGCATGAATCCCAATTAAAATTCCACAACATGTGGTTGTCAACATAAACCATATACTTGTATGAATCCAATCGTACACCATAGCATTGCCAAATCGTTTAGAATCAAAATAACATACAAATATAGGTTATTATCGCCACAATTCCATTTCGTTGTTAACTTCCAACGCAAATCGCGTACTTGCAAATATCCAATCGTATACCATAATATTCCCAAATCGTTTAGCGTCAAAGCAACGTACAAATATAGATTATTATCGCCACAATTCCATTTCTTACTTTACACAAACAACACAATTATTTAATTCACATTGGAATAGCACTCTACTTACAAGGTATGATGAATCTTCAATTCAGGAATCTGAATTCTGAATTTGGAGATGCTATCCTTTGTTGTAGGCGTTGCTTTGATTCAATTAACGTTGCTTTAAGCTTTGGATTATCTCCTAATTGTCTCTCTATTTCTGACGGCTATCCTTAGTCTCTCCTCAGCAACATGACGGTCTCATCTCCATTTTAGTTTGTGTGAATTAGGGTTAGTCTTAGGTCCTTTTTATAGAGTTTTTAAGTTGATTTAGACCGTCGATGGAGCTTGGTTTAATAATAGTCGTTCGTTCAAAGGAGAGACCAACCAGGAGCTGACACCTAGCCCTAGTGACAAGGCAAGGCTCAGTAAATCGACTAAACACAGACCAGGCCAGCCAGGGTGGGCTGGGTTCGACCTGGCTCAGGGGCCAGGTCGACTCCCCAGTCGACCCCCAGGTCGACTCTAGAGTCGACCTGCCTGGGCAGGTCGACACCTAGGTCGACTCCCAGGTCGACCTGGCCTGGCAGGTCGACCCTAGGGTCGACCCTCAGGTCGACCTGGTGGGTTTGGGCGGGAATTTTCCCGCCTACTCTGATTGGGCTGAAATTCAAATCTGTTTTCGAAATATTAATTTTCTGAAACTTCATCGGGCCATAATTTGGTCATACGGGCTCCGTTTTTTGAAAACTCGGACTCTATTTCGCGTATTTTTCCGAGACGAACGCAATGGCATATCCCGTTTCCCTTAATACTTTGATTTGAAATTTATTATACTTTAATTCGTGAATTTCACTATTATAAAATACTCGGGGTGTTACAACAGAGCTCGAGAATAAGACATATTAGAACCATACGAAAGAATTCATCAGATATTGGATTAGCGATATCCAAAAAGAATGACTCGTCAGAGATGGGATCAGTAGTCTCCTAGAACGAGTATGAAGAGTAGTGTTTTTAAAATAAAAATGAAACAAATATTTTTTTGAAAATTTAAACCTTATTCAACGTATTTGAATATTTATTTGTATTGAATTTGGACAATCCAATATATAAAGATTTTGCATATACGCCTTGCAAGCGTGTATTCGAAGTTTTAATATACTGGATAGATATAGAATCACACTCTAGTCACCCGGAGATGAAACTATTAATGACTATATAGCATCAGTAGTTTGTGTTCAAGTTTCGAAGGTGTGATATTTATATATTTCCAATTGACTGGTGTGAGAACCAAAACTATATAGGGCTATTGTGTGAATAAGCATCAAAAACATGATTTTCTGTATATGTATCAAAATTATGAATTTGAAACGTTAATTCTCTAATTGATTAATGGTTTTGTTGTATGATTATTTGTATCTAATAAAACCATTATGTGAAAGAACGGTACATATAACCAAATTGTATCAAATTTTGAACTGAATTGAAAATTGTTTGGAAATGCATGCATGTACACACACACACACACACACACACACATATATATATATATATATATATATATATGAACAGGTCATTGCAAAGAGGCTAGAGCAGAGGAATAAAATTGTTTGCCCGACAAATAGGTACATGTTTATTGTATTTCTTGGGGTTTTTGATGATTTTATGAGCCGATTGGCTAGCCGCTTGGTTGTTTCTTTTTCTTTTTGGATTGGAGAGGCCTGTATGGTGATTTCGGGATTTTTCCTGTGCTCCTTTACAGGGGAGGTTATGGCGAAATTTTTCGAAAATTTAGGGTGTTAGCCAAATTTTTGAAAAATTAGAAATTCTTAGAAACTGAAAAGTTGAAGAATGAAAGCCAGAATGAAAGTTGAGTTGATTCGTTAAACAACTTTCAGCTCCGTTCCTTTTTGAGGATGAAAAGATTTTAAGTGGGGGAGATTGTAACAACCCGGAAAATCAGAACCAATTTAAAAATTTTATTTTGGCAATTTTGATGAATTTAGAATATTTAAAATGATTTATTTTAAATAATAACGATGCGAAATTTATTTTGAATAGAATTAGAATGTATATATTTATTTGAATCGACGTTAGAATATAAATGTTTATTTTTAAATATAAAAGGAATTGGAAATGGCGCGGTAGTTTGAAAATTCGATTTCAAATTTCAAATAAGTGTACCGGATTCAAGATAAACCGGATTTTAGTTAAACCAAAAATATAAGAATCTATTTGAGAATAACTTTCCAAGATTCCGAAAAATTTAAATTTCATAGCGGGAATAAAAAGCAATGCCTAGTTGAAAATTCAGAATAGTCGCTATGGAAAATATAGCCCTTAAAAATAGCAATTCTGCAAACGACCTCCGATTTCAACGAAACCACTTTTGTTGGATCCGAGATGTCAAGTTATTGCTAGATTCCAAAATTCGTAATTTTCTGAATCAATATGTGAGCGTGGAAAAAGAAAACGTGTTTAAACAGTTTCAGTCAATTTGGATCGACCAGGAAATGGCCATTTTTCAAACGGTCTCCAAATTTGACGAAATTAGTTTTGTTAGGATCGTATCGTCAAAACATGGCCAGATTTATTTTTCTGGAAATTTTGGAGTCTGTATGTGGTGCCGGTAAATTGAAATGTACGTTTAAATTAAATATATAATGATTTATAATTTAATTTAAAGTAAAACTGATCGTAACAGCCGAAATGGGTTATGAAACATATCCATTGTGTCCGGAATTGGGGTAAGTAGTTATGGACGATAGTCGGTGGGCTCGATTTATAGTTTGAAATAAAAAGTTACTTTATGGAGAATTAAAATCAAATAATTATATAACTAAGTCAACCCTCCCGCTATCTCTCTCCTCCATTCATCGTTCCCGAATAAAAAAAGGGGGGAGAGAGACGGAAATTCCAGCCGCCGCCTGCGTCGTCCGCTACCACCGGAGGCACCCCACCGCGCCGCCCATGTCGCGCCCCCTTTGTTAACCTTCGATCCTCCCTCTCCAGCCTCAAAACCCGCGAGTCCCATCCCCAAAACCCCTATCTCGTCCGAAAACAACTGCCGTCACAAATGGGTGGCCCTACCGCCGCCTAGCCGAGTCACCACCACCGATGGTCAGGAGCTCCACCTCCCCCATCGTGAGCCTCCTCCGCCTCAAATCTTAAAACGTGAGTCTTCTAATTCTTTTTTTTATAAAGGCTAATTTTTAATTAGGTTAAAAATTTGAAATTTATATATACGTTTTTGTTTAAAGAAAAATCAGTTTTTAAAATAAAGGCATAGTTATATAAACGTGATTTTATTTTTATATATAAATAACATTGATAAGAGTAATGATTTTTAATTTATAAAAGTTATGATTTATAAAAGGTATGATTTCTACAAAAAGAAAGATATAATTTTTAAGTTATGTAAAAATATAATTTTTATCATGAAGAGAGGAATGTAAAAATACGATTTTTATTATGATGGTAGCAAAATAAAAATATGATTTTTATATAATAGATAATAAAAATATGATTTTTATATTATATAGATAATAAAAATATGATTTTTATATTATATAGATCATAAAAATATGATTTTATGTGATTTTTATCATATATGTAGTAAAGTAAAAATATGATTTTTATTGTTTGAATGGCAATGTAAAAATGTGAATTTTATATATTCATTAGCGATAGAAAAAAGATGTGTGATTTTTATCTATGTACCGTTGTTATAAAAATATAAAATTATTTTTAGAAAGATAAAAATATAATTTTTAGCCTATGTATGTTATTAATAAAATAATCATACAAAGAAATAATTACTAATTGGTTAAAAAGTAATTTTTAACGTAGGTATACTACATAGATCGGCACTCAAAGCATGGCGGAGTGGAACCCCAAGGTGAGAACTCCTCACTTAAATTTATTTTCTAGTTAGAAATATATACTAGGATGTAGACGGTGCTTAGCAGCACCCGACACTCGTCGTCCACAGACCATGGACGACTTGTTTTTTGATTTGATTGTGTTGTGAAAATTGATTGTGATGTGGAATGGAATAAAATATTTTATAGTTATAAATATTGTATAGTTATAAATATTTTATAGTTAAAAATATAAATTTTAACGTGTATATAAATGAAATATATATTTATAAACAAATCAGACGATTTGTTTATGTACACACATTTGACTGATATGGATTGAGATGATAAATTTTACACATCGCCCAACTGCACAAATAAATCTATGTTTGTTGTTTGAAAACCCCACACGGGTATTGGGATGATATCTGACATACACTAGTCCTAATAATTAGCTGTACGTCGATCGATTGATTGACAGACTGTTATAAGCGTTAAATATTTATATTTAATGCTTATGCACTGTAGAATGCACTACGAATGATGGTTGACTGTGTTTGATTATTGTTGTATACATGTGTGTATGAGATACATATAAATCAAATTATATGGTAATTGATTGTGTCTGATTCTAACTCAGAACGAACGAAGATTTTAAAAAGAATGAATATTTTAAAATAACGAATATTTTAAAATAATGAATATTTTAAAATAATATTCTGTAATGGAACAAAAATGTGATTTTGATGTCCGATTTGGGATGGACACGAATATATTTAAATATATATAGCCGTGTTGATTAGATTAATGCCATTTTGACGTGAACGATATTTATATCGATTTTATTCATTTCTATAATGAATATCGAAAAGGAATTGATTTCAAAATCAAATGTTTTGAAAATAATTATCGTTTATATATCCATGATACGGAATATTCAATTTTGATTTGAAATTGAATATGAAGTTGAAATCGTTTTGAAAACAAATTTAAAATGATTTATAAAATACGTTTTAAAATGGAAATCGACGAAATATATATAATATATTACTATATATATATATATATATATATGTATATAATGGCCTGAATAGAACGCGTCACGCCGTGGTAGTTCGTGGATTTCGACCATTGACTTCGAAAGGGCATTATGGGAGATCCGACCGTCGGATTCTCCTAAAACCGGAACCGATGGGTTCGTATCGAAAAGAGCTTTCCAAAGAATACGAGAGATTTGAAATCTAATGGTTGGATTTGGAATTATGTCCAAATCAAATTTGGAAAAGGTCGTTGTAAGTGCAGTTCGATGGTCGTTCATGGAAATTGACTGTATGGGCCTTGATAAAATTATTAAAAATATCAATAACTTGTGTAAAATCATATTAAATGATTTGGAAAGAATTGGGATGATGAAAAGATAAAAATATATTTTTATCGAAATGAACTAATTTTGAAATAGAATAATAAATCCAATATTTTTTAAATAAATAAATTGTATTTGAAATGGTTTTAAAAATAACCAGGATTTCCAATATATGAACTAGAATGGATTTGAATCAAAATTAAGCTTGGAATATTTCGATATTGGATTTCGCGACTATACAAATATTGTGGAGGAATTTGGAAGATGTATATATATATCGTTTTTCCAATACGATATTTCTTGGTTTCAGAATTTGATATTGAATATAAGCCGATATATTTTCTATTCAGAGCCTTGTATTTAATATCAAATGAGATTTTGGGTTTGTCGTGAATGGTAACTTCATTAATACTGTTCTTAAACCCAATGGAGTTAAGAAAATTAGAAACTGACTGGAGATTAGCTATGTTGAATGGTTTTGTGGGTATTGATCTGATGTTGGTCCTGGCCTTCGGGTTTAATACTTAGGGAATTTTTCTCTTACTAATTTACGGTTAGAGACTGATTTGATTTTGGGTTTGTTGTGAACTGTGTTTTTAACGACATTCATTCTTTAACCCGCTTTACAGTGAAATGTGATTTGGAATTTATAAATCTTTTTATTAAGATTTAACGGGAATTTTCCAAAGTAAAGTTTTCCAATTTATTATATTTAATTGGAATTGAATGGAAATTGATCTTTGGGTTTATCATGAATGGTGTTTTAAATAAAACTTGTTCTTTAACCCGATTACCAATGAAATTAGATTTTGGGTTGTCGTGAATGGTATCTGTAATAATATTGTTCTTAGACCTAACAAAGTTAAGAAAATCATAAACTAACTGGAGATTAGATAAGTTGAATGGTTTCCAGGGTATTGATCTGATGTTGGTTTCGGCCTTCGGGGTTAATACTTAGGGAATTGTTCACTTGCTAATTTACGGTTAAAGGGTGATGGAATGGAATATGATTTTGGGTTTATCGTGAACCGTGTTTTAAATGACATTGGTTCTTTAACCCAGTTAAAGACAGGATATGATTTCCCAAGTTAAACAATCGTTAATATTGATTTTTGGGAAGATTAAAACCAAGTGAAGTTTTAATGCATCTTTAATTAGATTGAAATTATATCCAAAGGAAGATTAAAGAATAAGTTTATAGAATTTATCTATGATAAAATTAATGGGAACCTTTCCCAAAGAATGTGAATATTTGAATAAAAGAATATTCAGAATTAGAATGAGGCATATGTTGTGGTTTATAGCACTTGTTTATTATATACGCGAGTTATTTGGAAAGGCCGAATTTATACCCATTCTGATTAATTGATTCGACGATATGTCGACGATGAAGACGGTGGTTGAAGACCGGAGGTATTCACATCGTTTGGATGATTACTGATGTCTTGATTGGGCTGTACACTCAAGCCAAGGTAATAAGTGGTGATCGTACAGGCGTACTTAGAGATCGATGGATATGCGAGGACGTCTCCCCTGTATTGGACATGTGGGGGGAGGAATAAGGTGCCTCCGGTTTCGTTCAGACCCAGAACGGACTTGTAAATGGATTGTGTGTCTGACATTGGATTTTATTCTGTGCTGATTGATTTCTATTAAATATATATCTGTTTGGCGGCGGAGAATTTATTCTCTTGCTTAACGCCCTTCTCTGAGACGTACGAGCTCAGAGGTTATATATCGATAGATTTGCATGGCATGAACTGCCTATGTGGCATGCTGAGATGCAGTGATCAAGGCTTTTGTTGAAAATCAGAGTCTTGTGGTTGATGATCAAAGCACGGCTTTAATACAGCGTAGCTTTGTGTATTGCATTAATTCGCGAGCCTCACCCCCCGGTATGAGTCAAAAACGGGATAAGGACCGCTAGGAGAACACGGCGTTTCTTTCTAGATAGGGGTGGTGTCAGCGCTTTTCTAGCCCTAACATTGTTGATTATTATACCTTTGTGGATGTTGGAATGCGAGGCGCCTCGGATATATCGGTCTCTTTGAAGCCGATGGATAGGTCCGATAGGACTGAGAAACATATGTTCAGGAATTGCCAACCCACTATCGTAAGTGTGCACCGGCCCAGCTGATTCCAAGGGTTCTCTGCAGGGAATCCTAAGGCATTTGCTAGAATGTCTCGAAGCCGGTGAGGAGTTTTCCCCTTGCCTCAACTCATGATGGAAATCCAATTTCCAATATGTGACATTCAGTTTTATTTGAAGAACCTAGTATGGCGACATAGTGGGATGGTGCATTATGTCGTCTATGATTGATACATTTATATTTGAAGTTGTTTTCATACACTTAACATTATAATAGTATAAAAATGATTTTTTTTAAACGGACCAAGCATGTTTGGCTATTATAAGGTAAAACTCTATCCTCCGGTTTGCATTGCATTGTGTGATGGGACCTAGGTCTTATAATAGCTTCATTTTTTCCAAAAAGCATTGCGCTGTTTATTCTATGCACCGGTACTCTTGGGAGCAAAACCCATTCCCTGGTATACGGCGTAGTCCCTTGAATTACTCTCTTTTAAAGTAAAATTTCAAATAACTGTTTTAGTTCTCACACCAGTCACATGACTGACTTGGAGTTTATTGTTTTAACCTAAACTCTAGGTACCCCTATTTTCCACATGGGCAGCTAATAGTTTTTGTTTTGCAGATTTATATTCACAGGATCCTGGTTTACAGCAGGAACGATATCCGGAAAGCTCTGTATCCGTATATCTTCTTCAGTTGTGTATTGTATTATTTTTCCGCTGCTATGTAATGTATTGTAATCTCTGATATTTTTCTAATGTGTAATATTTATTCATACTCTGTATATTCTTGTATTCTGATGAAATTGTTGTAATATGCAATGAAATGTTCTTCTGTTTGTTTTCTGATTCGTCCTGTTCTCAACTCAATCCGGGCTTTCCTTTACGGGGGAGTTCTAGTCGTTTCAGGATCAATCATACATTACAAAATACGATGTTTGGCACACATCCGTACAAGTCCGTTCTCGGTCTGAACGGAACCGAAGGCGCTTTGCTCCTCGTCCAATAAAGGAAAGAATCCCTTGCAAATCCGAAGTTCCTCCAAATACGTTTGGACTAATGCTATAATACCGATTCATCCATCTAAAGTAAGGAGCGACCCCCTCGTGACATTCAACGAGAAGTCCCTTCGATGTGAAGGTTTCTGGTCTTCAACACTGACTTTATTATCTTCAATTATTCCAAAACGTAATACTATTATTTAAATTGGTTTTGTCGGACCCAAGTTTAGAATTTTGGTCTTTCCAAATAACAATCGCTATTTTAAAACTACATGGAAATATGGGATTCACTAAGTCTCTCTTCCATTTCGATTGAGTAATTAAAGCCTTATTATGGAAATTATTTATTTCATAAATCCTTCTTCAAAACATGTCTTTTTAAATCAAATATAGTTTAAATCTTCGATTAAGATTCATTAGTTCTTCAATCCCTTTTCTATCTAAAATAAGATCATTGATCGTTTCTCCATTAGCTTTCTAAAAGATCTTAGTGCATTTTTAAATTTCAAATCATAATTGATCTTGGGTTAAAGAATAATTTCATTTCAAAACATCTTTCAAAACAAACCCAAACACCATTTGATATTGAATAAAGTTTATATTGTGATTTTATTAGCTTATATTCAATACTGATCTTACAATCAACTAATACTATAAGTGGAATAAAAGTACGAATACCTTTTTAAATTCCAAAAATAGTCAAATTTGAACTACGTGTTCAAATATTGAATAATTGAAAATTATTTCCATTTAATCTCCAAAATCCAAAACCAATTTATATTGAGTATAAGAATTAAACAGAGATTGTATCAACTTATATGCAATATCAATTTTCGTATTCAACACATACAATAGGTGGAATAACGATATAATTACGTTTAAAATTCCCCGAATAGTACAAGTTTCCTCTATGGGTTTTAATACAAATTATTTGGAGATTATTTCGAGCTAATTTCAAAATAAAACCTTCATTTGAAAACTCTCTAAATTTTTAACTAAACTCTATCTGCTCATGATCAAATCTCATTTAAAAGTTTAAAACTTCCAAAACATTTTATTAGTCATTTAAAAATGATTACTTAAGTCAAAGATGAAGATAATTGAGTTTAAAATTTTCAAATAAACCATTGTCGGAAAATGTTGTAAAAGCATTACAAACAGGCTCATATTAGCTATTTTAATCAAAACGACTTTTATATCATCCAAAACTTCGCATTATCAATTTAAATCACTTTTAAATGATTTATAATGATTTTACAAAAAAATCCATATTTTTCTTTATTTAAAAATAGCCATTCACCATTATGGTTAGCGAACTGCACTTATGACGACCTTTTCCGTAACGACCCACATTTTTGTAACGACCCGAAATCCCCCTTACGGGAAATCACGGATTGAGTTGAGAACAAGCCACATCAGAACGAAGACAGAAGAACATTTCATTATATATTACAACAATTCCATCAGAATACAAGAATATACAGACAGAAAATATCAGAGATTACAATACATTTAAATACATCGCAGCGGAAAATAATACAAAACGCAACTGAAAGAGATATACGGATACAGAGCTTTTCGAGTATCGTTCCAGCTGTAAATCAGGATCCTGTGAATATAAATCTGCAAAACCAAAACTACTAGCTGCCCGTGTCAAAATAAGGGCACCCAGAGTTTAGGTTAAAACAATAAACTCCAGGTCAGTCATGGGACTGGTGTGAGAACTAAAACGGTTATTAATTTTTATTTTAAAGTTAGGTAAATCAAGGGACCACGCCATATAACACGGAACGGGTTTCCTCCCAAGAACACCAGTGCATAAAACAACAGCGCAATGCTAAATAAAGAACAGTGAAGCTATTATAAGACCCAGGTCCCATCACACAATGTAACACAAGCCGGAGGATAGGGTTTTACCTTATAATAGCAAAAGAATGCTTGATACGCTAAATTTCATGTTTTATTATTACTATAAGTGCATTGTGTCAAAACAATTTCAATCATAAATATCAATCATAGATGGCATGGGTACCATATATCATGTCGCCATACTAGGCTCTACAATCAACACCACAAAGTCACGTATTTGGAAACTGGATTTCCGTCTATGAACCAAGGCAAAAGATAGTCTTCTACCGAATTCGAGACGCTCTAGCCCGTGTCTCAGGCAAGCGCGCAGGCAAGCCTTGGATCGTCAGGGCCGGTCCACCGATGTGGATTAAAATGCCTGAACACTGCGTTTCCCCACCCTATGGGGTGTCAATGAGTCCAATGACTCCATCGGTCCCTGATCGACCGATATATCCGAGGCGCCTCGCAACAGCAACAACCACATAAGTCAAACTCGTCAGGGCGTGTAAAACCACTGATGCCACTTCTAGCTAGAAGGAAACGCATGCCCTCCCTGATGTCCTCTCCCGTTTCTGGTTCACAACCAGGGTGTGAGGCTCGCAAATCAACGCTACACAAAGCTATGCCACACAGGTCGTGCTTTGATCATCACCCACAAGACTTTGCTTTTCAACAGAAGCCTTGATCATTTGCCACTTAGGCATGCCACACAGGCAATTTACTTCATGCGTCTGATATCCATCAATATATAACCCCTGAGCTCGTACGTCTCAGAGAAGGGCGTTAAGCAAGAGAATTAATTCTCCGCCGCCAAACAGATATATATTTAATAGAAATCAATCACACAGAATAAAATCCAATGTCAGACACACAGTCCATTTACAAGTCCGTTCTGGGTCTGAACGAAACCGGCGGCACCTTGTACCTCGCATATCCATTGATCTCCAAGTACGTCTGGACGACCACTAACTGATTCCCTCCTCTTAGGTGTAAGGCCCAATTAAGATCATCAGTAATCACCCAAACGACGTGAAGACCTCCGGTCTTCGACCACCATCTTCATCCTCGACACCACGTCGAATCAGTTATTCAGAATGGGATAAACCCGGTCTTTCTGAATAACTCGCGTATATAATAAACAAGTGTTACACAAACACAACATACGCCTCATTTCAATTCAGAATATTCTTTTATTCAAATATTCTTAAACTTTGGGAAAGGTTCCCATTAATTTTATCAAAGATAAATTCTTTAAATTTATTTTTAATCTTCCTTTGAATATCAATTCAAACTAGTCGGGATTAGCGAACCACACCGAAGTAATCATTTATTTTATTTCTCAATCTCAACCTATTCATCCCATGAAGTAAAACTGGTCGTACTTCATATTTAACACCACGGTGTTATCGGTAAATTCAATTACCACTTCACGTTCAAATCTAATTAAAGATTTAACTATCGCCTGGAGCAAAACTGGTGATACCCCATTCTCGATCACTTCAATCTAATTAAAGATTCATTAAAACTCCACTTAGTTTTAATCTTCCGAAAAATCAATATCCTGTCTTTAACTGGGCTAAAGAACCAATGTCATCTAAAACACGGTTCACGATAAACCCAAAATCACATTCCATTAATCATCGGGTTAATGATCAAGTGTTATTTAAAACACCGTTCACGATAAACCCAAAAATCAATTCCAATTCAATTCCAATTAAATACCACTTAATTGGTACATTTCATTAAATCTAAATAAAAAGATTTAATCTTTTTCTCAACTGGGTTTAAGAACAGTGTTACTGAAGACACCATTCACGACAAACCCAAATCACATTTGATATTAAATACAAGACTCTAAATGGAAAATATATCGGCTTATATTCAATATCAAATTCCACGATCAACAAATATCATATTGGAAATAACGATATAAATATATCTTTCACATTCCCATAACAATATCTGTATCATCACGAAATCCAACATCGAAATATTCCGAAGACAATTTCGATTCAAATCCCTTCCAATTCAATTATTGGAAATTCTGGTTATATTTAAAAACCATTTCAAATTCACTCTATTTATTTCAAAAATAAATGAATTATAATTCTAGTTCAAAACTAGTTCATTTCGATAAAAATCTACTTTTATCC
Organism: Allium sativum; assembly: GCA_030737875.1. Classification (NCBI taxonomy): domain Eukaryota; kingdom Viridiplantae; phylum Streptophyta; class Magnoliopsida; order Asparagales; family Amaryllidaceae; genus Allium; species Allium sativum. The sequence goes on from CM060924.1 coordinate 387,911,689, forward strand.
TTTCAAATATGGAGTTTTTCATCCCAATTCTTCACAAATCATTTCTTATGATTTTACACAAATTATTGATATTTTTAATAATTTTATCAAGGCCCGTACAGTCGATTTCCATCAACGGCCATCGAACTGCACTTACAGCGACCTTTTCCAAATTTGATTTGGATATAATTCCAAATCCAACTGTTAGATTTCAAATCTCTAATATTCGTTAGAAAGTTCCTTTCGATACGAACCCAATGATTCCGGTTTTAGGAGAATCCGACGGTCGGATCTTCCGCAATATCCATTCGAAGTCAATGGTCGAAATTCGCGAACTGCCGCGGCACGGCGCGTTCTATTCAGGCCATTATATAATATATATATATATATATATATATATATATATATATATTATATATTTCGTCGATTTCCTTTTAAAACGTATTTTATAAATCGTTTTAAATTCGTTTTCAAAAGGATTTCAACTTCTTTTTCAAATTCAAATCAAGATTGAATTTTTCAGTATAAATTCGCTTTAATTTCATTTCAAATCGATTTCAATTCAATTTTAATTTAATTCAAATTTCTATCTATTCAGTTTAATTCGAATTCATTTCTATTCAATTCCAATTTGAATTCAATTTCATTCGAATTCAATTCTATTCAATTTTGAAATCACTTTTCAATATTCATTAAAAACAAATAAAATCGACAAAATTCCCGTTCGCGTTGAAATGGCGTTTAACTACTTAACACGGCTTCACATTTCAATATTCACTGAATATTATTTTAAATTATTTGATAATTCTGAACTGGAATCAGACACAGTCAATTACCATATAATTTCAGTTATATGGATTTCATCAAATTCATCTATACAACAATTGTAACACCCCACGTCCATTAATGTCACTCACAAAGGGAATGCATTAACTTCCATGGAGGTTATAAGTGAATATAGAACAGAAAAATTACAACAAGACAGATAATAAATAGTACTTGGAAATCTAAAACTTCATTTTATTGCAGCGGAAATTAAACATGTTTGTTACATCATAAAACCATAGATCATAACCAAGTACAATATCCATCTTCATAAAAACAAAATACATAATCCCATTACATAAATAGCCATTAAAAAGATAACAAGATGGACTTTACTTCAACGGTCCAAGCTTTCCAAAGAGAGATGAAGCAATTCAATCAAACTCCACTAGAGCTGGGCCCAACCTGAGGACCTGGAGGGGGAAAAAGGATAGAAATAGAGGGGGTCAGACATAAAGTCTGGCGAGTATGATAATTCTAACAATATTATTATCAAAATAACTAGACTAAGGCATAAGCTGGAAGACAAGTAAATGTCTATGAACTCTTAGGAAGATAAAGATAGCGTTTAAGATAACGTTAAAGATAACGGTAAAGGCACACCTAATTACAAATGAATGATCACTACACTGCACCGCACATTACTACACTGCACCACACCAGTCACCCTATTGTTTGATCCCACTTGCTTCACACAAAAACTTTATAAATAGCCTTACGTACCCCTAGCTGACTACATAGGTGTCGTCTGCCCCTATCTCCACTAGGTGTACCCCACTACCAACTTTCGATCGGCTCCCTACTCGTAGATACCCGTTCTGGCCCCACAGTGGGGTGTATCACTCCCCTAAAGTGGCAACCCGATACAACTTGAGAATGCACGGCTTATACCTACACGATGCAACAACGTCTTACCTACCAGCCCGGGTCCACACACGCATACGAAACCCGTTGGACTTGCGTTGCCACCGCTCCCTGTTTTGGCCTCTTACAGTCAAACCCAGCATGCGTGTCCCGTCCTCGACTTGGGTCGAGCCCACAAAGATACGTTTGGGATACTGGTCGAAATGGGCCCCCACAAGCTACCCACCTAAGCTTGTCACTATTATATCCCACTTAACCCTCTTAGTGATGTTCATTTACATGTGTGTTTGGTTAAGTCTTACTAATCGTATTTCACATGCCACTAAGGGCACCCCCTAGATTCCTCATGCCACCCAAGGCACCTACTTAACACCCATGTCCCACCTTACATGTTTATCTGGTTAAGTATTTCTTAATTCATTCAGGCCATAACCTCATAAAGACCTCTCACATTAGACTGGCATTTACGGCAGCTGGATTTGCCGGGCGGGTCCGGGCAGTCTTACACCATAAAAGATTCTAACCTCGTGTCTTTACAACCGTTATGCTTTAGTTTAGGCCTAGGACCTCTCACATTGGGCTGACATTTGTGACCACTGGATTTGCCGGGCGGGTCCGGGCAGGTTTACGTCACAAACGAGTCCAACCTCGTGTCCTAAGCATTGATTAACACTTAAAATCTTTTACCCCAGTTTTAATAATTCCCTATTCAAATTATTAATTAAGTCAACTTTTAATGATGTCCATAATTGACTCAATTATGGCCATCCACTTATGGCATGCAAAATCATATGAATTGCACCCCAACTTTTTAATATTAAATCCTTAATATTACCCCTACCCCACGTTTATACGTTCGCTTATTCAACGCATAATATAGGCTAGACTTGTATAGTCTAACACCTAGCACAAAGATAAATTATCACAACATATAGACAATTAAAATAAATCTAATCATAATAGGGGTGAAACTTGCATAAACTACACATGTTAAGGATCAAAAGGTGTCAACTTGTTAAATGTCTCAATTTACATGATATGATCATAGCCCAAATCTATACATAAACTTGCATATGGGGTTTTTAGGCAACATAATGATGGTGTGAACTAGCATAGGATATCACATATGTCATAGCATAATTCTAGATGTCATAATAGATGTCTTGGTATATGTTCATAACTTTTCTAATCAATCTAACTTGCATATGTGACTTGTCATATAGATCAACATAACCCAAACATGATGATTTAATTAATATGAACTAACTAGCATAGATGGTAACATCATGGCCTTTTTAACATGTATGATTCATCACAACTTAGCATAGAAACTTTCAACATACATAACATCATCATAGCATGATTTACAACATATAAGATATCATCATCACATAACATTGGATTTACAATATACATGATAGCAAAAGGGGTTTACAACAACATATATGATAATTCACATCATCTACTCATAATCCATTCATAACTCAACCTAATTAAAATGATAATAATCTTGTTAAGATCATCATACTCACAATTTAGAGAAGAAAAGAGAGAGTCTTGCTTTGCTTTAGGGTTGAGAGAATTAGAATTGAATTTGCTTTTCTTCTTTCTTAGTTGGCGGCGGCTCCATTGATTTCCATGGCAATGGTATGACGGTAACTATTCAATTTTAATTAGGTTTAGGGTTAGCATTAGGATGTATTTATAGGTGTAGGAAGTTATTTAGGACCATTAGATTAACCCTGAACCATGAGAACCAATCAAATGCAAAATCTGCATTTGAGCGAATCGACCCACGGGTTGACAGCCAAACACCCTGGATTAACCCCTAGTCGACCCAGCGGAGCTCGGGTCGACCTCAAAAATGGGCCGTTTCGGTTATTCCCCCTCCCAATTCGCTGTTTTGAACTTTTTCGCATATTTATTTATTTATTTAATTTTTAATATATATATATATATATCAATATATATATATTTCTCTGCGCAACCCATTTCACTTAATTCTTTTCTAAAAATTAAGTATACTTTAATTTGTGAATTTTAATGTTATAAAATTACGGGGTGTTACATTCTCCCCTCCTTAAAGGATTTCTTCCCCGAAATCTCCAAGTCAAGAAGAATGTATATCCTACCATCTAATCGTCCATCTACTCAACCATCAAACACCAGCATCCATTGTCCTTAAAAGACTTCTAATGCTTTAATGTTTATATGCACAGTGTGTGTATATGTCCATATCTAATGCAAAATTAGGCGGTCTACTGATTCAGTCGACCTCCTTAGTGCAATTCATGATAGTGCCATGCGTCCAATATGTATGCAAAAGATTCCTAATGATACATATTAATTCTATATGCGTGCACAACCATCCACCCGAATGCAGCAACTATATGGTAATACAACCATTATACATCCATTTTACTAAATACATCCATATATATGCAATATGCAATATGAAGTGACTGAGCCGATCTGGTGCCTAATAGTGTGTGTATATGCATCCACGAGCAACCACTAGCAAACACTTGCATCCACTTTGCATCCACCATACATAACATTTCTCAAACACATGTTTCAACCATAGGATTATCCTAACTAAAGGTCAAAGATACTAGCGAGAGGATATACTAAAGATAAGATAAGTACAAGACAAGCGATAAGGAGAAATTAATGGACATACCCTCAAAAAGAAAAGGGTATCATGAACGCATCTTCTCTTCTGTCTCCCAAGTAGCGTCGCTCTCATCATCTCCCCATTGCACTTTGACTAGTATGACCTCTCGATTCCTCAACCTCTTGATCTCCGACCCAAGAATGCGCGTAGGAGCTCGTCGAATTGTCGCATCACGCTCTATCTCCACCTCTCTAAGAAAGCTCGGCTCTACCGCTTCCGCGGTCTCGTGCAAGCACTTCCTCAAATATGACACATGGAATACGTCGTGTACACCACTAAGTCTCTCGGGCAACTCCACTCTATACGCCATCTGTCCAATTTTCTCCTTAATAGGAAACGGCCCTACAAACCTTGGTGCTAATTTCCCAATGGACCCAAAGCGAACAACGTTCCGTAATGGAGACACTTTGACAAAGACCATGTCCCCAACTTCAAACTCGAGATCTGTCCTCCTCTTATCCGCATAAGATTTCTGCCTATCCTGTGCTGCTTTCATCCTCCTTCGAATCAAGTCGATCTTCTCCGAAGTCTCCCTAATCATATCGGGCCCAAGTAAGATCTTATCCGTAGATTCCCACCAACATGTAGGTGAACGACAAGGTCGTCCATAAAGAGCTTCGAATGGTGCCATACCAATGCTGGACTGAAAGCTGTTATTATATGCGAACTCCACCAATGGGAGATGCTCTTCCCACGTACCCCCAAAGTCTAGGATACATAGCCTCAACAGATCCTCTAGAATGCGATTCACCCTCTCGGTCTGGCCGTCCGTCTGAGGATGATATGTGGTGCCCAAACATAACTGAGTCCCTACCTCCTCTTGTAAGCTTCTCCAAAATTCGCTAGTGAAAATAGGATCGCGGTCGCTCACTATGCTAGAAGGAACACCGTGCAAACGAACTATTTCTCGAACGTATACGGAGGCTAACCATGGAGCAGTCCTCTTACTCTTTATGGGAATGAAATGGGTGCTTTTAGTAAGTCTATCTACTATAACCCAAATTCCCGTATTACCCTTCCTTGATCGCGGTAACCCATCCACAAAATCCATCGAGACACTTTCCCACTTCCATAGTGGAACCTCCAATGGGTGAAGCAACCCACCGGGTTTCTTTTGCTCCGCTTTTACTTGTTGGCACACCAAGCATCTAGCGACATACTCGGCCACATCTTTCTTCATGCCGGCCCAAAAGTAAACTCTCTTCATGTCTTTGTACATCTTGGCGCCGCCGGGATGAATGGTCATCTTCGAATGATGTGCTTCGTCAAGAATAGTCTTCCTTAGGTCATCGTCTTTTGGTACACAAAGTCTACCGTCCCTACGTAACCAACCCTTATCGTCTAGGTTATACCTACGGAGATGGCTTGATGACTCCCCTCCTTTGAGTTTTTCTACTAACTCAACCAACTGTGGGTCGTCTCGCTGTGCCTCGCCAATCCGTCCCAAAAGCGTAGGTCTGACCTCCAAGGATGCTAGCAAACCGGGTACGAAGTCAATGGAAGGTTTAAAGTCAAACATCGAAATGAATTCTAAACTTCGCCGCTCAACAAACAAAGGACTTAAGGATAATCTTTTTCTACTTAAGGCGTCTGCCACCACGTTACCCTTGCCAGGGGTATAGGCTATTTCAAAGTCGTAGGACGCTAAGAACTCCATCCACCTTTGCTGCCTTAAGTTCAAGTCCTTTTGAGAGAATAGGTATTTTATAGACTTGTGGTCAGTGAATAATTCGAATTTCTCGCCAAGAAGATAATGACGCCAAGACTTAAGCGCGAAAACAATAGCGGCCAATTCTAGGTCATGTGTAGGATAATTTTTCTCATGCGCTCTCAACTGCCTTCCACCATAGGCTATTACCCTGCCCTCTTGCATTAAGACCACGCCTAGTCCTGTCCCACAAGCATCAGTATAAACGGTAAACGGCTTACTCCCATCTGGCAATACTAAGACTGGGGCTGAAGTCAAAGCTCTCTTCAAACGTTGGAACGCATCATCACAATCTACGTCCCATGTGAAAACTAGGTTCTTCTTCGTCAAGCTTGTCAATGGAGCTGATATCTTTGCGAAGTCTTTGATAAACTTCCTATAGTAGCCAGCCAACCCCAAGAAACTTCTCACTTCGGTAGCATTTTTAGGGACCTTCCAATCTTGGATGGCCACCACCTTCGCGGGATCCACGGCTATCCCTTCTTTGGAAACCACGTGCCCCAAGAACCGTACTTCCTTCCTCCAGAAGTGACACTTAGAAAATTTAGCCTTAAGGCTATGCGCTCGTAGGGTCTCCAACACTTCCCTAAGATGTAGGGCATGCTCTTCTTCATCCTTAGAAAAGATCAAGATGTCATCTACAAAGACTACCACGAATTTGTTAAGGTACTCCCTAAACACCCTACTCATCAAATCAACAAAATATGCTGGGGCGTTTGTCAAACCGAAGGGCATCACTAGCCATTCATAGAAACCGTCTGGAGTCCTAAAGGCAGTCTTGTCTATGCTATCCTCAGCCACTCTCAACTGATGGAACCCAGTGGCTAAGTCCGACTGCGAAAACACTGAGGCGCCAACTAACTGATCGAAGAGATCCTCAATCCTCGGCAGTGGGTGTCTGTTCTTCTTAGTAAGTTTATTAAGTTCTCTATAGTCCACACACAGTCTAAGGGACCCATCCGCCTTCGTGGAAAATACTACTGGAGCACCCCACTCCGATATACTTCGTCTTATGAACCCCTTCTCAAGCAACTCCTTCACTTTCTTATCGAGTTCCCTCCTTTCACATGGAGCCATGTGGCGTACTGGCAAAGATACTGATTTCGCATTATCCACAAGATATATTCGAAAATCTATCTCCCGCTTCGGAGGCAAGCCCTTCACCTCCTCAAACACATCCGAATATTCTCGGACCACTCTAACAGATCGTAGATTTTCCTCAGACGCGTCAAGCGATTCTAGATAACTTAGCATAACCGAATTTATGGGATTACAAAAGATTTCGAGAGTGTTGCCAAGGCGAGTCACGAGCCTAACTACTCTCCTTTCACAATCAAGAACGGCCCCATTTCTGGATAACCAATCCATTCCTAAAATTAGCCCATAGCCCGTGAATCCCAACACATAAGCATCACATCTAAATTCAACGCTAAGTATGGAAATTTTCAAATCCAAACACATCATAGACAAATAAGCTGAGCCCCCAATTGGATTCGAAACAACTAAGGGATCCTCTACTAAAATGGTGTTTAAGTGCAGTGATTCAACTAATGTTGTAGAGATAAACGAATGTGATGCGCCCGAATCGAATAAGGTACGGACAGGATGATCAAACAGAAAAACTAAGCTTTCAACAGAAATGGTTCTACCTTGTTCTTGCAGTGGTGGGACCGCGAGAGCCTGAACTTGTCCCCTTGCCTACCCTGGTGCCATAAGAGCCTGCACCTGTCCTCCCGAGGTAGCTCCTGCCCTCTGCCCCTTTTTTGGGCAGTCCTTCACTAAATGTCCCGCATCGCCACAATGAAAACAGCCTGTCTTCTTTTTCTTTCGGCAATCCTTGCTGAGATGGCCTGGGGTTCCACAGTTAAAGCACTTCTTCTTTTCCTTGCCATTATTGTCTTTTCCACCCTTCTTGTTTTGCTGTTGTGGTTTCTTCTGATCCCCCTTCTTCTCGGGTTCCTTATCAGCTTTAGCGCTTTTCTCCTCATGCATGAGCGCCATTTCTACTAACTTCTCAAAGGTAGCCCCCATCGGGATGTGGGTTATAGCCAAACCCTTGCAATGGTTCATTCAAGCCATTCACGAACCTTAGAGCCTTCTTCTCCGGCGTGTTTACTAAGTCCAAGCCAAACCTTGCTAACTGATTAAATTTATTGACATATTCTTTCACTGATGAGCTTCCTTGCTTCAATGTCAAGAACCTTTCCATATATAGATTTTCTTCCGCCCTTGAGAGAAACTTCGCCTCGAACCTACGTCTGAAATCCGCCCAAGAGTCAACAGGACGCTCCCCATTAGTGACCTCCCACCAAAACGAGGCCTCTCCCTTCATCAACCAAGCTGCTAAATGAACTCTCCTCCCTTCTTCTACTTCAAATATTTCTAGCAATTCTTCCACCTCCTTAAGCCAATCTCTAGCTTCCACAAACGTTTCTGACCCTTGAAATGGTTTTCCACCCATAGCCTTGAATTCCTTGCACGTCTTTGCAAAAGTATCTACGCGAGGAGGAGGAGGAGGAACGGGTGCAACTGGTGGTGGAGGAACATTGGCTGGACCAGCAGCGGCCCTAGCCTCCAATAGCCTCCTATACCATCCTGGTATCGTTACACCGTCGGGTAGATTAAGATCTTCAGCCGTGCTGAAACGAAAAAGGAAAGATTCAAAATGGAGAATTCGAAAGATAAAGATATGTGGCTATTGGGGATTATGTTTTTCTTGAAAACTTTTCTCTTTAATTTTCTCATTAAAACATGTTTTTGAAAACACTTCTTCCAAAAATAACTATTTTTCTAAAGTATTTTTATCTGTTTTGGTAACCTTAAGCTCTGATACCACGTGTAACACCCCACGTCCATTAATGTCACTCACAAAGGGAATGCATTAACTTCCATGGAGGTTATAAGTGAATATAGAATAGAAAATTTACAACACGACAGATAATAAATAGTACCTGGAAATCTAAAACTTCATTTTATTACAGCGGAAATTAAACATGTTTGTTACATCATAAAACCATAGATCATAACCAAGTACAATATCCATCTTCATAAAAACAAAATACATAATCCCATTACATAAATAGCCATTAAAAAGATAACAAGTTGGACTTTACTTCAACGGTCCAAGCTTTCCAAAGAGAGATGAAGCAATTCAATCAAACTCCACTAGAGCTGGGCCCAACCTGAGGGCCTGGAGGGGGAAAAAGGATAGAAATAGAGGGGGTCAGACATAAAGTCTGGCGAGTATGATAATTCTAACAATACTATTATCGAAATAACTAGACTAAGGCATAAGCTGGAAGACAAGTAAATGTCTATGAACTCTTAGGAAGATAAAGATAGCGTTTAAGATAACATTAAAGATAACGGTAAAGGCACACCTAATTACTAACGAATGATCACTACACTGCACCGCACATTACTACACTGCACCACAACAGTCACCCTATTGTTTGATCCCACTTGCTTCACACAGAAACTTTATAAATAGCCTTACGTACCCCTAGCTGACTACATAGGTGCCGTCTGCCCCTATCTCCACTAGGTGTACCCCACTACCCAATTTCGATCGGCTCCCTACTCGTAGATACCCGTGCTGGCCCCACAGTGGGGTGTATCACTCCCCTAAAGTGGCAACCCGATACAACTTGAGAATGCACGGCTTATACCTACACGATGCAACAACGTCTTACCTACCAGCCCGGGTCCACACACGCATACGAAACCCGTTGGACTTGCGTTGCCACCGCTCCCCGTTTTGGCCTCTTACAGTCGAACCCAGCATGCGTGTCCCGTCCTCGACTTGGGTCGAGCCCACAAAGATACGTTTGGGATACTGGTCGAAATGGGCCCCCACAAGCTATCCACCTAAGCTTGTCACTATTATATCCCACTTAACCCTCTTAGTCATGTTCATTTACATGTGTGTTTGGTTAAGTCTTACTAATCGTATTTCACATGCCACTAAGGGCACCCCATAGATTCCTCATGGCACCCAAGGCACCTACTTAACCCCCATGTCCCACCTTACATGTTTATCTGGTTAAGTATTTCTTAATTCATTCAGGCCATAACCTCATAAAGACCTCTCACATTAGACTGGCATTTATGGCAGCTGGATTTGCCGGGCAGGTCCGGGCAGTCTTACACCATAAAAGAGTCTAACCTCGTGTCTTTATAACCGTTATGCTTTAGTTTAGGCCTAGGACCTCTCACATTAGGCTGACATTTGTGACCACTGGATTTGCCGGGCAGGTTTACGTCACAAACGAGTCCAACCTCGTGTCCTAAGCATTGATTAACACTTAAAATCTTTTACCCCAGTTTTAATAATTCCCTATTCAAATTATTAATTAAGTCAACTTTTAATGATGTCCATAATTGACTCAATTATGGTCATCCACTTATGGCATACAAATTCATATCAATTGCACCCCAACTTTTTAATATTAAATCCTTAATATTACCCCTACCCCACGTTTATACGTTCGCTTATTCAACGCATAATATAGGCTAGACTTGTATAGTCTAACACCTAGCACAAAGATAAATTATCACAACATATAGACAATTAAAATAAATCTAATCATAATAGGGGTGAAACTTGCATAAACTACACATGTTAAGGATCAAAAGGTGTCAACTTGTTAAATGTCTCAATTTACATGATATGATCATAGCCCAAATCTATACATAAACTTGCATATGGGGTTTTTAGGCAACATAATGATGGTGTGAACTAGCATAGGATATCACATATGTCATAGCATAATTCTAGATGTCATAATAGATGTCTTAGTATATATATGTTCATAACTTTTCTAATCAATCTAACTTGCATATGTGACATGTCATATAGATCAACATAACCCAAACATGATGATTTAATTAATATGAACTAACTAGCATAGATGGTAACATCATGGCCTTTTTAACATGTATGATTCATCACAACTTAGCATAGAAACTTTCAACATACATAACATCATCATAGCATGATTTACAACATATAAGATATCATCATGACATAACATTGGATTTACAATATACATGATAGCAAAAGGGGTTTACAACAACATATATGATAATTCACATCATCTACTCATAATCCATTCATAACTCAACCTAATTAAAATGATAATAATCTTGTTAAGATCATCATACTCACAATTTAGAGAAGAAAAGAGAGAGTTTTGCTTTGCTTTAGGGTTGAGAGAATTAGAATTGAATTTGCTTTTCTTCTTTCTTAGTTGGCGGCGGCTCCATTGATTTCCATGGCGATGGTATGACGGTAACTATTCAATTTTAATTAGGTTTAGGGTTAGTATTAGGATGTATTTATAGGTGTAGGAAGTTATTTAGGACCATTAGATTAACCCTGAACCATGAGAACCAATCAAATGCAAAATCTGCATTTGAGCGAATTGGCCCACGGGTTGACAGCCAAACACCCTGGATTAACCCCTAGTCGACCCAGCGGAGCTCGGGTCGACCTCAAAAATGGGCCGGTTCGGTTATTCCCCCTCCCAATTCACTGTTTTGAACTTTTTCGCATATTTATTTATTTAATTTATATATATATATATATATATATATATATCAATATATATATATTTCTCTGCGCAACCCATTTCACTTAATTCTTTTCTAAAAATTAAGTATACTTTAATTTGTGAATTTTAATGTTATAAAATTACGGGGTGTTACAACAATGACGATAAACAATCAACCATCATCCAAAGTGCGTTCTACACTGTATAAGCATCAAATATAAATATTTAACGCTTATAACAACCTATCAATCAATCGATCGACATACAACTAATTATTGGGACTATTGTATGTCGCATATCATCCCAATACCCGTGTGGGGTTTTCAAACAATCAAACACAGATTTTATTTGTGCAGTTGGGCGATGTGTAAAATTTATCGTCCCAATCAATATCAGTCAAATGTGTGTATATAAACAAATCGTCCGATTTGTTTATATATATTTCATTTTATATACACGTTAAAAATTCTATTTTCAACTATAAAATATTTTTAACTAAATAAATATTTTATTTCATTTCACATCACATCACACAATCAACTACACATCAAAATCAAACAAACAGGCATACAAGCCATCCATGGTCTGTGGACGACGGGTGTCGGGTGCTACTAAACACCGTCTGCATCCTAGTATATATTTTAACTAGAAATTTAAATTAAAAGTGAGAAGTTCTCACCGAATTAGCTAATCCAATACCACGACTCTTCGTAAGTAGGAAATCTTCGTCGTGCTCGCCTTTTGTCAATTTCGTTGCCCGTAGCCACTACATATATAAAAATCACATTTTTATATTGTTGCTATGTATATAAAAATTCTATTTTTATTCCACTACTATATAGATAAAAATCTATTTTTATAACGGTGTTCATATAATAAAGATTACATTTTTATCATACTATTCTCTATATAAAAATTATATTTTTATATCTACTTCTAATATAAAGATCGAATTTTTATATCATTGCTATAAAAATCCCATTTTTATTTCAACATATATATAATAAAAATCAGATTTTTATTTCTCTATATCTATAAAGATTATATTTTTATACTCTACATCATATAAAAACTATATTTTTATCTCTTCTACATAATAAAAATCGAATTTTTAATACTTCTACAATATAAAAATTATATTTTTAACCTTTCTATAATATAAAATTATATTTTTAATACTCTACTTAAATAAAAATCATATTTTTACATTGCTACTTTATAAATAAAAACCATATTTTTATCTTGTTAAAAATCATATTTTTATTTCATAGAAACAATGCCATTTTTTATATATTAAAATCTGATTTAAAAGTGATGCTAAATACCGATAAAAACTGATTTTAATAACTAACTTTATATACTTAAATTTCTGAAGAAGAAGAAATAAAGCAAAATAAAAACAAATAAAAACTTACTGCGTTCTAGAAGAGGGAGGGAGGATGGTGCACGTCGGTGGGTGCGAAGGAGGGGCCAGTTGTTCTCGCGCGAATCCAGGGCTGGAGGAGGCGGACTTCACCCCCGACGCGGCGGTGGAAGTCGTTGGGGGGAGGGCAGGGGTTGTTTCAGGTGGCATAGGGCTTGATGTGGATCGATTTGGGGTGACTAGGGTTCGTGGAGACTGCGGGGTTCGAACGGCGAAGGGGCGCGTCGCAGTTGCTCGGAGGAGCGGTGGTGCGGTCATCGGCGAGGGAGGGATCGCGGCGGCAGCGTGGAGGAGGGAGCGACTCAATTCGATTAGGTTTTATTATTATTTTCCTTTTGAAAAGTAACGGCTGAGAGTAAAGGAGATAAGGGAGGGAGAGAAATATAATAATATTTTTTTTTAATTAATTTAATTTTCAAAAAGGAACTTTTGATTTCGAACTCGAAACGAGACCCACCGCCTGTCGTCCACAGCTAATTACCCCCATTCCGAAAACAATGGGATATGTATCAAAAGCTGATTCGGTTGTTTCGACCAGTTTCCGTCAAAATCAAAATATAATTCTATATATTGAATTTGAACGCACATTTCAATTTACTGGGGCCACATATGGACTCTAAAAATTCCCTAGAAATATTTTCTAGTTTCGCATTGACGATACGGTCCTAAAAAACTAATTTCGTCAAATTCTGAGACCGTTTAAAAAATGGCCATTTTCCAGTCGATTAAAATCAACTAAAACTGGTCAAACACGTTTTCCTTTGCCATGCTCACTTAATGATTCGAAAAATTACGAATTTTGAAACCTAGCAATAACTTGACATCACGGATCCAACAAAAGTGGTTTCATCAAAAACCGAGGTCGTTTGCAAAATTTCCATTTTTAAGGGCCAGAATTCCATAGCGACTATTCTGAATTTTCAACTGGGCATAACTTTTTATTCCCGCCATGAAATTTCAATTTTTCGGATTCGTTGGAAATATATTCTCAATTAGCTTCGCATATTTTTGGTTTCGCTAAAATCCGATTTATTTTGAATCCTGTACATTTATTTGAAATTTGAAATCGAATTATCGAACTACCGCGCCATTTTCAATTCCTTTTATTTATATAAATAAATATTTATATTCTAACGACAGTCTGTATAAATATTTACGTTCTAATTCGATTCAAAATAAATTTCTCATCGATATTATTTAAAATAATCCATTTTAAATATTCAAAATTCACTAAAATTGCCAAAATAAAAATTTTAAATTGGGTCGGATTTCCGGGTTATTACAACTTTTGCCCGTTCAAAATCGATAATAAACCACACATGTCGACCCAAACAAATCTCAAATATAGGTAGTTATTGGGAAAAGAAGAAAAAGAAGAGAAAGACAAGACAGAGTTCCCGCAGCGGAAGGACAACATATAATAATTAAATAACGGTTTAAAATAGTTGAAAGATACATATAGCTATAACATACAATGATTATCAGGGTTATACGTATACAGGTATACATACATGACAACGGAAAAATATTATATATAGTAGATATATACCAACTTCGTCTTTGTGCTCCAAGGATGGAAAATCTTCGCTAGCTGCAGCATCTGCTGACCCGAACGTATTGCATAAAAAGAAACACAACAAACACTCGGATCAGCACTAAATCATTCTCATATTAGTCAAATAAAAGTACGCAATAACTTGAATGTCATGGGTGCAGTAACTCAAGAGGTGTTACGGGATTTTTCAATCTCTCAAGGATCCGTTAAACTAATATATGCATAGTATAATACGCTATTATTGTAATGTCTATTCAATAAAGTATAAATACTTAAAATAGCGTAAGCGGGATTACCATATTACCCTTACGCCGTTTATAGGCATCAACGACCTATACAGTACCGTAAATCCACCATACTGATGTTATTAGAGGGAACTCCATAGGAAGCAATGCTAAATCAAAATCGTATGGGGCACGATAAGGATAAATATGACAAGGCACTCGAGGCAATGCCTAGGGTAGGATCCTACCAATTGCACTCCCAGACCGGTGGTAACGCATAGCAGCCACTACCGCCCACCTCGGATCACACTCCCAATTCAAATGGGCCCAAATCATCATCATCATCATAGTCATAGAAATAGTATCGAAGAAGTGTGTCCGATCAAAGGTGCTACCTCAATTAGTCACGGTATAGCTCATGTTTTAGTCATTTCAATTCTGACTCAAAGGTCAGGGCAATTTCGTTATCGTTCATCTTCTTTAATTCAATAGTCGCCTCCAAGTTATTGTACTCATTCTGTATACGTCATAACGTTCACAGTTGTCAAAATGGCATCGACACTGACAGAGAGTATGTCTTATGTCGACTCTGATCTCTTCAACAACTAACGCTTACATCTTTCACATCGGATCTGTTCTTTTACTTTTCACAAGGTTCGCTTCCATATCAAAATATCATATTATGTTTCGAACCCAATTTATGTTCAAAAGAATAAAATTTCATATCATAAATCATACCAAGCCGATTATATTCTAAATTAGAATATATTTTCATATCCTTATATTATAACCATATAATATTTAAAAACTGACTTATATTCAAATAAAATATATCTCATCTCAAAGATTTCAAATTATTCCAAATCACTTAAGGTTTGAAATCCATTCATATTCAAATAGAATATATATACATCATAACTCATATCAATACCTTAGGAGAAAATTTTATATTCAAGTAGAAACCCACATTTCCATATTTAAAGATCGGTTTAGAAATCGATTCATATTTAAAGAGGCTATAATTTAACTCAACTCCATTTGAACAACGGTTTAGATCCAAACATTTTCCATTCGGGAGGAATTTACAATTCATAAAAATATAATTAGGAAAATAGATGTTTATAAAGTGAATATCTTTATATAAATATATATATAGAATATAATAGTCAGAATAAAATAAGATAGTTTAGAATATATATACATTAAAAGTTTACTAATAGTTTTAAGAAATAAAATATAAGGAAATTTTAGTTATAACAGAATAGTTATAGGTAAAAGTTTAATAAATGAGATTTTAGAAAGGATTAGCTATTTGAAATCAAACAGTGTAAATATATATACGTAGTAAAATCCTTTAACCAAATTGTTCTTTTCTTCCGAACTTCGAACACCTGGATCTATACTCCAGTCTCAAATGGAGTCACATAGTTGCAATATCTTATTCCAAAGCCCTTCAACCCATCTTTCCATTTCGAGGATTCAAAACCTTATTCGTATTAAGTTTAAAACAACTTCGAATATCCTCGATTACCTTTGTTCCAAAATTTAATTTTCAGTAAGAATTTATTAAATTCGAGTCCACCAATTATTGGAATAAATCCCAAATCATAATAAAATTCAAATTTTAAGATGAACTTCAAATTTTTTTTGGGAGAATTTCTTAACCATTTCAAATAACTTCTAGGGTTCATGTCTTAAAGGAAGAATGAAATTTTATCGAAAATCGACACATTCCTTTAAATGGAATTTTCATCAATAGAATTTTGAATATCAAAAATCATTTAACCAACCAATGTCCATATATGATTTGTTATCCTATGGCCAAGTGATTTTAATTTTTTGATATTTCAGGGATGGATCTATCATTCCAATCCAAATCAGGGTCACAGATATCTATCATTTCAATCTGTGTTCTCAATTCATTTTTAAATCGATTAATCCCGGGTTTATTTGATGCCCGCCACATCAGTGGTAAATGGGATTTATCGTCATAACCAACATGCAACACAATATACTAAATATGGAGCATTAGCAGCGTCAATATCAAATCAGCAATAAATTTTGACCAACATCCATCACAACCATTCCATTCAACTAATCAACAATAACTGTTTTAGGATTTATCAAGGTTTGATTACCAACTAGAAATTTAAATTAAATTAAATAACTGATCATTGACCTAAATTTGCAAGATAGAACATTTGCATGTCAATTTTAAACCACACATCAACAATCAAACATAACCATGCAACCAAACTTATTTCATAATTCAATTTAATAAATATGAGAAAAATTCAGTTATTCGTGTGCGAAGAATCACTCACCTTTGGGTCCTTAGTTGATTGAACGTCCAATTTAAGGCCAAAATTTCAGTCTCTAAACGCATCCAAACCAGTCTTAGATCGACCGCAATTCCGTCACGATCCCAACGCGCCCAACCGCATCCAAATCCGAATTAAAACGAGAAAGTTATTAAGGTTTTACCATTTTAATTTAAACGTATAAATAAATTAATAAAATAAGATTTCCTCACCAATTAAGTATGCCACCTCAGCAACCCCTTTTCCCGCTCCCTCACTCATCGCGTGAACATTAATTCACGTTAGGAGAACCCATCACAACGCAACCCTTGACCGCAAAAATCCGTGAGCTCCGACCTCGATAGATCTCGAGACCACCTCCACTAGAACCAGCATCGGAAACCGTACCCTCCTAGCCTGAAGCCATCGCCTCCAGCGGTCCCTCTCGCCACCGATTGAACCCATGAACGGATGGGTTTTAAAACCCTAAACCGTAAATTCCGACCACTTCGCTGATCTCCAGACGCCGCCGCTATCACCATTGAACTCATATGGGCCATCGCGTCAATACCCAGAAGCTAGATTTCCCGATTATCTTCAAAATCGAAAAACCCCAAATTTAGGCATAGGGTTTCGAATTCAGTCAGCTTTGACTGCGAATTCTGACCAACCAAAGCACTGCATGTCGAAACAGAGAGCACCCATAGCTTCGTATCGTCAAGGCATTCAATTCGATATATAATTCTCTATGGTTTGAGGAGATTTGAATTTCAAGCTTGAATTTTTTATTTGATCTAGGGTTTGAAATTGGGTTTCAGCCATTAGAGAGAAAATATTCGATGGAGGAAAATGTACGTGTAATGAAAATGGCTAATGAGGTGTTAAGTGGGTTTAATTTATATACAATTATAAGGCCCAAATATGAGAAATACCCAATTATCCATTTACAATGAATTCGTTCACATTTTCTCTCGTGCGATCAAACGGTAAATCGGATTGTAACGCAAATTGAAATCCTATCATAATTCACCGTTCCAGTTCCGATGACGCCGGTTTCATCGAATTCCGAGATAGTTACTAAAATTATTAAATTCCACAATTAAATAAATAAATAAATAAATAATTATTCGATTAACTGTTTAAATTCAAATTTAAATATTTATAAATTTCCATTTAATCCAATTATGACTTAAAGAAATTTTATAAATAAATTCCACACATTCAAGATCCCAAATTTGATTATTTGAATTTTTTATTTGAGTTTTAAATTATAACTAACAACTTAGAATTCTCCATTTCAAATTAAATTTGAATTCTCAATTTAAACTAAACATCTCAAATTTATTTAATTTATAAAATTAAATTTTCAAATTACAACCATCCTAAGTATAAACTAATTTAAAATCTATTTGTGCTTAATTCAACAAACCACCAACATAAAAATCAACAAAATTTGATCTTTATCTAATTTTATTCCAATTTATTTATTTTTAAATCGAAATTTAAATATACAGAAAATATGGGATGTTACATTCTCCCCCACTTAAAAATCTTTTCGTCCTCGAAATGAGAACGATATAAGGTATTAAATAAATCATACTTTCGAATTCATACTTATCAAATAGCATTTATAAGATAAGTTATATATAGATGTAAAATCTCATAAATTTTCTAACTTCCGAAATCACGGAAAATTTCGGCAGCATCTCCTTTGTACGGAGAAGTCCAGAAAAATCGCAATACATATATAAATCCAAATATTCATCTCATCACACGATGAGGCATCCCAAAATGGGGAAAACAAAATATATATATGTAATCACAAACCGTATAACGCACATACGTACCTTCTTATCATTTATTTGCATTTTTATTTACCTTAGCATTTAGTGTTTAGCGCAAGCGAGCTCCGAAGCGTAGCGCGACTTCCCTACACCTGCTACATACTCACATAAACTTGAGAATCAAACATATATACATTAAATAGCAATTGCATATAACTTACACAACATATCATCGACATTTCACTACACAACTATAATATTCATGACAGGCCAGCAAACAAATCATCGATTATCACTCTATAAATGATGGAATTGGACTAAAACGTCCTAGGCAAAAGTTGTTGCATTTCTTTCAGGCTTTCCGAATTGTCCAGATTCGTCGAATCCGGATAATTCGTTCAAAAGTTATGACTATTTTAGTGAAGTCGAACACCTCAGCCCGTACACTGAAAAATGCAGATCTGAGTTGTTTAACCCAGATTTTACCCCTTTAAATCTCAAAATTTTTGTAACAACCCGGAAAATCTGAGCCAATTTAATTTTTTTTAATTGGCTATTTTAGTGAATTTTAAATATTTAAAATAAACATTTTAAATAATAACAATGAAAAGTGTGTTTGAATCGATGTTTGAAAATAAATATAATTATTTTTAATTACAAACAAGGCCTGAAATGGCGCGGTAGTTTCAAAATTTCAATTCAAACTTTGACTGACTATACCGGGTGCAAAATAAAACGGATTTTAGTGAAACCAAAAATATTTAAATCTGTTAGTGAATATCTTTCTAACGAATCTGAAAAATCGTAGTGTCGTAGCGGGAATCAAAAGTTATGGCCAAATGAATTTTCAGAAAGGTCGCTATAGAATTTATATAGCCTGTGAAAATGGATATTTTGCATACGACCTCAAAATTCGAGGAAACCACTTTTGTTGGATCCAGGATGTCAAACTATTGCTAGGGTTCAA
Source organism: Allium sativum (assembly GCA_030737875.1). Lineage (NCBI taxonomy): Eukaryota > Viridiplantae > Streptophyta > Magnoliopsida > Asparagales > Amaryllidaceae > Allium > Allium sativum. The sequence continues at coordinate 387,931,544 of CM060924.1, forward strand.
ATTTCATAATTTATGAAGTCAATATGTGAGCGTGGCGAAGGAAAATGTGTTTGGTCGATTTCTATTAAATTGGATCGAGCAGAAAAGGGCCGTTTTTCAAACGGTCTCAGAATTCGAGGAAACTAGTTTTGTTGGGACCGTATCGTCAAAACATAGCTAGATTTATTTTTCTGAGATTTTTGGGATCATTATGTGGCCCCGGCAAATTAAATGTACGTTCAAAACAAATATTGGATGTTTTATAATTTTATTTGAAGAATAACTGACAGAAACGGTCAAATGGGCTTACGAAACATATCCCATTGTATTCGGAATGGGGGTATTTAGTTAGGTGCGACAGTCGTTGGGTTTGGATTGGAGTTTGTATGTGAAGAGGGGTATTTTGGGATTTAAAATAAAAAAAATTAAATATATTCGTGGCCCAATCAGAACGCTTCTTCCACTTTCCACGTTGACCCAGAACCCGCTCCCTCTCACTGTCGAACGGCGGAAAACGTTGAGCCCTTCTCTCCTCTTTAATTCACAATCCATGCAGTAAAGCCCTAGGGTCCTTTGGAGGATTTCGAAGATCTCTCCTCCAGCTTCGAATCAACCCCGGTCTCTCCACCTATCGTGCACCGTATCTCGTGAATCGCACTCAGGAAGTAGCGCCGCCTCAGGCCAGAATTCTCCTCCACCGCGCCGTAGCAGGGGACCCCACTTTCCTCTCCAGGCACGCCTCTCTAAGGCGGACATCGTGGCGCAACCCGATCTTCATATCGTGCGGTGGCTTGATCAGAAAATGCAAACCTAGTTTCGAATCAACAGGAGAGTGAAACAAGAGACAGTGGACTCGTGTGGACGTCTTCTACATTCTAGAAGAGACCGGATATTTTTCTGAGCCTTCTACAATTTTTGGTGGAGTGGAACCCAATGTGAGATTTCTAAATTATAAACGAAATGGAAAGCAACGATGTATAAATTATATAGTCGAAGTATGAGTTATATAAGCGTTGTACACCACATGTATAAACGTTGTATAAGTTGTATGTTTGGTGTATAAGTTATATATGCGTTGTAAAAATGATATGTGCGTTGAAATAAATTGAAATGATATTGAAATGAAATTGAAATATAGTTATATACGTATATATATATATATATATATATATATATATATATATACTCCCCTCGTCCACAGACCATGGACGATATATATTGGTTGTGATGTTGTTTGGATTATTGGTTGATATGAAAATTTGGTGAATATCATGAATGGTTGATTTGAAATAAATGATTGATTGTGGTTGAAATCCCAATAGGATTAGTATATGGGAGAATTCGTCTGCGTACGAACTAGATATTGAAAATCCCCATTGTCAAAAGCTGCGAGGCTTTAAGGTAGAGCGAGGAGCCGTACTAGGGACGGTGCCGGTTTTAACTACCCTGTCGTTATAATGCCGAAATTTTCTGAAATATTTCTGTGTTTGATTTATATTCATGTGTTGAATGTTGAAATTAAAGTCATGTGTTGAATGTTGAAACAAAATTCATTTGTTAAAATAAATATCTGTTGGATAAAAATATCGTTTTTATCAAATATGTGAAGTGAAAATGGTTTTGAAGTTGAAGAATCGATTATATTTATATATTTATAAATATAATTAAAATATATCGAATAACGAAGCAGCAGTTCGTGTTTTGAAACCGTGATTTCAAACGATTAGTGCGGGAGATCCGACCGTCGGATTTTCCCGAAACTGAAACCGTTGGGTTCGCCTTGGAAATATATTTCCAACGACACCACTTAGTGAAGATCCAACGGTTGGATTGTCTGGAATGTTCAATTCTAATCTTAAGAAAAACAGCGCCAGAATTGATTATATTTATATATATATATATAATTAAATTAAATCGAATAACGACGCTGCAGTTCGTATTTTGAAATTGAAATTTCAAACGAGTATACCGGGAGATCCGACCATCGGATTTTCCCAAAACCGAAACCGTTGGATTCGTTTTGAAAAGATCTTTCTAATGATATAAAATTTGTGAAGATCCAACGGTTAGATTTTCAGATATGTGTAAATCAAATCTGAAGAAAAATAGCGCCACGGCCGCGTTATGGCCCGAAGCGTCGTTTGAATGAAATGGCTATTTTTAAATAAATAAAAATAGAGATAAATCGTGATAAAATATTATAAACGATATGGAATGGGAATAAACTGAATTTACCCGGTTTAGTGGATATTTGATGGTTGAATGTGTTTGGCGTGAATTGTTGTCGAACAATTTAACCATTGAAATGAATTGATTTAAATTCTAAATATACGTGAATTATTTGAAAAGGCCGAGTTAAATCTCATTTCAAATAATTGATCGGCGATAAGAAGTCGATGATGAAGACGGTGGTTGAAGACCGGAGATCTTCACCTCGGTTGGATGATAACTGATGTCTTGATTGGGAGGCATCCCGAAATATAGATAATAAGTGGTGATCGTCCAGACATACGTGGAGATCGATGGATATGCGAGGTATGTGGTGCCTCCGGTTTCGTTCAGACCCAGAAGGAACTTGTAAATGGACTGTATGTCTGACATTGGATTTTGTTCTGTGCTGATTGATCTATATTAAATATATATCTGTTTGGCGGCGGAGAATTTATTCTCTTGCTTAACGCCCTTCTCTGAGACGTACGAGCTCAGAGGTTATATATCGATAGAAATCAGTCGCATAGAGTGAATTGTCTGTGTGGCATGCCTGAGTGGCAAATGATCAAGGCTTTTGTTGGAAAGCAAAGTCTTGTGGTTGATGATCAAAGCACGGCCTGTGTGGCATAGCTTTGTGTATAACGTTAATTTGCGACCTCACACCCCGGTATGAGCCAGAAACGGGAGAGGACCTCAGGGAGGACATGCGTTTCTTTCTAGCTAGAGGTGGTGTCAGTGCTTAAACTGGCTGACATATATATTATTTTCACCTGTGTGGTTGTTGCTGTTGCAAGGCGCCTCGGATATATCAGTGACTATGTGGAGCCGATGGAGTCATTGGACTCATTTACGCCCCAAAGGGCGGGGAAACGTAGTGTTCAGGCATAATAATCCACATCGGTGAACCGGCCCTGACGATCCAAGGGGCAGATGCGGCTGTTCCGGAGACATGGGCTAGATTGTCTCGAAGTCGGTAAGGACTATCTTTTGCCTTGGTTCATGATGGAAATCCAATTTCCAAATACGTGACTGTGCGGTTTTGATTGTATACCTATATATGGCGACATGATATACGGTACCCATGCCGTCTATGATTGATACTTATGATTTGAAATTGTTTTTGAAACATATAAACACTTGTAATAATATCAAATTCTTTTGTTTTATTCGTATCAAGCATATTTTGGCCATTATAAGGTAAAACTCTATCCTCCTGTTTGTGTTGCATTGTGTGATGGGAACTGAGTCTTATAATGGCTTCATTTTTATAAAAAGCATTGCGATGTTTAAAAGATTTACTTGTTGTAAAGCACTGGCAATCCAATGGAGTAAACCCATTCCGCGAAAGTGGCATGGTCCGGTGATTAGCAATATTATAAAATGTGTTAAGTAGATTTCTCATACCAGTCCCATGACTGACTCGTAGTTTGTTTCACTTGCAAACTCGGGTGCCCCTCTTTCTATACGGGCAGCCTTGTATTCAGGTTTTAGCAGGCTCTTTCTGGATAGCTGGAGCTGAAGATGGATTCTATCATTTATCTCTTTTTATGTTGTTCAGCTCCTTTTGTACATATTATGTTTGTTTTCCGCTGTAGACATTTATGTATAGCTGAACTGTATTTGTACTAAGTATGATCCTGTATACTGTGTAACTCTGATGATGATGTTTATCCAGTGTATTATTTGTACATTATCTGGTGTATTTATTTAATTCTGTTCTACAATTATCTGTTTATGTGTTATATTCCAAAGATTACCCTTGCCACCATCGTACGGGGTTTTGGAGTGGTCACAATTTTACAAAGAATATTAAGGGAAAGTTTCAGTTCAGATCCTGGGCTTTCCAAATTGTACTCGCGCATTAAAATCCGACGCTCCGTTAGGAAGTTATAACCAAAACAACATTGGTATTCAGTTTAGATTTTTATTTTCTGCGCGTACAACTACGACTAGTTCTTGGTTTTCAACCTAATAGACCTGGAAACTAGGCAAGGCTTTATTAACAAAAAATTTATCTCAATTTCTAAGGTTTCCGAAAAGTCTAGAATCATCAAATTTCGATCAGCCATTCAAAAGTTATGTTCACTTTAGTTTCAGCTTATCGAATATTTCATATTTTTGCATAAAATTGATTTATATTTGGAGTTTCATCCCTTCGGATTTTAAAACCTAAGCAACACTTAACCATCTAAAAGGGTTATCGCTCCAATATGCTCATACTACGATTCATACTCTTATTGCTTAAATATATCTATGCTCATTTCACTTTAACTAAATGAATTTCCATTCAATTTACTTATATTCCATTATCGTCTATCTTATTTAAGTTTATTTCCAACTCACCCACTTCGTCCATTCTCGTTCGTCCATTCAATCCTTTACATTCACTACACTATCCGAGAAATGGATTCATATTCAATTACTTACTCTATTCCAATAAAATTCCCTATTTGTTTCTCATTTCGTTTCAAGCATTAAATTTCGAATAAAACTTGAATTCATTCTTACTTTCAGCTAACTTGGTTATATTAAATCCCAACTTCATTAATCATGGACCAAAATTTCAAAATTTCCTGACTTATTCTTCCCCTAAGTGCTAAATTCTCCATCGATCTTATAGGGTTTTCTAACTTATCTCTTATCGCTTTAATTCACTTGACTCGAATAAATATAACCTTATTTCTTATTTCCTTCGCAAATCCATTCATATCCATTTACTAAATCATCATGTTATTAGTGGGGATTCAAATCAAGTTCATTTGTACTTCATCACATTCCTTTATATTAGATTTTAAATCAGCTCCAATTAATTTCTTTAAGTTTTCATTCCTCTCATCTTAGTTGATTAACGTAAATTAAGTCACGTTTAATTCGAGTTCCATCGAATATTCCACTTAACAAATTCAAACCTTATCCAAATTCCAATTTGTTCAAATTTCAACGGTTTACCTCTATTACTAGATTTCAAACTTTCCGATTCACAAATTCCGGTAAATCTTTTAAACCACAATGGTTATCTTTTCATTAGTCATAATATAGATTTTGCATTGCATTTGATTTCCAAGTTAAATTTTATTTAACTTGGTTCCTCTACTCAATTTAGTTATATTTCATTCGACTAAATGGTTTACATTCCATTCCATTCATTGTTTATACTTAGGTTTATATTCGATATATTGTTCAAAGGAGATTTATCCCGTATAGATTTCATATGCCTTGATTTCACATATAACTAATTTGCCATTTATTTTTTTATTTCGATTTGTTGGCAATTCACGCTTGAGCAACTAATTTAAATCCCTTTCCAACTTCTTCTCGACTAATTTCACTTACTTATTTATTAACCAAGGCATATGCTATTGCCAATTTTCTTACATAACAAACTTTCCAATTGTTTTGGTTGACTTTGTTGGAGTTTATTCCGCGGCTAACCAAATCCTCTAATACTTATATCGACCAACATTTGTAACCTATTTAACTTGATTATCGTCCACGTTTATGAGTTTAAACGATGGTTCCTTTCTCTCAACTCCTAAGTCCAACATTTCAATGAATCAAGTTAGTTTAATCCTTAAGGCGATATCATTAGTTAAATTAAACTCAAATCTCCTAATTTTGGGTCTACAAACCCAGTTTAAAGAACATATGTGTTATAAAATTTATAGAAACTATACTGAAATTTTAAATCCAACTCTTAAATAAGAGAAACATAGAAATTTCAATTTTGGTTAAATTTAAATTCAACTTAAATAACATATACTAATAACTTATATAAAAATTTATACCATATGGAATTTAAAATCCAAAACCTCTATCAACTAGTTGTGCAAATATGGAGTGGTCTCCCCCACTTAGACACTTCAGAATAAACATCGATAATGTGCGGATTCATTACTGACATCATTTCCAAGGCCTAAGTAGAGATTACACTAAATTCGTTTTAAAACCCTTTTGAAACTATTTCAAAAGCACCCAGGATCAAGTTCTCAAGTTCAATTCTTATTTTATCGCAAATCGTCTGTAACTGATTAGATTTAAAGGTATCATTTCATTTGAATATTTTTATAAAACCAGCAACTTTTCTTATTAAATCTATTATCGCATCACCTGTATTAGGTAATAACCTAATATTATTACCTACTAATGGCCCATGCATATACATTAAAACTGACAATAATATACTTAAACCAATAACATATAAGATATATATATATATATAATAATCGAAAACCATATTATGTTGATACATTCTTTCCGATTATTTAGAAATTCCTATCAATTCTATGGCGTCCCATATATCGACCAGAATCGACAAATATTAAACAGAACAAATCAACACAACGTAAAACCAATTCATATCAAAAATACAAGTACGCTCTCTTATATCACTCAAACCCATTTTAAGGCATTTCTAACCCCATCTCTAATGAGTTAATTCCCAAACAGAGCCAAGGTTATTGCTAACCATCGCTCTAATACCAACTGTAATGACCCACATTTTTGCCCGTTCAAAATCGACAATAAACCACACATGTCGACCCAAACAAATCTCAAATATAGGTAGTTATTGGGAAAAGAGGAAAAAGAAGAAAGAAGAGAAAGACAAGACAGAGTTCCCGTAGTGGAAGGACAACATATAATAATTAAATAACAGTTTAAAACAGTTGAAAGATACACATAGCTATGACATACAATGATTATCAGGGTTATACATATACAGGTATACATACATGACAACGGAAAAATATTATATATAGTAGATATATACCAACTTCGTCTTCGTGCTCCAAGGAAGGAAACTCTTTGCTAGCTGCAACATCTGCTGACCCAAGCTTATTGCATAAAAAGAATTACAACAAACACTCAGATCAACACTAAATCATTCTAATAGTAGTCAAATAAAAATACGAAATAACTTGAATGTCATGGGTTGCAGTAACTCAAGAGGTGTTACGGGGATTTTCCATCTCTCAAGGATTCGTTAAACCAATATATGCACAGTATAATACGCTATTATTGTAATGTCTATTCAGTAAAGTATAAATACTGAAAATAGCGTAAGCGGGATTACCATATTACCCTTACACTGTTTATAGGAATCAACGACCTATACAATACTGTAAATCCACCGTACTGATGTTATCAGAGGGCACTCCATAGGAAGCAATGCTAAATCAAAATGTATGGGGCTCGATAAGGATAAATATGACAAGGCACTCGAGGCAATGCACAGGGTAGGATTCTACCAATTGCACTCCCGGACCGGTGGTAACGCGTAGCAGCCACTACCGCCCACCTCGGATCACACTCCCAATTCAAATGGGCCCAAATCATCATCATCATCATTATAGTCAAAGAAATAGTATCGAAGAAGTGTGTCCGATCAAAGGTGCTACCTCAATTAGTCATGGTATAGATCATGTTTTAGTCATTTCAATTCTAACCCGAAGGTCAGGGCTATTTCGTTATCGTTCATCTTCTTCAATTCAATAGTCGCCTCCAAGTCATCGTACTCATTCTGTATATGTCATAACATTCACAGTTGTCAAAGTGGCATCAAAACTGACAGAGAGTATGCCTTATGTCGACTCCGGTCTCTTCAACAACCAACGCTTACATCTTTCACATCGGATCGGTTCTTTTACTTTTCACAAGGTTCGCTTTCATATCAAAATATCATATTTTGTTTCGAACCCAATTTATGTTCAAAAGAATAAAATTTCATATCAAAAATATCATAAATCATACCAAGCCGATTATATTCTAAATTAGAATATATTTTCATATCCTTATATTATAACCATATAATATTTAAAAACCGACTTATATTCAATTAAAATATATCTCATCTCAAAGATTTCAAATTATTCCAAATCACTTAAGGTTTGAAATCCATTCATATTCGAATAGAATATATATACTTCATAACTCATATCAATCCCTTAGGAGAAAATTTTATATTCAAGTAGAAACCCACATTTCCATATTTAAAGATCGGTTTAGAAATCGGTTCATATTCACAAAGGCTATAATTTAACTCAACTCCATTTGAACAACGGTTTAGATCCAAACATTTTCCATTCGAGAGGAATTTACAATTCATAAAAATATAATTAGGAAAATATATGTTTATAAAGTAAAAATCTTTATATATATATATATATATAATATAATAGTCAGAATAAAATAAGATAGTTTAGAATATATTTATATATATACATCAAAAGTTTACTAATAGTTTTAAGAAATAAAATATAAGGAAATTTTAGTTATAACAGAATAGTTATTGGTAAAAGTTTAATAAATGAGATTTTAGAAAGGATTAGTTATTTGAAATCAAACAGTGTAAATATATATATACGTAGTAAAATCCTTTAACCAAATCGTTCTTTTCTTCCGAACTTCGAACACCTGGATCTATACTCCAGTCTCAAATGGAGTCACACAGTTGCAATATCTTATTCCAAAGCCCTTCAACCCATCTTTCCATTTCGAGGATTCAAAACCATATTCGTATTAAGTTTAAAACAACTTCGAATATCCTCGATTACCTTTGTTCCAAAATTTAATTTTCAGTAAGAATTTATTAAATTCGAGTCCACCAATTATTGGAATAAATCCCAAATCATAATAAAATTCAAATTTTAAGATAAACTTCAAATTTGTTTTGGGAGAATTTCCTTAACCATTTCAAATAACTTCTAGGGTTCATGTCTTAAAGGAAGAATGAAATTTTATCGAAAATCGACATATTCCTTTAAATGGAATTTTCATCAATAGAATTTTGAATATCAAAAATCATTTAACCAACCGATGTCCATATATAATTTGCTATCCTATGGCCAAGTGATTTTAATTTTTCGATATTTCAGGGATGGATCTATCATTTCAATCCAAATCAGGGTCACAGATATCTATCATTTCAATCTGTGTTCTCAATTCATTTTTAAATCGATTAATCCCGGGTTTATTCGATGCCCGCAACATCAGTGGTAAATGGGATTTATCGTCCCAACCAACATGCAACACAATATACTAAATATGGAGCATTAGCAGCGTCAATATCAAATCAGCAATAAATTTCGACCAATAACCATCACAAACATTCCATTCAACTGATCAGCAATAACAGTTTTAGGATTTATCAAGGTTTGATTACCAACTAGAAATTTAAATTAAATTAAATAACTGATCATTGACCTAAATTTGCACGGTAGCACATTTGCATGTCAATTTTAAACCACACATCAACAATCAAACACAACCATGCAACCAAACTTATTTCATAATTCAATTTAATAAATATGAGAAAAATTCAGTTATTCGTGAGCGAAGAATCACTCACCTTTGGGTCCTTAGTTAATTGAACGTCCAATTTAAGGCCAAAATTTCACAGTCTCTAAACGCAGCCAAACCAGTCTTAGATCGACCGCAATTCCGTCACGATCCCAACGCACCCAACCGCGTCCAAATCCGAATTAAAATGAGAAAATTATTAAGGTTTTACCATTTGAATTTAAACGTATAAATAAATTAATAAAATAAGATTTCCTTACCAATTAAGTATGCCACCTCAGCAACCCCTTTTCCCGCTCCCTCTATCATCACGTGAACAGTAATTCACGTTAGGAGAACCCATCACAATTCAACCCTTGACCGCAAAAATCCGTGAGCTCCGACCTCGATAGATCTCGAGACCACCTCCACTAGAACCAGCATCGGAAACCGCACCCTCCTAGCCTGAAGCCATCGCCTCCAGCGGTCCCTCTCGCCACCGATTGAACCCATGAATGGATGGGTTTTAAAACCCTAAACCGTAAATTCCGTCCACTTCGCTGATCTCCAGACGCCGCCGCTATCACCATTGAACTCATATGGGCCATCGCGTCAATACCCAGAAGCCAGATTTCCCGAATATCTTCAAAATCGAAAAACCCCAAATTTAGGCATAGGGTTTCGAATTCAATCAGCTTTGACTGCGAATTCTGGCCAACCAAAGCACTGCATGTCGAATCAGAGAGAACCCATAGCTTCGTATCGTCAAGGCATTCAATTCGATATATAATTCTCTATGGTTTGAGGAGATTTGAATTTCAAGCATGAATTTTTTATTTGATCTAGGGTTTGAAATTGGGTTTCAGCCATTAGAGAGAAAATATTCGATGGAGGAAAATGTACGTGTAATGAAAATGGCTAACGAGGTGTTAAGTGGGTTTTATTTATATATAATTATAAGGCCCAAATATGAGAAATACCCAGTTATCCATTTACAATGAATTCGTTCACATTTTCTCTTGTGCGATCAAACGGTAAGTCGAATTGTAACGCAAATCGAAATCCTATCATAATTCACCGTTCAGGTTCCGATGATGCCAGTTTTGTCGAATTCCAAGACAGTTACTAAAATTATTAAATTCCACAATTAAATAAATAAATAATTAATTAATTATTCGATTAACTGTTTAAATTCAAATTTAAATATTTATAAATTTCCATTTAATCCAATTATGACTTAAGCAAATTTTATAAATAAATTCCACACATTCAAGATCCAAAATTTGATTATTTGAATTTTTGATTTGTGTTTTAAATTATAACTAACAACTTAGAATTCTTCATTTCAAATTAAATTTGAATTCTCAAATTAAACTAAACATCTCAAATTTATTTAATTTATAAAATAAAATATTCAAATTACAACCATCCTAAGTACAAACTAATTTATAATCTATTTGTACTTAATTCAACAAACCACCAACGTAAAAATCAACAAAATTTGATCTTTATCGAATTTTATTCCAATTTATTTATTTTTAAATCGAAATTTAAATATACAGAAAATATGGGATGTTACATTCTCAAAAACAGTTTTATGCGTAACTTGAAATCTATATATTGAATTTCGAAAATTCCTTCTTCATTTGAAAAAAATCATCATTAGAAAGCAAATGTTTTTTGCTTCGAAGAAATCCAATTAAAATTGCTCCTGTTATAAGACTTTGAAGTTTCTAGTCGAAATTCGCGAACTACCGCATTACGACTAGTCCTATTCAAACCATATTTTAATTTAAATTCAAAACTCATCCAGTTCACTTCAAATATAATCATAATCTTTATAAAACATATTTTAACTTATCTGAAAACAATATTTCAAAATTTAAGCTTAAAATTCAAATATTCATATATAATGAATATATACGATTATTTTATTATTAAAATAATATTTCAAAATTAATCCTTTTAAACCCAAACTTTCCTGAAATCAAAATAAATATATTTAAGATAGTTGGAACAATAAATTTGAGTTTTCAACATCATTTAAATATCAAACTCATCTTCAATTTTTGAATTTACTATTTAAAATTTATTTCAAATTTAAACAAGCCGTATGTACTTGAAATATTTTTCAATTAATCTTTCTTCTTTACGAAAGTTACTCTTAATTACCTCAATTTCATTTCCAAACCATTTCGAGTACAAAATCTAAACTTTTATTTTTACCCCTTTATTTAATTAAATATAATATTCAATTATATTATCGAAATGAACCGAGACTTAACCAATACCCATGTCCTTCCATATATGTATGTGTAGTGAACACATTATTACTATTAACCATTATAACAATATTTTACATCATGACAACAACCATTCACACATAACGTGTGTGTGTATATATATATATATATATGTGTGTGTGTGTGTGTGTGTGATTGTGTGTGTATATACACGGTGCATGTATATATACAACATATGAACATATGATATAAGCGTTAGATAATTAACACTTATGTTTCGTTAATGAACTAATTAGTCCACAATTTTACATCCATCAACCAATCACAAGCATATACAACAATTTTCTCTCTCTCTATATATATACATAATGTTTTCACTTATATAAATAATTATCTATAAGAATTGGATTCCACACTAAATATATTTACAAAAATCAAGTTTCTCACCGCCATCGCTCCTTATATCTTCACTGTAGGACTTTGACTAGACAGTTGGCCTACGTAACCGCGCCTTGTAGTATTTTTCTCTTACCAATATATATAATATTATCTATATTTTTAAATTATTTTTTAAGGGAGATGGGACAAGATGGTGAAGGGGGTAGCTGTGGGTCTGGGGGCCGTGGGGATGGTACAGCGGTGGGGGAGGAGCGGGCATACGGTGGTGGAGGAGGTGGGTGCGTCAATGGTGGAGGGGGGAGGGGTACCGAGGTGGGGAGGAGGGAGAGAGGAGGAGTGAAGAAGGAGAGAAATTTCTGGGCTATGAAAGCCATGGGTTTGCGAAGTAAGAAGAAGAAAATGGAAGTGGAACGGAATGAGAATGGAGAGGTATTAGGGTTGTTTAAATAGTCTCAGGCAAGGGTGCAATGGTAAATGGGTTTAGGGACTCTTGCGTCCTTCCTAAGCAACCTTAGTTTAAATGCTTAACATGTGTAAACCCACTCATAAAACCATGTGCTTCCTCTTGAATACCATGTATCTTAGGTGTATGGTTTCAAATCAAATACTTAATTTAATTTAGCAACAGTTTAGGGTGTTACAACATAGCATACACTTCCATATGTTCCAATTCAACTTGTATTTGTTACTTTTTCCTAAGCACTTTTGTTGACAAAACAAGCAACAACTTTTGTCAACAAAACTTGAAGATGTTTATAAATGATTTGTTCAACTCAAAGAAGTTATTTTTGTGATAACCCCAAACCTCCGTAGAACGAAAGCTGAGATGATCATTGGAATACAACATAAATATAGCAACATATAACACAGATAACAACATAAATATAAGAATCTATTAAACAACAACATCAACATAGCAGCGGAATATGGATGTTATCATAACACAGAATCTCAGTCACAGAGTCCTACTTATTACATCGAAATCCCAACAAAAGGAAGACAAGTACATAATGTCAAAAGTACAGTTTGAAATGAAATGGAATACGATCGGAATGTCTCAAAGTCTAAGCAGAAACAAAGATAAAGATGAGGGTCTGCATAGTCCAGCAAAGCACCTCGATAAGCAGCAACAACAAAGCAAATAAGCAAGCTCCAAGATCAGCAACTCCAAGGAAGCAAAATAACAACCTGTCAATTGGTTGCCCGTGTGGAAAGAGGGCACCCGAATTTGCAAAGTGAAACAAAATTCGAGTCAGTCGTGGGACTGGTATGAGAAATCTTTCTATACTAACTAATCATATGGAGAATCACAGGACCACGCCGCTAGGGCGGAACGGGTTTACTCCATTGGATTGCCAGTGCATAATTAAGTAAGTCATTTAAATAACGCTATGCATTTAAAAAAAATGAGATCGTTATAAGACCCAAGTCCCATCACACAATGCAACGCACACCAGAGGAAAGGGGTTTCCTTATAATGATCAAAAGATGATAAATACGTCAAACGTAATACTACTAGTGTGCATATGTTTTCATAAATCATTTCAATATAAATGTATTAATCCTAGACGACATAGGTACCATATATTATGCCGCCGTATATAAGTATACAACTAAAATCGTAATGTCGTATTGGAGAATTGGTTTCCATCATGAGTCGAGGCTAGGGGCAAGCTCCTCTCCGATTCGAGACACTCTAGCAAATGCCTCAGGATTCCCAGTAGTGAACCCTTGGAAGCGGTAGGGCCGGTCCACACATATGTGTATGGATTGGTTATGCCTGAACACACGTTTCCCGGTCCCTTTGGACCTATAGTATGACCACCAACGGCCTATAAAACACGAGGTACCTCAAAATCCATCATCCACATAAGTAAAATGTCAGCGCTAGTAGGTCCCTGACACAACTCTAGCTAGAAAGAAATGTGTGCACTCCATACGGTCCGTATCCCGTTTTTGACTCATACCGGGGTGTGAGGCTCGTGAGGTTACGTTTTACACAAAGCTACGCCTAAACAGGCCGTGCTTTGATCATCTTCCATAAGGCCTGCTTTTCAACAAAACCTTGATCATTCGCATCTTAGCGGGCCACATTGACAATTCGCGTCATGCTATCGATAACTACTAATGTATACCAGGGTGTTAAGCAGAGAATAAATTCTCTACCACCAAACAAGCATACATTAATAAAAAATGATTTAGTTACATGAAACGAATTCCAAAGTCAGACGCGCGTCCATACAAGTCCGTTCTGGGTTTGAACGAAACCGGAGATACCAGGGAGGTTCTCGCTTATCCGGACAATCAACTCATACGACCGGCCAACTACTTCATCGACCCCTTCCTGGGAGCAAATCAGTCCAAGGTCTCAATAATCGTTGCCCGTTCGATGTGAAGATCGCCGGTCTTCAACATCGTCTTCTATTATTTCGATTTAAATCGTCGTTTGATTATTTGAAATGAGTTAAACTCGGCCTTTTCAAATAATCATCGCATAATTATTCTTTAAATCATTTCATATCGTTAATATTTATTTATAACGATTTATCACTATTTTTATTTATTTAAAATAGCTCATTTATAATTTAACGGCGTTTCAGGTCATTGGGCGACCCTGGCGCTGTTTTTACTAAAATTTGATTTACACATATTTTGAAATCTAACCGTTGGATTTTGATGAAATTCATATCGTCGGGAAGATCTTCCCAAAGCGGTTCTAACGGTTCCAGTTTTGGGAAAATCCGACGGTCGGATCTTTCGGTATAACCGTTTAAAGTTACGATTAGCGATATGCGAACTGCCGCGCGCGTTTCGTTTTATTTTAGTTTATATTATATATATATAAATATATATAAAAACCCTTTGGCGATTCCTACTATTCAAAATCCATCCTTTTATTTTATAAAATTTGATATTTTTGTCCGCCAACTCTAATGCGACAAAAACAATGTGTAATCTTATATTTAATAAAAATGATATTTTTGTCCGCCAATTCTAATGCGACAAAAATAATGGTTTTAACAATGTATATTTTTTTTATATATATTTAAAAAAATGTAAATGTCCCTTATTCTTTTATTTACATATAAAATGTAAATGTCTTTTATTTTATATTGAAAATGTAAATCCTTTCTTTTTAATTCTTTACATTGAAAAATGTAAATGTTTTTTTTTATATAGAAAAATGGAACTCTTTTCTTTTATTTTCCTTTACATTGAAAATGTAACTATTTTCTTTTATTCTCCTACTTTCTTTTATTCTCCTTTACATTGAGAATGTAAATCGTTTCTTTTACATAGAAAAATAATGTTTCTCCTTTTCTATTTTGCATTACATAGAAAAATAATGTTTCTATTTCTATTTTACTTTACATAGAAAAATAATGTTTTCTTTTTCTATTTTACTTTACATAGAAAAATAATGTTTCTATTTCTATTTTTCTTTACATAGAAAAATAATGTTTCTATTTTTCTTCTTTACATTGGAAAGTAAACTCTTTCTTTTACATAGAAAAGTAAAGTTTTCTTTCTTTCTTTTACATTAAGAAATGTAAATGTTTTCTTTTTTCATTCTCTTACATAAAGAAAGGTAAATGTTTTCTTTTATTTCTTTTACATAAAGAAATGTAAATGTTTTCTTTTATTTCTTTTACATTGAAATCAATGTTTTCTATTTCTTATGTAAACATCTTTCCTAATGTCAGCATTTCTAAAATAACTATATTTTCTAATGCCCAAATTTGATTTCAATTATATAATATGACGATGAAATTTAATGTCATTTCAACTAAATTAACACGACGATGAAATTTGGTGTCATAATACTCAAATTAACACAACGATGAATTTTTGTGTCATTACAACTAAATTAACACAATGATGAATTTTGTGTCATTACAACTAAATTAACACAACGATGAATTTTGTGTCATTACAACTAAATTAACACAACGAAGAGTTTTGTGTCATTACAACTAAATTAACACAACGATGAATTTTGTGTCGTTACAACTAAATTAACACAACGAAGAGTTTTGTGTCGTTACAACTAAATTAACACAACGAAGAGTTTTGTGTCATTACAACTAAATTAACACAATGATGAATTTTGTGTCAACACATACTAGTAGTGGTTTTTATCTAACCATCTCAATAATTTATACATCGTCGTGACTTCAATGTCAACAAATACAATATATGATTTGGTGTGTACCTTTGATGAATCACAAATAAAGGTCTCATCTTTATTTTATTTGTAAATCAAATAAAATATTAAATCTTTATTTTATAAATCATAAAACAAAATAAAGATCCAACTTTAATTTTGTAAATCAAAATAAAGACTTAAACTTTTTTTTTGTGTAAGTCAAAATAAAAGATTTAACTTTTTCATTTTATGTCAAAATATTCAACTTCCTTTTTATGTAAATCAACAGTAAAAGATTCAACTTTCTTTTATGTTGTGAATCAAGATAAAGATCAAACTCGTATTCTTAATTTGCAAATAAAAATAAAGATTCAACTTTTTGTTTTTATTTGAGAAACAAAAACAAAGATTTAACTTTCTTTGTTTTATGAAACAAAACAAAGACTCAAGTTCACTTTTATGTTGTGAAATAAAATCGGTATTCAACTTTTCTTTGATGTTGTTAATCAAAAGCAATATTCAACCTTTGTTTTTGTTTATCAAAAACAAGATTCAAACTTTTATTTGTTTTTGTTTAACAAAACAAGATTCAAATTTTTCTTTTTGCAAAATCAAGATTTTAACTTTTCCTTTTATTTTGTTTTGCAAATCAAAATAAAGTTTCCATTTTCATTTTATTGTTAGAAGGAAATAAAAATAAAAATAAGAGGATTAAAGATGAGAACTTTATAGCGATTGCATCAGAATTATCAGATCTAAATAACATAACTATCTCATGGCATCACAAATTTTTCAATAACCATACAATAATCATCACATCGCAGATCAGGAACAGTAATATTCAAACCATGATTTCACCATTATAATTAAATTATTTAATTATTATAAATTAGAGATCCAACATTGTTTGGGATTTGGTCCAAATTTCAAACAGTTCAAAATGGTCCCTTTTCAGTCCAGCAATGTAGATCTGGTCTTTACGATCAGATTGTCGCTGAAATCATCGAATTTCGAATTGAAACGAGTTAGATATGATTATTTGAAGTTACAAAACAATTTTATTTTAATTAATTAAATAATAACTTAGGAAATAGACCTTCTTCCACTCAGAAAACAAAGGCCGAACGTTTTCACCACTCCTTCCGAACTAGGGTTCGGTTTTCCAGCAAATCGAAGGCACCGGGGGTCGATCAGGTGGTTCAGGAAGGAGGGGCTCGGGGTGGTGCGCGTGCGCTGTGAGAGGGGGCCCACTCGGTGGAGGCTGGAGGCGTGGGGAACGGTCGAATGGCGACGACTTTGGGTGGTCGGGGCGAGCTCTACAGGTGGAGGTTCGGGTCCAAACCCGTATGGATGTGAAGAGGAAGAAAGGGGCTTCGGAGTGGTGTGAAGTATGGGGTTTAATTCGGGAAGAGGAGAGAGGAATTAGCAGGGGAAGTTTCGGCCATTGATGGGAGGGTGGCGGCTGTAGGAGGAAGTGAATAGTAACTAGGGTTTAGGGATTTTTCCATTATTTATATATTTTCCAATGTAATTTTACATTTAAATCCATATCTTTTAAATTAAACTAAATCCAGTCCAACTGAAGGGGCTCCTAGCCAATTGGGCCCGTTCCGGACGCAATGGGCTAGGTATCGTCAGCCCAAATGGCTGTCTGTGGCCTGTATTCTTTAAATTAATATTTAAATCCTTTATTTATTTAATTCGTTCGCAGAAATAAATTCACCACGGCCACATACGAACTCAGAAAAATCCAGAAAAAAAATTTTTGGCTTCGTTGTGCCGATACGGTCCTAACAAAATTAATTTCATCGAATTCTGAGATCGTTTGAAAAATGGCTATTTTTCAGTCGATTAAATTTGACTAAATTGAACAAAACACATATACTTCCGCCACGCTCACATATTAACTCGGAAAATTCTACAAATTGAAACCTAGCAATAATTCAACATTCCGGTTCCAACAAAAGTGGTTTCGTCGAAAACGGAGGTCGTTTGAAAATTCACTTTTTTCACTGGCTTTAATTTTATTTAAAATTGAAAATTTTAAATTCTGGCACATTTTTCAACCAAATTATTTAAAATAAAAATTTTAAATTGGCCCCGATTTTCCGGGTTGTTACAATTTTATTTATTAACCTATATTAAATACTTATATTAACCAATATAAATCCTCGAAAAAATAGTACTACTTATTTTCTTTTGAAAAAACATGTTGTAAACAAAACGAATATGTTTTCTTACAAAGATTCGATGGTATATTTTATATTCTCAAACAACTTTTCCTTATCATTTAAAATAAATTATTTTAATATTTAACAACTATACCTAAGCAATTTCTAAAACTCAAATTTAATATATGTACAAATCACAAAATTATTATTTTGACGAAAATCCTTCTTGTGACAAATTTGTTAATCGCTATAAATTTGACATAACTAAATCTTAATATCAAATTTAGCTTATCATATTCAAAAATCATTTGAATAAATTGGCTCAAAAATCCAGGTTGTTGCATTCTCCCCTCCTTAAAAACTTTTCGTCCTCGAAAAGGAAAGAAGATACAAGCAACTATAATAAAAAAATGGCTTATAACATATTATATTCTAGATGTTTTAAAATTTACCATACCTAATTTTTTTTAAAAGAGAGTTCGTCCTTTTAACGAAAAAAACAAAATGCATAAATAAACAACACATGATAATGTTGTGGTCAGCCAAAAGTATCATAGTCCGCATCTATACCGGAGTGTAGGGTGCATGTATGGTGATATATGTAATGTCCCGGACTTTTAGCGGTTTAATAATTAATTAATTTAATAATTTTAATATAATGATTTGAATTTAAATAATATTGATTATTTAATTATTTTAAATAATGGGATTATGATGTATTTGTTTTTGAAATAATCGGAAATTGTGGAAGTGGAAATATTGTGTATAGTGGATGGTTTAAGGAATTTAATGGAGTTTATATTCGGATTTATAATAACGAATATATTATTTAAATGACAGTTGAATGTATTTAATTATTGTATAATTTAAATTGAGCTCGTAACGTTGCGGTAGTTCATAATATTTAGTTTTGAACTTCAATTGACTATACAGGATTCGTTATAAGTCGGATTTCTTCGAAACAAGAAATGTTCGAATCCTTTAAGCTATATTTTTCTAATGGAAAAGAAAAAAAAGATTTCGCTTTATAAATTGTAAGTTATGTCCAAATCAAATTTTTAGAAAATCGCTATAAAATCGTTTATAAAACACAACGATAATTTAATTATTTTAAATTATTTGTTTCGAATTTGGGCGAGGTATTTAGACATAGTTATAATCTAATTTTTAGAATTTTATGTAAATTTTAATTTGAAAAACAAGCACTTTTTGTTTTGAAGTATTTTACACACTAAATCAGCATTTTTGGACTTCACAGAATAAGTTATCATGTCTATTTTATTATATTTTTGTGATCGTGGCACATTGCTCATCACAATGGTATTTTTATTTTTGACAATAGTGGTCCATATAAATTTTAAGTAACGGATGACGAGGTCATTTAAAACTCAATAAAACATGTATATCGACCCATTCCTTCCAATAGGGAGCTTCCAAAATGTCCAACATGCTTACGGTTTCGATGAGGCAATATACTATCTATATATAACACTACCAAGGCTTGAATGAACAAAAGGAGGATTAACTAAAAGGTGAAAGAAGATCAGTAATGCATGCATTTAGTTCCATGCATTATCATACATGATTGGCAACTTTGAACCAACATATTTACCAGAACAGGTGTATTCCTTGGACAGCGCTTCTCAGGCACAAGCTATTACATATTTGCAAGTGTTCAAATCTAATGAATGAATCGTTAACAAGCATCTATTAGGTGTTGATACATATAATAAAAAAAATCCATTACTTGGCGGCCAAGTGTCGTACTCCCTGTAGTGTCCCGGATTTTTAGCGATCCTATAATTATGAGCAAAAAATGTGTGGTCTTCCTAGGGGAAGAGAGCACACATATATATAATAAAAAATAGAATGGTACAAGTAACCAAATACATACACCAAAAAATATAGACCCAAAAACAAGAGACTCAAAAAGGAATGTAAGGGAGAATAGATAGATGAGTTCCGGCAAGGCCACCACCCATCATACTTCGTTATCGAATTCCGACAAGGCCACCACCCGATAAGAAGTATATCTACTCCCATACATACAATAAACTAAAAAAAACAAATGGTGTAATAGATCACCAAAAAATACAGACCCTCCTACTCCTCACACACCAATATATCCAAAGCAAGCCAAAAATGATCAATCCAAAGCAGCAAAACCCAAAAGCTCCACAGCTTCATCTACAATCTGTAATCTGAAAAACTGACACAAAAATCATCAGTAACTTACACATATATATGAATATATGCCTATATATATATATATATGTCTTAATATATATACATGTGTATATATATATCTATGTAAGAAATATATATATATATATATACTTATATGTAGGCATATAAGTATAGGCAAATATCCATATATATATATAAGGACATAAGAACAAACAATCAAGAGAAAAGATCTAACCCCTGTAACAAAGATCAACAACCCAGACGAGGTCTATTGCATCTAAAATAACTATTAATACGAATGAATAAACTTAGGTTAAATCTAACCTTAGACAAAAAACGCCCAAATTTCAATTCACCAAATAGTTTATAGTGTGAATTAGACATCCAAAACAGACAGAAATTTACTATGTTTATAATTAAATTATCAGAAGGTACAGAAATTGAATGAAATATCCTCTGATTCCTCTCAACCCAAATGAACCAACTTATGAATATTACTAAGGAATCCATTATGTATTTCTGCCTGGAATTATAACGTAATCTATGACAGTTCCAATAATCGATACAACTACTAAAGGAATTAAAACAATCAAAAGTAAAAATCCTAATAATCATGTTGAAAATTGAAAAGGTAAAATGACAAGAGAAAAATAAGTGATCGACATCCTCCTCTCCAGTATTACAAAAACAACACTTTATATCAAAAATAACATTCTTTCTTTTTAAAAGCTCAATCGTATTGAGCTTCTTATGAATGATCAACCACATTAGAAACTTAGCTTTAGGTGAAGAATTAGACTTCCATAGAAATTTAAAAGGATATAATGAAACACCAGAAAAATTAATAAAACTATACATAGAATTAACGGTATACACTAAACTCTTATCTATACCCCAGCTAATAGTATCACCATTCTCATCCAAATGGTATAAAGCTAGCTTAGCTTTAAGCAAAACCAATTGTCTTAATAAATCTTCTTCTAAAATATTATAAAAGAAGAACTCCCACGGGGGGTCTAAATCAGTTTTGTAAACATCCATAATTAAAGCGTTCTTAAATCTACTAATATTAAAAAGCTTACTAAATTCAATTTTTAGTGGCACACTAGAAATCCAAGCATCGTGCCAAAAATAAGTAAGATTACCTGAATGAACTAACACTTTACATCCTAAATTAAAAAAGTCAAAGCAATTCAAAACCGACTTCCAAAAGTGAGATAAATTATTATCCCAAACACCACTATTTCCAATAAAGAACTCCCCTCTTGAATAATAAGCTTTAGAAACGATAAACTTCCAAGAAGCCTTCACTTCTGGACATCTATATTTCCATAACCATTTAGCAAGCAGTGAGGAGTTAAAATTATGTAAATTTATGATCCCCAAACCCCCCTCTTTCTTGGATTTACAACAATGTCCCAATTAACTAGACATTTATAACCTCTACAACTAGAATCACCATTCCAAAGGAAGTTTCGCCTAATCCTATCAATCTTCTCGATGACCCATTTAGGGAATCGATGAACAGCCATCCAATAAAAGGGAATGCTGATAGAACCGAATTAACAAGTACTAACCTACCTGCTCTAGACAGAAATCTATTGTTCCAGCTAGATAATTTATTATTAATCTTATCAATGATGACTATCCAATCTTCCTTCTTAAGCTTTGAAGGTCTTATCTTAAAACCTAAATAATCAAAAGGAAATTTCACATTCGAACAATTCAAAGTGCTAGCCACCAAAGTCTCAATATTGTTAAAATCATTAAGAACCACCACTGCACTCTTATCAAAATTAATTCTTAGACCAGATAACATCTCAAAACAGTAAAGGATAAATTTAAGAGCAATAATATGCTCAGGCAAATGAGAAGAAAATAGCAAAGTATCATCCGCAAATTGAAGGATCGATAATTCATTGTTAAATTCCTCATTTCCAACACTACCTAGAACACCTAAACTCCCAGCTCTCTTAATAATTTTTGAGAAGACATCAACCGCTAAATTAAATAGAAAAGGCGATAAGGGGTCGCCTTGTCTAAGTCCTCTCTTGGATTGTATCATCTTACCCATTACCCCATTAACAACAATGTTGGAACAACCAGACCTAAGTAATAACAAGATCCAGTTAGTCCATTTAACACTAAAACCCCTAGCAAGACATAATTTACATATAAAGTCCCAATCAATTGAATCAAATGCCTTCTCAAAGTCTAGCTTCAAGATGACACATGTTATATTGTTCTTACAACAGACATTAATATATTCTTGCACCGCTGCCACACCATCTACTATATTCCTACCTTTAATAAAAGCTGTTTGGGAGCAATCGATAAGGTCATTCATCTTGCTACTCAACCTATTCGCTAAAACTTTAGAAATGATCTTGACATAAACGTTAATAAGAGAGATAGGCCTAAAATCCTAAAGAGAATTAGCCCCCTCTCTCTTATGAATAAGTATGACATTGGCAAAGTTGAAACTACCTAGACGCAAATCTCCACTATAAAATTCATTAAATAATTCAATAATGTCAAACTTCAATACTTCCCAAAATTGCTTGTAAAAATTAACAGAGAAACCATCAGGTCCAGGAGCTTTGTCACTAGGCATATCGCTGATTGCCTTCCAAATCTCCTGCTCTGAAAAAGGTTTGTCCAAATCTACGAGATTGACCCTAGTATCAGAAGGATATAAGTCATTCCATCTGACATTTGTTCTTCTCTTAATCTTAGTACCGAAAATCTGTTTATAATAACTAGTGAAAGCTTCATTTATATCCTTCTGCATAGTCAGTTCTACATCATTTACAATAATCGAGTGAATCATATTATCACGTCTCCTCTTATTAGCCACACTATGAAAAAACTTAGTGTTATTATCCCCTTCCTTGATCCATTGAATGCGAGACCTTTGCCTCCACATGGTCTCTTCTTTTTCTAAAATCTGTTTGAGATCTTGTCTAAGATTACAGTATCTATCTTTCTCGGTGGAATTAAGAATCCTGGACTCACTAATTTTATCTAAATCTAACAGTCCACACATGATCTTATCTTTTCTAAATCTTACATTACCAAAGATAAATTTATTCCAACGCTTAAGGAAAAATCTCAACTTACCTAACTTCGCAACATAAATCTTAGCAGAATTACCTCTATAAATATTATTAAAATAGAACAAGGCCTTCCATTTCATGGAAACAAGATTAGTGAAACTATGATCCAGTAACCACATCTTTTCGAACTTAAAACTACTACTAATAGAAATGTTCGAATTACACGTAAGAATAATAGGGCAATGATCATAATGTAAAAAAGGAAATCCCTTAACTCTACAAATCGAATATCTATCCTCTATCTCAAAACTAATAAAAAATCTATCTAATAATGCAAAGGAAGGACTATCACGGACATTCGACCAAGTAAACAATCTATTATCAAGGGGAATCTCAATTAAATTATTGTCTAATATAAAGTCATTGAATTCCTCCATATAAGAGAAATCACCTTCTCATGGTCATCTCTCTCCTAAAAATCTGGTGACATTAAAGTCCCCCACCCCCCCATAATCCAAAAATTAGGGGAAATATTCCTAAAACTAGAACACTCATCCCATAGGACTCTCCTTTCCTCTTTTGTGTGGGGACCATACACATTAGTGATGCCCAAAAAAGAATTATCAGAAAGGGATTCTAAAATAATATGTAAAGAATGTAGCTTTGGAAACTCAAGCACCAGTCTGTATTGATTGTCTTTCCAACCAAGCATAATTTTTCCGGCAGTACCAACTGCCGGAAGACAAGCCCAGTTACGGAAAAGGGACCCGCCTAGCCTAATATAAAAATTAAAATCTGGACATTCAATTTTAGTCTCTTGAAGTAAAACAATATCAATGTGATTATCTCTAAAAAAGTCCTAATTTTAGCACATTTTTTAGGTTCATTTAAACCCCTAACATTCCAACTAACAATCCTCATCTACTCAAAGAAGAAACTCTCTCTAGTTCTCTATTTCTAATATACTCCGCATCAATCTCAATATCCGAAAAAATAAAAGCAGTATCATTAGCTAACTGAAATAACTGTCTAGTCGATAGACTACCTAATGCAAAAGGAGTATAATCGCTACCAAAAATCATAGAAATACCTGAGCCCCGATCCGTACTGCTACTACTAGCATTCGGATTCGAGGTCTTACCTCGTGATGAAGATGAACCATATCTGATCCTAGCACTACGACGAATCATACCAGAACTGGGAAACTCTCTCCTATGTCTCCCTCTCCTGGACGAAGGAGTGGATACATGTCCTTCGCTGATCTCTGAGCCCAAATCCGAAGCATTCGAACTCTGGGACCTACCACGAAAAGGAGAACTAGATCTGGGCCTCCCCCTTCTAGCTGATGAAATGGGATCCCCCCTGATTTAATTATCTAAATGGTGATTTAGAGATTTAAACAACTGGAATTCAATTATTTTGAATAATTAATTAATAAATAGGGGAGTACTTATATTTTTATTTTTCTAACTTAAATATGTACTAATATGTGACCCGTGCTTCGCACATGAGAAGTAATTAGAGTTGTAATTACCGAATGGCTTGTAAATTGCTACCTTACGCTGTACACTTCAGCATGGTGTTGTTCACATTTTGTGAAACCGTGAGCGTCAATTTTGAGACAGTGTGTTCCCTACGTTTTAAATTCCTTATTCCCCCAAACCAATACAAGCCGTACTTTCCACGCCATTACTTTCCGTGACTGCCAAGCCAAATGGTTTCGTGAGTACCACATGTAATAACCCGGAAAATCCGAACCAATTTAAATTTTTTTATTTTGGCAATTTTGATGAATTTTGAATATTTAAAATGAATTATTTTAAATAATAACGACGGGAAATTTGTTTTGAATAGAATTAGAACATATATATTTATATAGATCGTAGTTAGAATATAAATGTTTATTTTAAAATATAAAAGGAATTGAAAATGGCGCGGTAGTTCGAAAATTCGATTTCAAATTTCAAATGAATGTACAGGATTCAAAATAAACCGGATTTTAGCAAAACCAAAAATAGTAGAATCTATTTGAATATATCTTTCCAACTAATCCGAAAAATTGAAATTTCATAGCGGGAATAAAAAGTTATGCCCAGTTGAATTTTCAGAATAGTCGTTATATAATATATGGCCCTTAAAAATGGAAATTTTGCAAACGACCTCCGTTTTCGATGAAACCACTTTTGTCGGATCTAGGATGTCAAGTTATGGTAGGTTTCAAAATTCATAATTTTCTGAATCAATATGTGAGCATGGCAAAAGAAAACGTGTTTTAACAGTTTTAGTCAATTTTGATAGACCAGAAAATGGCCATTTTTCAAACGATCTCAGAATTTGACGAAATTAGTTTTGTTAGGACCGTATCGTCAATACGAAGCTAGAAAATATTTTTCGGGAATTTTTAGAGTTCCTATGTGGCCACGGTAAATTGAAATGTGCGTTCAAATTCAATATATAGATTTATATTTTGATTTTGACGGAAACTGATCAAAACAATCGAATCAGCTTACAATACATAGCCCATTGTGTTGGGAATAGGGGTAATTAGCTATGGACGACAGTTGGTGGGTCTCGTTTGGAGGTCGAAATAAAAAGTTGCTTTTAGACAGTTAAAAATAATAAAATATATAAACATTTATATAACCTCCCTGCCCCTTTCCCTTATCTCTCCTCTTTCAATAGAAATCGAATTAAAAAAAAAACTGCTAGACCTAGCCACCCACCGCTTCTCCTTCCTCCCCTCTATCTCTCCTTCTTCCTCTCCGCGCTCCTCTTCTCCTCCTCCAACGACAAAGACCGCGTGCCCCCCTGTCACCATGGCGCCGCCCTAGAAGCTTCGACTCCAACTGCGTCTGACGCCCTCCAGAACCACCGCGAGCCCCCACCTCCTCCTACTCGCCCTCCGACCACAAACAGGATATAAATACAGTAAGTGTTTTCTTCTTCTTTTTTCTTTCTAACTTATGATATTTTCTTTCACAAACATTATGATTTTTATAACATAAAAATACGGTTTTTAATTATGAAAAGGTTGAGATTTTTAGTGCTAAAAGTTTAGATTTTTTGATATGAAAATCTTAGATTTCTCAATAGAAAAGATACGATCTTTAATATAAGAAATGATTTTTCAAAGTAAAAAAGAAATGATTTTGCATAACGAAAGAGTTGATTTTTAATTTTAAGAAAGTTGCGATTTTTAGAACATGAAAAGTTGTGATTTTTAAAGAAAAGAAGGTTGGATTTTTTATAGAAAAGATATGATTTTTATATTTTAGAGATAATAAAAATATAATTTTTATTATATAGAAGATATAAAAATATGATTTTTATTTATGTAGAGAAGTAAAAATATGATTTATATATATATATATATATATAGAATAGCGATAAAAATTTGAATTTTTTTTATATGAAGTAGCGATGAAAAGATTATATTTTTATCATAGTAAAGATTATGTTTTTATAAGTAGAAAGGCGATATTTTTATATATAGAAAGGAGGGGTTTTTATATATGAAGCGAAATAAAAATTCAATCTTTATATAAGAGGTGGAAATATAAAAATATGATTTTTATATAGAAAGAAGCGATAAAAATATATGATTTTTATATATGAAATGCCATTGTAAAAATGTGATTTTTAATGTGAACAGCGGGAAAAGGTCGCATTGGAATTTTGGGCATATCCGAACCGTTCAGAAATAAAGAATGAAGGAGTGGAACCCAAAAGTGAGAACTTCTCACTTTTAATTTGTTTTCTAGTTAAAATATATACTAGGATGCAGACGGTTCTTAGCTGCGCTCGACACCCGTCGTCCACAGACTATGGACGACTTGTATGCTTGTTTGTTTGTGTGGTAAAAATTGATTGTGTGATGTGGAATGGAATAAAATATTTTATTATTAAAAATATTTTATATTTAAAAATATAATTTTTAGCGTTTATATGAATTAAATAAATATTTATAAACAAATCGGACGATTTGTTTATGTACACACATTTGACTGATATTGATTGGGACGATAAATTTTACACATCGCCCAACTGAACAAATAAATCTGTGTTTGTTGTTTGAAAACCCCACACGGGTATTGGGATGATATTAGACATACACCAATCCCAATAATTAGCAGTATGTCGATCGATCGATTGACAGGCTGTTGTAAGCGTTAAATATTAATATTTGATGCTTATGCAGTGTAGAATGCACTTTGGATGATGGTTGAC
Organism: Allium sativum; assembly: GCA_030737875.1. Taxonomy (NCBI): domain Eukaryota; kingdom Viridiplantae; phylum Streptophyta; class Magnoliopsida; order Asparagales; family Amaryllidaceae; genus Allium; species Allium sativum. The sequence goes on from CM060924.1 coordinate 387,959,439, forward strand.
TGTGTTTGATTGCTGTTGTGTACATGTATTGTATGAAATTCATATAATCAAATTATATGATAATTGACTGTGTCTGATTCCAGTTCAGAATTATTGAATATTTTAAAATAATATTCAGTGAATATTGAAATATTAAGCCGTGTTAAGTAGTTAAATGCCATTTTAACACGAACGGGAATTTTGTCGATTTTATTCGTTTTATAATGAATATCGAAAAGTGATTTCAAAATCGAATATTTTGAAAATATTATCGTTTTAATATTGAAATGATATGGTTAATTTAATTTCGAATTAAATTGAAATAAAATTGAAATTCAAATTAAAATAAAATAGAATTCAAATTCAAATTAAATTGAAATAGAATTGAAATTCGAATTGAAATAGAAATAGAACTGAAATTCAAATTTAAATTGAAATAGAATTGAAATTGAAATAGAATTGAAATTGAAATAGAATTGAAATTGAAATAGAATTGAAATTCGAATTAAATTGAAATAGAATTGAAATTCGAATTGAAATTGAAATAGAATTGAAATTTGAATTGAAATTGAATTTGAAATTCGAATTAAATTGACATTGAATTTGAAATTCGAATTGAAATTGAAATAGAATTGAAATTCGAATTAAATTGACATTGAATTTGAAATTCGAATAGAAATTCAAATAGAATTGAAATTCGAATTGAAATTGAAATTGAATTTGAAATTTGAATTGAAATTGAAATAGAATTGAAATTCGAATTGAAATTGAAATAGAATTGAAATTAGAATTGAATTGAAATGAAATAGAATTGAAATTCGAATTGAAATTGAAATAGAATTTGAAATTCGAATTGGAATAGAAATAGAATTGAAATTCGAATTAAAATTGAAATAGAATTTGAAATTCGAATTGGAATAGAAATAGAATTGAAATGGAATTGAAATTCGAATTGAATTGACATGAATTTGGAATTCGAATTGAATTGAAATGAATTTAAAACGAATTTATAAGGAAAATTTCAATTTTGATTTGAATTTGAAATGGAAGTTGAAATCGTTTTTGAAACGAGTTTTAAACGATTTATAAATTTTTTTTTAAATGGAAATCGACGAAATATATATTATATATATTATATATATAATATAATGGCCTGAATAGAACACGCCGCGCTGCGGTAGTTCGCGAATTTAGACAATTGACTTCGAACGGACATTACGGGAGATCCGACCGTCGGATTCTCCTAAATCCAGAACCGATGGGTTCGTATCGAAAAGAGCTTTCCAATGAATACAAGAGATTTGAAATCTAACGGTTGGATTTGGAGATATGTCCAAATCAGTTTAAAAAAAGGTCGCTATGGATGCTGTTCGGTGGCCGTTATTGGAAACCGACTGTACGGGCAATAATAAAATATGGAAAAATTATGTAAAATCATAATAAATGATTTGGAAAAGGTTGGGATGAAAAATTCCATATTTGAAAATATATTTTTATCAGAATGAACTAGTTATTAACTAGAATAATAATTTATTTATTTTTAAATAAATAAATTGGGTTTGAAATGGTTTTAAAAAACAACCAGAATTTCCAATATACGAATTGGAATGGATTTGAGTCAAAATTATCTTCGGAATATTTCGATATTGGATTCCGAGATTATAAGGATATTGTGTTGTATTTCTTGGGTTTTGGATGATTTTATGAGCCAATTGGCTAGTCGCTTGGTTGTTTCTTTTTCTTTTTGGATTGGAGAGGCCTGTATGGCATTTGAGATTTTCCCAGTGCTCCCGTACAGGGGAGATTATGGCGAAATTTTTCGAAAATTTAGGTTGTTAGCCAACTTTTTGAAAATTTGAAAAGTTCTTAGAAACTGAAAAGTTGAGGAACTTAAGCCGTAATGAAAATAATGAAAGTTGAGTTGGTTTGTAAAACAACTTTCATATTCGTTCCTTTTCAGGGTCAAAAATATTTTAAGTGGGGGAGATTGTAATAACCCGGAAAATCCAAACCAATTTAATTTTTTTTATTTTGGCAATTTTGATGAATTTGGAATATTTAAAATGAATTATTTTAAATAATAACGACGGGAAATTTGTTTTGAATAGAATTAGAATGTATATATTTATATAGATCGTCGTTAGAATATAAATATTTATTTCAAAGTATAAAAGGAATTGAAAATGGCGCGGTAGTTCGAAAATTCGATTTCAAATTTCAAATGAATGTACAGGATTCAAAATAATCCGGATTTTAGCGAATCAAAAATAGTAGAGTCTATTTGAAAATATATTTCCAACAAATCCGAAAAATTTAAATTTCATAGCGAGAATAAAAAGTTATGCCCAGTTGAAATTTCAGAATAGTCGCTATAGAAGTTTTGGCCCTTGAAAATGGAAATTTTGCAAACGACCTCCGTTTTCGACGAAACCACTTTCGTTGGATCCGGGATGTCAAGTTATTGCTAGGTTTCAAAATTCATAATTTTCTAAATAAATATGTGAGCGTGGCAAAAGAAAACGTGTTTTAACAGTTTCAGACAATTTTGATCGACCAGAAAATGGCCATTTTTCAAATTATCTCAGAATTTGACGAAATTAGTTTTGTTAGGACCGTATCATCAATACGAAGCTAGAAAATATTTTTCGCGAATTTCTACAGTTCGTATGTGGCCCCGGTAAATTGAAATGTAAGTTCAAATTCAATATATAGATTTATATTTTGATTTTGACGGAAACTGATCGAATCAGCTTACGATACATACCCATTGTGTTGGGAATGGGGGTAATTAGCTATGGACGACAGTCGGTGGGTCTCGTTTGGAGGTCAAAATAAAATGTTGCTTTTATAAAGTTAAAAATAATAAAATATATAAACATTTATATAACCTCCCTGCCCCTTTCCCTTATCTCTCCTCTTTCAAAAGAAGTCGAATTAAAAAAAAACCGCTAGACCTAGCCACCCACCGCCGTCGTCGGCGAGAATGCCCCCCATCCAATGCGCCGCTTCTCCTTCCTCCCCTCTATCTCTCCTTCTTCCTCTCCCCGCTCCTCTTCTCCTCCTCCAACGATGAAGACCGCGTTCCCCCCTGTCACCATGGCGCGCCCCTGAAGCCCTGACCCCTCCGCGACTGACGCCCTCCAGAGCCACCGCGAGCCCCCAACTCCTCCTACACGCCCTCCGACCACAAACAGGATAAAAATACAGTAACTGCTTTCTTCTTTTTTTCTTTCTAACTTATGATATTTTCTTTTACAAACATTATGTTTTTTAATAACATTAAAATACGGTTTTTATTTATGAAAAGGTTGAGATTTTTAGTGCTAAAAGTTTAAATTTTTCGATATGAAAATCTTAGATTTCTCGATAGAAAAGATACGATCTTTAATATAAGAAATGAGTTTTCAAAGTAAAAAAGAAATGATTTTGCATAACGAAAGAGTTGATTTTTAATTTTAAGAAAGTTGCGATTTTTAGAACATGAAAAGTTGTGATTTTTAACGATAAGAAGGTTGGATATATTTTTATAGAAAAGATATGTGAAACACCCCACCTCCGTTATGGCCACTCTCAAAGGGAATGCCCTAATTTTGGTGGAGGTTTATAAGTATAAGTCACAGATATACAAGACAGATATAAGAACACATATTTTTGAGCAGCGGAAAAACAACAACTTTTATTTCATTAAAAATTGGTGTTACAACAACCATACCATAATTGTCTTACAATACTTCCAAAAACATAACACTTTCATAACTGTCTTGATTACATCATTTAAAGAAGCATAAAGAAAACATAAATAAACTGCAAAAGCCCCATAGTTGCTGTCCAAATCCATAGTCCAAAACGAAAAGATCCAAGCAATACATTCTTTCTCTTCAAGCTGGATATGAAGGCTGGTCAAGCTGCGGTATTCCCTCCCTGTGGACCTGGGGGGGTGGGAACGGAAGAAAAGAAGATGAAAGAAAAGTAGAGTCAGACATAAAGCCTGAGTAAGTCTAGGACTATTCAGTCTATGAATAAAGAACTGGGTATGATAAGTATAAACTAGAAATGGGAAAGCACCATATACTTAGTTAAGTTGTCCAGGGTCGAATATACTATCGTACACCATATTAATCTCTGTACCCATATAAACTAGTTCCCAACAGGCACCCCATAATCAGGGTGAAGTGATCCATTTTATGATGATCGGCTCCTACTCGCATAGTTACATGTGTCTTACGGCCCCCGATGTTGCAGTTACCTATGCTGGTCCCACCATGGGGTGTATCAAGTCCCATGGCGGCGGCCCGACACAACCCTAGAATGCACAGGTATGCTACTGGTGCCCAGTGCCTTATTTTTCTGCGCCGGAGTGAGTGCACGCCCACACCCCGTTAGAACCTACACTACTGCACCACCGCCGTCGATTTGACCTCTTACAGTCAGCCCAGTAATCGTGCCCCACCCTGCCTAGTTTCAGGGTATCATGATACCTTATAGGGTTACTGCTGAAAAGGGTCCCCCGCTACTAGGTTTTCTATTTCTAGCCAACATGCTAATTTGGTTAAGTGTTTTGTAAACCTAACCCCCAATCAGTCTGTTTAGTTTAGCATGTTCCATTTTGATTAAGTATTAATATAATTTACTTAATCCTATCAATCCTGACTCAGCCTTAATTGTCTTATCAAAGCCTTGACCTCTCACATTAGACAGGTATCGTTGTGGCTGCCTGTTGCCGGTTGGGTCCGGGCAGTCTTACGCCACAACTCAGTCTAACCTCGGGTCCTTATTGGGCTCCATGTTTAACCACCCACATTGGATAGGTATTGTTGTGACAACTGGACAGCCGGGCGGTTCCGGGCAGGTTTACATCACAACTCAATCCAACCTCGGGTTAAACACATCGTATTTTCTACATTTACATATTTTTTCTTTCTTCTTTTTATATGTAAATATTTGCGGCCCATTATTCAAAATCAATTTAAGCTAATGGTGTAAAGGTTTACACCAATCATGGGCCCAACCCATTCTTGAATTTGGGCCCGTCTACTTTTATATTTTCATTTATTAATTAATTTGGCCCAACGCTATTTCCCCCGTTTAATACGTTCATTTATTATAATACATGTTGGGCTTAGCCTTTTAAGCCCAACTTAGCCACGTGAAAAAGGGGAGGCTTAAAACGTGATTGTATACACAAAAAGGGAATGTGAACGCATGAACTTGCAACATAACGTTGGAACTACAAAATAGAAACAGGCGTACTTGCATTGTAGTAACATATACTTTGGTCATAAAGCATAAGTGACAAGAATCAAACCATGTAAACTTGTAGTTAAGTTAAGAATCTAACTAAATTAGATATCATTATGGACACAAAGTCTTAACTACAACATAAACCTATATTTTTACTTAGGCATAATGTCAAACATAAGCAAATCATGTTTATAAAATTACTATATGTTTACAAAGGTGCTTACTTTTGTTACTAATGCAAAAGTATAGTTCAACTAGAATTATTCCAACTTAATCATGCTTTTTAATCTATTCACATAATCATGGCACAAATATACCCAAACATGAAATCATGTTTTTTGATCTATTCATGTAATCATGGCATAAATATTCCTAAACATGAAATCATGGTTTTTACTTTATTCATGCAAACTTGCAATTGGAATGTAATCCTTACTTAGCTATGTGTCACATATATTATCATATAATTCTTGTTAACAATATAGGCCTAACATGTTTTTCAATTAGGCATAATACCAAACATAGCCTAATCATATTCATAAAATCAACATAAATTCACAAAGAGGCTTACTTTTGTTTCTAATACAAAAGTATGGTTTTATACATAGATCATGATGCCAATTCCAACATAATTTCATATGAATCATAATACCCCAAATTTGATCCAATTACACAAAAAGTGATTTTGTACAAAAATATACATTATGTTGGCATAGTAGCAAAACCACATACTTGCATGAATCTAAATTAAACAACCACAAACATGTAGCTACAACATGAATTACATACTTGCGAATATCCAATCGTATACTTGCATAAATCTCAAATAAACTACCGCAAACATGTAGTTTTTATCATGAATTACATACTTGCGAATATCCAACCGTTACATCACAATATTCCAAATCGATTAGAATCATAGCAACGCACAAATATGAATTACTATCACCACAAATCAAGTGTACAAATCAAACACAATTATTTATTCACATCGGAATAGTACTCTACTTACAATTGTGTGACGAATTCTTCAATTCAGGAAACTGAATTCTGGATTTGGAGATGCTATTCCTTTGACGTAGGCGTTGATTTGATTTGTTTAAGTTTAACTTGTAGTTGCTTTATGCTTTAGAGTTTGTCTCCTAATCGTCTCTCAAATTGGTGGCTACTCCTAGTCGTTCCTCAGCAGCATGATGGCCTCATTCTAATTTTTGAATGAATAGATTAGGTAGAGTCTAGGGTCATTTTTATAGAGTTTATGAACTGATTAGGACCATCGATGTAGCTTGGGTTAATCGTAGCCATTCATTCGAAAGAGAGACCAATCAGGAGCTGACACCTAGCCCTAGTGACAAGGCAAGGCTCAGAAAATCGACCAAACCTAGACCAGGCCAGCCAGGGTGGGCTGGGTTCGACCTGGCTCTGGGGCCAGGTCGACAGCCCTGTCAACAGCCCTGTCGACCTGGCTAGCCCAGGTCGACTGCCAAGTCGACCTGGGTGCCTTAGGCAGGAATTTTCCCGCCCTGGCCAATTGGGCCCGATTTTGAATTTTAAACTTGTTTTCTGAGCTGTTTTCGTCTGTTTGAATTTTAACCTGAATTCTGAAACTTCCGGAGGCCATATCTTCTTCATACGGACTCCGTTTTTTGAAAACTCGGACTCTATTTCGCGTATTTTCCGAGACGAACACAAAGGCGTATCCCGTTTCCCTTAATTCTTTGATTTGAAATTAATTATACTTTAATTTGTGAATTTCACTGTTATAGAATACACGGGGTGTTACATTCTCCCCCACTTAAAAGGATTTCGTCCCCGAAATCTTTAAGTTTAGGAAAAATATATAGATCTTAACATCCAAACATCCATCTACTCATCCATCAAACACGAGTATCCATTGTCCTTAAAAGACTTCTAATGCTTCATGATCATATGCAAAGTGTGTGTGTACATGTACTTATCTAATGCAAAATCAGGCGGTCTACTGATTCAGTTGACCTCCTTAATGCGAATTATGTAAGTGTCATGAATCCATTATGTATGCAAATTTTCCTATTCATGATTCTACATGAGTGCACAATCATTCATACAAATGCAACATCCATATGACAACACATTAAAGTTCAACCATATACGAATGCAAACATATATGCATATGCAATACGAAGTGACTGAGCCGATCTAAAACCTATATTGTGTGTGTATATGCAACCACGAGCAACCACTAGCAATCACTTGCAACCACTTGCAACCATCATCCATAACATGTTTCAATTACATGTTTTCATCCAAAGGGTTTCTACCTAAAAGATAAGGTCGAGGAAATATACCTAAAAAGATAGATAAAAGCGCAACTTAAGGAAAAAGAAAGATCAAGGATGTACCCTCGAAAAGAAAAGGGTAGGCAGTGCGTATTCTAGCTTCAGTTTCCCAAGTCGCGTCTCCCTCGGCGTCGCTCCCCTGAACTTTGACGAGTTTGACTTCGCGGTTGCGTAGCTTCTTCACTTCTGTTCCTAATATGCGGGTTGGAACTTTCCTCACGGTTGCTTCGCGCTCCACTTCAGCCTCTACTAGGATATTTGGCTCTACCACTTCAGCAGACTCATGTAGACATTTTCGGAGATGTGAAACATGAAAAACGTTGTGAACTCCGGCCAGCTTTTCGGGTAGCTCTAGTCTATAGGCCATTTTCTCAATTTTCTCGATGATAGGGAATGGCCCTACGAACCTTGGTGCTAGCTTTCCTGTGGTTCCAAAACGAACAACGTTCCTTAGCGGAGATACCTTAAGAAAAACTCTGTCCCCAACCTCAAATTCAAGGTCGGTTCTCCTCTTGTCGGCGTAGGACTTTTGTCTGTCTTGGGCCGTCTTCATCCTTCTTCGTATTAAGTCTACTTTCTCTGAAGTCTCTCGGATCATATCTGGTCCAAGTATGAGCTTATCAGTAGACTCCCACCAACAAGTGGGCGATCGGCACGGTCTTCCATATAAAGCTTCGAAGGGCGCCATTCCGATGGTTGCTTGATAACTGTTGTTGTAGGCAAATTCCACCAAAGGAAGATGGTCTTCCCACGTTCCTCCGAAGTCAAGGACGCACAGTCTTAAAAGGTCCTCCAAAACTCTGTTCACTCTTTCCGTTTGGCCGTCGGTTTGGGGATGATAGGCTGTGCTCAAGCATAACTGCGTGCCTACCGCTTCTTGCAGACTCCGCCAAAACTCACTTGTGAAGATAGGGTCTCGGTCACTAACAATGCTGGATGGTATTCCGTGGAGTCGGACAATTTCCTTGAGGTAAAGAGATGCTAGAGATGAGGCAGTTCTTTTACTTTTGACAGGTAAGAAGTGGGCGCTTTTAGTAAGCCTATCCACTATTACCCAAATGCTAGTGTTTCCTCTCCTAGACCTAGGCAGCCCATCGATGAAGTCCATTGAGATGCTATCCCACTTCTACTGCGGGACCTCTAGAGGATGTAGCAGCCCGCCAGGCTTTTTCTGTTCCGCCTTAACCTGTTGGCACACCATACACTTAGAAACGAATTCTGCACGTCCTTTTTCATGCCGTTCCAGAAGAAAGTTCTTTTTATATCTTTGTACATTTTATCTCCGCCTGGGTGTATCGTCATCTTGGAGTGATGTGCTTCCTTGAGAACCTTCTTTACTAAATCCCTTGTCTGTGGGACGCATAGTCTTCCGTCTCGCCTTAGCAAACCCTTATCGTCGATGGAGTATCTGTTGAGGTGACTTGAAGTCTCACCCCTAATTAGCCTATCAATCGTTTCCACAAGATGAGGGTCTTCGCGTTGTGCTGTCCCTACTGAGTCCACTAAAGTTGGGCGCACTTCGAGAGATGCTAGCAAGCCTGGTACAAAATCGGAGGAAGGCCTAAAGTCGAAGCTGGCTATAAACTCTAGGCTTTGTCTTTCAACAAACAGCGGGCTTAGGGTCAATTTCTTTCGGCTCAACGCGTCTGCCACTACGTTGCCTTTGCCCGGAGTGTAGGAGATCTCGAAATCGTACGAGGCAAGAAACTCCATCCATCTCTGTTGCCTCAAGTTAAGATCTTTCTGCGAGAAAAGATATTTCAACGATTTATGGTCAGTGTAAAGTTCGAACTTCTCACCTAGGAGATAGTGTCGCCAAGACTTGAGTGCAAAGACGATGGCAGCTAACTCAAGATCGTGGGTTGGGTAGTTCTTTTCGTGCACCTTCAACTGCCTCCCGCCATAAGCTACTACCCTTCCTTCTTGCATTAAGACGACGCCTAGCCCTGTCCCACATGCATCTGTATAAACAGTGAACATCTTGTTCCCATCTGGCAATGTCAAAACGGGGGCTGTTGTAAGAGCCCTTTTTAGTCGCTGGAAAGCAAACTCGCAATCCAAGTCCCAATTGAACACTAGATTCTTCTTGGTCAATTTCGTGAGCGGAGCTGAGATTTTCGAAAAATCCTTTATGAACTTTCGATAGAAACCTGCTAGTCCTAGAAAACTTCGGACCTCAGTTGCATTCCTTGGTGTCTTCCAATCCTGTACCGCCACTACCTTAGCAGGGTCCACTGCTAACCCTTGTTTGGATACTATGTGCCCAAGGAACCTCACCTCTTCCCTCCAAAAGTGGCATTTGGAGAATTTGGCTTTTAGTTGATGGACTCGTAGAGTTTCCATGATTGCCCTTAAGTGATGAGCATGTTCCTCTTCACTCTTTGAGAAGATAAGGATATCGTCTACGAAGACCACTACGAACTTATTGAGGAAATCTCTGAGTACCCTACTCATCAGGTCCACGAAGTAAGCAGGTGCATTTGTCAAGCCGAAAGGCATGACAAGCCATTCAAAGAAGCCGTCTGGGGTTCTGAATGCCGTTTTATCGATACTATCTTCAGCCACCCTTAGCTGATGAAAGCCAGTCGCTAAATCGAGTTTGGAGAAAATAGACGCTCCTACAAGCTGATCAAACAAATCGTCAATTCTGGGGAGAGGGTGCCTATTCTTTTTCGTTAGCTTGTTGAGCTCCCTATAGTCAACACATAGACGGAGTGAACCATCCGCCTTTGTAGCAAACACCACTGGAGCGCCCCATTCTGAAATGCTCCTCCTAATGAACCCCTTTTCTAGAAGCTCTTTAATCTGTTTACTGAGCTCTTTCCTTTCCCGTGGAGCCATGTGTCTAACAGGCAACGCAACGGGCTTTGCATTATCTACAAGGTATATGCGGAAGTCTATTTCCCGCTTCGGGGGCAAGCCCTTCACCTCTTCGAAGACATCCGGATATTCCCGGACCACTCTAACTGATCGCAAATTTTCAACAGAGGCATCTAGCGATTCAAGGTAACTAAGCATAACCGCATACGAGGGATTACAAGAAATTTCCAAAGTATTACCGAGCTGGGTTAGGAGCCTAACAACCCTTTTCTCACAATCAAGGATGGCCCCATTACTGGATAGCCAATCCATGCCCAAAATCAAACCATATCCCGAAAAGCCCAAAACAAAGGCACTACATTGAAATTCTACGCTTAGAATAGAAATTTTCAATCCTAAACAGATCATAGACAAATGAGCTGGGCCCCCAATTGGGTTTGAAACAATTAAGGGGTCCTCTACCATACTAGTTTTTAGGTGCAGAGATTCTACTAAAGCAGACGAGATAAAGGAGTGTGATGCGCCAGAATCAAATAAAGTGCGAATGGGGTGATCATAAAGATAAACTACACTTTCTACAGAAGTATTTGTACCTCGCTGTTGCAGAGGTGGCGCTTCTAGCACATGAACTTGTGCCCCTGAGGTGGATCCAGCCCTCTGCCCCTGTCCTCGTTTCTTTGGGCAGTCCTTAGCCCTGTGGCCTGTCTCACCGCAAGAAAAGCACCCACCATTCTCCTTGGCCTTCTTTTTCTGGCAATCTTTCACTAAGTGCCCCACTTTGCCACAGAAATTACACTTCCTCTTCTCTTTGTTGCCTTTCCCGCCCTTCTTAAAGTCTGTCTTCTTAGGCTGCAAACCCTCTTTCTTCCCTTGAGAGCTTTCTGCCTTTGTTTCCTTCTTGCCCTTATCCTCTTCGTTCAGCAATGCCATTTGTACCAATCTTTCATACGTGGCTCCCATGGGTATATGGGTCATGGCCAAACTGTGTAATGGCTCATTCAACCCTTTGACGAAACGGAGAGCCTTCTTGTGCGGGGTGTTGACTAGGTCCAGCCCAAACCTAGCCAGCTCATCGAACTGATTAACATACTCTTTGACTGTCTTGTTCCCTTGCTTAAGAAATAAGAATTTTTCCAACTGCAAACTCCTTTCCGCATATGAGAGAAATTTAGCCTCAAACCTTGCCCTAAATTCCTCCCATGTCTCCACTGGTCTTTCTGCATTAGTGACTTCCCACCGGTAGGAAGCCTCGCCCTTTAGTAGCCATACTGCCAGTTGTACCTTCTGTCTATCTTCTACCTCAAAGATGATGAATAAGTCCTCGGTTTCTTTCAGCCAATTTCTAGCTGCCACGAAGGACTCGGTTCCATGAAAATCCTTTCCTCCCATAGCTTTAAAATCTTTACATATCTTAGCAAACGTGTTTCCCCGTGGAGGAGGTGGAGGAAGAGGTGCTGCTGTAGCTGGATGATTTCCTGCAGCCGGGGGAGGAGGAACGGTAGGACCTGGCTGAGTGGCCCTTGCTTCTAAGAACCGTCTAAACCAACCAGGTATTGGTACACCCTCTGGCAAGTTAAGTTCTTCGGACATGCTGAAACAAAAAAGGATAGATTCAAAACGAAGGATAAGAGATAGTACCTATGGCTTTGGGGGGGACTTTGCCTTTTAAAATAAAATAATATTTTATCTTTTTAAAATGCTTCTTTAAATTTCTTTTTGAAAAATAAATTTTTTAAAACTTTTTATCTTATCTGGTAAACCTATGCTCTGATACCAAGTGAAACACCCCACCTCCGTTAGGGTCACTCTCAAAGGGAATGCCCTAATTTTGGTGGAGGTTTATAAGTATAAGTCACAGATATACAAGACAGATATAAGAACACATATTTTTTAGCAGCGGAAAAACAACAACTTTTATTTCATTAAAAATACGTGTTACAACAACCATACCATAATTGTCTTACAATACTTCCAAAAACATAACACTTTCATAACTGTCTTGATTACATCATTTAAAGAAGCATAAAGAAAACATAAATAAACTGCAAAAGCCCCATAGTTGCTGTCCAAAGCCATAGTCCAAAACGAAAAGATCCAAGCAATACATTCTTTCTCTTCAAGCTGGATATGAAGGCTGGTCAAGCTGCGGTATTCCCTCCCTGTGGACCTGGGGGGGGGAAACGGAAGAAAAGAAGACGAAAGAAAAGTAGAGTCAGACATAAAGCCTGAGTAAGTCTAGGACTATTCAGTCTATGAATAAAGAACTGGGTATGATAAGTATAAACTAGAAATGGGAAAGCACCATATACTTAGTTAAGTTGTCCAGGGTCGAATATACTATCGTACCCCATATTAATCTCTGTACCCATATAAACTAGTTCCCAACAGGCACCCCATAATCAGGGTGAAGTGATCCATTTTATGATGATCGGCTCCTACTCGCATAGTTACATGTGTCTTACGGCCCCCTATGTTGTAGTTACCTATGCTGGTCCCACCATGGGGTGTATCAAGTCCCATGGCGGCGGCCCGACACAACCCTAGAATGCACAGGTATGCTACTGGTGCCCAGTGCCTTATTTTTCTGCGCCGGAGTGAGTGCACGCCCACACCCCGTTAGAACCTACACTGCTGCACCACCGCCGTCGATTTGACCTCTTACAGTCAGCCCAGTAATCGTGCCCCACCCTGCCTAGTTTCAGGGTATCATGATACCTTATAGGGTTACTGCTGAAAAGGGTCCCCCGCTACTAGGTTTTCTATTTCTAGCCAACATGCTAATTTGGTTAAGTGTTTTGTAAACCTAACCCCCAATCAGTCTGTTTAGTTTAGCATGTTCCATTTTGATTAAGTATTAATATAATTTACTTAATCCTATCAATCCTGACTCAGCCTTAATTGTCTTATTAAAGCCTTGACCTCTCACATTAGACAGGTATTGTTGTGGCTGCCTGTTGCCGGTTGGGTCCGGGCAGTCTTACGCCACAACTCAGTCTAACCTCGGGTCCTTATTGGGCTCCATGTTTAACCACCCACATTGGATAGGTATTGTTGTGACAACTGGACAGCCGGGCGGTTCCGGGCAGGTTTACATCACAACTCAATCCAACCTCGGGTTAAACACATCGTATTTTCTACATTTACATATTTTGTCTTTCTTCTTTTATATGTAAATATTTGCGGCCCATTATTCAAAATCAATTTAAGCTAATGGTGTAAAGGTTTACACCAATCATGGGCCCAACCCATTCTTGAATTTGGGTCCGTCTACTTTTATATTTTCATTTATTAATTAATTTGGCCCAACGCTATTTCCCCCGTTTAATACGTTCGTTTATTATAATACATGTTGGGCTTAGCCTTTTAAGCCCAACTTAGCCACGTGAAAAAGGGGAGGCTTAAAACGTGATTGTATACACAAAAAGGGAATGTGAACGCATGAACTTGCAACATAACGTTGGAACTACAAAATAGAAACAGGTGTACTTGCATTGTAGTAACATATACTTTGGTCATAAAGCATAAGTGACAAGAATCAAACCATGTAAACTTGTAGTTAAGTTAAGAATCTAACTAAATTAGATATCATTATGGACACAAAGTCTTAACTACAACATAAACCTATATTTTTACTTAGGCATAATGTCAAACAAAAGAAAATCATGTTTATAAAATTACTATATGTTTACAAAGGTGCTTACTTTTGTTACTAATGCAAAAGTATAGTTCAACTAGAATTATGCCAACTTAATCATGCTTTTTAATCTATTCACATAATCATGGCACAAATATACCCAAACATGAAATCATGGTTTTTGATCTATTCATGTAATCATGGCATAAATATTCCTAAACATGAAATCATGGTTTTTACTTTATTCATGCAAACTTGCAATTGGAATGTAATCCTAACTTAGCTATGTATCACATATATTATCATATAATTCTTGTTAACAATATAGGCCTAACATGTTTTTCAATTAGGCATAATACCAAACATAGCCTAGTCATATTCATAAAATCAACATAAATTCACAAAGAGACTTACTTTTGTTTCTAATACAAAAGTATGGTATTATACATAGATCATGATGCCAATTCCAACATAATTTCATATGAATCATAATACCCAAAATTTGATCCAATTACACAAAAAGTGATTTTGTACAAAAATATACATTATGTTGGCATAGTAGCAAAACCACATACTTGCATGAATCTAAATTAAACAACCACAAACATGTAGCTTCAACATGAATTACATACTTGCGAATATCCAATCGTATACTTGCATAAATCTCAAATAAACTACCGCAAACATGTAGTTTTTATCATGAATTACATACTTGCGAATATCCAACCGTTACATCACAATATTCCAAATCGATTAGAATCATAGCAACGCACAAATATGAATTACTATCACCACAAATCAAGTGTACAAATCAAACACAATTATTTATTCACATCGGAATAGTACTCTACTTACAATTGTGTGACGAATTCTTCAATTCAGGAATCTGAATTCTGGATTTGGAGATGCTATTCCTTTGACGTAGGCGTTGATTTGATTTGTTTAAGTTTAACTTGTAGTTGCTTTATGCTTTAGAGTTTGTCTCCTAATCGTCTCTCAAATTGGTGGCTACTCCTAGTCGTTCCTCAGCAGCATGATGGCCTCATTCTTATTTTTGAATGAATAGATTAGGTAGAGTCTAGGGTCATTTTTATAGAGTTTATGAACTGATTAGGACCATCGATGTAGCTTGGGTTAATCGTAGCCATTCATTCGAAAGAGAGACCAATCAGGAGCTGACACCTAGCCCTAGTGACAAGGCAAGGCTCAGAAAATCGACCAAACCTAGACCAGGCCAGCCAGGGTGAGCTGGGTTCGACCTGGCTCTAGGGCCAGGTCGACAGCCCAGTCGACAGCCCTGTCAACAGCCCTGTCGACCTGGCTAGCCCAGGTCGACTGCCAAGTCGACCTGGGTGCCTTAGGCGGGAATTTTCCCGCCCTGGCCAATTGGGCCCGATTTTGAATTTTAAACTTGTTTTCTGAGCTGTTTTCGTCTGTTTGAATTTTAACCTGAATTCTGAAACTTCCGGAGGCCATATCTTCTTCATACGGACTCCGTTTTTTGAAAACTCGGACTCTATTTCGCGTATTTTTCCGAGACGAACACAACGGCGTATCCTGTTTCCCTTAATTCTTTGATTTGAAATTAATTATACTTTAATTTGTGAATTTCACTGTTATAGAATACACAGGGTGTTACAATATGATTTTTATATTTTAGAGATAATAAAACGATAATTTTTATTATATAGAAGATATAAATATATGATTTTTATTTATGTAGAGTAGTAAAAATATGATTTTTTTATATATATAATAGCGATAAAAATTTGATTTTTTTTATATGAAGTAGCGATGAAAAGATTATATTTTTATCATGGTAAAGATTATATTTTTATCATAGTAAAGATTATGATTTTATAAGTAGAAAAGCGATATTTTTATATATAGAAAGGCGGGATTTTTATATATGAAGCAAAATAAAAATTCGATCTTTATATAATAAGTGGAAATATAAAAATTTAATTTTATATAGAAAGAAGCGATAAAAATATTTGATTTTTATATATGAAATGCCATTGTAAAAATGTAATTTTTAATGTGAACAACGGGAAAAGGTCGCATTGGAATTTTAGGTATATCCGAACCGTTCAGAAATAGAGAATGGGGGAGTGGAACCCAAAAGTGAGAATTTCTCACTTTTAATTTGTTTTCTAGTTAAAATATATACTAGGATGCAGGCGGTGCTTAGCAGCACCCGACACCCGTCGTCCACGGACCACGGACGACTTGTATGCTTGTTTGTTTGTGTGGTAAAAGTTGATTGTGTGATGTGGAATGGAATAAAATATTTTATAGTTAAAAATATTTTGTAGTTAAAAATATAATTTTTAATGTGTATATGAATTAAATAAATATTTATAAACAAATCGGACGATTTGTTTATGTACACACATTTGACTGATATTGATTGGGACAATAAATTTAAACACATCGCCCAACTGCACAAATAAATCTGTGTTTGTTGTTTGAAAACCCCACACGGGTATTGGGATGATATTAGACATACACTAATCCCAATAATTAGCTGTATGTCGATCGATCGTTTGACACGCTGTTGTATGTGTTAAATATTAATATTTGATGCTTATGCAGTGTAGAATGCACTTTGGACGATGGTCGACTGTGTTTGATTGTTGTTGTGTACATGTATTGTATGAAATCCATATAATCAAATTATATGGTAATTGACTGTGTCTGATTCCAGTTCAGAATTATCGAATATTTTAAAATAATATTCAGTGAATATTGAAATGTGAAGCCGTGTTAAGTAGTTAAACGTCATTTTAACACGAATGGGAATTTTGTCAATTTTATTCGTTTTATAATGAATATCGAAAAGTGATTTCAAAATCGAATATTTTGAAAATATTATCGTTTTAATATTGAAATGATATTGAAAATTTAATTTCGAATTAAATTGAAATAGAATTGAAATTCAAATTAAATTGAAATAGAATTGAAATTCGAATTGAAATAGAAATAGAATTGAAATTCGAATTGAAATTGAAATTGAAATTGAATTGAAATTCGAATTGAAATTGAAATAGAATTGAAATTCGAATTAAATTGAAATTGAATTGAAATTTAAATAGAATTGAAATTCGAATTGAAATTTAAATAGAATTTGAAATTCAAATTAAATTGACATTGAATTTGAAATTCGAATTGAAATTGAAATAGAATTGAAATTTGAATTAAATTGACGTTGAATTTGAAATTCGAATAGAGATTGAAATAGAATTGAAATTCGAATTAAATTGAAATAGAACTGAAATTCGAATTGAAATTGAAATTCGAATTGAAATAGAATTGAAATTCGAATTTAAATTGAAATAGAATTGAAATTCGAATTGAAATTCGAATTGAAATTGAAATAGAATTGAAATTCGAATTAAATTGAAATAGAATTGAAATTGAAATAGAATTTGAAATTCGAATTGAAATAGAAATAGAATTGAAATTCGAATTGAAATTGTAATAGAATTTGAAATTCGAATTGAAATAGAAATAGAATTGAAATTCGAAATGAAATTTAAATAGAACTGAAATTCGAATTGAATTTCGAATTGAAATTGAAATAGAATTGAAATTAAAATTAAATTGAAATAGAATTGAAATTCGAATTGAATTGAAATGAATTTGGAATTCGAATTGAATTGAAATGAATTTAAAACGAATTTATAAGGAAAAATTCTATTTTGATTTGAATTTGGAATGGAAGTTGAAATCGTTTTTGAAACGAATTTAAAACGATTTATAAAATTCGTTTTAAATGGAAATCGACAAAATATAAATTATATATACTATATATATATAATATAATGGCCTGAATAGAACGCGCCGCGCTACAGTAGTTCGTGAATTTAGACCATTGAATTCGAACGGACATTACGGGAGATCCGACCGTCGGATTCTCCTAAAACCAGAACCGATGGGTTCGTATCGAAAATAGCTTTCCAATGAATACAAGAGAATTGAAATCTAATGGTTGGATTTGGAGATATGTCCAAATCAATTTCAAAAAAGGTCGCTATGGATGCTCTTCGGTGGCCGTTATTGGAAACCGACTGTATGGGCAATAATAAAATCTGGAAAAATATAGAAAAATTATGGGATTTGGAAAGGATTGGGATAAAAAATTCCATATTTGAAAATATAGTTTTATCGAAATGAACTAGTTATTAACTAGAATAATAATTTATTTATTTTTAAATAAATAAATTGGATTTGAAATGGTTTTCAAAATAACCAGAATTTCCAATATACGAGTTGGAATGGATTTGAATCGAAATTATCTTCGGAATATTTCAATATTGGATTCCGTGATTATACAGACATTGTGGGGGAATTTGGAATATATATATATATATATCGTTATTCCAATACGATATTTGTTGATTTCAGAATTTGATATTGAATATAAGCCGATATATTTTCTATTCAGAGCCTTGTATTTGATATCGAATTGGATTTTGGGTTTGCCGTAAGTGGTGTCTTCATTAACACTGTTCTTAAACCCAGTTGAGGAAAGAATAAATCTTTTTATTTAGATTTAACGAAGTTTTCCAATTAATTAATATTTAATTGGAATGTAATAAAAGAATGGGATTTTTAGGTTTATTGTGAACGGTGTTTTAAATAACACTTGTTCTTTAACCCAATTAACAGTGAAGAATATGATTTGGAATTTATAATCTTTTAATTAAGATTTATGGAATTTTCCAAACTAAAGGTTTCCAATTTAATATATTAAATTGGAATTGAATGGAATTCAATTTGGTAATAATCGAAGTGAATTTCTGTGGAGGAAGACTGTTAATATATATGGAATTTAAAAAGGCTTTGTCGTTATTCCATTTATATTATTAGTCGAATACGGAAATTGATATCGATTATATATTAATATTGATTTTCCGTGAAGATTCCATAATTAATGGAATGCGATTTTGGGTTTATCGTGAACCGTGTTTTAAATGACATTGGTTCTTTAACCCAGTTGAAGATAAGATTAATTTCTTAGCGTTGAATAATTAATCGTTAATATTGATTTTTGGGAAGATTAAAACAAAAAGGGGTTTTAATGAATCTTTGATTAGATTGAAAAGTGAATGTGATAATTAAAATCATCAATTCAAGAAAATGATCGAGAGTGGAGTATCACCTGTTTTACTCCTAGCGATAGTTAAATCTTTAATTAGATTTGAACGTGAAATGGTAATTAAATTTACCGATAACACCGTGGTGTTAGATATGGAGTATTACCAGTTTTGCTCCATGGGATGAATAGGTTGGGATTGGGAAATAAAATAAATGATTACTTCGGTGTGGTTCGCTAATCCCGACTAGTTTGGAAAACCTTAATATGGTTTGATATCCAAAGGAAGATTGAAGAATGAATTTAAAGAATTTATCTTTGATAAAATTAATGGGAACCTTTCCCAAAGGAAAAGAATATTTGAATAAAAGAATATTATGGATTGGAATGAGGCGTATGATGTGTTGTTATAACACTTGATTATAAGATACGCGAGTTATTCGGAAAGACTGGGTTTATACCCATTCTGAATAACTGATTCGACGACAAGTCGAAGAGATGGAAGACGGTGCAAGATCGACGATCTTCACATCAAATGGATGGGTGCTACTGATGCTCACGATTGGAGTAGCTACCTTGAAGGGGGATGAAGTGGTAGCCGTCCGGACGTACTTGTTGATTGTACGGATATGCGAGGAATAAGGTTCCTCCGGTTTTGTTTAGACCCAGAATGGACTTGAAATGGGGTGATGTGTCTGACAATGTATTCCTTTATACTGTATTTGTTGATCTCTGCTAAATATATATCGGTTTGGTGGCGGAGAATTTATTCTCTTGCTTAACACCCTTCTCTGAGACGTACGAGCTCAGAGGTTATATATTGGCAGAAATCAGTGGTACGGTATGGATTGATAGTGTGGCATGTTGAGATGCAGTGATCCAAACTTTTGTTGAAAAGCAAGGTTTGGTGGATGATGATCAAAGCGCAGCTTTAATATAGCACGGCTTTGTGTAGCGTTAATTCGCGAGCCTCTCACCCTGGTATGGTGGTAAACTGATGGTTAGATCAGTATGCTTTCTAGAGGATAGGCACCTTCGTGGTGTCGTGGATTCGGTCGACCGAGGTAAGGGATAGGGCACACCCCCCGATTTCCCTGATGGATAGAGTTAGCAGAGTTTTCGCATGCCTGCGATGTAAACCGCGGTAACTTGTTTTCCTAGATAGTGCGGATGTGCATTACGGTGTTTTCGCATGCCTGCGACATAAACCGTGGTGAATTTCACTACGCAATCGATCTTTCGAATCAGTAACCACCAGTATGGAAATCCAATTTCCAAATACGACACTTTTTGGTTTTGATTGTATACTATATATGGCGACAAAGTGGGATGGAGCGCTCATGCCACCTAGGATTGATACATTTATATTTGAAGTTGTTTTCTTCACTTATAGTAATAATAAAAGATGAAATTTCACGTATCAAGCATATTTGGCTATTATAAGGGAAAACCCTATCCTCCAGCTTGCGTTGCATTATGTGATGGGACTTGGGTCTTTTAATAGCTTCATTGTTCTTTATTTAGCATTGCGCTATTTGTTTCGTGCACTGGTATTCTTGGGAGGAAACCCGTTCCGTGTTATACGGCGTGGTGCCTTGATTTACCTAACGTTAAAATAAAGATTAATAACTGTTTTAGTTCTCACACCAGTCACATGACTGACCTGGGGTTTATTGTTTTAACCTAAACTCTGGGTGTCCCTATTTTCCACACAAGCAGCTAGTAGTTTTGGTTTTGTAGATTCATATTCACAGGAACCTGGTTTACAGCTGAAGCGATATTCGGAAAGCTCTGTATCCGTGTATCTGTTTTCAGTTGTGCTTTATATTGTTTTTCCACTACTATGTATTTAAATGTAATTTAAATCTCTGATATTTTCTATGTAATATTTATTCATACTCTATTATATTCTTGTATTCTGATGGAATTATTGTAATAGCAATGAAATATTCTTCTGTTTGTATTCTGATTTGTCATGTTCTCAAAGCAATCCGGGCTTTCCTTCACAGGGAAGTTTGGATCGCCACACCACGCTTCTCAAATCTATATAAACAAAACAAGCTGACTTTTAGCATTTACTTCCCTTCAGCAAAAACCCCTAAATCACATATTTTTTTATTCTGCCAGTAAACCAAAAGAATTCAACCACTTCAAAAATCAAATTGGGAACAAACTAAAATCAACCTGTACAACCTTTTGTAAAACTCGATGTTCGCTTCTGGAGCTCGAAGTCACCACAGCGTCGGCTTCTGTTTGAAGCCGAGACAGATGTGGTGCCTCGAAGTGAGGTCGGCGTTGAGCGTATGTTCGGGGGGCGAGGTTGTTAATCGGAGTTGCGTGAGCAGCTGAATGGATGATCGTTTAATGGGCAAAGACGAGTTGGTTGAATGGTGAAGGGGAGTACGAGGCTTGTGAGGAGTTCGGAAAAATACAGAAGCGATGTTTTGGAAACAATCGAGTTAGAAGAAATAAGGTGCGGGTTTATTTTACTGGGTGATGTTTTTATCATGCTCCGTTTTGCGTGAGTTGAATCCGAGGTGGGCAGGAGGTGGTGTTTGCATAGGGAAAAGAAATGGCAGCAGTGTATTGTTGAACAAAGGAGTTTCATTCGTTTTTATTCACAACAGGAAGGTCTAGTTTTGTGTTATTGCGATCTGGTAAGGGAACGCTCTTCTGTAGATTTGAGTAATAAATTATGGGAGATTATCAATTACTAAACTTTCATGGTTTTCAAAAGAAAATCTTTAAAAATATATATATATACATGATTGAAATCTCAAGGTGCAGTCTGCTATGATGTAGGAGATTCGATTGTGTTTTCTTGGGGGAGTTAAAAATGTAATTTTTATACGTTAATATGGAGATAAAGTAAATATTGTGGTTAGGTTGATCAACGTAGTTAACTAAGGGATTTTTTGATTTAAGTTGACTGTCGTGGTTATGAAGTAATGTAAGAAAAGAAAAAAAACAAGAGACACAAGTTGATGCCTGGATGGGAAGAAGGGGCAATGTGGTGGGTTGTTGGTTAAATTCAGGTAGTTGCTATGGTAGAAGGAATTTCAGCAGTTGTTAAACAAAAGCGTGGTCAAGAGAATATTTGGGAAGGTGTTAGAAAAAAATAATAAAAAGAAAAGAAAAAATTTAAAAAAGGGTGCTCTGTCGTTGTATGTTCTGGGAAGGGAAGTGTATTGTCGAGTACGGGGAAGAAAGGAGTTATATTATAACATGGTGAGTTGTTTGGTTTTGAAGACCCAAGTCTGACTAGAGATGAAGTTAAGATCTAAGGAGCAGTGATGTTCAGGTATTGGTTGTAGGGAACAACGCTGTTGAACGCAGTGAGATGTTGAACGAAGTTGTGCAGTGACCACTGTGATGAAGTGAGGATGGACATGTCGGTACTGTGGACTGTCGGAGGTTAGCAATGTTATATTAGCAGTGAACGGATGGGTGAATTGGAAGATATGCATCGTCGAAATATTGAGCCGGGTTTAACCGGATTAATAACGATATTCGTTATTAATAAGTAAACTAATTTAATTAATTATTTAATTAAAGAATTAGTAGTTAATTTAAATGGTATAAATTAATATGTGGATAACTTTTATTTCATGAACAGAATTGAATCAGACCGGTCACGTTGCGATTGTAACGAAGAAATCAATGTTGTGGCACTAGTGTGACGGGGAATAGAGTTACTGGAATTTCATAGAAAAATCAAACACCTGTTTGATTTAACGAAACAAAAGCAGATTTGACAACTGCAAACCGAGGTGAGTAATCTCACTAACTCTGATTTATTTATATACATTTTATACTGTGTGATGGTTGTTTCGATGAATGGTTGCTAAAATTGGTTATATGTTTGGTATGATTACATCGTTGATCGATTATTAGTTTTGATATTTCATATTGATGTGAAATAATATTATTGATGTTGATTAACATAAGTGGATGCAGGGAAATAGGTTGGAGTGATCCAACTGGATTCCTCGATATTTATATTATTATGTTTGCATTAGTTATGACCTATGCTTTGATATATTAACTGTGATTGATCTTGTTGTGTTTAAATATCACTGGCCCAAGAATTTGGTATTTGAATACCATAAAATATTTTCGAATACAGAAAATGAAATTTGAGTTTTAAAAGGGGAATTTATTTCAAAAAAATAGAAATGTAATTTCGAATAGAGTTGAAACTAAAAACATGTAAATGGAGAAAACAAGAAGTTGTATATAAACTAGAGTATAGATTAAGTGAATTATTTATCATTGAATAAATTGAAATAGAAATTCAAATTTGAATTTGTATGGAAAAATGGAAATGGTTGAAACCAATATTTGAAATTAATTTGAATTCAACAAAGGGTGTTAAATATTAGTTAATCTTTGGTATTTGAATACCATAAAATATTTTCGAATACAGAAAATGAAATTTGAGTTTTAAAAGGGGAATTTATTTCAAAAAA
Source organism: Allium sativum (assembly GCA_030737875.1). NCBI lineage: Eukaryota > Viridiplantae > Streptophyta > Magnoliopsida > Asparagales > Amaryllidaceae > Allium > Allium sativum. The sequence goes on from CM060924.1 coordinate 387,982,998, forward strand.
ATAGAAATGTAATTTCGAATAGAGTTGAAACTAAAAACATGTAAATGGAGAAAACAAGAAGTTGTATATAAACTAGAGTATAGATTAAGTGAATTATTTATCATTGAATAAATTGAAATAGAAATTCAAATTTGAATTTGTATGGAAAAATGGAAATGGTTGAAACCAATATTTGAAATTAATTTGAATTCAACAAAGGGTGTTAAATATTAGTTAATCTTTGATTAACTATAATTAAAGTAATTATTGAATTGGTTTGTGTTAATAAAGTTATTTATTATTTAATAAGCTTTTAAAAGCGAAAATTATACTATTTTTAGTTGATAGCAAAGTCAACTATTTTTAATATATTTAATAGTAAGGTTAATTGTTTTTTTAATTAATAATAATTAAAACAATGATTTTAATTGAAGATTCAATTAAAAAATGATTTGGTGGCATTATAGTTTGATCAAGGAGATGATAAGAGTTTCATAAAGGGATTTGTAATCCAAGTTTTAAAGGAGATTTGTAAATGGGATTTTTCGGTAATTGCAGAGATTTAAATAAGGTTTTTCTTAATTTTAAATTAAGTAAAGAAAATTCAATGCAATGAAACTCTTAAGGCAGATGGTTATAGGGTAATAATAAACTAAAACATGTTAATGGTTTTAGAATGAAATCTAAGCTAAGTGGTGAAAAGATGGTAAACGGATTAGTATAAGTGATTAATCCAAACAAGGTTTAAATGAGGTTTTTATAAACCAAAGTGATGACTTTAATTGAATTAAGCAAAGCACCACAATTGAAATAAAGATTTTAAACGCTAAGGAAAACACATAAGATAGTTTTGTGTTAAACATTGATAAATGGATTTTTATTTTTGAAATAAAATCCAAAGAAAGAGGTTTTGTTGTAAAGAAGGTGGAAAGCGGATTTTTATCCTTATATACCCTTTATCTTATGGTTTCCGACAAATAGAATGGTGTATGTCTACATTGTGTAAATCCGGATATTTAGACTATCTTTTAAAAATGAACGACGGAAGCGTGTGCGTCTTACACGGTAATTTATTCAAAACAGCGATTATTACGCTACTGTTGTAATAGATGTTTTGTAAATCTAAACAGCGGAATTAACACTGCTATTATAATAAATGTCTATAAAGCTAAACAGCGATTGTAACGCTGCCATTATACTTAATGTTTATAAATCAAATATTTTGAAACAACGATTATACTGCTACCGTTATAATCAATGTTTTTCCGTAAAGGAAATGGATTCTTAGATTGAATCCGAGAGTCGAGTAAGCGATGTTTTGTTGAAGTTGTGAGCTTTGACTATTTCAAAGTGAGAATATTGTTCAATTAAGGCCTGAGAGTTAATTATACCCCAACTTGATTGGCTTCATGATTGATATAGGAATGTTTAAGGTTCGATAGTGAAGATTGGTTAAAAACAGTGTTAGTTAATAAACGATTTATAGTTTCAGTTATAATAACGATGTTTTTTAACACCGTGTTAATATTAAAGGATTTTAAAATGTTTTCCCAAAAAAAAATGAAAGATATCTTCTACGCGTAATGGATTGGTTAACGAGGAATTAAGGAATGGAATATGGAAATATTTTTCGATATGAATAAGGTATATTTTCTGAATATAGAAAATAAGGATTTCATCAATATATATAGAAATGTTTTCTTACTAGAATAAGGGATATTTTTTTGAATAGAGAAATTATAATATTGGAAATGTTTTTCAAAGAATCGAGAGGGGAAATCGAGCTTCAAAAGAATACGAAAGATGGGAACTGGGAATTGTATATGATAATATAATAAAGAATTGATTTAAAGGGGCCTAGTGTTGTTTGATGCTTGATCGGTACGATTTCCAATTGGAAATAGGACCGTTGATTGTATGGATGTTTCTTTGATAGTTAAGTCACCGACTATCAAAGTTTTGATTTATTTTTCCGTTGTCAATACGGAGAGACCGGGATTAGATTTAATATCTGAAAACCACTTCATATTGGCATAAGCGTTACGAATCAACTTATGTTGAAGAGGTTATGAAGACAGAGTAAAGTGCAAGGGATGTTCTGTTAATCCTAAGTAGAAATTGCCTAAGATGGATTAATAGAACGGTGCCTTCGGTTTGTCCAGACCCAGGACAACTTGTAAGGACGAGTGTCTGACAGAGTATTTCCAAAGGTATTATGTATGTTGATTCCTTCAAACATTCGAAGTTGGTGGCAAAGAAGGGAAACTTCTTTAGCCAACCAATCTGAGTATTTTTGTGGGAATCAATTAGCGATTTCCGATGGATCTGACGATGTGGCATTCAAAATGACTTGTGGCCAGATGTTCTGGACGATAATTCAAACCTCAAACCTCTCAACCGGGAATTAACAAAAATCGGGCAGGCAACATGGCTATATGGGTCGCTCCCATTAGGATGTATAATCACCTATCTAGAGAAATTCCATTATCTTCTTAAATCTATCGATGCTGTCCCTTTCGGGAAACGATTGTTGATCCCAACCGTTGGTGATATACATTCGATACACTCAAGCGAAATGTGTGGTCGGCCATGTGTAGGTCGGGTTGTAAGAAGTTCTTATTGAATCCAGTGTATTCCCTTCTAGAGATACACTATCGGAAGGTGGTTCCATACCTTATTATGTTGGAAATCCAATCTCCAATAAGTGCCCTGCAGTTTTTGATTTTATATTATATATGGAGCGTGAGATGCAAGCGTTCCACTAGATTCTATTTATTTGATTTAGGCACTATTATAATATCACCAGATTTTGATATCAAAATGTTTTGGGTTACCGTAAGGTAAAAACCATCCGTGTTTATGTGTCGATCGGTCTTATGATTTTCTTTTCTTTCGAAAGGATTTTTAAAAGTTAAACTAATGGTTGGAGTTTACTCACACCAGTCCCATGATTAACCCAGAGTTTATTTTGTTTTATTTTCCCTAAACTCTTGGTTGCCCAAATTTGTACGGGCGGTCAAGTAGTCGGGGTTTTACAGATTCACTTGGAGGAGCTTGAAGCAGAAGGCTTCACCAGTTAGCTATAGACTATCCTATTTTCCACTGTGTTCTATGTTGTCTCTGGAAACAGGTGTTTATAACTGTTCCAGGAATAACTATCGTGCTTTGATGATGGTATGTATATACAGTTACTAATTTGTATTTCAAAAGTTATGTTATTTAATATATTTTATTCGTTCTGCTGTGAGATTTATGTCCTTCGTTTCTTCTATTCTAACCTTTCTTTCTTTCTATTTCTCATCCTCTAACTTCATTCTAATAATGATTCGTATTTCTGTGCAATTTGGGTCCGACGTGTGGTGTAATTAGTCAACTCAAAGGGTACGAAAATTCGGGTCCTTACATTTGGTATCAGAGCTGAAGGTTGAGTAGTAACCTTGGCTCTGTGGCATAATTTAATAGAGATGGGGTTAGAAATACCCTAGATTGAATTTGAGTATATATATTTGAGTGCATATTTGTAGATTTGATATTAAATTGTTTTATATTGTGTTGACTGGTTTGTTGAGTGGTTTATGAATGCTGGTCGATACAAGATGTACAACTGTATCGATAGGTGTTTCTAAACTCTCGAACAAAGAAATTCGATACATTATTATTTTAAAATGGGTAAATGAAATAATTTTACCCGACATTATTTTGATATAAAGGGAATACTTTCCGAGATATTATAATATATGAATGTATTGATTGTTATTACAATCAAATAAAATAAAAAAATGTTGAAATGGTTATATATAACCAAGTATAATTTGTATACAGATAATGTACACAAATGAGATAAACCAGGACTGAGTTCAAACCAGAATTTGAATTTAAATCCCAGATGTTTAGAAAATATTTTCTGAAATATTATAAAGGAATATAGCATTGTTTTGAAGGATTTTTAAATAAGAAAAAAAATGGTTTTTAATGGATTTTGAAAGTGATTAAGCACTGAAATAACTTCAGTGGCGAGAAAATAATTCTAATAATGGGTCGCGACATTATCGATATTCATTTTCAAGTTTCTGAGTGGTAAATTGCTACCATAGTAATTTGGGAATGAAAAATTTGTTTGAAATTGACAAGATGTATTAGAAATTCAAATGTTTTGAACTATGTTGATTATATAAATATAAATATATATATATATATATGATTTCAAACTAATTTGAAATAAAACCCATAAATTTGAATTCTGACATTAAAATTTAACTTGTATAAATTAAATAGATTGAAATGGTAAAATGTATCAAATGAATTGAAATTTAACTTAAGTTAAACAAAATTGGATTAGATTAGAAATGATTCCAAATGAAATTAAATCAAGCGAAATGTTGGGATTCGAATTATTAATATGAATTCGACTTATGAATAAGCAAGTTGAATATATGTTGGATGTTGTGAATTGGAATAAATTTTGATTCAAGTGTAATAGGTGGATTGACTTATATAGAAATCAGAAGTGAATCGATAGAATGGAAGTGAACTAATCAAAAGTTGATTATAGTGTTAAAATCTGGAAGTTGGGTTGATTTGAAACCAACTGGAAATGAATATATGTATGCTGAGTAGCTATCAAATGGAAGCAAATGCAAGAGATAGAATTATGCCCGACAAAAAGGTACATGTTTACAATATTACTTGGGTTTGATGATTTTACGAGCCTATGGGGCAAGCCGCTTGGCTTTCTGATTTTCTTTTGGATTGGAGAAGGCCTAGAAAGGCGAGTTGTGGTTGTATCGATTGAGCCATGCAAAGGAGATGCTGGCGAATTTTTTTTGAAAATTTTCAACAAATTTTTGATAATTTAAAATCAAGTTATTAATTATAATTGAAATAAGAAAACCAGAAATGCTTAATACAATTTCAAGTGGAATGATGAAATTGATAAATGGATTTAAAATCAACTGGAATGGGTACGGATATGCAGAAGAGCATATGGATTGAAGACAAGAAAATGATGATGCATTATTCAAAAATGATGGACAGATCATTTGGAAAGAATTACGAATGGTCGAGAATTAGTATGAGAATTCGAAGGTTGGGTAAGAACTGGGTTATGGAAATATGGAATATTTGATTTCAATTAAGTAGGTTATGAGGAGTTAGAGTTATAGCATAACTGCTTAGCAATTTCGAGGACGAAATTATTTTAATGGGGAAGGAATGTAATGTCCCAGATTTTTAGCGATCCTATAATTAATTAATTTAATTATCTAAATGGTGATTTAGAGATTTAAACGACTAGAATTCAATTATTTTGAATAATTAATTAATAAATAGGGGAGTACTTATATTTTTATTTATATTTTTCTAACTTAAATATGTACTAATATGTGACCCGTGCTTCGCACATGAGAAGTAATTGGAGTTGTAATTACTGAATGGCTTGTAAATTGCTACCTTACCCTGTACACTTCAGCATGGTGTTGTTCACGTTTTGTGAAACCGTGGGCGTTAATTTTCAGCGTCAATTTTAAGACAATGTGTTCTTCACATTTTAAATTCCTTGTTCCCCCAAACCAATACTAGTCGTGCTTTCCACGCCATTACTTTCCGTGACTGCCATGCCAAATGGTTCTGTGAGTACCACGCTTCTCAAATCTATATAAACAAAACAAGCCGACTTTTACCATTTACTTCCCTTCAGCAAAAACCCTTAATTCACAATTTCTTTTTTTTTATTCTGCCATTAAACCAAAAGAATTCAACCAATTCGAAAATCAAATTGGGAACAAACTAAAATCAACTTGTATAACCTTTTGTAAAACTCGACGTTCGCTTCTGGAGCTCGAAGTCACCACAGCGTCGGCTTCTGTTTGAAGCCGAGACAGATGGTGTGCATCGAAGTGAGGTCGGCGTTGGGCATATGGTCGAAGGCGAGGTTGTTAACCGGAGTTGCATGAGCAGCTAAATGGATGATCATTTGGTGGGGAACGACGAGTTGGTTGAACGGTGAAGGGGAGTACAAGGCTTGTGAGGGGTTCAGAAAAATACAAAAGCGATGTTTTGGAAACAATCGGGTAAGAAGAAATAAGGTGCGGGTTTATTTTGCTGGGTGATGTTTTTATCATGCTCCATTTTGCGTGAGTTGAATCCGAGGTAGGAAGGAGGTGGTGTTTGCATAGGGGAAAGAAATAGCAGGAGTGTATAGTTGAACAAAGGAGTTTCAATCGTTTTTATTCACAACAGGAGGGTCTGGTTTTGTGTTATTGCGATCCGGTAAGGGAGCGCTCGTCTGTAGATTTTAGTAATAAATTGTGGGAGATTATCAATTACTAAAGTTGCATGGTTTTCAAAAGAATGTCTTTAAATATATATATGTATATATATACATGATTGAAATCTTAAGGTGCAGTCTGCTATGATGTAGGAGATTCGATTATGTTTTCTTGGGGGAGTTAAAGATGTAATTTTTATACGTTAATGTGGAGATAAAGTAAATATTGTGGTTAGGTTGATCAACGCAGTTAACTAAGGGATTTTTTGATTTAAGTTGACTGTCGTGGTTATGAAGTAATGTAAGAAAAGAAAAAAAACAAGAGACAAAAGTTAATGCCTGGATGGGAAGAAGGGGCGATGTGGTGGGTTATTGGTTGGAGTCAGGTAGTTGCTATGGTAGAAGGAATTTCAGCAGCTGTTAAACTAAAGCGTGGTCAAGAGAAGATTTGGGAAGGTGTTAGAAAAAGAAATATAAGGTGCTCTGTCGTTGTATGTTCTGGGAAGGGAAGTGTATTGTCGAGTACGGGGAAGAAAAAAGTTATATTATAACATGGTGAGTTGTTTGGTTTTGAAGACCCAAGTCTGACTAGAGATGAAGTTAAGATCTAAGGAGCGCTGATGTTCAGGTATTGGTTGTAGGGAACAACGCTGTTGAACGCAGTGAGATGTTGAACGAAGTTGTGCAGTGACCACTGTGATGAAGTGAGGATGGACATGTCGGTACTGTGGACTGTCGGAGGTTAGCAATGTTATATTAGCAGTGAACGGATGGGTGAATTGGAAGATATGCATCGTCGAAATATTGAGTCGGGTTTAACCGGATTAATAACGATATTCGTTATTAATAAGTAAACTAATTTAATTAATTATTTAATTAAAGAATTAGTAGTTAATTTAAATGGTATAAATTAATATGTGGATAACTTTTATTTCATGAACAGAATTGAATCAGACCGGTCACGTTGCGATTGTAACGAAGAAATCAATGTTATGGCACTAGTGTGACGGGGAATAGAGTTACTGGAATTTCATAGAAAAATCAAACACATGTTTGATTTAACGAAACAAAAGCAGATTTGACAACTGCAAACCGAGGTGAGTAATCTCACTAACTCTGATTTATTTATATACATTTTATACTGTGTGATGGTTGTTTCGATGAATGGTTGCTAAAATTGGTTATATATTTGGTATGATTACATCGTTGATCGATTATTAGTTTTGATATTTCATATTGATGTGAAATAATATTATTGATGTTGATTAACATCTGTGGATGTCGGGAAACAAGTTGGAGGGATCCAACTGGATTCCTCAACAATTATATTATTATGTTTGCATTAGTTGTGACCTATGCTTTGATATATTAACTGTGATTGATCATGCTGATTTTAAATATCACTGGCCCTAGAATTTGGTATTTGAATACCATAAAATATTTTCGAATATAGAAAATGAAATTTGAGTTTTAAAATGGGAATTTATTTCATAAAAATAGAAATGTAATTTCGAATAGAGTTGAAACTAAAAACATGTAAATTTAGAAAACAAGAAGTTGTATATAAACGAGAGTATAGATTAAGTGAATTATTTATCATTGAATAAATTGAAATAGAAATTCAAATTTGAATTTATATGGAAAAATGGAAATGGTTTTGAAACCAATATTTGAAATTAATTTGAATTTAACGAAGGTTGTTAAATATTAATTAATCTTTGATTAACTATAATTAAAGTAATTATCAAACTGGTTAGTGTTAATAAAGTTAATTGCTATTTAATAAGCTTTTAAAAGCGATAATTATACTATTTTTAGTTATTAGCAAAGTCAATTATTTTTAATATATTTAATAATAAGGTTAATTGTTATTTTAATTAATAATAATTAAAACAATGATTTTAATTGAAGATTCAATTAAGAAATGATTTGGTGGAATTATAGTTTGATCAAGGAGATGATAAGAGTTTCATAAAGGGATTTGTAATCCAAGTTTTAAAGGAGATTTGTAAATGCGATTTGTCGGCAATTGCAGAGATTTAAATAAGGTTTTTCTTAATTTTTAAATTAAGTAAAGAAAATTCAATGCAATGAAACTCTTAAGGCAGATGGTTAATAGGGTAATAATAAACTAAAACGTGTTAATGGTTTTAGAATGAAATCTAAGCTAAGTGGTGAAAAGATGGTAAACTGATTAGTATAAGTGATTAATCCAAACAAGGTTAAAATAAGGTTTTTAAAAACCAAAGTGATGACTTTAATTGAATTAAGAAAAGAACTGCAATTGAAATAAAGATTTTAAATGCTAAGGAAAACACATAAGATAGTTTTTTGTTAAACATTGATAAATGGATATTTTTTTTGAAATAAAATCCAAAGAAAGAGGTTTTGTTGTAAAGAAGGTGGAAAGCGGATTTTTATCCTTATATACCCTTTAGCTTATGGGTTTCGACAAACAGAATGGTATATGCCTGCATTGTGTAAATCCGGACATTTTGTCTATCTTTTAAAAATGAACGACGGAAGCGTGTGCGTCGCACACGGTACTTTATTCAAAACAATGATTATAACACTACTGTTATAATAGATGTTTTGTAAATCTAAACAGTGATTTTAACGTTGCTATTATAATAAATGTCTATAAAGCTAAACAGCGATTGTAACGCTGCCATTGTATTTAATGTTTATAAATCAAATATTTGGAAACAACGATTATAACTCTACCTTTATAATCAATGTTTTTCCGTAAAGGAAATGGATTCTTAGATTGAATCCGAGAGTCAAGTAAGCGATGGTTTGTTGAAGTTGTGAGCTTTGACTATTTCAAAGTGAGAATGTTGTTCAATTAAGGTCTGAGAGGTAATTGTACCCCAACTTGATTGACTTCATGATTGTTAGATGAATGTTTAAGGTTCGATAGTGAAGATTAGTTAGAAATAGGGTTAGTTAATAAACGATTTATAGTTTGAGTTATAACAACGATGTTTTATAACATCGCGATAATATTAAAGGATTTTAAAATGTTTTCCCCAAATAAAATGAGAGATATCTTCTGTGCGTAATGGATTGGTCAACGAGGAATTAAGGAATGGAATATGGAAATATTTTCCGATATGAATAAGGTATATTTTCTGAATATAAAAAATAAGGATTTCATCAATATATATAGAAATGTTTTCTTACTGGAATAAGGGATATTTTCTCGAATAGAGAAATTATAATATTGGAAATGTTTTTCAAAGAATCGAGAGGGGAAATCGAGCTTCAAAAGGATACGAAAGAAGGGAACTGGGAATTGTGTATGATAATATAATAAAGAATTGATTTAAAGGGGCCTACTGCTGTTTGATGCTTGATCGGTACGATTTCCAATTGGAAATAGGACCGTTGATTATACGGATGTTACTTTGATAGTTATATCACCGACTATCAAAGTTTTTATTTATTTTTCCGTTGTCAATACGGAGAGACCGGGATCAGATTTAATATCTGAAAACCACTTCGTATTGGCATAAGCGTTACGAATCAACTTATGTTGAAGAGATTATGAAGATGGAGTAAAGCGCAAGGGCGGTTCTGTTAATCCTAGGTAGAAATTGCCTAAGATGGATTAATAGAACTTTGCCTTTGGTTTGTCCAGACCCAGGACAACTGGTAAGGTAAAGTGTGTGACAGAGTATTTCCAAAGGGATTACGTACGTTGATTCCTTCAAACATACGAAGTTGGTGGCAAAGTAGGGAAACTTCTTTAGCCTAACAATCTGAGTATTTTTGTGGGAATCAATTAGTGATTTCCGATGGATCTGACGATGTGGCATTCAAAGTGAACGGTGGCCATATATTCTGGAAGATAATTCAAACCTCAAGCCTCACAACTGGGAATTGACAAAAATAGGGCAGGAAGCATGGCTATGTGGGTCGCTCCCATTAGGATGTATAATCACCTATCTAGAGAAATTCCATTTGCTTCTTAAATCTATCGATGATGTCCCTTTCGGGAAACGGTTTTTGATCCCAACCGTTGGTGATATACATTCGATACACTCAAGCGAAATGCGTGGTGGGCCATGTGTAGGCCGGGTTGCAAGAAGTTCTTGTTGAACCCAGTGTATTCCCCTCAAGAGATACACTATCGGAAGGTGGTTCCATACCTTGTCATGTTGGAAATCCAATCTCCAATAAGCGCCCTGCGGTTTTTGATTTTATATTATATATGGAGCATGAGATGCAAGCGTTCCACTGGATTCTATTTATTTGATTTAGAACCTAATATAATATCACCAGATTTTGATATCAAAATGTTTTGGGTTATCGTAAGGTAAAAACCATCCGTATTTATGGGTGGATCGGTCTTACGATTTTCTTTTCTATCGAAAGGATTTTTAAAAGTTAAACCAATGGTTGGAGTTTACTCACACCAGTCGCATGACTTGCCCAGAGTTTATTTTGTTTTATTTTCCTTAAACTCTTGGGTGCCCAAATTTGTACGGGCAGTCAAGTAGTCGGGGTTTTACAGATTCACTTGGAGGATCTTGAAGAAGAAGGCTTCACCAGTTAGCTATAGACTATCCTATTTTCCGCTGTGTTCTATGTTGTATCTGGAAACATGTGGTTATAACTGTTCCAGGAATAACTATCGTGCTCTGATGATGGTATGTATATACAGTTACTGATTTGTATTTCAAAAGTTATGTTATTTAATATATTTTATTCGTTCTGCTGTGAGATTTGTGTCCTTCGTTTCTTCTATTCTAACCTTTCTTTCTTTCTATTTCTCATCCTCTAACATCATTCTAATAATGATTCGTATTTCTATGCAATTTGGGTTGGACGTGTGGTGTAATTAGTCAACTCAAAGGGTACGAAAATGCGGGTCTTTACACTCCCTCTTTTCAAAGATACAGTAAATGAAACAGTATGCCTAAAACGTAAAAAACTACCTATGCCTAAAGCGTGCGTGCCAAGGACCTTTATCTATATAAATACATGCTGCTTTGTTCCTTCTTTCAGACATTCAAATCCGAAGTTTTTCTCCATGGCAAACATAAATCAAAGCAAACTCAATTGTGCACAAAAATTGCTGAAAATAATATGCAGCAACCCTATAATCTAGAAACATGGTAAGTTGAAGATCAACTTGAAGAAGTGAAGTTATATTCAAGAACGAGGGACTGATGGAAGTTGTGTACTGTAGGAGAGGTGGGTTGATCGAGCTCTTCCGGTTAGTGGTGGGGAAAGGCAGAAGAGTGTCTGCCAAGTCGGAGGTCAGGGGGAGGCCCAGGATGTATATGGTGGAAATTTGTACAAGAGAGGTGGTGGAAGTTTTAAAATGTAGCGGTGAGTATAAACAGGAGGAGGGCATTCGAAGGTTGTGGGAAGAAAGATCGGAACTGGATAGCGCAGGGTGACTTTTGGGTCTGGGATGTTGAGGAGGTGAAGTGCGGGTGTTTTAGAATGGTGACGGGTTTATGGAGTTCTTCGAGAGGAGGGGAATGGTATTATTTGTTTGATCTAACGTGGAGTAAAAGGGATGGAGGAAGAGTTTTTGATGAAGAAAACAGTGGGATGGTTGGTTCTATGAAATAGTGCGTGGTGATGGAGCTATCTAAGCTCAAGGACGGGAAATGGCATGGGAATGTTTGGCTGGAAGCAGGCTTTCAAATGAGAAGATGGTACTGTGTTAAAAGGGTCGGAGAGAGGGTAGGAGCTGTTTTGAGAACAGGATTGGTGGGTTCGGCATTTCTCTGGAGTGGGAGTAAGTTAAACATGGGAGGAGATGATTCCTGTAGCAAAACATGTAGAGGACGTGGGTTTATATCATGGCGTTAGGCTGCGTTTAGATGGGAAGGCCCACGAAAATGGGGAAAAAATTGCAGCGTACAAACTGGTGAGTGAAGGGGAAATAGCCACTGTCACGAGCGTGCGGGTCTGCAGAGAATAGTGATGGCACGTTTAAACAACGGTAAAGCCAAATACATATTCTATTTAGTTTAGATTTGATATTTTATAATACACAACTGCTTAAAATAACTGTGTTGATGTTAGAAGGTTAAATGGATAACAGGAGATGCAGCGTTCTTGCAGAAACGAGAAGAAGAATACGTATTTTGAGTTTCAAATGGGGCGGGTGTTTTCAAATGGGACGAGAATAAAGGGGTAAGGCCCAAAAATAAATTAAATATAGGTTTTTATTTAATATTAACTTGCAATTGCTATATCTAACACTTAAGTAGTCAGAATTCCGAACCGTTTGGAACATTGGAGTCATGTGGAGGCAAACTACGTTATGAAACTGGTTTGGAGCCATTCGGATCTTGTGAGAATTTTACGCAGAATTAAACGCCTGATTTAATTGATCAACATTAATCAATGATTAATGACCAAGGTGAGTAAACTCACTAACTCTGATCAGTTCTATAATTTTATAAATGTTATTTAATATTGACAAAAATGATTGAATGCTGTGTGTGTTGGTTGTTTGGATGGATTGCTTATAAATTGGTTATTAGATACCGTTATATATATAAACCGTTAGTTAAATATTGATCTCATTTTTTCATATTGATATGAAACCAGTGTTATTGTGTTAATTAACATCTGTAGATGCAGGGAAACAGGTTGGAGGAATCCAACTGGATTCCTCAATAATATATTGTTGCTTTTCATATATTGCATTATGTAATGTGGTGAATAAATTTGTGGTTGATTATTGTGTGTTTAGGGTGTTTGAATAACATCGACCTGAAATAATTGGTATTAGAATACAGTGAAATATGTTCGAATATATTAGAAAGGAAATTGGGTATTTTAAAAGGGAATTTCTATTTTTAAATAGAAATGGAATTTCGATTAGCTAGAATGTAATGACTTGTTTTAATTACATAAAAACAAGTAAATTGATTTATAAATGGTATTTATGAATAAAGCGAAATGACTATTATTAAGTAGTTTTAAATGATAAATTCAAGAAATGAATTTCTTTAAAAGGAAAAGGGAAATTTATTGAATTTATTTCAAAGTTCAAAATGTGAATGTGGGTTAAATAAAACTATAAAGGTTGGAAATTATAATTCGACAAAAGTCGAATGTTATTAAGATAATTTTATTTTAGAAAATAAATATCATATAAAGTGGAGATGTGCAAGATAATTAATATTGGTTTAAAACCAATAATTTACAATAGAATATGTAAGCGAGATGAAGTTTAAACTTGATATATAATTAACAAGAAACTGATTTATAAATGGAATTTATAAAGTGAATATGAATTGATAAAATAACTCGATAAATAGGATTTGAACCTGTAATGATATTTATAAATAAAATTCAAGATTTGATTAATATAACAGTCTAGTTTTCTGTAAAAGAACAATATTCACTTTATAAAGTGAATAACAATTTTAAAAGCAAACGCTATGAAAATTGGAATAGTGTCAAAGGAGAAATGGTAAATGTTAGAAGTAATAAATTCAAAAGAAAATGTGTTATCCTGAAATGATAAGTCTATCCCGAAGTTCGGAATGTTAAATCGGATATAAACCATTCGAAAGAGAGGTATAAGTTGAAATTCGATTATATCGAGCTAAGGAAAGTACCATTTACTTTCCAGTTTTATCAAGATCCGTTTAGTATTTATTTAATTAATTAACTATTTATTCAAATTAATTAATCTAAGTTATATTTTGAAATTAAACATTTCGAAAATAAGAATTATAATGATATCGTTATAATCAATGATTTTCCGTAAAGAAAGTGGGCTCTTAAATTGAATCCAAGAGTTGTGGGAGAAATGACCGTTAAAGATTTGAAATGGTGAACTTGACTGTTTCAAAGTTGAAAGTGAGGTTCAGCCAAGGTCTGAGAGGTAATTATACCACAACTTGATTGACTTCATTATTAACTGAGGAATGGTTAAGGTTCGGTGACAAGATTGGTTAATTCAGAGATGTTTTCTAACATTAGAAATTGAAATGATTTGGGATATTGAGAAGTTAAGAAATGATAATTGGAAATGCATTCCCAGTGTTAATAGGGTATATTTTCTAAATATAGAAAATAAGAGTTTTAAATATACGGGATTAATTCCTGGCATTAAAAAAGAGATATTTTCTAAATATAGAAAATAAATAATTAAAAATAAATGGAAACATTTCTCCAAAGATCGTGTGAGGCAAAACGGGTTTTGAGAAATACTTGGGAAGATATGGGAAACAGGAAATTGAGAAATAAAATGATTATTGATAAATTTATTTAAAGGGGCTCAATGTTGATTGATGATTGATCGCTAGGATTTCCATTTGGAAATACAACGGTCGTTTGTATGGGTGTTTTCCTTTGATACTTAAATCACCGGCTATTAAAGTTTTTAACCATTTTCCCGTGGTCAATAAGGAGAGACCGGGATCAGATTCATTTCCTGAAAACCACTCCGTATGGGCACTAGCGTTGCTATAACGACCCATATTTTTACGTTATTATAAATAATTTATTTAATTATTTAAACAATGGTTTAGTAATATAAAATGATCAGAATTCAATAATATTGAATACTTAATTAATATAAATAATAGAACAATATATTTAATTTCCAAAATAGTCGGAAATAAGGGAATACACAATATTGTGTGGATTGGATCATTTATAATATATAATTCAGTATAGAGTTGAAATATATTAACGAATATATTATACAAACGACAATTGAACGTATAATTATAATATAATTATAGTCTAGCCCATAATGGCGCAGCAGTTCGTAATTGGGCGATTCGAACTTTAAACGAATATACATAATCCGCTTTAAGTCGGATTTCTGTGAAACAAGAAACGTTCGGAGCTGGTGAAGTATATTTTTCTAATTGAAGAGAAAAATCGAGATTTCATCGAGTAGATTTTGATTTATGTCCAAATCAAATTTTCGAAAAGTCGCTATGGAATTCCTTTATAATTTATAACGATTTATTTATATTATAAATGGATTTTCAATATAAAATGAATATGTAACAACCCGGAAAATGCGAGCCAATTTAAAATTTTTATTTTGGCAATTTTAGCGAATTTTGAATATTTAAAATGATTATTTTAAATAATATCGACGACAAATTTATTTTGAATAGATTCGAACGTATATATTTATATACGTCGTCGTTAGAATATAATATTTATTTTAAATTATAAAAGGAATTGAAAATGGCGCAGTAGTTCGATAATTCGATTTCAAACTTCAATTGAATGTACCGGGTGCAAAATAAACCGGATTTTAGTGAAACCAAAAATATTAGAATCAATTTGATAATATCTTTCCAACGAATCCGAAAAATCAAAATTTCATAGCGGGAATCAAAAGATATGTCCAAATGAATTTTCAGAATAGCCACTATGGAATTCTGGCCCTTAAAAATGGAAATTTTGCAAACGATCTCGGATTTTGACGAAACCACTTTTGTTGGATCCGTGATGTCAAGTTATTGCTAGGTTTCAAATTTCATAATTTTTCGATTCAATATGTGAGCGTGGCAAAGGAAAACGCATTTGACCAGTTTTAGTTGATTTTAATCGACTGGAAAATGGCCATTTTTCCAACGGTCTCGGAATCTGACGAAACTAGTTTTGTTAGGACCGTATCGTCAATACGAAGCTAGAAAATATTTTTTTGGAATTTTTCTAGTTAGTATGTGGCCCCGGTAAATTAAAATGCACGTTCAAATTCAATATAATGAGTTATATGTTGATTTTGACGAAAACTGATCGAAACGATCAAATCAGCTTACGATACATATCCCATTGTGTTCGGAATGGTGGTAATTAGCTATGGACGACAGGCGGTGGGCTTGATTTCGAGTTCGAAATAAAAAGTTGCTTTTTGAAATTAATTAAATTAAATAATATATATATTATTATATCTTCCTTTCTCCCCCCTCCTTTACATTCATTCAGGAAGAGAAAAAAAAATCTCGCAATGCCTTCTCGGGCGCGCCTCCCCGCCTTGCGATGCCACCGCCTAGCCCCAACCTCCTGCGCCGCCAGTCGGAGACGCCCCCCTCTTCTTCCTCCACCGCCTTCGTTCTCTCTCCTCTCCCATCGATCCTCCATCAAATCGAACCTCGTGAGCCCCTAGCCCTAGCCGCACTACCACCCAACCCCTCAAACCCGATCCGCCGCCTCCACTCCACCACAGCAGGCTGCGCTCCACCTCCGCCAGCCGTGACACGCCGCACCGCCTCCCCAATGCTGTAGCTCCGACAGTAAACTCTCCTCCCTCTTCAATAGCTAAATGTGAGTATTTTCTCATTTTATAATTTATTTTAGTTTAGCTAATATAAATTCATAGTGAAAATTCAGTTATTAAATATTAGATTTGACATCGTATAAAAATTAGATTCTTCATCGTGGAAAAACGAGATTTTTGAATATGAAAAAGGTATAATTTTTATAGATAAGAATATGATTTATATATAAAGCTTTGTTTTTTATTTTACATAAAGCTTTCGTCTTTATTTTTATAAAAGAAAGTTAGGATTTTTATAAATAAAAATGTGATTTTTATATTGTACAGATAATAAAAATATAATTTATATAATATAGAAAGGTTAAAAGTATAATTTTTATAATATAGGAAGGATAAAAATATAATTATTATAATATAGGAAGGATAAAAATTTTATAATATAGGAAGGATAAAAATATAATTTTTATAATGAGAAGATTAAAAATACGATTTTTATATTATATAACTAGTAAAAAATTGATTTTTATTATATGTAGAGATTAAAGATATGATTTTTATAGTATGAAGAAGTAAAAATATAATTTTTATACAAAAGGAAGCATTATAAAAATATAGGAAGTAGAAATAAAATATGATTTTTATTTATTGAAAGGAAGTAATAAAAATATGATTTTTACTTGAACAGCGAGAAAAGGACTGCATTGGAATTTCAAACCGATCCAGACTGTTCAGTAGTTCAAAAGCAAAGCACGGCGGAGTGGAACCCTCTGTGAGAACTTCTCAATTTAAATTTTCTTTTCTAGTTAGTAATATATACTAGGATGTAGACGGTGCTTAGTAGCACCCGACACCCGTCATCCACAGACCATGGATGGCTTGTATGTTTGATTGTCTGATGTATTTTGAAAATTGATTGTGTGATGTGAAATGAAATAAAATATTTATATAGTTAAAAATATTTTATCGTCAAAAATATTGTTTTTAACGTGTGTGTGTGTGAATAAAAATATGTGTTTGTTGATTTGAAACCCCACACGGATGTTGGGATGATATTTGAAGTCCACTCATCCCGATTGGTTAGTTGTATGTCGATCGATTGATTGACAGGCTGTTATAAGCATTAGATATCTATACTTGATGCTTATACAGTGTGGTGCACTTTGGATGATGATTGATTATTTATTGTTGTGAATATATACATGTGTTGTATGGAATCCATATAATTAACATTATATGGTAATTGATTGGGCCTCATCCTAATTGGGAAAATAAAGAAGAGAATGACGTATATATTCATGTGTTGAATAGAATAAATAATCATGTGTTGAAAATTACCATGTGTTGAATAGAATAAATAGTCATGTGTTGACAGTGCTCATGTGTTGAGAATATTCATGGGTTGAAAGAAATATATATATTCATGTGTTGAATAGAATAAATATTCATTTGTTGAATAGAATAACGAATTTATTGAAATATATAAAGCCGTGTTGATTAGAGATGCGCCATTTTGACGTGAGCGATATTTATATCGATTATATTCGTTTTCAAAATGAATATAGAAAAGGAAGTGATTTCAAAATATAACATTTTGAAAATATTATCATTTATATAGTAATGATATGAAATATTCAATTTTGATTTGAAATTCAATATGAAGTTGAATTTGTTTTGAAAACAAATTTAAAACGATTTATAAAATACGTTTTGAATTGAAATCGACAAAATATATATAATATATATATATATATTATATATATAATGGCATGAATAGAACGCGCCGCGCTGCGGCAGTTCGTGAATTTCGACCATCGACTTCGAACGGACATTACGGGAGATTCGACTGTCGGATTATCCTGAAACTGGAACCATTGGGTTCGTATCGAAAATAGCTTTCCAATGAATATTTGAAATTTGAAATCTAATGGTTGGATTTGGAATTATGTCCAAATAAAATTTGGAAAAGGTCGTTGTATGTGCAGTTCGATGGCCGTTGATGGAAATCGACTGTACGGGCCTTGATAAAATTATTAAAAATATCAATAATTTGTGTAAAATCATAATATGTGAATTGGAAAGAACTGGGATGAAAAACTCCATATTTGAAAAGATAAAAATAGATTTTTATCAAAATGAACTAGTTTTGAACTAGAATTAAAATCAATTTATTTTTGAAATAAATAAATTGAGTTTGAAAGTGGTTTTAAAAATAATCAAAATTCCCAATACGTGAATTGGACTGGAGTTGAATCGAAATTATCTTCGGAATATTTCAATGTTGGATTTCGTTACTATACAGATATTGTTATGGGAATTTGAAAGATATATTTTATATCGTTATTTCCAATACGATATTTGTTGGTTTCAGAATTTGATTTTGAATATAAGCCGGTATATTTTCTATTCAGAGCCTTGTATTTAATATCAAATGTGATTTAGGTTTGTCATGAATGGTGTCTTCATTAACACTGTTCTTAAGCCCAATAGAGAAAAAGATTAAATCTTTCTATTTAGATTTAATGAAGTGTATCAATTAAATACTATTTAATTGGAATTGAATTGGTTTTTGGGTTTATCGTGAGCGGTGTTTTGAACAACACCTGTTCTTTAACCCGATTAACAATAAAGTGTGATTTTGGGTTTATCGTGAATCATGTTTTAGATGACATTGGTTCTTTAACCCAGTTAAAGTTAGGATATTGATTTTTGAAAAGATTAAAACTAAGTGGAGTTTTAATGAATCTTTAATTAGATTGAAATGTGAATTGTTAATTTAAATTATCAAATTAGGAAAGTGATCGAGAATGGAGTATCACCAGTTTTGCTCCAAAGCGATAGTTAAATCTTTAATTAGATTTGAACGTGAAATGGTAATTAAATTTACCGATAGCACCGTGGTGTTAGATATGAAGTATGACCAGTTTTACTTCATGGGATGAATAGGTTGGGATTGGGAAATAAAATAAATAATTACTTCGGTGTGGTTCGCTAATCCCGACTAGTTTGGAAAACCATAATATGGTTTGAAATGATACCCAAAGGAAGATTAAAGAATAAATTTAGAAGAATTTATCTTTGATAAAATTAATGGGAACCTTTCCCTAAGAATGTGATTTTGTGAATAAAAGAATATTCTAAATTGGAATAAGGCGTATGTTGTGTTTGTGTAACACGTGTTTATTATATACGCGGGCTATTCAGAAAGGCCGGGTTTATACCCATTTTGAATAACCGATTCGGCGATAAGTCGAAGATGAAGACGGTGGTTGAAGACCGGAAGTCTTCACATCGTTTGGGTGATTACTGATGATCTTGATTGGGATGTACACCCAAGATGAGGGATTCAGTTGGTGATCGTCCAGACGTACTTGGAGATCTATGGATATGCGAGGAAAGTGCCTCCGGTTTCGTTCAGACCCAGAATGAACTTGTAAATGGATTGTGTGTCTGACATTGGATTTTATTCTGTGTTGATTGATCTCTATTAAATATACATCTGTTTGGCGGCGGAGAATTTATTCTCTTGCTTAACGCCCTTCTCTGAGACGTACGAGCTCAGAGGTTGTATATCGATGGACATCAGTCGCATGGAGTGAATTGCCAGTGTGGCACGCGTAAGTGGCAATTGATCAAGGCTTCTGTTGAAAAGCAAAGTCTTGTGGTTGATGATCAAAGCACAGCCTGTGTGGCGTAGCTTTGTGTATAGCGTGAATTCGCGAGCCTCACACCTCGGTATGAGTCAAAAACGGGATAGTGACTGCAGGGAGAGCACGACGTTTCTTTCTAGCTGTAGGTGGTGTCAGTGCTTAAACTGGCTAACATTTATATACTTTTCACCTGTGTGGTTCATGGATACGAGGCGCCTCGGATATAGGCCTGTTAGGACCGGGAAACGTGTGCTCGGGAATTGCCAATCCTCAAAAGTAAGAGAGGACCGGCCCTGAAGATCCAAGGATTGCTGTGTGCGGTCCTGGGACATTTGCTAGAGTGTCTCGAACGGAGAGGAGCTTGCCCCTTGCCTCGACTCATGACGGAAATCCAATTTCCAATACGTGATATTACGATTTTATTTGTAGAACTAGTATGGCGACATGATATATGGTACCCATGACGTCTATGATTGATATTTATGATTGAAATTATTTTGACACTATACACTTATTATAGTATCAAATGATTTGTTTTGAACGTACCAAGCATGTTTGGCTATTATAAGGGAAAACCCTATCCTCCGGCTTGCGTTGCATTGTGTGATGGGACATGGGTCTTATAATAGCTTCAATTTTCTAAATAGCATTGCGCTGTTTGTTGATATTCACTGGTATTCTTGGGAGGAAACCCGTTTCGTGTTATACGGCGTGGTCCCTTGATTTACCGAACTTTAAAATAAAGATTAATAACTGTTTTAGTTCTCACACTAGTCACATGACTGACCTGGAGTTTATTGTTTTAACCTAAACTCTGGGTGCCCCTATTTTCCACATGGGCAGCTAATAGTTTGGTTTTGCAGATTTATATTCACAGGATCCTGATTTACAGCTGGAACGATGCTCGGAAAGCTCTGTATCCGTGTATTACTTTCAGTTGTGTTTTATGTTGTTTTTCCACTGCTTTGTAATTTATTGTAATCTCTGATACTTGCCGAATGTATATTCATTCATACTCTGTATATTCTTGTATTCTGATGGAATTGTTGTAATAAGCAATGAAATGTTCTTCTGTTTGCATTTTATTATGTCGTGTTCTAACGGTAATTCGTTCTTTCTCTTCTCTTCGGAGATGGGGAAGTTCGGGTCGCTACAGTTTGGTATCAGAGCTATGGTTTACAGAGCTCGAGAACAAGACACATTAGAACCGAACGAAAGAATTCATCAGATATTGGATTAGTAATATCCAATTAGAATGACTCGTTAGAGATAGGATCAGTAGTATCCTAGAACGAGTGTGAAGAGTATATTTTTCAAATGAAAACAAATTTTGTTTTGAAAGTTAAATTCAAGTATACGTATTTGAATATTTATTTATATTGAATTTGGACAATCCAGTATATAAAGGTTTTGCATATACGCGTCATGAACGTATATTCGAAATTTTAATATACTGGATAGATATAGAATCACACTCTAGTCGCCCGGAGATAATTCTGGTAATGCGGCCGCATTATCAGTATTTGTGTTCGTGTTTCGAAGGTGTGATATCTATATATTTCCATTAGACTGGTGTGAGAACCAAAATTATAAAGATTTATTGTTGTGATTTGGCATCAAAAACATGATTTTCTGTATATATATCAAATTATGAATTTGAAACGTTAATCCACTAATTGATTGCTGGTTGTGTTGTTTGTTTATTTGTTTGATAATTTTGAACCATTTAGCCTAATTGAACCAAATATTGAATTGTATTGAAAATTAGTCGCATTTGCTTGCATATTCATATACTTACATTGAACAGGTCATAGCAAGGAGGCTAGAGCAGAAGAATAAAATTGTTTGCCCGACAAATAGGTACATGTTTACCATAATTTACTGTTTTGTTTGGGTGATGATGATTTTATGAGCCGATTGGCTAGTCGATTGGCTTTTTCTTTTTCTTTTTGATTGAAGAAGGCCATGGGAGGCTATATGAAATATCTCGAAGTCCCCGGTGTAGGGGAGGTTATGGCGAAATTTTTCGGAAATTTAGGGTGTTAGCCAAATTTTTGAAAAAATTGAAAAGTTCTTAGAAACTGAAAAGTTGAAGAACTTAAGCCGTAACGAAAATACTGGAAGTCGAGTTGAATTGTTAAACAACTTTCGGCTTCGTTCCTTTTCGGGGACGAAAAGTTTTAAGTGGGGGAGAATGTAACAACCCGGAAAATGCGAGCCAATTTAAAATTTTTATTTTGGCAATTTTAGCGAATTTTGAATATTTAAAATGATTATTTTAAATAATATCGACGAAAAATTTATTTTGAATAGATTCGAACGTATATATTTATATACGTCGTCGTTAGAATATAATATTTATTTTAAATTATAAAAGGAATTGAAAATGGCGCGGTAGTTCGATAGTTCGATTTCAAACTTCAATCAAATGTACCGGGTGCAAAATAAACCGGATTTTAGTGAAACCAAAAATATTAGAATCTATTTGATAATATCTTTCCAACGAATCCAAAAACTCAAAATTTCATAGCGGCAATCAAAAGATATATCCAAATGAATTTTCAGAATAGTCGCTATGGAATTCTGGCCCTTAAAAGTGGAAATTTTGCAAATGACCTCGAATTTCGACGAAACAACTTTTGTTGGATCCGTGATGTCAATTTATTGCTAGGTTTCAAATTTCATAATTTTTCGATTTTATATGTGAGCGTGGCAAAGGAAAACGCGTTTGACTAGTTTTAGTTGATTTTAATCGACTGGAAAATGGCCATTTTTCCAACGGTCTCGGAATCTGATGAAACTAATTTTGTTACGACCGTATCGTCAATACAAAGCTAGAAAATATTTTTTGGAATTTTTCTAGTTAGTATGTGGCCCCGGTAAATTGAAATGCACGTTCAAATTCAATATATAGAGTTATATGTTGATTTTGACGAAAACTGATCGAAACGATCAAATCAGCTTACAATACATATCCCATTGTGTTCGGAATGAGGGTAATTAGCTATGGACGACAGGCGGTGGGCTTGATTTCGAGTTCGAAATAAAAAGTTGCTTTTTGAAATTAATTAAATTAAATAATATATATATTATTATATCTTCCTTTCTCCCCCCTCCTTTACATTCATTCAGGAAGAGAAAAAAAATCTCGCGCTGCCTTCTCGGGCGCGCCTCCCCGATTCGTGACGCCACCGCCTAGCCCCAACATCCTGCGCCGCCAGTCGGAGACGCCCCCCTCTTCTTCCTCCGCCGCCTTCCTTCTCTCTCCTCTCCCCTCGATCCTCCGTCAAATCGAACCTCGCGAGCCCCTAGCCCTAGCCGCACTACCACCCAACCCCTCAAACCCGATCTGCCGCCTCCACTCCACCACAGCAGGCCGCGCTCCACCTCCGCCAGCCGTGACACGCCGCACCGCCTCCCCAAGGCTGTAGCTCCGACAGTAAACCCTCCTCCCTCTTCAATAGCTAAATGTGAGTATTTTCTCATTTTATAATTTATTTTAGTTTAGCTAATATAAATTCATAGTGAAAATTCAGTTATTAAAAATTAGATTTTACATCGTATAAAAATTAGATTCTTCATCGTGGAAAAACGAGATTTTTGAATATGAAAAAGGTATAATTTTTATAGATAAGAATATGATTTATATATAAAGCTTTTTTTTTATTTTACATAAAGCTTTCATATTTATTTTTATAAAAGAAAGTTAGGATTTTTATAAATAAAAATGTGAATTTTATATTGTATAGATAATAAAAATATAATTTTTATAATATAGAAAGGTTAAAAATATAATTTTTATAATATAGGAAGGATAAAAATATAATTTTTATAATATAGGAAGGATAAAAAATTTATAATATAGGAAGGATAAAAATATAATTTTTATAATGAGAAGATTAAAAATACGATTTTTATATTATATAACTAGTAAAAATTTGATTTTTATTATATGTAGAGATTAAAGATATGATTTTTATAGTATGAAGAAGTAAAAATATAATTTTTATATAAAAGGAAGCATTGTAAAAATATAGGAAGTAGAAATAAAATATGATTTTTATTTATTGAAAGGAAGTAATAAAAATATGATTTTTACTTGAACAGCGAGAAAAGGACTGCATTGGAATTTCAAACCGATCCAGACTGTTCAGCAGTTCAAAAGCAAAGCACGACGGAGTGGAACCCTCTGTGAGAACTTCTCACTTTAAATCTTCTTTTCTAGTTAAAAATATATACTAGGATGCAGACGGTGCTTAGTAGCACCCGACACCCGTCATCCACAGACCATGGATGGCTTGTATGTTTGATTGTCTGATGTGTTTTGAAAATTGATTGTGTGATGTGAAATGAAATAAAATATTTATATAGTTAAAAATATTTTATCGTTAAAAATATTGTTTTTAACGTGTGTGTGTGAATAAAAATACGTGTTTGTTGATTTGAAACCCCACACGGGTGTTGGGATGATATTTGAAGTCCACTCATCCCGATTGGTTAGTTGTATGTCGATCGATTGATTGACAGGCTGTTATAAGGGTTAGATATCTATACTTGATGCTTATACAGTGTCGTGCACTTTGGATGATGATTGATTATTTATTGTTGTGATTATATACATGTGTTGTATGGAATCCATATAATTAACATTATATGGTAATTGATTGGGCCTCATCCCAATTGGGAAAATAAAGAAGAGAATGAAGTATATATTCATGTGTTGAATAGAATAAATAATCATGTGTTGAAAATTACCATGTGTTGAATAGAATAAATAGTCATGTGTTGACAGTGCTCATGTGTTGAGAATATTCATGTGTTGAAAGAAATATATATATTCATGTGTTGAATAGAATAAATATTCATTTGTTAAATAGAATAACGAATTTATTGAAATATATAAAGCCGTGTTGATTAGAGATGCACCATTTTGACGTGAGCGATATTTATATCGATTATATTCGTTTTTAAAATGAATATAGAAAAGGAAGTGATTTCAAAATATAACGTTTTGAAAATATTATCATTTATATAGTAATGATATGAAATATTCAATTTTGATTTGAAATTGAATATGAAGTTGAATTTGTTTTGAAAACAAATTTAAAACGATTTATAAAATACGTTTTGAATTGAAATCGACGAAATATATAATATATATATTATATATATAATGGCCTGAATAGAACGCGCCGCGCTGCGGCAGTTCGTGAATTTCGACCATCGACTTCGAACGGACATTATTGGAGATCCGACTGTCGGATTCTCCTGAAACTGGAACCGTTGGGTTCGTATCGAAAATAGCTTTCCAATGAATATTTGAAATTTGAAATCTAACGGTTGGATTTGGAATTATGTCCAAATCAAATTTGGAAAAGGTCGCTGTAAGTGCAGTTCGATGGCCGTTGATGGAAATCGACTGTACGAGCCTTGATAAAATTATTAAAAATATCAATAATTTGTGTAAAATCATAATATGTGAATTGGAAAGAACTGTAATGAAAAACTCCATATTTGAAAAGATAAAAATAGATTTTTATCAAAATGAACTAGTTTTGAACTAGAATTAAAATCAATTTATTTTTGAAATAAATAAATTGAGTTTGAAAGTGGTTTTAAAAATAATCAAAATTCCCAATACGTGAATTGGACTGGAGTTGAATCGAAATTATCTTCGGACTATTTCGATGTTGGATTTCGTGACTATACAGATATTGTTATGGGAATTTGAAAGATATATTTTATATCGTTATTTCCAATACGATATTTGTTGGTTTCAGAATTTGATATTGAATATAAGCCGGTATATTTTCTATTCAAAGCCTTGTATTTAATATCAAATGTGATTTAGGTTTGTCGTGAATGGTGTCTTCATTAACACTGTTCTTAAGCCTAATAGAGAAAAAAATTAAATCTTTCTATTCAGATTTAATGAAGTGTATCAATTAAATACTATTTAATTGGAATTGAATTTGAATTGGTTTTTGGGTTTATCGTGAGCGGTGTTTTGAACAACACCTGTTCTTTAACCCGATTAACAATAGAGTGTGATTTTGGGTTTATCGTGAATTGTGTTTTAGATGACATTGGTTCTTTAACCCAGTTAAAGTTAGGATATTGATTTTTGAAAAGATTAAAACTAAGTGGAGTTTTAATGAATCTTTAATTAGATTGAAATGTGAATTGTTAATTTAAATTATCAAATTGGGAAGGTGATCGAGAATGGAGTATCACCAGTTTTGCTCCAAAGCGATAGTTAAATCTTTAATTAGATTTGAACGTGAAATGGTAATTAAATTTACCGATAGCACCGTGGTGTTAGATATGAAGTATGACCTATTTTACTTCATGGGATGAATAGGTTGGGATTGGGAAATAAAATAAATAATTACTTCGGTGTGGTTCGCTAATCCCGTCTAGTTTGGAAAACCATAATATGGTTTGAAATGATACCCAAAGGAACATTAAAGAATAAATTAAGAAGAATTTATCTTTGATAAAATTAATGGGAACCTTTCCCTAGGAATGTGATTTTGTGAATAAAAGAATATTCTAAATTGGAATGAGGCGTATGTTGTGTTTGTGTAACACGTGTTTATTATATACGCGGGCTATTCAGAAAGGCCGGGTTTATACCCATTCTGAATAACCGATTCGGCGATAAGTCGAAGATGAAGATGGTGGTTGAAGACCGGAAGTCTTCACATCGTTTGGGTGATTACTGTTGATCTTGATTGGGCTGTACACCCAAGATGAGGGAATCAGTTGGTGATCGTCCAGACATACTTGGAGATCGATGGATATGCGAGGAAAGTGCCTCCGGTTTCGTTCAGACCCAGAACGAACTTGTAAATGGAATGTGTGTCTGACATTGGATTTTATTCTGTGTTGATTGATCTCTATTAAATATACATCTGTTTGGCGGCGGAGAATTTATTCTCTTGCTTAACGCCCTTCTCTGAGACGTACGAGCTCAGAGGTTGTATATCGATGGACATCAGTCGCATGGAGTGAATGCCAGTGTGGCACGCGTAAGTGGCAATTGATCAAGGCTTCTGTTGAAAAGCAAAGTCTTGTGGTTGATGATCAAAGCACGGCCTGTGTGGCGTACCTTTGTGTATAGCATAAATTCGCGAGCCTCACACCTTGGTATGAGTCAAAAACGGGATAGTGACTGCAGGGAGAGCACGACGTTTCTTTCTAGCTATAGGTGGTGTCAGTGCTTAAACTGGCTGACATTTATATACTTTTCATCTGTGTGGTTGTTGGATACGAGGCGCCTCAGATATAGGTCTATTAGGACCGGGAAACGTGTGCTCAGGAATTGCCAATCCTCAAAAGTAAGAGAGGACCGGCCTTGAAGATCCAAGGATTGCTGTGTGCGATCCTGGGACATTTGCTAGAGTGTCTCGAACGGAGAGGAGCTTGGCCCTTGCCTCGACTCATGACGGAAATCCAATTTCCAATACGTGATATTGCGGTTTTATTTGTAGAACTAGTATGGCGACATGATATATGGTACCCATGCCGTCTATGATTGATATTTATGATTGAAATTATTTTGACACTATACACTTATTATAGTATCAAATGATTTGTTTTGAACGTACCAAGCATGTTTGGCTATAATAAGGGAAAACCCTATCCTCCGGCTTGCGTTGCATTGTGTGATGGGACCTGGGTCTTATAATAGCTTCATTTTTCTAAAAAACATTGCGCTGTTTATTGATATGCACTGGTATTCTTGGGAGGAAACCCATTCCGTGTTATACGGCGTGGTCCCTTGATTTACCGAACTTTAAAATAAAGATTAATAACTGTTTTAGTTCTCACACCAGTCACATGACTGACCTGGAGTTTATTGTTTTAACCTAAACTCTGGGTGCCCCTATTTTCCACATGGGCAGCTAGTAGTTTGGTTTTGCAGATTTATATTCACAGGATCCTGATTTATTGCTGGAACGATGCTCGGAAAGCTCTGTATCCGTGTATTACTTTCAGTTGTGTTTTATGTTGTTTTTCTGCTGCTTTGTAATTTATTGTAATCTCTGATACTTGTCGAATGTATATTTATTCATACTCTGTATATTCTTGTATTCAGATGGAATTGTTGTAATAAGCAATGAAATGTTCTTCTGTTTGCGTTCTATTATGTCGTGTTCTCACGGTAATTCGTTCTTTCTCTTCTCTTCGGAGATGGGGAAGTTCGGGTCGCTACAGAATACTGATTTAATCCAGATTTGAAAGGTCGAGTTATAAATTTAGATAGGAATATTTTGGAGCTGTATTTTATTCTATGTGAATATATACGATAATATTAATTTATTAATATTAAATTTAATTATTTTTAAATATATTAATATTTAAATGGATTTATTTAGAGCTTTAAAAATACCCATTTTTGCAAACGACCTCCGTTTTCGACGAAACTAATTTTGTTGGTTCCGGAATATTAAATTATTGTTAGATTTTAATTTTCGTGATTTTTGAAGTCAGTGTGTGGTCGTACGGATTTTAAATCTGAAAAATAGTCAATAATTTGACTTTAAAAATACGTTGTGTGAGCAAACGAAGACGAAATTCGACGAAATTAGATTCGTTGGGTCCGTAATGTCGAACTATAGCTGCATGCCCATTTTCATGATTTTATGATATCAGATGTGATCATAGGGATTTTTAAAGGGCGAATACAAATAGCATTGTGAATATAAATTAATATAAAAATATATATGAAGCTTCTAAAATAAGCTAACATGTCCGGTAAATACAAATCCATCTTGCACTAAACCTAAAAATATTTTGCTTGGTCAAAATATTTTTCCGCCTTTATGTTTTCTCAAAATAGTGAGTTCCAGATTTCAAACAAAAATTCAAAACAAATCAAATAAATTGTCGAAGCAATTTATTTGGGATCGTTTCCATCAGGGCTTTACACTGATGTTATCCATTCCATGCACGATGGAGTTTTCTGGATAGCGACTTGGAGGCAGCGGAACTGGGGTTTCGACTCCTGCTCAATCTATGCAACGCTGGGCCTCGAGGTTAGTGGAAATGGGTTGTTCAGTTAGAGGAGCACCTAAATTTGGATTTTTGCCAGGTGCGATCCTATATTGGGTGGTGCGACTTCCTGTTGTCGCGTGGAGAGTGTCAGGTCAAATCGAGGAAAGGGGAGCGAGTTCTATACGCTTGCGTGGAGAGGAGGGTGGATTCGATAAGGGAGATGATAATAAGGTTGGTTTTGATTTTCTTTGGAAAATGGGAGAGTTTGGATTGGAGAAATTCGGTCATGGTGAAGTAACAGAAGTACACCGCGGGAAGAAAAGATGAGCGTGGGATTTGGAGCTTAAAACAGTTATTATAGGTTATAAACGTAATTAAGATTTTTATTAAAAAAATTAATGGTAAAGTTGTTTTTACATTTTCATGGAAAGATTGGAGTAAGGAGTTGGAATTGTTGAAGAAGGATGGACGGGATTTGTACATGAAGAAGGAAGATCACTATAGAAATAGGATCGGTATAGGAAGTGATTTGGGTCGGTGTTGAATGGGGTCTGAAATGGTAGAGCAGCTTGAGAGAAAACGTAAGGTGAAATTTGTTTGTTAAATCACGGGGAGGAGGTGAAGTGTTGATAGGGGATGTCTGTGTTAATGGAGGAACAAGGCAGCAACGGGTTTTTCTATTCGGTGAGGAAGAAGATTAGAATGGAGCGAGTAGCAACATGATGGGCCGACGAATTTAAGTTTAAGCCCAATTTTTGAAAAAGGAATTAAATTTGCTTTTATTTAAAATAGTACAAATTGTAAAAGGTATAACATTGTCATACGTGATTGAAATTCAGCGAAACAAGATCCATTGGGATCATATGGATGGCGACTACATAATGGAACTGACTGGGAGTGAATTGGAGCTCGTTACAATTTATAGCGAAATAAATTGTCTGTCTGAATCAACCGACAAATATCGTTATTTAACGATGATCGTCCAATGTGAGTAAAACTCACATACTCTGCCAGTTCATATTTTTATAACGTATTTTTAGAACTGATAAATGTTGATTGATTGTTGTGTGTTGAATGTTTAGATGGACTGCTAATTAATTGGTTGAGAAAATAAATAATGATATATATATATATAAATCGTTAATCAAATATTAATTCAATTTATCAGAATATTTTATATTGTAATGAAATCGATGTTATTTATATTGTTTAACATCTGTGGGTGCAGGAAAACAAGTTGGAGGGATCCAAATGGATTCCTCAATATTTATAATCCTGTTTTTTTTCATATTTTGATATATGAAGTGATATATAATATGTGATTGATTATGATGATACTGGTCATGTTATTTGGTATTTTAAATATCACATGAAATACTAGACTGTAAAAAGGAAATTTTCAAAGTGAATATTGAAAATGAAACATTTTGTAATAACCCGGAAAATCTGGGCCAGTTTAAAATTTTTATTTTGGCAATTTTAGCGAATTTTGAACATATAAAATGAATTATTTTAAATAATATCGACGAGAAATTTATTTTGAATATAATTCGATCGTATATATTATACGCATCGTCGTTAGAATATAAATATTTATATATAATTATAAATAGAATTGAAAATGGCGCGGTAGTTCGATAATTCGATTTCAAACTTCAATTGAATGTACCGAGTGCAAAACAATCCGGATTTTAGTGAAACCAAAAATGATAGGATCTAATTGATAATATCTTTCCAACGAATCCGAAAAAATCAAAATTTCATAGCGGGGATCAAAAGATATGTCCAGTTGAAAATTCTAAATAGTCGCTATAGAATTTCGGCACGTAAAAATAGCCATTTTGCAAACGACCTCGGATTTCGACGAAACTAGTTTTGTTGGGTCCGTGGTGTAAAGTTATTGCTAGATTTTAAATTTTATAACTTTTCGAATCAATGTGTGAGCGTGGCAAAGGAAAACGTGTTTGACCAGTTTCAGTTGATTTTAATCGACTGGAAATTGGCCATTTTTCAAACGGTCTCAGAATTCGACGAAACTAGTTTTGTTAGGACCGTATCGTCAGTACGAAGCTAGAAAATATTTTTCGAGAATTTATAGATTTGTTATGTGACCCCGGTAATTTGAAATGTACGTTTAAAATTCAATATATA
Source organism: Allium sativum (assembly GCA_030737875.1). NCBI lineage: Eukaryota > Viridiplantae > Streptophyta > Magnoliopsida > Asparagales > Amaryllidaceae > Allium > Allium sativum. Next base: position 388,014,268 of record CM060924.1, read on the forward strand.
GAGTTAAATGAAAATTTAACGGAAACTGATTCAAACGATCGAATCAGCCAACGATACATATCCCATTGTTTTCGGAATGGGGGTAATAAGCTATGGACGACAGGCGGTGGACCTCGTTTCGAGGTCGTATGTAAAAGTCAACTTTTTGAAAATTAATTAATTAAATAAATAAAAAAAAAAACCTCCTCTCCTTTAACCCGCTGGCCCCCCCTTTCCCTTCATAATCGATTTCAGCAGAAGAGAAAAAAAAAATCCATCGAGGACGGAGACGGACCGCCCATCGCCGCCACGGGAGGCGCCCACCTCCGTCCAAGCTCGCCGCCCTCCCCTTCCCTTCCTCGACTGCGACGCCCGAACCCCCCTCGCCCTCGCGTCCCGCTCCTCTTCCCCTCCTCCGTCCACCGCGGCCTCAGCCGCGTCGCCACCCACCTCCCTCCAGCGCCTCGCGAACACCCACCTCCCCAGCAGCGAGGCAACCACCGACGCCCCCCCTCCTCTCCGATTCCTGTAAGTTTTTTTTTTTTAATTTATTTTTCAATTTTAGTTATTGTTCTATTCGATTTTAAAACTGAATTTTTATAGTTAACAAGAACTGATTTTTATTAATTTAAAAGCATTGATTTTTAGTTTAGAAAAGAATAAATGTTTATTTAGGAAAAATAGTTCTTTTTAAACTAGAAAGATGCGATTTTTATTAACTAGGTAAGATTAGTTTTTTTAAATCAAAATGATTTGATTTTGAAAAGTAAAGATTTGATTTTGAATTGTGGAAGTTAAAAATATAATTTTTATAAAAGGAAGATAATCAAAATATGATTTTTATATTTTTAAAGTATTAAAAATATAATCTTTACTATATAGAAGATGTAAAAATATGATTTTTATATTTTTAAAGAATTAAAAATATAATTTTTACATGTTAGGAATATTAAAAATATCATCTTTTTATAGGTAGCAAAATAAAATGCGATTTCTATAGGGATGGAATTGAAAAGGTAAAATCTTTAAAAATAAAAAGACGATATTTTAATAATAGAAAAGGCGAAAACTTTATTTTTATAAAGGCGAAAACTTTATTTTTATAAAGGCGAAAACTTTAATTTTGAAAGGGCGAAATCTTTATATGAAGAATAAGGTGATAAAAATATAATCTTTATCTATATAGTAGCGTTGTGAAAATATGCTTATTTTTATATATTGAATAGCGAAGTGAAAATTCGATTTTTAAATGTATGAAGCGATTATAAAAATATGATTTTTAAATTGAAAGTGAACAAATAAAAATGTGATTTTTATGTTAAAGACATCAAATATAAAAATGTGTGATTTTTATATATGTAGTGGCTACGGGCAACGAAGATGACGAAGATGGGATAACGATGAAGATTTCTATCAATGAAGAGTCGTGGTATTGGATAGCTTTCGGTGAGAATTTCTCACCTTTCAATTTCTTTTCTAATTATATATATATACTAGGATGCAGACGGTGCTTAGTAGCACCCGACACAATCGTCCACAGACCATGGACTTGTTTGTTTGGTTGCATAGATTAGTTATATGATTTGATTTGAATTTGGTTGTTTGGTGATTTTGATTGATGTGTGAATGGCGTGGGCCTTCACTAGACCGGGGATAAGGCTAGGCCTCGTCCCGTTTCTAGTATCGTGCCGTTATGCCGCCGAAATTTTCTAAAATATGTTAGAAAATAAAAATATCATTTTATTGTGTAAATGAATAATAGAAATTCATATGTTGGAATAAAATGTTTTATCGTTAAAAATATAATTTTTAACGTGAATATGAATATAGTGAAAGTGAATAAAATAAAATATTCATTTACAAACCAGACGGTTTGTTTATGTACACCTATTTGAAGGACATTGATTGGGACGATAAATTTTACACATCGCCCAACAGCACAAATAAAATATGTGTTTGATTGTTTGAAACCCCACACGGGTGTTAGGATGAAATTTGAAGTTCACTCATCCTGATTGATTAAATATGTCGATCGATCGATTGATAGGCTGTTATAAGCGTTAGATAACTATATTTGATGCTTATACAGTGTAGTGCACTTTGGTTGATGGTTGATTATTTTTCAATGCTATTATATACATGTGTTGTAGAAAATCCATATAACTAACATTATATGGTAATTGATTGGGCCTCATTCCAGTTTTGAAAAAGAAATGACTTGAATTGAAAACGATTTCGAAATGAATTGAATTGAAAACGATTTCGAAATGAATTGAATTGAAAACGATTTCGAAATGAATTGAATTGAAAACGATTTCGAAATGAATTGAATTGAAAACGATTTCGAAATGAATTGAATTGAAAACGAATTCGAATTGAATTGAAAGCGAATTGAAATGAATTCAAATTGGATTGAAATTTGAATTGAATAGAAATGAATTTTAAAACGAATTTATAAAGAAGAATTCAAATTTGAATTTAATTGAAATGGAAGTTGAAAATGTTTTTGAAACGAATTCAAAACTATTTATATAATTCGTTTTAAATAGAAATCGACGAAGTATATATTATATATATTATATATATAATATAATGGCCTGAATAGAACGCGCCGCGCCGCGGCAGTTCGTGAATTTCGACCATTTATTTCAAACGGACATTACGGGAGATCCGACCGTCGGATTCTCCTGAAACCGGAACCGTTGGGTTCGTATCGAAAAGAGCTTTCTAACGAATATTAGAAATTAGAAATCTAACGGTTGGATTTGGAGATACGTCCAAATCAAATTCCAAAAAGGTCGTTGTAAGTGCAGTTCGATGGCCGTTGATGGAAATCGACTGTAAGGGCCTTGATAAAATTATTAAAAATAGTAATAATTTGTGTAAAATCATAAGAAATGATTTAGAAAGAATTGGGATGAAAAACTCCATATTTGAAAAGATAAAAATAGATTTTTATCGAAATGAACTAGTTTTGAACTAGAATTATAATTCTATTTATTTTTAAATAAATTGAATTTGAAATGGTTTTGATAATAACCAGAATTTCCAATGATTGCATTGGAATGGATTTGAATCGAAATTGTCTTCGGAATGTTTCGATGTTGGATTTCGTGATTATACAAATGTTGTTATGGAAATTTGAAAGATATAGATATATATATCGTTATTTCCAATACGATCTTTGTTGGCCGCAGAATTGGATATTGAATATAAACCGGGATATTTTCTATTCAGAGCCTTGTATTGAATATCAAATGTGATTTGGGTTTGTTGTGAACGGTGTCTTCACTAACACTGTTCTTGAACCCAGTTGAGAAAAGATTAAATCTTTTTATTTAGATTTAATGAAGTGTACCAATTAAATAATATTTAATTGGAATTGAATTGATATTGATTTTTGGGTTTATCGTGAACAGTGTTTTAAATAACACTCGTTCTTTAACCCGATAATTAATGAATGTGATTTTGGGTTTATCGTGAACCGTGTTTTAAATGGCACTGATTCTTTAACCCAGTTAACGATTAAAACTAAGTGGAGTTTTAATGAATCTTTAAATAGATTGAAAAGATCGAGAATGGAGTATCACCAGTTTTACTCCAAGCGATAGTTAAATCTTTAATTAGATTTGAACGTGAAATGGTAATTGAATTACCGATAACACTGTGGTGTTAGATATGAAGTACTACCAGTTTTACTTCATGGGATGAATAGGTTGGGATTGGGAAAATAAAATAAATGATTACTTCGGTGTGGTTCGATAATCCCGACTAGTTTGAATTGATATTCAAAGGAGATTAAAGAATAAATTTAAAGAATTTATCTTGGATAAAATTAATGGGAACTTTTCCCAAAGTATAGGAATATTTGAATAAAAGAATATTCTGAATTGGAATGAAGCGTATGCTGTGTTTGTGTAACACTTTTATAATATATACGCGAGTTATTCAGAAAGACCGGGTTTATCCCATTCTGAATAACTGATTCGACGTGGTGTCGAAGATGAAGACGGTGGTCGAAGACCAGAAGTCTTCACGTCGTTTGGATAATTACTGATGATCTTGATTGGGCTGTACACCCAAGAGGATGGAAACAGTTGGAGATCGTCCAGACGTACTTGGAGATCGATGGATATGCGGGGTACTAGGTGCCTCCGGCTTCGTTCAGACCCAGAACGGACTTGTAAATGGACTGTGTGTCTGACATTGGATTTTAGTCCGTGTGATTGATCTCTATTAAATATATATCTGTTTGGCGGCGGAGAATTTATTCTCTTGCTTAACGCCCTTCTCTGAGACGTACGAGCTCAGAGGTTATATGTTGATGGATATCAAACGCATGGAGTGAATTGCCTGTGTGGCATGCCTAAGTGGCAATTGATCGAGGCTTCTGTTGAAAAGCAAAGTCTTGTGGTGATGATCAAAGCACAGCCTGTGTGGCACAACTTTGTGTAACGTGAATTCGCGAGCCTCACACCCCGGTTGTTAACCAAAAACGGGAGAGGACATCAGGGAGGACTTGCGTTTCTTTCTAGCTAGAAGTGGCGTCAGTGGTTTTACACGCCCTGACGAGTTTGACTTATGTGGTTGTTGCTGTTGCGAGGCGCCTCGGATTGATCGGTCGTTCTCGAACCGATGGAGTCATTTAGTTGGCTCATTTACGCCCCAAAGGGCGGAGAGACGTATTGTTCAGGCATAATAATCCACATCGGTGGACCGGCCCTGACGATCTAAAGGGTTGATGCGTTCTGATCCTGAGACATGGGCTAGATTGTCTCGAATCGGTTGAGGACTATCTTTTGCCTCGGTTCATAGATGGAAATCCAACTTCCAAATACGTGACATTTGCGGTTTTAATTGTAGAACTAGTATGGCGACATGATATATGGTACCCATGCCGCCTATGATTGATACTTATGATTTGAAGTTGTTTTATACACTATGCACTTATAATAGTATCAAATGATTTGTTTTAAACGTATCAAGCATTCTTTGGCTGTTATAAGGGAAAACCCTATCCCCGGCTTGCGTTGCATTGTGTGATGGGACCTGGGTCTTATAACAGCTTCATTTTTCTTTATTTAGCATTGTGCTGTTTGTTTTATGCACTGGTATTCTTGGGAGGAAACCCGTTCCGTGTTATACGGCGTGGTCCCTTGATTTACCTAACTTTGAAAACAAAGATTAATAACTGTTTTAGTTCTCACACCAGTCACATGACTGACCTGGAGTTTATTGTTTTAACCTAAACTCTGGGTGCCCCTATTTTGGCACGGGCAGCTAGTAGTTTTGGTTTTGCAGATTTATATTCACAGGACCCTGGTTTACAGCTGGAACGGTATCCGGAAAGCTTTGTATCCGTGTATCTCCTTCTAGTTGTGTATTGTATTATTTTCCGCTGCTATGTATTTAAATGTAATTTAAATCTCTGATATTTCTGTGTAATATATATTCATTTATACTCTGTATATTCTTGTAATCTGATGCATTGTTGTTATATACAATGAAATGTTCTTTTATATGCGTTCTGTTGTGGCTTGTTCTCGAACTATCCGACGCTTTCCTTTACGGGGAAGTTACGGGTGGTTACAGTTGGTATCAGAGCTTTGGTTTACAAAGCTCAGAGAACAAGACACATTAGAACTGTACGAAAGAATTCATCAGATATTGGGTTAGTAATATCCAATGGGAATGACTCGTTAGAGATAGGATCAGTAGTATCCTAGAACGAGTGTGAAGAGTATATTTGTAAAATGAAAACAATTTTGTTTTGAAAATTTAAAATCAATTATTCGTATTTGATTATCTATTTATATTGATGTGGACAATCCAGTATATACAGATTTTGCGTATACGTCTGATCCGCGTGTATTCGAATTTTTAATATACTGGATAGATATAGAATTACACTCTAGTCGCCCGGGGGTGATCCTGATGATTGATCGATCATCATCCGAATTTATGTTCGAGTGACGAAAGTGGACTTTCTATATATTTCCTATTGATTGGTGTGAGAACCAAAATTAGATAGGGCTTATTGTTGTGATTTGGCATCAAAAATGAGATTTTTGACTATATATCAAAGTTATGAATTTCAAATGATAATTCACTAATTGATTGATGTTTGTGTTGTTTGTTTAGTTGTTTGATAATTTTGAACCATTATGCCTAATTTGATCGAATAATGAATTGTATTGAAATTGGTCGCATTCGCTTGCATATACATATACTTATATTGAACAGGTCATAGCAAGGAGGCTAGAGCCAGAGAATAAAATTTGTTTGCCCGACAAATAGGTACATGTTTACTACATAATTTACTGTTTTGTTTGGGTGATGATGATTTTATGAGCCTATTGGCTAGCCGCTTGGCTTTTTCTTTTTCTTTTTGAGATCTGAAGGACCGGGGAAGCTATTTGAAATTCCCCGATGCTCCCATTGCAGGGGAGGTTATGGCGAAATTTTTCAAAAATTTAGGGTGTTAGCCAAATTTTTGAAAATTCTCAGAAACTAAAGAGTTGGAGAATGGAAGCCAGATCGAGCGTAGAGTTGATTAATCAAACCACTTTCGATTTTGTTCATTTTCGGGGACGAAAAGTTTTAAGTGGGAGAGATTGTAATAACCCGGAAAATCTGGGCCAGTTTAAAATTTTTATTTTGGCAATTTTAGCGAATTTTGAACATTTAAAATGAATTATTTTAAATAATATCGACGAGAAATTTATTTTGAATATAATTCGATCGTATATATTATACGCATCGTCGTTAGAATATAAATATTTATATATAATTATAAATAGAATTGAAAATGGCGCGGTAGTTCGATAATTCGATTTCAAACTTCAATTGAATGTACCGAGTGCAAAACAATCCGGATTTTAGTGAAACCAAAAATGATAGGATCTAATTGATAATATCTTTCCAACGAATCCGAAAAAATCAAAATTTCATAGCGGGGATCAAAAGATATGTCCAGTTGAAAATTCTGAATAGTCGCTATAGAATTTCGGCCCGTAAAAATAGCCATTTTGCAAACGACCTCGGATTTCGACGAAACTAGTTTTTTTGGGTCCGTGGTGTAAAGTTATTGCTAGATTTTAAATTTTATAACTTTTCGAATCAATGTGTGAGCGTGGCAAAGGAAAACGTGTTTGACCAGTTTCAGTTGATTTTAATCGACTGGAAATTGGCCATTTTTCAAACGGTCTCAGAATTCGACGAAACTAGTTTTGTTAGGACCGTATCGTCAGTACGAAGCTAGAAAATATTTTTCGAGAATTTATAGATTTGTTATGTGACCCCGGTAATTTGAAATGTACGTTTAAAATTCAATATATAGAGTTAAATGAAAATTTAACGGAAACTGATTCAAACGATCGAATCAGCCAACGATACATATCCCATTGTTTTCGGAATGGGGGTAATACGCTATGGACGACAGGCGGTGGACCTCGTTTCGAGGTCGTATGTAAAAGTCAACTTTTTGAAAATTAATTAATTAAATAAAAAAAAAAAAAAAACCTCCTCTCCTTTAACCCGCTGGCCCCCCCTTTCCCTTCATAATCGATTTCAGCAGAAGAGAAAAAAAAAAATCCATCGAGGACGGAGACGGACCGCCCATCGCCGCCACGGGAGGCGCCCACCTCCGTCCAAGCTCGCCGCCCTCCCCTTCCCTTCCTCGACTGCGACGCCCGAACCCCCCTCGCCCTCGCGTCCCGCTCCTCTTCCCCTCCTCCGTCCACCGCGGCCTCAGCCGCGTCGCCACCCACCTCCCTCCAGCGCCTCGCGAACACCCCCCTCCCCAGCAGCGAGGCAACCACCGACGCCCCCCTCCTCTCCGATTCCTGTAAGTTTTTTTTTTTTAATTTATTTTTCAATTTTAGTTATTGTTCTATTCGATTTTAAAACTGAATTTTTATAGTTAACAAGAACTGATTTTTATTAATTTAAAAGCATTGATTTTTAGTTTAGAAAAGAATAAATGTTTATTTAGGAAAAATAGTTCTTTTTAAACTAGAAAGATGCGATTTTTATTAACTAGGTAAGATTAGTTTTTTTAAATCAAAATGATTTGATTTTGAAAAGTAAAGATTTGATTTTGAATTGTGGAAGTTAAAAATATAATTTTTATAAAAGGAAGATAATCAAAATATGATTTTTATATTTTTAAAGTATTAAAAATATAATCTTTACTATATAGAAGATGTAAAAATATGATTTTTATATTTTTAAAGAATTAAAAATATAATTTTTACATGTTAGGAATATTAAAAATATCATCTTTTTATAGGTAGCAAAATAAAATGCGATTTCTATAGGGATGGAATTGAAAAGGTAAAATCTTTAAAAATAAAAAGACGATATTTTAATAATAGAAAAGGCGAAAACTTTATTTTTATAAAGGCGAAAACTTTATTTTTATAAAGGCGAAAACTTTAATTTTGAAAGGGCGAAATCTTTATATGAAGAATAAGGTGATAAAAATATAATCTTTATCTATATAGTAGCGTTGTGAAAATATGCTTATTTTTATATATTGAATAGCGAAGTGAAAATTCGATTTTTAAATGTATGAAGCGATTATAAAAATATGATTTTTAAATTGAAAGTGAACAAATAAAAATGTGATTTTTATGTTAAAGACATCAAATATAAAAATGTGTGATTTTTATATATGTAGTGGCTACGGGCAACGAAGATGACGAAGATGGGATAACGATGAAGATTTCTATCAATGAAGAGTCGTGGTATTGGATAGCTTTCGGTGAGAATTTCTCACCTTTCAATTTCTTTTCTAATTATATATATATACTAGGATGCAGACGGTGCTTAGTAGCACCCGACACAATCGTCCACAGACCATGGACTTGTTTGTTTGGTTGCATAGATTAGTTATATGATTTGATTTGAATTTGGTTGTTTGGTGATTTTGATTGATGTGTGAATGGCGTGGGCCTTCACTAGACCGGGGATAAGGCTAGGCCTCGTCCCGTTTCTAGTATCGTGCCGTTATGCCGCCGAAATTTTCTAAAATATGTTAGAAAATAAAAATATCATTTTATTGTGTAAATGAATAATAGAAATTCATATGTTGGAATAAAATGTTTTATCGTTAAAAATATAATTTTTAACGTGAATATGAATATAGTGAAAGTGAATAAAATAAAATATTCATTTACAAACCAGACGGTTTGTTTATGTACACCTATTTGAAGGACATTGATTGGGACGATAAATTTTACACATCGCCCAACAGCACAAATAAAATATGTGTTTGATTGTTTGAAACCCCACACGGGTGTTAGGATGAAATTTGAAGTTCACTCATCCTGATTGATTAAATATGTCGATCGATCGATTGACAGGCTGTTATAAGCGTTAGATAACTATATTTGATGCTTATACAGTGTAGTGCACTTTGGTTGATGGTTGATTATTTTTCAATGCTATTATATACATGTGTTGTAGAAAATCCATATAACTAACATTATATGGTAATTGATTGGGCCTCATTCCAGTTTTGAAAAAGAAATGAATTGAATTGAAAACGATTTCGAAATGAATTGAATTGAAAACGATTTCGAAATGAATTGAATTGAAAACGATTTCGAAATGAATTGAATTGAAAACGATTTCGAAATGAATTGAATTGAAAACGATTTCGAAATGAATTGAATTGAAAACGAATTCGAATTGAATTGAAAGCGAATTGAAATGAATTCAAATTGGATTGAAATTTGAATTGAATAGAAATGAATTTTAAAACGAATTTATAAAGAAGAATTCAAATTTGAATTGAATTGAAATGGAAGTTGAAAATGTTTTTGAAACGAATTCAAAACTATTTATATAATTCGTTTTAAATAGAAATCGACGAAGTATATATTATATATATTATATATATAATATAATGGCCTGAATAGAACGCGCCGCGCCGCGGCAGTTCGTGAATTTCGACCATTTATTTCAAACGGACATTACGGGAGATCCGACCGTCGGATTCTCCCGAAACCGGAACCGTTGGGTTCGTATCGAAAAGAGCTTTCTAACGAATATTAGAAATTAGAAATATAACGGTTGGATTTGGAGATACGTCCAAATCAAATTCGAAAAAGGTCGCTGTAAGTGCAGTTCGATGGCCGTTGATGGAAATCGACTGTAAGGGCCTTGATAAAATTATTAAAAATAGTAATAATTTGTGTAAAATCATAAGAAATGATTTAGAAAGAATTGGGATGAAAAACTCCATATTTGAAAAGATAAAAATAGATTTTTATCGAAATGAACTAGTTTTGAACTAGAATTATAATTCTATTTATTTTTAAATAAATTGAATTTGAAATGGTTTTGATAATAACCAGAATTTCCAATGATTGCATTGGAATGGATTTGAATCGAAATTGTCTTCGGAATGTTTCGATGTTGGATTTCGTGATTATACAAATGTTGTTATGGAAATTTGAAAGATATAGATATATATATCGTTATTTCCAATACGATCTTTGTTGGCCGCAGAATTGGATATTGAATATAAGCCGGGATATTTTCTATTCAGAGCCTTGTATTGAATATCAAATGTGATTTGGGTTTGTTGTGAATGGTGTCTTCACTAACACTGTTCTTGAACCCAGTTGAGAAAAGATTAAATCTTTTTATTTAGATTTAATGAAGTGTACCAATTAAATAATATTTAATTGGAATTGAATTGATATTGATTTTTGGGTTTATCGTGAACAGTGTTTTAAATAACACTCGTTCTTTAACCCGATAATTAATGAATGTGATTTTGGGTTTATCGTGAACCGTGTTTTAAATGGCACTGATTCTTTAACCCAGTTAACGATTAAAACTAAGTGGAGTTTTAATGAATCTTTAAATAGATTGAAAAGATCGAGAATGGAGTATCACCAGTTTTACTCCAAGCGATAGTTAAATCTTTAATTAGATTTGAACGTGAAATGGTAATTGAATTACCGATAACACTGTGGTGTTAGATATGAAGTACTACCAGTTTTACTTCATGGGATGAATAGGTTGGGATTGGGAAAATAAAATAAATGATTACTTCGGTGTGGTTCGATAATCCCGACTAGTTTGAATTGATATTCAAAGGAGATTAAAGAATAAATTTAAAGAATTTATCTTGGATAAAATTAATGGGAACTTTTCCCAAAGTATAGGAATATTTGAATAAAAGAATATTCTGAATTGGAATGAAGCGTATGCTGTGTTTGTGTAACACTTTTATAATATATACGCGAGTTATTCAGAAAGACCGGGTTTATCCCATTCTGAATAACTGATTCGACGTGGTGTCGAAGATGAAGACGGTGGTCGAAGACCAGAAGTCTTCACGTCGTTTGGATAATTACTGATGATCTTGATTGGGCTGTACACCCAAGAGGATGGAAACAGTTGGTGATCGTCCAGACGTACTTGGAGATCGATGGATATGCGGGGTACTAGGTGCCTCCGGCTTCGTTCAGACCCAGAACGGACTTGTAAATGGACTGTGTGTCTGACATTGGATTTTAGTCCGTGTGATTGATCTCTATTAAATATATATCTGTTTGGCGACGGAGAATTTATTCTCTTGCTTAACGCCCTTCTCTGAGACGTACGAGCTCAGAGGTTATATGTTGATGGATATCAAACGCATGGAGTGAATTGCCTGTGTGGCATGCCTAAGTGGCAATTGATCGAGGCTTCTGTTGAAAAGCAAAGTCTTGTGGTGATGATCAAAGCACAGCCTGTGTGGCACAGCTTTGTGTAACGTGAATTCGCGAGCCTCACACCCCGGTTGTGAACCAAAAACGGGAGAGGACATCAGGGAGGACTTGCGTTTCTTTCTAGCTAGAAGTGGCGTCAGTGGTTTTACACGCCCTGACGAGTTTGACTTATGTGGTTGTTGCTGTTGCGAGGCGCCTCGGATTGATCGGTCGTTCTCGAACCGATGGAGTCATTTAGTTGGCTCATTTACGCCCCAAAGGGCGGAGAGACGTATTGTTCAGGCATAATAATCCACATCGGTGGACCGGCCCTGACGATCTAAAGGGTTGATGCGTTCTGATCCTGAGACATGGGCTAGATTGTCTCGAATCGGTTGAGGACTATCTTTTGCCTCGGTTCATAGATGGAAATCCAACTTCCAAATACGTGACATTTGCGGTTTTAATTGTAGAACTAGTATGGCGACATGATATATGGTACCCATGCCGCCTATGATTGATACTTATGATTTGAAGTTGTTTTATACACTATGCACTTATAATAGTATCAAATGATTTGTTTTAAACGTATCAAGCATTCTTTGGCTGTTATAAGGGAAATCCCTATCCCCGGCTTGCGTTGCATTGTGTGATGGGACCTGGGTCTTATAACAGCTTCATTTTTCTTTATTTAGCATTGCGCTGTTTGTTTTATGCACTGGTATTCTTGGGAGGAAACCCGTTCCGTGTTATACGGCGTGGTCCCTTGATTTACCTAACTTTGAAAACAAAGATTAATAACTGTTTTAGTTCTCACACCAGTCACATGACTGACCTGGAGTTTATTGTTTTAACCTAAACTCTGGGTGCCCCTATTTTGGCACGGGCAGCTAGTAGTTTTGGTTTTGCATATTTATATTCACAGGACCCTGGTTTACAGCTGGAACGGTATCCGGAAAGCTTTGTATCCGTGTATCTCCTTCTAGTTGTGTATTGTATTATTTTCCGCTGCTATGTATTTAAATGTAATTTAAATCTCTGATATTTCTGTGTAATATATATTCATTTATACTCTGTATATTCTTGTAATCTGATGCATTGTTGTTATATACAATGAAATGTTCTTTTATATGCGTTCTGTTGTGGCTTGTTCTCGAACTATCCGACGCTTTCCTTTACGGGGAAGTTACGGGTGGTTACACATTTATATAAAATAAATAGAATTATATAAAAGGATTTTTAAAAAATAATTAGAATTATATAAAAGGATTTATACAGAATAAATAGAGTTATATAAAATGATTTATATAGAATAAATAGAATTATAAAAGGAATATTTGACGAGATATAAAAGATATGTGAAGATTGTTTAAAGTGGATATTAAATAGAAATCAGTTTTAACAAATAGATTTTAAGAAGATTAATTTATAAATAATGTTTTATTAATTAAGTAAAATATTTATCATTTGATAAACGGAATATATAAGACTGAACTTATATAGAGAAGTAGGAATCGGTTTTAACACCGATATTTTAAATGGAATTTGAGCAGCATTTATAAAGTGATTATAAATGGGATTATAAGTGTTAGAATAATAAAATGAGATTTTATATGAATAATTCTATAGTTAGAAGTATAAATAGAAATTGGATTTGGGATATTGTTTATAAATACGAAATCAAACTGTTTTGATTACAAAGAAGAAATATTATTCACATTTAATGTGAATAAAGGAATTAAGTAACTATTTTGCAAATAAAATATTATAAAGGAATTTAGGGTTTGAATTAGGAATTTAAATGGAATTGTTGAAATTAGAAACTGACTGGAAATTAGTTGAGTTGAATGGCTTTTTGGGTATCGATCTGATGTTGGTTTCGGCCTTCGGGGTTTATACTTGTGAAGTTGTTCACTTACTATTTTACAGTTAGAGACTAATAGAGGTGGGAAGATATTGATGCATGAATCAGAAATGGAAACGTTTTCCAAAGTTAATAACACATATTTTCTAATTTTAGAAAATAAGGAATTTATGAATATATGGAAAAGATAAATGAGAAATTGGGAAATGAAATGATGATTGATCCGTAAGATTTCCATTTAGGAATAGACCGTTGTTTGTATACATGTTTTCCTTTGATAGTTAAATCACCGACTATCAAAGATTTTGACCATTTCCGTTGTCAATACGCAGAGACCGGGATCAGATATATTATCTGAAAAACCACTCCATATAGCATTAGCGTTGCGAATCAAATATGATGAAGATAATTGAAGACGGAGTTATGCAAGGGTTGTTCTGGCGATCCTATGTAGAAATTGCCTAAGATGGATTTTGGAATAGTGCCTTTGGTTTGTCCAGTCCCAGGACAACCAGTATGGAAGAATGTCTGACAGAGTATATTTAATAGATCGTGGAAGTTGAACTCTTCAAACGTATTTATGTTTGGTGGCGGAAGAATTCGTTTCTCTTAGCTATATACCCATGGTATATTTGGTGAAATCAATTTGTGATTTGGCGGGTATGACGATGTGGCATTCAAAGTAAATATAGGCGTGGTTTGTAAAAGGATACGTTATGGCCTCTAGCCTCACAACCGAGAAATGGTATAAAATCGGGTAGGTCACATGGCTAAGTGGTTAGCTGCCAATTAGGGTGTATTGTCATATGATCTAGAGAAATTCCATTTACTTGTATAATCTATTTCGATGCTGTCCCTTTCGGGAAACGGTTGCTGATCCCAACCGTTGGTGATAATACATTCGGTACACTCAAGCGAAATGAGTGACCGGTCATGTATAGCCTGGGTTACAAGATGTTCTTGTTGAACCCGATGTATTCCTCTCTAGAGATACACTGTCGGAAGGTGGTCCCATACCTTGCCAGTTGGAATTCATTAACCAATAAGCGCCTACGGTTTTTGATTATATATTATGTATGTGGAACATGAGATGAAAGTGTTTTGCTAGATGATTATTATATTGTGGTTGATAGACACTATTATAATGTCAAAAGGGTTTTGATATAAAGATTATCAGTCGTTCCAAAAGGATTTTTGAAATGTTGAATCAAGTGTTTTGGATTCTCATAAGGGAAAAGCCCATTCCGTGTTATACGGCGTAGTCTTATGAGATATCGTTTATTTTCCTCAAACTGTTTTGAATTGTTTACTCACACCAGTCCCATGACTGACCCGGAGTTTATTTTGTTTTGTTTTCCCTAAACTCTTGGGTGCCCAAATATGTACGGGCAGTCAAGTAGTCAGGATTTTACAGATATAATTGGAAAGCTGGAGCAGGAGGCTTCAGGATTATATAGCTATTGTTATTTCCGTTGTGGTGTAAGTGTTGTACTATGATAAATGTTATTGTATACATATACTGGTTTTATTTCAAAGTTATGTTATATTTTATTTGTTCCGCTGTGAGATTCGTGTTACTTTGATTCTGTTGTAGTGATCTTCTTCTTCTTCTTCTATTCTAATTTTCTATCTTATCTGTTCTCACCCTCTAACTTCTTTCATTAACTATCTGATATTTCCGATGCTTGAATAGTCGACATTGAGTTTATGTCAATTACCAAAGATCGCAAATTCCCGGGGTCGTTACAGTGGTATCAGAGCGAAGGTTAAGTGAATTACCTTGGCTCTGTGGCGTGAATCAGTAGAGATGGGGTTAGTAATACCCTAGATTGAGTTGAGAGTATATATATACGAGTGAACGTATTTGTTATTTGATATAAAATGGTTTTATATTGTGGAGATTTATTGATTGAGTTGTTTATGAGTTCTGGTCGATCAGTTTGATCCACTATATAGGTAGGGGTTTCTAAACACTCGAATACGATGAACCGGCATGGTATGTTATGAAAAGAGGGTAAATGAAATAATTTTACCCAAATTATATTTTGATATAAAATAATGATATATATTTGGATTATTATAATATATAGGATGTGTTGTTTGCTATTATAATCAAATGAGATTATAAAATTAAAATGGTTATATAAATAACCAATTAGAATTCATATAAGTGTAATTTATGAAATAAGATGAATTAAATCTGAATTTAAATCAGGATTGGAATTAAAACTATGGAAATTTGAATAAGTGTTTTTAAAATAGATAGGATTAAATATATGAGAATTTTAAAATCCTGGGAGATTTTAAATTCGTTTAGAAGCATTGAGAAGGGTATTTTGAAATAATTTCAAAATGGAAATGTTTGAATATGGTTTTGAAAAGTGATATAGTATTGAACTCACTTGATCGCTGGGAAATAATTCTAATGGTGCTGGCCACATTCAGTGTTCATTTTTGAGTTGCTAAGTGATGGATTACTGCCAAAGATTTTGTTTTTGAATTGTTTTGTGGAAAGCAAGTTGTTTTGAATCCTGAAAAGGGATATCTGGTTTTTGAAAAGCAAAAATGTTTAAATTTCCATGGGAAAGATTGTTTGAATTAAAACAAATTAAATATGAATTTGTGAAAGAAAATTGAAATTGAATTAAAACCAGTTAACTGGAAAATGAATTGAGATAGAAAATATCGAATTAGTTTGGATTAGAGATAATCTTGAATGGAATTGGGCTGGTGAATAAGAATTGAAATCGAAAATGTAATTTAGCTTGTATAAACAAATGATTTGGTTTTGAGGATATATTGATTGGGATGATATTTGTATATGCTGAATTGGTAATAGATGGAAATGATATAATGATATGCCCGACAAAAAGGTACCAGTTTATATTATATATGGGTTTGAGATTTTGATGAGTCGAATTTGGCAAGCCGCTTGGATGTTAGATTTTCTTTTAGGTTGAAGAAGGCCTAGAGAGGCGAGTTGGAGTTTGAGCTATTGACTAGTACAAAGGAGGTGCTGGCGAAATTTTTCGAAAAGTTAAGGTGTTAGAAAATTTTCAGGATTTTTGAAAATTTTCGTTAGTAGGAATAAATAAATATTTAATTGAAATTAAATTGGTTTGGTTGAAACTGAAGTTAAGAAGTGAACAAATAATTTTTAACCCAGTCAATAGGGTTTGTTTTTACCATTAGCAATTTCGAGGACAAAATTATTTCAAGGGGGAAGAATGTAACGACCCGTATTTTTACGGAATTATAAATTATTTATTTAATTATTTAAATAATGGTTTGGTAATTTAAAATGATCAGAATTAAATAATGTTGAAAATTTAATTAATATAAAATATAGAACAATATATTTAATTTCCGAAATAGTCGAAAATAGGGGAATTCACAATATTGTGTGAATTGGATCATTTATAATATACAATTCAGTATAGAGTTGAATTATATAAACGAATATATTATATAAACGACAATCGAACGTATAATTATAATATAATTATAATCGAGCCCGTAATGGCGCGGCAGTTCGTAATTGGGCGATTCAAACTTTAAACGAATATACAGAATCCGTTTTAAGTTGGATTTCTGTGAAACAAGAAACGTTCGGAGCTGGTGAAGTATATTTTTCTAATTCAAGAGAAAAATCGAGATTTCATCGGGTAGATTTTGATTTATGTCCAAATCAAATATTCGAAAAGTCACTATGGAATTCCTTTATAATTTATAACGATTTATTTATATTATAAATGGATTTTCAATATAAATTGAATACTGATTTAATCTGAATTTGAAATGTCGAGTTATAAATTTAGATAGAATATTTTGGAGCTGTATTATATTCTATGTGAATATATATATGATAATATTAATTTATTAATATTAATTTAATTATTTTTAAATATATTAATATTTAAATGGATTTATTTAGAGCTTTAAAATTAGCCATTTTTGCAAACGGCCTCCGTTTTCGATGAAACTAAATTTTTTGGATCCAGAATATTAAATTATTATTAGATTTCAATTTTTGTGATTTTTGGAGTAAGTGTGTGGCCGCACGGATTTTTAATCTGAAAAATAGTCAATAATTTGACTTTAAAAATACGCTATGTGAGCAAACAAAGTCGAATTTCGACAAAACTAGATTTGTTGGGATCGTAATATCGAACCGTAGTTGCATGCCCATTTTCATGATTTTTTGATATCATATGTGATCATAGGGATTTTTAAAGGCGAATACAAATAGCGTTGTGAATATAAATTAATATAAAATATACATGAAGCTTCTAAAATAAGCTAAAATGTCCTATAAATACCCATCCATCTTGCACTAACCCTAAAAACATTTTGCTTGGTCAAAATATTTTTCCGCCGTCATGTTTGCTCAAAACAGTGAGTTCCAAATTTCAAACAAAAATGCAAAACAAATCAAAACAAATGGTATAAATTGTCAAAGTAATTTATTTGGGCTCGTTTCCATCAGCGCTTTACACTGATGTTATCTATTCCATGCGCGATGGAGTTTTCTGGCTTGCAACTTGGAGGCAGTAGAACTAGGGTTCCGACTCCTGCTCAATCTATGCAACGCGGTGCCTCGGGGTTAAAGGAAATGGGTTGCTTAGTTGGAGGAGCACTTAAATTTGGATTTCTATAGGGTGCAATTATGTATTGGGTGGAGCGACTTCCTGTTGTCGCGTGAAGAGTGTCAGTTCAAATCGAGGAAAGGGGGGCGAGTTCTGTAGCTTGTGTGGAGAGGAGGGAGGATTTGATGAGGGAGATGATGATAAGGCTGGTTTTGATTTTCGTTGGAAAATGGGAGAGTTTGGATTGGAGAAAATTCGGTCATGGTGAAGTAGCAGAAGTCCACCGCGAGAAGAAGAGATGAGCATGGGATTTGGTGCTTAAAACAGTGATTAGAGGTTATAAACGTAATTAATATTTTTATTAAAAAAAATTAATGGTAAAGTTGTTTTTCCATTTTCATGGAAAGATTGGAGTAAGGAGTTGCAATTGTTGAAGGAGGGACGGGATTTGTACATGAAGAAGGAAGATCATTGTAGAAATAGGATCGGTGCAGGAAGTGATTTGGGCCGGTGTTCAATGGGGTATAAAATGGTAGAGCAGCTTGAGAGAAAATGTAAGGTGAAATTTGTTTGTTAAATCACGGGGCGGAGGTGAAGTGTTGATAGGGGATGTCTGTGTTAATGGAGGAACAAGGTAGCAACGGGTTTTTGTGTTCGTTGAGGCTAAAGGTTAAAATGGAGCGGGTAGCAACATGATGGGCCGAAGAATTTAAGGTTAAGCCCAATTTTTGAAAAAGGAATTAAATTTGTTTTTATTTAAAATAGTACAAACTTGTATAAGGTATGACTTTGTCATATGTGATCGAAATTCAGCGAAACAAAATCCATTGGGATCGTATAGACGGCGGCTACACAATGTAACTGACTAGGAGTGAATTGGAGCTCGTTACAATTTATAGCGAAATAAATTGTCTGTTTGAATCAACCGACAGTTATTGTTATTTAACTATGATCATCCAATGTGAGTAAAACTCACTAACTCTACCAGTTCATATTTTTATAACTGATAAATATTGATTAATTGTTGTGTGTTGACTGTTTCGATGGACTGCTAATTAATTGGTTGAGAAAATAAATAATGATACATATATATATAAATCGTTAATCAAATATTGATTCTGTTTATCAGAATATTTCATATTGAAATGAAATCGATGTTATTTATATTGTTTAACGTATGTGGATGCAGGGAAACAGGTTGGAGGGATCCAACTGGATTCCTCAATATTTATAACACTGTTTGTTTTCATATATTGTGATATATGAAGTGATATATAATCTGTGATTGATTATGATGATACTGGTCATGTTATTTGGTATTTTGAATATCATATGAAATACTATAATGTAAAAAAGGAAATTTTCAAAGTGAATATTGAAAATGAAATATTTATATAAAATAAATAGAATTATATAAAAGGATTTATATAAAATAAATAGAATTATATTAAAGGATTTGTATAGAATAAATAGAGTTATATAAAAGTATTTATATAGAATAAATAGAATTATAAAAGGAATATTTGACGAGATATAAAATAATTATGAGAAGATTGTTTAAAGTGGATATTAAATAGAGATATGTTTTAACAAATAGATTAAGAAGATTAATTTATAAATAATGTTTTATAAATTAAATAAAATATTTATCATTTGATAAACGGACTATACTAGACTGAACTTATATAGAGAAGTAGGAATCGGTTTTAACACCGATATTTTAAATGGAATTTGAGAAGCATTTATAAAGGTGATTATAAGTGTTAGAAGAATAAAATGAGATTTTATATGAATAATTCTATAATTAGAAGTATAAATAGAAATTGGATTTGGGATATTGTTTTTAAATACGAGATCAAACTGTTTTGATTGCAAAGAAGAAATATTATTCACATTTAATGTGAATAAAGAATTTAAGTAAATATTTTGCAAATAAAATATTATAAAGGAACTTAGGGTTTGAAGTAGGAATTTAAATGGAATTACTGAAATTAGAAACTGACTTCAAATTAGTTGAGTTAAATGGCTTTCTAGGTATCGATCTGATGTTGGTTTCAGCCTTCAGGATTTATACTTGTGAAGTTATTCACTTACTAGTTTATAGTTAGAGACTGATAGAGGTGGGAAGATATTGACGCGTGAATCATAAATGGAAACATTTCCATAGTTAATAATGTATATTTTCTAATTTTAGAAAATAAGGAATTTATGAATATATGGAAACGATAAATGGGAAATTGGGAAATGAAATGATGATTGATCGGTAAGATTTCCATTTGGGAATACGACCATTGTTTGTACACATGTTTTCCTTTGATAATTAAATCACCGACTATCAAAGATTTTGACCATTTCTGTTGTCAATACGGAGAGACCGGGATCAGATATATTATCTGAAAAACCACTCCGTATGGCATTAGCGTTGCGAATCAAATATGATGAAGATAATTGAAGATGGAGTTATGCAACGGCTGTTCTAGTGATCCTAGGTAGAATTTGCCTAATATGGATTTCAGAATAGTGCCTTCGGTTTGTCCAGTTCTAGGACAACCTATATGGAAAAATGTCTGACAGAGTATGTTTAATAGATTGCGTAAGTTGATGTCTTCAAATGTATTTACGTTTGGTGGCGGAGGAATTCGTTTCTCTTAGCTGTATACCCGTGGTATTTTTGGGGAAATCAATTTGTGATTTGGCGGGTATGACGATGTGGTATTCAAAGTAAATAAAGGCATGGTTTGTAAAAGGATACGTTATGGCCTCTAACCTCACAACCGAGAAATGGTATAAAATCGGGTAGGTCGCATGGCTAAGTGGTTAGCTGCCAATTAGTGTGTATTGTCACCTGATCTAGAGAAATTCCATTTACTTCTATAATCTATTTCGATGTTGTCCCTTTCGGGAAACGGTTGCTGAGCCCAACCGTTGGTGGTAATACATTTGGTACACTCAAGTGAAATGAGTGACTGGTCATGTTTAGCCTGGGTTACAAGATGTTCTTGTTGAACCCGGTGTATTCCTCTCTAGAGATACACTGTTGGAAGGCGGTCCCATACCTTGCCAGTTGGAATTCATTAACCAATAAGCGCCCTCGGTTTTTGATTATATATTATGTATGTGGAACGTGA
Organism: Allium sativum; assembly: GCA_030737875.1. Lineage (NCBI taxonomy): Eukaryota > Viridiplantae > Streptophyta > Magnoliopsida > Asparagales > Amaryllidaceae > Allium > Allium sativum. Next base: position 388,035,533 of record CM060924.1, read on the forward strand.
GATGAAAGCGTTCTGCTTGATGATTATTATATTGTCGTTGATAGACACTATTATAATATCAAAAGGGTTTTGATATAAAGATTATCGGTTCTTCCAAAATGATTTTTAAAATGTTGAATCAAGTGTTTTGGATTCTTATAAGGGAAAAACTAGTTTTGTTTTATACAGCGTGGTCTTATGAGATATTGTTTATTTTATCAAACTGTTTTGAACTGTTTACTCACACCAGTCCAATGACTGACCCGGAGTTTATTTTGTTTTATTTTCCCTAAACTCTTGGGTGCCCAAATTTGTACGGGCATTCAAGTAGTCGGGATTTTACAGATCTAATTGGAAAGCTAGAGCAGGAGGCTACATGATTATATAGCTTTTGTTATTTCCGTTGTATTGTAAGTGTTGCACTATGATAAATGTTATTGTATACATATACTGGTTTTATTTCAAAGTTATGTTATATTATATTCATTCTGCTATGAGATTCGTGTTACTCTGATTCTGTTGTAGTGATCTTCTTCTTCTATTCTAATTTTCGATCTTATTTATTCTCACCATCTAACTTCTTTCATTAACTCTCCGGTATTTCCGATCCTTGAATAGTCGACATTGAGTTTATGTCGATTACCAAAGATCACAAATTCCCCAGGTCGTTACAGTTCGAATCGAATATGATGAAGATAATTGAAGATGAAGAGTATGCAAGGGCGGTTCTAGCGATCCTCGGTAGAAATTGCCTAAGATGGATTTACAGAATAGTGCCTTCGGTTTGTCCAATCTCTGGACAACTTGTATGGACGAATGTCTAACAGAGTATATCTAATGGATCGTGTAAGTTGATCTCTTCAAACATACATACGTTTTGTGTGGAGAAATTCGTTTCTCTTAGCTTTTTACCCTTGGCATTTTTGGGGAAATCAATTTGTGATTTGGCGGGTATGACGATGTGGCATTCAAAGTAAATGAAGGTGTGACCCATAAAAAGATACGTTACGACCTCAAACCTCATCAACCGGGAAATGACAAAAATCTGGCAGGCAGCATGGCTATGTGGTTCGCTCCCATTAGGCTGTATTGTCACCATCTAGAGAACATTCATATTTGTTACTTCTTTTCACTTCTGTATCTCCCGGGAACAGTTATGTTGCTAGCAATCATAGGTGACAATATATTCGATACACTCAAGAGAAATGAGTGGTCGGTCATGTATGGCCGGGTTGCAAGTCGTTCTTGTTGAACCCAATGTATTCCTCTTTAGAGATACACTATCGGCAGGTGGTTCCATACCTTGTCATAGTCGGAATCCAATCTCCAATAAGCGCCCATGGTTTTGGTTGTGTATTATATATATGGAGCGTGAGATGCAAGCGTTCTGCTAGATTTTATATACTTCTGATTAGACACTATTATAATATCAGAAAAGTATTGATTTTGAAAATACTTTGGGTTATAGTGTGGTAAAATCCGTCCATGTTTATGTGTGGGCTGGTCTTACTATTATCCTTTTCTTTCAAAAGGATTTTGAAAAGTTAAACCGAATAGTTAGAGTTTACTCACACCAGTCCCATGACTGACATAGAGTTTATTTTGTTTTGTTTTACCCTAAACTCTAGGTGCCCAAATTTGTATGGGCAGTCAAGTAGTCAGGATTTTGCAGATACTTGAAGGAGCTTGGAGCAGGAGCCTTCGATACTAGATGTATACAGAGTTTATTTCCACTGTGATGTTATGAGTTGTACTCTGAGGATATATGTAAGTACAAATACAGTTTGTATTTTAAAGTTATGTTATATAATATATTTTATTCATTCCACCGTGATATTCATGTTTACTCTGATTCTATTTAGTTGTGTTTTTCTCCTTCTTCTATTCTGAATTTCTTTCTTCCTATTTCTCACCCTCTAACTTCTTTCTATTAATGATCTGGTATTTCCGATTCCGGAATAGTCGACATGGTATTTTATGTTGATTTTCGGGGTCGAAAATCTCGTGGCCATTACAATATACATGATCCTACATACCAACCTGAGTATATACTACATACTTGAGGTGGTATATATACAACAAAAGATATGTCTATCAAAAAGGTACTACTCTCCTAAAAAATATCCTAGCCCATCAAAAATGATATCCTATCCCATAAGTAATTTAGTGCGAACTAAGCACTTAAGATAAGCGTATAAACAATATCCACTACATATCCAAAACAATACCCTTCCACTAATATAATCAACGAAATATCTAACGGCCGTGACATGCTCATCTCTTTCGGCTTGCCATCCGCGAAATCCTTGTCATCCTCATATATGTCCTCGTCGTCTGCTAGATACCCATCCTCATCTACGTCTTCCCTATCGTCATCCTCAATCATATTGTCAACGAACTCAAGGGCTGGATCCCACTCCAAATCCTTAATCTCAGGAATGTTCTCTACTGGATAGCCAAATCCATTTAGCTCAGCCATATCCCATCGTCAAATCCATCAGGAATAATTATATCATCGATATGAACTCTAATCTCCTTGATTTGGTCTCCTAACTCCTCATCGTCACCTCTTATCTCCTGATAGTTGGAAATGGGACTACACATCTCCCATACAATGTGCTTGATCACCTCATCGTCATTGCTTTCACTATCTACTATCATCCTCCCGGAGTTTCCTCTGAAGGTATCGCCTCTACTTGCTCAGGCTCTCTAGGTGGAGAAGCCTCTGCCTCATTACCACTATGCTCAGAATCGCTAAACATCCAATCATCGGGATTGATTGACCCCTACTACTGCTATTACTATTGTTACTAGGAGAAAACTTTGCTAAATATTGTTTAACACTTAACTGCTTACCTCTGCCCCCTAGAGTTAATAAAGAAAATTAGGGTTAGACTCGTAAAATTTGATACTAGAAGTCTGTGAAAATCTATTTTCCTTCAAAGTGATCCTTATTACTTTAGATAACCCTTTCAAATTATTTACCAAATACCTTTTAGTCAAAATTGTGAAACTTAATTCATAAGGTATTCATACGTACTTAGATGTTTATAGTTTTCAAATTTTATTGACTGTCCAAAATCATCGATAATTCCAATTTCTAATCCAAACTCTTTAATAATTATTCTCAATTCAAAGTCGAGAACTCTAAATATTCAATAAAATCATTAATTTTTAATCCTAAAAATTTTCAAAATCCGAAATACCTTATAGTCAAGCTGTGAAATAGAATTCACTAGGTATTTGTACTTGGATTATTAATCCTAATTAGTTTGTAAATGATAATAGTTTAATCGAACGAAATTGAATTCATTTTTCTTCAACTAAAAATAATCGATTGTGAAATTCTAATCACAAAATACCTTTACTTAAATTTTAATAATTTTACTCCTTTATCATCCAAATATTAATTTATCATATAATGTATTTAAAAGTATTTTAAAAACACATCTTTTTACATTCAAAATATTACTTTTCAAAACCAATTTTCTATATCGCAAATAGGTTTCTAGTATACTCTAGACTCATTCTAGTGTATTTCTAACCCTAATCTAATGAGTTTCTCTTCTAAGATATTATTAATCCTTGCTCTGACGAGTCCTTTTCTCGTGTTCTAATGAGTCATACCCCAAAGCTTTGAATAAACCAAAGCTCAGATACCATTTCTGTAATGACCTGCCATTCAGGTTGTCCCACGTTGGTAATGAAATTGACCCGAGGCATTCTCAATGATGGATTATTAGGGGGTACTTACACATTAGAATTGAACAAAATAACTTATTCATTATCATTACACTAATTTTTACATCATAATACAAAATATATCAAAGTACAACGAAAAATACATGCACAGGAAAAATTACACAGCGAAAACATCTAAGCTCAACGGAAGAAATAAAATGCTCTGGACACAGGTCCAGTTCTAATCCATAAAAATGACTCCAAAGACTAAATTTGCAAAACCTCAACTACCAGCCTCCCCGTGTGAAAAATATAGACACCGAGAGTTTAGGTAGAAGATCAATAAACCCCAGGTCAGTCATGGGACTAGCGTGAGAAACTAAAATAGTTATACTTTACAAAATAGGGTAATTCATAAGACCACATCGTATAAACATGGAATGGGTTTTTCCCTTATGAATACTACTACATAAAAAATCGCAATGCTTTTTGGAAAATGTAGTTACCATAAGGTCTCTCGTTACACACACCATACAAACACGGACTTAGGAGCGGTTTCTCCTTATGATAACCAAACACGCTTGATACGCTAAAATCATTTGAATTATTATTAGTGTCTAAATGTGGAAATCACTTCCACAAATAAATATATCAATCCTTGCTGGCATAGGTACCATATATTATGTTGACAAATTGGTTAACTACTAAAACTGTACAAACTCATAGTATAAAATGGATTTGCAACAAATGACCAAGCAAAGAAACTTCCTTACTAATGGGTTCCTCTAGAAGGATTCCCCGAAAATAACACAAGTTCTCTGCCTACACAAGGCCAGTCCATCCCATAACTAGATGAATTCGAGTACTCCTAGTATGTCATCTGTCGGTCGTTACCAACCTTTAACCGGGAGCCCGCAACATCAACAACCACAAAAAAGTATAAGTCTCCACATAAGTAATACATGGGCTCCATACGTGTAACACCCCACGTCCATTAATGTCACTCACAAAGGGAATGCATTAACTTCCATGGAGCATTTTAAGTGAATATAGAACAGAAAATCACAACAAGACAGATATAAAGCAGTACTTGAAAATTCAAAACTTTATTTATTGCAGCAGAAGGTAAATATGTTTGGTTACATCATCAAAACCATAAACCAAAGTCAAGTACATCATATCCATCTTTATAAAACAAAGTACATAAACTGAAAGACATAATCCCCAACATTAAAATAGCAATAAATAAAGAAAAGCTGAACTTTACTTCAGCGATCCAAAAAATCTTCTAAAAGCAGTTCAAAATCAAGCTCCACTTGTGCTAGTTCCAACCTGAGCACTTGGGGGGGGGGAAGGAAAAAGAGGAGGAAACAAAGGGGGTCAGACATAAAGTCTGGCGAGTGCGATAACTTTAACAACATAATTAACAAAGTAACTAGGCTAAGGCATAAGTTGGAAAATAAGGAGATGATCATGAACCAATGAGTATGGAAGAGTAAATAAGGAAACAGGATGAACAACGATATCGTTTAAGCGCACCTAAACCACTATAGGATGATTACTAAACTACACCAACACTATAAGATAATTGCTATACTGCACCACCACTAGTCACTCTAAGGTTGATCCCGCCTACAGACTTAAATAATGATAATGGTAGTTTTGTGCACCCCTAGCTGCCTTCATAGGTGCCGCCTGCCCCTATCTCCACTAGGTGTACCCACTACCCCCAAGAGATCGGCTCCCTAACTCGTAGATACCCGTGCTGGCCCCACAGTGGGGTGTATCACTCCCCAAAGTGGCAACCCGATTCAACCAAGAATGCACGGCTTATACCTACACGATGCAACAACGTCTTACCTACCAGCCCGGGTCCACACACGCATATGAACCCGTTGGACTTGCGTTGCCACCGCTAACCCGGTTTGGCCTCTTACAGTCGAGCCCAGTATGCGTGTCCCGTCTTCGACTTGGGTCGAGCCCACAAAGATACGTATGGGTTACTGGTTGAAACGGGCCCCCATTACTTGACACAAGCTATCCACCTAAGCTTGGTCCCCTCTAGTACATCCCACTTAACCCACTTCTTATTCATGTTTCTATTACATGTTTCAATTTTGGTTAAGTGTTTCTAATTGTATTTCCAAATGCCACCCAAGGCACCCACTAAATTCCACATGCCACCCAAGGCACCCACTTAACCCCCTCATGTCCCACTACATGCTTATCTGGTTAAGTGTTTCTTAATTCATTAAGACTGTAACCTCATAAAGACCTCTCACATTAGACTGACATTTGTGGCAGCTGGAATTGCCGGGCGGGTCCGGGCAGTCTTACACCACAAAAGAGCCTAACCTCGTGTCTTTACAATTGTTACGTATTTAATTTATGCCTAAGACCTCTCACATTAGACTGGCATTTGTGGCAGCTGGATTTGCCGGGCGGGTCCGGGCAGTCTTACACCACAAAAGAGCCTAACCTCGTGTCTTAGACGATTAATTACTCCTAATTAATCATTCCCCAAATTTGAATTACTTTCCCTATTCAAATTATCAATCAATTCCAAATTTAACGGTGTCCATAATTGACTCAATTATGTCCTTCCATTTATGGTATGCAAAATCATACCAATTTTCACCACAATTATATTTTATGCCTTTTAAGGCATTTATGCCAATTAAATCTTTTTAATATTATCCCCTTTACCGCACGTTGTACGTTTATTCGTTTAACGTAAAATATACGTTAGACTCGAATAGTCTAACTCATGAAATAAAAGAAAACATCACAATATATACACATAATTAAAACATAGGTCTAACATAGGGGTGAACTTGCATATGTAAATGATGTTCTACATCTAAAACTTACATAGGCCAAAGTTACAACTTGCATAAACAACATATGTCATAGATCTATATCTAAAGGGGGTAATCTTTCATAGGTAATAACATAACATGATTCATATCCAACTCATAAACTCACATATGTGATTTACACATCGCAACAATGGTGTAAACTAGTATCTAACATGTAAAGTATCATGTAGAATTTAGCATATGTCATAGCCTAACTTTCAATTAAATTTTCACATAAACTAGGTGCCATAGCCATGGAAGGTCACATATAATTCTACCCAAACTTGTATATGGTTCATGTTTGAATCAACATCTAAACTTTCCTACATATGATTTATCATATGAATCAACTAACATATGAAACATGATGATTTGATTGTATATAAAATTACAACATGGATGATAGCAACATAACTTTACATCATAAATGATAGCATCACAACATAACATCATAGAGATTTCAATCACAATCCTACAACATAATTACAACATGAAATCAATACTTCATATCACATCTATACAATCCGCATTATATCTTAATCTAATTAAATTACTAATTATCTTGTTAAAACTATCGAACTCACTACTCAAAAGCAGTCTTGAGTTCTGAATTCTGATTTCTGGAGTTGAATTAGCCCTCCTTTGATGAAGATTCGCTGTTAGGGTTGAGTAGTTCTGATTTGGTTCACTGTTCTTCCTCTTTAATTTGGTGGTGGCTGCTCTAGGGTTCAAGACAACAACATGACGACCATAGTTTTAGTTTTAATTCTGATTTAGGGTTTGAGTTTATGGGTCTTTTTATAGAGTTATGAATTAATTTAAGCCGTTGGATGATCTTAGGGTTAATCGAAACCATTCAATCATGATAGGGTGACAGGTCAGCCCTAATGACTCAGCAAAGAGTCAGAAAGGACTCAATAACATGGGTCAGCCTGAACCAAAAAGCTGTGCAGGATCACTGCCTCGGCCTGGGCGCACTTGGCAGGTGCGCTAGTGTTAATTTGTACTGGCGCACTTCCCAAGTGCGCCAGTGCAATCTATTTTTTTTCTTTTGCCACCAATCTTCGTTCGTCCATAACTCCTTCATCCGGTACCCGTTTCCCGCAAACTCGGACACTATTTCAACCAGAATTCCGAGACGAACACAACGGCGCAACCCAATCCCCATAATTCTCACATCTGAGATTAATTATTCTTTATTTTAGATAATTCGATTATTCAAAAATCTGGGGTGTTACATTCTCCCCTCCTTAAAGGATTTCGTCCCCGAAATCTCCAAGTTAAGGAGAATGCATATCCTACCATCCAAACAACCATCTACTCAACCATCAAACACGGCCATCCATTGTCCTTATAAAGTTTCTAATGCTGTATGAACATATGCAAGAAGTGTGTGTATATGTTCCTTATCTAATGCAAAATCAGGCGGTCTACCGATTCAGTTGACCTCCTTAATGCAAACCATGATAGTGCCATGCATCCATTATGTATGCGAAAGAACCTTATCGATACATATTATTTCTACATGTGTGCACAACCATTCACCAAAATGCAACATCCATATGATGGTACAACCATTATGCATCCATTACTTAAATATGTACACACATTTATATGTAATATGCAATATGAAGTGACTGAGCCGATCTAGTGCCTAAAGTGTGTGTATATGCATCCACGAGCAACCACGAGCAAACACTTGCATCCACATGCATCCATCATACATAACATGTCTCAATCACATGTTTCAACCATAGGACTATCCTATCTAAAGGTCAAAGATACTAGCGAGAGGACATACTAAAGATAAGATAAGTACAAGGTAAGCGATAAAGGAGAAATTTAAAAGACATACCCTCAAAAAGAAAAGGGTATAATGAACGCATCTTCGCTTCCGTCTCCCAAGTAGCATTGCTCTCATCATCTCCCCATTGCACTTTGACTAGTTTGACCTCTCGATTCCTCAACTTCTTAATCTCCGACCCAAGAATGCGAGTAGGAGCTCGTCGAATCGTCGCACCACGCTCGATCTCCACCTCTCTAAGCAAGCTCGGCTCCACCACTTCCGCGGTCTCGTGCAAGCACTTCCTCAAATGTGACACGTGGAATACGTCATGTACACCACTAAGTCTCTCGGGCAACTCCACTCTATACGCCATCTGCCCAATCCTTTCCTTAATAGGAAATGGCCCTACAAACCTTCGTGCTAACTTCCCAACGGACCCAAAGCGAACGACGTTCCTTAATGGAGACACCTTGACAAAGACCATGTCCCCAACATCAAACTCAAGATCTGACCTCCTCTTGTCTGCATAATATTTCTGTCTATCTTGCGCTGTCTTCATCCTCCTTCGAATCAAATCGATCTTTTCCGAAGTCTCTCTAATCATATCGGGTCCAAGCAAGATCTTGTCTGTAGACTCCCACCAACATGTAGGTGAACGACACGGCCGTCCATAAAGAGCCTCGAACGGTGCCATGCCAATGCTAGACTGAAAGTTGTTATTATATGCGAACTCCACCAACAGAAGATGTTCCTCCCATGTACCTTCGAAGTCTAAGACACATAACCTCAATAGGTCCTCTAGAATACGATTCACCCTCTCAGTCTGGCCGTCCGTCTGAGGATGATACGCGGTGCTCAAACATAACTGAGTCCCTACCGCCTGTTGTAAGCTCTTCCAAAATTCGTTAGTAAAAATAGGATCGCGGTCGCTCACTATGCTAGATGGAACACCATGCAAGAGAACTATTTCTCGAATGTATACGGAGGCTAACCATGGAGCAGTCCTCTTACTCTTCACGGGAATGAAATGGGCACTCTTAGTAAGTTTGTCTACCACGACCCAAATCCCCGTATTACCCTTCCTCGATCTTGGTAATCCGTCAACAAAGTCCATCGAAACACTTTCCCACTTCCATTGTGGGACCTCCAATGGGTGAAGCAATCCACTGGGCTTCTTTTGCTCTGCTTTTACTTGTTGGCACACCAAGCATCTAGCGACATATTCGGCCACGTCCTTCTTTATACCGGCCCAAAAGTAAACTCGTCTCATGTCCATGTACATCTTGTCCCCGCCGGGATGGATGGTCATCTTCGAACGATGTGCATCATTAAGAATGGTCTTCCTTAGGTCATCATCTTTTGGTACACAAAATCTACCATCCCTACGTAACCAACCCTTATCATCTAGGGTATACCTACGGAGATGGCTCGATGACTCCCCTCTTTTGACCTTTTCTACTAACTCAACCAACTGTGGGTCGTCTCGCTGTGACTCGCCAATCCGTCCCAAAAGCATAGGTCTGACCTCTAAGGATGCTAGCAAACCAGGTACGAAGTCAATGGAAAGTGTAAAGTCAAACGTAGAGATGAACTCTAAACTTCGCCGCTCAACAAACAACGGACTCAAGGATAATCTTTTTCTACTTAAGGCATCTGCCACTACGTTACCCTTACCAGGGGTATATGCTATCTCGAAGTCGTAGGATGCTAAGAATTCCATCCACCTTTGCTGCCTTAAGTTCAAGTCCTTTTGAGAGAATAAGTATTTTAGTGATTTGTGGTCAGTGAATAATTCGAATTTTTCTCCAAGAAGATAATGACGCCAAGACTTAAGCGCGAAGACAATAGCGGCTAACTCAAGGTCATGTGTAGGGTAATTTCTTTCATGCACTCTCAACTGACTTCCACCATAGGCTATTACCCTTCCCTCTTGCATTAAGACTGCACCTAGTCCTGTCCCACAAGCATCGGTATAAACGGTAAATGGCTTACTCCCATCTGGCAACACTATGATTGGGGTTGTGGTCAAAGCTCTCTTCAAACGTTGGAACGCATCATCACAATCTATATCCCACGTAAAAACTAGATTCTTCTTCGTCAAGCGTGTTAATGGGGCTGATATTTTTTCGAAGTCTTTGATGAACTTCCTATAGTAGCCGGCCAACCCTAAGAAACTCCTCACCTCGGTAGCATTTTTAGGAACCTTCCAATCTTGGATGGCCACTATCTTAGCGGGATCCACAGCTATCCCTTCTTTGGAAACCACGTGCCCTAAAAATCGCACTTCCTTCCTCCAAAAGTGACATTTAGAAAATTTAGCTTTAAGGCTATGCGCTCGAAGAGTCTCCAACACTTCCCTAAGATGTAGGGCATGCTCTTCCTCTCTTTTAGAAAAGATCAAGATGTCGTCCACAAAGACTACCACGAACCTATTAAGGTACTCCCTAAACACCCTACTCATCAAGTCAACAAAGTATGCGGGGGCGTTTGTCAAATCGAAGGGCATCACAAGCCACTCAAAGAAACCGTCTGGAGTCCTAAAGGCAGTCTTGTCTATGCTATCCTCAGCCACTCTCAACTGATGGAAACCAGTGGCTAAGTCCAACTGCGAAAACACTGAGGCGCCAAATAACTGATCGAAGAGATCATCAATCCTCGGCAGTGGGTGTCTATTCTTCTTAGTAAGCTTATTAAGTTCTCTATAGTCCACAAAAAGTCTAAGGGACCCATCTGGCTTCATGGAAAATACTACTGGAGCACCCCACTCCGATATACTACGTCTAATGAACCCCTTCTCAAGAAATTCCTTCACTTGCTTACTGAGTTCTCTCCTCTCTCTTGGAGCCATGTGGTGCACTGACAATACAACCGGCTTTGCATTATCTACTAGATATATTCGAAAGTCTATCTCACGTTTTGGGGGTAAACCCCTCACCTCATCGAAGACATCAGCATATTCACGGACTATGGGAACAAAATGTAAATCATCATCGGATGCGTCAAGGGATTCTAGGTAGCTAAGCATTACTGGACCTCTAGGGTCACAAGAAATATCAAGGGTCTTTCCAGAACGAGTCATCAATCTAACTACCCTTCTTTCACAATCTAGGATGGCCCCATATCTAGTTAGCCAATCCATACCTAGAATTAAACTGTAGCCCATGAAGCCAAGAACAAAAGCGTTGCACTCAAACTCAATGCCCAAGATAAACACTCTCAAATCCCGACAAATCATATAAAGATGAGCCGAACCACCGATAGGATTTGAGACTACTAAGGGATCAGTAAGAAGACTAGTATCTAGGTGCAGTGTTTCAACTAATGATGTAGAAATAAACGAATGTGATGCGCCATAATCGAATAAAGTACAGACAGGATGATCAAATAGAAAAACTAAACTTTCAACAGAAATTGCTCTACCTCGTTCTTGCAGCGGTGGGACCACGAGAGCCTGAACTTGTCCCCTTGCCTGCCCTGGTGCCATAAGAGCCTGCACCTGTCCTCCCGAGGTAGACCCTGCCCTCTGCCCTTTCTTTGGGCAGTCCTTAATAAGATGTCCCGCCTCACCACAATGGAAACAACCAGTCTTCTTTTTCTTCCTACAATCTTTGCTTAGATGACCTGGTGTCCCACAGTTAAAGCATTTCTTCTTCCCCTTAGCATTGTTACCCTTGCCACCATTCTTGTTCTGTGGTTGCTGTTGCGACTTCTTTTGATCCCCTTTCTTCTCGGGTGCCTTATTAGCATTGGTGCCCTTCTCCTCTTCATGCACGAGCTCCATGTCAACTAATCTCTCGAAGGTAGCCCCCATGGGAATGTGGGTCATAGCTAACCCATGAAGCGGTTCGTTTAAACCCTTAACAAATCTTAGAGCCTTCTTTTCTGGAGTATTCACCAAGTCCAAGCCAAACCTTACCAATTGGTTGAATTTGTTGACGTACTCTTTCACTGATAGGTTCCCTTGCTTCAGCGCCAAAAACCTTTCCATGTATAGATTCTCTTCAGCCCGCGAGAGAAACTTCGCCTCAAACCTCTGCCCATGTATCGACTGGATGTCCCCCATTAGTGACCTCCCACCAAAACGAGGCCTCATCCTTCATTAGCCAGGCAGCCAACTGGACCTTTCTTTCATCATCCACTTCAAAGATTCTAAACAATTCTTCCACCTCCTTTAGCCAGTTTCGAGCTTCAACAAATGTCTCTGTTCCGTGAAAAGGTTTTCCACCCATTGCTCTAAAGTCCTTACATATCTTTGCAAAATTATCGACACGAGGAGGAGGAGGAACATTTGCTGGACCTGCGGTGGCGGCCCTAGCCTCGAGATATTGACGAAACTAACCGAGTACATGAATACCCTCTGGTATCTCAGACGCTTCAGACATGCTGAAACGAAAAAGGAAAGATTCAATACAAAAAGGACTAAAGGAAACATATATGGCTCTTGGGGTTATGCTTTCAAAAATATACCTTTCTCTTGAAAATACTTTCCTTAAAACATACTTATTGAAAGTACTTCTTTATAAAAATTGTTTTGAAAAAAATAGTTTTTCAAAATTCATATCTGTCCCGGTAACCTTCAGCTCTGATACCACGTGTAACACCCCACGTCCATTAATGTCACTCACAAAGGGAATGCATTAACTTCCATGGAGCATTTTAAGTGAATATAGAATAGAAAATCACAACAAGACAGATATAAAACAGTACTTGAAAATTCAAAACTTTATTTATTGCAGCAGAAGGTAAATATGTTTGGTTACATCATCAAAACCATAAACCAAAGTCAAGTACATCATATCCATCTTGATAAAACAAAGTACATAAACTGAAAGACATAATCCTCAACATTAAAATAGCCATAAATAAAGAGAAGCTGAACTTTACTTCAGCGATCCAAGAAATCTTCTAAAAGCAGTCCAAAATCATGCTCCACTGGTGCTATTTCCAACCTGAGCACCTGGGAGGGGGGGAAAGGAAAAAGAGGAGGAAACAAAGGGGGTCAGACATAAAGTCTGGCGAGTGCGATAACTTTAACAACATAATTAACAAAGTAACTAGGCTAAGGCATAAGTTGGAAAATAAGGAGATGATCATGAACCATTGAGTATGGCAGAGTAAATAAGGAAACAGGATGAACAACGATATCGTTTAAGCACACCTAAACCACTATAGGATGATTACTAAACTACACCAACACTGTAGGATAATTGCTATACTGCACTACCACTAGTCACTCTAAGGTTGATCCCGCCTACAGACTTAAATAATGATAATGGTAGTTTCGTGCACCCCTAACTGCCTTCATAGGTGCCGCCTGCCCCTATCTCCACCAGGTCTACCCACTACCCCCAAGCGATCGGCTCCCTAACTCGTAGATACCCGTGCTAGCCCCACAGTGGGGTGTATCACTCCCCAAAGTGGCAACCCGATACAACCAAGAATGCACGGCTTATACCTACATGATGCAACAACATCTTACCTACCAGCCCGGGTGCACACACGAATATGAACCCGTTGGACTTGCGTTGCCACCGCTAACCCAGTTTGGCCTCTTACAGTCAAGCCCAGTATGCGTGTCCCGTCCTTGACTTGGGTCGAGCCCATAAAGACACGTATGGGTTACTGGTTGAAACGGGCCCCCATTACTTGACATAAGCTATCCACCTAAGCTTGGTCCCCTCTAGTACATCCCACTTAACCCACTTCTTATTCATGTTTCTATTACATGTTTCAATTTTGGTTAAGTGTTTCTAATAATATTTCCAAATGCCAACCAAGGCACCCACTAAATTCCACATGCCACCCAAGGCACCCACTTAACCCCCTCATGTCCCACTACATGCTTATCTGGTTAAGTGTTTCTTAATTCACTAAGACCGTAACCTCATAAAGACCTCTCACATTAGACTGACATTTGTGGCAGCTGGAATTGCCGGGCGGGTCCGGGCAGTCTTACACCACAAAAGAGCCTAACCTCGTGTCTTTACAATTGTTACGTATTTAGTTTATGCCTAAGACCTCTCACATTAGACTGGCATTTGTGGCAGCTGGATTTGCCGGGCGGGTCCGGGCAGTCTTACACCACAAAAGAGCCTAACCTCGTGTCTTAGACGATTAATTACTCCTAATTAATCATTCCCCAAATTTGAATTACTTTCCCTATTCAAATTATCAATCAATTCCAAATTTAACGATGTCCATAATTGACTCAATTATGTCCATCCATTTATGGTATGTAAAATCATACCAATTTTCACCACAATTATATTTTATGCCTTTTAAGGCATTTATGCCAATTAAATCTTTTTAATATTATCCCCTTTACCCCCACGTTGTACGTTTATTCGTTTAACGTAAAATATACGTTGGACTCGAATAGTCTAACTCGTGAAATAAAAGAAAACATCACAATATATACACATAATTAAAACATAGATCTAACATAGGGGTGAACTTGCATATGTGAATGATGTTCTACATCTAAAACTTGCATAGGCCAAAGTTACAACTTGCATAAACAACATATTTCATAGATCTATATCTAAAGGGGGTAAACTTGCATAGGTAATAACATAACATGATTCATATCCAACTCATAAACTCACATATGTGACTTATACATCGCAACAATGGTGTAAACTAGTATCTAACATGTAAAGTATCATGTAGAATTTAGCATATGTCATAGCCTAACTTTCAATTAAATTTTCACATAAACTAGGTGCCATAGCCATGTAATGTCACATATAATTCTACCCAAACTTGTATATGGTTCATGTTTGAATCAACATCTAAACTTTCCTACATATGATTTATCATATGAATCAACTAACATATGAAACATGATGATTTGATTGTATATAAAATTACAACATGGATGATAGCAACATAACTTTACATCATAAATGATAGCATCACAACATAACATCATAGAGATTTCAATCACAATCCTACAACATAATTACAACATGAAATCAATACTTCATATCACATCCATACAATCCGCATTATATCTTAATCTAATTAAATTACTAATTATCTTGTTAAAACTATCGAACTCACTACTCAAAAGAAGTCTTGAGTTCTGAATTCTGATTTCTGGAGTTGAATTAGCTCTCTTATGATGAAGATTCATTGTTAGGGTTGAGTAGTTCTGATTTGGTTCATTGTTCTTCCTCTTTAATTTGGTGGCAGTTTCTCTAGGGTTCAAGACAACAGCATGACTACCATAGTTTTAGTTTTAATTCTGATTTAGGGTTTGAGTCTATGGGTCTTTTTATAGAGTTATGAATTAATTTAAGCCGTCGGATGATCTTAGGGTTAATCGAAACCATTCAATCATGATAGGGTGATAGGTCAGCCCTAATGCCTCAGCAAAGAGTCAGAAAGGACTCAGTAACATGGGTCAGTCTGAACCAAAAAACTGTGCAGGCTCACTGCCTCGGTATGGGCGCACTTGGCAGGTGCGCCAGTGTTAATTTGTACTGGCGCACTTCCCAAGTGCGCCAGTGCAATCTCTTTTTTATTTCTTCTTCTTTTGCCACCAATCTTCATTCGTCCATAACTCCTTCATCCGATACCCGTTTCCCGGAAACTCGGACTCTATTTCAACCAGAATTCCGAGACGAACACAATGGCGCAACCCAATCCCCATAATTCTCACGTCTGAGATTAATTATTCTTTATTTTAGTTAATTCGATTATTCAAAAATTCGAGGTGTTACAATACCATGGTAAACTTTTTATCTAGAAGGAGATGATAGCCCATAAACTTGCTGCATCTTTCCTATTTTAGCCATTTACTAAGGTGTGAGGCTTGTCGAAGTCTCTTTGCACAAAGTTATGCTATCTAAACCATGCTCTGATCATCAATAGCACATCATTTAGTATGCCACACTGCCATTTCATAATATATGACTAATAATTACTGACATATCACAATTAAGCTCGTATGTCTCAAAGAAGGGTGTTAAGCTGAGAGAATAAATTCTTTGTCACTACCAGAAACAAGTTTATTAAAGATCAACCACATATTACAAAATTCAATGTACGACAAACATCCATACAAGTCTGTTTTGGGTCTGAATGAAACCGAAGGCACTTTATTCATTGTCCAATAAAGGAGAGAAGCCCTTGCAAATATGAAATTGCTCCAAATATGTCCGGACTACTGTTATAAAACCGATGCATCCATCTCAAGTAAGGAGCGACCCACTCGAGACATTCATTGAGCAATCCTTTCGATGTGAAGGTTTCCGGTCTTCAACACCTTCAGTTGTTCCATATCGTCTTATTATTATTTAGAATGGTTTTTTTGAACCCAAATTCTGAATTCCGGTCTTTCTAAATAACAATCGTTATTTTAAAACTATATGGAAATACATGATTCTCTTAGTCTCTCTTCCATTTCGATTGGTTAATTGAAACCTTATTATGGAAATTATTAATTTCATAATTCCCTTTTCAAAACATATCTTTTTAAATCAAAGATAGTTAAAATCTTTAATTATGATCCCTTAGTTCGACAATCCCTTTTCAATTCTAAAACAAGATCATTAATCGTTTCTCCATTAGCTTTTTAAAAGATACTAGTCCATTTTTAAGTTCCAAATCATACCCGATCTTGGGTTAAAGAATAATGTTATTTTGTCCCTTTGGGGACATCCGATAAAATTGGAGCGATACAGAGAAGATTAGCATAGCCCCTGCGTAAGGATAACACACACAAATAGAGAAATGGTCCAAATAATGTTATTTAAAAACATCGTTCACAACAAATCCAAACACCAATTGACATTGACTAAAGTTTATATAGAAATTTTATTCGCTTATATTCAATACCAATCCTCATAATAACCTAATACTATAAGTGGAACAACAGAATGAATACCTTTCAGATTCCACAAATAGTAAATTTTGAAATACGATTTCAAATATCGAAAAATTGAAAATTATTTCCATTTAATTTTCAAAATACAAATCAAATTTATATTGAGTATACGAATTAAACAGAAATTGTATCAGCCTATACTCGATATCAGTTTCCGAATTCAACACAAACTATAAGTGGAATAACGGTATAATTACCTTTCAAATTCCCCGAATTGTATAATTTTCATATATGGATTTTAATACAAATTATATGGTGATTATTTCCATCTAATTTCAAATAAAACCTTCATTTGAAAACCCTTTAAATCATTAAGTAAACTAAATTTGCTCATGACCATATCTTGTTTAAATGTTTAAAACTTCCAAAATCTTTTATTAATCATTTAAATGATTACTTAAGTTATAAATAAAGATAAGTGATTTTAAAACTTTCAAATAAACCATGGTCGAAAAATATTGTAAAAGAATTACAAAAAGTGTTACAAACAGGCTCATATTAGCTAATTTAATCAAAACGACTTTTATATTATCTAAATTTCACATTATCAATTCAAATCACTTTTAAATGATTTATAATGGTTTTACAAAAAAATTCCATATTTTTCTTTATTTAAAAAATAGTCATTTACCGTCATGGTCAACGAACTGCACTTATAGTGACCTTTCCAAAAACGGTTTTACTAGTACCTTGAAATCTACACTGAAAATTCCTTTTTATCTGAGTTAATTTTCAAAATCATTTATTTGTCAAACTCAATTTCAATTTTTGAAGTTACTATTCAAAATTACTTTCAAATTTAAACAGGCCATATATACTTGAAATATTTTTTAATTAAACTTCCTTCTTTACCATAGTTACTCGTAATTACCTCAATTTCATTTACAAACAATTTTGAGTAAAATTTCAACTTTTGTTTTTACCACCTTATTTAATTGAATGTAATATTCAATTATATTATCGAAATAAACCGAGACTTTGCTAATACCCATATCCTTCCACACATGTGTATGTATTGAACACATTATTACTATTAACCATTGAAATAATACTTTTCATCATGTTAACAACCATTCACACATAACATATATATATGTATATGTGTATATATATATATATGTATGTATGTATACACGGTGTATGTACATATACAACATATAAATATATGATATGAGCGTTAGATAATTAACGCTTATGTTTCACTAATTAACCAATTAATCCAAAATATCTTATCCATCAACCAATCACAAGCATACACAACAATTTTCTGTATATTTGGTATCCAAATATATACACAATGTTTTCACTTATATAAATAATTATCTCTAAAAATTAGGTTCCACACTAAATATATTATAAAAATCGATTTTTCACTAACATCGCTCCTTATGTCTTCATTATAAGACTTTGACTTGACAACTGGCAAGCGTAACCACACCTTGCTGTATTTTTCTCTTTTTAGTATATATATATAAACACACACTAATATCTATATTTTTAATTTATTTTTGAGAGAAAGTGGTATAAGGTGGCAAGGGGGTGGCTGTGGGTTTAGGGGTCATGGAGATAGTACGGCGGTGAAGGAGGAGGAGGGTGGCGTCGACGGTGGGGTGAGGGGGTGGAGGCATACGACGGTGGGGAGGAGGGCGAAAGAGGAGGGAGGAAGAAGGAGGGAAATTTCTAGGCTATGAAAGCCATGGATTTGGGAAAGAAGAAGAAGAAGAATAAAAAAATGGAAGTGGAACGAAATGAGAATGGAGAGGTTTAAGGGGTATTTAATTATCCTAAGGCAACGGCGTAATGGTAAATGGGTTTAGGGACACTTGCCCCTTTCCTAAGAAACATTAGTTTAGATGCTTAACATATGTAAAACCACTTTGAAAATCATGTTCTTTCTGTTAAATACTGTGAAAACCCGTAACTTCCCCATAAAGGAAAGCGGCGGATAGTTCGAGAACAAGCCACAACAGAACGCATACAAAAGAACATTTCACTGTATATTACAACAATGCATCAGATTACAAGAATATACAGAGTAGGAATAAATATTACACAGAAATTTCAGAGATTTAAATTACATTTAAATACATAGCAGCGGAAAATAATACAATACACAACTAGAAGAGATATACGGATACAAAGCTTTCCGGATATCGTTCCAGCTGTAAACCAGGATCCTGTGAATATAAATCTGCAAAAACCAAAACTACTAGCTGCCCGTGTCAAAATAAGGGCACCCAGAGTTTAGGTTAAAACAATAAACTCCAGGTCAGTCATGTGACTGGTGTGAGAACTAAAACAGTTATTAATTCTTTATTTTAAAGTTAGGTAAATCAAGGGACCACGCCGTATAACACGGAACGGGTTTCCTCCCAAGAACACCAGTGCATAAAACAAACAGCGCAATGCTAAATAAGGAAAAATGAAGCTATTATAAGACCCAGTTCCTATCACACAATGCAATGCAAGCCGGGGGATAGGGTTTTTACCTTATAATAGCCAAGAATGCTTGATACGTTTAAAAGAAATCATTTTGATACTATTATAAGTGTATAGTGTATAAAACAACTTCAAATCATAAGTATCAATCATAGGCGGCATGAATGCCCCATACCACTATGTCGCCATATATAGGTTATACAATCGAAATCGCAAAGTCACGTATTTGGAAATTGGGTTTCTATCTATGAACCGAGGCAAAAGATAGTCCTTAACCGATTCGTGACTCTCTAGCCCGAGCCACAGGTCAGAGCTCGAGTGACCTTGGAGCGACAGGGCCGGTCCACCGACGTGGATTAAACTTAAACCCTGCACATGCGTTCCCCCGCCCTATGGGGCGTAAATGAGCCAACGAATGACTCCATCGGACCCGGATCGTCCGATCAAACCGAGGCGCCTCGCAACAGCAACAACCACATAAGTCAAACTCGTCAGGGCGTGTAAAACCACTGACGCCACTTCTAACTAGAAAGAAACGCATGCCCTCCCTGAGGTCCGTCTCCCGTTTTTGGTTCATACCGGGTGTGAAACTCGCGAAGTAAACGTTACACAAAGCTACGCCACAAAGGCCGTGCTTCGATCATCAACCACAAGACTTTGCTTTTCAACAGAAGCCTTGATCATTCGCCACTTAGGCATGCCACACCGGCAATTCACTCTATGCGTTTGATATCCATCAGTATATAACCTCTGAGCTCGTATGTCTCAGAGAAGGGCGTTAAGCAAGAGAATAAATTCTCCGCCGCCAAACAGATATATATTTAATAGAAATCAATCACACAGACTAAAATCCAATGTCAGACACACAGTCCATTTACAAGTCCGTTCTGGGTCTGAACGAAACCGGAGGCACCTAGTACCCCGCATATCCATCGATCTCCAAGTACGTCTGGACGATCACCAACTGTTTCCATCTTCTTGGGTGTACAGCCCAATCAAGATCATCAGTAATCACCCAAACGACGTGAAGACTTCCGGTCTTCGACCATCGTCTTCATCTTCGACTTATCGTCGTATCAGTTATTCAGAATGGGATAAACCCGGTCTTTCCGAATAACTCGCGTATATTTTAAATAAGTGTTACACAAACACAACATACGCCTCATTCCAATTCATTAGTCACTAACAGTAAATTAATCAAGAGAATAATTTCCCAAATATTAACCCCGAAGGCCGAAACCAACATCAGATCAATATCCAGAAAACCATTCTGCTTGGCTAACCGACAGTTTGTTTCTAAATTTCATATTCGTAGGGAAAGGTTCCCATTAATTTTATCCAAGATAAATTCTTTGAATTATTTCTTTAATCTTCTTTTGAATTTTGATTCAACTAGACGGGATTAACGAACCTTACCGGAGTAATCCTTTGTTTTAATTTCCCAATCCCAACCTATTCATCCCATGAAGTAAAACTGGTTATACTTCATATCTAACACCACAGTGTTATCGGTAAATTCAATTACCATTTCACGTTCAAATCTAATTAAAGATTTAACTATCGCTTGGAGCAAAACTGGTGATACTCCATTCTCGATCATTTCGATCTAATTAAAGATTCATTAAAACTCCACTTAGTTTTAATCGTTAACTGGGTTAAAGAATCAGTGTCATTTAAAACACCGTCCACGATAAACCCAAAACCACATTCATTAATTATCGGGTTAAAGAACGAGTGTTATTTAAAACACTGTCCACGATAAACCCAAAAATCAATATCGATTCAATTCCAATTAAATATTGTTTAATTGGTACACTTCATTAAATCTAAATAAAAAGATTTAATCTTTTCTCAACTGGGTTCAAGAACTGTGTTAGTGAAGACACCATTCACGACAAACCCAAATCACATTTGATATTCAATACAAGGCTCTGAATAGAAAATATATTGGCTTATATTCAATATCAAATTCTACGATTAACAAATGTCGTATTGGAAATAACGATATATATATATATATATCTTTCAAATTTCCATAACAACATCTGTATAATCCCGAATTCCAACATCGAAATATTCCGAAGACAATTTCGATTCAAATCCACTCCAATGCAATCATTGGAAATTCTGGTTATTTTCAAAACCATTTTAAATTCAATTTATTCATTTAAAAATAAATAGAATTATAATTCTAGTTCAAAACTAGTTTACTTCGATAAAAATCTATTTTTATCTTTTCAAATATGGGGTTTTCCATCCCAATCTTTTCTAAATCATTTCTTATGATTTTACACAAATTATTACTATTTTTAATAATTTTATCAAGGCCCGAACAGTCGATTTCCATCAACGGTCATCGAACTGCACTTACAGCGACCTTTTTCAAATTTGATTTGGACGTAACTCCAAATCCAACCGTTAGATTTCAAATTTCTAATATTCGTTAGAAAGCTCTTTTCGATACGAACCCAACGGTTCCGGTTTTAGGAGAATCCGACGGTCGGATCTCCCGTAATGTCCGATTGAAATAAATGGTCGAAACTTACGAACTGCCGCGGCGCGGCGCGTTCTATTCAGGCCATTATATTATATATATAATATATATAATATATATATCGTCGATTTCTATTTAAAACGAATTATATAAATAGTTTTAAATTCGTTTCAAAAGCAATTTCAACTTCTATTTCAATACAAAGCAAAATCGAATTCTTCTTTATAAATTCGTTTTAAAGTTCATTTCTATTTAATTCAAGTTTCAATTCAATTTGAATTCATTTCACTTCGTTTTAAATTCAATTCGAATTCGTTTTCAATTAGATTCAATTCAAAGTGGTTTTCTATTCAATTCAATTCAAATTTGGTTTTCTATTCGATTCAATTCAAATTTGGTTTTCTATTCAATTCATTTCGAAATCGTTATCAATTCAATTCATTTTGAAATCGTTATCAATTCAATTCATTTTGAAATCGCTTTCAATTCATTTTAGAATGAATAAAATCGATATAAATATCGTTCACGTCAAAATGGCGTTAATCCAATCAATCTCGGCTTCATATATTTCTATTTCAGCAAATGAGTATTTATTTTTGTCAACACACGACTAATCTCAACGAATGAGTACTGTCCACGTGTGACTATTTTTGTTAAATTATTTCGTTCAACACATGACTAATCTCAACGAATGAGTACAGTCAACACATGAACCTTTATTTTATATTGATAAAGATGCAAATTTTATTATTAAAATATTTCGTTCAACACATGACTAATCTCAACGAATGAGTACAGTCAACACATGAACTTTTATGTTATAATATTCTTTATTTTCTAAATTGGAATGAGGCCCAATCAATCACCATATAAAATTAATTATATGGATTTTCATACAACACATGTATATAATAGCATTGAAAAATAATCAACCATCAACCAAAGTGCACTACACTGTATAAGCATCAAATATAGATATCTAACGCTTATAACAGCCTGTCAATCAATCGATCGACATATTTAATCAATCAGGATGAGTGAACTTCAAATTTCATCCCAACACCCGTGTGGGGTTTCAAACAATCAAACACAAATTTTATTCGTGTAGTTGGGCGATGTGTAAAATTTATCGACCCAATCAATATCAGTCAAATCAGTGCATATAAACAAATCGGCCGATTTGTCTATAAATATCTATTTATTCACTTTCACGTTAAAAATTATATTTTTAACGATAAAATATTTTATTTTAACATATGAATTTCTATTCAGTTCATTTATTCAATAAAATTGATATTTTTATTTTTCTAACATATTTTAGAAAATTTCGGCGGCATAACGGCACGATACTAGAAACGGGACGAGGCCTAGCCTTATCCCCGGTCTAGTGAAGGCCCACGCCATTCACACATCAATCAAATCCATTCATTTCACCAAACAATTCAATTTCAATCAAATAATCTAACTAATTTTTGCAATCAAACAAACAAGTCCATGGTCTGTGGACGATTGTGTCGGGTGCTACTAAACACCGTCTGCATCCTAGTATATATATATATCTACAAAAAGAAATTGAAAGGTGAGGAATTCTCACCAATAGCTATCCAACCATCTTGACTCTTCTTTGATAGAAATCTTCATCGTTATCGCATTCTTGCCATCTTCGTTGCTGTAGCCACTACATACGTAAAAATCGAATTTTTACTTCGCTATTCAATATATAAAAATCGAATTTTTACTACGATGTTCAATATAGATAAAAATTCCATTTCAAAAATATAGATTTCGCCTTTATAAAAATACAGATTCCGCCTTTATAAAAATAAAGATTTCGCCTTTATAAAAATATCATTATAAAAATCACATTTTTAATTCAACGTATATATAATAAAAATCATATTTTTATTCCTCTACATAAACAAAAATGATATTTTTATATTCTCTATCACATAAAGATTATATTTTTAATCCACTACATAAGTAAAAATCAAATTTTTATCGCCACTACTTCATATAGAAAAATTATATTTTTACATTGCTAAAAATCACGTCTTTCTAACACGAAAAATCATATTTTTCCTACATGAAAAATCTCATCTTTTCGTTTTTAAAAATCTCGTCTTTTCTATTCTAAAAATCTTTTTCTTTTTAAAGTTCAAATCTTTTTCTTTTTAAAGTTCAAATCTTTTTTCTTTTTATCAAAATCAGTTTTTACAAGCGAACAAAAATCAGTTTTTACACAATAAAAATTTCAGTTTTAACATAATAAAGATTTCAGTTTTAACATATTAAAAATTTCAGTTTTAACATATTAAAGATTTCAGTTTTAACATATAACTATAAAAGAAAAATGAATAAAACAATTAAATGAACATGTAAAACAAAAGAGAAACTCACTGTGGTTGGGGACTGGGCGGGGAGAGCCATTGTCTGAGGTCGGAGGGGGTGTGGGCGGGGCAAGGCGGTCGGCGTCAGGGTTGAACGGGGTGGCGTCAGGCTTGGGCATCGGGTTTAGGCTTCGAACTGCGAGGGAAAGGAGGAAAAGGGGGAAGGAGGCGTAGCAGGAGGAGGCGCCGGACTGGGGGAGGCCGCGGCCGGCGGTGGCGGCGTCGTTTCTGGCGGCTAGGTCTAGAGCTCGAGCGGGTTTCCCCTTTTTTTTTTTTTTTTTTGAACGAATTGAATCGGGGGGGGGGGGGGGGCAGATAGCATATAAGAAGGGAGAAAGGTATTTTTTTTATTATTATTTAATTAATTTATTTTTCGCCAAAAAGCAACCTTTATTTTCGATCTCAAAACGAGGCCCACCGCCTGTCGTCCATAGCGTTATACCCCCATTCCGAACACAATGGGATATGTATCGCAAGTTGATTCGGTCATTTCAATCAGTTTCCGTTGAATTTACATTTAAATCATTATATTGAATTTCAAACGTACATTTCAAATTACTCGGGTCACATACTAACTCTAAAAATTCCCGAAAAATATTTTCTAGCTTCGTATTGACGATACGGTCCTAACAAAACTAATTTCGTCGAATTCTGAGACCGTTTGAAAAATGGCCAATTTCCAGTCGATTAAATTCAACTGAAACTGGCCGAATGCGTTTTCCTTTGCCACGCTCACATATTGATTCGAAAAATTATGAAATTTGAAACCTAGCAATAAATTGACATCACGAACCCAACAAAACTGGTTTCGTCGAAATCCGAGGTCGTTTGCAAAATTCCCATTTTTAAGGGCCTGAATTCCATAGCGACTATTCAGAATTTTCAACTGGACATATCTTTTGATTCTCGTTATGAAACTTTGATTTTTCGGATTCGTTGGAAAGATATCATCAATTAGATCGTATTATTTTTGGTTTCACTAAAATCCGGATTGTTTTGCACCCGGTACATTCAATTGAAGTTTGAAATCGAATTATCGAACTACCACGCCATTTTCAATTCCTTATATAATTTAAAATAATTATTTATATTCTAACGACGACGTATATAAATATATACGTCGAATTCAATTCTAAACATTTTTCTCGTCGATATTATTTAAAATAATTCATTTTAAATAATCAAAATTCGCTAAAATTGCCAAAATAAAATTTTCAAACTGGCTCGCATTTTACGGGTTGTTACAATCTCCCCCACTTAAAACTTTTCGTCCCCGAAAAGGAACAAAGTCGAAAGTGGTTTGATTAATCAACTCTACGTTCGATCAGGCTTCCATTCTCCAACTTTTCAGTTTCTGAGAATTTTGAAAAATTTGGCTAACACCCTAAATTTTCGAAAAATTTCGCCATAACCTCCCCTGCAATGGGAGCATCGAGGAATTTCAAATAGCTTCCCCGGTCCTTCAGATCTCAAAAAGAAAAAGAAAAAGCCAAGCGGCTAGCCAATAGGCTCATAAAATCATCATCACCCAAACAAAACAGTAAATTATGTAGTAAACATGTACCTATTTGTCGGGCAAACAAATTTTATTCTCTGGCTCTAGCCTCCTTGCTATGAGATGTTCAATATAAGTGCAAGTATATGCAAGCAAATGCGACCAAATTTCAATACAATTCAATATTAGGTTCAATTAGGCATAATGGTTCAAAATTATCAAACAAATAAACAAACAACATAAACATCAATCAATTAGTGACTTTAACATTTCAAATTGATAATTTTGATATATATAAAGAAAATCATGTTTTGATGCTAAATCACAACAATGTATTCTAGCTATATTAGTTTTGGTTCTCACACCAGTCTAATGGAAATATATAGAAAATCACACCTTCGAAACTCGAACATAAATGTTGATGATGCGATCACTATCATCAATATCATCTTCGGGCGATTAGAGTGTGATGCTATATCTATCCAATATATTAAGACTTCGAATACACGCGGATCAGACGTATATGCAAAATCTATATATACTGGATTGTCCACATCAATATAAATAAATAACCAAATACGAATAATTGATTTATATTTCAAAACAAGTTTTGTTTTCATTTTCAAAAATATACTCTTCACACTCGTTCTAGGATACTACTGATCCCATCTCTAACGAGTCATTCCCATTGGATATTACTAATCCAATATCTGATGAATTCTTTCGTATGGTTCTAATGTGCCTTGTTCTCCGAGCTTTGTAAACCAAAGCTATGATACCAACTGTGAAAACCCGTAACTTCCCCGTAAAGGAAAGCGGCGGATAGTTCGAGAACAAGCCACAACAGAACGCATACAAAAGAACATTTCACTGTATATTACAACAACGCATCAGATTACAAGAATATACAGAGTAGGAATAAATATTACACAGAAATTTCAGAGATTTAAATTACATTTAAATACATAGCAGCGGAAAATAATACAATACACAACTAGAAGAGATATACGGATACAAAGCTTTCCGGATATCGTTCCAGCTGTAAACCAGGATCCTGTGAATATAAATCTGCAAAAACCAAAACTACTAGCTGCCCGTGTCAAAATAAGGGCACCCAGAGTTTAGGTTAAAACAATAAACTCCAGGTCAGTCATGTGACTGGTGTGAGAACTAAAACAGTTATTAATTCTTTATTTTAAAGTTAGGTAAATCAAGGGACCACGCCGTATAACACGGAACGGGTTTCCTCCCAAGAACACCAGTGCATAATACAAACAGCGCAATGCTAAATAAGGAAAAAGGAAGCTATTATAAGACCCAGTTCCTATCACACAATGCAACGCAAGCCGAGGGATAGGGTTTTTACCTTATAATAGCCAAGAATGCTTGATACGTTTAAAAGAAATCATTTTGATACTATTATAAGTGTATAGTGTATAAAACAACTTCAAATCATAAGTATCAATCATAGGCGGCATGAATGCCCCATACCACTATGTCGCCATATATAGGTTATACAATCGAAATCGCAAAGTCACGTATTTGGAAATTGGGTTTCCATCTATGAACCGAGGCAAAAGATATTCCTCAACCGATTCGTGACTCTCTAGCCCGAGCCACAGGTCAGAGCTCGAGTGACCTTGGAGCGACAGGGCCGGTCCACCGATGTGGATTAAACTTAAACCCTGAACATGCGTTCCCCCGCCCTATGGGGCGTAAATGAGCCAACGAATGACTCCATCGGACCCGGATCGTCCGATCAAACCGAGGCGCCTCGCAACAGCAACAACCACATAAGTCAAACTCGTCAGGGCGTGTAAAACCACTGACGCCACTTCTAACTAGAAAGAAACGCATGCCCTCCCTGAGGTCCGTCTCCCGTTTTTGGTTCATACCGGGTGTGAAACTCGCGAAGTAAATGTTACACAAAGCTACGCCACAAAGGCCGTGCTTCGATCATCAACCACAAGACTTTGCTTTTCAACAGAAGCCTTGATCATTCGCCACTTAGGCATGCCACACCGGCAATTCACTCTATGCGTTTGATATCCATCAGTATATAACCTCTGAGCTCGTATGTCTCAGAGAAGGGCGTTAAGCAAGAGAATAAATTCTCCGCCGCCAAACAGATATATATTTAATAGAAATCAATCACACAGACTAAAATCCAATGTCAGACACACAGTCCATTTACAAGTCCGTTCTGGGTCTGAACGAAACCGGAGGCACCTAGTACCCCGCATATCCATCGATCTCCAAGTACGTCTGGACGATCACTAACTGTTTCCATCTTCTTGGGTGTACAACCCAATCAAGATCATCAGTAATCACCCAAACGACGTGAAGACTTCCGGTCTTCGACCATCGTCTTCATCTTCGACTTATCGTCGTATCAGTTATTCAGAATGGGATAAACCCGGTCTTTCCGAATAACTCGCGTATATTTTAAATAAGTGTTACACAAACACAACATACGCCTCATTCCAATTCATTAGTCACTAACAGTAAATTAATCAAGAGAATAATTTCCCAAATATTAACCCCGAAGGCCGAAACCAACATCAGATCAATATCCAGAAAACCATTCTACTTGGCTAACCGACAGTTTGTTTCTAAATTTCATATTCGTAGGGAAAGGTTCCCATTAATTTTATCCAAGATAAATTCTTTGAATTATTTCTTTAATCTTCTTTTGAATTTTGATTCAACTAGACGGGATTAACGAACCTTACCGGAGTAATCCTTTGTTTTAATTTCCCAATCCCAACCTATTCATCCCATGAAGTAAAACTAGTTATACTTCATATCTAACACCACAGTGTTATCGGTAAATTCAATTACCATTTCACGTTCAAATCTAATTAAAGATTTAACTATCGTTTGGAGCAAAACTGGTGATACTCCATTCTCGATCATTTCGATCTAATTAAAGATTCATTAAAACTCCACTTAGTTTTAATCGTTAACTGGGTTAAAGAATCAGTGTCATTTAAAACACCGTCCACGATAAACCCAAAACCACATTCATTAATTATCGGGTTAAAGAACGAGTGTTATTTAAAACACTGTCCACGATAAACCCAAAAATCAATATCGATTCAATTCCAATTAAATATTGTTTAATTGGTACACTTCATTAAATCTAAATAAAAAGATTTAATCTTTTCTCAACTGGGTTCAAGAACAGTGTTAGTGAAGACACCATTCACGACAAACCCAAATCACATTTGATATTCAATACAAGGCTCTGAATAGAAAATATATCGGCTTATATTCAATATCAAATTCTACGATTAACAAATGTCGTATTGGAAATAACGATATAAATATATATATCTTTCAAATTTCCATAACAACATCTGTATAATCCCGAATTTTAACATCGAAATATTCCGAAGACAATTTCGATTCAAATCCACTGCAATGCAATCATTGGAAATTCTGGTTATTTTCAAAACCATTTTAAATTCAATTTATTCATTTAAAAATAAATAGAATTATAATTCTAGTTCAAAACTAGTTTACTTCAATAAAAATCTATTTTTATCTTTTCAAATATGGGGTTTTCCATCCCAATCTTTTCTAAATCATTTCTTATGATTTTACACAAATTATTACTATTTTTAATAATTTTATCAAGGCCCGTACAGTCGATTTCCATCAACGGTCATCGAACTGCACTTACAGCGACCTTTTTCAAATTTGATTTGGACGTAACTCCAAATCCAACCGTTAGATTTCAAATTTCTAATATTCGTTAGAAAGCTCTTTTCGATACGAACCCAACGGTTCCGGTTTTAGGAGAATCCGACGGTCGGATCTCCCGTAATGTCCGATTGAAATAAATGGTCGAAACTTACGAACTGCCGCGGCGCGGCGCGTTCTATTCAGGCCATTATATTATATATATAATATATATAATATATATATCTTCGATTTCTATTTAAAACGAATTATATAAATAGTTTTAAATTCGTTTCAAAAGCAATTTCAACTTCTATTTCAATACAAAGCAAAATCGAATTCTTCTTTATAAATTCGTTTTAAAGTTCATTTCTATTTAATTCAAGTTTCAATTCAATTTGAATTCATTTCACTTCGTTTTAAATTCAATTCGAATTCGTTTTCAATTCGATTCAATTCAAAGTGGTTTTCTATTCAATTCAAATTTGGTTTTCTATTCGATTCAATTCAAATTTGGTTTTCTATTCAATTCATTTCGAAATCGTTATCAATTCAATTCATTTTGAAATCGTTATCAATTCAATTCATTTTGAAATCGTTATCAATTCAATTCATTTTGAAATCGTTATCAATTCAATTCATTTTGAAATCGCTTTCAATTCATTTTAGAATGAATAAAATCGATATAAATATCGTTCACGTCAAAATGGCGTTAATCCAATCAATCTCGGCTTCATATATTTCTATTTCAGCAAATGAGTATTTATTTTTGTCAACACACGACTAATCTCAACGAATGAGTACTGTCCACGTGTGACTATTTTTGTTAAATTATTTCGTTCAACACATGACTAATCTCAACGAATGAGTACAGTCAACACATGAACCTTTATTTTATATTGATAAAGATGCAAATTTTATTATTAAAATATTTCGTTCAACACATGACTAATCTCAACGAATGAGTACAGTCAACACATGAACTTTTATGTTATAATATTCTTTATTTTCTAAATTGGAATGAGGCCCAATCAATCACCATATAAAATTAATTATATGGATTTTCATACAACACATGTATATAATAGCATTGAAAAATAATCAACCGTCAACCAAAGTACACTACACTGTATAAGCATCAAATATAGATATCTAACGCTTATAACAGCCTGTCAATCAATCGATCGACATATTTAATCAATCAGGATGAGTGAACTTCAAATTTCATCCCAACACCCGTGTGGGGTTTCAAACAATCAAACACAAATTTTATTC
The DNA here is from genome assembly GCA_030737875.1 of Allium sativum. Lineage (NCBI taxonomy): Eukaryota > Viridiplantae > Streptophyta > Magnoliopsida > Asparagales > Amaryllidaceae > Allium > Allium sativum. Next base: position 388,066,501 of record CM060924.1, read on the forward strand.
GTGTAGTTGGGCGATGTGTAAAATTTATCGACCCAATCAATATCAGTCAAATCAGTGCATATAAACAAATCGGCCGATTTGTCTATAAATATCTATTTATTCACTTTCACGTTAAAAATTATATTTTTAACGATAAAATATTTTATTTTAACATATGAATTTCTATTCAGTTCATTTATTCAATAAAATTGATATTTTTATTTTTCTAACATATTTTAGAAAATTTCGGCGGCATAACGGCACGATACTAGAAACGGGACGAGGCCTAGCCTTATCCCCGGTCTAGTGAAGGCCCACGCCATTCACACATCAATCAAATCCATTCATTTCACCAAACAATTCAATTTCAATCAAATAATCTAACTAATTTTTGCAATCAAACAAACAAGTCCATGGTCTGTGGACGATTGTGTCGGGTGCTACTAAACACCGTCTGCATCCTAGTATATATATATATCTACAAAAAGAAATTGAAAGGTGAGGAATTCTCACCAATAGCCATCCAACCATCTTGACTCTTCTTTGATAGAAATCTTCATCGTTATCGCATTCTTGCCATCTTCGTTGCTGTAGCCACTACATACGTAAAAATCGAATTTTTACTTCGCTATTCAATATATAAAAATCGAATTTTTACTACGATGTTCAATATAGATAAAAATTCCATTTCAAAAATATAGATTTCGCCTTTATAAAATACGGATTCCGCCTTTATAAAAATAAAGATTTCGCCTTTATAAAAATATCATTATAAAAATCACATTTTTAATTCAACGTATATATAATAAAAATCAGATTTTTATTCCTCTACATATACAAAAATGATATTTTTATATTTTCTATCACATAAAGATTATATTTTTAATCCACTACATAAGTAAAAATCAAATTTTTATCGCTACTACTTCATATAGAAAAATTATATTTTTACATTGCTAAAAATCACGTCTTTCTAACACGAAAAATCATATTTTTCCTACATGAAAAATCTCATCTTTTCGTTTTTAAAAATCTCGTCTTTTCTATTCTAAAAATATTTTTCTTTTTAAAGTTCAAATCTTTTTCTTTTTAAAGTTCAAATCTTTTTTCTTTTTATCAAAATCAGTTTTTACAAGCGAACAAAGATCAGTTTTTACACAATAAAAATTTCAGTTTTAACATAATAAAGATTTCAGTTTTAACATATTAAAAATTTCAGTTTTAACATATTAAAGATTTCATTTTTAACATATAACTATAAAAGAAAAATGAATAAAACAATTAAATGAACATGTAAAACAAAAGAGAAACTCACTGTGGTTGGGGACTGGGCGGGGAGAGCCATTGTCTGAGGTCGGAGGGGGTGTGGGCGGGGCAAGGTGGTCGGCGTCAGGGTTGAACGGGGTGGCGTCAGGCTTGGGCGTCGGGTTTAGGCTTCGAACTGCGAGGGAAAGGAGGAAAAGGGGGAAGGAGGCGTAGTAGGAGGAGGCGCCGGACTGGGGGAGGCCGCGGCCGGCGGTGGCGGCGTCGTTTCTGGCGGCTAGGTCTGGAGCTCGAGCGGGTTTCCCCTTTTTTTTTTTTTTTTGAACGAATTGAATCGGGGGGGGGGGGCAGATAGCATATAAGAAGGGAGAAAGGTATATATAATTTTTTTATTATTATTTAATTAATTAATTTTTCGCCAAAAAGCAACCTTTATTTTCGATCTCAAAACGAGGCCCACCGCCTGTCGTCCATAGCGTTATACCCCCATTCCGAACACAATGGGATATGTATCGCAAGCTGATTCGGTCATTTCGATCAGTTTCCGTTGAATTCACATTTAAATCATTATATTGAATTTCAAAAGTACATTTCAAATTACTCGGGTCACATACTAACTCTAAAAATTCCCGAAAAATATTTTCTAGCTTCGTATTGACGATACGGTCCTAACAAAACTAATTTCGTCGAATTCTGAGACCGTTTGTAAAATGACCAATTTCCAGTCGATTAAATTCAAGTGAAACTGGTCGAACGCGTTTTCCTTTGCCATGCTTACATATTGATTCGAAAAATTATGAAATTTGAAACCTAGCAATAAATTGACATCACGAACCCAAAAAAACTGGTTTCGTCGAAATCCGAGGTCGTTTGCAAAATTCCCATTTTTAAGGGCCTGAATTCCATAGCAACTATTCAGAATTTTCAACTGGACATATCTTTTTATTCCCGTTATGAAACTTTGATTTTTCGGATTCGTTGGAAAGATATCATCAATTAGATCCTATTATTTTTGGTTTCACTAAAATCCGGATTGTTTTGCACCCGGTACATTCAATTGAAGTTTGAAATCGAATTATCGAACTACCGCGCCATTTTCAATTCCTTTTATAATTTAAAATAATTATTTATATTCTAACGACGACGTATATAAATATATACGTCGAATTCAATTCTAAACATTTTTCTCGTCGATATTATTTAAAATAATTCATTTTAAATAATCAAAATTCGCTAAAATTGCCAAAATAAAAATTTCAAACTGGCTCGCATTTTACGGGTTGTTACAAATACCATGCACCTTAGGTGCATCGTTTGAAATTAAATGCTTAGTTTAATTTAGCAACACTTTTGGTGTGTTATAACATGGCCTACACTTCCATATGTTCCAATTCAACTTGCATTTGTTACATTTTCCTAAGAACAACATGGCTTGCACTTCCATATGTTCCAACTCAACTTGCATTTGTTACTTTTTCCTAAGCACTTTTGTTAATAAATCAAACAACAACTTTTTTCGATAAAACTTATCAATGTTTATAAACGATTTGTTTGATTCAAAGAAGTTATTTTATTAATAACCTATAGTAAATACTTATATTTAACCAATATAAATCCTAGTAAAAAAATAGTTTTACTTATTTTCTTTTGGAAAAATTCGTTGTAAGCAAAACAGATATGTTATCTTACAAAAATTCGACGGTTATATTTTATATTCTCAAATAACTTTCCTTATCATTTAAAATAAATTATTTTATTATTTAACAACTATATCTAAGAAATTTCAAAAACTCAAATTGAATATATATTAAAATTACAAAATTAATATTTTGACAAAAATCCTTCTTTTGACATATTTGTTAATCGCTATAAATTTGAAAAAAAACTAAATTTTAATATCAAATTAAGCTTGTTATATCTTTGAAATCATATTTAAAATTCAATAATTCTTTGAATAAATTGGCTCAAAAATCCGGGTTGTTACAAAACTCGTCTGTGTTTATGTGTGACGTGGTCTTACGAGATACCTTTTGTTTTCAAAGGGTTATTGAATATAATAATCAAGTTGTTTGAGTTTTCTCACACCAGATCCATGTTTGACTGGGAGTTTCATTTTCTTTTCCCTAATGCTCAAATTTTTATGAGCAACCATGTATTTTAGGTTTTCACGGGTTCATTTGAAGCTTAGAAGAGGAGCTGGAGTCTGAGACGTATTTATGTAGAATTTTTATTTTCGTTGTCCTATTGTTCTTGTGTTATATAAGTAGTTTGGGCAAGTTGTTATAACTGTCCGGGTTAGTATTTGATGTCTACTTCAATGATTGTATGTGTATATGTAATAAAAGTTCTTTCAATTTGTAAAGACTTGTTATATATTATATGTTATCCGGTGTGATTGTGATATTCTGTTCTTTCTTCTTTTTCTTTAACCCCTATTGAGTGGTTTTCCGGCACTTGGGTGTCCAACATGTTAGTACAGTGGATGTACTAGTATCAACTCTAAGGGTTGAAAAATCGGGTTTTTACATAACCTTTATACGAAATAATTCATACTTTCCCATATTGAAGAGATTTATTTACTAAAGTATAAATTATAAAATTAGAATAAACATGAACTTTTTATAAAAATAAATATACTATAAAAGGAAATCTTTTTAGCATCTACCGATACACCCATATAGTAAGCTTTACTGTAATGTCCCGCATTTTAGAAACTTAAAAATTTATTTATTTAAATATGATTTGGCGATTTAAATGACTTGAATTTAAATATTTAGAGTATTTAGTTAATATAAATAACTGAATAATATATTTAATTCATAAATAATCTAAATTATGTTGAATTGACAATATTGCGTGAATTGGATAGTGTAAGAGATTTGATCGAGTTTAGATTCGAGTTATGATAACGAATATATTTATAAAATGATGTTTGAATGTATTGATTATATTAAAATTTAAAATGAGCTTGTAATGTTGGCGTAGTTCGGAATTTTACATTTTGAACTTCGATTGAGTGTATATGACTCGTTATAAGTCGGGTACTTTGAAAAAAAGAAATGTTCGAATCTATTGAGCTATATTTTTCTAACTGAAGTGAAAATTTGAGATTTCGTCTTGTAGATTGTGAGTTATATCCAAATCAAACTTTCAGAAACTCACTATGGAATCATTTATAAATTATAATGATTTATTTAATAATAATATATATAAAAAGGTTTTTTTACATAAATTGAATATCGATTTAACTTGGATTTTGAAATTGTAAAAACCCAGAAAATCAGAACCAATATAATTTTTTTTATTTTAGCTATTTTAATGGATTTTGGATATTTAATATGATTTATTTTATATAATAACGATTTAAAATTTATTTAAATCGAAGTTAGAACGTATATATTTATTTTAATTATAAAACGAGCTTGAAATGGCGTAGTAGTTTGAAAATTCGATTTCAAATTTCAAATGGATGTACAGGACTAAAAATAAATCGGATTTCAGTAAAACCAGAAATATTTGAATCTGTTTAATTATATCTTTCTAAAGAATGTGAAATATCCAGATTTCATAACTGGTATAAAAAGTTATGTGCAGTTTAAAATTTGAAATAGTCGCCATGAAATTTAATATAATATATAGCTCTTATAAATGGCCATTTTGGAAAAGACCTCCGTTTTCGATGAAACCATTCTGGTTGGATCCCGAATGTTAATTTATTGCTAGGTTTAAAATTCCATAATTTTTGGAATTAATATGTGAGCGTGGTAAATTAAAACGCGTTTGGTAATTTTAGTTTGAAATGGATCGACCAGAAAAAGTCCATTTTTCAAACGGTCTCCAAATTCGATGAAATTAATTTTGTTAGGACCGTATCGTCAAAACATAGCTAGATTTATTTTTTGGGAATTTTTGGGATCAGTATGTGGCCCGGTAAATTAAAATGTATGTTCAAATTTAATATTAAATGTTTTATATTTTAATTTAAAGAATAATTGACTGAAACAGTCGAATGGGATTATGAAACATATTCCATTGTATCTGGAATGGGGGTATTTAGCTAGGAGCGACAGTCGTTGGGTTTGATTTGGAGTTCATATGGATTAACGGACCTTTTTTGAAATTAAAGAATAAAATAAATTAAATAAAAAGGATGGCCAATCAGATTTTTCCATAACCCTAGCGTATTTTGAAATAAAAAAGGGCGTCACCTCTCTTCTCCGATTCAAAGCGATACATTGCTCCGAGAAAGAAACCATTCGATCTCCAAAACCAATCAGTCAATTGCGAAATTTCCTAAGGGGATTTTGAAGAGCTCCACTCGGTCTTCACACTCAACGGTGGAACTTGTCTGGAGTTAGGGTTTTTTCAGACCACTCCCTCAAAGACTCACGATTTGACTCGATTTATGCGGTGAAGAGGGCGATTGAGTTTGGGATTTCGGGTTGTCGCGTGTGCGACTCTCGTAGCTGGAGGACGTGGTGCCATCATGTAACGACCCGCATTCTACGCATCGAAGGATCATATAATATTTATTTCTTTCTCAATCAAAGCCATATAGCCATGTAACTTTGGGAGACGACTATTAGGGTCGTTTCCCATGTTCATGACTTTTCGCCGATTTTTGAATGACCGTTTTGCTCCTAGCTGATCTTGTTTTGGCCATAACTTTTGATTGGTAAGGAGATTAGACCTAAAAACAATTCCACTAGATCCGAATGATGGTTTACCTTTCCGTAGAGTGGTCACAATAGCCAAACGGACTCACCGTTTGGGAGATATGGCTCAAATAAGGTCTAGAAGGTGAAAACAGCTTAATCGGGCCTAATTAGGGTAATTAGCAAGAGGGCCCATAACCCATTTCGGGATTAGGGTTATGGGAGGGCTGAGATGAGTTAGTAAGTCAGTTTTTATTTCATTTCTTAGCCGCCACTTACGACCTTTGAATCCTAGCAATGGCCTCCACTTGCTAAAACACCCCAAATCACCTTCTAATCGCTAATTAAGCCAAATCTACATCAAATCAAAGCGGATTAGCGCAAAAATCGAGGTAGAGCTGCTGGAGTGTATTGGAATCCAAACCATTTTGTCCAAAAGTTTTAGATCTGAGTTTATTTGTGGCTAAGGTGAGTGATTAGCCTTGTTTTTACACTAATTAAGGTTAATTAAGGGTAATTAGGGATAGTTAGTGAATTTATACATGATTAAATTTTGGAAAAATACTTATAAATTTCGAAATAGTATTTTAAGCCTCTGTTAGAAATTTGGGTTGATTTGGTTAAGTTTTGCTAATCCTAACATTAGTTATTGTTAAACATAATTAAGGGGAAAATATGGGTTTCGGGTATGTTTGATCCATTTTAACATATCAAATTGTTGTTTTGGTGTTTATGGTCAATTCTACATGTTGCTATGACTGTATGGTAAGCTTTGTGATTGTTTAGAACAGTTAGAATGGTCGAAAATGCCGTCGTGTTGCGTAAAAGCAGTCGCTGGAAAAATATACAGGAGCCAGCCCGGATCGGATCGCCCCTACCCGGCCCCGATCCGACCATGGAGAGCCATTACGACCCGAGCCCTCCATTCGTGAGACAGCTCACGAGCCAAGCATGTCACCACGAGCTGATCTCCATGAGCTTCGAGCAGAGCCATGACCTGGAGTCACGATCTGAAGCGATGAAGGGGCCCGACCCGAACCTAATGGGTGCCCACGACCCGACCCAGTGGAAGGAGAACGAACTGAAACGCTAGTCACGACCTGCTTGCATCTGGGTTTCTCTAAACCGACCTGTTCTTGAACGATGACCACGAACCGATCTGACAGTGGCATGATGGCATGACCTGACCCGGTGGAGGAACATGAACCGATCCGAACCACTCTGGGGAGCACGACCCGAACAGGGTTGATGACCATGGACTGAAGAGGAGAAGAGGACCGATCCAATTGGAACCAATGATGACTGAAGGACCGAACCGATATGGAGGAGACTAAAACCCGAGATGCAAAGGTAGTCCGAACGGGAAGTTGTAGCTCAGGATCCAGATGGGAACCAATGAGTGAACTTCATGAGTTGGACTTTGCTGCGAGAGGTGAGCTAAGGGGTTATCGATGTCCATAACATTGAGTCACCACCAAAACGAATGTTAGGCTACGGATCAGTGCAGTGCGGTAGTTATTACTCCATGGGGCAGAGTGATCGTAGCATGGCTATGAGCTAATGCAGTGGAGTCGTTATGACTTCATGGGGCAGAGTGGACATAGCAAGGACTAGTGGCTATGGATCAGTGCAGTGGACTCGCCATGACTCCATGGAGCAGAGTGATCATAGCAAGGATTTGGGTGATCAAAGTGGTGGATATCATATGCTTTACGCACTGAGTGAGAGATGTGAGGATGGTTGCTATGCTTGATTGTTTGACATCACTATGACATGCACACCCCCGTATCTTTACGCCATATGTTAGCCTCACCTTAGAGTATTGTACATCTTGTTGTGTGTGACGGCCTGCCCCGCACCAACCGACATTTACTCCAAAAGTGCGCTGTACACATGTCCAGTTAGCACGGAACGGGTCGTCAGAAGAAAAAAAAAAGGAAGAAGGAAATGAACTAACAAAGAACCTGTAGAATGTCTCACAGCGCATAGAATAAAATATAATAATAACATACTTGACATAAAATAGATGAGACAGTGCATAAGCTGAAACAACTAACATAGCAGCGGAAAATCCAAGTACAGCTTATGATCCAAAGTTAAACATTATTACAACTTTTCAAACTGTCTCAAAGCAAAAGCAAGATAAAGGAGGTACACTACTAATGCCCAAGTAGTGACCACCAATGACACAGGGAGAATATCTATATATCATACGTGGAAGCCTCCTGCCCGCCTCCGAATCAGCTACTCGCGCATCACCAGCTAACCTATCTCTAGTCTGCTCGTGTGAGCACCCAGAGTAATAAGAGGAGACATAAAAATCTGGGTCAGACATAAATCCTGGTATGAGGGATAAGCATCTAAACAGAACAATAACAGGTAGACTAAAACATACCTTAACCTGAACCTGCAACCAAAGAGTTAGCACTACATACTGTACAACACTCTAAGGTGCCGTATCAAATGGTGTAAAGATACGGAGGTGGGGGTGTGCATGTCATAGTGATGGCAAACAATCAAACATAGCATCCATCCTCATATCTCTCACTCAGTGCGTAAAGCATATGATATTCACCACTTCAATCACCCAACATACCTTGCTACGATCACTTTGCCCCATGAAGTCATAAATGGCTTCACTGCACTGATAACGTAGCCACTAATCCTTCGCTATGTCCACTTGTCCCATGGAGTTATTCACCCCATCTGCGCTGGCTCATAGCCTTACCAATCCTTTACTATGTCCACTTGCCCGATGGAGTTATTCACCCCATCTGCGCTGGCTCATAGTCTTACCAATCCTTTACTATGTCCACTTGCCCCCCAGGGAGTTATTCACCCCATCTACGCTGGCTCATAGTCTTACTACGCATCACTTTGCCCCTCAAGTCATAATGACTCTACTGCACTGATAACGTAGTCTTGCTACCATCACCTTGCCCCTCGAATCATAATGACTCTACTGCACTGATAAGCAGCCCATCATCCATTTTTAGTGGTGAATCGAAGTTATGAACGTCGAAAACTCCTTAGCACATGTCCCGTAGCAAAGCCCAACCATGAAGTGAACTCATCGGTTCCCAATTGGATCCTGAGCTCTAACTTCCCATATTGGACTACCTTTGCATCTCGGGTTACTGGTCAATACTGGGTCGGGTCAGGTTTCGCTACTAGCCATCGGTTCGGGTCGGGTCCCCTACTTTGAGTCGGTTCGGTTTGTTGCCTTCCCCTGTAGCGGTTCGGTTCCACAGCGTTGCATCGGTTCGGGTAGGGTGTCCCACTTCGGGTCGGGTCGGGTTGCCATCTCCCATCCAGTTTGTGCTCCCGCTCCGATCAGCTCCCTCGTTCTTCATATGCTCCGATCCGATCCCAGTCCAACTAGCGTGGCCTTTCTTTTTGCCAGTTTTCTCAAGTGCCAAGTTCTGATCCGATCGAATCCCTTGCCTAGTTCACTTATCCGATCCGAGCCACCATATCCGATCCGATCCTGCACTGTTTCCTGAAACTTTTCCAGCAAGTGTTTTACGCCATTCGACGACGTTTTCGACCATTCTAACTATTGAAATCAATCACAAAGCATATCATACAGTCATAGCAACATGCATAATCAACCACAAATATCAATATGATAGGTTAAAATGGATCAAACATACCCAAAACCCCATATTTCCCCTTAAGCATGTTTAGGTAAAACTAATGATAGGATTAGCAAAACTTAACCAAATTAACCCAAATTCATATCAGAGGTCTAAAACATCATTTAAGAATTTATGAACATTTTTCCAGAATTTTGTCATGTTTAAATTCGCTAATTAACACTAATTACCCTTAATTAGCCATAATTAGTGAGGAATTATGCAAATCACTCACCTTTGCCACAAATAAACTCTAGATCTGAAGTAAATCTCTGATTTGATACGAATCCCAATGCTAAACAGCAGCTCAAATGTCGAGTTGGTGTAGATCTCCCTTGATTTGATGTTGCTAATCTTAATCCTTGATTAGAAGATGATTTAGAGGTTGGAGGCCATTTTTAGGGTTTCTTGGAGGTAAGTGCAGGCTAGAAAACTGAAATGGAATGATTCTCTACCCCTTTTCAGCCTCCCCATAACCCTAATCCCGAAATGGGTTATGGGCCCATTCACTAATCACCCTATTTGGCCCGGTTAAGCAGTTTTTCACCTTCCAAACCTTATTTCAGCCATATCTCCCAAACGGTAAGTCCGTTTTTCACATGTGACCACTCTACATAAAGGTAAACCATCAAACGAATCTAATGGAAGTGGTTTTTGGTTGAAATTCCTTTCCAATCAAAAGTTATGGCCAAAAAAAGATCAGCTAGGGGCAAAACAGTCATTTAAAAATCGACAAAAATCATGAACATGGGAAATGAGTCAAATAGTTGTTTCCCAAAGTTACATGACTATACGACTTCATATGGGAAAGAAATAAACATTCTACGATCCTCCGATGCGTAGAATGCGGGTTGTTACATTCTCCCCCCTAAAGAAATTTCGCCCCCGAAATTCCCTAACCAAAACATACAAAGGGTCCCGCATGCCTATCATCCATAAAACAACAACCAAACATGCAAAACAAGTCTATCATAGCATGCGGAAATAACTAAATTACGAAGTAAGTCTTACCAGGCAAAGAGTTCTGGATATGTCTTTCTAATGCTCTCCTCTGTCTCCCAAGTACAGTCATTCTCGTTCTCGCCCCACTGAACCTTGACTAGCTTCACCGCCTTCCTTCGAAGTTGCTTCGTATCGTGCCCCACAATACGAATCGGCTTGCGGTGCCCAACCGCCTCGTGTTCTACTTCGAAGTCCTCTAATTGATCAGGTGAAATAGTCATATCTGAGTCGTGAACGAACTTCCTTAGTTGGGAAACATGAAATACATTGTGAACTCCCGCCATCTTTTCTGGTAAGCCAACTCTATACGCCAAATTCCCGATAGTTCAAGAACAGGGAATGGGCCAACAAATCTTGGTGCTAACTTGCCTCTTTTGCCAAATCGTATCACGCTCTTCAATGGAGAAATCTTGACAAACACCAAGTCACCAACGGAGAATTTTAAATCTCTTCTCCTTTTATCCGCATAACTCTTCTGCCTATCTTGGGCAGCTCTCATTCGTTGTTGAATGGTTTTGATCTTATCTGAAGTTTCCCTCACCGCATCTGGTCCAAGCATAAACTTCTCGCCATTCTCTATCCAACATGATGGTGAGTTGCACGGTCTTCCGTACAAAGCTTCATATGGAGCCATACCGATACTGGATTGGTAGTTATTATTATATGCAAACTCTACTAGATGCAAATGGTCATCCCATGATCCACCAAAATCCAATATACATGCTCTCAAGAGATCTTCCAATATACGATTCACCCTCTCCGTCTGACCGTCGGTCTGAGGATGATATGCGGTACTGAGATGTAATTCTGACCCTAGAGCCTCTTGTAAGCTCTTCCAAAACCCACTGGTGAACAACGGGTCTCGGTCACTCACAATGGTTCTAGGTACTCCATGAAATATCACTACCCACTTCATATACAATTCTGCCAACTTGGCTGCCGTTCTGATCGATTTGACTGGTATAAATCTTGCGCTCTTAGTCAATCGATCCACAACTACCCAAATGCTATCATATCCCGATCTAGTCCTTGGTAAACCATCGATGAAATCCATCGAAACTTGCTCCCATTTCCATTTGGGAATTTCTAATGGTTGCAACAACCCACTAGGCTTCTTTTGCTCGGCTTTAACTAGCTGGCAATTCATGCATTTGGATATAAACTTCCCAATGTCTCTTTTCATCCCTTCCCAGTAGTAAATCTGTCTCATGTCTCGATACATCTTATTACCACCGGGGTGTATAGTCAGTTTTGAGTGATGACACTCTCTAAGCACTTCATCTCTCAAACCATTCACGTCGGGTACAACTAGTCTTCCATTCTTTCAAAGCCATCCATCTCGATCAAGCCCATACACATTCATCTCCTCACCATCGATGTCCATCTCTAACTTGGATATGATTTCCAATAGATTAGGATCGTCCCTCTGGCTGGAACCAATCCGCTCTATCAAAGTGGGTCTGATCACCAAACTAGCTAGCATGACTGGATCCAATTCGCACTTTGGTCTGAAATCAAACCCCGCGATATACTCCAGTTGCTTCCATTCAAGAAACATTGCCCCTAAACTGGCATGTCTCTTACTCAAGGCATCGGCTACCGCATTACCTTTCCCAGGTGTGTATGCGATATCAAAATCATACGAAGCCAAGATCTCTAACCATCTCTACTGACGGAGATTCAGATCTTTCTGAGAGAAGAGATACTTTAACGATTTATGATCGGTAAACAACTCGAATCTTTCTCCCAAGAGATAGTGTCTCCACATCTTCAGCGCAAACACAATCGCTGCTAATTCCAAATCATGGGTAGGATACTTCTTCTCATGCGGCTTTAGCTGCCGACTAGCATAAGCCACAACCCTACCTTCTTGCATCAACACAGCACCTAGTCCGGTACCACAAGCGTCCGTGTATACCGTCATCTCTTCATTCCCTTTAGGAATGACTAATACTGGCGCACGCGTCAACTTTTCCTTTAGACTCTTGAATGCATTCTCACACACTTCGTCCCAGACGAAGGACTGATTCTTCTTGGTTAACAAAGTCAACGGTGCTGCTATCTTGGAGAAGTCCTGGATAAACTTACGATAATATCCAGCTAATCCCAAGAAACTTCTTACATCTGTTGCATTCTTGGGCGTAGGCCAATCCTGTACCGTAGCCACCTTCGCAGGGTCCACGGCAATACCATTCTCAGAAACAACATGGCCCAAGAATCTCACTTCCCTTCTCCAAAAGTGACACTTGGAGAATTTCGCTTTCAATTGGTGTTTCCTCAACACCTCCATCACTATCCTCAAGTGCCCCTTGTGTTCCTACTCTGTCCTTGAGTAAACAAGGATATCATCTACGAACACAAGAACAAACTTATTCAACTGATCTCTGAATACTCGATTCATAAGATCCACAAAGTAGGCTGGTGCATTGGTCAACCCAAATGGCATGACCAACCACTCATAGAATCCAGACGGCGTCCTAAATGCCGTTCTCGGAACACTCTCATCCGCTACTCGGAGCTGATGAAACCCTGTCGCGAGGTCCAACTGGGAGAACACTCTTACTCCTTCCAGTTGATCAAACAAATCATCTATCCGCGGTAGAGGATACTTATTCTTCCTCATTACCTTATTCAACTCACGATAGTCCACACACAAACGAAGGGAACCATCTGCCTTAGTGGCAAACACAACTGGTGCTCCCCACTCGGAGACACTTCTTCTAATAAATCCCTTCTTCAAAAGATTGCTGACTTGCATCCTGAGCTCTCGCTGCTCCCTTGGTGCCATACGACGAAGTGGCATCACTATAGGTCTGGCATCTTTCACCAAATCAATACGGAACTCAATCTCTCGGTGTGGTGGAAGCCCGGTCACCTCCTCGAAGACGTCCGGATACTGGCCAACCACGGGCACATCTGATAGCTCATTCTGCGGGATGTCGAGGGAATTTACAAAACTAGCCATTACCCCATCACTAGGTAGACTACCAAACACTACCCTCCGCCCATCATCCGCCCTAACTGTCACCAAAAAGCCCTCACAGTCTACCACCACCCCGTATCTTTGGAGCCAATCGACTCCCAATATAATGCCATACCGAGTAAAGCCCAAAACAAAGAAATCACAAACAAACATACATCCATGACTCGACAGGACCAAATTACTGCAAATCATACTAAGGCTAGTCGAACCACCAATCAGGTTCGTCACAACCAATGGTCTATCGACTATCTCGGGTTCCAGTCCCAACCTACCTACCAGGTCACTAGATATGAAGGAACGGGAAGCCCCAGTATCAAACAAAACTCGAACTGGTACATCATAAATAGAAACCATACCTTGAATAACAACATTCTTTCCTTTCTCCGCCGCAGTTGGGGCATTCGACGAAGAAGGAACAACATCAATAGCATATGCTTTCACAATCTGCTTCTCCTTAAGAGGTTGCAGACACTTATCCTTGAAATGTCCCACTTGACCACAGTTGAAGCACTTCTTATCCGCTGTCTTGGCCCGACAATCTTTAGCGTAATGGCCCTTCTTACCACAGCTGAAGCACTCAACATCTTTCTTGGTCTTTTTCTAGCCATCCTTAGCTTGGCTCTGCTTCCTCTTACTCTGAGAGTTATTCTTGCCTCCACCGCTTGCTTGTGGTTTCAGCCCTTCTGCAGATGCAGCCTCGCTCTTTGACTTAGGGTAAAGACTCTCTGATCTCAAAGCTTTCCCCACAATTGATTCAAAAGTCTCATCGATGTGGTTGATAAGCCTTTCCCCCAAGTATCCATCCAACCCAGTAATGAACTTCTCATTCTTCTTCTCAGGAGTATCGATAAGAGATAGTCCATACTTCGACAAGGTGTCGAACTCAGCAATATAGTCAGAGACTTCCCTACCATTCTGCTTGAGTTCCAAAAACCTCTTAAACAACACTGACTCTGGGCAGCTGGAATGAACTTCTCGCTAAAGCGAGCCTTGAACTGATCCCAAGTAACCTGATCCTCTGGAGTAGCTGTTCTAATGGCATTCCACCAATTCATCGCTCGCCCTTGCAGTTGACGAGACGCTAGCCTTCTCTTCATCGCATCCTCAAGACCAAAGTCGTCGAAGATACGATCACAGCTATCCATCCAATCCTGAACATCTGTGGACGACTCCGTTCCGTGGAACGGCTTCCCACCAAGGTTAGTGTAATCTTTGCACAACTTGGCGAAATCGGCCCTAGGCGCCTGCACTACTGGGCCAACACCAATTCTAGGATTGGGAACTGCCCCTTGCACTTCTCTAAGCATGTCCCTCATGAGGTCAGTAAACATCGCCCTCATGTCAGCAGCACTCCCATTATTGGCTCCTCTACCAGCACCTCTAGCATATCGGCTCATCGTCAATCTGTAAAAGAGAAACGATTAACGACCCCATAGTGGTGCTAGTGCAGTACGACTTCATTCTTATACTACTAATAGTATATACATATATAACTTTTGAAAACCAAAGTAATCACAAATACGTGCTCTCATATACGTACTATCTCTCCCTAGTGTCTTTCCCTAGGTTAACTACGCAACCTAGAGCTCTGATACCAAGTGTGACGGCCCGCCCCGCACCAACCGACATTTACTCCAAAAGTGCGTTGTACACATGTCCAGTTAGCACGGAACGGGTCGTCAGAAGAAGAAAAAAGGAAGAAGGAAATGAACTAACAAAGAACCTGTAGAATGTCTCACAGCGCATAGAATAAAATATAATAATAACATACTTGACATAAAACAGATGAGACAGTGCATAAGCTGAAACAACTAACATAGCAGCGGAAAATCCAAGTACAGCTTATGATCCAAAGTTAAACATTATTACAACTTTTCAAACTGTCTCAAAGCAAAAGCAAGATAAAGGAGGTACACTACTAATGCCCAAGTAGCGACCACCAATGACATAGGGAGAATATCTATATATCATACGTGGAAGCCTCCTGCCTGCCTCCGAATCAGCTACTCGCGCATCACCAGCTAACCTGTCTCTAGTCTGCTCGTGTGAGCACCCAGAGTAATAAGAGGAGACATAAAACTCTGGGTCAGACATAAAGCCTGGTATGAGCGCTAAGCATCTAAACAGAACAATAACAGGTAGACTAAAACATACCTGAACCTGAACCTGCAACCAAAGAGTTAGCACTACATACTGTACAACACTCTAAGGTGCCATATCAAATGGTGTAAAGATACGGAGGTGGGGGTGTGCATGTCATAGTGATGGCAAACAATCAAACATAGCATCCATCCTCACATCTCTCACTCAGTGCGTAAAGCATACAATATTCACCACTTCGATCACCCAACATACCTTGCTACGATCACTTTGCCCCATGAAGTCATAAATGGCTTCACTGCACTGATAACGTAGCCACTAATCCTTCGCTATGTCCACTTGCCTCATGGAGTTATTCACCCCATCTGCGCTGGCTCATAGCCTTACCAATCCTTTACTATGTCCACTTGCCCTATGGAGTTATTCACCCCATCTGCGCTGGCTCATAGTCTTACCAATCCTTTACTATGTCCTCTTTCCCCATGGAGTTATTCACCCCATCTGCGCTGGCTCATAGTCTTACTACGCATCACTTTGCCACTTAAGTCATAATGACTCTACTGCACTGAAAACGTAGTCTTGCTACCATCACCTTGCCCCTCGAGTTATAATGACTCTACTGCACTGATAAGTAGCACATCATCCATTTTTAGTGGTGAATCGAAGTTATGAACGTCGACAACTCCTTAGCACACGTCCCGCAGCAAAGCCCAACCATGAAGTGAACTCATCGGTTCCCAATTGGATCCTGAGCTCTAACTTCCCATATTGGACTACCTTTGCATCTCGGGTTATTGGTCAATACTGGATCGGGTCGGGTTTCGCTACTAGCCATCGGTTCGGATCGGGTCCCCTACTTTGAGTCGGTTCGGTTTGTTGCCTTCCCCTGTAGCGGTTCGGTTCCACAGCGTTGCATCGGTTCGGGTAGGGTGTCCCACTTCGGGTCGGGTCGGGTTGCCATCTCCCATCCAGTTCATGCTCCCGCTCCGATCAACTCCCTCGTTCTTCATATGCTCCGATCCGATCCCAGTCCAATTAGCGTGGCCTTCCTTTTTGCCAGTTTTCTCAAGTGCCAAGTTCCGATCCGATCGAATCCCTTGCCCAGTTCACTTATCCGATCCGAGCCACCATATCTGATCTGATCCGATCCTGCACTGTTTCCTGAAACTTTTCCAGCAAGTGTTTTACGCCATTCGACGACGTTTTCGACCATTCTAACTATTGAAATCAATCACAAAGCATATCATACAGTCATAGCAACATGCATAATCAACCACAAACATCAATATGATAGGTTAAAATGGATCAAACATACCCAAAACCCCATATTTCCCCTTAAGCATGTTTAGGTAAAACTAATGATAGGATTAGCAAAACTTAACCAAATTAACCCAAATTCATATCAGAGGTCTAAAACATCATTTATGAATTTATGAACATTTTTCCAGAATTTTATCATGTTTAAATTCGCTAATTAACACTAATTACCCTTAATTAGCCATAATTAGTGAGGAATTATGCAAATCACTCACCTTAGCCACAAATAAACTCTAGATCTGAAGTAAATCTCTGATTTGATACGAATCCCAATGCTAAACAGCAGCTCAAATGTCGAGTTGGTGTAGATCTCCCTTGATTTGATGTTGCTAAGCTTAATCCTTGATTAGAAGATGATTTGGAGGTGATTTAGAGGTTGGAGGCCATTTTTAGGGTTTCTTGGAGGTAAGTGGAGGCTAGAAAACTGAAATGGAATGATTCTCTACCCCTTTTCAGCCTCCCCATAACCCTAATCCCGAAATGGGTTATGGGCCCATTCACTAATCACCCTATTTGGCCCGGTTAAGCAGTTTTTCACCTTCCAAACCTTATTTCAGTCATATCTCCCAAACGGTAAGTCCGTTTTTCACATGTGACCACTCTACGGAAAGGTAAACCATCAAACGAATCTAATGGAAGTGGTTTCAGGTCGAAATTCTTTTCCAATCAAAAGTTATGGCCAAAACAAAATCAGCTAGGGGAAAAACGGTCATTTAAAAATCGACAAAAATCATGAACATGGGAAATGAGTCAAATAGTTGTTTCCCAAAGATACATGACTATACGACTTCATATGGGAAAGAAATAAATATTCAACGATCCTCCGATGCGTAGAATGCGGGTTGTTACATTGTGCTAACTCTTTGGTAGCACGTCCAGGTTCAGGTATGGTTTAGTGTACATGTTATTGTTCTGTTTTACTGTTTATCACTCATACCAGACTTTTGTCTAACCCAGAGTTTTACGTCTCTTCTTATTACTCTGGGTGCCCTGAAACGGGCAGACTAGAGACAGGCTAGCTAGTTGTGCACGAGTAGTTGTCCGGAGACGAGTAGGAGGCTTACACGTACTATTCTCTATATATATTTTCTCCTTGTGTCACTTCTGGTCACCACTTTGGGCATTAGTAGTGTACCTTTCTTATTTTTCTTTAGAGGCAGTTTTAGAAGTTGTTATAAAGATGATGTGGAGTACAAGCTGTAATTTTGGATTTTCCGCTGCTACGATGGTTTAAGTTTTCAGCTTATGCACTGTCTCGCCTGTTTTATGTCAAGTTATGTTATTATTATATTTTATTAAATGCGCTGTGAGATATACTATAGGTTATGGATAAACAGCCAAGCAGAGGAATAAAATTGTTTGCCCGACAAATAGGTACATGTTTATTGTATTTCTTGGGATTTGATGATTTTATAAGCCGATTGGCTAGCCGCTTGGCTTTTTCTTTTTCTTTTGGATTTGTGAGAGCCATGGGAGGCTATTTAAAATATCCCGAAGCTCTCCGTACAAAGGAGGTTATGACGAAATTTTTCGAAAATTTAGGGTGTTAGCCAAATTTTTAAAGAATTTGGAAATTCTTAAAAACTGAAAAGTTGAAGAATGGAAGCCGGAATGAAAGTTGAGTTGGTTAATTACACAACTTTCGACTTCGTTCCTTTTCGAGGACGAAAAGTTTTAAGTGGGGGAGATTGTAACAACCCGGAAGATTTGAGCCAATTTAAAATTTTTAATTTGGCTATTTTAGTGAATTTTAGAAATTTAAAATAAATTATTTTAAATAATAACGACGAAAAGTATGTTTGAATCGATGTTTGAAAATAAATATAATAATTTTAAATTATAAACAAGGCCTGAAATGGCGCGGCAGTTTCAAAATTTGAATTCAAACTTTGACTGACTGTACCGGGTGCAAAATAAAACGGATTTTAGTGAAACCAAAAATATTTAAATCTGTTAGTGAATATCTTTCTAACGAATCTAAAAAATCAAAGTTTCATAGCGGGAATAAAAATTTATATCCAAATGAATTTTCAAAAAGGTCGCTATAGAGAATATATAGCCCGTGAAAATAGACATTTTGCAAACGACATCAGAATTCGTGAAACCACTTTTGTTGGATCCGGGATGTCAAATTATTGCTAGGTTTCAAATTCCATAATTTTTGAAGTTAATGTGTGAGCATGGCGAAGAAAAATGTGTTTCGTCAATTACAGTTAAATTGGATCGACCAGAAAATGGCCATTTTTCAAACGGTCTCAGAATTCGACGAAACTAGTTTTGTTGGGACCGTATCGTCAAAACATAGCTAGATTTATTTTTTTGGAATTTTTAGAATCAGTATGTGGCCCCGGCAAGTTGAAATGTACATTCAAATTAAATATTGAATGTTTTATATTTTATTTTGAAGGAAAACTGACTGAAACAGTTGAATGGGCCTACGAAACATATCCCATTGTGTTCAGGATGGGGGTATTTAGCTAGGGACGACAATCGTTTGGTTTGGATTGGAGTTCGTATGAGATATGGGGTATTTTTGGATTTTTAAAAATATATAAATAAAATAAAAAAATCTCATTGGCCCTCACTTTTCTCTCACCCCGATTTATCTCTCCCCATAACAGCCGCCGACGGTGATAAAAGCTCAAACCTTCCCCCTCTGATTTCTCCTTCCACGCGCATCAAAACAGGGTGCTCCTTTGGAGAATTTTGTCGTGATCTCCTCCATCTTCAAATCCATATAGGATTCTTGATTTTTCATTGAGTATCCTTCGAGTTTCGAAGCCCCGAAGTCGCCGACTTCGCGCCGCCGCAAGCATCGCCTCCGACCACCAAGTTCGACGAGGCCGCCCTCGTTCTGCGCGCCTCTCCTTCCTCTTCCAGGTGGCAGTGGCCGATTGTCCTATCGTGCAACTGTTGTCGAGAAAAATCAAAACCTAGTTTTGAAGATTTAAGTGAGGTAACGGCTTTGAAATTATTTAACTGTTTATAACACTTTCAAGCGCTACGGTTTATGATTTTACAATAAAAATCATATCTTTTTCGTTTGTGGTCGAAATCCAGTGAAACAAGAGACACCGGGACCGTGAGGACGTCTTCTACATTCTAGAAGAGACCGCATATTTTTCTGAGCCTTCTGCAATTTTTGGTGGAGTGGAACCCAATGTGAGATTTCTGAATTATAAACGATATGGAAACAATGATGTATAAATTATATAGTCGATGTATGAGTTATATAAGCATTGTACACCTCATGTATAAGCGTTGTATAAGTTGTATGTTCGATGTATAAGTTATATACACGTTGTAAAAATGATATATGCATTGAAATAAATTGAAATGATATTGAAATGAAATCGAAATATAGTTATATACATACATATTGTAACACCCCACGTCCATTAATGTCACTCACTAAGGGAATGCATTAACTTCCATGGAGGTTTTAAGTGAATATAGAACAGAAAAATTACAACAAGACAGATAATAAGTAGTACTTGGAAATCTAAAACTTTATTTCATTGCAGCGGAAATTAAACATGTTTGTTACATCATAAAACCATAAATCAGAGTCAAGTATAATATCCATCTTGATAAAACAAAATACATAATCCCATTACATAAATAGCCATTAAAGAAGATAACAAGATTGACTTTACTTCAACGGTCCAAGCTTTCCAAAAGAGAGATAAAGTAATCCAATCAAGCTCCACTAGAGCTGGGCCCACCCTGAGGACCAGGAGGGGGGAAAAAGATAGAAATAGAGGGGGTCAGACATAAAGTCTGGCGAGTATAATAATTCTAACAATACTATTATCAAAATAATTAGATTGAGGCACAAGCTGGAAAATAAGGAAATGTCTATGAACTATTGGGTATGGAAGAGCAGATAAAGATAACGTTAAAGGCACACCTAATACTAACGAATAATTACTACACTGCACCACACCAGTCACCCTAAAGGTTGATCCCACTCACCGAACTTAGAAATTATATAAATAGCTTTGTGTACCCCTAGCTGACTACATAGGTGCCGCCTGCCCCTATCTCCGCTAGGTGTACCCCACTACCCACTTGCGATCGGCTCCCTACTCGTAGATAACCGTGCTGGTCCCACAATGGGGTGTATCACTCCCTTAAAGTGGCAACTCGATACAGCTAAAGAATGCACGGCTTATACCTACACGATGCAACAACGTCTTACCTACCAGCCCGGGTCCACACACGCATATGAAACCCGTTGGACTTGCGTTGCCACCGCTAACCCGTTTGGCCTCTTATAGTCAAGCCCAGTATGCGTGTCCCGTCCTCGACTTGGGTCGAGCCCACAAAGATACGTTTGGGTTACTGGTTGAAATGGGCCCCCTTTACTTACCACAAGCTATCCACCTAAGCTTGTCCCCACTAGTACATCCCACTTAACCCTCTTAGTCATGTTCATTTACATGTGTGTTTGGTTAAGTCTTACTAATCGTATTTCAAATGCCACTAAAGGCACTCACTAGATTCCTCATGCCACCCAAGGCACCTACTTAACCCCCATGTCCCACCTTACATGTTTATCTGGTTAAGTATTTCTTAATTCATTAAGGCCATAACCTTATAAAGACCTCTCACATTAGACTGGCATTTATGGCAGCTAGATTTGCCGGGCGGGTTCGGGCAGTCTTACACCATAAAAGAGTCTAACCTCGTGTCTTTACAACTGTTATGCTTTAATTTGGGCCTAGGACCTCTCACATTGGGCTGACATTTGTGACTACTGGATTTGCCGGTCGGGTCCGGGCAGGTTTACGTCACAAACGAGTCCAACCTCGTGTCCTAAGCATTTATTATTACTTATAATCTTTTACCCCAGTTTTAAATATATCCCTATTCAAATTATTAATAAATTCCAATTTTAACGATGTCCACAATTGACTCAATTATGGCCATCCATTTATGGCATGCAAAATCATATCAATTGCACCCCAAATTCTTAATATTAAATCCTTAATATTACCCCTACCCCACGTTATACGTTCGCTTATTCAACGCAAAATATACGTTAGACTCGAATAGTCTAACTCATAGCACAAAGATAAATTATCACAACATATAGACAAATAAAATAGATCTAATCATAATAGGGGTGAAACTTGCATAAAACTACACATGTCATGGATCTAAAGGTGTCAACTTGTTTGGTTAAATGTCACAACTTACATAATATGATCATAACCCAAGTTCATGTATAAACTTGCATATGTGGTTTATGCAACATAATGATGGTGTGAACTAGCATCTAACACATAGAACTCACACATGTCATAGCATAATTCTAGAACTAAATAGATGTCATAATTCTAGATCTAAATAGATGTCATCTAATATGTGAGATTATACATACTAATAAATCTAAACTTGCATAGGTACATGTGATTTATCATGTGAATCATCATAGCCCAAATATATATAATCAACATCATGATTCATAAGCTAACTACAACATAATAACATCATGGCTTTGTAACATCGCAAATTAGCATAGAAACTTGCAACATATATAATATCATCATAGCATGATTTACAACATATAGGATATCATCATCACATAACATAGGATTTACAACATACATGATAGCATAAGGTTTACAAAAACATATATGACAATTCACATCATTTTCTTATGATCCATATCACATCTTAATCTAATTAGTTTGCTAATAATCTTATTAAGATCATCATACTCACAATTAGAAAAGAAAGAGAGTCTTGATTTGCTTTAGAGTTGAGTAGAATTAGAGTTTTGATTAGCTTTCTTCCTTCTTAGTTGGCGGCGGCTACACTGAGTTCCATGGCGATGGCATGACGGCGGCTATTCTATTTTTCATGTGATTTTAGAGTGAGAGGCTACCTAGGTATATATAGAGTTTAGGATTTATTTAGACCGTCAGATCAACTCAGAACTAACCTGAACCGTTAAATTAGCCAACTCAGCCCTAAAGACACATCAGCAGCTCAAGATTGGGCTCTGCCAAAACCTGGATGACTTGACCAGGTCGACACACAAGTCGACCTCGCAGTCGACCTGGTCCTGGGGGTGTCGACTGCCCAGTCGACCTGGGGTGCTGGGCGGGAAATTTCCCGCCTGGCCTGTTTGACTTCGAATTTTGAATTTTGAATTTTTTGAAACTTCCGATGGCCATATCTCCTTCATACGAAGTCCAAATCACGCAAACTCAGACTCTATTTCAGCCAGAATTCCAAGACGAACACAATGGCGCAACCCGTTTCCCACAATTCTCATGTCTGAGATTAGTTATTCTTTAATTTGCGAATATTTATATTAATAGAATTACGGGGTGTTACACACACACACACACACACACACACACACACACATATATATATATATATATATATATATATACTCCCCTCGTCCACAGACCATGGACGATATATATTAGTTGTGATGTTGTTTGGATTATTGGTTGATGTGAAAATTTGGTAAATATCATGAATGGTTGATTTGAAATAATTGTTTGAGCTTGAAATCCCAATAGGATTAGTATATGGTAAAATTCGTCTGTGTACGAACTAGATATTGAAAATCCCCATTGTCAAAAGCTGCGAGGCTTTAAGGTAGAGCGAGGAGCCGTACTAGGGACGGTCCCGGTTTTAACTACCCTGCCGTTATGCTGCCGAAATTTTCTGAAATATTACTATGTTTGATTTAAATTCATGTGTTGAAATAAAATTCATGTGTTGAACTAGAATTCATGTGTTGAAATAAAATTCATGTGTTGAATAGAAATTCATGTGTTGAATAGAGTTCATGTATTGAATAAATTCTTTGAAAAATAAAAATAACATTTTTATCATATATAAAGACTATATAAAATATTTGCGTTTTAGACAAATTGTTTTAACACCAAATATAACATTTTAACCTTATATATAAACTATATAAAATAATCGTGTTTTGAAATAAATTGTTTTACAATAAAAATCACATTTTTATTATATATATGAACTATAGAAAAATTCATGTGTTGATTATATAGATTGAACAATAAAATCTACATTTTTATTGTGAATATGAAGTGCTAAAAATATTCATGTGTTGAATAAACATTTTTGATGATAAAAATATCATTTTTATCATGTAAATGACTCGCTAAAAATACACAAGGGTTGAAATAAATATTTGTTTGCTATGAATATTATTTTTAACCGGTGTATGAACTAAATAAAATAGTCATAAGTTGAAAGATATTTTTGTTCGCTAAATATATCATTTTTATGCGAAATATGAAGTGTTAAAAATGGTGATGTGTTGAAATAAATATCTATTGGATAAAAATATCGTTTTTATCAAATATACGAAGTGAATATGGTTTTGAAAGCGAAGAATGGATTATATTTATATATATAAATAAATAAAATAAATCAAATAACAAAGCTGCAGTTCGTATTTTGAAACCTTGATTTCAAACGATTAGTGTGGGAGATCCGACCATCGGATTTTCCCGAAACCGAAACCGTTGGGTTCCTTTTGGAAATATCTTTCCAACGACACCCACTTTGTGAAGATCCAACGGTTGGATTGTCTGGAATGTTTAATTCAAATCTGAAGAAAAATAGAGCCAGAATCGATTATATATATAATTAAATTAAATCGAATAACGAAGCTGCAGTTCGTATTTTGAAATCGTAATTTCAAACGATTGTACAAGGAGATCCGGCCGTCGGATTTTCCCAAAACTGAAACCGTTTGATTTGTTTTGAAAAGATCTTTCTAATGATATAATATTTGTGAAAATCCAACGGATATATTTTCAGACATGTGTAAATCAAATCTGAAGAAAAACAGCGCCACGGCCGCGTGATGGCCTGAAGCGTCGTTTGAATGAATTGGCTATTTTTAAGTGAATAAAAATAGCAATAAATCGTTATAAATTATTATAAACAATATGGAATGGAAATTAACCGAATTTACCCGGTTTATTAGATATTTGATGGTTGAATGTGTTTGGCATGAAAATTACATTTAAAAACAGAATTATTGATGTCGAATAATTTAACCATTGAAATGAATTAATTTAAATTCTAAATACACGTGAATTATTTGAAAAGGCCGAGTTAAATCTCATTTCAAATAATTGATCGGCGATAAGAAGTCGACGATGAAGACGGTGGTTGAAGACTGGAGATCTTCACCTCGGTTGGTTGATTACTGATGTCTTGATTGGGAGGCATCCCGAAATATAGATAATAAGTGGTGGTCGTCCAGACGTACGTGGAGATCGATGGATATGCGAGGTATATAGTGCCTCCGATTTCATTCAGACCCAGAACGAACTTGTAAATGGACTGTGTGTCTGACATTGGATTTTTTCTGTGCTGATCGATCTCTTTTAAATATATATATCTGTTTGGCGGTGGAGAATTTATTCTCTTGCTTAACGCCCTTCTCTGAGACGTACGAGCTCAGAGGTTATATATCGATAGAAATCAGTCGCATAGAGTGAATTGCCTATGTGGCATGCCTAAGTGGCAGATGATCAAGGATTCTATTGAAAAGCAAAGTCTTGTGGTTGATGATCAAAGCACGGCCTGTGTGGCATAGCTTTGTGTATAACGTTGATTCGCGAGCCTCACACCCCGGTATGAACCAGAAACGGGAGAGGACCTCGGGGAGGGCATGCATTTCTTTCTAGCTAGGGTGGTGTCAGTGACCTACCAGCCCTGACATTTATATTATTTTCACCTGTGTGGTTGTTGCTGTTGCGAGGCGCCTCAGATATATCGGTGACTATGTGGAGCCGATGGAGTCATTTTGCTCATTTACGCTCCAAAGGGCGGGGAAACACAATGTTCAGGCATAATAATCTACATCGGTGGACCGGCCCTGACGATCCAAAGGCTTGACTGAGTACTTGCCTGAGACATGGGCTAGAATGTATCGAATTCGGTAAGGACTATCTTTTGCCTTGGTTCGTGACGGAAATCCAATTTCCAAATACGACACCGTGCGGTTTTGATTGTATACCTATATATGGCGACATAGTGGTATGGGGCATTAATGTCGTCTATTATTGGTACTTATGATTTGAAATTGTTTTTGAAACATATAAACACTAGTAATAATATCAAATGCTTTTGTTTTATTCGTATCAAGCATATCTTGGCCATTATAAGGTAAAAACTCTATCCTCCAGTTTGCGTTGCATTGTGTGATGGGAACTGAGTCTTATAATGGCTTCATTTTTATAAAAAGCATTGCGATATTTAAAAGGTTTACTTGTTATAAAGCACTGGAAATCCAATGGAGTAAACCCGTTCCGCGAAAGTGGCGTGGTCCGATGATTAGCCATATTATAAAATATGTTAAGTAGATTTCTCATACCAGTCCCATGACTGATTCGTAGTTTGTTTCACTTGCAAACTCGGGTGCCCCTTTTTCTACACGGGAAGCCTTGTATTCAGGTTTTAGCAGGCTCTTTCTGGATAGATGGAGCTGAAGATGAATTCTACCATTTATCTCTGTTTATGGTGTTCAGCTCCTGTTGTACATATTATGTTTTGTTTTCCGTTGTAGACATTTATGTATAGCTGAACTTTATTTTGTACTTAGTATGATCCTATATACTGTGTAACTCTGATGATTATATTTATCCAGTGTATTATTTGTACATTATCTGGTGTATTTATTTTATTCTGTTCTGCTGTTATCTGTTTATGTGTTGTATTCCAAAGATTACCCTTGCCACCGTCGTACGGGGGTTTGCGGTCGTCACATCGTGGTATCAGAGCTTTAGTTAAGCTTAGTTCTGGAATATAACATATTAACGAACTCGTCAGAAATAGAACCAGTAGTGTTCTAAGACGGAGCACTCATTACACATAGGATCAGTAATATCCTAGTATGAGTATAGCAGAATGAAATACACCTCGATAGACACATTTACATTAATATATATGTCTCTATGCTTTAAAATACCTTTTCTGTTGGCCTAACACTTTGTCTGCTATTTGCAGACATTGAAAAATGAGTGGCAGAAGTAGAAGAGGTTGGGCAGAACCAAATATTGAGGCTCTATTAATTAAGTATCGAAATATGGGTGGAGTACCGTTCTCGGGCAATGAATCTATTATTCAAACTCAAGCCTGGATACGCTATGTTGAGAAAAATTTTGAGGGTTCAAAGCTGAGAGATGATCAGAAAAGATTACTGGCATCTTGGGCACTTAAAGATGAATCTTTGTTCTGGTGGGATTCGATTATTAAGGATAATCCATAAGGTAATATTACCTGGGATAGATTTAAAGAGATTTTCAGTGAACGATTTATTCTTCCAGAAGCAACTGAGAGATTATGTGATGAATTTTGTTATCTGATACAAGGGGGTATGACCATTCCGAAATATCATAAGAAATTCAATGAACTTTCTCACTTTGCCCCGCATCTAATTCAAAATCCAAAGAGGAAGAATCTGAGGTTTATTAACGGGCTTCAAAGAAAGTACCAAAGTAGAGTGATGGTGCATTTGAAGCTTCCTTTTGCAGAAATGATATACATGGCTTATTAGTATGAAGAACTCCATAAGAAAGGTCTTTCGAACGATGAAGAGGAAGTCAGTTATAGTAATAAAGAGGAGTCTGAGACTGATAGTCCTGAGGCCTGTACGATGCCTGAGGTCAGTGAGAAGCTCAAAGCCAAGAGAAAAAGGGTTAAATCTGAGAAAGAACCAGTAACGATCGCCATATGCAATAACTGCCATAAGCAAGGGCATTTGCAAGGGAATTGCAGATCTTCAAAGAAATGAAAGAAGAATGAATTTAAATCCAAGAATCCACATGGTGAAAGGAAAAGTCATAAGTGCCACCAAGCAGGTCATGTTGCATGGGAGTGCCAGCTAGCAAAGAAATATGAAGCAGTACAGGTGAATGAAGTGGCAGAAACTTCAACACCCTCTGCTAGTCAGGGAAGGTCTGATGTTTTGGAAGGCACGCTTACTGTCAAAAACATTCCAGTTAAAGTACTGTTTGATACAGGCGTGTCACGAAGCTTTATTGCAAATAATGCAGTTAAGAAGTTGGATTTGAAATTGAAAAGGCTCAAAGAACCCATCACTGTCCATAATCCGGTTGGCGGTTCCCTCAATCTTAGCTGGGTATGTGGGGTGCCTATCTCTTTTTCCAGATATCGGTTTCCTACCATCTCGATCGTCATGAATTTCACCGAATTCGATCTTATTTTGGGTTTGGATTGGTTAAACAAATATGAAGCGGAGGTTAAATGTGCCGAGAGAGTGGTTAAGGCAAAGATTAAATCAAGGGATTATATCACCATACCATGTGAAGGTCCGAATTCAAATAGAAAAGTCTTTTGGTCAGCTCTTGATGTTTCTCCTGCACAAATAGAAAATATCCCTCTAGTCACAGAGAATATTCCGGACCTCATAAAAGATATTCCTGTCGTCAAGAATTATGCAGATGTGTTTGAAGAAGTTGTTAGCTTACCTCCGAAGAGAGAAATTGATTTCAAGATAGCTTTAGTTCTGAATGCAAGGCCAGTAGTGCACGCTATTCGGAGAATGACTCTAAAGGAGAAAGAAGAATTAGACAATCAGACTCGACAGCTTGTATGGAAGGGTCTGATCAGGCCTAGTTTATCTGATTGGGGAGCAGCAGTGGTATTTGTCCCGAAGTCAGACGGTACCCTTACACTATTTGTGGATTATCGTGACTTGAATAAACAGACATTGAAGAACAAATATCCATTGCCGCGGATTGATGATTTGTTGGATCGATTGAATGGTGCACAAGTGTTTTCAAGGATGGACCTAGCTACAGGCTTCCATGAGCTACGTATTGCCGAAGAGTGTGTTCCTATGACAGCACTCAGAGGTCCCGATTTATTCTATGAGTGGTTAGTAATGCCGTTCGGCTTATGTAACACTCCAGCTTATTTTGTGGATTTAATGAATCGAGTATTCCGCGATGTCTTGAATAAATTTGTTCTAGTTTTCATCGATGACATATTAATCTTCTCTAAGTCAGAGAGCGAGCACGCGAAACATTTGGAACAAGTGTTAGAAATTCTCAGAAAGAATGTCTTGAAGGCCAAACTTTCCAAATGTATATTCTGGCAAGAAGAAGTCAATTTTCTTGGCCATGTTGTATCAAAAAAAGGAATTTTTGTGGACCCGGTAAAATCACCGCTATTCAAAATTGGAAACTGCCTAGTACTCCCACAGAAGTCCGAAGTTTTCTTGGATTGGCTAGTTATTATCGGAAGTTCGTTAATGATTTTTCGAAGATATCTAGTTCCTTAACAAAGCTTACAAAGAAGCACGCAAAATTCAAGTGGACTCCCGAATGTGAGGAGGCTTTTCAGAAGCTAAAATTAAGATTAACAACTGCTCCAGTGTTAACAATTATCGATGGCAATCAAAACTTGAAGGTTTGGACAGATGCCTCTAGAGAAGGCCTTGGTGCAGTATTAATGCAAAGAGGTCAAGTGGTTGCTTATGTTAGCCATCAGCTGAAGCCGCATGAGAAAAATTATGTTACTCATGATCTTGAGTTGTTAGCCATCGTGCTTGCTTTAAAAATCTGGAGGCACTATCTTTTGGGTGAGAAATTCGAATTGTATACAGATCATCAGTCGTTAAAGTATCTGTTCACCCAGAAGGACCTGAATCTGAGGCAGCAACGTTGGCTAGAATTTCTTCTAGCATATGATTTTGAGATTTTGTACACCCCAGGAAAAGCCAATGTTGTGGCCGATGCGCTAAGTCGAAAGAATTCAATAATCGCCAGTTTTATTATTACGACTTCCTTGATTGACAAAATATCTATTCTTCATAAAGATGATAATTTTATTAAGGATATGATCAGAAGGATTCAGAAAGGCGAACCCTCGGGTTTTTAAATAGATAACGATGGGATACTGAGATTGAGAGGAAGGATTTGTTTTCCCAAAATCCCCGAGCTCAAAAGGGAAGTGTTAGACAAATGTCACAAGTCCAAGCTGAGTATCCATCCAGGTGTGAGCAAAACGTATAATGATCTCAAGCGAACATTCTGGTGGAAGGCTATGAAAATGGACGTTTCAATATATGTTAGCAAGTGTCCTACTTGCATACAATTCAAAAGCGACCAACAGAAACTTGCCGGATTGTTGCAACCTCTGGATATTCCAGGTTGGAAGTGGGAACATATTTCCATGGATGTCATAGATGGTTTGCCCAGAACCAGGAATGGAAATGACAGTATTTGGGTGATCGTAGATTGCTTCACGAAGACCGCCCATTTTATACCTGTCGGATCCAATAGAACCGCTCAAAGTCTAGCACAAATTTATTTCAAAGAAATTGTTAGGCTACATGGGGTGCCGATCAGTATAGTTAGTGATAGAGATCCAATATTTACTAGCAAATTCTGGGAGGCATTTCAAGTAGAACTGGGAACGAAGCTGAATCTAAGCACCGCCTATCATCCTCAGACAGATGGTCAGACTGAGAGGGTGAATCGTATAGTAGAAGATTTATTGCGGGCTTGTGTTCTTGATTTTGGTGGATCATGGGAAGACCGTTTGCATTTGGCAGAGTTTTCATACAACAACAACTACCAAGCGAGCCTGACAATGTCACCATTTGAAGCATTGTATTGCAGACCGTGCCGATCTCCTGCTTGTTGGGTTGAACTCGGTAATAGGCTTGTATTGGGACCTGATATGATCCGTGAAGCTGCAGACAAAGTTGATTTCGTTAAGAAACGATTACTCGCCGCTCAAAGCCGACAGAAGACCTATGCAGACTCGAGAAGGAGGGATTTAGCATTTTCTGTTGGTGACTATGCGTATCCAAGGGTTTCTCCGATGAGAGGAGTAATCCGATTTGGCAAAACTGGGAAGTTGGCGCCTAGATTTATTGGTCCATTCTCTATACTTGAACGGATTGGAACTCTCGCTTATAGATTTCAATTGCCTGATTGGTTGCCGGGAGTGGATGATGTATTTAACGTATCTCAACTTCGAAAGCATGTTCATGATCCAAACTTGATCTTGGAAGAAGCGGCGCAATGGGATATAGAAATTACTCCAGAATTGGCTGTGAGAAGAGAGCCGCTAAAGATTATTGGCAAAGAAACCAAAGAACTGAGGAACAAGAAGGTTCACTTAGTCAAAGTGCAATGGAGTGGAGATCCGCGAGATTGTACTTGGTAAACTGAGGAGAGCATTAAGAAAGCCTATCCTAAGTGCAGGGTGGATATCTCTGATTGACTCCAGTGCAAGGTACATTTACCATATTTTGCATTTTCATTTTGTTCTCTAATTTGCTGTTGTTTTCTTTCCATGGATGTATAACTTTTTAATTATATTGTCTGAATGATTTTAAAAGAGTATATGAATCAATTAGTATATTGTTGAAAGATAAAAACAAATTGATTGCTGGTTGTGTTGTTTGATTTTTGGTTGATTAATTAGAGTTTTGAACCATTTAGCCAAATTGGACAAATATTGAACTGAATTGAAAATAGATAGAAATATATACATGTGCATTACATATGTGTGTGAACAGGTTATGGATAAACAGCTAAAAAGAGAATAAAATTGTTTGCCCGACAAATAGATACATGTTTATTGTATTTCTTGGGATTTGATGATTTTATGAGCCGATTGGCTAGCCGCTTGGCTTTTTCTTTTTCTTTTGGATTGGTGAGAGCCATGGGAGGCTATTTAAAATATCCCGAAGCTCTCCGTACAAAGGAGGTTATGGCAAAAAATTTCGAAAATTTAGGGTGTTAGCCAAATTTTTGAAGAATTTGGAAATTCTTAAAAACTGAAAAGTTGAAGAATGGAAGCTAGAATGAAAGTTGAGTTGGTTAATTACACAACTTTCGACTTCGTTCCTTTTCGAGGACGAAAAGTTTTAAGTGGGGGAGATTGTAACAACCCGAAAAATCTGAGCCAATTTAAAATTTTTAATTTTGCTATTTTAGTGAATTTTAGATATTTAAAATAAATTATTTTAAATAATAATGACGAAAAGTATGTTTGAATTGATGTTTGAAAATAAATATAATTATTTTAAATTATAAACAAGGCCTGAAATGGCGCGATAGTTTCAAAATTCGAATTCAAACTTTGACTGACTGTACCCGGTGCAAAATAAAACGGATTTTAGTGAAACCAAAAATATTTAAATCTGTTAGTGAATATCTTTCTAACGAATCTGAAAAATCAAAGTTTCATAGCGGGAATCAAAAGTTATGGCCAAATGAATTTTCAAAAAGGTCGCTATAGAGAATATATAGCCCGTGAAAATAGACATTTTGCAAATGACCTCAGAATTCGAGAAACCACTTTTGTTTGATCCAGGATGTCAAATTATTGCAAAGTTTCAAATTCCATAATTTTTGAAGTTAATGTGTGAGCGTGGCGAAAGAAAATGTGTTTGGTCAATTACAGTTAAATTGGATCGACCAGAAAATGGCCATTTTTCAAACGGTCTCAAAATTCGACGAAACTAGTTTTGTTGGGACCGTATCGTCAAAACATAGCTAGATTTACTTTTCTGGAATTTTTAGAATTAGTACGTGGCCCCGGCAAATTGAAATGTACAACTAAATTAAATATTGAATGTTTTATATTTTAATTTGAAGGAAAACTGACTGAAACAGTTGAATGGGCCTACGAAACATATCCCATTGTGTTCGGGATGGGGGTATTTAGCTAGGGACGACAGTCGTTGGGTTTGGATTGGAGTTCGTATGAGATAAGGGGTATTTTTGGATTTTTAAAAATATATAAATAAAATAAAAAATCTCATTGGCCCTCACTTTTCTCTCACCCCGATTTCTCTCTCCCCGTAACAGCCGCCGACGGCGATAAAAGCTCAAACCTTCCCCCTCCGATTTCTCCTTCCACGCGCATCAAAACAGGGTGCTCCTTTGGAGAATTTTGTCGTGCTCTCCTCCATCTTCAAATCCATATAGGATTCGTGATTTTTCATTGAGTATCCTTCGAGTTTCGAAGCCCCGAAGTCACCGACTTCGCGCCGCCGCCAGCATCGCCTCCGACCACCGAGTTCGACGAGGCTGCCCTCGTTTTGCGTGCCTCTCCTTCCTCTTCCAAGTGGCAATGGCCGATTGTCCTATCGTGCAAAGGTTGTCGAGAAAAATCAAAACCTAGTTTTGAAGATTTAAGTGAGGTAACGACTTTGAAATTATTTAACTGTTTATAACACTTTCAAGTGCTACGATTTATGATTTTACAATAAAAATCATATTGTTTTCGTTTGTGGTCGAAATCCAATGAAACAAGAGACTCCGGGACCATGAGGACGTCTTCTACATTATAGAAGAGACCGCATATTTTTCTGAGCCTTCTGCAATTTTTGGTGGAGTGGAACCCAGTGTGAGATTTTTGAATTATAAACGATATGGAAACAACGATGTATAAATTATATAGTCGATGTATGAGTTATATAAGCGTTGTACACCTCATGTATAAGCATTGTATAAGTTGTATGTTCGATGTATAAGTTATATATGCATTGTAAAAATGATATATGCGTTAAAATAATTTGAAATGATATTGAAATGAAATCGAAATATAGTTATATATGTATATATATATATATATACTCCCCTCGTCCACAGACCATGGACGATATATATATTGGTTGTGATGTTGTTTGGATTATTGGTTGATGTGAAAATTTGTTGAATATCATGAATGGTTGATTTGAAATAATTGATTGTGGTTGAAATCCCAATAGGATTAGTATATGGGAAAATTCGTCTGCGTACGAACTAGATATTGAAAATCCCCATTGTCAAAAGCTGCGAGGCTTTAAGGTAGAGCGAGGAGCCGTACTAGGGACGGTCCCGGTTTTAACTACCCGGCCGTTATGCTACCGAAATTTTATGAAATATTACTGTGTTTGATTTAAATTCATGCGTTGAAATAAAATTCATGTGTTGAAATAAAATTCATGTGTTGAACTAGAATTCATGTGTTGAAATAAAATTCATGTGTTGAACTAGAATTCATGTGTTGAAATAAAATTCATGTGTCGAATAGAAATTCATGTGTTGAATGGAGTTCATGTATTGAATAAATTCTATGAAAAATAAAAATAACATTTTTATCATTTATAAAGACAATATAAAGTATTAGCGTTTTAGATAAATTGTTTTAACACCAAAAATAACATTTTTACCTTATATATACACTATATAAAATAATCATGTTTGGAAATAAATTGTTTTACAATAAAAATCACATTTTTATTATATATATGAACTATAGAAAAATTCATGTGTTGAATATATAGATTAAACAATAAAATCTACAATTTTTATTGTGAATATGAAGTGCTAAAAATATTCATGTGTTGAATAAATATTTTTGATGATAAAAATATCATTTTTATTATGTAAATGACTCGCTAAAAATACACAAGGGTTGAAATAAATATTTGTTTGCTATGAATATTATTTTTAACTGGTGTATGAACTAAATAAAATAGTCATGAGTTGAAAGATATTTTTGTTCGCTAAAAATATCATTTTTATGCGAAATATGAAGTGTTAAAAATGGTGATGTGTGGAAATAAATATCTACTGGATAAAAATATCATTTTTATCAAATATACGAAGTGAATATGGTTTTGAAAGCGAAGAATGAATAATATTTGTACATATATATAAATATAAATAAAATAAATCGAATAACGAAGCTGCAGTTTGTATTTTGAAATCGTGATTTCAAATGATTAGTACGAGAGATCCGACCATCGGAATTTCCCGAAACCGAAACCATTGGGTTCGTTTTGG
Organism: Allium sativum; assembly: GCA_030737875.1. Taxonomy (NCBI): domain Eukaryota; kingdom Viridiplantae; phylum Streptophyta; class Magnoliopsida; order Asparagales; family Amaryllidaceae; genus Allium; species Allium sativum. Next base: position 388,101,266 of record CM060924.1, read on the forward strand.
AAATATCTTTCCAACGACACCCCCTTTGTGAAGATCCAACGGTTGGATTGTCTGGAATGTTTAATTCAAATCTGAAGAAAAAGAGCGCCAGAATCGATTATATATATATATATAATTAAATTAAATCGAATAACGACGCTGCAGTTCGTATTTTGAAATCGTAACTTCAAACGATTGTACCGGGAGATCCGACCGTCGGATTTTCCCAAAACTGAAACCATTGGATTCATTTTGAAAAGATCTTTCTAATGATATAAAATTTGTGAAGATCCAATGGTTAGATTTTCAGATATGTGTAAATCAAATCTGAAGAAAAATAGCGCTACGGCCGCGTTATGGCCTGAAGCGTCATTTGAATGAATTGGCTATTTTTAAGTGAATAAATATAGCGATAAATCGTTATAAAATATTATAAACAATATGGAATGGAAATAAACCGAATTTACCCGGTTTATTAGATATTTGATGGTTGAATGTGTTTGGCGTGAAAATTACATTTAAAAACAGAATTATTGATGTCGAATAATTTAACCATTGAAATGAATTGATATAAATTCTAAATATACGTGAATTACTTGAAAAGGCCGAGTTAAATCTCATCTCATTTCAAATAATTGATCGGCGATAAGAAGTCAACGATGAAGACGGTGGTTGAAGACCAGAGATCTTCACCTCGGTTGGTTGATTACTGATGTCTTGATTGGGAGGCATCCCGAAATATAGATAATAAGTGGTGATCGTCCAGACGTACGTGGAGATCGATGGATATGCGAGGTATATAGTGCCTCCGGTTTCGTTCAGACCTAGAACGAACTTGTAAATGAACTGTGTGTCTGACATTGGATTTTGTTCTGTGCTGATCGATCTCTATTAAATATATATCTGTTTGGCGGCGGAGAATTTATTCCCTTGCTTAACGCCCTTCTCTGAGACGTACGAGCTCAGAGGTTATATATCGATAGAAATCAGTCGCATAGAGTGAATTTCCTGTGTGGTATGCCTAAGTGGCAGATGATCAAGGATTCTATTGAAAAGCAAAGTCTTGTGGTTGATGATCAAAGCACGGCCTGTGTGGCATAGCTTTGTGTATAACGTTGATTCGCCAGCCTCACACCCCAGTATGAACCAGAAACGGGAGAGGACCTCAGGGAGGGCATGCATTTCTTTCTAGCTAGGGTGGTGTTAGTGACCTACCAGCCCTAACATTTATATTATTTTCACCTGTGTGGTTGTTGTTGTTGCGAGGCGCCTCGGAAATATCGGTGACTATGTGGAGCCGATGGAGTCATTTGGCTCATTTACGCTCCAACGGGTGGGGAAACGCAGTGTTCAGGTATAATAATCCACATCGGTGGACCGACCCTGACGATCCAAAGGCTTGACTGAGTACTTGTCTGATACATGGGCTAGATTGTCTCGAATTCGGTAAGGACTATCTTTTGCCTTGGTTCATGATGGAAATCCAATTTCCAAATACGATACCGTGCGGTTTTGATTGTATACCTATATATGGCGACATAGTGGTATGGGGCATTAATGCTATCTATTATTGATACTTATGATTTGAAATTGATTTTGAAACATATAAACACTAGTAATAATATCAAATGCTTTTGTTTTGTTCGTATCAAGCATATCTTGGCCATTAAAAGGTAAAAACTCTATCCTCCGGTTTGCGTTGCATTATGTGATGGGAACTGAGTCTTATAATGGCTTCATTTTTATAAAAAGCATTGCGATGTTTAAAAGGTTTACTTGTTATAAAGCACTGGCAATCCAATGGAGTAAACCCGTTCCGCGTAAGTGGTGTGGTCTTGTGATTAGCCATATTATAAAATATGTTAAGTAGATTTCTCATACCAGTCCCATGACTGACTCGTAGTTTGTTTCACTTGCAAACTCGGGTGCCCCTTTTTCTACACGGGCAGCCTTGTATTCAGGTTTTAGCAGGCTCTTTCTGGATAGTTGGAGCTGAAAATGGATTCTACCTTTTATCTCTTTTTATGTCGTTCATCTCCTATTGTACATATTATGTTTTGTTTTCCGCTGTAGACATTTATGTATAGCTGAACTGTATTTTGTACCAAGTATGATCATGTATACTATGTAACTCTGATGATTATGTTTATCCAGTGTATTATTTGTACATTATCTGGTGTATTTATTTCATTTTGTTCTTCTGTTATCTGTTTATGTGTTATATTCCAAAGATTACCGTTGCCACTGTCGTACGGGGTTTTGGGGTCGTCACAGGGGTAGTTATTACTCCATGGGGCAGAGTGATCGTACCATGGCTATGAGCCAGTGCAGTGGAGTAGTTATGACTTCATGGGGAAGAGTGGACATAGAAAGGACTAGTGGCTATGGATCAGTGTAGTGGAGTCGCCATGACTCCATGGGGCAGAGTGATCATAGCAAGGATTTGGGTGACCAAAGTGGTGGATATCATATGCTTTACACACTGAGTGAGAGATGTGAGGATAGTTGCTATGTTGATTGTTTGACATCACTATGACATGCACACCCCCACCCCCGTATCTTTACACCATATGTTAGTGTCACCTTAGAGTATTGTACATCTTGTTGCGCTAACTCTTTGGTTGCAGGTACAGGTTCAGGTATGGTTTAGTATACCTGTTATTGTTCTGTTTTACTACTTATCACTCATACCATACTTTTGTCTAACCTAGAGTTTTATGTATCTTCTTATTACTCTGGGTGCTCTTAAACGGGCAGACTAGAGACAGGTTAGCTGGTTGTGCACGAGCAGCTGTCCGGAGATGAGCAAGAGGCTTACACGTACTATTCTCTATATATATTCCCCCTATGTCGCTGCTAGTCACCACTTTGGGCATTAGTAGTGTACCTTTCTTATTTTGCTTTAGAGACAGTTTTAGAAGTTGTAATAAAGTTGATGTGGAACATAAGCTGTAATTTTGGACTTTCCGCTGCTACGATGGTATAAGCTTTCAGCTTATGCACTGTCTCACTGTTTTATGTCAAGTTATGTTATTATTATATTTTATTCCATGCGCTGTGAGATATACTACAGGTTCCTTGTTAGTTCAAATTTCCTTCTTTCCTTTCTTTGACGACCGTCCCGTGCTGGTTGGACATTGGCACAGCGTACTTTCATTGGAAATGTTGGCTGGTGCGGGGCGGGCCGTCACACGTCCAATCACCTGCTAGCGTCGTGGTCGGGGTGCAAAATTCAAACCCTAGATTGGAAGGGGGTTCGAAGTCGCGGCTGAGCATAAACAGGAGGAAGGTTGCCTTCATTTTAATTAATTAATTAATTTAAATAATGTCATTAGCACTATAAAAATCATATCTTTTTCATACGATAATGAAATTCGATGAAACAGGAGACATTGGGACCATGACATCGTGCGCTATATTCTAGAAGAGACCAGATAAATTTTGGAGCTTGCTATAAATTTAGGCGAAGTCAAAAGCAATGTGAGATTTCTGAATTCAAAAATTAATGAATAAAATTATACAGGTTGCAGACGGAGTTTAGTAGCTCCTGACATCGTCGTCCATAAACCATGGATGACTTGTTTGTATTGTGGTGTGAAATTGATTGTGATTGTGGATGATTGATTGTGGTTGAAACGAAATTGGTTGTGATTGTTGTAAATTCACAGTGTTGTGAAAATAAATTGTATTGTGGAAATTATAAAAATGAAACCCTTGTATCGCTGCGAGGCCTAGGATAGCAGAGGAGCTGTACTAGGGACAGTGCCGGTTTTAATTACCCTACCGTTATAATGCCAAAATTTTCTGAAATATTCATGTGTTGTAAAATATTCATATATGAAATTAAAAGTGTTTGAACAATAAAAATCACATTTTTATTGTATATATAAAATATGTAAAATATTCATATATGAAATTAAAATTATTTGAACAATAAAAATCACATTTTTATTGTATATATAAGATATGTAAAATATTCATATATGAAATTAAAATTGTTTGAACAATAAAAATCACATTTTTATTGCATATATCAAATGTGCAAAATATTCATGTTATGAAATAAAAATATGTTAAATAATAAAAATTACATTTTTATTGTATGTAGGATTCATAAAAATGTTCTTGTTTGAACTAAAATGGTTAAACATTAAAAATCACAGTTTTAATATAAGAATGATTCATTAGAAATATTCATGGTTTGATAAAAATGGTGTCACATTAAAAATTACATTTTTAATGTAAGAATGGTTCATTAGAAATATTAATAGTTTGATAAAAATGGTGTCAGATTAAAAATTACATTTTTAATGTAAGAATGGTTCATTAGAAATATTCATAGTTTGATAAAAAATGGTGTCACATTAAAAATTACATTTTTAATGTAAGAAGGATTCATTAGAAATATACATAGTTTGATAAAAATGGTGTCACATTAAAAATATTTTTAAAGGAAGAATGGTTCATTAGAAATATTCATACTTTGATAAAAATGGTGTCACATTAAAAATTACATTTTTAATGTAAGAATGATTCATTAGAAATGATTCAAATATGATAAAAAATATGTTAACATTAAAAATTACATTTTTAATGTAAGGATGAATCATTAAAATGATTCAAGTTTGATAAAAATATGTTAACATTAAAAATTACATTTTTAATGTAAGAAAGAATCATTAAAAAAAATTCTAGTTTGATAAAATGTTTTAACATGAAAAAAAAATGAAGTGTACAAAATTATTTAAGGAATAAATAGTTTGAGATAGTCGAACGAATTATTTATATATATGTATATATAAATTAAAATAAAATGAATCGCGCACGGTAGTTCGCGATTTGAAACCGTAACTTTAAGCGATTATACCGAAAGATCCAACCGTTAGATTTTCCCAAAACTGGAACCGTTGGGTTCGCTTTGGAAAGATCTTTCCAACGATATAAAATTTGCAAAGATGCAACGGTTAGATTTCGAGAAATGTGTAATTCAAATTTTAATAAGGACATCGCGAGGGCCGCGTATTAACCTGAAGCGTCATTAAATAAAAAAGGGCTATTTTTATATAAATAAAAATAGCAATAAATCGTTATAAAATATTATAAACGATATGGAATGAGAAGAAATGATTTGAATTATATATATTCGTGAATTATTTGAAAAAGCCGAGTTAATTCTCATTTCAAATAATTGATCGACGATTAGAAGTTGAAGATATGAAGACGGTGGTTGAAGACCGGCAATCTTTACATCGAACGGACGATTACTGATGCTTTTGATTGGAGTTGCTGCCTTGAAAGGATTACAATGGTAGTTGTCCAGACTTACTTGTTGATTGTCCGGATATGCGAGGGCCTCTCTTCTGTATTGGACATATGGAACGAGGAATAAGGTGTCTCCGGTTTCGTTTAGACCTAGAACGAACTTGTAAATGGATGTGTATCTAACATTGGATTTTGTTCTATGCTGATTGATTTCTATTAAATATATATTTGTTTGGTGGCGGAGAATTCATTCTCTTGCTTAACACCCATCTCTGAGATGTACGAGCTCAGAAGTTATATATCGATAGACATCAGTCACATGGCGTGAATTGTCAGTATGGCATGCCAATATGCAAATGATCAAGGCTTTTGTTTAAAAGTAGAGCCTTGTGGTTGATGATCAAAGCACAGCTTTAGTTAGCAAAGCTTTGTGTATAGCGCTGACTCGCAAGCCTCACACCCCAGTATGAAACAAAAACGGGAGAGGACTGTAGGGAGAACATGTGTTTCTTTCTAGCTAGGAGTGGTGTCATGGTATGGAGCCCGGACATTTTTACTAATTTGGATGATGGAATGAGGCGCCTCAGATTTGAGTCCCTAGTGGCTCTTGATTTATGCCCCATAGGGAAGAGAAACTTATTGTTCAGGAATTATTAATCCACAAAAGTAGTGTAAGAGTGGACTGACCCTGAAGATCCAAGGTGCAGTTGCGGCTGAGCCCGAGACATGGGCTAGATTGTCTCGAATTCGGTAAGGACGACCCCTTGCCTTGGTTCATGATGGAAATCCAATCTCCAATACGACATTGTACGGTTTTGATTGTAATACTAGTATGGCGACATAGTATATGGTAGCTATGCGGTATAGGATTGATACATTTATATTGAAATGTGTTTTAAACTGACTAGAACTAATAATAATATCAAATGATGTTTGTTTTATACGTATCAAGCATATTTGTCCATTATAAGGTAAAACTTTATCCTCCGGTTTGCGTTGCATTGTGTGATGAGACTTGAGTCTTATAATGGCTTCATTTTTCTAAAAAGCCTTGCATTGTTTAAATGATTTATTTTATTTATGCATTGGCAATCCAATGGAGTAAATCCGTTCTGCGTTAGCAGTGTGGTCCTGTGATTAGCCGTATTATTAACTAGGTTAAGTAAGATTTCTCATACCAGTCCCATGATTGACTCGTAGTTTGTTTCACTTTGCAAACTTGGGTGCCCCTATTTTCCACATGGGCAGCCTTGTATTCAGGTTTTAGCAGACTCATTCTGGATAGCTATGGAGTTGAAGATGTATCCTATCATTTCTATTATGTTGGTCAAATTTCATTTAGTATATTATGTTTAATCCCACTGCAGACATTTTATATTAAGCTGAAACTGTATTATGTACTAAGTATGATCTTGTTAGCTGTGTAACTCTGATGTTAATATTATTTCCAGTGTAACTTTGATGTACTTTATCTGGTGTAATTCTATGATTCTGTTCTACTATTATTGTTTATGTGTTATATTTCAATGATTATCCTTGCCTCCGTGGCACGGGGGTTTGGGGTTATCACAGTTGGTATCAGAGCCTTGGTTAACTTTAGCTCCTGAATATAACATGTTAACGAACTCGTCAGAAATAGAATCAATGGTATTCTAAGACGAATAACTCATTATAAATAGGATTAGTAATGTCCTAGAATGAGTATAGTAGAATAAAATACACCCCCATAGATGCATTTATACTTAAATATATGTCTCTATACATTACAATATCTTTTCTGTTGGCCTGACTCTTTGTCTTCTATTTGCAGACATAGTAGAAAATGAGTGGCAGAAACAGAAGAAGTAATTCTTTAGTTCATCAATCTAATGAGCCAATCGTGCTCCCACAACCAGAACCAGATCTAGAAGCTCTAGTAAAGAAGTATCGAAATCTGGGTGGAGTACCATTCTTGGGCAAAGAGTCTTTTATTGAAACACAAGCATGGATGCGTTCTTCTGAGAGAATTTTTGAAGGCTTAAAGCTGAGAGATGATCAGGAAAGGTTAATAGCATCTTGGGCACTCAAAGACAAAGCTTTAATCTGGTGGAAAACTGTTACTAAGGAAAATCCAGAAGGTAATATTACCTGGGATAGGTTTAAAGAAATGTTCACAGAAAAATTTATTCCTCCAGAAGCAACTGAGCAGCTATATGATGAGTTCTACCATCTGAAACAAGGTGATATGACCATTCGGAGCATCAGAATAAATTCAATGAACTTTCCCGCTTTGGCCCAGAACTAATTCGAGATCCAATAAGGAAGAATCTGAGATTTATTAACGGACTTCAAAAGAAATACGAAGGTAGAGTAACTGCACATGTGAATCTTCCTTTTTCTGAGAAGATACAAATGGCTTGTCTTTATGATAATCTCGATAAGCAAGGTGTTTTGGAAGATGAAGAGGAAGGCAGTTCTAACAACAAAAGGAAGTTTGAAACTAATAGCCATAAGGCAAGTATAAAGCCTAAGGAAAGTCAGAAACTTGAAACCAGTAAGGTAAAACCTTTAACGACTGCCATATGCAATAACTGTAATAAGCAAGGGCATTTGTTAAGGAATTGCAAATCTACGAAAAAAAGAAAGAATGTTGGATCTAAATACAATAAAAATCAGGAGAGTAGAGAATGCAATCTTTGCCACCAAATGGGCCATGTAAAGCAAGATTGTCGGCTGTTGAAAGCGACCAAGGAGGCTCATGTCAATAGCACGATAGAAGCTCCAACACCCTCAGCTCGTCATAAAAGGCAAAATGTTTAGGAAGGATCTCTTACCATTAAAAGAATTCCTGTCACAATATTATTTGAGACAGGTGCATCACGAAGTTTCAATTCGAGTAATACTATCAAGAAGCTAAATCTTAAAGCGAGGGATCTTAAAGAATCGATTAGTGTCCATAATCCGATCAGTGGTCCCCTTATTCTCGGTTTATATTGCAGAGTGCTGATCTCTTATTCTTGTTACTAGCTCCCTATTAATTTGATCGTCATGGTTTTTTTTTGAGTTCGATGTTATTCTTGGGCTAGAATGGTTAATGAGATATGAAGCCAAGGTTAAATGTGCCGAAAGAATCATTAAAGTTAAAACGAAGCTCGGAAATATTATTATACCATGCCACGTGTTAGAATTTGTGATACAATATTTCCATTTGCTGAAGATTGGAAGATATTATTGATTATGGTGATATAATATTTCCAATTAGAGAAGATTTGGGAAATATTTTTTAATTTGGGAATATAATATTTCCAATTTGCAGAAGATTTGGAAGATATCAGACATTTATTGCTCTTTTATTTGTAAAAGGGATAGGCAATAAATTACCTACATAAGTGGAAGGATTTGAAGAAGGCTTCTTTTTGGGATAGTGAAGTAAGGAATTAATTCCCTAATTGGTTGGTTAAACAAGGAAGCCTACCAGGAGAATTGGAGAATTAATTAGGCATTGATTTATATCATAAATCAATTACTTCAACCCCAAGCATTAATCTTTATATAAGGATAGGGATTAGGTGAATGTATTATCATCTCAAAAATGTGAGGTGTATCATCTCTAAGAGTTCTTCTTCTTCCCTACTATCAGTCTTGTATTTTTTCTTTTGTAGAAAAGAAATAAAATCTCCTCTCCCCAAGTGGACGTACACTAACAAGACGTTAGTGGAACCACTATAAACCTCTTGTGTTATTTCTTTTATTGCTAGATCTGTGATTGCTTTGCTGGTGTTATCTATTGTTTGTTTTACCTAACCATCAATCAATTTCGATCCTTTTTTTCCTCAACAATTGGTATCAGAGCTACGAGGTTGATTGAGAAAGGGTGTTAGGCATTATGGCAGGAGATAAGGAGAATTCAGCAATTATATCAAGGCCATATGTCAAAGGGACATATATGGTAGCAGGATCTTAGTTAACAATAGAAAGATGGAATGGGGATAAAGACTTCAAGAAGTGGCAATGGAGGATGAAAGCTGTTTTGATGAGGAATAATGTTCATCCTGTGGTATTTGCTCCTGAGGAGTTGACGGATGATATTTCAGCCGTGGAAAGGAAGGAGATGGAAAGATGGTCGTTTACTACTTTACAATTGGCAATGGGAGAAAATGTCATTTCAGAGATTAGCGGTGAGACCACTGCTAAGGACATTTGGACCAAGCTAGAAATACTCTTTGTAAAGAAGTCACTAACCAACTGTCTGATTTTGCTGAAGATGGATGAGAGAGGGTACTTCAGTGAAGGCACATCTTGATGTGAAGGCAGGTTTTTTATCTGAGGACTTGAAGGATCAGATGAAGGGGTTGAGTGAAGGTAGAGGAGGAAGTAGTACAAAAGCCCTATTAGCTAGTATGGAGAGAGGGGAGAAGAAGAAGAAAATAAAGTCAAGAGATGCGAAGCACTGTACTTGGAGAGTCAAGGGTTGGAGCCTACAGTTCTCGTGGAAAGATGTCAAAGCTAGGCATACGAGAAGGGACTTTGAGTTTCTGCATGGGCAGAATATGATCAAAGGGGAAAGCTTCAACAAGGTGGGATTTTTCCAAGAGGATGTGCTTGATAAGCGGAAGAAGGGATCATCTGAAGTTGGTCAGAGATCAAAGGAGAAAGCAGTGGATATGCATAACTCTTTGCAGACTGCTAAGTTCGGGCGTCGCTCGAACTGGAATCACTTATCGAAATGCTCGGTGCCACATGGTGGCACGGTGTGGGGAGAGAGTTGAGATGGTTCATGGAGACGTTTATTTTCATGGTGAAGATTGATACGTCTTACTTAAAGGGGTTACTTTGTACACTTTGTTGGCAGGCGGTGGCGTTGCCGGAGTTTGTTGACAAAGTGCAATGGGTGATGGCCATGCCGAAGCTCATTGGGGTAAGTAACCATGGTGTCTTATCCGAGAAGATGCTTAGAGTAAGAGGATGCAGCTGGAGTTGGTGTGCTTTCAAGGAAATATAGTATCAAGGTGGAGATTGTTAGAATTTGTGATACAATATTTCCATTTGCTGAAGATTGGAAGATATTATTGATTATGGTGATAAAATATTTCCAATTAGAGAAGATTTGGGAAATATTGTTAATTTGGGAATATAATATTTCCAATTTGCAGAAGATTTGGAAGATATCAGACATTTATTGCTCTTTTATTTGTAAAAGGGATACGCAATAAATTACCTACATAAGTGGAAGGATTTGAAGAAGGTTTCTTTTTGGGATAGTGAAGTAAGGAATTAATTCCCGAATTGGTTGGTTAAACAAGGAAGCCTTCCAGGAGAATTGGAGAATTAATTAGGCATTGATTTATGTCATAAATCAATTACTTCAACCCCAAGCATTAATCCTTATATAAGGATAGGGATTAGGTGAATGTATTATCATCTCAAAAATGTGAGGTGTATCATCTCTAAGAGTTCTTCTTCTTCCCTACTATCAGTCTTGTAATTTTTCTTATTGAGAAAAGTAATAAAATCTCCTCTCCCCAAGTGGACGTACACTAAAAAGATGTTAGTGGAACCACTATAAACCTCTTGTGTTATTTCTTTTATTGCTAGATCTGTGATTGTTTTGTTGGTGACTATTTTTGTTTGTTTTGCCTCACCATCAATCCATTCCAATTCGTTTTTTTTTTCGCAACACCACGGATCAGAGTCCGATAGAAAAGAATTTTGGTCTACGCTCGAAGTTATCCCAACTTCTCTTGAAAATATTCCTATCGTTAAGAATTATGCATATATGTTTGAAGAAGTTGATAGCTTACCTCCGCGAAGAGAAATTGTCTTCGGGATCGATTTAGTCCTAAATGCAAGGCCAGTTGTGCACGCCATTCGAAGAATGACATTGAAAGAGAAAGAAGAGTTGATTAATCAAACTAAACAACTTTTGTGGAAAGGTCTGATCAGACCTAGCTTTTCGAATTGGCGTGCGGCAGTAGTGTTTGTTCCAAAGTCAGACGGTACCCTCAGATTGTGTGTGGATTACCGAGATTTAAATAAGCAGACACTAAAGAATAAATATCCATTACCATGTATTGATGATTTATTAGATCGCCTGAATGGAGCGCAAGTATTTTCTAGAATGGACCTAGCTACAGGTTTCCATCAACTGCGGATTGCTGAAGAGTGTGTTCCTTTGACAGCTTTCAGAGGTCCAGACATATTTTATGAGTGGTTGTAAAGCCATTCGGGTTATGTAACACTCCTGCTTACTTTGTCGATTTAATGAACAGAGTATTTTGCGATGTCTTGAATAAATGTGTGTTGGTTTTCATTGACGACATTTTAATCTTCTCTATGTCAACTGCCGAACATGAGAAGCATTTGGAAGAAGTTTTGGAAATTCTGAGAAAGAATGTTTTAAAAGCCAAATTTTCTAAATGCATATTCTGCCAAGAAGAAGTAAAGTTCCTCGGTCATATAGTCTCGAAGGAAGGAATTTCAGCGGATCTAAGTAAGATCACAGCCATTCGAGATTGGAAGCAGCCCAACACGCCTATAGAAGTCAGAAGTTTTCTAGGGTTTGCTGGCTATTATCGGAAATTCATTAAGGATTTTTCGAAGCTATCTTGTCCATTAACGAAGCCTACCAAAAAGCATACAAGGTTTAATTGGATGCCTAAATGTGAGGCAGCTTTCCAAGAGCTAAAATTAAGGTTGACTACTGTCCAGTGTTGATTATTATTGATGGCAATCAAGATTTGGCTGTTTATACAGATGTTTCTATTGAAGGTATTTGTGCGGTATTAATGCAAAGAGGCAAAGTAGTTGCTTATGCTAGCCGTCAGTTGAAGCCGCATGAGAAGAGATATCCTACTTATGATCTTGATTTGTTAGCCATCGTGTTTGCTTTGAAAATATGGAGGCACTATCTTTTGGGTTAGAAGTTCGAATTATATATAGATCATAAGTCATTGAAGTATCTGTTCACCCAGTAGGACTTGAATTTGAGGCAGCAGCGTTGGTTAGAATTTCTTGCGGCATACGATCTAGATATTTTGTATACTCCAGGAAAAGCTAATGTTGTAGCAGATGTGCTCAGCAGAAAGAATGCCTTTATCACTAATCTCATTATTACGCCTTCATTGATTGACAAAATCTCTGCTCTTCAGAAAGATGATGAATTTATTCAAAGGATTAGTGAAAGAGTTCAAGAAGGGGAACCCTCGAGTTTCCAGGTTGATAGCAAAGGAGTTCTGAGGTTATTAAGCCGAATTTGTGTTCCTAATATTCCTGAGATCAGAAGGGAAGTGATGGATGAATGTCACAAATCCAAGCTTAGTATTCATCCAGGGGTGAGTAAGATGTATCATGGTCTCAAGCGTACGTTATGGTGGAAATCTATGAAAAGAGACATTTCCATATATGTTAGCAGGTGTTCTACTTGCCAACAAGTCAAAAGCGATGGACAGAAACTTTTCGGCTTGTTACAACCATTGGAGGTTCCAAATTGGAAGTGGGATCAAATTTCCATGGACTTCATTGATGGTTTACCCCGAACTGTGAAAGGTAACGACAATATATGGGTGATCATAGATCGTTTCACGAAGAACGCCCATTTTATTCCTGTCAGATCTACTAGAACGGCTCAAAGTTTGGCAAAAATTTATTTCAAAGAAATTGTCAGACTACATGGAGTTCCCAGTAGTATTGTTAGTGATTGTAACGACCCGGATTTTTGGTCGATTTATTTTAAATATTTAATATGGTTTTAAATATTGAATTAATAATATAAAAGAATTTTTATATTGGATTATCGATTAAATAATCGAAATACGATTTATTTTGATAATCATCGAAATACGAGAACTGAAATAATTTAATTCGAAGATAAAACTGAATCGAAATGGTTCAGGTGATCAATATATATATTCTATTTAAACGACGATAATAGTAATTTAGTGTTGAAGAATTTATTTGTTTTGAATTTAAATTGATTTAATATGGCTATTTTAAATATACATTCAGATTAAATTGTATAATCTATTTCGTTGAATTCAAAATAGCGTTATAACATTATCACGACGGTTGTTACGCTAAAATAGCGGTTCACGATTTTTAATGGTGAACCCCGAGATAGTTTATTGTGGATAAGATCGAAATCAAATCAGTATCTATTTAAAAGAAATAAAAATCTCTTTATTTCAAATCAAATTAAATAGAAATCAAATCGAATTTAATTCGTATGTACCTCATTGTACCTAAGCTACTTACCTTCTCTATCTTCTTCCTCCTGTTATAAATCGCGATAGCCTTCTGCTCCTTTAAAAAAAAATCGAAGCTTTCAGTAAAATATAAAATGGCCGACCCTCTCATCTCCAAACCCAAATCGGAACTCCATACATAAAAACCGCTCCTCCCTTCCTCTTTTAATTCTTTCATTTCAATCCGAAACCGAAAGCTTCAGATAAATCAAAAATGGTCGTGACCTAATTCCAAAAATCAAATCCGTGCTACCTCAATGAAATCGCGATTCCCTTTTGTCGCGAGGATCTGAAACTCGAATGGATGTTGGAGCGTTCGCGAGCCATGGAGATGAAGTGTCGATGGCGTCAGTTTGTTCGAGATTTCTGGGATGTAGGGTAATCGCGAGTAATGTTTATGAGTTTACATTTTCAGTTGTTCGATTGGGAAATTAGGGTCTTCGTGGGTCCTGAATTTGGGAAGACTGAAGCGTAGCTAGGCTATAGCAAGCATGGCGAAGGGTTTCGGGCGTGAAGGACATTGAAGCGGTTTTATGGAGTTCGAAGAGGAAGCTGTCGAGATGTTCCCTGTAGCTCTTGATAGTGGCGCAGATCGCATTGTTGAAGGGAGGAGAAACCGCGACATGCTTTGAGGGGATCTGGAGCGTATTTTGATGTTAAGGTGGAATTTGGGCCTTGGATCTAGCGTTGAGGTGGAAGTTGATACCAGTGAAGCCCCTGGTTTTGGTTTGAGCAATTCAGGGAGCTTGGTAGTGAAAGAAAAATCACGGCTATGGAAGGGTGCTTTGTCCGAATATGGTTTTACAGGAATAAAGCATTTGAGAAGCGATTAAGGTATATTTTTTTTATTTATAAATTTTATTGAAAACTAGTTTATAATTAGTAAGTGAGCAAAGTAAGTTGAAAGAAAAAAAAATATTAAAGAAGAAAGAAAAAAAAGGATTTGTTAATTTATTTACACCATTTCTTTTCTTAAATTCATTTATATAAATCTAGTTAATATATTTAAATTAAACTGCCTAAACCATTTTAAGAAGAAGAAAAATAGTTTATTTACTATAAAGTGTTCAATGGTGATTAAATAAATTGGAATAAATAAATTATCATTTACATTGTAAATAAGTATACTTTATTTACACGATAACAGACCTTGGTGAAATGAGATGAAGTGGCTTTGCATCGTCAAATGCTTCTCAATAAAATTAAAGTGGGAATCGGAATGGATCAGCAAATTTAAAACCCTGGTGAGTAAATCTCACTCACCTTTTATTTATAATTATTTTTACTTCGTAAAAATAATTGTTGTTGCTTATTTGGATTTTTCTGCTTGTTTTATATATATTAGTTATTTAGGCTATTATATATATATATTGGGTTGATTGATTGGTTGGATTCCCGCAGTCTCATTAGCGGATGCCCGCAGTTTCATAGCGGATGATTACCCTATACGCCCCACGCTATGATTAGTGGATGACCTTCTATACCACGATATTCTACCACGAAGCAGAATGGGTATTATTTATGTGCTAACATCTGTGGATGCAGGAAAACAGGTTGGAGGAATCCAGCTGGATTCCTCAAAAATATATTATCTGTTTGTTTGATTTCATATATATTTTTCATATATGATGTGTAAAAAAATCAAATGATTGAAAATTGGGTGATTTGATTGTTTTAAATATCACTGGGCTAAGTGTTAATGTATTTAAAATATCATGGAAGGATATTTGAGATTTAAAAGGGAAATTTCTATTTTTAAATAGAATTTGAATTTTAAAATAGATTTGAAATATAAACTTGTTTGAAAAATAAAACAAGTGATTCCTTTATAAACGAAGTTTATAAGTGGAGTGAAATGAATTATCATTGGATAATTCAGAAAATAGAAATACAAGTGTGACTTTGAAAAAGGAAATATATTTTTCCAAAGATGAAATATTTTATTTGAAAGCGAGACCTGTTTAAATGAGGTTTGTAAATAGAAAGTGGGAAAATTATCATTTGGATAATTTGAATATTTAAATTCAAATGTGAATTTGAAAATAGAAATGGGGAAATCGTTTAAAGAAATAAACGATGGAATTTATTCTGATGTTCAGAATATAAATTGAACGAAAATAAATCCATAAGGATTTATGATTTGAATTCGATTAATTCGAATTTTATTTAAATAAAAGTCAAATCGAATAAATAGAATTTGACTAGAATTTAAGTATAGGATTTGAATACAGAAATTTAAATGTGATTTAGATATAGAATTTGGATGTAAGAAATTGAAATAGAATTTGAATTCAAAGGAATTCAAATGGATTTGAATAAAGAAAAGTAAAATATAGAGTTTTGAAAAATAGAATTCAAAGGGAATTTAAAATATAGAAACTTGAAAATAGAATTCAAAGGGAGCTTAACTATAGAAGTGAAATGGAGTTTAAACAAAGAATTCAAATAGGGTTGAATTGGAATTTGAGTACAGGATTCAAGTAGGAATTCAAAAGTAGAATTTTCAAATAGAAAAAGGAATATAGAACTTTAAACGAAATGTGAGTATTGAATTTGAATAAGGGAAATTCAAATAGAATTTTAATAAGAGATTTGAAATAGAATTTGAATAGAGAAATTCAAATGTAAATTGAATATAGAATTAAAATAGAATGTGATGGGAATTTGAAAATAGATTTCAAATAGAGTAAAAATGGAGTTGAATTCATTTTAACGGCAGTTCAAAAGTTTATATATATAAATATAATTAAAACGAACTCGCCGCAGCGCTGCAGTTCGTAAATTGTCGTTCGAACTTCAATTGAATATACAGGAATCAATTGAAGTCGAAATTCTTTGAAACAAGAAGCGTCAGGACCAATTTGATAACAGTTTTCTGTAGGAGGAGAAAAATCTGGATTTCGTCGAATAGATTTTGAGTTATGTCAAAATCAAAATTTTAAAAGTGCAGCGCCAGAAACCATTAAAACCATAATGGATTTTTTATATAATAAATATAGGGATTTTTAAGCAAATAAAAATCTGAATTTCCATTTAAAAACCTGGTCTTGAGTTAGAAAATAAATGTGAACTCAAGTGAAGTAAGAAAAGTGATTTTTGAAACAATAATCATATTTTTGATTATTGAATAGAATTAACTAAATCAAAGAAGAATTAGTTAATCGAGTGGTGAATTGAAGTCGAACTTTGAAAAATTGAATTTTTGAATTGTAAACATATATTTGAAATCGAATATAGAACTTAAATTAAAATTTGAATTCAATTAGTTGATAAGTAAGTTGAAATATATTTGAAACGTGTTATATTCATATATACAAGCGAAATGGGCAAAGAGTTAGTTAAAGAGATACTTTAACGAACTGAGTCAAAACGAGTGTATGAAGTTGAAATGAATTGTACAGGTATAGATATACCGGAGACAGTTATGGGATAAAGTGATGAAGGTATATAATTAGTGTGCTCGCAAAGAAGGTACATGTTTAATTCATATATGAGATTTTATGCGCCGTATCGGCAAGCCGCTTGGCTTTTTCTTTTCTTTTTGAGATGAGAAGTTACCGGGAAGCTATTTGAAATTTCCCGATGCTCCCGATACAGGGGAGGTTATGGCGAAATTTTCCGGAAATTTAAGGAGTTAGAATATTTTTAAGATATTTTGATAGTTAGAAATCATTGTATCGACGTATAGAATTCGATAGGTAAGTGAATATAAAAATCGAATATTGTAAACAAAAAGGGAAATCTATAAATTAGAAATAGAAAGCGAACTTTATACATGTTTTAAAAATGAATAATTGGATTGTATAGTGTGTTTATTCAAGGTAAGTGGTTTTGCCGTTTTGAAGTTGAGGATGTTTTTAGTTAAGGTTTGAGAGGTAATTTTACCCCAACTTGATTGATTTCATTTTTAATGGATAAATAGCAAGTTCCAGTCTCGAAGAGAAGTGTTTGAAAAAGAGTTAGTTGAATAAAATATTTTGGGTTGTTGTAACGATGTTTTACACAACATTCGTTTTAAACCCAAGTGATGGAATTTCGGAAATATAACAAGTAAATATTTCCTGAGTATAATTAAAATAGTCGGGATAGAGATAAGTGATTGGAATTGTTTCCAATTGCAAATAGAGATATTTTCTAATATATAGAAAATAAAAGAAGTTGATATTGGGAAATGCTTTCCAAATAGCGTAAAGAGCCAATATGGTTATTGGAAATATTTGGTTAACAAATATTGATAAGGAAATGGAGAAGAGATTTAATTAATGAAATATTAATTAAAGAGCCCAGTGATTTGTTTGATATGTTTGGATGAACACTTGTTTTATTCGATAGTTAAATCACAGACTATCGAAGTTTTGACCATCGTTGTCAATATGGAGAGACCGGTTGGATTATTATCCGAAGAACCACTCCATATCGGCATAAGCGTTGCGAACCAAGTATGCTGAATATATTGAAGACGGAGTAAAGTGCAAGGACTCTTTCTATTAAATAGAAATAGTGCCTTCGGTTTCGTTCAATCCTAGAACGAACGTAAATGGACGAATGTCTGACAGAGTATTTCCAATGATCAAATGGGTTGGTCTGTATAAATATATATATGGTTGCAACGGATTTATTCCCTTAGCATAACATCTATAATATTTGTGCAAACTCAACTAGTGATTAACGGATCTGACAATGTGGCATTCAAAGTGATTGTGCTATCAATGAATGGTAAGTATTCGTAGCCTCAGGCTCAACAACCGGGAAAGGACAAAAATCGGGCAGGCAGCATGGCTATGTGGGTCGCACCCATTAGGATGTATAATCACCTATCTAGAGGTTCATTTAATTTCTTATTCTATTCGTTGCTGTCCCAGTCGGGAGACGGTTGCTGATCCCAACCGTTGGTGATATACATTCGATACACTCAAGCGAAATGAGTGGTCGGTCATGTGTGGGCCGGGTTACAAGATGTTCTTGTTGAACCCAGTGTATTCCTCTCTAGAGATACACTAGCAGAAGGTGGTTCCATACCTTGTCATGTTGGAAATCCAATCTCCAATAAGCGCCATGCGGTTTTTGATTTTATACTATGTATGTGGAGCGTGAGATGCAAGCGTTCTGCTATTTGGTTATTTACTTGATGTAGACATTATTATAATATCACTAGATTTTCGTATCAAAGTGTTTTGGGTTATAGTAAGGTAAAAACCGTCCATGTTTATGTGTGGGCTGGTCTTACTATTACCTTTTCTTTTGAAAGGATTTTTAAAGTTAAACAAGTGGTTGGAGTTTACTCACACCAGTCCCATGACTGACCCAGAGTTTATTTTGTTTTGTTTTCCCTAAACTCTTGGGTGCCCAAATTTGTACGGGCAGTCAAGTAGTCGGGATTTCACAGATTTATTTGAAGGAGCTGGAAGCAGGAGGCTTCACCGGTTAGCTATAGGCTATCATATATTCCGCTGTGGACCTTGTTTGTATCTGGAAACAGGTGTTTATAACTGTTCCAGAAATGACTGTTGTGCTCTGATGATGGTATGTATATAAAGTTACTGATTTGTATTTCAAAAGTTATGTTATATAATATATTTTATTCGTTCCGCTGTGAGATTCGTGTTTGCTTTGATTATGCTCAGTTGTGTTCTTCTTCTTCTATTCTATTAGTTCTATCTTTTCTATCTCACCCTCTAAATTTCTTCTATTAATGATACGGTATTTTCGATGTCTGAACAGTCGACGCTGGGTTTTGTGTCGATTTTCGGAGTCGAAAATCCCGTGGTCGTTACAGTGGTATCAGAGCTTAGGTTGAGCGAATACCTAGGCTTTGGTGGAAATGTGCTCATTAGAGATGGGGTCAGTAGTACCCTAGAATGAGTTGAGTGTATATATATACGAGAGAGCGTATTTGTTAATTTGATATAAAAGTTATTTTATATTGTGTTGGCTAGTCTGTTGAGTGGTTTATGAATTTTGATCGAATCGTGGGACGCCACAACGTCGATAAGAGTTTGTAAATACTTGAACAGAAGATTGAACATGATATTGTTTTAAAATGGGTAAATGATATAATTTTGCCCAAAATTCTATTTTTATAAAAAAAATGAATAATTTTCTGAAATTATTATAATAGATGGGTGTGTTGGATGCTGCTTTTATAATCAAATAAGATTATAAAATTGGTTATCTCTAACCAATTAGAAATTGTATACAAATGAAATGTATACAAATGAGATGAATTAAAATTGAATTTAAAACCAGAATTTGGAATTTAAATCCTGGGAAGTTTAAAAATATTTTTTTGAAGTATATTAGAATAATATAGCTTTGTTTAAAAGGGATTTTGAGTAGAAATCATTTTGAGATGGATTTTTAAAGTGATTAAGCACTGAACTCACTTCAGTGGCTGGAAAATAATTCTGATGGGGACTGCAGCTTCATCAGTGTTCATTTTCGAGTTTCTAAGTGACGAATGGCTACCTTAGAAAAGTTTTGATGGGAATTTGTTTGAAAGAAAGCAAGTTTAGTTGGAAAATTCAAATATTTTGAATTTGAAAAGATGATAAATATATGTACATGTTTATGTGATTTCAGAAGGATTTGAAAGGAAAACCCAGAAATTTGAATTCTGAAGTTTAAAATTTAACTTAAGCAAGTTAAATGGATCGAGATAAATAAGTTAGTGAAATTCAAATTGAATAAGATTGAATAGAATTTGAATTGGGTGTACATCATTTAGATTAAGGGTGAGAAAACCAAAAGTTTTGGTGGAACTAAATTTGTTGAAATGTGAAGAGATGAGTTTCAACATAAAGAAGTTTTGAAAGGTAATGGATTTGTATCATTTTTCCTACCTTAGCAATTTCGAGGACGAAATTGTTTTAAGGGCGGAAGAATGTAACGACCCGGATTTTTGGTCGATTTATTTTAAATATTTAATATGGTTTTAAATATTGAATTAATAATATAAAAGAATTTTTATATTGGATTATCGATTAAATAATCGAAATACGATTTATTTTGATAATCATCGAAATACGAGAACTGAAATAATTTAATTCGAAGATAAAACTGAATCGAAATGGTTCAGGTGATCAATATATATATTCTATTTAAACGACGATAATAGTAATTTAGTGTTGAAGAATTTATTTGTTTTGAATTTAAATTGATTTAATATGGCTATTTTAAATATACATTCAGATTAAATTGTATAATCTATTTCGTTGAATTCAAAATAGCATTATAACATTATCACGACGGTTGGTACGCTAAAATAGCGGTTCACGATTTTTAATGGTGAACCCCGAGATAGTTTATTGTGGATAAGATCGAAATCAAATCAGTATCTATTTAAAAGAAATAAAAATCTCTTTATTTCAAATCAAATTAAATAGAAATCAAATCGAATTTAATTCGTATGTACCTCATTGTACCTAAGCTACTTACCTTCTCTATCTTCTTCCTCCTGTTATAAATCGTGATAGCCTTCTGTTCCTTTAAAAAAAAATCGAAGCTTTCAGTAAAATATAAAATGGCCGACCCTCTCATCTCCAAACCCAAATCGGAACTCCATATATAAAAACCGCTCCTCCCTTCCTCTTTTAATTCTTTCATTTCAATCCGAAACCGAAAGCTTCAGATAAATCAAAAATGGTCGTGACCTAATTCCAAAAATCAAATCCGTGCTACCTCAATGAAATCGCGATTCCCTTTTGTCGCGAGGATCTGAAACTCGAATGGATGTTGGAGCGTTCGCGAGCCATGGAGATGAAGTGTCGATGGCATCAGTTTGTTCGAGATTTCTGGGATGTAGGGTAATCGCGAGTAATGTTTATGAGTTTACATTTTCAGTTGTTCGATTGGGAAATTAGGGTCTTCGTGAGTCCTGAATTTGGGAAGACTGAAGCGTAGCTAGGCTATAGCAAGCATGGCGAAGGGTTTCGGGCGTGAAGGACATTGAAGCGGTTTTATGGAGTTCGAAGAGGAAGCTGTCGAGATGTTCCCTGTAGCTCTTGATAGTGGCGCAGATCGCATTGTTGAAGGGAGGAGAAACCGCGACATGCTTTCAGGGGATCTGGAGCGTATTTTGATGTTAAGGTGGAATTTGGGCCTTGGATCTAGCGTTGAGGTGGAAGTTGAGACCAGTGAAGCCCCTGGTTTTGGTTTGAGCAGTTCAGGGAGCTTGGTAGTGAAAGAAAAATCACGGCTATGGAAGGGTGCTTTGTCCGAATATGGTTTTACAGGAATAAAGCATTTGAGAAGCGATTAAGGTATATTTTTTTTTATTTATAAATTTTATTGAAAACTAGTTTATAATTAGTAAGTGAGCAAAGTAAGTTGAAAGAAAAAAAAAATATTAAAGAAGAAAGAAAAAAAAAGATTTGTTAATTTATTTACACCATTTCTTTTCTTAAATTCATTTATATAAATCTAGTTAATATATTTAAATTAAACTGCCTAAACCATTTTAAGAAGAAGAAAAATAGTTTATTTACTATAAAGTGTTCAATAGTGATTAAATAAATTGGAATAAATAAATTATCATTTACATTGTAAATAAGTATACTTTATTTACACGATAACAGACCTTGGTGAAATGAGATGAAGTGGCTTTGCATCATCAAATGCTTCTCAATAAAATTAAAGTGGGAATCGGAATGGATCAGCAAATTTAAAACCCTGGTGAGTAAATCTCACTCACCTTTTATTTATAATTATTTTTACTTCGTAAAAATAATTGTTGTTGCTTGTTTGGATTTTTCTGCTTGTTTTATATATATTAGTTATTTAGGCTATTATATATATATTGGGTTGATTGATTGGTTGGATTCCCGCAGTCTCATTAGCGGATGCCCGCAGTTTCATAGCGGATGATTACCCTATACGCCCCACGCTATGATTAGTGGATGACCTTCTATACCACGATATTCTGCCACGAAGCAGAATGGGTATTATTTATGTGCTAACATCTGTGGATGCAGGAAAACAGGTTGGAGGAATCCAACTGGATTCCTCAAAAATATATTATCTGTTTGTTTGTTGTTTGTTTGATTTCATATATATTTTTCATATATGATGTGTAAAAAATCAAATGATTGAAAATTGGGTGATTTGATTGTTTTAAATATCACTGGGCTAAGTGTTAATGTATTTAAAATATCGTGGAAGGATATTTGAGATTCAAAAGGGAAAATTCTATTTTTAAATAGAATTTGAATTTTTAAATAGATTTGAAATATAAACTTGGTTGATAAATAAAACAAGTGATTCCTTTATAAACGAAGTTTATAAGTGGAGTGAAATGAATTATCATTGGATAATTCAGAAAATAGAAATACAAGTGTGACTTTGAAAAAGGAAATATATTTTTCCAAAGATGAAATATTTTATTTGAAAGCGAGACCTGTTTAAATGAGGTTTGTAAATAGAAAGTGGGAAAATTATCATTTGGATAATTTGAATATTTAAATTCAAATGTGAATTTGAAAATAGAAATGGGGAAATCGTTTAAAGAAATAAACGATGGAATTTATTCTGATGTTCAGAATATAAATTGAACGAAAATAAATCCATAAGGATTTATGATTTGAATTCGATTAATTCGAATTTTATTTAAATAAAAGTCAAATTGAATAAATAGAATTTGACTAGAATTTAAGTATAGGATTTGAATACAGAAATTTAAATGTGATTTAGATATAGAATTTGGATGTAAGAAATTGAAATAGAATTTGAATTCAAAGGAATTCAAATGGATTTGAATAAAGAAAAGTAAAATATAGAGTTTTGAAAAATAGAATTCAAAGGGAATTTAAAATATAGAAACTTGAAAATAGAATTCAAAGGGAGCTTAACTATAGAAGTGAAATGGAGTTTAAACATAGAATTCAAATAGGGTTGAATTGGAATTTGAGTACAGGATTCAAGTAGGAATTCAAAAGTAGAATTTTCAAATAGAAAAGGAATATAGAACTTTAAACGAAATGTGAGTATTGTATTTGAATAAGGGAAATTCAAATAGAATTTTAATAAGAGATTTGAAATAGAATTTGAATAGAGAAATTCAAATGTAAATAGAATATAGAATTAAAATAGAATGTGATGGGAATTTGAAAATAGATTTCAAATAGAGTAAAAATGGAGTTGAATTCATTTTAACGGCAGTTCAAAAGTTTATATATATAAATATAATTAAAACGAACTCGCCGCAGCGCTGCAGTTCGTAAATTGTCGTTCGAACTTCAATTGAATATACAGGAATCAATTGAAGTCGAAATTCTTTGAAACAAGAAGCGTCAGGACCAATTTGATAACAGTTTTCTGTAGGAGGAGAAAAATCTGGATTTCGTCGAATAGATTTTGAGTTATGTCAAAATCAAAATTTTAAAAGTGCAGCGCCAGAAACCATTAAAACCATAATGGATTTTTTATATAATAAATATAGGGATTTTTAAGCAAATAAAAATCCGAATTTCCATTTAAAAACCTGGTCTTGAGTTAGAAAATAAATGTGAACTCAAGTGAAGTAAGAAAAGTGATTTTTGAAACAATAATCATATTTTTGATTATTGAATAGAATTAACTAAATCAAAGAAGAATTAGTTAATCGAGTGGTGAATTGAAGTCGAACTTTGAAAAATTGAATTTTTGAATTGTAAACATATATTTGAAATCGAATATAGAACTTAAATTAAAATTTGAATTCAATTAGTTGATAAGTAAGTTGAAATATATTTGAAACGTGTTATATTCATATATACAAGCGAAATGGGCAAAGAGTTAGTTAAAGAGATACTTTAACGAACTGAGTCAAAACGAGTGTATGAAGTTGAAATGAATTGTACAGGTATAGATATACCGGAGACAGTTATGGGATAAAGTGATGAAGGTATATAATTAGTGTGCTCGCAAAGAAGGTACATGTTTAATTCATATATGAGATTTTATGCGCCGTATCGGCAAGCCGCTTGGCTTTTTCTTTTCTTTTTGAGATGAGAAGTTACCGGGAAGCTATTTGAAATTTCCCGATGCTCCCGATACAGGGGAGGTTATGGCGAAATTTTCCGGAAATTTAAGGAGTTAGAATATTTTTAAGATATTTTGATAGTTAGAAATCATTGTATCGACGTATAGAATTCGATAGGTAAGTGAATATAAAAATCGAATATTGTAAACAAAAAGGGAAATCTATAAATTAGAAATAGAAAGCGAACTTTATACATGTTTTAAAAATGAATAATTGGATTGTATAGTGTGTTTATTCAAGGTAAGTGGTTTTGCCGTTTTGAAGTTGAGGATGTTTTTAGTTAAGGTCTGAGAGGTAATTTTACCCCAACTTGATTGATTTCATTTTTAATGGATAAATAGCAAGTTCCAGTCTCGAAGAGAAGTGTTTGAAAAAGAGTTAGTTGAATAAAATATTTTGGGTTGTTGTAACGATGTTTTACACAACATTCGTTTTAAACCCAAGTGATGGAATTTCGGAAATATAACAAGTAAATATTTCCTGAGTATAATTAAAATAGTCGGGATAGAGATAAGTGATTGGAATTGTTTCCAATTGCAAATAGAGATATTTTCTAATATATAGAAAATAAAAGAAGTTGATATTGGGAAATGCTTTCCAAATAGCGTAAAAAGCCAATATGGTTATTGGAAATATTTGGTTAACAAATATTGATAAGGAAATGGAGAAGAGATTTAATTAATGAAATATTAATTAAAGAGCCCAGTGATTTGTTTGATATGTTTGGATGAACACTTGTTTTATTCGATAGTTAAATCACAGACTATCGAAGTTTTGACCATCGTTGTCAATATGGAGAGACCGGTTGGATTATTATCCGAAGAACCACTCCATATCGGCATAAGCGTTGCGAACCAAGTATGCTGAATATATTGAAGACGGAGTAAAGTGCAAGGACTCTTTCTATTAAATAGAAATAGTGCCTTCGGTTTCGTTCAATCCTAGAACGAACGTAAATGGACGAATGTCTGACAGAGTATTTCCAATGATCAAATGGGTTGGTCTATATAAATATATATATGGTTGCAACGGATTTATTCCCTTAGCATAACATCCACAATATTTGTGCAAACTCAACTAGTGATTAACGGATCTGACAATGTGGCATTCAAAGTGATTGTGCTATCAATGAATGGTAAGTATTCGTAGCCTCAGGCCTCAACAACCGGGAAAGGACAAAAATCGGGCAGGCAGCATGGCTATGTGGGTCGCACCCATTAGGATGTATAATCACCTATCTAGAGGTTCATTTAATTTCTTATTCTATTCGTTGCTGTCCCAGTCGGGAGACGGTTGCTGATCCCAACCGTTGGTGATATACATTCGATACACTCAAGCGAAATGAGTGGTCGGTCATGTGTGGGCCGGGTTACAAGATGTTCTTGTTGAACCCAGTGTATTCCTCTCTAGAGATACACTAGCAGAAGGTGGTTCCATACCTTGTCATGTTGGAAATCCAATCTCCAATAAGCGCCATGCGGTTTTTGATTTTATACTATGTATGTGGAGCGTGAGATGCAAGCGTTCTGCTATTTGGTTATTTACTTGATGTAGACATTATTATAATATCACTAGATTTTCGTATCAAAGTGTTTTGGGTTATAGTAAGGTAAAAACCGTCCATGTTTATGTGTGGGCTGGTCTTACTATTACCTTTTCTTTTGAAAGGATTTTTAAAGTTAAATAAGTGGTTGGAGTTTACTCACACCAGTCCCATGACTGACCCAGAGTTTATTTTGTTTTGTTTTCCCTAAACTCTTGGGTGCCCAAATTTGTACGGGCAGTCAAGTAGTCGGGATTTCACAGATTTATTTGAAGGAGCTGGAAGCAGGAGGCTTCACCGGTTAGCTATAGGCTATCATATATTCCGCTGTGGACCTTGTTTGTATCGGGAAACAGGTGTTTATAACTGTTCCAGAAATGACTGTTGTGCTCTGATGATGGTATGTATATAAAGTTACTGATTTGTATTTCAAAAGTTATGTTATATAATATATTTTATTCGTTCCGCTGTGAGATTCGTGTTTGCTTTGATTATGCTCAGTTGTGTTCTTCTTCTTCTATTCTATTAGTTCTATCTTTTCTATCTCACCCTCTAAATTTCTTCTATTAATGATACGGTATTTTCGATGTCTGAACAGTCGACGCTGGGTTTTGTGTCGATTTTCGGAGTCGAAAATCCCGTGGTCGTTACAGTGATCGTGATCCGATATTCGCTAGTAAATTCTGGGAAGCATTCCAGGCAGAGCTGGGGACATAGTTAAATCTGAACACCACATATCATCCTCAAACAGATGACCAAACTGGGAGGATGAATCGTATATTAGAAGACTTGTTGCGGGCATGTATTCTAGACTTTGACGGATCATGGGAAGATCACTTGCATTTGGTTGAGTTTTCATATAATAACAGTTACCAAGCAATATTACAAATGTCGCCATTCGAAGCATTGTATGACAAACCGTGTATATCTCCCGCATGTTGGGTAGAATCATGCAGTTGACTAGTATTGGGTCCCGACATGATTCGAGAACCATCGGATAAAGTCGATTTCATTAAGAAGCGGCTTCAGACAGCTCAAAGCCGACAGAAGAGTTATGTAGATTCAAGAAGAAGGGATTTAGAATTTTCTGTTTGAGATTATGTGTATTTTAGAGTTTCCCCATTGAGAGGAGTAGTCAGATTCGGGAAAACAGGGAAGTTGGCACCTAGATTTATTGGTCCATTTCCTATACTTGAGAGGATTGGAACTCTTGCTTACAGGGTTCAGTTACGTGACTGGTTGCCAGGAGTACATGATGTATTTCACGTGTCTCAACTTCGAAAGCATGTGCATGATCCAGACTTGGTTGTGGAAGTAGCACCGCAACAAGATTTGGAAATTACTCCAAGCTTAGCAGTGAGGAGAGAGCCAGTAAAGATTATTGGCAAAGAAACTAGAGTTTTGAGAAACAAGAAGATTCATTTAGTCAAAGTGTAGTGGATCGGAGATCCTAGAGACTGTACATGGGAGACTGAAGATAGCATTAAGTAGGCTTACCCCAAGTGCAGAGTGGACATCTCTGATTAGCTCTGGTGCAAGGTACATTTACAATATATTCTATTTCCGTTTTGTTTTCTACTTTACTATTGTTTCCTTTTCAGGGACGAAAAGTTTTAAGTGGGGGAGATTGTAACAACACGGAAAATTAGAACCAATTTAAATTTTTTTAGTTTAGCTATTTTAATGGATTTTGGATATATAAAATGATTTATTTTATATAATAACGATTTAAAATTTATTTAAATCGAATTTAGAACGTATACATTTATTTTAATTATAAAATGAGCCTGAAATGATGCGGTAGTTTGAAAATTCGATTTCAAATTTCAAATGAATGTAAATGATTCAAAATAAATCGAATTTCAGTAAAATAAGAAATATTTGAATCTGTTTATTTATATCTTTCTAACGAATGTGAAAAATCCAGATTTCATAACGGGAATAAAAAGTTATGTCCAGTTTAAAATTTGAAATAGTCGCTATGGAATTTAATATAATATATAGCCCTTATAAATTTTCCATTTTGCAAACGACCTCCATTTTCGATGAAACCACTTTGGTTGGATCCGGAATGTCAATTTATTACTAGGTTTAAAATTCCATAATTTTTGGAATTAATATGTGAGCATGGTAAATTAAAACGCGTTTTGTAATTTCAGTTTGAATTGGATCAACCAATATAAAGTCCATTTTTACAACGGTCTCCAAATTCAACGAAATTAATTTTGTTAGGACTGTATCATCATAAAATTGCTAGATTTATTTTTTGGGAATTTTTGGGATCAATATGTGGCCCCAGTAAATAAAAATGTACGTTCAAATTTAATATTGAATGTTTTATATTTTAATTGAAAGAATAACTGAATGAAACAGACAAATGGGATTATGAAACATATTCCATTGTGTCCAAAAAGGGGGTATTTAGCTAGGAGCGACAGTCGTTGGGCTTTATTTGGAGTTCAGATGGATTAACGGGCCTTTTTGAAATTAAAGAATAAAATAAATTAAATAAAAAAGGTTGGCCAATCAAATTTTTCCATAAACCTAGTGTATTTTGAAATAAAAAAGGATGCCGCCTCTCTTCTCTGATTCAACGCAATACATCGCTCCAGGAAAGAAACCATTCAATCTCCAAAACCAGTCAATGAATTGCAAAATTTCCTAAGGGGATTTTGAAGAGCTCCACTCGATCTTCACTTCCAACGGTGGAACTTGTCTAGAGTTAGGTTTTTTTTTTCAAACTACGCCCTCAAAGACTCGCGGTTTATCTCAATTTCTGGGGTGAGGAGGGCGATCGAGTTTGGCATTTGGGGTTGGCACGTGTGCGACTCTCGTAGCTAGAGGACGTGGTGCCATCCGATCACATGCTAGCGTCGTGGTCGTGGTGCAAAAATTAAACCCTAGATTGGAAGCGTGTTCAATGTAACAACCCGGAAAATCGGAACCAATTTAAATTTTTATTTTGGCAATTTTAATCAATTTTGAATATTTAAAATGATTTATTTTAAATAATAACGGCTAGAAATTTATTTTGAATATAATTAGAACGTATAAATTTATTTACATCGAAGTTAGAATATAAATATTTATATTAATTATAAAAGGAATTGGAAATGGCGCGGTAGTTTGAAAATTCGATTTCAAATTTCAAATGAATGTACATGATTCAAAATAAACCGGATTTTAGTGGAACCAAAAATATTTTAATCTGTTTGAAAATATCTTTCCAACGAATCTGAAAATTTGAAATTTCATAGCGGGAATAAAAAGTTATGCCCAGTTGAAAATTTAGAATAGTCGATAGCGAATTTTAGCCCTTAAAAATGGAGATTTTGCAAACGACCTCCGTTTTCGACGAGACCACTTTTGTTGGATCCGAAATGTCAAATTATTGCTAGATAACTATTTTCATAATTTTTGGAATCAATATTTGAGCGTGGCAAAAGAAAACGTGTTTTGTCCATTTCAGTCAAATTGGATTGACTAGAAAATGGCCATTTTTCAAACAGTCTCCAAATTTGACGAAACTAGTTTTGTCAGGACCGTATCATCAAAACATAAATAGATTTATTTTTCTAGAATTTTTGGAGTCAGTATGTGGCCCGGTAAATTAAAATGTACATTTGAATTCAATATATATTGATTTATATTTTAATTTTTATGAAAACTGATCGTAACAGCCAAATTGGGTTACGAAACATATTCCATTGTGTTCGGAATGGGGGTAATTAGCTAGGAGTGACAGTCGTTGGGTTTGATTTGGAGTTCGTGGTGTTAAACGGGTATTTTCGAAATTAAATAAATTAAAAATATAAATATATAAACATGGTCAAACCCAGTCAAACCCTATCATTTCGTTCTCCTGGCCAAAGCCACCTCTGTTCCACTGAAACGAAGGAACCACGCATTCAATCCTTCCTCCACCAAATTCTCTCAATCCATCCCATAATTCACGACATTTATAAAATAAACATTGTAAAGATTTTGGTCCTCTCTAATTCCATATGGGGATGATCGAATCTGATGTTGTGAGTTGAGAGAATTTAAGCCTCCAAGTGGCTACCTTCGCTCGAGATTCTAGGACGGAGTGGTGCATTGACAACGGCGAGGTCACTGGAGGGGGAAGGTGGCGCGAAGCTCCTCCTCGTGGCAGCTTCAGATCCGGCAACGACGAACTTTGGTGGTGCCGGCGAGCGGTTTTAGGGTTCGAGCGTGACCTAATGAAGAAGATGCAGTGTAATTTTCTTTTACTTAGTAATGAGTTTAATTAATTTAGTGAATTTTACATATTATAACATTGTTTTTAAAAAAAAAAAAATTTTTATATAAATAGCATTGTTTTTAAATGTAATATTTTGTTTTAGAAAAGTGAATTTTTAAAAATATATAGCAAATTAAAAATATGGTTTTTATAGTATATATAGTATATTATAGATGGATTTTAAAAATATAAATAAAAATAAGCATTATTTTAAAAAATAAAAATATGATTTTTTTAAATAAAAATAAGCATTGTTTTTAAAATAAAAATATGATTTTTTAAATAAAAATAATCATTGTTCTTAAAATTAAAAATATGATTTTTTAAATAAAATTAAGCATTGTTTTTAAAAATAAAAATATGATTTTTTAAATTATATACATTGTTTTTAAAATATATTTAGATTTGATAAACATATGATTTTTAATATAGAGATAACATCATAAAAATGTGCTTATATATATATATATATAGTTGGATTAAAAATGTGATTTTTAATATACGTAGCATTGGATAAAAATATTATTTTTATATAAGTAGCGAATTAAAAATAGGATGTTTATACAATAGAGAATATAAAAATATTAGTTTTATATATGTAGCGAATTAAAAATATGATTTTATATATGTAACGATATCAAAATGTGATCTTACATATATATATATATATAGCGATATAAAAATGCGATTTTTAAATATATAAACATCACATTAAAAATGTGATTTTTAGTATGAATAGCGTAGAAAAGACTGCTTTGGAATTTCAGGCAAATCCAAACGGTTCAAAAATTCAGAAATAAAACTAGAAGAGTGGATCCCAAAGGTGAGAACTTCTCACTAAAATTATTTCTGTATAGTTATTTATTTTATAACTGCATATATGAACTACTCCCCGTCGTCCACAGACCATGGGCGACTTGTTTGATTGTATTGTGTTGTGGAATTTGATTGTGATTGTGATGTGTAAATGAAATATATAAAATATTCATGTATGGAATAAAATATTTGAATAATAAAAATACCATTTTTGTTGTATATATAAAATATATAAAATATTCATGTATGGAATAAAATATTTGAATAATAAAAATATCATTTTTATTGTATATATTGACTGTATAAAATAGTCATGTATTGAAATAAATATTTATAAACAAATCGGACGATTTGTTTATGTACACCCATTTATCTGATATTGATTGGGACGATATATTTTACACATCGCCCAACTGCACAAATAATAATCAGTGTTTGTTGGTTGAAAACCCCACACGGATATTGGGATGATATTGGACATAGACTAATTCCAATATTTAGTTGTATGTCAGTCGATGGGTTAACAGACTGTTGTAAGCGTTAATTAATTATATTTAATGCTTATGCAGCTGTGTAATGCACTTTGGATGATGGTTGACTATGTTTGTTTATTGTTGTGTACATGTGTGTATAAAATCCATATAAATAAAATTATATAGTAATTGACTGTGTCTGATTCCAATTCGGAATGAACGAATATTTAAAAATAACGAATAATGAATATTTTAAAATAACTAATATTTTAAAATAATATTCATTAATGGAACAAAATATGATTTTGATGTCCGATTTGGGATGGACACGAAAATATATAAATATCTAAAGTCGTGTTGATTAAATGAACGCCATTTTGATGTGAATGATATTTATATCGATTTTATTCATTTTTATAATGAATATTGAGAAGGAAGTGATTTCGAAATTTAATGTTTTGAAAATATTATCATTTACATATTAATGATATGGAATATTCAATTTTGATTTAAAATTGAATATGAAGTTGAAATTGTTTTGAAAACGAATTTAAAACGATTTATAAAATACGTTTTAAATGGAAATCAATGAAGTATATATAATATATATATTAAATGGCCTGAATAGAACGCGCCGCGGTAATTCGTGAATTTCGACCGTTGACTTTGAATGGTCATTACGGGAGATCTGACCGTCGTATTCTCCTAAAACCGGAACCGTTGGGCTTGTATCGGAAAGAGATTTCTATCGGATATAAGAGATTTGAAATCTAATGCTTGGATTTGGAATTATGTCCAAATCAAAATTGGAAAAGGTCGTTGTAAGTGCAGTACATTGACCGTTTATAGAAATCAACTGTATGGGCCTTGATAAAATTATTAAAAATATCAATAATTTGTGTAAAATCATAATAAATGATTTGGAAAGAGTTGGGATGAAAAATTCCATATTTCAAAAGATAAAAATATATTTTTATCGAAATGAACAAGAATTATAAATCCAATATTTTTAAATAAATAAATTGGATTTGTAATGGTTTTAAAAATAACCCGAATTTCCAATATATGAATTGAAATGGATTTGGATCAAAATTATCATCAAAATATTTTGATATTGGATTCCGTGATTACACAGATATTGTGGAGGAATATGGAAGATATATATTGTTATTCCCAATACAATATGTATTGATTTTAGAATTTGATATTTGAATATAAACCGATATATTTTCTATTCAAGGCCTTGTATTTAATATCAAATGGGATTTTGGGTTGTCGTGAACGGTGCCTTAAATAACACTGTTCTTAAACCAAGTTGAGGAAAGAATATATCTTTTTATTAAGATTTAGTGAAATTTTCCAATTAATTAATATTTATTTGGAATTGAATAAAAGAAGTGGATTTTGGGTTGTCGTGAACGGTGTCTTCAGTAACACTGTTCTTAAATCCCATGTGAAAAGAACAAATCTTTTAATTAAGATTTAAAGAAGAATTGCCAATTAATTAACATTTAATTGGAATTGAAAATGGAATGTGAATTGGGTTTATTGTGAACTGTGTTTTTAACGACATTCGTTCTTTAACCCGATTTGCAGTGAAATGTGATTTGGAATTAATAAATCTTTTTATTAAGATCTAAAGGAAATTTCCAAAGTAAAATTTTCCAATTTAATACAATAAATTGGAGTGGAATGGAATTCGATTTGATAATAATTGGAGTGAGCTTCTGTGGAGGAAGACTGTTACTATACATGGAATTTAAAAGGCTTGTCGTTATTCCATTTATATTATCGGTCGGATATGGAAGTTTATATCGATTATATAAATTGATCTACTTTCTGTGAAGATTCCATTTTTAATGGAATGTGATTTTGGGTTTATCGTGAACTGTGTTTTAAATGACATTAGTTCATTAACCCAGTTAAAGATAAGATTAATTTCTTAACTTTGAATAATCATTAAGTAATGATTTTTGGAATTAAAACTGAATTAGAGTTTTAATGAATCTTTAATTAGATTGGAATGTGAATGAGATAATCAAATTTATCAAATTCATGGAATGATCGAGAATGGAGTATCACCAGTTTTGCTCCAAGCGATAGTTAAATCTTTAATTATATTTAAACGTGAAATGGTAATTAACTTTACCAATAGCACCGTGGTGTTAGATATAAAGTATTACCAGTTTTGCTTCATGGGATGAATAGGTTGAGATTGGGAAATATAACAAATGATTACTTCAGTAAGGTGCGTTAATCTCGACTAGCTTGGATAAACCATAATTTGGTTTGAATTGATGTCCAAAGGAAGATTAAAGAATAAATATAAAGAATTTTATCTTTGATAAAATTAATGGGAAACTTTTCCAAAGGATATGAATATTTAAATAAAAGAATATTTAGAATTGGAATGAGGCGTATGTTGTGTTTTTATAGCACTTGTTTATAATATATATATAACGACCCGAACTTCCTCGTAAAGGAAAGCCCGGATTGCTTTTAGGCCAAGACAAATCAGAACACAAACAGAAGAACATTTCATTGCTTATTACAAAAAATTCCATCAGAGTACAAGAATATAACAGAGTATGAATAAATATTACACATTTGATAAACATCAGAGATTTAAATTACATTTAAATACATCGCAGCGGAAAAATAATACAAAACACAAATGAAAGTAATACACGGATACAGGGCTTTCCGAATATCGCTTCAGCTGTAAATCAGGATCCTGTGAATATAATATCTGCAAAACCCAACTTCTAGCTTCCCGTGTGGAAAATAAGGGCACCAAGAGTTTAGGTTAAAACAATAAACTCCAGATCAGTCATGTGACTGGTGTGAGAACTAAAACAGTTATCAATATTTATTTTTAAAGTTAGTTAAATCAAGGGACCACGCCGTATAACACGGAACGAGTTTCCTCCCATGAATACCAGTGCATAAAACAAACAGCGCGATGCTAAATAAAGAACAATGAAACTATTATAAGTCCCCGGTCCCATCACACAATGCAACGCAAGCCGGAGGATAGGGTTTTCCCTTATAATAGCCAAATAATGCTTGGTACGTGAAATTTTATCTTTTATTATTACTGTAAGTGAAGAAATCAACTTCAAATATAAATGTATTAACCAGAAGAAGCATGGGTACCATCTATCATGTCACCAATACTAGGCTCTACAATCAAAACCGAAATGTCACGTATTGGAAATTGGATTTCCGTCATGATTCGAGGCCAGGGATGGCTCCTCACCGATTTGAGACACTCTAGCACATGTCTCAGGATTCGGACGTTGGTGAACCCTTGGATCTTCAGTGCCGGTCCACACATAGTGGATTGGTTATACCTGAACACACGTTTCCCGATCCTATAGGACCTATCCATCATCTCCGTACAGACCGATATATCCGAGGAGCCTCGTAATCCAACAACCACACAGGAAAAAATAATATAAATGTCAGAGCTTGTAAAATGTTGACACCACCCATAGCTAGAAAGAAACGTCGTGCACTCCCTGTAGTCATGATCCCGTTTTTGAGTCATACCGAGGTGTGAGGCTCGCGAATTAACGCCATACACAAAGCTATGCCACACAGGCCGTGCTTTGATCATCAACCACAAGACTCTACTTTTCAACAAAAGCCTTGATCATTTGCCACACAGGAAATTCACTCCATGCGACTGATGTCTATCGATATATAACCTCTGAGCTCGTACGTCTCAGAGAAGGGCGTTAAGAAAGAGAATAAATTCTCCGCCGCCAAACAGATATATATTTAATAGAAATCAATCAACACAGAATAAAATCCAGTGTCATACACACAGTCCATTTACAAGTTCATTCTGGGACTGAACGAGACTGGAGGCACCTTATTCCTCGTCCTATATGTCCAATACCAGAGAGATCCCTCGCATATCCGTCGATCTCCAAGTACGTATGAGCGATCACCACTTATTACCTTGTCTTGGGTGTACTGGCCAATCAAGACATCAGTAATCATCCAAACGATGTGAAGACCTCCGGTCTTCAACCACCGTCTTCATCGTCGACTTATCGTCGATTCAGTTATTCAGAATGGGTATGAACTCGGCCTTTCTGAATAACCCGCGTATATAATAAACAAGTGTTACACAAACACAACATACGCCTCACTCCAATTCAGAATATTCTTTTATTCAAATATTCACATCATTAGGGAATAGGTTCCCATTAATTTTATCAAAGATAAATCCTTTTAAATTTATTCTTTAATCTTCCTTTGGATATCAAACTATATCAAGATTTTCCAAACTAGTCAGGATTAGCAAACCACATCGAAGTAATCTTCTATTTAATTTCCCAATCCCAACCTATTCATTCCATGGAGCAAAACTGGTAATACTCCATATCTAACACCATGGTGTTATCGGTAAATATTAGTTACCATTTCACTTTCAAATCTAATTAAAGATTTAGCTATCGCCTGGAGTAAAACTGGTGGTCCTCCATTTTCGATCATTTTCTTGAGTTGATAATTTTAATTATCACATTCCCTTTTCAATCTAATCAAAGATTCATTAAAACTCTAGTTCAGTTTTAATCTTCTCAAAAATCAATATTAATGATTATTCAAATCTAGGAAATAAATCTTATCTTTAACTAGGTTAAAGAACCAATGTCATTTAAAACACGGTTCACGACAAACCCAAAATCACATTCCATCAGTCTCTAGCCGTAAATTTGTAAGAGAACAATTCCCTAAGTATTAATCCCGAAGGCCGAAACCAACATCAGATCAATACCCAGGAAAACATTCAACTTAGCTAATCTCCAGTTAGTTTCTAATTTTCTTACATTCCTTGGGTTTAAGAACAGTATTATTAAAGATATCATTCACGACAAACCCAAAATCTCATTCCATTGTTAATCGGGTTAAAGAACAAGTGTTATTTAAAACACCATTCACGATAAACCCAAAAACCAATTTGATATTAGATACAAGGCTCTGAATAGAAAATATATCGGCTTATATTCAATATCAAATTCTGAAATCAAGAAATATCGTATTGGGAATAACGATATATATATATCTTCCAAATTCCTCCATAATGTCCATATAATCACGGAATCCAATATCGAAATATTCCGAAGATAATTTTGATTCAAATCCATTCCAATTCATATATTTGAAATTCTGGTTATTTTTAAAACCATTTCAAATCCAATTTATTTGTTTAGAAATATTGGATTATAATTCCAGTTCATAACTAGTTCATTTCGATAAAAATATATTTTTATCTTTTCAAATAAGGAGTTTTTCATCCCAATTCTTTCCAAATCATTTATTATGATTTTACACAAATTATTAATATTTTTTAATAATTTTATCAAGGCCCGTACAGTCGATTTCTATAAACGGTCATCGAACTGCACTTACACGGCCTTCTCCAAATTTGATATGGACATAATTCCAAATCCACCCGTTTGATTTCAAATCTATAATATTCGTTGGAAAGATCTTTTCGATACGAACCCAACGGTTCCTGTTTTAGGAGAATCTGACGGTCGGATCTCCCGTAACATCAATTCGAAGCCAATGGACGAAATTCGCAAACTGCCACGGTGCAGTGCGTTCTATTCAGGCCATTTAATATATATATATATATATATTTATTTATTCGATTTCCATTTTAAAATGTATTTTATAAATCGTTTTAAATTCGTTTTCAAAACGATTTCAACTTCATTTTCAAATCAAAATTGAATATTCCATATCATTAATATGTAAATGATGATATTTTCTAAATATTATATTTCGAAATCATTTCCTTTTCGATATTCATTATAGAAATGAATAAAATCGATATAAATATCGTTTACGTCAAAATGGCGTTAATCTAATCAACATGGCTTTATATATTTATATATATTCGTGTCCATCCCAAATCGGACATCAAAATCAGATATTGATCTTTAACTGGATATTATTTTAAAATATTTGTTATTTTATTTTATTCAACATATGAATATATTCTTCAACACATGAATAACTTATATGGTTTATATTCAATAAAAATGATATTTTTATTGTTTAAATACTTTTACTGTTTAAATATTTTTATTCAACACATGAACATCTTATTTTATTCAATACATGAATCTTTATTTTATTCAACACATAAATATTTATTTTATTCAACACATGAATATTTATTCCTTTTCTAAATATTATTTTAAAATATTCTTTCTTTTCCAAATTGGAATGAGACCCAATCCATCACCATATGATGTTATTTATATGGATTCCATACAACATATGTATATAGTAACAATCATAAACAATCAACCATCATCCAGAGTGCATTCCACAATTGCATAAGCATTAAATATATATAATTAACGCTTACAACAGCTTGTTAACCAATCGATTGACATACAACTAAACAATTGGGATTAGTGTACGTCAATTATCCTCCCAATACCTGTATGGGGTTTCAATCAACAAAACACGGATTTTATTTGTGCAGCTGGGCGATGTGTAAAATATATCGTTTTAATCAATATCAGTAAAATGAGTGTACATAAACAAATCTTCCGATTTGTAAATGAATATTTATTTTATTTCAGCACATGAATATTTTATTCAACACATGAATATTTTATTTTATTCAACACATGAATATTGTTATTTTTCATTCCACATCACAAACCAAATTCACACAAACAAATCAATCCAAACACACAATCAAACAAGTCGTCCCTGGTCTGTGGACAACAGGGAGCAGTTCATATATGCATTTATAAAATAAATAACTATACAGAAATATTTTTTTTAGTGAGAGTTCTCACCTTTGGGATCCACTCCTCCATTCTCTATTTCTGAACGGTTAGGATTTGAATTTGTTTCCGGATTGTTACATGGCAATCTTTTTCACGCGGCATGTGTTAAAATCGTATTTTTGTAATGCTCTCTATATAATAAAAATCATATTTTTATTATGTTCTTAATATAATAAAATGCCATATTTTTATACCTCTACTGTATATATAAAAATCTAATTTTTATTCGCTACATGAATATATAAAAATCAAATTTTTATTCGCTACATGAATATATAAAAATCTAATTTTTATTCGCTACATGAATATATAAAAATCTAATTTTTATTCTCTACATGAATATATAAAAATCTAATTTTTATTATTCTAAAAATCAAATCTTTATATTTCTAAAAATCAAAATAGAAATCATATTTTTATATGAGTAAAAATCCTATTTTTATACGATTAAAAAATGTATCTTTTCATGTTTAAAAATCTAATCCTTTCTAGTATTAAAAAATCTATGCTTTCTATATTTAAAATTGAAATAAAAAACGTATTATAAAACTCACTCTTTTCTTTTGAAGAAAAATCGTTGCTTGGATGGAGGAGAGCTACCATCGAAGCTGGGGTTGTGGAGGCTCGACGGAGCTTCTGGTGGCGGGCGAGCTGTCTCTAGGAGGCGGGGGAGCTGTTGGAGGAGGGCGGCGTTCTATTTGGGCCGGGGATTGGGGTCCGCGGATTCAGAAGCGGAGAGAGGGAACGGGGCTGAAGGGGGACGACAGTAGGGTCAGCTGGCCCACGGTGGCGGTGACGTGGCCAAGCACGGCGGCTCCGACGATGGGGTGACGGGATCGATCTCCTTTCATTTCTTGTTTTTTCTAATCTTTATCTAGTGAAGTGAGAGAAGAGGGAAAGGCGTGGGGGCTATATATAAATTATAATATTTAATTCCATTTATTTTCAAAAAGCAAGTTTTTATTTTGAACTCCAAATGAAACCCATCGACAGTCGTCCACAACAAATTACCCCCATTCCGAACGCAATGGGATATGTCCCGCAAGCCAATTAGACCGTTACGATCTATTTTGGTTAAGTATAAAATATAAATCATTATATTTTAAATTCAAACGCACATTTTACTTTACTGTGGCCACATATGGACTCCAAATGTTTCAGAAAAATAAATCTGGCTATGTTTTTACGATACGGTCCTAACGAAACTAATTTCATCAAATTTGAAGACCGTTTGAAAAATGACCATTTTCCAGTCGATTAAATTCAACTAAAATTTGTCATACGGGTTTAAATTCGCCACACTCACATATTGATCCCAAAAATTATGAAAATTGGAATCTAGTAACAACTTGACATCTCAGATCCAACAAAAGTGGTTTCGTCGAAAACGAAGGTCGTTTGCAAAATTTCCATTTTTAAGAGCTATATTTTCCATAGCGACTATTCTGAATTTTCAATTGGACATAACTTTTTATTCCCGTTATGAAATTTGGATTTTTCAGATTCATTGGAAAGATATTTTCAAACAGATTCAAATATTTCTGGTTTCACTAAAATCCGGTTTATTTTGATTCCCGTACAATCATTTGAAATTTGAAATCGAATTTTCAAACCTCCGCGTCATTTTCAATTCCTTTTTATAATTAAAGTAAATATTTATATTCTAATTTCGATTTAGATAAAATTATACATTCGATTCTATTCAAAATAAATTTCTTGTCATTATTATTTAAAATAAATCAATTTAAATATTCAAAATTCATTAAAATTATAAAATAAAAATTTTAAATTGGTTTTGATTTTCTGGGATGTTACAATATACACGAGTTATTCGGAAAGACCAGGTTTATCCCATTCTGAATAACTGAATCAGCGATGAGTCGACGATGAAGACGGTGGTTGAAGACCGAAGGTCTTCACATCGTTTGGACGATTACTAATGTTTTGATTGGGATGTACACCCAAGACGAGGTAATAAGTGATGATCGTCTAGACGTACTTGGAGATCGACCGGATATGCGAGGACCTCTCTCCTGTATTGGACATATGGGGCGAGGAATAAGGTACCTCCTGTTTCATTCAGACCCAGAACGAACTTGTAAATGAATGTGTGTCTGACATCGAATTTCTGTGTGATTGATAGACATCTGTTGCATAGCGTGAATTGCCTGTGTGGCATGCTGAGATGCAAATGATTAGGGTTTCTGTTGAAAAGCAGAGTCTTGTGGTTGATGATCAAAACACGGCTTTAATATTGCATAGCTTTGTGTATAGCGTTAATTCGCTAGCCTCACACCCCGGTGTGAACCAAAAATGGGAGAGGACATCAGGGAGGACATGCGTTTCTTTCTAGCTAGGAGTGGTGTCACGGTTTTGCAAGCCTATATGTTTTACTTATGTGGATGATGGAAAGCGAGGCACCTCGGTTATATCGGACACTACGGTGCCGATGGATGGTTTGGTCGATATATGAGCATTTTATGCCCCATAGGGCGGGGAAACGCATTGTTTAGGCATTTTAATCCACTTCGTGTGGACCGGCCCTAACGATCATAGGCTTGTTTGCACGCTTGCCTGAGGGTCGGGCTAGAGAGTCTCTGTAACGACCCATCTTTTTGCCCGATTTTCGCCGGTAATTAAACCGACTTAAACCGTTCACAAAGACGAATTGTTATGGGTACATACATACATTGAACAAAAATAACAGAACTTTTCATTGAATAAACCAATATTACATCAGAGTTACATGAATATCAGAGTTACAACATAACGTATACAGCGGAAGAAAGAAAATAACTTTACTCCCAGCGGAAGATTAAAACACAGCGGAAGCTTCAACTCTATCGTGGACTCCAATTCAGAAAGCGCTCCAAATCTTGCTCCAACGAACTAAAACTGCAAAACTAAACTACTGGCTGCCCGTGTGGAAATTAATGGGCACCCAGAGTTTAGAAAGGAACAATAAACTCCAGGTCAGTCGTGGGACTGGTGTGAGAACTCAAAAACAGTTATTTTTAGGTTTTATTTTAAAGTTGGGAAATTCACCGACCACGCCGCTAACGCGGAACGGGTTTACTCCATGTGAATACCCGTGCATGTAAATTCGTAATGACTTTTGGAAAATGAAGCTATCATAAGCTCGTCCCACATCACACAATGCAAGCGCACACCAGATGGGCGAGTTTTATCTTATGACAACCAAATATGCTTTCATACGTAAAATTCTCTTCAATACCATAATATATATATATAGTGTGGAAAACATTTCGCAAGTAAATGTATTAATCCTAGACAGCATATACCCCATAATATATGTTGCCATATATATATACAATCAAAATCGTATGGCTCGCATAAGAAATTTGGATTTCCAACTTGATGATTCCTGGCACGAAAGATCAATCAGGGATACAAAACGAAGTGCCTCAACGGCTTTTTCGACCATACGCGGACACCGAATACACATCGTCAGGGCAGATCAACGGTTTTCGACCAGACACGGCCCCCCGAACATACCCAACTTCCCCAGGTTCATAAGTGGTTTCCCACCGCTGCACAGCTTCATCATCAATTCATATATAAGTATAAAACCTAACCGCCAGTTTCTCATCAATCCGGGGTGTGAGGTTTGTCGATGTCACGTCATACACAAAGCGATGCTTCGATAAGCCATTCTTTGATCATTATTAGCTCGTTTCATAACTCGGGTATGCCACATTGACAATTCACGACATATCACCGATTTAAATCAATGTATACCCTCTAAGTTCATATGACTTAGAGATGAGGATAATATATTGCCACAAATCCGATATACATTAACGGAAATCAGTGCTATGCGGTCAATTTCAACGTCAGACACACCATCCATGCAAATCCGTTCTGGGTCTGAACGGAACAACAACCCGAAAATACTTAAATATGTTCAGGTCTCATGTAACTCATACCTCGTATCGGCGGCCTACCTAACCGAGATATCAATCATCAATCAATCTAAGCAATTCAAATATTCCCGGTCTTCATTCGTCGTTCACCAAGCCTTGAATTGTTTCATAACGTCGTATTATTACTTGGAATGGTTTTCGAACATATGCTCGATCCCGGTCTTTCCAAGTAATAAGCGTACTTTAAACAGTAGATATGGTTCACACAGGCTTTTCAATTCAAATCTCCTTCCACATAGTTACCAATTCATTTATGACTCAAGATTTGAATTACTTTAAATTCATATATCTCGTTATCATCTTAAACTCTTCTTTGAAATCAAAGATCATACTTTCGCTTTAATTTCTTATCTTTAATTCCCTCAAATCAAAGATTTGATTAAATCCCCAATTACGATATGAATTTCCACCATTCAATCTCATCGGGTTTCAAGAATGATATTATTAAAGATACGATTCACGACAAAACCCAAATCAATCGATATTGAATCATAAATTACACAGAAATTTTTATCCACTTATATTCGATATAAATTCTCATAATCAACGAATACTATAAGTGGAATAACGATATAATAATATCTTCCAAATTCCCCAGATAGTATTCATTTACACCATGAAATTTTA
Organism: Allium sativum; assembly: GCA_030737875.1. Taxonomy (NCBI): domain Eukaryota; kingdom Viridiplantae; phylum Streptophyta; class Magnoliopsida; order Asparagales; family Amaryllidaceae; genus Allium; species Allium sativum. The sequence continues at coordinate 388,144,231 of CM060924.1, forward strand.
TACCAAATATCGAAGATTATTTCTATCTAACTTATTTCAATCAGGTGGAAAACCCATATCTTAATTAAAAGATTTATTCAATTCTTTGACATTAGATCTGGATAGAAATACCATCAACTTATCTTCAATATTAATTACCGTATCCAACTCATATTATAAGCGGAATAACGGTGAACTACCTTTTAAATTCCTCCAATAGTAAGAGTCATCATCTACTGGATTAATATCAAACATCCGAAGATTTATCTCCAACCATACCCAATTATTAAAAACCCGTTTTAATATTAAATAAATCAATTTGAATTCCATATAAAGTATTTCCAATACTTTTGAACTTTTGAAAACATTCCACCAATCATTTAAAAATGATTACTTATAGTTCAGAAAATAATTTGCAGGTTAAAACTTCAAAATAGATTATTTTCGAAGGAAGCGTTACAATAGCATTTCAAAAGCATTACAAAAGCGTTACAAAACAGTTATCTTAACTATTTTGATCAAAATATCATTTATCTTAGCCAAAACTTAAACTTTACAATTCAAAACACCTTTTCATAATTTGTAATGATTTTACAAAATTTTTCCATATTTTTAAAACATTTAAAAATAGCTGTTTATAGTTATGGCCAACAATTGTTCTTACATCGATCTTTTCCAAAACGGTTTCAAACATAACTTGAAAATTATAACTCGAATTTAAAATCTGCTTTCACTCATTTGAAAGTTCTTGTTAATATAAATTAAATGTTTTTCGTTTCATGGAAATCCGATTTAGATTGCAAAAGTTATAAGCGTTTAAAGTTTGCATCTAAAATACGTAAATTGTCGTTATGCGACAAGCTCTATTTTTACCATAATAACCATTATTCTATGATACTTCAAAATATCTTAGAAAATCATTATATCCTTATATAACCCTTTAAAAATCATTTAAATTTACTTTCCAAATTATTTTGGATCTAAAATTCAACTTTCATAAATTCCAATTCATTTCTGAATTCAAATAACTTCAAATTAACCTTCCCATTCGTCGGATCAGTTAGGGATAGCCAGGGAGAGCAGGAAACTTCATTTCCAAACCCAAGCCTAGACACTATCCTCTCTGTCATCCTAGAACGTTCTGGTGTATATTCTATTAATATAAAGAGACATCGTTCATATTCAAATTTCAAAATCTCATTTCGAATTTAAATTGAAAATAATATTTTTTTTCCAAAACTAGTTAAAGATCGTTATACAAAATCAATACATAATTCAAATCATTTTCAAATCCTAATTCAATATTTAATTCAAAAAAATAAAATTTTAAATGAAATTTAATAATTAAATAAAATCGTATATAGGAAGGAGATTTTAAATCGATCACCCATATATTTCCACAACCACGGTGTGTGTGTGTCTAATATCATGCAATGCAATCATATTTATCCAAATGAACCATAAGATCAGATGGACACGAATTCATTCATCACAAACAAACATTTTTACTGTGCACAAGCGTTACAGACAATAACGCTTACTAGTGTTCAGTGTATTATCTAATTCATGAACAACCATTCAAACATCAACATCCATCACACAATCAACATCAACTAATTATAATTAATCTCAGCAAATTATAATTAACTAATTTAAATAAATATTTAAATTAAAAGTTCTCACCTAACAGCTCTCCAAATTTCACGGTAGGCGAGCCTAGTTGAGTGAATCGTCGGACAGTATTTCGGCGCAACGTCTTCTTCACAAAAATATATAATATGATATACACTAATCTCTCTTATATTATAAGAGGAGGAGGAGAATGACGAACTTTGGTAAGGTGGTGGTGGAAAAGAGGAAGACTTATGCCATGGAAACCATGGCCATAAGCTTTAAGAAGAAGAGAAAGAAAAGAAATGAGAATGAATGAAAAAGTGGAAGGAAAGGGTGGTATTTATAGGAAAGGAGGAGTAAGGAGAGAGTGACACATCATAGGACAAGTGGCAATCATGCATGAAAGGGAGCATGCATAAAGACATGTGTCTTAACACTTGTCTTAAGAAGAGAAGGTGAACTTTTGGTAGCATTTCCCTTAAATGCTATGAAAACTAAAGGCAACACTTAATTCTAACGCTACTAATTCATGTTATAGTTTGACAAATCCGATCGAACGACAAATAGTATCAATAAATCCAAACTTATTAATAATCATTCTCATTTATAATTCAAGTAAAACTTATCATATAGCTTATCAAAAAAAAAAAAAAAAATTATTCTTGTAAAATCATAAAATAAATTATCCTTTACCAAATTCATATTTTACAAATCAATATTATCAAAATCAGAAAATATCATTACTTAAACATAAATCTTATAATTATAATTTTCAAAATAAGTTTTCTTATAAAAATCATAATAAATAAAACAAAATACTTATACAAAGTTAAAATTCATATTTAAACCTAATAAAATCAATTTATATTCAGAAAATCCAAAATTATATAAATAAAAATCCAAATCAAACATAGTTAAAAATTCTGGGATGTTACATTCACCCCCCTTAGAAACTTTTCGTCCTCGAAAAGGAAGTCGAGTAAATTTAAACTCCTTCACAAATTTTAAATTCCAATTTCTCCCTCAACCTATCAGGACGAACAAGCGAACGATCACTGACTCCGCTACTCGAACTATTTTCTTCCTCCAATCCCATTTCTCTCTTAACATATCGGAAATGTAATGATCACAATCAAGGCTCATATCATTCTCAAGGTACTCTATCTAATTCTTACTAAAGGTAGAGTCCAAGGAAACTTCTATAATCTTCTGATTAATAGGGTCGTCGCCGTCTTGTTCAAAATCGAATTCTCTGAGTTAGACTCAGAGCTGCTATCCTACCACTAAGGAGAACTAGGATAGATACTGTCTAGTACTTAGACGTCTTCAACCCTAAAAAAAATTTAAAGTTTGGAAATTATCATCCTAACTTACTCTTACGGAACCCATGAGTTTCTTATCAATTCTAAGACCTAGTGCATAAATTAGAAATTTAAATCTAAATTCTCAAATAATTTTTCCTTTAAATCATCTTGCAAAAATAACATCTTGGCTAAATTCAGTATTAGAAATTCTATTTCTTTCAATACATATTCAAGTTCAATTTTAGAGATAATTCCAAATACTGGTTTCAAAAACCAAATTAATTCACTTGTCCATGGCTTTATCAAAGCAGGGAAAAAGGAAGAATTCAGAGATAAAGTTGGACAGTTAAATTCCAAGCACGACAATTTGGGGTGATATTCAAAAGATGACAATGGGTCGAACAAGACCCAGCGACAAGGGAAGGGATAGAATTATATTTACGAAACACTCATTCTATTTCAAATTTTTATTCCAATCGTTTCCCAATATAATCTCATATTAACTCATTTATAAGTTAAATTTATACTCATCTAATATTCATGTTTTAGTTGTCATATTCACCTAATCGAATAACATTTTTCTAAATCCACTTTAAATTCAAAATATATATAACTCTTTTTATTCTTGTTTAAATATCAAATCTTGTTTAGAAAGTTTTTTTTTTACTCAACTAGCCGGAAAATCTCTTAAACAGTTTTATTTAAAATACCATCATGCTTCCTCTGCGCACTCTGATTACGCGTACACAGGTTCAAGATAGGGTTGTTCAAATATTGATCTTAACATTTCCAGAACTCACATCTTTCAACTTAATACTTCAAAGATCCAAATTTGTCTACTTCGATGTTTGTTACGATTTAGAATAACTTTTTAAACTCATTTCTAACTTAAGTCAAACTCATCACTTTAAACAAATTCTTAACTTAAGTCTAAAGCATCTTCAAATTCCTTAAGGGGTTCTGATAGCTAAATTTTAATTTGGCTATTATAGTGAATTTAAAATATTTAAAATAAATATTTTAAATAATAACGATGAAAAGTGTATTAGAATTGACGTTTGAAAATAAATATAATTAATTCTAATTATAAACAAGGCCTGAAATTGCGTGGTAGTTTCAAATTTTGAATTCAAATTTTGACTGACTGTACCGGGTGCAAAACAAAACGGATTTTAGTGAAACCATAAATATTTAAATCTGTTAGTGAATATCTTTCTAACGAATCTGAAAAATCAAAGTTTCGTAGCGGGAGTCAAAAGTTATGGCCAAATGAATTTTCAGAAAGGTCGCTATAGAATTTATATAGCCCGTGAAAATGGCCATTTTGCAAACGACCTCAGAATTCGTTGAAACCACTTTTGTTGGATCCGGGATGTCAAATTATTGCTAGGTTTCAAATTTCATAATGTTTGAAGCTAGTACGTGAGCGTGGCAAAGAGAAATGTGTTTGGTCGATTTTTATTAAATTTGATCGACCAGAAAAGGGCCATTTTTCAAACGGTCTCAGAATTCGATGAAACTAGTTTTGTTGGGACCGTATCGTCAAAACATAGCTAGATTTATTTTTTGGGAATTTTTTTAGAATCAGTATGTGGCCCCGGCAAATTGAAATGTACGTTCAAATTAAATATTGAAAGTTTTATATTTTAATTTGAAGAGAAACTGACTGAAACAGTCGAATGGGCCTTCGAAACATATCCCATTGTGTTCGGAATGGGGGTATTTAGCTATGGACGACAGTCGTTGGGTTTGGATTGGAGTTAGTATGTGAAGAGGGGTATTTTTGAAATTTTAAAAATGTATAAATAATAAAAAAATATGGGCCAATCATTTTCATTTCTCTCTCCCCGATTTATCTTCAGAACGACGGCGATAAACCCTTCCTTCCTTCTCTCTTCTTTTTCTTCTAATCCACGCATCAAAATCAAACACTCTATTTGGGAAATTTGTAGAGCTCCTCGAGATCTTTAAATCCATACAAGTTTGGGAATTTATCGTGGTGAATTTGAAGAGAACGATCGCCACGAAGTCTCCGACTTCGAGCCGCCACCCAGCCTCACCACCGTCGTCGAGTGGATCATCTCTGGTGGCGCCGACAAGCCCCTTCCAAGCTCTTCGACGCTGCGTATCCTGATCGTCACCATGCTACACGCTTTGGCCAGAAAATCCACCCGTAGTTTTGAACGAATTTTGAAGGTAACGGCCTAAATTATATTAAACTATTTAATAGCACTTTAAAGCGCTACGGTTTTTGATATCACTGTAAAAATCATATCTTTTTCGTTTGTTGACGAAATTCAGTGAAACAAGAGGTAGTGGACTCGTGTGGACGTCTTCTACATTCTAGAAGAGACCGGATATTTTTCTGAGCCTTCTACTATTTTTGGTGGAGTGGAACCCAATGTGAGATTTCTAAATTATAAACGATATGGAAAACGACGATGTATAAATTATATAGTCGATGTATGAGTTATATAAGCGTTGTACACCTCATGTATAAGCGTTGTATAAGTTGTACGTTCGATGTATAAGTTATATATGTGCTGTAAAAGTTATATATGTGTTGAAATAGAAGTGAAATTTACTTATATATACATATATATGTATATATATATATATATATATATATATATATATATATATATACGCCCCTCGTCCACAAACAATAGACGATATATATATAGAATTATTTTGTTGAAACCACATAGGATTAGTTTGTGGAAAAAAGAAAATAAACATGTCGCCTGCGTGCGAATTAGATGCATGAAATCCCCATTGTCAAAAGCTGCGAGCCTTTAAGGTAGAGCGAGGAGCCGTACTAGGGACGGCCCCGGTTTTAACTACCCTACCGTTATGCTGCTGAAATTTTCAATAATATTCATGTGTTAGAATTATTTTCATGTGTTGAAACTATATTCACGTGTTGAATAGAAATTCATGTGTTGAACGACATTCATGTTTTGAAATAAATTGTTTTATAATAAAAATCATATTTTTATCATCTATATGAACTATATAAAATAGTCGTGTTTTGAAATAAATTGTTTTATAATAAAAATCATATTTTTATCATCTATATGAACTATATAAAATAGTCGTGTTTTGAAATAAATTGTTTTATAATAAAAATCATATTTTTACCATCTATATAAAATAGTCGTGTTTTGAAATAAATTGTTTTATAATAAAAATCATATTTTTATCATCTATATGAACTATATAAAATAGTCGTGTTTTGAAATCAATGGCTTTACAATAAAAATCACATTTTTAGTATATACATGAATTGTTAAAAATAGTGAAGTGTTGAAATAAATGTCTGTTGGATAAAAATATCATTTTTATCAAATGTATGAAAAGAATATGGTTTTGAAATCGAAGAATAGATTATATTTATATATAAATATAAATATAATTAAAATAAATTGAATAATGAAGCTGCAGTTCTTGTTTTGAAACCGTGATTTCAAACGATTAGTGCGGGAGATCCGACCATCGGATTTTCCCGAAACTGAAACCGTTGGGTTCGCTTTGGAAATATCTTTCCAACGACACCAACTTTGTGAAGATACAACGGTTGGATTGTCTGGAATGTTTAATTCAAATCTAAAGAAAAACAGCGCCAGAATCGATTATATTTATATATATATATATATATATATATAAATATAATTAAATTAAATCGAATAACGACGCTGCAGTTCGTATTTTGAAATCGAAACTTCAAACGAGTGTACCGGGAGATCCGACCGTCGGATTTTCCCAAAACTGAAACCGTTGGATTCGTTTTGAAAAGATCTTTCTAATGATATAAAATTTGTGAAGATCTAACGGTTAGATTTTCAGATATGTGTAAATCAAATCTGAAGAAAAACAATGCCATGGCCGCGTTATGGCCTGAAGCGTCGTTAGAATAAATTGGCTATTTTTAAATAAATAAAAATAGCGATAAATCATTATAAAATATTATAAATGATATGGAATGGAAATAAACCGAATTTACTCGGTTTATTGGATATTTTACGGTTGAATGTGTTTGATATGAAAATAATACTAAAGAAATTATCTTTGATAAAATTAATGGGAACTTACCCCTAAGAATGTGAAATTTATAAACTAACTGAAGGTTAGCTAAGTCGAATGGTTTCCTGGGTTTTGATCTAATGTTGGTTTCGGCCTTCGGGGTTAATATTTGGGAAACTGTTCTCTTACTAATTTACGGTTAGTGACTGATGAATTGGAATAAGGCGTATGTTGTGGTTGTGTAGCACTTGTTAATTATATACGCGAGTTGCTCAGAAAGACCGGGTTTATCCCATTCTGAATAACTGAATCGACGATAAGAAATCGATGATGAAGACGGTGGTCGAAGACCGGAGAGCTTCACGTCGTTTGAATGATTACTGACGTCTTGATTGGGAGGCATCCCAAGATACAGATAATTAGTGGTGATCGTTCATACATACTTGGAAATCGATGGGTATGCGAGGTGTATAGTGCCTCCGGTTTCGTTCAGACCCAGAACGGACTTGTAAATGGACAATGTGTCTGATATCAGATTTCATTATGTGTAATTGATAGCCATCAGTTGCATGGCGTGAATTGCATGTGTGGCATGCTGAGATGCAGTGATCAAGGCTTTTGTTGAAAAGCAGAGTCTTGTGGTTGATGATCAAAGCACCGCCTGTGTGGCATAGCTTTGCGTATAACGTGAATTCGCGAGCCTCACACCCCGGTATGAACCAGAAACGGGAAAGGACATCAGGGAGGGCATGCGTTTCCTTCTAGCTAGAGGTGGTGTCAGTGCTTAAAACTAGCTGACATTTATATTATTTTCACCTGTGTGGTTGTTGTTGTTGCGAGGCGCCTCGGTTATATCGGTCGATCCGGGACCGATGGAGTCATTCGTTGGCTCATTTACGCCCCAAAGGGCGGGGAAACGTAGTGTTCAGGCATAATAATCCACATCGGTGGACCGGCCCTGTGACGGCCGGGAATTTCGCTCGATCCGAATCAGTCGTTAAACCGATCTAGATCGTTCGAAACCCCTGATCGTTTTGAGAACAGGACAAATCAGAACGCAAACAGAAGAACATTTCATTGTTAATTACCACAATTCCATCAGATACAAGAATATACAGAGTATGAATAAATATACATTCGATAAATATCAGAGATTACAATAAATTACATAGCAGCGGAAAATAATACAAAGCACAACTGAAGGTGATATACGGATACAAAGCTTTCCGGATATCATTCCAGCTGTAAACCAGGATCCTGTGAATATAAATCTGCAAAATCAAAACTACTAGCTGCCCGTGTCGAAAATAGGGGCACCCAGAGTTTAGGTTAAAACAATAAACTCCAGGTCAGTCATGTGACTGGTGTGAGAACTAAAACAGTTATTTAAAGCTTTACTTTAAAGGAGAGTAATTCAAGGGACCACGCCGTATAACACGGGTCGGGTTTCCTCCCAAGAATACCAGTGCATATCAATAAACAGCGCAATGCTTTTTCGAAAAATGAAGCTATTATAAGACCCAGGTCCCATCACACAATGCAACGCAAGCCGAAGGATAGGGTTTTCCCTTATAATAGCCAAACATGCTTGGTACGTTTAAAACAAATCATTTGATACTATAATAAGTGTATAGTGTCAAAACAATTTCAATCATAAATATAAATCATAGACGGCATGGGTACCATATATCATGTCGCCATACTAGTTCTACAATTAAAACCGCAATATCACGTATTGGAAATTGGATTTCCGTCATGAGTCGAGGCAAGGGGCAAGCTCCTCTCCGCGTTCGAGACACTCTAGCAAATGTCTCAGGACTACACACTCTGGGCAATCCTGGATGCTTCAGGGCCGGTCCTCACTTATGTTAGAGGATTGGCAATTCCTGAACACACGTTTCCCGGTCCTTACAGAACTAAAATCGAGGCGCCTCATCCAACAACCACATAGGTGAAAAGTATATAAATGTCAGGGCTGGTAAGTCACTGACACCACCAAAGCTAGAAAGAAACGTCGTGCTCTCCCTGCAGTCCGTATCCCGTTTTTAACTCATACCGAGGTGTGAGGCTCGCGAATTCACGTTATACACAAAGCTGCCACGTAGGCCGTGCTTTGATCATCAACCACAAGACTTTGCTTTTCAACAGAAGCCTTGATCTATGCAACTCAGCGTGCCACACAGGCAATTCATGCCATGCGATTGATATCTATCGATATATAACCTCTAAGCTCGTACGTCTCAGAGAAGGGCGTTAAGCAAGAGAATAAATTCTCAGCCGCCAAACAGATATATATTTAACAGAAATCAATCAACACAGAATAAAATCCAATGTCAGACACACAATCCATTTACAAGTTCGTTCTGGGTCTGAACGAAACCGGAGGCACTTTCCTCGCATATCCATCCATCTCCAAGTACGTCTGGACGACAACCAACTGATTCTCTCATCTTGGGTGTACAGCCCAATCAAGATCATCAGTATTCACCCAAACGATGTGAAGACTTCCAGTCTTCGACCACCGTCTTCATCTTCGACATATCGTCGAATCGGTTATTCAGAATGGGTATAAACCCGGACTTTCCGAACAACCCGCGTATATTAAAAATATTACACAAACACAACATACGCCTCATTCCAATTCCACATTCTTAGGGAAAGGTTCCCATTAATTTTATCCAAGATAAATTCTTTAAAATTTATCCTTTAATCTTCCTTTGGATGTCGTTTCAAACCAAATTATGGTTTTCTAAATTAGTCGAGATTAGCGAACCATACCGAAGTAATTATTTATTTTATTTCCCAATCCCAACCTATTCATCCCATGAAGCAAAACTGGTAATACTCCATATCTAATACTATGGTGTTATCGGTAAAATTAATTACCATTTCGCGTTCAAATCTAATTAAAGATTTAACTATCGTTGGGAGCAAAACTGGTGATACTCCATTCTCGCTCATTTGCCAAATTTGATAATTTAAATTATCAATTCACATTTCAATCTAATTGCAGATTCATCAAAACTCCCTTTTCTGGGTTAAAGAACTAATGTCATTTAAAACACAGTTCATGATAAACCCAAATCACATTCTATTTATTATCGGGTTAAAGAACTAGTGTTATTTAAAACACAGTTCACGATAAACCCCTGAATCAATTATATTTAAGCCCATTTCAAATCCAATTTATTTATTTAAAAATAAATGGGTTTTAATTTCAGTTCAAAACTAGTTCATTTCGATAAAAATCTATTTTTATCTTTTCAAATATGGAGTTTCTCATCCCAATTTTTCCCAAATCATTTCTTATGATTTTACACAAATTATTGATATTGTTAATAATTTTATCAAGGCTCGTACAGTCGATTTCCAACAATGGCCATCGAACTGCACTTACAGCGACCTTTTCCAATTTTGATTTGGACGTATCTCCAAATCCAACCGTTAGATTTCAATTTTCTAATATTCGTTAGAAAGCTCTTTTCGATACGAACCCAACGGTTCCAGTTTTAGTAGAATCCGACGGTCGGATCTCCCGTAATGTCCGTTCGAAGTTAATAGTCGAAATTCGCGAACTGCCATTGCGCGGCGCGTTCTATTCAGGCCATTATATTATATATATAATAAATATTTCGTCGATTACTATTTAAAACAAATTTTATAAATAGTTTTGAATTCGTTTCAAAAACAATTTCAACCTTTATTTCAAATTCAAATCAAAAATTGAATTTCTCCTTATAAATTCGTTTTAAAATTCGTTTCTATTCAATTCAAATTTCAATTCGTTTTCAATTCAATTCAAATTCGTTTTCAATTCAATTCAAATTCGTTTTCAATTCCATTCAATTCAAATTCGTTATATATTCAATTCAAATTCGTTTACTATTCAATTCAATTCAAATTCGTTATATATTCAATTCAAATTCGTTTTCTATTCAATTCAATTCAAATTCATTATATATTCAATTCAAATTCGTTTACTATTCAATTCAATTCAAATTCGTTATATATTTAATTCAAATTCGTTTTCTATTCAATTCAATTCAAATTCGTTATATATTCAATTCAAATTCGTTTTCTATTCAATTCAATTCAAATTCGTTATATATTCAATTCAAATCAAATTCGTTATATATTCAATTCAAATCAAATTCGTTATATATTCAATTCAAATTCGTTTACTATTCAATTCAAATTCGTTTTCAATTCAATTCAAATTCGTTATATATTCAATTCAATTCAAATTCGTTATATATTCAATTCAAATTCGTTTTCTATTCAATTCAATTCAAATTTGTTATATATTCAATTCAAATTCGTTTTCTATTCAATTCAATTAAAATTCGTTATATATTCAATTCAAATCAAATTCGTTATATATTCAATTCAAATTCATTTACTATTCAATTCAATTCAAATTCGTTATATATTCAACTCAAATCAAATTCGTTATATATTCAATTCAAATTCGTTTACTATTCAATTCAATTCAAATTGGTTTCCTATTCGATTCAATTCGAATTGGTTTTCTATTCAATTCAATTCAAAATTAAAAACGAATATAATCGATATAAATATCGTTCGCGTCAAAATAGCGCATCTCTAATCAATACGGCTTTATATATTTCAATAATTCCGTTATTCTATTCAACAAATGAATATTTATTCTTGTCAACACATGACTAATCTCAACGAATGAGTACTGTCCACGTGTGACTATTTTTGTTATTTAATATATTTTATGAAAATTAAGGTATCTATCGTTTGATATTAAATCAGACTCCAACCGTAAATTAGTAAGAGAACGATTCTGTTACAACCCGTATTTTCAATAATCTGTTATAACGTAAATCGAGGCAGAATTTAATTTATAAATCTGAATCAAGGGAAACGGGCTATGCCATTTCGTTCGTCTCGGAAAAATACGCGAAATAGAGTCCGAGTTTTCGAAAATCGGAGTCCGTATGACCCGATTAAGGCCCAACGAAGTTTTCAGAAAATTTCAAAGTAAAAACAGATTTCAAATTCAAGTTTGAATTTGGGAATTTAGAGCAGTTGGGCGCAGGCGGGAAAATTCCCGCCAAAGTACCCAAGTCGACAGCCCTGTCGACTTGGGAGTCGACTTGGTTGGACCCAAGTCGACAGCCCTGTCGACTTGGCTGTCGACCTGGTCCAGCCGGGCAGTTTTGCCTGGTGCACCATTTTGGGGTTGTGTTGAGCTTGGGGGCCAGATTCGGTTTTGAGGGCTGAGATTGGAACTAGGGTTTAATCCTAAGGCTAAAACTAGTCCTAATCTCTATAAATAAGGCCCTAACCTAACCCTAAATCATCATTATTCATTCAAGTAACTAAACTATGGCAAAATCATTCCTCTCATGGCCTCCACTCTCTTCATAAAATTCCTAAATAAATTTCTATGAGAGATTTTCCATGCATACAAGTGTTTTCAAGCTTGTATGAGTGTCATTAGCTTGCATTCAAGTCAAGTTTCCATATTTACATCATAAAGCAAGGGTTTTGATCATTTTGGCTCAAGGGATTTTCTATTAGAGCTTGCATTTTGGGTCTATTTGATTGCATAAGGGCTTTGTCATATTTTTGTGTCTTCATAAGCATTGTAAGCCCTATTCTACTTTCATATTTAAACTCTAAAGTTAATGAATGATGCAAGTTGTGTTTGATCATTATGATATGATATGCAAGTTTATCATGTTATGCAAGTTTGCTATGTTATGATATGCAAGTTAATCATGTTATGTTATGCAAGTTTGCCATGTTATGATATGCAAGTTTATATGCAAGTTTGCCATGTTATGATATGCAAGTTTATCATGTTATGATATGCAAGTTTATCATGTTATGATATGCAAGTTTATATGCAAGTTTGCCATGTTATGTTATGCAAGTTTGCTATGTTATGATATGCAAGTTGCCATGTATGTTATGCAAGTTTGGGGTGATCACTTTGTTCATGTTATCATGTTATGCAAGCTTATCTTGAGTATATGAACATAAAGCTTCAAGCTTTATGCTAAAGGTTGCATTTTGGTAACATGTAAGTTATCATGTCCCTTATGATAACTTGCATGTAAGGCTAAATACGAACTTATGGCCATTTCTACATGTCATTTATCACCATGTATCACCAATATGCTAAGTTTGGTTTTATGCATGCTTTTGAGGCCTAAAAATGTAATATGCAATTATATGAACATGTGTACATTTCATATGCCACCATGTTGAACTTGTGGCTTCAACACCTTTATGTCATGATTATGCCAAGTTCCCTCTTTCTATCCTTTATGCGCTATTGCGATATGTAAGCGATGGGATTGCGTTTGGGTTTGGGTAAAACTTAAAAGACATAAAAACATAAGATTGGGAATTTACCTATTAAGTTAGGTCTACCCATTGGGAATTTACCTATTAAGTTAGGTCTACCCAATTGCTTGAAAATGTGTAATATGTTTTGGAAACATGATGGACATGACACTTAGAAAAGATAAGTGTGACCAACTCGAGGTTGGGTTGAGTTTGTAGCGTAAACCTACCCGGAACCGACCGGCTTAACTAGTTGCTACAAACAATAGGGCCCAATGTGAGAAGTTGGTCATGTTGTACCTTGAACCCGAGGTTAGACCAAGTTGTAGTGTAAAGCTACCCGGAACCGACCGGCTTAACTAGTAACCGCAACAAAGTCTAATGTGAGAGGTTAAGGTGCATTAAATTAATTAATGCCTCATGATTAGGGTTAAGTCATGGTCCATTTAATACTTAACCAATTTGGGCTTGGTAGATTAATCAGGGTTAAGTCGTGAACTCATCGTTACACTTAACCAAGTTAATCCATGATTTGCAAGAGGGTTAAACCGTACTTAACCCACTAGAAAAATCCTAGCAATGGGGGTCCACTCCAGCAGTAATCCCAAGTTTGTATCATCATGACCCTAGGGACTAGGCTAGGGTGGGGGCACGATTACTGGACTTGAGGTAAGTGACCAAAAGCGACGGCAGAAGGGTACGCCGGTGTAGTTCCGGGCGGACTATGGTCGTGCACACAGACCGAAGCCGCGGAAAACATGCACGGGTACCAGTAGATCGAGACTGTGCATGCATGTTTATGGTGTCCAGGGGTTGACACCCTAGGGCTTGATACACCCGACGGGAGACCCTGCACAGTCTGACTACAATTATGTTTGGGCCGTATGGACACCAACACGTGACGAGTTAGGCTTATAGGGAGCCGATCGACTAGACCGTTTGATTGGACCTCATATTAGGGTCACATCATGTTATTGGGCCAAAGCTTGGGCCAAGGGATCAATACTTGTTTATTCAAGTCATGTTAGTTTGCTAGTACACCTGTGGTGCAAAAACCTTAAACCTGATTATGCGATGACACCTTTATCAACCTTGTTAGTTAATCATCATGTTAGTATGTTGTTATCCTTATGTTCATCCCTGCTTCTCATGCCAGCTAACTTTATCAGTTTACATTGATTGTAGTAGGGCTTACTCGGTCTTTTTGACTGACCTGTTTTTCTTTCGCCTCTTTTCTTCCGTTTCCCCCCCCCCCCCCCAGGTTCTCAGGGTGGGAACGTTGGAGCTTAGCTTGGACTCCTGATCGCTTGCTTGTGGGATTTTAGCTCATGTACGGTCTTGACATGAAGCTAGCTATGGTTATCACTTATTTTGGGGATAGTACTTATGTATTTCAGTTTTTCAGTGATGTTGTTTTTATCTAGACTTGTGTATTTGGAAAGTTGACATTATGTTGTACCAGACTTGTTTTGAAATGGTTTGAAATCTTCCGCTATTTTACTTATCTTATTTACTCTGTTTACATATATACATATGTTCTTGTTCTGCCTTGATATATCATTATGCATGTTTACCTGATTCAAACGCCCCTCCAAAGTCAGAGTGCTTGCAAGAGCCACCCTGGCGGAGGTGGGGTGTTACATTTGGTATCAGAGCGAGGTTTACGAGAAGGGACAAAAAGGTTTTTAAAACTTTTGGAAAACTATTTTCAAAATCAAGTATAAAGTATTTTCCAAAGAAAATTCTAGTTTATTTTAAAGGCTATTCCCCAAAAAGCCATTAGCAAAATTCCTTCGTTTTTCTCCATTTTGAATCTATCTTTTTCTTCGTTTTCAGTATGGCCAATAACTTTGCCATTCCGGAGGGAGTACGCGTACCTGTTTGGTATAGGAGACTTTTGGAGGCTAGGGCGACCGAAGCCGGCCCCGCCGATGTTCCTCCTCCCCCTCCTCCGGTAGTTAGTGTTCCTCCTCCCCCTCAGCCTCCACAAGCGGATTTTGCGGAAACTTGTAAGAACTTTAAGGCGATGGGTGGCAAGAACTTTCAAGGCACTGAGACTTTTGTAGAGGCCAGGAATTGGTTGAAAGAAACCGAAGATCTTTTCGCCTTCTTTGATATAGATGACCGTAGGAAGGTTTTATTGGCAGTGTGGTTGCTAAAGGAAGAAGCTGCACGTTGGTGGGTGGTCACCACCGCTACTAGGCCAATTGAGACTTGGGATGACTTTCGGGGAAAGTTTGGACTAAGGTTCCTATCACTGAAGCAAGGGGACATGACTATTAGGGAATACACAGATAAGTTTAATCAACTGGCTCGAGTCAGTTTAGACTTGGTTAACACAGCTCAAAAGAAGGCCCTATACTTTGCTCTAGGATTAAACGAGCCATTACATGGTTTAGCCATGACTCATATACCCTTGGGGGCAACTTTCGAGAGTTTGGTGAATATGGCCCTACTCAATGAAGAGAATAGGAGTGACAAGAAGGAGATCAAGATGAATGATACTCAAGCCAAGAAGACTGATTCCCAGTGGAAAGGAAATCAGGGTAATCCAAGTGGTCAGAGCAGTCAAGGCAATCAGAACAAGAACAAGAACAAGAGTCAAGGCAACAAGAGGAAATGCCATTATTGCGGTTCAGTTGGGCATTTTATTAAGAATTGTAAGAAGAGGAAAAGGAAGAATGGTGAATGCTTTTTCTGCGGTGAGACTGAGCATTTCAGTAAGGATTGCCCGAAGAAGCAAGGGCAAGGACAGGGTCAGACTTAGTGTGCTGGACCTTCAGGAGGGCAAGTTCATGCTCTCATGACCGCTCCAGTTCCCGATCGAGGTAGTATTTCTGTTGAGAGCCTTGTATATATTTCTGATTTTCCAGTTCGTACATTGTTTGATTCTGGTGCATCGCATAGCTTTATTTCATCTGATCTAGTTAAAAGTTTGCACCTAAGTACTAGTCTAGTTTATGATCCCGTGTGTGTTTCAAATCCAATTGGGGTTTACGCCCATTTGTCTATTATCTACGTGGATTTGGAAATCTCTATCTTGAGTGTAGAGTTCTCGTGTGATGCTTATATTCTCGGTTTCATGAGGTATGGGTTGATTTTGAGCATGGATTGGTTGTCCAGTTTTGGAGCCATTCTTGATTTTTGAGCATAGGGTTGGGAGGCTCATGACTCACCTCGGTAGTACCCTAAAAATTTCTAGTAACCCTATGAGTCTCGTCATGTTGTGTTATCTTGAATCCTTCAACTCGTCTATCGATAGTTTGCAATCGGTGAGGGTGGTCCGAGAATATCCTGATATCTTGGGTGAAGTGAAGGGGGTTACCCCTAAGTGCGAGTTTAATTTCTGCATTTATCTGGTGGATAATGCAAAGCTGGTTTCTTTGCCCGTTCGGCACATGGCTCCGCGTGAAAGACGGGAGCTAAGTAAGCAAGTGAAGGAGTTGCTTGAGAAGAACTTCATTCGATGAAGCATTTCCGAGGAAGGTGCTCTAGTAGTATTCGCTACTAACGTGGACAGTACGCTTCGCCCGTGTGTTGATTATCGTGAGTTGAACAAGAAGAATAGACAACCATTACCAAGGATCGATGATTTGTTTGATCAGCTTGTAGGAACATCTGTTTTCTCTTGATCTTGCTACTGGATTCCATCAGCTCAGAGTAGCTGAGGATAGTATAGACAAAACTGCGTTCAGAACTCCAGATGGATTCTTAGAATGGCTGGTCATGCCATTCGGTTTGACTAATGCACCCGCCTACTTCGTGGACTTGATGAGTAGGGTGTCTAGGGAGTTCCTGAACGAGTTTGTGGTAGTCTTTGTAGACGATATCCTGACTTTCTTAAAGAACAAGGAAGAACATCCTAGACATCTCAAGGAGGTGATGGATACGCTTAGAGCGCATCAGTTGAAAGCCAAGTCCTCCAAATGTCATTTTGGAGAAAAAGAAGTTAGATTTCTTGGGCACATAGTTTCTAAGCAAGGCTTAGCGGTGGATCCTGCTAAAGTGGTCGTGGTTCAAAACCGAAAATCTCCGACGAGGACAATTGAAATAAGAAGTTCTCTCAGTTTAATTAGTTAGTTAGCGTCCCTTGAGTTTAGACCTACCCTTCTGGATCAAGTAGGGACTTCGCAGAAAGAAGACCCGCAGTTAGTCGAGATCATGGACAAGTTGATTCGAGGCGAGATGTTAAGACACCTCGCTATAGATGGCAAGGGATGACTAAGACGCGATGAGAGAAAGAAGGTTCTTGATGATGCACATCACCCGAGGAGGTGGCCGAGTTTGTCCCAAGGTGCATGTTGTGCCAACAGGTTAAAGGCCGAGTCATAGAAGCCCGGTGGGCTATTACATCCAGTGGAGGTCCCTGCAACGGAAGTAGTAAAGCGTCACGAAGGATTTCGTGGATGGACTGCCTAGATCAAGAAAGGGAATAAGAGCATGTGGGTCATAGTAGGTAGACTCACGAAGAGTGCTCATTTCACTCCAGTAAAGAGCGAAAGGACTGCATCATAGCTAGCGACAGTTTACTTTCAAGAAATAAAGCGGTTGCACAAGGTTCCCTAAAGTATAGTTAGTAACCATGACTCAATTTTCACTAGCCAGTTTTGGGATAGTCTACGGGAAGTCATGGGCAAGCAACTGAATCTAAGTACGGCTTATCACCCACAGACGGACGGTCAAACCGAAAGGGTGAATAGGGTACTCGAGGATCTGTTGAGGCTTTGTATTCTGGATTTTGGTGGTACTTGGGAAGACCATCTTTCTCTTGTTGAGTTTGCATATAATAACAGTTATCAGGCAAGCATAGGGATGGCACCATTTGAAGCTTTATATGGGAGGCCGTGCAAGTCGCCTACATGTTGGTGGGAGACTACAGATGAGCTTATACTTGGGCCTGATATGATCAGAGATACATCCGAGAAGGTCAAGTTGATTCGGAGACGGATGAAAGCGGCCCAAGACCGACAGAAATCCTATGCTGATAAGCGAAGAACTGATTTGGAGTTTGATGTTGGGGATATGGTTTTCGTGAAGGTTTCTCCTTTGCGGAATGTGGTCCGATTTGGAGCCGTTGGGAAGTTAGCACCGAGGTTTGTTGGACCATTCCCTATTATAGAGAGGATCGGGCAGATGGCTTATAGAGTGGAGTTGCCCGAGAAGCTTGCCGGAGTACACGATGTTTTTCATGTCTCGCATCTCCGGAAGTGTTTACATGAATCAGCAGAGGTTGTTGAGCCAAGTGTTCTGAAAGATGTGGAAGTGGAGAAAGAGGCTACCTTGAGGAGAGCTCCGATTCGTATCTTGGGGACGGAGACCAAGAAGCTAAGGAATCGAGAGGTCAAGTTGGTGAAGGTTCAATGGGGTGAAGCCGAAGAAGACGCAACTTGGGAAACCGAGGAGAAGATGCGTGGGCTTTATCCATTCCTTTTTGAGGGTACACTCTCAATCTCTTTTCTTTGTTAGCATATCTTTCTCTTAGCTATCCATGTTTATCTAGTTTATCGTGTTAATCTCATCATGAGAACCTTAAGTAGAAACCCTTTGGATGAAACATGTGTTTGAAACATGTTATGCTTGATGGTTGCAAGTGGTTGCAAGTGTTTGCAAGTGGTTACTCGTGGATGCATTATACACGTTAGGCACTAGATCGACTCACACACTCCTCATATTGCATATGCATGAGTGTTTACGCTTATTCATGGATGAAAATTTTTGTGTTATCACATGGATGTTGCATATGGATGTATGTTATGTGCACACATATAGATGTTATACATTATGTTAGGAATTGCATACATATGGATTCATTTCACTAACATAATTTGCATTGATGATATTTGCATTAGATAAGTACATAAACACACACCTTTGCATATGTTCATACAACATTTAGAATCGTGTAAGGACAATGATTGCTCGTGGATGATGTTCTGAGTAGATGAATGTTGGATGGTAGGATACGTTCTTCCTAACTTGAAGATTTCGGGAACGAAATCCTTTAAGGAGGGGAGAATGTAACAACCCGTATTTTCAATAATCTGTTATAATGTAAATCGAGGAAGAATTTAATTTATAAATCTGAATCAAGGGAAACGAGCTATGCCATTTCGTTCGTCTCGGAAAAATACGCGAAATAGAGTCCGAGTTTTCGAAAATCGGAGTCTGTATGACCCGATTAAGGCCCAATGAAGTTTTCAGAAAATTTCAAAGTAAAAACAGATTTCAAATTCAAGTTTGAATTTGGGAATTTAGAGCAGTTGGGCGCAGGCGGGAAAATTCCCGCCAGAGTACCCAAGTCGACAGCCCTGTCGACTTGGGAGTCGACTTGGTTGGACCCAAGTCGACAGCCCTGTCGACTTGGCTGTCGACCTGGTCCAGCCGGGCAATTTTGCCTGGTGCACCATTTTGGGGTTGTGTTGAGCTTGGGGGCCAGATTCGGTTTTGAGGGCTGAGATTGGAACTAGGGTTTAATCCTAAGGCTAAAACTAGTCCTGATCTCTATAAATAAGGCCCTAACCTAACCCTAAATCATCATTATTCATTCAAGTAACTAAACTATGGCAAAATCATTCCTCTCATGGCCTCCACTCTCTTCATAAAATTCCTAAATAAATTTCTATGAGAGATTTTCCATGCATACAAGTGTTTTCAAGCTTGTATGAGTGTCATTAGCTTGCATTCAAGTCAAGTTTCCATATTTACATCATAAAGCAAGGGTTTTGATCATTTTGGCTCAAGGGATTTTCTATTAGAGCTTGCATTTTGGGTCTATTTGATTGCATAAGGGCTTTGTCATATTTTTGTGTCTTCATAAGCATTGTAAGCCCTATTCTACTTTCATATTTAAACTCTAAAGTTAATGAATGATGCAAGTTGTGTTTGATCATTATGATATGATATGCAAGTTTATCATGTTATGCAAGTTTGCTATGTTATGATATGCAAGTTAATCATGTTATGTTATGCAAGTTTGCCATGTTATGATATGCAAGTTTATATGCAAGTTTGCCATGTTATGATATGCAAGTTTATCATGTTATGATATGCAAGTTTATCATGTTATGATATGCAAGTTTATATGCAAGTTTGCCATGTTATGTTATGCAAGTTTGCTATGTTATGATATGCAAGTTGCCATGTATGTTATGCAAGTTTGGGGTGATCACTTTGTTCATGTTATCATGTTATGCAAGCTTATCTTGAGTATATGAACATAAAGCTTCAAGCTTTATGCTAAAGGTTGCATTTTGGCAACATGTAAGTTATCATGTCCCTTATGATAACTTGCATGTAAGGCTAAATGCGAACTTATGGCCATTTCTACATGTCATTTATCACCATGTATCACCAATATGCTAAGTTTGGTTTTATGCATGCTTTTGAGGCCTAAAAATGTAATATGCAAGTATATGAACATGTGTACATTTCATATGCCACCATGTTGAACTTGTGGCTTCAACACCTTTATGTCATGATTATGCCAAGTTCCCTCTTTCTATCCTTTATGCGCTATTGAGATATGTAAGCGATGGGATTGCGTTTGGGTTTGGGTAAAACTTAAAAGACATAAAAACATAAGATTGGGAATTTACCTATTAAGTTAGGTCTACCCATTGGGAATTTACCTATTAAGTTAGGTCTACCCAATTTCTTGAAAATTTGTAATATGTTTTGGAAACATGATGGACATGACACTTAGAAAAGATAAGTGTGACCAACTCGAGGTTGGGTTGAGTTTGTAGCGTAAACCTACCCGGAACCGACCGGCTTAACTAGTTGCTACAAACAATAGGGCCCAATGTGAGAAGTTGGTCATGTTGTACCTTGAACCCGAGGTTAGACCAAGTTGTGGTGTAAAGCTACCCGGAACCGACCGGCTTAACTAGTAACCGCAACAAAGTCTAATGTGAGAGGTTAAGGCGCATTAAATTAATTAATGCCTCATGATTAGGGTTAAGTCATGGTCCATTTAATACTTAACCAATTTGGGCTTGGTAGATTAATCAGGGTTAAGTCGTGAACTCATCGTTACACTTAACCAAGTTAATCCATGATTTGCAAGAGGGTTAAACCGTACTTAACCCACTAGAAAAATCCTAGCAATGGGGGTCCACTCCAGCAGTAATCCCAAGTTTGTATCATCATGACCCTAGGGACTAGGCTAGGGTGGGGGCACGATTACTGGACTTGAGGTAAGTGACCAAAAGCGACGGCAGAAGGGTACGCCGGTGTAGTTCCGGGTGGACTATGGTCGTGCACACAGTCCGAAGCCGGGGAAAACATGCACGGGTACCAGTAGATCGAGACTGTGCACACATGTTTATGGTGTCCAGGGGTTGACACCCTAGGGCTTGATACACCCGACGGGAGACCCTGCACAGTCTGACTACAATTATGTTTGGGCCGTATGGACACCAACACGTGACGAGTTAGGCTTATAGGGAGCCGATCGACTAGACCGTTTGATTGGACCTCATATTAGGGTCACATCATGTTATTGGGCCAAAGCTTGGGCCAAGGGATCAATACTTGTTTATTCAAGTCATGTTAGTTTGCTAGTACAACTGTGGTGCAAAAACCTTAAACCTGATTATGCGATGACACCTTTATCAACCTTGTTAGTTAATCATCATGTTAGTATGTTGTTATCCTTATGTTCATCCCTGCTTCTCATGCCAGCTAACTTTATCAGTTTACATTGATTGTAGTAGGGCTTACTCAGTCTTTTTAACTGACCTGTTTTTCTTTCGCCTCTTTTCTTCCGTTCCCCCCCTCCCCCAGGTTCTCAGGGTGGGAACGTTGGAGCTTAGCTTGGACTCCTGATCGCTTGCTTGTGGGATTTTAGCTCATGTACGGTCTTGACATGAAGCTAGCTATGGTTATCACTTATTTTGGGGATAGTACTTATGTATTTCATTTTTTTCAGTGATGTTGTTTTTATCTAGACTTGTGTATTTGGAAAGTTGACATTATGTTGTACCAGACTTGTTTTGAAATGGTTTGAAATCTTCCGCTGTTTTACTTATCTTATTTACTCTGTTTACATATATACATATGTTCTTGTTCTGCCTTGATATATCATTATGCATGTTTACCTGATTCAAACACCCCTCCAAAGTCAGAGTGCTTGCAAGAGCCACCCTGGCGGAGGTGGGGTGTTACAGATTCCCTGAATATTAACCCCGAAGGCCGAAACCAACATCAGATCAATATCCAGGAGACCACTCATCTTATCTATTTTCCAATTAGTTTCTAATTTTATATATGATAAAGATGTAAATTTTATTGTTAAAATATTTCGTTCAACACATGACTAATCTCAACGGATGAGTACAGTCAACACATGAACCTTTATTTTATAATGATAAAGATATAAATTATATTATTCAAATATTTCGTTCAACACATGACTAATCTCAACGGATGAGTACAGTCAACACATGAACCTTTATTTTATAATATTCTTTATCTTCTAAATCGGAATGAGGCCCAATCAATTACCATATAAAGTTAATTATATGGATTCCATTCAACACATGTATATAATAGCAATGATAAATAATTATCCATCATCCAAAGTGCACAACACTGCATAAGCATCAAATATAGATATCTAACGCTTATAACAGCCTGTCAATCAGTCGACCGACATACAACTAATTATTGGGATTAGTGTATGCTGTATTTTATCCCAATACCCGTGTGGGGTTTCAAACAATCAAACACAGATTTTATTTGTGCAGTTGGGCGATGTGTAAAATTTATCGACCCAATCAATATCAGTCAAATCAGTGTATATAAACAAATCGGCCGATTTGTTTATAAATATTTATTTATTCACTTTCAAGTTAAAAATTATATTTTTAACGACCAAAATATTCTATTCAAACTATGAATATTCTATTCGGTTCATTTATTCAATAAAATGATATTTTTATTTCTCTAACATATTTTAGAAAATTTCGGCGGCATAACGGCACGATACTTGAAACGGGACAAGGCCTAGCCTTATCCCCGGTCTAGTGAAGGCCCATGCCATTCACACATCAATCAAATCAATTTAATTTCACCAAACAATTCAATTCAACCCAAATAATCTAACCAACTACACAGCCAAACAAACAAGTCCATGGTCTGTGGACGATTGTGTCGGGTGCTACTAAGCACCGTCTGCATCCTAGTATACATATATAACTAGAAAAGAAATTGAAGAGTGAGAAATTCTCACCAAAGCTATTCCAATCGTCTCGACACTTCATTTAGAGAAATCATCGCCATTCTCGCCTTTTGTCGCTTTCGTTGCCCGTAGCCACTACATATATAAAAATCACATTTTTATATTGCTATTCCATATATAAAAATCGAATTTTTACTTCGCTATTCAATATATAAAAATCGAATTTTTACTTCGTTATTCAATATATAAAAATCGAATTTTTACTTCGTTATTCAATATATAAAAATCGAATTTTTACTTCGTTATTCAATTTATAAAAATCATATTTTTAACTCACCACTTGAATAAAAATTATATTTTTATCCTTTGTATAATATAAAAATTATATTTTTATTATCACCACTATATCAAAATCCGATCTTTCTACTTTCACATAAAAATACGATCTTTTCACCTTTAAAAATATCGTCTTTCATTCGTTAAAAATCCGCCTTTTCCTTAATATAAAGATTTCGCCTTTTTAAGGTTAAAAATATCGCCTTTTCAATATGAAAAATATCGCCTTTTCAATAATAAATATTTCGTCTTTTCTATTACATCACTATAAAGATGATATTTTTATTATTCATATAATATGAAAATTACATTTTTGATTCACTACGTATATAAAGATCAAATCTTTTCGAAAATAAAAGATCCTGGCTTTCCAATTATATTCAAAATCAATTCTTTACCTTGCTATATATAAATCTGCATTTTAAAACTGATTTTTTTGAACATTCAAAACTGAATTTATACATTAAAAGAAAATCACCTTGTTCCGATCATCGAAGGCGTCGCTGGAGGTGCTCGCTATGCCAACAGCTCGACAGGGGGGAGGGTTTCTCACTGCATCGAAGGCAGGGGTGCTGAACGTCGTTCAAAGAGGGCTAGGGGAGGTGCGTTCGTCGTTGCGGAGGAGAGAGGGGGAGGGTCGGCGCCCTAGCGCACGTCGGTGGGTGGAGCGGAGGTCTGAAATCGGCCTAGGGCTTGACGTGGCTGCCTGGATCTCGTGGGGGGGCGCTAACACGATGGGAGAGGAAGAAGGAGGATGGCGATGAAGGGAGGGGGGTTGTCGGCCTGAGGCGGAGGCGACGATCGGGGAGGGGGCGGCGGATCGATGGGCTAGGGCGCGGGTTTTTTTCTTTTTTTTTATCTGCTATCGGGTTTTGAAAGAGGAAAGGGAGGAGGGCCGTTGACTTTGAATAGGGGAAAGGGTTATTATTATTTTTAATTTATATTATTTTAATTCTAAAAGTAACTTTTTCATTCGACTTCGAAACAAGGCCCACCGCCTGTCGTCCATAGCTAATAACCCCCATTCCGAACACAATGGAATATGTATCGTAGGCTGATTCGATCGTTTCGATCAGTTTCCGTCAAAATCAACATATAACTCTATATATTGAATTTGAACGCGCATTTCAATTTACCAGGGTCACATACTAACTCTAAAAATTCCCGAAAAATATTTTCTAGCTTCGTGTTGACGATACGGTCCTAACAAAACTAGTTTCGTCGAATTCTGAGACCGTTGGAAAAATGGCCATTTTCCAGTCGATTAAAATCAACTGAAACTGGTCAAACGCGTTTTCCTTTGCCACACTCACATATTGATTCGAAAAATTGTGAAATTTGGAATCTAACAATAATTTGACATCACGGACCCAACAAAAGTGGTTTCGTCAAAATCCGAGGTCGTTTGCAAAATGTCTATTTTTAAGGGCCTGAATTCCGTAGCGACTATTCAGAATTTTCAACTGGACATATCTTTTGATTCCCGCTATGAAATTTTGATTTTTCGGATTCGTTGGAAAGATATTCCCAATTAGATTCTAATGTTTTCAGTTTCGCTAAAATCCGGTTTGCTTTGCACCCGATACATTCATTTGAAGTTTGAAATCGAATTATCGAACCACCGCGCCATTTTCAATTCTATTTATAGTTATATATAAATATTTATATTCTAACGACGACGTATATAATATATGCGTTCTAATTATATTCAAAATAAATTTCTCGTCGATATTATTTAAAATAATCTATTTTAAATATTCAAAATTCGCTAAAATTGCCAAAATAAAAATTTTAAACTGGTTCAGAATTTCCGGGTTATTACAGGCCCTGACGATCCAAGGTGCAGTTGCGGCTGTTCCTGAGACTCGGGCTAGACAGTCTCGAATTCGGTAAGGACTATCTTTTGCCTTGGTTCATGACGGAAATCAAATTTCCAAATACGACATCGTGCGGTTTTGATTGTAAACCTATATTTGGCGACATAGTGGCATGGGACGCTCATGTCGTCTATGATTGATACTTATGATTTAAAATTGTTTTTGAAACATATAAACACTAGTAGTAATATCAAATGCTTTTGTTTTATTCGTATTAAGCATATTTTGGCCATTATAAGGTAAAAACTCTATCCTTCGGTTTGCGTTGCATTATGTGATGGGAACTGAGTCTTATAATGGATTCATTTTTGTAAAAAGCATTGCGATGTTTAAAAGATTTACTTGTTTTAAGCACTGGCAATCCAATGGAGTAAACCCGTTCCGCGAAAGTGGCGTGATCCTGTGATTAGCCATATTATAAAATGTGTTAAGTAGATCTCTCATACCAGTCCCATGATTGACTCATAGTTTGTTTCACTTGCAAACTCGGGTGCCCCTTTTTCTACACGGGCAGCCTTGTATTCAGGTTTTAGCAGGCTCTTTCTGGATAGCTGGAGCTGAATATGGATTCTATCATTTATCTCTTTTTATGCTGCTCAGCTCCTATTTTACATATTATGTTCTGTTTTCCGCTGTAGACATTTATGTATAGCTGAACTGTATTTGTACTAAGTATGATCCTGTATACTGTGTAACTCTGATGTTTATTATATCCAGTATATTCTGTTGTACATTATCTGGTGTATTTATTTAATACTGTTCTGCTATTATCTGTTTATGTGTTATATTCCAAAGATTACCCTTGACACCGTCGTACGGGGTTTTGGGGTCGTTAAAACGTGGTATCAGAGCTTTGGTTAAGCTTAGTTCTGGAATATAACATATTAACGAACTCGTCAGAAATAGAACCAGTAGTATTCTAGGACGAATAACTCATTACAGATAGGATCAGTAATATCCTAGTATGAGTATAGTAGAATGAAATAACACCTTGATAGATGCATTTACATTTAAGTATATGTCTCTATGCTTTAAAATATCTTTTCTGTTGACCTGACACTTGATCTGCTATTTGCAGAAGTACTAGAAAATGAGTGTTAGAAACAGAAGGAATGCAGAACCAGATATTGAGGCTTTATTAATTAAGTATCGAAATATGGGTGGAATACCATTCTCGGGTGAAGAATCTATTATGAAAACACAAGCTTGGATTCGTTCTGCTGAGAAAATCTTTGAAGGTTTAAAGCTGAGGGATGACCAGAAAAGATTACTGGCATCTTGGGCACTCAAAGACGAAGCTTTGTTCTGGTGGGATTCTATTATTGAGGATAATCCAGAAGGTAATATCACCTGGGATAGATTTAGAGTGATTTTCCTAGAAAGATTTACTCCTCCTGAAGCAACTGAGCGGTTATGTGATGAATTCTCTTATCTGATACAAGGAGATATGACCATTCCCGAATATCATAAGAAATTCAATGAACTTTCTCATTTTGCCCCTCATCTAATTCAAGATCCAAAGAGGAAGAATCTGAGGTTTATTCATGGCCTGCAAAGAAAATACCAGAATAGTGTAATGAGGAATGTGAAGCTTCCTTTTTCTGAAATGATATACATGGCTTACCAGTATGAGGATCTCGACAAGAAAGGTATGCTGTGGTACGAAGAGGAGGTCAGTTCTAGTAATAAAGGTGAGTCTGAAACTGATAGTCCTGAGGCCAGTACGATGTCTGAGATCAGTAGGAAGCCCAAAGTAATCGGAAAAGGGCCAGATCTGAGAAAGAACCAGTAATGGCGGCCACATGCTCTAACTGCAATAAGCAAGGGCATCTGACCAGAAATTGTAAATCCTCGAAGAAACGAAAGAATGATGGATTTAAATCCAGCAAAGAGCTTCAGGAAAGTAGAAAATCCAATCTCTGCCATCAGGCTGGTCATGTAAAGCAAGATTGCTGGCTGTTAAAAAAGACCAAAGAGGCTCAGGTAAATGAAGCGGCAGAAACCTCAGCACCCTCAGCTAGTCAAAGAAGGTCTGATGTTTTCGAAGGCACGCTTAATGTCAAAAATATTCCAGTTAAACTTCTATTTGATACATGCGCGTCACGAAGCTTTATTGCAAAGAATGCAATTAAGAAGTTGTATTTGAAATTGAAAAAGCTCAAGGAACCCATCACTGTCCATAATCCGGTTGGGGGTTCTCTCGATCTTAGCTGGATTTGTGCGGTGCCTGTCTCTTTTTCCTGTTATAAGTTCCCTACCATCTCTATCGTCATGAATTTTACTGAATTCGATCTTATTTTGGGATTGGATTAGTTAACCAAATATGAGGCAGAGGTTAGATGCGCCGAGAGAGTTGTTAGGGCAAAGATTAAATCGGGGAATTATATAACCATACCATGTGAAGGCCCGAATTCAAATAGAAAAGACTTTTGGTCAGCTCTAGATGTTTCTCCTGCTCAAATACAAAATATCCCTGTAGTCACAGAGAATATTTCGGACCTCATCAAAGATATTCCTGTCGTAAAGAATTATGCAGATGTGTTCGTAGAAGTTGTCAGCTTACCTTCGTAGAGAGAAATTGATTTCAAGATCGCTTTAATTCCGAACGCAAGGCCGGTAGTGCACGTTATTCGGAGAATGACTCTAAAGGAGAAAGAAGAACTAGACAATCAAACTCGACAGCTTGTATGGAAGGGTCTGTTCAGGCCTAGTTTCTCTGATTGGGGAGCAGCAGTGGTGTTTGTCCCAAAGTCTGACGGTACTCTGCGACTATGTGTGGATTATCGTGACTTGAAGAAACAAACAATAAAGAATGATATCCATTGCCGCAAATCGATGATTTGTTGGATCGTCTTAAATGGAGCACAAGTATTTTGCGGGATGGACCTAGCTACAGGCTTCCATCAGCTTTGTATTGCCGAAGAGTGTGTTCCTATGACAACATTCAGAGGTTTGATTTGTTCTGTGAGTGGTTAGTAATGTCGTTCGGCTTATGTAACGCTCCAGTTTACTTCGTCGATTTAATGAATCGAGTGTTCAGAGGAGTCTTGAATAAGTTTGTTCTGGTTTTTATTGATGATATTCTAATCTTCTCTAAGTCAAATGCCAAACATGAAAAACATTTGGAACAAGTTCTAAAAATTCTGAGAAGGAATGTATTGAAAGATAAACTTTCCAAATGTATATTCTTGCAAGATGAAGTAAAGTTTCTTGGCCACGTCATATCAAAAGAGGGAATTGCTGTGGATCCAAGTAAAATCACAGCTATTCAAAATTGGAAACAGCCTAGTACTCCAACTGAAGTCTGAAGTTTTCTTGGATTGGCTAGTTATTACAGAAAATTCGTTAAAGATTTTTCGAAGATATCTAGTCACTTAACAATGCTTACAAAGAAGCACGCAAAATTCAAGTGGACTCAAGAATGTGAGGAGGCTTTTTAGAAGCTAAAGTTAAGATTAACAATGGCTCTAGTGTTAACGATAATCGATGGAAATCAAGACTTGAAAGTCTAGACAGATGCCTCTAGAGAAGGCCATGGTGCAGTATTAATGCAAAGAGGTCAAGTGGTTGCTTATGCTAGTCGTCAGCTGAAGCCACATGAGAAGAATTACGTTACTCATGATCTTGAGCTGTTGGCTATCGTATTTGCTTTGAAAATCTGGACGCATTATCTTTCGGGTGAGAAATTCAAACTGTTTACAGATCATCAGTCGCTAAAGTATCTGTTCACCCAGAAAGGCTTGAATCTGAGGCAGCAACGTTGGCTAGAATTTCTTGCAGCATACGATTTTGAGATTTTGTACACTCCAGGGAAAGCCAATGTTGTGGCTGATGCGCTAAGTAGAAAGAATGTGATCATCGCCAGTTTTATAGTTGCGACTTCTTTGATTGACAAGATATCTGCTCCCCAAAAAGACGACAAATTTATTAAAAGAATGAGCCAGCGGATTCGTGAAGGCAATGCTTCAGATTTCCAGCTTGATAGCGAAGGGATTCTGAGGTTACAAGGACGAATTTGTGTTCCAGAAGTTCCTGAACTCAGAAGAGATGTGCTTGTTGAATGCCACAAATCTAAGCTCAGTATCCATCCGGGTGTGGGTAAAATGTATAATGATATCAAGCGAACATTCTGGTGGAAATCGTTGAAAAGAGACATCTCTATATATGTTAGAAGGTGCCCTGCTTGCCAACTAGTCAAAAGCGACCAACAGAAACTGGGTGGATTGTTGCAACCGCTGGACATTCCAGGTTGGAAGTGGGAACATATTTCCATGGACTTCATAGATGGTTTGCCCAGAACCAGAAAAGGAAATGACAGTATTTGGGTGATCTTAGATCGCTTCACGAAGACCGCCCATTTCATACCTGTCAGATCGAACAGAACTGCTCAGAGTCTGGCGCAGATTTATTTCAAAGAAATTGTTAGGCTACATGGAGTGCCGATCAGTATAGTCAGTGATAGAGATCCAATATATACTATAAAATTCTGGGAGGCATTTCAAGTAGAACTGGGATCGAAGCTGAACTTGAGCACCGCTTATCATCCTCAGACAGATGGTCAAACTGAGAGGGTGAATCGTATACTGGAAGATTTATTGCGGGCTTGTGTTCTAGATTTTGGTGGATCATGGGAAGACCATTTACATTTGGCTGACTTCTCATACAACAACAGCTACCAAGCGAGCCTGACAATGTCACCATTCGAAGCGTTGTATGGTAGACTGTGGCGATCTCCTGCTTGTTGGGTTGAACCTAGTAATAGGCTTGTATTGGGACCTGATATGATCCGTGAAGCTGTAGACAAAGTCAATTTCGTTAAGAAACGATTACTCGCCGCTCAAAGCCGACAGAAGAGCTATGCTGATTTCGAGAAGAAGGGATTTGGCTTTTTTTGTTGGTGATTATGTGTATCTAAGGGTTTCTCCGATGAGAGGAGTGATTCGATTTGGCAAAACTGGGAAGTTGACACCCAGATTTATTGGTCCATTCCCTATACTAGAACGATTGGAACCCTCGCTTATAGAGTTCAATTGACTGATTGGTTGCCTGGAGTACATGATGTATTTCACGTATCTCAACTTCAAAAGCATGTTCATGACCTAGACTTGGTTGTGGAAGAAGCCGCACAACAGGATATAGAAATTACTCTAGAATTGGCTGTGAAAAGAGAGCCACTAAAGATTATGGGCAAAGAAACCAAAGAGCTGAGGAACAAGAAGGTTCACTTAGTCAATGTGCAATGGAGTGGAGATCCACGAGATTGTACTTGGGAAATAGAGGAAAGCACTAAGAAAGCCTATCCTAAGTGTAGGGTGGATATCTCTGATTGACTCCGGTGCAAGGTACATTTACCATACTTTGCATTACCATTTGTTCTCTACTTTGTTGTTATTTTCTTTTCATGGATGTAAACTTTTAATTCTATAGTCTGATTATCTTAAAAGAGTATATGAATCGATTAGTATATTTTTGGAAAGTTAAAAACAAATTGATTGTTGTTTGTGTTGTGTGATAGTGGATATGATTAATTAAATTATATGAATGATAGTTAATTAAATATAGTATTGAACTGATTTAAAAATAGATAGAAATATATACATATGCATTATATATGTTTGAACAGGTAAAAGGATTAGCTGTTGAGTAAAGAATTTATTTGCGTGCCCGACAAATAGGTAAACCTTAATGAGTTGGATGTGCAATTTTATTATTATATCAACTCCTGTGAATGTCATTGGATGCGGAGTGCTGGTTGTTCTGTGTGTAATACTAAATGTCGCCATAGGATAGTAACAATTAATTTTGAACTACACTACATGGCATACTTCTTGAAGATATGCATACTTCATCATATACCACATAAGCATTTGGAGCTTGTGTGACGAGGTTGAAGATTTACCATACGAGCGAGAGGCTTGTATGGCGATGACTATATGTTACAGATTGAACTGATGACTGATATGGACCATATAAAATATAACGGTAAATTGCCAGATTAATAAAAAACCCACACGGGTCTGGAGATGACAATAAACACGTCTCTCAGGTCATTAAGGCACAAAAACCATTTATAGGGTGACGAGAATTTATTCTCTGGAGTTATGATCTATACACACTCCCCTGTGGACACCGGAATATATCACTATAAATATGTGCATGCTTATTAGGATTTATTGGGTACCTAATACGGCCCAATAAATTTCCAAACCCCTCCCCGTACAAAGGAGGTTATGGCGAAATTTTTCGAAAATTTAGGGTGTTAGCCAAATTTTTGAAGAATTTGAAAATTCTTAGAAACTGAAAAGTTGAAGAATGGAAGCCAGATTGAAAGTAGAGTTGATTAATCAAACCACTTTCGAATTTGTTCCTTTTCGGGGATGAAAAGTTTTAAGTGGGGGAGATTGTAACAACCCGGAAAATCTGAACCAGTTTGAAAATTTTAATTTGGCTATTTTAGTGAATTTAAAATATTTAAAATAAATATTTTAAATAATAACGACGAAAAGTGTGTTTGAATCGACGTTTGAAAATAAATATAATTAATTCTAATTATAAACAAGGCATGAAATGGCGCGGTAGTTTCAAAATTTGAATTCAAACTTTGACTAACTGTACCAGTTGCAAAACAAAACGGATTTTAGTGAAACCAAAAATATTTAAATCTATTAGTGAATATCTTTCTAACGAATCTGAAAAATCAAAGTTTCGTAGCGAGAGTCAAAAGTTATGGCCAAATGAATTTTCAGAAAGGTCGTTATAGAATTTATATAGCCTGTGAAAATGGCCATTTTGCAAACGACCTCAGAATTCGACAAAACCACTTTTTTGGATCTGGGATGTCAAATTATTGCTAGGTTTTAAATTTCATAATTTTTTAAGCTAGTATGTGAGCGTGGCAAAGAGAAATGAGTTTGGTCGATTTCTATTAAATTAGATCGACCAGAAAAGGGCCATTTTCAAACGGTCTCAGAATTCGACGAAACTAGTTTGTTGGGACCGTATCGTCAAAACATAGCTAGATTTATTTTTCGGGAATTTTTTTAGAATCAGTATGTGGCCCCGGCAAATTGAAATGTACGTTCAAATTAAATATTGAATGTTTTATATTTTAATTTGAAGAGAAACTGACTGAAACAGTCAAATGGGCCTTCAAAACATATCTCATTGTGTTCGGAATGGGGATATTTAACTAAGGACGACAGTCGTTGGGTTTGGATTGGAGTTAGTATGTGAAGAGGGGTATTTTTGAAATTTTAAAAATATATAAATAATAAAAAAATATGGGCCAATCGTTTTCATTTCTCTCCCCCCGATTTATCTTCAGAACGACGGCGATAAACCCTTCCTTCCTTCTCTCTTCTTTTTCTTCTAATCCACGCATCAAAATCAAACACTCTAGTTGGGAAATTTGTAGAGCTCCTCGAGATCTTTAAATCCATACAAGTTTGGGAATTTATCATGGTGAATTTGAATAGAACGATCGCCACGATATCTCCGACTTCGAGCCGCCGCCCAGCCTGTAACAACCCGAAAATGCGAGCCAGTTTAAAATTTTTATTTTGGCAATTTTAGCGAATTTTGAATATTTAAAATGAATTATTTTAAATAATATCGAAGAGAAATTTATTTTGAATATAATTCGATGTATATATTATATACGTCGTCGTTAGAATATAAATATTTATTTTAAATTTTAAATAGGAATTGAAAATGGCGCGCTAGTTCGATAATTCGATTTCAAACTTCAATTGAATGTACCAGGTGCAAAATAAACCGGATTTTAGTGAAACCAAAAACACTAGGATCTAATTGGGAATATCTTTCCAACGAATCCGAAAAATCGAGATTTCATAGCGGGAATCAAAAGATATGTCCAGTTGAAAATTCTGAATAATCGCTATGGAATTCAGGCCCTTAAAAATGGGAATTTTGCAAACGACCTCGGATTTCGACGAAACCACTTTTGTTGGGTCCGTGATGTCGAATTATTGCTGGATTCCAAATTTCATAATTTTTCGAATCAATATGTGAGCGTGGCAAAGGAAAACGCGTTTGACCAGTTTTAGTTGATTTTAATCGACTGGAAAATGGCCATTTTTCTAACGGTCTCAGAATTCGACGAAACTAGTTTTGTTAGGACCGTATCGTCAATACGAAGCTAGAAAATATTTTTCTGGAATTTTTCGAGTTAGTATGTGACCCCGGTAAATTGAAATGCGCATTCAAATTCAATATATAGAGTTATATGTTGATTTTAACGGAAACTGATCGAAACGATCGAATCAGCTTGCGATACATATCCCATTGTCTTCGGAATGGGGGTAAAACGCTATGGACGACAGGCGGTGGGCCTCGTTTAGAGGTCGTATGAAAAAGGGCAACTGTTTGTAAAATAAATAATTAAAAATTAAAACCCTCTTCCTTCCTTCCTATACCCTTTGGCCCCCCCTTCTTTCGTCCATTCAGAACAAACGAAAAAAAGAAAAAAAAAAACGATGAAGCGACTGACGATTGGAGGAGCCACCGCGCCTCCAGGCGCTGCGCCCCCCCTGCTGCCGCGTTTCCCCCTCCTCAACTCCCACCCTCATCTCCTCCCGTCGCTGCTTCCCTCCTCTTCCTCTTCTACCTCCGTCCGAGCCCCCCTGCTTCGACAATGGCCGGCGCAGCACCCCACCACACCAGACGCCGCAGATCCGCCCCACTTCGGCGAGTTCCCCCCCAGTAGCCGAAGACACCATCTCCCCTCCCTCTCCTTCACAAACGCTGTAAGTTTCTGATAATTTTAATTAATTTAAGTAGTTAAAAATGCAATTTTTATTAGGAGAAAAATATAATTTTTATAAAGGGGAAGTATTAAAAATATAATTTTTATTATAATAGGAGATTTAAAATATAATTTTTATATAGGTAAGATAGTAAAAATATCATCTTTATATATGTAGCAAAATAAAAATGTGATTTTTATAGTGATAAAATAGAAAAGATTAGATTTTTAAAATAGAAAAGATTAGATTTTTAAAATTTGAAAAGGCGAAATCTTTATATTTGAAAAGGCGAAATCTTTATGTTTGAAAAGGAGAAATCTTTATGTTTGAAAAGGCGAAATCTTTATATTAGAAAAGGCAAAATCTTTATGTATGGAATATCGTGATAAAAATTGAATTTTTATCTCTATAACAGCGAAGTAAAAATTCGATTTTTATATATTGAATAGCGAAGTAAAAATTCGATTTTTATATATTAAATAGCGAAGTAAAAATTCGATTCTTATATATTGAATAGCGAAGTAAAAATACGATTCTTATATATTGAATAGCAATATAAAAATATGATTTTTATATATGTAGTGGCTACAGTCAACGAAAGTGACGAAAGTCGAGAACGGCGAAGACTTCCACTTTTGAAGTGTCGCGAAGTTGGGATAGCTAGTCGGTGGGAACTTCTCACTCTAAATTTCTTTTTCTAGTTATATAAATATACTAGGATGCAGACGGTGCTTAGCAGCACCCGACACCCGTCATCCACAGACCACGGATGGCTTGTTTGTTTAATTGTTGTGTTGTGAAATTTGTTTGGGTTGTTGATGTGAAATCAATAATAAAACGTAGATGGTTGAAACAAATTAGTTATCGTTAAAAATATAATTTTTTAACGCGAATATGAATATAGTGAATGTTAGTAAATCAATATTTTATCGTTAAAAATATAATTTTTAACGTGAAAGTGAATAAATAAATATTTATAAACAAATCGGCCGATTTGTTTATATACACTGATTTGACTGATATTGATTGGGTCAATAAATTTTACACATCGCCCAACTGCACAAATAAAATCTGTGTTTGATTGTTTGAAACCCCACACGGGTATTGGGATAAAATATGGCATACACTAATCCCAGTAATTAGTTATATGTCGATCGATTGATTGACAGGCTGTTGTAAGCATTAGATATCTATATTTGATGCTTATACAGTGTAGTGCACTTTAGATGATGGTTGATTATTTATCGTTGCTATTTATATACATGTGTTGTATGGAATCCATATAGTTAACGCTATATGGTGATTGATTGGGCCTCATTCCAATTAAGAAGATAAAGAATATTATAAAATAAAGGTTCATGTGTTGACTGTACTCATCCGTTGAGATTAGTCATGTGTTGAACGGAATATTTTAACAATAAAATATACATCTTTATCATATATAGAATTAGAAACTAACTGGAAAATAGATAAGATGAGGGGTCTCCTGGATATTGATCTAATGTTGGTTTCGGCCTTCGGGGTTAATATTCAGGGAATCGTTCTCTTACTAATTTGCGATTAGAGTCTAATTTGAAATCAAACGATAGATACCATAATTTTTATAAAATATATTAAATAACAAAGATAGTCACACGTGGACAGTACTCATTCGTTGAGATTAGTCGTGTGGTGACAAAAATATAGAATCATGTATTGAAAGAAATATAAATTCATTTGTTGAATGGAATAACGAAGTTAGTGAAAAATATAAAGCCGTGTTGATTAGAGATGCGCCATTTTGATGCAAACGATATTTATATCGATTATATTCGTTTTTAAATTTGATTTGAATTGAATTTGAATGGAATAAAAAAGGAATTGAATTTGAATAGAATAGAAAAGGAATTGAATTTGAATAGAATAGAAAATAAATAGAATTTGATTTGAATAAAAAAGGAATTGAATTTGATTTGAATAGAAAACGAATTGAATTTGATTTTAATAGAAAATGAATTTGATTTGAATTGAATAGAAAACCAATTTGAATTGAATCGAATAGAAAACCAATTTGAATTGAATCGAATAGAAAACCAATTTGAATTGAATTGAATAGAAAACCAATTTGAATTGAATCGAATAGAAAACCAATTTGAATTGAATCGAATAGAAAACCAATTTGAATTGAATAGAATAGAAAACCAATTTGAATTGAATCGAATAGAAAACCAATTTGAATTGAATCGAATAGAAAACCAATTTGAATTGAATTGAATAGAAAACCAATTTGAATTGAATCGAATAGAAAACCAATTTGAATTGAATCGAATAGAAAACCAATTTGAATTGAATTGAATAGAAAACGAATTCGAATTGAATTGAAAACGAATTGAAATGAATTCAAATTGAATTGAAATTTGAATTGAATAGAAATGGATTTTAAAACGAATTTATAAGGAAGAATTCAATTTTGATTTGAATTGAAATGGAAGTTGAAATTGTTTTTGAAACGAATTTAAAACTATTTATAAAATTCCTTTTAAATAGAAATCGACGAAATATATATTATATATATTATATATATAATATAATGGCCTGAATAGAACGCGCCGCGGCAGTTCGTGAATTTCGACCATTTATTTCAAACGGACATTACGGGAGATCCGACCGTCGGATTCTCCTAAAACCGGAACCGTTGGGTTCGTATCGAAAAGAGCTTTCTAACGAATATTAGAAATTTAAAATCTAACGGTTGGATTTGGAGATACATCCAAATCAAATTTGGAAAAGGTCGTTGTAAGTGCAGTTCGATGGCCGTTGATGGAAATCGACTGTACGGGCCTTGATAAAATTATTAAAAATAGTAATAATTTGTGTAAAATCATAAGAAATGATTTGGAAAAAATTGGGATGAAAAACTCCATATTTGAAAAGACAAAAATAGATTTTTATCGAAATGAACTAGTTTTGAACTAAAATTAAAACCCATTTATTTTTAAATAAATAAATTGGATTTGAAATGGGTTGTAAATAAGAATTGATTCGTGGGTTTATCGTGAATGGTGTTTTAAATAACACTAGTTCTTTAACCCGATAATAAATAGAATGTGATTTGGGTTTGTCGTGAACTGTGTTTTAAAAGACATTAGTTCTTTAACCCAGTAAAAGGAGTTTTAATGAATCTGCTGTTAGATTGAAATGTGAATTGATAATCTAAATTATCAAATTTGGCAAATGAGCGAGGATGGAGTATCACCAGTTTTTCTCAAGAGCGATAGTTAAATCTTTAATTAGATTTGAACGTGAAATGGTAATTAATTTTACCGATAACACCGTGGTGTTAGATATGGAGTATTACCAGTTTTGCTTCATGGGATGAATAGGTTGGGATTGGGAAATAAAATAAATAATTATTTCGGTGCGGTTCGCTAATCCCGACTAGTTTGGAAAACCATAATTTGGTTTGAAATGACATCCAAAGGAAGATTAAAGAATAAATTTAAAGATTTTATCTTTGATAAAATTTATGGGAACCTTTCCCTAAGAATTGAAATTTAGAAACTAGTTGTAGGTTAGTTATGAAGGAATGGTTTCCTGGGTATTGATCTGATGTTGGTTTCGGCCTTCGGGGTTAATATTTGGGGAATTGTTCTCTAGCTAATTTACGGTTAGTGACTGATGAATTAGAATGAGGCGTATGTTGTGTTTGTGTAACATTTGTTTTTAATATACGCGGGTTGTTCGGAAAGGCCGGGTTTATACCCATTCTGAATAACCGATTCGACGATATGTCGAAGATGAAGACGGTGGTCGAAGACTGGAAGTCTTCACATCGTTTGGGTGATTACTGATGATCTTGATTGGGCTG
Organism: Allium sativum; assembly: GCA_030737875.1. Classification (NCBI taxonomy): domain Eukaryota; kingdom Viridiplantae; phylum Streptophyta; class Magnoliopsida; order Asparagales; family Amaryllidaceae; genus Allium; species Allium sativum. Next base: position 388,182,477 of record CM060924.1, read on the forward strand.
TACACCCAAGATGAGGGAATCAGTTGGTGGTCGTCCAGACGTACTTGGAGATCGATGGATATGCGAGGAAAGTGCCTCCGGTTTCGTTCAGACCCAGAACGAACTTGTAAATGGATTGTGTGTCTAACATTGGACTTTATTCTGTGTTGATTGATCTCTATTAAATATACATCTGTTTGGCGGCGGAGAATTTATTCTCTTGCTTAACGCCCTTCTCTGAGACGTACGAGCTTAGAGGTTATATATCGATAGATATCAATCGCATGGCATGAATTGCCTGTGTGGCACGCTGAGTTGCATGGATCAAGGCTTCTGTTGAAAAGCAAAGTCTTGTGGTTGATGATCAAAGCACGGCCTTTGTGGCATAGCTTTGTGTATAACGTGAATTCGCGAGCCTCACACCTCGGTATGAGTTAAAAACGGGATAAGGACTGCAGGGAGAGCACGACGTTTCTTTCTAGCTTTGGTGGTGTCGGTGACTTACCATCCCTGACATTTATATACTTTTCACCTATGTGGTTGTTGGATGAGGCGCCTCGATTTTAGGTCTATAAGGACCGGGAAACGTATGTTCAGGAATTGCCAATCCTCAAACGTAAGAGAGGACCGGCCCTGAAGATCCAAGGGTTGCCCAGAGTGCGTAGCCCTGAGACATTTGCTAGAGTGTCTCGAAAGCGGAGAGGAGCTTGCCCCTTGCCTCGACTCATGACGGAAATCCAATTTCCAATACGTGATATTGCGGTTTTAATTATAGCACTAGTATGGCGACATGATATATGGTACCCATGCCGTCTATGATTTATATTTATGATTGAAATTGTTTTGACACTATACACTTATTATAGTATCAAATGATTTGTTTTAAACGTACCAAGCATATTTGGCTATTATAAGGTAAAACCCTATCCTCCGGCTTGCGTTGCATTGTGTGATGGGACCTGGGTCTTATAATAGCTTCATTTTTCGAAAAAGCATTTCGCCGTTTATTGATATGCACTGGTATTTTTGGGTGGAAACCCGTTCCGTGTTATACGGCGTGGTCCCTGGAATTACTCTCTTTTAAAATAAAGTTTTAAACAACTGTTTTAGTTCTCACACCAGTCACATGACTGACTTGGAGTTTATTGTTTTAACCTAAACTCTGGGTGCCCCTATTTTCCGCACGGGCAGCTAGTAGTTTTGGTTTTGCAGATTTATATTCACAGGATCCTGGTTTACATCTGGAATGATATCCGGAAAGCTCTGTATCCGTATATCACCTTCAGTTGTGCTTTGTATTATTTTCCGCTGCTATGTAATTTATTGTAATCTCTGATATTTATCGAATGTAATTTTTTCATTTATACTCTGTATATTCTTGTATTCTGATGGAATTGTTGTAATAACAATGAAATGGTCTTCTGTTTGTGTTCCAATTTGTCCTGTTCTCAAACGACTAGGGATTTCGAACGGTCTTGGTCGGTTTAACGACCGATTCGGATCGAGCGAAATTCCAGGCCGTCACACAGCCTCACCACCGCCGTCGAGTGGATCATCTCTGGTGGCGCCGGCAAGCCCCTTCCAAGCTCTTCGACGCTGCGTATCCTGATCGTCACCACGCTACACGCTTTGGCCAGAAAATCCACCCCTAGTTTACAACGAATTTTGAAGGTAACGGCCTAAATTATATTAAACTATTTAATAGCACTTTAAAGCGCTACGGTTTTTGATTTCACTGTAAAAATCATATCTTTTTCGTTTGTTGACGAAATTCAGTGAAACAAGAGGCAGTGGACTCGTGTGGAGGTCTTCTACATTCTAGAAGAGGCCGGATATTTTTCTGAGCCTTCTGCTATTTTTGGTGGAGTGGAACCCAGTGTGAGATTTCTAAATTATAAACGATATGGAAAACGACGATGTATAAATTATATAGTCGATGCATGAGTTATATAAGCGTTATACACCTCATATATAAGCGTTGTATAAGTTGTACGTTTGATGTATAAGTTATATATGCGTTGTAAAAATTATATATGTGTTGAAATAGAAGTGAAATTTACTTATATATATATATATATACGCCCCTCGTCCACAAACCATGGACGATATTTATTGGTTTTGATTGGTGTGAAAATTGGTTGATAGTGAATGGTTGATTTGAACTATTTGTGGTTGAAATTGATTGATTTTGGTCGAAAAATACCCGTTTTTGGTTGAGAATTATTTGGTTGAAACCACATAGGATTAGTTTGTGGAAAAAAGAAAATAAAAATGCCGCCTGCGTGCGAACTAGATGCATGAAATCCCCATTGTCAAAAGCTGCGAGGCTTTAAGGTTGAGCGAGGAGCCGTACAAGGGACGACCCCGGTTTTAACTACCCTGCCGTTATGCTGCCGAAATTTTCAATAATATTCATGTGTTGAAACTATATTCACGTGTTGAATAGAAATTCATGTGTTGAACGACATTCATGTTTTGAAATAAATTGTTTTATAATAAAAATCATAATTTTATCATCTATATGAACTATATAAAATAGTCGTGTTTTGAAATAAATTGTTTTATAATAAAAATCATATTTTTATCATCTATATGAACTATATAAAATAGTCATGTTTTGAAATAAATTGTTTTATAATAAAAATCATATTTTTATCATCTATATAAAATAGTTGTGTTTTGAAATAAATTGTTTTATAATAAAAATCATATTTTTATCATCTATATGAACTATATAAAATAGTCGTGTTTTGAAATCAATGGCTTTACAATAAAAATCACATTTTTAGTATATACATGAATTGTTAAAAATAGTGAAGTGTTGAAATAAATGCCTATTGGATAAAAATATCATTTTTAACAAATGTATGAAAAGAATATGGTTTTGAAATCGAAGAATAGATTATATTTATATATAAATATAAATATAATTAAAATAAATCGAATAACGAAGCTGCAGTTCGTGTTTTGAAACCGTGATTTCAAGCGATTAGTGCGGGAGATCCGACCATCGGATTTTACCGAAACCGAAACCGTTGGGTTCACTTTGGAAATATCTTTCCAACGACACCAACTTTGTGAAGATCCAACGGTTGGATTGTCTGGAATGTTTAATTCAAATCTGAAGAAAAACAACGCCAGAATCGATTATATTTATATATATAAATAAATATAATTAAATTATATCGAATAACGACGCTGCAGTTCATATTTTGAAATCGAAACTTCAAACGAGTGTACTGGGAGATCCGGCCGTCGGATTTTCCCAAAACTGAAACCGTTGGATTCGTTTTGAAAAGATCTTTCTAATGATATAAAATTTGTGAAGATCCAACGGTTATATTTTCAGATATGTGTAAATCAAATCTGAAGAAAAACAGCGCCACGGCCGCGTTATGGCCTGAAGCGTCGTTTGAATAAATTGGCTATTTTTAAATAAATAAAAACAGTGATAAATCGTTATAAAATATTATAAATGATATGGAATGGAAATAAACCGAATTTACTCGGTTTATTGGATATTTTACGGTTGAATGTGTTTGATATGAAAATAATACTAAAGAAATTATCTTTGATAAAATTAATGGGAACTTACCCCTAAGAATGTGAAATTTATAAACTAACTGAAGGTTAGCTAAGTCGAATGGTTTCCTGGGTTTTGATCTAATGTTGGTTTCGGCCTTCGGGGTTAATATTTGGGAAACCGTTCTCTTACTAATTTACGGTTAGTGACTGATGAATTGGAATAAGGCGTATGTTGTGGTTGTGTAGCACTTGTTAATTATATACGCGAGTTGCTCAGAAAGACCGGGTTTATCCCATTCTGAATAACTGAATCGACGATAAGAAATCGATGATGAAGACGGTGGTCGAAGACCGGAGAGCTTCACGTCGTTTGGATGATTACAGACGTCTTGATTGGGAGGCATCCCAAGATACAGATAATTAGGGGTGATCGTTCATACATACTTGGAAATCGATGGGTATGCGAGGTGTATAGTGCCTCCGGTTTCGTTCAGACCCAGAACGGACTTGTAAATGGACTATGTGTCTGATATCGGATTTCATTCTGTGTAATTGATAGCCATCAGTTGCATGGCGTGAATTGCATGTGTGGCATGCTGAGATGCAGTGATCAAGGCTTTTGTTGAAAAGCAGAGTCTTGTGGTTGATGATCAAAGCACCGCCTGTGTGGCATAGCTTTGTGTATAACGTGAATTCGCGAGCCTCACGCCCCGGTATGAACCAGAAACGGGAGAGGACATCAGGGAGGGCATGCATTTCCTTCTAGCTAGAGGTGGTGTCAGTGCTTAAAACTGGCTGACATTTATATTATTTTCACCTGTGTGGTTGTTGCTGTTGCGAGGCGCCTCGGTTATATCGGTCGATCCGGGACCGATAGAGTCATTCGTTGGCTCATTTACGCCCCAAAGTGCGGGGAAACGTAGTGTTCAAGCATAATAATCCACATCGGTGGACCGGTCCTGACGATCCAAGGTGTAGTTGCGGTTGTTCCTGAGACTCGGGCTAGACAGTCTCGAATTCGGTAAGGACTATCTTTTGCCTTGGTTCATGACGGAAATCCAATTTCCAAATACGACATCGTGCGGTTTTGATTATAAACCTATATTTGGCGACATAGTGGCATGGGACGCTCATGTCGTCTATGTTTGATGCTTATGATTTGAAATTCTTTTTGAAACATATAAACACTAGTAGTAATATCAAATGCTTTTGTTTTATTCGTATCAAGCATATTTTGGCCATTATAAGGTAAAAACTCTATCCTCCGGTTTGCGTTGCATTGTGTGATAGGAACTGAGTCTTATAATGGCTTCATTTTTGTAAAAAGCATTACGATGATTAAAAGATTTAATTGTTTTAAGCATAGGCAATCCAATGGAGTAAACCCGTTGCGCGAAAGTGGCGTGGTCCTGTGATTAGCCATATTATAAAATGTGTTAAGTAGATTTCTCATACCAGTCCCATGACTGACTCGTAGTTTGTTTCACTTGCATACTCGGGTACCCCTTTTTCTACACGGGCAACCTTGTATTCAAGTTTTAGCAAGCTCTTTCTGGATAGATGGAGCCGAAGATGGATTCTATCATTTATCTCTTTTTATGTTGTTCAGCTCCTATTGTACATATTATGTTCTGTTTTCCGCTGTAGACATTTATGTATAGCTGAACTGTATTTGTACTAAGAACGATCCTGTATACTGTGTAACTCAGATGTTTATTATATCCAGTATATTCTGTTGTACATTATCTGGTGTATTTATTTAATTCTGTTCTGCTATTATCTGTTTATGTGTTATATTCCAATTATTACCCTTGACACCGTCGTACGGGGTTTTGGGGTCGTCAAATTTACATTTTAAATGTAAATAAAACATGATAGAAAAAGAATACCTTTATTTACATTTTCTTATGTAAATAAAAAGAACAAAGTATGTGAATACCTTTATTTACATTTTCTTATGTAAATTAAAAGAACAAAGTATGTGAATACCTTTATTTACATTTTCTTATGTAAATGAAAAGAACGAAGTATGTGAATACCTTTATTTACATTTTCTTATGTAAATAAAAAGGACAAGTTAAGATGACATTTCTTATTTACATTTAGTGTAAATAGAACTAGGAAATTAAGATGACATAAAAAGGACATTTTTAGTGTAATATTATTTTTAGATAGAAAAAAGAATATTTTATTTACATTTAGTATAAATAAAACAAATCATAGAAAAAAATTACATATTTTTTTTACCTTTTTATATGTAAACAAAACATAGAAAAGAATTACATATTTTTGTTTATCTTTTATATGTAAACAAAACATAGAAGGAGCAGAATTACATATTTCGTTTGCCTTTATATATGCAAACAAACATAGGAGAAAAATAAATTTTAAAAAGCAATATTTTATTCTCATTTTAGAGGTGAATAAAAACATGAATTCACAAAAATGGATTTTAATTACATTTTAGATGTTAATAAAAACGAGATTGGGAAAAAGTGCATTTTTATTTGCAAATTAGTTGCAAATAAAAGATGAATATATAAAGTACATTTTTATTTGTAATTTAGGTGTAATTAAAAACATAGAAATAAAGTTGACATTTTTAATTACCGTTTAGATGTAATTAAAAACATAGGAATAGAGGTGACATTTTTAATTACATTTCAGGTGTAATTAAAACATAGAAATAACGTTGATATTTAAAATTTCATTTTATATGTAATACATAAAATTAAACTTTAGATGCGAGGAAAATGATAGAATTAAAAAGTATATTTTTATCGTCATCTTAGATGCGATAAAGAGAATAGATTTCAGTAGTTGAAGTCGCCAAACGATTTATATTTATATTTATATAAATATAAATTATATATTAAACGAATCGCGCGCGCCGGTTCACGTTTCGGTAATCGTAACTTTAAATGGTTATACCGAAAGATTCGACCGTCGGATTTTCCCAAAACTGGAACCGTTAGGAGCGCTTTGGGAAGATCTTCCCAATGATATAAACTTCTCCAGAATCCAACGGTTAGATTTCAAGATATGTGTAAATCAAATTTTGGTAAAAACAGCGCCAGGGTCGCCCATTGACCCGAAGCGTCGTTTAATTATAATTGAGCTATTTTAAATAAAAAAAAATAGTGATAGATCGTTACAAATAAGTATTAATGATATGAAATGATTTAAATGATAAATTATGCGAGAATTATTTGAAAAGACCGAGTTTAACTCATTTCAAACAATTACACGGCGATTAAATCGAAAATATAGAAGACGGTGATTGAAGACCGGTGATCTTCACATCGAATGGACGACGACTACTGATGCCTTGGACTGTCTTGCTCCCAGGAAGGGGTTGAAGCAGTAGTTGTTTGGACGTATGTGTTGATTGTCCGGATAAGCGAGAACCTCTCAGATGTCTCCAGTTTCGTTCAGACCCAGAACGGACTTGTAAATGGATGTGTGTTTGACGTTGGAATTCATTTCATGTAATTAAATCGATTTTTATTAATGTATAGCTGATTGGTGGTGAAGAATTTATTCTCTGCTTAACACCCTGGTATATATTAATAGTTATCAATAGCATGGCGTGGATTGTCAATGTGGCATGCCAAGATGCAGACGATCAAGGCTTTTTTTGAAAAGCAGGGCCTTGTGGTTGATGATCAAAGCATTGCCTGTTTAGGCGTAGCTTTGAGTATAGCGTGACTTCGCGAGCCTCACACCCCGATATGAGTCAAAAATGGGATATGGACTGTAGGGAGTGCACACATTTCTTTCTAGCTAGAGTAGTGTCAGCGACTTACTAGCACTGACATTTTTACTTATGTGGAAGATGGATTATGAGGTACCTCGGATTTATAGGTTGTTAGTGGCCATATGGAGGTCCAAAGGAACCGGGAAACGTGTGTTTAGGCATAACTAATCCACTACTGTTAGGGGGGGACCGGCCCTACCGCTCCAAGGGTTCCCCATAGGTACGATCCTGAGGCATTTGCTAGAGTGTCTCGAATCGGAGAGGACATTCCCTAGCTTCGATTTCATGATAGAAAACCAATTTCCAATACGACATTACGGTCTTGATTGTAAACTTATAATATGGCGACATAGTATATGGTAGCTATGCCGTCTAGGATTGATACATTTACTTTGAAGTATTTTAAAATTGATTAGACACTAATAATAATATTAAGATATTATTTTATACGTATTAAGTCATGTTTGATCATTATAAGGTAAAACTCTATGCTCCGGTTTGCGTTGTATTGTGTGATGGGACTTGAGTCTTATAATGATTTCATTTTGCAAAAAGTCATTGTGTTATTTTGTATCAAATTTATTTATTCATGCACTGGCAATCCAATGGATTAAACCCGTTCCGCGTTAGCGGCGTGGTCCTGTGATTCTCCATATTATTAGATAATGTAGAAAGATTTCTCATACCAGTCTCATGACTGACTCGGAGTTTGTTTCACTTTGCAAACTCGGGTGCCCTCTTTTTTTTACACGGGCAGCCAAGTAACAGGTTTAGGTCCTATTGAGACGTGTGCTAGATTGGAGATTGATGAAGGAAGAGACGAAGACCTCTCTTTTATCTTTTATTCTTTTTTGAGACTTTATTCCGTTCTTGGTATTTGATGTACGTTATGGAGTTGAGACTTATTTCCTTTTCATTCAGACTTTCTGTTTTTGCTAAGTGGATCCTGTAACTGCGTACCGTGATGTTCAGTTGTTATGATGTTTATGACATTTATCTTTGCACTGCAATGTTTATGTGTTATGATATTATCTGAGATCTGTTATTATTGTAAATATTTTTTATTCCAAATGATTATCCTTACTTTTGCACCATGGAAGTTTGGGGTTATCACAGTTGGTATCAGAGCTTAAGGTTAACTTAGCTTCGGAGTATAACGTATTTAGAACAATTTGTCTAGATAGAATCAATGTTATTCTAAGGCGAGTAGCTTATTAGAGATAGGACTAGTAATGTCCTAGAATGAGCACATCAGAATAGCACATATTAATCAGTCATTACATCATCATCGTTCCGTTTTTCTTTATCTTACCTTTCCTTAAAAATTTACGTTTCTGTTGGTCTGACTCTTTCCTTGATGGTACAGACTGATTGAAAATAAACACTCGATCAAGAACTAGAGGTGGAGGCCGAGGAGGAGGCAGAGGGCCAGCCAAGGATGAGGCCATTCATGAGCAGCCCGACCCCGTAGTCGTAGCACCACCACCTCCACCCCCACAGCCCTTTGACTTGGAAAGGATGTCAAAGCAATTCAGAAATTTAGGGGGTGTACCCTTCACTGGACGAGAGACTACGGTTGAAGCAGAGTCATGGATAAAGAACTGTGAAAAGATCTTGGAAGGCTTAGAATTAGAGGATCAACGCAAGCGTTTTCTGGCATTATGGCAATTGAAAAACGAAGCTGAATATTGGCTGGACACGGTCAAGATTTTCAATGATGTGGCTAACATGTCTTAGGCCAAATTTAAAGAACTCTTCAATGACAAGTATGTTCCTCCACAAGCAAGGGAGCGCCTTCGCGAGCAGTTTGTCAACTTACAGCAAGGGAGTATGTCTGTTTCTGATTATGTGAGAAAGTTTGATGAGCTCTTACGTTATGCTCCTGGATTGATCCAAGATCCAGTCGAGAAGAATAAAAGATTCATCAAGGGCCTTTCAAAGAAATACTTGGACAAAGTCACTACTCATATCAAGCTCCCATTCAATCAAGTGATAGAGATGGCTTGCCGCTACGAAGAGAATGACGAGGCTGCACAGCAAGGTAGAGTGAAAAATCAGAACAACATCAAGAAGGAGCAAACCAATAAGAAGCCTGAGACAGGTAACTCTTCGGCAGCTAAGCCGCAAGGAAAGAAGAGGGACAGGACCAAGGTGACATGCTATAATCGCGGCAAGGTAGGACACTATGAATCCGAGTGCAGAACCCCAAGGAGGCCCAAGAGGAATGAATCTGGGCCTAGCCAGAATCGTAACCAGAGTTCTCAGAATCGTGGCGAGAACCCTCGGAACACAAGATTGCTATAACTGCCATAAGCCGGGGCACATTGCCAGAAATTGTCCTCTATTGAAGAAAACTGAAGTGGCACATGTTTACGAGGGAGCGGATGCACCAGCTTCTACCGAGGGGTCAGGTAAACCCGATGTCTTAGGAGGTACTCTTAATATTAAGAACATTCCTATTACCGCATTGTTTGACACTGGTGCAAACCGAAGTTTTATCTCTAATGACGCAATTAAAAAGTTAAAATTAAAACCAAAGAAACTTAAAGAGTTGGTTAGAGCCCATAGCCCGATAGGAGGTTCTCTCATTCTAGATCAGTATTGTAAAGTGCCTATCTCCTATTCTCGCTACCAGTTTCCTTTTAATTTGATCATCATGAATTTTTCTGGATATGATATCATCCTTGGTATAGATTGGCTAGCAAAGTATGAGGCTGAGTTCCTATGCGCTGAAAGAATAGTTAAAATCAAGCCTAAGTTTGGGGATACTATATGCATACCATGCCACGGTTCAGCCACCAACAGGAAAGAATTCTGGTCTTCTCTAAAAGTCACCCCTACTTCTATTGAGGATATCCATGTCATTAAAGATTATGATGATGTATTCAAGGAAGTTGATAACTTACCTCCGCGTAGAGAAATCAACTTCAGAATTGACCTAGTTCCAAATGCAAGGCCTGTCGTGCATCCCATTCGGAGGATGTTGCCAAAAGAAAAGGAGGAGCTGAGCAATCAAACTAAGAAGCTTTTGTGGAAAGGGCTGATCAGGCCCAGCTTCTCAGAATGGGGCGCAGCAGTGGTATTTGTCCCAAAGTCAGACGGTACCCTCAGGCTGTGTGTGGACTACCGCGACCTCAATAAGCAAACTCTGAAAAACAAATATCCACTGCCACGAATTGATGATCTGTTAGACCGCTTGCATGGAGCATGAGTATTTTCTAGGATGGACCTAGCTATAGGCTTCAATCAACTTCGCATTACAGAAGAGTGTGTGCCTTTAACTGCTTTCAGAGGACCGGATATATTTTATGAATGGCTAGTAATGCCCTTCGGTCTATGTAATGCTCCGGCATACTTTGTTGATCTGATGAATACAGTATACCGAGATGTTTTAAACAAATTCATGCTGGTATTCATCGATGACATCCTCATCTTTTCTAAATCCACTGCTGAGGACGAACAACATCTGAGAGAAGTCTTGGAGATTTTGCGAAGAAATGTGCTGAAAGCCAAATTCTCCAAATGCATATTTTGGCAAGAAGAGGTGAAATTCCTCGACCATGTTGTATCAAAAGAAGGCATCTCAGTAGATCCAGGAAAGATCTTAGCCATCCAAGATTGGAAGCAGCCTAGAACTCCCACATAAGTCAGAAGTTTCTTAGGACTGGCTGACTATTATCGAAAATTCATTAAGGATTTTTCGAGGATAGCTTGTCCATTGAAAAAGCTGACCAAGAAGCATACAAAATTCGTTTGGACACCCGAATGTGAGGCATCTTTCCAAGATCTGAAAAAGAGGTTGACCACTGCTCCTGTGTTGACCATTATTGACTGCAATGAGGATTTGAAAGTCTGGACAGACTCTTCTAAAGAAGGTCATTCTTTTTATCTAACTAAAAATGTCATAGATAACATTTCCTTTTAATGTCAAATCTCATTTTAGCATGTTATCCTTTTATTTATTTAAGGTATCTGTGTGGTGCTGATGCAAAGGGACAAAGTAGTCGCATATGCTAGCCGCCAACTGAAACCGCATGAGAAGAATTACACCACTCATGATCTTGAGCTAATGGCTATCGTATTTTCTCTCAAGATATGGAGGCACTATCTCTTGGGTGAGAAGTTCGAACTATATATGGATCACAAATCCTTGAAGCATCTATTTACCCAAAGAGATTTGAATAAGAGGCAACAACGCTGGGTTGAATTTCTTGTGGCCTATGATCTGGATATCCTATATACTCCAGGGAAAGCCAACGTTGTAGCCGATGCGCTCAGTAGGAAGAATGCGGACAACGTCAATCTCATCCTCGCCAATCTCATTATTACTCCTACTCTGATTGATAAAATTTCTTCTCTGCGGAAGGATTATGAGTTTATCCAGAGAATTAGCCAAAGAATTCAGGATGGCGAAACCACGAGTTTTCAAATTGATGACAAAGGAGTTCTTAGGTTATTAGGCCGAATTTGTGTCCCAAACATTTCTGAGTTCAGAAGGGAGATTATGGATCAATGTCATAAATCTAAGCTTAGCATTCATCCTGGGGTGAGCAAGATGTATCACGACCTCAAGCGCACATTTTGGTGGAGGTCCATGAAGAGAGATATTTCTTTTTATGTTACTAGATGTCCCACTTGTCATCAAGTTAAAAGTGATCAACAAAAGCTGGCAGGTTTGTTGCAACCGCTAGGAGTTCCAGGTTGGAAGTGGGAGGAAATCTCTATGGACTTTATTGATGGCTTTCCCCGAAGTAGAAAAGGGAATGATAGCATATGGGTGATTGTAGATCGCTTAACAAAAACTGCCCATTTCATCCCTGTTAGGTCCAATATAACAGCTCGAAGTCTGGCGCAGCTTTATGTCAAAGAGATTGTCAGACTACATGGAGTTCCCAAAAGCATTGTTAGTGATCGGGATCCTATATTTACTAGCAAATTCTTGGAAGCTTTCCAAGAGGAGCTAGGAACCAAGTTGAATTTGAGCACTGCTTATCACCCTTAGACAGATGGCCAGACTGAGAGGGTGAACCGTATTTTAGAAGACTTGTTGCGAGCGTGCATTCTTGATTATGGCGGTTCATGGGAGGATCACTTGCACTTGGTTGAGTTCTCTTATAATAACAGCTACCAAGCAAGCTTGAAGATGTCACCGTTTGAATTATTATATGGCAGACCATGCAGATCTCCGGTATGTTGGGTGGAGGCAGGCAATCGATTAGTTTTGGGCTCCGACATGGTGCGTGAAGCATCGGATAAGGTTGATTTGATTAAGAAGCACGTATTGACTGCTCAGAGACGACAGAAAAGCTATGTAGATCAACGAAGAAGAGATTTAGAATTCTCTGTTGGCGACTATGTTTACTTGAGGGTTTCTCCATTGAGAGGCATAGTTCGCTTTGGGAAGACTGGAAAGTTGGCACCGAGATTCATTGGTCCATTTCCTATTCTCGAAAGGATTGGTACTCTCGCTTATCGAGTGCAGCTGCCTGACTGGTTGCCAGGGATGCATGATGTATTTCATGTGTCCCAACTCCGCAAACATGTTCATGATCCAGACTTAGTTGTGGAGGAAGCAGCACAAAAAGATTTGGAGATTACACCGAGCTTAGCAGTAAGGAGGGAGCCGGTGAAAATCATTGGCAAAGAAACCCGAGTACTGAGGAACAAGAGGATCCACCAAGTCAAGGTGCAGTGGAGCGGGGATTCTAGAGGCTGTACTTGGGAAACAGAGGACAACATCAAAAAGGCTTACCCCAAGTGCAGAGTGGACATCTCCGAGTAACTCTTGTGTTAAGGTACCTTTACATTTTCCATTTTGCTTCCTACTTTTATTTCCTTTTCGGGGACGAAAAGCTTTTAAGTGGGGGAGATTGTAACAACCCGGAAAATCCAAACCAATTTAAAATTTTATTTTAAATAAATTGGTTGAAAAATGTGGCAGAAATTAAAAATTTTATTTTTAAATAACATTAAAAACCCAGTGAAAATAGTCAATTTTCAAATGACCTCTGTTTTCGACGATACCACTTTTGTTGAAACCGGAATGTCAAATTATTGTTAGGTTTCAATTTTTAGAATTTTCCGAATTAGTATGTGAGCGTGGCGAAAGAAAATGTGTTTTGTTCAATTCAATCAAATTTAATCGACTGAAAAATAGCCATTTTTCAAACGGTCTCAGAATTCAACGAAATTAATTTTGTTAGGACCGTATCGTCGTAACAAAGCCAAATATATTTTAGGACCGTATTATCGTAACAAAGCCAAATATATTTTTTCTGGATTTCTCAGAGTCCGTATGTGTCCTCGGTGAATTTATTTATGCGTACGAATTAATTTAATAAAGAATTTAATTATTAAATTAAATGATTCAGGCCACAGACAGCCGTTTGGGCTGACGGGACCTGGCCCGTTGGATCCGGAATATGGGCTATTGGCTAGGACCTTTTGCTGGACGGGAATTGGATCTGTTAAAAAGATACGGATATTTTTGTAAAAATACATTAAAAATATTATAAATAATAGGAACTTAAACCCTAGAAAACACTATACATCGCTCCAGCCACTACTCAAATCCATGGCCGACGTCGTTCGAAACTTCCTCCTCTAAATTCTCCTCATCCACAAATTTTCAGACCCCAACCTATACACCACTTCGAAGCCCTTTCCACCACCTTCACATCCATACAGACCTCGACCCGTATCGTTGCCTGAGACGCCAGAACCGACGCCGTGAACCCGGTGACTTGCGACCACCTCCCCGACCACCACACACCACTGAACCACCTCCAACCGCCGGCGAACACGCGCCACACCCCCCTCTTCGACGTCCCAGTCCCTAATCGGCCTCCAGCAACTCGAACAGCGAGCTAAATCGAACCTTAGGTTCTTAGCAGTAGTGAAATGTGCGGCCTATGTTTCTGAGGAAGAAGGAGGTCAAATTTCCCAATTAATTAATTTAAAATGTTTCCCATCTTAATTTAATTATATGTTATTCGTTTGAACTTGGAATTTGACGATTTCAGGACCGTCGGGATCATAATTCAGAGACCTATTATTCTAGACAGATTAGAATCAATTCTGAACCTTTTGAATTTTTGAATTGAATTTGGACTAAGGTGAGAAATTCTATATTTATTTTCTTTTTATTATTATAAATAAAAAGGAAAAATTTGTTAATTCTAAATGTGATCACTCATATGTTGTAGTATTATGTGACTGCTATGCTTGATTTGATGTGTGATTGTTATGTGATGTTGATCTGTCAAAAATGGACAATTGTGACACCAAAATTTACATTGTGGTAAATAAAGAACAATAGTTAGACAAAAATCATTATATTTTAATTACTGTATTTGTGACACCAAAATTTACGTTGTGGTAAATAGAGAAAAATGGTTAGACAAAAACCATTATATTTTAATGACCGTATTTGTGACACCAAAATTTACGTTGTGGTAAATAGAGAAAAATGGTTAGAAAAAAACCATTATATTTTAATTATTGTATTTGTGACACCAAAATTTACGTTGTGGTAAATAGGAAAAATGGTTAACCAAAAACCATTATTTTTTTTAATTGACAAATTTATGTTGACACCTTTATTTACATTTTGTTTATGTAAATAAAATAAAAAAAACACTTCTTTTTATTTACAATCTAGTTGTAAATAAAAATATAAAACTAGAAAAAAAAACATTTCTTTTTATTTACAATCTAGTTGTAAATAAAAATATGAAGTTAGAAACATGAATAGTAAAAGGGAAAATTTTATTTACATTTTAAATGTAAATAAAACATGATAGAAAAAGAATACCTTTATTTACATTTTCTTATGTAAATAAAAAGAACAAAGTATGTGAATACCTTTATTTACATTTTCTTATGTAAATAAAAAGAACAAAGTATGTGAATACCTTTATTTACATTTTCTTATGTAAATAAAAAGAACAAAGTATGTGAATACCATTATTTACATTTTCTTATGTAAATGAAAAGAACAAAGTATGTGAATGCCTTTATTTACATTTTCTTATGTAAATAAAAAGGACAAATTAAGATGACATTTCTTATTTACATTTAGTGTAAATAGAACTAGGAAATTAAGATGACATAAAAAGGACATTTTTTGTGTAATATTCTTTTTAGATAGAAAAAAGAATATTTTATTTACATTTAGTATAAATAAAACAAAACATAGAAAAGAATTACATATTTTGCTTACCTTTTTATATGTAAACAAAACATAGAAAAGAATTACATACTTTTGTTTGTCTTTTATATGTAAACAAAACATAGAAGGAGCAGAATTACATATTTTGTTTACCTTTTTATATGCAAACAAACAAAGGAGAAAAATGAATTTTAAAAAGTAATATTTTATTCTCATTTTAGAGGTGAATAAAAACATGAATTCACAAAAATATATTTTAATTACATTTTAGATGTTAATAAAAACGAGATTGGGAAAAAGTGCATTTTTATTTGCAAATTAGTTGCAAATAAAAGATGAATATATAAAGTACATTTTTATTTGTAATTTAGGTGTAATTAAAAACATAGAAATAAAGTTGACATTTTTAATTACCGTTTTGATGTAATTAAAAACAAAGGAATAGAGGTGACATTTTAATTACATTTTAGGTGTAATTAACACATAGAAATAACGTTGATATTTAAAATTTCATTTTAGATGTAATACATAAAATTACACATTAGATGCGAGGAAAATGATAGAATTAAAAAGTATATTTTTGTCGTTATCTTAGATGCGATAAAGAGAATATATTTCAGTAGTTGAAGTCGCCAAACGATTTATACTTATATAAATATAAATTATAAATTAAACGAATCGCGCACGGCAGTTCGCGTTTTGGCCATCGTAACTTTAAATGGTTATACCGAAAGATCTGACCGTCGGATTTTCCCAAAACTAGAACCGTTAGGACCGCTTTGGGAAGATCTTCCCAACGATATAAACTTCGTCAGAATCCAACGGTTAGATTTCAAGATATGTGTAAATCAAATTTTGGTAAAATAGCTCCAGGGTCGCCGATTGACCCGAAGCGTCGTTTAATTATAATTGAGCTATTTTAAATAAATAAAAATAGCGATAGATCATTACAAATAAGTATTAACGATATGAAATGATTTAAATGATAAATTATGCGAGAATTATTTGAAAAGACCGAGTTTAATTCATTTCAAATAATTACACGGCGATTAAATCGAAAATATAAAAGACGGTGATTGAAGACCGGCGATCTTCACATTGAATGGATGATGACTACTGATGCCTTGGACTGACTTGCTCCTAGGAAGGGGTTGAAGCAGTAGTTGTCCAGACGTATGTATTGATTGTCCAGATAAGCGAGAACCTCTCAGGTGTCTCTGGTTTCGTTCAGACCCAGAACGGACTTGTAAATGGATGCGTGTCTGACGTTGGAATTCATTTCATGTAATTAAATCGATTTTTATTAATGCATAGATGATTGGTGGTGGAGAATATATTCTTTGCTTAACACCCTGGTATATATTAATAGTTATCGATAGCATGGCGTGGATTGTCAATGTGGCACGCCAAGATGTAGACGATTAAGGCTTTTTTTGAAAAGCAGGGCCTTGTGGTTGATGATCAAAGCATAGCCTGTTTAGGCATAGCTTTGAGTATAGCATGACTTCGCGAGCCTCACACCCCGGTATGAGTCAAAAACGGGATATAGACTGTAGGGAGTGCACACGTTTCTTTCTAGCTAGAGTATTGTCAGCGACTTACCAGCCCTGACATTTTTACTTATGTGGAAGATGGATTATGAGGTACCTCGGATTTATAGGTTGTTAGTGGCCATAGGGAGGTTCAAAGGAACCGGGAAATGTGTGTTCAGGCATAACTAATCCACTACCGTTTGGTGGGGACCAGCCCTACAGCTCCAAGGGTTGCCCATAGGTGTGATCCTGAGGCATTTGCTAGAGTGTCTCGAATCGGAGAGGACGATCCCGAGCCTCGATTTCATGATAGAACAATTTCCAATACGACATTACTGTCTTGATTGTAAACTTATAATATGGTGACATATTATATGGTAGCTATGCCGTCTAGGATTGATACATTTACTTTGAAGTATTTTAAAATTGATTAGACACTAATAATAATATTAAGATATTATTTTATACGTATCAAGTCATGTTTGATCATTATAAGGTAAAACTCTATCCTCTGGTTTGCGTTGCATTGTGTGATGGGACTTGAGTCTTATAATGATTTCATTTTTCAAAAAGTCATTGCATTATTTTGTATCAAATTTATTTAATCATGCACTGGCAATCCAATGGATTAAACCCGTTCCGCGATAGCGGCGTGGTCCTGTGATTCTCCATATTATTAGATAATGTAGAAAGATTTCTCATACCAGTCCCATGACTGACTCGAAGTTTATTTCACTTTGCAAACTCGGGTGCCCTCTTTTTTTTACACGGGCAGCCAAGTAACAGGTTTAGGTCCTATTGAGACGTGTGCTGGATTGGAGATTGCTGAAGGAAGAGACGAAGACCTCTCTTTTATATTTTATTCTTTTTTGAGACTTTATTCCATTCTTGGTATTTGATGTACGTTATGGAGTTGAGACTTATTTCCTTTTCATTCAGACTTTCTGTTTTTGCTAAGTGGATCCTGTAACTGCGTACCCTGATGTTCAGTTGCTATGATGTTTATGACATTTATCTTTCCACTGCAATGTTTATGTGTTATGATATTATCTGAGATCTGTTATTGTTGTAAATATGTTGTATTCCAAATGATTATCCTTACTTTCGCACCATGAAAGTTTGGGGTTATCACAGGATAGATATAGAATCACGCTGTAGTCGCCCGGACATGATTCTAATGATGGCGCGCCATCATCAGTATTTATGTTCAAGTTTCGAAAGTGGGATATCTATATATTTCCAATGAACTGGTGTGAGAACCAAAACTAGATAGTGTTATTGTTGTGAATTGGCATCAAAAACATGATTTTGAGAATATATATTAAAAAAAATTGAATTTGAAAAGATAATCAACTAATTGATTGCTGATTGTGTTGTTTGATTATTGGTTGATTAACTGAAATTTTGAACCATTAAGCCAAATTGAATCAAATATTGAACTGACTTGAAAATAGATTGGAACTGCATACATCTAGACATGTATATAATAAACAGGTAATAACAGGAAAACTAAGGAGAGGAATAAAATTGTATGCCCGACAAATAGGTACGTGTTTACTAGTTTTCTTTTTATTTTAAAGATTTATGAGCCTAAGGCTGGCTGCTTGGCATTTTCCTTTTCTTTTAAAGATTTATGAGCCTAAGGCTGGCCGCTTGGCATTTTCTTTTTCTTTTAAAGATTTATGAGCCTAAGGCTGGCCGCTTGGCAGTTTCCTTTTCTTTTGGATGGATGAGGGCCCTGCGTGGCTAGTTAAGGTTTTAAATGTATCCCCTTACAAAGGAGGTTATAGCGAAATTTTTCAAAAATTTAGGGTGTTAGCCAAATTTTTGAAGAATTGGAAAATTCTTAGAAATTGAAAAGTTGAAGAATGAAAGCCATAATGAAAGTTGAGTTGGTTAGTTAAACAACTTTCAGCTTCGTTCCTTTTCGAGGACGAAAAGATTTTAAGTAGGGAAGATTGTAACAACCCAGAAAATCGGAACCAATTTTAAAATTTTATTTTGGCAATTTTAATGAATTTTGAATATTTAAAATGATTATTTTAAATAATAACGACTAGAAATTTATTTTTAATAGAATTAGAATTTATAAATTTATTTACATCGAAGTTAGAATATAAATATTTATTTTAATTATAAAAGAAATTGGAAATGGCGTGGTAGTTTGAAAATTCGATTTCAAATTTCAAATGAATGTACATGATTCAACATAAACCGGATTTTAGTAAAACCAGAAATATTTGGACCTGTTCGAAAATATCTTTCCAATGAATCTAAAAAATTAAAATTTCATAGCAGGAATAAAAAGTTATGCCTAGTTGAAAATTTAGAATAGTCGCTATGGAATTTTAGCCCATAAAAATGGAGATTTTGCAAACGACCTCCATATTCGACGAGACCACTTTTATTGGATCCGGAATGTCAAATTATTGCTAGATTCCAATTTCCATAATTTTTGGAATCAATATGTGAGTGTGGCAAAAGAAAATGTGTTTTGTCCATTTCATTCAAATTGGATCGACCAGAAAGTGGCCATTTTTCAAACGGACTCCAAATTCGACGAAATTAGTTTTGTTAGGACCGTATCGTCAAAACATTGCTAGATTTACTTTTTTGGAATTTTTGGAGTCGGTATGTGGCCCTGGTAAATTAAAATGTACGTTTGAATTCAATATATATTGATTTATATTTTAATTTTGATAAAAATTGATCATAACAGCCGAATTGGGTTACGAAACATATTCCATTGTGTTCGGAATGGGGGTAATTAGCTAAGGGTGACAGTTGTTGGGTTTGATTTGGAGTTCGTGCTGCTAAACGGGTATTTTCGAAATTAAATAAATTAAAAATATAAATAAATATACATGGTCAAACCCATTCAAACCCTATCATTTCGTTCTCCTGGTCAAAGACGCCTCCGCTCCCCTGAAACGAACGAACCACGCATTCAATCCTGCCTCCACCAAATTCTCTCAATCCATCCCATAATTCACGACATTTAATAAATAAACATTGTAGAGATTTTGGTCCTCTCTAATTCCATATGGGGATGATCGAATCTGATGTTGTGAGTTGAGAGAATTTAAGCCTCCAAGTGGTTGCGTTCGCTCGAGATTCTAGGATGGAGTGGTTCATCGACTACTGCGAGGTCACTAGAGGGGAAAGGGGACGCAAAGTTCCTCCTCGTGGCAGCTTCAGATCCGGCAACGACGAACTTTGGTGGCGCCGGCGGACGATTCTAGGGTTCGAGCGTGACCTGATGAAGAAGACGCAGTGTAATTTTCTTTTACTTAGTAATGAGTATAATTAATTTAGTGAGTTTTATATATCATAACATTGTTTTTTAGAAAAAATGTAATTTTTACATATATAGCATTATTTTTAAATGAAATATATTGTTTTAGAAAATTGAATTTTTAAATATATATAGCAAATTAAAAATATGGTTTTTATAATATATATAGCATACTAAATAGGATTTTAAAATATAAATAAAAATAAGCATTGTTTTTAAAAATAAAAATATGATTTTTTTAAATAAAAATAAGCATTGTTTTTAAAAATAAAAATATGATTTTTTAAATAAAATAATCATTTTTTTTTAAATAAAAATTTATTTTTTAAATAAAAATAAGCATTTTTTAAAAATAAAAATAATTTTTTTAAAAAAAATAAGCATTATTTTTAAAAATAAAAATAGCAGGGTTTTAAAAATATAAAAATACGATTTCTTAAATTATATACATTGTTTTTAAAATATATTTAGAGTTGATAAAAGTATGATTTTTAATACAGAGATAACGTCATAAAAATGTGATTATATATATATAGTTGACTAAAAATGTGATTTTTAATATACGTAGCGTTGGATAAAAATATTATTTTTATATAAGTGGCAAATTAAAAATAGGATTTTTATAATAGACAATATAAAAATATTATTTTTATATATGTAGAGAATTAAAAATATGATTTTTATATATGTAACGATATCAAAATGTAATCTTATATATATATATATATATATATATATATAGTGATATAAAAATGCGATTTTTAATATAAACAGCGTAGAAAAGACTGCGTTGGAATTTCGGGCAAATCCAAACGGTTCAGAAATTCAGAAATAAAACTGGAGGAGTGGATCCCAAAGGTGAGAACTTATCACAAAAATTATTTCTGTACAGTTATTTATTTTGCATATATGAACTGCTTCCCGTCGTCTACAGACCTTAGACGACTTGTTTGATTGTATTGTGTTATGGAATTTGATTGTGATTGTGATGTGCAAATGAAATATATGAAATATTCATGTATTGAATAAAATATTTAAATAATAAAAATATCATTTTTATTGAATAAATTATTCATTTATGGAATAAAATATTTGAATAATAAAAATATCATTTTTATTGTATATATGGACTGTATAACATAGTCATGTGTTGAAATAAATATTTATAAACAAATCGGACGATTTGCTTATGTACACCCATTTATCTGATATTGATTGGGACGATATATTTTACACATCGCCCAACTGCACAAATAATAATCAGTGTTTGTTGTTTGAAAACCCCACACGGGTATTGGGATGATATTGGACATACACTAATCCCAATATTTAGTTGTATGTCAATCGATGGGTTGACAGACTATTGTAAGCATTAATTATTTATATTTAACGCTTATCCAGTTGTGTAATGCACTCTGGATGATGGCTGACTGTGTTTGATTATTGTTGTATACATGTGTGTATAAAATCCAATTAAATAAAATTATATGGTAATTAACTGTGTCTGATTCCAATTCGGAAAGAACGAATATTTTAAATTAACGAATATTTAATAATAACGAACGATTAATATTTTAAAATAATTAATATTTTAAAATAATATTCAGTAATGGATCAAAACATGATTTTGATGTCCGATTTGGGATGGACACGAAAATATTTAAATATATAAAGCTGTGTTGATTAAATTAACAACATTTTGACGTGAACGATACTTATATCGATTTTGAAAATATTATCATTTACATTGAAAATATTATCATTTACATATTAATGATATGGAATATTCAGTTTTGATTTAAAATTGAATACGAAGTTGAAATCATTTTGAAAATGAATTTAAAATGATTTATAAAATACGTTTTAAATGGAAATCGACGAAATATATATAATATATATATTATATACATTTAATGGCTTGAATAGAATGCTCCACGCCGCGGCAGTTCGCGAATTTCGACCATTGACTTCGAATGGACAATACGGGAGATCCGGCCATCGGATTCTCCTAAAACTGGAACCATTGGGTTCGTATCGGAAAGAGCTTTCCAACAGATATAAGAGATTTGAAATCTACCTGGTGGATTTGGAATTATGTCCAAATCAAAATTGGAAAAGGTCGCTGTAAGTGCAGTTCGATGACCGTTTATGGAAATTGACTGTACGGGCCTTGATAAAATTATTAAAAATATCAATAATTTGTGTAAAATCATAATAAATGATTTGGAAAGAGTTGGGATGAAAAATTCCAAATTTGAAAAGATAAAAATATATTTTTATCGAAATAAACTAGTTATGAACTAGAATTATAAATCCAATATTTTTAAATATATAAATTGGATTTGAAATGGTTTTAAAAATAACCAGAATTTCCAATATATGAATCGGAATGGATTTGAATCGGAATTATCATCGGAATATTTCGATATTGGATTCCGTGATTACACAGATATTGTGGAGGAATTTGGAAGATATATATATCGTTATTCCCAATACGATATGTGTTGATTTTAGAATTTGATAATGAATATAAGCCGATATATTTTCTATTCAGAGCCTTATATTTAATATCATTTGGGATTTTGGGTTGTTATGGATGTCTTAAATAACACTGTTCTTAAACCCAGTTGAGGAAAGAATAAATCTTTTTATTAAGATTTAGAGAAATTTTCTAATTAATTAATATTTAATTGGAATTGAATAAAAGAAGTGGATTTTGGGTTGTCGTGAACGGTGTCTTCAGTAACACTGTTCTTAAACCCCGTGAGAAAAGAACAAATCTTTTAATTAAGATTTAAAGAAGAATTGATAATTAATTAACATTTAATTGAAAATGGAATGTGAATTGGGTTTGTTGTGAACTGTGTTTTTAACGACATTCGTTCTTTAACCCGATTTGCAGTGAAATGTGATTTGGAATTAATAAATCTTTTTATTAAGATATAAATGAAACTTCCAAAGTAAAGTTCTCCAATTTAATACAATAGATTGGAATGGAATGGAATTCGATTTGGTAATAATCGATGTGAGCTTCTGTTGAGGAAGACTGTTACTATACATGGAATTTAAAAGGCTTGGCCGTTATTCGATTTACATTATCGGTCGGATATGGAAGTTTATATCGATTATATATATTGATCTGTTTTCCGTGAAGATTCCATTTTTAATGGAATGTGATTTTGGGTTTAGCGTGAACTGTGTTTTAAATGATATTAGTTCATTAACCCAGTTAAAGATAAGATTAATTTCTTAACTTTGAATAATCATTAAGTCATGATTTTTGGAACTAAAACTGAATTAGAGTATTAATGAATCTTTAATTAGATTGGAATGTGAATGAGATAATTAAATTTGTTGAATTCATGGAATGATCGAGAATGGAGTATCACCAGTTTTTCTCCAATCGATAGTTAAATATTTAATTAGATTTAAACGTGAAATGGTAATTAACTTTACCGATAACACCGTGGTGTTAGATATGAAGTATTACCAGTTTTGCTTCATGGGATGAATAGGTTAGGATTGGGAAATCTAGCAAATGATTACTTTGGTAAGGTGCGTTAATCCCGACTAGTTTGGATAAACCATAATTTGGTTTGAATTGATATCCGAAGGAAGATTAAAGAATAAATTTAAAGAATTTTATCTTTGATAAAATTAATGGGAACCTTTTCCAAAGGATATGAATATTTAAATAAAGGAATATTTAGAATTGGAATAAGGCGTATGTTGTGTTTTTGCAGCACTTGTTTACAATATACGCGAGTTATTCAAAAAGACCGGGTTTATCCCATTCTGAATAACTGAATCGGCGATGAGTCGACGATGAAGACGGTGGTTGAAGACCGGAGGTCTTCACATCGTTTGGATGATTACTGATGTCTTGATTGGGTTGTACATCCAAGACAAGGTAATAAGTGGTGATCGTCCAGACGTACTTGGAGATCGACCAGATATGCGAGGGCCTCTCTTATGTACATATGGGACGAGAAATAAGGTGCCTCCGGTTTCGTTCAGACCTAGAACGAACTTATAAATGGATGTGTGTCTGACATCGGATTTCATTCTGTGTGATTGATTGACATCGGTTGCATAGCGTGAATTTCCTGTGTCGCATGCTGAGATGCAAATGATCAAGGCGTCTATTGAAAATCAGATTTTTGTGGTTGATGATCAAAGCACGGCTTTAATATAGCATAGCTTTGTGCATAGCGTTAATTCGCGAACCTCACTGTAACACCCCATATTTTCTATGAACAATAAAGTAACGAATTAAAGAATACTTAATTTTAAAAGTGGGAATTAAGGGAAACGGGTTACGCCACTGCGTTCGTCTCGGAATTCTGCTTGAGATAGAGTCCGAGTTTGCGTGAATCGGACTCCGTATGAAGAAGTTATGGAGTTTAGAGGATTTTAAGTTCAAGTAGAAAATAAATATAAATAATAATTAAATAATAAAAATAGTTCAAAATTCAAAATCGGTTGAGCGGGAAATTTGCCGCTCAGGGTGTCGACCCCCCCAAGGGGAGTCGACATAGGTGTCGACCAACCTATAGGGAGTCGACCCCTCCCAGATCCAGCTCCTGTGATGAATTTTTACAACCCTGTGCTAATGTGGCCTTCTCTGATTGGCCAATGACGGATTTCTGAGGTATTAGGGCATATCTGTAATGCTACGGTTGGCTGGATTACACATCTCTTTGGTTTGATGGCTCTGATTTCTCCTAGACTAATCTAAAGGCTAGAATTGAACCTAGACTTCTATATAATCACCCCAAACCTCAACCCTAGAACTCATTCTATGAAGCCGTCATGCTGTTCGCCTACAAACTGGCCTAGCCTCCATCCATCTAACCCAAACTAGAGAATCAAATTCAAACTAGGAATCAATTAGAAGAACTAGAGAATCAAACGTCTACATCAAAGGATAGCTTTTCAAATTCAGAAATCAGATCCCAGAAATCAAGATCCGTCCTTTTTCTATAAGTACAGTTATTGTTTAGATGTGAACACTAATAAGAAATCATGACTGTAATAACTGGATCTAGAACTGTGCCTAACTCTATTCGTGTCTATCCATTTGTCAATTTTGAATTTCTTATGCCTATTGGACTGTTGTGACTGGCATAGTAAAACCTATCATGCCTATTATACTGTTGTGACTGACATAGTAAAAACTATCATGCCTATTGGATTGTTGTGACTGACATAGTAAAACCTATCAGGCCTATTGGGCTGTTGTGACTGACATAGTAAAATCTATCATGCCTACTGGACTGTTGGGACTGATACCATTGAACCTATCATGTTGTATTAAATTTGTGGTTCTTTTATGTATGTAAGTCACATGCTAAGTTATAATCATACATGTTATATGTTTAGATCCAAGCTAGTACCCATGTTTAAGAACTATATAAGTTCATGTTTATACAATTAGACTTATGCTAGTTCGCATGTCAATTGGATCTAATTTAAATGCAAGATCACGTTTATATGCTTAATTAAGTTTATGTCGTTCTATGCCGAATTTGTATTACATATATTGATATATGTTGTTTTATGCATGTTGGAATGTTACATGTCCCTTTTCTTTTCCTTTTTGTTTATGACTTAGGCTAATTTGTGAGCCTAACGTTCTATGTGAATTGTGCGAACGAATAACGGGGGAGACGTTGGGGGAAAATATTAAATTATGTGCTATTGGCATAGATTGGCTCATAATCATGTAAATGATTAGTAGCATGAAATGGCATAATTTGTACATAATTTAGAGGGTAAATGGGACATGACTTGATTTGACAACACTTGTGGATAATTTACATATAAACATGAATGGTAAATAAGTGAATTAATTAAAAGATGAATATGCCTAACCCAAGGTTAGATTGAGTTGTGGTGTAAGGCTGCCCGGAACCGCCCGGCACATCCAGCGACCGCAACAATATAGATCTAATGTGAGAGGTTAGCGCATTAAGTCCAAAAAACTCGAGGTTAGATTGAGTTGCGGTGTAAGACTGCCCAGAACCGCCCGGCACATCCAGCGACCGCAACAATACATATTTAATGTGAGAGGTTGGTGCTTTAATGAATGAATTAAAGCTAAGGAACAGGCAGGCTAAGAATGGTAGGGTTAAGTTAATTAAGGCAACACTTAACCAATACAACATGTTAATCAAACAGATGGGTGGGGTTAGGTAAAATGGAGAACACTTAACCGTTATAACATGTTGATTAGGAAACCCTAGTAACGGGGACCCATTTCAGCAGCAATCCACATAGATGTATCATGGTACCCTGAACTAGGCAGGGTGGGGCACGATTACTGGGCTGATTATAAGCAGTCAAAATAGAGGCGGGTGGTGCAGCAGTGTAGTTCCGACGGAGTATGGGAATGCACGTACTCCGGAGTGGAAAACAAGACACTGGGCATCAGTAGTATACACTGTGCATCTTGAATTTGTGTCGGGTTGCCACCATAGGAATTGATACACCCCATGGTGGGACCAGCACGGGTATCTAAAATCGAGCGAGGCCGAATGACACAAGTAAGAAATGCATGCGAGTAGAAGCCGAACGGGAAAGGGATCAATTTGTTATGTACCCATGATGGTAGTTGAAACATTCGTATTAGGTGCAGAGAAATGGAAATAAGTGCGATAGTATATTCAGTTTATCTTGTCTTATCTTATGTTATCTTATTTCTATGGTATTGTCCAATGTTCAGTTTATTCATGTCATGATCCTTTTACCTGTTTACATGCTGAATAATCACTGGACTTACCAGACTTATGTTTGACCCATTTTCTTTCACCTTTTTTTCTTCCATTCCCCCCCCCCCCCCTCGGTCCGCAGGGAGGGAATACTTCAGCCTAGTGCAGACCTTTTCAAGCTTGAAGAGAGTAGATGTATTGCTTGGATTTTCTCTTCTTGGGCTATAGCTGTGGTTACACTTTTATTGGGGATTTATGTTGCTTTACTTCTGTTTTATGTTTCTTTATGTACTTGGAGATTTAAATCAAGACAGATGTTTTGTTGTAATAATTTAGATGTTGGGTTTTGAGACAATGCTTGTAATGTTTTGACTGAACCACGCTATTAAATAAATGTTTTTCAGTTTTCCGCTGTTCGTATGTCTGTCTTGTAAATTATCTGTGTCTTTTACCTAAAATGCTTCACCACAGTTAATGCATTCCCTTTGTGAGTGACCTTAACGGAGGTGGGGTGTTTCACTCACACCCTGGTGTGAACCAAAAACGGGAGAGGATATCAGGGAGAACATGCATTTCTTTCTAGCTAGGAGTGGTGTCAGGGTTTTGCAAGCCCAGACGTTTTACTTATGTGGATGATGGAAAGCGAGGCGCCTCGGTTATATCGGACACTACGGTGCCGATGGATGGTTTGGTCGATATATGACCAGTTTATGCCCAATAGGGCGGGGAAATGTATTGTTTAGGAATTTTATTCCACTTCGTATGGACCGGCCCTCACGATCCAAGGCTTGTCTACGCGCTTGCCTGGGGGTCGGGCTAGAGATTCTCGAAGCGGTAAGGACGATCCCTTGCCTTGGTTCACAGACGGAAATCCAATTTCCAGTACGGGACATTCGGTTTTATTTGTAGAGCCTAGTATGGCGACATAGTGGGATGGAGCACTATGCGTCTATGATTGATACTTTTATATTTGAAGTTGTTTTCATACACTTTACACTATAATGGTATCAAAATGATTTGTTTTAAACGTAAAAAGCATGTTTGGCTATTATAAGGTAAAACTCTATCCTCCGGCTTGCGTTGCATTGTGTGATGGGACCTGAGTCTTATAATAGCTTCATTTTTCCAAAAAGAATTGCGCTGTTTTGTTATATACACTGGTATTCTTAGGAGGAAACCCGTTCCGTATTATACGGCGTGGTCCCTTGATTTACTTTGTTTCAAAGTAAAGTTTTAAATAACTTTTTTAGTTCTCACACCAGTCACATGACTGACCTGGAGTTTATTGTTTTAACCTAAACTCTGGGTGCCCCTATTTTCCACACGTGCAGCTATTAGTTTTGGTTTTGCAGATTTATATTCACAGGATCCTGGTTTACAGTTGGAATGATATTCGGAAAGATCTGTATCCGTATGTTCCTTTCAGTTATGTTTTGTATTATTTTCCGCTGCATTGTAATTTTTAAATCTCTGATATTTATCAAATGTATACTACTGGTTCATACTCTGTATATTCTTGTACTCTGATGTAAATTGTTGTAATAAGCAATGAATTGTTCTTCTATTTGTGTTCTGATTTGTCATGTTCTTTACTCAATCCGGGCTTTCCTGAAAGGGGAAGTTTGGGTCATCTCATTCGAAGTCGCAACTGAGCATAAACAGGAAGAAGGTGGCCTTCATTTTAATTAATTAATTTAAATAGTGTCATTGGCACTACAAAAATCATATCTTTTTCATACGATAATGAAATTCGATGAAACAGGAGACATTGGGACCGCAACATCGTGCGCTACATTCTAGAAGAAACCAGATAAATTTTGGAGCTTACTACAAATTTAGGCAAAGTCAAAAGCAATGTGATATTTCTGTATTCAAAAATAAATGAATAAAATTATATAGGTTGCAGACGGAGTTTAGTACCTCCTGACACCTTCGTCTACAGACCATGTGTAACACTTCGTATTTTCAATGAACATTAAAGTAACAAATTAAAGTATACTTAATTTTTAAGAGAAGAATTAAGGGAAACGGGTTACGCCATTGCGTTCGCCTCAGAATTCTGCTTGAGATAGAGTGCGAGTTTGCGTAAATCGAACTCCGTATGAAGAAGTTATGACCTTCAGAAGTTTAAGGGGTTTAAAATAAAAATCAACCCGAATTCAAATTTAAAGTTTCGAAATTCAAATCATACATCTGGGTTGGGCGGGAAATTTCCCGCCTAGGACCCAGGTCGACCAGGGGGTCGACCTAGGGGTCGACCTGGGTAGAACAGGTCGACCATGGGATCGACCTGGGGGTCGACCTCCCCTCCTTTTCCAGATCCGTGGACAGATTTGTTGCTCCTAAGCTATTTAAACACCCCCAAACCTCACTTTCTCTCCACACAACTTCATTTCGCTTATACTCTACCCTAATTCATATCAAAATAAATCTAAATTAGAAGAACAAATAGTCTACTTCAAGGGAGAGCTATTCAGTTTCAGAATACAGATCCCAGAATTCAAGACCCTTCTGTAATTTGTAAGTTCATGTTACTTTCAGAAATAAAAGTTAATTGTGATTCTGACATTGTAATAAATCTAGATCTGAGAATTGCCTGTCTTTCTATATCTTTTGGATCTGTCTCATTGATAATATTATGTCCGTTCTTTGTCTCTTCTTTCCTTCTTCCCTTTTTGTTTTATAGCCAGGCTACTGCGAGCCTGAGCCAGATCTCATAAGAGATGAACGTACGTTGGAAATAAAATTGGGCATAAATTATGATTTGGACATGACTGCCGCTAAAATTTGGGAAAATATTAAATTGTGTATAATTGGGCATAATTGAGTTGTAACTGATTTGAGGACATAACACATTCAAAACATAAAGTATTGGACATATGACTTAAGATTTGAAGCATAAAGTATTGGACATATGACTTGGAATTTGAGGCATAAAGTATTGGACATATGACTTGAGATTTGAGGCATAAAGTATTAGACATATGACTTGGGATTTGGGGCATAAATTGAACTGTAAACATGTAAGTTCAAGTTATTTTCAGATTTAAACACCTATTAGTGATTTTGGCATATAATGAAATGGATCTATGTCCATGTTTGATGATAAGACAAACCTTTTATATTAATTCCTATCTTCCTATTGAGTCAATGATTTACATGCCTAGGAAGTTATTACTCAATCACGCCTGCCTTTGTTGGAGATCTGATATATAATCATGTTAGGTTCATGATGTTATTTATATCAGATCTATATGTCTATGAGGTTATTTCTGTTAGTTTGTCTCAGATCTATTTTTGTTATATCCCAACTCTAACAGATCTGTAATCCTCTGGGGTCCAAAATATTTGACATATCTACCATTTTAGTGCCTGCTTTATGCCTACTCTCGTTCATGTTCCTCTTTCGTCCCCTTTATTTTATGAATATAGATTAACCTCGATCTAGACTGAAACTTGTTATATGTGTGATTGGAATGCGGAGGTATTGGGGAATAGTCTATTTGGTAATGGTGGAACATAATTTTGTAACTTATGATTTGGGACATAATTTGTCTTTGTTGCGAACTTGGATTAAATGGAAATATTACATCTAGATTTGGCGCAAACCGTAAATTGGGATATTAATCTAGATTGGGCGCAAAACTGTAAATTAGAATATTAATCTAGATTGGGCATAACCATTGGTTAAAACGCCAATCATAATTTATATTGGGGCATGACAATTATTGCAAACTTGGGAAGATTAGATGTAGTCTAATTTGATTGATAACTCGAAATTGAACTTGGGGGCCATAACTTGCAAATAGTTTTGTTGGGCATAACTTGAGAAATGGAATATGACTGTTTGGGATAATTAGCATATAAATCTAGAGTTGGGCATTTATGGAAAATGTGGCGTTGACAACAATTGTAAATAATTTACATATAATCTGCAAATAAGTAAATATGTGAAAAGATGAATATGCCTAATCCGAGGTTAGATTGAGTTGTGGTGTAAAACCGTCCGGAACCGTCCGGCACATCCAGTAACCACAACAACACCTATCTAATGTGAGAGGTTAATGCATCATGCCCAAGAAAAACCCGAGGTTAGATTGAATTGTGGTGTGAAACTGCTCGGAACCAACCAGCACATCTTGTAACCGCAACAACACATATCTAATGTTAGAGGTTGGTGCATTAATAAATCAATTAATGCTAATGAACAAGATGAATGTGTAGGGTTAAGTTCATAGGAACACTTAACCAATATAACATGGATGACTAGGGTTAAGTAATGAGAAACACTTAACCGATATGACAAGATGGATGACTAGGGTTAAGTTAATAGGAAACACTTAACCGGTATAGCATGATAAATGGAAAGGGTTAAGGTAACACTTAACCAATACAACTTGATTTGTGCTAGGGTTAAGTTGAAACAAGAAGGCAACACTTAACCAAAGTAACATGATAAGTAGGTGGGTTAAGTTAACTTGAATTGATTGATGACACTTCACCAATACAACAAGACGAACACGTGGGGTTAAGTAACAAGGAAACACTTAACCAATATTACTTGATGAACGGACGGGGTTAAGTAAATAAGGAACACTTAACCAACATGACACGATGAATGGGTGGGTTAAGTTAACATGAATGGACAAACTTAACAAATAGGACATAATGTGCGGGAGGGTTAAGTACATATCGGGTTAGTGGGTAATATTAATAAATATAGGCCCACGAAACTTAACCGCTTAATAAACATGTTTGAATCGATGGGAGGGTTAAGTACATCTCGTGTAGGTGGGTAATATTAGTACATATAGGCCCACACAACTTAACCGTTAAATAAACATGCTAGAATCGGTGGGATGGTTAAGTACATCTCGTGTAGGTGGGTAACATTTTTATATATAGGCCCACAAACTTAACCAATAGGAAACCCTAGTAACAGGGACCCATTTCAGCAGTAACCCACATAGATGTATCATGGCACCCTGAAACTAGGCAGGGTGGGGCACGATTACTTGGCTGATTATAAGTGGTCAAAAATAGCGGCAGGGGGTACGTCAATGTAGGTTCCGACGGTTTACGTGTGTGCACGTACTCCGGAGTGGGAAAAAGCAGGCACTGGGTACCAGTAGTTATACACTGTGCATCTTG
Organism: Allium sativum; assembly: GCA_030737875.1. NCBI lineage: Eukaryota > Viridiplantae > Streptophyta > Magnoliopsida > Asparagales > Amaryllidaceae > Allium > Allium sativum. The sequence goes on from CM060924.1 coordinate 388,214,596, forward strand.
AATCGTGTCGGGTCGCTATCATAAGGATTGATACACCTTATGGTGGGACCAACACAGGGTATCTACACGCAAGAGAGGGCCGATTGACACAGACACTTGGATCATGAATACAAGTAAGGGAGCCGATTGATAGGGTAGTAAGTGTACATCTAACATGTTCATGGCAATTAGGCTGATTGAGGTGGAATCCTCATGATAGATGTACACCTGAAGGCTACCACAATTACATGGATTGGGATCACGTTATCATTTAATACAGATTACTAGTTGGGACGCTAGTTAGGTGGTGCAGAGATAGTTATAGAAATCAGAACAAAAAAGTAGTAGCGAAGCAAAGAAAGAGTAGACGCGCATTCAGTTTATCTTGCCTTATCATACCTTATGTTTATCCTATGTTATCTTGTTATCCCTGTTATCATGGTATTGTCTTATATTCAATTTATTCATGTCATGATACTTTTTCCTATTTATATGCTGAAAGTCCCTGGACTTACCAGACTTATGTCTGACCTAGTTTTGTTTCGCATCTTTTCTTCCATCCCCCCTCCCAGGTTCACACGGAGGAAATGTTATCACTTAGCTCAATTTTCTTTCCAAGCTCGAAGATAGTCGATGTATTACTTTGGACTCTCTTTTCCACTGCTATGGATGGTTCACGCTTTATTGAGGAATATCATTGTTATTTTTATGCTTCTTTTCTTCTTGGAAATTTTTAAATCAAGACAGAAGTTCTATGTATTACATTTAAGTATGTTTGAGAAGATTTTTGTAAAAGCTTGACTGAATTAAGTTGTTTATAAAATGACTTTATTTTCCACTGCTCTATTTGTCTATCTTTTAATTTATCTACTTATTTTACCTAAAATGCTCCACCAAAGTTAAGGCATTCCCTTTATGAGTGACCTTAACGTAGGTGGGGTGTTTCACTTGGTATCAAAGCTGAAGGTTACCGGATCAGATAAAAGATTTGAAAAATTATTTTCAAAACGGTTTTAAAAGAAGCATTTTCAAAAGAAAAGTATTGTTTTAAAGGCATATTCCCCAAAGCCATATGCACTATCTTTTTGATCCTCTGTTTGAATCCTTGTTTCCTTCTTTCCTGAGTCTCCGGGGCTTCTGGCTTTCTGGGAGGTAACCTCATCACGGCATGGTTCCGTAGGCTCGATGAGACTACGACACCCATCAAAGGGCGAAGAAGTGCCCAACCTCCATCCATAGTCGTAGTAGTTTCACCTACGGCTAATTCTCTTTCGAGCTTTGTAAGATTTTCCGTGTGATGGAGGCAGCTTTCGAGAGACTTGTCAATGTGTTACACAAGGATAGTAAAGAGGAGACTGAGGGATTTTTGCCAAGGAATACAACCTAAGGATGAGGAACTCATGGATATAGACTTAGTTCACAAAGTAGGTAAAGAGGAAAGAATATTTATTATGGTATAACGGGTCATATAATTAAGGACAAGGGCAAGAACAAATAACAGGACTTTCAGGAGGGCAAGTGCATGCTCTCACCGCCAGCATACCTAAGAGAGAGGAAGAGCTTAGTTTATCTTTTTGATCATCCTGTTATTACTCTTTTTGATTTTAGTGCTTCACATTCGTTTATATCTGCTTCCATAGTTGAGTCTCTGTACCTTAGTATTTGTATAGTAGAAGATCCCATTATTGTCTCAAATCCAATTTGTGGTTCGGCTCATTTGTCTTTGGTTTGTAAGGATTTGATATACTTATGTTTTTAGTTTCATGGGCTATGGGTTGATTCTAGGCATGGATTGGTTAGCTAGTAATTGTGAAAGTAGGGTAGTTAGACCTTTTACTTTCCTTGGGAATACCCTTAAGATTTCGTGCGATCCTAAGGGATCAGTTAGGCTTAGCTACCTAGAATCACTTGATACATCTATCGAGAATTTGCGATCCGTTAGAATAGTCCATGAGTACGAGGATGTTTTGATTAGGTTAGGGGTTTTTCCCCTAAAACTCGAGATAGACTTCCGCACATATATCTAGTTGACAACGCAAAGTCAATTATGCGATCAACGATAGTTTTGGAGCAAGATTGGGAGGATAGACAGAGTCGGTAAGTGCTCAATTGTTTGGTTGTTTTGCTAGTATCATCTCACATAAATCGTCCAAATTCTGAGGAGATATTCCTTGGGTGCTTGTCTGATATTGGTTTAGGCCTTTGGGGCTTGTACTTGAGGAATGTCAAGTTCAACTAGGATGGTTTGCATGAGAGATATCGACCTTTAGATTTGTGACATGATGGATAAGCTAAGTAGAAGAGAGACCTCTAATCATCTTAGTATATACAGCTAGTATCATGGTTAACATCTGTTTATCTTGGAAAGATAGTTCGACTACATTAGATACCCTCTAGCATAGTAAGTGATCAAGTTCCTATCTTTACTAGTGAGTTTTGGAAATGGAAGTCAAGAAGCTACGCAATCGTGAAGTTAAATTAGTTAAGGTACAGTGGAGTGAAGCTCAAGAAGGTGCGACTTAGAAGGCTGAAGACTAGATACGCGCATCATACCCTTTTTGAGGGTATATCCTTGATTCCTCTTTTTCTGTAAAATTTAATTGCATGCTAGTCTTTATCTTTATGTATATCCTCTCAGTCCTATCCTCGATCCTTAGGTAGAAGCCGATGAATGTAAACATGTGTTTGAGACATGTTATGTTTGGTGGATGCAAGTGGTTGCAAGTGTTTGCTAGTGGTTGCTCGTGGATGCATATACACACATTAGGCACTAGATCGGCTTAGTCACTTTCATATTGCATATGCATATGAATGTATTTGTATATGGATTGAAACTTGATGTGTTATCATATGGATGTTGCATATGGATGAGTGAATATGCACGCATATAGTATTTACATGGTTAGGGATATTTGCATACATATTGGACGCATGACACTCTCATGATTCACATTAAGGAGGTCAACTGGATCAGTAGACCGCCTGATTTTGCATTAGATAAGAGACATATACACACACTCTGCATATGTTCATACGGCATTAGAAACCCTTTAAGGACAATGGATTCCTGTGATTGAATGGTTGAGTAGATGGATGTTGGATGGTAGGATATACGTTCTTCCTGACTTGAAGATTTCGGGGATGAAATCCTTTAAGGAGGGGAGAATGTAACACCCCGTATTTTCAGTGAACATTAAAGTAACAAATTAAAGTATACTTAATTTTTAAGAGAAGAATTAAGGGAAATGGGTTATTCCATTGCATTCGTCTCAGAATTCTTCTTGAGATAGAGTCCGAGTTTGCGTAAATTGGACTCCGTATGAAGAAGTTATGACCTTCAGAAGTTTTAGGGGTTTAAAATAAAAACCAGCCCGAATTCAAATTTAAAGTTTTGAAATTCAAATCACACATCTGGGTTGGGCGGGAAGTTTCCCGCCTAGGACCCAGGTCAACCATGGGGTCGACCTGGGTAGAACAGGTCGACCATGGGGTCGACCTGGGGGTCGACCTCCCCCCTATTCCAGATCCGTGGACAGATTCGTTGCTCCTAAGCTATTTAAACACCCCCAAACCTCTCTTTCTACCCACACAACTTCATTTCTCCTATACTCTACCCAAATACATATCAAAATAAATCTAAACTAGAAGAAAAAATAGTTTACTTCGAGGGAGAGCTATTCAGTTTTAGAATACAGATCCCAGAATTCAAGACCCTTCTGTAATTTGTAAGTTCATGTTACTTTCAGAAATAAAAGTTAATTGTGATTTTGACATTGTAATAAATCTGGATTTGAGATTATGCCTATCTTTCTCTATCCTTTGGATCTATCTCATTGATAATATTATGTCTGTTCTTTGTCTCTTCTTTCCTTTTTCCCTTTTTGTTTTATAGCCAGGCTACTGCGAGCCTGAGCCAGATCTCATAAGAGATGAACGTACATTGGATATAAAATTGGGCATAAATTATGATTTGGACATGACCATCGCTAAAATTTGGGAAAAATATTAAATTATGTATAATTAGGCATAATTGATTTGTAACTGATTTGAGGACATAAAACATTCAAAACATAAAGTATTGGACATATGACTTGAGATTTGAAGCATAAAGTATTGGACATATGACTTGGGATTTAAGGCATAAAGTATTGGACATATGACTTGAGATTTGAGGCATAAAGTGTTGGACATATGACCTGGGATTTGGGGCGTAAATTGAACTGTAAACATGTAAGTTCAAGTTATTTTCATATTTAAACACCTAATAGTGATTTTGGCATATAATGAAATGGATCTAAGTCCATGTTTGATGATAAGACAAACCTTTTAGATTAATTCCTATCTTCCTATTGAGTTAATGATTTACATGCCTAGGAAGTTATTACTCAACCATGTCTGTCTTTGTTGGACATATGATATATAATCCTGTTAGGTTCATGATGTTATTTATATCAGATCTATATGTCTATGAGGTTATTTCTGTCAGTTTGTTTCAGATCTATCTTTGTTATACCCCAACTCTAACAGATCTGTAATCCTCTTAGATCCAAAATATTTGACAGCTCTACCATTTTAATGCCTGTTTTATGCCTACTCTCGTTTATGTTCCTCTTTCGTCCCCTTTATTTTATGAATCCAGATTAACCTCGAATCTAGACAGAAACTTATTATACGTGCGATTGGAATGCCTGGGTATTAGGGAATAGTCTATTTGGTAATGGTGGAACATAATTTTGTAACTTATGATTTGGGGCATAATTTGTCTTTGTTGCGAACTTGGGGTAAATGGAAATATTACATCTAGATTTGGCGCAAAACATAATTTGGGATATTAATCTTGATTGGGGCGCAAAACTGTAAATTAGAATATTAATCTAGATTGGGCATAACCATTGGTTAAAACGCCAAGCATAATGTATATTGGGGCATGACTATTATTGCAAACTTGGGAAGATTAGATGTAGTCTAATTTGAGTGATAACTCGAAATTGAACTTGGAGGCCATAACATGTAATTAGTTTTGTTGGGCATAACTTGAGAAATGGAATATGACTGTTTGGGATAATTAGCATATAAATCTAGACTTGGACATTTATGGAAAATGTGGCATTGACACCAATTGTGAATAATATAAATATAATATGTAAATATGTAAATATGTGAAAAGATGAATATGCCTAACCCGAGGTTAAATTGAGTTGTGGTGTAAAACTGGAAAGAATCGTCCAGCACATCCAGTAACCACAACAATACCTATCTAATGTGAGAGATTAGTGCATCATGCCCAAGAAAAACCCGACGTTAGATTGAGTTGTGGTTTAAAACTGCCCGGAACCGCCTGGCACATCCAGTAACCGCAACAACACATATCTAATGTGAGAGGTTGGTGCATTAATAAATCAATTAATGCTAATGAACAAGATGAATGAGTAGGGTTAAGTTTATAGGAACACGTAACCAATATAACATGGATGACTAGGGTTAAGTAATGAGAAACACTTAACCGATATGACAAGATGGATGACTAGGGTTAAGTTAATAGGAAACACTTAACTGGTATAGCATGATAAATGGAAAGGGTTAAGGTAACACTTAACAAATATAACTTGATTTGTGGTAGGGTTAAGTTGACACAAGAAGGCAACACTTAACCAAAGTAACACGATAAGTAGGTGGGTTAAGTTAACTTGAATTGATTGATGGCACTTAACCAATACAACAAGATGAACATGTGGGGTTAACTAACAAGGAAACACTTAACCAATCCAACTTGATGAACCGACGGGGTTAAGTAAATAAGGAACACTTAACCAACATGACACGATGAATGGGTGGGTTAAGTTAACATGAATGGATAACACTTAACCAATATGACATAATGTGTGGGAGGGTTTAGTACATATCGGGTTAGTGGGTAATATTAATAAATATAGGCCCACGAAACTTAACCGCTTAATAAACATGCTTGAATCGATGGGAGGGTTAAGTACATCTCGTGTAGGTGGGTAATATTAGTACATATAGGCCCACACAACTTAACCGTTAAATAAACATGCTAGAATCGGTGGGAGGGTTAAGTAAATCTTGTGTAGGTGGGTAATATTTGTATATATAGGACCACAAACTTAACCAATAGGAAACCCTAGTAACGGGGACCCATTTCAGTAGTAACCCACATAGATGTATCATGGTACCCTGAAACTAGGCAGGGTGGGGCACGATTACTGGGCTGATTATAAGCGGTAAAAAACAACGGCAGGGGTACGTCAGTGTAGGTTCTGATGGTTTACGGGCATGCACGTACTCTGGAGTGGGAAAAAGCAGGCACTGGGTACCAGTAGTTATACACTGTGCATCTTGAATCGTGTTGGGTCGCTATCATAAGGATTGATACACCTTATGGTGGGACCAGCACAGGGTATCTACACGCAAGAGAGGGCCGATTGACATAGACACTTGGAACATGAATACAAGTAAGGGAGCCGATCGATAGGGTAGTAAGGGTACATCTAACATGTTCATGGCAATTAGGCTGATTAAGGTGGAATCCTCACGATAAATGTACACCTGAAGGCTACCACAATTACGGGGATTGGGATCATGTTATCATTTTTACAGATTACTAGTTGGGACTCTAGTTAGGTGGTGCAGAGATAAATATAGAAATCAGAACAACAAAGTAGTAGCGAAGCAAAGAAAGAGTAGAAGTGCATTCAGTTTATCTTGCCTTATCATACCTTATGTTTATCCTATGTTATATTGTTATCCCTGTTATCATTTTATTGTCTTATATTCAGTTTATTCATGCCATGATACTTTTGCCTGTTTATATGCTGAAAGTAACTGGACTTACCAGACTTATGTCTGACCTAGTTTTGTTTCACCTCTTTTCTTCCGTCCCCCCCCCCCCCCCTCCCAAGGTTCACAGGGAGGAAATGTTATCACTTAGCTCTGTTTTCTTTCCAAGGTCGAAGATAGTCGATGTATTGCTTTGGACTCTCTTTTCCACTGCTATGGCTGGTTCATGCTTTATTGGGGAATACCATTGTTATTTTTATGCTTCTTTTCTTCTTGGAAGTTTTTAAATCAAGGCAGAAGTTCTATGTATTACATTTAAGTATGTTTTAAATGATTTTTGTGAAAGCTTGACTGAATTAAGTTGTTTATAAAATGACTTTATTTTCCACTGCTCTATTTGTGTGTCTTGTAATTTATCTGCAACTTTTACCTAAAATGCTCCACCAAAGTTAAGTCATTCCATTTGTGACTGACCTTAACGGAGGTGGGGTGTTTCACCATGGACGACTTGTTTGTATTGTGGTGTGAAATTGATTGTGATTGTGGTTGAAACGAAATTGGTTGTGTTTGTGGTAAATTCACAGTGTTGTGAAAATAAATTGTATTGTGGAAATTATAAAACTGAAACCCTTGTATCGCCGCGAGGCCTAGGATAGCATAGGAGCCGTACTAGGGACGGTGCCGGTTTTAATTACCCTGCCATTATAATGCCAAAATTTTCTGAAATATTCATGTGTTGTAAAATATTCATATTTGAAATTAAAATTGTTTGAACAATAAAAATGACAATTTTATTGTATATATAAAATATGTAAAATATTCATATACGAAATCAAAATTGTTTGAACAATAAAAATCACATTTTTATTATATATATAAAATATGTAAAATATTCATATACGAAATTAAAATTGTTTGAATAATAAAAATCTCATTTTTATTGTATATATCAAATATGTGAAATATTCATATACAAAATTAAAATTGTTTGAACAATAAAAATCACATTTTTATTGTATATATAGAATATGTAAAATATTCATATATGAAATTAAAATTGTTTGAACAATAAAAATAACATTTTTATTGTATATATAAAATATGTAAAATATTCATATATGAAATTAAAATTGTTTGAACAATAAAAATCACATTTTTATTGTATATATAGAATATATAAAATATTCATATCTGAAATTAAAATTGTTTGAACAATAAAAATCACATTTTTATTGTTTATATAAAATATGATAAATATACATGTTATAAAATAAAAATATGTTATTTTTATCGTATGTTGGATTCATAAAAATGTTCATGTTTGAATTAAAATGGTTAAACATTAAAAATCACATTTTTAATATAAGAATGATTCATTAGAAATATTCATAGTTTGATAAAAATGGTGTCACATTAAAAATTACATTTTTAATGTAAGAATGGTTCATTAGAAATATTCATAGTTTGATAAAAAATGGTGTCACATTAAAAATTACATTTTCAATGTAAGAATGGTTCATTAGAAATGTTCATAGTTTGATAAAAATGGTTTTACATTAAAAATTACATTTTTAATGTAAGAATGATCCATTAGAAATATTCATATTTTGATAAAAATGGTGTCACATTAAAAATTACATTTTTAATGTAAGAATGGTTCATTAGAAATATTCATTGTTTGATAAAAATTGTGTCACATTAAAAATTACATTTTTAATGTAATAATGGTTCATTAGAAATGATTCGAGTATGATAAAAATATGTTAACATTAAAAATTACATTTTTAATGTAAGGATGAATCAATAAAATAATTCAAGTATGATAAAAACATGTTAACATTAAAAATTACATTTTTAATGTAATGATGAATCATTAAAATGATTCACATTTGATAAAAATATGCTAACATTAAAAATTACATTTTTAATGTAAGAATGAATCATTAATAGAAAAATCCAGTTTAATAAAATGTTTTAACATGAAAAATGAAGTGTACAAAATTATTTAAGGAATAAATAGTTTGAGATCATCGAAAGAATTATATATATATATATATATATAAATTAAAATAAAACAAATCACGCGCAGTAGTTCACAATTTGAAATCGTAACTTTGAACGATTATATCGAAAGATCCAACCGTCGGATTTTCCCAAAACTGGAACCGTTGGGTTCACTTTGGAAAGATCTCTCCAACGATAAAAATTTGCTAAGATCCAATGGTTAGATTTTGAGAAATGTGTAATTCAAATTTTGATAAAAACAGCACCATGGCCGCGTATTGACTTGAAGCATCGTTAAATAAAAGTGGGCTATTTTTATATAAATAAAAATAGCGATAAATTGTTATAAAATATTATAAACGATATGGAATGAAAAGAAATGATTTGAATTATATATATTGAAAAGCCCAAGTTAGTTCTCATTTCAAATAATTGATCGACGATTAGAAGTTGAAGATATGAAGACGGTAGTTGAAGCCCGGCGATCTTCACATCGAACGGACGACTATTGATGCCTTTGATTGTAGTTGTTGCCTTGAAAGCGTTACAGTGTTAGTTGTCCGGAAGTACTTGTTGATTGTCCGGATACGCGAGAGCCTCTCTTCCGTATTGGACATATGGAATGAGGAATAAGATGTCTCCGGTTTCGTTCAGACCCAGAACGGATTTGTAAATGGTTGTGTGTCTGACATTGGATTTTATTATGTGCTGACTGATTTCTGTTAAATATATATATATATATATTTGGTGGCGGAGAATTTATTCTCTTGCTTAACACCCTTCTTTGAGACGTACGAGCTCAGAGTTTATATATCGATAGACATTAGTCGCATGGTGTGAATTGTCAGTGTGGCATGCTAAGATGCAAATGATCAAGGCTTTTGTTGAAAAGCAGAGCCTTGTGGTTGAGGATCAAATCACATCTTTAGTTAGCATAACTTTGTGTATAGCATTGACTCACGAGCCTCACACCCCGGTATGAACCAAAAACGGGAGAGGATTGCAGGGAGAACATGCGTTTCTTTCTAGCTAGGAGTGATGTCATGGTATGGAGCCTAGACATTTTTACTTATGTGGATGATGGAATAAGGTGCATCGGATTTGAGTCCCTAGTGGCTCTTGATTTATGCCCCATAGGGCAGGGAAACATATTGTTCAGGAATTATTAATCCACAAAAGTAAGAGTGGAGCGACGCTAAAGATCCAAGGCGCAGTTGCGGCTGAACCTGAGACATGGGCTAGATTGTCTCGAATTCGGTAAGGACGACATCTTACCTTGGTTCATGATGGAAATCCAATCTCCAATATGACATTGTATGGTTTTGATAGTAATACTAGTATAGCGACATAATATATGGTAGCTATGCCATCTAGGATTGATACATTTATATTAAAAAGTGTTTTAAACTGACTAGACACTAATAATAATATCAAATGATGTTTGTACTGTACATGTCAAGCATATTTGGCCATTATAAGGTAAAACTCTATCCTCTGGGTTGCGTTGCATTGTGTAATGGGACTTGAGTCTTATAATGGCTTCATTTTTCTAAAAAGCATTGCGTTGTTTAAATGATTTATTTTATTTATGCACTGGCAATTCAATGGACTAAACCTGTTCCGCGTTTCCAGCGTGGTCCTGTGATTAGCCGTATTATTAAATAGGTTAAGCAGGATTTCAAATACCAATCCCATGACTGACTCGTAGTTTGTTTCACTTTGCATACTTGGGTGCCCCTATTTTCCACACGAGCAACCTTATATTCAGGTTTTAGCAAACTCATTCTGGATAGCTATGGAGCTGAAGATGGATCCTATCATTTCTGTTATGCTGTTCAGATTTCATTTAGTATATTATGTTTAATCCCGCTGCAGACATTTTATATTAAGATGAAACTGTATTATGTACTAAGATGATCCTGTTATGCTGTGTAAATCTAATGTGAATATTATTTCCAATGTAACTTTGATGTACTTTATCTGGTGTAATTCTATGATTCTGTTCTGCTGTTATTGTTTATGTGTTATATTACAATGATTATCCTTGCCTCCGTGGCACGGGAGTTTGGGGTTATAACATAAATATTGAGTTATAAATCCAAATATGTTTATTTTGGAGGCATATGATTGGAGAAGGAGAATTACCAGCCTAAACGTGATTAAAAAGATTAGTTAAGATTTAATCAAGCATTTTATTTAATTGTTAATAATCGTAAATATATAAAACTTGTTAAATTCATAAGTTTTCCATACGTGAACTGAGACGACCCGAACTTCCCCGATAAGGAAAGCACGGATAGAATTGAGGACAACACACATCGATACCCAAACAGAAGAACATTTCATTGTTATTTACAACAATTCCATCAGATTACAAGAATATACAGAGTATGAATAAATATTATACAGTAGAGGAAATCATCTATTTAAATACAGTACTGCAGCGGAAAACTAATACAAAACATAACTGATAGAAATACACGGATACAGAGCTTTCCGAATATCACTTCAGCTATAAACCAGGATCCTGTGAATATAAATCTGCAAAACCAAAACTGCTAGCTGCCTGTGTCAAAATAAGGGCACCTAGAGTTTAGGTTAAAACAATAAACTCCAGGTCAGTCATGTGACTGGTGTGAGAACTAAAACAGTTATTTAAAACTTTACTTTAAAAGAGAGTAATTCAAGGGACCACGCCGTATAACACGGAACGGGTTTCCTCCCAAGAATACCAGTGCATAGAATAAACAACGCAATGCTTTTTCGAAAAATGAAGCTATTATAAGACACAGGTCCCATCACACAATGCAACGCAAGCTGGAGGATAGGGTTTTCCCTTATAATAGCCAAACATGCTTGGTACGTTTAAAACAAATCATTTGATACTATTATAAGTGTATAGTGTCAAAACAATTTCAATCATAAATATCAATCATAGGCGGCATGGGTACCATCTATCATGTCGCCAATACTAGGCTCTACAAATAAAACCGAAATATCTCGTATTGGAAATTGGATTTCCGTCATGAGTCGAGGCAAGGGGATAGCTCCTCTCCGCTTCGAGACACTCTAGCAAATGCCTCGGGACTACACACTCTGGGTAACCCCTGGAATCGGCTGGGTCGGTCCTCCCTTACGTTTGATGTGACGGCCCGCCCCGCACCAACCGACATTTACTCCAAAAGTGCGTTGTACACATGTCCAGTTAGCACGGGACGGTCGTCAGAAGAAAAGAAAGAAGACACCAAACAAAGAACCTGTAGAATTTATCAGAGCACATAGAATAACATATAATAACAACATACTTGACATAAAACAGGTGAGACAGTGCATAAGCTGAAAACTAGAACTAAGCATCATAGCAGTGAAAATCCAAAATATAGCTTATTGCAACTTTTAAAATACTGTCTCTAAAGAAAAAGCAAGATAAAGGAAGGTACACTACTAATGCCCAAGTAGTGACCACCAACGACACAGGGAGAATATATGTAGATATCATACGTAGGAGCCTCCTGCTCGTCTCCGAATCAGCTACTCGTGCATCACCAGCTAACCTGTCTCTAGTCTGCTCGTGTGAGCACCCAGAGTAATAAGAAGAGACATAAAACTCTGGGTCAGAGAAAAGTCTGGTATGAGCGATAAGCAGCTAAACAGAACAATAACAGGTATACTAAACCATACCTGAACCTGGACCTACAACCAAAGAGTTAGCACTACATATTGTACAACACTCTAAGGTGCCACTAACATGTGGTGTGAAAATACGGGGGTGGGGGTGTGCATGTCATAGTGATGGCAAACAATCAAGCATAGCAACCATCCTCACATCTCTCACTCAAGTGCGTAAAGCATACGATATTCACCACTTCGATCACCTCAATACTTTGCTATGATCACCTTGCCCCATGAAGTCATAAATGGCTTCACTGCACTGATACATAGCCACTAATCCTTCGCTATGTCCACTTGCCCCATGGAGTTATTCACCCCATTTGCGCTGGCTCATAGCCTTACCAATCCTTTATTATGTCCACTTGCCCCATGGAGTTATTCACCCCATCTGCGCTGGCTCATAGTCTTACTACGATCACTTTGCCCCTCGAGTCATAATGACTCTACTGCACTGATAACGTAGTCTTGCTACCATCACCTTGCCCCTCGAGTCATAGTGACTCTACTGCACTGATAAGTAGCCCATCATTCATTTTCAGTGGTGAATCGAAGTTATGAACGTCGACAACTCCTTAGCACACGTCCCGCAGCAAAGCCCAACCATGAAGTGAACTCATTGGTTCCCAACTGGATCCTGAGCTATAACTTCCATTTGGACTACCTTTGCATCTCGGGTTATTGGTCAATACTGGATCGGTTCGGATTCCTCCTTGCCATCGGTTCGGTTCGGTCATAAATATTCCCCTCTGGCGGTTCGGTTCGGGTGTATGCATCTCGTTCAGTGTGACGCTTCAGCAACCAGTTCGGTTCGGGTTTGATTGCTCCATCGGTTCGGTTCGGGTCCCCTGTCACCATCCGGTCCGTCCTTCTCTCTTAGCTCCTGGCTTGACCTTCTGGTCCGGTCTGATCCCCATTCTTATTCCCATCCGCTCTGATCCCTATTCCTATTCCCATCCGCTCTGATCCGATCCCCCCTTCCTTAGCCCGATCCGATCCCAGTTCAACCTTTGTGGCCTTCCTTTTTGCCGTACTTCTCTTGCGCTAAGCTACGGTTCGGTTCGGTGATCCTTTGCCCGGTCCGAGCCCATCCATCTGATCCGATCCGAAAGCCTGCACTGTTTTTCTACAACTTTTCCTGCGAGTGTTTTACGCCATTCGACGACGTTTTCGACCATTCTAAGTATTCTAATCAATCACAAAGCATACCACAAAGTCATAGCAACAAGTTGAAGTGATCTCAATCACCAAAACATCAATATGATAGGTTAAAATGGATCAAGCAAAGCCAAAACCCCATATTTTCCCTTAAGCATGTTTAGGTGAAACTAATGGTATGATTAGCAAAACTTAACCAAATTAACCCAAATTCATATCAGAGGTCTAAGACATCATTTCGAATTTTATAAATAATTTTCCAGAATTTTATCATGTTTAAATTCGCTAATTAATACTAATTACCCTTAATTAGCCATAATTAGTGAGGAACTATGCAAATCACTCACCTTAGCCACAAATAAAACCTCAAACTGAAATGAATCTCTGATTTGGTGTGAATCCCAATGCTAAACAGCAGCTCTAATGTTGATTTGGTGTTGATCCCTCTTGATTCGATGTTGCTAAGCCCAATCTTCAAGTAGAAAGTGATTTGGAGGTGGTTTAGAGGTAGGAGGCCATTTTTAGGGTTTCTTAGAGGTAAGTGGAGGCTAGAAAACTGAAATAGGATGAAAACCTAACTCTTTTCAGCCTCCCCTTAACCCTAATCCCGAAATGGGTTATGGGCCCATTCACTAATCACCCTATTTGGCCCGGTTAAGCAGTTTTTCACCTTCCAAACCTTATTTCAGCCATATCTCCTAAACGGTAAGTCTGTTTTTCATATGTGACCACTCTACGGAAAGGTAAACCATCAAACGAATCTAATGGAAGTGGTTTCAGGTCAAAATTCCTTTCCAATCAAAAGTTATGGCCGAAACAAGATCAGCTAGGGGCAAAACGGTCATTTAAAAATTAGCAAAAATCATGAACATGGGAAATGACGGTAATGGTTGTTTCCCAAAGTTACATGACCATACGACTTCATATGGGAAAGAAATAAATATTCTACGATCCTCCGATGCGTAGAATGCGGGTTGTTACATTCTCCCCCCCTTAAGAAATTTCACCCCCGAAATTTCCTAATCAAAACACACACAAGGGTCCCGCATGCCTATCAGCCATAAAACAACAATCAAACATGCAAAACAATACTATCCTAGCATGCGGAATAACTAAATCGCAAAGTAAAACTTACCAGGCAAAGAGTTCTAGATACGTCTTCCTGATGCTCTCCTCTGTCTCCCAAGTACAGTCATTCTCGTTCTCGCCCCACTGAACCTTGACTAGCTTCACCGCCTTCCTTCGAAGTTGCTTCGTATCGTGCTCGACAATACGAATCGGCTTGCGGTTCCCAACCGTCTCGGGTTCTACTTCGAAGTCCTCTAACTGATCAGGTGAAATAGTCAAATCTGGGTCGTGTACGAACTTCCTTAGTTGGGAAACATGAAATACGTTGTGAACTCCCGCCATCTTTTCTGGTAAGTCAACTCTATATGCCAAATTCCCAACTAGTTCAAGAATTGGGAATGGGCCAACAAATCTTGGTGCCAACTTGACTCTCCTGCCAAATCGTATCACGCTCTTCAACGGAGAAATCTTGACAAACACCAAGTCACCAACGGAGAATTTTAAGTCTCTTCTCCTCTTATCAGCATAACTCTTCTGCCTATCTTGGGCAGCCTTCATTCGTTGTTGAATGACCTTAATCTTGTCCAAGGTTTCTCTTACCACATCTGGTCCAAGTATAAACTTCTCACCGGTCTATATCCAACATGATGGTGAGTTGCACGGTCTTCCGTACAAAGCTTCATATGGAGCCATACCGATACTGGATTGGTAGCTATTATTATATGCAAACTCTACTAGATGCAAATGGTCATCCCATGGTCCACCAAAATCCAATATACAAGCTCTCAAAAGATCTTCCAATATACGATTCACCCTCTCTGTCTGACCGTCGGTCTGAGGATGATATGCGGTACTGAGATGTAATTCTGGCCCCAGAGCCTCTTGTAAGCTCTTCCAAAACCCACTAGTAAACAACGGGTCTCGGTCACTCACAATGCTTTTAGGCACTCCATGAAATCTCACTACCCACTTCATATACAATTTTGCTAACTTAGCTGCCGTTCTGGTCGATTTGACTGGTATAAATTTTGCACTCTTAGTCAATCGATCCACAATTACCCAAATGCTATCATGTCCCGATCTAGTCTGTAACACCCCGCCTCCGCTAGGGTCACTCGCAAAGGAATGCACTAGCTTTAGAGGGGCATTATTGGTAAACATGCACAGAAATATCACAAGACAGAACATATAAAATAGCGGAAGTAAAATCAAACTTTCATAACATGAATAAATAAGGTCTAAAGCCTTTTACATCAGAGTACATCAAAACCTGTCTTGCAATAGTAAAGAATCATAAAGACATTTTCATAAATTATTCCCCAAGTAAAAACAGTAAAGTAGCCATTAGCCAAGAAAAGTCCAAGCCATCCATGATGACCTTCAAGCAGAAGAAGTCCGAACTAAACAACAGTATTTCCTCCCTGTAACCTGGGGGGAACGGAAGAAAAGAGGCGAAACAAAACGGGTCAGTCAAAAAGACTGAGTAAGCCCTATCTACTATTAGCATAAAAACTAGTAAAGTTAACTGACATGAGAAACTGAGATGAACATAAGCATGATAACAAGATAGATAAGCTAAATCAAAATAACAGGATGAACTACTGAACTCAGATAAACTAAGGTGTCATGATAAATTACGATGTCAAGATAAAACAAGGTATCACATCGTCAGGTTTCTATCAAGTATAATATCCCCAAGATATCTGTCACGTATAACGCCCCGTGATATCTATCCTGTATTTTAGCTCTGCACCTACCGTACTAGTATCCCCACCGTGTCATGTGTTAACCAAGAATGACCCTTACTCAAAAGTCGTGTAATGGTCCATGTCAACCTAATATATCGCATATATAGGTTACTCAACTTGTATGTTTTATTCCATGTAAATGTTCAGTCCCTTGCCGTAGACCATACGGGCTTTCTCATGAGATTCTATACTACTTTAACATAGTTCCATGATCCTTAAGATCGGTTTGGACTGTTACCCTAAACCTAGCTAGGGTCTTCCAACATGAATTATCGTTTGTACAACTAGGACTTATGCTACCTAGGGCTACTAGGGATTACGCTTACCTATTGCATGTTTCCATATCTCGGTTTTGGTTCAACCACCCAGGGCCTCTAGGATTTACGCTAACCGTCAACCGCGCCCTTTTTCCCACGCATTCATCGTGAATCGTTTTTCCATGACTGTATGCACATGTATCACATCGTGCCATCCGAGTCCTGTCACAGGGCAGATCAAGAAATACAGGACTCGGTCGGGAGCTTTCGATTTATCTGCCGATGCAGATGCTAAGGTCTGTTTTTCTATACGTGGTTATGGTCCCACGCGACCCCTCCCTCAACTAGCGAAAGACAAGACAGGATAAATCCTGTATGAGAACACAACACTGGCCAACCCACATCCAAGCCTTACAGCAACCATAATTAGATAGCAATTATGGTCTATTGGGTGTTCTCTGCCTTTCCGTACGTACACGCTTGACCAAAGATGGAAGGTAGCCTGACGAAAAATGCTATCTAGGGTACGACCGTGTTTCGTCGACTATACCCTATCCATCCCCGTCTTTAGGTCGCTCGTATAGCAACCAAGGCATACTCTTGGTTCTTCTAACGCAGACCTTAACCTCTCATGAGCCTAGTATAATTACCTGGCAGCCCACAGAGGGATCCCAAGAATATCCTCACGTTCCCCGAAGCCGCTGCTTCGTTACCCAGTTCGCTGGAGCCTTTATCTAAATCAGATACTTGCTCCTACTCGTATACTTAAACGATGACCTACCGTATCAAGTTACTCATCTATCTATGAACTGGTCTAAATTTCCTTGACTAAGAATCATTACTTAGTTATCCTTCAACCAAGGTTTACGACTTAGCCTTATTCCCGTTATCCTTGTTAATTACGGTTACCCACCTAATTCTCCGAATTAGGGTTTACATAATAGATTAAGTGTCACTTAAGTTCATGACTTAATCCCGTCTACAAATCATGTCAAAATTGGCTAAGTATCCAAGTTCGAGACTTAACCCGTCTACAAATCATGTCAAAATTGGCTAAGTATCCAAGTTCAAGACTTAACCCTACAAACCATGCTCAAGTTGGTTAAGTATATATTAACTTGACCCTATCAAATTACTTAGTCAAACCGGTCAAGTGTATTCAAGCGATTCATGACTTATCCTTATCATGTTTTCACGTTATATTGGTTAAGTATGGGTTAACTTAACCTCAATAAATTCACGAGTTAGATTGGTTAAGTATAGATCACTTAACCACATCAAATTAACGAGTTAGATTGGTTAAGTTTAGGTCACTTAACCACATCAAATTAACGGGTTAGATTGGTTAAGTATAGGTCACTTAACCACATCAAATTAACGAGTTAGATTAGTTAAGTGTTTAACTTAACCCCATTAAACTACCAAGTGGGATTAATTAAGTCTAGGCTAACTTAGCCCCATCCGATTATCATGTTTAGACTAGTTGAGTCTAATCTTAACCCCATCCATTAACTGTATCTTTCGGTTAAGTGTCATTAAGAAAACTTACTTAACCTTACCAAATTATCGAGTTGGATTGATTAAGTGTTGGTTAACTTAACCCCGTCCACTAGTCGTATAAAAAATGGTTAAGTGTCATTAGGCAAATCAAGTTACTTAACCTACCCAACCTTGTCATGTTTTGTTAAGTATCATTAGCCTAATCAATTTACTTAACCCCTTTGTCCATGTCATATTTGGTTAAGAGTCATTAATCAAATTAACTTAACCCTATCATGTGGCATTAATTACTTAATGCACCCCAACCTCTCACATTAGACTTTGTTGTGGTTACTAGTTAAGCCGGTCGGTTCCGGGTAGCTTTACACCACAACTTGGTCTAACCTCGGGTTCAAGCACAACATGACCAACTTCTCACATTGGGTCTTATTATTTGCAACTACTAGTTAGGCCGGTCGGTTCCGGGTAGTTTTACGTTGCAAACTCAACCCAACCTCGAGTTGGCCACACTTATATTATCTAAGTGTCATGTTCATCATGTTTCCAAAACATGTTACAAGTTTTTCAAGCATTTGGGTAGACCTAACTTAATAGGTAAATTCCCAAAGGGTAGACCTAACTTAATAGGTAAATTCCCAAGCTTGTGTTTTTATGCATACTTACATGTCAACTTCCATGTTATATTTCAAGTCATGTTTTCAAGTATAAACACATGTCATATTTAACGTTACACGTTGTCATGTTTATACCCATTTACCCACATCATGTTCATGTCATTATGTTTTCCCATAATGTGACCCCAACGCTTTTAAACTCGCATATACGTTCGCAACAACGTAATGGATTAAAAGAAGAGACTTGACAAAGGCATGACAAAAATGGATATTAAGCCACAAGTTAATCATGGTGGCAAATGAGGCACAAATGTGTTCATTAGCTTGCATGTTACATTCTTAAGCCTCAAAAACATGCATAAACCCAAACTTGGCACATAAGCGAATCATGGTGACAAAAGACATGGAATGATGACTAGAAACTCGCATATATCATCATATAAGGGTTATGACTTCATATGCAAGTTGACATAAAGGGTATGAAGGTTCTCATGTTGCATAATGCAACATTTCAACATAAAGGTTGTAGCTTTTAGCTCATAAGATCAAGGTAATGACTTCATAAACTTGCATGACATGATAGCATGTATCATTCTCAATGATCAAACCCAAACTTGCAACATGAACATTTAACTTCATAGTTAATATCTAAGAGTAGGAAAAGGGCTTACATTGCTATGAAGGCCTAAATCGATTAAACTAAAGCTTGTGAGGAAGCCTATGCATGCCATCACCCAAAAACCCAAAGATGGATGCCCCAAATCAACAAAAACACCATCTTTATGAACAAAGATCAAAGCTTTTGCCTTGAAATCAACTTGAGAGGCTCTCATACTAACATAGGGACTCTCTAACACTCTCATGATCATGAAACCTTTCATAGAAATGAAGTGGAGGCTAGGATAGTTGAGTGGAGGCCATGAGAGTAGAAATTTTGCCATAGTTTAGTTACATGAATGAATAATGAGGATTTAGGATAGGTTAGGGTCTTATTTATAGATTAGGCAAGTGTTTTAGGCCATAGGATTAAACCTAGATTCAATCCAAGCCATCAAAGCATGTCTTGGGGAAGAAGTCAAGTGTAGGAACCATCTAGGGCCTTTAGATTAAAGATGAACCATGAGAACCATCCAAATGCAAAATCTGCATTTGAGCGAATCGGCCCACGGGTTGACAGCCAAACACCCTGAATTAACCCCTAGTCGACCCAGCGGGCTTGGGTCGACCTCAAAAATCGGCCGGTTCGGTTATTCCCCTCTCCCAATTCGCTGTTTTGAACATTTTTGCATATTTATTTAATTTTCAATTATATATATATATATCAATATATATATATATATTTCTCTGCGCAACCCATTTCACTTAATTAAGTATACTTTAATTTGGGAATTTTTCGTGAAACTTCGCGAGGCCATATCTTGGTCATACGGACTCCGATTTTCGAAAACTCGGACTCTATTTCGCGTATTTTTCCGAGACGAACGCAATGGCATAGCCCGTTTCACTTGATTCAGAATTTAAAATTAAATTCTGCCTTGATTCTCGTCTTAATCTTGTTATCGAAATACGGGTTGTTACATTCTCCCCACCTTTTAGGATTTCGTCCCCGAAATCTCCAAGTTAGGAAGAACATATCCTACCATCCATCATCCATCTACTCAAAACATCATCCACAAGCAACCATTGTCCTTAGATGATTTCTAATGCTGTATGAATATATGCAAAACGTGTGTGTACATGTTCCTTAGCTAATGCTAATGATCAGGCCTGAATAATCTTTCTAATGCAAAATATGTATAGTGCCATGAATCCAACATGTATGCAAATAGTCCTAGTCATATAGATACTATATGCGTGCACAATCATTCATTCATATGCAACAACCGCATGATAATACATTCGAGTTTCATCCATAAACAAGTATAAATACTCGTGCATATGCAATATGAAATGTGACCGAGTCGAGCTAGTATCTAATGTGTATTCGTGCATCCACAAGCAACCACTTGCAACCATATCAATCATAACATGTTTCAAATACATGTTTACATCCATAGGGTTCTACCTAGAATTCCCTGAAACAGGGTCGAGAAGATAAACAGGACAAACTCCTTACAGGGTTTGTAACGGAGAATAGGACCGAGAGGATGTCCACAAAAGATAGCCTACAAGTAAGCTCTACAGAAAACAGGGATCAAGGATATACTCCCAAAAAGAGATATCATGCGCGTATCTAGTCTTTGACCATCAAAGTCGTCTTTCCTCGAGCTTAATTCCATTGTTCCTTGACCGTCTTTTAACTTCGCGATTTCGTAGCTTCTTATTTCCTGTTTCCATAACATGAGCTGGAACTCATTTGTTCGTCGCCTCTCATTCCACTTGCACTTATCCTTTTCCTAGAATACTTGACGCAAACATGACTGCGTACTCATGATCTCATGCAAGCTTTCCAAAATTCACTAGTGAATCTTGGATCTCGTTTATATACTATAAGGCATTCCATGTAGAAGAACTTTCTCTTGAAAGTAAACAGATGTCAATCAGGTTATCATGCGCACTTACTAGGGTGATCTCTATAACCCATGCATAAATGAAGTAAACCATCCGTCTTATTGGCGAACACCACTCGATCGGGCTTCAAATTTCCAATAAAGGCATCAAGGGATTCTAAGTAACTAGTCATGACAGAACCTCAAAAAGGTTACCCGATACTTCGAGGGCGTTACCAAGGCTAGTCAAAAGGTCTAACTACCCTCCTATCAAAACCGAGAGTGGCACCCCCTACTGGATAACCACTTCATCCCTAGAATCCATCCATAGCTTATAAACATAAGCATTATTTCCAAACTCAACACTTGGCATAGACATTCCCAAATCCAAACAAGTCATGTATAAATGGACTGATTCTCCAATAGGACTTTGAGACAAAAATGGGATTCTCTATTACGCTAGTACTTAAGGTGCAGAGACTCAACTATCGAAGCAGACTTAAATGATACGAACAACGAAGTCCTAACGGGATGATAGAGAAGAAAAGCTAAACCTTTAACAAGATCGTCACCCTCCTTCCGAGGTACCCTAGAAATGAGAGCATACTGCTGCCCTCCCGATGATCTTGTCCTTTTCCCATAATACTTAACTATCCGTCCCGTTTTACCATGCCAAAGGTACTCTCTCGTCATGGGTTTCATTGTTCATCCTTCTCTCTCGTCCTGGGCTGAGCCATACCAACAAGTTGCTCATCCTTAAGCTCGTATCCTTTATCCTCTTCCTCACTATCCTTTCTTATAACGCGGCCACTGGTCTCTCGAGAACCACCTCCATCGTAAGGAAAACACTTTCGTAGATAGAAAAGACTAGTCGCAGTTAAAACCACTATGACTACAGATGGAGGAAAGAAAGGAAAAGAGATTCAATTAAGGAAACAAGGATAGTGCTAATGGCCTTTGGGGAATAGCCTTTTTCTTTTAAAAGAAAATTTTCTTGAAAAATGCTTCTTTATAAACGATTTTCAAATAGTTTTCAGAAGGTCTTTAAAAACTTTTGCCCAGTCTGGTAACCTTCTGCTCTGATACCACGTGTAACACCCCGCCTCCGCTAGGGTCACTCACAAAGGAATGCACTAGCTTTAGAGGGGCATTATTGGTAAACATGCACAGAAATATCACAAGACAGAACATATAAAATAGCGGAAGTAAAATCAAACTTTCATAACATGAATAAATAAGGTCTAAAGCCTTTTACATCAGAGTACATCAAAACCTGTCTTGCAATAGTAAAGAAGCATAAAGACATTTTCATAAATTATTCCCCAAGTAAAAACAGTAAAGTAGCCATTAGCCAAGAAAAGTCCAAGCCATCCATGATGAACTTCAAGCAGAAGAAGTCCGAACTAAACAACAGTATTTCCTCCCTGTAACCTGGGGGGAAACGGAAGAAAAGAGGCGAAACAAAACGGGTCAGTCAAAAAGACTGAGTAAGCCCTATCTACTATTAGCATAAAAACTAGTAAAGTTAACTGACATGAGAAACTGAGATGAACATAAGCATGATAACAAGATAGATAAGCTAAATCAAAATAACAGGATGAACTACTGAACTCAGATAAACTAAGGTGTCATGATAAATTACGATGTCAAGATAAAACAAGGTATCACATCGTCAGGTTTCTATCAAGTATAATATCCCCAAGATATCTGTCACGTATAACGCCCCGTGATATCTATCCTGTATTTTAGCTCTGCACCTACCGTACTAGTATCCTCACCGTGTCATGTGTTAACCAAGAATGACCCTTACTCAAAAGTCGTGTAATGGTCCATGTCAACCTAATATATCGCATATATAGGTTACTCAACTTGTATGTTTTATTCCATGTAAATGTTCAGTCCCTTGCCGTAGACCATACGGGCTTTCTCATGAGATTCTATACTACTTTAACATAGTTCCATGATCCTTAAGATCGGTTTGGACTGTTACCCTAAACCTAGCTAGGGTCTTCCAACATGAATTATCGTTTGTACAACTAGGACTTATGCTACCTAGGGCTACTAGGGATTACGCTTACCTATTGCACGTTTCCGTATCTCGGTTTTGGTTCAACCACCCAGGGCCACTAGGATTTACGCTAACCGTCAACCGCGCCCTTTTTCCCACGCATTCATCGTGAATCGTTTTTCCATGACTGTATGCACATGTATCACATCGTGCCATCCGAGTCCTGTCACAGGGCAGATCAAGAAATACAGGACTCGGTCGGGAGCTTTCGATTTATCTGCCGATGCAGATGCTAAGGTCTGTTTTTTTATACGTGGCTATGGTCCCACGCGACCCCTCCCTCAACTAGCGAAAGACAAGACAGGATAAATCCTGTATGAGAACACAACACTGGCCAACCCACATCCAAGCCTTACCGCAACCATAATTAGATAGCAATTATGGTCTATTGGGTGTTCTCTGCCTTTCCGTACGTACACGCTTGACCAAAGATGGAAGGTAGCCTGACGAAAAATGCTATCTAGGGTACGACCGTGTTTCGTCGACTATACCCTATCCATCCCCGTCTTTAGGTCGCTCGTATAGCAACCAAGGCATACTCTTGGTTCTTCTAACGCAGACCTTAACCTCTCATGAGCCTAGTATAATTACCTGGCAGCCCACAGAGGGATCCCAAGAATATCCTCACTTTCCCCGAAGCCGCTGCTTCGTTACCCAGTTCGCTGGAGCCTTTATCTAAATCAGATACTTGCTCCTACTAGTATACTTAAACGATGACCTACCGTATCAAGTTACTCATCTATCTATGAACTGGTCTAAATTTCCTTGACTAAGAATCATTACTTAGTTATCCTTCAACCAAGGTTTACGACTTAGCCTTATTCCCGTTATCCTTGTTAATTACGGTTACCCACCTAATTCTCCGAATTAGGGTTTACATAATATATTAAGTGTCACTTAAGTTCATGACTTAATCCCGTCTACAAATCATGTCAAAATTGGCTAAGTATCCAAGTTCGAGACTTAACCCGTCTACAAATCATGTCAAAATTGGCTAAGTATCCAAGTTCAAGACTTAACCCTACAAACCATGCTCAAGTTGGTTAAGTATATATTAACTTGACCCTATCAAATTACTTAGTCAAACCGGTCAAGTGTATTCAAGCGATTCATGACTTAGCCTTATCATGTTTTCACGTTATATTGGTTAAGTATGGGTTAACTTAACCTCAATAAATTCACGAGTTAGATTGGTTAAGTATAGATCACTTAACCACATCAAATTAACGAGTTAGATTGGTTAAGTTTAGGTCACTTAACCACATCAAATTAACGGGTTAGATTGGTTAAGTATAGGTCACTTAACCACATCAAATTAACGAGTTAGATTAGTTAAGTGTTTAACTTAACCCCATTAAACTACCAAGTGGGATTAATTAAGTCTAGGCTAACTTAGCCCCATCCGATTATCATGTTTAGACTAGTTGAGTCTAATCTTAACCCCATCCATTAACTGTATCTTTCGGTTAAGTGTCATTAAGAAAACTTACTTAACCTTACCAAATTATCGGGTTGGATTGATTAAGTGTTGGTTAACTTAACCCCGTCCACTAGTCGTATAAAAAATGGTTAAGTGTCATTAGGCAAATCAAGTTACTTAACCTACCCAACCTTGTCATGTTTTGTTAAGTATCATTAGCCTAATCAATTTACTTAACCCCTTTGTCCATGTCATATTTGGTTAAGAGTCATTAATCAAATTAACTTAACCCTATCATGTGGCATTAATTACTTAATGCACCCCAACCTCTCACATTAGACTTTGTTGTGGTTACTAGTTAAGTCGGTCGGTTCCGGGTAGCTTTACACCACAACTTGGTCTAACCTCGGGTTCAAGCACAACATGACCAACTTCTCACATTGGGTCTTATTATTTGCAACTACTAGTTAGGCCGGTCGGTTCCGGGTAATTTTACGTTGCAAACTCAACCCAACCTCGAGTTGGCCACACTTATATTATCTAAGTGTCATGTTCATCATGTTTCCAAAACATGTTACAAGTTTTTCAAGCATTTGGGTAGACCTAACTTAATAGGTAAATTCCCAAAGGGTAGACCTAACTTAATAGGTAAATTCCCAAGCTTGTGTTTTTATGCATACTTACATGTCAACTTCCATGTTATATTTCAAGTCATGTTTTCAAGTATAAACACATGTCATATTTAACGTTACACGTTGTCATGTTTATACCCATTTACCCACATCATGTTCATGTCATTATGTTTTCCCATAATGTGACCCCAACGCTTTTAAACTCGCATATACGTTCGCAACAACGTAATGGATTAAAAGAAGAGACTTGACAAAGGCATGACAAAAATGGATATTAAGCCACAAGTTAATCATGGTGGCAAATGAGGCACAAATGTGTTCATTAGCTTGCATGTTACATTCTTAAGCCTCAAAAACATGCATAAACCCAAACTTGGCACATAAGCGAATCATGGTGACAAAAGACATGGAATGATGACTAGAAACTCGCATATATCATCATATAAGGGTTATGACTTCATATGCAAGTTGACATAAACGGTATGAAGGTTCTCATGTTGCATAATGCAACATTTCAACATAAAGGTTGCAGCTTTTAGCTCATAAGATCAAGATAATGACTTCATAAACTTGCATGACATGATAGCATGTATCATTCTCAATGATCAAACCCAAACTTGCAACATGAACATTTAACTTCATAGTTAATATCTAAGAGTAGGAAAAGGGCTTACATTGCTATGAAGGCCTAAATCGATTAAACTAAAGCTTGTGAGGAAGCCTATGCATGCCATCACCCAAAAACCCAAAGATGGATGCCCCAAATCAACAAAAACACCATCTTTATGAACAAAGATCAAAGCTTTTGCCTTGAAATCAACTTGAGTGGCTCTCATACTAACATAGGGACTCTCTAACACTCTCATGATCATGAAACCTTTCATAGAAATGAAGTGGAGGCTAGGATAGTTGAGTGGAGGCCATGAGAGTAGAAATTTTGCCATAGTTTAGTTACATGAATGAATAATGAGGATTTAGGATAGGTTAGGGTCTTATTTATAGATTAGGCAAGTGTTTTAGGCCATAGGATTAAACCTAGATTCAATCCAAGCCATCAAAGCATGTCTTGGGGAAGAAGTCAAGTGTAGGAACCATCTAGGGCCTTTAGATTAAAGATGAACCATGAGAACCATCCAAATGCAAAATCTGCATTTGAGCGAATCGGTCCACGGGTTGTGTAACAACCCGGAAAATCTGGGCCCGTTTAAAATTTTTATATTGGCAATTTTAGCGAATTTTGAATATTTAAAATAGATTATTTTAAATAATATCGACGAGAAATTTACTTTGAATATAATTCGAACGTATATTTATATACGTCGTCGTTAGAATATAAATAATTATATATAATTATAAATAGAATTGATAATGGCGCGGTAGTTCGATAATTCGATTTCAAACTTCAATTGAATGTACCGGGTGCAAAACAATCCGGATTTTAGCGAAACCAAAAACATTAGGATCTATTTGATAATATCTTTCCAACGAATCCGAAAAATCAAAATTTCATAGTGGGAATCAAAAGATATGTCCAGTTGAAAATTCTGAATAGTCGCTATGGAATTCAGGCCCTTAAAAATGGACATTTTGCAAACGACCTCGGATTTCGATGAAACCAGTTTTGTTGGGTCCGGGATGTGAAGTTATTGCTAGGTTTCAAATTTCATAATTTTTCGAATCAATATGTGAGCGTGGCAAAGGTAAACGCGTTTGACCAGTTTCAGTTGAATTTAATCGACTGGAAATTGGCCATTTTTCCAACGGTCTCAGAATTCGACGAAACTAGTTTTGTTAGGACCGTATCGTCAATACGAAGCTAGAAAATATTTTTCAGGAATTTTTAAAGTTCGTATGTGACCCCGGTAATTTGAAATGTACGTTTTAAATTCAATATAGTGATTTAAATGTAAATTCAAAGGAAACTAATCGAAACGATCACATCAGCTTGCGATACATATCCCATTGTGTTCGGAATGGGGGTAAAACGCTATGGGCGACAGGCGGTGGGCCTCGTTTAGGGGTCGTATGTAAAAGTCAACTTTTTACAAATTAAAAAAATAATATAAATAAATATATTCTCCCTCTTCCCCTTTAATCCTTCTGCCCCCCCCCCCCCTACTCGTTTTCAAATCGACAGAAAGAAAAAAAAAACTAAGCCCTAATCGAGCGACGGAGGGCCCTCGATGCCGCCACCGGAGGCGCCGACCTCCGTCCAAGCTCGCCGCCCTCCCCTCCTTCTTCTCCTCCGCCACCTCGAAGCGACACACCCCTCCCCTCATCCGCCGAAGCGCGAGAGCCCCCCCCCTTTCCTCCACCGCCGCACACTCCCCCAGTGGCGCGACAAGCCGCCTGCGCCCCTCCGGCGAACACCACCACCCACTGCGAGACAGCGAGCCCTCCCTCCTTAAAATCCTGTAAGCTTTAATGCTATTTTACTTATTTATGTCTTTAACAAAGTGATTTTTGTTTTAATAACCTTGCTTTGAAAATGAAGATATGAATTTGCTTTGAAAATGAAGATATGAATTTGCTTTGAAAATGAAGATATGAATTTGCTTTGAAAATGAAGATATGAATTTGCTTTGAAAATAAAGATATGAATTTGCTTGGAAAACAAAAAAAAATGAATTAGCTTTGAAAACAAAGTTTGCATTCTTTATGAAAATGAATTTTGCATTGATTTTGAAAATAAAATTAACATTGTTTTGAAAATAGAAATAGCGGATATAAAAATATGATTTTTATATATTGAATAGCAAAGTAAAAATTCGATTTTTATATATTGAATAGCGTAGTAAAAATTCGATTTTTATATATTGAATAGCAAAGTAAAAATTCGATTTTTATATATTGAATAGCGTAGTAAAAATTCGATTTTTATATATTGAATAGCGTAGTAAAAATTCGATTTTTATATATTGAATAGCGTAGTAAAAATTCGATTTTTATATATTGAATAGCGTAGTAAAAATTCGATTTTTATATATTGAATAGCGTAGTAAAAATTCGATTTTTATATATTGAATAGCAAAATAAAAATATGATTTTTATATATTGAACTTCGAAATAAAAATATGATTTTTATATATTGAACTTCGAAATAAAAATATGATTTTTATATGTTGAACTTCGAAATAAAAATATGATTTTTATATATTGAATAGCGAAGTAAAAATTCGATTTTTACATAGGTAGTGAAAGCGGACAACGAAGGTAACAAAAAGGCGAGAACGAAGAAGATTTATATCAAAGAAGAGTCAAGATGTTTGGATAGCTTTCGGTGAGAACTTCTCACTCAAAATTTCTTTCTCTAGTTATATATTTATACTAGGATGCAGACGGTGCTTAGTAGCACCCGACACAATCGTCCACAGACCATGGACTTGTTTGTTTGGCTGTGTTGTTAGTTAGATTGTTTGGGTTGATCTGAATTGTTTGGTGAAATGAAATTGATATGATTGATGTGTGAATGGCGTGGGCCTTCACTAGACCGGGGATAAGGCTAAGCCTCGTTCCGTTTCTAGTATCGTGTCGTTATGCCGCCGAAATTTTCTAAAATAAGTTAGATAAATAAAAATATCATTTTATTTAAAGAATGAACTGAATAGAAATTCATATGTTGGAATAAAATGTTTTATCGTTAAAAATATAATTTTTAACGTGAATGTGAATAAATAAATATTCATTTACAAACCAGACGGTTTGTTTATGTACACCTATTCGAAGGACATTGGTTGGGTCGATAAATTTTACACATCGCCCAACTGCACAAATAAAATCTGTGTTTGATTGTTTGAAACCCCACACGGGTGTTGGGATGAAATTTGAAGTTCACTCATCCTGATTGATTAAATATGTCGATCGATTGATTGATAGGCTGTTATAAGCGTTGAATATCTATATTTGATGCTTATACAGTGTAGTGCACTTTGGTTGATGGTTGATTATTTTCAATGTTATTATATACATGTGTTGTATGAAATCCATATAATTAACCTTATATGGTAATTGATTGGGCCTCATTCCAATTTGAAAAATAAAGAATAATATAAAATAAAGGTTCATGTGTTGATAGTTTCATCGATTGAGATTGGTCATGTGTTGAACGAAATATTTTAGTAATAAAATTTACATCTTTATAATATAAAATAAAGGTTCATGTGTTGACAGTACTCATCCATTGAGATTGGTCATGTGTTGAACGAAATATTTTGATAATAACAACTATTTTGAAAAAGAAATATTTGAAATAGAATATTTGAAAATAGAAATTTATGAAGCCGTGTTGATTAGATTGACGCCATTTTGACGTGAACGATATTTATATCGATTTTAACGATTTCGAAATGAAATGAATTGAAAACGATTTCGAAATGAAATGAATTGAAAACGATTTCGAAATGAATTAAATTGAAAACGATTTCGAAATGAAATGAATTGAAAACGATTTCGAAATGAAATGAATTGAAAACGATTTCGAAATGAAATGAATTGAAAACGATTTCGAAATGAAATGAATTGAAAACGATTTCGAAATGAAATGAATTGAAAACGATTTCGAAATGAAATGAATTGAAAACGATTTCGAAATGAATTAAATTGAAAACGAATTCAAATTGAATTGAAAGCAAATTGAATTGAATTCAAATTGAATTGAAATTTGAATTGAATAGAAATGAATTTTAAAACGAATTTATAAAGAAGAATTCAATTTTGATTTGAATTGAAATGGAAGTTGAAATTGCTTTGAAACGAATTTAAAACTATTTATATAATTCGTTTTAAATAGAAATCGACGAAATATATATTATATATATTATATATATAATATAATGGCCTGAATAGAACGCGCCGCGCCGCGGCAGTTCGTGAATTTCGACCATTTATTTCAAACGGACATTACGGGAGATCCGACCGTCGGATTCTCCTAATACCGGAACCGTTGGGTTCGTATCGAAAAGAGCTTTCTAATGAATGTTAGAAATTTGAAATCTAACGGTTGGATTTGGAGATACATCCAAATCAAATTTGAAAAAGGTCGCTGTAAGTGCAGTTCGATGGCCATTGGTGGAAATCGACTGTACGGGCCTTGATAAAATTATTAAAAATAGTAATAATTTGTGTAAAATCATAAGAAATGATTTAGAAAGAATTGGGATGAAAAACTCCATGTTTGAAAAGATAAAAATAGATTTTTATCGAAATGAACTAGTTTTGAACTAGAATTATAATTCTATTTATTTTTATATAAATAAATTGAAAGTGAAAAGGGTTTTAAAAATAACCAGAATTTCCAATGATTGCATTGGAATGGATTTGAATCGAAATTGCCTTTGGATTATTTCGATGTTGGATTTCGTGATGATACAGATTTTGTTATGGGAATTTGAAAGATATATATATATATCGTTATTTCCAATACGACATTTGTTAATCGTAGAATTTGATATTGAATATAAGCCGATATATTTTCTATTCAGAGCCTTGTATTGAATATCAAATGTGATTTGGGTTTGTCGTGAGCGGTGTCTTCACTAACACTGTTCTTGAACCCAGTTGAGAGAAGATTAAATCTTTTTATTTGGATTTAATGAAGTGTACCAATTAAATAATATTTAATTGAATTGATATTGATTTTTGGGTTTATCGTGGACAGTGTTTTAAATAACACTTGTTCTTTAACCCGATAATTAATGGAATGTGACTTTGGGTTTATCGTGAACTGTGTTTTAAATGACACTGATTCTTTAACCCAATTAACGATTAAAACTAAGTGGAGTTTTAATGAATCTTTAATTAGATTGAAATAATCAAGAATGGAGTATCACCAGTTTTTACTCCAGGCGATAGTTAAATCTTTAATTAGATTTGAACGTGAAATGGTAATTGAATTTACCGATAACACTGTGGTGTTAGATATGAAGTATTACCAGTTTTACTTCATGGGATGAATAGGTTGGGATGGGGAAATTAAAATAAATGATTACTTTGGTAAGGTTCGCTAATCCCGACTAGTTTGAATTGAGATTCAAAAATAGAATAAAGAATAAATTCAAGGAATTTATCTTGGATAAAATTAATGGGAACCTTTCCCTATGAATGTGAAATTTAGAAACTAACTGTCGGTTGGCTAAGTAGAATGGTTTTCTGGATATTGATCTGATGTTGGTTTCGGCCTTCGGGGTTAATATTTGGAGAATTATTCTCTTGATTAATTTACGGTTAGTGACTGATGAATTGGAATGAGGCGTATGTTGTGTTTGTGTAACACTTATTTAAAATATACGCGAGTTATTCGGAAAGACCGGGTTTATCCCATTCTGAATAACTGATACGACGATAAGTCGAAGATGAAGACGATGGTCGAAGACCGGAAGTCTTCACGTCGTTTGGGTGATTACTGATGATCTTGATTGGGCTGTACACCCAAGAAGATGGAAACAGTTGGCGATCGTCCAGACGTACTTGGAGATCGATGGATATGCGGGGTACTAGGTGCCTCCGGTTTCGTTCAGCCCCAGAACGGACTTGTAAATGGACTGTGTGTCTGACATTGGATTTTAGTCCGTGTGATTGATCTCTATTAAATATATATCTGTTTGGCGGCGGAGAATTTATTCTCTTGCTTAACGCCCTTCTCTGAGACGTACGAGCTCAGGGGTTATATATTGATGGATATCAAACGCATGGAGTGAATTGCCTGTGTGGCATGCCTAAGTGGCAATTGATCGAGGCTTCTATTGAAAAGCAAAGCCTTGTGGTGATGATCAAAGCACGGCCTTTGTGGCGTAGCTTTGTGTAACGTTTACTTCGCGAGTTTCACACCCGGTATGAACCAAAAACGGGAGAAAGGACCTCAGGGAGGGCCTGCGTTTCTTCCTAGTTAGAAGTGGCGTCAGTGGTTTTACACACCCTGACGAGTTTGACTTATGTGGTTGTTGCTGTTGCGAGGCGCCTCGGATTGATCGGTCGTTCTCGAACCGATGGAGTCATTTAGTTGGCTCATTTACGCCCCAAAGGGCGGGGAAACGTAGTGTTCAGGCATTTTAATCCACATCGGTGGACCGGCCCTGTCGCTCCTAGGGTCACTCGAGCTCTGATCCTGAGACTCGGGCTAGGCAATCTCGAATCGGTTGAGGACTATCTTTTGCCTCGGTTCATAGATGGAAATCCAATTTCCAAATACGTGACATTTGCGGTTTTAATTGTAGAACTAGTATGGCGACATGATATATGGTACCCATGCCGCCTATGATTGATACTTATGATTTGAAGTTGTTTTATACACTATGCACTTATAATAGTATCAAGCGATTTGTTTTAAACGTATCAAGCATTCTTGGCTATTATAAGGTAAAAACCCTATCCCCCGGCTTGCGTTGCATTGTGTGATAGGACCTGGGTCTTATAATAGCTTCATTTTTCTTTATTTAGCATTGCGCTGTTTGTTTTATGCACTGGTATTCTTGGGAGGAAACCCGTTCCGTGTTATACGGCGTGGTCCCTTGATTTACCTAACTTTAAAAACAAAGATAAAAAAACTGTTTTAGTTCTCACACCAGTCACATGACTGACCTGGAGTTTATTGTTTTAACCTAAACTCTGGGTGCCCTTATTTTGACACGGGCAGCTAGTAGTTTTGGTTTTGCAGATTTATATTCACAGGATCCTGGTTTTCAGCTGGAACGATATCCGGGAAGCTTTGTATCCGTATATCTCTTCTAGTTGTGTATTGTATTATTTTCCGCTGCGATGTATTTAAATGTAATTTAAATCTCTGATATTTCTGTGTAATATTCATTTATACTCTGTATATTCTTGTAATCTGATGCATTGTTGTAATATACAATGAAATGTTCTTTTATATGCGTTCTATTTTGTCGTGTTCTCAAACG
The DNA here is from genome assembly GCA_030737875.1 of Allium sativum. Taxonomy (NCBI): domain Eukaryota; kingdom Viridiplantae; phylum Streptophyta; class Magnoliopsida; order Asparagales; family Amaryllidaceae; genus Allium; species Allium sativum. Next base: position 388,247,895 of record CM060924.1, read on the forward strand.
ATAGGGCGTTTCGAACGGTCTGGGTCGGTTTAGCGACTGGTTCGGACCGAGCGAAATTACATCTCGTTACAGGTTGACAGCCAAACACCCTGGATTAACCCCTAGTCGACCCAGCGGGCTCGGGTCGACCTCAAAAATCGGCCGGTTCGGTTATTCCCCTCTCCCAATTCGCTGTTTTGAACATTTTTGCATATTTATTTAATTTTCAATTATATATATATATATCAGTATATATATATTTCTCTGCGCAACCCATTTCACTTAATTAAGTATACTTTAATTTGGGAATTTTTCGTGAAACTTCGCGAGGCCATATCTTGGTCATACGGACTCCGATTTTCGAAAACTCGGACTCTATTTCGCGTATTTTTCCGAGACGAACGCAATGGCATAGCCCGTTTCACTTGATTCAGAATTTAAAATTAAATTCTGCCTTGATTCTCGTCTTAATCATGTTATCGAAATACGGGTTGTTACATAGTCCTTGGTAAACCATCGATGAAATCCATCGAGACTTGTTCCCATTTCCATTCGGGAATTTCTAATGGTTGCAACAAACCACTAGGCTTCTTTTGCTCGGCTTTAACTAGCTGGCAATTCATGCATTTGGATATAAACTTCCCAACGTCTCTTTTTATCCCTTCCCAGTAGTAAGTCTGTCTCATGTCTCGATACATATTATCACCACCGGGGTGTATAGTCAGTTTTGAGTGATGACATTCTCTAAGCACTTCATCTCTCAAACCATTCACGTTGGGTACAACTAGTCTTCCATTCTTTCTAAGCCATCCATCTCGATCAAGCCCATACAAATTCATCTCCTCACCATCGATATCCATTTCAAACTTGGAGATGATTTCCAATAGATTAGGATCGTCCCTCTGGCTGGAACCAATCCACTCTATCAAAGTGGGTCTGATCGCCAAACTAGCTAGCATTTCTGGATCCAATTCGCACTTTGGTCTGAAATCAAACCCTACGATATACTCCAGCTGCTTCCATTCAAGAAACATAGCCCCTAAACTGGCATGTCTCCTACTCAAGGCATCGGCTACCGCATTACCTTTCCCAGGTGTGTATGTGATATCAAAATCATACGAAGCCAAGAACTCTAACCATCTCTGCTGACGGAGATTCAGATCCTTCTGAGAGAAGAGATGCTTTAACGATTTATGATCGGTAAACAAATCAAATCTTTCTCCCAAGAGATATTGTCTCTACATCTTCAGCGCAAACACGATCGCTGCTAGTTCCAAATCATGGGTAGGGTACCTTTTCTCATGTGGCTTTAGTTGCCGACTAGCATAAGCTACAACCTTACCTCCTTGCATCAATACAGCACCTAGTCCGGTACCGCAAGCATCCGTGAATACCGTCATTTCTTCATTCCCTTTAGGAATGACTAGCACTGGCGCACGCGTCAACTTTTCTTTTAAACTCTTGAATGCATTCTCACACACTCCGTCCCAGACGAAGGCCTGATTCTTCTTAGTCAACTGAGTCAACGGTGCTGCTATCTTGGAGAAGTCCTGGATAAACTTACGATAATACCCAGCTAACCCCAAGAAACTTCTTACGTCTGTTGCATTCTTGGGCGTAGACCAATCCTGTACCGTAGCCACCTTCGCAGGATCCACGGCAATACCATTCTCTGAAACAACATGGCCCAAGAATCTCACTTCCCTCCTCCAGAAGTGACACTTAGAGAATTTCGCTTTCAATTGGTGTTTCCTCAACACCTCTATCACTATCCTCAAGTGTCCCTTGTGTTCCTCCTCTGTCCTCGAGTAAACAAGGATATCGTCTACGAACACAAGAACAAACTTATTCAACTGATCTCTGAATACTCGATTCATAAGATCCACGAAATATGCTGGTGCATTGGTCAACCCGAATGGCATAACCAACCACTCATAGAATCCAGACGGCGTCCTAAAAGCCGTTTTCGAAACACTCTCATCTGCTACTCGAAGTTGATGAAATCCTGTCGCGAGATCCAACAGGGAGAACACTCTTGCTCCTTCCGGTTGATCAAACAAATCATCTATCCGCGGTAGAGGATACTTATTCTTCCTCGTCACCTTATTCAACTCGCGATAGTCCACACACAAACGAAGGGAACCATCTGCCTTAGTGGCAAACACAACTGGTGCTCCCCACTCGGAGACACTTCTTCTAATAAACTCCTTCTTCAAAAGATTGCTGACTTGCACCCCGAGCTCTCGCTGCTCCCTTGGTGCCATATGACGAAGTGGCTTCAATATAGGTCTGACATCTTTCACTAAATCAATACGGAACTCAATCTCTCGGTGTGGTGGAAGCCCGGTCACCTCCTCGAAGATGTCCGGATATTGGCCAACCACGGGCACATCTGACAACTCATCATGCAGGGTGTTGAGGGAATTTATAAAACTAGCCATTACCCCATCACTCGGTAGACTACCAAACACTACCCTCCGCCCATCATCTGCCCTAACTGTCACCAAAAAGCCCTCACAGTTTACCACTACCCCGTATCTTTGGAGCCAATCGACCCCCAATATAATGCCATACCCAGTAAAGCCCAAAACAAAGCAATCACAAACAAACATACATCCATGACTCGATAAGACCAAATTTCGGCAAATCATACTAAGGTTAGTCGAACCACCAATCGGTTTGTCACAACCAACGGTCTATCGACTATCTCGGGTTCCAGTCCCAACCTATCCACCGGGTCACTAGATATGAAGGAACGGGAAGCCCCAGTATCAAACAAAACTCGAACTGGTACATCATAAATAGAAAGCATACCTTGAATGACGACATTCTTTCCGTTCTCCGCCACAGTTGGGGCATTCGACGAAGAAGGAATAGCATTAAGGGCATATGCTTTCACCATCTGCTTTTCTTTAGGATGCCGTGGACACTTATCCTTGAAATGTCCCACTTGGCCATAGTTGAAGCACTTCTTATCCGCTGACTTGGCCCGAAAATCTTTGGCATAATGGCCCTTCTTACCACAGCTGAAGCACTCAACATCTTTCTTGCTCTTTTTCTAGCCATCCTTAGCTTGGTTCTGCTTCCTCTTGTTCTGAGAGTTACTCTTGCCTCCACCGCTTGTTTGCGGCTTTGGCCCTTCCGCAGATGCAACCTCAGTCCTTGGCCTAGGGTAAAGATTCTCTGATCTCAAAGCCTTCCCCACAATCGATTCAAAAGTCTCATTGATGTGGTTGATAAGCCTTTCCCCCAAGTATCCATCCAAATCAGAAATGAACTTCTCATTATTCTTCTCAGGAGTATCGATAAGGGATAGTCCATACTTCGACAAAGTGTCGAACTCAGCAATATAGTCAGAGACTGCCCTACCATTCTGCTTGAGTTCCAGGAATCTCTTAAACAACACTGATTTCTAGGCAGCTGGAATGATCTTCTCGCTAAAGCGAGCCTTGAACTGATCCCAAGTAACCTGATCTTCTGGAGTAGCTGTTCTAATGGCATTCCACCAATTCATCGCTCGCCCTTGCAGCTGACGAGACGCTAGCCTTCTCTTCATCGCATCCTCAATACCCAAGTCGTCGAAGATACGATCATAGTTATCCAACCAATCCTAAACATCTGTGGCCGACTCCGTTCCGTGGAACGGCTTCCCACCAAGGTTAGTGTAATCCTTGCACAGCTTGGCGAAATCAACCCTAGGCGCCTGCACTACTGGACCACCACCATTTCCAGGATTGGGAACTGCCCCTTGAACATCCCTAAGCATCTCCCTCATGAAGTTGGTGAACATTGCCCTCATGTCAGGAGCATTCCCATGATTGGTCCCTCTACCAGCACCCCTGGTGTCTCGACTCATCGTTCAATCTGTAAAGAGAAAACGATTAACGACCCCATAGTGGTGCTAGTGCAGTACGACTTCATTCTTATACTACTAATAGTATGTATATATATAGTTTTTGAAAACCAAGGTAATCACAAATACGCGCTCTCATATACGTACTATCTTTCCCTAGTGTCTTTCCCTAGGTTAACTACGCAACCTAGAGCTCTGATACCAAGTGTGACGGCCCGCCCCGCACCAACCGACATTTACTCCAAAAGTGCGTTGTACACATGTCATGTTAGCACGGGACGGTCGTCAGAAGAAAAGAAAGAAGACGAAGAACCAAACAAAGAACCTGTAGAATGTCTCACAGCGCATAGAATAAAATATAATAACAACATACTTGACATAAAAAAGGTGAGACAGTGCATAAGCTGAAAACTAGAACTAAGCATCATAGCAGCGGAAATCCAAAATACAGCTTATTACAACTTTTAAAATACTGTCTCTAAAGCAAAAGCAAGATAAAGGAAGGTACACTACTAATGCCCAAGTAGTGACCACCAACGACACAGGGAGAATATATGTAGATATCATACGTAGGAGCCTTCTGCTCGTCTCCGAATCAGCTACTCGTGCATCACCAGCTAACCTGTCTCTAGTCTGCTCGTGTGAGCACCCAGAGTAATAAGAAGAGACATAAAACTCTAGGTCAGACAAAAGTCTGGTATGAGCGATAAGCAGCTAAACAGAACAATAACAGGTATACTAAACCATACCTGAACCTGGACCTGCAACCAAAGAGTTAGCACTACATACTGTACAACACTCTAAGGTGCCACTAACATGTGGTGTGAAGATACGGGGGTGGAGGTGTGCATGTCATAGTGATGGCAAACAATCAAGCATAGCAACCATCCTCACATCTCTCACTCAAGTGCATAAAGCATACGATATTCACCACTTCGATCACCTCAATACTTTGCTATGATCACCTTGCCCCATGAAGTCATAAATGGCTTCACTGCACTGATACATAGCCACTAATCCTTCGCTATGTCCACTTGCCCCATGGAGTTATTCACCCCATTTGCGCTGGCTCATAGCCTTACCAATCCTTTATTATGTCCACTTGCCCCATGGAGTTATTCACCCCATCTGCGCTGGCTCATAGTCTTACTACGATCACTTTGCCCCTCGAGTCATAATGACTCTACTGCACTGATAACGTAGTCTTGCTACCATCACCTTGCCCCTCGAGTCATAGTGACTCTACTGCACTGATAAGTAGCCCATCATTCATTTTCAGTGGTGAATCGAAGTTATGAACGTCGACAACTCCTTAGCACACGTCCCGCAGCAAAGCCCAACCATGAAGTGAACTCATTGGTTCCCAACTGGATCCTGAGCTATAACTTCCATTTGGACTACCTTTGCATCTCGGGTTATTGGTCAATACTGGATCGGTTCGGATTCCTCCTTGCCATCGGTTCGGTTCGGTCATAGATATTCCCCTCTGGCGGTTTGGTTCCGGTGTATGCATCTCGTTCAGTGTGACGCTTCAGCAACCGGTTCGGTTCGGGTTTGATTGCTCCATCGGTTCGGTTCGGGTCCCCTATCACCATCCGGTCCTTCCTTCTCTCTTAGCTCCTGGCTTGGCCTTCTGGTTCGGTCTGATCCCCTTTCTTATTCCCATCCGCTCTGATCCCTATTCCTATTCCCATCCGCTCCGATCCGATCCCCCCTTCCTTAGCCCGATCCGATCCCAGTTCAACCTTTGTGGCCTTGATTTTTGCCATACTTCTCTTGCGCTAAGCTACAGTTCGGTTCAGTGATCCTTTGCTCGGTCAGAGCCCATCTATCCGATCCGATCCGAAAGCCTGCACTGTTTTTCTGCCACTTTTCCAACGAGTGTTTTACGCCATTCGACGACGTTTTCGACCATTCTAAGTATTCTAATCAATCACAAAGCATACCACAAAGTCATAGCAACAAGTAGAAGTGACCTCAAAGACCAAAACATCAATATGATAGGTTAAAATGGATCAAACATAGCCAAAACCCCATATTTTCCCTTAAGCATGTTTAGGTGAATCTAATGATATGATTAGCAAAACTTAACCAAATTAACCCAAATTCATATCAGAGGTCTAAGACATCATTTCGAATTTTATAAATATTTTTCCAGAATTTTATCATGTTTAAATTCGCTAATTAATACTAATTACCCTTAATTAGCCATAATTAGTGAGGAACTATGCAAATCACTCACCTTAGCCACAAATAAAACCTCAAACTGAAATGAATCTCTGATTTGGTGCGAATCCCAATGCTAAACAGCAGCTCTAATGTTGATTTGGTGTTGATCCCTCTTAATTCGATGTTGCTAAGCCCAATCTTCAAGTAGAAAGTGATTTGGAGGTGGTTTAGAGGTTGGAGGCCATTTTTAGGGTTTTTTAGAGGTAAGTGGAGGCTAGAAAACTGAAATGGGATGAAAACCTAACTCTTTTCAGCCTCCCCTTAACCCTAATCCCGAAATGGGTTATGGGCCCATTCACTAATCACCCTATTTGGCCCGGTTAAGCAGTTTTTCACCTTCCAAACCTTATTTCAGTCATATCTCCCAAACTGTAAGTCCGTTTTTCACATGTGACCACTCTACAGAAAGGTAAACCATCAATCGAATCTAATGGAAGTGGTTTCAGGTCAAAATTCCTTTCCAATTAAAAGTTATGGCCGAAACAAGATCAGCTAGGGGCAAAACGGTCATTTAAAAATCGAAAAAATCACGAACATGGGAAATGACTCTAATGGTTGTTTCCCAAAGTTACATGACCATACGACTTCATATGGGAAAGAAATAAATATTCTACGATCCTCCGATGCGTAGAATGCGGGTTGTTACATTTGAGGATTAGTTATTCCTGAACACACGTTTCCTGGTCCTTACAGACCTATAATCGAGGCGCCTCGCAATCCAACAACCACAAAGGTGAAAATAATATAAATGTCAGCCAGTTTAAGCACTGACACCACCATAGCTAGAAAGAAACGTCGTGTTCTCCCAGCGGTCACTATCCCGTTTTTGACTCATACCGAGGTGTGAGGCTCGCGAATTCACGTTATACACAAAGCTATGCCACGTAGGCTGTGCTTTGATCATTAACCACAAGACTTTGCTTTTCAACAGAAGCCTTGATCATTTGCCACTTAGGCATGCCACACAGGCAATTCACTCCATGCGACTGATGTCCATCGATATACAACCTCTGAGCTCATACGTCTCAGAGAAAGGCGTTAAGCAAGAGAATAAATTCTCCGCCGCCAAACAGATGTATATTTAATAGAGATCAATCAACACAGAATAAAATCCCATGTCAGACACACGGTCCATTTACAAATTCGTTCTGGGTCTGAATGAAACCGGAGGCACTTTCCTCGCATATCCATCGATCTCCAAGTACGTCTGGACGACCACCAACTGATTCCCTCATTCTGGGTGTATAGCCCAATCAAGATCATCAGTAATCACCCAAACGATGTGAAGACTTCCGGTCTTCAACCACCGTCTTCATCTTCGACATATCGTCGAATCGGTTATTCAGAATGGGCATAAACCCGGCCTTTCTGAATAACCCGCGTATATAATAAACAAATGTTACACAAACACAACATACGCCTCATTCCAATTCATCAGTCACTAACCGTAAATTAACAAGAGAACAATTCCCCAAATATTAACCCCGAAAGCTGAAACCAACATCAGATCAATACCCAGGAAACCATTCTTCTTAGCTTAGTTTCTAAATTTCACATTCTTAGGGAAAGGTTCCCATTAATTTTATCAAAGATAAATTCTTTTAAATTTACTCTTTAATCTTCCTTTGGATGTCATTTCAAACCCTGTTAAGGTTTTCCAAACTAGTCGGGATTAGCGAACCACACCGAAGTAATTATTTATTTTATTTCCCAATCCCAACCTATTCATCCCATGAAGCAAAACTGGTAATACTCCATTTCTAAAACCACGGTGTTATCGGTAAAATTAATTAGCATTTCACGTTCAAATCTAATTAAAGATTTAACTATCGCTTTGGAGCAAAACTGGTGATACTCCATTCTCGCTCACTTTCCAAATTTGATAATTTAAATTATCACTTTTCATTTTAATCTAATTACAGATTCATTAAAACTCCTTTTACTGGGTTAAAGAACTAATATCATTTAAAACACAGTTCACGATAAACCCAAATCGCATTCTATTTATTATCGGGTTAAAGAACAAGTGTTATTTAAAACACCATTCACGATAAACCCAAATCACATTTGATATTAAATACAAGGCTCTGAATAGTAAATATATCGGCTTATATTCAATATCAAATTCTGAAACCCACAAATATCGCTTTGGAAATAACGATATAAAATATATCTTCCAAATTTCCTCCAAAATATCTGTATAATCGCGGAATCTAATATCGAAATATTCCAAAGACAATTTCGATTCGAATCCATTCCAATTCATATATTGGAAATTCTGGTTATTTAAAACCCATTTCAAATCCAATTTATTTATTTTAAAAATAAATAAATTATTATTCTAGTTAATAACTAGTTCATTCCGATAAAAATCTATTTTTATCTTTTCAAATATGGAGTTTTTCATCCCAATTTTTCCCAAATCATTTCTTATGATTTTACACTAATTATTGATATTTTTAATAATTTTATCAAGGCCCGTACAGTCGATTTCCATCAACGGCCATCGAACTGCACTTACAGCGTCCATTTCCAAATTTGATTTGGACATAATTCCAAATCCAACCGTTAGATTTCAGATTTCTAATATTCATTGGAAAGCTCTTTTCGATACGAACCCAATGGTTCCAGTTTTAGGAGAATCCGATGGTCGGATCTCCCGTAATGTCTATTCGAAGTCAATGGTCGAAATTCACGAACTGCCGCGGCGCGGCGCGTTCTATTCAGGCCATTATATATATTATATATATTTCATCGATTTCCTTTTAAAACGAATTTTATATATCGTTTCAAATTTGTTTCAAAAACAATTTCAACTTTCATTTCAATTTCAAATCAAAATTGAATTTTCCATTATAAATTCTTTTTACATTCCTTTCTATTTGATTCCAATTCAAATCGATTTCAATTCGATTTGAATTCATTTCAATTCGAATACAATTCGATTTGAATTCATTTTAATTTGAATTCATTTTCTATTCAATTCGAATTCATTTTCTATTCAATTCAGTTCGAATTCATTTTCTATTCAACTCAATTCGAATTCATTTTCTATTATTCGAATTTTAAACCTCTTTTCAATATTCATTATAAAAACGAATATAATCGATATAGATATCGTTCGCGTCAAAATAGAACATCTTAATCAACACGGCTTTATATTTTTCAATAACTTCGTTATTCTATTCAATAAATGAATATTTATTCTATTCAACACATGAATCTATATTTCTTTCAACACATGACTAATCTCAACAAATGAGTACTGTCAACACGTGAATTTATATTTGTTATTTAATATATTTTATAAAATTACGATTTCTATCGTTTAATTTCTAATCAAACTCTAATCGTAAATTAGTAGGAGAATGATTCCCTAAGTATTAACCCCGAAGGCCGAAACCAACATCAGATCAATACCCACGAGACCACACTTCTTATCTATTTTCCAGTTAGTTTCTAATTTTATATATGATAAAGATGTAAATTTTATTGTTAAAATATTTCGTTCAACACATGAATCTATATTTCTTTCAACACATGACTAATCTCAACAAATGAGTACCGTCAACACATGAATCTATATTTTATAATATTCTTTATTTTCCCAATTGGAATGAGGCCCAATCAATTTCCATATAATGTTAATTATATGGATTCCATACAACACATGTATATAATAGCAACGATAAATAATCAACCATCATCCAAAGTGCACCACACAACTGCATAAGCATTAAATATAAATAATTAACGCTTACACAGTCTGTTGACCAATCGATCGACATACAATTAAATAATTGGGATTAGTGTATGCCAAATATCATCCCAATACCCGTGTGGGGTTTCAATCCACAAACACTGAATATTATTTGTGTAGTTGGGCGATGTGTAAAATTTATCATCCCAATCAATATCCTTTAAATAGGTGTACATAAACAAACGGTCCGGTTTGTAAATGAATATTTATTTATTCACATTCACGTTAAAAATATATTTTAACTCTAAAATATTTTTAACTATATAAATATTTTATTTTATTTCACATCACACAATCAATTCAATCAAATTTATCAACCAAACAAATAAATCAATCACCAAACAATTAACTAAACAAACAAGCCGTCCATGGTCTGTGGACGATGGGTGTCGGGTGCTACTAAACACCGTCTGCATCCTAGTATATATTTTTAACTAGAAAAGAAGATTTAAAGTGAGAAGTTCTCACCGACTAGCTAAACCAAACGCCACGACTCTTCTTATGTAGAAATCATCGTCGTGCTCGCCTTTTTGTCACTTTCGTTGTCCGTAGCCACTACATATATAAAAACCACATTTTTATATCTTTGCTATATGGATAAAAATTCTATTTTTATACCGCTACTATATAGATAAAAATTCTATTTTTATACCGCTATTATATAGATAAAAATTCTGTTTTTATACCGCTACTATATAGATAAAAATTCTATTTTTATTCCGCTATTATATAGATAAAAATTTATTTTTATACCGCTACTATATAGATAAAAATTCTATTTTTATAACGGTGTTCATAAAATAAAGATCATATTTTTATCCTGCTATTCTCTATATAAAAATTATATTTTTATATCGCTCTTCTCCTAATAAAGATTATATTTTTTTATTCTTTACATCATATAAAATTTTTTTTTTTTTATTTACATCATATAAAAATTATATTTTTATTATTCTTATCTAATAAAAATCATATTTTTATTATTTACGTATGATAAAAATAATATTTTTATTCGCTAAGAATATAAACAAAAATCCTATTTTTTTCTACATAAAATCTTATTTTTAAACCAACTCTTCATCGTTTTAAAAATCGCATTTTCATCACGATAAAAATCACAACTTCTCTTAGCTAAAAATCAAATTTTTACCGCCTAAAAATCCAAGCTTTTATCGTATAAAAATTTAAGCTTTTTTCTATAATCAAAAATCGGTTTTTTCCTATTACATCGAAGAAAAATCCCGTTTTTACATTCATAAAAACCATATTTTTACATACCCAAAAATTATATTTTTATACTTTCATAAAAATCAGATTTTGAAAGTGATTAACCTAAACTAAGTATTTAAAATAAAATTAAAATAAAATAGGAAAACTTACAGCGAATTGGAAGAAAGGGGGTGTACATCCGGCGTTGGATCTGGTCAGCAGGGGCACGGCGGGCGCGGGTGATGGCACAGGCAGCGTGGGGTTCAACAGGGTGGCGGGTTTGGGTGCCTTGCCTCGCGATGGGGGTGTGCTGTGCGCCCGCGACTTGGAGCAAGGGGGAGGGGATCTAACGCATCAGAGAAGAAGGTGGGGGGGGAAGGCAGCGATGTGGAGGCGACGTCCATCGAGGTGCTTCGCGGGTTCAGGGAGGGCTTTGAACGATATCGGGTTTTTTTTCTTTTTAAACTAGCCAACGGTGAGGAAGAGAATAGAAAGGGAAGGGGGGTTTATAATAAATATATATATTTCATTCAATTTATTTTTATCAAGCAACTTTTTAATTCGACCTCAAAACGGGACCCACCGCCTATCGTCCTTAGCTAATTACCCCCATTCCGAACATAATGGGATATGTATCATAAGCCAGTTCGGTCGTTTCAATCAGTTTTCGTCAAAATTGACATATAACTCTATATATTGAATTTTGAACGCGCATTTCAATTTACCGGGGCCACATACTAACTCGAAAAATTCCAGAAAAATATTTTCTAGCTTCGTATTGACGATACGGTCCTAACAAAACTAATTTCGTCGAAATCTGAGACCGTTTGGAAAATGACCATTTTCCAGTTGATTAAAATCAACTAAAACTGGTCAAACGCGTTTTCCTTTGCCACACTAACATATTGATTCGAAAAATTATGAAATTTGAAACCTAGCAATAACTTGACATCAAGGATCCAGCAAAAGTGGTTTCGTCGAAAACCGGTGTCGTTTGCAAAATTGCTATTTTCAAGGGCCGAAATTCCATAGTGACTATTCTGAATTTTCAATTGGGCGTAACTTTTTATCCCCACTATGAAATTTCAATTTTTCGGATTCGTTGGAAAGATATTCTCAATTAGATTCTCATAATTTTTGGTTTCGCTAAAATCCGGTTTATTTTGAATCCTGTACATTCATTTGAAATTTGAAATCGAATTTTCGAACTACCGCGCCATTTTCAATTCCTTTTATATTTAAAATAAAAAATTTATATTCTAACGACGATTTAAATAAATATATACGTTCTAATTCTATTCAAATTAAATTTCTCGTCGATATTATTTAAAATAATTCATTTTAAATATTCAAAATTCATCAAAATTACCAAAATAAAAATTTTAAATTGACTCGCATTTCCGGGTTATTACAATCTTCCCCACTTAAAACTTTTCGTCCCCGAAAAGGAACGAAGCTGAAAGTTGTTTAACTAATTAACTCAACTTCCATTATTTTCCTTATGGCTTAATTTCTTCAACTTTTCAGTTTCTAAGAACTTTTCAAATTTTTCAAAAAATTTGGCAAACATCCTAAATTTCCGAAAAATTTCGCCATAACCTCCCCTGCACCGGGGACTTCGGGATATTTCATATAGCCTCCCATGGCCTTCTTCAATCCAAAAGAAAGAGAAAAAGCCAAGCGGGTAGCCAATCGGCTCATAAAATCATCCAAACCCAAAGAAATACAATAAATATGTACCTATTTGTCGGGCAAACAATTTTATTCTCCTGCTCTAGCCTCCTTGCTATGACCTGTTCAATGTAAGTACATGTATGTGCATGCATTCGCAACAAATTTTCAATATAATTCAATATCTGGTTCAATTTGGCCTAATGGTTCAAAATTTAATTAATCAAACAATAATCAACCAACACAACCAGCAATCAATTAGTGAATTAACTTTTCAAATTCACAACTTTGATATATATACAGAAAATCATGTTTTTGATGCCAAATCACAACAATAAATCTATCTAGTTTTGGTTCTCACACCAGTCTAATGGAAATATATAGATATCACACTTTCGAATCTCGAATATAAATTCTAATGATGTACGTACTACAGAGATCATCAGAACCATCCCCGGGCGACTAGAATGTGATTCTATATCTATCCAGTATATTAAAACTTTGAATATACATTCATGATGCGTATATGCAAAATCTTTATATATTGGATCGTCCAAATCAATACAAATAAAATATTCAAATACGGATAAAATGGTTTAAATTTTCAAAACAATGTTTGTTTTCATTTTAAAAATATACTCTTCACACTCGTTCTAGGATACTACTAATCCTATCTCTAACGAGTAATTCTAATTGGATATTACTAATCCAATATCTGATGAATTCTTTCGTTCGGTTCTAATGTGTCTTGTTCTCGAGCTCTGTAAACCAAAGCTCTGATACCAAAACTGAGACGACCCGAACTTCCCCGGTAAGGAAAGCACGGATAGAATTGAGGACAACACACATCGATACCCAAAAAGAAGAACATTTCATTGTTATTTACAACAATTCCATCAGATTACAAGAATATATAGAGTATGAATAAATATTATACAACAGAGGAAATCAGAGATTTAAATACAGTACTGCAGCGGAAAAATAATACAAAACATAACTGATAGAAATACACGGATACAGAGCTTTCCGAATATCACTTCAGCTATAAACCAGGATCCTGTGAATATAAATCTGCAAAACCAAAACTACTAGCTGCCCGTGTCAAAATAAGGGCACCCAGAGTTTAGGTTAAAACAATAAACTCCAGGTCAGTCATGTGACTGGTGTGAGAACTAAAACAGTTATTTAAAACTTTACTTTAAAAGAGAATAATTCAAGGGACCACGCCGTATAACACGGAACGGGTTTCATCCCAAGAACACCAGTGCATAGAATAAACAACGCAATGCTTTTTCGAAAAATGAAGCTATTATAAGACCCAGGTCCCATCACACAATGCAACGCAAGCCGAAGGATAGGGTTTTCCCTTATAATAGCCAAACATGCTTGGTACGTTTAAAACAAATCATTTGATACTATTATAAGTGTACAGTGTCAAAACAATTTCAATCATAAATATCAATCATAGGCGGCATGGGTACCATCTATCATGTCGCCAATACTAGGCTCTACAAATAAAACCGAAATATCTCGTATTGGAAATTAGATTTTCGTCATGAGTCGAGGCAAGGGGAAAGCTCCTCTCCGTTTCGAGACACTCTAGCAAATGCCTCGGGACTACACACTCCGGGTAACCCCTGAATCGGCTGGGCCGGTCCTCCCTTACGTTTGAGGATTAGTTATTCCTGAACACACGTTTCCCGGTCCTTACAGACCTATAATCGAGGCGCCTCGCAATCCAACAACCACAAAGGTGAAAATAATATAAATGTCAGCCAGTTTAAGCACTGACACCACCGTAGCTAGAAAGAAACGTCGTGTTCTCCCTGCGGTCACTATCCCGTTTTTGACTCATACCAAGGTGTGAGGCTCGCGAATTCACGTTATACACAAAGCTATGCCACGTAGGCCGTGCTTTGATCATCAACCACAAGACTTTTCTTTTCAACAGAAGCCTTGACCATTTGCCACTTAGGCATGCCACACAGGCAATTCACTCCATGTGACTGATGTCCATCGATATACAACCTCTATGCTCGTACGTCTCAGAGAAGGGCGTTAAGCAAGAGAATAAATTCTCCACCGCCAAACAGATGTATATTTAATAGAGATCAATCAACACAGAATAAAATCCCATGTCAGACACACGGTCCATTTACAAGTTCGTTCTGGGTCTGAACGAAACCGGAGGCACTTTCCTTTCATATCCATCGATCTCCAAGTACGTCTGGACGACCACCAACGGATTCCCTCATCTTGGGTGTACAACCCAATCAAGATCATCAGTTGCGACGACCCCAAACCCCGTACTCACGGCGGCAAGGGTAATCCGTGGAATATAACACAGAAAAAGATAATAGCAGAACAAAAATAAATAAATACATCAGATAATGAACAATAGAATATACTGGATAAGAGCAATCATCAGAGTTACGCAGTGTACAGGATCATACTTAGTAAAAATACGGTTCAGCTATACATAAATGTCTACAGCGGAAAACAAACATAATATGTACAATAGGAGCTGAACAGCATAAAAAGAGGTAAATGATAGAATCCATCTTCATCTCCAGCTATCCAGAAAGAACCAGCTAAACCTGAATACAAGGCTGCCCATATAGAAAAAGGGGCACCCGAGTTTGAAAGTGAAACAAACTACGAGTCAGTCATGGGACTGGTATGAGAAATCTACTCAACACATATATAATTTGGCTAATCACAGGACCACGCCACTTTCGTGGAACGGGTTTACTCCATTGGATTGCCAGTGCTTTAAAACCAATCTTTCTTTTAAACAACGCAATGCATTTTATAAAAATGAAGCCATTATAAGACTCAGTTCCCATCACACAATGCAACGCAAACCGGAGGATAGAGTTTTTACCTTATAACGGCCAAGATATGCTTGATACGAATAAAACAAAGGCATTTGATATTATTGCTAGTGTTTATATGTTTTGAAAACAATTTCACATCATAACTATCAATCATAGACGACATTAATGCCCCATACCACTATGTCGCCATATATAGGTATACAATCAAAATCGCACAGTCACGTATTTGGAAATTGGGTTTCCGTCATGAACCAAGGCAAAAGATAGTCCTTGCCGAATTCGAGACTACCTAGCCCGAGTCTCAGGAAAACGCGCAGGCAAGCCTTGGATCGTCAGGGCCGGTCCACCGATGTGGATTATTATGCCTAAACACTACGTCTCCCCGCCCTTCGGGGCGTAAACAAGCCAATGAATGACTCCATCGGACCCGGATCGTCCGATCAAACCGAGGCGCCTCGCAACAGCAACAACCACACAGGTGAAAAGTATATAAATGTCAGGGCTGGTAGGTCACTGACACCACCCTAGCTAGGAAGAAACGCAGGCCCTCCCTGATGTCCTCTCCCGTTTCTGGTTCATACCGGGGTGTGAGGCTCGCAATTTTACGTTATACACAAAGCTACGCCACACCGGCGATGCTTTGATCATCACCACAAGACTTTGCTTTTCAACAGAAGCCCTGATCACTGCATCTTAGCATGCCACACAGGCAATTCATGCCATGCGACTGATGTCCATTGATATACAACCTCTGAGCTCGTGCGTTTCAGAGAAGGGCGTTAAGCAAAAGAATAAATTCTCCACCGCCAAACAGATGTATATTTAATAGAGATCAATCAACACAGAATAAAATCCAATGTCAGACACACAGTCCATTTACAAGTCCGTTCTGGGTTTGAACAAAACCGGAGGCACAAAGTACCTCGCAAACCCATCGATCACCACGTACGTCTGGACGACCACCACTCATTATCCATATTTCGGGATGCCTCCCAATCAGGACCTCGATTACCATCCAAACGAGGTGAAGATCTCCGGTCTTCGACCACCGTCTTCATCTTCGACTTTCAATCGTCGGTCAATTATTTGAAATGAGAATTAACTCGGCCTTTTCAAATAATTCACGTATATTTAGAATTTCAAATCAATTTATTTCAATGGTTAAATCATTCGACAACACCAATTTTGTTCTTTAATGTAATTTTCACACCAAACACATTCAACCATCAAATACCACATAAATCTAGCAAATTCAGTTTATTTCCATTCCATATCGTTTATGATATTTTATAATGATTTATCGCTATTTTTATTTATTTTAAAATAGCTAATTTATTCAAAACGACGCTTCGGGCCATAACGCGGCCGTGGCGCTGTTTTTCTTCAGATTTGATTTACACATATCTGAAAATCTAACCTTTGGATCTTCACAAAATTTACATCATTAGAAAGGTCTTTTCAAAACGAATCCAACGGTTCCAGTTTCGGGAAAATCCGACGGTCGAATCTCCCGGTACAATCGTTTGAAGTTTCGATTTCAAAATACGAACTGCAGCGTCGTTATTCGATTAAATATAATTATATATATATATATATAAATATAACCGTTTCTAGCGCTGTTTTTCTTCGGATTTGAATTAAACATTCCAGACAATCCAACCGTTGGATTTTTACAAAGTTGGTGCCGTTGGAAAGATTTTTCCAAAGCGAACCCAACGGTTGCGATTTCAGGGAAATCCGATGGTCGGATCTCCCGTACTAATCGTTTGAAATCTCGGTTACAAAACACGAACTGCACGGCCACGTTTCGTTTTAATTTTATTTATATTTATATATTTATATAAATATAGTTCATTCAAAAATTTCAATATCGTTTTCACTTCAAATATTTCACTAACGCCTTTAAATTTTGGAAAATTTCGCCATAACCTCCTTTGTACGGGAGGGCTGGGAAAATTCCCAAATAGCCACATGGGCGTCTCATGTCAAAAAGAAAACGAAAAAGCCAAGCGGCTAGCCAACAGGCTCATAAAATCATCACCCAAACAAAACAGTAAATGTGTACCTATTTGTCGGGCAAAAAATTTTATTCCTCTTCTCTAGCCCCTTTGTTATAACCTGTTCAATAAATATGCATGTACATATATACAGTTCTTATCACTTATCATTTTCCATTCAACTTCATATTTGATTCCATTTGGTTTGAAAACACCATTCATTCTAATGTTGCATGCATAGGTAAAAATCACATCATTAGCTAATTAATGAATATTTCAACTCATGCATATTTATTTGAACAAGTTGCTATTTTTAACACTTCACATTTCAACAATTCATGTATATAATAAAAATGTGATTTTTATATTGTAAAACAATTTATTTCAAAACACTATTATTTTATATAGTTTATATAAGTGATAAAAATAGGATTTTTATTGTACAACAATTTATTTCAAAATAGGATTATTTTATACTTTTCATATTGATGTTAAAAATGGGATTTTTATTATAGAACAATTTCTTTCAAAATATGAATACCATTCAACACATGAATTTCAATTCAACGAATGAATATCGATTCAACACATGAATGTTTTCTATAGTTTATATATATAGACAAAAATGTGATTTTTATATTTAAAACACGAATACCATTCAACACATGAATTTCTAATCAACGAATGAATATTGATTCAACACATGAAGGTTTTCTATTCAACGAATAAATATAGTTTCAGCAAATGAAAATAATTCAAACACATGAATATTATTCAAAATTTCGGCAGCATAACGGCAGGGTAGTTAAAACTGGGACCGTCCCTAGTACGGCTCCTCGCTCTACCTTAAAACCTCGCGGTTTTTGACAATGGAGATCATGCATCTAGTTCGCACGCAGGCGGCATGTAAATATTTATTTCATTTCCACAAACTAATCCTATGTGGTTTCAACCAAATATTTCTCAACCACAAATGGGTATTTTTCAACCACAGTCAATCAATATCAACCACAAACAATCACAATCAACCATTCGCTATCAATCAATTTTCACACCAATCTCAACCAATAAATATCGTCCATGGTTTGTGGACGAGGGGCGTATATATATATAGCAATTCACTTCCATTTCAACACATATATAATTTTTACAACGCATATATAACTTATACATCGAACGTACAACTTATACAACGCTTATACAAGAGGTGTACAACGCTTATATAACTCATACATCGACTATATAATTTATACATCGTCGTTTTCCATATCGTTTATAATTTAGAAATCTCACATTGGGTTCCACTCCACCAAAAATAGCAGATGGCTCAGAAAAATATGCGGTCTCTTCTAAAATGTAGAAGGCGTCCACACGGTCACGATGTTTCCTGTTTCATCGAATTTCGTTAACGAACGAAAAAGATATGATTTTTCAAAGTTTGCAACGGTTTAAAGGTGTTAAAATAGCTGAAAATAAATTAAAGCCATTACCTTCAATAAATGTTCAAAACTAGGTTTGATTCTTGCTCTCAATCCGTTGCACGATACGAAGATCGGGTTGTACCACGTCAAAGAGCTTGGTGTCGCGCACCAGGGGGTGCCCTTCCTGATGAACTCGCGCGTGCCTAGGGGGTGGTAGAGGGCTTCGAACGGCGCCTCTTTCGAAGGGAATAACTCGAGGTAGGAGCGACGGTGGTGGGTGCTCCAGGTACGGATTTGAAGAGCTCGGAGGGATCTACAAAAAGTTCAACTGGGCCATGGCGTTTCGGTGATCGGAGCGGCCAGAAAAGAGGAGAGAAGGTGGCGAAGGGGTTCCGCCTGTTAACGGATGTCGGGGAGAGAGAAAATTAAAGGATTTTCTTTTTTTTTTATAAAAAATTTTCATTGGCCGATGGGTTTTAAAGGGGTTTTCTGACGCGACCACCAATCCAAACCCAACGACTGTCGTCCCTAGCGTTTTACCCCCATTCCGAACACAATGAGATATGTTTCGAAGGCCCATTCGAATGTTTCAGTCAGTTTTCCTTCAAATTAAAAATATAAAACATTCAATATTTAATTTGAACGTACATTTCGATTTGCCAAGGCCACAAACTGATTCGAAAAATTCCAGAAAAATAAATCTAGCTATGTTTTGACGATACGGTCCCAACAAAACTAGTTTCGTCGAATTCTGAGACCGTTTGCAAAAAGGCCCATTTTTGGTCGATCCAATTTAACTGTAATTGGCCAAAACACGTTTTCTTTTGCCACGCTCACATATTAGCTTCAAAAATTATCAAATTTGAAACCTAGCAATAACTTCACATCTCGGATCCAACAAAAGTGGTTTCGTCGAATTCCGAGGTCGTATGCAAAATGGCCAATTTCACGGGCTATATGAATTCCATAGCGACCTTTCTGAAAATTCATTTGGCCATAACTTTTGCTTTCCGCTATGAAAATTCGATTTTTCAGATTCGTTAGAAAGGTATTCACTAACAGATTTAAATATTTTTAGTTTCACTAAAATCCGTTTTGGTTTGCATCGGGTACAGTCCGACAAAGTTTGAATTCAAATTTTGAAACTGCAACGCCATTTCAAGCCTTGTTTATAATTAGAATTAATTATATTCGTTTTCAATTGTCGATTCACTCTCACTTTCCATTTCCATTATTTAAAATATTTATTTTAAATATTTAAAATCCATTATTTTAGCCAATTTAAAATTTTTAAATTGGTTCAGATTTTCTGGGTCGTTACAATCTCCCCCACTTAAAACTTTTCGTCCCCGAAAAGGGACAAAGTCGAAAGTGGTTTGATTAATCAACTCTACGTTCGATCTGGCTTCAATTCTCCAACTTTTCAGTTTCTGAGAAATTTCAAATTCTTCAAAAATTTGGCTAACACCCGGAATTTTCGAAAAATTTCGCCATAACCTCCTTTGTACGGAGAGAGGTTTGGAAATTTATTGGGCCGTATTAGGTACCCAATAAATCCTAATAAGCATACACATATTTATAGTGATATATTCTGGTGTTTACAGGGGAGCATGTACTGATAATAACTCCAGAGAATAAATTCTCGTTACCCTGCCCCGTGTGGGAAATAAATAGTCCATGTGTCGTATCTAATAACTAGAGAGACATGATTATTGTCAACTCCAGACCCGTGTGGGGTTTTTATTAATCTGGCAATTTAATCATTTCAATTTAAATAGTCCATATCAGTCATCAGTTCAATTTGTAAAATATAGTCATCGCCATACAAGCCTCTCGCTCGTATGGTAAATCTTCCACCTCGTCACACAAGCTCCAA
Source organism: Allium sativum (assembly GCA_030737875.1). Lineage (NCBI taxonomy): Eukaryota > Viridiplantae > Streptophyta > Magnoliopsida > Asparagales > Amaryllidaceae > Allium > Allium sativum. The sequence goes on from CM060924.1 coordinate 388,268,727, forward strand.
ATGCTTATGTGAGATATGATAAAGTATGCCTATCTTCTGAAGTATGCCATGTAATGTAGTTCAAAATTAATTGTTACTATCCTATGGCGACGTTTATTATTTCACACAGAAAAACCAGCACTCCGCATCTGATGGCATTCACAGGAGTTGATATAATAATATTTCGCATCCAACTCATTAAGGTTTACCTATTTGTCGGGCACGCAAATAAAATCTTTACTCAACAGCTAATCCATTTACCTGTTCAAACATATATAATGCACAAGTATATATATTCCTATCTATTTTTAAATCAGTTCAATGTGTGATTTAAATGAATAAATTCTACCATTCATTTTCTTATTAATTAAATTAACTATTGTTTCAGTAATTTTAATTAATCACATCTACAATCACACAACACAAGCAACAATCAAATTGTTTTTAACTTTTCAAAACCATACAAATTAATTCATATATTCTTTTAAAATCATTCAAACTATAGAATTAAAAGTGCACATCCATGGAAAGAAAATGACAGCAGAGTAGAGAATTAAATGGTAATGCAAAGTATGGTAAATATACCTTGCACCGAAGTCAATCAGAGATATCCACTCGGCATCTATGATAAGCTTTTTGAATGCTCTCCTCAGTTTCCCAAGTACAATCTCGTGGATCTCCACTCCATTGCACTTTGACTAAGTGAACCTTCTTGTTCCTCAGCTCTTTGGTCTCTTTGCCGATGATCTTTAGCGGCTCTCGTCTCACAGCTAGTTCTGGAGTAATTTCAATATCCTGTTGAGCTGCTTCTACCACGATCAAGTCTAGATCATGAACGTGCTTTCGAAGTTGAGATATATGAAATACATCATGGACTCCAGGCAACCAATCAGGCAATTTAACCCTATAAGCGAGAGTTCCGATCCGTTCCAGAATAGGAAACGACCCAATGAATTTGGGCGCCAACTTTCCAGTTTTACCGAACCGGATTACTCCTCTCATCGGCGATACTTTCAAATATACATAGTCGCCAACAGCAAAGGATATATCTCTTCTTCTCCTATCGGCATAGCTCTTTTGTCGGCTTTGAGCGGCGAGTAATCACTTCTTAATAAAATCGACTTTGTCGGCGGCTTCTCGGATCATATCAGGACCCAACACAAGTCTATTACCAGGTTCGACCCAACAAGCAGGAGATCGGCACGGTCTACCATACAATGCTTCGAATGGCGACATTGTAAAACTCGCCTGGTAGCTGTTGTTATATGAGAATTCAGCCAAATGCAGATGGTCTTCCCATGATCCACCGAAATCTATAACACAAGCCCGCAATAGATCTTCTAAAATACGATTCACCCTCTCAGTCTGACCGTCTATCTGAGGATGATAAGCGGTGCTCAAGTTCAACTTCGTTCCCAGCTCGACTTGAAATGCTTTCCAGAATTTGCTAGTGAATATTGTATCTCTATCACTGACTATGCTGAGCGGCACTCCATGTAGTCTAACTATTTCCCTAAAGTATATCTGCGCCAGACTCTGAGCAGTTCTATTTGATCTGACAGGTATGAAATGGGCGGTCTTTGTGAAGCGATCTACGATCACCCAAATACTATCATTCCTTTTTCTGGTTCTGGGCAAACCATCAATGAAATCCATAGAAATATGTTCCCACTTCCAGCCTGGAACTTCTAGCGGTTGCAACAATCCAGCCAGTTTTTGTTGGTCGCTCTTTACTAGCTGGCAAGTAGGGCATCGGCTAACGTATATTGAAACGTCTCTTTTCATAGCCTTCCACCAGAATGTTCGTTTGAGATCGTTATACATTTTGGCCACACCAGGATGGATACTCAGCTTGGACTTGTGACACTCATCTAACACATCCCTTTTGAGCTCGGGAATGTCAGGAACACAAATCCTTCCTTTCAATCTCAAGGTCTCGTCGTTATCTATTTGAAAACACGAGGGTTCGCCTTTTTGAATCCTTTTAATCATATCCTTAATAAAGTTATCCTCCTTCTGAAGAATAGATATTTTGTCAATCAAGGAAGTCGTGATAATAAAGCTGGCGATCATTACATTCTTTCGGCTCAACGCATCGGCCACGACATTGGCTTTCCCTGGAGTATATATAATTTCAAAGTCATATGCTGCTAGAAACTCCAGCCAACGTTGCTGCCTCAAATTCAAGTCTTTCTGGGTGAACAGATACTTTAACGACTGGTGATCTGTAAACAGTTCAAATCTCTCACCCAGAAGATAGTGCCTCCAGATTTTCAAAGCGAACACAATAGCCAATAACTCAAGATCATGAGTTACGTAGTTCTTCTCGTGTGGCTTCAACTGACGGCTAGCATAAGCAATCACTTGACCCATTTGCATTAACACTGCGCCAAGGCCTTCTCTAGAAGCATCAGTCCAGACTTTCAAATCCTGATTGCCATCGATGATGGTTAACACTGGAGCTGTCGTTAATCTTAACTTTAGCTCTTCGAAAGCCTCCTCACTTTCTGGAGTCCATTTGAATTTAGAGTGCTTCTTCGTAAGCTTCGTTAAATGACCAGATATCTTCGAAAAGTTTTTAACGAACTTCCGGTAATAGCTAGCCAATCCGAGAAAACTGCGGACTTCAGTGGGTTACTGGGCTGTTTCCAATTCTGAATTGCTGTGATTTTGCTTGGATCCACAGCGATTCCTTCTTTCGATACGACGTGGCCTAGAAATTTTACTTCATCTTGCCAGAAGATACATTTGGAAAATTTGGCTTTTAATACATTCCGTCTCAGAATTTCTAGAACCTGTTCCAGATGTTTTTCATGTTCGGCCTTTGATTTAGAGAAGATTAGAATATCGTGAATAAAAACCAGAACAAATTTATTCAATACTCCTCTGAATACTCTGTTCATCAGATCGACGAAATAAGCAGGAGCGTTACATAAGCCAAATGGCATTACTAACCACTCGTAGAATAAGTTGGGACCTCTAAATGCTGTCATTGGAACACACTCTTCGGCAATTCGAAGTTGATGGAAGCCTGTAGCTAGGTCCATCCTTGAAAATACTTGTGCGCCATTTAATCGATCCAACAAATCATCAATCCGCGGCAACGGATATTTGTTCTTTATTGTCTGTTTGTTCAGATCACGATAATCCACACATAGACGTAGAGTACCGTCAGATTTTGGGACAAACACCACTGTTGCACCCCAATCAGAGAAACTGGGCCTGATCAGACCTTTCCATACTAGCTGTCGTGTTTGATTGTCTAATTCCTCCTTCTCTTTCAAGGACATTCTTCGAATAGCGTGAACTACCGGCCTTGCATTGGGAATCAAAGCAATCTTGAAATCTATTTCTCTTTGCGGAGGTAAGCGAACAACTTCCTCAAACACATCCGCATAATTTTTAACGACAGGAATATCTTTCACTAGGTCGGGAATATTCTCTTTGATTTCAGAGATATTTTCTATTTGGGCTGGAGAAACATCGAGAGCTACCCAGAAGTCTTTTCTATTAGATTTCTGACTTTCACACGGTATGGTTATATAACTTCCTGATTTAATCCTAGCCCTAACAACTCTCTCGGCGCATCTAACCTCTGCTTCATATTTGGTTAGCCAATCCAATCCCAGAATAATATCGAATTCATTAAAATTCATGACGATAGAGATAATAGGGAATTTATAGCAAGAAAAGGAGACAGGTACTGCACAAATCCAACTGAGATTGATAGAACCCCCGACCGGATTCTGGACAGTCATTGGTTCCTTGAGCTTCCTCAAATTCAAATCTAGCTTCTTAGCTGCACTCTTGGCAATAAAGCTTCGTGATGCGCCTGTGTCAAACAGTACTTTGACTGGAATGTTTTTGACAGTAAGTGTTCCTTCTAAGACATCAGCCCTTTCCTGAGCAGACGAAGATGCAGGCACTTCGGCCACTTCATTTACCTGAGCCTCTTTGGTCTTTTTTAGCAGCCAGCAATCTCGCTTTATATGACCGGTCTCATGACAAAAATTGCACTCCCGAGTCACAGGAAACTTGCCCTTGGATTTAGACCCACCCTCCTTTCGCTTCTTCGAGGATTTACAACTTCTGGTCAAATGCCCTGGTTTCTTGCAGTTAGAGCAGTTGGCTGTCGTGGCTAGTTCCTTTTCAGATCTAGCCCTTTTTCGATTTACTTTGGGCTTCTTGCTCACCTCAGATATCGCACTGCCCTCGGGATTATCAGTTTCAGGCTTATCTTCATTACTATAACTGACCCCTTCTTCGTTAGGTAACATACCCTTCCTGTCGAGATCTTCGTATTGATAAGCCATATAAATCATTTCTGAGAAAGGAAGTTTCACATTCCTCATCACACTATTCTGATATTTTCTTTGCAGGCCATGAATAAATCTTAGATTTTTCCTCTTTGGATCTTGAATCAGATGAGGAGCAAAGTGAGCAAGTTCGTTGAATTCCTTATGATATTCTGGGATGGTCATATCACCTTGTATCAAATAAGAAAATTCATCACATAATCGCTCGGTTGCTTCGGGAGGAGTAAATCTTTCTAAGAAAATCACTTTGAATCTGTCCTAGGTGATATCACCTTCTGGATTATCTTTAATAACCGGATCCCACCAAAACAAAGCTTCTTCTTTGAGTGCCCAAGACGCCAGTAATCTTTTTTGATCGTCTCTCAGCTTTAAACCCTCAAAGATTTTCTCTGCAGAACGAATCCAAGCTTGTGTTTCCATAATGGACTCTTTGCCTAAGAATGGTGATCCACCTAGATTTCGAAATCTCTTGAATAGAACTTCTATATCGGATTCTGGCTGCGGGAGCACAACTGACTCATTAACCGGTCGAGCCATACGATTATTTCTTCTGTTCCTGTCACTCATTTTCTAGTACGTCTGCAATTAGCAGACAAAGTGTCAGGTCAACAGAAAAGATATTTCAAAATATAGAGACAAATACTTCAATGTAAATGTGTCTACTGGGGTGTATTTCATTCTGCTTTACTTATACTAGGATAAAACTGATCCTATCTGTATAGAGTTACCCGTCCTAGAACACTACTGGTTCTATTTCTGACGAGCTCGTTCAAATGTTATATTCCATAACTAAGCTTAACCAAAGCTCTGATACCAAATGCGACGACCCCAAACCCCGTACTCACGGCGGCAAGGGTAATCCGTGGAATATAACACAGAAACAGATAATAGCAGAACAGAAATAAATAAATACATCAGATAATGAACAATAGAATATACTGGATAAGAGCAATCATCAGAGTTACACAGTATACAGGATCATACTTAGTAAAAATACGGTTCAGCTATACATAAATGTCTACAGCGGAAAACAAACATAATATGTACAATAGGAGCTGAACAGCATAAAAAGAGGTAAATGATAGAATCCATCTTCATCTCCAGCTATCCAGAAAGAACCAGCTACACCTGAATACAAAGCTGCCCGTGTAGAAAAAGGGGCACCCGAGTTTGAAAGTGAAACAAACTACGAGTCAGTCATGGGACTGGTATGAGAAATCTACTCAACACATATATAATATGGCTAATCACAGGACCACGCCACTTTCGTGGAACGGGTTTACTCCATTGGATTGCCAGTGCTTTAAAACCAATCTTTCTTTTAAACAACGCAATGCATTTTATAAAAATGAAGCCATTATAAGACTCAGTTCCCATCACACAATGCAACGCAAACCGGAGGATAGAGTTTTTACCTTATAACGGCCAAGATATGCTTGATACGAATAAAACAAAGGCATTTGATATTATTGCTAGTGTTTATATGTTTTGAAAACAATTTCACATCATAACTATCAATCATAGACGGCATTAATGCCCCATACCACTATGTCGCCATATATAGGTATACAATCAAAATCGCACAGTCACATATTTGGAAATTGGGTTTCCGTCATGAACCAAGGCAAAAGATAGTCCTTACCGAATTCGAGACTGCCTAGCCCGAGTCTCAGGCAAGCGCGCAGGCAAGCCTTGGATCGTCAGGACCGGTCCACCGATGTGGATTATTATGCCTGAACACTACGTCTCCCCGCCCTTTGGGGCGTAAACGAGCCAACCAATGACTCCATCGGACCCGGATTGTCCGATCAAACCGAGGCGCCTCGCAACAGCAACAACCACACAGGTGAAAAGTATATAAATGTCAGGGCTGGTAGGTCACTGACACCACCCTAGCTAGGAAGAAACGCAGGCCCTCCCTGATGTCCTCTCCCGTTTCTGGTTCATACCGGGGTGTGAGGCTCGCGATTTTACGTTATACACAAAGCTACGCCACACCGGCGGTGCTTTGATCATCACCACGAGACTTTGCTTTTCAACAGAAGCCCTGATCACTGCATCTTAGCATGCCACACAGACAATTCATGCCATGCGACTGATGTCCATCGATATACAACCTCTGAGCTCGTGCGTTTCAGAGAAGGGCGTTAAGCAAAAGAATAAATTATCCGCCGCCAAACAGATGTATATTTAATAGAGATCAATCAACACAGAATAAAATCCAATGTCAGACACATAGTCCATTTACAAGTCCGTTCTGGGTTTGAACGAAACCGGAGTCACTAAATACCTCGCAAACCCATCGATCACCACGTACATTTGGACGACCACCACTCATTATCCATATTTCGGGATGCCTCCCAATCAGGACCTCGGTTACCATCCAAACGAGGTGAAGATCTCCGGTCTTCGACCACCGTCTTCATCTTCGACTTTCAATCGTCGGTCAATTATTTAAAATGAGAATTAACTCGGCCTTTTCAAATAATTCACGTATATTTAGAATTTCAAATCAATTTATTTCAATGGTTAAATCATTCGACAACACCAATTTTGTTCTTTAATGTAATTTTCACACCAAACACATTCAACCATCAGATACCACATAAATCGAGCAAATTCAGTTTATTTCCATTCCATATCGTTTATGATATTTTATAACGATTTATCGCTATTTTTATTTATTTTAAAATAACTAATTTATTCAAAACGACGCTTCGGGCCATAACGCGGCCGTGGCGCTGTTTTTCTTCAGATTTGATTTACACATATCTGAAAATCTAACCGTTGGATCTTCACAAAATTTACATCATTAGAAAGGTCTTTTCAAAACGAATCCAACGGTTCCAGTTTCGGGAAAATCCGACGGTCGGATCTCCCGGTACAATCGTTTGAAGTTTCGATTTCAAAATACGAACTGCAGCGTCGTTATTCGATTAAATATAATTATATATATATAAAAATATAACCGTTTCTAGCGCTGTTTTTCTTCGGATTTGAATTAAACATTCCAGACAATCCAACCGTTGGATTTTTACAAAGTTGGTGCCGTTGGAAAGATTTTTCCAAAGCGAACCCAACGGTTGCGATTTCAGGGAAATCCGATGGTCGGATCTCCCGTACTAATCGTTTGAAATCACGGTTTCAAAACACGAACTGCACGGCCACGTTTCGTTTTAATTTTATTTATATTTATATATTTATATAAATATAGTTCATTCAAAAATTTCAATATCGTTTTCACTTCAAATATTTCACTAACGCCTTTAAATTTTGGAAAATTTCGCCATAACCTCCTTTGTACGGGAGGGCTGGGAAAATTCCCAAATAGCCACACGGGCGTCTCATGTCAAAAAGAAAAAGAAAAAGCCAAGCGGCTAGCCAACAGGCTCATAAAATCATCACCCAAACAAAACAGTAAATGTGTACCTATTTGTCGGGCACAAAATTTTATTCCTCTTCTCTAGCCCCTTTGCTATAACCTGTTCAATAAATATGCATGTACATATATACAGTTCTTATCACTTATCATTTTCCATTCAACTTCATATTTGATTCCATTTGGTTTAAAAACACCATTCATTCTAATGTTGCATGCATAGGTAAAAATCACATCATTAGCTAATTAATGAATATTTCAACTCATGCATATTTATTTGAACGAGTTGCTATTTTTAACACTTCACATTTCAACAATTCATGTATATAATAAAATTGTGATTTTTATATTGTAAAACATTTTATTTCAAAACACTATTATTTTATATAGTTTATATAGGTGATAAAAATAGGATTTTTATTGTACAACAATTTATTTCAAAATAGGATTATTTATACTTTTCATATTGATGTTAAAAATGGGATTTTTATTATAGAACAATTTCTTTCAAAATATGAATACCATTCAACACATGAATTTCAATTCAACGAATGAATATCGATTCAACACATGAATGTTTTCTATAGTTTATATATATAGACAAAAATGTGTTTTTTATATTTAAAACACGAATACCATTCAACACATGAATTTCTAATCAACGAATGAATATCGATTCAACACATGAAGGTTTTCTATTCAACGAATAAATATAGTTTCAGCAAATGAAAATAATTCAAACACATGAATATTATTCAAAATTTCGGCAGCATAACGGCAGGGTAGTTAAAACTGGGACCGTCCCTAGTACGGCTCCTCGCTCTACCTTAAAACCTCGCGGTTTTTGACAATGGAGATCATGCATCTAGTTCGCACGCAGGCAACATGTATATATTTATTTCATTTCCACAAACTAATCCTATGTGGTTTCAACCAAATATTTCTCAACCACAAATGGGTATTTTTCAACCACAGTCAATCAATATCAACCACAAACAATCACAATCAACCATTCGCTATCAATCAATTTTCACACCAATCACAACCAATAAATATCGTCCATGGTTTGTGGACGAGGGGCGTATATATATATATATATATATATATATATATATATATATATATATATATATATATATATATAGCAATTCACTTCCATTTCAACACAAATATAATTTTTACAACGCATATATAACTTATACATCGAACGTACAACTTATACAACGCTTATACAAGAGGTGTACAACGCTTATATAACTCATACATCAACTATATAGTTTATACATCGTCGTTTTCCATATCGTTTATAATTTAGAAATCTCACATTGGGTTCCACTCCTCCAAAAATAGCAGAAGGCTCAGAAAAATATGCGGTCTCTTCTAAAATGTAGAAGGCGTCCACACGGTCACGATGTTTCCTGTTTCATCGAATTTCGTTAACGAACGAAAAAGATATGATTTTTCAAAGTTTGCAACGGTTTAAAGGTGTTAAAACAGCTGAAAATAAATTAAAGCCGTTACCTTCAATAAATATTCAAAACTAGGTTTGATTCTTGCTCTCAATCCGTTGCACGATACGAAGATCGGGTTGTACCACGTCGAAGAGCTTGGAGTCGCGCACCAGGGGGTGCCCTTCCTGATGAACTCGCGCGTGCCTAGGGGGTGGTAGAGGGCTTCGAACGGCGCCTCTTTCGAAGGGAATAACTCGAGGTAGGAGCGACAGTGGTGGGTGCTCCAGGTACGGATTTGAAGAGCTTGGAGGGATCTACAAAAAGTTCAACTGGGCCATGGCGTTTCGGTGATCGGAGCGGCCAGAAAAGAGGAGAGAAGGTGGCGAAGGGGTTCCGCCTATTAACGGATGTTGGGGAGAGAGAAAAATAAAGGATTTTTTTTATAAAAAATTTTGATTGGCCGATGGGTTTTAAAGGGGTTTTCTGACGCGACCACCAATCCAAACCCAACGACTGTCGTCCCTAGTGTTTAACCCCCATTCCGAACACAATGAGATATGTTTCGAAGGCCCATTCGAATGTTTCAGTCAGTTTTCCTTCAAATTAAAAATATAAAACATTCAATATTTAATTTGAACGTACATTTCGATTTGCCAAGGCCACAAGATGATTCGAAAAATTCCAGAAAAATAAATCTAGCTATGTTTTGACGATATGGTCCCAACAAAACTAGTTTCGTCGAATTCTGAGACCGTTTGCAAAAAGGCCCATTTTTGGTCGATCCAATTTAACTGTAATTGGCCAAAACACGTTTTCTTTTGCCACGCTCACATATTTGCTTCAAAAATTATGAAATTTGAAACCTAGCAATAAGTTCACATCCCGGATCCAACAGAAGTGGTTTCGTCGAATTCCGAGGTCGTATGCAAAATGGCCAATTTCACGGGCTATATAAATTCCAAAGCGACCTTTCTGAAAATTCATTTGGCCATAACTTTTGCTTTCCGCTATGAAAATTCGATTTTTCAGATTCGTTAGAAAGGTATTCACTAACATATTTAAATATTTTTGGTTTCACTAAAATCCGTTTTGGTTTGCACCGGGTACAGTCCGACAAAGTTTGAATTCAATTTTTGAAATTGCAGCGCCATTTCAAGCCTTGTTTATAATTAGAATTAATTATATTCGTTTTTAATTGTCGATTCACTCTCACTTTCCATTGCCATTATTTAAAATATTTATTTTAAATATTTAAAATCCATTATTTTAGCTAATTTAAAAAAAATTAATTGGTTCAGATTTTCTGGGTCGTTACATCAGTAATCACCCAAACGATGTGAAGACTTCCGGTCTTCAACCACCGTCTTCATATTCGACATATCGTCGAATCTGTTATTCAGAATGGGCATAAACCCGGCCTTTCCGAATAACCCGCGTATATAATAAACAAATGTTACACAAACACAACATACGCCTCATTCCAATTCATCAGTCACTAATCGTAAATTAACAAGAGAACAATTCCCCAAATATTAACCCCGAAGGCCGAAACCAACATCAGATCAATACCCAGGTAACCATTCTTCTTAGCTTAGTTTCTAAATTTCACATTCTTAGGGAAAGGTTCCCATTAATTTTATCAAAGATAAATTCTTTTAAATTTATTCTTTAATCTTCCTTTGGATGTCATTTCAAACCCTGTTAAGGTTTTCCAAACTATTCGGGATTAGCGAACCACACCGAAGTAATTATTTATTTTATTTCCCAATCCCAACCTATTCATCCCATGAAGCAAAACTGGTAATACTCCATATCTAACACCACGGTGTTATCAGTAAAATTAATTACCATTTCACGTTCAAATCTAATTAAAGATTTATCTATCGCTTTGGAGCAAAACTGGTGATACTCCATTCTCGCTCACTTTCCAAATTTGATAATTTAAATTATCACTTTTCATTTTAATCTAATTACAGATTCATTAACACTCCTTTTACTGGGTTAAAGAACTAATATCATTTAAAACACAGTTCACGATGAACCCAAATCACATTCTATTTATTATCGGGTTAAAGAAAAAGTGTTATTTAAAACACCGTTCACGATAAACCCAAATCCCATTTGATATTAAATACAAGGCTCTGAATAGAAAATATATCGGCTTATATTCAATATCAAATTCTGAAACCCACAAATATCGCTTTGGAAATAACGATATAAAATATATCTTCCAAATTTCATCCAAAATATCTGTATAATCGTGGAATCTAATATCGAAATATTCCAAAGACAATTTCGATTCGAATCCATTCCAATTCATATATTGGAAATTCTGGTTATTTAAAACCCATTTCAAATCCAATTTATTTATTTTAAAAATAAATAAATTATTATTCTAGTTAATAACTAGTTAATTTCGATAAAAATCTATTTTTATCTTTTCAAACATGTATTTTTTCATCCTAATTTTTCCCAAATCATTTCTTATGATTTTACACTAATTATTGATATTTTTAATAATTTTATCAAGGCCCGTACAGTCGATTTCCATCAACGGCCATCGAACTGCACTTACAACGACCTTTTCCAAATTTGATTTGGACATAATTCCAAATCCAACCGTTAGATTTCAAATTTCTAATATTCCTTGGAAAGCTCATTTCGATACGAACCCAACGGTTCCGGTTTTAGGAGAATCCGACGGTCGGATCTCCTGTAATGTCCGTTCGAAGTCAATGTCGAAATTCACGAACTACCGTGGCGCGTTCTATTCAGGCCATTATATATAATATATATATATTATATATATTTCGTCGATTTCCTTTTAAAACGAATTTTATAAATCGTTTCAAATTTGTTTCAAAAACTATTTCAACTTTCATTTCAAATTCAAATCAAAAATGAATTTTCCATTATAAATTCTTTTTACATTCCTTTCTATTTGATTCCAATTCAAATCGATTTCAATTCGATTTGAATTCATTTCAATTCGAATACAATTCGATTTGAATTCATTTCAATTCGAATTCATTTTCTATTCAATTCAATTCGAATTCATTTTCTATTTAATTCAATTAGAATTCATTTGTTATTCAATTCAATTCGAATTCATTTTCTATTGTTCGATTTTTAAATCTCTTTTCAATATTCATTATAAAAATGAATATAATCGATATAGATATCGTTCGCGTCAAAATAGCGCATCTCTAATCAACACGGCTTTATATTTTTCAATAACTTCGTTATTCTATTCAACAAATGAATATTTATTCTATTCAACACATGAATCTATATTTCTTTCAACACATGACTAATCTCAACAAATGAGTACTGTCAACATGTGAATCTATATTTGTTATTTAATATATTTTATAAAATTACGATTTCTATCGTTTAATTTCTAATCAAACTCTAACCGTAAATTAGTAGGAGAACGATTCCCTAAGTATTAACCCCGAAGGCCGAAACCAACATCAGATCAATACCCAGGAGACCACTCATCTTATCTATTTTCCAGTTAGTTTCTAATTTTATATATGATAAAGATGTAAATTTTATTGTTAAAATATTTCGTTCAACGCATGAATCTATATTTCTTTCAACACATGACTAATCTCAACAAATGAGTACCGTCAACACATGAATCTATATTTTATAATATTCTTTATTTTCCCAATTGGAATGAGGCCCAATCAATTTCCATATAATGTTAATTATATGGATTCCATACAACACATGTATATAATAGCAACGATAAATAATCAACCATCATCCAAAGTGCACTACACAACTGCATAAGCATTAAATATAAATTATTAACGCTTACACAGTCTGTCGACCAATCGATCGACATACAATTAAATAATTGGGATTAGTGTATGCCAAATCTCATCCCAATACCCTTGTGGGGTTTCAATCCACAAACACTGAATATTATTTGTGCAGTTGGGCGATGTGTAAAATTTATCGTCCCAATCAATATACTTTAAATAGTTGTACATAAACAAACCGTCCGGTTTATAAATGAATATTTATTTATTCACATTCACGTTAAAATTATATTTTTAACGATAAGATATTTTTAACTATATAAATATTTTATTTTATTTCACATCACACAATCAATTCAATCAAATTTATCAACCAAACAAATAAATCAATCACCAAACAATTAACTAAACAAACAAGCCGTCCATGGTCTGTGGACGACGGGTGTCGGGTGCTACTAAACACCGTCTGCATCCTAGTATATATTTTTAACTAGAAAAGAAGATTTAAAGTGAGAAGTTCTCACCGACTAGCTAAACCAAACGCCACGACTCTTCTTATGTAGAAATCTTCGTCGTGCTCGCCTTTTTGTCACTTTCGTTGCCCGTAGCCACTACATATATAAAAATCACATTTTTATATCTACGCTATATGGATAAAAATTCTATTTTTATACCGCTACTATATAGATAAAAATTCTATTTTTATACCGCTACGATATAGATAAAAATTCTATTTTTATACCGCTATTATATAGATAAAAATTCTATTTTTATACCGCTACTATATAGATAAAAATTCTATTTTTATAACGGTGTTCATATAATAAAGATCATATTTTTATCACGCTATTCTCTATATAAAAATTATATTTTTATATCGCTCTTCTCCTAATAAAGATTATATTTTTTTATTCTTTACATCATATAAAAATTATATTTTTATTATTTACATCATATAAAAATTATATTTTTTATTATTCTTATCTAATAAAAATCATATTTTTATTATTTACGTATGATAAAAATAATATTTTTATTCCCTAAGAATATAAACAAAAATCCTATTTTTATCTACATAAAATCTTATTTTAAATCAACTCTTCATCGTTTTAAAAATCGCATTTTCATCACGATAAAAATCACAACTTCTCTTAGCTAAAAATCAAATTTTTACCGCCTAAAAATCCAAGCTTTTATAGTATAAAAATTTAAGCTTTTTCCTATAATCAAAAATCAGTTTTTCCCTATTACATCGAAGAAAAATCCCGTTTTTACATTCATAAAAACCATATTTTTACATACCCAAAAATTATATTTTTATACTTTCATAAAAATCAGATTTTGAAAGTGATTAACCTAAACTAAGTATTTAAAATAAAATTAAAATAAAATAGGAAAACTTACAGCGAATTGGAAGAAGGGGGGTGTACATCCGGCGTTGGATCTGGTCAGCAGGGGCACGGCGGGCGCGGGTGATGGCACAGGTGGCGTGGGGTTCAACAGGGTGGCGGGTTTGGGTGCTTTGCCTCGCGATGGGGGCGACGTCCATCGTGGTGCTTCGCGGGTTCAGGGAGGGCTTTGAACGAGATCGGTTTTTTTTCTTTTTAATCTGGTCAACGGTGAGGAAGAGAATAGAAAGGGAAGGGGGGTTTATAATAAAAATATATATACATTTCATTCAATTTATTTTTATAAAGCAACTTTTTAATTCGACCTCAAAACGAGACCCACCGCCTGTCTTCCCTAGCTAATTATCCCCATTCCGAACACAATGGGATGTGTATCGTAAGCCAGTTCGGCCGGTTCAATCAGTTTTCGTCAAAATCGACATATAACTCTATATATTGAATTTTGAACGCGCATTTCAATTTACTGGGGCCACATACTAACTCGAAAAATTCCAGAAAAATATTTTCTAGCTTCGTATTGACGATACGGTCCTAACAAAACTAATTTCATCGAAATTTGAGACCGTTTGAAAAATGGTCATTTTCCAGTCGATTAAAATCAACTAAAACTGGTCAAACGCGTTTTCCTTTGCCACACTCACATATTGATTCGAAAAATTACGAAATTTGAAACCTAGCAATAACTTGACATCACGGATCCAGCAAAAGTGGTTCATCGAAAAACGGGGTCGTTTGCAAAATTGCTATTTTCAAGGGCCGAAATTCCATAGTAACTATTCTGAATTTTCAATTGGGCATAACTTTTTATCCCCGTTATGAAATTTCAATTTTTCGGATTCGCTGGAAAGATATTCTCAATTAGATTCTAATATTTTTGGTTTCGCTAAAATCCGGTTTATTTTGAATCCTGTACATTCATTTGAAATTTGAAATCGAATTTTCGAACTACCGCGCCATTTTCAATTCCTTTTATATTTAAAATAAAATATTTATATTCTAACGACGATTTAAATAAATATATATGTTCTAATTCTATTCAAATTAAATTTCTCGTCGATATTATTTAAAATAATTCATTTTAAATATTCAAAATTCATCAAAATTGCCAAAATAAATTTTTTAAATTGGCTCGTATTTCCGGGTTATTACATGAACAGGATTTAACGAAACAAGATCCGTTGGGATCGTATGGATGAGGGCTGCAGAATGGAACTAATTTGGAGTGATTTGGAGCTTATCTCAATTTTTAGCGAAATAAAACACGTGTTCGGATCTATCGGTTGCTAATTGTTATTCAATAATTAACGACCAAAGTGAGTAAACTCACTAACTCTTTCCAGTAATATAATTTTATAAATGTATTTTAAAGTTTATATATGAGATCGAATGGTGTGTGATGGTTGTTTGGATGAATTGCAAATTTATTGGTTGAAATCATAGATATATTTATATATATATGCATAAATCATTGGTTAAATATTGATTCTATTTATTTTGATATCTCATATTGAAATGAAATTGATGTTAGTTACGTTGACTAGCACCTGTGAATGCAGGGAAATGGGTTAGAGGGATCCAACTGGATTTCTCAAGTATTATTTCAATTTATTTTCATACATTGTGAAATATGATATATTATCTGTAATTGATTATGTGGGTTTAGATGACACTGCCCTTTTTATTTGGTATTTTAAATACCATAAGTAAAATTGGAATATAAAATGGGATTTTTGAAGTGGGTATTGTATTTAAGAATATTCTAAAATCAATGGATTTTATAAAAGGAAATATTTAGGAAAATTGATAGAACTATAAAAAGGGGAATTGCGAGATATAAAAGAGTTATGAGGAGATTGATTTAAAGTATATTTTAAATAGAAATATGTTTTTAACAGATAAATAGAAAGATTAATTTATAAACGTTGTTTATAAATTAAATTAAATATTTATCATTTGATAAATTAAAATTCAAGTCGGAATTTATAAAAATCAGTTTTAACACCAATACTTTTAATGGAATTTGAACTTAACATTTATAAAGGGGATTATTAATGAGATTATAAGTGTTAGAAAAAAATGAGATTTAATATGAATAATTCTATAAACAGAAGTAAAAAAAGAATTTGGATTTGAGATATTATTTTTAAATGTGAAATCAAACTATTTGGATTATATAGAAGAAATATTATTTACATTTGATGTGAATAATGGATTGAAGCGAATATATTTTTGCGAATGACAATATTAAAAAGGGAATTAGGTTTTGGGAATATGAATTCAAATGGGAATATGAATAGAAAAGCGAAATTTTAAATCGTTCGAAAGTGAAACGATGGATTTTGTTCCGATATTTGGAATATAACTAAATTGAGATAATTCCAAAGGATTTATAATTGGAATTCAACTTATAAATAATTTATTTAAATTATTTAGGACTTGGCGAGAAATTTCATATTTGGTTACGAACCAATAATGTATAATCAAATATGAATTCGATAGTAAGTTATAAACTTGTTAATTAATTAACAAGAAGTGAATTATAAATGAGAGTTTTAAATAAAGAAAAATATGAATGATGTAACAACCCAGAATTTCAGAACCAATTTAATTTTTTTTATTTTAGCTGTCTTAATGGATTTTGAATATTTAAAATAATTTATTTTAAATAATAACGACTAAAAATTTATTTTAATCAAATTTAGAACGTATAAATTTATTTTAATTATAAAACAAACTAGAAATGGCATGGTAGTTTGAAAATTTGATTTTAAATTTAAAATGAATGTACAGAATTCAAAATAAATCAGATTTCAGTAAAACCAGAAATATTTGAATATGTTTAATTATATCTTTCTAACGAATGTGAAGAATCCAATTTTCATAACGAGAATTGAAAGTTATGTCCAGTTTAAAATTTAAAATAGTCGCTATGGAATTATATATATATATAGGGAAAATCTATTTGGACACAAAACATAGACACAATTGGTGACACAATGCATCTCCACCATTGGATCTCCCATGATTTACACCTCTTCATATAAAGACAAAACGATCCAATGGCTAATACCCTGTGTCCCTTGATTTGTGTTCAATTTTATGTCTAGATAGCCGCTCCCATATATATATATATATATATATATATATATATAGCCTTTAAAAATAGCCATTTTGCAAACGACCTCCGTTTTTGACAAAACCACTTTTGTTGGATCCGGAATGTCAAATTATTGTCTGGTTTCAAATTTCATAATCTTTGGAATGAATATGTGAGCATGGCAAAAGAAAACGTGTTTTGTCAATTTAGTTATAATTTAATCGACCAGAAAATGACCATTTTTCAAACGGTCTCCAAATTCGACGAAATTAGTTTTGTTAGGATTGTATCGTCAAAACATAGCTAGATTTATTTTTCTGGAATTTTTGGAGTCAATAGGTGGCCCCAATAAGTTAAAATGTACATTTAAATTCAATATACATAGATTTGTATTTTAATTTAAAGAAAAACTGATCGAAACAGTCAGACTGGAACATATCCCATTATGTCCAGAAGGGGGGTATTTGGCTAGGGGCAACAGTCATTGGGTTTGATTTGGAGTTCGGGGTAATAAACAAGTATTTTTTGAATTTAATAATATTAAATATATATATATATAATAAATTTAAAACCCTAATATCTAAACAATTCAGAATAGCCGCCGCCCATCACAATTCCACGACCGATTTCATTCCAAAAAGAACCCTAAAATTCCCTCAAAACATTTCGAATTAAACTATGGTTCTTAAGCAAATTTTATAGAGATTTAAACCAGCTCCAAATCAATACGACTTTGATTAATTTTTGTTGAGATTTTGTGAGTTTTTTGTGCCCAAAGCACCGTCGTTCGCACACAATTCCTGAGACATCGAACTTGGTGAAGGGGGTGCGCCAGAGTAAGCTCGTGGTGGCAGGTGCTGATCACCGCCCTGGTGGCCATAGGCGGCGCGAAATTCAACCCTAAGTTGGAACAGTAGGGTTTGAACGTCGACAGTTAATTTGAAGAAAAAGAAGTGTATAATTTAATTAATTATTTTATTAATTATCTTATAAAAGTCATTAACGTATAAATGTTCATATGATGTCGAAATCGCACGAAACAAGATCCGTTGTAATCTTGGGGACGAGAGCTTCACAACAAGACTAACTGGGTCAAATTTGGAGCAAATCAGAATTTTGGGCAAATTCAAATCCAAACAGTTCAGAAATTCAGAAATTAAAACTGACAGAGTGGAAACCAACTATGAGAACTCCTTCTCACTCAAAATTATTTTCCAGTTACTATATAATAGGTTGTAGACGGGGATTAGTAGCCCCTGACACTATTTTTTTGTACAAACCATGGTTGATTGTTTGTTTGGATTGTCATGTATTGATATTGTTGTATATAAAAATTATATATATATATATATATGTAATGTATATAAAAAGTATCATGAAATGAAAATAAAATAAATATTCATTTACAAATCGGGCAGTTTGTTTATGTACACTTATTTATCTGTTATTGATAGGGACGATAAATTTTTACACATCGCCCAACTGCACAAATAATAATCATTATTTGTTGTTTGAAAACCCCACACGGGTATTGGGATGATATTTGACATACATTGATCCCAATAATTAGTGGTATGTTAATTGATGGGTTGACAGACTATATAAGCATTATTTATTTATTTTAATGCTTATACAGTTTAAAATGCACTCTTTATTTTGTATGAATTTTTAATGATTGTTTATCATTATTGTGGTATACATGTGATGTCGAAATCCATATAATTGAAATTATACGGTTATTGATTGAGTCTGATTCTGACTCAGAATTAATGAATATTTTAAAAGAACATTTGGTAAACATTGAAATGTGAAGCCGTGTTAAATAGTTAAACGCAACTTTAACACGAACGAGTTTTTTGCCGATTTTATTCACTTTATAATGAATATCGAAAGATGATTTCAAAACCTGACATTTTGAAAATTGTTAATCCATCCAATATGGATTGTTGATCCCTCAAAAACCACACACACATTAGTATATTAAGTCCGTATGAAAATTGTGGGGCAAGCACCGTTAAGTTTGGTCGTACCTAGTTCTACCCGGTGCACTTGGACAATTACAGAGGGTAATGGGCGATCACACAGAATAAGGTCCAAGCGCAAGCTTCAAGATTAAACATGACAAGCAAAAAGCGAGTTGAGTCGTCCGCTCAGCACAATCAAGATCGATCACCTGATCTGTTCTGCACTCGGTCATTCTTGATACACTAATCGATCGTGCATAACAGGAAATGCAAAGAAGATCAGAGGTTGCACATATATTCCATTTCCGCTCGTAGAATGCAATTCCAATCACCCACTCGATACTCGATCAGCTGCTAAATGTTGCTTGCCAGTCAGATGGATATCAGTTCTCAAAGGATCATACTTACATCTCAGACTATGGTACCGTTAGCCCGCACATAGTCAAACAAGCTGCATGAACCGAATGCCACCCATTGGTCAATCATTCTTGTACAAGTAAAGAAGCTTTGACAGGTCGCATGTACACTCATCGCTCGTCGGCCTATTCAGTGTACCCAGTTCTATACAGTCGCTCACTCTTGTAAAGTCATCTGCGTAGGAAAGCTAGAAATAGCTATCACCAGTTGGCTACAGCTAATCACTGACATGTTCATAATTAATGAGACAGACGATCTACAACCTGCAAAGAGGTACTCGAATTCAATTCTGGAGAGGGGGGAGCACCTATAAATAGGCCATAGGTGCTACTAAAAAGGGGGGATCCGGCCACCACGAATTGCTACTAAATTCCATCCTTAAACATTCCTTAGACATTTTTCAGCCATGATCATCATCATCATCCGAAAGTCCTCCATCCACTCAGCCATGGCGTCCGCCAAAATCTGGTAGGTGTGAAAGGTCCAAGACATCCTCCTCCTCCGTCGACTATCC
Source organism: Allium sativum (assembly GCA_030737875.1). Lineage (NCBI taxonomy): Eukaryota > Viridiplantae > Streptophyta > Magnoliopsida > Asparagales > Amaryllidaceae > Allium > Allium sativum. The sequence goes on from CM060924.1 coordinate 388,289,023, forward strand.
GTTCTTCTTGTTCACTGATCTTGCCATTCCTTCATCGAATCTCATGAATCTAGGCGGAATTTGTAAACTTATATGTAAATTGAAAATATACTGAGTGGATAAAAGGATGTTCAAAGAGCAAGAGCTGATATGTATTGTAATTATCATCATGAGAATGCAAACTCTATTCAAAGTGGATGTAGGCCTAACACAAGGTTGAACCACTCTAAAACCTCGCCTCCGTTTTATTTCCTTTGCACTTTCACTTTCAATTACTGTTGAGTGTGCCTCCACTTATTTTCTAACCGTATAGGTGAAGTACATTCATTGTACCTTTGATGTTTGAACCATTTTTGTGAAAATATTTTGGTGCCTACTATGGGGTTGTAATCGCCTCTTTTCTTGTTAAAAGTCCAGTGAGGTATATTAAGAGAAACTTTGCTTGAATCCCAAGCATGGCGGAGGGAACTATTGATGAAATCGACAACCCTACCAACAATGTCAATATTGTCGAGCCGCTCACTATCCAATTTGAAATCGAAGAATCGGTAGAAAATGAGAAGTTATAACCGGAAGAGAATTAGAAGAAGCAATGGCGGAACTGACGAGTCAAATAACCATTGCATGTGATGCAATAATGAAAAAACTTGAGTCAATGTTTGCTATCTAAGCCACCACCGCAAAAACCACACTAAGTGCCACTTGTTTTCTACCTACAGGAACAAGCAAAGCCTATGATATGGAATCCTATGCTTCGAGCACAAAACAGGGAAATTCTGTTCGGGAAGTTACGTATCATGCCAATTTGGACCACGGAAAAGCTAAAGCACCTATGTACAATTCTTCCGACGGCACAACCTCTCGACGATCGGATGATCCTACGAAAGGGGCATTCCTCTCGATGGAAACCCTATATTCCCCTACTCTAAATTGTAATTACACGCTTGGGCAAGGAGTTCACAAGGAAGAAAGTGTTCGTTCCATGAATCAGAACAAAGAACAGGAATACATTTCAGAAATGGCATGTGAAAATGTGAAAAAGAGCTTGAAACAAGTGGACAATCGTAAGGAGTGGGAATTTCTTCTTACTAAGACCCCACTCACCGAAAGAATTAAAATGGCTGTACATCCGCAGGAATTTAAGCCTCCAACACTGCGATCTTATGAAGGAACAAGCGACCCCAATGTATTCCTATGCAGATATGATCAGCATATGGATAGGGCACACACTACTAATGAGATCAAATGCCTGTACTTTTCGACTTATCTAGAAGGAGTAGCCTACCTCTGGTTCACAAAACTACCGCCGTAGTCTGTGGACGATTTTTCAACCTTGACTAAATTGTTCAGTAAGAAATTCCAATTCCAAGCTGTAACAACCCTGAATTTTGGGGCCAATTTAAAATTTATTTTAAGTGATTTTAAAAGAGTTTTGATATTTAGAATAATCTATTTTATTATAATAATGATCACAAATTTGGTTCAAATCGAAGTTAGAATGAATAAATTAATTTTAATTATAAAAAGAGTTAGAAATAGCGCGGTAGTTTGAAAAGTCAAACTTGAACTTTGACAGACCGTACATGACGCAAAATTTAACGGATTTTAGTGAAACCAAAAATATTAGAATCTATTTAAATATATCTTTCCAATGAATCCGAAAAATCGAAATTTCATAGCGGAAATCAAAAGTTATGGCCAATTCAATTTTTAGAAGGTCGCTAGGTAATTTGCATAGGTCAATAATGCTACTTTTTGCATATAAAGGAAATTGAACTCGAAACCACTTCCATTGAGTCCGGAATGATGTTTTTGCATTGAAAAACAGTAAACACTTATATATTTTGAGTTTCGAAAATTATTTGCTTAAAAATGTATTTTTAATATTAAATATACTGGCCTTAAAAATAGCCATTTTTCAAAATGTCTCAGAATTCAACGAAATAAATTTGTTGGATTCGTATCATCAAAACAAAGCTAAAAATGATTTTTTGGTAATTTTTAGAATTAAAATATAATTATAATTGATTTTTCAGTGTAAACGGGCAAATTTTTGAATTTAAAAATTCAGTAAAAATTCATACGGGCTCAGAATTGAACGAAATTAATTTTCATAGGTCCACAGCAACAAAACATAGCTAAATATAATTTTCGAGAATTTTTGAAGTTAATTTGTGACCTCGGTGAATTTTCATGTACGGTATACATTAAAATATTAATAAAATAATATAATTATTCCAGAACTCATAATAAATTTCGGAATTGGGTCCTGTAACATGTTCCATTGTGTTCAGAAGGCCTCAAAACCTTAAGAATGACAGTAAGCAGGCTTGAATCGGAGTTCGGACCAAAACGGGCTTAAGCGGGCCAATTAAATATTAATTAAAATACCCTAATATAATATTATATAAAGCAAAATCGGGTTCTCTCCTTCTTCTCCAGCCGCATTATTCCACCGCTGAACCCATTAGTGTTCAATTCTTTGAACCTCGATTTCTCTCTCATTTCTCAACGAAATTTAGCGTGTGAGCACTCATTTCGAAGCTCTTTCCGTGCTCTACGATCTCCGACAAGAATCACCTCGAACCGTGCCTCGACGAAACTGCCACAACCCTGCAAACCAGCCATGGTCGCAGCCCCCTGGGCCCCACCACGTCAGCACGCACCTCCCCATCTTCCTGGTGAAGAAAGCCCTCTCGTAGCCGGTCCTTCTCCAACAAACGGCTCGTCGTTTCGTCAACTACAACTCCAGAAAATCGAATTTGAAATTTTGAACGTTCTAAGGTAGATTTTATTTCAGATTTCCCCACGCTTTTAAGCGTTACACAACCAGTTGTAAAAAGCTGATTTTGATTTTTCCTATGAATTTGCATTAGAATTGTCCCAGATCCGCAATTGTTTTGAACTCGAACATCAAATCTGTTCGAACCTGAATCTTCTTCTCTGACCAAACACGGTGAGAATTTTATTTTTAAATTTAATTTAATTTATTAAATTATTATTTGCATGATTGTTAACCGTAGATCTAATATGTTATGATATTTAGAACATAGATCCGAATTGTTCACCCCGTATGTTGTTAGATCTGAATTGCATGATATTAGATCTGTAAATTTAGGGAAGAAACCTGAATTAATAATTAATTATAATTAATTATGGTTATTTGTTTAATCACGCTACCGTTGATTTTACATATGTCAAGTTAAAACATCACCTTATAATTACATTGATGTTAATTATTGGAATTGGATTTGTTGTCATGGTTGGATGTTGCTGTTATGTGATGTGATGAAAATTTACTTTTTATGGGATGCAAATAAAATAGGAATGCGACTTGTGGTGGAATTTACATATTATTATGTGAAATTAAAATAAGATGAAAATTTGACCATGTAAATAAATAAAAAAAGACGATCTTTTTATACTTAAAATAAAAAGACAAACCTTTTTATATTGAAAACAAAAAGATGAAAATCCGACGATGTAAATAAAAAGACAATCTTTTTGCATTGTATAATAGAAGATATAATATTTTTACATTGTAAAATAGAAAGATTAATATCTTTACGTTGTAAAGTAGAGAAGTTGATATTCTTATATTATCAAAATGAAAAGTTAATATCTTTACATTGTAAACATAAAAGTGAATATTTTTGCATTGTAAGTAAAAGAATGAATTTTGCGATGTAAAGTAAAATAACATTTTTATATGTTATTTAGATAAGAATTTTCACCGCATGAATAAAAACTACATTTTTTTTCTATGTAATTAAAAGATGCATTTACATCGTATGATAGAATTTCCCTATTTTATTAGGTTACATAGGATAAGAATGTGACATGAAATAAAGATGCATATGAAATAAAGTTGCATATTTTATATGCAAATATATGATAGGAAATTTTGATAAAATACAGTTGCATATTTTATATGCAAATATATGAGTAGGAATTTACGATGTATTCAAATTTAGCATTTTTGTTAATGTTAAAAATAAGAGTTTACATCGTATGTCAAATTTAGCATTTTTGTTAATGTTAAAAATAAGAATTTACATCGTATGTCAAATTTAGCATTTTTGTTAATGTTAAAAATAAGAGTTTACATCGTATGTCAAATTTAGCATTTTTGTTAATGTTAAAAATAAGAATTTACATCGTATGTCAAATTTAGCATTTTTGTTAATGTTAAAAATAAGAATTTACATCGTATGTCAAATTTAGCATTTTTGTTAATGTTAAAAATAAGAATTTACATCGTATGTCAAATTAAACATTTTTGTTAATGTTAAAAATAAGAATTTACATCGTATGTCAAATTAAACATTTTTGTTAATGTTAAAAATAAGAATTTACATCGTATGTCAAATTAAGCATTTTTGTTAATGTTAAAAATAAGAAATTTCATCGTATAACAAATTTAACATTTTTGTTAATGTTAAAAATAAGAAATTTCATCGTATGACAAATTTAACATATTTGTTAATGTTAGAATTTTGCGTTGACATAAATTTACATCTTATTATGTAAATTTAATGTTAGAATTTTGCGTTGACATAAAATATACATCCTATTATGTAAATGAAATGTTAGAACTTGGCGTTGATATAAATTTACATCTTATTATGTAAATTTAATGTTAGAATTTACGATGACATAAAATTTACATCTTATTATGTAAATAAAATATTGAAATTTGGAGATGACATAAATTTTACATTTTATTATGTAAATTAACGTTAGAATTTCACCGTATGAAAAGTTTACATTTTTATTAATATTAACATATATGAACATTCACCGTATGAGGAGTTTACATTTTTATTTATGTAAATAAAGGAAATTTTTACCGTATGAAAATTCACATATTTATTAATGTAAATTAAAGAGAATATTTAACCGTAGGATTTGTTAACATTATTTTTAATGTTAATATACGTGAATTTAACCGTAGGATTTGTTAACATTATCTTTAACGTTAATACATAAAAAAAATTCACCGTAGGAAGATTTACATTAATTTTAATGTACTAAAAAGAATGGACTTTACATTGTGTTTAAAGAGTAAATTTTACATTGTAAAGAAGAATGAATTTTATGTTGTAACTTGAGAATAGAAGTTTACATTTTGTTGAATGCAAATTCAAGAAAATGTGACAAGAATGAGAATTTACATTTTTCTTAATGTAAATATATAGAAATTTCACCGTATGTGAAATTTACATTTTTCTTAATGTAAATATACATGTGTGACGCCCCGCCCCGCACCGACCGACATTTACTCCAAATGTGCGCTGTACACATGTCCAGTTAGCACGGAACGGGTCGCCAGAAGGAAAAAGGAAGAAGGAAATGAACATACAAAGAACCTGTAGAATGTCTCACAGCGCATAGAACAAAATATAATAGTAACATACTTGACATAAAACAGGAGAGACAGTGCATAAGCTGAAAATCAGAACTAAACATCATAGCAGCGGAAATCCAAAATACAGCTTATTACAACTTTTCAAACTGTCTCAAAGCAAAAGTAAGATAAATGAGGTACACTACTAATGCCCAAGTAGCGACCCCCAACGACACAGGGAGAATGTGTATATATATATCATACGTGGAAGCCTCCTGCCCGCCTCCGAATCAGCTACTCGCACATCACCAGCTAACCTGTCTCTAGTCTGCTCGTGTGAGCACCCAGAGTAATAAGAGGAGACATAAAACTCTGGGTCAGACATAAAGCCTGGTATGAGCGATAAGCATCTAAAGTGAACAATAACAGGTAGACTAAAACATACCTGAACCTGGACCTGCAACCAAAGAGTTAGCACTACATACTGTACAACACCCCAAGGTATCATATCAAACAACATAAAGATACGGAGGTGGGGGAGGTGTGCATGTCATAGGGATGGCAAACAATCTAACATAGCATCCATCCTCACATCTCTCACTCAGTGCGTAAAGCATACGATATTCACCACTTCGATCACCCAACATTCCTTGCTACGATCACTTTGCCCCATGAAGTCATAAATGGCTTCACTGCACTGATAACGTAGCCACTAATTCCTCGCTATGTCCACTTGCCCTATGGAGTTATTCACCCCATCTGCGCTGGCTCATAGCCTTACTAATCCTTACTATGTCCACTTGCCCCATGGAGCTATTCACCCCATCTGCGCTGGCTCATAGTCTTACTACGCATCACCTTGCCCCTCGGGTCATAATGACCCTACTGCACTGATAACGTAGTCTTGCTACCATCACTTTGCCCCTCAGGTCATAATGACCCTACTGCACTGATAAGTAGCCCATCATTCTTAGTGGTGAATCGAAGTTATGAACGTCGACAACTCCTTAGCACGCGTCCCGCAGCAAAGTCCAACCATGAAGTGAACTCATTGGTTCCCAACTGGTTCCGGGATCCTGAGCTCTAGCTTCCATTTGGACTACCTTTGCATCTCGGGTTATTGGTCATCACAATCGAATCGGATCGGATCAGCCTTCTCATTCTTCAGCGGATCGGGTCGCGCCTCCTACGTCGGATCGGGTCGTGGTCCTCCCTTCCTTTGCTTCGGATCGTGCTCCCCTTCTCGGTTCGGATCGGGACACCCCATACGGATCGGATCGTGGTTCTTCAAGCGGTTCGGATCGGACGCCCTTCTCCAGGTCGACGGATCGTGCTCACCCTTCATGGACGGATCGGGTCGTAATGCTTATTCGCGATCCGGATCGGAGTACTTCAGTTTGGCACGACGCTGCATCGATTCGCTTCGTGGGCCTTGCGCAGACGGTTCGGTTCGGAGGAGGTGACTCGACTCGTGGGGATGCCCCCACGATCCCATAGGGCGATCCGATCTTCCCTCAACCCCCTATGCGATCCGAACCCCTGCACCTTGTCCAGCGAGCTGTTTACGCCCCTCGACGGCGTTTTCGACCATTCCAACTATTCTAAACAGTCACATAGCATTTCATACAGTCATAGCAACATGCATAATCAACCACAAACATCAAAACATCAATATGATAGGTAAAAATGGATCAAACATACCCAAAATCCCATATTTCCCCTTAAGCATATTTAGGTGAGACTGATGATAGGATTAGCAAATCTTAACCAAATTAACCCAAATTCGTATCAGAGGTCTAAAACATCATTCCGAATTTTATAAATATTTTTCCAGAATTTTATCATGTTTAAATTCGCTAATTAACACTAATCACTCCTAATTAGCCATAGTTAGTGCAAAACTAAGCAAATCACTCACCTTAGCCACAAAACAAACTAAGATCTGAAATAATGCTCTGATTTGATGCGAATCCCAATGCTAACAGCAGCTCCAAGGTTGATTAGGTGAAGATCTTCTTTGATTAGGAGTTGCTAAGCCAAATCCTTGACCAAAAGATGATTTGGAGGTGATCTAGAGGTTGGAGGCCATTTTTAGGGATCCTTGGTGATAAGTGGAGGCTAGAAAACTGAAATGGAATGATTCTCCATCTCATTTCAGCCCTCCCATAACCCTAATCCCGAAATGGGTTATGGGCCTACTCACTAATCACCCGATTTGGCCCGGTTAAGCAGTTTTTCACCCTCCAAACCTTGTTTCAGCCATATCTCCCAAACGGTAAGTCCGTTTGGCTATTATGACCACTCTACGGAAAGAGAAACTATTAAACGAATCAAATGGAAGTGGTTTCAGGTCAAAATTCCTTTCCAATCAAAAGTTATGGCCAAAACAGTACCAACTGGGGCAAAATGGTCATTTAAAAATCGACAAAAATCATAAGCATGGGAAATGACTCTAATAGATGTTTCCCAAAGTTACATGACCATACGACTCCTCACGGGAAAGAAATAAATATTCTACAATCCTATGATGTGTAGAATACGGGTCGTTACACTCTTCCCCCCTTAAGAAATTTCGCCCCCGAAATTCCCTAATCCAAACACACACAAAGGTCCCGCATGCCTATCAATCATAAAACAACCATCAACATGCAAAACAAGTCTATCCTAGCATGCGGAATAACTAAATCGCAAAGTAAATCTTACCAGGCAAAGAGTTCTGGATAAGCCTTCCTAATGCTCTCCTCTGTCTCCCAAGTACAATCATTCTCGTTCTCGCCCCACTGAACCTTGACTAGCTTCACCGACTTCCTTCGAAGTTGCTTTGTATCGTGCCCCACAATACGAATCGGCTTGCGGTTCCCAACCGCCTCGGGCTCTACTTCGAAGTCCTCTAACTGATCAGGTGAAATAGTCATATCTGAGTCGTGAACGAACTTCCTCAGTTGGGAAACATGAAATACATTGTGAACTCCTGCCATTTTCTCTGGTAAGCCAACTCTATATGCCAAATTCTCGACTAGTTCAAGAACAGGGAATGGGCCAACAAATCTTGGTGCTAATTTGCCTCTCCTGCCAAATCGTATCACGCTCCTCAACGGAGAGATCTTGACAAACACCAAGTCAACAACGGAGAATTTCAATTCTCTTCTCCTCTTATCAGCATAACTCTTCTGCCTATCTTGGGCAGCTTTCATTCGTTGCTGAATGATCTTAATCTTATCTGAAGTTTCTCTCACCACATCTGGTCCAAGCACAAACTTCTCGCCAGTCTCTATCCAACATGATGGTGAGTTACACGGTCTTCCGTACAAAGCTTCATATGGAGCCATACCGATACTGGATTGGTAGCTATTATTATATGCAAACCCTACTAGATGCAAATGGTCATCCCATGATCCACCAAAATCCAATATACACGCTCTCAAGAGATCTTCCAATATACGATTCACCCTCTCCGTTTGACCGTCGGTCTGAGGATGATATGCGGTACTGAGATGTAATCCTGACCCTAAAGCCTCTTGTAAGCTCTTCCAAAACCCACTAGTGAACAACGGGTCTCGGTCACTCACAATGCTTTTGGGTACTCCATGAAATCTCACTACCCACTTCATATACAATTCTGCCAACTTGGCTGCCGTTCTGGTCGATTTGACTGGTATAAATCTTGCGCTTTTAGTCAATCGATCCACAACCACCCAAATGCTATCATATCCCGATCTAGTCCTTGGTAACCCATCGATGAAATCCATCGAGACTTGCTCCCATTTCCATTCAGGAATTTCTAATGGTTGCAACAACCCACTAGGCTTCTTTTGCTCGGCTTTAACTAGCTGACAATTCATGCATTTGGATATAAACTTCCCAACGTCTCTTTTCATCCCTTCCCAGTAGTAAGTCTGTCTCATGCCTCGGTACATCTTATTACCACCGGGATGTATAGTCAGTTTTGAGTGATGACATTCTCTAAGCACTTCATCCCTCAAACCATTCACGTTGGGCACAACTACTCTTCCATTCTTCCGAAGCCATCCATCCCGATCAAGCCCATACACATTCATCTCCTCATCGATACCCATCTCTAACTTGGAGATGATTTCCAATAGATTAGGATCGTCCCTCTGGCTGGAACCAATCCGCTCTATCAAAGTAGGTCTGATCGTCAAACTAGCTAGCATAACTGGATCCAATTCGCACTTTGGTCTGAAATCAAACCCCGCGATAAACTCTAGTTGCTTCCATTCAAGAAACATTGCCCCTAAGCTGGCATGTCTCCTACTCAAGGCATCGGCTACCGCATTACCCTTCCCAGGTGTATACGCGATATCAAAATCATACGAAGCCAAGAACTCTAACCATCTCTGCTGACGGAGATTCAGATCTTTCTGAGAGAAGAGATACTTTAACGACTTATGATCGGTAAACAACTCGAATCTTTCTCCCAAGAGATAGTGTCTCCACATCTTCAGCGCAAATACAATCGCTGCCAATTCCAAATCATGGGTAGGATACTTCTTCTCATGCGGCTTTAGCTGTCGACTAGCATAAGCTACAACCCTACCTCCTTGCATCAATACTGCACCCAGTCCGGTACCACAAGCATCCGTGTATACCGTCATCTCTTCATTCCCCTTAGGAATGACTAACACTGGCGCACGTGTCAACCTCTCCTTCAGACTTTTGAAGGCATCCTCACACACTCCGTCCCAGACGAAGGACTGATTCTTCTTAGTCAACTGAGTCAACGGTGCTGCAATCTTGGAAAAGTCCTGGATAAACTTACGATAATATCCTGCTAATCCCAAGAAACTTCTTACATCTGTTGCATTCTTGGGCGTAGGCCAATCCTGTACCGTAGCTACCTTCGCAGGGTCCACGGCAATACCACACTCTGAAACAACATGACCCAAGAATCTTACTTCCCTTCTCCAAAAATGACACTTAGAGAATTTCGCTTTCAATTGGTGTTTCCTCAACACCTCCATCACTATCCTCAATTGCCCCTTGTGTTCCTCCTCCGTCCTTGAATAAACAAGGATATCATCCACGAACACAAGAACAAACTTATTCAACTGATCTCTGAATACTCGATTCATAAGATCCACAAAGCAGGCTGGTGCATTGGTCAACCCAAACGGCATGACCAACCACTCATAAAATCCAGACGGCGTCCTAAATGCCGTTTTCGGAACACTCTCATCCGCTACTCGAAGCTGATGAAATCCTGTCGCGAGGTCCAACTGGGAGAACACTCTAGCTCCTTCCAGCTGATCAAACAAATCATCTATCCGCGGTAGAGGATACTTATTCTTCCTCGTCACCTTATTCAACTCGCGATAGTCCACACACAAACGAAGGGAACCATCTGCCTTAGTGGCAAACACCACTGGTGCTCCCCACTCGGAGACACTCCTTCTAATCAATCCCTTCTTCAAAAGATTGCTGACTTGCACCCCGAGCTCTCGCTGCTCCCTTGGTGCCATACGACGAAGTGGCATCACTATAGGTCTGGCATCTTTCACTAAATCAATACGGAACTCAATCTCTCGGTGTGGTGGAAGCCCGGTCACCTCCTTGAAGACGTCCGGATACTGGCCAACCACGGGCACATCTGACAACTCATCCTGCGGGATGTCGAGGGAATTTACAAAACTAGCCATAACCCCATCACTGGGTAGACTACCAAACACTACCCTCCGCCCATCATCTGCCCTCACTGTCACCAAAAAGCCCTCACAGTCTACCACCACCCCGTATCTTTGGAGCCAATCGACTCCCAATATAATGCCATACCCAGTAAAGCCCAAAACAAAGCAATCACATACAAACATACATCCACGACTCGATAAGACCAAATTCCTGCAAATCATACTAAGGCTAGTCGAACCACCAATCGGGTTTGTCACTATCAATGGTCTATCGACTATCTCGGGTTCCAGTCCCAACCTATCTACCAGGTCACTAGATATGAAGGAACGGGAAGCCCCAGTATCAAACAAAACTCGAACTGGTATATCATAAATAGAAAGCATACCTTGAATAACAACATTCTTCCCTTTCTCCGCCGCAGTTGGGGCATTCGACGAAGAAGGAATAACATCAAGAGCATATGCTTTCACAATCTGCTTCTCCTTAAGAGGTTGCGGACACTTGTCCTTCTGATGTCCCACTTGACCACAGTTGTAGCACTTCCTTTCCGCTGGCTTGGCCCGACATTCCTTAGCGTAATGGCCTTTCTTTCCACAGCTGAAGCACTCAACATCCTTCTTGCTCTTTTTCTGGCCACCTTTAGATTGGTCCTGCTTCCTCTTATTCTGAGAGCTATTCTTGCCTCCACCGCCTGCTTGCGGCTTTGGCCCTTCTGCAGATGCAGCCTCAGTCTTTGACTTAGGGTAAAGGCTCTCTGATCTCAAAGCTTTCCCCACGATCGATTCAAAAGTCTCATCGATGTGATTAATAAGCCTTTCCCCCAAGTACCCATCCAGACCAGTAATGAACTTCTCATTCTTCTTTTCGGGAGTATCGATAAGAGACAGTCCATACTTCGACAAAGTGTTGAACTCAGCAATATAGTCAGAAACTGCCCTTCCATTCTGCTTGAGTTCCAAGAACCTCTTGAACAACACCGACTTCTGGGCAGCTGGAATAAACTTCTCGCTAAAGCGAGCCTTGAACTGAACCCAAGTAACCTGGTCCTCTGGAGTAGCTGTCCTAATGGCATTCCACCAATTCATCGCTCGCCCTTGCAGCTGACGAGATGCTAGCCTTCTCTTCATCGCATCCTCAAGACCCAAGTCATCAAAGATACGGTCATAGCTATCCATCTAGTCCTGAACATCCGTGGCCGACTCCGTTCCGTGGAACGGCTTCCCACCAAGATTAGTGTAATCCTTGCACAACTTGGCGAAATCGACCCTAGGCGCCTGCACTACTGGGCCACCACTAACTCCGGGATTAGGAACTGCCCCTTGCACTTCTCTAAGCATGTCTCTCATGAGGTCGGTAAACATCACCCTCATGTCAGCGGCATTTCCATTATTGGCCCCTCTACCAGTACCTCTCACATATCGGCTCATCGTCAATCTGTAAAAGGAAAACGATTAACGACCCCATAGTGGTACTAGTGCAGTGCAACTTCATCTTTATACTACTAATAGTATATATATACATAGCTTTTGAAAACCAAAATAATCACAATTACGCGCTCTCATATACGTACTAACTCTCCCTAGTGTCTTTCCCTAGGTTAACTACGCAACCTAGAGCTCTGATACCAAGTGTGACGCCCCGCCCCGCACCGACCGACATTTACTCCAAATGTGCGCTGTACACATGTCCAGTTAGCACGGAACGGGTCGTCAGAAGGAAAAAGGAAGAAGGAAATGAACATACAAAGAACCTGTAGAATGTCTCACAACGCATAGAACAAAATATAATAGTAACATACTTGACATAAAACAGGAGAGACAGTGCATAAGCTGAAAATCAGAACTAAACATCATAGCAGAGGAAATCCAAAATACAGCTTATTACAACTTTTAAAACTGTCTCAAAGAAAAAGTAAGATAAATGAGGTACACTACTAATGCCCAAGTAGCGACCCCCAACGACACAGGGAGAATGTGTATATATATATCATACGTGGAAGCCTCCTGCCCGCCTCCGAATCAGCTACTCGCACATCACCAGCTAACCTGTCTCTAATCTGCTCGTGTGAGCACCCAGAGTAATAAGAGGAGACATAAAACTCTGGGTCAGACATAAAGCCTGGTATGAGCGATAAGCATCTAAAGTGAACAATAACAGGTAGACTAAAACATACCTGAACCTGGACCTGCAACCAAAGAGTTAGCACTACATACTGTACAACACCCCAAGGTATCATATCAAACAACATAAAGATACGGAGGTGGGGGAGGTGTGCATGTCATAGGGATGGCAAACAATCTAACATAGCATCCATCCTCACATCTCTCACTCAGTGCGTAAAGCATACGATATTCACCACTTCGATCACCCAACATTCCTTGCTACGATCACTTTGCCCCATGAAGTCATAAATGGCTTCACTGCACTGATAACGTAGCCACTAATTCCTCGCTATGTCCACTTGCCCCATGGAGTTATTCACCCCATCTGCGCTGGCTCATAGCCTTACTAATCCTTACTATGTCCACTTGCCCCATGGAGCTATTCACCCCATCTGCGCTGGCTCATAGTCTTACTACGCATCACCTTGCCCCTCGGGTCATAATGACCCTACTGCACTGATAACGTAGTCTTTCTACCATCACTTTGCCCCTCAGGTCATAATGACCCTACTGCACTGATAAGTAGCCCATCATTCTTAGTGGTGAATCGAAGTTATGAACGTCGACAACTCCTTAGCACGCGTCCCGCAGCAAAGTCCAACCATGAAGTGAACTCATTGGTTCCCAACTGGTTCCGGGATCCTGAGCTCTAGCTTCCATTTGGACTACCTTTGCATCTCGGGTTATTGGTCATCACAATCGAATCGGATCGGATCAGCCTTCTCATTCTTCAGCGGATCGGGTCGCGCCTCCTACGTCGGATCGGGTCGTGGTCCTCCCTTCCTTTGCTTCGGATCGTGCTCCCCTTCTCGGTTCGGATCGGGACACCCCATACGGATCGGATCGTGGTTCTTCAAGCGGTTCGGATCGGACGCCCTTCTCCAGGTCGACGGATCGTGCTCACCCTTCATGGACGGATCGGGTCGTAATGCTTATTCGCGATCCGGATCGGAGTACTTCAGTTTGGCACGACGCTGCATCGATTCGCTTCGTGGGCCTTGCGCAGACGGTTCGGTTCGGAGGAGGTGACTCGACTCGTGGGGATGCCCCCACGATCCCATAGGGCGATCCGATCTTCCCTCAACCCCCTATGCGATCCGAACCCCTGCACCTTGTCCAGCGAGCTGTTTACGCCCCTCGACGGCGTTTTCGACCATTCCAACTATTCTAAACAGTCACATAGCATTTCATACAGTCATAGCAACATGCATAATCAACCACAAACATCAAAATATCAATATGATAGGTAAAAATGGATCAAACATACCCAAAATCCCATATTTCCCCTTAAGCATATTTAGGTGAGACTGATGATAGGATTAGCAAATCTTAACCAAATTAACCCAAATTCGTATCAGAGGTCTAAAACATCATTCCGAATTTTATAAATATTTTTCCAGAATTTTATCATGTTTAAATTCGCTAATTAACACTAATCACTCCTAATTAGCCATAATTAGTGCAAAACTAAGCAAATCACTCACCTTAGCCACAAAACAAACTAAGATCTGAAATAATGCTCTGATTTGATGCGAATCCCAATGCTAACAGCAGCTCCAAGGTTGATTAGGTGAAGATCTTCTTTGATTAGGAGTTGCTAAGCCAAATCCTTGACCAAAAGATGATTTGGAGGTGATCTAGAGGTTGGAGGCCATTTTTAGGGATCCTTGGTGATAAGTGGAGGCTAGAAAACTGAAATGGAATGATTCTCCATCTCATTTCAGCCCTCCCATAATCCTAATCCCGAAATGGGTTATGGGCCTACTCACTAATCACCCGATTTGGCCCGGTTAAGCGGTTTTTCACCCTCCAAACCTTGTTTCAGCCATATCTCCCAAACGGTAAGTCCGTTTGGCTATTATGACCACTCTACGGAAAGAGAAACTATTAAACGAATCAAATGGAAGTGGTTTCAGGTCAAAATTCCTTTCCAATCAAAAGTTATGGCCAAAACAGTACCAACTGGGGCAAAATGGTCATTTAAAAATCGACAAAAATCATAAGCATGGGAAATGACTCTAATAGATGTTTCCCAAAGTTACATGACCATACGACTCCTCACGGGAAAGAAATAAATATTCTACAATCCTATGATGTGTAGAATACGGGTCGTTACAACATGAATTTCACCGTATGTCCATTTTACATTATTTTTAATGTAAATTATATAGTAATCACAACGTAGGATAATTTTGCATTATTTTATAATGTAAATAAAAAGGGGATTTTCACTGTGAGAAATTAACATTATTTATAATGTTAAGATAAAAGAATGATATCGTAGGATGAATTGACATTATTTATAATGTTAATAAAAAGGGAATTGACCGTAGTATAAGTGACATTATTTATGATATTAATAAAAAGAAAATTTACCGTAGGATAATTGACATTATTTTTAATGTTAATAAAGGGTAATTTAACCATAGGATAAGTCAACATTATCTTTAATGTTAAAATTAAGAAAATATGCATCGTAGGATGAGTTAACATTATTCTAAATGTTAATATAAAAAGTGTATATACCATAGGGAAAAAATTACATTATTTTAATGTTAAAATAAAGGAATTCCACCGTAGGATGAGTTTACATTTTATTCAATGTAAATAGGTAAGAATGCGACATGTAAATGCAAGTTTACGTTTTATTCAATGTAAATAGGTAAGAATGTGACATGTAATTGCAAGTTTACATTTTATTAAATGTAAAGAAAACAAGAATGCGATATGTAATGAAAGTTTACATTTTAATTAATGTAAATAAAAATATGATTTTGAGAATGCGTCGTTAAATAAGAAGGTTGACTATTTTAAATAATTAAAATAGAATGAATTGTTAATAAAAATATTATTAAATAATAAGAAGGATTTTCAAAATATATATATATGTATATATATACGAGGATTGTTTGGGAAGTCCGAGATATTCTCATCCCAAATTAATCCAGCGGCGTTAAAGATCGAAGTAAGAAGACGACGCATGAGGACCGTAAATCTTCCCTC
This sequence comes from Allium sativum, assembly GCA_030737875.1. Classification (NCBI taxonomy): domain Eukaryota; kingdom Viridiplantae; phylum Streptophyta; class Magnoliopsida; order Asparagales; family Amaryllidaceae; genus Allium; species Allium sativum. The sequence continues at coordinate 388,305,160 of CM060924.1, forward strand.
GAATGGACAGCGATCGAGACCCTGAATTGACTTGCTACCAATTCATGGGTCAAGGTCATTGCCCAGACGTACGTGTTGGTTTCACGGATTTGACTTTCGTTCAGACCCAGAGCATAAGTTTAAATGGATGGTGTGTCTGACATCGTACTTCGTTATATATCATATTGTTGATTTTATGTTAATATATAAATATTGGTGGTGGAGAATTTATTCTCTACTTAACACCCATTTATGTATTGATGGAGAAGCAATGGTATGGTATGGAGTGACAGTGAGACATACTAAGATGCAATGATCAAGGTTTCTTGTTGAAAAGCAGGCCTGGTGGGATGATCAAAGCATAGCCTGTTTAGGCATAGCTTTGTGTATGACGTGACTTCACGAGCCTCACACACCGGCAGGGTCTAAAACGGGAGAAGGGAACGCAGGGAGTGCACACGTTTCTTTCTAGCTAGAGTGGTGCCAGGGACCTACCAGCGCTGGCATTTATTCATTGTGGTTGTTGGATTGTTCGAGGCCTCGATTTATGCGGTCGCCACTGGCCGTATTATAGGTCCAAAAGGACCGGTAAGCGTGTGTTCAGGCATAACTAATCCACAAAAGTAAGTGTGGACCGGCCCTGCAGCTATCCAAGGGTTGGACAGAGTACCAATCCTGGGGCATTGCTAGAGTGTCTCGAATCGGTAAGGAGCTCCTCCCTAGCCTTGACTCAGATGGAAATCCAAATTCCAAATACGACCCTACGGTTTTGATTGTATTACTAGTATGGAGATATAGTAGGATGGGGTACTATGTTTCCTAGGATTGATACAATTATTTTGAAATGTTTTATTATACACTAATAATAATATTAAACTCGTATTTGCCGTATTTAGCATGTTTAATCAACATAAGGGAAAACTCTATCCTCTGGTGTGCGTTGCATTGTGTGATGGGACTTGAGTCTTATGGTGATTCCATTTTTCTAAAAAGCATTGCGATGTTGTACGTTCTGACACTTTAAATTATGCACGACAATCCATTGAGTAAACCCGTTCCGCATTAGCGGCGTGGTCTTTGGATTTGTCATATTATTATTACTAAACTAGTTAAGAATTCTCATACCAGTCCCACGACTGACCCGTAGTTTGTTTCACCTTTTTGCAAACTCGGGTGCCCTCTTTTCTACACGGGCAGTCAAGTAAACAGGTTCATTCTTTGCTTGGAGTCTTGTCTTGGAGTTGCTCATTATCTTTGCTTGGATTTGCTTTTGCGGAGAGGTGATGACTTGGAGCTTTGAGGACAGCTATCATTTACTTATATTGCATTTTTCTACCTTTAAGTTCAGTCATTAGACTTGTTTCATTTCGTATTGCTTATTTTGGGAGTTGGAACTTATTTTCATTTCTGCAAACTTGATGTAATAATTTGGATTCTGTGACTGTTGGGATTCTGTGGTTTATGACATTATATTTCCGCTGCTATAATGTTATTATTCTATGGTATTTCCTCTGCTATGTTGTATCAGTGATATGTATTGTTATATTTATGTTGTATTCCAAATGATTACTCCTTACTTTCACCCAGTGGAGGTTGGGGGTCATCACACAAGCAGCAAGAATGTAGGATGTTATGGAGCTAAGTGAAATACATCAAAGGCCAGGAGAATTCGTCAAGGTTTTTCTCACCGCTTTAACATGCAGTGGCTGAAGTTGAGAATTATGAACCCCGACTAGTGCTGATGGCTTTAAAGGGGCCATATGTAAAAAGAACAGGTTAGGACAGTGGATTAAGAAGAAAAAACCAAGCACAATCGAGCAACTATTTAATAAAGCCGAAGAATGTATCAATGCTGAAGAAAATCCAGTGCGTGATGGTGCACAAAGTGACTTTACTAGTTGGAAAAGGAACAACGAAGGAAAAGATAACCGGGCTAAGAAGACGCTCCACTTCTTCAAGAATTCTGATCTCACTCCCCTCAATGATACCATAGGGAACATTTTCATAGCAACTAAGGATACAGCGAAATATCCGAATCCTAAACAATGCCATTCAAAAATGCCACTATGAGATCAGAGAGGTTTTGTCAATTTCATAACCTGCCGGGGCATGATACAAATGACTGCAAGCATTTGAAATCATTAATTTGAGGGACTGATCAGAAGGAATCATTTACAGCAATACATACAAGTTCGTGAAAACTGCATCAACCCTGTGCATGCAAGGGGAAATACGTAATGGGTGGATCACTCATGCTAATTTAAAACCAATACTTACCTAAGGACTAAAAGTCAACCTACTAGTGTCAGTGATCTCGAATGAATGACTTTTATCGCTATACCTTGTTTTACTGTTTCTGTCTCACCTTATTATTTAAGACACTCTATTCTACTTTATTACTTTCTATATTCATGAAAGTAATCGATAGCAGTTTATCAGCAAAATGCCTTATAAAATAAAAGTCAAGAACTTAGCTGACGAGCATACTTGTAAGCTCTTACTAAAAATCGGTTTCTTAAAATGTAAGCATGATCGGAATGGTCTCCCATTGACAGCTAAAACCGTACCGGAAGGTTTCCAAAAACGTGTTTCAAGAAAAACAACTTGGGAGCCAAAAAATATCATGCGAATTGAGTTGGATAAACAAGCACTTCGTTGTGAAAGAATAAATTGTTCAAGATAGACGCACCAAACAAACTCCAAGTCAGAATGCCAACTTTTCACTATGGAACATGCCAAACTCTTAGAAAACGTCCGTAGGAGAAGTCAGCATCAAGCTTTGAGGAAAATTACAAAGAAAACTGTCAAATTTGTCCTACAGATGAAAATTGTTAGTCCCAAAAGTGGCGCCTTGTTAGGTGCAGGATACGAAGTCTTTAAGTCAAGCAAAAACTCGATAAGAAGAATTAGTGTCCACCTCCCAGGACGAAGCATAAAGTTGGAAAGATCGATATAATAGAAATCCTAGCTGCAAGGGGGTAACAAAACAATTCAGAAATCCTAGCCTAAAGGGGTTAACAAAACAATTCAGAAATCCTAACCAAAAGGGGGTATCAGAAATCCTAGCCTAAAGGGGATATTCATTCTAGGTCTTCCTTGAAGCTAGAACGACCAGATCGAGCAAGGACCTAGAATGGATCGGAAACTTGAAACCCAAGTCATCCCTTGGGGACACGTATTCAAAACCAGTCTGCAAAGGGCTTGGTTCACCGAGTCAGTGAGGAGCGAGGTTGAATACATTTTAAAAAACAAACAACAAACGCATATATATATATAAGAAAGCATGTTTAACTGAGAAAAAGACGCAAATTAAATATGGAAAATATAAACCTCTTCAAGAGGCATGTTTCAGGTTCGAACCCCGAAGGATTAGAATTAACAAGTTACTAAAACACGGGTAAATGCGCAAACATCTAAGATTATAATAGACTTTGGTACAGGGGTTCAACCTTAACGATAAAACGAACTACTAATGTTAACGTCGCATGCCATAAAATTGAGTGTCGTCGTACGGTTAACAAAATGTTCAAACATACAAATGAACAACGACAAAGGTGCAACGTGCGACACACCAATGAGAGGGAAACTAAATTATGCATATAAAGAAAAGCTGTAGTACCATGAACCAAAGCATAAAGTCACCAACATAAGAGTGTGATAACAAGCAGGGGTGGCACCCGTATAAACAAGCCAGTCTAAGCACATCACATTAAGATAAAAAAGCAGAAATAACAAGAGACAAAGCTAGCCAATCATGATTTACAGGTGGTAAAAGAAGTGACCTTCTCCAGGGATTCAAGGGCCTTGACTAGCTCAAACTTGTCTTTTTCCAAAGCTTGAATTCGGTCGATGTTCTCTTTGTTCAACCTCTGAAGATCACCAGCAAGATTATGCCAAGCGCCCGACTGCCTTACAATGTAATCCCTGACCTCCACAATAAGACGTCCAACCAAAATTGGGCACACCTCCAGCTGGTTAAATTCAGCCAGTATGCAATCTTTCATAGCATCCATCTTACCAACAATAATCCATTTGTCAAATGGGTCTATGTTCAAGTCATAGTATATGCCTTCCAAAGACCAACCTTCGAATCATTTAACAAGTGAAGGATAGCATGGATTAGGAACATAAAGAGGCCTATGTACGATCGTTGTGAAATCAGCAGAATTTGAGGTGATCGATGGAAAAGCCAAGGATGGTGGGTCAGAAGCAGTTCGAGTATTTGGGACGAGAGGTTCATCCAGTGCACGACATCTCTGACGGACACTTTTGCCCTAATTCCTTCGACTCTTCGGCCTGCTGTTCCTGCCAACTTTCTTCATTATCTTCTTCTTTGGTCTTTTAACATAAAAAATTTCATCCTTGAACATAAAAAAGAAGGATCAAAAGATATTTCAGGGCATGTCAAACATCAAAGGGCCATTCCAGTCTGAAGATTAGATGTTAATCAGAACAACCCAACCAGGTTTGGGCATAAACGGAAGCCACATTTGGTTTAAGCCAGTGACGCTTAAGGCATTCCGGCAAATGATTCATAGGCAGAATCAAAATCAAAGTTTTGAAAATTTTCATGCTGTTTGAGTTCTTATTGAAGCAATACCCTCATCAAACAGGCCTAATTATTCAAGTTGATCGAAGCTCACTTAAAAACGCCTTATCTCGAGACTATCTATGAAATCGGCAACTGCTCAAGAAAAACAAGGCAAAGTAAAAACAAGAACTCACCTAAAACAACTATGGTGCTTTGACCCAAAGAAAGGTTTCCCTGATCAATCGAGAGTTACTGGAAGCATGAAGCAGAATAGTGAACTAAGGAAACTAATTTTTTTTTAAGAAAAATCAGGGTAAAAGTTAAAGAGTATGGATTACCATGAAAAGTTCTCCAGAACAGTGCTGCCATTAAAAGAATTCTTTGGGAAAATATGGAATGGATAAGACATATATATATAAAAACTAGTACACAATGTTCCTGTCTAGTCAGCCTCATCAAAATCACGATGAACTAGCAAAACGAGTATAATAACCCCCGAAAGCTAACTCACTCAATCCCTCATACTATACCTGACAGTGTGAGCGATTTGATCTTGGTCAATCCAGAACAATTGAGAGCCATCTAACCCCTTAGAAAATGAAGATTTAATTCACCAAACTGCTACAGTCTTCCTTTTCTTTCTTCTTTCGAAGTCCATAATCTTCCATGAAACCGGGAAATCACGAACTTCGAAGGACAAAAATGTTTATCCCTAATTGGTGTATCAAATCAATCCTCACAAAACGCACAAGACAATCACTGCAGAATTTAGACTTACATGGACGACCTAAGATATTCAGATCATTCAGATAAAGTAAAGGGTAGTCTCACATGACCAAAGTTGAGTATATCAGCGAAGAGCACGTAACACCGAAGTTGATATTAACATCGAAGTTGATATCGGTCATACAGTTAGGCTCAAGGATGCCAAAGGGCAAGGCACCTCCAACAAGCTTGGAAGGTTCGTATCTAAAATATGGATTGCCAGCCCTGATATCCAAAGGTTGTTTGCACGTAGATAAGAAGTCGATCGCTCATGGCAGAAAACGCAAAGATGCTAAGAAAATTCGCACAATATAATATCTTTACTAGGTTCGGTTGGTCACCTATTTACCATCAAATATAGATGCTCTGACCAGACAGTTGTAAAAGGCCCAATAAGGTCTGGGCGACCATTCTTACACTAACCAGGAGGCTCTGACAGAGTCGCGCTTATGCTCTTATTGCCTATCCATCAGTTCAATGTACCAGGACCAATGTAATCACTGTTCCTATGCACATATTCACTCCCATGAAGCTATTCGCTCAAGACAGCTGGAAATAATTGTTGCCAGTTGGCTACAGATAAGCTGGGTGTGTTTGTATTTAAAAAAAATATTGTTGGATCTTAATGCAAAGTAAAAGTACGACAAATTTAAAGCGGAGGCTTAGAGGGCAACAAGCAAAATACATTACCACCCCCACATCACAAATCCAGCATAGAAGTTTCAAACACAAACCAACATAAAAGTAGTTAGCGAGGGCCGGTACTCGCATATACAAACAGTCAAAGGCATGGAGTAGTAAACAAAGCAAGATAATCATAGTCCATGGTTCTATATCCAAACCTGCTTGGTTTCACTTTTCCTTGAAAAAAGATGTAGTGATTCGAGGGCCTCGATAAGCTCAGCCTTATCATTCTCTAAAGTACGGATCTGACTGATGTTTTCCCTGTTCAATCTTTGGAGACCACAAGCAAGCATATGCCAGGCACCCAACCGTCTCACAACATGATTCCTGACCGTATCAATTCCCTCCTTCATCTGATCTCTGATGGTGTCAAGCTGAGCCAACATGAAGTGTTTCATGGCGTCCATCTTTCCCACCATGACCCATTTGTCGTATGGGTCTACTTCCAAATCAAGATTCGTGCCTTGCAGGCACCAACCCTCCAATCGTGCAGCAAGCACCAGATTGCATGGATCGAGGGCATAACGAGGCCTTTGCACAATCGCTTGAAGATCCGCAGAGGTTGAAATAGAAAATGGTGAAGTTGAGAATTGTTGAAGAGAGCTAGTTTGAGTGTGTGGCATGGAAGACTTGTCCAGCTCGGGGCATGTCGACTTGTCCAGCTTGGGGCGTTTCTTAAAACTACCTCCATTCAGATCCCTTTTCTTCTTCTTCTTTCCCTTATGGATCTTCTCTAGCCTTTTTCTCTTTTGTCTTTGTAGCAAAGAGAACTTCATCCTTGGATCTAGGGGAAAAATAAAGCTGATTACAAATTGGGCTCAATGGGATGAAAGTAACCTAATTGGGAGTATCCTTACAAACCGTTAAAAGCACAAAAATTGGAGACATATAACAAAGGTATTTCGGACATTTAGAAAAACTGCAAGACATGGATTTGCAGACTAAGATCGCTGATGAATAGTAAGAGGTCACAGAATTACCATCATAGTGTAATCATCATCAGTAGAGGGCATCGCAAATAAACGACGACCTTTAGAAAAAACTAAAAGTCAAATCAAAATAATACCTGAGTCGTGAAGCTCCAAGGTTGAGTAGTTTGGCCAGACAAATTCGCTGAAGAATCAATAATGGCTAAAAATTTACCTTAAAGAGACGCCATAAGTAAGATCGAGGTGAAAGAAAAGGGGAGATATTAAAAAGGATGACTCTGTGGGTCGAAGAGCAATATACAGGTAGGAAATAAATAGGCCAAACTCAAGCTAAAAGCCCAAAATTGATTTGCAAGATGTTATGACCTGGAATATGAAGCGACCTAACAGATACCAAAATTGTTCAAATCGAAGCTTGTGTTATCTTCAATAAACACAAACTTCGAGGAGCAAATGTTAATCCATCCAGTATGGATTGTTGATTCCTCAAAAACCGCGCACACATTAGTATATTAAGTCCTATGAAAATCGTGGGGCAAGCGCCGTTAAGTTCCGTCGTACCTAGTTCTACCCGGTGCACTTGGATAGTTATAGAGGGTAAGGGGCGATCAAACAGAATAAGGTCCAAGCGCAAGCTCCAAGATTAAACATGACAAGGAAAAAGGCAGTTGAGTCGTCCGGTCAGCATAGTCAAGATTGGTCACCTGATCTATTGTGCAGTCTCTCATTCTTTATACATTGATTGATTGTGCATAACAGGAAATGCAAAGAAGATCAGAGGTTGCATATATATTCCATTTTCGCTCGTAGAATGCAATTCCAATCACCCACTTGGTACTCGATCAGCTGCTAAATGTTACTCGCCAGTCAGATGGATATCAGTTCTCAAAGGGTCATACTTACATCTCAGACAATGGTACCGCTATCCCGCACATAGTTAAACAAGCTGCATCAACCGAATGTCATCTGTTGGTCAATCATTCTTGTACAAGTCAGGAAGCTTTGACACAGGTCGCATGTACACTCATCGCTCTCCCGCCCATTCAGTGTACCCAGTTCTATGCAGTCGCTCACTCTTGTAAAGTCATCTGCACAGGAAAGCTAGAAACAGCTGTCACCAGTTGGGTACAGCTAAGCAGTGGCATGTTCGTAATTAATGAGGCAGACGATCTACAGCCTGCAAAGAGGTACTCCAATTCAGTTCTGGAGAGGGGGCACACCAATAAATAGGCCATAGGTGCCACTGAAAAGGGGGGATCCAGCCACCACGAAGTGCTCCTAAATTCCATCCTTAACCATTCCTTAGACATTTTTGAGCCATGGTCATCATTATCATCCGAAAGTCCTCCATCCACTCAGCGATGGTGTTTTTCAAAATCTGATAGGTGTGAAAGGTCCATGACATCCTCCTCCTCCGTCGCCTACCCGTCCTTCTTCTTCTTCACCGATCCTGCCATTACTTCATTGAATCTCGTGAATCTAGGCGGAATTTGTGAACTTATATGTAAATTGAAAATATACTGAGTAAATAAAAGGATGTGCAAAGAGAAAGATATTATGTGTCTTGTAATTATCATTATGAGAATGCAAACTCTATTCATGGTGGATGTAAGCCTAACACAAGGCTGAACCACTCTAAAAACTCGCCTCCATTTTATTTCCTTTGCACTTTCACTTTCAATTATTGTTGAGTGCGACTCCACTTATTTTCTAATCATATAGGCGAAGTACATTTATTGTATCTTTGGTGTTTGTACCATTTTTGGTGAGAAAAAAATATATTATCATTTTAATATTATAATGATATGGAATATTCAATTTTTATGTAAAATTGAAATGGAGTTGAATACGATTTATAATGAATTTATAAATGAATTTATAAAGTAATATTCAATTTTGATTTAAAATTGAAATGGAGTTGAAATCGATTTAAAATGAATTTATAAACGAATTTATAAAGGAATATTCAATTTTAATTTAAAATTGAAATGCAGTTGAAATCGATTTTAAATGAATTTATAAAGGAATATTCAATTTTGATTTAAAATTGAAATGGAGTTGAAATCGAATTAAAATGAATTTATAAAGGAATATTCAATTTTGATTTAAAATTAAAATGGAAGTGGAAATTGTTTTTAAAACGAATTTAAAAACAATTTAGAAAATACGTTTTAAAACGAAATCGAATATATATATATATTATACATATATTAATGGCCTTAATAGAACGTGTCGTGCAGCGACCATTCACGAATTTTGACCATTAACTTCAAATGGACGTAATGGGAGATCCGACCGTTGGATTCTCCTAAAACCGGAACCGTTGGGTTCGTATCGAAAAGTGCTTTCTATTGAATGTAAGAGATTTGAAATCTAACGATTGGATTTCAAGATATGTCCAAATTAGTTTTTGGAAAAGGTCGCTACGGACGTAGTTCGATGGTCGTTATAGGAAACCGACTGTACGGGCGATAATAAAATTATTAAAAATATGGAAAAATTGTGTAAAATAATAATAAATGATTTGGAAAGATTTTGGATAAGAAATTCAAGTTTTTAAAAGACGAAATATATTTTTATCGAAATGAACTAGTTATTAACTTGAATAATAATCAAATTATTTTTAAAAATAAGTAAATTGGATTTAAAAATGGTTTTAAAATAACTAGAATTTTCCAAAGAATAAATTGGAATGGATTCGGAATGGAAATAATTTTCAGAATATTTCGATATTGGATTCCGTAATTATACATAAATTGTTGAGGAATTTGGAAGATATATATATATATATATATATATATATGTATATTTTTTTTATATATATATATCGTTATTCCCAATACAATATTTGTTGGTTTCAGAATTTGATTTTTAATATAAGCCGATATAATTTCTACTCAGAGCATTGTATTTGATATCAAATTAAATTTTGGGTTTGTCGTGAATGGTGTCTTCGTTAACATTGTTCTTAAACCCAGTTGAGAAAAGAATAAATCTTTTAATTAAGATTTAGTGAAGTTTTCCGATTAATTAATGTTTAATTGGAATTGAATAAAAGAATTGGATTTTTGGGTTTATCGTGAACGGTGTTTTAAATAACACTTGTTCTTTAACCCAATTAACAGTGAAGAATATGATTTGGAATTTATACTCTTTTAATTAAGATTTATGGAATTTTCCAAAGTAAAGATTTCCAATTTAATATATTAAATTGGAATTGAATGGAATTCGATTTGGTAATAATCGAGATGAGCTTCTGTGAAGGAAAACTAGTAATATATATGGAATTTAAAAGGCTGTGTCATTATTCCATTTATATTATTAGTCTGATACGGAAATTTATATCGATTATATATATTGATCTGTTTTCCATAAAGATTCCATAATTAATGGAATGTGATTTTTGTTTTATTGTGAACTGTGTTTTAAATGACATTGGTTCTTTAACCCAGTTAAACACAGGATTACTTGTCTAACATTGTATTTCGAACTGTATTGTTGATCTCTGATAAATATATATCTTTTGGTGGCAGAGAATTTATTCTCTTACTTAATACCCTTCTCTTAGACGTACAAGCTTAGAGGTTATATATTGGCAGAAATCAGTGGTACAGTGTAGATTGTCGAGGTGGCATGTTTGTGTTCCCAAAGTTAAATAATCATTAATAATGATTTTTGGAGATTAAAACTAAGTGGAGTTTTAATGAATCTTTAATTAGATTGAAATGTGAATGTGATAATTTAAATTATCAAATGTGGGAAGTGATTGAGAATGGATATCACCAGTTTTGCTCCAAGCGATAGTTAAATCTTCAATTAGATTTGAACATGAAATAGTAATTAATTTTACCGATAACACCATGGTGTTACATATGGAGCACTACCAGTTTTGCTTCTTGGGATGAATAGGTTGGGATTGGGAAATAAAACAAATGATTACTTCGGTAAGGTGCATTAATCCCAACTAGTTTGCAAAACCTTGATTTGGTTTAAATTGTGAAAAGAATATTTGAATAAAAAGAATTTCTGGATTGGAATGAGGCTATGATGTTTTGTGATGGCATTTGATTATAAGATACGCGAGTTATTCGAAAAGTCCGGGTTTAACCCATTCTGAGTAATTGATACGACGACTAAGAGATTGAAGACGGTGCAAGACCAACTGTGACACCCCACGTCTGTTAATGTCACCATATAAAGAATGTATTAAGTTTCGTGAAGCTTTATTGGTAAATTAGAACATAATATCACAAGACAGACACGTAAAATAGCAGCGGAATTAAAAATTTATTTAAATCAAAACATCATGGTCCGAAATACTGAGTTTACATCATAAGCTTGAAGTAACCAATTACATAAATAATCTGTCTTGCCAAAAATATCAGAGTACAAAAGCATAAAACCATATTTCCCATGTGAAGCCATAAGAGAGTTGACCAGAAGTCAAAGCGGTACATCAATATCCAAAAATCCAAGCTAAGATGAAAGAATCCAAATCAACTCTAAGCACTTCCGCCCTCAGAACCTTGGGGGGGGGGAGGAATGGAAGAGAGAGAAGAGGAAACAAAAAGGGTCAGACATAAAGTCTGGCGAGTCCAGCTACTTTTAAATATATATAAATAAATAAAAGTTTCATGGTAGGTATATAAAACTGGAAGAACTAGATAACAATAACAATAACAAGTGTGAACTGAGCAAGATAAGATAAATAGGATATATTAAGCTTCCTAAATAAATTTATGTACACCGCACCGATACTAGTATATCAAAAATAGAATGATCCCAACCAATATCATTCCATTACATTTTCTTGATTATTAGGTTACTTGAGTTAGTAGAACTCAAGACTTATATGCGCATCGTACCCATTTACTTTCTCATGGATTCACCTAATACAATATATGTAGCTATCTCTCAATATTGAGATACACCCCATGGTACCCCACTCGCACGGTCTCCACCATAAAGAACGTAGTCCGTCATCCTACGCCGGAGTGACGTACGGATCTCTGTATAACAATGTTACGTTCCGCATATTTCTGTCATTACTATGCTATGTAAGTATACGGACTGCCACCATTGATCGAATCAGATTCCTCATTGGAATAATGCCCTCTAGTCTACGATACACCACCCAAAGAAGATATGCATGTATCTAGATTGTCCCATATATGTACTGTAATTGTAGCTCAATACCTCAATCGCACATCCTCTAATATGCACTGAGTTACGTGGCAGGGCTGAACAAGAAACAAGGAACTCGGCTGGGAGCTTTTCCATACCTGTACAGGCCCGCCTTTAAGAGCCTCCAAATACAGATATTCCTCGGGTCTGTTTTCCATGCTGGCTATGGCCCCACCTCGGCCTCTCCCTCAACTAGTAAAGACTACAAGAGTTAAGCGACCACCCTTAATAACAACCAATCTAAACATCCATGTGGCATCTACCATCAACCCCGTACCTCGATAGTGAAAGGTAAAATGGTATCTTGGGTTTAGCTCTAGTTTTTCGCATCCCGCTGGCTACCGATGATGGATATCCGGCAGTCTACAATCCTTTTGGTCGTGACCCTCTACCTCCTCGTGAGGCAACCGCCGAACTACCCTAGTGTCACCTCGTCACAGCATTCTGACTGCATAACAACATCTGCAGTCAAGCCCACCCACCTAGTAGTTACATGCAGGCCCAACCTCTGTGAGCACAGCCTAAGACATCTGTCACTGCACATAGGACTATTAGGAGCACCTTATGTACCTCAGGAAGCCGCGTTCTTCCACTTTCAGTCCTTTGAAGCTGTCAAACAATCATATGAATGTGTGCTCCCCTCGTGCCTTATAACACCTCGATGATCTACCCCGTTGGGTTATTCACCCTTAACTGTATGTACTGGCCTAAGCGCCTTACTTTATCATGTTGTTGAACCTATGACTAAACATTCTTTTACTCGCTTGTCTCGCCTCATTAGGTTTCCAGTTGACTTGGTTATTCCAATTCATATTGAATTCTTGTTCAAATTACCAAGCTTCTCTTGCTTATTAATTTCAATCATACAACTTAATTCATTTAAGTTTATTACTAAGCTTACAACATGTTATTCTCTAGATTGTGGCCCAAGGTTTGTAATCCACAATCTATTTTATATTCTTACTTGGTTACATCATTACAATAACATGTTCTTAATGTGTAATTAAGTACGCCCTATTTTACAAGTTTCCTTTTTAACATGTCAATCATTATTTATGATTAAATATAATTTATCTTATAAGTTTTCCTAGTTCTTTCTCATTTAATCATAATTCCATTTTACATTGTTAATACAACTTATCGTTGTTTACTTGTTAACTTAGACCAATTAACTAAGGCTCATTAGTAAGTTTCTCAACCCATTAATTATAACCTATGTTATAATTTCCTCTTGTCCCTGGAACAAGCCTAAATATGTTATTCACATCAGCGGGTTCCAGACTTCTAGATTACTTAATTTATAATTAAGTACCTCTTATCGTATTACACAAGTTGCCCATTTCTTTACAAGTTATGCTTACCCTAAATGGTGTCTTTTAATTAGATAACTTTATCGGGTTAAGTTTATGGGTCTATTGGTAAATATTACCCACCCCCTCCTATTTTACTTAACCCACCCACTGTTTAACCAATTTTTACTTAACCCTATCTTTATTTTATTCATACAATCCCTATGGATTCAACTAGGTTAAGTATTCAAGATTTATTACCATATTTTCATTTATGGTTATAGTATGCTAGACCTCCCACATTAAGCCTGCCATTTGTGGATGCTTCGTATGTCGGTCAGGTCTAGGCAGATTTGTTCCACAAATTAGGCTTAACCTCGTGTTTGAGCACGTCTCGTATTTGCGCAGCTAGACCTCTCACATTAGGTTCAACATCAGTGGCCGTTGGATATGCTGGTCGAGTCCAGGCAGACTTCCACCACTAATGCAACTTAACCACGGGTGTAAGCGTTACTACGGTTCCATTATTTTAGGCGTATTCAAATAAATTTCCCTATTCCAAATATAGACTTTCATGCCCCCTTTCAATTCGTATCTACAATTATTCTATTCAATTATAGGTTTCCATGCCCTAAATCAATATTCACATGTTTTCCAGTTTTTGCCCTAAATTGACATTTACATATGTCACAATCTATGCCTAATTTCATAATTACGTATGTTCCAACTTACGCCCAAATCATATTTTACATAATTTATGCCAAATCATATTTTCCAATGTTTTCCTAAATTCATAATCATTTTATACAACACGATATATGTCCCCAAATCCATATTTGTATATTTCCACATTTTAAGCCCAAACTTATATTCATATCTTTCCAATATCAATTATGCCCCAAATTATATCTTTCCCAATCATTCACAATTTCGCACGTTCGCATTTTCAGTGTTCATCCTAGGCTCAAAGGTAGCCTGGCTATATAAAAATAAAATGGGAAAATAGGGAGAGAAGAGAATCAAGAATAGACATAATAACGAATCAACAATAAACTTATAGAAATAGGCATAACTGAATATGCATATTATGGCAAGATTTAACATGGTGGCGATGTGTACATATAGAAGCAGATTTGATAATTATGTCATAATAGAACTGATTAGGCACCGATTCAAGATCCAATTTTTATATACATATCAAGGTTACTAATTAAATATTTAGATCTAAAATAACTTGAACTCATAGTGAATAGAAGTAAGGAAATGGATCCAAATTACTGCGAATAACAGGTTGAATTTGTTGTTGTAGCAACCGTTGAATTTGTATAATCTTTGTTGAATTGGATTTTGTAAAGATTCGGCCATTTAATCTTTGTTGCAGCAGAGTTCCGCCATCACCGCCATTTTTAGATGAATAAAACCAAGGTTTAGGGTCCTTTATATAGGAGTAGCGGAGCAACCAAGACCTTCAGATTGGACCAAAGCCATCAGAATCGTCCACGTCATAGAAGCTTCCAGATCGCCGGGTGGGTCGACCCCCCTTCAGGTGTGTTGACCTGGGGTTGACCCCCACGAGCCTTGGTCGACCCAGCCGGGTCACGGGTCGACCTCAAACGGTCGCCCACTCCTTGATTTGCGCGCCGAATTTCTGGTTTTGCTGATTTTTGAATATTTTTGAATTTATATATATATATATATATATATATATATATCTCTTCCTTATATGCATACAACCTTCAAACCTTAATAACTTCTTCATACGGTGTCTGATTTACGCAAACCAGTTGCATATCTTGACCAGAATTCCGAGACGGACGCAACAGCGTGGTCTGTTTTACTTAATTGTGAATATTTAATCAAGTTTTTCTTAATTCATTGTTAATAGTGTATTTCACACTAATTGTTCTTTAATTCATCATCTTTAGCATCGTTAAAATTCCGAGGTGTTACATTCTCCCCTACTCAAAGGATTTCGTCCCCAAAATCTCTAAGTTAAGAAGAATGTATATCCTAACATCCAACAGTCATACATCCATCTAGCAATCACAGTCTTCCATTGTCCTTAAGGAATTTCTAATGCTTTTATGAACATACACAATAGTGTGTGTATATGTTTGTAAACTAATGCGAAAGATCTGGCAGTCTACTGATTCAGTTGACCTCCTTAATGCAATGTATGTTTGTGCCATGTAACCAAAATGTATGCAAATTATCTTAATACATTTAAGTTCTATATGTATGCACAATCATCCATCCAAATGCAACACCAATGTAATGATACGCCCATTTTCATCCATAAAATTTTAAATGTACACACATAAATATGCAATATGTAAGTGATTGAGTCGATCTAGTGCCTATTGTGTGATTATATTCATCTACGAGCGATCACTAGCAAACATTTGCATCCATCAAACATAACATGTCTCAAACACAGGTTTACATTCATTAGTTTTTTACCTACAGACTCGATCGATAGGAGATATTCAAACGATAGATATAAGTATTAATTCGAAGCTTGGAAAAAGATGTTAAGAACATATTCTCGAAAAGGAAAGGATATGAAGCACGAATCTTTTCTTCATCCTCCCAAGTAGCGTTCTCCGGTCCTCTCCCCATTTCACTTTTACTAGCTTCACTTCTTTGTTGCACAATTTCTTAACCTACGATCCAGGTACGCAAGTCAGACTCGTCCAGTCGTTGCTTCCTTCTCTACTTTCACTTCCTCTCGTAAATTTGGCTTCACTACCTCGAACTCTATATATTTTGTCGCCTCTTGAATGAATAGTCATCTTAGAATGATGGGCTTCCTCAAGGACTATCTTCAATAGGTTTCCCATCCCGATATAATTCACTTATCAAACCTCTTCTCAAGTAGCTCCACTATTTGCTTACAAAGTTCCTTCTTTTCATTTAGGAGTCATATGTCGCACAGGCAATGCAACTGGCTTTGCATTGTCTACCAAGTGTATGCATAAACCAATCTCGTGTCTCGGGAGTAAACCCCGAACCTCATCAAAATGTCAGGATACTCACAACTATTGGTACAAATCGCAAATCATCGATATACATATTAAGAGATTCTAGGAGACTAAGCATGACAGACCCTTTTGGGGTCATAAGAAATCTCGAGAGTCTTTCTATGGCAAGTCAGAAGTCTAACGACTCTCCTCTCACAATCTAGAATGACTCCATATATGTAGTTAACTAGTCCATCCCTAGAATCAAACCGTATCTTATGAAATCAAGAACATATGCATCGCAACCAAACTCGACGCCTAATACAGAGATTCTCAAATCCCGACAAATCCTCGATAAATGAGTTGTACCTCCAGTAGGGGTTGAGGCAATAACAGGATCCAAAACCATACTAGTATCTATGTGCAGAGACTCAACTAAAGGATTAGGTACAAAAGAATGCGAAGCGCCAGAAAAAGTATCCTAACAGGATGATCAGAAATAGAAATCAATCCTTCGATGGAAATTTTCTACCCCTATCCTATCCACCAGCTATGAGAACATTAGCTTGCCCCTTAGAAGTTCCTACCTTCTGGCCTTGTCCTTGCCTCTTTGGGCACTCCTTAATAAAGTGTCCTGCCTTACCAGAGTGGTAACAACGCCTTTCCTCTTTCTGCAATCCTTTTTCAGATGACCCACTGTTCTGAAGCTATCGTATTTCCTCATTTCTTCTTCCATCAATATTTCCTTCTTAAGCCATCATTTTCTTTCATCTTTGAGTTGTTCTCCTTAGCCCCAACTCGCTTATTCTCCTTTTTGCCACATGTTAACTAGTCTCTTGAAAGTTGTCTCCATCGCACGGAAATCCTTGCGAGGCTTGAGAGAAAATAAACCGCAGGTGAAACCACTGCGGCTAGAGATGGAGGTTGGGCACTTCTTTTCCCTTTGACATGTATTGTTGTTTTAACATGCCTATGAAACCATGCCGAAATAGGGATACCCTTTCGGGAGGAAATGGTTCCCCGATCAAAAAGGAGAAGAAATCAAGTGGAGAATCGAGAAGATATTTATGTCTTTGGGAAATATGCTTTTCAAAAAAAAGACTTTTTATTTAATATACTTTCTTTTTGGGACCTTTTTCAAAACCATTTTCAAAATACTTTATCCGATCTTATAACCATATTCTCTGATACCAAATGTGACACCCCACGTCTGTTAATGTCACCCTATAAAGAATGCATTAAGTTTCGTGAAGCGTTGTTGGTAAATAAGAACATAATATCACAAGACAGACATGTAAAATAGCAGCAGAATCAAAAACTATATTTAAATCAAAACATCATGGTCCCAAATACTGAGTTTACATTATAAGCTTTAAGTAACCACTTACTTAAATAATCTGTCTTGCCAAAAATATCAGAGTACAAAAGCATAAAACCATATTTCCCTTGTGAAGCCATATGAGAGTTGAGCAGAAGTCAAAGCGGTACATCAATATCCAAAAATCCAAGCTAACCTGAAAGAATCCAAATCAACTCTAAGCACTTCCACCCTGAGAACCTTGGGGGGGGGGGAATGAACGGGAGAGAAAAGGAAACAAAAAGGGTCAGACATAAAGTCTGGCGAGTCCAGTTACTTTTAAATATAAATAAAAGTATCATGGTAGGTATATAAAACTAGAAGAACAAGATAACAGTAACAATAACAAGTGTGAACTGAGCAAGATAAGATGAATAGGATATATTGCACTTCCTAAATACATTTCTCTGCACTGCACCGATACTAGTATATCGGAAATAGAATGATCCCAACCAATATCGTTCCATTACATTTTCTTGATTATTTGGTTACTTGGGTTAGTAGAACTCAAGACTTATCCGCGCATCGTACCCATTTACTTTCCCATGGATTCACCTAATACAATATATGTAGCTATCTCTCAATATTGAGATACACCCCTTGGTACCCCACTCGCACGGTCTCCACCGTAAAGAACGCAGTCCCTCATCCAATGCCGGAGTGGCGTACGGATCTCTATATAATAATGTTATGTTCCTCATATATCTGTCATTACCATGCTACGTAAGCGTACAGACTGCCACCATCGATCGAATCAGATTCCTGATCAGAATAATGCCCTTTACTCTATGATACACCACCTAGAGAAGATATGCATGTATCTAGACTGTCCCATGTATGTACTGTAATTGTAGCTCGAAGTCTCAATCGCACGTCCTCTAATGTGCATCGAGTTCCATGGCAGGGCTAAACAAGAAACATGGAAAGTGGCCGGGAGCTTTTCCATACCTGTACAGGCCCGTCTTTGAGAGCCTCCAAATACAGATATTCCTCCGGTCTGTTTTCCATGGTGGCTATGGCCCTAGCACGACCCCTCCCTCAACTAGTAAAGACACAAGAGCTAAGCAACCGCCTCTAATAACAACCAATCTAAACATCCATGTGGCGTCCCCTCGACCCCGTACCTCGTAGTGAAAGGTGAAATGGTATCTTTGGTTTAGCTCTAGTCTTTTCGCATCCCACTGGCTGCGATGATGGATATCCGACGGTCTACTATCCTTGTTGGTCGTGACCCTCCGCCTCCTCGTGAGGGAACCGCCGAACTACCCTAGTGTCACCTCGTCACAGCATTCTGACTGCATAGCTACATCTGTAATCAAGGCCCACCCACCTAGTAGGTACGCGCAGATCCAACCTCTACGAGCACAGCCTAAGACATCTGTCACCACACTAAAGACTACTAGGAGCACCTTACGTACCTCAGGAAGCCGTGTGCTTCCCCTTTTAGTCCTTTGGAGCCGTCAAACAATTAGATGAATATGCACTTCCATCGTGCCTTATAACAGCTCGATGATCTACCCCGTTGGGTTATTCACCCTTAACCGTACGGACTGGCCTAAGCGCATTACTTTATCATGTTGTTAGACCCTATGTCTAAACATTCTTTTACACGCTTGTCTCACCTCATCAGGTTTCTAGTTGACTTGGTTATTCCAATTCATATTGAATTCTTATTCAAATTACCAAGCTTCTCTTGCTTATTAATTTCAGTCATACAGCTTAATTCATTAAGTTTATTAATAAGGTACAACATGTTATTCTCTAGATTGTGGCCCAAGGTCTGTAATCCACAATCTATTTTATATTCTTGCTTGGTTACATCATTACAACAACATGTTCTTACTTAATATGTAATTAAGTACGCCTCATTTTACATGTTTCCTTTTTAACATGGCAGTCATAATTTATGATTAAATATAACTTATCTTGTAAGTTTTCCTCGTTCTTTCTCATTTAATCATAATTCCATTTTACATTGTCAATACAACTTATCGTTGTTTACTTGTTAACTTAGTTCTATTAACTAAGGCCCATTAGTAAGTTTCTCAACCCATTAACTATAACCTATGTTATAATTTCCTCTTGTCCCTAGGACAAGCTTAAACATGTTATTCACATCAGCGGGTTCCATACTTCTAGATTACTTAATTTATAATAAAGTACCTCTTATCATATTACATAAGTTGTCCCATTTCCTTACAAGTTATGCTTACCCTAAATGGTGCTTTTTAATTACATAACTTTATCGGGTTAAGTTTATGGGTCTATATGTAAATATTACCCACCCCCTCCTATTTTACTTAACCCACCCACTGTTCAACCAATTTTTACTTAAGCCTGTCTTTATTTTATTCATACAATCCCTATGGATTCAACTAGGTTAAGTATTCATTATTTATCACCATATTTTCATTTATGGTTATAGTATGCTAGACCTCCCACATTTAAGCCTGCCATTTGTAGATGCTGCATAGGCCGGTCGGTTCCGGGCAGACTTATTCCACAAATTGGGCTTAACCTTGTGACTGAGCACGTGTCGTATTTGCGCACTTAGATCTCTCACATTAGGTTCAACATCAGTGGCTGCTGTATATGCTGGTCGGGTCCTGGCAGACTTCCACCATTAATGCAACCTAACCACGGGTCTAAGCGTTACTACGGTTCCATTATTTTAGGCATATTGAAATAAATTTCGCTATTCTAGATATAGACTTTCATGTCCCCTTTCAATTCATATCTACAATTATTCTATTCAATTATAGGTTTCCATGCCCTAAATCAATATTCACATGTGTTCCAGTTTTTGCCCTAAATTGACATTTACATATTTCACAATCTATGCCTAATTTCATAATTACATATGTTCCAATTTACACCCAAATCATATTTAACATAAATATGCTAAATCATATTTTCCAATGTTTGCCTAAATTCATATTCATGTTATACAACATGATATATGTCCCCAAATCTATATTTGTATATTTCCACATTTTATGCCCAAACTTATATTCATATCTTTCTAATATCAATTATGCCCCAAATTATATCTTTCCCAATTCCCAATTTTGCACGTTCGCATTTTCAGCGTTAGGCCTAAGCTCGATTGTAGCCTGGCTATATAAAATTAAAAAGGGAAAAGAGGGAGAGAAGAGAATCAAGAATAGGCATAATAATGGATCAATAATAAACTGATAGAAATAGGCATAACTGAATAGGCATATTATGACAAGATTTAACATGGTGGAGGTATGAATATATAAAAGTAGATCTGATAATTATATCATAATAGAACTGATTAGGCACCGACTCAAGATCCAATTTTTTTATATTCATATCAAGGTTACTAATGAAATATTTAGATCTAAAAAAACTTGAACTCACAATGAATAGATCTAAGGAAATGGATCCAAATTACTGCGAATAATACGTTGAATTTGTTGTTGCAGCAACTGTTGAATTTGTATAATGTTTGCTAAATTGGATTTGGTGAAGATTAGGCCATTCAATCTTTGTTGCACTAGAGCTCCGCTGTCACCTCCATTTTTAGATGAATAAAACCTAGGTTTAGGTTCCTATATATAGGAGTAGCGGAATAACCAAGACCTTCAGATTGGACCAGAAGCCATCAGAATCGTCCACGTCAGAGAAGCTTCCAGATCCCCGGGTGGGTCGAACCCCCTTCAGGTGGGTCGACCCCTAGGTCGACCGCCTTAAAGTGGGTCGACCCCGGGGTCGACCCAGCTGGGTCTAGAGTCGACCTCAAACGGTTGGCCCTTCCTTGATTTGAGCGCCGGATTTCTGGTTTTGCTGATTTTTGAATATTTTTGAATTTATAAGTGTATATATCTCTTCCTTATATGCATACAAACTTCAAACCTTAATAACTTCTTCATACGGTGTCCGATTTACGAAAACCAGGTGCCTATCTTGACCAGAATTCCGAGAAGGACGCAATGGCATGGTCGATTTACTTAATTCTGAATATTTAATTAAGTTTTCCTTAATTCATTATTAATAGTGTATTTCGTACTAATTATTCTTTAATTCATCATCTTTAGCATCGTTAAAATTTAGTGTGTTACACCGACTATCTTCACATCGAATGGACGGGTTGCTATTGACGCCCATGATTGGAGTACCTACCTTGAAGGGGTTACCGTGATAGCCGTCCGGACGTATTTGTTGATTGTTCGAATATGCGAGGGCCTCTCTCCTGTATTGAACATATGGGAAGAGGAATAAGGTGCCTCCAGTTTCATTTAGACCCAGAACGAACTTGTAAATGGATGGTATGTCTGACATTGTATTCCTTTATACTGTATTCATTGATCTCTGCTATATATATATATATGTTTGGTTGTAGAGAATTTATTCTCTTGCTTAACACCCTTCTATGAGACGTACAAGCTTAGAGGTTATATATCCGCAGAAATCAATGATATGGTATGGATTGAAAGTGTGACATGCTGAGTTGCAGTGATCCAAGCTTTTGTTGAAAACCAGAGCTTGGTGGATGATGATCACAACATAGCTTTAATTAGCACAGCTTTATGTAGCATTAATTCGCAAGCGTCGCACTTCGGTATGGTGGTGAACTGATGGTTAGATCAGTATACTTTAGAGATGGATTGATTTAGTCGATTGAGATAGGCTGGGTGTGGTCGCTACACACCTGGTAGGCATAGGGGCATACCCCCCGATTCCCAGAAGGATAGAGTAAGCGGCATTTTTCTCATGCACGGGACATAAGTCGCGGTGATACTCGATATCCTGGATATAGTGCGGATGTACATTACGGTGTTTTCTCATGGCCGGGACGTAAGCTGTTGAGTATTGCACTACGCGATCGATCTTTCGAATCAGGAGCCATCATGATGGAAATCCAAACTTCCAATATGACATTTTACGGTTTTAGTTGTATACTATTGGCGGCATAGGGGTATGGTACATTCATGTCGTCTATGATTGATACATTTATATTTGAAGTAGATTTCTTCACTTATAGTAATAATAAAAGATGAAATTTCGCATATCAAGCATATTTGGCTATCATAAGGTAAAACTCTATCCTCAACTGCATTCATTATGTGATGGGACCTGAGTCTTATAATAGCTTCATTTTTCTCTTTAGCATTGCGCTGTTTGTTTTATGCACTGGTATTCTTGGGGGTAAACCCGTTCCGTGTTATACTACGTGGTCCTTTGATTTATCCAACGTTAAAATCAAATTAATAACTGTTTTAGTTCTCACACCAGTCCCATCACTGACTCGGAGTTTATTGTTTTCACCTAAACTTTGGGTGCCCATATTTTCCACATGGGCAACTAGTAGTTTTGGTTTTCGCAGATACTTCTTTTCCCAGGATCCTGGATTACAACTGGAGCTGTATTCGGAAATCTTTATATCTGTGTATTTCATCCAGTTGTGCTAGTTATTGTATTTTCCGCTATGCATTGTATTTATACCATTTATTTTCGCAGCTATGTATTTTAAATCTCTGATATTTTTATGAGTAGTATATATTCATACTCTGTTATATTATTATACTCCGATGTAAATTGTTGTAATAGCAATGAAATGTTCTATTGTTCGTGTTCTGATTTGTCATGTTCTCAATTAAATCCGGGCTTTCCCGTATGGGGGAGTTTGGGCCGTCTCAGCATGGTATCAGATTTTTGGCTTACAGAGCTCGAGAACAAGACATATTAGATCCAAATGAAAGAATTCATCAGAGATTGGATTAGTAATATCCAATGAGAATGACTCGTTAGAGATAGGATCAGTAGTATCCTAAAACGAGTGTGAAGAGTGTTATTTTTAAGGTAAAAATGAAAACAAAATTTGTTTCGAAAATTTTATATCTTATTATTCGTATTTGAGCATTTATTTTATATTGAATTTGAACTATCGAGTATATAAAGATTTTGAATATACGCGTATTCGAAGTCTCAAATATACTGGATAGATATATAATCACACTCTAGTCGCCGGAGATGATTCTGGTGATGTCCGGACATCATCAGCAATTATGTTCGAGTTTCGAAAGTGGCATATCTATATATTTCCAATTGACTGGTGTGAGAACCAAAACATAGTTAGAATCTATTGTGTAACACCCCGTAATTTTAAATATTAAAACTAAAAAATTAAAGAATAATTAATTTTTAGATGAAGAATTAAGGGAAACGGGTTGCGCCATTGTGTTCGCCTCGGAATTTTACTTGAGACAGAGTCTGAGTTTGCGTAAAATGGATAAAATATGAAGAAGTTACGGAGATTAGAAGATTTCAGTTTAAATCAGAATTAAATAAGTAATTAATAAATATAAATTCGAAATTCAAACCAGCGAAAAGAAATGGGCGGGAAAATTCCTGCCAGAGGGTGTCGACCCCCTTAAAGGGGAGTCGACATAGGTGTCGACCCCCTATAGGAGTGTCGACACAGGTGTTGACCCCCTGTAAGGGTCGACCCCCGCTGACTGTTCTGGACAGTGATGATTTTCTGAGTTTAGGGCTACGTGGTGACTTCTGATTGGCCTGATGACGCATTTTATTGGAATGGAATGGTTTGGATGAATCCTATGTTGATCTAAAGGCTCTAATTAATCCTACACATCTATATAAACACCCATAAACATAAACCCTAATCTAAACTAAATTCATTCATAAAGTCAGCATGCTGTTGTGTCCTAAACTAAGCTAGTCTCTTCTCCAACAAATTAAAGCTTAGGAATTGCGAAAAGGGATTCTAGAACAACAACGAATGAATCTATACTTTCTTCTATCACCGTGAGTACAGTTGCTTTCAAAAGATAATTAATTAAAATAGTTATGATAAGTTGTGATTTGGACTGTATGAATATGCCTGTTGAATCATATGCTATTAGCCAGTTCTGTTATCATCTATTCTGTTAATATATGCCAGTTTTGTTATCATATGTAATTAGATTCATTTTATGATGTTAATTCCTATGTCTAATTACATATGCTTGGTTAGATTCGTTTTATGCAAGTTTATATGCAAGTTATGATCTATGCAAGTTTTGATTTATACAAGTTTATATGCAAGTTATGTTCATCTATGCAAGTTATGCAAGTTTATATTCATATGTTTATATCCATACCAGTTCATATGTTTAGATCTATATGTTTACATGTTTAGATCCATACCAGTTCATATGTTTAGATCTATATGTTTATATGTTTAGATCCATACCAGTTCATATGTTTAGACCTCTATGTTCATATGTTTAGATCCATGCTAGTTCATATGTTTAGATCTATATGTTTATAAGTTTAGATCCATGCTAGTTCATATGTTTAGATCTATGCAAGTTTATGTTTATAAGTTTAGATCCATACCAGTTCATATGTTTAGATCTATATGTTCAAATGTTTAGATCCCTGCCAGTTCGTGTGTTTAGATCTATATGTTTATATGTTTAGATCCATGCCAGTTCATATGCTTAGATATGTGCAAGTTTTATGTTTATAAGTTTAGATCTATGCTAGTTCGCATTCCATATGTTGATTGGATCTATCTTATATGCTAGTTCACGTTTGTATGCTTAACTAGATTTATGCTGTTCTATGCCAAGTTTATGTTACCCATACTTAATTAGATCTATATTGTTTTATGCTAGTTATGATGTCATGTGTTTCTTCCCTTTTTCCTTTTTATGAGTTAGGCTAACAGCGAGCCTAACGTATTATGTGAATTATACATACCAACGATGTGGGAACGTTGGGGAATAGTTTGGGAAATATTAGATATTATGTAATTGGCATAAATTGGTTAGTAACCATGTAATTAACTTGAGACATAAATTGGTATAGTTTGTATACATGCAAATTATGGACATAATTTGGAGGATAATTCTGAACATAGCTTGAATTGGAAATTATGGACAATTTGAAATAGGGATATTAATTCATATTGGGGTTGAATAATAAAATAAGATAATGAACATGCCTAACCTGAGGTTAGATTGAGTTGCAGTGTAAGGCTGCCCGAAACCACCCGGCACATCCAACTACCGCAACAATAGGTCTAATGTGAGAGGTTAATGCATCAAGCCCAAAACCCGAGGTTAGAATGAGTTTGCGGTAGAAGTCTGCCCGGAACCGCCCGGCACATCCAGCAACCGCAAACAACAGTTCTAATGTGAGATGTTGGTGCATTAATAAATCAGTTAATGCCAATGAACAGACATGCTAAGAATGGTAAGGTTAAGTAACATGAATAGGCGACACTTAACCAATACAAAATGTTAATTAAACAGAGGTGTGGGGTTAGGTTAAATTGAGAACACTTAACCATTTAACATGTTGATTAGGAAACCCTAGTAACAGGGACCCATTTCAGCAGTAACCCACATAGATGTATCAGGGTTCCTTGAACTAGGCAGGGTGGGGCACGATACTGGGCTGGTTATAAGCGATCAAAATAGCGACCAGTGGTGCATTAGTGTAGGTTCCGACGGAGTACGGGCGTGCATGTGCTTCGGAGTGGAAAAATCAGGCACTGGGCATCAGTAGTTATACACTGTGCATCTTGAATTGTGTCGGGTTGCCATCATAGGGATTGATACACCCCATGGTGGGACCAGCATAGGTATCTACAAACAAGCGGGGCCGAATAACACAAGTAATAAATACATGCGAGTTAGGGAGCCGATCGATTAGGGGTAATGTGGGGACATCTAGTATCCATTATGGGCAAGAAGGCTGTCGAGGATTGTATGGGGTGGATACCTCTTACTAGATGTTACGCCTGAGGGCTACCAATTGTGGGGTTAGGAACAACTCTCAGTATATAACTAGTAATGGAACGGTGTAACTAGCATTGGTGCAGTGTAGTAATTATCCTATAGCGATTAGAAGTGCAATCAACGTTTATCTTATTAATCTTGCTTACCTTGTCATATATGCTTATGTTACAGTCATTTCTTACTTTACAGTTTATGTTCTTATCCTATTACTTTAATAATTATATTGTTAAAGTTAATGCACTCGCCAGACTTTATGTCTGACCTCATTTGTTTCGCCTCTTTTCTTACCGTTCCCCCCCAAGGTTCTTAGGGTGGGCATAGTAGAGCTTGATTTGGATCTCTTTCTCTCTCTTTTGGAAGTGCTTGGACTGCTGAAAGTAAAGTTCAGCTTATTTCTTTTTATGGCTATTTATGTTGGGGTTATGCTTTTTGTTTTATGTACTCAGAAAATAATTTGTCAAGATGGATATTAAGTCTACTTGGTTTTATTGTTGGTTTTGGTGTTGTAATCAAACATTTTTCTGCTGCAACAAAGTTATAAATTTTTCAAGTACTACTTTATGTATCTGTCTTGTGATATTCTGTTCTTTACTCTTATAATACTCCATGAAACTTAATGCATTCCCTTTGTGAGTGACATTAACGGACGCGAGGTGTTACACGTGGTATCAGAGCTGAAGGTTACTGGAACAGATAAAAGATTTTGAAAAACCGTTTTTCAAAAGCATTTTTATGAAGAAGTACTTTCAAAAACATGTTTTAAAGACAGTATTTTCAAGAAAAAAGTTTATTATTAGAAACATAATTCCCAAGAGCCATATATCAGTCTTCCGACTCTTTGTTTCGAATCTCTTCCTTCTTCCTTCTTGAGTCACTTTCCCCGCGTGTTGATGCTTTTTTAAAGATATGTAAGGACTTTCGTGCGATGGGCGGAAAACCATTTCATAGGACTGAGATGTTTGTCGAAGCTAGAATTGGCTCAAGGAAGTGGAGGACTCGTTTGGTATCTTTGAGATAGACGATGGAAGGAAGGTTCAACTAGTTGCTTAGTCGATGAGGGAGTTTAGGCTAAGGAAAACAACCCAAGGATGAGGAATTTGTTGACATGGCTTTAATCCACGAAGAAGGTAAAGGAGAAAGTGGAAAGAATAATTAACCCCGTGACAAAAGAAGGTGTCTTTATTGTGGTATAGCGGGCCATGTAATTAAGGACTATAGGAAGAAGAAGAAGCCTGGTTGTTTTCATTGCGGTGAGGCAGAACATCTGATTAAAGACTGCCCGAGGAGGCAAGGATAAGGGCAGAGGATAGGACCTACTTCTGGAGGACAGGTTCATGCTTTCATGGCACCAGGACAGAAGAGAGATAAAAACGTTTTTGTTGAAAGTTTGATTTTTCCTTTTTAATCATCCTGTTCGAACTTTGTTTGACTCTGGCGCTTCGCATTCATTCATATCTGCTTCGTTAATGAAACACTGCACCTAAATACTAGTTTAGTTATGGATCCCATTGTAGTCTCAAATCCTATCGGTGGTTCGACTCATTTATCTATGCTTTGTCGGGATTTGAGAGTGTCTATCTTGGGCATTGGGGTTGATTGCAACGCCTTCGTTCTTGGTTTCACGGGCTATAGCTTGATTCTAGGGATGGATTGGCTAGCCAGGTATGGTGCCATCCTAGACTGTGAAAGAAGGGTAGTTAGATTGTTGACTCGCTGTGGGAGGACCCGTGATATTTCTTCTGACCCTAGAGGTCCGATGATGCTTAGCTACCTAAAATCACTTGACACATCCATCGATGATTTGTAATCTGTTAGTGTAGTCCGTGAGTATGGTGACGTCTTTGATGAGGTTCGAGGTTTACCCTCAAGGCGCGAGATAGACTTTCGTATGTACTTAGTAGATAATGCAAAGCCAGTTGCATTACCAGTGCACCACATGGCTCCGAGAGAGAGAGAGAAAGGCACTCAGTAAGTAAATAGGGAAGCTACTTGAGGAAGGGTTCATAAGAAGAAGTATTTCGGAATGGAGTACTCAAGTTGTTTTTGCTACGAATGCTGATGGTTCGCTTAGATTGTGCGTGGACTATAGGGAGCTGAATAAGCTCATGAAGAAGAACATACACCCATTGCCGAGGATAGATGACTTGTTCGATTAGTTGGTTGGCTCTTCAGTTTTCTCGCAGTTGGATTTAGCTACAAGATTTCATCAGCTAAGGGCGGCTGAGGACAACATAGATAAGACTGCTTTTAGCGCTCCTGACAGTTTCCTCGAGTGGCTTGTCATGCCTTTTGGTTTGACGAATGCACCCACATATTTCGTAGACTTGATGAGTAGAATGTTTAGGGAGTTTGTAAACAAGTTTGTGGTAGTCTTTGTGGATGGTATTTTGATTTTCTCTAGAAGCGAGGAAGAGGATTCCCTACATCTTAGGGAAGTCTTAGAGACGCTACGAGCGCATCAACTCAAAGCTAAGTTCTCCAAATGTCATTTTTGGAGGAAAGAAGTGAGGTTCTTAGGACATGTGGTCTCTAAGGAAGGGATATCAGTGGATCCCGCAAAGGTGGCAGCAATCCAAGATTGGAAGATTCCTTAGAATGCAACGGAAGTAAGAAGTTTTCTAGGATTGGCGGGCTACTATAGGAAGTTCGTTAAGGACTTTGCGAAGATGTCAGCCCCAATTTTGACTTTGCTAGATGGGAGCAAACCATTCATAGTATATACCGGTGCTTGCGGGACATGGCTTGGAGCAGTTTTCGATGCAGAAGGAAAAGGTGATATGCAAAAGGTG
This sequence comes from Allium sativum, assembly GCA_030737875.1. NCBI lineage: Eukaryota > Viridiplantae > Streptophyta > Magnoliopsida > Asparagales > Amaryllidaceae > Allium > Allium sativum. The sequence goes on from CM060924.1 coordinate 388,334,401, forward strand.
GTAGGTACGCATTTATATTTGAGCATCGCGTATCGACTACAAACAGATGGACAGACAGAAAGGGTAAATAGAATCCTTGAAGATCTTTTGAGGATATGTATCCTAGATTTTGGAGGGATATGAGAAGAGCATCTTTTATTCGTGGATTTCGCTTATAACAACAGTTATTAAGCTAGTATTAGGGTTTTTTATGGACGACCGTGTCGATCACCAACTTGTTGGAGGGAGTTTACGGAGAAGATTTTGATTGGACCCGAGTTGATTAGAGAGAAACTCCGGAGAAGATGGACTTGATTCGAAGACGAATGAAGATGACGCAGGATCAACAAAATTCATATGCTGATAAGAGACGAAATGATCTTGAGTTTGATGTTGGGAACATGGTTTTTATCAAAGTGCCGCCATTGAGGAACGTAGTTCGCTTTGGAGCTACAGGGAAATTAGCACCAAGGTTCGTAAGACCCTTTTCCATTACAGAGAGGATTGGACATATGGCATACAGAGTGAAGTTGTCGGAGAAGCTTAGTGGTGTTCATGACGTATTTCACGTGTTGCATGTGCGGAAGTGTTTACATGATACCGCGGAAGTAGTGGAGCCGAGCATGCTTAGGGAAGTGGAAGCGGAGCGAGATGCGACGATTAGACAATCTCCTACATGCATCCTTGGATCGGAGATAAAGAAATTACGCAACTGAGAGGTCAAGTTGGTCAAAGTGCAATAGGGAGATGATCAAGGAGATGCGATTTGGGAGACGGAAGACAAAATGCGTGCGCCGTACCCTTTCCTTTTTGAGGGTATGTTCTTAATTTCTCCTTTTTCTACCGCTTTGTTTGTACTTGTTCTATTGTTTAGTATGTCCTCTCGTTTACATTTTCAATCTTTCGGTAGGAAAATCCTATGGTTGTAAACATATGTTTGAGACATGTTATGTTTGGTGGATGCAAGTGTTTGCTAGTGGTTGCTCATGGATGCATTTACACACATTAGGCACTAGATCGGCTCAATCACTTTCATATTGCATATGAATAAGTGTGCATATTTAAATTAATGGATGTATATTGATTATGTTATCATATGATTGTTGCATTTGAATGAAATGATTGTACATTCATGTAGAAATAATATGTATCATTAGGATTCTTTTGCATACATAATGGATGCATGGCACAATCATGATTTGCATTAAGGAGGTCAACTGAATCAGTAGACCGCCTGATTTTGCATTGGATAAGGAACATATACACACAATTTTGCATATGTTCATATGGCATTAGAAATCTTTTAAGGACCATGGATGCATATGATTGAGAGTTGAGTAGATGGATGATTGGATGGTAGGATATACATTCTTCTTGACTTGAAGATTTCGGGGACGAAATCCTTTAAGGAAGGGAGAATGTAACACCCCATAATTTTAAATATTAAAACTGGCAAATTAAAGAGTACTTAATTTTTAGAAGAAGAATTAAGGGAAACGGGTTGCGCCATTGCGTTCGTCTCGGAATTTTACTTGAGATGGAGTCCGAGTTTGCGTAAAACGGATACAATATGAATAAGTTATGGAGGTTAGAAGATTTCAGTTTAAACCAGAATTAGATAAATAATTAATAAATCAAAATTCGACATTCAAACCAGCGAAAAGAAGTGGGCGGGAAAATTCCCGCCAGAGGGTGTCGACACCCTTAAAGGGGTGTCGACACAAGTGTCGACCCCTCTATAGGGGTGTCGACATAGGTGTCGACCCCTCTGTAGGGGTCGACCCCTGCTGACTGTTCTGGAAAGTGACGATTTTCTGAGTTTTAGGGCTACGTGGCGACTTCTGATTGGCCTGATGACGCATTTTCTTGGACTGGATGGTTTGGATGGATCTTATGGTGATCTAAAGGCTCTAATTATTCCTACACATCTATATAAACACCCATAAACCTAAACCCTAATCTAAACTAAATTCATTCATAAAGACATCATGCTGTTGCGTCCTAAACTAAGCTAGTCTCTTCTCCAACAAATTAAAGCTTAGGAATTGCGAAAAGGGATTCTAGAACAACAACAAACGAATCTATTCTTTCTTCTATCACTGTGAGTACAGTTGCTTTCACAAGATAATTAATTAAAATAATTATGATAAGTTTTGATCTTGTGACGGTCTAGAAATTCGACAAGTTAAATGATAGATTTTATATATGGCAATGATTATTAAGATTATGATTTGTTAATATTATTTATTGTTCGATCGGATTTGTCAACGATAACTTGAATTAATAACACTAGAATTAAGCGTTGCTCTTAGTTTCCATAACGTTTTAAGGTAAATGCTACTAAAAACACCTACCTTCTCCTTATTACAAGTGTTAAGACACTTGTAATTTTGCATGCCACATTCCATGCATGATTTACGCATGTCCTAAGAGGTGTCATTACCATATTCTTCCATTCCATTTATAAATATACGTCCTTTCCTCCTTTAAACACTATTCCACCCTTCTCTTCCATTTCTCCTCCTTCTTTACCTTAAATCCATGGCTTCCTAACCTTTCTTCCTTATTCCTCTCCTTGATCTCCTCCCTCTTTCTCCCTAAATTTGGCTAAAGCCATCTCCTCCTCCTCCAAAATTCTGACCTTTCCTCCTCTTAAAAAGGAAAAGAAAAAGAATCTTAATAATTATTTTAGTTTATAAAGAGTCGGCAAGAAAATTCTGTTAGTCCGGGGTAGCTATAGTCGGTCTAGTGGTCCTACAATAAAGATTGGTGGAGTGTAACCCCAAGGTGAGAACTGGACACTTGTATTTGTTCACTATCTATGCTATGTGAATTGTTATTGATGATATGGTAAATTAGTAATTATTGCAATATAAGCGTTCAGTGGAAAACGCTTGTACATAAACTGATATATATACCCATATATGCTCATGTGATGGATGAACGGATGCTTCGTGGTTGTTATTAGTGATAATATGTGCATTATACTTGTTATACACACATATGTGGATTTATACGGATATCAAATAAGTCTCGAACCAAATGAATACTTTATTCAATTTGAAGTTGAAAATGGTTTTCTAAATTGTTTTGAAGGAATTTATATTATGGCCAAAAATAGAGTTTGTCAAAATAAATACCGGAACGTTCTAGGATGACAGAGAGGATAATGTCTAGGCTTGAGTTTGGAAAATATAGTTTTCTGCTCTCCCTGGCTATCCCTAACTGATCCGACGGACGGGGTGGTTAATTCAAAATTTAATTTGAAACTATTTGAATTTATAGTAGAATTTAGTGTACTTTTATTAAAAACTTTATGCGCTTATAACTTTTGCAACTTAAATCAGATTTCCACAGAACGAAAAACGTTTGATTTTCATTAGAAAGAGCTTCCAAATGAGTGAAAGCAGATTTTAATTTCGACTTATAATTTTCAAGTTATGTTTAAAATAATTTAGAAAAGGTCGCTATTAATGGAGTTAGTTAATGGAAAAAAATTGTTAAATCATAATTAATTATGTAAAAATGATTTACGGTAAAATCATGAAGTTTTGGATAACACAAATGTCATTTTACTTAAACTAGCCAATATTAGTATTTTGAAACATTTGAAACGCCATTGTAACGTAGTTTGTTAAATATTGAGTTTTAAGTGATCTAGCTTTATAAATCTTTTCCAAACCTTAGTAAATGATTTCTAACTAGTAATAAAGTATTTTGAACTATAACTTGAGTATGCAAACATGAAGTATGAGTTAGGGCTTGATTTGGTCCTATATACCCACATGGTTTTAAAGTTACGTTTATTATTTGGAAAGACCGGGATTAAATTTATGTCTAAAAACCATTCCAAGTAATAATATGACGTTGTGGAGAGATTGAAGGCATTGACGACGATATTGAAGACCGGGACCCTTCATATCGTAAGGACAATTTGCTGAATGTCTCAAATGGGTAGCTCCCGTTTGCAGATGGATTTTATATCAGCTAAGTGGCAAGAAGCCCGAACGTATGTGAAGGAATTCCAGATTGTGATTTCGTTCATACCCAGAATGGACTTGTATTGATTGTATGTCTGACATTGTAATTGACTGCATAGCTTTGATCTCTGTTAAATATATATCTGCTTTGTGGCGGTGAATTTATTGTCTTGTTTAACACCCTTCTCTAAGACGTATGAGCTTAGAGGTTATATATTGATCGAAATCAGTGATGCGTAGTGAATGGACAATGTGGCATACTTAAGTTATGTGGTGAGCTATGGATGATCAAAGCATAGCTTGTTTAAACGTAGCTTTGTGGATATCGTGACCTCGGCAAGCCTCACAACCCAGTAAATGGCTAAAATAGGAAAGATGCAGCAAGGTTAAGGGTAGTCATATCCTTCTAGATAAAAGGTGTACTATGGTATGGAGCCCAGGTATTAACCTATGTGGATACCTTCTATTTATATGGATGTTGATGTTGAGAGGCCCCGGTTTAAAGGTTGGTAACGACCGGAAAGTGATATACTCAGGTGTGCTCTAAGTTACCCAGTTAAGGGGTAACCCGGCCTCGTGTTGGCAGAGAGCCCAATTTGGTTCTCTGGGCGTCCCTCAAGAGGTGTACCCATCGGTTCGGTAAGGAAGTTCCTTTGCCTGGTTATTTGTTGGAAATTCATTATCCCCTACGAGTTTTTATGATTTCATTTGTATAGCCTACTGGTTACAAGTAGGAATATGTTAGCGTAGTGGGATGGGGCATTGTGTTGGCTAAGATTGATAAATTTATTTGCGAAATTGTTTTCACACTATGCACTAATAATAATATGGAAAATGGTTTCTGCGTATCAAGCATGTTTGACTATCATAAGGAGAAACCTCGCCAATGTGTGTGTTTACCTTGTGTGTGTGCCGCGAGACCATATGTTAGTTTCATTTTCTAAAAAGCATTGCGAATTCTATTGCACATAACAAATATATATTGAGTTCTCACACCAGTCCCATGACTGACCTGGAGTTTATTTGTTTTCCCACAGAAATCTGGGTGCCCATAATTTTCCACACGGGCCGCCTAGTGTCAGGTTTTGTAGCTGTGTTTGGAGCCTACATCTTGGAGCTTTTTCTAGTGTGTCTTTGCTTTGGTGAAGTTGCTATTGCCGTGGAGCATCTTTAGCTGTTTCTGTGGAGTGTTTGGTTTTTGTGGGCATTAGCGATTTGGAGCTATCCAGGTGAAGATGAAGTTTGGTTTTGTATTCACCTTGATTAGTTGTTTCCGCTGCTTGGTGTTATCTTGTTATTGTAAATAGTGTTGCACCTTGATGTTGTATCCGTTGTAAACTCTGATATAATCTCATGTTATATAAATGAGAAGTTATTTTGTTTCATTGTGATTGTTCTAATGTGTTATATCCCCAGACAACTAGGAATTCGACAGTTGAATCTACGACATTTGAATATAAATAGGTATTAAATGTCGATTTTCGAAGGTCAAAATTCCGGATCGTCACAGTTGGTATCAGTGCTTTGGTTTATACAAAGCTTTGGGGTATAACTCATTAGATAACTCATAAGAGATGGGATAATAATACCCTAGAATGAGTAGAATCCAATGAAATGCAAAGAGTTTAACTGTTTCATAACTCCTAAGGTAATTCGTTCGTATGTCTAACAACATTTTCATACTATATCCGGATAATTGAAAATGAGCTATAGAGGCAGACGTCGAGGAGGAAGCCGTACCGCCACCAACGGTCGTAATGTTACCGCAGTTAATAAGACTATGATTCAAGCCCGACCCAAACCAGTCTTCCAGTTCTGAATAAGAATTACACAAAATTGGGCGGGAAACCTTTTAAGGGATCTAATGATGTCATGGAGGCTCAGGCGTGGATTAACGCATGCGAGAAGATTTTCAAAGGACTTAACCTAGAAGATAACAAAAGAGGCTAATAGCTACATGGCAATTACAGGAAGGAGCTGCTGCATGGTGGGAGACTATAGTCCAAGGGAAATCAGAAGACGACTTTTCATGGAAGGATTTCAAAGAAATTTTCGAAGAACGTTATATGCCTTCGGCAGGAATTTCCAGGATGTACGAGGAATTTACGAATCTCAAGCAAGGCGATATGTCTTTCGAGGAGTATTTAAATAAGTTTAACAAGCTTTCTCTTTTTGGACCAGAGCTGATAGACACCCCGTTAAAGAAAAATGAAATATTTATTAAGGGGATGGCATTGAAGTACCATGAGAGGATGACTGCGCATATCAAACAATCCTTCGTTGACTTGGTAGACATGGGGTATAGATATGCTACTTTGATAGGCAGAAGGGTACTGAAGTTAAGGAAGGTAATGGTGATAACAATTGGAAGAAGAGAAAGTTCCAGGGGAAGAAGCCTGAACAGAAGGCTGAGAAGAAAGGAACGAAGGAAGATCATCTAAAGGATGTTCTCTGCTATAATTGCCAAGAGAAAGGTCATTATTCCCGCGATAATAAGAAGCCAAAGAAGTCAAGGAAGCCAAACCAAGGGCTCCCAGAATGTTATCACTACCATAAACCTGGTCATACGATTAAAGATTGTCCCGTAATGAAGAAAGCCGATGTGGCAATGGTGCATGCAATCAAGGATGAGCCTTCGACTTTGAAGAATGATAAAGGGAAGGATGTTTTGGAAGGTAATATTTTTATTTCTAATAAATTAGTCCGAGTTCTGTTTGACACTGGTGCTTCACGTAGTTTTATCTCAAAACCACTCGTAGAAAAATTGAAACTTAAACCTAAATTTGTTGAAAAACCCTTATGTGTAAATAATCCAGTAGGAGGTCCTACTAGCTTGTGTTTGTATTGCAAAAATATTCCTATCACCTATTCACACTACGAATTCCCTTTTAACTTATTCATTCTTGACTTTGATGAATTTGAAATTATACTTGGAATGGATTGGTTAAATAAATATGAGGCTAAACTAGATTGCGTAGATAGGAAAGCTCTGGTAAAGACAAGTCTTGGAAATTTTATTGAAATATCTTGTGTTGACCCTAGCCCAAAAAGAGATAGCTTGATGTATACTTTAGGTTATCCTGATACCGACATAAAAACTATACCTGTCGTAAGAGATTTTCCCGATGTATTTGAAGAAGTTAATAGCCTTCCTCCACACCGAGAAATTGAGTTTATAATTGATCTAGTACCCAATGACCGTCCTGTTGTCCATCCAAGTTAAAGAATGGCTCGGAAAGAGAGAGAAGAACTGAACAAGCAAATCGAAGGTCTCTTAAGAAAAGGATTTATTCGACCTAGCCGTTCAAATTGGGGGTCAGCTGTAGTATTTGTAGCAAAGTCCGACGGTTCTTTGCGATTGTGCGTAGACTATAGAGACCTTAATAAACAAACCCTCAAGAATAAGTACCCATTGCCACGAATAGATGACTTAATTGACCAGTTAAATGGTGCCCGATTTTTTTTCAAAAATGGATTTAGCCTCTGGTTTTCACCAACTCAAAATTGCTGAGGATTGTATTCATTTGACTTCTTTTTGTGGACTCGACACTTTTTATGAATGGTTAGTAATGCCATTCGGATTGACAAATGCCCCAGCCTATTTTGTGGACTTGATGACTCGAGTATTCCGTGAGGTGTTGAATAAATTTGTGTTAGTCTTCATTGAGGACATCCTGATCTATTCAAAAACCGAGGAAGAACACGCTTAGCATTTAAGGATTTCCCTGGAGATATTAAGGAGAAATGTGTTTAAAGCTAAAATTTCCAAATGTCATTTTTGGAAAAAAGATGTAAAATTTCTTGGGCATATCGTATCTGAAGAAGGAATCTTAGTAGATCCCAGAAAGATTTCTGCTATTTTGGATTGGAAGCAACCAACGACTCCAAAGGAAGTTAGAAGTTTCTTAGGATTAGCAGGATATTACTGTAGATTCGTCCAAGTTTTCTCAAAGACAACCTCTCCCTTGAAAAAGTTGACCATGAAGAATGCCAAATTTGTTTGGTCTGCTAACTGTGAAGAAGCTTTTAATAAGTTAAAGAAGAGATTGACCACTGCCCCGGTTCTGGCTATTATCAATGGTAATAAAGGATTATCTGTTTATATAGATGCTTGTAAAGAAGGAGTTGGTGCCGTTTTAATGCAAAAAGGAAGATTAATTGCTTATGCAAGTAGACAGTTGAAACCGCATGAAAAGAATTACCCAACTCATGAACTTGAGCTACTCGCAGTAATATTTGCTTTAAAAATTTGGAGACATTATCTGCTTGGAGAAAAATTTGAATTATTCACTAATCACAAGTCCTTGAAGTATCTATTTACTCAGAAAGACTTGAGTTTAAGGCAGCAACGATGGTTGGAATTTCCAGCATCTTACGATCTAGATATTCAGTATACCCCTGGGAAGGCCAATGTTGTTGCAGATGCTCTGAGTCGAAAGTATGTCGTTCTTGCCTACCTTGTTATCACTCCGACTCTTCTAGAGAAGATTGCCCGCGAGCAAAAGAAGGAAAAATTTCTAGAAGAAATTTCTAAAAGAATTCAGGAAGGTGAAAATTTGAGTTTTGAAATTGATGATAAAGGCATCATAAGATTAAAAGGAAGAATATGTGTGCCCAATATTAAAGAACTTAAGCAGGTGGTGTTGGATGAGTGCCATAAGTCCAATTTCGGCATCCATCCAGGAGTGAATAAAAGATGTATCGTGATGTTAAACGTACATTTTGGTGGAAGTCGATTAAAAGGGACATATCTATCTATGTTATCCGTTGTGCTAAGTGTCAGCAAATAAAGATTGATCAGCAAAAGACTCTAGGACTAATTCAGCCTTTGGAAATACCAAAATGGAATTGGGATCAAGTTTCAATGGATTTCATTGATGGTTTACCTCGCACTCGCAATGGGAATGAGGGAATTTGGGTTATTGTGGATTGTCTGACTAAAAGTGCCCATTTTATCCCAATAAGGTCATTTAGAACTGCTGCAAGTTTGGCAGAATTGTATATCAACTAAATCGTTCGATTGCATGGGATACCAAGTAGCATTGTGAGTGATCGCGACCCTCTTTTCATCGGTCGTTTTTGGGAAGCTTTTCAAGATGCTTTGGGAACCAAGTTAAACTTTAGTATTGCTTATCATCCACAATCGGACGGACAAACAGAAAGAGTTAATAGAATTTTGGAAGACATATTGGGAGCATGCGTTCTCGATTTTGGAGGTTGATGGGAAAATTATTTACCATTAGTCGAGTTCTTCTATAACAATAGTTATCAGGCAAGTATTAAGATGGCACCTTTCAAAGCATTGTATGGACGGCCACGTAAGTCACCAGTTTGTTGGATTGAGTCTGGAGATAAAATTGTTCTAGGACCTGATATGATTAGAGAGGCCACAAAGAAGTTGGATCCAATTAGAAAGAGGATGAAAACGGCCCAGGATCGGCAGAAGTGTTTTGCAGACCGCAGAAGGCGGACATTAGAATTCGAAGTTGGGGATTCAGTATTCCTAAAAGTCTCTCCAATGCGTGGAGTTATAAGATTTGGAAGAAAAGGAAAATTAGCACCCCGCTATATTGGACCATTCCTTATTCTGGAAAAAGTTGGACCACTGGCATATAAGGTTCAGTTACCTGAATGGCTCTCAGGTGTGCATAATGTTTTTCACATATCAAATCTGAGAAAGTATGTTCATGACACTGATCAGATTGTGGAAGAAGCCGCTCAACAAGATCTAGAAATTACACCTAATCTAGCCGTTAAAAGAGACCCCATAAAGATCATCGACCAAGATGAAAAGAGGCTAAGTAATAAGATGGTTAAGCTAGTTAAAGTGCAATGGAGCTGTGATCCCAAAGATTGCACTTGGGAAACGGAAGAGGTTATGCAGAAATTCTACCTGAACTATACAGTCGATATTCAAGATGAATCCGACCCTTAGGTAAGCCTATTTCTTTATACATTTCCTTTAATTATTCCCTACATACGCAGTTTCGAGGACGAAACTTTCTTAAGGGGGGTTGAATGTGATGGTCTAGAAATTTTGGCAAGTTAAATGATAGATTTTATATATAGCAATGATTGTTAAGCTTGTGATTTGTTAATACTATTTGTTGTTCAATCGGATTTGACAACGACAGCATGAATTAGTAACACTAGAATTAAGCGTTGCTCTTAGATTCCATAACTTTTTAAGGTAAATGCTACTAAAAACACCTACCTTCTCCTTATTACAAGTGTTAAGACATTGTAATTTTGCATGCCACATTCCATGCATGATTTACACATGTCCTAAGAGGTTTCATTACCATATTCTTCCATTCCATGTATAAATATACCTCCTTTCCTCCCTTAAACACCATTCCACCCTTCTCTTCCATTTCTCCTCCTTCTTTGCCTTAAATCCATGGCTTCCCAAGCCTTTCTTCCTTATTCCTCTCCTTGATCTTCTCCCTCTTTCTCCCTAAATTCGGCTAAAGCCATCTCCTCCTCCTCCAAAATTCTGACCTTTCCTCCTCTTAAAAAGGAAAAGAAAACGAAGCTTAATAATTATTTTAGTTTATAAAGAGTCGGCAAGGAAATTTTGTTAGTCCGAGGTAGCTATAGTCGGTCTAGTGGTCCTACAATAAAGATTGTTGGAGTGGAACCCCAAGGTGAGAACTGGACACTTGTATTTGTTCACTTTCTATGCTATGTGAATTGTTATTGATGATATGGTAAATTAGCAATTATTGCAATATAAGCTTTTAGTGGAAAACGCTTGTACATACACTGATATATATATATATACACACACACCCATATATGCTCGTGTGATGGATGAATGGATGCTTCGTGGTTGTTATTAGTGATAATATGTGCATTAAACTTGTTATACACACATATGTGGATTTATATGGATATCAGATAAGTCTCGAACCAAATGAATACTTTATTCAATTGGAAGTTGGGAATGGTTTTCTAAATTGTTTTGAAGGAATTTATATTATGGTCAAAAATAGAGTTTGTCAAAATAAATACCGGAACGTTCTAGGATGACAGAGAGGATAGTGTCTAGGCTTGAGTTTGGAAAATATAGTTTTCTTCTCTCCCTAGCTATCCCTAACTGATTTGATGGATGGGATGGTTAATTCAAAATTTAATTTGAAATTTAATTTGAAACTATTTGAATTTATAGTAGAAGTTAGCGTACTTTTATTAAAAACTTTATGTGCTTATAACTTTTGCAACTTAAATCAGATTTCCACAGAACGAAAAATGTTTGATTTTCATCAACAATAGCTTCCAAAATAAGTGAAAGCATATTTTAATTTCGAATTATAATTTTCAAGTTATGTTTATAATAATTTAGAAAATGTCGCTATAAATGGAGTTAGTACTTTTATTAAAAACTTTATGCGCTTATAACTTTTGCAACTTAAATCAGATTTCCACAGAATGAAAAATGTTTGATTTTCATCAACAATAGCTTCCAAAATAAGTGAAAGCAGATTTTAATTTCGAATTATAATTTTCAAGTTATGTTTAAAATAATTTAGAAAATGTCGCTATAAATGGAGTTAGTTAACTATAATTATAAAATGGCTGCTATAAATTATTTAAAAATATGGAAAAAAATTGTTAAATCATAATTAATTATTTAAAAATGATTTATGGAAAAATCATGAAGTTTTTGATAACACAGAAGTCATTTGACTTAAACTAGCCAATATTAGTATTTTGAAACACTTTGAAAGGCCTTTGTAACGTAGTTTGTTAAATATTGTGTTTTAAGTGATCTAGATTTATAAGTCTTTTCCAAACCTTAGTAAATGATTTCTAACTAGTAATAAAGTATTTTGAACTATAACTTAAGTTTGCAAACATGAAGTATGAGTTGAGACTTGATTTGGTCCTATATACCCGCATGGTTTTAAAGTTACGTTTATTATTTGGAAAGATAGGGATTGGATTTATGCCTGAAAACCATTCCAAGTAATAATACGACGTTGTGGAGAGATTGAAGGCATTGAAGACGATATTGAAGACCGAGACCCTTCATATCGTAAGGACGACTTGCTGAAGGTCTCAAATGGGTAGCTCCCATTTGCAGATAGATTTTATATCAGCTAAGTGGCAAGAAGCCCGAACCTATGTGAAGGAATTCCGGATTGTGGCCCAGAATGGACTTGTATGGATTGTGTATCCGACATTGTAATTGACTGCGTAGCACTGATCTCTGTTAAATATATATCTGCTTGGTGGAGTAGAATTTATTCTCTTGTTTAACACCCTTCTGTAAGACGTACGAGCTTAGAGGTTATATACTGATAGAAATCAGTGATGCATAGTTAATGGACAATGTGGCATACTTAAGTTATGTGGTGAACTATGGATGATCAAAGCATGGCTTGTTTAAGCATAGCTTTGTGGATATCGTTACATCAGCAAGCCTCACAACCCGGTAAATGGCAAAAATAGGAAAGATGCAGCGAGGTTAAGGGTAGTCATTTCCTTCTAGATAAAAGATATACTATGGTATGGAGCCCAGGTATTAGCCTATGTGGAAAACTTCTATTTATATGGATGTTGATGTTGCGAGGCCTCGGTTTAAAGGTTGGTAATGACCGGGAAGTGATATACTCAAGCATGCTCTAGGATAACCAGTTAAGGGGTGACCCGGCCTCATGTTGGTAGAGAGTCCGATTTGGTTCTCAGGGCGTCCCTCTAGAGGCATACCCATCGGTTCAGTAAGGAAGTTCCTTTGCTTGGTCATTTATTGGAAATTCATTATCCACTACGAGTTTTTACGATTTCATTTGTATAGCCTACTAGTTACCAGTAGGAATATGTTAGCATAGTGGGATGGGGAATTATGTTGGCCAAGATTGATAAATTTATTTGAGAAATTGTTTTCACACTATGCACTAATAATAATAGGGAAAATGGTTTCCGCGTATCAAGCATGTTTGACTATCATAAGGAGAAACCTCGCCCATGTGTGCGTTTACCTTGTGCGTGTGCCGCGAGACCTTATGTTAGTTTCATTTTCTAAAATGCATTGCGAATTTTATTGCACATAACAAATATATATTGAGTTCTCACACCAGTCCCATGACTGACCTGGAGTTTATTTGTTTTCCCACAAAACTCTGGGTGCCCATAATTTTCCACACGGGTAGCCTAGTGTCAGGTTTAGTAGCTGTGTTTGGAGCCTACATCTTGGAGCTTTTTCTAGTGTGTCTTTGCTTTGGTGAAGTTTCTACTGCCATAGAGCATCTTTAGCTGTTTCTGTGGAGCGTTTGGTTTTTGTGGGCATCAGCGATTTCGAGCTATCTAAGTGAAAATGAAGTTTGGTTTTGGATTCACCTTGATTAGTTGTTTCCGCTGCTTCTGTGTTATCTTTTTATTGTAGATAATGTTGCACCTTGATGTTGTATCCGTTGTAAACTCTGATATAATCACATGTTATGTAAATGAGAAGTTATTTTGTTTCATTGTGATTGTTCTAATGGGTTATATCCCAGACAACTAGGAATTCGACATTTAAATCTGCGACATTTGTATACAAATAGGTATTAAATGTCGATTTTCGAAGGTCGAAATTCCGGGTCATCACAGATTTGGACTGTATGAATATGCATGTTGAATCATATGCTATTACCCAGTTCTGTTATCATATATTCTGTTAATATATGCCAGTTTGGTTATCATATGTAATTAGATTCATTTTATGATGTTAATTCCTATGTCTAATTACATATGCTTAGTGAGATTCGTTTTATGAAAGTTTATATGCAAGTTATGATCTACGCAAGTTATGATTTATGCAAGTTTATATGCAAGTTATGTTCATCTATGCAAGTTATGCAAGTTTATATTCATATGTTTAGATCCATACCAGTTCATATGTTTAGATCTATATGTTTATATGTTTAGATCCATACCAGTTCATATGTTTAGATCTATATGTTTAGATCCATACCAGTTCATATGTTTAGATCTATGTTCAAATGTTTAGATCCATGCCAGTTCATGTGTTTAGATCTATATGTTTATATGTTTAGATCCATGCCAGTTCATATGCTTAGATATGTGCAAGTTTTATGTTTATAAGTTTAGATCTATGCTAGTTCGCATTCCATATGTTGATTGGATCTATCTTATATGCTAGTTCACGTTTATATGCTTAACTAGGTTTACGCTGTTCTATGCCAAGTTTATGTTACCCATACTTAATTAGATCTATACTGTTTTATGCCAGTTATGATGTCATGTATTTCTTCCTTTTTTCCTTTTTATGAGTTAGGCTAACAGCGAGCCTAATTTATTATGTGAATTATACGTACGAACGACGTAGGAACGTTGGGGGATAGTTTGGGAAATATTAGATATTGGATATTATATAATTGGCATAAATTGGTTAGTAACCATGTAATTAACTTGAGACATAAATTGGTATAGTTTATATACATGGAAATTATGGACATAATTTGGAGAATAATTATGAACATAGCTTGAATTGGAAATTATGGACAATTTGGAATGGGGATATTAATTCAAATTGGGGTTGAATAGTAAAATGAGATAATGAACATGCCTAACCCGAGGTTAGATTGAGTTATGGTGTAAGGCTGCCTGAAACCGCCCGGCACAACCAGCAACCGAAACAACAGGTCTAATGTGAGAGTTAGTGCATCAAGCCCAAAACCTGAGGTTAGAATGAGTTTGCAGTAGAAGTCTGCCCGGAACCGCCCGGCACATCCAGCAACCGCAAACAACAGTTCTAATGTAAGAGGTTGGTGCATTAATAAATCAATAAATGCCAATGAGCAGACATGCTAAGAATGCTAAGGTTAAGTAACATGAATAGGCAACACTTAACCAATACAACATGTTAATTAAACAGAGGGGTGGGGTTAGCTTAAATTGAGAACACTTAACCGTTTGACATGTTCATTAGGAAACCCTAGTTACGCGGACCCATTTCAGCAGTAACCCACATAGATGTATCATGGTACCCTTAACTAGGCAGGGTAGGGCACGATTACTGGGCTGATTATAAGCGGTCAAAATAGCCGCGGGTGGTGCATCAGTGTAGGTTCCGACGAGTACGGAAGTTCACGTGCTTCGGTGTGGAAAATTCAGGCACTGCGCATCAGTAGTTATACACTATGCATCTTGAATTGTGTCGGGTTGCCAACATAGGGATTGATACACCCCTTGGTGGGACCAGCACAGGTATCTACAAACAAGCGGGGCTGAATGACACAAGTAATAAATACATGCGAGTTAGGGAGCCGATCGATTAGGGGTAGTGTGGGGACATCTAGTATCTATTATAGGCAAGTAGGCTGTCGAGGATTGTATGGGGTGGATACCTCTTACTAGATGTTACGCCTGAGGGCTACCATTTACGGGGTTGGGATCAACCCTCAGTATGGAACTAGTAATGGTACGTTGTAACTAGCATTGGTGCAGTGTAGTAATTATCCTATAGCGATTAGGAGTGCAATCAACATTTATCTTATTCATCTTGCTTACCTTGTCATACATGCTTATGTTACAGTCATTTCTTACTCTCCAGTTTATGTTCTTGTCCTATTACTTTAATAATTATATTGTTAAAGTTACTGGACTCGCCAGACATAATGTCTGACCTCGTTTGTTTCGCCTCTTTTCTTTCCATCCCCCCCCGCCCCCAAGGTTCTCAGGGTGGGCCTAGTGGAGCTTGATTTGGATCTCTTTCTCTCTATCTTTTGGAAGTGCTTGGATTCCTGAAAGTAAAGTTCAGCTTATCTCTTTTTATGGCTATTTATGTTGGTGTTATGCTTTTTGTTTTATGTACTTAGAAAATAAATTTTCAAGATGGATATTAAGTGTACTTGGTTTTATTATTGGTTTAGGTGTTGTAATCAAACTATTTTTCCGCTGTAATAAAGTTATAAATTTTTCAAGTACTACTTTATGTATTTGTCTTGTGATATTCTGTTCTATACTCTTATAATACTCGACGAAACATAATGCATTCCCTTTGTGAGTGACATTAACGAACGCGAGGTGTTACATATTGTTTGCGATTTGGCATTGAAAATATGATTTTGAATATATATATAAAAGCTATACATTTTAAAAGTTAATCAACTAATTTATTGTTGGTTGTGATGTTTGATTATTGATCCAACTAATAAAAATATTGGAATGATAAATAAAGCACAAATCAAGATATTTGTTAAGTGAAAAATAATATTATCCCTCTTGATGACATCATAAAATATAATGTAAGATATGGACGACTATGGCTTATCTCATACTGAATTCTGGTTGACTCCGAAACAAGCAACGAGAGCTCACTAGAAAGCAGAAAAAGAAAGAAAGTTGAACTTCAGATCACGCGTGGTTGTTTATTGTCGTAAATGCAGAAAAGAAGGGCATTATGAAATTCTGTGTTCGAAGAGAAGAAAGATAAAAGAGAAACAGATAAGAGTGGACATACTTTGTTTCAAGTGCAAAGAGACGGGACATTTTGTGGATAGGTGTCCAAACATAAAGAAAAATCTAGAAAACTAGGAAAAGAAAAGAAGTGCTTCCGATGCAAAGAAGTAGGGCATCTAGCCCGAGATTGCCTGTTAAAGAAGGGTGATAAGAAATCCAAAGGAAAGAAGCTATCTACTTTGGAAATTATGCAAGGAGGCATGACTTCTTAGAAAATTGGGTTTTAATGTAATGAACAAGGATTTTGGATATATGTATGTATATGTATGATGCTTGTATGAACGTATGTATGCTTTTTGTTTTAAAAAATGTTCTGTATTGTATAATATAACTAATGTAAGAAAAATGTTGAACTAAGTCAAATTTAGCATTTAATATTGAAGTGAATTGAAAATTGATTAGAATTGCGTATTTGTACATGTGTATATATTGAACAGGTCATAGCATGGAAGCTAAGAAGAGGAATAAAATTGTATGCCCGACAAATAGATAAATGTTTGCTGTATTTCTTGGTTACGATGATTTTATGAGCCGATTGGCTAGCCACTTGGCCTTTTCTTTTTGGATGATGAGGGCCTTGTGAGGCAAGTTGCAGTTTTAAAGGTCTCTTGGTACAAAGGAGGTTATGGCGAAATTTTTCAAAAATTTAGGGTGTTAGCCAAATTTTTGAGAAATTAGAAAATTTTTAGAAACTAAAAAGTTGAAGAATGAAAGCCGGAATGAAAGTTGAGTTGGTTAGTTAAACAACTTTCAGCTCTGTTCCTTTTCTAGGACGAAAAGATTTTAAGTGGGGGAGATTGTAACAACCCGGAATTCAAGAACCAATTTAAATTTTTTATTTTAGCTATTTTAACGTATTTTGAATATATAAAATAAATAATTTTAAACAATAATGACTAAAAATTTATTTTAATCGAAGTTAGAATGTATATATTTTGTTTTAATTATAAAACGAACTAGAAATGGTGCGCCAGTTTGAAAATTTGATATTAAATTTCAAATGAATGTAGAGAATTCGAAATAAATCGGATTTCAGTAAAACCAGAAATATTTGAATCTGTTTAATTATATCTTTCTAACAAATGTGAAAAATCCATATTTCATAAAGAGAATTGAAATCTATGACCGGTTTAAAGTTTAAAATAGTCGCTATGGAATTTAATATATATATAGCCTTTAAAAATAGCTATTTTGTAATCGACCTCCGTTTTCGATGAAATCACTTTTGTTAGATCCGAAATGTCAAATTACTGTTAGATTTCAAATTTCATAATTTTTGGAATGAATATGTAAGTGTGGAAAAAGAGAACGCGTTTTGTCAATTCAGTTTAATTTTAATCGACCAGAAAATGACCATTTTTCAAATGGTCTCCAAATTCGGTGAATTTAGTTTTGTTAGGATCGTATCGTCAAAACATAGCTATATTTATTTTTTTTGGAATTTTTGGAGTTAGTATGTGTCCCCGGTAAATTAAAATGTATGTTTAAATTCAATATATATGGATTTGTATTTTAATTTAAAGAAAAATAGATCGAAACAGTCGGATTGGCTTACGAAACATATCCCATTATATCCGGAATGGGGGTATTTGGCTAGGGGCAATAGTCGTTGGGTTTGATTTGGAGTTCGGGGTAATAAACAAGTACTTTTAGAATTTAATAATATTATATATATAATAAATTTAAAACCCTAATCTCTAAACATTTCAGAAGAGCCGCCGCTCATCACAATTCCACGGCTAATTTCATTCCAAAAAGAACCCTAAAATTTCCTCAAAACATTTCGAATTAAACTATGGTTCTTAAGCAAATTTTGTAGAGATTTAAGCCAGCTCCAAATCAATACGACTTTGATTAATTTTTGCTGAGATTTTGTGAGTTTTCTGTGCCCAAAGCACCGTCGTTCGCACCCAATTCCTGAGCGATCGAACTCGGTGAAGGGGGTGCGCCAGATTAAGCTCGTGGTGGCAGGTGTTGATCGTCGCCCTGGTGGCTATAGGCGGCGCGAAATTCAACCCTAAGTTGGAACAGTAGGGTTTGAACGTCGGCAGTTAATTTGAAGAAAAAGAAGTGTATAATTTAATTAATTATTTTATTAATTATCTTATAAAAGTCATTTACTTATAAATGATGATAACTTTTTCATACGATGTCAAAACCGGACGAAACATCATCCATTGCGATCGTGGGGACGAGAGCTTCACAACAAGACTAACTAGATCAAATTTGGAGAAAATCAGAATTTAAGGAAAATTCAAATCCAAACTGTTCAGAAATTCAGAAATTAAAACTGACGTAGTGGAAACCAACTATGATAACTCCTTCTCACTCAAAATTATTTTCCAGTTATTATATAATAGGTTGCAGACGGGGCTTAGTAGCCCTTGACACTATTTTTTGTACAAATCATGGTTGATTGTTTGTTTGGATTGTGATTGGATTGTCATGTACTGATATTAATGTATACAAAAATTATTCATATAAACTGTATATAAAAATTAACGTGAAATGAAAATAAAATAATTATTCATTTACAAATCAGGTGGTTTGTTTATGTACACTCATTTATCTGATATTGATTGGGATGATAAATTTTTACACATCGCCCAACTGCACAAATAATAATCATTATTTGTTGTTTGAAAACCCGACACGGGTATTGGGACAATATTTGACATACACTGATCCCAATAATTAGTGGTATGTCAATCGATGGGTTGACAGACTGTATAAGCGTTATTTATTAATTTTAATGCTTACACAGTTATAAAATGCACTCTGTATGTTGTATGAATTTTTAATGATTGTTTATCATTATTGTGGTATACATGTGATGTTGAAATCCATATAACTGAAATTATATGGTAATTGATTGAGTCTGATTCCAATTCAGAACTAACGAATATTTTAAAATAATATTCAGTAAATATTGAAATGTCAAGCGTGTTAAGTAGATAAACGCCATTTTAACACGATCGAGATTTTTGTCGATTTTATTCATTTTATAATGAATATCGAAAAGTGATTTCAAAATATGATATTTTGAAAATATTATCATTTTAATATTACAATGATATGGAATATTCAATTTTGATTTAAAATTGAAATGGAGTTGAAATTGATTTAAAATGAATTTATAAACGAATTTATAAAGGAATATCCAATTTTGATTTAAAATTGAAATGGAGTTGAAATCGATTTAAAATGAATTTATAAACGAATTTATAAAGGAACAATCAATTTTGATTTAAAATTGAAATGGAAGTGGAAATCATTTTTAAAATTAATTTAAAATGATTTATAAAATACGTTTTAAAAAAATCAAATATATATATATATATATATATTATATATTAATGGCCTGAATAGAACGCGCCGCGCAGCGATCGTTCGCGAATTTCGACCATTAACTTCAAATGGACGTAACGGGAGATCCGACTGTCAGATTCTCCTAAAACCGAACATGTTGGGTTCGTATCGAAAAGAGCATTCCAATGAATATAAGAGATTTTAAATCTAACGGTCGGATTTTAAGATATGTCCAAATCAGTTTTGGAAAAGGTCGCTATGGACGCAGTTCGGTGGCCGTTATCGGAAATCGACTGTATGGGTGATAATAAAATTATTATAAATATGGAAAATTGTGTAAAATCATAATAAATGATTTGGAAAAAATTTGGATGAGAAATTTAAGTTTTGAAAAGATTAAATATGTTTTTAATTGAAATGAACTAGTTGTTAACTAGAATAATAATTCAATTATTTTTAGAAATAAATAAATTGGATTTTTAAATGGTTTTAAAATAGTGAATATTAGGCTCACATCCCTATTTTGAAACTTAATTAGGCTCACATCCGATCATAAACTTATTGTAAATTAGGTCCCTATTTTCTGAAAACTCATCAAAAAAATATAAAAAAATCACGTAAATTCGTATTTAAATAAAACATATAAACACTAAAAAATTCAGAACAAAAAACCATCAACGAAGGCGTCAAAAATCAAAAAAACCAAAAAAAAACGAAATTTCCAGTTAAATGCATAATAGTATGCACATATATCACTTTCCTGCATACATCCGTTCATATTTTTCACTACATACATCTTCGTTGATTTTTATTCATGCAAATAAATGCATACATGTGTGCAAAAATTTCAAATACTTGCATACATTTGTGCAGGTTTATTTTCAGATTTTAATCTGAAAACAGCTTACAGAAAAGTTGCATACATATATGCAATTATCAGTAATAATTGCATAAATGTATGCAACTATTTTTTTTCGATTTCCGTAGATTCCTGACATTATTTCAATATTTTAGAATATTTTTTTTATGAACGTACGCACATTTTTTTAAAAAAAATACAAAAAGGCGGAAAAAATAAAATAGGGGGCGGGTTTTAAAATTTTCAGAACTTTGTTTTTTTTATAAATTAGGTCCCTACTTTTTATCCTATAAAAATGTTGCACACATGTGTGCATTTTTTTGAGAAATTTGCACATTTGGATGCAAATAAAAATGAACTGAAAAATTATGTTAAATCTATCCGCTGGAAGAACTGCAATAATTGCATATATGCATGCAATAAAATCAAAAAGGTGCATAATATTATGCATTTAACTGCAGTTTTTTCTGTTTTTTTGCTGTTTTCTTCTTTTTGACATTATTTTTGTTGTTTTTTGAACTGAATTTTTTTATAATGCGTAATATATTTTATTACTAATTTACGAATTTTTTTTATTTTTTTTAATTATTATTTTATAAGTTTTGAAAACAGGGACCTAATTTACAATAAGTTTATGACCGGTTTTTTTTTATATTTTGAAACTTAATAGGGACCTCTAAAAAACGCACCCTTTAAAATAACCAGAATTTTCCAAAGAATAAATTGGAATGGATTCAGAATGGAAATAACCTTCGGAATATTTTGATATTGGATTCCGTGATTATACAAATATTATTAAGGAATTTGGAAGATATATATATCGTTATTCCCAGTACGATATTTGTTGGTTTCAAAATTTGATATTGAATATAAGCCGATATAATTTCTATTCAGAGCCTTGTATTTGATATCAAATTAGATTTTGGGATTGTCGTGAACAGTGTCTTCATTAACACTGTTCTTAAACCCAGTTGAGAAAAGAATAAATCTTTTAATTAAGATTTAGTGAAGTTTTCCAATTAATTAATAATTATTTGGAGTTGAATAAAAGAATTGGATTTTTGGGCTTATCGTGAACGATGTTTTAAATAACACTTGTTCTTTAACCCAATTAATAGTGAAGAATATGATTTGGAATTTATAATCTTTTAATTAAGATTTATGGAATTTTCCAAAGTAAAGATTTCCAATTTAATATATTAAATTGAAACTGAATGGAATTCGATTTGGTAATAATCGAGATGAGCTTCAATGAAGGAAGACTGTTAATATATATGGAATTTAAAAGGCTTTGTCGTTATTCCATTTATATTATTAGTCGGATACGGAAAATTATATCGATTATATATATATATCTATATGTATATATATATATATATATTGATTTGTTTTCCATGAAGATTCCATAATTAATAGAATATGATTTTGGGTTTATTGTGAACTGAGTTTTAAATGACATTGGTTCTTTAACATAGTTAAAGACAGGATTACATGTCTAACATTGTATTTTGAACTATATTGTTGATCTTTGCTAAGTATATATATGCTTGGTGGCGGAGAATTTATTCTCTTGCTTAACACCCTTCTTTGAGAGTACAAGCATAGAGGTTATATATTTTGCAGAAATCAGTGGTACGGTGTAGATTGTCGATGTTGCATGTTTGTGTTTTCAAAGTTAAATAATCATTAATAAAGATTTTTGGAGATTAAAACTAAGTGGATATTTAAATCTTTAATTAGATTTGAACGTGAAATGGTAATTAATTTTACCGATAACACCGCGGTGTTAGATATGGAGCACTACAAGTTTTGCTCCATGGGATGAATAGGTTGGGATTGGGAAATAAAACAAATGATTACTTCAGTAAGGTATGCTAATCCCGACTAGTTTGGAAAACCTTAATTTTGTTTTAATTGTGAAAAGAATATTTGAATAAAAAGAATATTCTGGATTGGAATAAGGTGTATGATGTGTTGTGATAGCATTTGATTATAAGATACGCGAGTTATTCGAAAAACCAGGTTTAAGCTATTCTGAATAATTGATACAACGACTAACAGTCGAAGAGATTGAAGATAGTGCAAGACCGATGATCTTCACATCGATGGATGGGTTGCTTGATGCCCATGACTGGAGTATCTACCTTGAAGGGACTACAACGGTAGTCTTCCTAATGTATTTTTTGATTGTTTGGATATGCGAGGGCCTCTCTCCTGTATTGGACATATGGGACGAGGAATATGGTGCCTCCGGTTTCATTCAGACCCAGAACGGACTTGTAAATGGATGGTATGTATGACGTTGTATTCTTTTATCTGCGTTCATTGATCTGTACTAAATATATATCTATTTGTTAGCGGAGAATTCAAGACGTACGAGCTTAGAGGTTATATAACGGCAGAAATCAGTGATATGGTATAGATGTGACATGCTAAGTTGAAGTGATCTATGATTTTGTTGAAAAGCATAGCTTGGTGGATGATGATTAAAGCATAGCTTTAATTAGCACAGCTTTGTGTAGCATTAATTAACGAGCCTCGCACCCTCGTATGGTGGTGAACTGATGGTTAGATAAGTATACTTCAGAGATGGATTGATTTAGTCGATTGAGATAGGTTGGGTGTGGTCGCTACACACCTGGTAGGGATAGGGGCACACCCCCCGATTCCCAGAATGATAGGGTAAGCGGTGTTTTTCTCATGCAGGGGACATAAGTCGTGGAGATACTCGATATCCTGAATATAGTGCGGATGTGCATTACGGTGTTTTCTCAAGCCCAGGACGTAAGCCGTTTAGTATTGCACTAATTGATAGATCTTTCGAAACAGGATCCATCATGATGGAAACCCAAACTTCCAGTACGACATTTTACGGTTTTAGTTGTATAATATTGGCGGTATGGGACATTCATGTCGTCTATGATTAATGCATTTATATTTGAAGTTGATTTCTTCACTTATAGTAATAATAAAAGATGAAATTTCGCGTATCAAGCATATTTGGCCATTATAAGGTAAAACTCTATCCTCGACTGCATTCATTGTGTGATGGGACCTAAGTCTTATAATAACTTCATTTTTATCTTTAGCATTGCGCTGTTTGTTGTATGCACTGCTATTCTTGGGGGTAAACACATTCTGTATTATACGGCGTGGTCCCTTGATTTACCCAACTTTAAAATCAAATTAATAACTATTTTAGTTCTCACACCAGTCCCATGACTGACTCGGAGTTTACTATTTCACCAAAACTTTGAGTGCCCATATTTTCCACATGGGTAACTAGTAGTTTTGGTTTTCGTAGATACTTCTTTTCCCAGGATCCTCGATTACAGCTGGAGCTATATTCGGAAAGCTTTATATCCGTGTATTTCATTCAGTTGTGCTAGTTATTGTATTTTCCGCTACACAATGTATTTATACATTTTGTTTCCGCTACTATGTATTTTAAATCTCTGATATTTTTCTATGTAATATTTATTTATACTCTGATATATTCTTGTACTCTGATGTAAATTGTTGTAATAGCAAGGAAATGTTCTATTGTTTGTGTTCTGATTTGTCATGTTCTCAATTCAATCTAGGCTTTCCCGTAAGGGGGAGTTTGGGTCGTCTCAAATGAAAATTTATAAAGGGACTTGATAAGCAAGATTTGAACCTATAAATGCTATTATTAAATGAAATCAAAACTAATTTGATATAACGAGTACAAATTTCTGTAAAAGGAATAATATTCACTTTTAAAGTGAATATTGTTTTGGAAAGCAACAACATTGCAAAAAGAAATGAGGATAAAGAAATGGAGTTGACCTGAAGGTGAGATTTTTCTAAAGTTCAGAATAGAAGATTATTCTGAAATTCAGAATATTAAATAAGTGTGAGATTATTCCGAAGTTTGGAATATAAATCAGATGAGGTTATTTCGAAGTTCAGAATATGAATCGAAAAATATTTTTCGAAAGAGAATTTACATTGGAATTCGACTACGTCGGATTTGGAAAAGTATTAATTAATTTTCATTTTAATAAAGATTAAAATTATTTACTAGTTTATGTTATACAATGATTATCTATTCAAATTAATATATAAAAGTTATATTTAAGTTTATTATATTTCGGAAGCATGGATTATAACATTATTGTTAAAATCGATGATTTCTGTAAAAGAAGTGGATTCATAAATTGAAACCGAGAGTTACATAAGCAATGTTCTTTAAAGGTTGATTTGTGAACTTTATCTATTTTGAAATTAATAATTGTTTTTCAGTTAAGGTCTGAGAGGTAATTATACCCCAACTTGCTTGGATTCAATGTTACCTAAGGAATGGTTAAAGTTCGATAGCGAGGTTTAGTTAAGTGAAGTAAGTTAATGAGTGTTAATGGTTTGGAGTTGGCATAAACATGTTTTATTTAATATTTGTTTTAATCCAATAAAGGAGTTTCGGAAACATTTTTCCAAATATAATCAGAAATGTTTTCTAATATAGAAAATAAGAAATGGGAATGTTTTACAATGCTAATAACGTATATTTTCTTAATTTAGAAAATAAGAATTGGTGAATATATAGAAACGTTTTTTCGAAAATCATGAGAGGCTAAATAAAATGACCCGAAATCCCCCTTACGGGAAATCGCGGATTGTACTGAGGACAAGATGAATCAGAACGCAAACAAAAGAGTATTTCATTGCTTATTACAACAATTCCATCAGAATACAAGAATATACAGAGTATGAAAAAATATTATACATCATAAAATATCAGAGATTATAATAAATTACATAGCAGCGGAAAACAATACAATACACAACTAGAAGTAATACACGGATACAGAGCTTTCCGGATATCGTTCCAGCTATAAATTAGGATCCTATGAATATAAATCTGCAAAACCAAAACTACTAGCTGCCCGTGCGGAAAATAGGGGCACCCAGAGTTTAGGTTAAAACAATAAACTCCAGGTCAGTCATGTGACTGGTGTGAGAACTAAAACAGTTATTAATCTTTATTTTAAAGTAAGGTAAATCAAGGGACCACGCCGTACAACACGGAACGGGTTTCCTCCCAAGAGTACCAGTGCATAAAACAACAGTGCAATGCTAAATAAAGAACAATGAAGCTATTATAAGACCCAGGTCCCATCACACAATGCAACGCAAGCCGGAGGATAGGGTTTTACCTTATAATAGCCAAAGAATGCTTGATACGCTAAATTTCATATTTTATTATTACTATAAGTGTATAGTGTCAAAACAATTTCAATCATAAATATCAATCATAGACGGCTTGGGTACCATATATCATGTTGCCATATATAGGTTTACAACTAAAACCGCAAAATGTCGTATTGGAAGTTGGATTTCCATCTGTGAACCGAGGCAAAAGATAGTCCTCTACCGATTTCGAGACAATCTAGCCCATGTCTCAGGCAAGTACTCAATCAAGCCTTTGCATCGTCAGGACCGGTCCACCGATGTGGATTCAAATGCATGAACACTGCGTTTCCCCGCCCTTTGGGACGTAAATGAGCCAAATAACTCCATCGGCTCCACATAGTCACCGATATATCCGAGGCGCCTCGCAATCCAACAACCACACAGGTGAAAATAATATAAATGTCAGGGCTGGTAGGTCACTGACACCACCCTAGCTAGAAGGAAACGCATGTCCTCCCTGAGGTCCTTCTCCCGTTTCTGGTTCACACCGGGGTGTGAGGCTCGCGAATTAACGCTACACAAAGCTGTGCCACACAGGCGGTGCTTTGACCATCAACCACAAGACTCTGCTTTTCAACAGAAGCCTTGATCAATTGCATCTTAGCGTGCCACACAGGCAAACCATCCATGCAACCGATATCCATCAATCACACAGAATGATGTCCAATGTCAGACACACAGTCCATTATGGGTCTGAACGAAACCGGAGGAACCTTGTACCTTGCATATCCATCGATCTCCAAGTACTTCTGGACGATCACCAACTGATTCCCTCCTCTTGCGTGTACAACCCAATCAAGATCATCAGTAATTATCCAAACGATGTGAAGACCTCTGGTCTTCGACCACCGTCTTCATCCTCGACACTTCGTCGAATCAGTTATTCAGAATGGGATAAACCCGGTCTTTCTGAATAACTCGCGTATATAATAAACAAGTGTTACACAAACACAACATAAGCCTCATTCCAATTCAGAATATTCTTTTATTCAAATATTGTTATACTTTGGGAAAGGTTCCCATTAATTTTATCAAAGATAAATTCTTTAAATTTATTCTTTAATCTTCTTTTGAATATCAATTCAAACCAAATTATGGTTTATCCAAATTAGTCGGGATTAGCGAACCTTACCGAAGTAATCACTTGTTTCAATTTCCCAATCCCAATCTATTCATCCCATGAAGTAAAACAGGTAATACTTCATATCTAACACCACAGTGTTATTGGTAAATTCAATTACCATCTCACGTTCAAATCTAATTAAAGATTTAACTATCTCCTGGAGCAAAACTGGTGGTACTCCATCCTCGATCATTTCAATCTAATTAAAGATTCATTAAAACTCCACTTGGTTTCAATCTTCCCAAAAATCAATATTAATGATTGTTTAACTTGGGAAACCATATCTTGTCTTTAACTGGATTAAAGAACCAATGTCATTTAAAACACGGTTCACTATAAACCCAAAATCACATTCCGTTAACGATGGAATCTTCATGGAAAACAACTCGATATATATAATCGATATACACTTCCATATCCGACTAATAATATAAATGGAATAACGACCACGCCTTTTAAATTCCAGATATATTAGCAGTCTTCCTCCATAGAAATTCACTTTGATTATTACCAAATCGAATTCCATTCCAATTTATTTTATTAAATTGGAAAACTTTTACTTTGGAAAATCTCCTTTAAATCTTAACAAAAGATTTATAAATTCCAAATCACATTTCACTGTAAATCGGGTTAAAGAACGAATGTCGTTAAAACACAGTTCATGATAAACCCAATTCACATTCCATTAATTACCAGTTAAAGAACAAGTGTTATTTAAAACACCATTCACGATAAACCTAAAAATCAATTCAAATTAAATTCCAATTAAATACCATTTAATTGATATACTTCATTAAATCTAAATAAAAAGATTTAATCTTTTTCTCAACTAGGTTTAAGAACAGTGTTAATGAAGACACCATTCACGACAAACCCAAATCCCATTTGATATTAAATACGAGGCTCTGGATAGAAAACATATCGGCTTATATTCAATATCAAATTCTACGACCAACCAATATCGTATTGGAAATAACGATATAAATATATCTTTCAAATTTCCTTAACAATATCTGTATAATCACGAAATCCAACGTCGAAATATTCCGAAGACAATTTCGATTCAAACCCATTCCAATTTAATTATTGGAAATTCTGGTTACTTTTAAAACCTTTTCAATTCCAATTTATTTATTTCAAAAATAAATGGATTATAATTCTAGTTCAAAACTAGTTCATTTCGATAAAAATCTATTTTTATCTTTTCAAATATGGAGTTTTTCCTCCCAATTCTTTCCAAATCATTTTTTATGATTTTACACAAATTATTACTATTTTTAATAATTTTATCAAGGCCCGTACAGTCGATTTCCATCAACGGCCATCGAACTACACTTACAGCGACCTTTTCCTAATTTTATTTGGAAATAATTCCAAACCCAACCGTTAGATATCAAATATCTAATATTCGTTAGAAAGCTCTATTCGATACGAACCAAACGGTTCTGGTTTTAGGAGAATCCGACGGTCGGATCTCCCGTAATATCCGTTCGAAGTCAATGGTCGAAATTCGCGAAATGCCGCAGCGCGGCGCGTTCTATTCAGGCCATTATATATATATATATAATAAATATATATTATATATTTCGTCGATTTCCTTTCAAAACGTATTTTATAAATCGTTTTAAATTCGTTTTCAAAATGATTTCAACTTCCTATTCAATTTCTAATCAAAATTGAATATTCCATATCATCGATCTATAAATGATAATATTTTCAAAACATTAGATTTTGAAATCAATTACTTTTCGATATTCATTATAAAAATGAATAAAATCGATATAAATATCGTTCACGTCAAAATGGCGTCAATCTAATCAACACGGCTTTATATATTTCAATAATTTCGTTATTCTATTCAACAAATGAATATTTTTTCAACACATGAATATATATTTTATTCAACACATGAATATTTATTTTGTTCAACACATGAATTTTAAACACATGAATATTCTCAACACATGAGTATTCTCAACACATGAGTATTTCAACACATGACTATTTTTGTTTATTCAACACATGAATATTTATTTATTTTCTAAATTGGAATGAGGCCCAATCAATTACCATATAATGTTAATTATATGGATTCCATACAACACATGTATATAATAGCAATGAATAATCAATCATCATCCAAAGTGCACCACACGACTGCATAAGCATTAAATATAAATAATTAACGCTTACACAGTCTGTCAACCCATCGTTCGACATACAACTAAATAATTGGGATTAGTGTACGCCAAATATCATCTCAACACCCGTATGGGGTTTCAAATCAACAAACACAGAATAGTATTTGTGCAGTTGGGCGATGTGTAAAATTTTCGTCCCAATCAATATCAGTCAAATGGGTGTACATAAACATATCATCCGATTTGTTTATAAATATTTATTTTATATACACGTAAAAAAAAATATTTTTAACTATAAAATATTTTCAACTATAAAATATTTATTCATTCCACATCACACAATCAATTTTTTTCACAACACATCAATCAAACAACCAAGTCATCCATGTTCTGTGGACGACGGGTGTTGGGTGCTGCTAAGCACCGTCTGCATCCTGGTATATATTTCAAACTAGAAATTAAAATAAAAGTGAGGAGTTCTCACTGAGAAGCTAAACCAAACGCCACGACTCTTCATATGTAGAAAATCTTCATCGCGTTTCCAATGGGATCTGTTTCACGTGTTCGTATTAAAAATCAGTTTTTTAATGACGCTACTACATATCTAAAAATCATATTTTTATAGCGCTACTTATATAAAAAGATTATATTTTTATATACTTAAAAATCGTATTTTTACTAAATTAAAAATAATGTCTTTCTTTAATAAAAATCAAATCTTTTCTCAATTAAAAATCAAATCTTTAATAGTTTAAAAATCTAGTCTTTGTATGAAAAATCATATCGTTGCTTTCATAAAAATCTTAACTTTTAAACAAACAAAGATCCTATTTTTAAACCACTACTTTATAAATAAATTCATATTTTTCATATTAAAAAAAATCTCATCTTTTTCAATTTAAAAATGACATCTTTTTCATTTAAAAGATCACTCCTTTTCCAACATGAAAACATTATAGAATAAAAAATAAAAATCAAATCTTTCTTAACATAAAAATCATACCTTTATACGATTAAAATTCGAACACTTATATAATGAAAATCATTATTTCTATTTCATTCGAAGTCGTATGTTGATATCATAATATATAAAAAAAAATCAGTTCAAGGCTTACATTGACTGGGTTTTCGGCGGAGGGGGTGTTCGCTGCTGATTGGAGGGGGAGGTGGAGGAGCACCAGCGGTTCAGGCGCTGCAGAGGGGGAAACGTATGAAGGTGCTGGTGGAGGCTGTCTCGCGGTTCCAGGTCGCGACTGGCTGGGTTCGTTGGGGGTCCACGGTTTGAAATTAGAAGGAGGGCACAGGAGATGAGGGAGGAGGCGGAGAGAGGGGCGCAGGTGGTCGGCAGGTGGGTGCGCCGGCGGTGGCGTCGCTGCTGGGTAGAGGGAGGCTCGCGGTTAGTTTTGGGCTGAGTATTGGGGGGTTCGATCGAAGAAGGAAAGGGGGAGATCGGAGGAAGGAGAACGGGAGGCGGAGTTCGGGGAGGCTTTGCGGAGGACGGCGTGGGTCTCGACGGCGGTGGAGCTGAAAGCATTGACCTTTCTCTTTTTTGTTCTTTCTGAACGATTTCTGATTAGAGAAAAGAGGGAGGGGCTGTATAATAGGTATAGGAATATATATGTATATATATAAATATAATAATATCATTTAATTTCCAAAAATGTTGACTTTTATTTTGAACTCGAAATCGAACCCACCGTCTATTACCCCTAGCTAATTACCCTCATTCTGAACACAATGGGATATGTATCGTTAGCCAATTCTATCATTTCGATCAATTTTCGTCAAAATCAAAATATAAATCAATATATTGAATTTGAACGCACATTTCAATTTACCGAGGCCACATACGGGCTATAAAAATTCCCAAAAAATATTTTCTAGCTTCGTATTGACAATACGGTCCTAACAAAACTAATTTCGTCAAATTTGAAGACCGTTTGAAAAATGGCCATTTTAAAGGGCCAGAATTCCATAACGACTATTCTGAATTTTCAACTGGGCATATCTTTTGATTCCCGCTATGAAATCTTGATTTATCAGATTCGTTGGAAAGATATTCTCTAATAGATTCTAATATTTTTGGTTTCGCTAAAATCCGGTTTATTTTAAATCATGTACATTCATTTGAAATTTGAAATCGAATTTCAAACTACCTCGCCATTTTCAATTCCTTTTATAAATAAAAATAAATATTTATATTCTAACGACGATCTATATAAATATATACGTTCTAATTCTATTCAAAACAAGTTTCCCGTCATTATTATTTAAAATAATTCATTTTAAATATTCAAAATTCATCAAAATTGCCAAAATAAATTTTTTAAATTGGCTTTGATTTTCCGGGTTATTACACTAAAAGGGGTTGGAGAAATATCTAGGTAAAGATATCGAAGAGAAATTGGAAACGATAAATTAATAAGAAATTAATGTAAAGGGGCTCAGTGTTGTTAAATGATTGACCGGTAGAATTTTCATTTGGAAATAAATCTTTTTTGTATGGATGATTTCTTTTGATAGTTAAATAACCGGCTACCAAAGTTTTTGACCATTTATCTGTGGTCATTACGGAGATACTAGGATCAAGTTTATTATCTGAAAACCACTCCGTATTGTCAAAAGTGTTGCGAATCAAAATACACTGAAAATAATTGAAGACAGAGTAAAATGCAAGGTTTGTTCTATTAATCCTAGGTAGAAATTGCTTAAGATGGATTGATGGAATAGTGCCTTCGGTTTGTCCAGTCCCAGGACAACTTGTATGGACGAATGTCGGGAATAGTATGCTTAACAAATCATATACGTTGATATCTTCAAAATATTACGTTAGTGGCGGAGGAATTTGTTTCTCTTAACTTTATACCCGTGATATTGTTGGAAAATCGATAAAAAGTTTGGCAGGTTTGACGATGTGGCATTCAAAGTGAATGAAGATCTGGCATGTCAAAAGATAAGCGTGTCCTCAAGCCTCATAACCGGGAAACGGTATAAAATCGGGTAGGTCGCATGGCTAAGTAGGTAGCTCCCAATTAGGGTGCGTTGTCACATGATCTAGATAAAATCCATTTTCTTCATTAATCTATTTCGATGCTGTCCCTTTTGGGAATGGTTGCTGATCCCAACGATTGGTGATAATACATTCGGTATACTCAAGTGAAATGTGTGGCCGGTCATGTTTAGCTTAGATTGCAAGGTGTTCTTGTTGAAACCGATGTATTCCTCTCTTTAGATACACCGTTGGAAGGTGGTCTCATACCTTGCTAGTTGGAATCCATTCTCCAATAAAAGCCCGTAGTTTTGATTGTATACTATGTATGTGGAGCGTGAGATGCAAGCGTTCTGCTAGATTGACATTTACTTGATTTAGACACTATCTAATATCAGAATAACATTGTTTGAAAGAATGTTTTGGGTTATCGTAAGGTAAAAACCATCCGTGTTTGATATGTGAATCGGTCTTACGATTATCCTTTCTTTTAAAGGGATTTTAATAGTTAAAAAAATGGTTGGAGTTTACTCACACCAGTCCCATGACTGACCCAGAGTTTATTTTGTTTTGTTTTACCCTAAACTCTTGGGTGCGCACATTTGTAGGGGAAGTCAAGTAGTAGGGAATTTACAGATATACTTGGAAGAGCTTGGAGCAGGAAGCTTCAACATTTTATAGCTATTGTTTATTTCCACTATGTTGTTAGTGTTGTACTCTGATAATGTTGTATTTATAGGTACAAATTTTTATTTCAAAGTTATGTTGTATAATATATTTTATTTGTTCCGCTGTGAGATTCGTGTTTACTTTGATGTTGTTGTATTTATGTTCTTCTTCTTCTTCTATTCTAACTTTCTTTCTATTTCTCACCCTCTAACTTATTTTTGTTAATGATCCGGTAAAGTTTTCGTACTTGGTTAGTTGATATGGTTTTTATGTTGATAATCAGGATCAGGATTTTTTTGTTCGTTTGTTTCAGTGGTATCGGAGCTGAAAGTTAAGTGATTACCTTGGCTCTGTTGCATAACTCAACAGAGATGGGGTTAGCAATATCTTAGATTGAGTTGAATGTGCATATACGAGAGAATGTATTTATACATTTTATAAAAAAATTGTTTTATATTGTGGAGATTTATTGGTTGAGTGACTTATAAATTTTGGTTGATCAGTATGATCCACTGTATCGATAGGGGTTTCTAAACACTTGAATACAATGAACCAACACAATATGTTTTGAAAATAGGGTAAATGAAATAATTATACCCAAAATTTATTTTGATATAAAGAAAGGATTTATATTGGAATTATTATATATATTGGATTTGTTCGTTGTTATTATAAACGAATAAGATTATAATTGAAATGGTTATTAATAACCAATCAAAATTCGTATAAATGTTATGAAATAAATTAAACCTGAGTTTAAAACAAAATTGGGATTCAAACACTGGACACTTGGAAAAGTGTTTATAAATGGATTTGGATTAAATATATGGGAATTTTAAGATTCTGCGAGATTTGGACAAAAATTCCAAGCATGGTAAAGAATATTTTGAAGTAATTTCAAAATGGGAGTGTTTAAAAATGGTTTTGAAAAGTGATATAGTATTGAACTCACTTTGGTCACTGGAAAATAACCCTGATGATGCTGGCCACATCATCAATGTTCACTTTCGAGTTTCTAAGTGACAGAATACTACCAAGGATTTTACTTTTTTTGAATTATTTTGAGAAACAAGTTATTTGAAATCCAAAAAGGAATTTTTGGTTATAGAAATTACTAAGTTGTTTAAAACACCTAGGAAGGGACTATTTGAATTAAAAACAAATCAAATAGAAATTTGTTGAAGAATATTGGAATTGAATTAAAGCCAGTTAAGTGGGAATTTAATTGAAATAGAATGATATCAAGGAAAAATTGGATTCTTGAATATGATTGGACCCATGTAAATTGAAATGGATTGATTTTTGTAGTAAAAATCGGATTTTGGATTTTGAAATGAAGCTAACTGATTTAGGAAATTAATTTGTTAATGGGATATATGAATGGAACTTAACTTGGTTAAGTATATTGAATTGATAAGTTAAGAATTCGGAATTGAGAATGGAACTTGAGTTTTGGAATGTAATTTTGCTTGCGTATAAGTTAATGATTGTGTTAAGGATAAGTTGATTGGAGATCGATTGGGAATGCATGGGTATATGCTAAATGGTTAATGAACAAAGAGATGGAGTTGAATGCCCGACAAAAAGGTACAAGTTTATATTTTAATTGGGTATGAGATTTTTATGATCCTATTCGGCAAGCTAATTGGCTATTTGATTTTCTTTTGGATTGAAGAAGGCCTAAGTAGATGAGTTGTAGCTGTACAGATTGAGCCGTACAAAGGAGATTTAGCGAATTTTTGTAAAAATTTAGAGTGTTAGAAAATTTTCAGAATTTTTGGAAATTTTCATTAATAGAAATAAATTAATATTTTAATTGAAATAAATTAGTTCAGTTGGAACTGAAATTAAGTAGTAAAATAAAATATTTTTAATCTAGTTAATAGGGTGGTAGCATTTTTCCTACTTAGTAATTTCGGGAACGAAATTCTTTTAAGGGGGAAGGAATGTAACGTCCTAGATTTTTAGCAATTTAATAATTAATTTATTTAAATATGATTGGGCAATTTAAATGACTTGAATTTAAATATTTAGAGTATTTAATTAATATAAATAATTGAATAATATACTTAATTCCGAAATAATCAGGATTAAGTTGAATTGATAATATTGCATGAATTGGATAGTGTATGAGATTCGATCGAGTTATGATAACGAATATATTTATAAAACGACATTTGAATGTATTAATCATGTTAAAATTTAAAATGAGCTCATAATGTCGGGGTAGTTCATAATTTTACGTTTTGAACTTCGATTGAGTGTATATGATTCGTTATAAGTCGGATACTTTGAAATAAGAAACATTCGAATCTGTCGAGCTATATTTTTCTAACAGAAGTGAAAAATCGAGATTTTGTCTTGTATATTGTCAGTTATATCCAAATCAAATTTTCAGAAAGTCTCTATGGAATCGTTTATAAATTATAACGATTTGTTTAATAATAATATATATAAAAAGGTTTTTTTTAATATAAATTGAATATCAATTTAACTTGAATTTTGAAATATCGAGTTATAAATCCAAGTATGCTAATTTTGGAGACATACGACGTTTTATTTGGATATATATACGAAAATAATAATTTATTATTTTTAAATTAAATTGTTTTTGAATATATTAATATTTTATTAGTTTATTTAGACCTTAGAAAATAGCCACTTTGCAAACTACCTCCGTTTCTAACAAAACGAATTTTATGATTTATTATTGCTATATTTCAATTTTCGTGCCAGTCAGAGTTGTTTTGTGACCGTGCGGAATTTAAATGTGAATCGGTCAATACTTTGACTTTAAAATAAGGATGTGTGAGCAAATGGACTCGGAATTCAATGAAATAAGTTTCGTTGGGTCCATAATTTCAAACTATAGCTATATTTCCATTTTGATCGCAAACAGATTTCGTATGCGGCCGTGTGAATTTTTAAACGTCGAATGGAGATTAAATATTAATATAAAAATAAATAAAAATATATTAAAAACTAACTTAGATAATCCTAACACTCTTCTAACCCTAAGCACTTTTCCTCTCATAGTCAGATGCAGCAGCTACGATCAGTTTATTCAATATGTGAATAATCCAGTCTTCAAAAATCAATTTATCAAATAAAATGCCATAAATCTCAAAATGGCGTGGGGACAATTCAATTTTAAATTTGAAATGAATGTACAGAATTCAATATAAATCGGATTTCAATAAAATAAGAAATATTCGAATCTGTTTAATTATATCTTTCTAACGAATGTGAAAAATCCATATTTCATAATATAAATTGAAAGTTATGTCCAGTTTAAAATTTAAAATAGTCGCTATGGAATTTATATATATTTTAATATAATATATAGCCCTTAAAAATAGTCATTTTGCAAACGACCCCCGTTTTTGAGGAAACCACTTTTTCTGGATTCGGAATGTCAAATTATTGTTATATTCCAATTTTCATAATTTTTGGAATTAATATGTCAGCGTGGTGAATTTTAACGCGTTTGATACTTTCGGTTTGTATTTAATTGCCTAGAAAAAGGCTATTTTACAAATGGCCTCAAATTCGATGAAATTAGTTTTGTTATGACCGAGTCGTCAATAATAGCTAGATTTATTTTTCTGGAATTTTTTGAGTTAGTATGTGGCCCTAGTAAATTAAAATGTATGTTGAAATCAATTTTGAACGTTATATTAATTTATATTTTAATTCTGATGAAAACTAATCAAAATAGTCGAATTGGCTTGTGGGACATATCCCATTGTGTCTATGGGTATTTAGCTAAGGGCGATAGTCGTTGGGTTTGGTTTGGAGTTCGGATGTAAAATCTAACATTTTTCGAATTAAAAGAAAATTAAATAATAAATATAATATAAATACACCTATAAAACCGAGCAAAACCCTAATTTCTTTTTCCATTCAGCCCCACCGTCATTTTAATCCAATGGCCACCCTTGTCCTGAATTCTTGCCTAAATCATTTCTAATCCAATCAATAAATTCAGAAAACTCGTGAACAAATATTAAAGAGAATCGAAAGTTCTTCAAATTGGTATGGTTGAGATCAAAAATTGTAACAACCCGAATTTTTACAACACGTTAAATCAAGAATCAAGACAGAATTTCTGAATCAAGTGAAACGGGCTATGCCATTGCGTTCGTCTCGGAAAAATACGCGAAATAGAGTCCGAGTTTTCGAGAATCGGAGTCCGTATGACCCGTAAAAGGCCCAAAGAAGGTTTCTGGGAATTTGAATTTCGGAAACAGTTTTGGAAATCAGATCTGGGGCTAGGCGGGAAGTTTCCCGCCTAGGCCATGTCGACAGGGCTGTCGACAGGGCTGTCGACTTGGGCCCAGACCAAGTCGACAGCCCTGTCGACTTGCCTGTCGACAGGGGGTGGCCGGGGCAAGTTGCCTGGCGCACCTGTTTGTCTCACCTGGTCTTGTTCTTGGGCTGGTTCTGGAAGCTTCCGAGATCTGATGGTCCTGATCTATCCTAGGGTTAATCTAAGGGCCTAAAACTATCCTAATCTCTATAAAAAGACCCTAAACCTAACCTAAATCCCTAAAATCAAACCTAGCAACTAAATGCTGCCAAAATCAATTTTGATCATGGCCTCCATCTCCAATCCCTAGAGCCTATGCATTCAAATCAGGTTCTAATCAAAAGGTGCAAGCTTGCTACACCAAATAGAGGCCGAATCAACATTGCTATGCGAGTTTCATGATGGTTCTTCTTCAAAGGAGCCACCTTTCTTCGTCAAGATGATGCATGATCCCTTTCCTAAGCCTTGCCTATGTAAGTTCTAGCTACTTTTGGGATCAAAACGGTATTTTTAATGTTGACATGAGTTAAATGAGATAAAGCATAAGTATGCATGTATGTGAACCTAACTTTGTCCCTTTTCTATGATCTATGACCTTAGACTAAGATGTAGCAACTTAATCATGTCACTCATGTTATGTTTAGCCTAGTTTATCTTGCAAGTTTGGATCTTTGTCTATGGAAGATTTGCATGAACCTTTGGGAACCATTTGACTTGTGAAACATAGGCAAATACTTGACCTTGGGGCTTATGCATGCATATGAACACAAACCCCTTATGTTTCATGCATGATTGTGGCAAAACCTCCTTATGATATTATGCAAGTTTGTGGCCAAATCCTATATTATAGTATGCATGCTTATGGTCAATCCCTATATGACTCGATCATGCATGTTTTAAGGCCAAAACCCCTTATGACGCCATGCATGTTTGGAGCCAATCCCTTTTGTGGCATCGTGCATGTTTTGGGGTCTACATGTAGCCATAGTATACCTACTATGTTGACTCGCTTTGCTTGCGTTGGGAAAACACGATTTTGGGTAGTTAGATAAACATGAACATGTCGCGAAATCTTAACTTGAATATGACATGTGTTTATACTTGAAAATATGACTTGAAAGATAACATGGAAGTTGACATGTAAGTATGCATAAAAACATGAGCTTGGGAATTTACCTATTAAGTTAGGTCTACCCTTTGGGAATTTACCTATTAAGTTAGGTCTACCCAAATGCTTGAAAGACTTGTAACATGTTTTGGAAACATGATGAACTTAGATAATATAAGTGTGGCCAACTCGAGGTTGGGTGGAGTTTGCAACGTAAAACTACCCGGAACCGACCGGCCTAACTAGTAGTTGCAAACAATAGGACCCAATGTGAGAAGTTGGTCATGTCGCGCTTAAGACCCGAGGTTAGACTAGGTTGTGGTGTAAAACTACCCGGACCCGCCCGGCTTAACTAGTAACCACAACAAGGTCTAATGTGAGAGGTTAAGAGTGCATTAATTAAATTAATGCCACATGATAAGGTTAAGTAAATTTGACTAATGACACTTAACCGATATGACACGAATGGGTAGGTTAAGTGGGACCGGGCTTGATTTCCTTAATGACACTTAACCATGCAAGATTTTCTCTTGTGTTGCCTTTCACTAGTTGAGGGAGGGGTCTCGTGGGACCATAGCCACGTGTAGAAAAGCAGACCTTAGCATCTGCATCGGCAGATAAATCTAAAGCTCCCGACCGAGTCCTGTATTTCTTGTTTTGGCCGGTGACAGGACTCGGATGGCACGATGTGATACATGTGCATCCAGTTATAGAAAAACGATTCACGATGAATGCGTGGGAAAAAGGGCGCGGTTGAGGGTTAGCGTAATCCCTAGTGGCCTAGGTGGTTTAACCCAAACCGAAATACGAAAGCGTGCAATAGGTAAGCGTAATCCCTAGTGGTGCTAGGTGGCGTAAGTCCTAGTAGTTAAAACGATGATTCATACG
The DNA here is from genome assembly GCA_030737875.1 of Allium sativum. Taxonomy (NCBI): domain Eukaryota; kingdom Viridiplantae; phylum Streptophyta; class Magnoliopsida; order Asparagales; family Amaryllidaceae; genus Allium; species Allium sativum. The sequence continues at coordinate 388,373,437 of CM060924.1, forward strand.
GAAGAGCCTAGCTAGAACAAGGGTGACAGTCCAAACGATTTCAAGGATAATACGACATGAGGAAGCCCGTACGAGGTACGGCAAAGGACTGAACTTATATACATGGAAAGAAACGTATGATTTGAGTAACCTATATATGCGATATTAGGTTGACATGGACCATTACACGACTTTGAGCACGGGACATTCATGGCTAACACATGACGCGGGTAGGGATACTAGTACGAGAGGTGCAGAGCAAATATACATGTTAGAACTAGGAAGAATATACATAATAGATACCGTGGGATGTTAGACGGGGTAGATACCTTGGGATAATGTACTCGATAGAAATCTGACGATGTGATACCTTGACTTATCATAACACCGTAGTTTATCATGATACCTTAGTTTACCTTGCCGCAGTAGTTCAACCGGCTACCCTGGTTTATCTATCTTGTAGTTATCCTTATGTTTACTTTCAGTTTATGCATGTCATGTTACCTTTATCTGTTTTTATACTGGAAGTAGATAGGACTTACTCAGTCTTTTTGACTGACCCGTTTTGTTTCGCCTCTTTTCTTCCGTTTCCCCCCCAGGTTTCAGGGAGGAAACAATGCTGTTTAGTTCGGACTTCTTCTGCTTGAATGTCATCATGGATGGCTTGGACTTCTCTTGGCTATGGCTACTTTACGGTTTTACTTGGGGAATAATTTATTAAAAAGTCTTTATGCTTCTTTACTATTGCAAGACAGGTTTTGATGTACTCTGATGTAAAAGGCTTTAGACCTTATGTATTCATGTTTATGAAAGTTTGATTTTACTTCCGCTATATATATATATATGTTCTGTCTTGTGATATTTCTGTGCATGTTTACCAATAATGCCCCTCTAAAGCTAGTGCATTCCTTTGTGAGTGACCCTAGCGGAGGCGGGGTGTTACATTTGGTATCAGAGCAGAAGGTTACTAGACTGGGCAAAAGTTTTTAAAGACCTTCTGAAAATTATTTGAAAAACCGTTTACAAAGAAGCATTTTTCAAGAAAATTTTCTTTTAAAAAGAAAAAGGCTATTCCCCAAAGGCCATTAGCATTATCCTTGTTTCCTTGATTGAATCTCTTTTCCTTTCTTTCCTCCATCTGTAGTCACAGTGGTTTTGACTGCGACTAGTCTTTCTAGCTGCGTAAGTGTTTCCCGTACGATGGAGGTGGTTCTCGAGAGACCGTTGCAGAGTTATGCATGAAAGGATAGTAAGAACAAGGATAAAGGATACGAGCTCAGGGATAAGCAACATGTTGGTATGGCTGAGTCCTAAAAGGAGGGAGAAAGATGAACAATGAAACCCATGACGAGAGAGTACCTTTGGCATGGTGAAACGGGACGGATAGTTAAGTATCATGGAACAGGGACAAGATCATTCGGAGGGCAATAGTATTCTCTCATTTCTAGGGTACCTCAGAAGGAGGGTAACGATCTTGTTAAAGGTTTAGCTTTTCTTCTCTATCATCCTGTCGGGACTTTGTTTTGATCACCGCATCTTTTAAGTCCGCTTCGATAGTTGAGTCTCTGCACCTTAGTACTAGCGTAGTAGAGGATCCCGTTTTTGTCTCAAGTCCTATTGGAAGATCGGTCCATTTACTCATGGCTTGTTTGGATTTGAGAATGTCTATATCAAGTGTTGAGCTTGGAAATAATGCTTATGTTTATAAGTTGTGGATGGATTCTAGGGATGAAGTGGTTATCCAGTAAGGGGTGCCACTCTCGGTTTTAGAAGGAGGGTAGTTAGACTCTTGGCTTGCTTTGGTAATACCCTTGAAGTATCGCGTAACCTTTTGGGCTCTGTCATGATTAGTTACTTAGAATCCCTAGATGCTTTTGTTGGAAATTAGAAACCCGATCAAGTGGTGTTTGCTAGTAGGACGGATGGTCTACTTCACTTATGTACGGGTTATGGGAATTACCCTAGTAAGTGCGCATGGTAACCTGTTTACTTTCAAGGGAAAGTTTTTCTACGTGGAATACCTTGTGGTGCGAGGTTCAGGATTCACAAGTAAATTTTGGAAAGCTCGCATGGAATCATGAGTACACAGTCCTGTTTGCGCCAAGTATTCTAGAAGGAGAATAAGTGCAAGTGGAACGAGAGGCGACGAGGAAATGAGTTCCAACTCATGTTATGGAAACAGGAAATAAGAAGCTGCGAAATCGTGAAGTAAAAGGGGCGGTCAAGGCACGATGGAACTAAGCACAAGGTAATGCGACTCAGGAGACTGAAGACTAAATACGTGCATGATATCTCTTTTGGGAATATATCCTCGATCCCTGTTTTTCTGTTGAGCTTGCTTGTAGGCTATCTTTTATGGATATCCTCTCGGTCCTGTCTCTGTTACAAACCCCGTACGGAGTTTGTTTTGTTTATCTCCTCGACCCTGTTTCAGGGAATCTTAGGTAGAACCCTGTGGATGTAAACATGTATTTGAAACATGTTATGGTTGATATGGTTGCAAATGGTTGCTCGTGGATGCGCGAATTTACATTAGATATTAGCTCGACTCGGTCACATTTCATATTGCATATGCACGAGTATTTATACTTGTTTATGGATGAAATTGAATGTGTTATCATGCGGATGTTGCATATGGTTGAATGTTTGTGCACGCATATAGTGTATATGACTAGGACTATTTGCATACATGATGGATTCATGGCACTAAACATACTTTGCATTAGAAAGATTTTTCAGGCCTGATCATTAGCATTAGCTAAGGAACATGTACACACACGTTTTGCATGCATTCATAAAGCATTAGGAGTCGTCTAAATGGTTGCTTGTGGATGATGGTTTGAGTAGATGGATGATGGATGGTAGGATATGTTCTTCCTAACTTTGAGATTTCGGGGACGAAATCCTTTAAGAAGGGGAGAATGTAACAACCCGAATTTTTACAACACGTTAAATCAAGAATCAAGACAGAATTTCTGAATCAAGTGAAACGGGCTATGCCATTGCGTTCGTCTCGGAAAAATACGCGAAATAGAGTCCGAGTTTTCGAGAATCGGAGTCCGTATGACCCGTAAAAGGCCCAAAGAAGGTTTCTGGGAATTTGAATTTCGGAAACAGTTTTGGAAATCAGATCTGGGGCTAGGCGGGAAGTTTCCCGCCTAGGCCATGTCGACAGGGCTGTCGACAGGCCTGTCGACTTGGGCCCAGACCAAGTCGACAGCCCTGTCGACTTGCCTGTCGACAGGGGGTGGCCGGGGCAAGTTGCCTGGCGCACCTGTTTGTCTCACCTGGTCTTGTTCTTGGGCTGGTTCTGGAAGCTTCCGAGATCTGATGGTCCTGATCTATCCTAGGGTTAATCTAAGGGCCTAAAACTATCCTAATCTCTATAAAAAGACCCTAAACCTAACCTAAATCCCTAAAATCAAACCTAGCAACTAAATGCTGCCAAAATCAATTTTGATCATGGCCTCCATCTCCAATCCCTAGAGCCTATGCATTCAAATCGGGTTCTAATCAAAAGGTGCAAGCTTGCTACACCAAATAGAGGCCGAATCAACATTGCTATGCGAGTTTCATGATGGTTCTTCTTCAAAGGAGCCACCTTTCTTCGTCAAGATGATGCATGATCCCTTTCCTAAGCCTTGCCTATGTAAGTTCTAGCTACTTTTGGGATCAAAACGGTATTTTTAATGTTGACATGGGATAAAATGAGATAAAGCATAAGTATGCATGTATGTGAACCTAACTTTGTCCCTTTTCTATGATCTATGACCTTAGACTAAGATGTGGCAACTTAATCATGTCACTCATGTTATGTTTAGCCTAGTTTATCTTGCAAGTTTGGATCTTTGTCTATGGAAGATTTGCATGAACCTTTGGGAACCATTTAACTTGTGAAACATAGGCAAATACTTGACCTTGGGGCTTATGCATGCATATGAACACAAACCCCTTATGTTTCATGCATGATTGTGGCAAAACCTCCTTATGATATTATGCAAGTTTGTGGCCAAATCCTATATGATAGTATGCATGCTTATGGTCAATCCCTATATGACTCTATCATGCATGTTTTAAGGCCAAAACCCCTTATGACGCCATGCATGTTTGGAGCCAATCCCTTTTGTGGCATCGTGCATGTTTTGGGGTCTACATGTAGCCATAGTATACCTACTATGTTGACTCGCTTTGCTTGCGTTGGGAAAACACGATTTTGGGTAGTTAGATAAACATGAACATGTCGCGAAATCTTAACTTGAATATGACATGTGTTTATACTTGAAAATATGACTTGAAAGATAACATGGAAGTTGACATGTAAGTATGCATAAAAACATGAGCTTGGGAATTTACCTATTAAGTTAGGTCTACCCTTTGGGAATTTACCTATTAAGTTAGGTCTACCCAAATGCTTGAAAGACTTGTAACATGTTTTGGAAACATGATGAACTTAGATAATATAAGTGTGGCCAACTCGAGGTTGGGTGGAGTTTGCAACGTAAAACTACCCGGAACCGACCGGCCTAACTAGTAGTTGCAAACAATAGGACCCAATGTGAGAAGTTGGTCATGTCGCGCTTAAGACCCGAGGTTAGACTAGGTTGTGGTGTAAAACTACCCGGACCCGCCCGGCTTAACTAGTAACCACAACAAGGTCTAATGTGAGAGGTTAAGAGTGCATTAATTAAATTAATGCCACATGATAAGGTTAAGTAAATTTGACTAATGACACTTAACCGATATGACACGAATGGGTAGGTTAAGTGGGACCGGGCTTGATTTCCTTAATGACACTTAACCATGCAAGATTTTCTCTTGTGTTGCCTTTCACTAGTTGAGGGAGGGGTCTCGTGGGACCATAGCCACGTGTAGAAAAGCAGACCTTAGCATCTGCATCGGCAAATAAATCTAAAGCTCCCGACCGAGTCCTGTATTTCTTGTTTTGGCCGGTGACAGGACTCGGATGGCACGATGTGATACATGTGCATCCAGTTATAGAAAAACGATTCAAGATGAATGCGTGGGAAAAAGGGCGCGGTTGAGGGTTAGCGTAATCCCTAGTGGCCTAGGTGGTTTAACCCAAACCGAAATACGAAAGCGTGCAATAGGTAAGCGTAATCCCTAGTGGTGCTAGGTGGCGTAAGTCCTAGTAGTTAAAACGATGATTCATACGGAAGAGCCTAGCTAGAACAAGGGTGACAGTCCAAACGATTTCAAGGATAATACGACATGAGGAAGCCCGTACGAGGTACGGCAAAGGACTGAACTTATATACATGGAAAGAAACGTATGATTTGAGTAACCTATATATGCGATATTAGGTTGACATGGACCATTACACGACTTTGAGCACGGGACATTCATGGCTAACACATGACGCGGGTAGGGATACTAGTACGAGAGGTGCAGAGCAAATATACATGTTAGAACTAGGAAGAATATACATAATAGATACCGTGGGATGTTAGACGGGGTAGATACCTTGGGATAATGTACTCGATAGAAATCTGACGATGTGATACCTTGACTTATCATAACACCGTAGTTTATCATGATACCTTAGTTTACCTTGCCGCAGTAGTTCAACCGGCTACCCTGGTTTATCTATCTTGTAGTTATCCTTATGTTTACTTTCAGTTTATGCATGTCATGTTACCTTTACCTGTTTTTATACTGGAAGTAGATAGGACTTACTCAGTCTTTTTGACTGACCCGTTTTGTTTCGCCTCTTTTCTTCCGTTTCCCCCCCCAGGTTTCAGGGAGGAAACAATGTTGTTTAGTTCGGACTTCTTCTGCTTGAAGGTCATCATGGATGGCTTGGACTTCTCTTGGCTATGGCTACTTTACGGTTTTACTTGGGGAATAATTTATTAAAAAGTCTTTATGCTTCTTTACTATTGCAAGACAGGTTTTGATGTACTCTGATGTAAAAGGCTTTAGACCTTATGTATTCATGTTTATGAAAGTTTGATTTTACTTCCGCTATATATATATATGTTCTGTCTTGTGATATTTCTGTGCATGTTTACCAATAATGCCCCTCTAAAGCTAGTGCATTCCTTTGTGAGTGACCCTAGCGGAGGCGGGGTGTTACAAAAATTGTGCAACGATTGATGTGAAATCTTAGCCCAAAGCTACTATGTTCGCATGCCAATCGAGAGTGATGAGGGCCACCGAAGTTGCTCAGTCGGCCGGAGAAGGAGGAGTACGCCCTGGCCTTCGACGTCGACCGATCGGATGTGGTTCCGGATACCTAGATTGGAGTGCGCAGGCAGTTTTCTTTAGCTAGGTATGGTTTCGAACAACACCAGAAGAGGGAGACGATGAATTAAGAGTAACGGAGGGGTTAGAAAATGTAATTTGTATAAATATATAATTAATTATTTAAATATTGTATCCAATGTATAAAAATTCATATCTTGTTCATACGACAACAGAATTTGACGAAACAACTTGCATTGGAACCGTAAATTCGAGCTCTATGCAATGGAACTGACTAGAATCGAAATGGAGCAAATCAGAATATCAGGCAAATTCAAATCTGAAACAAAATAAAATCATCAATAAAAGAATGGCGGAGTGGAACCCAAAGTGAGAACTTCTCACTAATTTTTTTTGTACAGTTATCTATTTTATAACTGCATATATCCATTGCCAGTATTGATTTTTATCAGTTTAATCATTATAAATTGTATACGGTGCCTTTTAGCCCACCTCCCTCGTCCACAGACCATGGACGATTTAATTGATTGTATGGTGTTGTGATTGCGATGTGAAATGGAATATATATATATATATGTGATGCGAAATGGAAAATAAAAAATATATATGCGATGTGAATAAAATATATATGTAATGGAAAACAATATATATGCGATGTGAATAAAATATATATGCAATGTGAAAAATATATATGCATTATTTAAAATATATAAGCATTGTATAAATTATATACAAGCATTGTATGAAATTATATACATAAGCATCGTATAAATAATGTATAAGCATTGTATGAAATTATATATATAAGCATTGTATGAAATTATATATATAAGCATTGTATATATTATATATAAGCGTTGTATAAAATTATATATACGATACATAAAATGGTCATGTAATGAAATAAATATTTGTTCGCTAAAAATATTATTTTTAGCTTATATACGCGATATATAAAATGGTCATGTAATGAAATAAATATTTTTTCGCTAAAAATATTATTTTTAGCTCATATATGAGATATATAAAATGGTTGTGAAATGGAATAATTATTGGATTATTATAAATATTATTTTTAACATATATATGCATTGTATAGAATTGTCATGTAATGGAATATTCAATTTTGATTTAAAATTGAAATGGAAGTTGGAATCATTTTTAAAATGAGTTTATAAATGATTTATAAAATACATTTTACATGGAAATCGATGATACAAATTATATATATTTATTTATTTAAATGGCCTTAATAGAACGCGTCGCGCAACTATCGTTCGAGAATTTCGACCATTAACTTCAAATGGACGTAACGGGAGATCCGACCATCGGATTCTCCTAAAACCAGAACCGTTGGGTTCGTATCGAAAAGATCTATCCAATGAATATAAGTGATTTGAATTTGAATGGATATATTTTAAGATATGTTCAAATCAATTTCAGAAAAGGTCGTTATGAAAGCAGTTCGGTGGCCGATATTGGAAACCGACTGTAAGTGCCTTAATAAAATTATTTAAAATGTGGAAAAATTGTGTAAAATCATAATAAATGATTTGGAAAGTGGTTGGGTGAAAAATTCCATATTACAAAAGATAAAAGATATTTTTATCAAAATGAACTAGTTATTAACTAGAATAGTAATCCAATTATTTTTGGAAATAATAAATTGGATTGAAAATGGGTTTTAAAATAACCAAAATTTTCCAATGAATAAATTGGAAAGGATTTGAAAGCAAATAATCTTCAGAATATTTCGATATTGGATTCTGTGATTATACGGATATGGTTATGGGAATTTGGAAGATATAGATATCGTTATTCCCAATACGATATCCGTTAGTTTCAAAATTTAATGTTGAATATAAGCCGATATTATTTATATTTAGAGCCTTGTATTTAATATCAAATTTGATTTTAAGGTTTATAGTGAACAATGTTTTAAATAACAGTCGTTCTTTAACCCGATTAACAGTGAAGATATGATTTGGAATTTATAAATCTTTTTATTAAGATTTAACAGAAATTTTCCAAATTAAAGTTTTCTAATTTAATATATTAAATTGGAATTGAATTGAATTCGATTTGGTAATAATCGAGATGAGCTTCTGTAAAGGAAGACCGTTACTATTTATGGAATTCAAAAGGCCTAGCTGCTATTCCACTTATGTTATTAGTTTGATACAAAAATTTATATCGATTATATACTGATATGATTTCCGTGAAGATTCCATTTTAATGGAAGATGATTTTGGGTTCATCGTGAACTATGTTTTTAATAACATTGATTCTTTAACCTAGTTAAAGGCAGGATTAATTTCCAGATATTTGAACAATCATTAATTAATGATTCTAGAGATTAAAATGAAGAAGAGTTTTGATAAATCTTTAATTAGATTGGAATGAGTGAATGGTAATTAAATTTACCAAAACATGAGACGTGGTATAAACCAAATATACTTGGTTGTTGATATGGATTGTGATTGATTGATGGTTTGGATTGTGCTTGACCAGTTTATGAGCAAGATATGCTTTTACATTTAGCATTGGGTTGGGTAGAAATATTTGTGTGCTAACATCTTGTGAAACACTTCACGATTTGACTATGAGATGTTTAGCGATGTTGTTGAGTTCATTTAAATTTAATGAATGATTTTGAAATTGTATTTTCTTAAGTGAAAAGAAATGTATTCCTGATTTTGGACAGGGAATGTTTTACAAAAATGTTTTATAAAATAGAAAGGATTTCGAGGGCTAAACCCGAAGTTGTCGAAATGATTTAGAAATATATTATGATTTGACATTGTGGCTCATCACATAACCGATTAGTTGCTATTGATGATATATTTGTTTGATGGCGGAGAATTTATTCTCTTTCTTAACACCCTTCTTTGAGACGTACGAGCTCAAAGGTTAGGTGATTAATAGTGACTGATCATATGTGTGAATTGCTAAAGAAAATTACTATATTTTGGAAAGTACTTGTGATTATTATGTTGTGAAATGATTTTCCCTACTTCGGGATATAAAAATGATTTAGTATGTGGCTAAAGATTCTGGTAACCCGGACGACTAAAAGTATGGGTGAGATGGTGGTGTCGTCCCCAAGGGCGTGGGATTGTGCATCGTCAGTGTAGCCTGCTCCATCGTGGGAGGTGCAAATTTATATATCGAGTTGGTGAGGTACGTCTTTGCCTTGTTTAAGGGGAGCCCGATATTTGGATGCATACTTTTTTGTATGCATTGTGATATTTTGGGATTCATATTTCCAAATGATTTTGGTTTGAGAGCCCGAAGTGAAATCTATTTTGATATGAAATCTAGATATGTATTTCAAATGATATGAAATAAGATTTGGGAAATAAAGTCCAAAGGAATAATTTTTGTAAAGTGAATTAGATTTCAAAAAATCTAAATTTAGGGTTTAGCCTAAATGGGTAGATTGGAAAATTGCATGTTGTTTGATGCATAGTAGATCCATATATCTATTATTGGTTATTGTTTAGATACTGACAATCTAATGGAGTAAACCCGTTCCGTGACGTACGGTGTGGTCCCGTGATATGCCATATTTTATATAAGTTAATAATAACTATTTTTAGTTCTCACACATTCCCACGACTTACTCGGAGTTTATTGTTTCTACCTAAACTCTGGGTGCCCATATTTTCCACACGGGCAGTCAGTAATTTTGGTTTTGTAGATTATTTCATTTAGCAAGATTCTGGATCGAAGCTTAAAGCTGTGTCGAGAGCATTGATAGTCTTCCGCTGTGTTAGTTTATTTGTTTCTGCTGCATTGTATTACATTTGTTGTAAATTTAATTTCCACAGTATTATTTTTGATACTCTGATATTCTGTACTCTGATGTAACATTAATATGATGTTTATAAAAGTCTTCTGTTGTTTGTTCTGATGTGTTGTGCACCCAAAGTTAGTGTATCCTCCTTTTTTATTTACGTGTGGAACCTAAGACTTCACTCAAGCCATTTCTTGTCGGTCTTAGTAAACCTCACGGGTAGTGATATACCCCGATTTTTCAATGCCTTCACACTACCTAGGTAGTCACCCCTAGAAATTGGTAGAGGCGGCCCTCGAACTTGAGATCTATGCCTCATCCCAATTCGTCCACCTCTAACCAACTGAGCTAAGAGTATCGGGTAGCGTATCCGCCTTTTTTGTTCGATTTAAGTTGGTTTAACGATCGATTTGGATCGACCGAAAAAGAGGGTCGTTATAGCTGATAGAACTATAAAAAAGGGAGTTGCAAGATATAAAAGAATTATGAGGAGACTGATTTAAAGTAGATTTTAAATAGAAATGTGTTTTTAATAGATAAATAGAAAGATAAATTTATAAACGATGTTTATAAATTAAATTAAATATTTATCATTTGATAAATTAAAATACAAGTCAAAATTTATATAGAGAAGTACAATTCGGTTTTAACACTAATAATTTTGATGGAATTTGAACATAGCATATATAAAGGGGATTATTAATGAGATTATAAGTGTTAGAAAAAAATAAACATGATTTTATATGAATAATTCTGTGAATAGAAGTATAAAAAGAATTTGGATTTGTGATATTATTTTTAAATGTGAAATCAAACCGTTTTGATTATATAGAAGAAGTATTATTTTCATTTGATGTGGATAATGGATTGAAGCTAATATATTTTTGCTAATGAGAATATTGAAAAGGGAATTGTGTTTCGGAAATAAGAATTCAAATGGGAATTTGAATGGAAAAGGAAAATTTGAAATTATTCCCAAGCGAAACGATGGATTTTGTTCCAATATTTGGAATATAACTAAATTAAGATAAACCCAAAGGATTTAAAATTGGAATTCGACTATGTTGAATTTATAAGTAATTTATTCAAATTATTTAGAACTTGGCAAGAAAATTTATATATGGTTTCGAACCAATCACTACAACAAAACTTAGTTTCCACAGCTTTTCCTTTCAGCGTTTTCGGGCTGAAAGCTGTTAAAATAACATTTGTCGATACTTGTTTTATGTTCTAACGCTGAGAAAAAAAATTAGGTTTGTCACTGAATGTTTTTTCAGTTCCCCCCCACAATTCCAGATTTTCATCTGTTTGCGCGGTAGTGATTTCCCCTACCGCGGTTTCCATTTTCCCCAAAATTAATTTCGATTTTCACCCCTTCATTCTCCACGTAGATTTCTCCATCCGCGGTTTCCTTTTCCTTGGCGATTTTCCTTTTCCTCTTCAATTTCCTTAACCGCGGTTGCCTCAAACCCGATCGATTTCCTTCCCCTTTTCCCTAGCTGTGATTGAGCTTCCTTCGGTGGAGAGTAGCAACTTTGGTGAGCGTCTTTTAGGTTTATTTTCATTTCGATTTCGAGTTATTAAGGTTTATTTTCATTTCGATTTCGAGTCATTATTGTATTTGATTTACTGCCTTATGAATTACAGGTCCATGAGCATAGTGCTCTGACATCTTGTAAGTGTTTTCTTTTCTCACTTTCTTAGTATACTCATGTTGTAATTAGATTTGTTTAACAATGCTACTACACTTTATCAGCTTTAAGATGATGAAAGGGTTTGTTTAGCAGTTTTATTAGCAAGTACAGTAATGTATTAATAATGATGATAAGTATCCCTTATGTTGTCTTATGTCCACAATGTTCAAATTTTTTCCACAAAGAAAAAAATTGCAATGCTATAGACCACAGCCAAGACTGAACAACCTCAGTTATAATTCACGTCTATACAGGTTTTCCTTGGTCAATGACTAAAATATATTTAACATGCATATGATATTACTAAGCATTTGCTATATAAGTGTTATATCTTACTTGTAATTGTTAATTTTATGGTTATGTGTGTGTTATTGTGTATTTCGCTGGTTGTTATTTTCATTTGTGTACAATATCACCGTTTATTTAGGATACCGAGAAGAATCACATTTTCGATGATATAGTAACCATTTTCAAATACGAATGTATGATCTACATTTTTTTTGAAGTGTTTTTCTTATTGTTTTGACTGATGGGATTATTTATTCTATAGATGTTTTGTTTATGTACATAAATAAATCATTGGTAATCTATTAATGAAAATTGAAAAGAGTTTGAATCATTTGTAGTGCATAATTGATTAATGATATAAGCTTAAAATTAATTTTGAAACTTTATTATGCTTGCAATTTAGAGTTTGACCTGTGCTCTATATCATTAAATTAGACTAACTTTGATGTATGATTCAGACGTGTCTATTATTGTATAATCTCCAATTCTTATAAGGGTTACAATTGTTCATATTATGGCCATTATTATCTGAAATTTTTGCATTACGAATGGGGTTATGTACTCAATTGTGCGTATAATCACTTTTCCTTCAAAGAGAATTATTATTCATGCGATCCGGAAGATCTAAGTAGAAATTTTATTTTCTATTGCATCCAAGTTTTGAAAATTTTCATTAATAACGTCTATTTCTATCTATGTGAGTTTTGGCATTCTAAGTTTCTATATCTTACATTATAATTTGCTCAAATTCATTTAAAGTAGTAACTTGTTTCAAGCATGTGAAAATGCTAGCAATTTACATCCAAACCCACCTGTGATATTGTAACTACTTCTTCAGCGAATTAATCCAACTTAATAGGTTTAGATGTCTTGGTATAAAATCCTGTTAGCATCAATTAACCATGTTTTACAGAAAGCTAGCCCAAATTTTTTTTCCCTCTGACATCAGAGTGTGAATATGTAATACAACATAGGGAAGAAACTTAGGTTGATGGGATTATAGTTAACTTATGTTTAAAATATCATAACACTGTAATTTTTGTGCTTATATGCAATATATTTGGCAATCAAATTGAGCTCTAACTCAAGTACGGTTATCATTTCTAACTTACTGTTACGGGTGGGGCCTGGAAGTAATGTCGTAGAGAAGAAAAATTACTTTGGTGCCTTTAATGGTAAGTGAGCTTTTATTATAACATACATATCTCGATAAATCCAAGGGTTTATATGCATCATAACTATGGTTCAGACTCCGCACTTTCTGAACTCCGCAAAAGTTTAAATTAGAACAAATAATAAAAGTAACGAAATACAGAAACTGAAGTTTACAGTTTTATACCATTAGAAGAACAGTTTCTACATCCATTCAGCCATGTGTCACAAATTATTATTATTGTGCCATGTCAAATGTGGTGCTAATAAGTTTAAAGTCTTTGGACACTGAAAAATTGATGATTAACAGATGCTACATCAAGAATGCTATATGTTTTAAGATATACTCACAAAATTAAAAATCTTCTAATCAGCTCAAACATAGACGGTTCATTTGCTTTGCAATTAAATAGATCATCTGTGTATATGTCAGCTTTGTGAGTTCCCAGAGCATATCTGCAGTTGTAGGTTTCTGAAGCGACCCGAAACTTCCCCGGTCTCCGAAGAGATGAGAAAGATCGAATTACTGTGAGGACAAGACAAATCAGAACACAAACAGAAGAACATTTCATTGTTTATTACAACAATGCACCAGATTACAAGAATATACAGAGTATAAATGAATATTACACAGAAATATCAGAGATTTAAATTACATTTAAATACATCGCAGCGGAAAATAATACAATACACAACTAGAAGAGATATACAGATACAAAGCTTTCCAGATATCATTCCAGCTGAAAACCAGGATCCTGTGAATATAAATCTGCAAAACCAAAACTACTAGCTGCCCGTGTGGAAAATAGGGGCACCCAGAGTTTAGGTTAAAACGATAAACTCCAGGTCAGTCATGTGACTGGTGTGAGAACTAAAACAGTTATTAATCTTTATTTTTAAAGTAAGGTAAATCAAGGGACCACGCCGCATAACACGGAACGGGTTTCCTCCCAAGAACACCAGTGCATAAAACAACAGCGCAATGCTAAATAAAGAAAAATGAAGCTATTATAAGACCCAGGTCCCATCACACAATGCAACGCAAGCCGGAGGATAGGGTTTTTACCTTATAATAGCCAAGAATGTTTGGTACGTTTAGAACAAATCATTTGATACTTTTATAAGTGCATATTGTATAAAATATCTTCAAATCATAAGTATCAATCATAGACGGCATAAGTGCCCCATCCCACTATGTCGCCATACTAGGCTCTACAAATAAAACCGAAATACACGTATTGGAAATGGGATTTCCATCATGGTGGCTCTTGATTCGAAAGATCGATCGCGTAATGCAATTCACCACGGCTTACGTCCCCACAAGAGAAAATACCGTCTGCATCCGCACATTTGGGACCAGAGTACCACCGCAGCTTACGTCCCAGCGAGAGAAAACACCGCCTACTCTATATATCCCTGAGCACTAGGCTCATCTCGGTCGACCGAATCCACGACACCACTAAGGTGCCCATCCACGAAAAAGCATACTGATCAAACAATCAGTTTACCACCATAGCGGGGTGTGAGGCTCGCGGATCAACGCTATACACAAAGCCATGCTATATCAGCTGCGCTTTGATCATCAACCACCAAACTTTGCTTTTCAACAAAAGTCTGGATCACTGCATCTCAGCATGCCACACTATCAATCCATATCGTACCACTGATTTCTGCCAATATATAACCTCTGAGCTCATATGTCTCAGAGAAGGGCGTTAAGCAAGAGAATAAATTCTCTGCCGCCAAACAGATATATATTTAGCAGAGATCAACAAATACAATATAAAGGAATACAATGTCAGACACACCATCCATTTACAAGTCCGTTCTAGGTCTGAACGAAACCGGAGGCACTTTCCTCGCATATCCATCCATCTCCAAGTACGTCTGGACGACCACCAACTATTTCCATCCTCTTGGGTGTACAGCCCAATCAGGATCGTCAGTAATTATCCCAACGATGTGAAGACTTCCGGTCTTCAACCACCGTCTTCATCTTCGACATATCGTCGAATTGATTATTCAAAATGGGTATAAACCCGGCCTTTCCGAACAACCCGCGTATATTAAAACGAATGTTACACAAACACAACATACGCCTCATTCCAATTCATATTCTCAGGGAAAAGTTCCCATTAATTTTATCCAAGATAAATTCTTTAAAATTTATCCTTTAATCTTCCTTTGGATGTCATTTCAAACCAAATTATGGTTTTCCAAACTAGTCGAGATTAGCGAACCACAACGAAGTAATTATTTATTTTATTTCCCAATCCCAACCTATTCATCCCATGAAGCAAAACTGGTAATACTCCATATCTAATACTATGGTGTTATCGGTAAAATTAATTACCATTTCACATTCAAATCTAATTAAAGATTTAACTATCGCTTGGAGCAAAACTGGCGATACTCCATTCTCGCTCATTTCTAAATTTGATAATTTAGATTATAGATTCACATTTCAACCTAATTGCAGATTCGTTAAAACTCCTTTTACTGGGTTAAAGAACTAGGTGTTATTTAAAACACAGTTCACGACAAACCCAAATCATATTCTATTTGTTATCGGGTTAAAGAACTAGTGTTATTTAAAACACAGTTCACGATAAACCCATTTCAAATCCAATCAAATATATTAGAAATTCCGATTATTTAAAACCCATTTTTAAATCTAATTTATTTATTTAAAAATAATTGGGTTTTAAATTTAGTTCAAAACTAGTTCATTTCGATAAAAATCCATTTTTATCTTTTCAAATATGGAGTTTTTCATCCCAATTTTTCCCAAATCATTTCTTATGATTTTACACAAATTATTGATATTTTTAATAATTTTATCAAGGCCCGTACAGTCAATTTCCAACAACGGCCATCGAACTGCACTTACAGCGACCTTTTTCAAATTTGATTTGGACGTATCTCCAAATCCAACCGTTAGATTTCAAATTTCTAATATTCTTCAGAAAGCTCTTTTCGATACGAACCCAACGGTTCCGGTTTTAGGAGAATCCGACGGTCGGATCTCCCGTAATGTCTGTTTAAAATAAATGGTCGAAATTCACGAACTGCCGCGGCGCGGCGCGTTCTATTCAGGCCATTTATATTATATATATAATATATATAATATATATTTCTTCGATTTCTATTTAAAACGAATTTTATAAATAGTTTTGAATTCGTTTCAAAAACAATTTCAACTTCCATTTCAATTCAAATCAAAATTGAATTCTTCTTTATAAATTCGTTTTAAAATTCATTTCTATTCAATTCAAATTTCAATTCAATTTGAATTCATTTCAATTCGGTTTCAATTCAATTTGAATTCGTTTTCAATTCAATTCAAAGTCGTTTTCTATTCGATTCAATTCAAATTGGTTTTCTATTCGATTCAATTCAAATTGGTTTTCTATTCGATTCAATTCAAATTGGTTTTCTATTCGAATCAACTTCGTTATCTATTCAATTCATTTCGAAATCGTTTTATATTCAATTCATTTGGAAATTGTTTTCAATTCAATTCATTTCGAAATCGCTTTCAATTCAATTCATTTCGAAATCGTTTTCAATTCAATTCATTTTGAAATGAATAAAATCGATATAAATATCGTTCACGCCAAAATGGCATCAATCTAATCAACACGGCTTAATGTATTTCTATTTTCAAATATTCTATTTCAAATATTTCCTATTATCAAAATATTTGTTATTATCAAAATATTTCGTTCAACACATGACTAATCTCAACGGATGAGTACAGTCAACACATGAACCTTTATTTTTTATTGATAAAGATGTAAATTTTATTATTAAAATATTTCGTTCAACACATGACTAATCTCAACGGATGAGTACAGTCAACACATGAACCTTTATTTTATAATATTCTTTATTTTCTAAATTGGAATGAGGCCCAATCAATTACCATATAATTTTAATTATATGGATTTTCATACATCACACTAATATAATAGCATTGAAAAATAATCAACCATCAACCAAAGTGCACTACACTGTATAAGCATCAAATATAGATATCTAACGCTTATAATTGCCTGTCAATCAATCGATCGACATATTTAATCAATCAGGATGAGTGAACTTCATATTTCATCCCAACACCCGTGTGGGGTTTCAAACAATCAAACACATATTTTATTTGTGCAGTCGGGCGATGTGTAAAATTTATCGACCCAATCAATGTCAGTCAAATCGGTGTACATAAACAAACCGTCCGGTTTGTAAATGAATATTTTATTTTATTCACTTCACGTTGAAAATTATATTTTTAACGATCAAATTATTTTATTCAACCTGTGAATGTTCTATTCAGTTATTTATTCAATAAAATGATATTTTTATTTTTCTAACATATTTTAGAAAATTTCGGCGGCATAACGGCACGATACTAGAAACGGGACAAGGCCTAGCCTTATCCCCGGTCTAGTGAAGGCCCACGCCATTCACACATCAATCAAATCAATTTCATTTCACCAAACAATTCAGTTCAAACCCAATAATCTAACCAACTACACAACCAAACAATTTAACAAACAAGTCATCCATGGTCTGTGGATGACGGGTGTCGGGTGCTACTAAGCACCGTCTGCATCCTAGTATATATATATATATATGTATAACTAGAATAAGAAATTTAGAGTGAGGAGTTCTCACCCTTTCGCTAAACTGAATGACGCAATTCTTCATGGGTAGGAAATCTTCACTTTGCTTTTCTTTCGTCTATTTCGTTGCCCGTATCCACTACCTATATAAAAATCACATTTTTACTTTGCTATTCAATATATAAAAATCGAATTTTTTTTACCTCGTTATTCAATATATAAAAATCGAATTTTTACTATGCTATTCAATATATAAAAATCGAATTTTTACTATGCTATTCAATATATAAAAATCGAATTTTTACTATGCTATTCAATATATAAAAATCGAATTTTTACTATGCTATTCAATATATAAAAATCACATCTTTGCTTCTTCTACATAATAAAGATCAAATCTTTAATACTTCTATAATGTAAAAAACGATATTTTTAACTTACCACTCGAATAAAAATTATACTTTTAACTTCTTGCTTATATAAAAATTATATTCTTGTTGCACTAACTTCATAGTAAAAATTATATTTTTACATCACTAATGTCACAACAGAAATCGTAGTTTCATTATAAAAAGAAAATCATATCTTTCCTATGAATAATATCCTCACCTTTCTATTTATAAGAATATAATTTTTATGTTATTAAAAATAATATCTTCGTATTTTTATATTCAACACATATGAACAAAGATCACATTTTTATATGCAATACATGTGAATAAAAATCACGTCTTCTTCATTTAAAAAAAATCACATCTTTTTATCGCTACTCAAACAAAAATAAAAATAAAAATCAAATTTTTATTACTTTACAAACTGAGTTTTAAAAGTATACTTTCAAAATCTAAAACTGATTTTAAAAGAATTTATTTTTATCCTATCAAAACTGATTTTTTTTATATATTTAAAAGTAAAAACTTACTGTTGATGTTTCAGGAGGGAGGAGGTTTGTTGGAGATCGCCGGGGGTTGGAGGCGGCGCGCGCTGGGTCTGGTGGTGACGGCTAAGGCGGTGGCGGCGGCTGTTGGGTCTGAACGACGGTCTTGGGGTCGGTTTCAGCTAGGGTTTCTCGAGGTGAGAGCAGGCGGGCGGTGGCTAGATCGAGATGGCGGCTAGGGCTGAGTGTGGTGGGGGTCTCGCGGTGGAGGATTGAGGATGGGAGGGGGCTCCGTCGACGAAGGGGTGGTGGAGAAGGGAGGCGGAGGAAGGAGGGCGCCGGCTTCGGCAGCTGAGGGACGAGGCGCACGTCGATCGAGATGGGGCAGCAGTATTTTCTCCCGATCGCTTTTTTCCCTTTTTTTTATTATGTGGTCAACGGGGAAAGAGGAAAGGGCCTTGGGCTAATATATTTTAATATATATTTATTTCTATTTAACCTCCAAAAAGTAACTTTTAATTTCGAACTCGGATTCGAACCCACCGACTGTCATCCCTAGCGTATTACCCCCATTCCGAACACAATGGAATATGTTTCTCAAGCCAATTCGACCGTTTCGATCAGTTTCCATCAAAATTAAAATATAAATATATATATATTGATTTTGAACGCACATTTCAATTTACTGGGGCCACATACGAACCCGAAAAATTCCAGAAAAATATTTTCTAGCTTCGTATTGACGATACGGTCCTAACAAAACTAATTTCATCGAATTCTGAGACCGTTGGCAAAATGGCCAATTTCCAGTCGATTAAAATCAACTAAAACTGGTCAAACGCGTTTTCCTTTGCCACGCTCACATATTGATTCGAAAAATTATGAAATTTGGAATCAAGCAATAACTTGACATCGCGGATCCAACAAAAGTGGTTTCGTCGAAATCCGAGGTCGTTTGCAAAATTTCCATTTTTTAGGGCCTGAATTCCATAGCGACTATTCAGAAATTTCAACTGGACATATCTTTTGATTCCCGCTATCAAATTTCGATTTTTCGAATTCGTTGGAAAGATATTCACAATTAGATCCTAATGTTTTTGGTTTCACTAAAATCCGGATTGTTTTGCACCCGGTATGTTCAATTGAAGTTTGAAATCGAATTATCGAACTACCGCGCCATTTTCAATTCTATTTATAATTATATATAATTATTTATATTCTAACGACGACGTATATAATATATACGTTCTAAATATATTCAAAATAAATTTCTCGTCGATATTATTTAAAATAATTCTTTTTAAATAATCAAAATTCGCTAAAATTGCCAAAATAAAAATTTTAAACTGGCCCAGATTTTCGGGTTGTTACAATCTCCCCCACTTAAAACTTTTCGTCCCCGAAAAGGAACAAAGTCGAAAGTTGTTTAACAATTCAACTCAACTTCCATTGTTTTGATTACGGCTTATGTTCTTCAACTTTTCAGTTTCTAAGAACTTTTCAAAAATTTCAAAAATTTGGCTAACACCCTAAATTTTCGAAAAATTTCGCCATAACCTCCCCTGCAATGGGAGCATCGGGAAATCTCAAATAGCTTCCCCGGTCCTTCAGATCTCAAAAAGAAAAAGAAAAAGCCAAGCGGCTAGCCAATAGGCTCATAAATTCATCATCACCCAAACAAAACAGTAAATTATGTAGTAAACATGTACTTATTTGTCGGGCAAACAAATTTTATTCTCTGCTCTAGCCTCCTTGCTATGACCTGTTCAATGTAAGTACATGTATATGCAAGAAATTTCAATCAAATTCCAAAACATTCTAATATGCGGTGCTAAATTTGCCTTAGTTCAACATTCTTCTTACACTAGCTATATTATACAATATCGATACATTTTTAAAACAAAAGCATATTTAAGTTCATACAAGTATCATACACATCCATACATATATCCAAAATGCTAGTTCATTACATTAAAACCCAACT
The DNA here is from genome assembly GCA_030737875.1 of Allium sativum. Taxonomy (NCBI): domain Eukaryota; kingdom Viridiplantae; phylum Streptophyta; class Magnoliopsida; order Asparagales; family Amaryllidaceae; genus Allium; species Allium sativum. The sequence continues at coordinate 388,394,051 of CM060924.1, forward strand.
TTCTAGGAAGTCGTGCCTCCCCCTTGCATAATTTCCAAAGTAGATATCTCCTTTCCTTTGGATTTCTTATCACCCTTCTTTAACGGGCAATTTCGGGCTAGATGCCCTATATCTTTGCATCGGAAGCACTTCTTTTCTTTTCCTAATTTTCTGGATTTTTTCTTAACGTTTGGACATTTTTCCACAAAATGTCCCGTTTCTTTGCACTTAAAACAAACTATGTCCATTCTTATCTCTTTCTCCTTGATTTTCTTTCTCTCAGGGCACCGAACCGCATAATGCCCTTCTTCTCTGCATATACGACAATAAACATCCACGTATGTTCCTAAGTTCAACTTCCTTTCTTTTTCTGCTTTCTGCTGGGCCCTCCTTGTTTGTTTCGGAGTCATACTGAAGTCAGCAGTAGATAAGCCATAGAGAACCATCTCCTACATTATATTTGAGGATTTTATCAAGAGAGTTTGCATTACTTTTCGTTAACAAATATCTTGATTTATGCTTTATATATCATTCCAGTATTTCTATTAGTTGAATTAATAATCATCACAGCTAGCAATCAATGTGTTGGTTAACTTTCAAAGGTATAATTTTTTTATATATATACTAAAAATCATGTTTTTGATGCCAAATCACAACAATAAACCTATCTAGTTTGGTTCTCACACCAGTCGATTGGAAATATATAAATATCTCACTTTCGAAACTCGAACATAAACACTGATGATGAGATCTTAATCATCAGTATCATCTCCGGGCGACTAGAGTGTGATTCTATATCTATTCAATATATTAAAACTTCGAATACACGTTTGCAAGGCGTATATGCAAAATCTTTATATATTGGATTGTCCAAATTCAATATAAAACAAATATTCAAATACGTGTGAAACGATTTAAATTTTCAAAACAAAATTGTTTTCAATTGGAAAATATACTCTTCACACTCATTCTAGGATACTACTGATCCCACCTCTAACGAGTCATTCTCGTTGGATATTACTAATCCAATTCTGATGAATTCTTTCGTATGGTTCTAATGTGTCTTGTCCTCTGAGCTTTGTAAACCAAAGCTCTGATACCAAATGAAGCGACCCGAAACTTCCCCGGTCTCCGAAGAGATGAGAAAGATCGAATTACTGTGAGGACAAGACAAATCAGAACACAAACAGAAGAACATTTCATTGTTTATTACAACAATGCACCAGATTACAAGAATATACAGAGTATAAATGAATATTACACAGAAATATCAGAGATTTAAATTACATTTAAATACATCGCAGCGGAAAATAATACAATACACAACTAGAAGAGATATACGGATACAAAGCTTTCCGGATATCATTCCAGCTGAAAACCAGGATCCTATGAATATAAATCTGCAAAACCAAAACTACTAGCTGCCCGTGTGGAAAATAGGGGCACCCAGAGTTTAGGTTAAAACGATAAACTCCAGGTCAGTCATGTGACTGGTGTGAGAACTAAAACAGTTATTAATCTTTATTTTTAAAGTAAGGTAAATCAAGGGACCACGCCGCATAACACGGAACGGGTTTCCTCCCAAGAACACCAGTGCATAAAACAACAGCGCAATGCTAAATAAAGAAAAATGAAGCTATTATAAGACCCATGTCCCATCACACAATGCAACGCAAGCCGGAGGATAGGGTTTTTACCTTATAATAGCCAAGAATGCTTGGTACGTTTAGAACAAATCATTTGATACTTTTATAAGTGCATATTGTATAAAATATCTTCAAATCATAAGTATCAATCATAGACGGCATAAGTGCCCCATCCCACTATGTCGCCATACTAGGCTCTACAAATAAAACCGAAATACACGTATTGGAAATGGGATTTCCATCATGGTGGCTCCTGATTCGAAAGATCGATCGCGTAATGCAATTCACCACGGCTTACGTCCCCACAAGAGAAAACACCGTCTGCATCCGCACATTTGGGACCAGAGTACCACCGCGGCTTACGTCCCAGCGAGAGAAAACACCGCCTACTCTATATATCCCTGAGCACTAGGCTCATCTCGGTCGACCGAATCCACGACACCACTAAGGTGCCCATCCACGAAAAAGCATACTGATCAAACCATCAGTTTACCACCATACCGGGGTGTGAGGCTCGCGGATCAACGCTATACACAAAGCCATGCTATATCAGCTGCGCTTTGATCATCAACCACCAAACTTTGCTTTTCAACAAAAGTCTGGATCACTGCATCTCAGCATGCCACACTATCAATCCATATCGTACCACTGATTTCTGCCAATATATAACCTCTGAGCTCATATGTCTCAGAGAAGGTCGTTAAGCAAGAGAATAAATTCTCCGCCGCCAAACAGATATATATTTAGCAGAGATCAACAAATACAATATAAAGGAATACAATGTTAGACACACCATCCATTTACAAGTCCGTTCTAGGTCTGAACGAAACCGGAGGCACTTTCCTCGCATATCCATCCATCTCCAAGTACGTCTGGACGACCACCAACTATTTCCATCCTCTTGGGTGTACAGCCCAATCAGGATCGTCAGTAATTATCCCAACGATGTGAAGACTTCCGGTCTTCAACCACCGTCTTCATCTTCGACATATCGTCGAATTGATTATTCAGAATGGGTATAAACCCGGCCTTTCCGAACAACCCGCGTATATTAAAACGAATGTTACACAAACACAACATACGCCTCATTCCAATTCATATTCTCAGGGAAAAGTTCCCATTAATTTTATCCAAGATAAATTCTTTAAAATTTATCCTTTAATCTTCCTTTGGATGTCATTTCAAACCAAATTATGGTTTTCCAAACTAGTCGAGATTAGCGAACCACAACGAAGTAATTATTTATTTTATTTCCCAATCCCAACCTATTCATCCCATGAAGCAAAACTGGTAATACTCCATATCTAATACAATGGTGTTATCGGTAAAATTAATTACCATTTCACATTCAAATCTAATTAAAGATTTAACTATCGCTTGGAGCAAAACTGGCGATACTCCATTCTCGCTCATTTCTAAATTTGATAATTTAGATTATAGATTCACATTTCAACCTAATTGCAAATTCGTTAAAACTCCTTTTACTGGGTTAAAGAACTAGGTGTTATTTAAAACACAGTTCACGACAAACCCAAATCACATTCTATTTGTTATCGGGTTAAAGAACTAGTGTTATTTAAAACACAGTTCACGATAAACCCATTTCAAATCCAATCAAATATATTAGAAATTCCGATTATTTAAAACCCCTTTTTAAATCTAATTTATTTATTTAAAAATAATTGGGTTTTAAATTTAGTTCAAAACTAGTTCATTTCGATAAAAATCCATTTTTATCTTTTCAAATATGGAGTTTTTCATCCTAATTTTTCCCAAATCATTTCTTATGATTTTACACAAATTATTGATATTTTTAATAATTTTATCAAGGCCCGTACAGTCGATTTCCAACAACGGCCATCGAACTGCACTTACAGCGACCTTTTTCAAATTTGATTTGGACGTATCTCCAAATCCAACCGTTAGATTTCAAATTTCTAATATTCTTTAGAAAGCTCTTTTCGATACGAACCCAACGGTTCCGGTTTTAGGAGAATCCGACGGTCGGATCTCCCGTAATGTCTGTTTGAAATAAATGGTCGAAATTCACGAACTGCCGCGGCGCGGCGCGTTCTATTCAGGCCATTTATATTATATATATAATATATATAATATATATTTCTTCGATTTCTATTTAAAACGAATTTTATAAATAATTTTGAATTCGTTTCAAAAACAATTTCAACTTCCATTTCAATTCAAATCAAAATTGAATTCTTCTTTATAAATTCGTTTTAAAATTCATTTCTATTCAATTCAAATTTCAATTCAATTTGAATTCATTTCAATTCGGTTTCAATTCAATTTGAATTCGTTTTCAATTCAATTCAAAGTCGTTTTCTATTCGATTCAATTCAAATTGGTTTTCTATTCGATTCAATTCAAATTGGTTTTCTATTCGATTCAATTCAAATTGGTTTTCTATTCGATTCAATTCAAATTGGTTTTCTATTCGAATCAACTTCGTTATCTATTCAATTCATTTCGAAATCGTTTTATATTCAATTCATTTCGAAATCGTTTTCAATTCAATTCATTTCGAAATCGCTTTCAATTCAATTCATTTCGAAATCGTTTTCAATTCAATTCATTTCGAAATGAATAAAATCGATATAAATATCGTTCACGTCAAAATGGCGTCAATCTAATCAACACGGCTTAATGTATTTCTATTTTCAAATATTCTATTTCAAATATTTCCTATTATCAAAATATTTGTTATTATCAAAATATTTCGTTCAACACATGACTAATCTCAACGGATGAGTACAGTCAACACATGAACCTTTATTTTATATTGATAAAGATGTAAATTTTATTATTAAAATATTTCGTTCAACACATGACTAATCTCAACGGATGAGTACAGTCAACACATGAACCTTTATTTTATAATATTCTTTATTTTCTAAATTGGAATAAGGCCCAATCAATTACCATATAATTTTAATTATATGGATTTTCATACATCACACTTATATAATAGCATTGAAAAATAATCAACCATCAACCAAAGTGCACTACACTGTATAAGCATCAAATATAGATATCTAACGCTTATAATTGCCTGTCAATCAATCGATCGACATATTTTATCAATCAGGATGAGTGAACTTCATATTTCATCCCAACACCCGTGTGGGGTTTCAAACAATCAAACACATATTTTATTTGTGCAGTCGGGCGATGTGTAAAATTTATCGACCCAATCAATGTCAGTCAAATCGGTGTACATAAACAAACCGTCCGGTTTGTAAATGAATATTTTATTTTATTCACTTCACGTTGAAAATTATATTTTTAACGATCAAATTATTTTATTCAACCTGTGAATGTTCTATTCAGTTATTTATTCAATAAAATGATATTTTTATTTTTCTAACATATTTTAGAAAATTTCGGCGGCATAACGGCACGATACTAGAAACGGGACAAGGCCTAGCCTTATCCCCGGTCTAGTGAAGGCCCACGCCATTCACACATCAATCAAATCAATTTCATTTCACCAAACAATTCAGTTCAAACCCAATAATCTAACCAACTACACAACCAAACAATTTAACAAACAAGTCATCCATGGTCTGTGGATGACGGGTGTCGGGTGCTACTAAGCACCGTTTGCATCCTAGTATATATATATATGTATAACTAGAATAAGAAATTTAGAGTGAGGAGTTCTCACCCTTTCGCTAAACTGAATGACGCAATTCTTCATGGGTAGGAAATCTTCACTTTGCTTTTCTTTCGTCTATTTCGTTGCCCGTATCCACTACCTATATAAAAATCACATTTTTACTTTGCTATTCAATATATAAAAATCGAATTTTTTTTACCTCGTTATTCAATATATAAAAATCGAATTTTTACTATGCTATTCAATATATAAAAATCGAATTTTTACTATGCTATTCAATATATAAAAATCGAATTTTTACTATGCTATTCAATATATAAAAATCACATCTTTGCTTCTTCTACATAATAAAGATCAAATCTTTAATACTTCTATAATGTAAAAAACGATATTTTTAACTTACCACTCGAATAAAAATTATACTTTTAACTTCTTGCTTATATAAAAATTATATTCTTGTTGCACTAACTTCATAGTAAAAATTATATTTTTACATCACTAATGTCACAACAGAAATCGTAGTTTCATTATAAAAAGAAAATCATATCTTTCCTATGAATAATATCCTCACCTTTCTATTTATAAAAATATAATTTTTATGTTATTAAAAATAATATCTTCGTATTTTTATATTCAACACATATGAACAAAGATCACATTTTTATATGCAATACATGTGAATAAAATCACGTCTTCTTCATTTAAAAAAAATCACATCTTTTTATCGCTACTCAAACAAAAATAAAAATCAAATTTTTATTACTTTACAAACTGAGTTTTAAAAGTATACTTTCAAAATCTAAAACTGATTTTAAAAGAATTTATTTTTATCCTATCAAAACTGATTTTTTTTATATATTTAAAAGTAAAAACTTACTGTTGATGTTTCAGGAGGGAGGAGGTTTGTTGGAGATCGCCGGGGGTTGGAGGCGGCGCGCGTTGGGTCTGGTGGTGACGGCTAAGGCGGTGGCGGCGGCTGTTGGGTCTGAACGACGGTCTTGGGGTCGGTTTCAGCTAGGGGTTCTCGAGGTGAGAGCAGGCGGGCGGTGGCTAGATCGAGATGGCGGCTAGGGCTGAGTGTGGTGGGGGTCTCGCGGTGGAGGATTGAGGATGGGAGGGGGCTCCGTCGACGAAGGGGTGGTGGAGAAGGGAGGCGGAGGAAGGAGGGCGCCGGCTTCGGCAGCTGAGGGACGAGGCGCACGTCGATCGAGATGGGGCGGCGGTATTTTCTCCAGATCGCTTTTTTCCCTTTTTTTTTATTATGTGGTCAACGGGGAAAGTGGAAAGGGCCTTGGGCTAATATATTTTAATATATATTTATTTCTATTTAATCTCCAAAAGTAACTTTTAATTTCGAACTCGGATTCGAACCCACCGACTGTCATCCCTAGCGTATTACCCCTATTCCGAACACAATGGAATATGTTTCGCAAGCCAATTCGACCGTTTCGATCAGTTTCCATCAAAATCAAAATATAAATATATATATTGATTTTGAACGCACATTTCAATTTACTGGGGCCACATACGAACCCGAAAAATTCCAGAAAAATATTTTCTAGCTTCGTATTGACGATACGGTCCTAACAAAACTAATTTCATCGAATTCTGAGACCGTTGGAAAAATGGCCAATTTCCAGTCGATTAAAATCAACTAAAACTGGTCAAACGCGTTTTCCTTTGCCACGCTCACATATTGATTCGAAAAATTATGAAATTTGGAATCTAGCAATAACTTGACATCGCGGATCCAACAAAAGTGGTTTCGTCGAAATCCGAGGTCGTTTGCAAAATTTCCATTTTTAAGGGCCTGAATTCCATAGCGACTATTCAGAAATTTCAACTGGACATATCTTTTGATTCCCGCTATCAAATTTCGATTTTTCGAATTCGTTGGAAAGATATTCACAATTAGATCCTAATGTTTTTGGTTTCACTAAAATCCGGATTGTTTTGCACCCGGTATGTTCAATTGAAGTTTGAAATCGAATTATCGAACTACCGCGCCATTTTCAATTCTATTTATAATTATATATAATTATTTATATTCTAACGACGACGTATATAATATATACGTTCTAAATATATTCAAAATAATTTTCTCGTCGATATTATTTAAAATAATTCTTTTTAAATAATCAAAATTCGCTAAAATTGCCAAAATAAAAATTTTAAACTGGCCCAGATTTTCGGGTTGTTACAGTTTCGTTCACCTTAGGAATGCAAATATGTTAATATGAGACATCGAAAGACATTTCGTTGACAACAAAAGTGTGATTCCTTAAACATATTTACTTAAGTGATGGATCCGTTGACTGCAAGTATCCTGTGAGTTCTTAAGGTCTAAAATTTCTTGCAATGTGTTTTCAAAGTCAAGTCATTTATTTACTAATGCTTAATACATAAATATGGCTAATGTATTTCTCGTAAGTGGTTCAATTGGTTACCAGATGCACATGTTGAATGATCTAATAATCAATATTCTCTCTCTAACCTTAAATTTTAGTTTTGTAGACCATGCGTTGCCAAAACTAGGTCTGCACTCAATAGGAAGGGCCTCATTAGGAGCTTCTGCTACCCCATGAAGTAGTTGACCAGAAAAATATTCTTTGTACTCTACCTGTACAGATATATAGACATAAAAAATAAAACATGCGAACGCAGTACAGCAAGCAGGAAATATACTCAAGTAGATAAAGTATCAAGATATTTGTGTTATATTGAAACGTTTGGCATTTTCAGGTAAATTTTATGATATGGTAGTGATTGTCACTCATCAGACCATATTGATTTCTTTTGCAAAATCAACTGTTAAAGCAAAATCCATACTCTAAAGTTCCTAGGTTATCCACTATCCGAAATTTAAAATTTCCATCATTCATACCAGTACTTATGAGTTATGAATAGGTAGGCCACAGGAATTTTTGTTGTCCGTTAGTTTGTATCATAAGTCATACCTATAGTTAGATTTAGTTTTTCTTTTTAATACCCCCAGCCCCCACCCCAAAAAAAACACTGTTTCCAAAAAAAAACCACAAACATTATTTAAGTTCTGCTTTTTCATCTGTTTACTTTTACATAGATATTGTCTCATTTCTGCACTGATTCATTTCTCCATCTTTGTTTATGTCCATGCACCATACCATACCAACAACTCTACTTTTCTAATTTTCATATTTATGGATGTCGCTTGTTACATCACTCTAACTTCCTAATTTTAACTTTGCTTTATTCTGATGATTTTCATCTTTGTTTACATCGCTCTAATTTTAAATAATCTCAGGTATTTTATTTGCATTTAGTGCCTTTAACTTAAAAATATGTTAACCATGTGTGTTATGGGATAATCATATGTGCTAAGTGCACTATGTACTGCACAAGCATATGTGCTAAGTGCACTATGTACTGCACATGCTTATAGATGGCCTTTTTAAAAATAAACCAATTTCAATTAATTGTATACAAAAGCATAGAAATTTCAGTTTTGTTTGTTAGTATTGCATTCCCTGTAAATAGTTTATGGCATTCAACTTGTTGGTTGAGTTTAAGGAAATGTTCACATAGTATATGCTAGAATCAAACTATAAACAAAAGGAATTAGATGATTTATCTCATGATCTTTAGCACATTTTCGTGCATATAGAATTTTTTTTATAGGAAAAATGACATGTTATAATTTGGATTTGATTATCCATGTGAATTGTGTTTTTGCCTGTTAGTCAGTAGCAAGAAGAAAAAAACATTCTCTTCTAGTGCTTAACTTAGAATGGGAAACTTGCATGTTTCTTTATTAATCAGATGCGCTTCTAATTGTAACTAAAGTTGAAGTTTATGAATCATCGATACACATCCACAAAAATCTACTTTAAGTACTCTCATTTTGCTTATATCTAGTGTTATTATTTCAATGCATCATTTATTCGAGTACAATTGTTGCCGTTTAAGAGGCATTGCTTATTAATTGCACGAACCTTTTCTCGTGACTTGATAATAAATTACTATTTGAATTTAGATACTTGGTTGCATACATATTGTGTGTGATGATGGAGAAAGATTGGTTGCGTCTACATAGGTAATCATGTGGTAACTAATTTATACTTAATTTTTGAATTAATATTTTGGTAATAAAAGCTATTTTTTTTCAATTTAAATTTTAGAACTAGTAGAGAGTATGGACAAGGAGCAAGGAATTTTGTGCGTGTTGCAAAAAAAAATTTAGGAGATGTGGAAAAAATATTTTGTCCTTGTCTAGATTGTCGAAATCTTAGTCGTCAATATGGTGAAACCGTTGTTGAGCACTTGATTATAAAGGGAGTGGATCCTAAGTATAGAGATGATACATGGTATAATCATGGCGAGCAAGTGAATGTTGAAAATAAGACTAAAATGAGCGAGACATACGACTTGCTCAAGATGATTCACTATGAAGATGAAGACTATTTTAATCACACTTTTTTTCATGATGACAAAGATAAGGACGATGCACAAAGACGCCATGATGATTTACTTAAACATTTGGAAGATGCAGAAACCCCATTGTATCCTGGTTGCACAGAGCATACAAAGTTATCTGCCATCACTACTTTGTATAATCTTAAATGTGAAACCGGATTATCTGATACTGGTTTTGATAAACTTATTACCATCCAACATTTGTTTTTACCAAAGAATAACGTACTCCCCAAGACTTTGTATGAAGTAAAGAAATTTCTCAAACTATTTGACATGGGGTTTGAAAAAATTCATGCATGTGAAAATGATTGTTGTCTTTTTCGTAAAGAGTACAAATTTTTTAATGAATGTCCTAAATGTGGTTCGTCGCGATGGAAGATAAATAAAGATACTGAGGAAATTATGCAGGGTATTCCAGTTAAGGAAATTGCTCATTTAGCAGTGCTAATGAATATGGCTGTGGTGGAACCATTTGTGGGGTGAGTATATATTATATTATGCTTATGTTGATTTGTTGTGTTTGTAATTGCAATTATAACTTAACATCACTTTTATTATACTAGCTTGCATTTGGAGGAGTTGCAGAATTTAAACAAGCGTTTAGAAAAAAATGCAACATTACTTTGGAAAAACCATGGAGATAATTTCGCTGAGTGGATCAAAAAGAAGGTTTGTTAATTTTCTTTTTTTTATATGAATTAAGGATACTATTTTTAAAATCCATTTTTAATATGTTTCTTCAGATACCTATTGACTCAAAGGATGATGATGAAATGTTAAAATGGATTGCATATGGTCCTAAAAATACCGCGTTGTCCTGCAAAGGATATATAATAAATGGACAAAGATTTCATACAAAAGATGTTAATGGAGTAACCAAGAATAGCGGAGTGACATATGATGCGACTACCATGTGTAGAGCAAGTGCAAGAGATATTTCTCAAGTGGTTGATGTGGTCACTTATTACGGAATATTGACCGACATAATTTTATTAGACTATAATGTATTTTATGTTCCTCTTTCTAAGTGTCATTGGGCGAACATAGGAAATGGGATGAAAGTTGAAGATGGATTTACTCTTGTTAATTTACATCAAAGTCAGGTTTCATTTTCAAGAGATCCTTATATTCTCGCATCTCAAGCGAAACAAGTTTTTTATTCAAGGGAAAATGAGTCTTCTAATTGGTATGTTGTGATGAAAGCACCGCCACGAGGTTTTCATGAATTAGAGGTGGATGATTTTGTTGAAGAAGTAAACCATGTTGGAGGAAATTGTGAAGAATTCGAGGATGACTTGGTCGAGGAAGCTAGTTACGTTAGGGACGATTGCGAAGGCATACTTGAGTAGTTTTAGTGTCATGTTTCTTTTGGGTAGTTTTGAATTAGATTCGATGTCTTATGTTGAATTGTAATCCTATTGATTTGGAAATTAATAGAGTTTTAAGATTTGGTAAATTAGTGCGGTCTTTAATTCAACATAAATTAGCTTACTTTCTACATATTGATCTCATTACATTATTATTTTAACTATACAGAAATAACAAAAAATTAACATTGAGTTTACAAAAAATTAATAGGCTCAGATGGACTATTATTCTTGCATGTTGCATACCAGGAATCACATAAATGCATTTTTTATGTTATAATATGGTTTGTTTTTGGCTTGATCTCAACGTAATTTTTTTTTTCAAACATGATAAACAAAGTTAGATTCCTTTGCCAAATTTCTAAATTTGGTGATTTCTTTGTTATTGATGGGTTTGAACATTTTTTAGTGTTCCAGTGTTAACCGAAGCAGAGTCTCTAGGAACATCTAGAGATTAGAGATAGAAGAAAAGCATCTTCCAAATTTTTGGAGCCAGATTTAGATCTCAACTAGTTTCCAGGTATTGATCTTTACATTACATTATGTACAAACTTGTCCTTGATATTTCGTATTGGTATTGTGTCATTACTATTTCGTCTGTGGTATAGAGGTTGTAATTTCAACAAATTTTCATAGCTTTTTAGTGTTCCATTACATACAACCTATAGAGGTTGTATTTTCAACAATTTTTCGTCTACATATGAAAGCTATGCAAAATTTAAGCTACTAGTATTACATAATTTCTTTGCTAGTCTAAACTTTGAATACATCTTTACAGTTCATCAAAAATATTTGTTATACATGCAGTTCAGTTTAACTAAGCGGTTGTTTCCTGATTAAAATATTCAAGAACAAAAGTGGATTTTTATGAATAAAAAGCACTCACAAGGCATCATTTTAATGTCATCATATTGTTATAAATAGCACGCCCACCATTCCCTCAACCACTACATGTATGAGTACAGATAATTTTCAATGATGATTTTATACTTACATTCAATTTTTGGAAATATGTCACCCTCACGATCCGCTTTGATAATAAAACAACTCATCACACCAACTTCCACCGCTCATGCAAAAATTACTTGCTACCTTAGCATGTAATAGACTAATAGTATGCGTATAATATGATTACATTAAAACATATTTTGAGCATATTTAGCAATGAATTCAATGTACAGTCATAAAGCATACAGGGTAACAGGAGTGACAGTTGAAGTACCAATATAACGTGGACACATACTTTAGGATGAACATATAGAAAAAATTAAGTACTGTTGCACATGATAGTTTGAATTATTCACAGCCATATGTTGCTGAAATAAAAAATATTTGATAATGAAATTAAATTTGAGATCATCACCACACGCACTGCAATCTGAATCGCAAGTATAAGTGTACAATTTAATTTCAGTATTTATAAAACAATTATCACGGTACTGCTATACGGTGGAAGCAAAAAATATATATCTTTGTGTATGATGTAAAAGTTTATACACAGAGCGGTACATATTTTGGCTACAACATGTTGCATTTTGCTAAAACATGTTATAGTGTGCACTGGAGTAGAAATTTCAAGTGCAACATGATTCTCATTATCTCAAAAGCTGCTACACACTTAGTTAAACATTTGATAATAGTTCCCTGAAATGCTCAGAATTTTGTTATACATACAGAAAATGGTTAAGAAGAAAGCAACAAACAAGAAGCTTACTCGCCCTCAAAAAAGACTTCTAGAATCCGAATGTGCATCCGATGGGTCTAATGCAATGGTAGATCGTATTGAGCCTCCTTCAGAAAATGTGGATGTTGGAAACGCAAGCAAACCAACCACATCCACAACTATGCAAATCGTTGAAAATCCTGAAACTGCAGTGGAAGAGGATAGAGCAATCAAAGATGTTGAAGGAAAACAAGTTTAAAAAAAGAGGACTAGAGGCGCAACTAAAGTTTAAAGACTTCCTTCGGATGTTGCTAGTCGAATTGAAATTGAGTTTAATTCATCAGGCGTACCGATAAGGGAAGGGTCAGTGAAATTATCTTCTTACTTAGGCCCACTTGTCCGTGAGCATGTTCCATTTACGCTTACTGATTGGAGGCTACTTGTTGACGATTTGGAAGTAGTTCTATGGAAATCCGTTCAGGTAAATAAATTTAATGCACCAAGAATGTTATTTTAAAAATGGTGAGTTGAATGTTATTTTAAAAATGTTTATGTAATTGCAGACACAAAAATTTAATGGTGACAATAAATAGATGTTGTTTGAATTCGTATGCGTAATCTTACTCGATTTTGATTAAAGAATCAGTCTACTTAATTTGCAGTTTCCCAACTCGGATTATCTTTTGTAAACTTTTAGATCTATCCGTTTCATGTTTCTGCTTTCCGTATGCTAATTAAAACGGGGCTTGCAATCTTTACCACACATTAACACTGGTCTCTAGCAGCTAGTTTATCACTGTCATTAACAGATAAGCATTCACTGCTTTTTGTTTAGATGTAGGGATGTGGAAAGCTGACAATCTTTATCACCATATGTTGCGTTGTTGCTCGACCAATAATAATGAAACACCGTTATCTGAAAATTGTTGTCTCTTTACATTTTTTTTGAAGTCATTGTCATTATTGCATGTTTCATTTGGAAATGCTAATTTAAAAGAATATATATATATTTATAATTCATTTAAGGAGTTTTTATTACTTTCTACCTTATGGAGCTTTATTGGATTAGATATGACCCGATTTAGTCATTTGTTTGTAACATTAACACAGATTTGACTGGTGAATTAATGGTAACCAAGAAGTGGTTAGGTATACATTGACGTTTTTTTGTAAGTTCTTCATATTATTTCATTCTAGCTTTTTTGATCATGAAGTGTGGACCTTTAGAGGGTAAGGCTGTTTGTGTTTTGATCTAATTAGCTTAATGTTCTGAATTGATCTAATTAGAGGTGACAAAAGAATGACTTTTAATAATCTAATTGGATTTAATAAAGGCCAGCACCAGAGTAGAGGTTAAAAATGATAATTACATGTTGTTGTTATTTTCATGATTCACACCCTGATTGGGTATGCATAAACAAATTTGTCATTGCTTTTAATAAAAGCACCACTTAAGCATATCAATAAGATCATATATTACCCTTTTTCTCATATATAACAAGTGTGATACTTAATTTAAATAGAGCATTTATTTTCTTCTTTCAAATTATTCTTGTTTTGCTGAATTTAAATAGATCATTTATTTTCTTTGCCAAATGTTTCCTTAGGTATTTGCTTTTAGGATTCATTTTTTTTTATTCTGATATGCCAAATTAATTTGTGCTTTCTATTTGATACTCAGTTTCATCCGAAACTTTCTGTGTTCTTGGATGGCAGTCCAGAAGACAATATATTTTGTGCGTATGAAATAAGTGGGGTTATTAACAATGTTATGCTTTATACTCGAGCACTATTTCATCTTGTAAAGTGTTTGCAAGATGTTTGAAATGCTTGAAGTAATATGATTGTCTTTTTATGGAATCTATTGTATAATTAATTTATCACTATGGAAAACATGAATGTCCAGTTATTTATATTTAAAAAAAAAATAAAAAAAATTGAGTTAATCATACATGTAGGCTTCAGGGTTCACTAGTGTGTTGCCAGTATGGACATTAAATATGTATTTCTCTTGAGAAAAATAAATACCACAAATAAGAAATGCACATATTTAATAAGTGCTGAAATTTTTGTTAAACAAATTTAAACTAGGGGTCAAATTACTTTTGATGATTTTATCAATTTGTCCTTGTCATGGTCATCCAAGTTTTTGTATTTTTATCAATCCGATACTTTCTGTGTTCTTTAATGTGTCTGATTCTGATATCACCATATGTAGCATTGTTGCATTAATTTATGAAAGTGCAGAAGATTGCCTTGCTAATGGTATGGATTCATTTGTATCAAAGCCTGTAACCCTTCAAAAAACTGAAGTAGTGCCTGGAGCATACTTTTCTCTATTGCCTTATTGTTTGTTCTTCCTTTGCATACTTTGATGAACAGCAGTACAATTTAATAACCAAATGCCATGAAAAATGTAGATATATAACCATCGTTTATTTGCCTTATTGCCTTATTGTTTGTCCTATGCTTATATAATGAATTTGCTATGCACGGTCCATAAATCTGATATGTTCCTACTGCAGTTTTTTATTATGCTGAATATATATTTTAGGTGAAATCCCCTAAAAAATGTAGATATAATATTATGCTGAATCATCAAAGCACGGAAAGGAATTACAAGAGTAGAATACTCAATAGCATATCGTTTCTCACCTCCTATGTTGCAGGCTAGATTTAAATTAGACGAGGAATGGCAAAAGACTCCCATTTTTCAGAAAATGGGATGCATTTGGAGGTGTTCAAAAACATATTCGTTAAAAAAGTATTGGAAGCAAAAACCAAGGAGGAACAACTTCAACTAAAACCAGAAAACGTCAGAAGTACGAAGAAATGGAAAAAGTTTATTGAGTCAAAGACGAGTAAAGAGTTTAAGGTAATTGCAATGTAATTTTTATCATTTATTATATGATATATAGGCGTACATAAAATGCACATTAACTAATCAATGTGATACAACTTTGTAATCTAGTTACGAAGTGAAAAATTTAAATCCATGAAGAACATGCAAATGCCACACACATGTAGTCGTCGAGGGATGGCTCGATTAACTGAAGATTTAGTGAGAAAAATATTTGATATATTAAATATGGTTATTAGTTTTGTTTAATGTTGTCTTTTTTAATGCAGAAAGAGGAAAGTATCAATCCCTCTTCCATTTGTAGATCTGATGTTTGGATTAAATCTCACACTCGAAAAAATGGTGAGCCGGTGAATACGCATGTTGCAGATGCTATTGTAAGTGCTATGTACTGTTTATTTAAGCATATTTTTTTGAAAATATATTAATTTAGAACTCATTTACAAAATATAATTTTTCACTTTTGTAGGAGAAAATAAAAAATGTTGAAAATGAGTCACAGTCTAGTTTAACATGTAAGTTCAAAGAAGATTCTCTCTCACAAGTATTGGGACCAGATAGACCCGGACGACTACGAGGAATGGGAAGGGGTGTAACCATGACCAAGGCGGTTTTGTCTCAAATTAAAGATAGGGAAGTAGCTCAATGTCACCGTAGGATTTCAGAGCTAGAGCAGTTGGTTCACAGGTTAGCGAAACATCAGGTATGGTTTCAAATTGGCCGTAAAGAAATATAGTTACCACGACACCCAACACCAACATATCATAATGGTAAGCAGAGGGTTTTCTAAGATTGAATTGTTTATGTTGTGCGAAATGCGATGCCACGCTGTGGTCAAAGAAATATTGGCCTGCAACCATCATAGCAAGAATGATTGTAGCATAAATATATGTCACAGGAATCAACATCATATCCTGCATAATCGGATTAGAAAATTATACTTCAGTGTATGAATGACAGGATATGGATGTGTACTGCATGTTTTGTGTAATAAGAATGTTTTGAACCTATATAATGTACCAGGCTGATTTATTTGTTAAATAAATACATCCATAAGCATTAGTTTATTATGGATTATTCATTAACAAGATTAAGATCCTATTGACCAAGTTATGCAGATTAAATAAAGAATTCTTGTGATGTATTCAAAGTTATGCAGATTAAATAAAGACTTCTTCGGCAGAGTATAATTTTTCAATTCTTCATAGCAATACGTAGGGAGAAAACCCTACAAAAATACAAGTTCGTAATATAGGTACTTTAGTGGAACCGGAGAAGTGTGTAAGCTGATACATGGTATATTAATATCTGGACAGTTAAGTTCAGAACAACATAATTACAACCTGTTTAAGTAAATTAGCTTAATTTTCATCATCATTTTAAGGGAACTCAAGTGCGGTAAAAAAATCTAATGTCAGTATGTAGGAGTAACCATTTTTCATCACAATCTGTTATTACTGCATGTCCACTACAAATTCATTATAATTTTTAATTTTCTAATATCTTTCAAATATTATTGATTTGGCAGGATAAAGAAAGTTGTGAAGGGAGTGTATCTCAAATGGTAAAAGTATACCATATTGAAGTTAAAATATCATACAAAATTTTATATCTAAATCTATAATTATGTGATCTAGTTTTTATTAATTGCAGTGTAAGCATAACCAAATAGCTGACAATTGTAGTTTACTGCGTTGGCATGGGGATGCTGATGAGGTTGTCGCCAATGGAAAAATTATGTCAACTGATCCGAAAGAGCTTTTCAATGGGGTACCTTTAGGCCCGAATGCCATGAAAATCTTGGTAGTCCATCCTATAGAATTTGATGCTTTTTTGTGGAGGCCTTCGCCTGGTTTCGTATATATAGGAGACGCCAAGAACGAGGTGGTAGCATGGCCAACTGATAGAGTTATCCACGTAAGGGAGAACTCCGAAAAACAAAGTGAGGTATGGTACAAAATATAAACTCTCTACAAATATAACTAAGCTAAGTGCTTCAATAATGGCATATGTAGCTTCAAATTAATTTGGAAAGCGCCTTAAAATACCATAACAAATATTGAGAATATGCTGTTTAAAATAGGTTAAGTGGTCAAATGATTTTCATAATATTTTTGTATGCTTTTGCGTATATTTACACTTGCTTTTATTAGATGACTATATTTTATTCTTTGATAAAGCAAAACTAATAGCACAGAAAAGAAATGCAAGTTGTTTGATTGGGTTGGGAGCAAAGAATTGGTTGCCGAAGGACGAGTATACTCGAGTGATTCAAAACAAATTATTAATGGCATTCCTCTTGGACCTGAAGCCGCGATAGTTTGGGTGGACAATCCAAGAAAAGAAGATGCCTTTTTGTGGAGACCCATAGTAGGTATGACATGCATCGGAGAAGCCGTTGGTAAGAAAATAGCATGGCCAACATCAAAATTGGTTTTTGAAGACATAACAACCCCTACATCTGTGATCAGCGTGCCAGCATCTCATACGGTATATGTTTATATTGCTAATATTTATTTATAATATTTTTTGATAATGTATCAACATTTTATTTATATGATTAGACTGCAAATTTCACGCCGAATACCAAATGCAAGCTGTTTGATGTGGAGGGCACGGGAAAAATAGAAGCTGAAGGTACCGTATCTTCAGTTGATCCAAATGATAAGGTTCATTCTATTCCACTAGGACCAAATGCAATAATAATTTGGGTGGATATTGTAAAAGTCCCAGATGTACCTCTATGGAGGCCTACGTCATTCATGGATTGCTTATCAAAAGCTATTGGTTCGACGGTTGCATGACCTACTGCGAATGTTAGAGCGGATTCAACTTCTACGTAAGTTTCACACATCTTGTTTATATACGTAATCGTGCACTTGTTTTATTAAAAGCGGCATACAATTAAAAAATAAAATGGAAAGACAGATGATAAAATTCTAAGAGAGCCTAGAGCCCAAGAATAAAAATTTAGATAATGCTCCAGTTACAAATTAATTATATTGATTAATTTTTGTAAATATATATTGCTAAGTTTTACTTGATTTACTTGAATCTGCATATATTAAAGTTACATGTGGCATTCAAAAATACACTGTTATATAACCTGAAGCAATTTTAGAAAAAAAGGGTATTGGAATCTTTGAATCGAAATCAAAATGGAATTTTCAACATTTCAAGAATGAGGCTGAAATGCTGGAATATTTCAATGTGGCATATGAAATTTAATATTAATTTTTTTGATTACTACCATGTTTGTATTATATGAAATTTAATATTTTAGTGAAAAGGAAGACAGGAAATTTGAGTAGAAATGAAGGTGATGATGTTATGAGGGCAGTGATGTTATATAATGACAGAGTGCCTCGGTGTTGTTGCAACAAGGAAATGGGTTGTAGTTGATGGTGCCACGGTTAGTTCAGGCAAGTATGAAGCTTCGTCTGAATGAAGGAAGGCGTTGCGCATCTTAGTAATACCTGTGTGATGAGTTCATTGGGAAATCTACATGCACCTAAATAACTTAAGCATATTTAATTATGCCAGGTTCCTCAAACCATTATGAGTCCTAAACTAAGAAGTAAAGCATAAAGGAAACAATGTGAAAAGAAAAAGGGTAAAATAATTTAGCTTGAAAGTATTTGCTGAACTATATGGAGGTGTGAAGTGTACGCATTACTTTAATGCATGAGTGGAATCAGGTGTTGCGTGTTCTTTTTGGGTATGATCTAAGTTGTACTGGAAGGATCGAGGAGTGTAGAAAAAAACTTGAATTTTTAATCTTGTATTTCAAGGGTTTCAATTTGAAGTATGCTGGGAGTTTAGTTTTTGGGTAGCCAGAGTTCGGATGTGAACTACTTCGTCGAGACGGCAATATAGAGTTGCGCACCAGGGGGAAATGAAAGGCCGGGTCATCGTCCAACTCGAGTCGGATTTCGGTGGTGATCCATAGACCGGGGTGGTGGCGCTTCGGTGGAAGTGTCGAATTTGGAAATTTTGGGGTAATGGAAGTTCCGGTGGTGGAACTGAGTTCAGGCGAGGAAACCGGGTATGCGCCAATGATCAGAAGGGTAGGACATCGACGGAGTTCATCGTGTATGTGCACGGGCGAAGCTGTGAACAGGGGCAAGGATAACAACATGTTTTAGAAAAGAAAGTGAAAGAAAGAATGGGGAGGATACAAAGTAATGATCAGGCAGAAGGGATCCTTGTTTTGATAATGAACAGGTAACGTACAACAAATGGTGGATTGCGGATGGATTGTTTTTCCATATTAGTATCATCTTATGCTAAAAATTGATGAATAGGACTGTCCATCATCCTCTGTTTTCTACAATTTGTTAGCTGATATCGCTTGTGGTTGGAGGAGCTGCATCCGAGGACGCATTATATGGCTGATACGTTATATTTCTATTTTTCTAGAGAATTACTAAAACGATTCACATTAGTAGCCTCATTTTTGTTTGTTTCTTATAATCAGTCATATACCTATATATATTATCCTATTCGAACTTAGTGTCCTTTATAGTTTTCAATACATGAGAACTTATATTATGTTTAAGAACATATAAGAGTTGTTGCATGATGCCTTGGGATTTAGCAGCCATTTTCATGCTCTTAATAATGTAAAAAGAAAAATATATATGGATATAAGGGGCACCAACTGACAAAGCTATTTCATTTAGCAATGATCTTAGTGTCCACACTAGTGAACAGTTAGGCAGAAGGTATGATTGGATCGGATAAATTTGGCAGGAAGGTAGGGATTGGATCAGAAAAAAAGTGGTGAGCGGACTGGAATGACTGGAGTTAGTTCTTCTTTGGTTTTTATTTGTTGCTCGACATATGTTTGCTTTGGGTTTGGTTACCTGGCACAAAACAGGAAAGGGTGAAGTAAAACCGTCAGCATGGATGGTATTTGAGGAATGGGCCTTCTGTGTTTTTTTTAGGCCGAGTTGAGCCTGTATAAAAAAAAGTTGTTTATTTTAATAAGCCTTAACTTAAACTATTTTTATTTATATATGAATGAAGAAGTGAGGCGTGTACAGGAAATCGACAGAAGATGTTTGTGATATGCAAGTTTTGGGCCGCAATGGATATGTCAAGTATTTTTATTCAATTAATTCGATTCAAATAGGAGTTAAAAGTATATGAGTGTATATATATTTTATATTTATAAAATAAATAAATAAATGGGTAAATAATAAGAAGGATCGGAAATTAGTGGAATTATCTCGTGATGGCAAAATAGACGTCGTCGTATAAATTCAAGTTCGAAACTACAATAATATATATGGACAGATTAGGACTCATTTGGTTTCATCTTGTACTCTGAGTTTTGTGCTTTCAACATGCACTAACAAATACCAAGAAATAAAAGAATAAGATTTACAACTCTTAGCCATTATGACTATCAACGGGGGTATTAATTGTTGTCATTTTCTGATTCGATCAGATCAGAACATTTGTAAAGCTATACACTCAGTTATAAATGTTTCTATAATGTTATGGTGTCATTTAAAGCTATACACTCAGTTATAATTTTGTATTATTTCTTATGTTTCAAACATGCATTGACATGATATGGTGTCACTTAAAACTGGAGCAGACAGTGGCATTCGGACTGTAGGAGTATGTGTGTAGGCTGTGATGGTGGTTTCTAATGTGGAGTTAGGTGTTGTCATGAACTGTAGGTTAATGAACAGTAGGCTATGAACTGTTTTGTGGTGAAGGGAGGGAAGTGTTTGAGACAATATGAGCGGTGTTGTCATGAACTGTAGGATAGATTATCAATATTACTGCAAGTATGTTTGAAACTAGTGTATGAAATTTACACGGGTGGAAAAGAAAACTAGTGTATACAAATTAAATGTTATTTTACATGTGTTTTTCATCATTGACTTTTATATTTCATTATTACAGGTAGGAGGAAGCTTTTTGATGCAAGAAATGCACGAGATACTCTTTTGGTTTTTGGAGGTTCTGCCTAGTTAGCATATGAAAAGTTTTTGTTTGCGTGTGTTGTACTCGTTAATATTTGATGCAAACTCTTTACATGTTGTGTCTCTGTCTAATGTTGTATGAATATGATTTAGAAATTTCATCGTTGTTTGTGGGTAACTTTGTTAATGGATATTGTGTTCAAATTATTTTATGACAATGATCAATTGTTATGCTTCTATTTTATTGTTTTTAGATTGATTTGTATATATTTTGTATATTAATCAATTGAAATGTAATTAGATGCAATTAGATTAATGGTATGTGAATATTGCAATGGCACAATGTCTTAAACGACAGCATTTAAGATATGCTGTTGGTTTTCAGGAAAAATAAATCAAGTTCACACAACAGCGTTTATGTTTTGCTGTGAGTTTAAATAAAAATAAAAATTATATATACAACAGCGTTTACAAACCGCTGACGAAATATATAATAACAGCTTATGTAAGCCGTTGTCGAAAACCTATGAAAATACTATATACACCGTATATTCAAGGCTGTCGTAATCCTAAGAAAACACCCTAAACACATTTTCACAGCAATTAATAAACGCTTTCATCACCTTTAAAAAACACCTTAAAAATATTTTCACAGCAACATATAAACGCTGTGTTAATTTTAAAACAGCAAAATATTAACGCTGTAGAAGGTAAATTAACAACAGAGAAACAACGCTGTATAAAACAATTTTTGACAGCGTTTATTTTTTTCTGTTAGAAATTATGCCTCAACGACAGCATGTCGTTATACAACGTTTATACTAACGCTGTTGTAGCTTATCACAGCGTATTTCCAACGCTATAAAAAGTTGTTTGTGGTGTAGTGAATAATGTATAACCGATTATGAATTCGATAGTAAGTTATAAATTTGTTAATTAATTTTCAAGAAGTGAATTGTAAATGAGAGTTTTAAATGAAGTAAAATATGAATGAAAATTTATAAAGGGACTCGATAAGCAAGATTTGAACCTATAAATGCAATTTTTAAATGAAATCAAAACTGATTTGATATAACGAGTCCAAATTTCTACAAAAGGTATAATATTCACTTTTAAAGTGATTAACATTTTGGAAAGCAAAAAAATTGCAAATGTAAATGAGGATAAAGAAATGGAGTTGACCTGAATAGTGAGATTTTTCCAAAGTTCGAAATAGAAGAAGATTCTGAAGTTCGGAATATTAAACGAGTGTGAGATTATTCCGAAGTTCGGAATATAAATCAAATGAGGTTATTGCGAAGTTCGGAATATGAATCGAATAAATATTTTCGAAAGAGAATTTGCATTGGAATTCGACTACGTCGGATTTGAAAAAGTATTAATTACTTTTCGTTTTAATAAAGATTAAAATTATTTACTGGTTTATATTATACATGAATATTTATTCAAATTAATAAATAGAAGTTATATTTAATTTTATTGTATTTCCGAAGCATGGATTATAACATTATTTTTAAAATCAATGATTTTTGTAAAAGAAGTGCATTCATAAATTAAACCCGAGAGTTACATAAGTAATGTTTGTTAAAGGTTGAGTTGTGAACTTTGTCTATTTCGAAGTTAATAAATGTTGTTCAGTTAAGGTCTGAGAGGAAATTATACCCCAACTTGATTGGCTTCATTTTAACTAAGGAATGGTTCAGGTTCGATAGCGAGATTTAGTTAAGTGAAGTAAGTTAATGAGTGTTAATGGTTTGGAGTTGGCATAACCATGTTTTATTTACTGTTTTAATCCAGTAAAGGAGTTTCGGAAACGTTTTTCCAAATAAAATCAAAAATGTTTTCTAATATAGAAAATAAGAAATGGGAATGTTTTCCAATGTTAATAACGTATATTTTCTAAATTTAGAAAATAAGAATTTATGAATATATATAAACATTTTTCCAAAAATCGTGAGAGGCTATAAGGGGTTGGAGAAATATCTGGGTAAAGATATCGAAGAGAAATTGGAAATGATAAATTAATAAGAAATTAATGTAAAGGGTCTCAGTGTTGTTAAATGATTGACCGGTAGAATTTTCATTTGGAAATAAATCATTTTTTTGTATGGATGTTTTCTTTTGATAGTTAAATAACCGGCTATCAAAGTTTTGGACCATTTTTCCATTATCAATACAGAGAGACCGGGATCAGGTTTATTATCTGAAAACCACTCGATATTAGCATAAGCGTTATGAATCAAAATATACTGAAAATAATTGAACATGGAGTAAAATGCAAGGGATGTTCTATTAATCCTAGGTAGAAATTGCCTAAGATGGATTGATGGAATAGTGTCTTCGATTTGTCTAGTCCCTGGACAACTTGTGTGGATGAATGTCGGGCATAATATGCCTAACAAATCATATATGTTGGTCTCTTCAAAATATTACGTTGGTGGCGGAGGAATTTGTTTCTCTTAGCTTTATACCCATGATATTGTTGGAGAATCGATAAATGGTTTGGTAGGTTTGACGATTTGGCATTCAAAGTGAATGAAGATGGGCATGTCAAAAGATAAGCGTGGCCTCAAGCCTCACAACTGAGAAATGGTTTAAAATCGGGTAGGTCGCATGGCTAAGTGGGTAGCTCCCAATTAGGGTGCATTGTCACCTGATCTAGAGGAAATCCATTTTCTTCTTTAATCTATTTCGATGCTGTCCCTTTCGGGATCGGTTGTTGATCCTAACCGTTGGTGATAATACGTTCGGTACACTCAAGCAAAATGAGAGACTAGGCATGTTTTGTAAGGACCCGCATTCTACGCATCGGAGGATCGTAGAACATTTATTTTATTCTCATACAAAGTCGTATAGTCGTGTAATTTTGGGAAATGACTATTAGGGTCATTTCCCATGTTCATGATTTTTGCTGAATTTTAAATGACCATTTTGCCCCTAGTGAATCTTGTTTCGCCCATAACTTTTGATTGGTAAGGAGTTTTGACCTGAAACCACTTCCATTGGCTTTGGATGACGGTTTCTCTTTCCGTAGAGTTGTCATATTAGTCAAACGGACTTACCGTTTTGGAGATATGGCTGAAATAAGGTTTGGAAGGTGAAAAACGGCAAGTTGGGTAATTAGCAGCTAGGTCCATTAGGGATTTCGGGATTAGGGGTATTTAAGGGCTGAAAGGGGCTAGAGAAACCCTCCATTGTCATTTTTCAGTCGCCACTTTCATTCTCCTAACCCTAGTAATGGCCTCCACTCTCAAATTCTTCATTTAAACACCTCCTAATCGCTTCCTAATCGAGGACTAAGCTAAGCTACATCAAATCAGGGCAAACAAACATCAAATCAGAGTTGGAGCTGCTGTGTTGCATAGGAATTCGACCCAAACAGCAGAAAAGTTTCAAATCTAAGATTATTTGTGGCTAAGGTGAGTGATTTGCATGGTTTTTCACTAATTATGGCTAATTATGGGTGACTAGTGATAATTAGCGAAATTATGGCTCAGAAAATTCTAGAAAAATTTGGAAAATTCTTAGATATTATTTTAGGGCTCTGATAAAAATTTTGGTCAATTTGGACATGTTTTGTTAATCCTATTGTTAAAACATGATTGAGGGGAAAAACCATAGATTTGGGCATGTTTGATCCAAAATAACCTATATGCTTGATGTTTTGACCATGTTGATTGATCATATATGTTGCTACTACTGTTTGGAATGTTTTATGATTGTTTAGTAAAGTTAAAACGGTTGAAAACGTCGTCGTATGGCGAGAATGGACGATATAAGCTTGCTGGAAATGCTACAGAGATCCGGATCGGATCGGTGGAGGCGATCAGATCGGATGGACCAGACAGGGGCGGTGGCATATTCAGCAGCGTGAAAAAGTATGGCAAAAAGGAAGGCCACTTGCATTGAGTTAGAGTTGGAGTGAAGCTTGTCGAACCGAACCAGATAAGGGCACCCGACTCGGATGGAGTATCGCCGAACCGAACCGCTTCAGGAGCACCTAATCGAGCCGCATATGAAAGGCCGAACCAAACTGCATGGAGGAGATGAACCCGAACCGAACCGAGGGAAGAGAATTGAGCCGAACCGAATGGGAAGCTTGAGCACCACATGCCGAACCGAACCAAGTAAGCTGAACCGAACCAGGTTTGGACCTCCACTACTATTACACGACGACTCTTTTGAAGATCAACTCCAATTCGACCAAAACCCGAGATGCAAAGGAAGTCCAAACGAGAAGTTGTGACTCGGAATCCAGATGGGAACCAACGAGTTGACTTCATGATTGGACTTTGTTGCGGGACGTGTGCAAAGGGGTTATCGATACCTATAACTTTAGTTCACCACTAACGGACGGATTAGGGTCTCGTAGTGATAGTTGTACGGGGTTGGACTCCGTCATGGCCCAAAGATTAGGTAACCAAAGTAGTGGATATCGTATGCTTTACGCACTGAGTGAGAGATGTAAGGATGATTGCTATGTTTGATGTTTGCTATCACCATGTCATGCACACCCCATATTACTTTTACACTTTGTGTTAGTGTTACCTTAGAGTACTGCACATCTTGTGGTGCTAACTCTTTGGTTGCAGGTCTAGGTTCAGGTATGATTGGATTATACCTATTTTTGTTCTGTTTTGTTGCTTATCGCTCATACCATACTTTTGTCTGACCCATAGTTTTATGTCTCTTCTTATTACTATGGGTGCTCCTAAATGAGCAGACTAGAGACAAGTTAGGTGGTAATGCGCGAGTAGCTGTCCAGAGACGAGTAGGAGGCTTCCACGAATGATATACATATATTCTCCCTGTGTTGTTGTTGGTCATTACTTTGGGCATTAGTAGTGTAACTCTTTCTTTTGCTTTAGAGACAATATTTCAAAGTTGTAATAATGTTGGTTTGGATGATAAGCTGTATTTTGGATTTTCGCTGCTATGATGGTTTAGTTTTCAGCTTATGCACCGTCTTTCCTGTTTTATGTCAAAGTTATGTTATTATTATATTTTATACCATGCGCTGTGAGACATTCTACAGGTTTCTTGTTAGTTCAAATTCCTTTCTTTTCCTTTCTTTGGCGACCATCCCCTGCTAATTGGGCGTTGGCACAACGCACTTTCATTGGAAATGTTGGCTGGTGCGGGCCAGGCCGTCACATGTTTAGCTTGGGTTGCAAGATGTTCTTGTTGAAACCAGTGTATTCCTCTCTAGAGATACACTGTCGGAAGGTGGTCCCGTCCCTTGCCAGCTGGAATCCATTCTCCAATAAGAGCCAAAGTGTAGCATGATCAAGGCAGATGAAATTACAGTGTCGGAGTGCAAATGGCAACTGGAATCGACACAAGCAACAATTTCAAGCATAGAATAAAAAATCAGAGAAACTCAAATATTTTTAGGGTTTCAATCGCCAGACAGAGAGGAACGATCAAACGACGATAGAGTTGCACTTTCGGTTGAGGTTCAATGCTCTGGTCGGAGCTTGTGGGATCGGCGCCTTATAGAGCGGCGGAGCCAAGGTCGGTGCTTGCTGATGGTTTCAGTCAGTGGTGGCTGAGCTTAGGGGAGCGCGGTTCGTCGGTTTGCAGGCGACGCAGATTCGTTAGACTATCAGGAGAGGAGGGCGAGTGGCGGGCTTAGATGGAGAGGGGCGTTGGTAGGACGCGAAGGACGGTGGAGGAAGAGGCGGCGGGAGGAGCGACGAGGCCGGCAGATTCGAATCGGGGAAGTCGGGTTTTTTCTGAAAGGGGGAAATCGATTTTGAGAAAAAAAATCTGACCTTGGTTTTTGTGGTTTTGATTGGTTATATAAATATATATAATTTTAAATTCCAAAAAAGTTGACTTTACATTTGAACTCCAAACGAGACCCAACGACTGTCGCCCTATACTAAATACCCATATTCCGGAAACAATGGGATATGTTTCGTAAGCCAATTCGGCTGTTTCGATAGGTTTTTATCAAAACAAAAATTTAAATTAATTTAACTTTCAAATTGAATTCAACGTATATTTAAATTCGTTGGGGCCACATGCTGGTTCCAAAAATTACGATTTTTGGAATCTCGCTATGTTTTGACGATATGGTCCCATAGGAACTGGTTTCGTCAAATTTGTAGAATGTTTCCAAAATGGCTATTTTCCAGTCGATCAAATTTACAACTGAAATGGAACGTGCCTTTAAATTGCCATGCTCACATATTAAATCCAAAAATCATGAAATTTGAAATCTATCAATTATTTGACATTTCGAATCCAACAAAATTAGTTTATCGAATTCGGAGGTCATTTGCAAAATTTCCATTTTTAAGGGCTTATATATTAAAATTATTAATAAAATCCTATGACGACTATTTCAATTTTTAATTTGGACATAACTTACAATTTATAACTTGAAAACTAAATTTCTTACATTCGTTAGAAAAATATGATTAATTCGGTCATAACATTTCTAGTTTCATCAAATTCTGATTTATAATGAATTCTGTATCTTCATTCAAAGTTTGAAATTGAATTTTCAAACTACCAAGCCATTTCAGGCTCATAATATAATTTATAAGTTCTAACTTCGATTAAAATAATTTTTTTGCTGTTATTATTTAAAATATTCATTTGAAATATTCAAAATCCACTAAAATAGCTTAAATAAATTTTTTAAATTGGTTTTGAAATTCCGGGTTGTTACAATCTCCCCCACTTAAAACTTTTCATCCCCGAAAAGTTTTAAAGATGTAAGCAATTACGTTTTCTTATACGTAATACTCTTATCTCATTCTAGGTTACTACTGATTTTATGTCTAATGAGTTTTCTATAATAGGATATTACTAATCATACCTCTGATGAGTCTTTTATTCTGTTCTAATGAGTTGTACCCCAAAGATTTGAGCATAACCAAAGCTCTGATACCATATGTAACGTGATCAAGGCAGATGAAATTACAGTGTGGGAGTGCAAATGGCAACATGAATCTACACAAGCAACAATTTCAAGCATAGAATAAATAATCAGAGAAACTCACATATTTTTAAGGTTTCGATCGCCAAACAGAGAGGCACGATCAAACGACGATAGAGCAACACTTGCGGTTGAGGTGCGATGCTCTGGTCGGAGCCTGTGGGGTCGGCGCCTTGAAGAGCTGTGGAGCGAAGGTCGGTGCTCGCTGATGGTTTCAGTCAGTGGTGGCTGAGTCTAGGGGAGCCAGGTTCTTTGGTTTGCAGGCGGTGCAGATTCGTTCGACTATCAGGAGAGGAGGGTGAGTGGCTGAGGTGCGGACTTAGACGGAGAGGGGAGTTGGTCGGACGCGAAGGACAGTGGAGGAAGAGGAGGAGGGAGAAGCGATCAGGCCAGTGGATTCGAATATGAGAAGTCGGTTTTATTCTGAATGGGGGAAATCAATTTTGAGAAAAAAAACAGACCTAGGTTTTTGTGGTCTTGATTGGTTATATAAATATATATAATTTAAATTCCAAAATTGTTGACTTTACATTTGAACTCCAAACGAGACACAATGACTGTCGTCCTATACTAAACACCCCTATTCCGGACACAATGGGATATGTTTCGTTAGCCAAATCTGTTGTTTCGATAGGTTTTTATAAAAATTAAAATTTAAATTAATTTATCTTTCAAATTGAATTCAACGTATATTTAAATTTACCGGGGCCACATATTGATTCAAAAAATTATGATTTTTGGAATCTCGCTATGTTTTGATGATACGGTCCCATAGGAACTGGTTTCGTCGAATTTGGAGACCGTTTGCAACATGGCTATTTTCAAGTCGATCAAATTTACAATTGAAATTGAATGTGCCTTTAAATTTGTCGTGCTCCCATATTAAATCCAAAAATCATGAAAATTGAAATCTAGCAATAATTTGACATTCCGAATCCAACAAAAGTGGTTTTGTCGAATTTAGATGTCGTTTGCGAAATTTCCAAATTTAAGGGCTTATATATTAAAATTATTAATAAAATCCTATGGTGACTGTTTCGATTTTTAATTTGGACATAACTTATAATTTATAACTTGAAAATTAAATTTCTTACATTCGTTAGAAAGATATGATTAATTCGATCATAACATTTCTAGTTTCATCAAATTCTGGTTTATAATAAATTCTGTATATTCATTCATAGTTTGAAATCGAATTTTCAAACTACCACGCCATTTCAGGCTCGTAATATAATTTACAAGTGCTAATGTAACAACCCGGAAAATCAGAACCAATTTAAAATTTTTAATTTTGCTATTTTAATGAATTTGGCATATTTAAAATGATTTTTTTTAAATAACAACGGCTAAAATTTTATTTAAATTCGAAGTTTGAACGAATTAGTTTATTTTGGTTATATAACGAGCCAGAAATGGCGCTGTAGTTTGAAAATTTGATTTTGAACTTCGACTAAATGTACAGGATTCAAAATAAATCGGATTTTAGTAAAACAAGAAATATTTAAATCTGTTTAAAAATAGCTTTCTAAAGGATGTGAAAAATTGATATTTCATAGCAGGAATAAAAAGTTATGGCCAGTTAAATATTCAGAATAGTCGCTATGGAATTTAATTTAAATATAACCCATAAAAATAGACATTTTGCAAACGACCTCCGTTTTCGACGAAACCACTTTGGTTGGATCCGGAATGTCAATTTATTTCTAGGTTTAAAATTCCATAATTTTTATAATTAATATGTGAGCGTGGCAAAGGAGAACACGTTTGGTAATTTCAGTTTGAATTGGATCGATCAGAAAAAGACCATTTTTCAAACGGTCTCCAAATTCAACGAAATTATTTTTTTGGGACCATATCGTCCAAACATAGCTAGATTTATTTTTCGGGAATTTTCGAAATCAGTATGTGGCCCAGGAAAATTAAAATGTACGTTCAAATCCAAATCTGAATGTTTTATATTTAATTTGAAGAATAACTGACTGAAACCGTCGAATGGGCTTACGAAACATATTCCATTATGTCCGGAGTGGGGGCATTTTGGTGCGGGTGTCGCTCGTTGGGTTTGATTTGGAGGTCGGATAGGAAAACACTATTTTAGAAATAAATATATATGGGCCAATAGAACTTTTCCATTCATTAATTATATTTTCCAGAAAATAAAGAAAACCCGTAACCTTATATCGTGAACGGAGGCTACGTATTCGAAACTTATCTGCTCGATTCCGGCCAAACCACTCAACGAAATCACTTGCTCCAGTTGAGGATTTGTAGATCTCCTCCTCCTCTTCAAATCCATATAAAGTTTGGAATTTTTTCGTTGAGTGTTTTCAGAGAACCGTCGCTCCAATGTCCGGGCCTTCGAACCGCTGCCGCCGCTGTTTGCCACCACCGAGTTTGACCGCTCCACTATCGATCTACTCGCCCTTCGTCCCTCTACGATGTGGTGCAACTCGATTTTGTCCTCGTACTTCGGATTGGAAGAATTTTCTAAACCTAGTTTTGAATCCAACGTGGAAGGTAACGGCTGTTATTATTTAAACTATTTACAATAGTTTAGAAGCGTTACAAAGTGTGATTGAAGAATAAAAATCATATCTTTTTCATGTGTTGTCCAAATCCAGTGAAACAAGAGACATCGGGACCGTGACAACGTCTTCTACCTTCTAAAAGAGACTAGAACACATTTGGAGCTCTCTACAATTTTAGGAGTGGAACCCAATATGATATTTCTAAATTCAAATTGGAATGGAATAGCGATGTATAAATTATATAATCGATGTATAAATTATATAAGCGTTGTATATCTCACATACAAGCGTTGTATAAATTATATATGCGATGTATAAATTATATATACGTTGTATAAATCATACATGCGTTGAATGGAATGGAAATTAACCGATTTTACTTAGTTTATTGGATATTCTGATGGTTAGATGTATTTGACATGGAATTATTATATTGAATTGAATGTAAGTGTCAAATAATTTAATCATGAAAAGAATTGATTTGAATTCTATATATATATATATACGTGAATTATTTGAAAATGCCGAGTTAATTCTCATTTCAAATAATTGATGGACGATAAAAAGTCGAAGATATGAAGACGGTGCAAGATCGGTGATCTTCACATCCCATGGATTGCTACTGGTGCCTTAGATATGGGTAGCTCTCTTGACGAGGTTACAGTGGTAGTGATCTGGACGTACTTGTTGATCGTCTAGATGAGCAAGGGCCTCTCTTTCATATTGGACATATGGAACGAGGAATAAGGTGCCTCCGGTTTCGTTCAGGCCTAGAACGAACTAGTAAATGGATGTGTGTTTGACATAGGATTTCGTTCTGTGTTGATTGATCTATATTAAATATATATCTGTTTGGTGGCGGAGAATTTATTCTCTTGCTTAACACCCTTCTCTGAGACGTACGAGCTCAAAGGTTATATATCAATAGACATCAATCGCATGGCGTGAATTGTCAGTGTGGCATGCAAAGATGCAAATGATTAAGGATTTTGTTGAAAATCAAATTCTTGTGGTTGATAATCAAAGCACGACTTTAATATAGCATAGCTTTGTGTATAGCGTTCATTCGCGAGCCTTACACCTCGGTATGAGTCAAAAACAGGATAAGGGACAGCAGGGAGTGGATGACGTTTCTTTCTAGCTATGGGTGGTGTCATGGCATGGATCCTAGACATTTATTTATTTTTACCTATGTGGATGATGGATAGCGAGGCGCCTCGAATATATCGGTTACTACGGAACCGATGGATAGGTCCTATAGGGCTGGAAAACGTGTGTTCAGGAATTGCCAATCCTCAAACATAAGATAGGACTGGCCCTGCAAGATCCAGGGTTTCTCTACGGGGAATCCTGAGGCATTTGGTAGAGTGTCTCATAGCCAGCGAGGAGTACATCCCTTGCTTCGACTCATGATAGAATCCAATTTACAATATGACATTATGATTTTGATTGTAAACCTATATATGGCGACATAGTAGATGGTAGCTATGTCATTTATGATTGATACATTATGATTGAAGTTTCTTTTGAAACATATATGCACTAGTAATAATATCAAATGATCTTGTTTTATATGTATCAGGCATATTTTGGACATTATAAAGTAAAACTCTATCCTACGGTTTGCGTTGCATTGTGTGATGGGACTTGAGTCTTATAATGGCTTCATTTTTCTAAAAAGCATTGTGCGTTTAAAGATTTACTTTATTTCATGCACTGGCAATCACTGGAGAAAACCCATTCCGCGTTAGTAGCGTGGTCCTATGATTTGTCTTATTATCATTGTTAAATAGGTTGAGCAGATTTCTCATACCAGTCCTATGACTGACTCGTAGTTTGTTTCCACTTGAAAACTCGGGTGCCCACATTTTTACACGGGCAGCCTAGTGACAGGTTATAGGATGTATTTTGGCTTTGGACTATAGCATGAAGTGCAATTTTGGCTTTTGGTGAAGACTAGCTTTCATCTATATTTTGGACTATTGATATTTCCGCCTGTATTATCTTATGTATATGTACCGCTGATTGCAATGTAGACTGATTATCTCTATTATGTATTATCTGATATATATGTCCCACTAATCTTTATATTGACTGATCATTTTCTTTATGCATTAATTTGTATCCTATGACTGTGCCACTCTGATCTTTATTACATTTTGTGATTCCGTTGTCATATTAATGTAAATTATTCTATTTCATGTTTATGCTATTATCTATAATCTGCTAATGTTGATTAATATGTTATATTTCGAATGATTATCCTTACTTCCATGACACGGGAGTTTAGGGTTATCACATTTAACTTCGATTAAAATAAATTTTTAGTCGTTATTATTTAAAATATTCATTTTAAATATTCAAAATCCACTAAAATAGCTTAAATAATTTTTTTTAAATTGGTTCTAAAATTCGGGGTTGTTACACCACGGTTTTGATTGTATATTATGTATGTGGAGTGTGAGATGTAAGCGTTCTGCTAGATTGATATTTACTTGATTTAGACACTATTATAATATTAGAATAATATTGTTTCAAAGAATATTTTGGGTTATCGTAAGGTAAAAATCATCTGTGTTTTATGTGTGGACCGGTCTTACAATTATCCTTTCTTTTAAAGAGATTTTAAAAGTAAAACAAAATGGTTGGAGTTTACTCACACCAGTCCTATGACTGACCTAGAGTTTATTTTATTTTGTTTTGTTTTATTCTAAATTCTTGGGTGCCCAAATTTGTATGGGAAGTCAAGTAGTCGAGATTTTACAGGTATACTTGGAAGAGCTTGGAGCAGGAGGCTTCAACATTTTATAGCTATTGTTTATTTCCACTATGTTGTAAGTGTTGTACTCTGATAATGTTGTATATATAGGTACAGATTTATATTTCATAGTTATGTTATATAATATATTTTACTCGTTCCGCTGTGAGACTCGTGTTTACTCTGATTTTGTTGTATTTATGTAACACCCCACCTCCGTTAAGGTCCCTCTCAAAGGGAATGCCTTAACTTTGATGGAGCGTTTTAGTAGACAGAACATAATATTACAAGACAAATAAGTAGTACTTAAAAAAATTATAACTTTATTACAGCAGAAGCAGAAATAAGTTTGGTTACATCTTTCAAAATCATAATATCGGAATTCAAGTACATAAATATCGGTCTTGTACAAAATCCTTTAGAATGCATAGTTTTTAAAGCCACAATCCCTAATATAAACTGCCATGGAAAGACAGGGCCAAAGCCAAGCAATACTTGTTGAGAGAATCTAAAACGAGCTCCTATGTTTCCACCCTGAAAACCTGGGGGGGGGGGGGGGGGAACGCAAAGAAAAGAGGCAAAACAAACTAGGTCAGACATAAGTCTGGTGAGTCCAGTGACTTTCAGCATATAAACAGATAATAGTATCATGACATGTAAATAAAAATGGATGAGAGATAACCGTAACAGGAATAGCAGGTTAACAGAAGAAACATAATGATATAGACTAAGCTAAGATTTTCACTTCTCTGCACTAATACTAGTATAACAGGATTAGGTGTTTTCCTAATGTCTAAACTGAAACAGCAACGGAAACAGAATAATCTCTACAGAAACAGAATGCTAGTAATGGGCCTTTACCACCCAAACAGACAGGAGGCACAGAAGCAGAATACTAATAATGGGTCTGTAACGGCCCGGGAAAATTCGATGCTCGAATTTTCAACAACAATACTTAATCCCGTATTACTTGTCAAAAATCCAAGTATCGAACCCCAAACTGTTAATAGAAAGAGGTTAGAGGATGAGAAATAGGAAGAAAGAAATTTAGAATAGAAGAAAGAAGAAGAACACATCAGAATCTCACAGCGGAACGAATAAATATAATATAACAAATCTCTTTATAAAAGAAACTGTATATATACATACCATTTATCAGAGTACAACATACATCAAACACAGCGGGAATAACTTTGTATAACTAGTGGTGAAGCCCCCTACTTCCAGCTCCTGAAACTCCAAGCGAAACCTGACCTGGAAATATACTCGGTCTGACCCGGGCACATTTGATTTGAAACAAAAATTCACCGGGTCAGTCTGGAATACTATCAGTGATAAATTCACAGCACAAACACTTGTTTAACTTTGGAAAAATCCTTTCTGAAATCAAAGGATAATAGTAAGACCAGCCCACACATAAACACGGACGGTTTTTACCTTACTATAACCCAAAACATTTTTGAAAACAATATCTTCTCTGATATTATAATAATGTCTATCAAACCACAAATAAATAATAATCTAGCAGAACGCTTGCATCTCACATTCTACATATATAGTATACAAATCAAAATCGTGGGCTCTTATTGGAGATTGGATTCCAACTATGACAAGGTATGGGACCACCTGCCGATAGTGTATCTCTAGAGGCGAATACACTGGGTTCAACAAGAACATCTTGCAACCCGGCCCTCACATGACCGACCACTCATTTCGCTTGAGTGTATCGAATGTATATCACCGACGGTTGGGCTCAAACCACCGTCTCCCGAAAAGGGACAGCATCGATAGATACAAGAAGCAAAATGAATTTCTCTAGATAGGTGATCATACACCCTAATGGGAGCGACCCACATAGCCATGCTGCCTGCCCGATTTTTGTCATTTCCCGGTTGATGAGGCTTGAGGCTACGTTTTATCATCACATCCAATTCACTTCGAATGCCACATTGTCAGATCCATCGAAATCACTAATTGACGTCTACAACAATACATTACGTGTCAGCTAAAGAAGTTTCCTTCTCTGCTTCACTCTTGGTACGGCTGGAGAAATCAATGTACATGACCTTTCTGGAAATACTCTGTCAGACACCCATCCATACAAGTCATCCAGGAACAGGATGAACCGAAGGCACTCTCCTACTGCATCCTAGGTATCACCCTATAGATCAGTAGCGAGAAGTCCTTGCAATCCGAAGATTTCAATCACGACAGAATCACAAGTCAAAATATCTTCGGGTGCGACCCTTAGAAATCCAACGAGTAGTTCTTCCGCTCATGAAGATCAACGGTCTTCAATGCTCCATCTCGACCATCTTCTGATATCTTCGACGTTACGTATTTGCTGGTCGGAAGGGTTTTCGAATATAAATTCGATCCCGGTCTTTCCGTACCAACAATCGATAAAAGGCCAAACTTTGATAGTCGGTGATTTAACTATCAAATCATAACAGTGTATCTCAGTGAACTGGCAGCTCAGGTCCTTTATATGAAATATCTCATAAAACCAATTTATCGATTTCTTATAATCGACTTCATAACTTTATCTTAACAAAACTCTTATGGGTTTCGTTACTTGAAAACATTACTCGCTACTCGCTTTAGAACAACATATTTACCAAGCTCTTTTTTTCATTTCCTTTGTTTGGAAATATTGCCATATTTTATAAATCAGTTTTTATTTCCTCTTTGGTCGTTAACATCGTATAATTACCTCAAAACCCTTTTGAATTTCTCTTTGATTTGAAATCCTGGTTATAGTTCAATAAATCCACTTTCCCTTTTCCTTTATTATTTCCATATCGTTATATCCTTATTTAATCAACGACAATTATTTAATTACCAAAATCTCTTTCTTATTACGATTAAACCACTTCGCTTAATTTCGTTCCCAGGTGAACGCTTGTTTTAAAATCCTTGTTTTGGGTAAAACCCCTTTTTCATACTCGTTTATATGATTTGAATTAGATTCAATTCCTTTCGATGCTAATCCATTTTTAAAGGTTTGTTTTAAATAAATGATAAATTCCATTTATCGCAAAACATCTCGATAATCACTTCTCTATACATTACAAACAAATATCATCTCTCGATAATAGCGGAGCCGTTCAAGTTGGGGTATTCCAATTACCTCTCAGACCATGATCGACAACGTTCTTATCTCAAGATAGATAAAAGCTTATAATTTAAAACCAATGTCAAACCATCTCAATAATCCAATATGTTATTCCCATTTCCATTTATCTTGGTTTTATAAACCATTTTCTTTCATTTGAAAACCCACTTTTCATATTAATTTCTTTTTCTTAATTGAGCAAACTCTGATTGGAATGTACGCCCTAGGTTGCACCCATATTTACAAATCTTGTTTATACGATTTGAAATAAATTCAAATCCCTTTCATACTAATCTATCCATAACTTATATTTATTTTAAAGGAAATTTCAAGTCTTTTAAATGTCAATCCCTTTGATTTGATCAATTTAAAACAAATTGACACAATCGTCAAATTCCAACTTTAAACGGTTGATTTTCGCCAACCGTACATATCAGTTAACCATTAACTGATTTACGTTATCATTTCTTCCTTAAATTTATTAAATAACGTAATAAATTTAAAACATCAGTTAATTGATTATAAAAACAATTATTTCATTTCACTAACCCGTAGGTTAGTTCCTGACTGCAGTTCATGAATGACTGCAGTTCATGAATGACAGGATAAACAGTTGGTTCCTGCCAACCATAACCCTCAGTTAAGCGGCTAACTGACTTCTATTCAATTTCTCTTCTTAAAATAATTAAATAACTTAATTAATTTAAAACATCGGTTAATTGTTTTGTAAAAACAATTATTTCTTTTCACTAACTGTATGTTAGCTTCGACTGCAGTATTAAAAATCTCTATTGACACTGATTATAAACATATAAGGAAAATTATAAACATTTTTCCATATAACATAAATAAATACTTTAATTTATTTAAAAACATCACTTTGCTTATTGTATAAACATTTATTTAGTTTACTGATTCATATACTAGCTCCTTACTTTTCTGTTCGTAAACAGCGTAAAAATTCATTGTATAACTTATAAATAATCATGTTTGTAAAACATGATTCTAATTATAAATATTTTTATAAAACTTCTTATTCATTAAAAATAAAATAAAATAAACCCCAAAGATTTAATTCAGTTATAAAATAAATTTTATAACTTGAAACTGCGTTTGTTCGCCTGACGGCAAAACGATGTTTTGAAAACTATAGATTAACCCTCACTGCCAACCACTGTCGACTGATTAAAAATCACATCAATGGTCACATCAATTCAACCATCAACAGTCAATAGGTTTTGATGTCAATTGGGGTTCAAACAGTTCATGTGCAACCAGTATAAAAATAAACAACACACAAATTATTTTGAGGAATCCGGTCGGATCCCTCCAACCTGTCCTTCTCTGCATCACAGATGGTTATAACATTATAATTTAAATAAATAAATAAATTAACGGCAATAATCTAACAAATAGCAACCAGTTAATCGACCATAAGCAACCAATGCAGCCAATCAAACAGTATTTATTTTTAAATGGATTTATCACATTATAGTAGTCCAGAAAAGTGTGAGAATTAACTCACCAGTTTTGTCGATTGACGGTTGGCGCGTTATACCTTATGATTTTAAACTGCCGTTTAAAATTACACGAATCTCCAACTGCTACCATTTCAGATCAGACCAGTTCGACAGCGTAGTGTCCGTCGCCACGATCTCAACGAATCATGTTTCATCAGATTCTGTATACGTATGAATTAATTGCACAAGTTATAACATTTAACTAAAACGTTTATAATATATTTGTTAGATCGAAATTTGGACCTAACAACCAAATTGTTATGAACAGTAGAGAATTTTAAATGAAGAACCAGGAAAAAGAAAATAACACTCAGAATTTATAGTGGTTCGGCGTTAACGAGCCTACGTCCACTTTATATATTATTGATTATGCTTTAAAAGCTAGTACAACTATGATTTCTCTCAATATTTCAGTGGTTTGACAACAATGGCGGATTCAGTACTCAATATTGCCAAAAAGATCCCGAAAAATGCCAAGCTCTGGGCTATTTATAGCTGATTTTGTCAGGCGGATCGCGGACACGTGGCACGAATCCCGAGAGCATCGGATCACATCGTCACCGTTGGAGAAACAGTCAAATTGGCCGTTGTGGACAGGTGTCGTGATCTGCTTGAAAATCGGATCGTGGAGATGGGGAGAATTAGTCCAGATGACGGTTAGAAACACGTGTCGCCAGATCCGTGCGATTCGGATCGCTGAAGACCAGCTCGTGATTGAATGGGTCAGAGGGTTCGGTGCGCACTAAGAGATTGGATCGGTTCGCTCTGGGCAACGATATAAGTTTGGATCGGATCGCCTGGGTGCATCGTTTGCTGATGAGATGGGGGCGAGACGATGGTACGCGATCCAATATTGGACGAGACGATGGCACGCGATCCGACGGTGGGCGAGACGATGGAGCGCGATCCATTCCTTCATATTCTTGGGGAACGTGGTTTCCTGTTTTCCTTTTATGAATGATCCTGGGTGGCTTGGTCAAAAAGCGAGCCAACATTTTGCCCCCTTGAAGTATGTTTTATCGATGATGGAACATGCTTCGAAGCTATAAAATTGTACCTTCTCATCGAATCGCGGGTCACAAAACTCTTCTCTTTCTGCAATTCTCTCAGAATCCTTATTTCCAAATTTATCGATTCGTATCGCGGATTCGAGTCGCGAAATGTCAGCGAGACGTTTGTTCCGTTCTTGGGTGTGCACTTGGTCCTTGGAACGAAGCGGGCTCTTCCTCGAGTCGTGGTGGGCTTTGGGTTCGCGGCCCATTAGTCACTTGTGGATCGAATAAAACAAAGAATGGGAGACGAGCAGTCGTCCCCTTTGCCTATATAAGCTGACCTTCCCCTCTTCATTCTCCTTCTTCTTTCCCGTCGCCGTATCGCTTCGCCCTAGCCATTGTAAAACGAATCCAACTTTTTCAAACTTTCAAAAATTCAAGTATTCTCTCAGTTTTTAGAATGGTAACTTCATAGAAAACATTCCCATTTGTAAACGCATCACTCTCCTGAATTTTTACGACTGATTCGAGGGAGAAACGGTAGAAATCCGCAACTTTCTGAAGAAATCACCAAGTTGTCATGGCCATTGGGCGTGGAGCTTGAAATTCGAGGAGGAAAACGAAGGAGGCAGAAGGAGAAGGAAAGCCGACTCGGATCGTGGTCAAGGATAGAAGACGAAAGCGAGTGGCGAGACGAAAGATCGAGGTGGCAGCAAAGGGACGTATCGTGGGGGTCGCAACGGTTCGTGAAGGGGCAATCCCTTCGCCCGGCGATTCAACGAGGGGCGATCCCTCTGCCATGCGAGTCGGAAAGGGGCGATCCCTCTGCCATGCGAGTCGAAAGGGGCGATCCCTCTGCCATGCGAGTCGAAAGGGGCGATCCCCCTGCTTTGCGATCCGTCTCATTGCTGACGATACGAAGAATTTTCAGACTTTTAATCAACGCCTTGTCACCATAAAACTCTTGGACAGTTAGGATAGAGCCTTGATGTTGGACTTTCTGGACTAAATGACCTCATAATTTGACGGCATACGACGATTAACACTTTGATGATCTTGATTACTTTCACGCTTTATTTTAAATGCACACACAAGTACACACACCGGCATTTGCACACACGGGGGACGGGTAGTGTTAATCTCATTGGTCATGTTTTCTCGTCCTAGCAGCAATGTCGAATGATAACTCTTCTCCAAGATCCGTAGCAGAAGCGGAATCCGAGACCCCTGAACAGTACAATCCCGAAATTCCTCCAATCAATCCGAGGGGCGAAGATTCTGGATCTGAGTACGAAGCCACTGAATCAGATCCGACAGAAAGTACTTCATCCAGCAACGATTCTGAGATTGATGAGCGAGCTCCTGACGAGATCCCAGGCGCACTTGCGATAGATAAATTTTCTGATTCTTTAGCATCCAAGCTTGACGAAATAAAACTTAAAAGAATCTGCTTAAGACACGGAATTCCTTGGGATGATGTCTTGACGCCTGGAAGCGAAGATAGACCCCACCTAGCACCGGAAGGATATATGGCGATTAGTCGAACAATGTGTCTAGTAGGAGCTATTCCCCCGTTTCCTCCGATCGCCATCGAAAGTTTAAGGCGACTAGGTATTTCTCCGATGCAGCTTCATCCAAACGCCTACGCATCTCTATACTCTTTATATGTTGCATATGCGGAGATCCTGCATGCCGAACTTAAATTCAGAAATCTAGTGTTCTTCTTTCTTTTCAAGCACCGTTCTTCGGCAACTCCAAACTTTTCTTTCTTCGAATCAGTGGCGAACAGAAAGATTCTGTACGATGGGTATAGCAATATAGGGGACCCTAAATCTGATTGGTTTTATATAAGGAAACAGGCCGGATGCTCACGAAGATGGCTTAAATCAAGTAAACTTTGATCTTCTAATCGAATATCTTGCTTGAGGAGTCTAAGTATTAACATTTTTTTTTGTCTTAAACAGATCATATCTTCCCGAAAACGGAGGGTCCGTTATATAACCATCGATTATCCATTCTCTCACAGAGCAGGTCTGACTTTCTGAGAATCAAAAAATGCATTACCGATGATAACCTTCACAAGCATCGTCTTCTAGACAGAAGATTTGGGCTCGGCACTGGCGGCAAACCTTATAAGTATGTGCCCCCAACGGAAGGAGAGGGAACTTCACAAGCGGCAGAGACAACTAAGTTTCGCAAGAGCCCTTCTCCGATAGTCATCCAAGACGATGAGGACTTGAACATATACAGAGGGGATGAGTCCCGTGGCGACGTGTCGAAGGAAAACCCTATCTCTGCTCCAATGGAAACTGTTGCTGACGATGACTTGACAGAAGAACAGTTATTTGACGAGCTGAATAAAATCCCTCTACCCAATATTGTATATACAGAAAAAGACTTCGGCGAAGAGCCCTTCTTTTCTGCTCCTGAAGAGGCGATTGTTTCAACAAGGGGACGAGAAACGGGTCAGATGAGCCTGTCTCCAGGCCCGGGTCTGTTAGGGGGAATTATATGGGATGCACACCTCACACACTGTCTGACCTTGCACTCTAACTTTGTGGGTATTCAAAGTTTTAATATACTCTTTTCTTTTTTGCAGGAACGATGTTCCGCAGGAAATCTTATTCGTATCGTTCTCTCCGCGAGGGCACACCCAGCCTTCGTCCGGATACTGAGCGCCCTCGCGGTCCTCCTCATAGGCCGAGTTCCTCGCAACCTCGATCTCCACCCAAATCAACCTCTACCAGGACTTCGAGTCATCCGACAATTCCGACCGGGGGAAAGAAACTTCCAAAAGAGTTGACTCCTCCAAAGAGTGCGCCTTCCCACAGTCGGTCGTCCAAAAGGCGCCACGAATCCAAAGATAGGGACAGATATTCATCCAAAGAAACTGAGAAGGAGAAAAGTGACATTGTCCCCACCAGCCAACCGGAGTTAGCTGCCCCCGGATCACGGGATTACGTTCATGGTCCCGAGATCCAAGGTAGGCTGGAAAAGCTGCGGGAACAATTTCCTGGCA
Organism: Allium sativum; assembly: GCA_030737875.1. Taxonomy (NCBI): domain Eukaryota; kingdom Viridiplantae; phylum Streptophyta; class Magnoliopsida; order Asparagales; family Amaryllidaceae; genus Allium; species Allium sativum. Next base: position 388,436,472 of record CM060924.1, read on the forward strand.
TGTTCTTTGACATGATGGTCTTCGTTCCTGCCTTGGAACCGGTCCCTAAAAATTGGGATGATGAAGTTATCGGGCACATCCAGCACGCAGCCAAACAATACGAGATGATGAAAAAACACGCAGTTAATCTTTCGGAAGTCGTCCGAGCACTTGAAATAGAAGCTCACAGATCTAAAGCAAAACTTGAAAACAACGAAAGGGCTAGAACAAAATTGGATAAGGACCTGGAAGATGCTCAGGCCCAGCTTGCTTTAGCACGGAGGGACGCTGAAAATTATAAGACTGAATTAGAGAATGCCAAACAGCGCTTTCATTCAGAACTGGACTCCAACAGCCAAGAAAAAATGGCTTTAAAGAAGGAGGTTGAAGATCTAAAAATGGCCAACATCGAGTTGAAAACAGCACAAGGCCATTTTGAAGTTGAGAAGGCTGCTTGGGAGGCAGAAAAAGTGAGTTTAAAAGAGAGTTTGGCTCTGGCTAAAGCAGAAAAGGTTATTTTAAATGACCAGGTCTCGGATGCGGAGAGGAGGGCAGCCCTTGCCGAAAAGAACGTTGAAAGTGCCATTGAACTGGCCACTGCTTCCAACAACAAACTCCTTGAAAGAGAGAAAGAAATCGAGGGGTTTGAAGAAATGATTTTCGATTTCCTTGGCCAGGTTCTCAAAACTCGCAACATCTCATGGATCCCGGATTATCATGTTACTTTGGCCAACTTATGGGATGCCATTGTAGAGGGCGAGAAACATAGACTGGGGGTCGAAGAGATCAATGAGGATGAATTGATGAAGAGCATCCTAAGGGACAACCAGCCTGAGGACCTGGCAGAGGGTCGTCGCCTAATCCTGGCGGAAATGGAAAAGGAGAGAACCTTGGCCAAGGGTAAAAGCAAAATTGACGAAGGTTCCAGTTCCGCTGCGAAGCCTAAAACCTCCGGAGTTGAGGAGTACCATCCTGATGACCCGCTAATCCCTTTGGGCCTAACTCCCGTGGTTGTTGGAGCATCTGGAACTACTCAAGAAGGAGCATCTGCTGAAGGTATCTCTCTCTTTTCCCCACAATTTGTTAGAGCAGTTGTGAATTGTCGTCATCTGGCAGAACAACCAATTGAATTAGTAACGTGTGTCTCTCGTAATGCAGGTGGCGAGCCCGTCGACAAGGATGCTGAAAAAGAGAGAGAAGTGGAGAAGGAGGCTGTCCTGCCGGGTGCTGGTATTGATGTTTCAGAGCGGGTCGAGGTCACAACAGTAGAAGGAAGCATCCCTGCACCTAGCACCGATGTACCCAAAGATGCTGAGACTATCGAAGCTTTAAAAGACATGGATGGTCGTCATGTGGATGACGAAGAGGACATTACCGGCACTATAAAGGCCGATGATGATGATGAGGAACCTCTGGCCAGCCGAAAAGCCAGACAAGAGAAAGAGTTGGCTTCAAAGAAGGGGGGAGATGAGGCTTTGGACGTAGTCCCTCTTGCAGAATTCGATCCCAAAACTGGGATGATTGTGAAAATCCAGCCCAAGTCCATCAGCCGGCAGCTTCACTTCGCAAACCCCGATGACTTCCCGGCTTCCCTCTCCAGCAGAAGCAAGAGAAAAGAGGTGGAAGAGGAGACTTCAGAGGAGTCGGATGTTCCCCTCGTAGACAAGCGGAAGAGGAAGAAAGGAGATCCATCTGAAGCCGACAAGGAGAGGCTGGAGAGGCAGAAGCAAGAGAAGAGGTCAAAGCGCAAATAGGATGTTTGTTGTTTGTTGATATTTTGTCTTTATGTTTTCCACTGGCCAGGAAGTGTAATTGTGAGACTGGTCCTCACTTTTGTTTCTAGGCTGTTTTTCGCTTTGTCGATTCTTAGTACATAAATAAAAGTTCATCTCTTTTTGCATCCTTATGTACCTGTTATTCAAATAAACTTTCCATGCTTAGTCATTAGCCAACTATTAACAATTATAAATCAGTCAATCAACAGGAAGAAGAATGTTCATGCTATGTTACGCTGGTGTATCAAAGTTTAGTGTTTGCATATGAGTGCATGGTTCCCCCCAATCAGTTGTTACCGTAGCATCTGACTGGGGTTTACTAGGGATTAATTAGTGCTGTCGGCAAGTTGCCCCCTATTTCTGAATATGGGGGCATAGGAAATTTCATGGGATAACAGCTGTTCAGTCAGCCCTTGTTCCTTTAGCAGGAAATAAGTTCTTTCTCAGCGCTCAATCGGAGACGCTTTTATACTGTCTCTCTCTCTGGAGAGTTAGGGTTTTGTGCTTGGCGATTCATTCGCTCCCCGATCCTTCAGCGGGGAAGGAGTTATTTCTCAGATCTCAATCGGAGACGCCTTTATACTCTCTCTCTCTCTCTGGAGAGTTAGAGTTCGAGCTCAGCGATTCACTCGCCCCCCGATCATGGTACACCGCCGTTATTCGTGGATGTCGATTTTCGTGTCCTTTATACTCTCTCTCTACTCTGGAGAGTTAGGGTCGCGGATCAAGCAATCTGCAATCATGCATTCTCATCAAACTCATCCTAGGTGTATACTTTAACCCATGCTCTGTGGATTACAGCTAGTCGGACAAGCAGTTGGAGCCCTTGCCAAAGCTTTGAGTTCCTCCGATTAGTCTATGGGAAGAACGGTTGGCACCGGACTTCGGGTACCTGCATTATTCACATTGATTTTCACAAAAATAAATAGGCAAATAAATAAAGATGCAAATAAAGGCAAATAACACACATTATTTTTATAGTGGTTCGGTCGAATCATGACCTACGTCCACTTTATAATCTCTTGCTTTAAGGAATCAGACTGTTCTAGGCAAGTCATGCCTTGTACATAGTTTTTTTTTTACAAAGCAAAAGAATAGATTTGAAACTCTCATGTTAAATATGGCCGTAAATGTTGGGCATTCCACACTCTGGGGATTTCCCTTCCATCTACGGTTGCCAGCTTGAAGGTTCCATTATCAAGCTTGCTCAGAATAGAGTACGGTCCTTCCCACTTCGCTCCCATATGAGTTGGGGGTGGAAAGACACGTTTCAGAACCAAGTCTTCGGGTTCCCAGGTTCGGACTCGGACCTTTTTATTGTAATATCGGGCGACCTGTTGTTTGCATCTCAGGGCACGCAGGTCTGCTTCATCCCTCTTTTCTTCGATCATATCCAGGGACTCAAGGAGCAATTCATTATTGGTCATCGGATCATAATAAGTCACCCGATGAGAAGGTACATTTATCTCAACCGGGATGACTGCTTCCGTTCCAAAAGCAAGGGAGAACGGGGTATGTCCCATTGCCGACTTATATGTTGTCCTGTAAGCCCATAGTGCCAAGGGCAATTCATCAGCCCACATGGCTCTAGCCCGCTTCATTCTTCTTTTCAGAGTGGACTTAATTACTTTATTTGCCGCTTCGACTTGTCCGTTCGATTGTGGGTGAGCCACAGAGGTGTACCGATTCTCGATGTGGTATTTTTGGCAGAAGTTTCTGAATTCAGCGCTATCGAACTGAGTTCCGTTGTCTGTTACTACAATCTTTGGAATCCCAAATCGACAGATGATGTTTCTCACGATGAAGTTGATCACTCGTTTAGTTGTGATTGTAGTTAGTGGTTCTGCCTCGACCCACTTAGTGAAATAATCTACGGCCACAATAGCGAACTTTGCTCCACCCCTTGCTATGGGGAGGCTTCCTATGATATCAATTCCCCACATAGCAAAAGGCCATGGACTCATCATTGTTTTTAACTGACTTGGAGGCGCTCTAGGTATCTTTGAGAATCTCTGGCACGCATCACATCGTCGTGCATATCTTACTGCATCCTTGTTTATGGTAGGCCAGAAATAACCATGCCGCAATACCTTTTTCGCCAAAGTTTGCCCTCCAGTGTGGTCGCCACATTCGCCTTCGTGGACTTCTTGCAGCACACGTTTGATGTCATCGTGGGCTATACACCGAAGGAGGGGCATTGAAAACCCTTGTCTGTAAAGAACTCCGCCTTGCAAAACGTATCGGGCGGCTTTACGAATCACTTTACTCCTCTCGCTTTTCTTGGTTGGAAGCGTTCCATCCATTAGGAAATTCTTTATAGGGGTCATCCATGACTCCCTTTCTGGTTCCATCTCTAGTACTAGGTCGATTTCCATCTGATCTATGCTGGGGGACCGAAGTACTTCAACGGGGGCTAGCCCAGTCACTTCAGGATCGTCGGAGCTAGCCATCTTTGCCAACTTGTCTGCCTGCTGATTCTCTGACCGCGGAATATGAGATATGCTGTAGTGATCAAAATCATTCAGCAGTTCTTTCACCTTCTTTAAGTATAAAATCAACCTGGCACTCTTAGCTTGGAATCTTCCAGTGACTTGATTCACAACTAACTTGGAGTCGCAGAAGATGTTCAGCTTTGTGACTTCCAACTCCTTTGCAATCTTTAATCCGGCTATCAGAGCTTCATATTCGGAATCGTTGTTAGTGGCCTGAAACTCCATTCGGATTGCATAGGTTATTAATCGTTTCTCGGGGGTTTCAAGCACTATTCCAGCGCCGGATCTTTCGTCGTTCCTAGCGCCATCAGTATACAATCTCCAAGCATTAGGATCGAGAAGTAACTTTGAAGGTTCCACTTCTTCGTTTGCTATATCTTCTTCAGGAACAGTGAACTATGCTATGAAGTCGGCTATCACTTGCCCCCGAATTGACCGTCTGGGCTGAAAGTTCAAGTCAAATTGACTCAACTCAATATTCCATTTGAGTAATCTTCCAGATGCCTCCGGTCTCTGTAAAACTTGATTGAGTGGATGATCAGTGTATATGGTGATAGGATGTGCCTGAAAGTAGTGCCGAAGTTTTCTGGAGGCAATCAGTAAACTATACGCCAACTTCTCTATCCGTGGATAGTTACGCTCTGCTGCTGTCAATTTTTTGCTTACATAATACACAGGTCTTTGGACCTTATCCTCTTCCCTAACCAACGCTGAGCTGATCGCATGGGATGACACTGCCAAATACACGAATGAATCCTCGTGATCTATTGGTTTAGATAGAATTGGAGGTTTCTCCAAGTGCCTGAGCAAATTCTGAAACGCTTCTACGCAGTCAGGTGTCCATTTAAAGTGGCGTTTTCCTCGCTTTATTAATTCGAAGAATGGGATGCACTTATCCGTAGCCCTGGAGATAAATTTGCTTAGTGCGGCCACCTTTCCGGCAAGGCTTTGTACATCCCTAATTTGCCTAGGTTCCTGAATGTTTCTGATTGCCGCGATCTGATCTGGATTAATCTCGATACCGCGGGAACTGACAATGAATCCCAAGAATTTTCCAGAAGCAACACCGAATGAACATTTGGTTGGATTGAGTTACATTCCATACTTTCGGAGAATGCCGAACATCTCTGCCAAGTCAGTAGTGTGTTGAGAAGATTGTTTGGACTTAACCAACATATCGTCGACGTATACTTCCATTGTTTTCCCGATCTGGTTATAAAACATCCTGTTGACCAAACGCTGATATGTAGCGCCCGCATTCTTCAGGCCAAAGGGCATTACCACATAACAACATAATCCCAGATCAGTGATAAAACTAGTGTGCTCTTGATCTGGAACATGCATCGGAATTTGGTTGTATCCTGAATAAGCATCCATAAATGAGAGAAGCTCGTGACCTGCCGTCGAGTCTACCAATTGGTCAATTCGAGGTAATGGGAAACTATCTTTTGGACAAGCTTTGTTCAAATCCGAGAAGTCGATACACGTTCGCCACTTCCCGTTGGCCTTCTTTACCAGGACTGGGTTCGAAATCCAATCTGGGTAGGTTGAATCTCTGATAAACCCATTACTCTTTAGCTTTCCAACCTCTTCTTTCAAGGCAGCGGACCTCTCTGGGCCTAGCATTCGCCTTTTTTGCTTTACTGGAGGATGTTTGGGGTTAATGCTCAAGGAATGGCTCATGATTGATGGGGATATCCCACACATGTCTGCGTGGGTCCAAGCAAATACGTCCAAATTGTTCTTTAAGAAATCCGTCAATTCTTTAGCAAGATTCGGACTTAACTGGGATCCAATCTTAAGGACCTTCTCCGGGTCACTGTCATCGATTGGTACATCCACAGTTGATTCGTTGGGAGTCGCCATTTTGCCCCCGGGTTCTTGATCCTCTCTGGGATCTATATCCTCGGGCATCTCTCTGGGCGACTCTCCAACGACTATCCTCTTTGGTTGCTATAAGGTCTCCGCCCCCGAAGGGAGAGAGGTGCCTTTAGTTTCGATATCCCCTCCATTGCGGAGTAACTTTAGTTCGGCAACATAACACGCTCGCGCAGCAACTTGATCCCCTCTGACGATACCAGTGCCAGCTTCTGTGGGGAATTTCAATAACAAGCACCAGGGGGCTATACAGGCTCTGAACTTTGCGAGGGCCGGTCGGCCCAAGAAGGCATTGTATGGCGATTCAACATCCAAAACCACAAAGGGAAGGATTCTCACTCTCTGGCGTTCTCCTTCCCCAAGTGTAACTGGCAACTCTACATAACCCATTGGAGCGGTGGATGCTCCGTTGAATCCACGGATCCATCCTTGGCAGGGCTTCAAGTCTTTTATTTCAAGATTCATCTGGTCAAAGGCCTTTTTGAAAAGAATATTAACGGAACTCCCGTTGTCCACCAGAACCTTATGAACAGTGGCTGGCCCAATGGGTATCGTAATTACAAGTGGGTCTTCAGTTGGAGCATGGACTCCGATGCTTTCTCGTTCTCGGAAAACAACATCGTCGGTCATCATCTTCTGCTGCTTCACTGGGATACTGTCCTCGGGGTTGCTACATTCCCCCACCTCGAGATGTTGTTTGGCCGCGTTGACGTATTGATCCAATGCTTTAGAACTGTGCCCAGCAAGATAAAGTCCTCCGATCACGGTATTGATAACAATGTTCTTTCCTTTTTGCTGAGCAGTCGGCCTAGCAGCAAGTTGATTTTGATTCTGATTCGGGGCCTGCACTGCTTGCCCCCTGTCCCTAGGCGTTACTCTGTATTCATCTAGCTTTCCTTCTCGAAGCAGCCTTTCGACTACATCCCTCAGGTGACGACATTCGTTCGTCGAATGGCCGTGAATTTGATGAAAGAGACAAAACTTCCCTGTCTCACGCTCTTTCTCTGTCGACTCTCTAGGAGGTGGCCTCTTATTCTGGAGGACTTCATACGCATCCATGAAGATATTTTCCAGAGTATCACTTATGGGTGTATAACTTTCAAAGGCCCTGGGACGCGTCCTTCTCTGGGAGTCGTTCCCTCGGCCCCTCTTCCGGTTGTTGCCGTTACCATTGTTATTGTTGTTACCTGGTTGGCGACCACCCTGATTCTGATTTCCGACGTTAACTTCAACTTTCCCCGAGCTGTCTCCAGTCTGTTTGACGGCGACATTGCTATGAATTTCCTCCTTATCAGTTGTTTTAACCTTTCGGTTTGCGTATACCTCTTCCCGGCGTAGATGTACATTGGCTTTCTCATAGAATAACTCTCTGGTGTGGGCGGTTTGCCTTCCAAGTACCTCCCGAATTCAGTGTCCTTATCCACTCCGTCAATCAGTGTTGCGACAATGGTCGGTTCATGAGGATCTTTAACCTCAGTGGCGGCCAAATTGAAACAATCCAGGTACATCTTTAGACTCTCGCCTGATCGCTGTTTGACAAGGAATAAATCGATCACGCTTTTTGTCTTCTGTGCGTAGATACGGAATTGTTCTACGAACTTCTCGCTCAGCTCCCTGAAGCTAGAAATCGATCTCGCCGGCAGGCGAGTAAACCATAACAAAGCCACGTCCTCCAGGAATATAGGAAACGCTTTACACTTAACTGCGTCAGAAGCGGCGGCAGCGGTCATCGACCAAGAGTATCTCATTAGGTGCTGGACAGGATCAGATCTTCCCGCATATCGATTCATTTGTGGCATGTTGAAACGCCTTGGAAAAGTCGCATCCAAAATATCGTCAGTAAAAGGGGTATGACTGCGGTCGATCCCCCAATCTTCGTTCCGCTGTCCACGGCGGTCGGCCAGAATCTGGTGGACCATGGCTGCGACATTTGCACTGGTCAAAGGAGGTTCAGGGTCAGCGCCTTTGGCCCGACGAGGTTCTCTGATCTCTCTTCGGGGAGTAGTCACAAAATCCGGGGCTCGGGCAGGGCTTCGTTGCCCCCTGTTATCATGAGTATGCATGCGGCGACGGGGCTGAGGTGGTCTGTTATGCACAGGACTGTTCACATCTCGAGTCCTGAGAGCCGTTGCTTGATCATTAACATTACGGTTCGAGGGCCCCTCTCCTAGCGCTTCTTCTTCTTGTGAGGGCAGGGTTACGAACCGAAGCTGTTCTATGTTTTCGGCTCTCTCATATGGTCGCCGCGGAGGTCTCGGCGATTCTTCAGACGAAGAAGAATATACTGGGGTGAGTGAACGAACCAGCGACGTTCTTTGCCTTGCTAGTTCATCAAGTCTTCTATCCATAGCCGTCAGATTTTTCCACAGGATGGAACTCTCCTGCCTTTGGGCAGCCAACTCATCAAACAACCTATCCCACATTTCGGCGAAGCGAGAGAGATCCCCCTCAGTGACAGGAGCAGCGGGATCATATTGGTCATCATCAGTCTCTCTTATGCGCAATGAGCTCGAACCGGGTCGAGCAGAGGTTCCTGGACGATAAGAGCGGGTCATAGGTTCCTTCCTAGGTCGAGTTGTAGTCTGACCATCAGTTCGGATAGCTGCGGTTCGTGGAGGGCAATTCGCTACGCCCCCCTGAGATCGACTCGTGGTCGTGGTACGCAGAGGTTGCGAGGCGTTACCTCGAGATCGAGTAACAACCCCCTCAGCGGCCTGGATCGTCTAGTTCTCATCGACTCGGAACGCGGTGTCTTCATCGGATCGGTTCGCCCCCTGCGCTCCGCGATCCAGAGTTTCTTCGTTACCCAGTTCGTGCACACTCTCCTCAATCGTTTCGTTGGTCTGCGAAGCTTTAGATCTTTTTCCAGCCATGATATCCGAATCGCTGGAATCTTCAAAGAAGCGAATAGTGAAACTTTAGGACTGAGTTTCTCAGTGAAAGCACCAAAAATGTTAGATCGAAATTTGGACCTAACACCCAAATTGTTATGAACAGTAGAGAATTTTAAATGAAGAACCAGGAAAAAGAAAATAACACTCAGAATTTATAGTGGTTCGGCGTTAACGAGCCTACGTCCACTTTATATATTATTGATTATGCTTTAAAAGCTAGTACAACTATGATTTCTCTCAATATTTCAGTGGTTTGACAACAATGGCGGATTCAGTACTCAATATTGCCAAAAAGATCCCGAAAAATGCCAAGCTCTGGGCTATTTATAGCTGATTTTGTCAGGCGGATCGCGGACACGTGGCACGAATCCCGAGAGCATCGGATCGCATCGTCACCATTGGAGAAACAGTCAAATTGGCCGTTGTGGACAGGTGTCGTGATCTGCTTGAAAATCGGATCATGGAGATGGGGAGAATTAGTCCAGATGACGGTTAGAAACATGTATCGCCAGATCCGTGCGATTCGGATCGCTGAAGACCAGCTCGTGATTGAATGGGTCAGAGGGTTCGGTGCGCACCAAGAGATTGGATCGGTTCGCTCTGGGCAACGATATAAGTTTGGATCGGATCGCCTGGGTGCATCGTTTGCTGATGAGATGGGGGCGAGACGATGGTACGCGATCCAATATTGGACGAGACGATGGCACGCGATCCGACGGTGGGCGAGACGATGGAGCGCGATCCATTCCTTCATATTCTTGGGGAACGTGGTTTCCTGTTTTCCTTTTATGAATGATCCTGGGTGGCTTGGTCAAAAAGCGAGCCAACAATATTAATAAATTCCTTAATTATAACCTTAATTAAATTATACTTAATTGAGATTAGCAAATACCCAAATTGTGATTCACAGCAAGCCCAAAACTCCACTTAAGAAACGTCCCCATCCTTCCTCCTATTCTTCTCTACCTCAGTACAAACGCCTCCCCCATGCAAAACTATCCATTTACCATGCCATCTCTCCTGTAGCCCACCAAACCACGCACGTTTTTCCTCCTCTGGTCTCGCACTACCCCTTTCCACTATAACATCCATACACGTTGGTGCGTTCCCTCCCCTCCAGGCAAATTCGTTTTTGCTTTTCACCTCTTTTTTTTTTTTTAGAGAGGACCGAAGTCCATTGCATCCATGCACAGCTCCCATCCAAACAGAACATGCACTGATCCATACAGCAAGCCACCCTACACTTCCACCGTGCCCGCCAATTCTCCTACCTCCTTGCGCTGCATGCATGCAGCATGTTGGACCAACGTTTCCCCCCTTTTGTTCTTTCTTCTTTTTCTTTTTATTGTTCGCTCTTTTTTTTTGTATGTGTTTTCAGTCGGAAAGGGAAACACAACAAAGAGGAAAATGAGGGAAAACAGGAGAGGTGAGCGGGTATATATAGATGACATAGTTTGAGAATCACGTTTTTAACACCTTGGAGCGCACGAAAACAAACAGCGTGCTATGCACGAAAATAAGGTTGATTGGATATCACGGTTTCACACCTACAGTAGGCTACGCTTTCCTTTTGTCCTGGATTTGTTAGCTGAAAACGACCTGCATGTGCTTTCTGTAAAGGTGATATGAGGTCCGCAGCAACGAAATACAAAACATACTGTGTAAGAAAAGAAAACACGAGGCAGACATGTCGGCAGTGTAATGTCGCATCTACTGAAAAGAGAGTTTACGGTAGAAGAAAGGAACATGCTATCTGCTGTTGAAAAGATAGAAGTTGTATGTGATGCTTTATTTTACTGTAGGATGGACGAATGGGACAGCACCCCCTTCTTTTTCTTATTTACTTGGGCGGGTGTATGGTAGGTAACTGTAGAGAGTATTGGCATGTCTTTTTAGCATAGTTGGTGATGCATGCATACTAAAGCACATTTCAAAGTGAAGTGGGATTGTTTTATTAATATTTTAATGTGTGCAAACTTTATCGAGAAAAACACGTTAAAAATCGCTACATATGATCTTTAATCGAAACAAAGACACCTATTCCTAACATAAAAACATATTCCGGACCCAATGGGACAGGTTTCGTTGAATTCCGACACCGTTTGCGAAAATCCCTTAGAAAATATCGATGAAAAACACCGAGCTTTAATTTCTAAAAATTTCAGAAAAATCCTAAAAATATGAGGCCTTGACGTTTCACTAGACCTCTTCGTAAGGTTTCGTATGATACTTGTTTCGTTGAATTTTGAGTCCGTTTGACCAGTTAACCATTCAAATAAAGTTACCCACACCACTATGTACGGTTATATGAGCGTTGCAGACTGAAATAAAAATACAGTCGTGATCAGTGAGGTGTCGCGATCCCGAAAATGTAATAATACCGGTAGATTGACTTATATTGTGAAAACCCAAATTCGCTGCTTAAGGGTGCAAAATACTCCAAATAAAAAGTTGCATATTAAATTAATTAAAAATTACAGTAAAATTCTAAAAATTAAAATAACACTATGTCTCCAAAGAACCTTGTCCAAATTCGAATCTGGTATGGAGTTATTTCAAATAAACTGTTACGGTCGATAAACGATTACGCCGCTGCTTTCTTGAATATTTAATTTGGACATACCTCGCAATATATAACGCAGAATCTTGATTTTTCACTTCTGTTAGGTAGATATAGTTCAACAGATTTCAATGTTTCTTGTTTCGAGAAAATCCGACTTAATTTGGGCCCTGTACAGCCAATTAAAGTTCAAAACGCCAAAACACGAACTGCCGCGCCGCTGCAGCTCGTTATTTAATTAAATTATAAACTATATATATATATATATTCATCGTCGTCATTTAGCCGAAATCATCAATATAATTTAATATAGACCTATATTCAACTATTCCAAACTGCCAGTTCACACTATATTGCCAACTCAACATTTTCTGACGGTTTGGAAACTTAAAATATTATTTTATTATTTATTTAAATAATATATTCTTAAATAAATCGTTAAATTCAATTATTTAAATCAAACCCATATTTTAAATAATAAAATAAATTAAATAATTACCAGAAAAATGCGGGTCGTTATAGGGTCTTTACCACCCCAACAGACAGAAGGTACGGAAACAGAATACTAATAATGGTCCTTTACCACCCAACTAATGGACCTTTACAGCCCCAACAGACAGAAGGTACGGAAACAGAATCAGAAATGGAATCAGAGACAGAAACAGAATAATCCCTACCGGAACAAAATGTTAGAATTAGGTGTACATTAGTAATAGGCCTTTACCACCCCCAACAGACGGTACCACGCAGAAACAGACAGGTGTTACCACCCAACAGAAACAGACGGTACCAACAGAAACAGACAGAACTAAGTGTACCCTAAGTCCTACCCCCAAGCGATCGGCTCCCTAATACATAAATACCCCGTGTCGGCCCAACAGTAGGGTGTATCACTAACTAAAGTGGCAACCTATTGGCACAGACCTATTTACAGATGTCACAGCGTCTTCCATCCTCAGAGCAGACCGGATCCATGCACGCACATGACCCGGTTGGAACGCACCATCAACACCCCTCGCCATTATCTGAATGAACCGCTTATAGTTAGTTCAGTAAGCGTGCCCGGACCCCTACATAGCATGGGGTCAAAGTTTTGATACCAGAAAGGGTTACTGACTAATATGGTTTCCACACAACATATGACACAAATAATTCCCCTCCTAACCTTGTGTCCCCGGACTAACAGATTTCATATTAACTTGTCTACAGATTCAGACAGAGTTCAGATTACTAGTTTACAGATCAGACAATCAAGTTAACAAGTTTTCAGATTAACAGATCAGATGTACGGATTTAACAGACTTACAGATTGTCCAACTTTGTATTGGGCCTACAGATTCACTAAACGGGTTCATTAGATTCAACAGTCCAGTTGGTTTAACCTATCCACCCAACATGTTTTTAGACACCACATTTCTCTTAAATTTGCATTAATTAAATATTAATACATAGACCTCTCACATTAAGTCGGTAGCTTGTGGCCGCTGGATGTGCCAGGCGGTTCCAGGCAGACTTCTGCCACAAGCCAGACCTATTCTCGTGTCTAAGCATATTTTAGTTATGCCTACGACCTCTCACATTAGACTGACAGTTTGCGGTTGTTGGTTAAGCCGGTTGGTTCCGGGCAGGCTTCTACCGCAAACAGAGTCTAACCTCGTGTCATAGCCAATTTATTCCAATACAGATTATACAGATATCAGACTAATTCTGTTCATTTAACAGGTTAAACTTCTTTACAGGTTACAGTAGATTAATCAAATTTCCATGTTTTACTCAATCTTAGATCGAGCCTACAGATTTTCATACCCAAATTACAATTATTTAGCTTTCAACAGATTAGGCAATTCAACAGATAACAGGTCTAGCAGATTAGGCGATTCAACAGATTTAGCAGATTAGGCAATTCAACAGGTTTAGAAGATAACAGATTTAGCAGATAACAGTTTTAGCAGATTAGGCAATTCAACAGATTAAGCAAATAATAGATTTAGCAGATTAGGCAGTTCAATAGATTTAGCAAATAACAGATTTATCATATTATATATATTTCTAAAACTCTATTTACATACCTTGCCTAATCATAAATTTAGCCTAAACTTACATGCCTAAATCATGGTCACAATTCATAATACAACATATGCCCAAATCTTTAGTTAAACATTGCACAGTACAGAGTATTCTCTAAAAACCCAAATCATGATATACCATATGAATTTTGCCAAATTATAACCTTTAATGCCAAATATTTGAAAATTCACTTTTAGGTGTATTCACATTTATAATTATCCTATTATAATATAGGTCTCTACGCCTAAGTCACATATTCCTTTTTCAAGTCATGAATCGTTACATAAAATTTACCCTAATAGTCTAGATCTTAAATTATGACATCTCAAAATTAGATCTCAATTTTAAACAAAGCATTATGTTTCCCCAATTTTCAAGTCACATGTTATCATACAATGATTCCTCTTCTTCCAAATTACAGAGTATACACAGATCTAGATCTAATTTACAACATATGTCCATTTCTCAAATCAGTCAAAGATCAGTCATGTCCAATTATGCGTTATCCATTATTTGTCCCAAAATTTAGCATTCGTGCGTTAATCTCTTATGAGATTTGGCGCAGGCTCGTGGTAGCCTGGCTATAAACAAAAAGGAAGAAAAGAGGAAACAGATACAGAACAGTCACACTCAAGATAGATCCACAGAAAAGTATGCATAACCTCAGATCCAGATTCACAAAAATGTCAAGATAATTATTAAATTTCATATCTGAAAATAACTGTACTCACGATTGAAAAGGTAAATCTTGATTTCTGGGATCTGTATTCTAACACTGAATAGCGATCCTTTGGCATAGACTAACGATTTGATTAGAAAATAGTTGTTCTCTTTTAACTCTATTCAGATTGGGAGAAGATCCTAGTTTTGATTCCAGCAGAGTAGCGACGCCATTTTTATTTTTAAATAGAATAGAGGCAGAGTATAGGCAGAATGAAATTATGTAGAGAGAAAGCTAGGTTTGGGGGTGTTTAAATAGCATAGGGGTGACGAAGCTGGTCAGAACGGGCGTCTAAACACAGAAAAATGCAATTGTCCACGGATCTGGAAATGGGGCGGAGGTCGACCCTAGTGTCGACCTGTTTACCAAGGTCGGCCCCCAGGTCGACCCTAGTGTCAACCTGGGTCCTGGGCGGGAATTTTCCCGCCCAGCCCGGGTGTCTGTTTTGAATTTCGAAATCTGAATTTTAAATTTCGGGCTGGTTTTTATTGAAACTTCTGAAGGCCATATCTTCTTCATACGGAGTCCGATTTACGCAAACTTGGACTCCATTCCAAGAAATATTTAGAGACGAATGCAATGGTGTAACCCATTTCCCTTAGTTATTTTGTTACAATTTAATTATTCTCTGATTTGTTACTTTTATGTTCACAGAAAATTCGGGGTGTTACATTCTCCCATCCTTAAAGGGTTTCGTCCCTGAAATCTTCAAGTTAAGAAGAATGCGTCCTACCATCCAATCACCCATCTACTCAACCATCATCCACAAACATCCATTGTCCTTAGAAAACTTCTAATGTTGTATGAACATATGCAAAAGTGTGCGTATATGTTCTTTATCAATGCAAAGATTTGGCGGTCCACTGATTCAGTTGACCTCCTTAATGCGAATTATGTCAGTGGCATGAGTCCAACATGTATGCAATTTTCCTATTTGATACATATCATTTCTATATGAGTGCACAACTGTTCATTCATATGTAACATCCATGTGCTGAGTCAACCATTTCGCATCCATAAAAATTTTAAAAATGCGCACACATCCATCTGCAGTATGAGAGTGTTTTTGAGCCGATCTAGTGCCTAGTGTGTGTATATGCATCCACGAGCAACCACTAGCAACCACTTGCATCCACTTGCAACCATCAAACATAACATGTCTCAAACACATGTTTACACCCATTAGTTTCTACCTAAAGGTCGAAGATTTGATCGATATGATACAACTGAGTGATAAAAGCAAGTACGATTAAAACAAAAGCTTTGTTCCTATCAGACATCGGTTTAAGAGAATAACCCCCTAAGTATCAACCTCGAAGACCGAAATCAACATCAGATTGATACTCAGAGAATCACTCCCATTAAACAAATGCCTAACTGGAAATCTGCTTCACGCTTCGAGTAAAAACCCTTAACCTTATCATAAATATTCAGATACTTACAAACTACTGGTACAGATCAGATTACCAAATGATTCTTAGGAAACTAAGCATGATAAAAACCCAGAATGTACGCGTCATAGTCAACTTAGTGCCCAACACAGATACCCTCAAACCCCAACTTATCACAAACAGATGGGTCGTAACCCTCATGGGTTTGAGTCTACAGCGGGATCAGAAACAAGACTAGTATTAAAGTGCAGAGTATCAATTACATAATCAAAATGCCAGAATCAGAAAGAGTTTTAACTCAACAATCAGATAAGGAAATTAATCCATCTACAAAAACTTTTCATATTTCTATCCTATCCACCAGCCGCGAGGGTATTCGCCTACCCTCCAGAAGTAGGTCCTGCCCTCTGCCCTTGTCCTCGTTTCTTTAGGAAGTCCCTAGTGTAGTGCCCCATTTCTCCACAGTTGAAGCAAGTGCCCTTCCTATTCCTGCAATCCTTGTTCAGATGGGTCGAGCTTCCACCAGTAAAGCACTTCTTCTCCTTCTTATCTTTAGACTTCTCATTCTTCTTTTGTGTTTCCTTTTTGGGCCCCGCCTTCTTGTTCTGTGGTCCTTCAAGCTTTTCTACTTTCTTCTCACTTTTGGTTTCCTCTTCATGCATCAATGCCATGTCAACTAATTTCTTGAAGGTTTCCCCCATAGGAATGTGGGACATTGCCAATCCGTGTACTGCTCGTTCAAACCTTTAGCAAACCTTAGTGCCTTCTTATGCGGTGTATTTACAAAATCTAAGCCGAATCTCGCCAACTGATTAAACTTGTTGACGTACTCTCTCATTGATAAATTCCCCTGCTTCAACGCTAAGAACCTCTCTACGTATAGACTCTCTTCCGCTCGTGAGAGAAATTTCATCTCGAACCTATGCATGAAATCCATCCATCTCTCTACCGGACGCTCTCCATTTGTGACCTCCCACCGAAAAGAACTTCGTCCTTAAGCAACCATACAACCAACTATATCTTCTACCTATCGTCCACCTCGAAGATAACGAAAAAAATCCTCAGTTTCTTTGAGCTAGTTCCTTGCCTCCACGAAGGATTCGGTTCCATTAGAGCTCTTCCCACCCATGGCTCGAAAGTCTCTACATATCTTGGGGAAAGTATTCACACGTGGAAGAGGAGGAGGAGGAAATGCTGCAGCTGGGGGAGGAGGGACATCTGCTGGGCCTGCATCATTAGCCCTAGCTTCTAGGTACCTCCTGAATCAGCCAGGTATCGGTACGCCCTCCGGAAGGTTAAGATCCCCAGACATGCTAAAACGAAAGAAAAGGAAAGATACAAAACAAAGGATAGAAAGATAGGCATATGGCTTTGGGGATTATGTTTTCAAAATGAACTCTACTTTTGAAAATACTTCCTTTTTAAACCTTTTTGAAAATAGTTTTCAAAAACTTTTTATCAAATCTGGTAACCTTCAGCTCTGATACCAAGTGTAACACCCCACCTCCGTTAAGGTCACTCTCAAAGGGAATTCCTTAACTTTTATGGAGCGTTTTAGTAGACAGAACAGAATATTACAAGACAGATAAGTAGTACTTAAAAAAATTATAACTTTATTACAGCAGAAGCAGAAATAAGTTTGGTTACATCTTTCAAAATCACAATATCGGAATTCAAGTACATAAATATCGGTCTTGTACAAAAGCCTTCAGAATGCATAGTTTTTAAAGCCATAATCCCCAATATAAACTGCCATGGAAAGATAGGGACAAAGCCAAGCAATACTTCAAACACTTCAAGCGGAGAGAATCTGAATCAAGCTCCTATGTTTCCACCCTGAAAACCTGGGAGGGGAATGGAAAGAAAAGAGGCGAAACAAACTAGGTCAGACATAAGTCGGGTGAGTCCAGTGACTTTCAGCATATAAACTAATAATAGTATCATGACATGTAAATAAAACTAGATGAGAGATAACCGTAACAGGAATAGCAGGTTAACAGAAGAAACAGAATGATATAGACTAAGCTAAGCTTTTCACTTCTCTACACTAATACTAGTATAACAGGATTAGGTGTTATCCTAATGTCTAAACTGAAACAGAAATGGAAACAGAATAATCTCTACAGAAACAGAATGCTAGTAATGGGCCTTTACCACCCAAACAGGCAGGAGGTACAAAAGCAGAATACTAATAATGGGCCTTTACCACCCCAACAGACAGAAGGTACGGAAACAGAATACTAATAATGGGCCTTTACCACCCCAACAGACAGAAGGTACGGAAACGGAAACGGAATCAGATACATAAACAGAATAATCCCTACGGAAACAGAATGTTAGAATTAGGTGTACACTATTAATGGGCCTTTACCACCTCCAACAGACGGTACCACGCAGAAACGGACAGGTATTACCACCCAACAGAAAGAGACGGTACCAACAGAAACAGACAGAACTAAGTGTACCCTAAGTCCTACCCCCAAGCGATCGGCTCCCTAATACATAAATACCCCGTGTCGGCCCAACAGTAGGGTGTATCACTCCCTAAAGTGGCAACCTATTGGCACAGACCTATTTACAGATGTCACAGTGTCTTCCATCCTCAGAGCAGACCGGATCCATGCACGCACATGACCCGGTTGGAACGCGCCATCAACACCCCTCGCCATTATCAGAATGAACCACTTATAGTTAGTTCAGTAAGCGTGCTCGGACCCCTACATAGCGTGGGGTCAAAGTTTTGAAACCAGAAAGGGTTACTGACTAATATGGGTTCCACACAACAGATGACACAAGTAATTCCCCACTTAACCTTGTGTCGCCAGACTAACATATTTTAGATTAACTTGTTTACAGATTTCAGACAGAGTTCAGATTACTAGTTTACAGATCAGACAATCAAGTTAACAAGTTTTCAGATTAATAGATCAGATGTACGGATTTAACAGACTTACAGATTGTCTAACTTTGTATTGGGCCTACAGATTCATGAAACGGGTTTATTAGATTCTTCAGTCCAGTTGGTTTACCCTATCCACCCAACACGTTTTTAGACACCACATTTCTCTTAAATTTGCATTAATTAAATATTAATGCATAAACCTCTCACATTAGGTCGGTAGCTTGTGGCCGCTGGTTGTGCCGGGTGGTTCTGGGCAGACTTCTGCAATAAGCCATACCTAACCTCGTGTCTAAGCATATTTTAGTTATGCCTACGACTTCTCACATTAGACTGACAGTTTGCGGTTGCTGGTTAAGCCGGTTGGTTCCGGGCAGGCTTCTACCGCAAACAGAGTCTAACCTTGTGTCATAGCCAATTTATTCCAATACAGATTATACAGATATCAGACTAATTCTGTTCATTTAATAGGTTAAACTTCTTTACAAGTTACAGCAGATTAATCAAATTTCCATGTTTTACTCAATCTTAGATCGAGCCTACGGATTTTTATACCCAAATTACAATTATTTCGCTTTCAACAGATTAGGCAATTCAACAGATAACAGGTCCAGCAGATTAGGCACAGATTAGGCAATTCAACAGGTTTAGTAGATAACAGATTTAGCAGATAACGGTTTTAGCAGATTAGGAAATTCAACAGATTTAGCCGATTAGGTAGTTTAACAGATTTAGCAGATAACAGATTTAGAAAATTATATATATTTTTAAAACTCTACTTACATACCTTGCCTAATCATAAATTTAGCCGAAACTTACATGCCTAAATCATGGTCATAATTCATAATACAACATATGCCCAAATCTTTAGTTAAACTTTGCACAGTACAAAGTATTCTCTAAAAACCCAAATCATGATATACTATATGAATTTTGCCAAATATCCAAAAATCCACTTTTAGGCGTATTCACATTGATAGTTATCCTATTATAATATAGGTCTCTACGCCTAAGTCATATATTCCTTTTTCAAGTCATGAATCGTTACATAAAATTTACCCCAAAAGTCTAGATCTTAAATTATAACATCTCAAAATTAGATCTTAATTTTAAACAAAGCGTTATGTTTCCCCAAGTTTCAAGTCACATGTTATCATACAATGATTCCTCTTCTTCCAAATTACAGAGTATACACAGATCTAGATCTAATTTACAACATATGTCCATTTCTCAAATCAGTCAAAGATCAGTCATGTCCAATTATGCGTTATCCATTATTTGTCCCAAATTTTAGCGTTCATGCGTTAATCCCTTATGAGATTTGGCGCAGGGTCGTGGTAGCCTGGCTATAAACAAAAAGGAAGAAAAGAGGGAACGGATACAGAACAGTCACACTCAAGATATATCCACAGAAAAGTATGCATAACCTCAGATCCAGATTCACAAAAATGTCAAGATAATTATTAAATTTCATATCTGAAAATAACTGTACTCAAAATTGAAAAGGTAAATCATGATTTCTGGGATCTGTATTCTGACACTGAATAGCGCTCCTTTGGCGTAGACTATCGATTAGATTAGAAAATTGTTGTTATCTTTTAACTCTATTCAGATTGGGAGAAGATCCTAGTTTTGATTCAAGCAGAGTAACGACGCCATTTTTATTTTTAATTAGAATAGAGGCAAAGTATAGGTAGAATGAAATTGTGTGGAGAGAAAGCTAGGTTTGGGGGTGTTTAAATAGCATAGGGGTGCCGAATCTGGTCAGAACGGGTGTCTAAATACAGAAAAATGCAACTGTCCACGGATCTAGAAATAGGGGGGAGGTCGACCCTAGTGTCGACCTGTTTACCTAGGTTGACCCCCAGGTCGACCCTAGTGTCGACCTGGGTCCTGGGCGGGAATTTTCCCGCCTAGCCCGGGTGTCTGTTTTGAATTTCGAAATCTGAATTTTGAATTTCGGGCTGGTTTTTATTGAAACTTCTGAAGGCCATATCTTCTTCATACGGAGTCCGATTTACACAAACTTGGACTCTATTCCAAGAAGAATTTTGATACGAACGCAATGGAGTAACCCGTTTCCCTTAATTATTTTGTTACAATTTAATTATTCTCTGATTTGTTACTCTTATGTTCACAGAAAATTCGGGGTGTTACAATTTATGTTCTGTTTCTTCTTGTTCTATTCTAACTTTTTTCTATTAATGATCTGGTAAAGTTCTGGTGCTTGGTTAGTCCATATGGTATTTATGTCGATAATCATGATCGAGATTTTGTCGATTTGTTACATTTATGATCCCTGTTTGTAACTCCCGTATTAAAATAAAATGAATAGCATTTCTAGTGTGTCCTTTTGAAATTCCAAAAATATCCTTCACCCATAAACAAAATCGCACTGTCGATTTGCAACCACTACTACCATCCTCTTGTTTGATTATTATCAACATAATTTTACTTTAAATTTTCATGCAATACTATAAATAAAATAACTGGAAACAAATGTGTTGTGAGTGCCAAAAAAATTCACTTATAACACGCACTGGTTCATCCTTTTTTAAATAAAAAGTAATATATCTAATTATTAGATGAACATACATGGGTTTTATACTAGTATAAATAAAAGTGATTAAAATTGCTAGATGAATCAGGTCTTTTTACCCATATAGGTGCCTTAGAAGTTGAAATTTTTTGATTTAGTATATGAATTGTAGTTATTAGTTCATAGGGGGATCAGTCTCTAATTTGTGTGGATGTACTTTCATTGGTATATAACTACAAATAACTAGGAACATGATATTAGTTCATGCTATGATGATTATTACTATTATGCAATCTATATAGATAATTACTATTAAATGATACAAATTTAGATATACTTGGCACAATTTGCTATAGTATGAGCATAAGTAAGTACTTTTGGGTTAATCTGTATTTAAGATGTTATTCTACTTTTATTTTTCCACAATAATCTAAAAATTGTATTATGTATTAATTAGACATATATACTATATATCTTATCAACATTTATTAAAGTGGTTATATTTTTATCGTGCAATTGTTCTTACACCTTGTTCTCTATTCACAAACAAACAAGACCTTTTAGATGGTTGACATTCATGCACTAGTACTTAATAAATGTAGCTTATTAGATAATGATATATAATCATTTACATGTGATATCATACTACTACATAATAACTCAGTTATTTACATTTGTAGAGACTTATTTGAATCGCATCATGGTTTTGGCCAGTGGGAATGATTTTGAACTGCATAAAATGATTTTTTCTGAAAGGGGCAAAATAAGAAAATGCTAGTGAAAAATAGTGGAAGATTTATGAAAACTTTACAGGATCTTTTGGAAACTTCCTGATTTTGCAAACCATGATTTATTAGCAAAAAAATTTAGTTATATTATTATAACATTCATTTTTTATCAAAGCATGCATCAGACTGAGTAAGTCAATAAGTGAACTGCACTTGTATTTACTTGATTTTTTTTTTAAAATACATGTAATATTTGACGAGGTAGACTAATTTTTTTATGAAAGAAAATATTTAAGTTATTGTGCTATGGTTAGCTTTCATAATACATATTTCTAGTCGTTCCTTAAAGATACACATCATATGCTAAACAAAGAATGTAACAATATACTGTTTAACATATGTGGGGAAAAGTGATAGTATGTCGACTATTCGGGTTGAACATTGAATTTCATCATCATTTCAATATTTGACATCATCTCTACTATCGCCATCATCATTGTCTTCATCCTATGATGGTATTACTTTCACTTGAACCTATGAGAAGAATCATGATACCGTGATTGCGTAATCCTCCAAAGACTAGCTGCATAGAAAGAAAATTATTAGAAATACTAAAATAACATGAATACCCTGTGTATTAGGGGAGAACGAACTTATCATTATGAAACCATTGAAAAGTAGTTTGTTTACAATTTAAAATTTGCAAAACAACATATAAACCAAAGTGGAAAGTACTACTAAAGAATATACAAAAGTAGAGTTAAGGTTCAGGTTAAGTTGTTAGCTAATGTTAAGGTTATCATCTAGAATTAAGGTTTTTTTTCATTTCCATCGAGAGAGGAATTTGCGTAAGTCTTAACCGATTGAATAGGACCTGCAGAGGTGGCAATTTTACTGGATGCGGTCAGTGTAACTTAATCGCATTTAGTAAGTTTTCCATGTTTTGGTGTATCTATAATTTAAAAGTGAGATTGCTTAGGCATCTATAAAATGGATAGATCCTTCAGTTAATTTTATACTGATTTTATTAACGGTTATTCAATGAAATTTCTCAACAATTTTTTTTCTTAAAATGCATATACTTCTTCATGCATATTTATTTCTCATTTGATTTGGTTTCTTCTGCAAACGAATCAGTAATTTCCTAATTATATTTCTACATCTCTTTGTAATATATGTGTTATAAAAATTTCAAATTATAGATAATTGATGTATCATGCTTTAAAATTTCAAATTTAATGTGTAACTTATTCAAAATCACAATATTGTAGAAAAATCATCAAAAACTTAATCTAAATTACATACATATGAAAAATAACTAGCTTCCACAAAAAATTTTAGAAAAAAAGCAGCATAACTGATTAATTGCAAACATACCTGCAGTTTTTTGTATGTATAAGACATGTCAGCAAATACTAAGGTAATATTTGCAAATATTTCTACATTTTTTCACAATAAGTGCACACGTTTGTCTATTTTTATTCTCTAGCAATCATGTTTTAGTATTTACAATTTTATGATTTTTATAAACTCTAGATCAAAAAATCATGGAAATAACACTACTACAAAATTAGGGACTCGTTTTGTACGAACTTTGTACAGGGCCTACCTTGTGTAAAGTTTAATTATGGACCGACCACTAATTATCAAAAAAAAATTATTAAAAAAATTATTAAACATACTAGGTTTTAATTTCATAATATTCTCAACTTTGGATCCCTAGTTGTTGTTCTTGACTTACTTTTCCTTTTTGCTTTTGAATCTAAGTTCTAACCAAAAAAATCTCTGTAATAACTGAATTGACTGAGTAAATTTTTATTTTTCAGGTACGTTATAAAAAACTATCAATGCTTTTTGTTCTGTTTTTGTTTCAAGATTATGGTTCATGGGATCTTACAAGCATCAATGCTATTGTGTATTATATACCTTTTAGATACATATTTTCTGGATGATAGCGTATTTTTTTGAATATTAATTGATTTTTGAGTCTACTATTATATAGTTTAAGGGTACGTTATATTGCATGTTATTATGTGTTATATACAAACCATCATATCTATTAATCCTAGTTTTAAATGGATTACTATAATATATAAAATTTACATGTGTAGTAGTATTAATTTTTTGAGAAAACAAGCAATAAAGGCTTCCATTCATATTAATTATCATGCTTTTTGTAAAATAATTGGTGTTAGTAATGCATTGTTCGAATTATGGTTTTCAGTTATTAGTTATGGCTGCAATTTTGAAAAAAATGTTGGTGTACTGCTTTTACCAACAATTAAATATCTATATATTGTTACCATATTGTTTGTATACAAAGACTTATAAATTATATTAAGATAGTAAAATATCAGTTTCTTCCCAAAACAGGGAAGCTTGGTATTCATTTATTATGTAATGTTGCCTTATCGTATATTTCATCTTGTTACTTCATAAACGATATCAAAAAAGATCGCAACACTTAAGTTTTTATTAGGTCTATTTACTTGCTTATCATTTTGGAAAATGTATAAATGGTGTATATATATATAAAGAGAGAGAGAGAGAGAGACTGTGAAATATTAGCCCTTTAACACCATATCTGCTACTTCTTACTATATGTATTGATGTATAAACTTAGGTTAAAATTGGTATCTCATCGATAATGATACGGTAATAAGAAATTTACCATTATCATGAAACCATAGTTTCGTATGATGCTGGAAATCATTTGTATTTTCACTCTAAAATGATTTAATATTATAAGGATGGTTTTAGAATACCTTATATTTATCAATTAAGCTTTTCTTGATAAGAAAATGAATATTCATTTATCACACCACTAATATCTTTTGTGAATACTTTATCGATGAATCAATGATTCACCTAAAATTTTAAATATGGGATAATGTATGGAGATCAATTAACAATGCATGCTATTCTTATCACTTAACTACACCTAAGCCCATGGTGAGCCAGAGGTAAACCATGTCAAGGAACTTACACGAAAGACCACGCCAAAGTCAAAATGTTTTCCTGAATTGAGCATCAATACTCTAAATTAATAAAAAGAGGCAAAGCAAAGGTAGAATTTCAAAGACTTTATTAGCTATGCAACCAAGATGTTACTAAACTTCCTAGTTATGTGGTACTTGTGCATAATAAATACCTAATCAATCTCCTACAACATATAATTTCATATTTATATGTACATCTTGAAACTAAATGAAAGGGATTATACATTAAATGGACGAGTTATTAATCCCTTAAACCAACAATAAAGACTAAAGAACATGATAATTTCCGTTGCCTTTGCGGCCCATATATAATTTCTAAATTTTTATCATATAGA
This sequence comes from Allium sativum, assembly GCA_030737875.1. NCBI lineage: Eukaryota > Viridiplantae > Streptophyta > Magnoliopsida > Asparagales > Amaryllidaceae > Allium > Allium sativum. The sequence goes on from CM060924.1 coordinate 388,461,729, forward strand.
CATCCATATTGATAAATCATAGGCATTAATATTATGTAACTATAAATATTGCTCATCATAATGCACGACATTTGAAGAAGAGGAAAAAAAAACTGGAGGAATCTCATTATCTCACCATGTTGGTAAGTTAAGAGTAGCTTCAGTTGAAGCTGGTTTTAAAAATGCCATGTTTGTGGTACTGCAACGCAAATTAGGTGCCATATAACCGACACAAAAACTATTAAAGTTTTGAATCAGCAATTCGTAACATTATCATCTAGATCTATAATGTATCATCATTACCTTAAATCTACACAATATAAGAAGTCAACAAGAGAAAGAATGTTTTTTAGAGTCCTTATCAACTTTTCTATTCATGGCCTAGATGAGCATCTTTGATAGATAGGTAACTTTTCACCATAGTATTTATGCTAGAGAACTGAAATAACATATTGGAAAGAACAATTTAGTTTTGTTATCACACACTCTATAAAAATCTATAGGTAACATACCTTTAACATGTACAACTCACTCATGTCCTTTCGTTCTTTATCATATATTGAACTGAAACAAAGTAAAAAAAGGCATATGATGGAATATCAACAAGTGGTACTTAAACTCCTATACAGGATTTTCACCATTATACCTTCACTTAGTGTCCAGTTCTTCATGAAAGGCTTTGCCAGCTATACCCAAGACTTGAAAAATACCTTCTCTAAAAAGATAAACCATATTCTGCTCAAATCCAAAAATAGGCCAGTAGAGTGAGTACTAATTATTTGTAGCAATGTGCATCTATGATTTTTTAACTCAGACAAACTATCAATAAACATATGAGAAAAGAAAGAAAAATAACTAGAAAAAAATGATAATTCTTCATCATGATTAGGAAGTGTAAGTAATAAAGAATGTTTCTATATTTTACTTTTATGTAATGTTGGCATAAGGCTTAAGTTGGCTAATAAGATATACATTTTTGAGTTTTGGTTTAATAACAATTTAGTCTTTGTTTGTTTGGCCATCGAAACTCACTAGTCTCACAACATCGAAGAAATAATTGACTATGGCAACAACGTACCAAGTTCACAGTGCAACTTTTTCCGCATACAACATCATCAACATTGACATAATATAAGAAGGTTTACTGATAACCTTAAAAGGAACAACACAAGTTTAACATAGTAATAAAAGATTAAAGTCTTGCAATAGCAATAAATAACAGGGAGTATTCTTACCTATGGAAGCCCATTATTGAACATACCAAAATATCTAGAAATTTGGGCCTTGTAGCCTGGACATATATAACCCAACGATCCTAACCATTGATAGATGTTGTAGCCTTGAAGACTGAATTCTTTGCTGCACCAAGCACATACAACTATTATTGCACTATTGATGGGTATTTGTTGAAGTACATTCCCCATTCAAGTTGATCATCTAGAAATAGTTCCATCGAGGACCGAGCTGTTGATGATGATGATTGATTATTCGGGTTGAACATTATATATCCAGACACGTGCCATGAATAAGCACGTCATATGTTAAATAAACAATGGAACAATGTACTATATTACAGGTGTAAGAAAAAATGATACTTGGTTGATTATTCGGGTTGAACATTGAGTCCCATCATCTTTTTCATTTTGCATCATTGTCAACATCATCGTCATCGTCATCATCATCAAACATATCTATTTTCAAGTATGAAATTATGAAGTGAATTATGACAACATGATAATGAAGTTTCTCTGAATACTAATTGCACGAAAAGAAAAAATAGAAAAAATACTAAAATTTAGCATAATACAGTGTGCATGAGGAAAAGAATGATTCTAGTATTATAAAACCATGTCTAAGATGCCTGAACAATAAGAAGGATGGATTAGTACATTTTGAGTTAAAAATTTATATGTTAATTAATTTACAAATAAAAATTAATGATATTCCAAAATTCAAAAATCATAGGCAATGTATACAAATAGAACAAGTGATAATTACAAAAAATCAACAATAACATTGTATATCATCCATAAAAATCAAGATTGTAACATTAAGAACTTTAAATATTAAAGATGTTGGTATACTTACATGCATAAGCTAACCTCTTATCAATAAATCAATCATAATAACAGTTGGCACATTCACAAATATATCTACTTCATTTCTCTATAGCATATGAAAAGTTAAATTTCTATATTTTTAACAAATCAATGGAATCATGTGTAACCGCTTATTCATTATTATGTTATTTAACCTTTTACATGAACATAAGTATAGTTCCTTAGGATTCAGTAGTTAACTCCAGTGCGAGTTATATACCTTCATCTATAATTATCGGCCGAGATCAAAATTTTAGGATGTACAATTAGTTTAGACTCGTGCTATCAAAAAATTCCATTTGGATTTTGTTAGAAAATTTCTAAGCCTTACTCATTAGCTCAATATCTGATACCTAATAATATAATAACTTCAAGTCTCACATTTGATAATTTTGCTTGACATCACCCAGTATTTATTATAAATTTAAGCATATATGTAACACAAGTGACAATGTTGTACACAATTATCATTATTATAAAGACTAATAACGCCACGCATCACACAGAAGTATATAAGAGAATAAATTATTTCCATCCGTTTGAATTAATAATATATCCTTGCCTCATTTAATTGCAAGTTTTGAGATGAAATTCCATTTGTATTTGTAAATTACATCAAGAAGATATACATTCCATCAAAATAAGTTTCAGATGTGACCCATAGACCATTGATTACATCATCTCAAAAGAAATGCAAACTTAAATAGAAAAAAATTAAAGGGACTTGTCACTCTAAATTTGTTCACACATGGAAAAATTGGTTAACATAAAGCATAAATTTTCTCTTTTAAGACATACTTACTATATATTTATCATATTAATCACTATTTATATACGGTAATGTGAATGAAGACACGCATATGTGCAAAGCATGTCCTTGTATCCCAAATTATGCCTACGCAAAGTTTGGTCTCAGAGATAAAAAAGTAGTTAATTTATTGCACTAAAATATACATGACTTGTAAAAGTGAAGTGAGCCAACAAAAGAGAAAATATACAATGAACATCATAAACTCGGATGTAGTCAAGCATCTTGTATAGAAAAATATTTCTATAACAGTAACCATCTCCATTCCATCTTGCAACAACATATGGGGACCAATAGGCATTTATGACATGGTAAATATTCATTATTGTGGATCATTTATAGGTGAGAATATTTATTCAAAAAAAAATATGTCACTCATATATCCAATCAAAAATATCATATGTACAACCATAAACATCATATGTAACTGGAATCAACTGATGATGACTTTGGAAATATTTAAATAATTAATATCCTTTTGAAAGTAGTAACTGATGTATTTTTCACTATATGGAAGGTTTTTTCCCAACCAGTTTATAACGATTATTCTAAAATCCATTTACAAAATTATTTATGAACCTACTCTAAATCAAAAGTACTTTAAAACATGATAAAATGTTAAAAGATAAACAAATCACACTTTCATAAAATTTGCAACAAAAACAATAATTAGAACCCGATCGTTTAACCTTATAGATGCAGATCTACATCTATGAAACAGTAACGATCATCAGATTAATACATAGCAAAATATAGTTATCCATCTTATACTATAGATCTAGCGGAAAAAAGAAACTAAATTACCTGTTGAAAAGTGACAAATCACCTTAATCACTGATACGAACGCAATCGCCAGAGTTGTTAAAAGAAAAGTATTAGAAAATTTATTCTTGGGAAATAATATATTAATAAGGACGTAGTGATTATCTTCGTTCATGAACTTGGATTTTTTGATATTTATGATGATTTTCAATTGAACCCTAAGGCCCAATATATTACCATGATGCCTTTAGAATTGTATGTGGTGCTCTTAGTTCCACATGATTGATATTGCACTTTCTTAACACCACTCTTCCTTCAACCAAGTATACTCTCAACTGCCAACACATTGTTAATTATCCATAATATCCTTGTCATTTTTTAAAGTTGCAGACATCCATTTATTCATGTTCTTAAAAATATAACCATAAACAACAATCAGGAACTCAAATCCCACCATTTCCTATATTTTTCTTTAAAAAAATATAAATTCAAATTTTGATTAAACTATAATAGCCGATTTAATAAATTTTGATTCTTGATAAGATATGATGTTAAATTACTTCATTTGAATTCTCTATCCAAGTGATTAGTATTGAATATATGTAAATTGAAATTGTGGACCCACGAAGGGCAAGTTTATAAATAAATTTCAAGCAAGCATTTATGTAAATCTTCTTAAATATTAAATCTTATAAGTTAACATGAATAGTGTAGATTTAAAGTGGTTTTTTATAGTGTTTTATTACCTCTTTAAGTGACATAAGGAAGCATGTTATGGGATATAAACTAGCACCTTTTTAAAATAAAGATAAAAAACATAGAGTTTCTATGTTAGTTTATCCCGCAACTAAAGGATTTTCGCACCTTTTGAAATTAAAAAAATCGTTCTTATTTTAATATTTAAGGAACATTATCGAAACAAACTAAAGTAATATATTTAAATATTTCTTTTATAAGAATGTAAAATAGTGTTTTTTGGGCTATGCAAAATAGTGTTACTTACAAAAAATGATAAGAATATAATCTCTTTAATTGATCAAACTATTTTCAATCCTATGATAAAACTTGACTTATGCATTGTAACGACCCGGAAAATCTGAACCAAATAATTTTTTTTAAATTGGCTAAAATAATGGATTTTAAATATTTAAAATAAAAATTTTAAATAATAGCAATGAAAAGTGAGTTTGAATCGACGTTTGAAAACGAATATAATTAATTCTAATTATAAACAAGGCCTGAAAAGGCGCTGTAGTTTCAAATTTTGAATTCAAACTTTGTCGGACTGTACTGGGTGCAAAACAAAACGAATTTGAGTGAAACTAAAAATATTTAAATCTATTAGTGAATACCTTTCTAACGAATTTGAAAAATCAAATTTTCATAGCGGAAAGCAAAAGTTATGGCCAAATGAATTTTCAGAAAGGTCGCTATGGAATTTATATAGCCCGTGAAATTGGCCATTTTGCAATCGACCTCGGAATTCGACGAAACCACTTTTGTTGGATCCGAGATGTGAAGTTATTGCTAGGTTTCAAATTTCATATTTTTTGAAGCTAGTATGTGAGCATGGCAAAGGAAAACGTGTTTTGATCAATTATAGTTAAATTGGATCGACCAGAAATGGGCCTTTTTGCAAACGGTCTCAGAATTCGACGAAACTAGTTTTGTTGGGACCGTATCGTCAAAACATAGCTAGGTTTATTTTTCTGGAATTTTTTGAATCAGTTTGTGGCCCTGGCAAATTGAAATGTACGTTCAAATCGAATATTGAATGTTATATATTTTAAATTGAATGGAAACTGACTGAGACAGTCGAATGGGCCTACGAAACATATCCCATTGTGTTCGGAATGTGGGTAAAAAGCTAGGGACGATAGTCGTTGGGTTTAGATTGGTGGTCGTGTCAGAAAACCCCTTTAAAACCCACCGGCCAATCAGAGTTTTTATAAAAAAAAAAACTAATTTTCTCTCTCCCCGATCGAAGGCGGAAAAGGCTTCAAACCTTCCAGCTCCGATTCCGACCAAACTAGGAGAAATTAGCTCGTGCCACAGTTGAACTTTTTGAAGATCTTCCCGAGATCTTCAAATCCATATAGGGTTTGAATTTTATCGTTCAGAATTGGAGGAGCATTCAAGTTCGAAAGTTTCGAACTTCACCTCGCCGCCGCCACCGCTACAGTGCATCGGCCGCCGCCGCACCACTAGCGCCTGGCGCGCCTCTCGCCCCTCTTCAATGCTGCACCGCCCGATCGTCGTAATACTACACGGATCTCGCGAAAAATCAAAACCTAGTTTTGTACATTTCAGCTGAGGTACGGCTGTTATATATTAAACTGTTTTAATAGCACTTCTAAGCGCTACGGTTTTTGATTTCACTGTAAAAATCATATCATTTTCGTTTCTTGACGAAATTCAGTGAAACAAGAGACAGTGGACTCGTGAGGACGTCTTCTACATTCTAGAAGAGACCGCATATTTTTCTGAGCCTTCTGCTATTTTTGGTGGAGTGGAACCCTATGTGAGATTTCTAATTTATAAACGATATGGAAAAACGACGATGTATAAATTATATAGTCGATGTATGGGTTTGAATGATCCCCATTGTCAAAAACCGCGAGGTTTTAAGGTAGAGCGAGGAGCCGTACTAGGGACGGTCTCGTTTTAACTACCCTGCCGTTATGCTGCCGAAATTTTGAATAATATTCATGTGTTTGAATTATTTTCATTTGTTGAAACTATATTTATTCGTTGAATAAAAAGCCTTCATGTGTTGAGTCGATATTCATTCGTTGGATAGAAATTCATGTGTTGAATGGTGTTCGTGTTTTAAATATAAAAATCACATTTTTATCTATATATATAAACTATAGAAAGCCTTCATGTGTTGAGTCGATATTCATTCATTGGATAGAAATTCATGTGTTGAATGGTGTTCGTGTTTTAAATATAAAAATCACATTTTTATCTATATATATATAAAATATAGAAAACCTTCATGTGTTGAATCGATATTCATTCGTTGAATTGAAATTCATGTGTTGAATGGTATTCATATTTTGAAATAAATGGTTTTATAATAAAAATCCTATTTTTATTACCTATATGAACTATATAAAATAATAGTGTTTTGAAATGAATTGTGTTACAATAAAAATCACATTTTTATTATATACATGAATTGTTAAATATAGCAAAGTGTTGAAATAGAAGACAGTTAGATAAAAATATCATTTTTTTATCAAATGTATGAAAAGAATATAGCTTTGAAATCGAAGAATCGATATATATATATATAAATAGAATTGAAATATATCGAATAACGAAGCTGTAGTTCGTATTTTGAAACCGTGCTTTCAAACGATTATACCGAGAGATCCGACCGTCGGATTTTCCCGAAACCGCAACCGTTGGGTTCGCTTTGGAAATATCTTTCCAACGGCACCAACTTTGTAAAAATCCAACAGTTGGATTGTCTGGAATTTTTAATTCAAATCTGAAGAAAAACAGCGCCAGAATCGATTATATTTATATATATATATATAAATATAATTATATTTAATCGAATAACGACGCTGCAGTTCGTATTTTGAAATCGAAACTTCAAACGATAATACCGGGAGATCCGACCGTCGGATTTTCCCGAAACTGGAACCGTTGGATTCATTTTGAAAAGATCTTTCTAATGATGTAAATTTTGTGAAGATCCAACGGTTAGATTTTCAGATATGTGTAAATCAAATCTGGAGAAAAACAGCGCCACGGTCGCGTTATGGCCCGAAGCGTCGTTTTGAATAAATTGGCTATTTTAAAATAAATAAAAATAGTGATAAATCGTTATAAAATATTATAAACGATATGGATGTGATTTAGAAATTAACTGAAGGTTGGCTAATTCGAATGGTTTCATGGGTGTTGATCTGATGTTGGTTTCGGCCTTCGGGGTTAATATTTGGGAAATCGTTCTCTTACTGATTGACGGTTAGTGACTAATGAATTGAAATGATGCGTGTGTATGTTAGTGTTGCACTTGTTTATTATATACGCGGGTTGCTCAGAAAGACCGGGTTTATCCCATTTTGAATAACTGTATCGACGATAAGAAATCGAAGATGAAGACGGTGGTCGAAGACCGGAGATCTTCACCTCGTTTGAATGGTAACGGAGGTCCTGATTGGGAGGCATCCCGAAATATGGATAATGAGTGGTGATCGTCCAGACGTACGTGGTGATCGATGGGTTTGCGAGGTATATAGTGCCTCTGGTTTCGTTCAGACCCAGAACGGACTTGCAAACGGACAGTGTGCCTGACATTGGAATTTATTTTGTGTGATTGATAGCCATCAGTTGCACGGTGTGAATTGTCTGTGTGGCATGCTAAGATGCAGTGATCAGGGCTTCTGTTGAAAAGCAAAGTCTTGTGGTGATGATCAAAACACCGCCTGTGTGGCGTAGCTTTGTGTATAACGTGAATTCGCGAGCCTCACACCCCGGTATGAACCAGAAACGGGAGAGGACATCAGGGGGGGACGTGCGTTTTCTTTCTAGCTAGAAGTGGCGTCAGTGGTTTTACACGCCCTGACAAGTTTGACTTATGTGGTTGTTACTGTTGCGAGGCACCTCGGTTTGATCGGACGATCCGGGTCCGATGGAGTCATTCGTTGGCTCGCTTACGCCCCAAAGGGCGGAGAAACGCATTGTTCAGGCATTATAATCCACTTCGTGTGGACCGGCCCTGACGATCCAAGGTACGGTTGCGGCTGTGCCTGAGACTCGGGCTAGACAGTCTCGAATTCGGTAAGGACTATCTTTTTCCTTGGTTCCTGACGGAAATCCAATTTCCAAATACGACACCGTGCGGTTTTGATTGTATATATATATGGCGACATGATATATGGTACCCATGTTGTCTATGATTGATAGTTATGATTTGAAATTGTTTTTGAAACATATAAACACTAGTAATAATATCAAATGCTTTTGTTTTATTCGTATCAAGCATATTTTGGCCATTATAAGGTAAAACTCTCTCCTCCGGTTTGTGTTGCATTGTGTGATGGGAACTGAGTCTTATAATGGCTTCATTTTGATAAAAAGCATTGCGATGTTTAAAGGAATGATTTGTTTTAAAGCACTGGCAATCCAATGGAGTAAACCCGTTCCACGAAAGTGGCGTGGTCCTGTGATTAGCCATATTATAAATGTGTTGAGTAGATTTCTCATACCAGTCCCATGACTGACTCGTAGTTTGTTTCACTTTCAAACTCGGGTGCCCCTTTTTCTACACGGGCAGCCTTGTATTCAGGTTTAGCTGGCTTTCTCTGGATAGCTGGAGCTGAAGATGGATTCTATCATTTATCTCTTTTTATGCTGTTCAGCTCCTATTGTACATTATGTTTGTTTTCCGCTGTAGACATTTATGTATATCTGAACTGCATTTGTACTAAGTAAGATCCTGTATACTGTGTAACTCTGATGATTACTTTTATCCAGTATATTCCATTGTTCATTATCTGGTGTGTTTATTTAATTCTGTTCTGCTATTACCTGTTTCTGTGTTATATTCCAAAGATTACCCTTGTCTCCGTCAGTACGGGAAATGGCGTCGTCACATGCATTAATCACTTAATTCAAATAACATTGGGAATAATAATCAGTATGTTATGTTCTAAAATTAAAACTTCATTTTGCAGCAAAATAAATTTAAGTTCTTAGCTATTGTGTAGTAGAAACTATAATTTAATAATATGTGTAGTAATAATGTATTAACCCAACATAGCTTATTAACATATGCTTTCAACCTAAACATTGAAAGTGAACTTTTTTTTCTTTCTTATTATTTATTGATAAAGGAATACAATTTGACTAGCAACAATGTTAAACCATGTTAAATCGTTCAGTAAATATTAAGGTGAAGTGAATTATCTTCCTCCAATTTCATGGTATTTAAATGCATTTCGTAAACTTTGGTTGCTTCTCTAGCATAACAATTTAATTCATTTAAGGACGGTTGGGAAAGGAGAATTTCAAAGTTCTAGAATAAAAATATTATACCACAATATACTTCCATTAAGGGTTAGTACCCAAATATAAAAGAAACTCTACCCCTCTAGCCATGCATATAATAGTTCCATATGCATAAAAAAGGAAGGAAAAAACCCTCAAAAGCTCATTTTATTATTTTATTTATGCAATTGTGTCCTAGAGTTAAACATTTGTGAGATAACTGATTATTTGAATGAATCACATACCTTTTTCTAACTGTAACGACCTGCACCCACTCAAGGGCGAGAGATGCTTTCAGGACATAATGCATAGTAATAACAGAAAAAACATAACATATATTACATCAGATTTACATATCCTAAGGTTCCATGTATTACATCACAGTACAGTGGAATCAAAAACATAATGTACATGTCTAATAAAGATAAAGGATAGAGGTAGGCCCAACCACCTGAGTCTTCCATAGTAAATCCAGAGCAATCCAAATCCAGCTCTAACTCTAAAACAAAAGCACTAGCAGCTAACCCAAATGGATAACTATATAACCTACTAATCAACCTGCCCATGTGGAAAAAGTAGGCACCCGAGGTTGCAAGGGAAAAACAACACCGAGTCAGCCATGGGACTTGTGACGGCCCGCCCCGCACCAATCGACATTTCCCTGAAATGCGTTGTACAGATGTCCAATCGGCATGGGACGGACGCCAAAGAAAGGAAAAGAAAGAAATTTGAACTAACAAGGAACTTGTAGAATGTCTCATAGCGCATGGGATAAAATATAATAATAACATAACTTTGACATAAAACAGGCGAGACAATGCATAAGCTGAAAACTAAACCATCATAGCAGGGAAATCCAAAATACAACTTATCATCCAAACCAACATTATTACAACTTTGAAATACTGTCTCTAAAGAAAAAGGAAGAGGTACACTACTAATGCCCAAAGCAGTGACCAGCAACAACACAGGGAGAATATATGTACATAATACGTGGGAGCCTCCTGCTCGTCTCCGGATCAGCTACTCGTGCATAACAAGCTAACCTGTCTCTAATCTGCTCGTTTAGGAGCACCCAGAGTAATAAGAAGAGTCATAAAACTCTGGGTCAGACAAAAGTCTGGTATGAGCGATAAGCAACAAAACAGAAAAATAACAGGTATAACTAACCATAACCTGAACCTGGACCTACAACCAAAGAGTTAGCAAAACAGGATGTACAATACTCTTAGGTGACACTAACACATAGTGTGAAAACAAGGGGGAGGGGTGTGCATGTCATGGTGATAGAAAACATCAAACATAGCAATCATCCTCACATCTCTCACTCAGTGCGTAAAGTATACGATGTCTACCACTTTGGTCACCCAATTCCTTGCTACGATCACTTTGCCTCATGGAGTCATAACGGCTCCATTGCACTGATCCATAGCCACTAATCCTTTGCTCTGTCCACTCTACCCCATGGAGTCATGACAACCCCACTGCACTGACTCATAGCCCTTGCTACGATCGCTTACTCTTGGGAGTCTTAACAGTCCCATTGCAATGATCCATAACCACTAATCTGTCTCTCAGGGGTGAGTCAAAGCTACAGACATCGATAACCCCTTTGCACACTCCCGCAGCAAAGTCCAACTTATGAAGTTAACTCGTTGGTTCCCATCTGGATCCTGAGTGATAACTTCTCATTCGGAACTCCTTTACATCTCGGGTTTTGGTCTCCTTCAGTCTGGTTCGTCACATTTAGTTCGTTAGTCTCCGTTCGTGATGTGAAATCGATTATTGGAGCAAAATTCATGGTCAAGCTCTCCGGGTCATGACCTTGCATTCCACTTATGACCTTCCATAGGGGTCGGGTCATGATCCTCCATAGGTGTCGGGTCGTGATCCTCAGTAGGGGTCCGGTCGTGATCCTCCATAGGGGTCGGGTCGTGATCCCTACCCCCTTCAGGAACCGAATTTCTGTAGTTTTTCCTGTGAGCTAATTTCGCCAAACGACGACATTTTCGACCATTCTAACCTTTCTATGAAATCACAAAACACTCCAAACAGTCATTGCAACATATGGAATCAACCATAAACACTAAAACAACAATTTAACATGCTTATATGGATCAAACATACCCAAAACCGATACTTTCCCCTTAATCATGAATTAACCATACGATTAGCAAAACATATCCAAATTATCCCAAATTTTTATCAAAGCCCTAAAATAATATTTATGAATTTTTACATATTTTTCCAGAATTTTAGCATGCATAATTTCGTTAATTAACATTAATCACCCCTAATTAGTCGTAATTAGTGAAAAACAATGCAAATCACTCACCTTAGCCAAAATATAAACTCAGATCTGAAATGATTCTTTAAATGGCATGAATTCCAATGCACACAGCAGCCTTTGCCTCCAATTTGATGGTGATTAGACTTGGTTGGATGCTAATTAGCTTAATCTTCAATTAGAAAGTGATTTGGAGGTGTTTTAGAAAGTGGAGGCCATGGCAAGGGTTCAAGAGATGAAAAGTGACAGCTGAAAAATGACAAAAACTGAATCCCCTAACCCTATCAGCCCTCCCATAACCCTAATCCCTGTAACAACCCAGGGGTGTTCGGCCCCGAAAATTGACATAAATACATTTACCGTACCTTATGTCGACCTTCCAAACACCGAAAACACTAGAGCGTTATTAGAAAGAAATTAGAGGGTGAGATAAAAAAGAAATATTAGAACATAAGAAGAAGAAGAAGAACACAATAAAGAGTCTCACATCGCAGTGAAATAAAATATAACACAGAAATAAATCTTTATTGAGAGCTTTAAAAATACTTACAATATCAATGTACATCAACACCACTGGACAGTCATAATAAACCGTCCTCATATACAACACACAGCAGAGTAGTAGCTATATAATATCATAGGTCTGAACATCTCCAGCTCATCTCTAGACTTCGCAGCATCCGATAAGCTGGAACTGTACACCCTAGTCTAACCCGAGCATTTACAAAACACTCGGTCAGTCTGGTGAACCAGAGTGAAAAACTTGCACAGTATTAAGAGTAATCATCCAACTTACTTTTAAAGTTCAAAAATCTTTTCAAAAGAAAAGGATAATCGTAAGACCAAATCCACACATAAATACGGACGGTTTTTACCTTACGATAACCCAAAACATTTTTGAAACCAATATCTTTTCTAATATTACAATAGTGTCTAAATACAAGAAGATATCAATCTAGCGGAACGCTTGCATTTCACGCTCCACATATATAGTATACAATAAAAAACGCGGGCGCTTATTGGAGATTGGATTCCAACTTTGACAAGGTATGGGACCACCTACCGATAGTGTATCTCTAGAGGGGAATACACTAGGTTCAACAAGAACGTCTTGCAACCCGACCCACACATGATCGATCACTCATTTCGCTTGAGTGTATCGAATGTATATCCCCAACGGTTGGGTTCAAACCACTGTTTCCCGAAAAGGGACAACATCGAAATAGATTAAAGAAGAAAATGGAATTTCTCTAGATAAGTGATTATACACCCTAATGGGAGCGACCCACATAGCCATGTTGCCTGCCCGATTTTTGTCATTACCCGGTTGATGAGGATTGAGGTTTGAATTTTCCTTTTGGAACACCTGGTCACCATTCACTTTGAATTCCACATCGTCAAATCCATTAGATATCACTAATTGACATCCACAAAAATACTCTAGTTATTGGGCTAGAGAAAACCATTTCTCCGCCATCAACTATAGTACGTTTAAAGAAATCAACGTACGTAATTCCTTTGGAAATACTCTGCCAGACATCCATGCGTACAAGTCATCCAGGAACAGAATGAACAGAAGGTACTTTCCTACCACATCCAAGGAATCACCCTATAGATTAATAGCGAGAAGTCCTTGCAATCCGTAGATTCCAACCACGACAGAACCACAGTTTATCTCTGGTAGAAACATCAGAGATTATTAGTAGTTCTTCTGTTTATGAAGATCTATGGTCTTCAATGCTCCATCTCGATCATCTTCTCGTATCTTCACGTATTTGTTAGTCGGAATGGTTTTCGACTATAAATTCGATCTCGGTCTTTCCATACCAATAATCGTATTGGACAGATTTGATAGTCGGTGATTTAACTATCAAAATAAACAGTGATTCAATCATGATAGTCCAATGAGTTCATTGGTTCAGTATTCAGCATCAATTGGCCTTTTAATTAAAACGAAAATGTAAATTTAAAACTCTTAAATATTTTGGTATTACAAATATAGCTTTTCGCATCTAATTTAACATAAGATTTTTCTTTAAACAGATTCACTTTTATATATCCAGTTTTATATTTTCACTTTCAAAACATTCGCCACGTTATTATCTAATATCGGGGAAATCAACTCAACTTATTTATTCGTAAACATAACGTTACGAAATATCTTTTATTTCATTACTTGAAAAAAATAACCAATATTTACTTGTCTAAAATAAAACTCAACTTTACATTTCCTTTATAACTCGAAAATATCATTATACTTCACATAACCCTTTTTATTCCCCTTTTCCTTTGGAATCCTCCGTTATATATATATATTTTCCAAATTTTCAACAAACGTTGCATTATTATTTCCTTAATGGAGATAATAAATTACCCCTAACCCATTTTACCATTACCAACTAATATCATCCTCAGATAATCCTGATGTCATTCAAGTTGGGGTATTTTAATTGCCTCTCAGACCTTGATCAACAACGATCATATCTTAAGATAGATACAAGTTGTAATCCAAAACCAATATCTTATTCTAAGATCAACACAAATTCCATTTAACTATTTCATTTAAAAATACGGTTTCATAAACCATCTTACTTTTTGAAAATCCCTTTCTCGGATATAACCATATTTCTTAATTCCATAATTAAATAATTCCTTACACAACGTCATCTTTTAACCTTTACCTCTTAAACAAATTCATTTTATAATTCGGATTTGATTCCAAAATCCTATGATTCGCTTCTTTTACCAATCCCCTTTCCAAATTCAATCAATTAATTCCTGCTCTGAAATCCTATTTTGATTTTCCACTTTTACTTAATCCCATTATTAAATAACGTTAATTTTAAAATTAATGCTTTAACACTTTAAACCTTCTTTTATATAATCCTGGTTTATCTTAAGCCCTTTTATCTAAATTCCATTCTTCTTAATTAAAATATTTAAGTAACATTCATTTTAAGCTGTAGTATCCGCTTAAAACTTCTTTTATAACTTTGTTATAAACCCAGTTTCAAAATAAAACTTTCTCATCAACTCCCTTCACCATTCAATTGGATTTCATTTCACTTTCGATTGCTTTTTAAATACATCTCAATTAAAAGGTAATTTTCTAAATTACTATTAATTGAAATAATAACTTACTTTAATCATTAACTACTATAAAAGTGTTTAATTTTTCTATTAACTAAATAAATGGTAAATTTCTTTTTAAAACCTTATTAAAATTAAAACAATATTCACTAAACTATTTTACTTAAAATACGCTAATTTAATGATTAGTCCCAATTTGAAAACAGTCGGTTTAGTTACTCAAAACACAGTTATCCCATTAACCGATTTCAATTAATTCTCACTTTAAATTAATTAATAATTTAATTAATTTAAATAATTTCATTTAATTGTTTCTTAATAAAAAAATTATCCAATTTTAACCGTTAGGTTAATTTCTAATCGCTGGTCTACAAATCTGATTAAATCAGAAATTTCCTTATAAAATCAATTAATAATTAATTATAAATTTTAATAATAAATATTTATTTCCTTTTTACAAACATATTTTCACTATAATTCAATTCAAAATCTATATCCAGTTTAAAATAAATTTTATAACTTCATTTTTGTTGATCTGCCTGACGGTAAATCAACATTTATGAAACAATTGATTTCATAGGCCATATACTTCTGCCAAATACCCAACCAATACCGCCCATTGGTTTAAAACAAAACAAAGGTTGACTTTTTAGTCAATGATCAAAAATCAAATCAATCATCCAATCATGACAGTTCATATATGATAATATGAAAATAAATAATATATTTGAGGAACCCCGTTGGATCCCTCCAACCTGTTCTTCCCTGTATCCAAATCGGTTATCACAAAACAGGTCATTCAATTCCATTTAACTGATAATTTCTGTAACAGTAAACAACAACTATTTAACATCAACCAATCAACACAACAATTCAAACAATTAAACACGTTTATAAATAAACATGACCAATAAGGCAAGTTACCTTCATTGGATCCAATCGTTAAAATAACGATTTGGTATTTCACTGAAACTAAACAATGGTTTAATTTCATCTATTTAATCAACAAATAAATATAGAACTAGCAAACAGGCAACCATTAGCAACCAGAGCACACAAAATAAAAGACCCAATTTATATAAAATATAAACGAGATGAACTGAGTGAGTTTAACTCACCTTGATCTGATTTGCTGTTTAACGGTTCATTTCAGTTAAATTAAAAAAGTGTTTAATTTAACTAAAAATCTTGTTGTCTCCGATTACATACAATTTTGTTCCTTAATGCAGTGCTCGTTGAGACAAGTCCAACGTCTCTTGAATCGTCCAATTCTGGTCATATATGGTTGTGTTATCAATATTTAAATTTAACACTATTTTAATAACTAAAATATTTCTTAATTATGTTTATAATTTAACTAATTACATGTAATAATCAGTCTGGTCCCCTTTTCCTTTATTGGTTTGTTTTTCTAGCAGTGCCCAACATCATGCCTACAAAAAATCCATGGTTTAAGTTAATACAATTTTAAATTATCACACTTTGTTTCCTAATTAGTTCTATAATTAAACTAATTATATTTAAACCATCTAAACTAATTCCTTCTGCAAATTTTACCTAGGCCCAACGATTTATTTGTTCTCAATTTTCTTCTGCTTCCCTTTGTTAAGCATACACCCGTTTACTGTTCACCAATTAGATAGTTAACTAGGTTTAAAAATAAACAAATCTTAAATTAAACTAACTAGGTTCCTGATTAAGATTAGTCATATATAATTACTTAGTTAACAATTGAATTTGGCCAATCCTTCCTTTGTCGTTTCCAGTAGCGACGTCACGAGCCAGAACAGTTGTCCACACCATATGCCTGCATACAACGTTTAAGCTTAGGATGGTTTAATAATTAAATACATTTCCTTAATTAAGTTTTGTTTTAAGTGAATCCCATAAAATTTTCAAACTCGGCTGCCGCATTTTAAAAACCCATGTACCTCATTCCTACTCCTCGTTATACTGTTGCTGCTCCAATCTGCGCCAGGCTTCCAAAAGAACAAACCCACGCTGAAAACCGAAATCACGATGCAGCTTCACCCATGCATCATCAGAAAATGATCGGCAGTCCCCACTGCACTCGCCTTATCTCTACCGACGTCCTCCCTGAATCACCAGCAAACTCGATCAACTAAGTCATCGCGGAAACCCCAATAACTGCTAGCACTTCTAGACCAAATTCCGGTCACGCCACTGCAAAAATAACGATCCTCAACGTTCATCGAGTGGCCCTCTTACTGTTCTATCATTTTGTTGTTAATCACCTGTCGAATTGATGAAGAAATCAAAGGAAATTTAAGGAAGAAGATTGGAAGATTTTGACCGTTTATTTCAGCTGTGGCGGCTATGGAAATTGCTTGCGTTGGCCAGAAATGTTAGTTTGACTTAGAAAGTTAGGGTTCAGTTTTAGATTGGTATTTATATGTGAAGCTTTGCGTGGTTGTCACGGTTTGTGGGGAGGACGAAACATGGGCAGGATGGAACTGAGAGGCTTGTACAAAAAGGGATTGATTTTATTGATTAATAATTAAACTAACTATACATTCTCCCTCATAGAATCAATAACATGAGCAATGAATGCACGGAAAACTGCATGGACCAAATATATATATATATATAGTTCGGTTGACTTCCGTCAGTAGTATTAGTATTATCATTATTTTACAAACTCAAGTATCATGTTTCTGAAAAAAATGCATATTTGTTACAAATGGATTCAAATACTTATATATTTACATACCACATGAACGAAGTCCACTGCTTATTTCGCTTCTTGTTAATGTTGTGTTCTACGAACTACCGAAACCATTTTTGCGGTAGGAATATTTTATTTATTTTCCAAAAATGACCGTATAACATTCAACGTTTTACATTTTGCACAATCACATACGGTATCATATTGTCATCAAATTTATTTTTTTATATAATAATCTAAGGCTACAGATCCAACGAAAATTGTTTCGATGAAATCGGCGTTCATTTGGTGTAACACCCCACGTCCATTAATGTCACTCACAAAGGGAATGCATTAACTTCCATGGAGGTTTTAAGTGAATATAGAACAGTAAAATTACAACAAGACAGATATAAAATAGTACTTGGAAATTCAAAAACTTTATTTCATTGTAGCAGAAGTCAAAACATGTTTGATTACATCATAACACCACATTCAATGTCAAGTACAATATCTATCTTGATAAAACAAGTACATAATCCCATTACATGAATAGCCATTAAAAAGAAAGATAACAAGCTGGACTTTACTTCAGCAGTCCAAGCTATCCAGAAGATAAGCGATCCAACTAGACTCCACTAGAACTTGGCCCAACCTGCGGACCTGAAGGGAGAAAAAGGATGGAAAAGAGGGGGTCAGACATAAAGTCTGGTGAATATGATAATTCTACAATACTATTACCAAAATAACTGGACTAAGGCATAAGCTGGAAAACAAGAAAATGTCTATGAAGAGCAGATTAAGGACATAGACAATCGCTAAAGGCAACGTTATAGGCGCTCCTAAATACTAAAGGATAAACACTATACTGCACCACACCAGTCACCCTAAAGATTCATCCCACTTAGCTTCACTTAGAAACTTTCCCAATGGCTTTACGTACCCCTAGCTGACTACATAGGTGCCGCCTGCCCCTATCTCCACTAGGTGTACCCTACTTCCCATTATTCGATCGGCTCCCTAACTCGTAGATACCCGTGCTGGCCCCACAGTGGGGTGTATCACTCCCCTAAAGTGGCAACCTGATACAACGGACATGCACGACTTATACCTACACGATGCAACAACGTCTTACCTACCAGCCCGGGTCCACACACGCATATGAAACCCGTTGGACTTGCGTTGCCACCGCTCCCTGTTTTGGCCTCTTATAGTCAAACCCAGTATGCGTGTCCCGTCCTCGACTTGGGTCGAGCCCACAAAGATACGTTTTGGGATACTGGTTGAAATGGGCCCCCACTATTTACCACAAGCATTCCACCTAAGCTTGTCCCCATTAGTCCATCCCACTTAACCCACTTAGTCATGTTCATTTACATGTGTGTTTGGTTAAGTCTAATCGTATTTCAAATGCCTCTAAAGGCAACCACCAGATTCCTCATGCCACCTAAGGCACCTACTTAACCCCCATGTCCCACCTTACATGATTATCTGGTTAAGTATTTCTTAGTTCATTAAGGCCATAACCTCATAAAGACCTCTCACATTAGACTGGCATTTATGGCAGCTGGATTTGCCGGGCGGGTCCGGGCAGTCTTACACCATAAAAGAGTCTAACCTCGTGTCTTTACAACTGTTATGCTTTAGTTTGGGCCTAGGACCTCTCACATTGGGCCGACATTTGTGACTACTGGATTTGCCGGGCGGGTCCGGGCAGGTTTACATCACAAACGGGTCCAACCTCGTGTCCTAAGCATTGATTATTAATAATAATCCACTTTCCCCCAATTTTAATAATTCCCTACTTGAATTATTAATTACTTCCAATTTTTAACAATGTCCATAATTGACTCAATTATGGACATCCATTCATGGTATGCAAAATCTTACAAAATTGCACCCAATTTATTAATTCCTAATATTACCCCTACCCCACGTTTGAACGTTTATTCGCAAAATATATGTTAGACTCGAATAGCCTAACTCATAGCATAAAAGAGATTATCATAATAACAACATGTATATGTGACCAAATGAATCATAATAAGGGGTGAAACTTGCATATGTCCAACTTGCATAGATTATACATGTCATGGACCTAAAGGTGTCAACTTGTTCAAAATTCACCTAATATAATCTCAATCAATTTTCATAAACTTACATATGAACATGTGTGAATCAACATCATCTAATTTTTTAACAACATGGTTTTATATGGGTACACCTAACTCAATAGGCAAATTCCCATAATCAAGTTTTATTTAATTATAGTTTCAAGTTTATGGGTACACCTAACCTAATAGGCAAATTCCCATAAACAAGATCCATTTAAATTAAGAAAAAAAAACATAACTTTAAGCATGATCCAACAACATGATTTTTCAACATAATATAGCATGATTTATAACATGGCATAGTATGATAGTATAACATAGCTTGACATGATTCTCAACATAGCACGACATAGCATAAGAGAATTTACAACATAGCATGACATAGCATATATAATTTACATCATACGACAACATAATAACATAATAAGAGATCCACAATATATAGAATTTACAATTACAAATCACATCACTTTCTTGTGATCCATTCATAACTGAGTCAAATTAGTTTGTAATAGTCTTGTGAGAATCATCATACTCACCAACAAAAGAAGAGAATTAGAGAGAGAGTTCTTTGGTTTGATTTGTTTTGTTGAGTAGAATTTAGTTGTAGTAGATTAGGCTTCCTCTTCTTAGTTTGTGACGGCTATGCTGAACTCCATGGCAGCAGCATGACGGTAGCTTCTCTAATTTTACAAGTGATTTAGGTCTAGGGTCTACCCACTTATTTATAGATTTTAGAATTCATTCTAGGCCATTAGATTTAACCTAGAAATAACCGCAGCCGTTCAGACAAGATGGGGTTTATCTTGTTGACTCAGCAATGAGTCAGAAGTGACTCAGCAAACACTCAGCATATTAATAAACTTCTATTCATGTCATAAATATATATATATATTCTACAATGTACATATTAGATACATCCCCCTTTACTTATTATTGTTTTTATATACATATTAGATACATCCCCTCTCTCACACACTTATTAATATTTTTATATTCATATTAGACACATCCCCTCTCTTACACACTTATTAATATTTTTATATTCATATTAGATACATCCCCTCTCTTACACACTTATTAATATTTTTATATTCATATTAAATACATCCCCTCTCTTACACACTTATTAATATTTTAGCAACTTTAGTGTTAATAGAAAATTCGGGGTGTTACATTCTCCCCTCCTTTTAGGATTTCGTCCCCGAAATCTTCAACTCTGGAAGAATGTATATCCTACCGTCCAAACGTCCATCTACTCATCCATCATACACAGGCATCCATTGTCCTTACAGACTTCTAATGCTTTCATGTTTAAATGCACAGTGTGTGTATATGTCCGTATCTAATGCAAAATCAGGCGGTCCACTGATTCAGTTGACCTCCTTAATGCAACTATGATCGTGCCATGCATCCATTATGTGTGCAAAAGATTCTTAATGCTACATACTACTTCTATATGCGTGCACACCCATTCAACCGAATGCAGCATCCATATGATGGTACAACCATTATACATCCATTATACTAAATACATCCATATATATGCAATATGCAATATGAAGTGACTGAGCCGATCTAGTGCCTAAAGTGTGTGTATATGTGCATCCACGAGCAACCACTAGCAAACACTTGCATCCATTTTGCATCCATCATACATAACATGTCTCAAACACATGTTTCAACCATAGGATTATCCTAACTAAAGGTCAAAGATACTAATGAGAGGACATACTAAAGATAAGATAAGCTAAGCTAAGCGATAAAGGAGAAATTAAAAGACATACCCTCAAAAAGAAAAGGGTACAACGAACGCATCTTCTCTTCTGTCTCCCAAGTTGCGTTGCTCTCATCATCTCCCCATTGCACTTTAACCAGTCTGACCTCTCGATTCCTCAACTTTTTGATCTCCGACCCAAGAATGCATGTAGGAGCTCGTCTAATTGTTGCATCACGCTCTATTTCCACCTCTTTAAGCAAGCTCGGCTCTACCACCTCCGCGGTCTTGTGCAAACACTTCCTCAAATGTGATACATGGAATACGTCGTGTACTCCACTAAGTTTCTCAGGCAACTCCACCCTATATGCCATCTTCCCAATCCTGTCTTTTACAGGAAACGGCCCTACAAACCTTGGTGCTAATTTCCCCACGGACCCAAAGCGAACAACATTCTGTAACGGAGATACTTTGATAAAAACCATGTCCCCAATGTCAAACTCAAGATCTGTCCTCCTCTTATCAGCATACGATTTCTGCCTATCTTGTGCTGCTTTCATCCTCCTTCGAATCAACTCAATCTTCTCCGAGGTTTCCCTAACCATATCGGGCCCAAGTAGGATTTTATCGGTAGATTCCCACCAACATGTAGGCGAACGGCAAGGCCTTCCATAAAGAGCTTCGAAAGGTGCCATGCCAATACTAGACTGAAAGCTATTATTATATGCGAATTCTACTAACGGAAGTTGCTCTTCCCATGTACCCCCAAAGTCTAGGATACAAAGCCTTAAAAGATCCTCTAGAATGCGATTCACCCTCTCGGTCTGGCCGTCTGTCTGAGGATGATATGCGGTGCTCAAACATAGTTGAGTCCCTACCGCCTCTTGTAAACTCTTCCAAAATTCGCTAGTAAAGATGGGGTCACGGTCGCTTACTATACTAGAAGGAATACCGTGCAAACGAACTATCTCCTTAATGTATACAGAAGCCAACCACGGAGCAGTCCTCTTACTTTTCACGGGAATAAAATGGGCGCTTTTAGTAAGTCTATCTACTATAACCCAAATCCCCGTGTTACCCTTCCTTGATCTTGGTAATCCATCCACAAAATCCATTGAGATGCTTTCCCATTTCCATAGTGGAACTTCTAATGGGTGAAGCAACCCACCGGGTTTCTTTTGTTCTGCTTTAACTCGTTGGCACACCAAGCATCTAGCGACGTACTCGGCCACATCCTTTTTCATACCGGCCCAAAAGAAAACCCGCTTCATATCTTTGTACATCTTATCCCCGCCGGGATGAATGGTCATTTTTGAGCGATGAGCATCATCAAGAATGGCCTTCCTTAAGTCTTCGTCTTGTGGTACACAAAGTCTATTATCCCTTCGTAACCAACCCTTATCGTCTAGGGTATACCTACGAAGATGGCTTGACGACTCCCCCCCTTTGAGCTTTTCTACTATCTCAACCAACTGTGGGTCGTCTCGCTGTGCCTCACCAACCCGTCCTAGAAGTGTAGGTCTAACCTCCAAGGATGCTAACAGACCGGGTACTAAGTCAACGGAGGGTCTAAAGTCAAACATAGAGATGAATTCTAAGCTTTGTCGTTCAACAAACAACGGACTCAAGGACAACCTTTTCCTACTTAAGGCGTCTGCCACCACGTTACCCTTGCCCGGGGTATATGCTATTTCAAAATCGTAGGAGGCTAAGAATTCCATCCACAGTTGCTGCCTTAAATTCAAATCCTTCTGAGAGAATAAGTATTTTAATGATTTGTGGTCAGTGAACAGTTCGAATTTCTCACCAAGAAGATAGTGACGCCAAGACTTAAGCGCGAAAACAATTGCGGCTAGCTCTAAGTCATGCGTGGGGTAATTCTTTTCATGAACCCTCAACTGCCTTCCACCATAGGCTATTACTCTTCCCTCTTGCATGAGGACCGCGCCAAGTCCCGTCCCACAAGCATCAGTATAGATGGTAAACGGTTTATTCCCGTCTGGCAGCACTAAGACTGGGGCTGAAGTTAAGGCTCTCTTTAAACGTTGGAACGCATCATCGCAATCTTTGTCCCACGTAAAAACCAGGTTCTTCTTCGTTAACCGTGTTAATGGAGCTGATATTTTTGCGAAGTCTTTGATAAACTTCCTATAATAGCCAGCCAACCCCAAGAAACTTCTTACTTCGGTTGCATTTTTAGGGACCTTCCAATCTTGGATGGCCACCACCTTTGCGGGATCCACTGCTATCCCTTCTTTGGAAACCACGTGCCCTAAGAACCGTACTTCCTTCCTCCAGAAGTGACACTTAGAAAATTTTGCCTTAAGGTTATGCGCTCGAAGGGTTTCCAACACTTCCCTAAGATGTAGGGAGTGCTCTTCTTTATTCTTAGAAAAGACTAAGATGTCATCCACAAAGACTACCACGAATTTGTTAAGGTATTCCCTAAACACCCTACTCATCAAATCAACAAAATATGCAGGGGCGTTTGTCAAACCAAAGGGCATCACTAGCCATTCATAGAATCCGTCAGGAGTCCTAAAAGCAGTCTTATCTATACTATCCTCAGCCACTCTCAGTTGATGAAAGCCAGTGGCTAAGTCCAACTGCGAAAACACTGAGGCGCCAACTAACTGATCAAAGAGATCGTCAATCCTCGGCAGTGGGTGTCGGTTCTTTTTAGTAAGCTTGTTTAGTTCTCTATAGTCCATACAAAGTCTAAGAGACCCATCCGCCTTTGTGGCAAAAACTACTGGAGCACCCCACTCCGATATACTACGTCTTATGAACCCCTTCTCAAGCAACTCCTTTACTTGCTTATTGAGTTCCCTCCTTTCACGAGGAGCCATGTGGCGCACTGGCAAAGATACGGGTTTAGCATTATCCACAAGATAAATTCGAAAGTCTATCTCCCGCTTTGGAGGTAAGCCCTTCACCTCCTCAAACACATCCGGATATTCCCGGACCACTTCTACCGATCGCAGGTTCTCTACAGACGCGTCAAGTGATTCAAGATAACTTAGCATAACGGAATTTATGGGATTACAAAAGATGTCGAGAGCATTACCAAGGCGAGTCACAAGCCTAACTACTCTCCTTTCACAATCAAGAATGGCCCTATTTCTAGACAACCAATCCATTCCTAAAATTAGCCCATAGCCCGTGAAGCCCAATACATAAGCATCACATCTAAATTCAACGCTAAGTATAGAGATTTTCAAATCCAAACATATCATGGTCAAATGAGCCGAACCCCCAATTGGATTTGAAACGACCAAGGGATCCTCTACTAAACTGGTGTTCAAGTGCAGTGATTCAACTAATGATGCAGAGATAAACGAATGAGATGCGCCAGAATCGAATAAGGTACGGACAGGATGATCAAACAGAAAAACTAAGCTTTCAACAGAAATTGTTCTACCTCTTTCTTGCAGCGGTGGGGCCGCAATAGCCTGAACTTGCCCCCTTGCCTGCCCTGGTGCCATAAGAGCCTGCACCTGTCCTCCCGAGGTAGACCCTGCCCTCTGCCCCTTCTTTGGACAGTCCTTCACTAAATGTCCCGCATCTCCACAATGAAAACAACCAGTCTTCTTTTTCTTTCTACAATCTTTGCTGAGATGGCCAGGCGTCCCACAATTGAAGCATTTCTTCTTCCCTTTGCCATTATTGTTTTTACCACCCTTCTTATTTTGCTGTTGGGGTTTCTTCTGATCCCCTTTCTTTTCAACTGCCTTATCCTCATGCATAAGTGCCATTTCTACTAGCTTTTCAAAGGTGGCTCCCATAGGGATGTGGGTCATAGCCAACCCTTGCAACGGTTCATTCAAGCCTCTAACGAACCTCAAAGCTTTCTTCTCTGGCGTGTTCACCAACTCCAAGCCAAACCTTGCTAACTGATTAAATTTATTGACATATTCCTTTACTGATGAGCTCCCTTGCTTTAGTGCCAGGAATTTTTCCATATTTAAGTTCTCCTCTGCCCTTGAAAGAAACTTTGCCTCAAACCTTCGTCTGAAATCCGCCCATGAATCAACTGGACGTTCCCCGTTAGTGACCTCCCACCAAAACGAGGCCTCTCCCTTCATTAACCAAGCAGCTAAACGGACTTTCCTCCCATCTTCCACTTCAAAGATATCCAACAATTCCTCAGTCTCCTTAAGCCAATCTCTGGCCTCCACAAACGTCTCAGTCCCTTGAAAAGTTTTTCCTCCCATAGCCTTGAATTCCTTGCACGTCTTTGCAAAAGTGTCAACACGAGGAGGAGGAGGAGGAGGAATGGGTGCAACTAGGGGTGGAGGAGTATCCGCTGGGCCTGCAGTGGTGGCCCTAGCCTCCAAGTATCTCCTAAACCACCCTGGAATCGTCACACCTTCTGGGAGATTAAGATCTTCAGCCATGCTGAAACGAAAAAGGAAAGATTCAAAATGGAGAATTCGAAAGATAAAGATAAGGATGTGGCTATTTGGGATTATGTTTTTCATAAAAACTCTCTTTAAATAACATGTTTTTTTTTTTTTTTGAAAGCACTTCTTCCAAAAATACTTTAGAAAAAAAATATTTTTCTAAAAAAAAAAAAGTTTATCTGTTCTGGTAACCTTATGCTCTGATACCACGTGTAACACCCCACGTCCATTAATGTCACTCACAAAGGGAATGCATTAACTTACATGGAGGTTTTAAGTGAATATAGAACAGTAAAATTACAACAAGACAGATATAAAATAGTACTTGGAAATTCAAAAACTTTATTTCATTGTAGCAGAAGTCAAAACATGTTTGATTACATCATAACACCACATTCAATGTCAAGTACAATATCTATCTTGATAAAACAAGTACATAATCCCATTACATGAATAGCCATTAAAAAGAAAGATAACAAGCTGGACTTTACTTCAGCAGTCCAAGCTATCCAGAAGATAAGCGATCCAACTAGACTCCACTAGAACTTGGCCCAACCTGCGGACCTGAAGGGAGAAAAAGGATGGAAAAGAGGGGGTCAGACATAAAGTCTGGTGAATATGATAATTCTACAATACTATTACCAAAATAACTGGACTAAGGCATAAGCTGGAAAACAAGAAAATGTCTATGAAGAGCAGATTAAGGACATAGACAATCGCTAAAGGCAACGTTATAGGCGCTCCTAAATACTAAAGGATAAACACTATACTGCACCACACCAGTCACCCTAAAGATTCATCCCACTTAGCTTCACTTAGAAACTTTCCCAATGGCTTTACGTACCCCTAGCTGACTACATAGGTGCCGCCTGCCCCTATCTCCACTAGGTGTACTCTACTTCCCATTATTCGATCGGCTCCCTAACTCGTAGATACCCGTGCTGGCCCCACAGTGGGGTGTATCACTCCCCTAAAGTGGCAACCTGATACAACGGACATGCACGACTTATACCTACACGATGCAACAACGTCTTACCTACCAGCCCGGGTCCACACACGCATATGAAACCCGTTGGACTTGCGTTGCCACCGCTCCCTGTTTTGGCCTCTTATAGTCAAACCCAGTATGCGTGTCCCGTCCTCGACTTGGGTCGAGCCCACAAAGATACGTTTTGGGATACTGGTTGAAATGGGCCCCCACTATTTACCACAAGCATTCCACCTAAGCTTGTCCCCATTAGTCCATCCCACTTAACCCACTTAGTCATGTTCATTTACATGTGTGTTTGGTTAAGTCTAATCGTATTTCAAATGCCTCTAAAGGCAACCACCAGATTCCTCATGCCACCCAAGGCACCTACTTAACCCCCATGTCCCACCTTACATGATTATCTGGTTAAGTATTTCTTAGTTCATTAAGGCCATAACCTCATAAAGACCTCTCACATTAGACTGGCATTTATGGCAGCTGGATTTGCCGGGCGGGTCCGGGCAGTCTTACACCATAAAAGAGTCTAACCTCGTGTCTTTACAACTGTTATGCTTTAGTTTGGGCCTAGGACCTCTCACATTGGGCCGACATTTGTGACTACTGGATTTGTCGGGCGGGTCCGGGCAGGTTTACATCACAAACGGGTCCAACCTCGTGTCCTAAGCATTGATTATTAATAATAATCCACTTTCCCCCAATTTTATTAATTCCCTACTTGAATTATTAATTACTTCCAATTTTTAACAATGTCCATAATTGACTCAATTATGGACATCCATTCATGGTATGCAAAATCTTACAAAATTGCACCCAATTTATTAATTCCTAATATTACCCCTACCCCACGTTTGAACGTTTATTCGCAAAATATATGTTAGACTCGAATAGCCTAACTCATAGCATAAAAGAGATTATCATAATAACAACATGTATATGTGACCAAATGAATCATAATAAGGGGTGAAACTTGCATATGTCCAACTTGCATAGATTATACATGTCATGGACCTAAAGGTGTCAACTTGTTCAAAATTCACCTAATATAATCTCAATCAATTTTCATAAACTTACATATGAACATGTGTGAATCAACATCATCTAATTTTTTAACAACATGGTTTTATATGGGTACACCTAACTCAATAGGCAAATTCCCATAATCAAGTTTTATTTAATTATAGTTTCAAGTTTATGGGTACACCTAACCTAATAGGCAAATTCCCATAAACAAGATCCATTTAAATTAAGAAAAAAAAACATAACTTTAAGCATGATCCAACAACATGATTTTTCAACATAATATAGCATGATTTATAACATGGCATAGTATGATAGTATAACATAGCTTGACATGATTCTCAACATAGCACGACATAGCATAAGAGAATTTACAACATAGCATGACATAGCATATATAATTTACATCATACGACAACATAATAACATAATAAGAGATCCACAATATATAGAATTTACAATTACAAATCACATCACTTTCTTGTGATCCATTCATAACTGAGTCAAATTAGTTTGTAATAGTCTTGTGAGAATCATCATACTCACCAACAAAAGAAGAGAATTAGAGAGAGAGTTCTTTGGTTTGATTTGTTTTGTTGAGTAGAATTTAGTTGTAGTAGATTAGGCTTCCTCTTCTTAGTTTGTGACGGCTATGCTGAACTCCATGGCAGCAGCATGACGGTAGCTTCTCTAATTTTACAAGTGATTTAGGTCTAGGGTCTACCCACTTATTTATAGATTTTAGAATTCATTCTAGGCCATTAGATTTAACCTAGAAATAACCGCAGCCGTTCAGACAAGATGGGGTTTATCTTGTTGACTCAGCAATGAGTCAGAAGTGACTCAGCAAACACTCAGCATATTAATAAACTTCTATTCATGTCATAAATATATATATATTTTCTACAATGTACATATTAGATACATCCCCCTTTACTTATTATTGTTTTTATATACATATTAGATACATCCCCTCTCTCACACACTTATTAATATTTTTATATTCATATTAGATACATCCCCTCTCTTACACACTTATTAATATTTTTATATTCATATTAGATACATCCCCTCTCTTACACACTTATTAATATTTTTATATTCATATTAGATACATCCCCTCTCTTACACACTTATTAATATTTTAGCAACATTAGTGTTAATAGAAAATTCGGGGTGTTACATTTGGCCAGTCGTTTATTCATTTAAAGCTACCCTTGTTCGAATTGACCAAAATAATATAATTGATTTAGGTGTTTATCGTTGTCACAATCAAACGGTAAGTCCAATTGACACAAAAATAGAAATCCTATAATAATTAATTAATACGAATCCAACGACACCAGTTTCGTCGCATTCTGAGACTGTTTCCCGGTGCGCTATTTTTATACATACCGCAATGCCATTTTGGACACCAAATTACCCGATCTCCAAAAATAACAAACTATATACCTATCATAACTCTAATCGCCGATACGAACTCAACGAAATGGGTTTCATGGCCTAATTCGATCATGTGCTCAAGTTACACTCAAATATCTCTTTATTGAATTGAATTAGTTTAATTAATCGCTGTATAAAATGCACGGGCATTTACGGCTACCATGGTCATATATGACATCGGTTTTCCACCAAATTTGATTTTCTTACAATAATTTAATGATACGGTTCCAGTGAAACTAATTTCATCAAAAACAGAGTCCGTTTGAAAAATGACTATTTTAAAGGCCTATAAATTAAATAACGATTTCCATAGCGACTATTTCACAATTTGATTTGGCCATAACAAACAATCTATAACACGAAATCGGATTTTTCTCTTCTATATAAAAATTATCATCAATACGGTTCCAATGTTTCCTGTTTCACAGAAATACGACTTATATCGGACTCTGTATACTCAGTTGAAGTTCAAAACTCTATTTTACGAACTGCCGCGCCATTCGGAGCTCAATTTATAATTATATAAATATATAACGTTAAAATTTCGTTTTAAATAACGAATTCAATATTGAAATCCATTAATATTCCAAATAAAATATTTAAAATAAATAAATTAAATAAACTGTTTGACTACCAAAAATACGGGTCGTTACATTCTTTCCCCCCTAAAATAATTTCGTCCACAAAATTGCTAAGGTAAAAAAATGCTCCAAATCCCAATAATTACCAAATCCAATTTATTTTAAATCGAAAAGAAATTCAATATAATAAATAAATATTTTCAAAAATATCGAAATTTTTCTAACACTTTAAATTCCCAGACAAATCCGGCGGAGTCTCCCCTGCACGGAGTGACATCTGCGATATCGCAGGAACAAGTAATATGTACATCGACCCATACGGTCGGAAAACAAAAATCAAAACCCCAAAATTTTATATTTTCGCATAGGCGTACCTTTTAAGAGCGCTATTGAGCATATCTTCTCAACGTATATGCGATTTACTCAACTAATATCAATCTGCCTATCCATCTGGCACCTGTACTTAACTCAATTCACATATAAGTAATAAATATATGAAATTTCAAAGTAATATTCTCCTAATCAACAATTATAACTACACCAATTGCAAAATCAACCAGATAGCACCAATTCATTATCAAATACAGAGTTAAATCATAAATTCCAATCCATATGCAGTTCCATTCCAGTTTAATTATACCGGAAATTATTCTTTTGTTCAGAATTCACTTAGCTCCATTAAATTGTTGATTATTCCAATCAAACAAACTATCATCTAATGACAAACAATTCACAATCAACAACCAAAACACAACCAAATCAATATGGATTAATGGAATTTACATTCAATATTAATATTTTATTTTGGTTTCACATATTTGAACATCAATCGATTAATATCCGATTTATTTCTATTTGATTATTATTTATTCATTTTCAAATCCCAAACCAACTTTATTTAATTTTGATATCATTCTTAATTAAATTACACTTATCCATGTTAAGTCTCAATTCAAAATTTTCCAATCTAATTGGAATTTCATTCAAATTAATCAACCACACTAACATCTCAATAATTTAATAAAATTATTTCTTTTCTATATAGAAATATAATCTGGGTAAAATTATTTCATTTACCCTCTTTTCAAAACAATACTGTATCCATTGACAGTTCAATGTTTCTCAACACCTGAACCGATCAACAACACAACACAAAAAATTCGTATATAAAATTTACAAATACGCTCTCATATATATACACTCAATCTCGATCTAGGGTATTACTAACCCTATCTCTATCGAGTTATATCACAGAGCCAAGGAAATTACTAAACCAATAGCTCTAATACCGATCGACATAAATACATTTACCGTACCTTATGCCGACCTTCCAAACACCAAAAACACTGGAGCATTATTAGAAAGAAATTAGAGGGTGAGATAAGAAAGAAAGAAATATTAGAATAGAAGAAGAAGAACAACAACACAATACATAGTCTCACATCGCAGCGAAATAAAATATAATTCAGAAATAAATCTTTATTGAGAGCTTTAAAAATACTTACAATATCAGAGTACATCTGCACCACTGGACAGTTATAATAACCCGTCCTCATATTCAACACACAGCGGAATAGTAGCTATATAATACCATACGTCTGAACATCTCCAGCTCGTCTCTGGACTTCGCAGCATCCGATAACCTGGACCTGTACACCCCGGTCTAACCCGAGCATTTACAAAACACCGAGTCAGTCTGGTGAACCAGAGTGAGAAAAACTCGCATAGTATTAAGGGTAATCATCCAACTTTCCTTTAAAGTTCAAAAATCTTTTCGAAAGAAAAGGATAATCGTAAGACCAAATCCACACATAATTATGGACGGTTTTTACCTTACGATAACCCAAAACATTTTTGAAACAAATATCTTTTCTGATATTATAATAGTGTCTAAATACAAGTAGATATCAATCTAGCGGAACGCTTGCATCTCACGCTCCACATATATAGTATACAATCAAAAACGCGGGCGCTTATTGGAGATTGGATTCCGACTTTGACAAGGTATGGGACCACCTGCCGATAGTGTATCTCTAGAGGGGAATACGCTGGGTTCAACAAGAATGTCTTGCAATCCGGCCCACACATGACGGACCACTCGATTCGCTTGAGTGTATCGAATGTATATCACCAACGGTTGGGCTCAAACCACCATTTCCCGGAAAGGGACAACATCGAAATAGATTAAAGAAGCAAATGGAATTTCTATAGATGGGTGATTATACACCCTAATGGGAGCGACCTACATAGCCATGCTGCCTGCCCGATTTTTCTCATTTCCCGGTTGATGAGGCTTGAGGTTTGAATTTTCCTTTTGGAACACCTGGTCACCATTCACTTTGAATGCCACATCATCAAATCTGTTAGATATCACTAATTGACATCCACAAAAATACTCTAGTTATTTGGCTAGATAAAACCATTTCTCCGCCATCAACTATGGTACGTTTGAAGAAATCAACATATGTAATTCCTTTGGAAATACTCTGTTAGACATCCGTCCATACAAGTCATCCAGGAACAGGATGAACCGAAGGTACTCTCCTACCACATCCAAGGAATCACCCTATAGATTAGTAGCGAGCAGTCCTGGCAATCCGTAGATTCCAACCATAACAGAACCAAAGTTTATCTCTGATTGCAACATCAGAGATTATTAGTAGTTCTTTCGTTTATGAAGATCTACGGTCTTCAATGCTCCATCTCGATCATCTTCTGCTATCTTCATGTATTTGTTGGTCGGAATGGTTTTCGAATATAAATTCGATCCCGGTCTTTCCATACCAACAATCATATTGGACCGATTTGACAGTCGATGATTTAACTATCAAAATAAATAGTGATTCAATCATGATAATCCAATCAGTTCACTGGTTTAGTATTCAGTATCACTTGGCCTTTTAATTAAAACGAAAATGTAAATTTAAAACTCTTAAATATTTTGATATTACAAATATAGCTTTTCTCTTCTTATTTAACATAAGATTTTTCTTTAAACTGATTCACTTTTATATATCTAGTTTCCTATTTTCACTTTCAAAACATTCGCCACGTTATTATCTAATATCGGGGAAATCAATTCAACTTATTTATTCGTAAAAATAACGTTACGAAATATCTTTTATTTCATTACTTGAAACAAACAACCAATATTTACTTGTCTAAAATAAAACTCAACTTTACATTTCCTTTCTAACTCGAAAAAATCGTTACACTTCACACGACCCCTTTTATTCCCTTTTTCATTTGGAATCCTCCGTTATATATATATATATATTACAAATTTTCAACAAAAGTTGCATTATTATTTCCTCAATGGAAATAACAAATTACCCCTAACCCATTTTACCATTACCAACTAATATCATCCTTAGATAATCCTGATGTCGTTTAAGTTGGGGTATTTTAATTACCTCTCAGACCTTGATCAACAATGATCAAATCTTAAGATCGATACAAGTTGTAATCCAAAACCAATATCTCATTCTAAGATCAACACAAATTCCATTTAACTATTTCATTGAAAAATATGGTTTCATAAACCGTCTTACCTTTTGAAAATCCCTTTCTCGGATATAACCATATTTCTTAATTCCATAATTAACTAATTCCTTACACAACGTCATCTTTTAACCTTTACCTCTTAAAACAAATTCATTTTATAATTCGGATTTGATTCCAAAATCCTATGATTCGCTTCTTTTACTAAATTCACTTTTACCAATCCCCTTTCCAAATCCATTCAATTAATTCCCGCTTTGAAATCTTATTTTCATTTTCCACTTATACTTAATCCCATTGTTAAATAATGTTAATTGTAAAATTAACGCTTTAACACTTTAAACCTCCTTTTATATAATCCTGGCTTATCTTAAGCCCTTTTATCTAAATTCCATTTTTCTTAATTCAAATATTTAAGTAACATTCATTTTAAGCTATAGTATCCGCTTAAAACTTCTTTTATAACTTTGTTATAAACCCAGTTTTAAAATAAATCTTGCTCATTAACTCCCTTCACCATTCAATTGGATTTCATTTCACTTTCGATTGCTTTTTAAATGTATCTCAGTTAAAAGGTAATTTTCTAAATTACTATTAATTGAAATAATAACTTACTTTAATCATTAACAACTGTAAAAGTGTTTAATTTTTCTATTAACTAAAAAAATGGTAAATTTCTTTTTTAAACCTTATTAAAATTAAAACATCATTCACTAAACTATTTTACTCAAAATACGCTAATTTAATGATCAGTCCCAGTATGAAAACAGTCGATTTAGTTACTCAAAACACAGTTATCCCATTAACCGATTTCAATTAATTCTCACTTTAAATTAATTAATAATATAATTAATTTAAATAATTTCATTTAATTGTTTCTTAATAAAAAAAATCCAATTTTAACCGTTAGGTTAATTTCTAATTACTGGTCTACAAATCTTATTAACATCAGAAATTTCCTTATAAAATCAATTAATAATTTATTATAAATTTTAATAATAAATATTTATTTCATTTTTACAAACATATTTTCACTATAATTCAATTCAAAATCTATATTCAGTCAAAAATAAATTTTATAACTTCATCTCTGTTGATCAGCCTGACGGTAAATCAACATTTATGAAACAATTGATTTCATAGGCCATATACTTCCACCAAATACTCAACCAATACCGCCCATTGGTTTAAAACAAAACAAAGGTTGACTTTTCAGTCAATGATCACAAATCAAATCAATCATCCAATCATGACAGTTCATATATGATAATATGAAAATAAATAATATATTTGAGGAACCCCGTTGGATCCCTACAACCTGTTCTTCCCTGCATCCAAATCGGTTATCACAAAACAGGTCATTCAATTCCATTTAACTGATAATTTTTATAATAGTAAACAACAACTATTTAACATCAACCAATCAACACACCAATTCAAACAATTAAACACGTTTATAAATAAACGTGACCAATAAGGTAAGTTACCTTCATTGGATCTAATCGTTAAAATAACGATTTGGTATTTCATTGAAACTAAACAATGGTTTAATTTCATCGATTTAATCAACAAATAAATATAGAACTAGCAAACAGGCAACCATTAGCAACCAGAGTACACAAAATAAAAGACCCAATTTATATAAAGTATAAACGGGATGAACTGAGTGAGTTTAACTCACCTTGATTTGATTTGTTGTTTAACGGTGAATTTTAGTTAAATTAAACAAGTGTTTAATTTAACTAATAATCTTGTTATCTCCGATTACATCCTATTTTGTTCCTCAATGCAGTGCTCGTTGAGACCAGTCCAAGATCTCTTGAATCGTCCAATTCTGGTCATATATGGATGTGTTATCAATATTTAAAATTAACACTATTTTAATTACTAATAAATTTCTTAATTATGCTTATAATTTAATTAATTACATGTAATAATCAGTCTGGTCCCCTTTTCCTTTACTGGTTTGTTTGTCTAGCAGTGCCCAACATCATGCCTACAAGAAATCCATGGTTTAAGTTAATACGATTTTAAATTATCACACTTCATTTCCTAATTAGTTCTATTATTAAACTAATTATATTTAAATCATTTAAACTAATTCCTTCTGCAATTTTTACCTAGGCCCAACGATTTATTTGTTCTTAATTTTCTTTTGCTTCACTTTGTTTAGCATACACAAGTTCACTGTTCATCAATTAGATAGTTAACTAGGTTTAAAAATAAACAAATCTGAAATTAAACTAACTAGGTTCCTGATTAATATTAGTCATATATAATTACTTAGTTAACAATTGAATTCGGCCAATCCTTTCTTCGTCGTTTCCAGTAGCGATGTCACAAGCCAGAACAGTTGGCCACACCATATGCCTGCATACAACGTTTAAGCTTAGTATGATTTAATAATTAAATACATTTCCTTAATTAAATCTTGTTTTAAGTGAATCCCATAAATTTTTTAAACCCGGCTGCCTCGTTTTAAAAACCCATGTACCTCATTCCAACTCCTCGTTATATTGTAGCTGCTCCAATTCCTGCCAGGCTTCCAAAAGAACAAACCCACACTGAAAATGGAAATCACGATGCAGCTCCACCCACACGTCATCAAAAAATGATCGGCAGTCACCACTGCACTCGCCTTAACACTTGCGACGTCCTCCCTGAATCACCAGCAACTCGATCAATCCAGTCATCGTGGAAACCCGAATAACTGCTAGCACTTCTAGACCAAATTCCGGTCATGCCACTGCAAAAATAAGATCCTCACCGTTCATCGAGTGACCCTCTTAGTGCTCTATCATTTTGTTGTTAATCACCTTTCAAATTGATGAAGGAATCAAGGGAACTTTAAGGAAGAAGATTGGAAGATTTTGACTGTTTATTTCAGCTGTGTCGGCTATGGAAATTGCTTGCATTGACCAGAAATGTTAGTTTGACTTAGAAAGTTAGGGTTCAGTTTTAGATTGGTATTTATATGTGAAGCTTTGCGTGGGAATCACGGTTAGTGGGGAGGACGGAACATGGGCAGGATGGAACTGAGAGGCTTGTACAAAAGGAATTGATTTTATTGATTATTAATTAAACTAACTATACTTTCTCCCTCACAGAATCAATAACATGAGCCATGAATGTAGGGAAAACTGCATGGACCGAATATATATAGTTCGGTTGACTACCGTCAGTAGTATTAGTATTATCATTATTTTACAAACTCAAGTATCATGTTGCTAAAAAAATACATATTTGTTACAAATGGATTCAAATACTTATATATTTACATACCACATGAACTAAGTCCACTGCTTATTTCGCTCCTTGTTAATGTTGTGTTCTACGAACTACCGAAACCATATTTGCGGTAGGAATATTTTATTTATTTTCCAAAAATAACCGTATAACATTCAACGTTTTACATTTTGCACAATCACATACGGTATCATATTGTCATCAAATTTTTTTTTATATAATAATCTAAGGCTACGGATCCAACGAAATTTGTTTCATTGAAATCGGCGTTCATTTGGCTAGTCGTTTATTCATTTAAAGTTACACCTATTTGAATCGACCAAAATAATATAATTGATTTAGGTGTTTATCGTTGCCACGATCAAACGGTAAGTCCAATTGACACAAAAATTGAAATCCTACAATAATTAATTAATACGAATCCAACGGCACCAGTTCGCCGCATTCTGAGACGGTTTCCTGGTACTCTATTTTTATACGCAACGCAATGCCATTTTGGACATGAAATAACACGGTCTCCAAAAATAACAAACTATATACCTATCCTAACTCTAATCTTCGATACGAACTCAATGAAACGGGTTTCGTGGCCTAATTCGATCGTGTGCTCAAGTTACACTCAAATATCTCTTTATTGAATTGAATTAATTTAATTACGCGCTATATAAAATGAACGGGCATTTACGGCTACCATGGTCACATATGACATCGATTTGCCACGGAATTTGATTTTCTTACAATAATTTAACGATACGGTTCCAATGAAACTAATTTCATCGAAAACGGAGTTCGTTTCAAAAATGACTATTTTAAAGGTCTATAAATTAAATAACGATTTCCATAATGACTATTTCAAAATTTGATTTGGCCATAACTAACAATCTATAACACGAAATCGGGAATTTTCTCTTCCATATGAAAATTATCATCAATACGGTTCCAACGTTTCTTGTTTCACAGAAATCCGACTTATATTGGACTCTGTATATTCAGTTGAAGTTCAAAACTCTATTTTACGAACTGCCGCACCATTTTGAGCTCAATTTATAATTATAAATATATAACGTTAAAACTTCGTTTTAAATAATGAATTCAATATTAAAATCCATTAATATTTAAAATAAATTAAATATTTGACTGCCATAAATACGGGTTGTTACAATCCCGAAATGGGTTATGGGCCTAGCCGCTAATCACCTTAATTAGGCCCAGTTAAGCTGTTTTTCACCTTCCAAACCTTATTTTAGCCATATCTCCCAAACGGTAAGTCCGTTTGGCTTATATGACCACTCTGCGGAAGGGTAAACCATCATTCCAATCCAATGGAAGTGGTTTCAAGTTAAAATTCTTTACCAATCAAAAGTTATAGGCAAAAAAAGATTCATCAAGGGCAAAACGGTCATTTAAAAATCGGCAAAAATCATGAACATGGAAAATGACCCCAATAGCCGTTCCTTAAAGTTACACGACCTCATATGAAAATGAAATAAATATTATACGATCATTCGATACGTAGAATGCGGGCCGTTACACTCTCCCCCGCTTAAGTAATTTCGCCCCCGAAATTCCTTAACCAAAACATACAAAGGTGTTCTGCATGCCTATCAGTCATTCACAAACAATCAAACATACACAATAGGCACAACAAGCCTACCCTAGCATGCGGTTTACTAACAAGGGAAGAAACTATCACTATTAAAATCTTACCAGGAAAAGAGTTCTGGATGCCCTTATGCTCTCCTCTGTTTCCCAAGTACGGTCACTCTCATTCTCGTCCCACTGAACCTTGACCAGTTTCACCGCCTTCCTTCAAAGTTGCTTCGTATGCTCTCGAAAATACGGATCGGCTTGCGGTTCCCAACCGCCTCGGGTTCTACTTCGATATCATCCAACTGATCTGGTGAAAAAGTCATATCGGGGTCATGCACGTACTTCCTTAACTGGGAAACATGAAACACGTTATGAACTCCCACCATCTTGTCTGGCAACACAACTTTATATGCCAAATTCCCAACTTGCTCGAGAACTGGGAACAGACCAACAAATCTTGGTGCTAACTTGCCTCTCCTGCCAAATCGAATAACGCTCTTTAACGGAGAAATTTTGACAAATACCAAGTCGCCAACGGAGAATTTTAATTCTCTTCGTCTTTTATCAGCATAACTCTTCTGCCTATCTTGGGCAACCTTCATCCGCTGTTGAATAACCTTGACCTTATCTGATGTTTCCCTTATTACATCTGGTCCAAGCATAAATTTCTCACCGGTTTCTAACCAACATGATGGTGAGTTGCATGGTCTTCCGTATAAAGCTTCAAATGGAGCCATACCAATACTGGATTGATAACTATTATTATATGCAAACTCAACTAGATGCAAATGGTAATCCCATGATCCACCAAAATCCAATATACAAGCTCTCAAAAGATCTTCTATTATACGATTCACCCTCTCTGTCTGACCATCGGTTTGAGGATGATACGCGGTACTGAGATGTAATTCTGATCCTAACGCCTCTTGTAAGCTCTTCCAAAATCCATTAGTAAACAACGGATCTCGGTCGCTCACAATGCCTTTGGGTACTCCATGAAATCTTACTACCCACTTCATATACAGTTCTGCTAACTTAGTTGATGTTCTATTCGACTTAACTGGTATAAACCTTGCACTCTTAGTCAATCGATCCACAATCACCCAAATGCTATCATGGCCCGATCTAGTCCTTGGTAACCTATCTATGAAATCCATTGAGACTTGTTCTCATTTCCATTCTGGAATTTCTAATGGTTGCAACAAACCACTAGGTTTCTTTTGCTCAGCTTTAACTAGCTGGCAGTTCATGCATTTGAGTATAAACTTCCCAACGTCTCTTTTCATCCCTTCCCAGTAGTAGGTCTGCTTCATGTCTCAATAGATTTTATTACCACCGGGATTTATAGTCAGTTTTGAGTGATGACATTCTCTAAGCCCTTCATCTTTCAATCCATTGACATTGGGTACAGCCAATTTCCCATTCTTTCTAAGCCAGCCATCTCGATCAAGCCCATACTTGTTCATCTCCTCATTTATACCCATCTCTAACTTGGAGATGATTTCCAATAAGTTAGGATCGTCCTTCTAACTGGAACCAATCGGCTCAATCAAAGTGGGTTTGATCGTCAAACTTGCTAACATTTCTGGATCCAATTCGCACTTTGGTCTGAAATCATACCCAGCGATATACTCTAGTTGCTTCCACTCAAGAAACATAGCCCCTAAACTGGCATGTCTTCTACTCAATGCATCAGCTACCGCATTTCCCTTTCTTGGTGTATATACGATATCGAAATCATAGGAAGCCAAGAATTCTAACCATCTTTGCCGTCGGAGAATTAGATCGTTTTGAGAGAAGATATACTTTAACAATTTATGATCAGTAAACAACTCAAATCTTTCTCCCAAGAGATAATGTCTCCAAATCTTTAACGCGAACATGATTGTTGCCAATTCCAAATCATTGGTAGGATATCTTTTCT
The DNA here is from genome assembly GCA_030737875.1 of Allium sativum. Classification (NCBI taxonomy): domain Eukaryota; kingdom Viridiplantae; phylum Streptophyta; class Magnoliopsida; order Asparagales; family Amaryllidaceae; genus Allium; species Allium sativum. The sequence continues at coordinate 388,501,952 of CM060924.1, forward strand.
CATGCGGCTTCAATTGCTGACTAGCGTAAGCTACTACCCTACCTCCCTGCATCAATACAGCACCTAGTCCGGTACCACGTGCATCCGTGTATACCGTCATCTCTTCATTCCCTTTAGGAATGACTAACACTGGTGCGCACGTCAACCTTTCCTTTAAACCCCTAAATGCACTCTCACACCTTTCGTCCCAGACGAAAGCTTGATTCTTATTAGTCAACTGGTTTAACGGTGTGGCTATCTTGGAGAAGTCTTTGATAAACTTATGATAATATCCAGCTAATCCCAAGAAACTTCTTATGTCTGTTGCATTCTTGAGCGTAGACCAATCTTGTACCGTACCCACCTTCGCAGGATCCATGACAATACCATTCTCTGAAACAACATGGCCCAAGAACCTCACTTCTCTCCTCCAGATGTGACACTTCAAAAATTTCGCTTTCAATTGGTGTTTTCTCAACACCTCCATCACTATCCTTAAATGCTCCTTGTGTTCCTCCTCTTTCCTCGAGTAAACAAGGATATCGTCCACGAACACAAGAACAAATTTATTCAATTGATCCCTGAATACCCTATTCAAGAGATCCACAAAGTAGGCCGGTGCATTGGTCAACCCGAATGGCATGACTAACCACTCATAGAATCCAGACGGTGTCCGAAATGCCATTTTAGGAAGACTCTCAGCTGCTACTCGAAGTTGATGAAATCCTATCGCGAGGTCCAACTAGGAGAACACTCTTGCTCCTTCCAGTTGATCAAACAAATTATCTATCCGTGGAAGGGGATACTTATTCTTCCTAGTCACCTTATTCAACTCGCGATAGTCCACACATAAACGAAGAGAACCATCTGCCTTAGTGGCAAATATAACTGGTGCTCCCTACACTTAGACACTTCTTCTGATGAATCCCTTCTTCAAAAGATCGCTTACCTACACCCCGAGCTCTCGCTGCACCCTTGGTGCCATACGACGAAGTGGCATCACTATAGGTATGGCATCTTTCACTAAATCAATATGGAACTCAATGTCTCGGTGTGGTGGAAGTCCGGTCACTTCCTCGAAGACGTCCGGATACTGGCCAGCAATGGGCACATCCGACAACTCATAATGCGGGATGTCGAGGGAATTTAGAAAACTAGCCATCACCCCATCACTAGGTAGACCACCAAACACTACCCTCCGCCCATCATTCGATCTAACTGTCACCAAAAAGCCCTCACAGTCTACCACCACCCCATATCTTTAGAGCCAATCGACTCCCAAAATAATGCCAAACCCAGCAAAACCCAAAACAAAGCAATCACAAACAAACATGCATCCATGCCTCGATAAGACCACATTACGACAAATCATGCTAAGGCCAGTCGAACTACCAATCCGGTCGTCACCATTAAAGGTCTATCAACTATCTTGGGTTCCAATCCCAACCTATCTACAAGGTCACTAGAGATGAAGGAACGAGAAGCTCCGGTATCTAACAGTACTCCAACAGGAACATCATAAACAGAAAGCATACCTTGAATGACGACATTCTTTCCTTTCTCCGCCGCAGTTGGGGCATTCAACGAAGAAGGAACAACATTAAGAGAAGATGCTTTCACAATCTTCTTCTCTTTAGTGGGTTGCAGACATTTATCCTTGGGATGTCCCATTTGGCCGCAGTTGAAGCACTTCCTGTCTGCTAGCTTGGCCCTACAATTTTTGGCATAGTGACCCTTCTTGCCACAGCTAAAGCACTCAACATCTTTCTTACTCTTCTTTTGACCATCCTTAGTCTAATTCTGTTTCCTTTTATTCATTGAATTAGTCTTGCCTCCACCGCTTGCCTACAGCTTTGGCCCCTCTGTAGACGCAACAACGACTTCAGCCTTGGGCTTAGGATAAAGGCTCTCTGACCTCAATGCTATCCCAACAATTGATTCAAAAGTCTCATCAATATGGGTTATAAGCCTTTCCCTCAAGTACTGATCTAAGCCTGTTATGAACTTCTCATTCTTCGTCTCGGGAGTGTCAACAAGAGATAATCCATACTTCAATAAAGTATCAAAACCAGCAATATACTCCGAGACCGCTCTACAATTCTACATAAGATCCAAGAATTTCCTAAAAAATTCTGATTTCTGAGCAGCTGGGATGAACTTATCACTGAACCGGGCCTGAAACTGATCCCAAGTTACTTGATCCTCAGAGGTAGCTGCCTTAATAGCGTTCCACCAATTCATTGTCTGTCCTTGTAGCTGATGGGATGCTAACCTTCTCTTCATCGCATCCTCGATACCCAAATCTTCGAAGATACGCTCACAGCTATCCAACCAATCCTGAACTTCTGTGGCCGATTCAGTTCCGTGGAACGGCTTCCCACCAAGACTAGTGTAGCCTTTATAGAGCTTAGCGAAATCGGCCCTAGGCGCCTGCACCGCTGCACCACTACTATTTTTAGCATTAGGAACTACCCTCTCAACATCCCTAAGCATATCTCTCATGAAGTCAGTGAACATCTTCCTCATATCAGGAGCATTCCCATTATTGGCTCCTCTACCAGTATTCCTGGTGTATCGGCTCATCGTTCAATCTGTAAGGAGAAACGATTAACCATCTCTTCAGTGGTGCCAGTGCAGTGCGACTTCATCCTTATATATACTAATAGTAACTTTTGAAAAGGAAAATATCACAAAAATGCGCTCTCATATACGTATACTATCTCTCCCTGGTGTCTTTTCCTAGGTTAACAATGCAACCTAGAGCTTTGATACCAAGTGTGACTGTAACGACCCGTGTTTTGGCCTTCAAATATTTAATTTAATTCATTATTTTAAATATTATATTTGGAGTATTAATGGATTTTTAATATTTAATTCTTTATTTAAAAACAAAGTTTGAACGTTAATTTTATTTATAATATTAAACGAGCTCGAAATCGCGCTGCAGTTCGTAATTTGGAGTTTTGAACTTCAATTGAGAATACAGGATCCGATATAAGTCGGATTTCTGTGAAAAGAGAAACGTTAGGACCGTGTTGATGATAATTTTCATATGAAAGAGGAAAATTCATATTTCGTGTTATAATTTGCTAGTTATGGCCAAATCAAAATTTGAAATAAACGCTATGAAAATTGTTATCGGCCTTTAAAATGGTCGTTTTCAAACGGACTCAGATTCCGATGAAACTAGTTTCATTAGAACCGTATCATTAAATTATTGCACGGTGTTGAATGGCGTGGCAAACCGATGTCGTATGTGACCACAGTAACTGTAAATGCCCGTTCTATTTCTATAGCGCGTAATTAATTCAATATGGAGATATTTGACTGTAACTTGAGCAAACGATCAAATTAAGCCACGAAACTAATTCCGTTGAATTCGTATCGTCGATTAGGGTTAGGATAGGTATATGGTTTGTTATTTTTGGAGTCTGGATAATTGGGTGTCAAAAATGGCATTGCGGTGCGCGTAAAAATTGCCTACCGGGGAAACAGTCTGAGAATGCGACGAAACTAGTGTCGTTGGGTTCGTATTGAAGAATTATTGTAGGATATCGAGGTTTCAAGTTGATTTGATTTATTGGTGATCGTGCAAAAATTAAACGCGTGTTTATTTCTGGTTTTATAAAGGAAATTTTTTTCATACGACCTCGGATTTCGATGAAACTTGTCCCATTGGATCCGGAATATCTTTTTACATCAAGATTAGTTTTTTTATCAGTAAACAGATATCATTTGTAGGGGCTTTTATCAACTACTTCACCGTAAAGTTTCGTTAATTAATATAATATTCATCTGTAACCCTATATAAACACCTTAAGTGAGTCCAACCCTAGTTTTCCGTTCTCAGCCGACACCCTACAATAGAACGGCTACCAATCCTCCTCAAACATCGTCAATTTTCTTTGTATCCGTTCATCAATTCAATTAAACTTCAACAAAAACATTGTTCGTCCCTTTGAGGGCCATCTATTGATCGGTCAAGATCAAGAACTGAGCCCGATTTTGGTTGGGATTAAGGCCTAAAGCCACGACACTTGGAGGAGAAGACCCACCGTTAGAGGAAACCAAGTTTAATGGGCTTACTCGCGTTGATGGAGTAAGCTCGGACGCTCGCGGTGGCATTTTCGGATCCGTAGCAAGTGTTACGGTTTTCAGTGGGGTGGTGGTTCTTGTTATCGTGCGTGGGAAGGAGTTGTTGATGGGAGGACGAGAATACGAAGGAGGCCTGGGCTTTCAACGAGGAAACGAGAAGCATGCTTTTTGTTGAGGCCTGGGAAGTTTTGAAACGGTTGGCCTAATTCTCCAATTAACGTAAGCCGTTAGTCATTAACGGTGACCAATTTAAGCTAATGAATGATTAATCAATTAATTAAAAATATGTATTGGCAGATGAAATCAAAAACGAGAATGGTACAAGCTGTTATCGAGAGGAACAAGGAAACGCAAGGAAGATAACAGATGTAACCGACCTTATTACAGTTATTAAAGGGAATGCAAATCAGCTGATAATTCTGATTAAGGGTATTCTAATTTAAATAATTAAGTTTAAATAAGGGGTATTTATTGATTTAAACGCTGAACCTCATTTTTGGTGTGTAGGGACTTTTGACATTTCAAACGGAACTGTAATGGCCTGAGGAAGAAAGTTGTTCTTTTAAGTATATGATTTACACTAAACCGAGTATAATTCAAAGACGATGAGCTAGGAATTGGTTTGGCCTTGTTGAGAATAACCAAAGTAATTAACATAACGAAATTTTATAATTAAGGGATAAATATTTAATTAGATAATATGAACGTAAGCGTTAATAACTTTTATTTGTGTGATCAGAAATCGGACCAAACCCATTATGTTGCAATCGCAGAGACGAGCTCAACTTCATTGAACTGTTCTGGACAAGAATGAAGATAATAGGGATTACAGTTAAATTTAAACGACTGTTTAATTTAACTGTAACCGAACCGTGTCAACGAAAAATCAAGGTGAGCTAAACTCACTCAGTTTTTCCCATTTATATTTTATAAATTGGGTTTTTATTTTGTGTGCTCTTCTTGCCAATGGTTGACTGTTTGATAATTATATATTTATTTGTTGATATGATTGATGAAATTAAACCGTCATTTAATTTCAGTGAAATACCAAATCGTTGTTTTAACGATTGGTTCCAATAAAGGTAACTTACCTTATTGGTCACGTTTATTTATAAACGTGTTTAACTTTTTGAATTGTTTGATCTGTTTGAATTGTTTGAACTGTTGGAGATAACCAGTTGAATACAGGGAAGGACAGGTTGGAGGAATCCAACCGGATTCCTCAAATAGATTATTTATTTTCATATTATCATATATGAACTGTTCTGTTTGGTATGATGGATTTGATTTTTGATCATTGATGTGAAAACCAACCTATGTTGTGTGTTAACCAATAGGTAGAAATGGTTGAGTAATCGGCAGTAAATGGCCTAAAGGTAAATTATTTGTTTATATCGATTTACCGTCAGGTAAATCGATAGAACTGAAGTTATGAAATTTATTTTATAACTGGTGATAGATTTTGAAAATTTTATATATATTTTGAATAAAACTTTATTCAAAGGAAATAAATATTTATGGCTAAAATCAATTGTAAATTGATCTTATAAAGTCAAACTGATGTTAATCAGATTTGAAAATGTGAGAATAAGGAAATTAATCAAAGGGTTAAGTTTGGATAACTGTGTTGTTGAGAAACAATTTAATGGAATTATTTAAAATTAATTATATTATTAATTAATTATGGAAAAACAAATGGAAATTTGTTAATAAGGTAATCGTGTTTTAAGTGAATAAATCGACTCTTTATTTGCATTGATTTCTGAATTAGTTTATTCTGAATAGGAAATAGTTTAATGAATATTGTTAGATTTTAAAAAGGGATTTACTGGTTATTTTGGTTAATAAAGAAATTATCTACCTATGTAGTTAATGGTTGAAATAAATTATTATCGTAATTAATTATAATTTAGAAAATTACCTTTTAATGGAAAATCCTTTAAAAAGTAATCTAAGTAAAAAGGGAATTCAATTGAATGACGAAAGTAGAGTGTGAACAAGTTTTGTTTAACACTTGAGTTTTATAACTAAGTTATGAAAGGAATGGTTAAGCAAATGTGTTAGAGTAAAATAAATATTACTTAATTATTTGAATTAAGTAAAGGGAAAGTAAGATAAAGAGTTGATTATAAACCAGAGTTACATAAAAGAGATTTGAGGTGTTATAACGTAAATTCTCAATTAACGTTGCTAAAAAAATGGGATTGAGTAAAGATGGGCAATTGAAATGAAATTTCGAGTGAGAATTAGTTAAAGGGAATTTGATTTTATATTGGATCGAGATATTGGTTTTTGGGATTACGACTTATATTTATCTTTAGGTATGAACGTTGTTGATCAAGGTCTGAGAGGTAATTAAAATACCCCAACTTGAACGACAGCAGGAGTATGTGAAGGTGATATTAGTTGTAATGGTAAAAGGAAATAGTGATGGTTTATTATTTCATTAGAGAAATAATAACGCAATATTTCGATGAAGATTTGGACTATATATATATAAAATATGGATTTCCAAAGTAAAAGGAATTAAAAAGGGGATTGCATAAATTATAACGATATTGTCGAGGTTTGAAAGGGAAATGTAAAGATGAGTTTATTCTACAAGAATAAGCAGGAATTATCGTTTTCAAGTAAATGAATTAAAGACATGTCGTAACTTTGTTTTAGGTATATAAATAAGTTGATTTGATTTCCCAATATTTGACAATAATGTGGATAGTGTTTTTGAAAGTGAAATAGAAGTCTGGATATGTATAGAACTTTCTTAAGTAGTAAATTGAATTGGTTTAAAGAGAAATCTTAAGATAAATAAGAAGCGGAAATATGTTTATAAGATCGAAATATATAAGAGTTTAACTTACAATTGTTTTACATTAAAAGGCCAAATAATTCCGAATATGGAACCCGTGAACTCATTGGGTTGTCATGATTGAAACACTGTCTATTTTGATAGTTAAATCACCAACTATCAAAGCCGTCCAATACGCTTGTTGGTATGGAAAGACCGGGATCGAATATATATTCGAAAACCATTCCGATCAACAAATACGTGAAGATATCAGAAGATAGTCGAGATGGAGCATTGAAGACCGTGGAATTTCATAAACGGAAGAACTGCTAATAATCTCCGGTTTAGTGGCCAGAGATAAACTGTAGTTCGTCGTGATTGGAATCTACAGATTGCAAGGACTTCTCGCTACTGATCCATGTGGTGATTCCTACGCTGGATGCAGTAGGAGAGTACCTTCGGTTCATCCTTTTCCTGGATGACTTGTATGGACGGATGTCTGATAGAGTATTTCCAAAGGAATTACGTACGTTGATTTTCTTCAAACATATCATAGTTGGTGGCGGAGGACGACGGTTCTCTTGGCTTAACCACTAGAGTACTTTTATGGACGTCAATTAGTGATATCTGGCGGATCTGACGATGTGGCATTCAAAGTGAATGTTGACCGATGTTCAAAGGCTAATCTGACCTCAAGCCTCATCAACCGGAAGATGACAAAAATCGGCAGGCAACATGGCTATGTGGGTCGCTCCCATTAGGGTGTATAATCACCTATCTAGAGAAAATCCTTTTGTTTCTTGAATCTATTTCGATGTTGTCCTTTTCGGGAAGACGGTGGGTAGCTCCCAACCGTTGGTGATATACATTTGATACACTCAAGCGAAATGAGCGGTCGGTCATGTGAGGGCCGGTTTGCAAGACGTTCTTGTTGAACCCAGTGTATTCACCTCTAGAGATACACTATCGGCAGGTGGTCCCATACCTTGTCATAGTCGGAATCCAATCTCCAATAAGCGCCGCGGTTTTATTTGTGTACTATATATGTAGAACGTGAGATGCAAGCGTTCCACTAGATTCTATATACTTGTATGTAGACATTATTATAATATCAGACAAGATATTGATTTCAAAATGTTTTGGGTTATTGTAAGGTAAAAACTGTGACGGCAAGGAATTTCGCTCGGTCCGAACCAGTCGCTAAACCGACCCAGACCGTTCGAAACGCCCTATCGTTTGAGAACACGACAAGACAGAACGCATACAGAAGAACATTTCATTGTATATTACAACAATGCATCAGATTACAAGAATATACAGAGTATAAACGAATAAATGTTACACAGAAATATCAGAGATTTAAATTACATTTAAATACATAGCAGCGGAAAATAATACAATACACAACTAGAAGGAGATATACGGATACAAAGCTTTCCGGATACCGTTCCAGCTGTAAACCAGGATCCTGTGAATATAAATCTGCAAAACCAAAACTACTAGCTGCCCGTGTCAAAATAAGGGCACCCAGAGTTTAGGTTAAAACAATAAACTCCAGGTCAGTCATGTGACTGGTGTGAGAACTAAAACAGTTATTATTCTTTATTTTAAATGTTAGGTAAATCAAGGGACCACGCCGTATAACACGGAACGGGTTTCCTCCCAAGAATACCAGTGCATAAAACAAACAGCGCAATGCTAAATAAAGAAAAATGAAGCTGTTATAAGACCCAGGTCCCATCACACAATGCAACGCAGCTGAGGATAGGGTTTTCCCTTATAACAGCCAAAGAATGCTTGATACGGTTAAAACAAATCGTTTGATACTATTATAAGTGCATAGTGTATAAAACAACTTCAAATCATAAGTATCAATCATAGGCGGCATGAGTGCCCCATCCCACTATGTCGCCATACTAGGCTCTACAAATAAAACCGCAGAATCACGTATTTGGAAATTGGGTTTCCATCTATGAACCGAGGCAAAAGATAGTCCTCAACCGATTCGAGACAATCTAGCCCATGTCTCAGGATCAGAACGCATCAACCCTTTAGATCGTCAGGGCCGGTCCACCGATGTGGATTATTATGCCTGAACAATACGTCTCTCCGCCCTTTGGGGCGTAAATGAGCCAACTAAATGACTCCATCGGTTCGAGAACGACCGATCAATCCGAGGCGCCTCGCAACAGCAACAACCACATAAGTCAAACTCGTCAGGGCGTGTAAAACCACTGACGCCACTTCTAGCTAGAAAGAAACGCAAGTCCTCCCTGATGTCCTCTCCCGTTTTTGGTTCATACCGGGTGTGAAACTCGCGAAGTAAACGTTACGCAAAGCTACGCCACGAAGGCCGTGCTTCGATCATCAACCACAAGACTTTGCTTTTCAACAGAAGCCTTGATCATTTGCCACTTAGGCATGCCACACAGGCAATTCACTCCATGCGTTTGATATCCATCAATATATAACCCCTGAGCTCGTACGTCTCAGAGAAGGGCGTTAAGCAAGAGAATAAATTCTCCGCCGCCAAACAGATATATATTTAATAGAGATCAATCACACGGACTAAAATCCAATGTCAGACACACAGTCCATTTACAAGTCCGTTCTGGGTCTGAACGAAACCGGAGGCACCTAGTACCCCGCATATCCATCGATCTCCAAATACGTCTGGACGATCACCAACTGTTTCCATCTTCTTGGGTGTACAGCCCAATCAAGATCATCAGTAATCACCCAAACGACGTGAAGACTTCCGGTCTTCGACCATCGTCTTCATCTTCGACTTATCGTCGTATCAGTTATTCAGAATGGGATAGACCCGGTCTTTCCGAATAACTCGCGTATATTTTAAATAAGTGTTACACAAACACAACATATGCCTCATTCCAATTTATCAGTCACTAACCGTAAATTAATCAAGAGAATAATTCCCCAAATATTAACCCCGAAGGCCGAAACCAACATCAGATCAATATCCAGGAAACCATTCCGCTTAGCTAACCGACAGTTAGTTTCTGATTTCACATTCATAGGGAAAGGTTCCCATTAATTTTATCCAAGATAAATTCCTGAATTTATTCTTTAATCTTCTTTTGAATTTCGATTCAACTAGTCGGGATTAACGAACCTTACCGAAGTAATCATTTGTTTTAATTTCCCAATCCCAACCTATTCATCCCATGAAGTAAAACTGGTAATACTTCATATCTAACACCACGGTGTTATCGGTAAATTCAATTACCATTTCACGTTCAAATCTAATTAAAGATATAACTATCGCCTGGAGTAAAACTGGTGATACTCCATTTTCGATCTTTTCAATCTAATTTAAAGATTCATTAAAACTCCACATAGTTTTAATCTGTGACTGGGTTAAAGAATCAGTGTCATTTAAAACACGGTTCACGATAAACCCAAAATCACATCACATTTCAATCAGTCCCTAATTGTAAATTAGCAAGTGAGCAATTCCCTAAGTATTAATCCCGAAGGCCGAAACCAACATCAGATCAATACCTCGGGAACTATTCAACTTAACTAATCTCCAGTTAGTTTCTGATTTTCTTAACTCCTTTAGGTCTAAGAACTGTATTATTGAAGATACCGTTCACGACAACCCAAAATCACATTTCATTAATGATCGGGTTAAAGAACGAGTGTTATTTAAAACACTGTCCACGATAAACCCAAAAATCAATATCAATTCAATTCCAATTAAACATTATTTAATTGGTACACTTCATTAAATCTAAATAAAAAGATTTAATCTTTTCTCAACTGGGTTCAAGAACAGTGTTAGTGAAGACACCATTCACGACAAACCCAAATCACATTTGATTTTCAATACAAGGCTCTGAATAGAAAATATCCCGGCTTATATTCAATATCAAATTCTACGACCAACAAATATCGTATTGGAAATAACGATATATAAATATCTTTCAAATTTCCATAACAACACCTGTATAATCACGAAATTCGACATCGAAATGTTCCGAAGACAATTTCGATTCAAATCCATTCCAATGCAATTATTGGAAATTCTGGTTATTTTTAAAACCCTTTTCAAATTCAATTTATTTATTTAAAAATAAATAGAATTATTGTTCTAGTTCAAAGCTAGTTCATTTCGATAAAAATCTATTTTTATCTTTTCAAATATGGAGTTTTTCATCCCAATCCTTTCTAAATCATTTCTTATGATTTTACATAAATTATTACTATTTTTAATAATTTTATCAAGGCCCGTACAGTCGATTTCCATCAATGGCCATCGAACTGCACTTACAGCGACCTTTTTCGAATTTGATTTGGACGTATCTCCAAATCCAACCGTTAGATTTCAAATTTCTAATATTCGTTAGAAAGCTCTTTTCGATACGAACCCAACGGTTCCGGTTTTAGGAGAATCCGACGGTCGGATCTCCCGTAATGTCCGTTTGAAATAAATGGTCGAAATTCATGAACTGCCGCGGCGCGGCGCGTTCTATTCAGGCCATTATATTATATATATAATATATGTAATATATACTTCGTCGATTTCTATTTAAAACGAATTATATAAATAGTTTTAAAATCGTTTTCAAAAGCAATTTCAACTTCCATTTCAATTCAAATCAAAATTGAATTCTTCTTTATAAATTCGTTTTAAAATTCATTTCTATTCAATTCAAATTTCAATTCAATTTGAATTCATTTCAATTCGCTTTCAATTCAATTCATTTCGAAATCGTTTTCAATTCAATTCATTTCGAAATCGTTTTTAATTCAATTCATTTCGAAATCGTTTTATATTCAATTCATTTCGAAATCGTTTTTAATCCAATTCATTTCGAAATCGTTTTGAATCGATATCAATATCGTTCACGTCAAAATGGAGTCAATCTAATCAACACGGCTTCATAAATTTCTATTTTCAAATATTCTATTTCAAATATTCTTTTTTTCAAAATAGTTGTTATTATCAAAATATTTCGTTCAACACATGACCAATCTCAATGGATGAGTACTGTCAACACATGAACCTTTATTTTATATTGATAAAGATGTAAATTTTATTGCTAAAATATTTCGTTCAACACATGACCAATCTCAAGGGATGAGTACTGTCAACACATGAACCTTTATTTTATATTGATAAAGATGTAAATTTTATTGCTAAAATATTTCGTTCAACACATGACCAATCTCAAGGGATGAGTACTGTCAACACATGAACCTTTATTTTATATTATTCTTTATTTTTCAAATTGGAATGAGGCCCAATCAATTACCATATAACGTTAATTATATGGATTTTCATACATTACATGTATATAATAGCATTGAAAAATAATCAACCATCAACCAAAGTGCACTACACTGTATAAGCATCAAATATAAATATCTAACGCTTATAACAGCCTGTCAATCAATCGATCGACATATTTAATCAATCAGGATGAGTGAACTTCAAATTTCATCCCAACACCCGTGTGGGGTTTCAAACAATCAAACACAGATTTTATTTGTGCAGTTGGGCGATGTGTGAAATTTATCGTCCCAATCAATGTCCTTCAAATAGGTGTACATAAACAAACCGCCTGGTTTGTAAATGAATATTTATTTATTCACATTCACGTTAAAAATTATATTTTTAACGACAAAACATTTTATTCCAACATATGAATTTCTATTCAGTTCATTCTTTTAAATAAAATGATATTTTTATTTTTCTAACTTATTTTAGAAAATTTCGGCGGCATAATGGCACGATACTAGAAACGGGACAAGGCCTAGCCTTATCCCCGGTCTAGTGAAGGCCCACGCCATTCACACATCAATCAATCCATTTAATTTCACCAAACAATTCAATTTCAATCAAATAATCTAACTAATTTATGCAGTCAAACAAACAAGTCCATGGTCTGTGGACGATTGTGTCGGGTGCTACTAAGCACCGTCTGCATCCTAGTATATATATATAACTAGAAAAAGAAATTGAAAGGTGAGAAATTCTCACCGATAGCTATCCTAACTCCACGGCACTTCAAATGCAGGAAATCTTCACTGTTCTCGTCTCTTATCACTTTCTTCGCCCGTAGCCACTACATATGTAAAAATCGAATTTTTACTTCGATGTTCAATATATAAAAATCACATTTTTACTTCGATGTTCAATATATAAAAATCATATTTTTACTTCGATGTTCAATATATAAAAATCACATTTTTACTCGATTAAAAATCTCGCCTTTTCATGATTAAAAATCATTCCTTTACATAACCAAAAGTACGATATTTTTGTAATTTAAGATCTTAACTTTCTTAATTTATAAACCTTATTTTTCTAATCTTTTTCATCTTAAAAATCATATTTTTTTAAAACAATATTTATTTATTTTCTAAACAGTACTAATTTTATATTATACTATGTTTTTATATTTTCAAAACTATGCCTATTTTTATTTGAAAAACAACGGTATTTTTATTTTAAAAACAAAGATATATTTAATTTTAAACCAAAGGTATATTTCATATTAAAACCATGCTATTTTATATATTAAAAAAACTGATTTTATTACCAAAAACAATGTGGTGTTATTTTATTAAAAAAAAACAATGAATTATTAATTTAAAAACAATGTATAAAAACTCACTGTATCCCTTTCGTTCTTCACTGTTCTGCACCCCTTCTTCCCCGTTTAACTCTTCTGGACGTTGACCATCTTCCCCGTCGTGCTACTGTAAACGAACGAACCCATCACGTGATTTAGGGTTTCCAAACTGCACACATCTAAGCCGCTGGTCTTCGATCGAGAGGTGCCATCCGAAGCATCGTTAGGAGAGCCACCAGCGCCAGGCGGTCTGGAGAATTCCGGTCCTCTCTAGGGTGTGAAAACTGAACCCAAACTCAGCCACTTCTCCTGCAAAAATCGAACGAGACGCTTCAGAATTTTCGATCTCCTCCGTTGTGTTCATCGAGCTCGATGAGCTAATCGATTCCATGATGGGAACGTTCGAATTCGCCTGAGGGATTGAGAGATTTTTATGGAGGAAAAATCGAGCTTTTTGGATCGTCGGTTTAAGTTAATAACGGCTGTTGAATGGTTTGACCATAGGGTAGAGATTCCTAGGGTTTGACCCCCTTATATTTTTATTTTTATTTTATTTAATTACAAAAATACCCGTTTGATACTACTAACTCCAAATCAAACCCAACGACTGTCGCCCCTAGCTAATTACCCCCATCCCGGACACAATGGAATATGCTTCGTAGGCCATTTCGACTGTTACAGTCCGTTTTTCTTCAAAATAAAGTATAAAACGTTTAATTTTCAAATTTGAACGTACATTTTAATTTGCCGGGGCCACAAACTGATTCGAAAAATTCCAGAAAAATAAATCAGGCTATGTGGGGACGATACGGTCCCAACAAAACTGATTTCGTCGAATTCTGAGACCGTTTGAAAAATGGCCATTTTCAGGTCGATCAGAATTGACCGAAACTGTTGAAACACGTTTTCTTTTGCCACGCTCACATATTGATTCGAAAAATTATGAAATTTGAAACCTAGCAATAATTTGACATCACGGATCCAACAAAAGTTGTTTCGTCAAAATCCGAGGTCGTTTGCAAAATGGCTATTTTTAAGGGCCTGAATTCCATAGCGACTATTCAGAATTTTCAACTGGACATATCTTTTGATTCTCGCTATGAAATTTCGATTTGTCGGATTCGTTGGAAAGATATTATCAATTAGATCCTAATGTTTTTGGTTTCACTAAAATCCGGATTGTTTTGCACCCGGTACATTCAATTGAAGTTTGAAATCGAATTATCGAACTACCTCGCCATTTTCAATTCCATTTATAATTATATATAAATATTTATATTCTATCGACGGCGTATATAATATATACGTTCTAATTATTTTCAAAATAAATTTCTCGTCGATATTATTTAAAATATTTCATTTTAAATAATCAAAATTCGCTAAAATTGCCAAAATAAAAATTTTAAACTGGCCCAGATTTTCGGGTTGTTACAATCTCCCCCACTTAAAACTTTTCGTCCCCGAAAAGGAACAAAGTCGAAAGTGGTTTGATTAATCAACTCTACTTTCGATCTGGCTTTCATTCTCCAACTTTTCAGTTTCTGAGAATTTTCAAAAATTTCAAAAATTTGGCTAACACCCTAAATTTTCGAAAAATTTCGCCATAACCTCCCCTGCACCGGGAGCATCGGGGAATTTCAAATAGCTTCCCCGGTCCTTCTAATCTCAAAAAGAAAAAGAAAAAGCCAAGCGGCTAGCCAATAGGCTCATAAAATCATCATCACCCAAACAAAACAGTAAATTATGTAGTAAACATGTACCTATTTGTCGGGCAAACAAATTTTATTCTCTGCTCTAGCCTCCTTGCTATGACCTGTTCAATGTAAGTATATGTATGCAAGCAAATGCGACCAATTTTCAATACAATTCAATATTTGATTCAATTAGGCTAAATGCTAAAAATTAGCAAACAAATAAACAAACAACCCAAACATCAATCAATTAGTGAATTAGAGTTTCAAATTCATAATTTTGATACATATACAGAAAATCAGATTTTTGATGCCAAATCTCAACAATAGGCCCTATCTAATTTTTGGTTCTCACACCAGTCAATAGGAAATATATAGAAAGTCCACCTTCGTCACACGAACATAAATTCTAATGATGGAGCTCCATCATCAAAATCATCTCCGGGCGATTAGAGTGTAATTCTATATCTATCCAGTATATTAAAACTTCAAATACACGTTTGCAAGGCGTATATGCAAAATCTTTATATATTGGATTGTCCCGATCAATTAATATAAATAATCAAATACGAATAATTGATTTTAAATTTTCAAAACAAAAATTGTTTTCATTTGAAAAATATACTCTCCACCCTCGTTCTAGGATACTACTGATCCCATCTCTAACGAGTCATTCTCATTGGATATTACTAATCCAATATCTGATGAATTCTTTCGTATGGTTCTAATGTGCCTTGTTCTCTGCTTTGTAAACCAAAGCTCTGATACCAACTGTGACGGCAAGGAATTTCGCTCGGTCCGAACCAGTCGCTAAACCGACCCAGACCGTTCGAAATGCCCTATCGTTTGAGAACACGAAAAGACAGAACGCATACAGAAGAACATTTCATTGTATATTACAACAATGCATCAGATTACAAGAATATACAGAGTATAAACGAATAAATGTTACACAGAAATATCAGAGATTTAAATTACATTTAAATACATAGCAGCGGAAAATAATACAATACACAACTAGAAGGAGATATACGGATACAAAGCTTTCCGGATACCGTTCCAGCTGTAAACCAGGATCCTGTGAATATAAATCTGCAAAACCAAAACTACTAGCTGCCCGTGTCAAAATAAGGGCACCCAGAGTTTAGGTTAAAACAATAAACTCCAGGTCAGTCATGTGACTGGTGTGAGAACTAAAACATTTATTATTCTTTATTTTAAAAGTTAGGTAAATCAAGGGACCACGCCGTATAACATGGAACGGGTTTCCTCCCAAGAATACCAGTGCATAAAACAAACAGCGCAATGCTAAATAAAGAAAAATGAAGCTGTTATAAGACCCAGGTCCCATCACACAATGCAACGCAGCCGAGGATAGGGTTTTCCCTTATAACAGCCAAAGAATGCTAGATACGGTTAAAACAAATCGTTTGATACTATTATAAGTGCATAGTGTATAAAACAACTTCAAATCATAAGTATCAATCATAGGCGGCATGAGTGCCCCATCCCACTATGTCGCCATACTAGGCTCTACAAATAAAACCGCAGAATCACGTATTTGGAAATTGGGTTTCCATCTATGAACCGAGGCAAAAGATAGTCCTCAACCGATTCGAGACAATCTAGCCCATGTCTCAGGATCAGAACGCATCAACCCTTTAGATCGTCAGGGCCGGTCCACCGATGTGGATTATTATGCCTGAACAATACGTCTCTCCGCCCTTTGGGGCGTAAATGAGCCAACTAAATGACTCCATCGGTTCGAGAACGACCGATCAATCCGAGGCGCCTCGCAACAGCAACAACCACATAAGTCAAACTCGTCAGGGCGTGTAAAACCACTGACGCCACTTCTAGCTAGAAAGAAACGCAAGTCCTCCCTGATGTCCTCTCCCGTTTTTGGTTCATACCGGGTGTGAAACTCGCGAAGTAAACGTTACACAAAGCTACGCCACGAAGGCCGTGCTTCGATCATCAACCACAAGACTTTGCTTTTCAACAGAAGCCTTGATCATTTGCCACTTAGGCATGCCACACAGGCAATTCACTCCATGCGTTTGATATCCATCAATATATAACCCCTGAGCTCGTACGTCTCAGAGAAGGGCGTTAAGCAAGAGAATAAATTCTCCGCCGCCAAACAGATATATATTTATTAGAGATCAATCACACGGACTAAAATCCAATGTCAGACACACAGTCCATTTACAAGTCCGTTCTGGGTCTGAACGAAACCGGAGGCACCTAGTACCCCGCATATCCATCGATCTCCAAATACGTCTGGACGATCACCAACTGTTTCCACCTTCTTGGGTGTACAGCCCAATCAAGATCATCAGTAATCACCCAAACGACGTGAAGACTTCCGGTCTTCGACCATCGTCTTCATCTTCGACTTATCGTCGTATCAGTTATTCAGAATGGGATAGACCCGGTCTTTCCGAATAACTCGCGTATATTTTAAATAAGTGTTACACAAACACAACATACGCCTCATTCCAATTTATCAGTCACTAACCGTAAATTAATCAAGAGAATAATTCCCCAAATATTAACCCCGAAGGCCGAAACCAGCATCAGATCAATATCCAGGAAACCATTCCGCTTAGCTAACCGACAGTTAGTTTCTGATTTCACATTCATAGGGAAAGGTTCCCATTAATTTTATCCAAGATAAATTCCTGAATTTATTCTTTAATCTTCTTTTGAATTTCGATTCAACTAGTCGGGATTAACGAACCTTACCGAAGTAATCATTTGTTTTAATTTCCCAATCCCAACCTATTCATCCCATGAAGTAAAACTGGTAATACTTCATATCTAACACCACGGTGTTATCGGTAAATTCAATTACCATTTCACGTTCAAATCTAATTAAAGATTTAACTATCGCCTGGAGTAAAACTGGTGATACTCCATTTTCGATCTTTTCAATCTAATTTAAAGATTCATTAAAACTCCACTTAGTTTTAATCTGTGACTGGGTTAAAGAATCAGTGTCATTTAAAACACGGTTCACGATAAACCCAAAATCACATCACATTTCAATCAGTCCCTAATTGTAAATTAGCAAGTGAGCAATTCCCTAAGTATTAATCCCGAAGGCCGAAACCAACATCAGATCAATACCTCGGGAACTATTCAACTTAACTAATCTCCAGTTAGTTTCTGATTTTCTTAACTCCTTTAGGTCTAAGAACTGTATTATTGAAGATACCGTTCACGACAACCCAAAATCACATTTCATTAATGATCGGGTTAAAGAACGAGTGTTATTTAAAACACTGTCCACGATAAACCCAAAAATCAATATCAATTCAATTCCAATTAAACATTATTTAATTGGTACACTTCATTAAATCTAAATAAAAAGATTTAATCTTTTCTCAACTGGGTTCAAGAACAGTGTTAGTGAAGACACCATTCACGACAAACCCAAATCACATTTGATATTCAATACAAGGCTCTGAATAGAAAATATCCCGGCTTATATTCAATATCAAATTCTACGACCAACAAATATCGTATTGGAAATAACGATATATAAATATCTTTCAAATTTCCATAACAACACCTGTATAATCACGAAATTCGACATCGAAATGTTCCGAAGACAATTTCGATTCAAATCCATTCCAATGCAATTATTGGAAATTCTGGTTATTTTTAAAACCCTTTTCAAATTCAATTTATTTATTTAAAAATAAATAGAATTATTGTTCTAGTTCAAAGCTAGTTCATTTCGATAAAAATCTATTTTTATCTTTTCAAATATGGAGTTTTTCATCCCAATCCTTTCTAAATCATTTCTTATGATTTTACATAAATTATTACTATTTTTAATAATTTTATCAAGGCCCGTACAGTCGATTTCCATCAATGGCCATCGAACTGCACTTACAGCGACCTTTTTCGAATTTGATTTGGACGTATCTCCAAATCCAACCGTTAGATTTCAAATTTCTAATATTCGTTAGAAAGCTCTTTTCGATACGAACCCAACGGTTCCGGTTTTAGGAGAATCCGACGGTCGGATCTCCCGTAATGTCCGTTTGAAATAAATGGTCGAAATTCATGAACTGCCGCGGCGCGGCGCGTTCTATTCAGGCCATTATATTATATATATAATATATACTTCGTCGATTTCTATTTAAAACGAATTATATAAATAGTTTTAAAATCGTTTTCAAAAGCAATTTCAACTTCCATTTCAATTCAAATCAAAATTGAATTCTTCTTTATAAATTCATTTTAAAATTCATTTCTATTCAATTCAAATTTCAATTCAATTTGAATTCATTTCAATTCGCTTTCAATTCAATTCATTTTGAAATCGTTTTCAATTCAATTCATTTCGAAATCGTTTTTAATTCAATTCATTTCGAAATCGTTTTATATTCAATTCATTTCGAAATCGTTTTTAATCCAATTCATTTCGAAATCGTTTTGAATAGATATCAATATCGTTCACGTCAAAATGGAGTCAATCTAATCAACACGGCTTCATAAATTTCTATTTTCAAATATTCTATTTCAAATATTCTTTTTTTCAAAATAGTTGTTATTATCAAAATATTTCGTTCAACACATGACCAATCTCAATGGATGAGTATTGTCAACACATGAACCTTTATTTTATATTGATAAAGATGTAAATTTTATTGCTAAAATATTTCGTTCAACACATGACCAATCTCAAGGGATGAGTACTGTCAACACATGAACCTTTATTTTATATTGATAAAGATGTAAATTTTATTGCTAAAATATTTCGTTCAACACATGACCAATCTCAAGGGATGAGTACTGTCAACACATGAACCTTTATTTTATATTATTCTTTATTTTTCAAATTGGAATGAGGCCCAATCAATTACCATATAACGTTAATTATATGGATTTTCATACATCACATGTATATTATAGCATTGAAAAATAATCAACCATCAACCAAAGTGCACTACACTGTATAAGCATCAAATATAAATATCTAACGCTTATAACAGCCTGTCAATCAATCGATCGACATATTTAATCAATCAGGATGAGTGAACTTCAAATTTCATCCCAACACCCGTGTGGGGTTTCAAACAATCAAACACAGATTTTATTTGTGCAGTTGGGCGATGTGTGAAATTTATCGTCCCAATCAATGTCCTTCAAATAGGTGTACATAAACAAACCGTCTGGTTTGTAAATGAATATTTATTTATTCACATTCACGTTAAAAATTATATTTTTAACGACAAAACATTTTATTCCAACATATGAATTTCTATTCAGTTCATTCTTTTAAATAAAATGATATTTTTATTTTTCTAACTTATTTTAGAAAATTTCGGCGGCATAACGACACGATACTAGAAACGGGACAAGGCCTAGCCTTATCCCCGGTCTAGTGAAGGCCCACGCCATTCACACATCAATCAATCCAATTAATTTCACCAAACAATTCAATTTCAATCAAATAATCTAACTAATTTATGGAATCAAACAAACAAGTCCATGGTCTGTGGACGATTGTGTCGGGTGCTACTAAGCACCGTCTGCATCCTAGTATATATATATATATATATAACTAGAAAAAGAAATTGAAAGGTGAGAAATTCTCACCGATAGCTATCCTAACTCCACGGCACTTCAAATGCAGGAAATCTTCACTGTTCTCGTCTCTTATCACTTTCTTCGCCCGTAGCCACTACATATGTAAAAATCGAATTTTTACTTCGATGTTCAATATATAAAAATCACATTTTTACTTCGATGTTCAATATATAAAAATCACATTTTTACTTCGATGTTCAATATATAAAAATCACATTTTTACTCGATTAAAAATCTCGCCTTTTCATGATTAAAAATCATTCCTTTACATAACCAAAAGTACGATATTTTTGTAATTTAAGATCTTAACTTTCTTAATTTATAAACCTTATTTTTCTAATCTTTTTCATCTTAAAAATCATATTTTTTTAAAACAATATTTATTTATTTTCTAAACAGTACTAATTTTATATTATACTATGTTTTTATATTTTCAAAACTATGCCTATTTTTATTTGAAAAACAACGGTATTTTTATTTTAAAAACAAAGATATATTTAATTTTAAACCAAAGGTATATTTCATATTAAAACCATGCTATTTTATATATAAAAAAAACTGATTTTATTACCAAAAACAATGCGGTGTTATTTTATTAAAAAAAACAATGAATTATTAATTTAAAAACAATGTATAAAAACTCACTGTATCCCTTTCGTTCTTCACCGTTCTGCACCCCTTCTTCCCCGTTTAACTCTTCTGGACGTTGACCATCTTCCCCGTCGTGCTACTGTAAACGAACGAACCCATCACGTGATTTAGGGTTTCCAAACTGCACACATCTAAGCCGCTGGTCTTCGATCGAGAGGTGCCATCCGAAGCATCGTCAGGAGAGCTACCAGCGCCAGGCGGTCTGGAGAATTCCGGTCCTCTCTAGGGCGTGAAAACTGAACCCAAACTCAGCCACTTCTCCTGCAAAAATCGAACGAGACGCTTCAGGATTTTCGATCTCCTCCGTTGTGTTCATCGAGCTCGATGAGCTAATCGATTCCATGATGGGAACGTTCGAATTCGCCTGAGGGATTGAGAGATTTTTATGGAGGAAAAATCGAGCTTTTTGGATCGTCGGTTTAAGTTAATAACGGCTGTTGAATGGTTTGACCATAGGGTAGAGATTCCTAGGGTTTGACCCGCTTATATTTTTATTTTTATTTTATTTAATTACAAAAATACCCGTTTAACACTACTAACTCCAAATCATACCCAACGACTGTCGCCCCTAGCTAATTACCCCTATCCCGGACACAATGGAATATGCTTCGTAGGCCATTTCGACTGTTACAGTCAGTTTTTCTTCAAAATAAAGTATAAAACGTTTAATTTTCAAATTTGAACGTACATTTTAATTTGCCGGGGCCACAAACTGATTCGAAAAATTCCAGAAAAATAAATCCGGCTATGTGGGGACGATACGGTCCCAACAAAACTGATTTCGTCGAATTCTGAGACCGTTTGAAAAATGGCCATTTTCAGGTCGATCAGAATTGACCGAAACTGTTGAAACACGTTTTCTTTTGCCACGCTCACATATTGATTCGAAAAATTATGAAATTTGAAACCTAGCAATAATTTGACATCACGGATCCAACAAAAGTTGTTTCGTCAAAATCCGAGGTCGTTTGCAAAATGGCTATTTTTAAGGGCCTGAATTCCATAGCGACTATTCAGAATTTTCAACTGGACATATCTTTTGATTCTCGCTATGAAATTTCGATTTGTCGGATTCGTTGGAAAGATATTATCAATTAGATCCTAATGTTTTTGGTTTCACTAAAATCCGGATTGTTTTGCACCCGGTACATTCAATTGAAGTTTGAAATCGAATTATCGAACTACCGCGCCATTTTCAATTCCATTTATAATTATATATAAATATTTATATTCTATCGACGGCGTATATAATATATACGTTCTAATTATATTCAAAATAAATTTCTCGTCGATATTATTTAAAATATTTCATTTTAAATAATCAAAATTCGCTAAAATTGCCAAAATAAAAATTTTAAACTGGCCCAGATTTTCGGGTTGTTACAAAAACCGTCCGTGTTTATGTGTGGATTTGGTCTTACGATTATCCTTTTCTTTGAAAGAATTTAACTTTAAACTCAGGTTGTGTGATACGCTTAATACTGTGCAAGTTTTTCTCACTCTGGTTCACCAAATTGACCCGGTGTTTTGTAAATGCTCGGGTTAGCCCGGGGTGTACAGGTTCAGGTTATCGAATGCTGTGAAGAGACGAGCTGGAAGAGTCCAGACGTATGATATTATATAGCTACTATTCCGATGTGTGTTGTATATGGGAACAGGTTATTATAACTGTCCCGTAGTGTGATGTACTCTGATATTGTAACTATTTTTAAAAGCTCTCAATAAAGATTTATTTATATATTATATTTTGTTCCGCTGCGATGTGAGACTCTGTATTGTGTTGTTTCTTCTTCTTCTTCTTCTTCTATTCTAACTTTTCTTTCTTCCTTATCTCACCCTATAATTTCTTTCTAATAACGTCCAGTGTTTTGGTGTTGGAAGTCGGCATGAGCTACAATAAAGGTATTTATGTCGATTTCCGGGGCCGAAAATTATCTGTTCGTTACAGTGACGGCCCGCCCCGCACCAACCGACATTTCCCTGAAATGCGCTGTACAGATGTCCAACCAGCACAGGACTGTCGCCAAAGAAAGGAAAAGAAAGGAATTTGAACTAACAAGGAACCTGTAGAATGTCTTACAGCGCATGGGATAAAATATAATAATAACATAACTTTGACACAAAACAGGTGAGACAATGCATAAGCTAAAAACTAAACCATCGTAGCAGCGGAAATCCAAAATACAGCTTATCATCCAAACCAACATTATTACAACTTTGAAATACTGTCTCTAAAGAAAAAGGAAGAGGTACACTACTAATGCCCAAAGCAGTGACCAACAAAAACACAGGAAAAATATATGTAGATAATACGTGGGAGCCTCCTACTTGTCTCCGGATCAGCTACTTGTGCATAACCAGCTAACCTATCTCTAAGTCTGCTCGTTTAGGATCACCTAGAGTAAAAAGAAGGGACATAAAACTCTGGATCAGAAAAAAGTCCGGTATGAGCGATAAGCAGCAAAACAGAACAATAACAGGTGTAACTAACCATACTTGAACCTGCAACCAAAGAGTTAGCACAACAGGATGTACAATACTCTTAGGTGACACTAACACATAGTGTAAAAACAAGGGGGAGGGGGTGTGCATGTCATGGTGATAGCAAACATCAAACATAGCAATCATCCTCACATCTCTCACTCAATGCGTAAAGTATATGATATCTACCACTTTGGTCACCCAATTCCTTGCTGCGATCACTCTGCCCCATGAAGTCATAACAGCTCCACTGCACTGATCCATAGCCACCAATCCTTTTCCATGTCCACTCTACCTCATGGAGTCATGACAACCCCACTGCACTGGCTCATAGCCCTTGTTACGATCACTTGCCCTTGGAAGTCTTAACGGTCCCATTGCGTTGATTCATAGCCACTAATCTCAGTGGTGAGTCAAAGCTATAGATATTGATAACCCCTTTGCACACGTCCCGCAGCAGAGTCCAACTTATGAAGTTAACTCGTTGGTTCCCATCTGGATCCTTAGTGATAACTTCTCATTTGGACCTCCTTTGCATCTCTGATTTTGGTCTCCTTCAGTCTGATTAGTCACATTCAGTTCGTTAGTCTCCGTTCGTGATGTGAAATCGATTCTTGGTGCAAAATTCGTGGTCATGCTCTCTGGGTCATGACCTTACTTTCCACTCGTGACATTCCATAGGGGTTGGGCCATGATCCACCATAGGGGTCGGGTTGTGATCCTCCATAGGGGTCGGGTCGTGATCCTCCTTAAGGGTCGGGTCGTGATTCTCTATAGGGGTCGTGTCGTGATCCTCCATAGGGGTCGGGTCGTGATCCTCCATAAGGCACTACAACAAAATATGATATTTATAACGCTTTTTAATAACACATTATTCTAAACTGTTATTAATTACACTTAATTCTTTCTTTCAGCCTAAATTTGTTTTGTTAATAAGAGTGTAATGCTGGCTTCTACTCACGGCCGCTTCACAAATAATTATTCTTTCTCCAGTTCTCCCTCGCAAATCCATTCCCTTCCTCCAAAACAACACCTCACGAATCATCAACGTATTGCCGAAAACCTATTCCATCTCCAATCTCCTCAACCATATTTGATTTGGATTTTGGTAAGTGATCTCGATTCTTTGTTTGTGTATGTTGTAGATCTAAATTTACGATCATGGATTTACGACTATGGATTTGTAGATTCGGATTTACGATTTTAAGGTTGCTATTTTTTGGGATTTATTCATTTAGATTACATATTGAGAAGGTAAATAAGTAGATTTCTTCGATTTTAGGGTTGCTGTTATTTTTTGATTTTAGGGTTGCTGTTTTTTGGGATTAATTCGATTATGGATTTGTAGATCTAAGATTTGATTCGTAGATTCGATTATGAAGTGTTGCTGATTCTATCTCTTTATAAATATATGAGTTACATATTGAGACTATATATTTGCATACAATTGTAGGAGAAACTAATATATATGAAATTACATAATGCATATTATAATATTTTTATGTATACACAACCATATTCAATTATATGTATTGTTTTCTCTTAAAATAAACTGTAAATTACTTTAAGAGAACTAAGTATTCAGATTATACTATACTTAAGTAATGATTATACTGTAAATTACATAATGCAAATTATAATGTAAATTACATATTGCAAATTATATTATACTTAAGCAATGATTTGTTATTATTTTTAAAACAAAATCATTTATGTGACATGATTCACTGTTTCAATTAGGGGAGATGGAAAACAAAGTTGTTTGTTTTAATAATATAACGAATAATGAACATTATCAGGACGTTACACGAAGTATGTCGCAAAGCATTATAATGTATATGTATATATGTGGCTGGCATGGTTTAATAGTGTATCCAGGCACTTTAATTATGATATATTTGTTTTCTCATAAAAAAGTTAACAAATTGATTTTCATGGTTCTTTTTTCCATCTGAGCATAAAAGTGCCTTGGTAAACTATTTTATTATCGATATGAAAACATTTCCATTTGAATTTCGATTTGTAGTTAATTATATAAGTTAATGGTGAATGGTAAAAATGGAATTGATGCTTATATAAATGCATATAGAATACATATGTGTTGATTTTTTATGACATCACTCTTGATTTCATTCATGCTTTTAATGTTTTCACTAAATATGCAATTCAGCTGCAAATTCCAATGATTTTGCTTCTTCAATAATATTTGGCACTTTAATGATGATACTCAAAGTACTAGCATTCGAAAAAAAGCAAGAATGTACATTTGGATCTGGAACATTCACTATAATACAGTTCGTGAAATAAAGCGAGAAGGTACAAACATTTGAATCTGAAATGATTCAAGTTGGTAAAATTTAATTTATTATTTTGCATATGTTCTTTTTTGTAGATATCAGGTTTGTTTTCATGGCAGACTAATGGGATAGGTGCTATTTATTATTTAACAGCAACGGGCAGCTATATCTTGGTTGAATGAATTATCATATTGGAAAGCAATTCAATGGTATATTATAACTCTCCTTTGTTAAAAACAACATATTTACATCCAGATAAAACTAGAAGAATTTGTGAATTTTTTTAATTGTATGTCACCACATGTCATTTACTTGGCTTCTATTATTTATAGTATGTCATTTAGTATTATTTTTTTAGGCAAAGTTTATTTGTGCACTGTAAGGTTCTGGGGAATTTATTTATTTTGTTGCTGAAATTAGAGCAAAGTCATTTGTAAACAGCTGTGATCCAAAAATGGGTTCAGTTAACATTCACAATTCTTTCTTAGAACATATACTTAATCATAGTTGCCCATAATGCAGACTATTTTCCTAAAATTTGAAAGGGGTAAAAAATAAATTATACACAATCTCAATTCACAACCGGTTATATCATTTTCTATTAGGGGTGTTGATATTGAACAGCGTAAGATAAAGTAAATGTATACACCACTTTCTGGTCATGACGGTCTAAAAAATTACATTTTATCACATATAGACAACCAAATTTGTTAAAAGAAAATCCGCTTTGATGAATTGAAAATTGTTTAATCATTTGAAAGCATGGAGAAAAGAATTCAATCCAACAATATTACTTATTCTTAGAACTTTAATTTGAGCTCACCCGGCTTGATAAATGGTACACATCAACAATGTATTCTTCATGTTTTCTATCTTAAATAATATATACTTTAGAAAATAAAGCATGTAAACTTGATACTGTAGTTTAATAAATGTCGATCCCATTATCCTAGCTTGAAGGGTGAACTGACTTTAATGGCTGCATTAATTTAGCACATAATAGTAACCATTATCCAAATTAATCAAATCTTTCAATTTTTCCCATCATCCCCATTATGTTCCAAACGGAAAGCATCATATACATGGTAAGAAAGGAATAGGAATATTTGATATTTAAAAAAAACAGAATATAAGGGGATGTCTAGCTTGAAAACAGAATATAATGCGTCTTCTTTAGCTTCTCTCTTTAACTATGTACTCAATATTTCCAACATGACATGTTGTCCTCCTCTGCTGCACAATATGCATCTTATCTAACATGCTTTCTTTAATTATGTTACCCTTAATTTACATTTAATGGAACTCGATGTTAGCCATAAGTGGATGTTTACAGATCATGATAATCTAATTTTCTATGATTATATTGGTATATTTACATATTAAAAAACATAAACAGCCTTTATTTGTTTAAGGGGATTGTTAAAGGAACTCCACATTTGGTTAAAGGGAGGATCAATCTTAATTTGGTCAATAATTGTTATGGGGAGTACAAAATAAATTTGCCTCCCCTTAAACATATAAATTAAATTCCGATATTAACCCCCTATAATCCTCATTAATAAAAATCATAAAACCTAAATCTTAATTAATACTTACAATTTAACGCTACATGTAAAAATAAAAAATGAATATAATTAATGTAATGGAGACACAAGAATGTTTTGTGGAAGATCGGAAGGCATCATATCATGTAATTAAATGTAATTTCATATTAGAATTTGTATGTTCAATTTAAATTAAATGAAAAAACAAAAATTTTGATCTAACATGCTGCGTATTTTATATAATTTTTTTCTTTTTTATAATTTTTTTAAATTTCTAGAAGCACGCGTTTGTAATTTAAGTTGAATTTAGTATGTTAGATTTTAACACAAATGACGAGCTAGGGGCATTTAGGTCTCGTTTTATTTTTCTTTTAAAATAATCTGGACCCCCCTTAACAAAATAAATTTAAGCTGGAGTCCCCTTAAAATTAACCCCCTCCCCCCTTAACCAAATTTGGAGTCCCTTTAACAATCCCCTTGTTTAAAAGAAAAAATATAATTAATAACCTTTCCACTTAAAAATAGAATTTATTTTTCATACTATTCAAATTGTAATAAATTACCAAATGTGATTTGCTGACGTACTTACTTTAAGAATGACAACATTGTCAAGTATTTATATGAGTAAAGAAAAGGCAATGATAATCAAACCAGAACCAATTACTTTAATCGAGATCTGAAGATGAGTTTGTAAAAAAAAGATTGAGAGAGAAGCTATTTCTCCTGCAATGTGGAGAATCACAATCAAGAAAAATTAAAGCTAAAAACGTAGATCAAAGGTTCAAAAAATTAGTTCTAATCAAGCGCAATTATAAAATGCAGATGTGGAGATATTTTATGCTAGTTTGACAAATGAAAATTAATTGTTGGTGTTTGTATAGTAATTATGATAGGTGATTTTGAATTCTTTCATATTTTATGTTGTATTTTTTGTCATAAAATTAGATCTTTGCTCGTATATGGTTAAAATTATGAAGCAAAATATCATGAGAATGTTTAAATCAGATATTCTGAAAAGTCCATATTTGTAAGCATATCATTTAAACTAATTTGTTAATATCTTTTGTATACAACATAAGTTAAGTAATTTGTATTCAGTTATGCAATTTATATAAATATTGTTTATTGTGAAAGGAGATTACAACCTGAGTAACAATTTTCATTGTTTCATATAAATGGAAGGCAATATGCCGTGTTAGTAAGTCCAAAACAAGCGGTAGAAGTTTGCTTCTAAAAACAAAAAGATTTTGGTAATTTGTATGTTGTGTTTGGTATTTATCCAGCAGGTAATTTTAGCTACTATATATTGTATTCATCCAATATCATTAATCTAGGAATTAATTGGTCATTTTGGGAATCTCATTATCTAGATTGTGCTAAATTACTTCTTTTCAAATTGGGATTTCATTAATTTTAGAAAATTAAAGGAACATTTTATTTTTTGTAACAGAAAAGATACTGACTCATCGACATCTGCATGGGGCCATAGAGCAATAAGATATAAATTTTAAATTCTTTTGACGCTAAAGATCGTATTTATCTGTTTCTCATTATCATATTGCTTAGGTTGGAAACTGTGATGCAAATGAATTCTTCTTTCTGTTGCTGTGGACAAACTTTAGGTAGCACAGTACCAAATTATTATAGATGGATGTGTAAGAGGAGGGAGAGATATGTATTTATTGAAAACTAATGATTTTGCACTGATGGCATGAAAAAATGGACGAGAAGATCAGTCTGACAATATAATGAAACAGTTAAGTCTGAGTTTGATGGAGGTGATCGTCGAAGGATTAAGCTAGACTAGATAGAGATATGCATCGAAGTGTATGGCAATAGAGGAGGCAGGTATATGGTCAGATATCAAGGCAAATATGTAGATGTGATCAGAATAAAATAGAGCATGTCAACCTAAGAAGAGACTGACCAAAACATATGAAGGACTGCAGGAATCAACTGTATTTCCTATGTGTGTTTAATTAAACAATGCATATTGTTCCTAATACACTGCATTTTCATGTCTTCTGCTTGAACAGAGGGTGAAATGACTAGATTCATTTGATCCTTTATTGCTACTGCTGGGGACTTTCACTGATATTCATTCTGTTCCTATCGTTCTCGGTACCAGCTCCATCACGCAACTTTTTTCAATAGCATGAATATTATGCAGCTTATGCTTTAACTATTTCATTTTTTCCATGTCTTTTTCCTCCGATCATATGTATTTATTGAAAACTAATTTGTATATTCCTTTTCCCCTTCCATAGGTCTAGTACCTTTTTCCCCAGCACAGTCGTACACAGCAGTTTTCTTATCAGTGAATTTTGATAACCGCGGTAAACTGTACCAACCGCACATGATTTATTTTGTAGTATTTCATAAAAATATATATGTTTTTCAATAATTTAAGCTAGATAAATAACATATATATAAATTATTTGCGTCTTTATTTATAGATAATATGCACATGGATGGTTTGTTTCATAGATAAATAAACTAATTCTTAAAATTAATGTTAAAACTTGAATTATTTATGAATAACAATGTAAATTTACGGTAATGCTTGTGGTAACGGTTAGACGGTTACGGTAACGGTTATAAAATTTGTCAACCGTCAACAATGGTTGCGGTTACGGTTGGAGGTAAAATTGACGGTTGCTGTAACTGTAACACCCCTAAACATTATTATTTAATTCGTTTTCTACAGGTTTAGCCTTACCTTTGTCATCTACTTTCTCAATTGACATCTGCCGATTCCACTATGTATGCACTATTAACAGGTACATTTTCCTTGTTTGCAGTTACTTTGATATACAAATTACTTGATGTTTTATTCAAGGTACTGATGGATTTATCAATTTCTACAAGGTTTGGCTCGCTGTCTATTGTGTCAAATATGAAAATTTGGAGCTCATATATTCTTTTTCCTCAAATTTATTCATTGTCCCATGTTTGCAGGTGAATCTCTTCTTTTCATTTTATATATCACCATATATAACACTTAAAAATCTTATATTCAATGAAATTAAATTGGGCACATGGAACATGGGGTTAGGACATGAGATCTCAAGTGAAAACTAACTAAGATTATAAAAATTAACTTCCTGTATTAAGTTATATAAAATATAAATAAGCTTATAAAAATTAATTAAGATTATAAAAATTATCATTGTACATTAAGTTATATAAAATATAAATAAGCTTATAGAAATTAACTTTGTGTATTAAGTTATATAAAATGTAAATAAGCTTATAAAAATAGTTATATAAAATGTCCAAGATAACTCTTCTAAAAATAGGAAAACTATAGAAAATACTAAGGTGGCAACTGAAGAAACATCTTTGGATTTGATCAAACTAATCCCAAAAAAAAGTTTTTCTACTGTATTTGAATTTTTTTGTCTCACTTTTTGAGGTTTACATCTTGGGTATAATGCCACTGTTTGAACTTCAATTTATAAGAGAACAATACGTAGATACGCAGGTGACAATAGCGTATGAAACACAACATGCTTCCCATTTTTCTACTGTATTTGTCTTCTCTTGATATACATATACATCACTAACAGACGATGTAATAGGCATAGTTTTTCGCACTGATTTCAATTTATTTCCAATTTAGTAAAGTGATAGCTAAGATACATTCCCATATTGTTAA
Organism: Allium sativum; assembly: GCA_030737875.1. Classification (NCBI taxonomy): domain Eukaryota; kingdom Viridiplantae; phylum Streptophyta; class Magnoliopsida; order Asparagales; family Amaryllidaceae; genus Allium; species Allium sativum. The sequence continues at coordinate 388,533,345 of CM060924.1, forward strand.
TTCTTCATAGGTTAAATGTAAAAATAAATAATAATTTCAATTTTACCAGTAAATAGGTTTTTTTTTTTTAACTAGGAAAGCAAAAGTGGAATATGACATTTTCTTTCTTCTTACACTACATACTGTACTAATATTGTATACTAGCATACTGCATTTAAATTACATCCAATAATACATGCATGTTCCAAGTCAAAAGGAGTTGTTTTATCATTATCATTTTCTTTTCTACTTCAGTTATATTCTTTAAACGGTTCAAATGGTTCAACTGTATAGATATGGTCCTTGTTTTCTTTATTTTTTCTAGTAATATATGTCATTCTCTATGAATTTGAGTGAAGCGAATCAACAACATTGATCAACAAGACAACCTTTGTGGTGCAAAGTAAAATATTGAATGCCTTCTATATATATATATATATATATATATATATATATATATATATATATATGTATGTATGTATGTATGTATGTATGTATGTATGTATATATATATATATATGTATATATACATATATGTATATATACATATGTATATATATATATTATTCATCTTTTTATCATATTTGAAAAATGGATATGAATATAAATATATTATTCATCTTTGAAAAAAATGGATGAGAGTGAATGTTGTTGCTAAACTGAAGCATCAACTGTGGATATAAATCCTAATACCTGTAAGTGAGAACACAGAAGTATAATAAAAAGGCCGATCAATTTGAACTTTAATCCTTTAGACGAGGAAATAGAGACAAGATCATTACAGGGAAGTATTACGAGATTCATAATCAAGGAAAAATAATTAACTTACAAGTAGTTCAGTAGAAAAGTGATACTTGAGAATGGACTAGCCATTAAGATATTAATCAACGAAAGGGCCAAATAGAAGAAGAGACAATGCCTGAACTAGTGCAGTTTTGCTCAACAGTTCAAAAGAACCAATGTTGTACTTTTTTTTGAAATGAGCCAATTGTATGTGTTAATAAAATGCAAGTAAACACTTTAAAGAACTTCATGAAGCAGTCAAGATAACTTAGAATTAGAAACAATAACTATTTTATGGTACTAAAACAAACGACAGTAGGATTTTGTAAACATTGTAATGTAGTATAATGTTCCCATAAGTTATATACAGTTATACATTGATAACTTTTGTTTCTTTACTATGCATATCAAATGCATTTTTTCAGTTTACCACTGTAAGAGACAAGTAGGTAAGTTAACAATAACACACACAAGGTTTAGAATGATTTGTATTAGTAGTAACAGGTACTTTCAGTATTGATCATTACATTTTAGTTTACACAAGCCTGAGATACAACTTCATTTTTTTAATTAATTTTAAATAAACCATGGTTTAAAAGGCAACACACCCTCATGCGCATTTGTTACCAGGACATCGCTGCAATGAGTAGCCATGGATACTGGAAAAAATGTGTGTTGAAACCATCCGAGACCCCGTACTACTGGCATTCAAGCTGAAGACATCAGCTTTGGTCTCGTCCTTAGGCAGTGGGAAAGAAAGGTTCATTTATGGCTGAATGGAAAATTTTACAAAATCATTACTATTTCCAATACTATCAGATTTATACATGCTTCTAATTTGGAGTGCATAACCTTTAAATATGTGTGATAGAATTTAGTATTCCTGTATCTTTAAATAAAAACTTAATCCTCATCTTTTGTTTTATCATTACTATGTAACTATCTAGCGCAGATAGCAACTGAACTTTAATTTCATATTCATTCTTCGAAAGAGCAGCATCATCGGGTTTCGTCAGCTTATCCTGCTGTGCAGTGTCAAGGTTTTCCTTTGCTCAAAGCTAATTGCTATGTAATCGTATGTTTTTGTTATATGACATTACGTTTCATGTCAAATCTGACCAAGCAACATCCGTTATGGCCTTAACTTAAATCTTTGAATAACTTTATGGTTTTTTTTTGTATTTAAATTGACCAATTTTAACTTGGTTGACAATTTTTAATTCAGGATTTAAATGAACAAAATTTTACTATATGTAGGCAGTCAGATGAGGATTTTGTTAGCTTGTTGCAGGGTCTGGCAGACATGGATGTCACACTCGGATCCTTAAGGGTAACACTGTTATATTTTGTAAACTCTTGCTGCTGAAGTATGTGGTATGCTCTTTTATTATGGTGGAGCTGACTCATTTGCTTCTATAGTATGATTCATCATTATTTAACTTCTTAAGTGGAATCAAGTCTTTTCGAAGCAAACTATTGCTAAATGAAGCATACTTCAGGAATGTTAAATCAATGAAGGTAGTTTATAATATATAACTTTCAATGTAGATTGCACTTTTTAACTAGTTTCCTTGCTCATGCTAAATAATCAAAACCCATAAACCACATTTGACGTAAAATGACTCCAAATCATTTGTGCCATTTCAGATAAACTATAAACATGGCACTTTTGAGCACTACAACTCAGAATTAAGCCTTTAAGCCAATTTCCAGCATTTCTTTTCTTTTTCTCGTCATTGGGAAAGATTATTATGTAGTATTGTAGTTTGTCTAATATTTTTTTAATTTCTTTGGGTTTATCATGAATTTACAAACGCGTCTTTTTGGAACCAGGTGATTGCATAATATTCATGGACTATTTGATGGAAAAAGAAAGAGTTTGAGCAGTTGACGTTCTTAGTGATGCATTTGGTACTTGTAAACTTTAAATATGAACTATGTTTTGTCTTTATTGTACTTAAATTGATATCCATGTGTAATGGAAAACATATGTATTGAATTTGGTAACTCATGGATTGAAGTTATATTTTGTTAGTTGATACTTTATTTTGTTATCATGAATATGTGTTATATTTGTTGATTTTTTTGTTTGTTCTTACATTGCTCTTTAAACTGTTTTGAAGATTTATTTTGATTGTTATTATTAAAATGTAATATATATGCATAGCTCTATGAATTTTATAACGGCATATATAAGCTGTAAAAGGTTTTAGCAATACTATAACATGTTAATTTAATAGCGTCATATAGCCGCTATTAAATAAATATGTTATAGCGACTATAATGTGTTATAAGAGATTCTCACTTTCATTGAGATTTAGATGTTTAATAGCGATGAGGATGAGCTATTATCTTTAAGTAACATAACAGAAAATTTGTGCTATAAAACCATGCTTTTTTATAGCGGCAAATAAAGTGTTATAAATATTTAGCAGTTTTTTATAACATGTTCATATACAGCAGTTATGGAATCGCTATAGTTTTTATTCATAGCGGCTGTAGGCTGCTATAAAATACCAGTTATGTTGTAGTGAGGGTCGGGTCGTGATCCCTACCCCCTTCAGCAACCGAATGTATGTAGTTTTTCCTGTGATCCAATTTCGCCAAACGACGGCGATTTCGACCATTCTAACTTTTCTATGAAATCACAAAACACTCCAAACAGTCATAGCAACATTTGGAATCGACCATAAACATCAAAACAACAATTTATCATGTTTATATGGATCAAACATACCTAAAAACCATGTTTTCCCCTTAATCCCCATAATCATGAATTAACCATACGATTAGCAAAACATATCCAAATTAGCCCAAATTTTTATCAGATTCCTAAAATAATATTTATGAATTTTTACATATTTTTCCAGAATTTTAGCATGCCTAATTTCGTTAATTAACACCAATCACCCCTAATTAGTCGTAATTAGTGAAAAACAATGCAAATCACTCAGCTTAGCCAAAGTATAAACTCAGATCTGAAATGATTCTATAAATGGCGCGAATTCCAATGCACACAGTAGCCTTTGCCTCCAATTTGATGTTGATTAGACTTGGTTTGATGCTAATTAGCTTAATCTTCAATTAGAAAGCGATTTGGAGGTGTTTTAGAAAGTGGATGTCATGGCAAGGGTTCAAGAGATGAAAAGTGGCGGCTGAAAAATGACAAAAACTGAATCCCCTAACCCTAACAGCCCTCCCATAACCCTAATCCCAAAATGAGTTATGGGCCTAGCCGCTAATCATCTTAATTAGGCACGGTTAAGCTGTTTTTCACCTTCCAAACCTTATTTCAGCCATATCTCCCAAACGGTAAGTCCGTTTGGCTAATGTGACCACTCTACGGAAAGGTAAATCATCATCCGAATCCAATGGAAGTTGTTTCAGGTCAAAATTCCTTACCAATCAAAAGTTATAGGCGAAAAAAATTCTCCAGGGGCAAAACGGTCATTTAAAAATCGGCAAAAATCGTGAACATGGAAAATGACCCCAATAGCCATTCTCCAAAGTTACATGGCCATAAGTCCTCATATTAAAAAGAAATAAATATTATATGATCCTTCGATACGTAGAATACGGACCGTTACAGGTTTGGTGCGAGAAAACGTTATTAACTAATCTTATACTTAGCCTTATTTTGAATAAGGTATCTCGGGACCACACCGCATGTCGCGGAACGGGTTTCCTCCCAAGGATACATGAAAAACATAGCAACCATAACTGACTATAACAACCATTAAACAGATTTGAAAACATGACTTTAGAAAAATGAACGATTATAAGCTCCAGGTCCGATCACACAATGCAAATGCACACCAGTGGATAGGGGTTTTCCTTATAATCGCAAAACATGCTTGACATAGTTTTAAATCCAAACCATTTAATATTATAATAATGTCTAAGGTATAGAAAAAATTCTTTTCAAAAATAAACTTATGAACCTAGGCTCGCATAGTGCCTCATCCCACTATGTTGGCTACATAAGTATGCAACCGAAAATCGTAAAGGTTTTTATTGGAAGTTGGTTTTCCATCTAAGAGCCCGGGCTAAGGATCTTTCTAGTCCGATTCGGAACACCTAGCTAGGTTCCACGATCTCGTTTGGCTCCTTCAGAGCGGCCGGGTCGGTCCACCCTACTTCGTGGATTAAAGTAACAGCCTGAACATAACGTCCCTCAGTCTTTGTGTAGACTGTCATCTAGGTATATTGACCTAGTCTGAGGTGCCTCATCCAACAAACCACATAAGTAAATGCCTATGCTCCTTACCCCACCAATCTATAATTCTATTTTGGCTCATTCCGGGTTGTGAGGTCCACGAGGTCACATCATACACAAAGCTACGCATTTAAGCCATTCTTTGATCTTCAACCACAAAGCCCGACTTTTCAACAAAAGCCTTGATCATTTCCACTTATCATGCCGCACTATCATTCTTTAAAACACAAACTGCTATTCACCAACATACCACCTTTGAGCTCGTACGTCTCAAAGAAGGGCGTTAAGCAAGAGAATAAATTCTCTGTTACCAAATAGAAGTATGTTTAGTAAATGTCAGTTTATATTTTATAAAATACAATGTCAGATACAAAATCCATCAACAAGTCCATTTCGGGAATAGTAACGGAACCGAAGGCACTTGATTCCGCATCCCCACCTTGGAATGAAAGCCCTTGCAATCCGATATTGTAATGTCCTGAAAATTTCGACACCTAAAATATGGAATTAATTAAACATTTAACTGTTGATAATCAATTTTATATTGATACCGGGAGTTAAGATTTAAAAGTCGAATATATGGTTTGTGTATGAATTAAAACTGATATTCAATGCAGAATGAGTAATTCTGGAGTCAGATAATTATTTGTGAATACTTTGATTGAATTTGGTTGAATATTCGAATTGGATTGAAATTCGATTTGAAAATATAAACGGTTGAATTTATAAAATAAATGTTATTCATGTTAAATAAATTAGCGATGCTATTTGTTGAAAATATATGGAAATTTGTTTGGATATGTGTGTATTTGTGTATATAAATAAACTAAAATTTATCATTTCAAATTTGAAATGAAACAGAGTTGTTGGTGGACAAACGAAATCAATGAACCGATAAATAATTTAAAAAAATAATAATAAAATAACGTCATATAGAAACAAAGTTGGTTTACAACCAAAATAAAAAATAATAATTTAGAACACAAAGACGTAGCAGCACGTTAAATTTCGTTGCATTTGAAGATTTGTTGGCGGTTTGAAATTCGAGCAATTTGTGGTATTCATGGTAGAAATAAATATTAAATTAAATTAAATAAAAACCTCCCTCAGTTATACAAGCATGGACCTATATTTGAAAACGCCACCACCCTAAACCTATATGATGTTACGTTGTTCTTATATCTCCCATTTCATCTTCTATAAAATTCACGCTCATTATCCAAATTTGCTTCAGCGAAATCCATTCATTTTCCCTCTTTCTATTTCTAATGGCCAAGCCCTAATTTTTCCATCGTCGGAATCAAATCGTGCCACTGCTTGTCGAATTGAATTGTGAAGCCGCCGTCAGCTCTTCCTCTAGCAAATTGAAAATCTTCATGACTCCTCCCTCGCACACCGCCTCCAAAGCCTTGACCCAAGCCACAGCAAATCTGCTTCAACAACCACCAAGACATCACCATTTCAGCAACCAGCGTGAGAAGCTTGCCCCATCGCAAATTGAAGCCACCACTTCTACCTTAGACCATCGTTGTGTGAGTTGAGAAATTCACTTACGATTAATCCTTGTTTTAAGTAAATTGGTTTCACTTGAATTAAGTATAATATTATTATATAAACTAAATATATGATGCTTGGCTAGCATCCTGTTGACTTGATGTGAACACGGTTAATATTTTCGAACCAGGGTAAACAATTGAAATCGATCTTGTTTATTTTGTTCTTACGTGGTTGTTCTTCTGCCATGAATAATTGATTTAATTCTGGAAATCAATTCAAATGATTTTTACAAGAAAAATAAAATGAAACGAAATCATGTGTATATTAAACTCTGTAGACAAAACAGTGAGTTGAAGTTGGTGAGTAAACTCAAATTTTTAAACCCTTACTGACAACTTCTTGGATTTATTCTGAGTAATGCAAGCATACATGTTGTGTTAATCACACATCTCATATATGTTGTGGCTCGTAAAACTGGAAATGTTTTAATCAACCATGAAGTAATAATGGTGAGTAACTCACCCCATTTTATTTACTGATTTAGCTAAGGTATAAATATGTATACATTATCTTGTGCATATGCGATTAGGAATTTGAGGCTTTGTGTGAAAATATGAAATGCAAACTAAACTTGAAAACTGGGGAAGTAAACCTTTTTGTGTTTCTTAGTTTTAAACTGTTTTATATATATATATATATATATATATATATATATATATATACACACACACACATACACACACTTAACGATAACTTGTTGTCCCATGATGTTTTGAAACTTTTGAATATCTTTACACTAATCATACTTGTATAATTTAGACCAGTTAGTGCAATTTTTAACAGATGTGGTTTGCTTCATGCATGGCGTTCATAGCTTGTTAAAAAGTTTAATACTAAATGGCCATTATTTTTTATAGTATATTTCTAAGTTATTACTTTTGCTATGCTTGTGTTACTGAAAACTGAATAACTATGTTTGTACTGATAAACTGAATCACTATGTTTGTACTGAAAACTGAATCACTATGTTTGGGTTATTGAAACTGATCACAATGTTTGGGTTCCTGAAAACTGAATCACTATGTTCAAACCATCATCTTTACTGAATGCATGATAACACGTGTCACTTACTTGTTAGTGAATGTTAGACCAAAATATGGTTCCAACACCCAATTATCTTGATTTACAGAGAATTATAGTAAAAAATGTAATAAAAAGCAACAAGTACACCAAATTTATAGTGGTTCGACATTAAAGAGCCTACATCCACTTTATATGACTTCAGTTATACATTTGAATGCGAGTATAATTAATATTTTCTCTCAATCTCACTTTTACAATGATAACTCACCCAGCAAATTCGAGATCACTCTGAATAAAAATAATGGATGTATGATAATGGTGGAATCAGAACTCTCAATTGCCAAAAGATCCTCCAAAATGTCAAGTATGGATCTATTTATAGGTGATTTCTGCGGGCGGTTCGTGAAGACACGTGGCACCAATCCCAAGGATCTCCGACCCATTCGTGAGTGGATGGGGAATTGCTCAACATGGCGGTTACGGACAGGTGTCGCAAGATCCTTCAATTCCGGTTCATGGGTGAATATGTCGTGGTCACCATTCTCTGAATATAGGGTCGGTTCGTGACCCTATATCACGAGCGGGCCGAGGAGCATGTGTTGTAACAACCCGTATTTCGATAACATGTTAAAACGAGAATCAAGGCAGAATTTAATTTTAAAATTCTGAATCAAGTAAAACGGGCTATGCCATTGCGTTCGTCTCGGAAAAATACGCGAAATAGAGTCCGAGTTTTCGAAAATCGGAGTCCGTATGACCCGGTTAAGGCCCGAAGAAGTTTTCGGGAAATTTGAATTTCGAAACATGCAGAAATGGGGCCAGGCGGGAAAATTCCCGCCCAGACAAGTCGACTGGGCTGTCGACAGGGCTGTCGACAGGCATGTCGACAGGCATGTCGACAGGGCTGTCGACTTGCCCTGTCGGCTGATTCTGGTCTGATGCACCTATTTTCTATCTTGGCTAGGTTTTTGGGCCTGGTTTGAAATCTGACGGTTCAGGTTGGTCCTAGGGTTAATCTAAGGGCCTAAAACTATCCTAATCTCTATAAAAAGACCCTAAACCTACCCCTAAACCCTCATTATTCACTCATGTAACTAAACTATGGCCAAATTTCTACTCTCATGGCCTCCATCTCAAATCCCTAGAGCCTATGCATTCAAATCGGGTTCAAATCAAAAGGTGCAAGCTTGCTACACCAAATAGAGGCCAAATCAACATTGCTATGCGAGTTTCATGAAGGTTCTTCTTCAAAGGAGCCACCTTTCTTCGTCAAGATGATGCATGACCCCTTTTCTAAGCCTTGCCTAAGTAAGTTCTAGCTACTTTTAGATGGAAACGGTAGTTTTGATAATGACATGGGATAAAATGAGGCTAAACATGATTATGCGAACCTATATGAACCTTACCTTGCCTCTTGTGTTCATGTTTATGATTTTAGGCCATGTGAGTGACTTAATCATGCCTCTCATGCTATGCATAACCTAGTTTAACTTGCAAGTTTGGATCTTTATGCATGAAATGCTAGCATGAACCTTTAGGAACCACTTTACTTGTGAAACATTGGCTAAGACAAGATTTTGGGGCTTATGCATGTTTATGAACCCAAACCCCTTATGCTAACATGCAAGTTTGTGGCCAAATCCTTTATGAGATTATGCATGCTCGTGGCCAATCCCCTCTTTTAAGTTGTGCATGTTTATGGCCAAACCCTTTTTGATAATATGCATGTTTGTGGCCAAATTCCCTTGTGACATTTTGTGTGTTTGTGGCCAAAACCCTTTTTATGACACTATGCATGTTCGAGGCCAATTTGTAGTCATAGTATTCCCATTATGTTGACTCGTCTATACTTACGTTGGAAACACGTTTTGGGGTTAGGATAGACGAGCGTGAATATACATGAGAAACTTAACTTGAAGTTTCATAAAAAAAAAGGATGACGTGAAACATGATTTGAGTTAAATGAGTATAATATGACAACATGTAACATTAAATATAACATGGAAGTTAACATGTAAATATGCATAAAAACATGGGCTTGGGAATTTACCTATTAAGTTAGGTCTACCCATTGGGAATTTACCTATTAAGTTAGGTCTACCCAATTGCTTGAAAACTTGACCATGAACATGACACTAGGCTAAACATGAAAGTGGCCAACTCGAGGTTGGGTTGAGTTTGTAGCATAAATCTACCCGGACCCGCCCGGCTTAACTAGTAGCTACAAACAATAGGATCCAATGTGAGAAGTTGGCCATGTCGCGCTTAAGACCCGAGGTTAGATTAAGTTGTGGTGTAAATCTACCCGGACCCGCCCGGCTTAACTAGTAACCACAACAAGGTCTAATGTGAGAGGTTAAGAGTGCATTAATTAAATTAATGCCACATGATAAGGTTAAGTAAATTTGACTAATGACACTTAACCGATATGACGCGAATGGGTAGGTTAAGTGGGACCGGGCTTGATTTCCTTAATGACACTTAACCATGCAAGATGATTAGGAGATGGGGTTAAGTAATTTACACTTAACTAATCTAAACACGGTAATTAGATGTGGTTAAGTAATCCACACTTAACTAATGTAAACACGGTAATTAGATGGGGTTAAGTAATCCACACTTAACTAATCTAAACACGGTAATTCGATGGGGTTAAGTTAAACACTTAACCAATTTAAACTTGGTAATTCAATGAGGTTAAGTAACCAATACTTAACCAACTTAACGTGATAATTTAATGGGGTTAAGCAACTTATACTTAACCAATTATACATGATGATTTGATGTGGTTAAGTGACCTAAACTTAACCAATCTAACTCGTTAATTTGATGTGGTTAAGTGACCTAAACTTAACCAATCTAACTCGTTAATTTGGGGTGGTTAAGTGACCTAAACTTAACCAATCTAACTCGTTAATTGGATGTGGTTAAGTGACCTATACTTAGCCAATCTAACTCGTGAATTTATGGAGGTTAAGTTAACCCATACTTAACCAATCTAACGTGAAAACATGATAAGGCTAAGTCACGAATCACTTGAATACGCTTGACCGATTTGACTCGGTAATTTGACAAGGTCAAGTTAATTTATATAATTAACCAATCTAAAATGATAATTAGACGAGGTTAAGTTATGGATTGCTTAATATACTTAGCCAACTTGACACATGGTTTGTAGGGTTAAGTCTTGGACTTGGATACTTAGCCAATTTTGACATGGTTTGTAGACGGGCTAAGTTATGAACTTAAGTGACACTTAACCCATTAGATAAACCCTAATTCGGAGGATTAGGTAAATAACCATAGTTAACAAGGATTATGGAAATAAGGCTAAGTGGTAAATCTTAGTTAAGGGAAACTAAGTAATAATTCTTAGTCAAGGAAATTTGGACCATTTCTTAGATAAATTAGTAACCCGATACGTTAGGTCAACGTTTAAGAATGCGTGTAGGAGCAGGCTATCTGATTTAGATAAAGGCTCCAACGAACTGGGTAACGAAGCAGCGGCTTCGGGGAACGTGAGGATATTCTTGGGATCCCTCTGCGAGCTGCCAGGTCATTATACTAGGCTCACGAGAGGTTGAGGTCTGCGGTAGAAGAACCAAGAATATGCCTTGGTTGCTATGCGAGCGACCTAAAGACTGGGGTGGATAGCAGTGAGTCGACGAATACATAAGGTGCCCGAGATAGCAAGTTCGTCGATCATCTACCATCTTGAGTCAAGCGTGTACGTACGGAAAGGCAGGGAACACCCAACAGACCATAATTGCTATCTAATTATGGGTGAGGTAGGCCGTAGGATGTGGGCTGGCCGGAGTGTAGTTCTCATGCAAGATTTTCTCTTGTGTTGCCTTTCACTAGTTGAGGGAGGGGTCTCGTGGGACCATAGCCACGTGTAGAAAAGCAGACCTTAGTATCTGCATCGGCAGATAAATCTAAAGCTCCCGACCGAGTCCTGTATTTCTTGTTTTGCCCTGTGACAGGACTCGGATGGCACGATGTGATACATGTGCATACAGTTATAGAAAAACGATTCACGATGAATGCGTGGGAAAAAGGGCGCGGTTGAGGGTTAGCGTAATCCCTAGTGGCCTAGGTGGTTTAACCCAAACCGAAATACGAAAGCGTGCAATAGGTAAGCGTAATCCCTAGTGGTGCTAGGTGGCGTAAGTCCTAGTAGTTCAAACGATGATTCATATGGAAGAGCCTAGCTAGAACAAGGGTGACAGTCCAAACGATTTCAAGGATAATACGACATGAGGAAGCCCGTACGAGGTACGGCAAAGGACTGAACTTATATACATGGAAAGAAACATATGATTTGAGTAACCTATATATGCGATATATTAGGTTGACATGGACCATTACACGACTTTGAGTAAGGGACATTCATGGTTAACACATAACAAGGCTGGGATACTAGTACGGAGGGTGCAGAGCAAATATACATGTTAGAACTAGGAAGAATATACATAATAGATACCGTGGGATGTTAGACGGGGCAGATACCTTGGGATAATGTACTCGATAGAAATCTGACGATGTGATACCTTGACTTATCATAACACCGTAGTTTATCATGATACCTTAGTTTACTTTGCCACAGTAGTTCAACCGGCTACCCTGGTTTATCTATCTTGTAGTTATCCTTATGTTTACTTTCAGTTTATGCATGTCATGTTACCTTTACCTGTTTTTATACTGGGAGTAGATAGGACTTACTCAGTCTTTTTGACTGACCTGTTTTGTTTCGCCTCTTTTCTTCCGTTTCCCCCCCCCCTCCAGGTTACAGGGAGGAAACAATGCTGTTTAGTTCGGACTTCTTCTGCTTGAAGGTCATCATGGATGGCTTGGACTTTTCTTGGCTATGGCTACTTTACTGTTTTATTTGGGGAATAATTTATGAAAAGGTTTTTATGCTTCTTTATTATTGCAAGACAGGTTTTGATGTACTCTGATGTAAAAGGCTTTAGACCTTAATTATTAATGAATTTATGAAAGTTCGATTTTACTTCCGCTATTTTATATGTTCTGTCTTGTGATATTTCTGTGCATGTTTACCAATAATGCCCCTCTAAAGCTAGTGCATTCCTTTGCGAGTGACCCTAGCGGAGGTGGGGTGTTATATTTGGTATCAGAGCAGAAGGTTACCAGATTGGGCAAAAGCTTTTAAAACCTTCTGAAAACTATTTGAGAAACCGTTTACAAAGAAGCATTTTTCAAGAAAAGTTTTTAAAGGTTATTCCCCAAAAGCCATTAGCACCATCCTTTGATTCCTTGATTGAATCTCGTTTCCTTTCTCTCCTCCATCTGTGGTCACAGTAGTTCTAACTGTAACTAATCTTTGTCTAGCCACGTAGGTGTTTCCCGTACGATGGAGGTGGTTCTCGAGAGACTTGTTACCGAAGTTACAAGAAAGGATAATAAGAGTAAGGGTAAAGGATACCAGCTTAAGGATAAGCAACTGTTGTTATGGCTTAGTCCATCGAGGAGGACAAGGACAAGATCAGCGGAGAGGGAAATAGTACGCTCTCATTTCTAGGGTACCTAAAAGAAATGGTGCCGTTTCTGGTAAAGGTTTAGTCGTTCTTTTCTATCATCCCGTCCAGACTTTGTCTTGATCACCGCATCTTTTAAGTCCGCTTCGATAGTTGAGTCTCTGCACCTTAGTACTAGCGTAGTAGAGGATCCCGTTTTTGTCTCAAGTCCTATTGGAAGATCGGTCCATTTACTCATGGCTTGTTTGGATTTGAGAATGTCTATATCAAGTGTTGAGCTTGGAAATAATGCTTATGTTTATAAGTTGTGGATGGATTCTAGGGATGAAGTGGTTATCCAGTAAGGGGTGCCACTCTCGGTTTTAGAAGGAGGGTAGTTAGACTCTTGGCTTGCTTTGGTAATACCCTTGAAGTATCGCGTAACCTTTTGGGTTCTGTCATGATTAGTTACTTAGAATCCCTAGATGCCTTTGTTGGAAATTAGAAACCCGATCGAATGGTGTTCGCTAATAAGACGGATGGTTTACTTCGATTATGTATGGGTTATGGGAATTACCCTAGTAAGTGCGCATGGTAACTTGTTCACTTTCAAGAGAAAGTTTTTCTACATGGAATACCTTATGGTACAAGGTCCAGGATTCACTAGTGAATTTTGAGGGCTCGCATGGAATAATGTGTACGCAGTCCTGTTTGCGCCAAGTATTCTAGAAGGAGAATAAGTGCAAGTGGAACGAGAGGCGACGAGGAAATGAGTTCCAACTCATGTTATGGAAACAGGAAATAAGAAGCTGCGAAATCGTGAAGTAAAAGGGGCGGTCAAGGCATGATGGAACTAAGCTCAAGGTAATGCGACTCAGGAGACAGAAGACTAAATACGTGCATGATATCTCTTTTGGGAATATATCCTCGATCCCTGTTTTTCTGTGAGCTTGCTTGTAGGCTATCTTTTATGGATATCCTCTCGGTCCTGTCTCTGTTACAAACCCCGTACGGAGTTTGTTTTGTTTATCTTCTCGACCCTGTTTCAGGGAATTCTAGGTAGAACCCTATGGATGTAAACATGTATTTGAAACATGTTATGATTGATATGGTTGCAAGTGGTTGCAAGTGGTTGCTCATGGATGCGCGAATACACATTAGATACTAGCTCGACTCGGTCACATTTCATATTGCATATGCACGAGTATTTATACTTGTTTATGGATGAAATCGAATGTATTATCATGCGGTTGTTGCATATGAATGAATGATTGTGCACGCATATAGTATCTATATGACTAGGACTATTTGCATACATGTTGGATTCATGGCACTATACATATTTTCGCATTAGAAAGATTTTTCAGGCCTGATCATTAGCATTAGCTAAGGAACATGTACACACACGTTTTGCATATATTCATACAACATTAGAAATCATCTAAGGACAATGGTTGCTTGTGGATGATGTTTTGAGTAGATGGATGATGGATGGTAGGATATGTTCTTCCTAACTTAGAGATTTCGGGGACGAAATCCTAAAAGGTAGGGAGAATGTAACAACCCGTATTTCGATAACATGTTAAAATGAGAATCAAGGCAGAATTTAATTTTAAAATTCTGAATCAAGTAAAACGGGCTATGCCATTGCGTTCGTCTCGGAAAAATACGCGAAATAGAGTCCAAGTTTTCGAAAATCGGAGTCCGTATGACCCGGTTAAGGCCCGAAGAAGTTTTCGGGAAATTTGAATTTTGAAACATGCAGAAATGGGGCCAGGCGGGAAAATTCCCGCCCAGACAAGTCGACTGGGCTGTCGACAGGGCTGTCGACAGGCATGTCGACAGGGCTGTCGACTTGCCCTGTCGGCTGATTCTGGTCTGGTGCACCTATTTTCTATCTTGGCTAGGTTTTTGGGCCTGGTTTGAAATCTGACGGTTCAGGTTGGTCCTAGGGTTAATCTAAGGGCCTAAAACTATCCTAATCTCTATAAAAAGACCCTAAACCTACCCCTAAACCCTCATTATTCACTCATGTAACTAAACTATGGCCAAATTTCTACTCTCATGGCCTCCATCTCAAATCCCTAGAGCCTATGCATTCAAATCGGGTTCAAATCAAAAGGTGCAAGCTTGCTACACCAAATAGAGGCCAAATCAACATTGCTATGCGAGTTTCATGAAGGTTCTTCTTCAAAGGAGCCACCTTTCTTCGTCAAGATGATGCATGACCCCTTTTCTAAGCCTTGCCTAAGTAAGTTCTAGCTACTTTTAGATGGAAACGGTAGTTTTGATAATGACATGGGATAAAATGAGGCTAAACATGATTATGCGAACCTATATGAACCTTACCTTGCCTCTTGTGTTCATGTTTATGATTTTAGGCCATGTGAGTGACTTAATCATGCCTCTCATGCTATGCATAACCTAGTTTAACTTGCAAGTTTGGATCTTTATGCATGAAATGCTAGCATGAACCTTTAGGAACCACTTTACTTGTGAAACATTGGCTAAGACAAGATTTTGGGGCTTATGCATGTTTATGAACCCAAACCCCTTATGCTAACATGCAAGTTTGTGGCCAAATCCTTTATGAGATTATGCATGCTCGTGGCCAATCCCCTCTTTTAAGTTGTGCATGTTTATGGCCAAACCCTTTTTGATAATATGCATGTTTGTGGCCAAATTCCCTTGTGACATTTTGTGTGTTTGTGGCCAAAACCCTTTTTATGACACTATGCATGTTCGAGGCCAATTTGTAGTCATAGTATTCCCATTATGTTGACTCGTCTATACTTACGTTGGAAACACGTTTTGGGGTTAGGATAGACGAGCGTGAATATACATGAGAAACTTAACTTGAAGTTTCATAAAAAAAAAAAGGATGACGTGAAACATGATTTGGGTTAAATGAGTATAATATGACAACATGTAACATTAAATATAACATGGAAGTTAACATGTAAATATGCATAAAAACATGGGCTTGGGAATTTTCCTATTAAGTTAGGTCTACCCATTGGGAATTTACCTATTAAGTTAGGTCTACCCAATTGCTTGAAAACTTGACCATGAACATGACACTAGGCTAAACATGAAAGTGGCCAACTCGAGGTTGGGTTGAGTTTGTAGCATAAATCTACCCGGACCCGCCCGGCTTAACTAGTAGCTACAAACAATAGGATCCAATGTGAGAAGTTGGCCATGTCGCGCTTAAGACCCGAGGTTAGATTAAGTTGTGGTGTAAATCTACCCGGACCCGCCCGGCTTAACTAGTAACCACAACAAGGTCTAATGTGAGAGGTTAAGAGTGCATTAATTAAATTAATGCCACATGATAAGGTTAAGTAAATTTGACTAATGACACTTAACCGATATGACGCGAATGGGTAGGTTAAGTGGGACCGGGCTTGATTTCCTTAATGACACTTAACCATGCAAGATGATTAGGAGATGGGGTTAAGTAATTTACACTTAACTAATCTAAACACGGTAATTAGATGGGGTTAAGTAATCCACACTTAACTAATCTAAACACGGTAATTAGATGGGGTTAAGTAATCCACACTTAACTAATCTAAACACGGTAATTCGATGGGGTTAAGTTAAACACTTAACCAATTTAAACTTGGTAATTCAATGAGGTTAAGTAACCAATACTTAACCAACTTAACGTGATAATTTAATGGGGTTAAGCAACTTATACTTAACCAATTATACATGATGATTTGATGTGGTTAAGTGACCTAAACTTAACCAATCTAACTCGTTAATTTGATGTGGTTAAGTGACCTAAACTTAACCAATCTAACTCGTTAATTTGGGGTGGTTAAGTGACCTAAACTTAACCAATCTAACTCGTTAATTGGATGTGGTTAAGTGACCTATACTTAGCCAATCTAACTCGTGAATTTATGGAGGTTAAGTTAACCCATACTTAACCAATCTAACGTGAAAACATGATAAGGCTAAGTCACGAATCACTTGAATACGCTTGACCGATTTGACTCGGTAATTTGACAAGGTCAAGTTAATTTATATAATTAACCAATCTAAAATGATAATTAGACGAGGTTAAGTTATGGATTGCTTAATATACTTAGCCAACTTGACACATGGTTTGTAGGGTTAAGTCTTGGACTTGGATACTTAGCCAATTTTGACATGGTTTGTAGACGGGCTAAGTTATGAACTTAAGTGACACTTAACCCATTAGATAAACCCTAATTCGGAGGATTAGGTAAATAACCATAGTTAACAAGGATTATGGAAATAAGGCTAAGTGGTAAACCTTAGTTAAGGGAAACTAAGTAATAATTCTTAGTCAAGGAAATTTGGACCATTTCTTAGATAAATTAGTAACCCGATACGTTAGGTCAACGTTTAAGAATGCGTGTAGGAGCAGGCTATCTGATTTAGATAAAGGCTCCAACGAACTGGGTAACGAAGCAGCGGCTTCGGGGAACGTGAGGATATTCTTGGGATCCCTCTGCGAGCTGCCAGGTCATTATACTAGGCTCACGAGAGGTTGAGGTCTGCGGTAGAAGAACCAAGAATATGCCTTGGTTGCTATGCGAGCGACCTAAAGACTGGGGTGGATAGCAGTGAGTCGACGAATACATAAGGTGCCCGAGATAGCAAGTTCGTCGATCATCTACCATCTTGAGTCAAGCGTGTACGTACGGAAAGGCAGGGAACACCCAACAGACCATAATTGCTATCTAATTATGGGTGAGGTAGGCCGTAGGATGTGGGCTGGCCGGAGTGTAGTTCTCATGCAAGATTTTCTCTTGTGTTGCCTTTCACTAGTTGAGGGAGGGGTCTCGTGGGACCATAGCCACGTGTAGAAAAGCAGACCTTAGTATCTGCATCGGCAGATAAATCTAAAGCTCCCGACCGAGTCCTGTATTTCTTGTTTTGCCCTGTGACAGGACTCGGATGGCACGATGTGATACATGTGCATACAGTTATAGAAAAACGATTCACGATGAATGCGTGGGAAAAAGGGCGCGGTTGAGGGTTAGCGTAATCCCTAGTGGCCTAGGTGGTTTAACCCAAACCGAAATACGAAAGCGTGCAATAGGTAAGCGTAATCCCTAGTGGTGCTAGGTGGCGTAAGTCCTAGTAGTTCAAACGATGATTCATATGGAAGAGCCTAGCTAGAACAAGGGTGACAGTCCAAACGATTTCAAGGATAATACGACATGAGGAAGCCCGTACGAGGTACGGCAAAGGACTGAACTTATATACATGGAAAGAAACATATGATTTGAGTAACCTATATATGCGATATATTAGGTTGACATGGACCATTACACGACTTTGAGTAAGGGACATTCATGGTTAACACATAACAAGGCTGGGATACTAGTACGGAGGGTGCAGAGCAAATATACATGTTAGAACTAGGAAGAATATACATAATAGATACCGTGGGATGTTAGACGGGGCAGATACCTTGGGATAATGTACTCGATAGAAATCTGACGATGTGATACCTTGACTTATCATAACACCGTAGTTTATCATGATACCTTAGTTTACTTTGCCACAGTAGTTCAACCGGCTACCCTGGTTTATCTATCTTGTAGTTATCCTTATGTTTACTTTCAGTTTATGCATGTCATGTTACCTTTACCTGTTTTTATACTGGGAGTAGATAGGACTTACTCAGTCTTTTTGACTGACCTGTTTTGTTTCGCCTCTTTTCTTCCGTTTCCCCCCCCTCCAGGTTACAGGGAGGAAACAATGCTGTTTAGTTCGGACTTCTTCTGCTTGAAGGTCATCATGGATGGCTTGGACTTTTCTTGGCTATGGCTACTTTACTGTTTTATTTGGGGAATAATTTATGAAAAGGTTTTTATGCTTCTTTATTATTGCAAGACGGGTTTTGATGTACTCTGATGTAAAAGGCTTTAGACCTTAATTATTAATGAATTTATGAAAGTTCGATTTTACTTCCGCTATTTTATATGTTCTGTCTTGTGATATTTCTGTGCATGTTTACCAATAATGCCCCTCTAAAGCTAGTGCATTCCTTTGCGAGTGACCCTAGCGGAGGTGGGGTGTTATATGTGTCATGAGTGGATCGTGGAGCACAGTCACGAGTGGATCTTACAGCATAGTCACGAGCGGGCTTTTGATCTTCATGAGCTGTGGTGCATTTATCTTCTGTTCGAATATCTAATTCTTCATCCGTCTAGGCATGAATTCTTGTACTCTTGGTGGCTTGACCAAAAAAGCTAGCCAACATCTTGCCCCCTCGAAGTACGTTTTATCAAAGATGGAACGTGCTTCAAAATTGCCAAATCTTCTTTTGTCGAAATAGTGTGAATCAACAGCCATATTTGTCCATAAAGTCACGGTGTTCCAAAATGGTTGTGTCCCCTGATGAGTATAAATACATCTCTAAATTTCCAATTATTTCGTTATTAATTGAGCATTTTCTGACTTCAAATTCCAGAGATATCGCGACTAATTCTTCAGGTAAATCTTCAAATTTCCATAAACATTTGCTACATCGATAGTTAAAAAACCTCCAATTTTCTCTCTAAAAGTCATTCCCAAAATATCGATCGTTGAGTTATATCTGGTTCGCGTTGCCTGCTGTGAGTTACGAGCCGACATGGGAGCGTGATTTCACACGAATAACAACAGGCTCATCTGAGCGTTCGTGGCCCGTTGGGCGAATCCGATCCACCGAGATGGACAGGGGAAGACCAAGAGTTTTTGTGCGGGATATATAAGCCAATCTATCCCTTATCCTTCCGCCTTTCCTCTCCATTTTTACTGCCGTCGCCTCTTCTTCCCCAATCACTAACCCTAATTTATATCCTTCAAATTCACACAATTTCAAAATCATCCGATTAATCCAAAAAGGTAATAGTAATGATAAAGAGATTCTTGATTTCAGTCATCATCATATTGCTCAGAATCTCGCATCGACTTAAGTACGACCCCTTTTTCACTTTCCTTCGACTTCCCATGGTCCCGTCGTTGATTTCGAAGCCGTTGTCAATATTTGATGATGGCGACGGAGTTCGTGAAGTTGGGGATTGAGATAGGAGATGTGTTGTGTAATTGCGAATTGGGGAAGGAAATTTAGGGGTCAGTTCAGGTAGGAAGTGTGATTTTTCAGGAAGAAGAGGTTGGTTGGAAGGGAAATGAGCTTCAGCAGCTCGGTTCATGAGTTAGGGTACAAAGGCGAGTCATGGAGCATGGTGATAGATTCGCTCGCGGCAAAGTAGTCATTGAAGCGGGTCGTGACGTCGATTTGTGAACCAATCAAGCGCGAGCCGACGAGCCTTATGCTTTTACTATCAAACCAGCTCCAACTCATGAGCCGGATCTCTATCACGAACCAATGCACACACGACGAACCAATGCATACACCACGAATCTAACCCATGTCACGAGTTGGACCTCTTTCACAAGCTGAGCCATGGGTTTTCATGAATTGGCTTATCGCCGAGCCGATCTTCATTTTATGACTATATCCGACCAAGCAACCTTAGTTAACTGAACGCGCCAACATATATTTCAACTGAAAATCTATCATAACTCGAGTAATTCAATGAACAGTTAGGTTTAGAGCCTTCAAGATTAACTTTCTGAACTGGATGACTACATAACTTACCAACATACCGCGATTAGTTTCAGGTTTCCATCATCTAATTCATGTTTTTCTTCTATGTACTACACACACTTGTACACACTAGCACTTGCACATGCACGGGACTCACAGGTATTTATGTTCTAATTGCTTATGTTTAATCACCAACACATTAGACATGACCGTTGGACGCTCAGCGAGGATATCAGACAAGAGTGCAGATCCAAAGTCGTCAAGTTATTGTAATCCTGATGCATTTCCATCAGACCTGAAATAGGATAACTCTAGATTTGATTATGAAACAAATATAGATATGGAATCAACGTCTTCTGAAAGCACATCGCTTGAGGACGAAGAGGATGATAGGGCTCCCAATGAAATTGAAAGTGTTAAAATATTGAATAAGCCGAGTGATTCCATGGCTTCCAAACTAGATGATGTAAGGTTAAAGAGAATCTGTTTAAGGCATGGGATCCCATGGGATGATGTGAAAACCCCAGAGAAAGAAGACAGATCCCACTTTGCCCCGAAAGGGTACATGGCTATTAGCAAGGTCACGTACATAGTAGGTTCTATTCCTCCTTTTCCTCCAATCGTTATCGATCTCCTGAGACGGTTACGTATTGCTCCCATGCAACTCCATCCCAATGCTTACACTGCTCTGTACACCTTGTATATTGCATATGCAGAAATCCTAGAGACCGAGCTCATTTTCAAAGATTTGAACTTCTATTATTATTTCAAGCATCGCTCCACATGGACCCCGAACTTTATCTTCTTTGAATCGATCCCTTCCAAGAAGGTATTGTCGGATGGACACAACAATTTAGGAGATGCTAAATCTGAATGGTTCTACATAAAACATCAAGCTGGATGTGCGAGGAGGTGGCTACAATCAAGTAGGTTCTGGATTCTTTAGTGTATATTTCAGCTATGAAATTGAGGTGCTAATGTTTTCTTTTTTAGAACAGCTCATAACCTCCAAAAACAGGAAGGTGAAGTATATGAAGATCATCTGTCCTGCCTTATAAAAAGTAAATCGGATTTTTGCAAAATCAAGAAGTGTATAACCGATGAGAACCTTCACAAACATCACCACCTCTTTTTCTTTTACAAACATCACCTCCTCAATGTAACATTTGGGCTTGGTAAGGATGGCAAGCCTTATAAGTATGTGCCCCTTACTCAGACGATTGGAGAATCTAGTAGCATGCCCCCAACCGAGGTCCAAGTGACCACAAAAACTGCAAAGACGACTGAGTTTCCAAAAAGTCCTTCGCCTATGGCCATTTAGGATGATAAAGAGATGAACATCTTCAAAGGAGGTGAAATTCGAGTTGACGAATTAATGGATGCCTCAATTTCCAAGGAGCAGTCTCCTCCAAAGACTCCACCACCAGTGGAGCCCACAACTCACGATTTATTAATAGAGGAACAAATATTTGGGGACTTAGACAAGATCCCCTTGCTGGGTAACATTTACACATCTGAGGATTTTGGAGCTGAACCGTTCTTCCTTGTCTCCGAGGAAGAAACCACTCCTATCAAAAAGCAGGATACTGTACAGATGAGCTTAGCTCTTGGCCCTGGTCTGTTATGGGGGATAACACGGGATACACAAATCACATGCACCACTTGTCACAACACCCATATACTGTTTGTATTCATGGCTCTTATACTTGTTTGTTATTCTTTGCAGGAAAAATGACTCGTCGCCATTCATGTTCTCATCGTGAAATTCGTGACTGCACACCCAGACTCAATCCCATAACTGAGCATGACCGCAGTGATAGTCGGGGAAGAGATAGTCAATGACACTATGATTCTTATCAGCCTTATTCTACTCTTTCTCCTTCAAGGCAAGATC
Organism: Allium sativum; assembly: GCA_030737875.1. Classification (NCBI taxonomy): domain Eukaryota; kingdom Viridiplantae; phylum Streptophyta; class Magnoliopsida; order Asparagales; family Amaryllidaceae; genus Allium; species Allium sativum. The sequence goes on from CM060924.1 coordinate 388,555,856, forward strand.
CCGAGAAGCACCATAGTCATCAAGTGCCATTGGTAGGAGGTAAACAACTTCCAAAAGCTCCGGCTCCCCCGAAGGGTATACCTCCTTAGGGCAAATCTTCCAAGAAGCATCATGAATCCAAGGACAAGCACAAGGATCCAAGCAAAGGTTTGGAAAAAGAGAAAGCAGCTCTTGTCCCTCCTGGTCAGCGCCACTTAGACACTACCACTGCACAGGAGGTGGCCCTGACTTCTGATAATAAGGCAAAGCTAGAGGTTTTCGAAAGCAGTTCCCCGATATCTATTTTGAAAGGAGGCTTTTTGTTCCAGATCTTGAACCACTTCCCGATGAATGGGATACAGAAGTCGTGGACCGAGTCAGCCATGTGCCTAAACATTATAGAGCAATGAAAAAGCATGTCAAGAATCTTTCAGAGGTTATCCATCCTTTGGAAGTAGATGCGGCCAGAGCTAGAGTGAAAATCGAACATGACATCAAGGCCAGAAACAAGGCTGAGGAAGAACTTGAAGACACTCAAGCTCTTCTTGCCTTGGCTTAGAGAGATGCTGAAAACTATAAGAAAGTGTTATAATGTGCAAAGAAATGCTTTCACCTTAAACTTGATTCAAACAGCCAAGAGCGGGTAGCTCTGAAAAAGGAGATAGAGAATCTCCAGTCAATTAATACCGAGCTGAAATCATCACAGGATCGCTTCGCCGCAGAAAAGGCTGCTTGGCAGAAAGAAATCGCTGACTTTAAAGATAAATTTTCTCATGCTGAGGAGAGAGCAGCTCTCGCTAAAGGTAATGCTAATGAGGCCCTTGAGTCCGCCTCCACTGCTGCTGCTAAGCTTGCCGCGGCTGAATTGGAGATAGAGGGGTTCGACGAACTGTTGATGGACTTTTTTGCTCTAGTCATTCGAACCTGAGACATTTCTTGGATCAACAACAATCCTATTACCTTAGTTAATGTGTGGGACCAGATTGTTGAGAGTGAGAGGCAATGCTTAAAGGTCGAGGATATCGATGAGAACCAGCTTATGCAGGCCTTCCTCAGGGGTAGAGAGCTTGAAGCTTTAGTAGAGGGAATGCGTCAAATTAAGGAGTTCATGGAGGCAGAGAGGCTTAAGCTCAAAGGCAAGAACAAGATTGACGAAGGTTCTAGCTCAACAATGGAGCCCAAGACTTCTGAGGTTGAGGAGTATAATCCAGATGATCCATTGATCTCCAAAGTCCCAGTTCCTCCAGCTGCTGGGGTTTGTACTGCAGCTACGGGCAAGGAGTCAGCGGAAGGTATCTCCATATTCTCTCCACAATTTATCAAAGCTATTTTAACTTGTCGTCGCGTTGTGGAGCAAATAATCGAGAAGACTGCATTTTCCACCAAATTAATAACATTTTCTTCTCATGATATAGGTGCCAAGCCAACCGAGGGGATTGCAGAAAAGCAAGCAGAGGTCGAAAAGGTCAACATAACATCAAGTGTTGAGTTCCCTGAAATCCAAAAGCATCTTGAGGTCAAAGCAACCAAGAAGGCCATTGTGGCACCAAGCACTGATGTTCCTAAAGATGTTGAAACCATCGAAGCCTTACAGGACACTGAGGGCGATAATAGAGATGAAGAGCCAGATGTCACTATTACTCGGGAAGCAAAGGATGATGATAAATTGACCTTAGCCGACATAAAGGCCAAATAGGATGAGATCTTAAAGGCTAAGGATGAGGAAGAACCTTTAGATGTGTCACCCCTCTCCGCAGTTACTCCTAGATTTGGATTAATTATAAATCTTTCCTCTAAGTCAATAACTAAACAACTTGCATCCCAATCCTCTGGCATTATACAAGATCCTTCCTCAGATAAGAAGAAGAGGAAGAAGCATGACAAATCTGATGCCAACAAGGAGGAGCCAGAGAAGCAGAAGAAAGAGAAGAAGTCAAAGTCATCCCCAAAGCCGAAGTAGAGCTTGTTTGTTCATGTTTTGTTTTCAGATTTCCCACTGGCCTTTTGTAGTTATTGCAGGTGCGGCCCTCGCATATTGTCCAGCTTTGTTTTGTAAACCTGCATTTGTAAATAAAGTTCTGTTTTTTTTGGCATTGTCGTGTACCTACAAGTTTATCATACTTAGTCATACATAATCATTTGGATCATAACTAAATCTAAATCATGTGCAATGAAAATTTAAAATTCCTGCAAAAATTCCTGCTCTATGCATGGAATAATAATAATAATAATTCTAGAGTGGAATAATAATAATAATTGCCTTTCAAAAATTCCTGCACTATGCGTGTATGTGTATGAGTATGCCCCCAATCAATCATTAACGTGATGCCTGGACAGGGCTTGTTGAGGATTGATTAGAGTCGAGCATATGTTGCCTTCCCATGTCCAGAAATGAGGGGTTCAGGCTCAGCTTTCATTCTGGTCTACAACCCTGCATGGGGATAGGACCCCTTTGGTGGAATTTAATCAAAACGCCTCTATACTCTCCTGTAATATGCCCAGGATAGAGTTTAAACTCAGCTTTCAGTTTTCCCCCAATCCTTCAGTGGGGTAGGAGTTCATTTGCAGCGCTCATTCACTGGCCCCTTTATACTCTCCCATCGGATGCCAAGGGTAGAGAGGGAGCCAACATGGTCTTATTTAATCATGGTGCACCTTCACGCCTCATGGACAATTCATTTCCTTGTCCTTTATGCTCTTTCTCAAGTCACGAGAATTAGAGTGTCGATAGTTGTGTCGATTACTTCATTGCACCCTCGATGCTCAACATACTGTTGACCTCCTGATCTGATAAAAAGGCGCTTTGAATTACATGCTTTAAGATTGCCATGAGGTTTATAGCCAATTTCATAATTATAACAGCTTATGTAAGTAAAGAATAAAAGAGCAAATAAGAAGTGTTACAATAAAAGTAAACGACACATGGTATTTTATAGTGGTTCAGTCGAATCATGACCTACGTCCACTTTATAATCTTTTGCTTATGTAACCAGACTGTTCTACGCAAGTCGTGCCTTTTTACATGGTCCTGAAAACAAAAGAATAAAGCTGACAATTTCATGTCAAGTAATGCTGCAAATGATGGGCATTCCACACTCTGGGGATCTCATCTCCGTCCACAGTCGCTAGCTTGAAGGATCCGTTATCCAGCCTCCGTAGGATGGTGTATGGTCCTTCTCGGACCCAAATGGATTGGGGTTAGAAAGACACGCTTTAGAACCAAGTCTCCAGGTTCAAAGCTTCGAGCTAGGACCTTCTTGTTGTAATATCGGCGACCTGTTGTTTATGTCCCAGGGCACGCAAGTCCTCTTTGTCCCTTTTTTCTTCCACCATATCTAGGGATTCGAGGAGCAATTCATTGTTGGTCATCGGGTCATAATAATTTATTCTGTGAGATGGTACTTCTAATTCAACCGGGATGACCGCCTCAGATCCAAAAGTAAGGGAGAAGGGCGTGTACCCAGTAGTCGATTTACAGGTTATTCTGTAAGCCCACAGTGCCAAAGGTAACTCGTTGACCTACATGGCTCTGGCCCGCTTTATTCGCTTCTTTAGAATGGACTTGATTACTTTGTTTATTGCTTCTACCTATCCATTCGATTGCAGATGCGCCACAGCCGTGTATCTTTTCTCGATATGATATCTCTGGCAGAAGTTCCGAAACTCATTGCTATCGAATTCGGTCCCGTTACCCGTTATGATGACTTTCGGGATTTCAAACCGATATATAACGTTTTTGACGATGAAATTGACCACTCGCTTGGTTATAATCGTGGTCAATGGTTCCGCTTCGACCCACTTTGTGAAGTAATCCATAGCCACAATAGCGACTTTGCTCTGCCCTTTGTAATGGGGAGGCTTCCGATAATGTCAATTCCCCAGACAGCAAAGGGCTACGGGCTAATCATCGTCTTCAATCGGCTAGGAAGTGCCCTGTGAATCTTAGAAAATTTCTGGCATCTGTCACAACGCTGTGCATATTTAGCCGCATCTTTGTTTACGGTAGGCCAGAAATAGCCATATCGTAATATCTTCTTCGCCAAATTTTGGTCTTCGGTGTGGTCGCCATATTTACCTTCATGTACTTCTCTCAATACTTGTTCGATATTGTCGTGGGTTATACACCGGAGGAGTGGCATCGAGAAACCTTGTCGATATAGGACTTCGCCTTGCATGACATATCTGGAGGCTTTATTTGCTCTTTTTGGTGGGGAGCGTCCCATTTAGCAGGAAGTTTTTTAAGGGTGTCATCCATGACTCCCTTTCCGGCTCAGTCTCCAACACAGGATCAATTTCCATCTGATCGAAGCTTGGAGACTCCAATGTCTCAATCTGGACCATCTTTGTGTCCTCAAGACTGTCGGGACTAGCCAAGTTGGCCAACTCATCTGCCTTTTGATTCTCCGATCGAGGAATATGGGTTATGCTGTAGTGTTCAAAACCGTCCAGCAATTTTCGTGCTTCTTTCAAGTATAATACAAGCCTTGGTTTCTTGGCTTGAAACTCCTTATTGACCTGGTTTACAACTATCTTGGAGTCGCCAAAGATATCTAGCTTTGCTATCCCCAACTCTTTTGTGAGCCTAAGTCCAGCAATCAGGGCTTCGTACTCCGAGTCATTGATCGTGGCATGGAACTCTAATTTTAGAGCATAGTACATTGGTCCCTTCTCAGGAGTAACCAGCACAACTCTGATACCAGACCGTCTGTCATTCTTGGCACCGTTTGTATATAATTTCCGGGTGTTCGGATTGACTAGTTGCTTTGAGGGATGGGCTTCCTTATTTGCCACATATTCCTCAGGAACTGTGAACTCTGCTATGAAATTGGCCAATACTTGCCCCCTTATCGATTCTCGGGGCTGAAAGTTCAAATCAAATTGACTCAATTCTATGTTCCATTTGAGTATCCTTCCTGATGCCTCTGGTCTTTGTAAGACCTGTCAGAGCGGATGGTCAGTGTATATGGTGATGGGGTGAGCTTGAAAATAGTGGCGAAGTTTTCTTGATGCAATCAGCAAGTTATATGCAGAATTTTCTATCCTCGGGTAGTTCCGCTCTGTTGCCGCTAGCTTCTTACTCATATAGTACATAGGCCTCTGAATTTTATCTTCTTCTCTTACCAAGGCTGAACTAATTGTGTGGGACGATACTGCCAAGTATACAAACAAATCCTCATGGTCTACTGGCTTGGACATTATCAGGGGTCTTTCTAAATGATTCAATAAATTTTGAAAAGCTTCCACGCATTTGGGAGTCCATTTGAAATTGCATTTTCCTCGCTTTATCAACTCAAAGAATGGAATGCACTTATCTGTAGCTTTAGAAATGAATCTACTTAATGCGGCTACCTTTCCGGCGCGGCTCTACAAAACCTTGATCTGCCTTGGTGTTTGGATATTCCATATTGCTGGGATTTAATATGGATTGATTTCAGTTCCATGTGAGATAACAATATAGCTTAGGAATTTTCTAGAGGCAACTCCAAATGAACACTTCAAAGTGTTGAGCCTCATCCATATTGACGAAGCATATCGAACATCTCCGCTAAGTCGGCAGTGTGGTTGGACGATTGTCTGGATTTCACAAGCATGTCGTCAACATACACTTCCATTGTCTTTCGATCTGATTGTAGAACATCTAATTTACTAACTGTTGGTATGTTGCTCCGGCGTTCTTCATACCAAAGGGCATAAACACGTAACAATATAGTCCCAAATTCGTGACGAAGCTGGTGTGTTCCTGGTCCGGAACATGCATGGGAATCTGGTTATATCCGGAGTACGCATCCATAAATGATAGGATTTCGTGACCTGCTGTTGATTCCACCAATTGGTCAGTTCTTAGGAGCGGAAAACTATCCTTCGGGCAAGCTTATTTAGGTCCGAGAAATCAATGCATGTACGCCACTTTCCATTGGCTTTCTTTAGTAACACGGGATTTGAGATCCATTCTGGGTAAGCCAAATCGCTAAGGAATCTGTTGCTCCTCAACTTCTCAACATCTTCTTTCAAGGCAGTTGACCTCTCTGGGCCGAGCATTTACCTTTTCTTCTTAACGGGCGGATGTTTTGGGTTGATACTCAACGAGTGACTCATAATTGAGGGTGATATCCTACACATGTCGGCGTGGGTCCAAGCAAACACATCCAAGTTTGCATTTAAAAATCGGTCAATTCCTTTGCTCGAAGAGGGTCTAACTGGGATCCGATTTTCAAAACGTTCGCTGGGTCATCACTATCAATTGGGACGTCTACGGTTGTTTCATTGGGTGTCGCCATTCTGGCCCTAGGCTCTTCATCCTCTGTGGGATCTATGTCCTCGGGCAATTCTCCGGGTATCTCCCTTGGCGTCGTCCCCCTTAGTTGCTATGCTGACCCCTCCTTCACGGGAGGGAAAGCACCTTTGGTTTCTATATTCAATCCTTTCATCAACATCTTCAATTCCTCCATATAACAAGCTCGTCTAGTGGCCTGATCACCTCTAATCAATCCCACTCCTGCGTCTGTTGGGAATTTTAGCAATAAGCACCAGGGCGCGAGGCAGGCCCTGAATTCTGCAAGGGTCGGTCGGCTCAGAATGGCAATATAGGGTGAGTCAATGTCAAAAACTACAAATGGGAGAATCCTCACTCTCTTGCGATCTCCTTCCCCCAGTGTCACTGATAATTCTACATATCCCACTAGAGCTATTGATGCCCGATTAAAGCTGTGTATCTGTCCGTTGCAAGGCTTCAAATCCCTGGCTTCGAGCTTCATCTAATCAAATGCTTTCTTAAAAAGAATGTTAACTGAGCTTCCATTATCCACTAAGACCTTGTGGATTACAGCAGGACCAATGGTGGCTGTGATCACTAAGGGGTCCTTAGTAGGGAATGAACTCCAATACTGTCTCTATCACAGAATATGATATCGTCAGACATTTTTTTCTGTTGTTTTATTGGGGCTGTATCTTTGGGATTACTGCATTCTCCTACTCCAACGTGCTTGGTTGCATTCACATATTGGTCCATCGCCCTGAAGTTGTGTCCAACTGGATGAGGCCCTCCAACTATACTGTTAATAACAATATTCTTTCCCTTCTGCTGAGCAATAGGCCTTGAAGAAGGTTGGTTTTGATGCGGGGCCTGTCCGGCTTGCCTCTTGTCACTTGGAGCGACCTTGTACTTGTCCAACTTCCCTTCTTTAAGGAATTTTTCAACGATGTATCTCAAGTGACGGCACACGTTAGTGGAGTGACCATGAGTTTGATGGAAAAGGCAGAATTTTCATGTCTCATGCTCTTTCTCCATTTAATCTCTTGGTGGAGGCCTCTTATATTAGAGAACATTATAAGTGTCTAGATAACTATTCTCTAACGTATCATTCAGGGGTGTAAAGTTATCTAATGCTTTGAACCGAGGTCTCTTTTGTGAATCATTTCCCCGATTCTTCTTCTGACTGTCGTTCCCATTTTGGCGGCCACTACCTTGGTTCTTATTTCCAACATTTACCTCTACCTTTCCAGAACTATCTCCAGACTGTTTTATGGCCACATTACTCTGTATATCTTCCTTATCAGCAGCTTTCCTCTTTCGATTAGCATACAACTCCTCTTGGCACAGGTGGATATTAGCTTTCTCACAGAATATTTCCCTAGTGAGCGGCGGTTTTCCAGTTAAGTATCTACCGAATTCCGTATCTTTATCTACTCCATCAATTAAGGCCATTAGGACCGATTGTTCGTGAGGTTCTCTAACCTCCTTAACCGGTAAGTTGAAGCGGTCTTGTTATGATCTCAGAGTCTCATCAGGGTGCTGCTTGATAAGTGATAGCTCAATGGCGTTTTTGGACCTTTGAGAATGAAGTCGGAATTGATTTATGAATCTTTCGCTTAATTCCTTGAAGCTATAAATCGATCAAGCAGGCAAGCGGGTAAACCACATTAATGCCACATCCTCTAGAAAGATTGGGAAGGCTTTGCACTTCACTGCGTCGGGAGTGGCTGCAGCATTCATGTACCATGAATATCACATTAAATGCTGGACTGGGTCCGTCCTACCTGAGTAACGGCTCATCTTTGGCATGTTGAATCATCTTGGAAATCGAACATCTAATATATCATCAGTAAAAGGCGTATGACTGCGGTTTATACCCCAATCTTCATTCCTTTGTCCACGGCTATCTGCCATAATCTTCCTCACTATTGCTTCAACATCGGCAGGTCAAGGTGGATTCAGGATCAGCACTCCCGTCCTTGCAGGACCCTCCAATGTCTCTTCGATGTATTGCTCCAAAGTTTGGGGCTTGAGCAGAACTTCCTTGCCCCCTGTGGCCATGGTCAATCACGCGGCGAGGGGGTTGCAATGGTTGATTCTCGATAGGGTTATCAACAACCTAAGCCCTAGGTAGTGTTGTGGGCCCTTCTGCAGGTAACGAAGCAGGACTATTCCTATTACGATTGTCTCGTCCCAGGTTGAGCGCCATCTCTGCTCTAGAGGGGAGTGATCCAAACCGGAGCTGCTCCACATTTTTAGCCCTTTCTAGCGGAGGCCGTCGTCAGTGTATTGGAGGTTCTTCAGATGAGGATGAGTACCCTAGAGTAAGATGGTAGGTTGGTGAAGGTGTCATCTGCCTTCTGAGATCGTTGATTTGTCTACTCATCTTAGTTATGTTCTGTCGCAGCAAAGAACTCTCACGCCTTTGAGCTTCCAACTCATCATTCGTCCTTTCCAACATGCCCAAAACTCGAGAAAAATCTCTTTCTATCACTGGAGTAGAAGCGGGCAGTTGGTCATTAATATCCGTCGTTGGACGTCGAGCACTTGAGCCCGGTCGAGCTAAAGATCTACAGGGGTGGATTGGTCATAATCTCCTTTCCGGGACGAGTGGTGGTCCCTTGTTGTGGGCAATTCGTGACCCCCCTCTGGTTCAGGACTCGCGACCCCTCCTAGCAACCGTTTCATGGTACCATGCTAAAGGCGGCTCGTGGTGCCCCTTTGGATGCGGCTCGTTACTTGATCTTGAGTGCAGCTCGTGGTCCCCTCCTGGGACCGGGTAGTGACCCGTTCATGGGCTCGGTTCGCCCCTGCAATCTACGAGTCAGGGAGTCCACTTCGTCCTGCGCTTGAACACTTTCTTCATTAGCTTTGTTCACTCGCGAAGCTCGTAAATCCCTGGATTTCTTTGCAGCCATAATGTCTTGTCTTTACCGAAATCATCAAAAACCAAAACAGTGGAAGTACGGAATATTTTCTTTGGACTTGAAAATCCAAATAGTAGAGCAATAATTTAATAGACCGAGAATTCAATTCTCAGTGAAAGCACCAAAATGTTAGACCAAAATATGGTTCCAACACCCAAATTAGTTTGATTTACAGAGAATTATGCTAGAAATGAAACAAAAAGCAACAAACACACCAAATTTATAGTGGTTAGGCGTTAAAGAGCCTACGTCCACTGTATATGACTTTGATTATACGTTTGAATGCAAGTACAATCAATATTTTCTCTCAATCTCACTTTTACAATGATAACTCACTCAGTAAATTCGAGATCACTCTGAATAAAAATAATGGAGGTATGATAATGGTGGAATCAGAACTCTTAATTTCCAAAAGATCCTTCAAAATGCCAAGTATGGAGCTATTTATAGGTGATTTCTACAGGCGGTTCGTGCAGACACATGAGCGGATGAGGAAATGGTCAACATGGCGGTTATAGGCAGGTGTCGCATGATTCTTCAATTCCGGTTCGTGGGTGACCAGGTCATGGTCACCATTCTTTGAATATAGGGTCGGTTCGTGACCCTATATCACGAGCGGATCGCAGAGTCCCCATCGCGAGCGGGTCGAGGAGCATGTGTCACGAGCGGATTGTGGAGCACAGTCACGAGCAGATCGAGGAGCATATTCACGAGCGGGCTTTTGATCTTCACAAGCTGTGGTGCATTTGTCTTATGTTTGAATATCTAATTCTTCATCCGTCTAAGCATGAATTCTTGTACTCTTGGTGGCTTGACCAAAAAATCTAGCCAATAGTGAACATAATCCGGTAGTCTATGGCTGTCAATAACCTGGTATGATGACATGTTTCACTTACTTCTTGGCATTGGAACTTATAGGAATGGTCTTTGCTGGTTATTGTGGTTATGTAACTATATCAGAGCTAAGTTATTAGCGATGAGCGTGTAGTAGATAGGGAGAATTCTTTTTACATAAGACCATTACTCGGTAATAATGCACGCGGTACTAGTACACTATAATTTTAAGAAGATGCATAACAACTAATTATATATGAAAAAGCCTTAATAGGCATAGAATTGAGCTAAGCACCCTTAGGAACATGTATACTGATTATTGGAACATATTCATTTCCTATTTTTATTTGCAGTAAATTATTTGTTAACTCTGAAACCTAGTAGCATAATATTCAATGTTTGTTACAAATACAGGATAACTTAATTGCAAATTATTCTGGCATCATCCATTTATAGTTCTTGTCGTGGAAGTATCATTAATAACTAGTTACATTCACTATTATTATGGTTTACAGCAAATGTAAAATAGTCGCATCAATGATATTTTATGTATCAAAAGAATATGACTAAGCCAAGCCAATCAATAACTTGCATTGCATGCGGAAATATCCAGAACTTCTACATGTACACATACACCAAATTTGAACGCTTGTGTAAGTGATCGTGACCATGTAATGTATTCTCATTCTTAGCTACCACAGTGGTCAATAGCCTATAGCCAGCTAGCCAAAACTGCTACCCTCAGCTAATACGATATATATATATATTATGATCATTGAGCAATTGCTGAACTATTATGGTCACTGAAATGAAATCGCCGAAATATTATGATCACTGAAATGAAACCATTCATTATGAACTCGAGTATATTTGCTAAATCGCTATGCCCTTTATATTGATCCCATGTTACTCAAGTATATGTATGTGGTGGCCAATGCACACATGTGTATATATGTACCATTATATGTGTATATACATGTCATCGTCATACATTCATATGAAGAATCCATATGATGATTTGATTTGCTATGTCATATCTTGACAGTTTCTCTTGGGTTTGATACCCGAATATTTAATGATTGTTGAGATTAACTATTTTATTCAGTTTATACTGAAGTCAAACAAATGATTAATCCTGACTCGATTGTTTTATGTTTTTTTCATGGAATGCTCGGGTTAGACCTGAGCAGTACGGATTTTAAAGACTACAGCTTAAGATTCATAGATTTGCAAAGCTGGGAATTCCAGAGGTGGCGCACTCTGAAGTTTTCAAACTGGTAAAAAAAATTCTCGTATTATGTGACAACTGCTCACAGCCCCCGCACTATACAAGAGGAATAATGTGCTGAAAGGTGTGCCAGGCAGCTATCGACGATCATCAAGGTATGGTAGATAAACGAAATCTATCGTAAACTCACAGCGCAAGGATAAAATATAATAGAATATATAAAGCAGGTAATGATAGTGAAGCCCGTAGTGTTTGTATAATTTGCCTCAATACAACACCCATAAAAATAACACACAGCGGAAACAAATTCTAAATAGTAGTAAATTAGTATGCCAGCCTCCTGCTCGCCTCCGAATAGCAACACCATCCTCACTTAAGCTACCTGTTACCTGTTACTTAGTCGGCCCATCCAACAATTGGATGAACAACCCAAGGTAATAAGAGAAAACATAAAACCTTGAGTCAGACAACAGTCTTAGTGAGCGATAAAACAGCTAACAAACTTCAACAATAAAGTATATGACAAGGGATAGATAAGCATACCAATCTACCCACGACACTAGAGAAGAACTCAACCTTATCTTCCCCACATCGGGCAGTGGTAGCCTTTACTATAAACAATTCAATCATTCATCCATGGAAACCAAAACACCCATTCAATTTCGGAAAGCACTCATAACATCCAGATTATATATATCTCATGTAGACCATCCTAATCGAATTCAACATCACTTAAGTACAAGCCCCAGAGGCCTAAACCAATATTAGACAAGCACACATGAAACATCTCCTTCGACTTTGGAAAACCTACATAAGACGGTACAAACAGAACAACCAATCATCCATGACTAACTCTGTCTATCACCGCCAATCCTGCTTTGAAACCATCGTTAATCGTATGACGGCCAACCTTGCCAAAGGTCAAGGGCTAATAGTAACCCAAGTTCTATCATAAACTCCATATGTCCAACCTTGAGAACTAGGCCTTTCAACGATACCCAAGGTACTCGAACTACAATCGGTCTTTTAGGTGCCCCCATCGTACCCCTGCTTTGAGCCTGCTAGAACTTACGACAATGATAATCTCTCGGCCTTCAATATCTCTAGTCGTCCAACCTTGATGGCTATTTACTGCTCAAGCGACCTTATCGAGCAACCATTATCCACCAACTCACGACCTTTGTGTTGTCTGCCTATTCCTTTCTTTTCACCGATCAACGAACGTGTCACATCACTTCGAACATCCCCTTCTAGACTCTTGTCGAAGCCACCACCATCATTGAACCAACCAACATCTTTATACGGTTCAAAGAAATCCATAGCATTATTTCAGCACTTCCTGACTTCCCGATTAAATTTATTTTGAAGTCACACCATCACTGGAAATGTCCGGGTCACTTTAGTCCAAATCAATTCTGGCTGAGCCAATCCTGCCTGATCCAACTTCTGCCCAATCCAACTTCTAGCTGAGCCAACTTCTACCCAAGCCTACTTCTGCCCGATCCAACTTCTGCCCGAGCCAACTTCTGCTCGATCCAATTTCTGGTTGAGCCAACTTCTGCCCGAGCCAACTTCTGCCCGATCCAACTTCTGCCTGATCCAACTTCTGGCGGAGCCAACTTCTGCCCGATCCAACTTCTGCTCGAGCCAACTTCTGCCCGAGCCAACTTCTGCCCGATCCAACTTCTTCCCGATCCAACTTCTGCCCGAGCCAACTTCTACCCGAGCCAATTCTGCCCGAGCCAATTCTGGCCGAGTAAACTATGGCCGGGTAAACTATGGCCGAGTCAATTATGGCCAAGTCAAAACCTGCATATTGCAGTTCAACTCCGATTTCGACCAAAACTTCGCCAAACGACGAATCCGATGAAACCAACTTAACAAAAATCATCAAACACAATCATAAACATATCATAACATTACTAACCACATGAATATGACGATTACCACAAAATGATGTAAATCTCACCAAAAACCACTAAAATGAACATATGATCAAAATGAGATATTTAACTAACACAAACATGTAAAATGACATGAAATTAATGAGTAAAACTTGTTAGATTAGTTCATAGGGTGTTGCATACAAAAATGAACACATAATAGTGTAAATATTTGGTAAAACATTCAAATTTGATGAGAAACATACACAAACACTCATATACTTCATTGCATTCATGTGAGAGATGTAAATCACTCACCGATTCTCTAAAATAAACTAAAATGATAGAATTATGAATCCGAACAGCGAATATTTCGAACCAAGCTCCTTGATCCGATATATTTGCCGTTGGAACGATGTAGATCTAGCCTCGAATGGTGTAGATCTTCGATTTCCCTCTTTAGATTTGGAATATTAATGGTGGAAAGGTGTTGGAGGAAGGAGGAGATCAAGGCCTCCAAATGAGTGAATGGGAGAAGTAACCTATTCTCTATACCTCTCACCCCCTATTTATAGTTTCAACCATCCCACTAATGGGCCTCCCCACTCCAGCCCATTAGGCTCTCCAAACCTGAACAACCAACTGAAAAACTTTAAAACAGCGATTTCTCCCAAACCGCTGAGCCAAATCCTTAATGTAACCACTCTACGGAAAGGCAATCATCAATTTTTTTCCAATGGCATAGGTCTCACCCTTTGATTCGACCTGAGTCAAAAGTTATGCCCTGTACAAGACTAATAGTGGCAAGATGGTCGCAAACAAAATCGGTAAAAATTATGGACATGTCTCACATCCCCATAAGCAACATATTAAAAGATGAGAATGATCCGACCCTCAAGGAATAAAATAAAAATATTTTATGATCTACCGATACATAAAATGCAGGCTGTTGCATTCTTCCCCCTTAAGAATTTCGCCCCCAAAATTCCAAGTAAACATAAGCAATTACAACAATTTCCGCATGCCTATCATCAATGAGAAGCTAATTCTATCACCCAGACTAGCAAACAACAAGCCATGCATCCATAGCCTTATCCTAGCACGCGGAATTCTATCAAACATCCCCAAAATAACAACAATATCAACAAGTAACAATAATGACGGTAAGTAATAATGATGTGATGATGGCGCGATATCAATGGGTCCTATGGACGAAGAATTTTGGATGGGTCTTCCTTATACTCTTCTTCGTCCCCGACGTACCATCGTCGCCATCTCCACTCCATTATAACTTAGGTAAATAAAACGCCCTCTCCCTAAGCTGTTTCGTGTTATTCTCCATAACACGAAGCGGCTTATAAGGTTTCGTAACCGCAAACTGAACTACAAGGTTGACGTACTACTCTGGAGGTACTACCACATCCGGACCATGCAAATATTTTCGCAAAAACGACTCAGAGATTATTGTGCACACTCTACATCCTTCACGTAAAATCACTTTATACGTGAGCTTTTGGATTTGCTCGTCTATAATGAACCGGTCCAACAACCCATAGCACTTAAGCAACCCACCACAACGTTTAGAAGTGTTGCTGAAAACTCCTCCAACATGACCGACCCATTTCCTGGCTTGGTTCTAGGTAGTCCAATGATAAAATCCATCGATACTTGCTCCCACTTCCACGTAGGAAATTCTAATGGCTGAAGCAACCCACTCGGCTTCTTCTGTTCAGCTTTCACCAACTAACAATTTATGCACTTGGAAATGAACTTTCCAATATATCGCTTCATCCCTTCCCAGTGGTTGTTTCACTTCATATCCTTCATATCTTGATTCATTTTGTTACCACCGGGATGAATCATCAAGTTCGAGTGATGACATTCTCTCAGAACCTCATCTCTCAATCCGTCAATATCAAGAACAACTAACCGCCCATGCTTTCGAAGCTAACCTTCTCGATCGACTTCGAACTCTTTGTCTTTTGGTTCCATCTTCGGGATAAACTCGATAAGCTTTGCATCTTGCCTTTTGGCTATCGCCAATCCTTTCGATGAGAGTAGGTCTTATCAATAATCTTGCCAACATTTCAGGTTCCAACTCGTACTTTGTCCTGAAATCAAACCTTGCCAAATACTCAAGGCTCTTACGTTCTGAAAACATCACTCCCAAACTTGTGTGTCTTCGACTCAACGCATCTGCAACTGCGTTACCTTTACCAGGAGTATAGTCTATATTCAAAATCATACGATGCCAGAAACTCCAACCATCGTTGTTGTCAAAGATTCAAATCCTTTGGGGAGAAAAGATACTTTAACGACTTGTGATCCATGAACAACTAGAATCTAACTCCCAATAGGTAATGTCTCCACATCTTCAGAGCAAACACAATCGCTGCCAACTCTAAATCATGAGTTGGGTAATTTCTCTCATGCGGCTTCAGCTGTCGACTTGCATAGGCCACAACCTTATCCTTCCGCATTAGCACTGCTCCAAGTCCAGTACCACATGCATCAGTGTATACCACCATCTCTTCATTCCCACTCAGAATGGTTAACACAGGAGTACTCGTTAGTCTCTCTTTCAGGATTCTGAATGCTTGTTCACACTTCACATTCCATGTGAACACTTGGTTCTTCTTGAAAATCCTGTTAATGGTGCAGCCATCTTGGTGAAATCCTTGATAAACCATCAGAAATATCGTGCCAACCCAAGGAAACTCCGAATATCTGTTGCATTCTTAGGTCTATCCAGTCCTGGATTGCTGCCACTTTAGCGGGGTCAACCGCTATCCCATTTCCAAAAACAACATAACCTAAGAACCTCACTTCATCCTTCTAGAAGTGACACTTCGAGAACTTAGCTTTCAACTGATGCTTTCACAAGATCTCTAACACAACTGTCAAGTGCGTCTTGTGCTCTTCCTCATTCCGAGAGTAAACCAGAATGTCATCCACAAACATAAACACGAACTTGTTCAACTGATCTCTAAAAACCCTATTATAAGATCCACAAAATACGTTGCCACGTTAGTCAACCCGATGGCATCACCAACCATTCGAAGAATCCGTATGGTGTCCTAAAAGAAGTCTTCGGTACACTATCCTTGGCCACCCTCAATTGGTGAAATCCCGTTGCCAAACCCATTTGAGAAAACACTTTGGCTTCGTGAAGCCGATCGAACAAGTCATCAATCCTTGGCAACGGATACTTGTTCTTCTTAGTCACCTTGTTCAGCTCACGATAGTCCACACACATTCTTAATGAGCCATCTGCCTTGGTTGCGAACACGACTGGTGCAACCCATTCGCAAACACTTCTCTGAATGAATCCTTTTCCCAAAAGGTCTCTCACTTGCACCTCTAACTCTCATTATTCCTTAGGCTCCATCCACCTAAGTGGCGTAATGACTGGTCTAGCACCGTCGACCAAATCGATCCTAAACTCGATCTCACGATGCGGCGGTAAACCATTGACCTCTTCAAAGACATCTACACACTCATTAGCATCAGCACTGATGACAGGTCTTCTTGTGGAATCCCAAGCGAATATAGATAACTCACGAAGACCCCGTCTTCATGCATACATATAATCAACACCTTTCGCCCTTCCACATCCCCGACCCTCACCTCTAGCTTCTCGCAATTCACCCTTGCAGCATACCTCTTGAGCCAATCCATGCCCAAGATGATTTCAAACCCAGGGAAAGTTACAACTAAGAAACCACTCATAAATGATCATTCATGATCAACAACACTAGATCCACAAAGCTTGCATAAAGGAGATGAATCCATACTAGATCAATTACAACTAAAGGCCTGTAACAACTTCAAGTTCCGAACCCATTCAACATACAATCTTATTATCAGTAAAAGATGACAATTCTCTAGTACCAAATAGAACTCAAACAACTTCACTGGTTGGAAGCACATCAAGAAAACAACTTCTCCTAGTTCTCTTCAGGAATACAATAGGAAATTGGAATAGCTTCCACAACACATGCTTCCTCCGGTTGCCTATTATTTGGAAGGTCCAGACAGTCTTTCTTCTTATGTCTAGGCTTGCCGCATTCAAAGCACTTCCTTTCAGTTTTCGGCTTCTCACAATCGTTAGCATAACGACCCTCCAATTGACAATTCAAGCAAGTGACATTCTTCTTAAATCTCTTCTTCTTCTTTCTTTTCTTCTTATTAGCACTGGGGCCAATAAAGGTTTCTTCATATATAGGAGAATATTCCCTCTGTCGCTTAACTGAATCCCTTTTGGGTACTTGCATAGGAACACCACGCTTTACTGATGCTTCTGGAATGGGCCTCCTTATCATGGCTACTGCCATCATGGCCACCCCAAACATAACTAGATACTCCGGTGCAACAACTAAAGCTCCCAATTGGCTTCCATCTCCTACTCTTCCAGTCTCAGGCTCACTCCTAAAGGTTTGACGACTCATTCGAAATCTAAAATATAATGATTAGTCCACTTACAAGATAAACTGCTAAGGAAAACAACCACTACTACTATATATGCTTATATATATAGTAAACATTCAACTGAAATCTAAAAGTACGTCTCTCATACGTAATTACGTCTTCGAACTTTGGCCACAATCGTTGACCAGAGCTTTGATACCAAATGTGACGACCGCCCACAACCCCCGCACTATACAAGTGGAATAATGCGCTGAAAGGTGTGATAGGCAGCTATGGACGATCATCAAGGTATGATAGATAAACGAAATATGTTGTAAATTCATAGCGCAGGGATAAAATATAATAGAACATATAGTGAAGAAGAAAACACTAAACTTTCATGAAAACTAGAAAGTATTCCCATACATGTGGATAACAAAAGCAGTGTTTGTACAATTTGCCTCACTACAACACTCATAAAAATAGCACACAGCGGAAAAAAATACTAAATAGTAATAAAAATAGTAAGCTAGCCTCCTGCTCGCCTCCGAACAGCAACACCGTCCTCGCTTAAGCTACCTGTTACCTGCTACTTAGTCTGCCCATCCAACAATCGGATGAACAGCCCAAGGTAATAAGAGAAAACATAAAACCTTGAGTTAGACAACAGTTTTAGTGAGCGATAAAACAGCTAACAAACTTCAACAACAAAGTATATGAGAAGGGATAGACAAGCATACTAATCTACCCACGACACTAGAGAAGAACTCAACCTTATCTTCCCCACATCGTACAGTGATAGCCTTTACTATAAACAATTCAACCATTCATCCATGGAAACCAAAACACCCAATCAATCACGGAAAACACTCATAACATCCAGATTATATATATCTCATGTAGACCATCCTAATTGAATTCAACATCCCTTAAGTACAAGCCCCAGAGGCCTAATCCAATATCAGACAAGCACCCATGAAACATCTCTTTTGACTTTGGAAAACCTACATGAGACGGTACAAACAGAACAACCAATCATCCGTGACTGACTCTGGCTATCACCGCCAATCCTGCTTTGAAACCATCGTTAATCGTATGACGGCCAACCTTGCCAAAGGTCAAGGGCTAATGGTAACCCCAGTTCTAGCATAAACTCCATCTGTCCAACCTTGACAATGTCCAACCTTGACAACTAGGCCTTTTAATGATACCCAAGGTACTCGACCTACAATCGGTCTTTTGGGTTCCCCCATAATACCCCTGCTTTGAGCATGCTAGAACTTACGACAACGATAATCTCTCGGCCTTCAATATCTCTAGTTGTCCAACCTTGACGGCTATTTACTACTCAAGTGACCTTCTCGAGCAACCATTATCCACCAACTCACGACCTTTGAGTTGTCTGCCTATTTGTTGCTTTCCATCGATCAACGAACGTATCACATCAGTTTGAACATCCCCTTCTGGACTTTTGTCGAAGCCACCACCATCATTGAACCCACCAACATCTTTGAGCTTCAAAGCAATCCATAGCATTATTTCAGCACTTCCTGACTTCCCGATTTAATTTACTTTGAAGTCACACCATCACTGGAAATGTCCAGGTCACTTTAGTCCGAATCACTTCTGGCTGATCCAATTCTGCCCGAGCCAATTCTGCCCGAGCCAATTCTGCCCGAGCCAATTCTGCCCGATTCAACTTCTGCCCGATCCAACTTCTGGCTGAGCCAACTTTTGCCTGATCCAATTTCTGTACGAGCCACGTTATGCCTGATCCAACTTCTGCCCGATCCAATTTCTGGCTGAGCCAACTTTTGCCCGAGCCAACTTCTGCCCGATCCAACTTCTGTCCGAGCCAACTTCTGCCCGATCCAACTTTTGTCCAATCCAACTTCTAGCTAAGCCAACTTCTACCCGAGCCAACTTCTGCCTGATCCAACTTCCGCCCGAGCCAACTTCTGCCCAATCCAACTTCTGCCCGAGCCAACTTCTGCCCGAGCCAACTTCTGGCTGAGTCAATTCTGGCCGAGTCAATTATGGCCGAGTCAAAACCTGCATATTGCAATTCAACTCCGATTTCGACCAAAACTTCGCCAAACGACGAATCCGACGAAACCAACTCAACCAAAATCATCAAACACAATCATAAACATATCATAACATTACTAACCACATGAATATGACGATTACCACAAAATGATGTAAATCTCACCAAAAACCATTAAAATGAACATATGATCAAAATGAGAGATCTAACTAACACGAACATAAATGACATGAAATTAACGACTCAAACTTGTTAGATTAGATCATAGGGTGATGGTACGAAAATGAACACATGATAGTGTAAATTTATGGTAAAACATTCAAATTTGATGGGAAACATGCACAAACATTCATATACTTCATTGCATTCATGTGAGAGATGTAACACCAATTCTCCAAAACAAGCTAAAATGATAGAATTATGAATCCAAACAGCGAATACTTCGAACCATGCTCCTTGATCCAATGAATTTGCCCTTGTAACGATGTAGATCTAGCCTCAAATGGTGTAGATCTTCGATTTCCCTCTTTAAATTTGGAATTTTAATGGTGGAATGGTGTTAGAGGAAGGAGGAGATCAAGGCCTCCTAATGAGAGAATGGGAGAAGCAGCTTATTCTCCATACCTCTCACCCCCTATTTATAGTTTCCACCATCCCACTAATGGGCCTCCCCAATTCAGCCCATTAGGCTCTCCAAACCTGAACAACGAACTAAAAAACCTTAAAACAACGATTTCTCTCAAACCATTGAGCCAAATCCTTAATGTAACCACTCTACGGAAAGGCAATCATCAATTCCTTTCCAATGGCATAGGTCTCACCCTTTGATTCGACCTGAGTCAAAAGTTATGCCCTGTACAAGAATGACAGTGGCAAAATAGTCACAAACAAAATCGGTAAAAATTATGGACATGTATCACATCCCCATAAGCAACATATTAAAAGATGATAATGATCCAACCCTTAGGGAATAAAATAAAAATATTTTACGAACTTCCAATACGTAATATGCGGGCTGTTACATATTATTTTTAAGTTCCGCTGTATGAAAAATTCTTGTATCAAAAATTCTGATTATATAGAAATGTTAATTTTACTGTTCAATACTGTATATTTATTTATATAGTGTTGATTATGTATTTAAATTTTGTAAGTTAATGTAATAACCCGAAAATCTGGGCCAGTTTAAAATTTTTATTTTGGCAATTTTAGCGAATTTTGAATATTTAAAATAGATTATTTTAAATAATATCGACGTGAAATTTATTTTGAATGGAATTCGATGTATATATTATATACGTCGTCGTTAGAATATAAATAATTATATATAATTATAAAAGGAACTGAAAATGGCGCGGTAGTTCGATAATTCGATTTCAAACTTCAATTGGATGTTCCGGGTGCAAAACAATCCGGATTTTGGCGAAACTGAAAACATTAGAATCTATTCGTGAATATCTTTCCAACGAATCCGAAAAATCGAAATTTCATAGCGGGGATCAAAAGTTATGCCCAATTGAAAATTCAGAATAGTCGTTATGTAAATTATACATGGCCCAAAAAGTCATATTTTGCATACGAATGAATTTAGACTCGAAACCACTTCCATTGAGTTCAAAATGCCGTTTAGGACTCCGAAAAGTATAAGCTTCGATATATTCCGATATCCGGAATAGTGGCTATAGGCTGGAGTTGTTCGGTTAACAATACATAGCCCTTAAAAAGTGAAATTTTGCATACGAGCTCAGAATTCGACGAGATAAATTTTTATGGATTCATAATGACAAATCATTGTTGAGTTCCAAAGGGCTCGTCGAACGGAGTCAGTATGTGGCCGTGCGAGCTGAAACAGTTCAGGGTAAAACGAGCAGTCATTTTACAAAGGAACATTGTTGATACGACCTCGGAATTCGATTCTACTTTTTTTTCTAGATTCGTATCATCTAATAATGGTTAAATCCAAGAGGGCTTGATTTTTTGAGTTAGCATGTGAGCGTGCGAGAATAAAAGGTGCGCCAAAATCGCATTTTTTGAGCTTATCTGAGCATTTTTGTGATTTTTGTTGAACGGTCAAACGAACTCGGAATTCGACGAAACTTGTTTCGTTGGACTCGTCTTCACGTCTACTATCTCGTGTCCGAAATCCGCGGCCATCGGAGATCGCTAGCGTTCAGGCGATATGCGAGAAACTAGCATATAATCACTTTTACTCCATTTCTCTCTTCATAATTTCACTTCTCTCTTCCTCTTCAAAAAAGAAAAAAATGGCCTCCACCCCAAAACCGCCGCTGCCCTCCTCCACCACCGCCACCACCGGCCTCCCTCCAGGCGCCGCACCCCCTCCTCCTCTTCCCCTCCTCCTTCTCTTCCTCCTCCTCTCTCTCCTCTCTCCATTTGCAAATCCCTAAACCTCAAGCCACCACCGCCACCACCACGGGCCCCACCACCACCGCCGCCGGCCCCTAGCCACCTCCCCACGCCACCTCAGGCCCCACGCCCCCCTCCAGCCCCCTCAATTCCGGCCGTGGGCCCCGCTACACCCAAAAACCCATTTTCACCAAAATCGCCCGTTTTGCAAATAAGTCCCTGACCGTATTTCGCGAATAACTCCCAAACCGTGCGTTTCTAGCCAAAGTTCCTCAAAACCAAAGTTGTAGAGCACGAAATTCTCTTCGATTTGGTATATGATAAGTCCTATTTT
Organism: Allium sativum; assembly: GCA_030737875.1. Lineage (NCBI taxonomy): Eukaryota > Viridiplantae > Streptophyta > Magnoliopsida > Asparagales > Amaryllidaceae > Allium > Allium sativum. The sequence continues at coordinate 388,578,115 of CM060924.1, forward strand.
GCATTGCGGAGTTGTCGGGAAAACGCGTCCGAAGTCTGCTGTTCAAACACTGTCAAAATGCTGTCTTTTCGCGATTTCCGGCGAAATGGCACATTTTCAGCAAGAAGACCACTAGGCAAAAGTTGTTCAGAATGGCGTGCTTGTGCTAGTAAAAAAGTTGGTGTGATGATTGAAGCTCGTTTGCAAATTCTAGGACCCAAACAGTGAATCCGGGCGTTAGAAAAAAAGTGAGTTTTCTCTGTTTTAAAGCTTCTACAGTTTTTGACATATGAAATAAATAAAAATATGATCTTTATATTATAGAGAGGATAAAAATCCGATTTTTAGCTTATAGAAGATATAAAGATGAGATTTTTATATAATGTAGATAATAAAAATGTGATTTTTATACATGTAGCGGCTACGGGCAACGAGAGTGACAAAAGGCGAGAACGACAAGATTTTCTACATAAGAAGAGTCAAGATGATTGGATAGCTATCAGTGAGAACTTCTCACTCAAAATCTCCTTTTCTAGTTATATATATATACTAGGATGCAGACGGTGCTTAGTAGCACCCGACACAATCGTCCACAGACCATGGACTTGTTTGATTGGTTGTGTAGTTGGTTAGATTGTTTGGTTTGAATTGAATGGTTTGGTGAAATGGAATGGATTTGATTGATGTGTGAATGGCGTGGGCCTTCACTAGACCGGGGATAAGGCTAAGCCTCGTCCCGTTTCTAGTATCGTGCCGTTATGCCGCCGAAATTTCCCAAAATATGTTAGAAAAATAAAAATATCATTTTTATTGTGTAAATAAACTGAATAGAAATTCATGTGTTGAAATAGAATATTTTATCGTTAAAAATATAATTTTTAACGTGGAAGTGAATAAAATAAAATATTCATTTACAAACCGGACGGTTTGTTTATGTACACCTATTTGAAGGACATTGATTGGGAGGATAAATTTTACACATCGCCCAACTGCACAAATAAAATCTGTGTTTGATTGTTTGAAACCCCACACGGGTGTTGGGATGAAATTTGGAAGTTCACTCATCCTGATTGATTAAATATGTCGATCGATTGATTGACAGGCTGTTATAAGCGTAAGATATCTATATTTGATGCTTATACAGTGTAGTGCACTTTGGTTGATGGTTGATTATTTTTCAATGCTATTATATACATGTGTTGTATGGAATCCATATAATTAACATTATATGGTGATTGATTGGGCCTCATTCCAATCGGGAAAATAAGGAATATTATAAAAGAAAATTCATGTGTTGAATATAAAAATAGTCATGTGTTGACGATGTTCATGTGTTGAGTGAAATATTTTATACAATGAAATTTACATCTTTATCATATTTAAAATTAGGACTACTTTACGGTTGAAGTCTAATTGAAAATCAAACGATAGATACCATAGTTTTATAAAATATTTTACATAACAAGAATAGTGATGTGTTGACAGTACTCATGTGTTGAGATTAGTCGTGTGTTGGAAGAAATATAGATTCATGTGTTGAATGGAATAAATATTCATTTGTTGAATAGAATAACGGATTTATTGAAATATATAAAGCCGTGTTGATTAGAGTTGCGCTATTTTGACGTGAACGATATTTATACCGATTATATTCGTTTTTATAATGAATATAGAAGAGAAGTGATTTCAAAATATAACGTTTTGAAAATATTATCATTTATATAGTAATGATATAAAATATTCAGTTTTGATTAGAAATTGAAATAGTGTTGAAATGGTTTTGAAACGAAGTTAAAACGATTTATAAAATACGTTTTAAAAGAAAATTGACGAAATATATATATAATATATATATATATATTATATATATAATGGCCTGAATAGAACGCGCCGCTCCGCGGCAGTTCGTAAATTTCGACCATTGACTTCGAATTGACGTTGCGGGAGATCCGACCGTCGGATTCTCCTAAAACCGGAACCGTTGGGTTCGTATCGAAAAGAGCTTTCCAATGAATATTAGAAATTTGAAATCTAACGGTTGGATTTGGAATTATGTCCAAATCAAATTTGAAAAAGGTCGATATAAGTGCAGTTCGATGGCCGTTGTTGAAAATCGACTGTACGGGCCTTGATAAAATTATTAAAAATATTAATAATTTGTGTAAAATCATAATATGTGAATTGGAAAGAACTGGGATGAAGAATTCCACATTTGAAATGATAAAAATAGATTTTTGTCAAAATGAACTAGTTTTGAACTAGAATTAAAATCAATTTATTTGTGAAATGAATAAATTGAATTTGAAAGTGATTTTAAAAATAATCAATATTCCCAATACGTGGATGGGACTGGAGTTGAATCGAAATTATCTTCGGAATATTTCGATGTTGGATTTCGTGACTATCAAATATTGTTATGGGGATTTGAAAGATATATTCATATCGTTATTTCCAATACGATATTTGTTGGTTTCAGAATTTGATATTGAATATAAGCCGATATATTTTCTATTCAGAGCCTTGTATTTAATATCAAATGTGATTTGGGTTTATCGTGAATCGTGTTTTAGATGACATTGGTTCTTTAACCCAGTTAAAGACAGGATATTGATTTTTGAAAAAGATTAAAGCTAAGTGGAGTTTTAATGAATCTTTAATTAGATTGAAAAGTGAATTGATAATTTAAATTATCAAATCTGAAAGGTGATCGAGAATGGAGTACCACCAGTTTTGCTCCAAAGCGATAGTTAAATCTGTAATTAGATTTGAACGTGAAATGGTAATTAATTTTACCGATAACACCGTTGTGTTAGTTGTGGAGTGTTATCAGTTTTCTCCATGGGATATATAGGTTGGGATTGGGAAATAAAATAAATAATTACTTCGGTGTGGTTCGCTAATCCCGACTAGTTTGGAAAACCATAATACGGTTTGAAATGATATCCAAAGGAAGATTAAAGAATAAATTTAGAAGAATTTATCTTGGATAAAATTAATGGGAACATTTCCCTAAGAATGTGATTTTGTGAATAAAAGAATATTCTGAATTGGAATGAGGCGTTTGTTGTGTTTGTGTAACATTCGTTTATTATATACGTGGGTTATTCAGAAAGGCCGGGTTTATACCCATTCTGAATAACCGATTCGACGAGATGTCGAAGATGAAGACGGTGGTTGAAGACCGGAAGTCTCCACATCGTTTGGGTGATTACTGATGATCTTGATTGGGCTGTACACCCAAGATGAGGGAAACAGTCGGTGATCGTCCAGACGTACTTGGAGATCGATGGATATGCGAGGAAAGTGCCTCCGGTTTCGTTCAGACCCAGAACGAACTTGTAAATGGATTGTGTGTCTGACATTGGATTTTATTCTGTGTTGATTGATCTCTATTAAATATACATCTGTTTGGCGGCGGAGAATTTATTCTCTTGCTTAACGCCCTTCTCTGAGACGTACGAGCTCAGAGGTTGTATATCGATGGACATCAGTCGCATGGAGTGAATTGCCAGTGTGGCATGCGTAAGTGGCAATTGATCAAGGCTTCTGTTGAAAAGCAAAGTCTTGTGGTTGATGATCAAAGCACGGCCTGTGTGGCATAGCTTTGTGTATAACGTGAATTCGCGAGCCTCACACCTCGGTATGAGTCAAAAACGGGATACGGACCCAAGGAGTGCACGACGTTTCTTTCTAGCTAGGGTGGTGTCAGTGACCTACCAGCCCTGACATTTATATACTTTTCACCTGTGTGGTTGTTGGATACGAGGCGCCTCGGATATAGGTCTGTAAGGACCGGGAAACGTGTGTTCAGGAATAACTAATCCTCAAAAGTAAGAGAGGACCGGCCTTGGAGGTTCCAAAGGATCATAGTGGGGTCCTGAGGCATTTGCTAGAGTGTCTCGAACGCGGAGAGGAGCTTGCCCCTTGCCTCGGCTCATGACGGAAATCCAATTTCCAATACGTGATATTGCGGTTTTAATTGTAGAACTAGTATGGCGACATGATATATGGTACCCATGTCGTCTATGATTGATATTTATGATTGAATTGTTTTGACACTATACACTTATAATAGTATCAAATAATGTGTTTTAAACGTATCAAGCATGCTTTGGCTGTTATAAGGGAAAACCCTATCCTCCGGCTTGCGTTGCATTGTGTGATGGGACCTGGGTCTTATAACAGCTTCATTTTTCTTTATTTAGCATTGCGCTGTTTGTTCTATGCACTGGTATTCTTGGGAGGAAACCCGTTCCGTGTTATACGGCGTGGTCCCTTGATTTACCTAACTTTAAAACCAATATTAATAACTGTTTTAGTTCTCACACCAGTCACATGACTGACCTGGAGTTTATTGTTTTAACCTAAACTCTGGGTGCCCCTATTTTCCGCACGGGCAGCTAGTAGTTTTGGTTTTGCAGATTTATATTCACAGGGTCCTGATTAACAGCTGGAACGATGCTCGGAAAGCTCTGTATCCGTGTATCACTTCTAGTTGTGCTTTTGTATTATTTTCCGTTGCTATGTAATTTATTGTAATCTCTGATATTTATCGAATGTAATTTATTCATTTATACTCTGTATATTCTTGTATCTGATGGAATTGATGTAATAACAATGAAATGTTCTTCCGTTTGCGTTCTATTTTGTCTTGTCCTCAATTCTATCCGTGCTTTCCTTCACGGGGAAGTTCGGGTCGTCTCAGTTTGGTATCAGAGCTTTGGTTTACAGAGCTCGAGAACAAGACACATTAGAACCATACGAAAGAATTCATCAGATATTGGATTAGCAATATCCAATTAGAACTACTCGTTAGAGATAGGATCAGTAGTATCCTAGAACGAGTGTGAAGAGTATATTTTTCAAATGAAAACAATTTTGTTTTAAAATTTAAATCGTTTTATACGTATTTGAATATTTATTTACTTTGAATTTGGACAATCGAGTATATATAGATTTCGCGTATACGCGTCATGAACGTATAGTCGAAGTTTTAATATACTGGATAGACATAGAATCACATTCTAGACACCCGGGGATAATTCTGGTGATGTGGCCACATCATCAGTATTTATATTCGTGTTTCGAAGGTGTGATATCTATATATTTCCATTAGGCTGGTGTGAGAACCAAAACTTATATAGATAGATTTATTGTTGTGAATTGGCCTCAAAACAAGATTTTCTGTATATATATCAAAATTATGAATTTGAAACTTTAATCCACTAATTGATTGATGTTTGTGTTGTTTGTTTATTTGTTTGATAGTTTTGAACCATTATGCCTAATATCGAATTGTATTGAAAATTGGTCGCATTTGCTTGCATATACGTATACTTATATTGAACAGGTCATAGCAAGGAGGCTAGAACCGAAGAATAAAATTTGTTTGCCCGACAAATAGGTACATGTTTACTACATAATTTACTGTTTTGTTTGGGTGATGATGATTTTATGAGCCTATTGGCTAGCCGCTTGGCTTTTTCTTTTTCTTTTTGAGATCAGAAGGCCTGTATGGCAATTTCGGGATTTTCCCGTGCTCCCCGTACAAAGGAGGTTATGGCGAAATTTTTCGAAAATTCCGGGTGTTAGTCAAATTTTTGAAGAATTTGGAAATTCTCAGAAATTGAAAAGTTGGAGAATGGAAGCCAGATTGAACGTAGAGTTGATAATCAAACCACTTTCGACTTTGTTCCTTTTCGGGGACGAAAAGTTTTAAGTGGGGGAGATTGTAATAACCCGAAAATCTGGGCCAGTTTAAAATTTTTATTTTGGCAATTTTAGCGAATTTTGAATATTTAAAATAGATTATTTTAAATAATATCGACGTGAAATTTATTTTGAATGGAATTCGATGTATATATTATATACGTCGTCGTTAGAATATAAATAATTATATATAATTATAAAAGGAACTGAAAATGGCGCGGTAGTTCGATAATTCGATTTCAAACTTCAATTGGATGTTCCGGGTGCAAAACAATCCGGATTTTGGCGAAACTGAAAACATTAGAATCTATTCGTGAATATCTTTCCAACGAATCCGAAAAATCGAAATTTCATAGCGGGGATCAAAAGTTATGCCCAATTGAAAATTCAGAATAGTCGTTATGTAAATTATACATGGCCCAAAAAGTCATATTTTGCATACGAATGAATTTAGACTCGAAACCACTTCCATTGAGTTCAAAATGCCGTTTAGGACTCCGAAAAGTATAAGCTTCGATATATTCCGATATCCGGAATAGTGGCTATAGGCTGGAGTTGTTCGGTTAACAATACATAGCCCTTAAAAAGTGAAATTTTGCATACGAGCTCAGAATTCGACGAGATAAATTTTTATGGATTCATAATGACAAATCATTGTTGAGTTCCAAAGGGCTCGTCGAACGGAGTCAGTATGTGGCCGTGCGAGCTGAAACAGTTCAGGGTAAAACGAGCAGTCATTTTACAAAGGAACATTGTTGATACGACCTCGGAATTCGATTCTACTTTTTTTTCTAGATTCGTATCATCTAATAATGGTTAAATCCAAGAGGGCTTGATTTTTTGAGTTAGCATGTGAGCGTGCGAGAAGAAAAGGTGCGCCAAAATCGCATTTTTTGAGCTTATCTGAGCATTTTTGTGATTTTTGTTGAACGGTCAAACGAACTCGGAATTCGACGAAACTTGTTTCGTTGGACTCGTCTTCACGTCTACTATCTCGTGTCCGAAATCCGCGGCCATCGGAGATCGCTAGCGTTCAGGCGATATGCGAGAAACTAGCATATAATCACTTTTACTCCATTTCTCTCTTCATAATTTCACTTCTCTCTTCCTCTTCAAAAAAGAAAAAAATGGCCTCCACCCCAAAACCGCCGCTGCCCTCCTCCACCACCGCCACCACCGGCCTCCCTCCAGGCGCCGCACCCCCTCCTCCTCTTCCCCTCCTCCTTCTCTTCCTCCTCCTCTCTCTCCTCTCTCCATTTGCAAATCCCTAAACCTCAAGCCACCACCGCCACCACCACGGGCCCCACCACCACCGCCGCCGGCCCCTAGCCACCTCCCCACGCCACCTCAGGCCCCACGCCCCCTCCAGCCCCCTCAATTCCGGCCGTGGGCCCCGCTACACCCAAAAACCCATTTTCACCAAAATCGCCCGTTTTGCAAATAAGTCCCTGACCGTATTTCGCGAATAACTCCCAAACCGTGCGTTTCTAGCCAAAGTTCCTCAAGACCAAAGTTGTAGAGAACGAAATTCTCTTCGATTTGGTATATGATAAGTCCTATTTTGCATTGCGGAGTTGTCGGGAAAACGCGTCCGAATTCTGCTGTTCAAACACTGTCAAAATGCTGTCTTTTCGCGATTTCCGGCGAAATGGCACATTTTCAGCAAGAAGACCACTAGGCAAAAGTTGTTCAGAATGGCGTGCTTGTGCTAGAAAAAAAAATGGTGTGATGATTGAAGCTCGTTTGCAAATTCTAGGACCCAAACAGCGAATCCGGACGTTAGAAAAAAAGTGAGTTTTCTCTGTTTTAAAGCTTCTACAGTTTTTGACATATGAAATAAATAAAAATATGATCTTTATATTATAGAGAGGATAAAAATCCGATTTTTAGCTTATAGAAGATATAAAGATGAGATTTTTATATAATGTAGATAATAAAAATGTGATTTTTATACATGTAGCGGCTACGGGCAACGAGAGTGACAAAAGGCGAGAACGACAAGATTTTCTACATAAGAAGAGTCAAGATGATTGGATAGCTATCGGTGAGAACTTCTCACTCAAAATCTCCTTTTCTAGTTATATATATATATACTAGGATGCAGACGGTGCTTAGTAGCACCCGACACAATCGTCCACAGACCATGGACTTGTTTGATTGGTTGTGTAGTTGGTTAGATTGTTTGGTTTGAATTGAATGGTTTGGTGAAATGGAATGGATTTGATTGATGTGTGAATGGCGTGGGCCTTCACTAGACCGGGGATAAGGCTAAGCCTCGTCCCGTTTCTAGTATCGTGCCGTTATGCCGCCGAAATTTCCCAAAATATGTTAGAAAAATAAAAATATCATTTTTATTGTGTAAATAAACTGAATAGAAATTCATGTGTTGAAATAGAATATTTTATCGTTAAAAATATAATTTTTAACGTGGAAGTGAATAAAATAAAATATTCATTTACAAACCGGACGGTTTGTTTATGTACACCTATTTGAAGGACATTGATTGGGAGGATAAATTTTACACATCGCCCAACTGCACAAATAAAATCTGTGTTTGATTGTTTGAAACCCCACACGGGTGTTGGGATGAAATTTGGAAGTTCACTCATCCTGATTGATTAAATATGTCGATCGATTGATTGACAGACTGTTATAAGCGTAAGATATCTATATTTGATGCTTATATAGTGTAGTGCACTTTGGTTGATGGTTGATTATTTTTCAATGCTATTATATACATGTGTTGTATGGAATCCATATAATTAACATTATATGGTGATTGATTGGGCCTCATTCCAATCGGGAAAATAAGGAATATTATAAAAGAAAATTCATGTGTTGAATATAAAATTAGTCATGTGTTGACGATGTTCATGTGTTGAGTGAAATATTTTATACAATGAAATTTACATCTTTATCATATTTAAAATTAGGACTACTTTACGGTTGAAGTCTAATTGAAAATCAAACGATAGATACCATAGTTTTATAAAATATTTTACATAACAAGAATAGTGATGTGTTGACAGTACTCATGTGTTGAGATTAGTCGTGTGTTGGAAGAAATATAGATTCATGTGTTGAATGGAATAAATATTCATTTGTTGAATAGAATAACGGATTTATTGAAATATATAAAGCCGTGTTGATTAGAGTTGCGCTATTTTGACGTGAACGATATTTATACCGATTATATTCGTTTTTATAATGAATATAGAAAAGAAGTGATTTCAAAATATAACGTTTTGAAAATATTATCATTTATATAGTAATGATATAAAATATTCAGTTTTGATTAGAAATTGAAATAGTGTTGAAATGGTTTTGAAACGAAGTTAAAACGATTTATAAAATACGTTTTAAAAGAAAATTGACGAAATATATATAATATATATATATATATATATTATATATAATGGCCTGAATAGAACGCGCCGCTCCGCGGCAGTTCGTAAATTTCGACCATTGACTTCGAATTGACGTTGCGGGAGATCCGACCGTCGGATTCTCCTAAAACCGGAACCGTTGGGTTCGTATCGAAAAGAGCTTTCCAATGAATATTAGAAATTTGAAATCTAACGGTTGGATTTGGAATTATGTCCAAATCAAATTTGAAAAAGGTCGATGTAAGTGCAGTTCGATGGCCGTTGTTGAAAATCGACTGTACGGGCCTTGATAAAATTATTAAAAATATTAATAATTTGTGTAAAATCATAATATGTGAATTGGAAATAACTGGGATGAAGAATTCCACATTTGAAATGATAAAAATAGATTTTTGTCAAAATGAACTAGTTTTGAACTAGAATTAAAATCAATTTATTTGTGAAATGAATAAATTGAATTTGAAAGTGATTTTAAAAATAATCAATATTCCCAATACGTGGATGGGACTGGAGTTGAATCGAAATTATCTTCGGAATATTTCGATGTTGGATTTCGTGACTATCAAATATTGTTATGGGGATTTGAAAGATATATTCATATCGTTATTTCCAATACGATATTTGTTGGTTTCAGAATTTGATATTGAATATAAGCCGATATATTTTCTATTCAGAGCCTTGTATTTAATATCAAATGTGATTTGGGTTTATCGTGAATCGTGTTTTAGATGACATTGGTTCTTTAACCCAGTTAAAGACAGGATATTGATTTTTGAAAAAGATTAAAGCTAAGTGGAGTTTTAATGAATCTTTAATTAGATTGAAAAGTGAATTGATAATTTAAATTATCAAATCTGAAAGGTGATCGAGAATGGAGTACCACCAGTTTTGCTCCAAAGCGATAGTTAAATCTGTAATTAGATTTGAACGTGAAATGGTAATTAATTTTACCGATAACACCGTTGTGTTAGTTGTGGAGTGTTATCAGTTTTCTCCATGGGATATATAGGTTGGGATTGGGAAATAAAATAAATAATTACTTCGGTGTGGTTCGCTAATCCCGACTAGTTTGGAAAACCATAATACGGTTTGAAATGATATCCAAAGGAAGATTAAAGAATAAATTTAGAAGAATTTATCTTGGATAAAATTAATGGGAACATTTCCCTAAGAATGTGATTTTGTGAATAAAAGAATATTCTGAATTGGAATGAGGCGTTTGTTGTGTTTGTGTAACATTCGTTTATTATATACGTGGGTTATTCAGAAAGGCCGGGTTTATGCCCATTCTGAATAACCGATTCGACGAGATGTCGAAGATGAAGACGGTGGTTGAAGACCGGAAGTCTCCACATCGTTTGGGTGATTACTGATGATCTTGATTGGGCTGTACACCCAAGATGAGGGAAACAGTCGGTGATCGTCCAGACGTACTTGGAGATCGATGGATATGCGAGGAAAGTGCCTCCGGTTTCGTTCAGACCCAGAACGAACTTGTAAATGGATTGTGTGTCTGACATTGGATTTTATTCTGTGTTGATTGATCTCTATTAAATATACATCTGTTTGGCGGCGGAGAATTTATTCTCTTGCTTAACGCCCTTCTCTGAGACGTACGAGCTCAGAGGTTGTATATCGATGGACATCAGTCGCATGGAGTGAATTGCCAGTGTGGCATGCGTAAGTGGCAATTGATCAAGGCTTCTGTTGAAAAGCAAAGTCTTGTGGTTGATGATCAAAGCACGGCCTGTGTGGCATAGCTTTGTGTATAACGTGAATTCGCGAGCCTCACACCTCGGTATGAGTCAAAAACGGGATACGGACCCAAGGAGTGCACGACGTTTCTTTCTAGCTAGGGTGGTGTCAGTGATCTACCAGCCCTAACATTTATATACTTTTCACCTGTGTGGTTGTTGGATACGAGGCGCCTCGGATATAGGTCTGTAAGGACCGGGAAACGTGTGTTCAGGAATAACTAATCCTCAAAAGTAAGAGAGGACCGGCCTTGGAGGTTCCAAAGGATCATAGTGGGGTCCTGAGGCATTTGCTAGAGTGTCTCGAACGCGGAGAGGAGCTTGCCCCTTGCCTCGGCTCATGACGGAAATCCAATTTCCAATACGTGATATTGCGGTTTTAATTGTAGAACTAGTATGGCGACATGATATATGGTACCCATGCCGTCTATGATTGATATTTATGATTGAATTGTTTTGACACTATACACTTATAATAGTATCAAATAATGTGTTTTAAACGTATCAAGCATGCTTTGGCTGTTATAAGGGAAAACCCTATCCTCCGGCTTGCGTTGCATTGTGTGATGGGACCTGGGTCTTATAACAGCTTCATTTTTCTTTATTTAGCATTGCGCTGTTTGTTCTATGCACTGGTATTCTTGGGAGGAAACCCGTTCCGTGTTATACGGCGTGGTCCCTTGATTTACCTAACTTTAAAACCAATATTAATAACTGTTTTAGTTCTCACACCAGTCACATGACTGACCTGGAGTTTATTGTTTTAACCTAAACTCTGGGTGCCCCTATTTTCCGCACGGGCAGCTAGTAGTTTTGGTTTTGCAGATTTATATTCACAGGGTCCTGATTAACAGCTGGAACGATGCTCGGAAAGCTCTGTATCCGTGTATCACTTCTAGTTGTGCTTTTGTATTATTTTCCGTTGCTATGTAATTTATTGTAATCTCTGATATTTATCGAATGTAATTTATTCATTTATACTCTGTATATTCTTGTATCTGATGGAATTGATGTAATAACAATGAAATGTTCTTCCGTTTGCGTTCTATTTTGTCTTGTCCTCAATTCTATCCGTGCTTTCCTTCACGGGGAAGTTCGGGTCGTCTCAGTTAAATAACGATCCGTTGATTTGAACGTTTTGAATTGGTTTAATTTCCGATTTGACATGGTCAAAAAGGCGGGACGTTACAAATTGTATCAGAGCTTTGGTTTATTCAAAGCTTAGCTTATCGAGTTTAAATTGAGTAGGATCGACAATAGAAAAGCGGATTTTTTAAATAAATCAATAAATAAAAGAGTTTCGAAAATAGTTTTTGGAAGAATAAATTATTTTGGAAATATTATATATTTGGAAATTGGTATTTTGAAAATAATATAGAAGAAAAGAAAAATTATTTTGAGGTTTAAAATTTGTTCGGAATCCCCAGTCTTCGATTTGAGACAGCCAATTCTTGGATAAGGTATCCTTAGATTTGAATTCCGAATCCAGCATCGAATGATATATAAGGAAGAGAAGTCTAAGATAATTGACGAATAAACTTCTCTAATCATGTATGTTAGCAATCAAAGACACTGAAATTTATTGGAAATAAGAAATTCGATGGGAATTTGAATGAAAAAGGGAAATTAGGATCGTTTCAAAAATAAAATGATGAATTTTATTTTGACATTCGAAATAGAAGTAAATGAAAATTAAATCGGAAAAGAAATATAATTGGAATACGAATGTGTTAAATTCGATTAATTTATTCAGAACGTGACAAGATAGATTATGATTTATTTCAAACCAATGATGTATGATCGAATATACGAATTCGATAGAAAGTTATAAACTGGTTGATTGATTAACAAGAAGTAAAGTATAAACGAGGATAAGAATGAAGTGAAATACGAATGGAGATTTTAAAAGATTTGAACCTGTATTTAAATGAAATCGGGATTAGTTTGATGTGACAAGTTCAGATAAAAGGAATAATATTTACTTTTTAGAAGTAAATAACGTTTGAAAGCATATATGTTGCAAATGAAATTGGAGACAAAGGAAATGGAGTTGACCAGTATGATAAGATTATTCTGAAGTTCAGAATAGAAATAAAGTGAGATTTTTCCGAAGTTTGGAATATATTATCGAACAAGGGATTATTCAGAAGGAAGTTATTTATGGAATACAATTGTGTCGAATTTCAGGAAGGTACCATTTACATTCCCTTTTTAATTAAAATTTGATATATTATTAATTAATTGTTTATATATTCAGATTAAAGAATAAAGTATGTATTAGTTAAATTTTTCGAAGGCGTGAATTATTTTCATTAAAGTGAATCCCGAACTTGAGTTCAAAAGTTATGAGAATGAATATTTTATGGGAATTCGAAGCTATGAACTTGATCTATTTTGAAGTTAATAATGTTGTTCTATTAAGGTCTTAGAGGTGAATATACCCCAAGGTTATTGACTTCATTATTGACTAAGAAATGATTAAGATTCGATAGCAAGAGTGGTTAAGTGAAGTAAGTAAATGAGTGACAACAGTTAAGTGAAGATGGCGATGTTGTATTTAATATCTATTTTAATACAAATAACAAATTTAGAAATGTTTTCACCATAGGAATAAAGTATATTTCTATTGAAATAAAGATTTATGAATGTTTGGAAATGTTTTAAGTAATTTTCTAGAATTACAGAAAATTAAATATGATAATTGTAATATTTTTCAAAGGATAGCGAGAGGCTAATATAAATCAGAGTGGCAAAAACTAAAGAGAAAAAAGCTGCACGTCGAGAACGAAGGGCAGCAGAACATACAAGAAGGAAAGAATCAATATCGGAATACAAGGAGAGGATTAAGGAAAAACTGACAGCTGGCCCCTATGACAATGTCATATGTTATAGATGTCTGAAAAAAGGACATTATGCGGCTATGTACGGAGAGAGAGATAAGGGAAAGAAGAAAGAAGGTAAATTTACCGATCCGAGATTTTCTGTTTTAAATGTCGAGAGAGGGGACATTTCCCCAGTTGTTGTCTTAAGGTGAAAAAGAAAAAGACTGCCATCTTTGAGAAGCCCGATGAACCAATCATTTGTTATCATTATAAACAAGTTGGACATATAGCTCGGAACTGTTACGAGAGACAACAAGGAAGACAGTTAGTGTTGCGCCCCGCTAGACAGAAAACAATGAAGTACGTAAATGAAGATGGCTCTATCTCATATTATTGTCAAAACAGCAAGGAGTGGGGTCATCTGGATGAAGAATGCACTAATCCTTTTGGGAAGACTTCAGAATGATGAATAAGTGAAGCAGTCGATTATGGATCGAAAAGCAGACAATTGTCGATGGTTGTGGATCCTAATTAAGTTAACTTTGTACAGTCCTTTGTAGTCTCCTATATACGGGTTTTGAATAAGTTGAGACTATATATAATTATTTAACTAAAATGGATATGGAAAATTTTGAATAGTGTTTTAATTGCATTATATGAAGTATTCGAGAATCTTGAATAGGGAAGACTAGTATTTATTTGATAAACCAAGTTGGTAAATAAGTTAAAATTGATGAGATGAGTTTATAATTAAATTTAAATTTATACATATAAAATAAATAAAAGATAATTAAGGAAATTAAGAATGGAGTTCTGAAATTTAGAAACTGATTGGAGATTAGTCAAGTTGAATAATTTCCTGGGTGTTGATCTGATGTTGGTTTCGGCCTACGGGATTGATACTTAGGAAGTTGTTCGCTTGCTAATTTACAGTCGATGGGATATGAATATAGAGGAGTAATAATGTGAGAATGAGAAATTAGTTATGATTATGTAAAATTTTGAAATTTTGAGAACATAAAGTTTGAGTTAAGGGATGAAGTGAATAATTGGAAAATTTGTAAGTAATTGGAAAATTGGAAGAAAATTGGGTTTAAAACCAATAGGTTCATAAATATAAGTTTATCAAATATAAGAATTGATTAAGAGGGCAAAATAATAATTTTGAAATTGAATGGAATTTGGGAATATTTGATTTTGGACATTGAATACAGAAGTCTCGGAACTTATATGATAGATATATAAGAACATGGTGAATTTGAAAAACTATTGGATTGGAAGATGATCAAGTTGAGACAAGATCATATATAATAAAATTTATATAAGAATGAGAGGTTTGGAAATATGACTTATAGAGAAAATTTTATGTATAACTGATGAGGAATATGAAATGAAGTACTATATGTACATAGTATTACATGTTTTCAAAGCAAAATAAAGAAAGTACCTTCCTTCTTCTTTGAATTTAAAGCTTAGTTACGATGTGCTGCCGGTGGAAGTAGGTTGTCCGGACATAAAACTCGATTTCTTATTGTTCCTTTAAGAACACGACTGTGTAGCGTACTTCGCAGGGCTATAGATGGCCTACGATGGATGGATGTTTCTTGGGGAACCAAGCGTAATCATTATGTCTGCTGCGATCTACAATCATGATAATGGTGTAATCCGAAGAGCTTTCCTGAGGGAATCGGGCGTAACCATTGTGTACCTGCGGTCCACTTGGCATATCTACAAGTGAAAGAGACAAAAACATTAGAGTTACTAAAGGTAGAATGGGGCCATGCGATGTTGAGATATCTAAGTGATATGTAACCATCTGTTTGAAGAAGCATTATGTCCTTGTGATATGATTTGTCATTGTGACTTGATTCGTCTTTGTGACAGGATTGATCCTCGTGTCTTGATTTAATTCCATGATTTGTTTTGTGACCTTGAGATAGAGTAGACAACCCTCAGTGACATCAAATTTTCCATTGATTCTTAAATATTTTCGTTCATTTGTCCTTGACGAAATTCGTAGGGAAGTGAATTCCTACGGATACGGATATTTTCTGGGGGATCCAGACGAAACCGTTGTGTATCTGCGATTCGTGAACAATCAACATATCAATATCACATTGTTACTTTCTGTATCTGTTTTTAAAGGAATTTTTGGAATATTTTCACTAGGAATTGAAGCAAAGATATTTAGTACTTAGAGATTTTAGTCGTGCGCCTAGCCAGCGTGTGCCTAACATCGGTGAGAACGATAATAGACTTGTCAAACTTCGAGTTATCAACTATTTTGAAATTAAAATATACCTAATTAAATAAGTTAAGAAAGAGAATTTCGGAATATTTTTAAGTCCATAGCTTTGAGATAATAATACAAATATTTTTTTAGTATAAAAATACTAAATGATTTCGGATTTTGGAAATTTTTAAGTCTATAATTTGTGACTTGAACAGTAAAGGTTATTTACACTCTTCAATGAGTATTGGGAACGATTAAATAGATTGAATGTGAGGAGATCAGGCTAAAGTGTGAAAATGGATAAGAATGTTGTCAAATGAGGTTTATAAAGAATTTGGAATAATTTGAGATGCATAAATCCAACTTACGCAGAATTTGAATTTCAAGAAGAGATTGGTTCTGAAAAGAAATTCGATTTTTTGAGTAAATTGAATATGGTGATAAAGAAAAAGGATCGATAGCTTAAATATCGATATTTAAATTGGTTGTCGAAAAATTTCACATAAAATATTAGAAATATTCATTGGTATAACCCTAATGATCTCTCCTTTTTTAGGACGAAAAATTTAACTGGGGGAGATTGTAATGTCCCGAAAATTTCAACAACTAAAATATGGAATTAATTAAAGATTTAACTGTTGATAATCAATTTTATATTAATACCGAGATTTAAGATTTAAAAGTCGAATATATGGTTTGTGTATGAATTAAAACTGATATTCAATGCAGAATAGGTGGTTCTAGAATCGAATAGTTATTAGTGAATACTTGGATTGAATTTGGTTGAATATTCGAAATCGATTGAAATTCAATTTAAAAATATAAAAGGTTGAATTTATAAAATAAATGTTATTCATGTTAAATAAATTAGCGATGTTAATTGTTGAAAATTTATCGTTTCAAATTTGAAATGAAACGGAGTTGTTGGTGGACAAACGAAATCAATGAACCGATAAGTAATTTAAAAAAATAATAATAAAATAACTACATATACAAACAAAGTTGGTTTACAACCAAATATATTTTTTTAATTCAGAACACGAAGACGTAGCAGCACGTCAAATTTTGTTGCATTTGAAGGTTTGTTGGCGGCTCGAAATTCGAGCAATTTGTGGTATTCATGGTAGAAATAAATATTAAATTAAATTAAATAAAAACCTCCCTCAGTTATACACGCATTGACCTATATCTGAAAACGCCACCACCCTAAACTTATATGATGTTACGTTGTTCTTATCTTTCCCATTTCTTCTTCTAATAAACTCACGCTCATTCTCCAAATTTGCTTCAGCAAAATCAATTCATTTTCTCCCTTTCTATTTCTAATGGCCAAGCCCTAATTTTTGCATCTTCGAAATCAAATCGTGCCACCGCTTGTCGAATTGAATTATGAAGCCACCACCACCTCCTCCTCCAACAAATTGAAAATCGCCGTGACTCCTCCCTAGTACACACTGCCTCCGAAGCCTTGACCTAAGCCTCCGCAAATCTGCTTCAACAACCAAGAAGACATCACCTTTTCAGCAACCAGCATGAGAAGCTTGCCCCATCGCAAATTAAATCCACCACTTCTGCCTTAGACCATCGCTGTGTGAGGTGAGAAATTCACTCACGATTAATCCTTGTTTTAAGTAAACTGGTTTCACTTGAATTGAGTATAATAGTGTTATATAAACTAAATATATGATGCTTGGCTAGCACCCTGTTGACTTGATGTGAGCACCGTTAATAGTCTAGAACCTGGGGAAAACAATTAAAATCGATCTTTTTTATTTTGTTCTTGCGTTGTTGTGACGTCCCGCCCCGCACCAGCCGACATTTCCTTGAAATGCGCTGTACAGATGTCCAACCAGCACGGGACGGTCGCCAAAGAAAGGAAAAGAAAGGAATTTGAACTGACAAGGAACCTGTAGAATGTCTCACAGCGCATGGAATAAAATATAATAATAACATACTTGACATAAAACAGGCGAGACAGTGCATAAGCTGAAAACTAAACCATAATCATCGTAGCAGCGGAAATTCAAAATACAACTTATTACAACTCCAACATACTATCTCTAAAGCAAAGAAAAAGGTGCACTACTAATGCCCAATGCAGTGACCAATAACAACATAGGGAGAATATCTATATATATCGTACATGGAAGCCTCCTGCTCGTCTCCGGTGCAGCTACTCGTGCATACCACCTAACATGTCTCTAGTCTGCCGTTTAAGAGCACCCAGAGTAATAAGAAGAGGCATAAAACTCTGGGTCAGACAAAAGTCTGGTATGAGCGATAAGCAGCAAAACAGAACAATAACAAATATACATAACCATACTTGAACCTGGACCTGCAACCAAAGAGTTAGCACAACAGGATATACAATACTCTAAGGTAACACTAACATATGGAGTAAAGATACGGGGAAGGGGTGTGCATGTCATAGTGATATCAAACAATCAAGCATATTAAACATCCTCACATCTCTCACTCAGTGCGTAAAGCATATGATATCCACCACTTTGATCACCCAAATGCTTGCTATGATCACTCTACCCCACGGAGTCGTAGAGACTCCACTACACTGATCCACAACCACTAGACCTTGCTATGTCCACTCTGCCCCATGAAGTCATAACGACTTCACTGCACTGGCTCGTAGCCATGCTACGATCACTCTGCCCCATGGAGTAATAACTACCCCACTGCACTGATCCGTTGCCTAACATCCGTCTTGGTGGTGAATCAAAGTTATGGACGTCGATAACCCCTTAGCACACATCCCGCAGAAAAGCCCAACTCATGAGGTTAACTCGTTGGTTCGCAATTGGATCCTGAGTTCTACTTCCTATTTGGACTACCTTTACATCTCGGGTTTTGGTCTCCTCCGGATCGGTTCGGATAACAGTCCCATTTGACTCGGTTCAGTCCTCCCGAAGTATCTTGGTTCGTGATCATCCTCATCGGTTCGGTTCGTGGTAACCCGTCATATGGGATCGGTCGTGCCATCCTCACCAGGTCGGGTCGAGCTTCTCGATCCGAGTCGGTTCATGATCCACTCCCTTGCGGTTTGGTTCAAGTTCCTCAGCTCATGGTTGTTCTACTCGTGGTGCCTTCTCGGAGCGTCGGGTCGGTTCGTGCCTCCAGGCTTCGTGGTTCCACTAGCGGTTCGTGGGGAGGGGGTGCTTCACGAGCGGGTCGGTTCGGAGGGGTGCGATCCGATCCGGTTTCCTGCACAGTTTTCTGCACTTTGTCCAACGAGCTGTTTACACCATATAACGGCTTTTTCGACCACTCTAACATTTCTAAACAATCACAAATCATTTCAAACAGTCATAGCAACATGTATAATTGTCCATAAACACCAAAACAATAATTCAACATGTAAAAATGGATCAAACATACCCAAAACTCATGCTTTCCCCTTAATAATGTTTAACAATAACTAATGATAGGATTAGCAAAACTTATCCAAATTAACCCAAATTTATAACAGAGGCTTAAAATAATATTTTAGAATTTCTAAATATTTTTCCAGAATTTAATAATGTATAATTTCCTTAATTAACACTCATCACCCCTAATTAGTCGTAGTTAGTGAAAAACAATGCAAATCACTCACCTTAGCCACAAATAAAATATCAAATCTGAAAACTCCGCTGTTTGGGTCGAATTTTAATGCCTAGTAGCAACTTCAACTCTGATTTGGTGCTATTTCTCCTTGATTTGACATAGATTAGCTTAATCCTTGATTAAAGAGCGATTTGGGATGAAATTAGAAAGTGGAGGCCATTGTTAGGGTTGAAAAGAGGTAAGTGGTTGCTGAAAAATGACAGAGAAAAGGTTTCTCTAACCCTAATCAGCCCTCATATAGCTCTTATCCCGAAATCCCCCAATGGGCCTAGCTACTAATCACCCGGTTAAGCCCAATTAAGTTGTTTTTCACCTTCTAAACCTTAATTCAGCCATATCTTCCCATTTGACAAGTGTGACCACGCAAAGGTAAACCATCATCTGAATCTAATGGAAGTGGTTTCAGGTCAAAAATCCTTACCAACCAAAAGTTATAGGTGAAACAAGATTCGCCAGGGGCAAAATGGTCATTTAAAAATCAGCCAAAATCGTGAACTTGGGAAATGACCCCAATAGTCGTTCCCTAAGGTTACACAACCATATGACTTCATATGATAATGAAATAAATATCCTACGATCCTCCGATGCATAGAATGCGGGTCCTTACATTCCCCCCCCCCCCCAAGAAATTTCGCCCTGATATTCTTTAACCAAAACATACAAAGGTGTTCCGCATGCCTATCAGTCATTTACAAACAATCAAACATACACAACAAGCCTACCCTAGCATGCGGTTTACTAACAAGGGAAAAAACTATCACTATTAAAATCTTACCTGGCAAAGAGTTATGGATACGTCTCCTTAATGCTTCCTCTGTCTCCCAAGTACAGTCATTCTCATGCCCGCCCCACTGAACCTTGACTAGATTCATCGCTTTCCTTTGAAGTTTCTTCGTATCGTGCTCGACAATACGAATCGGCTTGCAATTCCCAACCGCCTCGAGTTCTACTTCAGTATCATCCAGCTGATCTGGTGAAATAGCCACATTAGGGTCATGCATGAATTTCCTTAACTGGGAAACATCAAGTACATTATGAACTCCCGCCATCTTGTCTGGCAACTCAACTTTATATGCCAAATTCCCAACTTGCTCAAGAACTAGGAATGGACCGACAAATCTTGGTGCTAACTTGCCTTTCCTACCAAATCGAATCACGCACTTTAATGGAGAAATCTTGATAAACACCAAGTCGCCAATGGAGAAATTTAAATCCCTTCTCCTCTTATCAGCATAACTCTTCTGCCTATCCTGAGCAGCCTTTATTCGCTGTTGGATAACCTTAATCTTGTTTGAAGTTTCTCTTATCTCATATGGCCTAAGCACAAACTTCTCACCGGTTTCTAACCAACATGATGGTGAGTTGCACGGTCTGCTGTACAAAGTTTTAAATGGAACCATACTGATATTGGATTGATAATTATTATTATATGCGAACTCCACTAGATGTAAGTGGTCATCCCGTGATCCACCAAAATCCAACATACAAGCTCTCAAGAGATCTTCTAATATACGACTCACCCTCTCTGTCTGACCGTCGGTTTGAGGATAATATGCGGTACTGAGATGTAATTCTGACCGTAAACCCTCTTGTAAGCTCTTCCAAAACCCACTAGTAAACAACGAATCTCGATCGCTCACATTGTCTTTGGGTACTCCATGAAATCTCACTACCCACTTCACATATAGTTCTTCTAACTTAGCTGCTGTTTTATTCGACTTGACGGGTACAAACTTTGCACTCTTAGTCAATCAGTCCACAATGACCTAAATGCTATCATGGCCCGATCTAGCCCTTGGTAACCCATCAATGAAATCCATTGAGCCTTGTTCCCATTTCCATTCTGGAATTTCTAATGGTTGCAACAAACCACTAGGTTTCCTTTGCTCAGCTTTAACTAGCTGGCAGTTCACGCATTGGGATATAAACTTCCCAACGCCACTTTTCATTCCTTCCCAGTAGCAGGCCTGCTTCATGTCTCGATACATTTTTTTGCCACCGAGATGTATAGCCAGTTTTGAGTGATGACATTCTCTAATCACTTCATCTCTCAATCCATTTACATTGGGCACAACTAGTCTTCCATTCTTTCTAAGCCATCCATCTCGATCAAGCCCATACTTGTTCATCGCCTCGACGATAACCATCTCTAACTTCAAGATGATTTCCAATAGGTTAGGGTCGTCCCTTTGACTAGATCCAATCCGCTCAATTAAAGTGGGTCTGATCGTCAAACTTACTAAAATCTCTGGATCCAATTCGCACTTTGGTTTGAAATCATACTCAATAATGTACTCCAGTTGCTTCCATTCAAGAAACACAGCCCCTAAACTGGCATGTCTTCTATTCAATGCATCAGCTACCGCATTTCCCTTTCCTGGTGTATATGTGATATTGAAATCATAGGAAGCCAACAATTCTAACCATCTTTGCTATCGGAGATTTAGATCCTTATGAGAGAAGAGATACTTTAACGATTTATGATCAGTAAACAACTCGAATCTTTCTCCCAAGAGATATTGTCTCCACATCTTCAATGTGAACACAATCGCTGCTAATTCCAAATTGTAGGTAGGGTATATTTTCTCATGCGGTTTCAGTTGCCGACTTGCATAAGCTACAACCCAACCTCCTTGCATCAATACAACACCTAATCTAGTACCACAGGCATCTGTGTATACCGTCATCTCTTCATTCCCTTTAGGAATGACTAACACTGGTGCACATGTCAACTTTTCCTTTAGACTCTTGAATGCATTCTTGCACTTTTCGTCCCAGATGAAAGCTTGATTCTTCTTGGTCAACTGAGTTAACGGTGCCGCTATCTTGGAGAAGTCTTGGACAAACTTACGATAATATAAAGCTAATCCCAAGAAACTTCTTACATCTGTTGCATTCTTGGACGTAGACCAATCTTGTATCGTAGCCACCTTCGCAGGGTCCACGGCAATACCATTTTCAGAAACAACATGGCCCAAGAATCTCAATTCTCTCCTCTAGAAGTGACACTTAGAAAACTTTGCTTTCAATTGGTGTTTTCTCAACAACTCCATCACTATCCTCAAATGTTCCTTGTGTTCTTCCTCTGTCCTTGAATTAACCATGATATCATCCACAAACACAAGAACAAACTTATTCAATTGATTTCTGCATACCCTATTCATAAGATCCACAAAATATGCTGGTGCATTGGTCAACCCGAATGGCATGACCAACCACTCATAGAATCCAGACGGCGTCCGAAATGCCATTTTAGCTATACTCTCAGCTTCCACCCTAAGCCGATGAAAACCTATCGCAAGATCCAATTGGGGGAACACTCTCGTGCCACTCAACTATTCAAACAAATCATCTTTCCGTGGTAGAGGATACTTATTCTTCCTCGTCACCTTATTCAACTCACATTAGTCCACACACAATCGAGGGGAACCATTTGCCTTGGTAGCAAACACAACTGGTGCTCCCCACTCAAAAACACTTCTTCTGATATATCCCTTCTTCAAAAGATTGCTCACTTGCACCCCGAGCTCTCGTTGCTCCCTTGGTGCCATACGACGAAGTGGCATCCCTATAGGTCTGGCATCTTTCACTAAATCAATACGGAACTCAATCTCTCGGTGTGGTGGAAGTCCTGTTACTACCTTGAAGATATCTGGATACTGGCCAACAACGGGAATTCTTGCTAACTCGTCCTGCGGGATGTCAAGGGAATTTAGAAAACTAGCCATCACCTCATCACTAGGTAGGCCACCAAACACTACCCTCCGCCCATCATCCGCCCTAATAGTCAGCGAAAATCCCTCACAGTCTACCACCACCCCGTATCTTTGGAGCCAATCGACTCCCAAAATAATGCCAAACCCAGTAAAGCCCAAAACAAAGCAATCACAAGCAAACATATATCCATGACTCCATAAGATCACATTACGACAAATCATACTAAGGCTAGTCGAACCACCAATCGAGTTCGTCACCGCTAAAGGTCTATCGACTATCTCGGGTTCCAATCCCAACCTATCTACTAGGTCACTAGATATGAAGGAATGGGAAGCCCCAGTATCAAACAGTACTTGAACAGGAACATCATAAACAGAAAGCATACCTTGAATGACGACATTCTTTCCTTTCTCCGCCGTGGTTGGGGCATTTGACGAAGAAGGAACAACATTAATAGCATATGCTTTCACAAGCTGCTTCTCTTTAGGGGGTTGCAGACATTTATCCTTGTGATGTCTCACTTGGCCGCAGTTGAAGCACTTCCTGTCCGCTGGCTTTGCTCGACATTCTTTAGCATAATAGCCCTTCTTTCCACAGCTAAATCACTCAACATATTTCTTACTCTTCTTCTGACAATCCTTGGTCTGATTCTGTTTCCTTTTGTTTTGAGAATTATTCTTGCCTCCACCGCTTGCCTGTGGCTTTGGCCCTTCTGCAGATGCAATAGCGACTTCAGCCTTAGGCTTAGGATAAACGCTCTCTGATCACAATGCTTTTCCAACAATCGATTCAAAAGTCTTATCAATATGGTTGATAAGCCTTTCCCCCAAGTATTGATCTAAGCCTGTTATGAACTACTCATTCTTCTTCTCGGGAGTGTCAATAAGGGATAATCCATTCTTTGATAAAGTATCGAACTCAGCAATATACTCCGAGACTGCCCTACCATTCTGTTTAAGCTCCAAGAACTTCCTAAACAACTCTGATTTCTGAGCAGCTGGGATAAACTTATCACTGAATCGGGTCTTGAACTGATCCCAAGTAACTTGATCCTCAGGGGTAGCTTCCTTAATAGCATTCCACCTATTCATAGCCCGTCCTTGCAGCAGACGGGATGCTAGCTTCCTCTTCATCGCATCATCGATCCCTAAGTCCTCGAAGATGCACTCACAACTATCAAGCCAATCCTGAACTTCTGTAGCTGATTCCGTTCCATGGAACGGCTTCCTACCAAGACTAGTGTAATCCTTACAGAACTTGGCGAAATCGGCCCTAGGTGCCTGCACCGAAGCACCACCACCATTTGCAGCATTAGGAGCTGCCCTCTGAACATACCGAAGCATCCCTCTTATGAAGTCAATGAACATCATCCCCATATCAGGAGCATTCCCATTATTACTCCTCTGCCAGTACCCCTAGTATATCGACTCTTCGTTCAGTCTGTAAGGAGAAAACGATTAACCATCTCTTCAGTGGTGCCAGTGTAGTGCAACTCCATCCTTAAATATACTAATAGTATATATATATATAGAGAGCTTTTGAAAACCAAAATATCACAAATACGCGCTCTCATATACATATAATATCTCTCCCTGGTGTCTTCCCCTAGGTTAACTATGCAACCTAGAGCTCTGATATCAAGTGTGACGGCCCGCCCCACACCAGCCGACATTTCCCTGAAATGCACTGTACAGATGTCCAACCAGCACGGGATGGTTGCCAAAGAAAGGAAAAGAAAGGAATTTGAACTAACAAGGAACCTGTAGAATGTCTCATAGCACATGGAATAAAATATAATAATAACATACTTGACATAAAACCGGTGAGACAGTGCATAAGCTGAAAACTAAACCATAATCATCATAGCAGCAGAAATTCAAAATACAACTTATTACAACTCCAACATACTGTCTCTAAAGCAAAGAAAAAGGTGTACTACTAATGCCTAAAGCAGCGACACGCAACAACACAGGGAGAATATATATATATCATACGTGGAAGCCTCCTGCTCGTCTCTGGTACAGCTACTCGTGCATACCACCTAACCTGTCTGTGGTCTGCCCGTTTAAGAGCACCCAGAGTAATAAGAAGAGACATAAAACTCTGGGTCAGACAATAGTCTGGTATGAACGATAAGAAGAAAAACAGAACAATAACAGGTATACATATCCATACCTAGACCTACAACCAAAGAGTTAGCATAATAGGATGTACAATACTCTAAGGTGACACTAACATATGGTGTAAAGATACGGGGGAGGGGTGTGCATGTCATCGTGATATCAAACAATCAAGCATAGGAACCATTCTCACATCTCTCACTCAATGCGTAAAGCATACGATATACACTGCTTTTTTCACCCAAATCCTTGCTATGATCACTTTGCCCCATGGAGTCGTAGCGAATCCACTACACTAATCCATATCCACTAGTCCTTGCTATGTCCACTCTGCCTCATGAAGTTATGACGACTTCACTGCACTGGCTCATAGCCATGCTACGATCACTCTGCCCCATGGAGTAATAACTACCCCACTGCACTGATCCGTAGCCTAACATCCGTCTTAGTGGTGAATCAAAGTTATGGACGTCGATAACCCCTTAGCACACGTCCCGCAGCAAAGCCCAACTCATGAGGTTAACTCGTTGGATCCCGAGTTCTACTTCCTATTTGGACTAACTTTGCATCTCGGGTTTTGGTCTCCTCCGGATCGGTTCAGATAACAGTCCCATTTGACTCGGTTCGGTCCTCCTGAAGTAGCTTGGTTCGTGATTATCCACATCAATTTGGTTTGTGGCACCCCATCATATGGGTTCGGGTCGTGCCATCCTCACCAGGTCGGGTCGAGGTTCTCCATCCGGGTCGGTTCATGATCCACTCCACTGCGGTTCGGTTCAAGTTCCTCAGCTCATGGATGTTCTACTCGTGGTGCCTTCTCAGTGCGTCGGGTCGGTTCGTGCCTCCAGGCTTTGTGGTTACACTAGAGGTTCGTGGGGAGGGGGTGCTTCATGAGTGGGTCGGTTCGGAGGGGTGCGATCCGATCCAGTTTCCTACACAGTTTTCTGCACTTTGTCCAGCGAGTTGTTTGCGCCATACGACGACGTTTTCGACCATTTTAACTTTTCTAAACAATCACAAATCATTTCAAACAGTCATAGCAACATGTATAATTGTCCATAAACACAAAAACAACAATTCAACATGTAAAAATGGATCAAACATACCCAAAATTAATGCTTTCCCCTTAATCATGTTTAACAATAACTAATGATAGGATTAGCAAAACTTATCCAAATTAACCCAAATTTCTAACAAAGGCCTAAAATAATATTTTAAAATTTCTAAAGATTTTTCTAGAATTCAATAATGTATAATTTCATTAATTAACACTAATCACCCCTAATTAGCCGTAATTAGTGAAAAACAATGCAAATCACTCACCATAGCCTCATATAAAATATCAAATATGAAAACTCTACTGTTTGGGTCGAATTCTAATGCCTAGCAGTAGCTCCAACTCTGATTTGGTGCTATTTCTCCTTGATTTGTCATAGATTAGCTTAATCCTTGATTAGAGAGCGATTTGGGGTGAAATTAGAAAGTGGAGGCCATTGTTAGGTTTGAAGAGAGGTAAGTGGCGGCTGAAAAATGACAAAGAAAAGGTTTCTCTAACCCTAATCAACCCTCATATAGCTCTTATCCCGAAATCCCCCAATGGGCCTAACTACTAATCACCCGATTACGCCCAATTAAGCTGTTTTTCTCCTTCTAAACCTTAATTTAGCCATATATCCCAAACAGTAAGTCTATTTGACAAGTGTGACCACTCTACGGAATGTAAACCATCATCCGAATCTAATGGAAGTAGTTTCAGGTCAAAACTCCTTACCAATCAAAAGTTATAGGCGAAACAAGATTCGCCAAGGGCAAAATGGTCATTTAAAATCGGCAAAAATCATGAACATGGGAAATGACCCTAATAGTCGTTCTCTAAGGTTACACGACCATACAACATCATATGATAATGAAATAAATATACCACGATCCTCCGATGCAAAGAACGCGGGTCGTTATAGTGGTTGTTGTTCTACCATGAATAATTGATTTAACTCTGGAAATCAATTCAAAAGGTTTTTGCAAGAAAAATAAAATGAAATAAAATTATGTGCATATTAAACTCTGTAGACAAAACAGTGAGTTGAAGTTGGTGAGTAAACTCAAATTTTTAAACCCCTGTTGACCACTTCTTCGATTTATTCTGAGTAATGAAAGCATACCTGTTGTGTTAATCACATGTCTCATATAAGTTGTGGCTCGTAAAACTAGAAATGTTTTTAACCAACCGTGAAGTTATAATGGTGAGTAACTCACCCAATTTTATTTACTAATTTAGCTAAGGTATAAATATATATACATTATCTTGTGCATATGTGATTGGGAATTTGAGGCTTTGTGTGAAAATACGAAATGCAAACTAAACTTGAAAACTGGGAAAGTAAACCTTTTTGTGTTTCTCAGTTTTAAACTGTTATGTGTATATATATACACACATAATGAGAACTTGCTGTCCCATGAAGTTCTGGAACTTTTAAATATCTGTACACTTACCATACTTGTATTCTTCGGACCAGTTAGTGCAATATTTAACAGATGCGGTTTGCTTCATGCATGACGTTGATAGTTTGTTAAAAAGTTAAAACCTAAATGGCCACTATTATTTACAGTATATTTCTAAGTTATTACTTTTGCTATGTTTGTGTTACTGAAAACTGAATCACTATGTTTGTACCGAAAACCTGAATCACTAAGTTTGTACTGAAAAACTGAATCACTATGTTTGTACTGAAAAATCGAATCACTATGTTTGGGTTACTGAAACTGAATCACCATGTTGGGTTCCTGAAAACTGAATCACTATGCTCACTGAACGACGTTGTTGAAACCGTCATCTTCATTGAATGCGTGATGACATGTTTCACTTACTTGTTAGTGAACATAACCGGTAGTCTATGGCTGTCAATAACCTGGTATGATGACACGTTTCACTTAATTCTTAGCACTGGAATTTGTAGGCATTGTCTTTGATAGTTATTGTGGTTGTGTAACTATATCAGAGCTAAGTTATTTGCGATGAGCGTGTAGTAGATAGGGAGTTTTTTTTACATAAGACCATTACTCGGTAATCATGCACGTGGTGCTAGTGCATTGTAATTTTAACAAGATGTATAACAACTTATTATATATGAAAGAGCCTTAGTAGGTGTAGATTTGAGCTAAGCACCCTTAGGAACATGTATACTGATTATTGGAACATATTCAGTTCCTATTTTTATTTGCAGTAAATTATTTGTTAACTTTGAAACCAGGTAGCATAATATTCAATATTTGTGGCAAATACAGGATAACTTAATTGTAAATTATTCTAGCATCATTCATTACTAATTCTTATCGTGGATACTTTATATAAGAATATAAAGTATCATTAATCACCAGTTACATTCACTATTATTATGGTTTACAGTGGATGTAAAATAGTCGCATCAATGATATTTCCTGTATCAAAAGAATAGGACTAAGCCAAGCTAATCAATAACTTGCACTGCATGCGGAAATGTCCAGAACTTCTATATGTATGCATACACCAAATTTGAACGCTTTTATAGGTGATCATGACAATGTAATATATTCTCATTCTTGGCAACCACAGTGGTTAATAGCCTATAGCCAGCTAGCCAAAACTGCTACCCTCAGCTAATACGATATATATATTATGATCACTGAAATGCAATTGCTGAACTATTACTATCATTGAAATGAAATTGCTGAAATATTATGATCACTAAAGTGAAACCGTTCATTATGAACTCTAGTATATTTGCTAAATCGCTATGCCCTTTATATTGTTCCCATGTTACTCAAGTGTATGTATGTGGTGGTCGATGCACACATGTGTATATGTGTACTATTGTATGTGTATATACATGTCATTGGCATACATACATGTGAAGAATCCATATGCTGATCTGATTTTCTATGTCATATCTTGACAGTTTCTCTTGGGTTTGATACCCAAATATTTAATGATTGTTGAGATTAACTATTTTATTCAGTTTATATTGAAGTCAATTTACTTGAACAAATGATTAATCCTGACTCAAGTATTTAATGTTTTTTTCATGGAACGCTCGGATCAGACCTGAGCAGTACGTATTTTAAAGACTACAGCTTAAGATTCATAGATTAGCAAAGCTGTAGATTCCGGAGACGGCGCACTCTGAAGTTTTCAAACCAGTAAAGATTTTTCTCGTATTATTTATAAATTCCGCTGTATGAAAATACTATTTTATCAAAAATTCAGATTATATATAAAAGTTATTTTTACCATTCAATACTTTGTATTTATTTATTCTGTGTTGATTCTTTCTTTAAACTCTGTAAATTAAATAACGATCCGTCGATTTGAACGATATGAATTGGTTTAGTTACCAATTTGAAGTGGTCAAAAGGCGAGACGTTACGAATATGGTTCAAGTACGGTCAAAAAATGTCATCACTTTAACCTCTTGAGGAGCGACCCCGAGGCATCGACAAGCTATCCATCCGATGTGAAGAATACTGGTCTTCAACCACCTTCGCTATCATCTTGATATCAGCATCAAGTCGTATAGTTATTCAAAATGGTTAAAAAACCGGCCTTTCCAAATAATTAGCGCCAATTTAAAATCCATTGGACTGCTAACCCAATAATCAAGTCTCCTTTTAAATCCCTTTCCACTTATTGTTAACCTTTACCAAAATCTTTTGAAGTTAAAATCCAAGTTGTCCTTGTAACTACAATAATGTGTTTTATTTTCCAAATATCAATAATATTTGTCCAAAATATTTTCAAATCATTCTGTAATATTTATTATTAAGCAGAACTCAATTACTGAACCAATAGTCCAACTTATTGGTTCCTATTACTATGGTATTCAATTTTGAATCAATATCAAGATCCACATGTCATGCGTTTATCGAGCTGTAACCATAACCCTATAATTATTTAATATTCCGTAAGGTGATTGTTTTGGATTTCTAAACAACAAACTAACATACACCATATTATGGTGTAGAGAATCATGTCATAAGTTTATGGTGTTCATAACCATAGTTATTGTTAATCCAAAGATTCATCAATTAAGAGCTAACTTCACACCTTTACACATGTAGGTCGAGCCTATAAGGGTTCAACCTCTCTTTTACCAACTTAAGCCATAGTTAATAACCAACCAATTCTTCACATAAGTTCAAACTCCTTGAGTTTCAATTAAAGGTCAAATTTCTCATGAATAAACACAAATTTGTACCTAAAGATCACATGATTTCACATAAAATTCGAATCTTTAGGGTTTTAACGCTCTTAACTGTATCAAATCATTTTCTAATGAATCATACATACCACCAAAATTCCATCAAAGCATTGATTTACCAAATATTCCATAAAGGTACAACTTTGTGAACCTAACATAAAGGTTTTCACTCCAAACTTCAGAAAAGTTGCCATTTTTACTTCATGAACCTATTTAGGGATTCTTAACAATCATATACCAGCAAAGCATCCATGAATTCACCACCAAAACTCTAAGAAACATTTCAACAAATACCTTACATGCAATAATTAAATCAAGCAACAAAACCCTTTAAAAGTTTAGTATTTCTCACCTAAAAGCTTCCAGATCCTAGGTGTAGGTCGTAGGGACCTAGCTTTAGCTTTCTCTTCTTTCCTTTTTTTTATGAAAAGGGGGCCATGGTTGTGAGCACTAGGGAGAGGGAGGAGAATTAAGGATGGTGGAAATTAAAATGGAGTTGGGAGGTCCTTTTATAGCTTAGTAAGTCACATGGATTGGTGACGTGTCACAAATCTAAGGGAAGAGAAATGAATGGCTTATATTCATCCCTATCCACTTTCATACTTATCCAAAAGTGTGCTTTCTCATCGACTTTCCGACCACTTGTTAGCCTACCACACGTTAATACTTTTCATATATTTTCCGGTCACATTTTCTAGTTTTTTATGTACTTCAATCCTATGTAAACAAATCCGAAATCTGAATTCATTTACTATTTTAAATTATTTCATTTTAGTTTTCTTTTGTTAATAACTTTTTATCTACGAACTCTCATACTCCCAAAACTAGTACTCAACTAATATCCCATATTCTGGATTTTTCTGGATAGGTCTTAGGTTTCAGTTTTGTTGTTAGGACTATAAAATTCAAATTATCGACAAAATTTGGTTCAAATTTTGGCCTTATATTTTTTATTTTCCATATATGAATGTCGTTTTATGCGAAACTTCCCTGAGTACTAAAATTCACTATTTCGGATCCAACACAGGTGTCTAACAATCTTGCGATATCCCATTCTCAAGATATCCTCAAAATCATCCGTTTTTAGTTCAAATTTTGAATCTTTTGTGAATTTAACATATCTAATGGATGCCATTTTTGACGTACCTTGGTTAATTACCTAATTTCATCATTTCAGATTTAACGAAACTGATTTCATCGAAAATAGAGTTCGTTGGCTACTACTTTCTTAAGATAAATCGATATTAAATTGGTTCTAAAATTTCTGGGTTGTTACATTCACCCCTCCTTAAGAAATTTCATCCTCGAAATTTAGATGCAAGTAAAAGCTGGATAGAATAAATAAAGAGATAATTACTTCACTCGTGAGTCACCTTGGAATTTCCACTCTATACTAGGGATAAGCCTTTTTGAAACTATCCTCCGTTTCCCAAGTGCAATCTCTAGGATCTTTACTCCATCTAATCTTGATAAGGTTGATCTTATTGTTCCTTAATTCACAGACTTTCTTGCCAATAATATCCTTCGGCTCTCTTCGAATAGATAGATTTGGTGCAACTTTCGAATCTTTTTGTGCTGCCTCTTCGATAATTATACCTTTATCATCATTCCTTATAACTTTCCGAAGTTGAGACACGTGGAATACATTGTGAATCGCTGTAAACCATTCAGATTGCTCGAGTCTATAAGCCACAAGAACAACTCGTGCTACCACGTGAAGTGGGCCAATATATCTTGGGGCTAGCTTCCTTGTCTTCCCAAACTTAAGAACTCCTCTTAGTGGGGTACCTTCAAATAAGCCATATCACCAATTTCAAACCCCAAAGGTCTTCTCTTTGAGTCTGCATAACTCTTTTGTCTGCTCTGGGCCGTTTTCATCTTCTTCTTTATGAAATCTATTTATCTGATGCTTCCCTAATCATATCCGGACCCATAACTAGTCGATCCCTAGATTCTATCCAACATGTAGGAGATTTTCATGGTCTACCACACAATTCCTCAAGTGGGGACATACTGATACTAGCCTGATAAGTATTATTATAAGAAAACTCCATCAGATGCAGGTTGTCTTCGCAAGAGCCTCCAAAGTCCAAAATACATGGTTGGAGCAAATCTTCGAGAATCCTATTCACACTTTCAGTCTGCCCATCTGTCTGTGGATGGTATGTTGTGCTGAGATTTAGTTTTGTTCCCGTTGCAGTTTGAAATGCCTCCAAGAATTTTATTTTGAAAATTGGATCCCTATCGGTTATAATGCTGCTAGGCACACCATGAAATCTGACTATTTCTTTAACATACAATCGAGCCAAGCTGTCCGGTTTTCTCTGATTGGAATAAAATGCGCACACTTGGTCAATCGATCTACTATCACCCATATAGCTTCATTTCCCTTGCGGGTTCGAGGCAATCCATCTATAAAGTCCATGGAAACCTGAACCCATTTCCATTCGGGAATCTCTAATGGTTGTAATAATCCGGATACCTTCTGCTGGTCACTTTTCACTTGTTGGCAAGTTTGGCACCTGCTAACATATATAGAAATATCCCTTTTCATATCCTTCCAACAAAACGTTCGTTTAAGATCATTATACATCTTACGAACCCCAGGATGGATTCTTATCTTTGACTCATGGCATTCATCCATAACTTCTCTTTTAAGCTCTGGATTGTTTGGAACACAGATCCGTCCTTTCAGTCTCATAACTTGTTTTTCATCAACTTCAAAATTCGTAATTTCAACTTCTTTGATTCTCCTGCACATCTTCTGAACGAACTCGTCATCCTTCTACTGGTCAGAAATCTTTCGAATTAGAGAGGGAGTGATAATCATATTAGCAATTATTGCATGCTTCCTGCTGAGGGTATCTACCAACACGTTGGCTTTACATGGGGTATATATAATATCCAGGTCATAGGTTGCTAGAAACTCCAGCCACCTCTGTTATCTTAAGTTCAAATCTTTTTGGGTGAATAAATACTTTAACGACTTGTGATCTGAATAAAGTTCGAACCTTTCGCCCAGAAGGTAATTCCTCGATAAATTTAGTGTAGACACAACTACTAATAACTCCAGATCATGAGTTACATAATTCTTCTTGTGTGGTTTCATTTGCCTACTTGCATAAGTTACCACTTTCCCTCTTTGCGTCAACACTGCTCCCAACCCATTTCTTGAAGCATCAGTATAGACACTCAGATCTTGATTATCATCAATAATAGTCAAAACTGGCGCAGAGGTCAATTTCTTCTTTAACTCTTGGAATGACTCTTCGTATTGGGGAGTCCAAATGAATCTGGTATCCGTCTTGGTCAGCTTTTTCAGAGGGCTAGCTATTTTTGAGAAATCTTTGATGAATTTCCAATGGTAGTTAGCTAACTCGAGAATGCTCCTACCCTCCGCTGGTGTCTTGGGATGCTTCCGTTCTTAAATCGCATAGATTTTGCTCGGATCGACCGAGATTCCTTCTTTCATCACTACATAACCAAGAAACGTCACTTGACTTGTCCAGAAATGGCACTTGGCAAATTTGGCCTTTTGCTCGTTCTTTCTTAAAATCTCCAGAATAGCTTCCAAATGCTCTGCATGTTCTTTCTCTGACTTAGAGTAGATAAGGATGTCATCAATAAAAATTAACACAAACTTATTATTTACTTCTCGGAAAACTCTATTAATCAATTCCACAAAATATGCTGGAGCATTGCACAGTCCGAAGGGCATAACTAGCCATTCGTAAAACATGTTTGGCCCTCGAAAGGCCGTAAGAGGGATGCATTCTTCTGCAACTCTTAATTGATGGAATCCCGTAGATAGATCCATTTTAGAGAACACTTGAGAGCCATTCAACTTATCAAGTAGATCATCAATATGGGGGAGAGGATATTTATTCTTCAGAGTTTGTTTGTTCAAATCACGATAATCCATACACAACTTGAGTGTACCATTAGACTTTGGAACAAACACTATTATTGCACCCTATCGTGAAAAACTAGGCTTAATCAAACCCTTCCATAACAACTGCTTAGTTTGATTTTCCAACTCCTCCCTTTCCTTTGGTGTCATCCTACGAATAGGGTGTACTACTGGCTTTGCATTTGGAGCTAATTTAATTCGAAAATCTATCTCCCTTTGCAGAGGAAGTTTAACTACTTCTACAAACAAATCAACATACTTATTAACTACTGGAACGTCCTCAACAGGGGTGAAGGAAACATCTAGAGAATACCAAAACTCAACCATATTTTAAGTATGGCCTTCGCATGGTATTTCTATAAAGTTTTCGAATTTAGTTTTCACTCTAACTATCCTTTTCTCACAATCAAGAGTCGCTTCATTTTTAGTCAACCAATCTAACTCGAAAATGACATGAACTCCACAAATCCAAAACAACCATTATTAGGGAAAGATTATAGCGAGAGTAGGAGATGTGTACTTTACAAAGAAGAGAAAGATTAACTGAATCCCCTACTGGATTTCTAACACATATCAGATTTTCAATTGTTTTATGTTTTAACTTCAATCTTTCCATTATTTGGTGTGATAAGAAACTACGAGAAGTGCCAATGCCAAATAAAACTTCTATTGGAACATTCTTAATATTAAGCGTACCCTTAAGAACATCTTCGCCTTGCTTCTCTGGCACAAAGAATGTAGCTGCCTCCAAGTTGTACACATTAGCTATTGTAGCCTTCCTCGGCAATGGAAAATCTTTAACTAGATGGCCTGGCTGATGGCACTGATAGCATGTCTGACGTCTATACTTCTTCTGATTCTTAGGAGCTGTACAATGTGTTGAATAATATCCTTTCTGACCATAGTTGTAACATTTGACATTCTTCAGTTTGCCATCCCTTGACTTTCTTTCATTCTTCCTACTTTTCTGACCTTGCTCAGCATTCTTTTGAGCCTTATACTCCTGTTTACGATGCCCAAACTTCCCGCATTTAAAACAAGCTCCCTTCTTCTTCTCAGCTTCACTACCAGTTTCATACTTTTCTTCATCCTGATTTCTCTTCTGTACTGAATTCTTCTTTGATTGGCCATTCCTTTCAGCGACACTTAGTTGATCATTGTATTCATATCTACAAGAAAAGTCCACCATCTAAACGAATGGGAGCATGATCTGACTCGTCATTCGGTTTTGATACCTTGGATTTAAACCCAGAATAAACCTTTCATTCTTTCTTTTTGGATTTTGTACCAACTCAAGGGAGAATCGAGAAAGTTCATTAAATCTATTCAAGTCCTCTTCTAGGACTTCTCAACCTGCCATAAATTGGAGAATTCTTGGTAAAGTCGGGTGATTCCTTCAGTAGGTATGAACCTATTCTCAAACACCCTATAAAACTCCTTCCAAGAGAAGTTACCTTCATTCTCGTGCATGGTCATGGTATCCCACCATAACGATGCTTCCTCCTACAATAACCATAAAGCTAAACATCGCTTCCTTTCGTCGCATAGATTCAAGCCTCTGAATATCTTATTGCAATCCTTAAGCCATGCCTGGGCTCCAAGTAAGGTCTCTTTCTCGGTAAATGACTTCCTACCCAAATTATTATATCTCTTAGCGATAACATCCAGATCTTGCTTGGGCTGGGATCGATTTATTGTTGTTGCTACTTAATTCCTGATTGGGTTCTGATCTTGGGCAGCACCATTACCCCCTTCCCCTGCCTCTTGTGGGCCTTTCTACTCTTCTAGTACTAATTTTCCTACTATGCATAGAAAGAAAAAGAGTTAGTCTATAGATGTAATCAGAAGCAAGAATGAGTAAATGAAAGCTGAAACGAGTAGAAAGGTGAAGATGATTATCAAAGGAATGTTGCCCTCATTTTAGGATATTTCTAATCCTATCTCTAATGAGTTACTCATCCTAGAATGCTACTGAATCTATCTCTGATGAGTAATTATACGTTATGTCCCAGAACTAAGGTTATAATCTTGCTCTGATACCAAATGCAACGACCTTCACCCACTCAAGGTCAAGAAACGCTTTCAGGACATAACACATAATAATAACAACAAAAACATGACATATATTACATCATAGTTACATATCCCAAGGTTCCATATATTACATCACAGTACAGCAGAATCAAAAACATAATGCACATGTCTGAAAAAGATAAAGGATAAAGGATTGAGGTAGGCCCAACCACCGGAGTCTTCCAGAGTAAATCCAAAGCAATCCAAATTCAGCTCTAACTCCAAACCAAAAGCACTAGCAGCTAAACAAAAAAGATTACTATATAACCTGCTAATCAACCTGCCCATGTGGAAAAAGTGGGCACCCAAGGTTGCAAGGGAAAAACGAGTTAGTCATATGACTGATGTAAGAAAATGTTATTAACTAGTCTTATACTTAGCCTTATTTTGAATAAGGTATCTCGGGACCACACCGCATGTCGCGGAACGGGTTTCCTCCCAAGGATACGTGCAAAAATGTAGCAACCATAACTAACTATAACAACCATTAAACAGATTTGAAAACATGATTTTAGAAAAATGAACGATTATAAACACCAGGTCCCATCACACAATGCAAAAGCACACCAGTGGATAGGGGTTTTCCTTATACTCGCAAAACATGCTTGATATAGTTTTAAATCCAAACCATTAGATATTATAATAATGTCTAGGGTATGGAAAAAAATCTTTTGAAAATAAACTTATGAATCTAGGCTCACATATTGCCCCATCCCACTATGTTGGCTACATATGTATACAACCGAAAAATCGTAAAGGTTCGTATTAGAAGTTGGATTTCTATCTAAGAGCCTGGGCTAAGGATCTTCCCAGTCCAATTCGGAACCCCCAGCTAGGTTCCAGGATCCCATTTATCTCCTTCAAAGCGGTAGGGTCGGTCCACCCTACTTCGTGGATTAAAGTAATAGCCTGAACATAACATCCCTCAGTCTTTGTGTAGACTGCTATCTAGGTATATTGACCTAGTCTGAGGCGCCTCATCCAACAAACCACAAAAGTAAATGCCTAGGCTCCATACATGGCTTTTCTTTTTGCTAGATGGAACATTAAGTCCCTACCTCTGCGGTCTATAATCCTATTTTGACTCATTCTAGGTTGTGAGGTCTACGAGGTCACGTCATACACAAAGCTATGCATTTAAGCCATGCTTTGATCTTCAACCACAAGGACCTGCTTTTCAACAAAATCCTTGATCATTTCCACTTATCATGCCATATTATCATTCTTTAAAACACAAACTGCTATTCACCAACATACAACCTTTGAGCTCGTACGTCTCAAAGAAGGGTGTTAAACAAGAGAATAAATTCTCTACTACCAAACAGAAGTATGTTTAGTAAATGTCAGTTTACATTTTATAAAATACAGTGTCAGACAAGAAATCCATCAACAAGTCCATTCCGGGAATAGGAACGGAACCGAAGGCACTTGATTCCACGTCCCCGCCTAGGAGTGCAAGCACTTGCATTTTGATACGCTTCAAGTAAAGTCAGGAAATGCCATCACTTTAGCCTCTTGAGGAGCGACCCCGAGGCATCAACAAGCTATCCATCCTCAACCATCTTCGTTGTCATCTGGATATTAGCATCACGTCGTATAATTATTCGAAATGGTTAAAAACCGAGCGTTTCCAAATAATTAGCGCCAATTTAAAATCCATTGGACTACTAACCCAATAATAAAGTCTCCTTTTAAATCCCTTTCCACTTATAGTTAACCTTTAACAAAATCTTTTGAAATTAAAATCCAAGCTTTCCTTGTATCTACAATAGTGAGTTTTATTTTCCAAAAATCAATAATATTTTCCAAAGTATTTTCAAATCATTTTATAATATTTATTATTAAGCGAAGACTCAATTACTGAACCAATAGTCCAACTTATTAGTTCCTATTACTATTGTATTCAATTTTGAATCAATATCAAGATCCACATGTCATGTGTTTATCGAGCTGTAACCATAACTCGATAATTATTTAATTTTCCGTAAGGTGATTTTTTTTGGATTTATAAACAACAAACTAACATAAACCATATTATGGTGTATAAAATCATGTCATAAGTTTATGGTGTTCATAACCATAGTTATTGTTAATCCGAATATTCATAAATTAAGAGCTAACTTCACACCTTTACATATATTTACATATGTAGGTCGAGCCTATAAGGGTTCAACCTCTCTTTTACCAACTTAAAACATAGTTAATAACCCACTAATTCTTCACATAAGATCCAACTCCTTGAGTTTCAATTAGAGGTAATCTTCTCATGAATAAACACAAATTTATATGTAAAGATCACATGATTTCACATAAAGCTCGAATCTTTAGGGATTTAACGCTCTTAACCATATCAAATCATTTGCTAATGAATCATACATACCACCAAAATTCCATCAAAGCATTGATTTACCAAATATTCCATAAAGGTGCAACTTTGTGAACATAACATAAAGGTTTTCACTCCAAACTTCAAACAAATTGCCATTTTTACTTCATGAACCTATTTAGGGATTTTTAACAATCATACACCATCAAATCATCTATGAATTCATCACCAAAACTCTAAGAAACATTTCAACAAACACCTTACATGTAATAATTAAATCAAGCAATAAAACCCTTTAAAAGTTTAGTTTTTCTCGCCCAAAAGCTTCTAGATCTTAGGTGTAGGTTGTAGGGCCTAGCTTTAGCATTTTCTTCTTTCCTTTTGCATTATATATATATATATATATATGGAAAGGGGACCATGGTCGTGAGCATTAGGGAGAGGGAGGAGGATGTAATAACCCGGAAAATCTGGGCCAGTTTAAAATTTTTATTTTGGCAATTTTAGTGAATTTTGAACATTTAAAATAGATTATTTTAAATAAAATCGACGTGAAATTTATTTTGAATATAAATAGAACGTATATATTATACGCGTCGTCGTTAGAATATAAATATTTATATATAATTATAAATAGAATTGAAAATGGCGCGGTAGTTCGATAATTCGATTTCAAACTTCAATTGAATGTACCGGGTGCAAAATAATCCGGATTTTAGTGAAACCAAAAATGATAGGATCTAATTGATAATATATTTCTATCGAATCCGAAAAATCGAAATTTCATAGCGGGAATCAAAGGATATGTCCAGTTGAAAATTCTGAATAGTCGCTATGGAATTCAGGCCCTTAAAAATGGGAATTTTGCAAACGACCTCGGATTTCGACGAAACTAGTTTTGTTGGGTCCGTGATGTCAAGTTATTGCTAGATTCCAAATTTCATAATTTTTCGAATCAATATGTGAGCGTGGCAAAAGAAAACGCGTTTGACCAGTTTCAGTTGATTTTAATCGACTGGAAATTGGCCATTTTTCAAATGGTCTCAGAATTTGACGAAACTAGTTTTGTTAGGACCGTATCATCAATACGAAGCTAGAAAATATTTTTATGGGATTTATAGAGTTAGTATGTGACCCCAGTAAATTGAAATGCGCGTTCAAATTCAATATATAGAGTTATATGTAGATTTTGACGGAAACTGATTGTAACTATCGAATCAGCTTGCGATACATATCCCATTGTGTTCGGAATGGGGGTTAAACGCTAGGGACGGCAGGCGGTGGGCCTCGTTTTGAGGTCGAAAATAAAAGTTGCTTTTTGTGGAAAAAAAGAAAAAAGAAAAAAAGAAAAACCCTCTTTCCCTTTTACCAAGTCACCCCCCCCCCCCTCATCGATTTCATTTCAGAAGATAAATAAATAAAAAAAACCCTCTTTCCCTTTTACCAAGTCACCCCCCCTCCTCGTCGCGCCGCAGTGACCGCTCCCCCTTCCTCCTTCCTCCACCTTCAGCGCGTGAACAGTGGACACCCCCCCTCCTCGTCGCGCCGCAGTGACCGCTCCCCCTTCCTCCTTCCTCCACCTTCAGCGCATGAACAGTGGACACCCCCCGAAACCCTAGCCTCGACCGCAACGCGCAGCGCCCCCCTCCCCGTCATCCGCCACGTCGGAGCAGCCCCCCCCCCCCTGCGAGCAACCTCCGACCACCTCTGAGCAACCACCAGCGAGCCCTCCCTCCTTAAAATCCTGTAAGCT
Organism: Allium sativum; assembly: GCA_030737875.1. NCBI lineage: Eukaryota > Viridiplantae > Streptophyta > Magnoliopsida > Asparagales > Amaryllidaceae > Allium > Allium sativum. Next base: position 388,618,746 of record CM060924.1, read on the forward strand.
TTAATGCTATTTTACTTATTTATGTCTTTAACAAAGTGATTTTTGTTTTAATAACCTTGCTTTGAAAATGAAGATATGTTTATGTTTGAAAACTGATTTCCTTTATGGTAAAAAAAAACTGATTTTTATTTTATTTTTAAAAAAAACTAAGAAAGTATAGATTTTTTTCAAATGGAGAAAGCTTAATTTTTTTTTAAAATAGAAAAGACTCGATTTTTATTTAGTTAGCGGGAAAAAAAAAGAGAAAAATAGAAATAGAATTGTGTTTTTGAAATGAAAATACATATGGTTTGAAATAGAAAATATGATTTTTATATTTTTAAAGAATTAAAAATATAATCTTTTATATAGTAGAAAGATAAAAATATGATTTTTATATTTTTAAAGTATTAAAAATATAGTCTTTACTATATAGATGATGTCAAAATATGATTTTTGTTTATGTAGAGGATTAAAAATATAATTTTTACATGATAGGAAAATTTAAAAATATCATCTTTATATGTGTAGAAAAATAAAAATGTGATTTTTATAAATCTATATTTTTGAAAAGGCGAAATCTATATTTTTGAAAAGGCGAAATCTATATTTTTGAAAAGGCGAAGTCTATGTTTTTATAAAGGCGAAATCTTTATATGGAAAATAGCGTGATAAAAATATAATTTTTATCTATATAACATAGTAATAAAAATAGAATTTTTATATATTGAACTTCGAAATAAAAATAGAATTTTTATATATTGAACTTCGAAAATAAAAATAGAATTTTTATATATTGAACTTCGAAAAGAAAAATAGAATTTTTATATATTGAACTTCGAAAGAAAAATAGAATTTTTATATATTGAACTTCGAAAGAAAAATATAATTTTTATATATTGAATAGCGAAGTAAAAATTCGATTTTTACATATGTAGTGAAAGCGGACAACGAAGGCGAGTTGGCGAAGATTTCCTGCATTAGAAGTGCCGTGGAGCTAGGATAACTATATGTGAGAATTTCTCACCTTTCCATTTCATTTCTATTTATATATATATACTAGGATGCAGACGGTGCTTAGTAGCACCCGACACAATCGTCCACAGACCATGGACTTGTTTGTTTGGTTGCATAGATTAGTTATATGATTTGATTTGAATTTGGTTGTTTGGTGATTTTGATTGATGTGTGAATGGCGTGGGCCTTCACTAGACCGGGGATAAGGCTAGGCCTCGTCCCGTTTCTAGTATCGTGCCGTTATGCCGCCGAAATTTTCTAAAATAATTTAGAAAAATAAAAATATCATTTTATCTATAGAATGAACTGAATAGAAATTCATAAGTTAAAATAAAATGTTTTATCGTTAAAAATATAATTTTTAACGTGAATGTGAATAAATCAATATTCATTTACAAACCAGATGGTTTGTTTATGTACACCTATTTGAAGGACGTTAATTGGGTCGATAAATTTTACACATCGCCCAACTGCACAAATAAAATCTGTGTTTGTTTGTTTGAAACCACACACGGGTGTTGGGATGAAATTTGAAGTTCACTCATCCTGATTGATTAAATATGTCTATCGATGGATTGACAGGCTGTTATAAGCGTTAGATATCTATATTTGATGCTTATACAGTGTGGTGCACTTTGGTTGATGGTTGATTATTTTGCAATGCTATTATATGGGTGTAATGTATGAAAATCCATATAATTAACATTATATGGAAATTGATTGGGCCTCATTCCAGTTTTAAAATAGAAATATTTGAAATAGAAATATTCGAAATGGAATATTTGAAAATATCAATATATGAAGCCGTGTTGATTAGATTGACGCCATTTTGACGTGAACGATATTTATATCGATTTTATTCATTTTATAATGAATATCGAAAGTGATTTCAAAATCTGATATTTTGAAAAGAATTGATTGTAAATGAATTCGAATTGGAATTGAAATTGAATAGATTTGAAATTCGAACTATTTCGAAATGAATTGAATTGAAAACTATTTCGAAATGAATTGAATTGAAAACTATTTCGAAATGAATTGAATTGAAAACTATTTCGAAATGAATTGAATTGAAAACTATTTCGAAATGAATTGAATTGAAAACTATTTCGAAATGAATTGAATTGAAAACTATTTCGAAATGAATTGAATTGAAAACTATTTCGAAATGAATTGAATTGAAAACTATTTCGAAATGAATTGAATTGAAAACTATTTCGAAATGAATTGAATTGAAAACGATTTCGAAATGAATTGAATTGAAAACGATTTCGAAATGAATTGAATTGAAAACGATTTCGAAATGAATTGAAAGTGTGTTGAAATGAATTCAAATTGAATAGAAATTTGAATTGAATAGAAATGAGTTTTAAAACGAATTTATAAAGAAGAATTCAATTTTGATTTGAATTGAAATGGGAGTTGAAATTGCTTTTGAAACGAATTTAAAACTATTTATATAATTCGTTTTAAATAGAAATCGACGATATATATATTATATATATTATATATATAATATAATGGCCTGAATAGAACGCGCCGCGCCGCGGCAGTTCGTGAATTTCGACCATTTATTTCAAACGGACATTACGGGAGATCCGACCGTCGGATTCTCCTAAAACCGGAACCGTTGGGTTCGTATCGAAAAGAGCTTTCTAACGAATGTGATATATTAGAAATCTAACGGTTGGATTTGGAATTATGTCCAAATCAAATTGGAAAAAGGTCGCTATACGTGCAGTTCGATGGCCATTGGTGGAAATCGACTGTACGGGCCTTGATAAAATTATTAAAAATAGTAATAATTTGTGTAAAATCATAAGAAATGATTTAGAAAGATTTGGGACGAAAAACTCCATATTTGAAAAGATAAAAATAGATTTTTATCGAAATGAACTAGTTTTGAACTAGAATTATAATTCTATTTATTTTTAAATAAATAAATTGAATTTAAAAAGGGTTTTGAAAATAACCAGAATATCCAATGATTGCATTGGAGTGGATTTGAATCGAAATTGTCTTCGGAATATTTCGATGTTGGAATTCGTGATTATACAGGTGTTGTTATGGAAATTTGAAAGATATATATTTATATCGTTATTTCCAATACGACATTTGTTAATCGTAGGATTTGATATTGAATATAAGCCGATATATTTTCTATTCAGAGCCTTGTATTGAATATCAAATGTGATTTGGGTTTGTCGTGAATGGTGTCTTCACTAACACTGTTCTTGAACCCAGTTGAGAAAAGATTAAATCTTTTTGTTTAGATTTAACGAAGTGTACCAATCAATAATATTTAATTGGAATTGAATTGATATTGATTTTTGGGTTTATCGTGGACAGTGTTTTAAATAACACTCGTTCTTTAACCCGATAATTAATGGAATGTGACTTTGGGTTTATCGTGAACCGTGTTTTTAAATGACACTGATTCTTTCACCCAGTCAAAGATTAAAACTAAGTGGAGTTTTAATGAATCTTTAATTAGATTGAAAAGATCGAGAATGGAGTATCACCAGTTCTACTCCAGGCGATAGTTAAATCTTTAATTAGATTTAAACGTGAAATGGTAATTGAATTTACCGATAACACCGTGGTGTTAGATATGAAGTATGACCAGTTTTACTTCATGGGATGAATAGGTTGGGATTGGGAAATAAAATAAATGATTACTTCGGTGTGGTTCGCTAATCCCGACTAGTTTGAATTGATATTCAAAGGAGATTAAAGAATAAATTTAAAGAATTTATCTTGGATAAAATTAATGGGAACTTTTCCCAAAGTATAGGAATATTTGAATAAAAGAATATTCTGAATTGGAATGAGGCGTATGTTGTGTTTGTGTAACACTTTTATAATATATACGCGAGTTATTCAGAAAGACCGGGTTTATCCCATTCTGAATAACTGATTCGACGTGGTGTCGAAGATGAAGACGGTGGTCGAAGACCAGAAGTCTTCACGTCGTTTGGATAATTACTGATGATCTTGATTGGGCTGTACACCCAAGAAGATGGAAACAGTTGGTGATCGTCCAGACGTACTTGGAGATCGATGGATATGCGGGGTACTAGGTGCCTCCGGTTTCGTTCAGACCCAGAACGGACTTGTAAATGGACTGTGTGTCTGACATTGGATTTTAGTCTGTGTGATTGATTTCTATTAAATATATATCTGTTTGGCGGCGGAGAATTTATTCTCTTGCTTAACGCCCTTCTCTGAGACGTACGAGCTCAGGGGTTATATACTGATGGATATCAAACGCATAGAGTGAATTGCCTGTGTGGCATGCCTAAGTGGCAAATGATCAAGGCTTCTGTTGAAAAGCAAAGTCTTGTGGTTGATGATCAAAGCACCGCCTGTGTGGCATAGCTTTGTGTAACGTGAATTCGTGAGCCTCACACCCCGGTTGTGAACCAGAAACGGGAGAGGACCTCAGGGAGGGCATGCGTTTCTTTCTAGCTAGGGTGGTGTCAGTGACCTACCAGCCCTGACATTTATATACTTTTCACCTGTGTGGTTGTTGCTGTTGCGAGGCGCCTCGGTTAGATCGGACGATCCGGGTCCGATGGAGTCATTCGTTGGCTCATTTACGCCCCAAAGGGCGGGGAAACGTAGTGTTCAGGCATAATAATCCACATCGGTGGACCGGCCCTGACGATCCAAGGGGCAGTTGCGGCTGTTCCTGAGGCTCGGGCTAGACAGTCTCGAATCGGTAGAGGACGATCCCTGACCTCGGTTCGCAGACGGAAACCCAACTTCCAAATACGTGACATTTGCGATTTTATTTGTAGAGCCTAGTATGGCGACATGATATATGGTACCCATGCCGTCTATGATTGATACTTATGATTTGAAGTTGTTTTATACACTATGCACTTATAATAGTATCAAATGATTTGTTTTAAACGTATCAAGCATTCTTTGGCTGTTATAAGGGAAAACCCTATCCCCCGGCTTGCGTTGCATTGTGTGATAGGACCTGGGTCTTATAACAGCTTCATTTTTCTTTATTTAGCATTGCGCTGTTTGTTTTATGCACTGGTATTCTTGGGAAGAAACCCGTTCCGTGTTATACGGCGTGGTCCCTTGATTTACCTAACTTTAAAATAAAGAATTAATAACTGTTTTAGTTCTCACACCAGTCCCATGACTGACCTGGAGTTTATTGTTTTAACCTAAACTCTGGGTGCCCGTATTTTGACACGGGCAGCTAGTAGTTTTGGTTTTGCAGATTTATATTCACAGGATCCTGGTTTACAGCTGGAACGATATCCGGAAAGCTTTGTATCCGTATATCTCTTCTAGTTGTGTATTGTATTATTTTCCGCTGCGATGTATTTAAATGTAATTTAAATCTCTGATATTTCTGTGTAATATTCATTTATACTCTGTACATTCTTGTAATCTGATGCACTGTTGTAATATATAGTGAAATGTTCTTCTGTATGCGTTCTATTTTGTCGTGTTCTCAACGATAGGGCGTTTCGAACGGTCTGGGTCGGTTTAGCGACTGGTTCGGACCGAGCGAAATTCCTTGCTCGTCACACGTGGTATCAGAGCTTTGGTTTACAAAGCTCAGAGAACAAGACACATTAGAACCATACGAAAGAATTCATCAGTAATATCCAATGGGAATGACTCGTTAGAGATGGGATCAGTAGTATCCTAGAACGAGTGTGAAGAGTAAATTTTTAAAATAAAAGTGAAAACAATTTTTGTTTTGAAAATTTAAATCAATTATACGTATTTGATTATTTATTTATATTGATTTGGACGGTCCAGTATATAAAGATTTTGCATATACGCCTTGCAAACGTGTATTTGAAATTTCAATATACTGGATAGATATAGAATCACCTTCTAGTCGCCCGGAGAGAACTCTGATGATTGATGCATCATCATCAGAATTTATGTTCGAGTGACGAAAGGTAGATTTCTATATATTTCCTATTGACTGGTGTGAGAACCAAAGCTGTATAGGATTTATTGTTGTGATTTGGCATCAAGAATCTGATTTTTGTGTATGTATCAAAATTACGAATTTGAAACTCTAATTCACTAATTGATTGATGTTTGTGTTGTTTGTTTATTTGTTTGCTAATTTTTAGCCATTTAGCCTAATTGAACCGAATATTGAATTGTATTGAAAATTGGTCGCATTTGTTTGCATATACATATATATCATTGAACAGGTCATAACAAGGAGGCTAGAGCAGAGAATAAAATTTGTTTGCCCGACAAATAGGTACATGTTTATTACATAATTTACTGTTTTGTTTGGGTGATGATGATTTTATGAGCCTATTGGCTAGCCGCTTGGCTTTTTCTTTTTCTTTTTGAGATCTGAAGGACCGGGGAAGCTATTTGAAATTCCCCGATGCTCCCGGTGCAGGGGAGGTTATGGCGAAATTTTTCGAGAATTTAGGGTGTTAGCCAAATTTTTGAAAATTTGAAAATTCTCAGAAACTGAAAAGTTGGAGAATGGAAGCCAGGTCGAGCGTAGTGTTGATTAATCAAACCACTTTCGACTTTGTTCCTTTTCGGGGACGAAAAGTTTTAAGTGGGGGAGATTGTAATAACCCGGAAAATCTGGGCCAGTTTAAAATTTTTATTTTGGCAATTTTAGTGAATTTTGAACATTTAAAATAGATTATTTTAAATAAAATCGACGTGAAATTTATTTTGAATATAAATAGAACGTATATATTATACGCGTCGTCGTTAGAATATAAATATTTATATATAATTATAAATAGAATTGAAAATGGCGCGGTAGTTCGATAATTCGATTTCAAACTTCAATTGAATGTACCGGGTGCAAAATAATCCGGATTTTAGTGAAACCAAAAATGATAGGATCTAATTGATAATATCTTTCTATCAAATCCGAAAAATCGAAATTTCATAGCGGGAATCAAAGGATATGTCCAGTTGAAAATTCTGAATAGTCGCTATGGAATTCAGGCCCTTAAAAATGGGAATTTTGCAAACGACCTCGGATTTCGACGAAACTAGTTTTGTTGGGTCCGTGATGTCAAGTTATTGCTAGATTCCAAATTTCATAATTTTTCGAATCAATATGTGAGCGTGGCAAAAGAAAACGCGTTTGACCAGTTTCAGTTGATTTTAATCGACTGGAAATTGGCCATTTTTCAAACGGTCTCAGAATTTGACGAAACTAGTTTTGTTAGGACCGTATCGTCAATACGAAGCTAGAAAATATTTTTATGGGATTTATAGAGTTAGTATGTGACCCCGGTAAATTGAAATGCGCGTTCAAATTCAATATATAGAGTTATATGTAGATTTTGACGGAAACTGATTGTAACTATCGAATCAGCTTGCGATACATATCCCATTGTGTTCGGAATGGGGGTTAAACGCTAGGGACGGCAGGCGGTGGGCCTCGTTTTGAGGTCGAAAATAAAAGTTGCTTTTTGTGGAAAAAAAAAAGAAAAACCCTCTTTCCCTTTTACCAAGTCACCCCCACCTCATCGATTTCATTTCAGAAGATAAATAAAAAAAAAGAAAAAAAAGAAAAACCCTTTTTCCCTTTTACCAAGTCACCCCCCCTCCTCGTCGCGCCGCAGTGACCGCTCCCCCTTCCTCCACCTTCAGCGCGTGAACAGTGGACACCCCCCCACCTCGTCACGCCGCAGTGACCGCTCCCCCTTCCTCCTTCCTCCACCTTCAGCGCGTGAACAGTGGACACACCCCGAAACCCTAGCCTCGACCGCAACGCGCAGCGCCCCCCTCCCCGTCATCCGCCACGTCGGAGCATCCCCCCCCCCCCTGCGAGCAACCTCCGATCACCTCTGAGCAACCACCAGCGAGCCCTCCCTCCTTAAAATCCTGTAAGCTTTAATGCTATTTTACTTATTTATGTCTTTAACAAAGTGATTTTTGTTTTAATAACCTTGCTTTGAAAATGAAGATATGTTTATGTTTGAAAACTGATTTCCTTTATGGTAAAAAAAAAACTGATTTTTATTTTATTTTTAAAAAAAACTAAGAAAGTATAGATTTTTTTTACATGGAGAAAGCTTAAATTTTTTTTTTAAAATAGAAAAGACTCGATTTTTATTTAGTTAGCGGGAAAAAAAAAGAGAAAAATAGAAATAGAATTGTGTTTTTGAAATGAAAATACATATGGTTTGAAATAGAAAATATGATTTTTATATTTTTAAAGAATTAAAAATATAATCTTTTATATAGTAGAAAGATAAAAATATGATTTTTATATTTTTAAAGTATTAAAAATATAGTCTTTACTATATAGATGATGTCAAAATATGATTTTTGTTTATGTAGAGGATTAAAAATATAATTTTTACATGATAGGAAAATTTAAAAATATCATCTTTATATGTGTAGAAAAATAAAAATGTGATTTTTATAAATCTATATTTTTGAAAAGGCGAAATCTATATTTTTGAAAAGGCGAAATCTATATTTTTGAAAAGGCGAAGTCTATGTTTTTATAAAGGCGAAATCTTTATATGGAAAATAGCGTGATAAAAATATAATTTTTATCTATATAACATAGTAATAAAAATAGAATTTTTATTTATTGAACTTCAAAATAAAAATAGAATTTTTATATATTGAACTTCGAAAATAAAAATAGAATTTTTATATATTGAACTTCGAAAAGAAAAATAGAATTTTTATATATTGAACTTCGAAAGAAAAATAGAATTTTTATATATTGAACTTCGAAAGAAAAATAGAATTTTTATATATTGAATAGCGAAGTAAAAATTCGATTTTTACATATGTAGTGAAAGCGGACAACGAAGGCGAGTTGGCGAAGATTTCCTGCATTAGAAGTGCCGTGGAGCTAGGATAGCTATATGTGAGAATTTCTCACCTTTCCATTTCATTTCTATTTATATATATATATACTAGGATGCAGACGGTGCTTAGTAGCACCCGACACAATCGTCCACAGACCATGGACTTGTTTGTTTGGTTGCATAGATTAGTTATATGATTTGATTTGAATTTGGTTGTTTGGTGATTTTGATTGATGTGAGAATGGCGTGGGCCTTCACTAGACCGAGGATAAGGCTAGGCCTCGTCCCGTTTCTAGTATCGTGCCGTTATGCCGCCGAAATTTTCTAAAATAATTTAGAAAAATAAAAATATCATTTTATCTATAGAATGAACTGAATAGAAATTCATAAGTTAAAATAAAATGTTTTATCGTTAAAAATATAATTTTTAACGTGAATGTGAATAAATCAATATTCATTTACAAACCAGACGGTTTGTTTATGTACACCTATTTGAAGGACGTTAATTGGGTCGATAAATTTTACACATCGCCCAACTGCACAAATAAAATCTGTGTTTGTTTGTTTGAAACCCCACACGGGTGTTGGGATGAAATTTGAAGTTCACTCATCCTGATTGATTAAATATGTCGATCGATGGATTGACAGGCTGTTATAAGCGTTAGATATCTATATTTGATGCTTATACAGTGTGGTGCACTTTGGTTGATGGTTGATTATTTTGCAATGCTATTATATGGGTGTAATGTATGAAAATCCATATAATTAACATTATATGGAAATTGATTGGGCCTCATTCCAGTTTTAAAATAGAAATATTTGAAATAGAAATATTCGAAATGGAATATTTGAAAATATCAATATATGAAGCCGTGTTGATTAGATTGACGCCATTTTGACGTGAACGATATTTATATCGATTTTATTCATTTTATAATGAATATCGAAAGTGATTTCAAAATCTGATATTTTGAAAAGAATTGATTGTAAATGAATTCGAATTGGAATTGAATAGATTTGAAATTCGAACTATTTCGAAATGAATTGAATTGAAAACTATTTCGAAATGAATTGAATTGAAAACTATTTCGAAATGAATTGAATTGAAAACTATTTCGAAATGAATTGAATTGAAAACTATTTCGAAATGAATTGAATTGAAAACTATTTCGAAATGAATTGAATTGAAAACTATTTCGAAATGAATTGAATTGAAAACTATTTCGAAATGAATTGAATTGAAAACTATTTCGAAATGAATTGAAATGAAAACGATTTCGAAATGAATTGAATTGAAAACGATTTCGAAATGAATTGAATTGAAAACGATTTCGAAATGAATTGAAAGTGTGTTGAAATGAATTCAAATTGAATAGAAATTTGAATTGAATAGAAATGAGTTTTAAAACGAATTTATAAAGAAGAATTCAATTTTGATTTGAATTGAAATGGGAGTTGAAATTGCTTTTGAAACGAATTTAAAACTATTTATATAATTCGTTTTAAATAGAAATCGACGATATATATTATATATATTATATATATAATATAATGGCCTGAATAGAACGCGCCGCGCCGCGGCAGTTCGTGAATTTCGACCATTTATTTCAAACGGACATTACGGGAGATCCGACCGTCGGATTCTCCTAAAACCGGAACCGTTGGGTTCGTATCGAAAAGAGCTTTCTAACGAATGTGATAAATTAGAAATCTAACGGTTGGATTTGGAATTATGTCCAAATCAAATTGGAAAAAGGTCGCTATACGTGCAGTTCGATGGCCATTGGTGGAAATCGACTGTACGGGCCTTGATAAAATTATTAAAAATAGTAATAATTTGTGTAAAATCATAAGAAATGATTTAGAAAGATTTAGGACGAAAAACTCCATATTTGAAAAGATAAAAATAGATTTTTATCGAAATGAACTAGTTTTGAACTAGAATTATAATTCTATTTATTTTTAAATAAATAAATTGAATTTAAAAAGGGTTTTGAAAATAACCAGAATATCCAATGATTGCATTGGAGTGGATTTGAATCGAAATTGTCTTCGGAATATTTCGATGTTGGAATTCGTGATTATACAGGTGTTGTTATGGAAATTTGAAAGATATATATTTATATCGTTATTTCCAATACGACATTTGTTAATCGTAGGATTTGATATTGAATATAAGCCGATATATTTTCTATTCAGAGCCTTGTATTGAATATCAAATGTGATTTGGGTTTGTCGTGAATGGTGTCTTCACTAACACTGTTCTTGAACCCAGTTGAGAAAAGATTAAATCTTTTTGTTTAGATTTAACGAAGTGTACCAATCAATAATATTTAATTGGAATTGAATTGATATTGATTTTTGGGTTTATCGTGGACAGTGTTTTAAATAACACTCGTTCTTTAACCCGATAATTAATGGAATGTGACTTTGGGTTTATCGTGAACCGTGTTTTTAAATGACACTGATTCTTTCACCCAGTCAAAGATTAAAACTAAGTGGAGTTTTAATGAATCTTTAATTAGATTGAAAAGATCGAGAATGGAGTATCACCAGTTCTACTCCAGGCGATAGTTAAATCTTTAATTAGATTTAAACGTGAAATGGTAATTGAATTTACCGATAACACCGTGGTGTTAGATATGAAGTATGACCAGTTTTACTTCATGGGATGAATAGGTTGGGATTGGGAAATAAAATAAATGATTACTTCGGTGTGGTTCGCTAATCCCGACTAGTTTGAATTGATATTCAAAGGAGATTAAAGAATAAATTTAAAGAATTTATCTTGGATAAAATTAATGGGAACTTTTCCCAAAGTATAGGAATATTTGAATAAAAGAATATTCTGAATTGGAATGAGGCGTATGTTGTGTTTGTGTAACACTTTTATAATATATACGCGAGTTATTCAGAAAGACCGGGTTTATCCCATTCTGAATAACTGATTCGACGTGGTGTCGAAGATGAAGACGGTGGTCGAAGACCAGAAGTCTTCACGTCGTTTGGATAATTACTGATGATCTTGATTGGGCTGTACACCCAAGAAGATGGAAACAGTTGGTGATCGTCCAGACGTACTTGGAGATCGATGGATATGCGGGGTACTAGGTGCCTCCGGTTTCGTTCAGACCCAGAACGGACTTGTAAATGGACTGTGTGTCTGACATTGGATTTTAGTCTGTGTGATTGATTTCTATTAAATATATATCTGTTTGGCGGCGGAGAATTTATTCTCTTGCTTAACGCCCTTCTCTGAGACGTACGAGCTCAGGGGTTATATACTGATGGATATCAAACGCATAGAGTGAATTGCCTGTGTGGCATGCCTAAGTGGCAAATGACCAAGGCTTCTGTTGAAAAGCAAAGTCTTGTGGTTGATGATCAAAGCACCGCCTGTGTGGCATAGCTTTGTGTAACGTGAATTCGCGAGCCTCACACCCCGGTTGTGAACCAGAAACGGGAGAGGACCTCAGGGAGGGCATGCGTTTCTTTCTAGCTAGGGTGGTGTCAGTGACCTACCAGCCCTGACATTTATATACTTTTCACCTGTGTGGTTGTTGCTGTTGCGAGGCGCCTCGGTTAGATCGGACGATCCGGGTCCGATGGAGTCATTCGTTGGCTCATTTACGCCCCAAAGGGCGGGGAAACGTAGTGTTCAGGCATAATAATCCACATCGGTGGACCGGCCCTGACGATCCAAGGGGCAGTTGCGGCTGTTCCTGAGGCTTGGGCTAGACAGTCTCGAATCGATAGAGGACGATCCCTGGCCTCGGTTCGCATACGGAAACCCAACTTCCAAATACGTGACATTTGCGATTTTATTTGTAGAGCCTAGTATGGCGACATGATATATGGTACCCATGCCGTCTATGATTGATACTTATGATTTGAAGTTGTTTTATACACTATGCACTTATAATAGTATCAAATGATTTGTTTTAAACGTATCAAGCATTCTTTGGCTGTTATAAGGGAAAACCCTATCCCCCGGCTTGCGTTGCATTGTGTGATAGGACCTGGGTCTTATAACAACTTCATTTTTCTTTATTTAGCATTGCGCTGTTTGTTTTATGCACTGGTATTCTTGGGAAGAAACCCGTTCCGTGTTATACGGCGTGGTCCCTTGATTTACCTAACTTTAAAATAAAGAATTAATAACTGTTTTAGTTCTCACACCAGTCCCATGACTGACCTGGAGTTTATTGTTTTAACCTAAACTCTGGGTGCCCGTATTTTGACACGGGCAGCTAGTAGTTTTGGTTTTGCAGATTTATATTCACAGGATCCTGGTTTACAGCTGGAACGATATCCGGAAAGCTTTGTATCCGTATATCTCTTCTAGTTGTGTATTGTATTATTTTCCGCTGCGATGTATTTAAATGTAATTTAAATCTCTGATAAGTCTGTGTAATATTCATTTATACTCTGTACATTCTTGTAATCTGATGCACTGTTGTAATATATAGTGAAATGTTCTTCTGTATGCGTTCTATTTTGTCGTGTTCTCAACGATAGGGCGTTTCGAACGGTCTGGGTCGGTTTAGCGACTGGTTCGGACCGAGCGAAATTCCTTGCTCGTTACAGAGGATTAATGATGGTTGGAATTAAAGTGGAGGGGGGAGGTCCTTTTATAGCTTAGAAAGTCACATGGATAGGTGACTTGTTGCAAATCTAAGGGAAGAGAAATGAATGGCTTATATTCAAGCCTATCCACTTTCATACTTATCCAAAAGTGTGCTTTCTCATCGACTTTTCGACCACTTGTTAGCCTATAAAACGTTAATACTTTTCGTATGTTTTCCGGTCACATTGTCCAGTTTTTAACGTACTTCAATACTATGTAAACAAATCCGAAATCTGAATTCATTTACTATTTTAAATAATTTATTTTACTTTTCTTTAGTTAATAACTTTTTATCTACAAACTCTCATACTCCCAAAACTGGTACTCAACTAATATCCCTTATTCTGGATTTTCCTGGATAGGTCTCAGGTTTCAGTTTTGTCGTTAGGACTATAAAATTCCAATTATCGACAAAATTTTGTTCAAATTTCAGCCTTATATTTTTATTTTCCACATACGAATGTCGTTTTACGTGAAACTTCACTGAGTACTAAAATTCACTAATTCGGATCCAATGGAGGTGGTGTTACGATCTAGCAATATCCCGTTCTAAAGATATCCTCAAAATCGTCCGTTTTTAATTCAAATTTTGAATCTTTTGTGAATTTAACATATCTAACGGATGCCATTTTTGATGTAACTTAGTTAGTTACCTAATTTCATCATTCTAGATTTAATGAAAGTGATTTCATCGAAATTCGAGCTCGTTAGCTACTGCTTCCTTAAGAAATTGCTATTTCTTAAGAGAAATCGATATTAAATTGGTTCTAAAATTTCTAGGGTGTTGCACTAACCTTGTTTCGATTAGTTAAAACACTAATTTTTCTTTTCACTTCAAATTAGATAAATTGTTACACCCTTGAACATTATTGTTAAAAAATATTTTTCTTTACAATAACAAAAATGTTATCTGATGCGAGACAAGATCCCTTTTTACAAAAACACTAAAATGAAGTACCTTGTTAAAATTGCATAAGATTGGCATATAACCGCTTGAATAAACGGAGTATGTTCAATGTGATCGTTATCAGAAACCATTTCAATAAATCATAATTATCAACTATCATTCTAGAAAAAAAATGCCAAAATCACCTTGGAAATCCATTTCATGTAACATGCTATTTTCTAAAGCCCGAGGCTAAGCGTTACGGATGCTATAATCATCTATCGTATTAACTTCCAACGATAGAAACAAGAAAGTTAAAAAATCAGATCATCAAATAATAGGGGAATATGACCGAATTTAAATAAAATTTGTTGATAATATCATTCATTACTTTCTCATTCTGTAACCTCACTTTGATCAAATATAATTATTACAAAATGATATCCCCGAAAGCGACTTATAAAGATGTCCCTTCGGCTGAATAAAGTCGCACTAACATCTATTCCTTTACGTATTACCAAAAATGATAACAACCGTTGGAAAAGAACGCCTAGAATAACTACTACCTCCAGCACGCCTTCGGAAGCTCATTAGTAGAAGTAAAACCTCAAAATCCTCAATGTTCAACCTACTCAAATGAGTACGTGAGAGTTTAAAGGGAAAATAAAAGCTTCGGGTTAGTCAATAGACTGTGTGAATGTTAACCAACCTTTTGAGAAGGCCGTTACTCCTTGCACTTGTACATCTGGATCACTCATAATTCAAGCGCAGACTCATACAAACTCGACTAAGCCTCAGAACCAATATTCGCTGAGAAATGTTGGCGAGCCTTGCTCTCGTCGGGGCCTTTTCGTCAATTTGACAAATGCAAATCATATAATGGTGGCTAAACCTCCTACCCATGTATGGGATCCAAAGAGAACCTTAGGCATGCTCTCGGACAATATAACCACTTGCTTTACTTTATTTCCTTTAGTTCTTTATTTATTTTAATGAAATTGTAATAAAAAGGCTAAGTCGTTTACTTTTGTACGAGGAACCACAGAGATCCTCAAGCAAGCCCTCGATGGTGAATAATTACTTAGTTTTGCAATAAAAAAATTCCTTTTTCCATTATAATAAAGTTATTTGGCGTGTATGACTGATGCTCGTTAAACATTGATTTTGTGTTTTATCACTTTAATAAGATCGCTTGGCGTGTATGGTTGATGCTCATTAGTGTGAAATATACAATTAGAAAACTTTGAATAAATCATTTTATGAGTATGGATTACACTCATTAGACATAAAATGTAACAACCCGGAAATTCTGAACCAATTTTTTTTTTTAGGATTTTCAATGGATTTTGAATATTTAAAACAATTTATTTTTAAATAATAACGATGAAAAAATTTATTTAAATCGAAGTTAGAAAGAATTTTTTTTATTTTAATTAAAAAGGAGTTAGAAATAGCGCGGTAGTTTGAAAATTTGAATTTGAACTTTGACTGACTGTACAGGATGCAAAATAAATCGGATTTTAGTGAAACCAAAAATATTTAAATCTATTTAAAAATATCTTTCTAACGAATCCGAAAAATTGAAATTTCATAGCGGGAATCAAAAGTTATGTCCAGTTTAAAATTTAGAATAGTTGCTATAATATATATATATATATATATATATATTAATATTAAAAATAGCCATTCTTCAACTGACGTGTGGTAAAAGAAAATGTGCCTTATCAGTTTCAGTCAAATCGGATCAACCAGAAAATGGCCATTTTTCAAACGGTCTCGTAATTCGACGAAATTAGTCTTGTTAGAACTGTATCGTCAAAACATAGCTAGAAATAATTTTATTTGGAATTTTTAGAGTCCGTATATGGCCCCGGTGAATTTAATTGTACGACTGAAATAAATAAATAAATAAATAATATTTTAAATTAAATAAAATAGGTTAAAGATTGTCGTTTGGGCTCACGAGATCTAGTCCATTAGGTCCGGAACGGGGGTATTTACCTTGAAACAACTCTCGTTGGCTGGAAATGGAGTTGATAAGAGTTAACGGGCTTTTTCAGAATTAATTGAATTTAATATTATATATATTTAAATATTCTAAACCCTAATACCCTCATCTCTAAAACCTAGCCGCCATCTTACGTTCAATGGCCAGTAAAGCTCCAAAACAAATTCAAAATTTGCACCCAATCCTTAAAGTAATTCCATCAACTCCTAAAGCAATTATTGTAGAGATTCTCCTGTTCTTCAAAACTATACGGTCAAGATCGATTTTAAGGGCCCGGATTTCCCGGTTCGAGGGCCTGATGTCGGCGGCTTATGGGTGATTTCGCGGCTCAGGGAGGAGGTCGAGTTCAACCTGATGGGCGGCGGATGGTGGCTTTGGAGGAGGGCGACAGTGTGGCGGTGTCGGATCAAGGTCCGGTGTCTTCTATAGTGGTGCGCAAGGGAGGATTCGTGATGATGTTTGGGTTCGGTTTCCTATAAAACAACGAAGAAGAAGATGATTAAGAGTAAAGAGGAAATCAAATTAATTAATTATTATATTAATTATCTAATATGTCGTTAAACTTATAAAGCTAATATCTTCTACATATGGAAACGGAATTCAGAAATTTCAAAAGCGTTGGATTTGCGTAGACCAGATCTAGACCATGGAACAGACTAGAACTTGAACAGAGCACTTTGAAAATTCAGACAAATCGATGTGAGATTTCTATTTAATTAAATTACTTCTCGCTATTTGGAATTTATGTAGATATGGAAATAAAATCCGATCTGTTGTGATGTTTGAAATTTGTTGATAGTTGATTGTGCCGCTCATGTTTATTGGATCTGGATCTATACTAGAAATTCTTTAATTTGAATCTACAGTTCATTTTTAGATCTCGATTTGAAATAAAATTTTATTTTTATTTCAGATTTATGAACATCGATTTGATTCTATAATATAAGTTTCATCTTCCATTTAGTTACATTTAACATAGGTTGTTTAGAATTAGATTAACGATAAAAGTATCATTTTTATTGTTTACATAGATCATGGTTTTGTTTGGCATTAGAAATGTATAAGGAAATTATACGAGTCAAATACATTTTTATTTGGCATTAAGAATAATATAACATGTTGGTTCATCATCATCAATATGTTAGCAGAATTAGAATTGGGTTAAATTCATTAACCAATTATTTATTTATGTGAACTGTTGTTGGCAGAAAACCCCACACGGGTATTGGGATGATAATTGATATACACTAGTCCCAATATTTATTTGTATGTCAATCGATAGATTGACAGGCTGCGATGAGCGTTATTATTTCACTATAATGCTCACACAGTTGTGAACTTCACTCTAGATGTTGAATGGATAGTTTGATGATTGTTTACTATTTGTTGTCATTTACATACGATGTATGAAATCCATATAACCGAAGTTATATGGTAAATGATTGACTCGCTTTCCGATTCCGAATGTCTTTTATATAAAGAATATTTTAAACAAAGAATTTCTTTTAAATAAAGAATATTTTTAAAAGATATTGTAATAAAAGAATTGGATTTTGGGTTGTCGTGGATGGTGTCTCAAATAACACTGTTCTTAAACCTGGCATGTAAGAATAAATCTTTTAATTAAGATTTTTAGAGTTCCAATTATATTTATTAATTGTAATAAATTGATATGTGAATTGGGTTTATTGTGAACTATGTTCTTAAACGACATTTGTTCTTTTACCTAATTAATAGTGAAAATATGATTTAGAATTTATAAATCTTTTTATTAAGATTTAGAAGGAAAATTTCCAAAGTCAAGTTTACCAATTTAATATATATTAAATTGGAATTTAATGGAAATTCAATTTGATAATAATCGAGATAGGCTTCTATAAAAGAAGACGGTTACTATATATGGAATTTAAAAGGCTTTGCTGTTATTCCATTTATATTATCGGTCTGATACGGAAATTTGTATCGATTATATATTGATTTGATTTCTGTGAAAATTCCATATTTTGGAAGATGATTTTGGGTTTATCGTGAACAATGTTTTTAAATGACATTGGTTCTTTAACCCAGTTAAAGATAAGATTTAATTCTTAAATTAAATAATCATAAATTAATGATTTTTGATATAAAAATCAAATTGGAGTTTGATGAATCTTTAAAAAGGAAAATCAAAGAATAAGATTCAAAAGAATTTATCTTTGATAAATTGATGGGAACCTTTCCCTAATAACATGAATATATTATTAAAAGAATATTCTGAATTGGAATGAGGCGTTTGATGTGACTTTATAGCACTTGATTTTTAATTATATGAATACGCAAGTTATTCGGAAAGACCAGGTTTAACCCATTCTGAATAATTATTACAACGATTAAAGTCAAAGACATTGAAGACGGTGGTTAAAGACTGGTGGTTGAAGACCGGCGATCCTCACATAGAATGGATGACTACTAATGCCTGGCATTAGGTAGCTATCAGTAAAGTGTTAAAGCGGTAGTTTGTCCAGACGTACTTGTTGATTGTCCAGATGTGCGAGCACCTCACTTCCATATTGGACATACGGGACGAGGAATAAGGTGTCTCTGTGTAATGACCCAGATTTCCATAACATCAGAGTTGACTATATACATCATACGTCCAACCCAAATATCACGAAAATACGAGACATTTTTTTTAGAAGAAAGAGGTAGAAGAAGAACAGAAATAACAACACAGAATCTCACATCGCAGCGGAACAAAATATAATATATATAACATAACTTGAAATATACATCTGTACTTGAATATACATCAATATCAAGGTACCTCACTTACAACACAGCAGAAATAACTATAGCTATATGATCCTGAAGCCTCCTGCTCCAAGCTCTTCCAGTATATCTGTAAATTCCCGACTACTTGACTGCCCGTACAAATTTAGGCACCCAAGAGTTTAGGGAAAACAACAAAGTAAACTCCGGGTCAGTCATGGGACTGGTATGAGTAAACAGTTTAAAACAGTTTCAGAAAACTAAATGATATCTCATAAGACCATGCCGTATAACACGGAACGGGTTTTTCCCTTATGAGAATCCAAACACTTGATTTATCTTTATATCAAAACTCTTTTGATATTATAATAATGTCTAAATCAAGTAGATAACAATCTAGTGGAACGCTTGCATCTCACGTTCCACATATATAATATACAATCAAAACCGCAAGCACGTATTGGGTAATGGATTTCCAACTATGACAAGGTATGGAATCACCTTCCGCTGGTATATCTCTAGAGGAGAATACACCGAGTTCAACAAGAACATCTTGCAACTCAGCCACACATGACCGACCACTCATTTCGCTTGAGTGTATCGAATGTATATCACCAACGATTGGGATCAGCAACTGTTTCCCGAATGGGACAGCATCGACAATAGATTTTTAGAAGTAAATGAAACTCTAGATCAGGTGATTATACAGCCTAATAGGTGCGACCTACATAGCCATGCTGCTTGCCCGATTTCTGTCATTTACCGGATGATGAGGCTAGAAGCTACGCTTTATCATCACACCAGATTCACTTCGAATGTCACCTCGTCAAATCCATCAAATCACCGATTGACGTCCTCAACAGTACATTACGTGTTAGCTAAAAGAAGTTTCCTTCTCCGCTTCCACTCTTGGTACGGTTGAAGAAATCAATGTACGTGACCATTCTGGAAATACTCTGTCAGACATTCATCCATACAAGTCACCCAGGAACAGGATGAACCGAAGGTACTATTTCTATTAATAGAAAAAGTCCTTGTACTCTACTCCGTCTTCGATTATCTTTATATAATCTGATTCGCACGCTACTGCCGATACGGAGTGGTTCTTCGGATAGTAATCCAACCGGTCTCTCCATATTGACAACGATGGTCAAAACTTCGATAGTCTGTGATTTAACTATCGAATAAAAACAAGTGTTTCGATATTCGATGATTTAACTATCGAATAAAACAAGTGTTTCGATAGTCGATGATTTAACTATCGAATAAAACAAGTGTTTCGATAGTCGATGATTTAACTATCGAATAAAACAAGTGTTCATCCAAGCATCCAACAAATCAGTGAGCCATTAATTAATATTCCATTAATTAAATCTCTTCTCTATTTCTTTATCAATATTTGTTAACCAAATATTTTCAATAACCATATTGGCCTTATACTTTCTTTGGAAAACATTTCCATATATCGCCTTCCTTTATTTTCTATACTAGGAAATATTCATTATTCTATTTCCAAGCTTTGCACATATTTGGGTTAAAACAGATGTTGTGTAAAACATCGTTACGACAACCCAAATACAGTATTTAACTAATTCTTATTCCACATTGATCTTCGAGCCTGAATCTTGCTACTTATCGGTATATCATGAAATCAACCAAGTTGGGGTATAATTACCTCTCAGACCTTGACTGAATAACATTTAACGTCAAAACAGACAAGACTACTTACTCGAATAATCAATACCATACAACTGATTATTCACCTTTAAACACATATACATTTTCTCTTTCTATACCTACGAGATTTTATTCTTATACTTCCCTTTTTATTTTACTATTCTATTTCTAAGTTCGTTTTCTAATCGACTTCTATATATTTTGATATGTTAATTTCTAACTATCAAATTATCTTAAAAATATTCTATCTCCTTAAATTCCCGGGAAAATTCGCCATAACCTCCTTTGTACCGGGAGCATCGGGAAATTTCAAATAGCTTTCCCGGTCCTTCTTATCTCAAAAAGAAAAAGAAAAAGCCAAGCGGCTTGCCGATACGGCGCATGAAATCTCATATATGAATTTAAATACGTACCTTTTTGTCGGGCATTCTATTTATTTCACTTCTATACTTTATTCCATACCTGTCTCCTGTATATTTATGCATGTCCAATCTATTTAACTATCCCAATCGTTTTAACTCAATTTGTTAATTAAATCTGTTACTTAACTTTTCAGTCTATTTCACCTTCATATTTGAACATGACTGTTCAAATATATTTTTAACTGCATATTAACAAATTCTAATTATACTCATACTCTCATTTCCTTATCGACTTCCCTATTCAAATTCCAATTCAATTCTATTTGAATTCTCTTTATTTAAACTTCATTTGAATTCTATTTGCATCCCTATATTTAAACTTCATTTGAATTCTATATTCAAATTCTGTAGTTAAACTCCATTTTAATTCTATTATTCAAATCTATTCAAATTCTATTGTTTAAATTCCATTTAAATCCTATATTCAAATCGTTAAAGTCCATTTGAATTTCTATATTCAAATCTATAGTTTAAAGTCCATTTGAATTTCTATATTCAAATTCTATATTCAAAGTCTATTTGAATTTCTATATTCAAATTCCATTTGAAATACTATATTCAAATTCTATAGTTAAAGTCCATTTGAATTCTATATTCAAATCGTTTAAAGTCCCTTTGAATTTCTATATTCAAATTCTATAGTTTAAAGTCTATTTGAATTTGATTATTCAAATTTATAGTTCAATTCCTTATATTCAAAGTCCATTTGAATTCTCGGCATTATTTATAAACAACGTTTATAACTTCAATTCAAATCCCACCTTTCCATTTATAAACAACGTTTATAAATTCAATTCAAACCCCATATTTTCATTTATAAAAAAAAATATAAATTCGATTCAAATTCCATCCCTTCATTTATAAACAACTTTATAAATTCGATTCAAATTCCATCCCTTCATTTATAAACAAAGTTTATAAATTCAATTCAAATTCCACATTTCCATTTATAAACAAAGTTTATAAATTCAATTACTTGTTTATATATATATTCAAAACAAGTTAATGTTTCTATACTTCATTTAAAATTCAAATTCTATTTATAAAAATAGAATTCCCCTTTTAAATTTCAAATACCCTTTTTGATATTTTTATAAATCAATATCCCAAGCCCCAGTGATATTTTAAACAATCAATCAACCAATTTTCAATCATTTGATTTTTAACACATCATATATGAATATATATGAAATCAAACAAACAACAAAAGATAATATATTTTTGAGGAATCCAGTTGGATTCCTCCAACCTGTTTTCCTGCATCCACAGACGTTAGTCAATATAATAATACCCATCCTGCTTCGAGGCAGGATATCGCGGTATAGAAGGTCATCCACTAATCATAGCGTGGGGCGTATAGGGTAATCATCCGCTATGAAACTACGGGCATCCGCTAATGATACTGCGGGAATCCAACCAATCATCAACCCAATATATATATAATATATCCTAAATAACTAATATATATTTTAAAACAATCAGACATCATTCAAACAAGCACAGACAATTATTTTTAACTATATAAAAATAATTCTAATTAAATGGTGAGTGAGGTTTACTCACCGTGTATTTTTATTTCGATCCATTCACTCTGATTCCCGATGATTCCAAAACATTTTGAAACGAATTCCATTTCCCTCTACGAGTCCAACTCGACCAACATTTATATTCAGGACCTTGTATAAATAAAGTACACGTTGTTTAAAATCAACAATTCCTAATGATTAAAAATTTACATTTCCTTAATTTGAAATTAACATGAATTTGTTACCTTTCAAATTTCGGAATCCCGAATACAAAGTAAACGACATTCCCTTTTTTAAAACCTTTTTGGTTTAACTAATATACTAGCATTTATTTCCTTTTAACTTCTTTAGTCGAATACCCTAACAATTTTCCACTTATAAAATATTTTGAATAATTAGATTAATAGCTACTACAAAAATTAAACTAACCATTCTTGTATTTTTAGATTTCGATAAAAAAATGTATACCTCACTTCCTTGCCACTACTCGCCTAAATCGACGAAGAAAATCCTCGAACAGCCCCAAAATAGAAATCATTCACTTTGGCAAATCATCAGGCACTTCTCCTTCAATCTCGAAAACTGCTCCTCACAGCCGCAATCCCCCATTCGAACATCGAACTTCATCAGGAAAAACTCACTGTCCCAATTTCCATCAGACCCAAAACCGCCCCAATACCACTTCGCTTCAAGTACTATACATCGCGATTTTGTCACCTCACTGTAGCTAAAGAAACCGCGACTCGATGACCACCATTAGTGCTGCCGAAATCGCCTCCTCCCCTCACATCATCGGTTTGTTCAGCACAGAGTTCGAATGGCACTAGGTTGCGTCGACGAGCTTTGGGACTTTGCAAAACTAAATCGCGATTTCGGGTTTTTTGAGGATTTGGGGCTTTCGATTTTTCTTTTAAAAACTTTCGATTTTGAGGCTTCTGATTTCATTGTAAACGGATGAATAAGAAAATGAAAAGAGGAGGGGCGACGGTGTTATAAAGGAGAGGGGTTTGGTTTAGTTCGTGGTTAAAGAAGAAGCACGGGTTTGTTTGCTTCTGCAGTTATAAATTTGAACAGCAACGCATTGATTTTGTGGAGATAAAGGATATACGTTCCTTTGTTTTTGTCCAGGAAAGAAAAGAAAGACTTTTCTTTTTAAATTTTTATTATATTTTAATTTAATTAAACCGGTATCCTTAAAAATTAAATAACCCTTGACGGTGAATTCCTTTCTGAACCCAACAACTGTCAATTCTAGGGTAATAACCATATTCCGGACACACTGGTATAGGTTACGAAGTCTGATTCGATCGCCTGTGGAAGATATTAATTTTAGATTGATATAATTTAAATTTCAAACAATTTATTCTCCTCGATAATAAATAAATATTATCGTTATTATTCAGTTTTGAATTTCTATTGATTATCTGAATCAATTTCAGTATAGTCTGAACTATTGAATTCAATTAACTTCGTATTTCGAAAATTATATTTATTCAAAGTAAATCATATTTCGGCTTTTAAATCGATAATCAAATATAAAATTTCTTTTATATTTTTATTTCAATATTTAAACCTCATTAAATATTCTAAATTTACCGACGAAAAATCCGGGTCATTACATTCTTCCCCACTTAAAATATTTTCGTCCTCGAAATTGCTAAGGTAGAAAAAGTGCTACAAACCTATTAACTTTTCAGAACTTATTTATGTTGATATTCAACATTTCAAACTTCCTTACGTACCTCTCTTTCGAATAAATCCTTATTCGATAACTCCTCCCTTCGAATAACTATATTCGATATTCTCTCTATCGAATAACTAGATTCGAAAACCTTTCTTCGAATAAACTATATTCGATTTACTCTATTCAATTTACTCTTATCAATTTACTCTATTGGATTTAACTCTTGTCGATTAACTCCATCGAATAACTAAATTCGATAACTCCTTCGAATAACTAATAATTGATAACTCCTTCGATTAACTAATAATCGATAACTCCTTCCGATTAAATTATAATCGATAACTCATTTAATTCTATTCGAATAAACTAATATTTGATTTAATTCCATTCGCTTGACTCTAGATCGCAACGATCACAATGGTTACGCCTGATTCTCTCAGGAAACATCCGACCGCCCCAGGCTATCTGCAGCCCTGCGAATTACGCTAGCAGTCGTACGAAATGGCAACTTATCCTGAGTAATTATGTTTGACTAACTCTATCTCAATAACCATATTCGATCAACTTTAATTGAGTAACTAACATTCACTTACATCATAATCAGATTAATAAGTTCAATTAACTCTATCTGGTTAACTCTTATTTTGAATAACAAATATTCGATAAATTCTAATTGAATAACGAATATTCAATTAACTCTACGGATTAACCCTACTGATTTACTCTAACTGGTTAATTCTTTCTCTAATCGATTTATCCTAACTCTAATCGATTATTTCTACTCTAATCAACTTCTCCTATTCGAATAACTCCTATTGGATAACGTTTATTCATTTATAAAGATTTACTTTTAGTAACGGTTCTTCACTTTATAAATGTTCTCTTTAATAACGTTACTTCACTTATACAAGTGTTGTGTACCCCTTATTTTTAAAACCGTCGGTGTTAAAAATCAATATCTCTTCTCTATATAAGTTCAGACTTATATATTCCATTTATCGAATGATAAATATTTAATTTAATTTATAAACTGTTATTTATAAATTAATCTTTTCTATTTATCTGTTAAAAACAGATTTCCATTTTCTATTCATCTTCTAAATATTCCTTTGATTAAATTCTATTTATTAACAAATAAATATCTCATGTATAACATTCTATTTATTTTCTATAAATAAATATTTCCATTGAATCTATTTGTAAATGTTTTACAAATATTTCCCTTCTAAATTCTATTTGCACATAACTTCCTTCGTATTTGCTTTTACAAATATATTTCCTTTATATTTCCCAATTCATATTTCATTCACATTGATTTTACTCAATTTATTCATTTCGATCCATTTAACTTACTTAAGTTAAATTCAATTTCAATCATTCAAATTCCCATTGCTAATTAACCATTTTGCCGATTTCACCCTTTTTATTTGAATATAACTTGTTCAAATATATGTCAACTTACTTATAAACTAATCTAACTATATTTTCAACTCGAGTTATATATTCGATTTCGAATATAAACTCTCAATCTCTTTCACTTATCCAAAAACCCAATTTCGATTCAAATTTCCTTTAACTAATTATTCTCCAATTTAGTTAATTCAATTTAACCACTTAAAAATATGATTTTTGTCTTAAAAATCATTTCACTTACTTCACTGGAGTTCATATTTATTTTATAACTCAAGTCTATATTTTCCTCATGGCCATTCGGATTTTATTTACTTTAAAAATCCTTTTACTTATATATATAAACCATTGTGGTTTTTAATGGTTTCTGGCGCTGCTTTTCATAAAATTTGATTTTGACATAACTCAAAATCTATACGACGAAATCCCGATTCTTCTCTTTCATTTGAAAACTATTGTTCAACCGGTCCCGACGATTCTTGTTTCAAAGAATTCCGACTTCAATTGAGTTCTGTATACTAAATTGAAGTTCGAATTGCCAATTTACGAACTGCCGCGCTATGGCGAGCTCGTTTTAATTATATTTAAAAATATAAACGTTTTAACTTCGTTTATAATAAATTCAACTCCATTCTGATATATTTTTAATATATATCCAATCCATTTTTCCATTTCAACATAATATTCCCGATCTATTTCACTTCAAATATTCAAGTCCTCTACATTTACAATATTCAAATCCCATTGAATTTCTTTATTCAAACTCATTTGAATTTCCTTCTATTCAATTTCTATTTGAATTTTTCTTCGATTCCAATTCTAATTCAATTTCCTTATCTTCAGATTCTATTTGAATTTCTTATCTTCAATTTCTATTTAAATTCCTTACCTTCAATTCCTATTTGAAATCCTTTGAATTTAAATTCTATTTTAACTTCTTTGAATTCAAATTCCATTTCAATTTTTCTTATACAATTTCTATTTGAATTTTCCTTATTCAATTCATTTGAATTCCTTTGAATTCAAATTCTATTTTACTTCTATTTGAATTATATATATATTCAAATTCCTTTATTTTACTTCTATTTGAAATCTATATTCCAATTCTCATTTCAAAATTTCTTTGAAGTAATATAAATATATACATATATTTATATCTATCTCAAATTCAAAACATTTGAATTTTCAAACAACTTGTTTCTTTCAAACAGATTTCCATCAAAACTTTTCTAAGGCAGCAATTCATCACTTAGAAACTCGGAAATGAACACTGATGATGTTGTGACCATCATCAGAATTATTTCCCAGCCACTAAAGTGAGTCCAGTGCTATATTACTTTCAAAATCCATTTAGAAAAATATTTTCCCAACTCCCAGGATTTTAAATTCTTAATTCTGGTTTGAATTCAATTTCAATTTATCACATTTGTATATTTGATTTCATATACAAATTCCATTGGTTATATATATATATAACTATTTCTGTTTTAATATCTCATTCGATTATAATCCTAACAATCAACTTAACTATTTTAAAACAATATCGTGTCCAATCTTCTGTTCAAGTGTTTATAAACTCCTATCGACATCGTGGCGTCCCACGATTCGACCAAAATTTATAATCCACTCAACAGACTAGTCAACACAATATAAAACAGTTTTTATATCAAATAACAAATACGCTCTCTCGTATATATATACGCTTAACTCATTCTAGGATACTACTGACCCTATCTCTAATGAGCACATTTCCACACAGCCTAGGTATTCGCTCAACCTAAGCTCTGATACCAACTGTAATGACCCAGATTTCCATAACATCAGAGTTGACTATATACATCATACGTCCAACCCAAATATCACGAAAATACGAGACATTTTTTTTTAGAAGAAAGAGGTAGAAGAAGAACAGAAATAACAACACAGAATCTCACATCGCAGCGGAACAAAATATAATATATATAACATAACTTGAAATATACATCTGTACTTGAATATACATCAATATCAAGGTACCTCACTTACAACACAGCAGAAATAACTATAGCTATATGATCCTGAAGCCTCCTGCTCCAAGCTCTTCCAGTATATCTGTAAATTCCCGACTACTTGACTGCCCGTACAAATTTAGGCACCCAAGAGTTTAGGGAAAACAACAAAGTAAACTCCGGGTCAGTCATGGGACTGGTATGAGTAAACAGTTTAAAACAGTTTCAGAAAACTAAATGATATCTCATAAGACCATGCCGTATAACACGGAACGGGTTTTTCCCTTATGAGAATCCAAACACTTGATTTATCTTTATATCAAAACTCTTTTGATATTATAATAATGTCTAAATCAAGTAGATAACAATCTAGTGGAACGCTTGCATCTCACGTTCCACATATATAATATACAATCAAAACCGCAAGCACGTATTGGGTAATGGATTTCCAACTATGACAAGGTATGGAATCACCTTCCGCTGGTATATCTCTAGAGGAGAATACACCGAGTTCAAAAAGAACATCTTGCAACTCAACCACACATGACCGACCACTCATTTCGCTTGAGTGTATCGAATGTATATCACCAACGATTGGGATCAGCAACCGTTTCCCGAATGGGACAGCATCGACAATAGATTTTTAGAAGTAAATGAAACTCTAGATCAGGTGATTATACAGCCTAATAGGTGCGACCTACATAGCCATGCTGCTTGCCCGATTTCTGTCATTTACCGGATGATGAGGCTAGAAGCTACGCTTTATCATCACACCAGATTCACTTCGAATGTCACCTCGTCAAATCCATCAAATCACCGATTGACGTCCTCAACAGTACATTACGTGTTAGCTAAAAGAAGTTTCCTTCTCCGCTTCCACTCTTGGTACGGTTGAAGAAATCAATGTACGTGACCATTCTGGAAATACTCTGTCAGACATTCATCCATACAAGTCACCCAGGAACAGGATGAACCGAAGGTACTATTTCTATTAATAGAAAAAGTCCTTGTACTCTACTCCGTCTTCGATTATCTTTATATAATCTGATTCGCACGCTACTGCCGATACGGAGTGGTTCTTCGGATAGTAATCCAACCGGTCTCTCCATATTGACAACGATGGTCAAAACTTCGATAGTCTGTGATTTAACTATCGAATAAAAACAAGTGTTTCGATAGTCGATGATTTAACTATCGAATAAAACAAGTGTTTCGATAGTCGATGATTTAACTATCGAATAAAACAAGTGTTTCGATAGTCGATGATTTAACTATCGAATAAAACAAGTGTTCATCCAAGCATCCAACAAATCAGTGAGCCATTAATTAATATTCCATTAATTAAATCTCTTCTCTATTTCTTTATCAATATTTGTTAACCAAATATTTTCAATAACCATATTGGCCTTATACTTTCTTTGGAAAACATTTCCATATATCGCCTTCCTTTATTTTCTATACTAGGAAATATTCATTATTCTATTTCCAAGCTTTGCACATATTTGGGTTAAAACAGATGTTGTGTAAAACATCGTTACGACAACCCAAATACAGTATTTAACTAATTCTTATTCCACATTGATCTTCGAGCCTGAATCTTGCTACTTATCGGTATATCATGAAATCAACCAAGTTGGGGTATAATTACCTCTCAGACCTTGACTGAATAACATTTAACGTCAAAACAGACAAGACTACTTACTCGAATAATCAATACCATACAACTGATTATTCACCTTTAAACACATATACATTTTCTCTTTCTATACCTACGAGATTTTATTCTTATACTTCCCTTTTTATTTTACTATTCTATTTCTAAGTTCGTTTTCTAATCGACTTCTATATATTTTGATATGTTAATTTCTAACTATCAAATTATCTTAAAAATATTCTATCTCCTTAAATTCCCGGGAAAATTCGCCATAACCTCCTTTGTACCGGGAGCATCGGGAAATTTCAAATAGCTTTCCCGGTCCTTCTTATCTCAAAAAGAAAAAGAAAAAGCCAAGCGGCTTGCCGATACGGCGCATGAAATCTCATATATGAATTTAAATACGTACCTTTTTGTCGGGCATTCTATTTATTTCACTTCTATACTTTATTCCATACCTGTCTCCTGTATATTTATGCATGTCCAATCTATTTAACTATCCCAATCGTTTTAACTCAATTTGTTAATTAAATCTGTTACTTAACTTTTCAGTCTATTTCACCTTCATATTTGAACATGACTGTTCAAATATATTTTTAACTGCATATTAACAAATTCTAATTATACTCATACTCTCATTTCCTTATCGACTTCCCTATTCAAATTCCAATTCAATTCTATTTGAATTCTCTTTATTTAAACTTCATTTGAATTCTATTTGCATCCCTATATTTAAACTTCATTTGAATTCTATATTCAAATTCTGTAGTTAAACTCCATTTGAATTCTATTATTCAAATCTATTCAAATTCTATTGTTTAAATTCCATTTAAATCCTATATTCAAATCGTTAAAGTCCATTTGAATTTCTATATTCAAATCTATAGTTTAAAGTCCATTTGAATTTCTATATTCAAATTCTATATTCAAAGTCTATTTGAATTTCTATATTCAAATTCCATTTGAAATACTATATTCAAATTCTATAGTTAAAGTCCATTTGAATTCTATATTCAAATCGTTTAAAGTCCCTTTGAATTTCTATATTCAAATTCTATAGTTTAAAGTCTATTTGAATTTGATTATTCAAATCTATAGTTCAATTCCTTATATTCAAAGTCCATTTGAATTCTCGGCATTATTTATAAACAACGTTTATAACTTCAATTCAAATCCCACCTTTCCATTTATAAACAACGTTTATAAATTCAATTCAAACCCCATATTTTCATTTATAAACAACTTTATAAATTCGATTCAAATTCCATCCCTTCATTTATAAACAACTTTATAAATTCGATTCAAATTCCATCCCTTCATTTATAAACAAAGTTTATAAATTCAATTCAAATTCCACATTTCCATTTATAAACAAAGTTTATAAATTCAATTACTTGTATATATATATATTCAAAACAAGTTAATGTTTCTATACTTCATTTAAAATTCAAATTCTATTTATAAAAATAGAATTCCCCTTTTAAATTTCAAATACCCTTTTTGATATTTTTATAAATCAATATCCCAAGCCCCAGTGATATTTTAAACAATCAATCAACCAATTTTCAATCATTTGATTTTTAACACATCATATATGAATATATATGAAATCAAACAAACAACAACAGATAATATATTTTTGAGGAATCCAGTTGGATTCCTCCAACCTGTTTTCCTGCATCCACAGACGTTAGTCAACATAGTAATACCCATCCTGCTTCGAGGCAGGATATCGCGGTATAGAAGGTCATCCACTAATCATAGCGTGGGGCGTATAGGGTAATCATCCGCTATGAAACTGCGGGCATCCGCTAATGATACTGCGGGAATCCAACCAATCATCAACCCAATATATATATAATATATCCTAAATAACTAATATATATTTTAAAACAATCAGACAGCATTCAAACAAGCACAGACAATTATTTTTAACTATATAAAAATAATTCTAATTAAATGGTGAGTGAGGTTTACTCACCGTGTATTTTTATTTTGATCCATTCACTCTGATTCCCGATGATTCCAAAACATTTTGAAACGAATTCCATTTCCCTCTACGAGTCCAACTCGACCAACATTTATATTCCGGACCTTGTATAAATAAAGTACACGTTGTTTAAAATCAACAATTCCTAATGATTAAAAATTTACATTTCCTTAATTTGAAATTAACATGAATTTGTTACCTTTCAAATTTCGGAATCCCGAATACAAAGTAAACGACATTCCCTTTTTTAAAACCTTTTTGGTTTAACTAATATACTAGCATTTATTTCCTTTTAACTTCTTTAGTCGAATACCCTAACAATTTTCCACTTATAAAATATTTTGAATAATTAGATTAATAGCTACTACAAAAATTAAACTAACCATTCTTGTATTTTTAGATTTCGATAAAAAAATGTATACCTCACTTCCTTGCCACTACTCGCCTAAATCGACGAAGAAAATCCTCGAACAGCCCCAAAATAGAAATCATTCACTTTGGCAAATCATCAGGCACTTCTCCTTCAATCTCGAAAACTGCTCCTCACAGCCGCAATCCCCCATTCGAACATCGAACTTCATCAGGAAAAACGCACTGTCCCAATTTCCATCAGACCCAAAACCGCCCCAATACCACTTCGCTTCAAGTACTATACATCGCGATTTTGTCACCTCACTGTAGCTAAAGCAACCGCGACTCGATGACCACCATTAGTGCTGCCGAAATCGCCTCCTCCCCTCACATCATCGGTTTGTTCAGCACAGAGTTCGAATGGCACTAGGTTGCGTCGACGAGCTTTGGGACTTTGCAAAACTAAATCGCGATTTCGGGTTTTTTGAGGATTTGGGGCTTTCGATTTTTCTTTTAAAAACTTTCGATTTTGAGGCTTCTGATTTCATTGTAAACGGATGAATAAGAAAATGAAAAGAGGAGGGGCGACGGTGTTATAAAGGAGAGGGGTTTGGTTTAGTTCGTGGTTAAAGAAGAAGCACGGGTTTGTTTGCTTCTGCAGTTATAAATTTGAACAGCAACGCATTGATTTTGTGGAGATAAAGGATATACGTTCCTTTGTTTTTGTCCAGGAAAGAAAAGAAAGACTTTTCTTTTTAAATTTTTATTATATTTTAATTTAACTAAACCGGTATCCTTAAAAATTAAATAACCCTTGACGGTGAATTCCTTTCTGAACCCAACAACTGTCAATTCTAGGGTAATAACCATATTCCGGACACACTGGTATAGGTTACGAAGTCTGATTCGATCGCCTGTGGAAGATATTAATTTTAGATTGATATAATTTAAATTTCAAACAATTTATTCTCCTCGATAATAAATAAATATTATCGTTATTATTCAGTTTTGAATTTCTATTGATTATCTGAATCAATTTCAGTATAGTCTGAACTATTGAATTCAATTAACTTCGTATTTCGAAAATTATATTTATTCAAAGTAAATCATATTTCGGCTTTTAAATCGATAATCAAATATAAAATTTCTTTTATATTTTTATTTCAATATTTAAACCTCATTAAATATTCTAAATTTACCGACGAAAAATCCGGGTCATTACACTCTGGTTTTGTTCAGACCCAGAACGGACTTGTAAATGGATGTGTGTCTAACATTGGATTTCATTCCATGTAATTAAATTGATTTCTAGTTAATATATATTTGTGGTGGCGGAGAATTTATTCTCTTGCTTTACACCCTTCTCTGAGACGCACGAGCTTAGAGGTTATATATTGGTAGTTATCAATCGCATGGCATGAATTGTCAATGTGGCATGCCAAGATTGCAAATGATCGAGGATTTTGTTGAAAAGCAGATCCTTGTGGTTGATGATCAAAGCACGGCCTATTTAGGTGTAGCTTTGTGTATAGCGTTACTTCGCGAGCCTCACACTCCGATAAGAGTCAGAAACGGAGCAAGGGAACGCAGGGAGTGTGTAACAACCCAGAAAATCTGAAAAAAATTAAAAATTTTAATTTGGCTATTTTGGTGGATTTTGAATATTTAAAATAAATTATTTTAAATAATAACGACCAAAAATCTATTTGAATCGATGTTTGAAAATAAATATATTTATTTTAATTATAAAACAAGGCTTGAAATGGTGCGGCAATTTGAAAATTTGATTTTGAACTTTGACTGACTGTACCAGATGCAAAATAAAACGGATTTTAGTGAAACCAAAAATATTTAAATATGTTTATGAACATCTTTCTAAAGAATCTGAAAAATCGAAATTTCATAGCGGGAATCAAAAGTTATGGCCAAATGAATTTTCAGAAAGGTTGCTATGGAGTTTATATAGCCCTTGAAAATAGACTTTTTGCAAACGACCTCCGTTTTCGACCAAAACCACTTTTGTTGGATCCGAAATGTCAAATTATTGCTAGGTTTCAAATACCATAATTTTTGAAGTTAATATGTGAGCGTGGAAAAAGAAAATGTGTTTGGTTAATTTCATTCAATTTGGATCAACAAGAAAATGACCATTTCTCAAACGGTCTCCAAATTTGACGAAACTAGTTTTGTTAGGACCGTATCGTGAATACAAATCTAGAAATATTTTTTCTGGAATTTTTGGGATCAGTATGTGGCCCCGACAAATTGAAAAGTACGTTCAAATCCATATTTGAATGTTTTATATTTTAATTTGAAGAATAACAGACTGAAATAGTCGAATGGGCCTACGAAAAATATTCCATTGTGTCCGGGATGGGGGTATTTAGCTAGGGACTACAGTCGTTGGGTTTGAATTGGAGTTCGTAAGGAGAAAGGGGTATTTTTGGAAATAAATAATTAAATATATATTATTGGCCATTCAAATTCAAGCCATTTTCTCTCTCCCCGATAATCGCTACAGACGAACGACGAAAATAGATCCCTCCTTCTCTCCTCTTTTTCTTCCAATCCGCTCAGTAAAATCAAATGCCACAGTTGAGGATTTTGTAGTATTCCTCACGAGCTTCACATCCATATAAGGATTGGATTTTTTCGTGCCCTGTATCGTTCGAATCGAGCTCGGGAAGTCAGGGACTTTAACTCGTCGTCACAGCTCCCCTGGTGGATCGAAGTGGACCCCACCCCCTGGTGCCTATGCGCCTCTCCTTCCTCTTCCACGTGGCAGTGGCCAATCGTCGTCTCGTGCAACGATTCGCGCGCAAATCGAAAACCTAGTTTTAAACGCTTCAGCTAAGGTAACAGCCTTTATATTTTAAACTAATTATAGCACTTTAAGGCGCTACGAATTTTGATTTTACAATAAAAATCATATCTTTTTGCTATGTTGTCGAAATCTAGTGAAACAAGAGATATCGGACTCACGTGGACGTCTACCTACATCCTTGAAGAGACCGGAGAATTTTTGGAGCTTCCTACAATTGTTGGAGGAGTGGTACCCAAAGTGAGATTTCTAAATTATAAACGATATGGATTGACGATGTATAAATTATACAATTGATATATGAGTTATATAAGCGTTGTACACCTCATGTATAAGCGTTGTATAAGTTATATGTGTGATGTATAAGTTATATATGTGTTGTAAAAATTATATGTGAGATGAAACGAAATTGAAATGAAAGTGAAATATATTTATATACGTATATCTATATATATATATATATACTCCCCTCGTCTACAGACTATGGACGATATATATTGGTTGTGATTGTTTGGATTTTGGTTGACGTGAAATTTGGTGAATATGACAAATGGTTGATTTGATTATGGTTGTTTGTAATTGAAAACAAATAGGATTAGTTTGTGGAAAAATTCGTCTGCGTACAAACTAGATTTTTGAAATCCCCATTGTCAAAAGATGCGAGGCTTTAAGGTAGAGCGAGGAGCCGTACTCGGGACGGTGCCGGTTTTAACTACCCTACCGTTATGATGCCGAAATTTTCTGAAATATTCATATGTTTGATTATTTTTCATGTGTTGAAATATATTCATGTGTTGGAAAAATATTCATTTTTGAAATAGAATTGTTTGAACAATAAAAATAACATTTTTATCGAATGTTTGAAATAAATTTTTTAAATGATAAAAATAACATTTTTATTGAATGTTTGAAATAAATTATTTGATGATAAAAATAACATTTTTATTGAATGTTTGAAATAAATTATTTGAATAATAAAAATAACATTTTCATTGAATGTACGAAATGAAATTGTTTTGAAAGATAAAAATCACATTTTTATCATGTATATAAAGTATATAAAATATTCATGTTTGAAATAAATTGTTTAAAAATAAAATTCACATTTTTATAATATATATGAAAAGCTAAAAATCTTCATTTTTGAAATAAATTGTTTTAACGTTAAAAATCACATTTTTATTATATATATGAAGTGTTAAAAATAATCATGTGTTGAAATAGATATTTGTTGGATAAAAATATTATTCGTATCAAATATATGAAACAAAAATGGTATGGAAATCGAAGAATGGATTATACTTGTATATATATAAATATAAATAAAATAAATCGAATAATGAAGCCGTAGTTCGTATTTTGAAACTGAGATTTTAAACGATTTTTGCAGGAGATCTGACCATCGGATCTTCCCGAAACCGAAACCTTTGGGTCCGCTTTGAAAAGATCTTTCCAATGATATAAAATTTGTAAAGATCTTTCTAGCTAGGAGTGGTGTTTTGGGTTTTACATGCCCGAACATTTTACTTATGTGGATGATGGATAGCGAGGCGCCTCGGTTATATCGGTCTCTCCGGGGCTGATGGTTTGGTCGGTATATGACCAGTTTATGCCCCATAGGGCGGGGAAACGCAGTGCTCAGGCATTTTAATCCACTCCGTGTGGACTGGCCCTGACGATCTAAAGGCTTGACGGAGTACTTGCCTGAGACATGGGCTAGATTGTCTCGAAGAGGTAAGGACGATCCCTTGCCTTGGTTCATGACGGAAACCCAATTTCCAAATATGACATCATGCGGTTTTGATTGTAAATCTATATATGGCGACATGATATATGGTACCCATGTCGTCTATGATTGATACTTATGATTGAAATTGTTTTTGAAACATATAAACACTAGTAATAATATCAAATGCTTTTGTTTTATTCGTATCAAGCATATTTTGGCCATTATAAGGTAAAACTTTATCCTCCGGTTTGCGTATCATTGTGTGATGGGAACTGATTCTTGTAATGGCTTCATTTTTATAAAAAGCGTTGCGATGTTTTAATGATTTACCTGTTTTAAAGCACTGGCAATCCAATGGAGTAAACCCATTCCGCGTTAGCGACGTGCTCTTGTGATTGGCCTTATTATTAAATAAGTTAAGTAGATTTCTCATATCAGTCCCATGACTGACTGGTAGTTTGTTTCACTTGCAAACTCGTATACCCTATTTTCTACATGGACAGCCTTTTATTCAGGTTTTAGCAGGATCTCTCTGGATAGCTATGGAGCTGAAGATGGATTCAATTACTTCTTTCCTTTTATGCTGTTCAGCTCCTTTTGTACATATTATGTTTTGATACCGCTTTAGATATTTTATGTAAAACTGAAGCTGTATTTTGTACTAAGTATGATCCTGTATACTGTGTAACTCTGATGATTATTATTTCCAGTATATCTTGATGTACATTATCTGGTGTATTTATATATTACTGTGCTGCTGTTACCTATTTTTGTGTTATATTCCAAAGATTACCCTTGCCACCGTGGAACGGTGGTTTGGGGTTGCCACAATGTGGTATCAGAGCTTTGATTAAGCTTAGTCCTAGAATATAACATATTCACGAATTCGTCAGAAATAGAACCTATAGTGTTCTAAGACAGATTACTCATTTCAGATAGGATCAGTAATATCCTAGAATGAGTATAGCAGAATGAAATACACCCCAGTAGACACATTTACATTCAAGTATATGTCTCTATGTTTTAAAAATACCTTTTCTGTTCGCCTAACACTTTGTCTGCTATTTGCAGACATTGAAAAATGAGTGGCAGAAGTAGAAGAGGTAGGTCAGAACCAGATATTGAAGCTCTATTAAACAAGTATTAAAATCTGGGTGGAGTACCGTTCTCGGGCAATGAATCCATTATTCAAACACAAGCATGGATGCGCTCTACTGAGAAATTTTTTGAAGGTTCAAAGCTGAGAGATGATCGGAAAAGATTACTGGCATCTTGGGCACTCAAAGACGAAGCTTTAATCTGGTGTGAAACCATTATTAAGGATAATCCAGAAGGTAATATTACCTGGGATAGATTTAAAGAAATTTTCAAAGAAAGATTTACTCCTCTAGAAGCAACTGAGCGGTTAAGTGATGAATTCTACTATCTGATACAAGGAGATATGACCATTCCGGAATATCATAAGAAATTCAATGAAATTTCTCGTTTTGCCCCGCATCTAATTCAAAATCCAAAGATGTAGAATCTGAGGTTTATTAACGGGTTTCAAAGAAAGTACCAAAGTAGTGTAACTGCACATATGCAACAATCTTTTCCCAAAATGATATATATGGCTTACCAGTATAAAGATCTGGATAAGCAAGGTCTTTTGGGCGATGAAGTGGAGTGTAGTTCTAACAACAAAAGGGAATTTGAAACTGATAGCCTAGAGACAAGTACACAGCCTGAGGCAAGTACGATGTCTGGGGTCAGAAAGAAGCCTAAAGTCAATCGAAAAAGGGTTAAATCTGGGAAAGAACCAATAACGATGGCCATATGTAATAACTGCCATAAGCAAGAGCATTTGCAGGGAAATTGCAGATCTTTAAGGAAAAGAATAAAGAGTGGATTTAAACCCGCTAAGAAGCGGAAAAACCCACATGGTGAAAGGAAATGCCATGAGTGCCACCAAATGGGTCATGTTGCAATTCAGTGCCAGCTGTTAAAGAAATCTGAAGTGGTGCAGGTAAATGAAGTGGTAGAAGTTCCTGCATCCTCATCCAGTCAAGCACGACCAGATGTTTTAGAAGGCACGCTTACTATCAAAGATATCCCAGTTAAAGTATTGTTTGATACGGGCGCGTCGCGAAGCTTTATTGCAAGTAATGCGGTTAAGAAACTGGATTTGAAACTGAAAAAGCTCAAAGCACCCATGACTGTCCATAATCCGGTTGGGGATTCCCTCGATCTTAGTTGGATTTGTGGGGTGCCTATATCTTTTTCCCGTTATCGGTTCCCTACCATCTCGATCATCATG
The DNA here is from genome assembly GCA_030737875.1 of Allium sativum. Lineage (NCBI taxonomy): Eukaryota > Viridiplantae > Streptophyta > Magnoliopsida > Asparagales > Amaryllidaceae > Allium > Allium sativum. The sequence continues at coordinate 388,657,364 of CM060924.1, forward strand.
AATTTTAAAAAATTTGATCTTATTCTAGGATTGGATTGGTTAACCAAATATGAAGCTGAAGTCAAATGTGCCGAAAGAGTTGTTAAGGCAAAGACAAAGTTCGAGAACTATATAACCATACCATGTGAAGGTCCGAATTCTGATAGAAAAGACTTTTGGCCAACTCTTGATGTTTCTCCTGCTCAATTAGAACCTGTTCCTGTCGTTACAGAGAATACTCCGGTCGATGTAGAAAATATTCCTGTTATCAAGAACTATGCGGATGTGTTTGAAGAAGTTGTTAGCTTACCTCCGTGAAGAGAAATATATTTCAATATTTCTTTAATTCTGAATGCAAGGCCAGTAGTTCACGCTATTCGAAGAATGGCCTTGAAGGAGAAAGAAGAATTAGGCAATTAGACTCGACAACTCGTATGGAAGGGTTTTATCAGGCCTAGTTTCTCTGATTAGGGAGCAACAGTGGTGTTTTCCCAAAGTCAGACGGTACTATCAGACTATGTGTGGATTATTGTGACTTGAATAAGCAGACATTAAAGAATAAATATCCATTGTATCGATTGAATGGCATGCAAGTGTTTTCACGAATGGACCTAGCTACAGGTTTCCATCAGCTTCGTATTGCCGAAGAATGTGTTCCTTTGACAACATTCAGAGGTCCGGACTTATTCTATGAGTGGTTAGTAATACCGTTCGACCTATGTAATGCTCTAGCTTATTTTGTCGATCTAATGAACAGGGTATTCCGAGAAGTATTGAATAAATTTGTTCTGGTTTTCATTGATGACATATTGATCTTCTCTAAGTCAGAAAGCGAGCATGAAAAACATTTGGAACAAGTGTTGGAAATTCTCAGAAAGAATGTTTTAGAAGCTAAATTTTCCGAATGTATATTCTGACAAGAAGAAGTCAAGTTTCTTGGCCACGCTGTATCAAAAGAAGGAATTTCTGTAGATCCAAGTAAAATCACGGCTATTCAAAATTTGAAGCAGCCAACTATGCCCACAGAAGTCCGAAGTTTTCTTGGATTGGCTAGTTATTATCGGAAGTTCGTTAAAGATTTTTTGAAGACATCTAGTTCCTTAACGAAGCTTACTAGGAAACATTCAAGGTTCAATTGGACTCCAGAATGTGAGGCAGCTTTCCTAAAGCTGAAGTTAAGATTGACAACTGCTCCAGTGTTAATAATTATCGACGGCAATCAAGACTTAAAAGTCTGGACAATTTCTTCTAAAGAAGGTTTTGGTGCAGTATTAATGCAAAGAGGCCAAGTAGTCGCTTATGCTAGTCATCAATTGAAGCCACATGAGAAGAATTATGCAACACACACTCTTGAATTGTTAGCCATCGTGTTTGCTATGAAAATCTGGAGGCACTATCTGTTGAGTTAGAAATTTGAATTATATACTGATCACCAATCATTGAAGTATTTGTTCACCCAGAAAGATCTGAATATGAGGCAACAACATTGGTTATAATTTCTCGCATCATATGATCTTGATATTTTATACACTCCGGGGAAAGCTAATGTTGTGGCTGATGAGCTCAGCAGAAAGAATGTAATCATCACCAATATTATAATCATGCCTTCATTGATTGATAACATATCTTCTCTTTAGAAGGATTATCACTTCATTCTGAAGATCAGAGAGAGAATTCAGAAAGGCAAGCCCTCAAGTTTTCAGGTTGATAAAGAGGGAATTCTGAGGTTGAAAGGCCGAATTTGTGTTCCAAACATCCCTGAACTCCGAAGAGAAGTATTGGATGAATGTCACAAATCCAAACTAAGTATCCATCTAGGAGTACGCAAAATGTATAACGATATCAAACGCACTTTCTGGTGGAGGTCTATGAAAAGAGACATTTCCTTGTACGTTAGTCGGTGTTCTACTTGTCAGCAAGTTAAAAGTGATCAACAGAAACTCGCCGGATTGTTGCAACCGTTGGAAATTCTAGGTTGGAAGTGGGAACAAATTTCTATGGATTTCATAGATGGTTTTCCTAGAACCAGGAAAGGAAATGACAGTATTTGGGTGATCGTAGATCGTTTCACGAAGACCGCACATTTTATGCCTGTCAGATCCAATAGAACTGCCCAGAGTCTGGCGCAGATTTATTTTAAAGAAATTGTTAAACTTCATGGAGTTCCCATAACTATTGTTAGTGATTGTAACCTGATTTTTGCTAGTAAATTCTGGGAAGCATTCCAAGCAGAATTGGGAACAAAACTGAATTTGAGCACCGCTTATCATCCTCAAACAGATGGTCAAACTGAGAGGGTGAACTGTATTCTAGAAGATTTATTGCGGGCTTGTGTTATTGATTTTGGCGGATCATAGGAAGACCACTTGCATTTGGCTGAGTTCTCATTCAACAACAACTACCAAGCGAGCCTGAAAATGTCACCATTCGAAGCAGTGTTTGGTATACCGTGCAGATCTCCTGCTTGTTGGGTAGATCCTGGCAATAGACTTGTATTTGAACCAGATAAGATTAGCGAAGCTGCGGATAAAGTCGATTTCATTAAGAAACGATTCCTAGCCGCTCAAAGCTGACAGAAGAGCTATGCAGATTCGAGAAGAAGAGATTTGTCTTTTTCTGTTGGTGACCATGTGTATTCGGGGGTTTCTCTGATGAGAGGAGTAGTCCGATTTGGTAAAACAGGGAAGTTGGCGCCCAGATTTATTGGTCCATTTCCTGTGCTCGAACGGATAGGAACTCTCGCTTATAGAGTTCAACTGCCTGATTGGTTACCTGGGGTACATGATGTGTTTCACGTATCTCAACTTCGAAAGCATGTGCATGATCCAGACTTGGTCGTGGAAGAAGCCGCGCAACAAGACCTGGAAATTACTCCAGAATTAGCTGTGAGGAGAGAGCCGATAAATATTTTTGGCAAAGAAACTAAAGAGCTGAGGAACAAGAAGGTTCACTTAGTCAATGTGCAATGGAGTGGAGATCCGCAATACTATACCTGGGAAACTGAGGAGAGCATTAAGCAAGCCTGTCCCAATTGCAGGATGGATATCTTTGATTAACTATGGTGCAAGGTACATTTACCATATTTTGCATTTCCGTATTGTTTTCTACCTTGGCTGTTGTTTCCATTTCATGGATGTAAATTTTTTAATTATATAGTCTGAATGATTTTAAAAGAACATATGAATTAATTAGTATATTTCTGAAAAGTTAATCTATAAATTGGTTGTTGTTTGTGTTGTGTGATTAAGAATTTGATTAATCAAAATATTGGAATGATAGTTAATCTAATCAATAAGAGAATGAATGGTAAATTTATGCAAATGAATCAAATATTAAACTGATAGAGATATATGCATGTACATTATATATGTTTGAACGGGTAAATAGATTTGTTGTTGAGTAAAGAATTTATTTGCATGCCCGACAAATAGGTAAACCTTAATGAGTTGGATGCGCAATTTTATTTATTATATCAACTCCTGTGAATGCCATTGGATGTGGAGTGCTGGTTGTTCTCTTTGTAATAATAAAAGTCGCCATAGGATAGTAACAATTAATTTTGAACTACATTACATGGCATACTTCTCAAAGATAGCATACTCTATCATATACCACATAAGCATTTGGAGCTTATGTGATGAGGTTGAAGATTTACCGTATAAGCGAGACGCTTGTATGGCGATGACTATATTACAGGTTGAACCGAAGACGGACATGGACTATATAAATTATAACGGTAAATTGCCAGATTAATAAAAACCCCACACGGGTCTGGAGATGACAATAAACACGTCTCTCTTGTCATTAAGGCACAAAAACAATTTATAGGGTGATGAGAATTTATTCTCTGGAGTTATGATCTATACACACTCCCCTATGGACATCGGAATATATCACTATAAATATGTGTATGCTTACTAGGATTTATTGGGTACCTAATACGGCCCAATAAATTTCCAAACCCCTCCCCATACAACGGAGGTTATGGTGAAATTTTTCAAAAATTTAGGGTGTTAGCCAAATTTTTTAAGAATTAGGAAATTCTTAGAAACTGAAAAGTTGAAGAACGAAATATGAGTTGGTTAATTAAACAACTTTGAGCTTCGTTCCTTTTCGGGGATGAAAAGATTTTAAGTGGGGGATATTGTAACAACCCAGAAAATCTGAACCAATTTAAAATTTTAATTTGGCTATTTTGGTGGATTTTGAATATTTAAAATAAATTATTATAAATAATAACGACCAAAAGTCTATTTGAATTAATGTTCGAAAATAAATATATTTATTTTAATTACAAAACAAGGCTTGAAATGGCAAGGTAGTTTGAAAATTTGAATTCGAACTTTGACTGAATGTACCGGATGCAAAATAAAACGGATTTTAGTGAAACCAAAAATATTTAAATCTGTTTATGAATATCTTTCTAACAAATCTGAAAAATCTAAATTTCACAGTGGGAATCAAAAGTTATAGCCAAATGAATTTTTCAGAAAGGTCGCTATAGAGTTTATATAGCCCTTGAAAATAGACATTTTGCAAACGACCGCCGTTTTCGACGAAACCCCTTTTGTTGGATCCAGAATGTCAAATTATTGCTAGGTTTCAAATTCCATAATTTTTGGAGTTAATCTGTGAGCGTGGCAAAAGAAAATGTGTTTGGTTAATTTTAGTCAATTTGGATCGACCAGAAAATGGCCATTTTTTAAACGGTCTCCAAATTTGGCAAAACTAGTTTTGTTAGGACCGTATCGTCAATATGAAGCTAGAAATAATTTTTCTGGAATTTTTGGGATCAGTATGTGGCCCCGACAAATTGAAAAGTACGTTCAAATCCATATTTGAATGTTTTATATTTTAATTTGAAGAATAACAGACTGAAACAGTCGAATGGGCCTACGAAACATATTCCATTGAGTCCGAGATGGGGGTATTTAGCTAAGGACAACAGTCGTTGGGTTTGAATTGGAGTTCGTAAGGAGAAAGGGGTATTTTTGGAAATAAATAATTAAATATATATTATTGGCCAATCAAATTCAAGCCATTTTCTCTCTCTCCTCGATAATCGCTATAGACAAATGACAGAAATAGACCCCCCCTTCATTTTTGAAATAAATTGTTTTAACAATAAAAATCACATTTTTATAATATATATGAATAGCTAAAATCTTCATTTTTGAAATAAATTTTTTTAACAATAAAAATCACATTTTTACTATTTATATGAAGTGTTAAAAATAGTCATGTATAGAAATAGATATTTGTTGGATAAAAATATTATTAGTATCAAATATATGAAATGAAAATGGTATGGAAATCGAAGAACGGATTATACTTGTGTTTATATATATAAATATATATATATATATATATAATAAATTGAACAATGAAGCTGCAGTTCATATTTTGAAACCGTGATTTTAAATGATTATTGTGGGAGATCCGACCATCGGATTTTCCCGAAACTGAAACCGTTGGGTCCGCTTTGAAAAGATCTTTCCAATGACATAAAATTTGTAAAGATCCAACGGTTAGATTTTCAGATATGTGTAAATCAAATCTGGAGAAAAACAGTGCCATGGCCGCGTTATGGCCTGAAGCGTCGTTTGAATAAATTGGCTATATTTAAATAAATAAAAATAGCGATAAATCGTTATACAATATTATAAACGATATAGAATGGAAATAAACCGAATTTACCCGGTTTATTGGATATTCGATGATTAAATGTGTTTGACGGGAAAATTACATTAATGAACTGAATTATGGATGTCGAATAATTTAACCATGAAAATGAATTGATTTGAAATTCTTAATATACGTGAATTGTTTGAAAAGGCCGAGTTAATTCTCATTTCAAATAATTGATCGACGATTAGAAGTCGAAGATATGAAGACGGTGCAAGACCGATGATCTTTACATCGAATGGAAGGCTACAGATGCCTTTGATGGGAGTTGCTGCCCTAAAGGGGTTACAGTGGTGGTTGTCCGGATGTACTTGTTGATCGTTCGGATGTGCGAGGGCCTCTCTCCTGTATTGGACATACGGGAGAGGAATAAGGTGCCTCCGGTTTCGTTCAGACGCAGAATGGACTTGTAAATGGATGTGTGTCTGACGTTGTAGATTGATAGCATGGCATGCAAAGATGCAAATGATCAAGGCTTTTGTTGAAAAGCAGAGTCTTGTGGTTGATGATCAAAGCACGGCTTTATAGCGTATCTTTGTGTATGGCGTAAACTCGCGAGCCTCACACCCCGGTATGGACCAGAAACGGGAGAGGACTTCAGCGAGGACATGCGTTTCTTTCTAGCTAGGAGTGGTGTTTTGGGTTTTACACGCCCGGACATTTTACTTATGTGGATGATGGATAGCGAGGCGCCTCAGTTATATCGGTCGCCACGGGGCCGATCGTTTGGTCGGTATATGACCAGTTTACGCCCCATACGGCAGGGAAACGCAGTGTTCAGGCATTTTAATCCACTCCGTATGGACCGGCCCTGACGATCTAAAGGCTTGACAGAGTACTTGCCTGAGACATGGGCTAGATTGTCTCGAAGCGGTAAGGACGATCCCTTGCCTTGGTTCATGACGGAAATCCAATTTCCAAATACGACATTGTGCGGTTTTGATTGTAAACCTATATATGGCGACATGATATATGGTACCCATGCCGTCTATGATTGATACTTATGATTGAAATTGTTTTGAAACATATAAACACTAGTAATAATATCAAATACTTTTGTTTTATTCGTATCAAGCATATTTTGGCCATTATAAGGTAAAACTCTATCCTCCGGTTTGCGTTGCATTGTGTGATGGAAACTGAGTATTATAATGGCTTCATTTTTATAAAAGCATTGCGATGTTTTAATGATTTACTTGTTTTAAATCACTGGAAATCCAATGGAGTAAACCCGTTCCGCGTTAGTAGGTAGTCCTGTGATTGGCCTTATTATAAAATAAGCTAAGTAGATTTCTCATACCAGTCCTATGACTGACTCGTAGTTTGTTTCACTTGCAAACTCAGGTGCCCTATTTTCTACACGGGCAGCCTTATATTCAGGTTTTTGCAGGCTCTTTCTGGATAGCTATGGAGCTGAAGATGGATTCAATCACTTCTTTCTTTTTATGCTATTCAGCTCATGCTGTACATATTATGTTTTGATTCCGCTGTAGACATTTTATGTAAGAAACTGTATTTGGTACTAAGTATGATCCTGTATACTGTGTAACTCTGATGATTATTATTTCCAGTATATTTAGATGTACATTATCTGGTGTATTTATATATTCATGTGCTGCTGTTATCAGTTTATGTGTTATATTCCAAAGATTACCCTTGCTACCATGGAATGGGGGTTTGGGGTCGTCACAGAGTGCACATGTTTCTTTCTAGCTAGAAGTGGTATCAGGGTTTTACACGCCCTGACATTTACTTATGTGGATGATGGATTTCGAGGCCTCGGAATTTTTTTTATTGGTTGCCAATGGACAATTTATAAGTCCAATAGGATATCGGAGCATGTGTTCAGGCATAACTAATCCACTAAAGTACTTGTGGACCGGCCCTGCAGGATTCAAGGGTTCGCCAGCGTCTGAATCCTGAGACATTGCTAGAGCGTCTCGAATCGGTAAGGAGATCGTTCCTAGCCTTGAATCTTGATGGAAACCCAATTTCCAATACGACATCATGCGGTTTTGATTGTAGAACTAGTGTGGAGACATAGTAGGATGGGGTATTATGCCGCCTATGATTGATACATTATGATTGAAATGTTTTTGAAACATATATACACCAATAATAATATCAATTCCGTTTTTATCGTATCAAGCATTTTTGACCATTATAAGGTAAAACTCTATCCTCCGGTTTGCGTTGCATTGTGTGATGGGACTTGAGTCATAATGGTTTCATTTTTCTAAAAAGCATTGCATTGTTTGACAGTTTACTTTATTTCATTCACTGGCAATCCAATGGAGTAAATCTGTTCCGCGTTAGCGGCGTGGTCCTGTGATTATCCTTATTACTAGTTAAGTTAAGTAAAGATTTCTCATACCAGTCCCATGACTGACCCCTAGTTTGTTTCACTTTGCAAACTAGGGTGCCCTCTTTTCCACACAGGCAGTCGAGTAGCTTATTTTGCAGATACATTGAGCAGTATTCTAGATCGAAGTTTAGAGCTGTGTCCAGAGCATTGATAGTCTTCCGCTGTGTTAATTTAATTGTTCCGCTGCAGTGTATTACATTTATTGTAATTTATTTTTCCGTTGTATTATTATTTAATGTACTCAGATATTCTGTACACTGATGTAACATCATCATGCTGTAATGAAATTCTACTGTAATTTGTTCAAATGTATTGTATTCCCAAAGTTAACGTATCCGGGTTTTGAATGGTCTTAGTCAATTTAGCGATCGATTAGGTCCGGGAAAAATGCGTATCGTTACATAAAATAAATCATTTGATGAGTATGGATGATGCTCATCTGATGTAAAACTTGATTTCATGTTTAATAACATGGTGATTGTGGCAGGTGCTCGTTAAGTATAAAAAAATCTATAATTATTTGGTGATTATGGCTAATGCTCAGCAAGTATAAAACTCCTTAATAACTTTGTGAGAATGAATGATTCTTATTAAGTATAAAAAACCTCTAACTAAAACATAGAGTATGGACAAATCTCAATAAGAACCCGAAGAAGCTATAAACTACCAAGTACGGTTGACGCTTGGTTGATGCGAACAAAACGATGAACCATTAACTATGGTTGATGCTTGACAGGAATCCAAACCACAGGCTTTTAAATATGGTTGTTGCTTAAAAGTCCAACCAAACTGTGAACCACAAAGCATAGGTAATGCTTGGTGAGGATCAAAATAGTCCGTGAATTGTCCAGCATGGCTGATGCTTGATGGGGATCAAACCATACTCAAAATGCCAACTATGGCTTATGCTTAGCGGAATACTAGAGAGAGTTTGAAACCGTCATGTACGGTTAATACATAATTAAAGCCCATCGAGGTTACAATGCAACTAATATGGATTATGCTTGATTAAAGCCAAGAGATGTTTGGAACACTAACGATGGATTACAATTAGTGCATTAAGACTCAGATCATCAAGTATAGATTATATTTTGCACGGAACCAACCTGGTATGGTCATGAACTTTAAACGTCAATCCGGAGAGATTGCGAAAAAGCTAGATTTATATAAAACAAGACTTCCGCATATAGACATGTTTTGGGGGCAAGTGTTAGATAGCCTTTTGAAAAGGCCGTTACACTTTGATTGGGACGTCCAAATCGCTCGTAATTTGAGCGCTACTCTTACAAACTCAGATTAAGCATCAGAATCGATGTTCTCTTGAGGATCAAAAAATGATTCGACTCGGATCGGTCTTCTCCAAGCATCATTCGATCACTCAAAAATAGCCCGATCGGCTAGTTGGATCACCCATATTCACATAATCGTCACTTAAAGGATCAGATCGACCACCGTAGAGACACTTGATCGGTATGGTCCAATCAATTAAAAAGGTATAATCGCCTCAACTGATCACCCAAAATTTATTGAATGATCATTTCCGAGATCGGATCGATCACCTCAAAAAAGCATGATCAGCACAGTCTGATCACCTCAAAAGCCAAGGATCAGAATGATCTGATACATTCCCTATCATTTCGAAAAGTTCATGTTGACATTCATAAAAAAGGTGATTGACACAGTTCGATCACTCAAAGCACACAGATCGACTCAGCAGATCACATCAGAAAACTTGCCAAACACTTTAGGAAACCAGATTGGCTTAACTTCAATCACTCAGATTGGAATAAAAATACATAATTAGATCAATATTTCTGGCAAAAATGAGATCAGTATGACACTCGATACCAAATCGGCATAAGAAAATATATGATCGATCACTTCAGATGCTAAGTCAGATCAGCTCAAAATCAGTGATCAACATGACTCGATCATGTAAAATTCAAGTGATTTGACTGCATGATCGGATACAATGCGAGGGATCCAAAATAAAATGGAGTGGCTCGATCATTTCAGAAATGGGAGGTCACTCCAAAACATGTGACAACACATCGGATCTGATTAAAAATGTAGGAAACGAAGCGAGTGATTTGAAATAAAGTCTAATAGAATGATCACCTGGGAAATATGCGGATCACATGAAAATGAGTGATCGTGAAGTGTTGTTGGAACAAAATCACCTGATCGAATCACGGAGCTAGGATACAAAAAAATACAAAGTGTTAGCACTACGCCATTGTGACGATCAGCAATTTCGCTCGGTCCGAACCAGTCGCTAAACCGACCCAGACCGCTCGAAACGCCCTATCGTTTGAGAACAAGCCACAAAATAGAACGCAGGCGGAAGAACATTTCATTGTATATTACAACAATGCATCAGAATACAAGAATATACAGAGTATAAACAAATAAATATTACACAGAATTATCAGAGATTTAAATTACATTTAAATACATAGCAGCGGAAAATAATACGATACACAACTAGAAGAGATATACTGATACAAAGCTTTCCGGATATCGTTCCAGCTGTAAACCAGGATCCTGTGAATATAAATCTGCAAAACCAAAACTACTAGCTGCCCGTGTCAAAATAAGGGCACCCAGAGTTTAGGTTAAAACAATAAACTCCAGGTCAGTCATGTGACTGGTGTGAGAACTAAAGCAGTTATTAATCTTTATTTTAAAGTTAGGTAAATCAAGGGACCACGCCGTAGTACGGAACGGGTTTCCTCCCAAGAATACCAGTGCATAAAACATCGCAATGCTAAATAAAGAAAAATGAAGCTATTATAAGACCCATGTCCTATCACACAATGCAACGCAAGCCGGGGGATAGGGTTTTTACCTTATAATAGCCAAGAATGCTTGATACGTTTAAAACAAATCATTTGATACTATTATAAGTGCATAGTGTATAAAACAACTTCAAATCATAAGTATCAATCATAGGCGGCATGAATGCCCTATACCACTATGTCGCCATATATAGGTTATACAATCAAAATCGCAAAGTCACGTATTTGGAAATTGGGTTTCCATCTATGAACCGAGGCAAAAGATAGTCCTCAACCGATTCGAGACGCTCTAGCCCGTGTCTCAGGACCCAGACACAGGTGGGCCCTTGGATCGTCAGGGCCGGTCCACCGATGTGGATTAAACTTAAATCCTGGACACTACGTTTCCCCACCCTATGGGGTGTAAGTCTGGTCCGTCAGCCGACCAGAAGCATCGGCCGAAACCGATATCACGAGGCGCCTCAAAATCCATCATCCACATGAGTCAAACTCGTCAGCCAGTTCAAGCACTAACGCCACTTCTAACTAGAAAGAAACGCATGCCCTCCCTGAAGTCCGTCTCCCGTTTTTGGTTCACACCGGGGTGTGAGGCTCGCGAATCAACGCTACACAAAGCTACGCCACACAGGGCCGTGCTTTGATCATCAACCACAAGACTCTGCTTTTCAACAGAAGCCTTGATCATTTGCATCTTAGCATGCCACACAGGCAAACCACTCCATGCAACCAATATCAATCAATCACACAGAATGATATCCAATGTTAGACACGCAGTCCATTTACAAGTCCGTTCTGGGTCTGAACGAAACCGGAGGCACCGTGTACCTCGCATATCCATCGATCTCCAAGTACGTCTGGACGATCACCAACTGTTTCCATCTTCTTGGGTGTACAGCCCAATCAAGATCATCAGTAATCACCCAAGCGACGTGAAGACTTCCGGTCTTCGACCACCGTCTTCATCTTCGACTTATCGTCGTATCAGTTATTCAGAATGGGATAAACCCGGTCTTTCCGAATAACTCGCGTATATTTTAAATAAGTGTTACACGAACACAACATACGCCTCATTACAATTCATCAGTCACTAACCGTAAATTAATCAAGAGAATAATTCCCCAAATATTAACCCCGAAGGCCGAAACCAACATCAGATCAATATCCAGAAAACCATTCTGCTTGGCTAACCAACAGTTAGTTTCTAAATTTCACATTCATAGGGAAAGGTTCCTATTAATTTTATCAAAGATAAATTCTTTATATTTATTCTTTAATCTATCCTTTTGAATTTCGATTCAACTAGTCGGGATTAACGAACCTTACCGAAGTAATCATTTATTTTAATTTCCCAATCCCAACCTATTCATCCCATGAAGTAAAACTGGTAATACTTCATATCTAACACCACTGTGTTATCGGTAAATTCAATTACCATTTCACGTTCAAATCTAATTAAAGATTTAACTATCGCCTGGAGCAAAACTGGTGATACTCCATTCTCGATTATTTCAATCTAATTAAAGATTCATTAAAACTCCACTTGGTTTTAATCGTTAACTGGGTTAAAGAATCAGTGTCATTTAAAACACGGTTCACGATAAACCCAAAGTCACATTTCCATTAATTATCGGGTTAAAGAACGAGTGTTATTTAAAACACTGTTCACGATAAACCCAAAAATCAATATCAATTCAATTCCAATTAAATATTATTTAATTGGTACACTTCATTAAATCTAAATAAAAAGGTTTAATCATTTCTCAACTGGGTTCAAGAACAGTGTTAGTGAAGACACCATTCACGACAAACCCAAATCACATTTGATATTCAATACAAGGCTCTGAATAGAAAATATATCGGCTTATATTCAATATCAAATTCTACGACTAACAAATGTCGTATTGGAAATAACGATATAAATATATATCTTTCAAATTTCCATAACAACATCTGTATAATCACGAATTCCAACATCGAAATATTCCGAAGACAATTTCGATTCAAATCCACTCTAATGCAATCATTGGAAATTCTGGTTATTTTTAAAACCCTTTTCAAATTCAATTTATTTATTTAAAAATAAATAGAATTATAATTCTAGTTCAAAACTAGTTCATTTCGATAAAAATCTATTTTTATCTTTTCAAGTATGGAGTTTTTCATCCCAATTCTTTCTAAATCATTTCTTATGATTTTACACAAATTATTGATATTTTTAATGATTTTATCAAGGCCCGTACAGTCGATTTCCATCAATGGCCATCGAACTGCACTTACAGCGACCTTTTTCAAATTTGATTTGGACATAATTCCAAATCCAACCGTTAGATTTCTAATTTCTAATATTCGTTAGAACGCTCTTTTCGATACGAACCCAACGGTTCCGGTTTTAGGAGAATCCGACGGTCGGATCTCCCGTAATGTCCGTTTGAAATAAATGGTCGAAATTCACGAACTGCCGCGGCGCGGCGCGTTCTATTCAGGCCATTATATTATATATATAATATATATAATATATATATCGTCGATTTCTATTTAAAACGAATTTTATAAATAGTTTTGAATTCGTTTCAAAAACATTTTCAACTTCCATTTCAAATTCAAATCAAAGTTGAATCTTTCCTTATAAATTCGGTTTAAAATTCATTTCTATTCAATTCAAGTTTCAATTCAATTTGAATTCATTTCACTTCGTTTTAAATTCAATTCGAATTCGTTTTCAATTCGATTCGGATTGGTTTTATATTCAATTCATTTCGAAATCGTTTTATATTCTATTTCAAATATTTCTATTTCAAATATAATTCGTTCAACACATGACTAATCTCAACGGATGAGTACTGTCAACACATGAACCTTTATTTTATATTGATAAAGATGCAAATTTTATTATTAAAATATTTCGTTCAACACATGACTAATCTCAACGGATGAGTACTGTCAACACATGAACCTTTATTTTATATTATTCTTTATTTTTCAAATTGGAATGAGGCCCAATCAATTACCATATAAAGTTAATTATATGGATTCCATACAACACATGTATATAATATCATTGAAAAATAATCAACCATCAACCAAAGTGCACTACACTGTATAAGCATCAAATATAGATATCTAACGCTTATAACAGCCTGTCAATCAATCGATCGACATATTTAATCAATCAGGATGAGTGAACTTCAAATTTCATCCCAACACCCGTGTGGGGTTCAAACAATCAAACACAGATTTAGTTGTGCAGTTGGGCGATGTGTAAAATTTATCGACCCAATCAATGTCCTTCAAATAGGTGTACATAAACAAACCGTCGGGTTTGTAAATGAATATTTTATTTTATTCACTTTCACGTTAAAAATTATATTTTTAACGATCAAATATTTTATTTTAACACATGAATTTTTTATTCGGTTCATTTATTAAATAAAATGTTATTTTATTTTTCTAACTTATTTTTAGAAAATTTCGGCGGCATAACGGCACGATACTAGAAACGGGACAAGGCCTAGCCTTATCCCCGGTCTAGTGAAGGCCCACGCCATCCACACATCAATCAAATCAATTTCATTTCACCAAACAATTCAATTCAATTAAATCATCTAACTAATTTATGCAACCAAACAAACAAGTCCATGGTTTGTGGACGATTGTGTCGGGTGCTACTAAACACCGTCTGCATCCTAGTATATATATATAACTAGAAAATGAAATTGAAGAGTGAGAAGTTCTCACATATAGCTATCCAATCATCTTGACTCTTCTTTGATAGAAATCTTCATCGTTATCGCATCTTTGTCATCTTCGTTGCCCGTAGCCACTACATATATAAAAATCAAATTTTTACTTTGTTATTCAATAGATAAAAATCGAATTTTTACTTTATTATTCAATATATAAAAATCGAATTTTTACTCTGTTATTCAATATATAAAAATCGAATTTTTACTTTGCTATTCAATATATAAAAATCGAATTTTTACTTCGATGTTCAATATATAAAAAATCACATTTTTACTTCGATGTTCAATATATAAAAATCACATTTTTACTATGCTATTTCATGTTAAAATAACTATGCTATTACATGTTAAAATAACTATGCTATTACATGTTAAAAAAAAAATTCAGTTTTACATTTAAAAATATCATTTTTAAAATTCAGTTTTCATTTAAAAATCTCTAAAGAAAAATATAATAAAAACTATACTGTTTATAACTAAATAAAAATAAATAAAACTAACATCAACACTCACAGCGCTTTCAAGGAAAAGGGGGGGTTTCTAATGCGCCGAGGTGAGGAGAGGGAGGTCGGAGTGAGGATGGTCGGGTCGGAGACTTCGGTAGTCGACGGCGGAGGCCAGGGCGGGTCCAGGCGGTGGTTGGTGGAGCTGCTTGCGGGTTATGAAGGTGGTTTGCGTCGAATAGAGGGAAGAGGAAGAGGAGAGGGCTGTGGTGAGGTCGGTGGTCTTCGTTGGCGATGAAGGGGGGAACAGGTTGCTCGAACGAGGCTGGAGGAGGGGTTTTGGCTAGGTAGGGGGCGGAGCAGGATGTCTGGTGGTGGATCTAGGGCTTCAGGCGACGGGCGGGTCTTTGGGGTTGCTTGGCGTCGCGATTGGAGCGACAGAGAGGAGAGGGAGGAGAAGAGAGGCGGAGGGCGACGGAAGGGGGGGAGGCCAGTGGTGCCAGCGGCGGCGGTGACTTCGAGGAGGAACGTGGATCGTGGGCTGAAAGAGGGATAACGGGTTTTTTTTTATTTTTCTTCGTTTTGACTGAGTGAGGAGAGAAGTAAAGGGTTGACCCTTTATATTAATATATATATTTAATTCATTTTAAATTCTAAAAGCAACCTTTTATTTTCAACTCGAAATTGAACCCACCGACTGCCGTCCCTAGCTAATTACCCCCATTCCGAACACAATGGGATATGTATCGCAGGCTAGTTCGATCAGTTTCCGTTAAAATCAACATATAACTCTATATATTGAATTTGAACGCACATTTCAACTTACCGGGGTCACATACGAACTCTATAAATTGCAGAAAAATATTTTCTGGCTTCATTTTGACGATACGGTCCTAACAAAACTAGTTTCGTCGAATTCTGAGAACGTTGGAAAAATGGCCATTTTCCAGTCGATTAAAATCAACTAAAACTGGTCAAACGCGTTTTCTTTTGCCACGCTCACATATTGATTTGAAAAATTATGAAATTTGAAACCTAGCAATAACTTTACTTCACGGACCCAACAAAAGTGGTTCCGTCGAATTCCGAGGTCGTTTGCAAAATTCCCATTTTTAAGGGCCTGAATTCCATAGCGACTATTCAGAATTTTCAACTGGACATATCTTTTGATTCCCGCTATGAAATCTTGATTTTTCGGATTCGTTGGAAAGATATTCACAAAGAGGTCCTATTATTTTTGGTTTCACTAAAATCCGGATTGTTTTGCACCCGGTACATTCAATTGAAGTTTGAAATCGAATTATCGAACTACCACGCCATTTTCAATTCTATTTATAATTATATATAATTATTTATATTCTAACGACGATGTATATAATATATACGTTCAATTTCTATATTCAAGTTAAATTTTCGTCGATATTATTTAAAATGATTCATTTTAAATAATCAAAATTCGCTAAAATTGCCAAAATAAAAATTTAAACTGGCCCAGATTTTCGGGTTGTTACAATCTCCCCCACTTAAAACTTTTCGTCCCCGAAAAGGAACAAAGTCGAAAGTGGTTTGATTAATCAACTCTACGTTCGATCTGGCTTTCATTCTCCAACTTTTCAGTTTCTGAGAATTTCCAAATTCTTCAAAAATTTGGCTAACACCCTTAATTTTCGAAAAATTTCGCCATAACCTCCCCTGCACCGGGAGCCACGGGAAAATCCCGAAATTGCCATATAGGCCTTCTGATCCCAAAAAGAAAAAGAAAAAGCCAAGCGGCTAGCCAATAGGCTCATAAAATCATCATCACCCAAACAAAATAGTAAATTATAGTAAACATGTACCTATTTGTCGGGCAAACAAATTTTATTCCCTGCTCTAGCCTCCTTGCTATGACCTGTTCAATGTAAGCACATGTATATGCAAGCAAATGCGACCAATTTCCAATACAATTCAATATTTGATACAATTAGGCATAATGGTTCAAAATTATCAAACAAATAAACAAACAACACAAACATCAATCAATTAGTGAATTATCATTTGAAATTCATAACTTTGATATATAGTCAAAAATCTCATTTTTGATGCCAAATCACAACAATAAGTCCTATCTAATTTTGGTTCTCACACCAGTCAATAGGAGATATATAGATATTACACGTTCGTCACTCGAATATAAATTCTAATGATGGAGCTCTATCATCAAAATCATCTCCGGGCGATTAGAGGGTAATTCTGTATCTATCCAGTATATTAAAACTTCAAATACACGTTTGCAAGGCGTATATACAAAATCTTTATATACTGGACTATCCTAATCAATATAAATAGATAATCAAATACGAATAATTGATTTAATTTTTCAAAACAAAAAATTGTTTTCATTTTTTTTATAAAAAATATACTCTTCACACTCGTTCTAGGATACTACTGATCCTATCTCTAACGAGTCATTCCCGTTGGATATTACTAATCCAATATCTGATGAATTCTTTCGTATGGTTCTAATGTGTCTTGTTCTCTAAGCTTTGTAAACCAAAGCTCTGATACCAAATGTGACGATCAGCAATTTCGCTCGGTCCGAACCAGTCGCTAAACCGACCCAGACCGCTCGAAAAGCCCTATCGTTTGAGAACAAGCCACAAAATAGAACGCAGGCGGAAGAACATTTCATTGTATATTACAACAATGCATCAGAATACAAGAATATACAGAGTATAAACAAATAAATATTACACAGAAATATCAGAGATTTAAATTACAATTAAATACATAGCAGCGGAAAATAATACGATACACAACTAGAAGAGATATACGGATACAAAGCTTTCCGGATATCGTTCCAGCTGTAAACCAGGATCCTGTGAATATAAATCTGCAAAACCAAAACTACTAGCTGCCCGTGTCAAAATAAGGGCACCCAGATTTTAGGTTAAAACAATAAACTCCAGGTCAGTCATGTGACTGGTGTGAGAACTAAAGCAATTATTAATCTTTATTTTAAAGTTAGGTAAATCAAGGGACCACGCCGTAGTACGGAACGGGTTTCCTCCCAAGAATACCAGTGCATAAAACATCGCAATGCTAAATAAAGAAAAATGAAGCTATTATAAGACCCATGTCCTATCACACAATGCAACGCAAGCCGGGGGATAGGGTTTTTACCTTATAATAGCCAAGAATGCTTGATACGTTTAAAACAAATCATTTGATACTATTATAAGTGCATAGTGTATAAAACAACTTCAAATCATAAGTATCAATCATAGGCGGCATGAATGCCCCATACCACTATGTCGCCATATATAGGTTATACAATCAAAATCGCAAAGTCACGTATTTGGAAATTAGGTTTCCATCTATGAACCGAGGCAAAAGATAGTCCTCAACCGATTCGAGACGCTCTAGCCCGTGACTCAGGACCCAGACACAGGTGGGCCCTTGGATCGTCAGGGCCGGTCCACCGATGTGGATTAAACTTAAATCCTGGACACTACGTTTCCCCACCCTATGGGGTGTAAGTCTGGTCCGTCAGCCGACCAGAAGCATCGGCCGAAACCGATATCACGAGGTGCCTCAAAATCCATCATCCACATGAGTCAAACTCGTCAGCCAGTTCAAGCACTGACGCCACTCCTAACTAGAAAGAAACGCATGCCCTCCCTGAAGTCCGTCTCCCGTTTTTGGTTCACACCGGGGTGTGAGGCTCGCGAATCAACGCTACACAAAGCTACGCCACACACGGCCGTGCTTTGATCATCAACCACAAGACTCTGCTTTTCAACAGAAGCCTTGATCATTTGCATCTTAGCATGCCACACAGGCAAACCACTCCATGCAACCAATATCAATCAATCACACAGAATGATATCCAATGTCAGACACGCAGTCCATTTACAAGTCCGTTCTGGGTCTGAACGAAACCGGAGGCACCGTTTACCTCGCATATCCATCGATCTCCAAGTACGTCTGGACGATCACCAACTGTTTCCATCTTCTTGGGTGTACAGCCCAATCAAGATCATCAGTAATCACCCAAGCGACGTGAAGACTTCCGGTCTTCGACCACCGTCTTCATCTTCGACTTATTGTCGTATCAGTTATTCAGAATGGGATAAACCCGGTCTTTCCGAATAACTCGCGTATATTTTAAATAAGTGTTACACGAACACAACATACGCCTCATTACAATTCATCAGTCACTAACCGTAAATTAATCAAGAGAATAATTCCCCAAATATTAACCCCGAAGGCCGAAACCAACATCAGATCAATATCCAGAAAACCATTCTGCTTGGCTAACTGACAGTTAGTTTCTAAATTTCACATTCATAGGGAAAGGTTCCCATTAATTTTATCAAAGATAAATTCTTTATATTTATTCTTTAATCCATCCTTTTGAATTTCGATTCAACTAGTCGGGATTAACGAACCTTACCGAAGTAATCATTTATTTTAATTTCCCAATCCCAACCTATTCATCCCATGAAGTAAAACTGGTAATACTTCATATCTAACACCACGGTGTTATCGGTAAATTCAATTACCATTTCACGTTCAAATCTAATTAAAGATTTAACTATCGCCTGGAGCAAAACTGGTGATACTCCATTCTCGATTATTTCAATCTAATTAAAGATTCATTAAAACTCCACTTAGTTTTAATCGTTAACTGGGTTAAAGAATCAGTGTCATTTAAAACACGGTTCACGATAAACCCAAAGTCACATTTCCATTAATTATCGGGTTAAAGAACGAGTGTTATTTAAAACACTGTTCACGATAAACCCAAAAATCAATATCAATTCAATTCCAATTAAATATTATTTAATTGGTACACTTCATTAAATCTAAATAAAAAGGTTTAATCTTTTCTCAACTGGGTTCAAGAACAGTGTTAGTGAAGACACCATTCACGACAAACCCAAATCACATTTGATATTCAATACAAGGCTCTGAATAGAAAATATATCGGCTTATATTCAATATCAAATTCTACGACTTACAAATGTCGTATTGGAAATAATGATATAAATATATATCTTTCAAATTTCCATAACAACATCTGTATAATCATGAATTCCAACATCGAAATATTCCGAAGACAATTTCGATTCAAATCCACTCTAATGCAATCATTGGAAATTCTGGTTATTTTTAAAACCCTTTTCAAATTCAATTTATTTATTTAAAAATAAATAAAATTATAATTCTAGTTCAAAACTAGTTCATTTCGATAAAAATCTATTTTTATCTTTTCAAATATTGAGTTTTTCATCCCAATTCTTTCTAAATCATTTCTTATGATTTTACACAAATTATTGATATTTTTAATGATTTTATCAAGGCCCGTACAGTCGATTTCCATCAATGGCCATCGAACTGCACTTACAGCGACCTTTTTCAAATTTGATTTGGACATAATTCCAAATCCAACCGTTATATTTCTAATTTCTAATATTCGTTAGAAAGCTCTTTTCGATACGAACCCAACGGTTCCGGTTTTAGGAGAATCCGACGGTCGGATCTCCCGTAATGTCCGTTTGAAATAAATGGTCGAAATTCACGAACTGCTGCGGCGCGGCGCGTTCTATTCAGGCCATTATATTATATATATAATATATATAATATATATATCGTCGATTTCTATTTAAAACGAATTTTATAAATAGTTTTGAATTCGTTTCAAAAACATTTTCAACTTCCATTTCAAATTCAAATCAAAGTTGAATCTTTCCTTATAAATTCGGTTTAAAATTCATTTCTATTCAATTCAAGTTTCAATTCAATTTGAATTCATTTCACTTCGTTTTAAATTCAATTCGAATTCATTTTCAATTCGATTCGAATTGGTTTTATATTCAATTCATTTTGAAATCGTTTTATATTCTATTTCAAATATTTCTATTTCAAATATAATTCGTTCAACACATGACTAATCTCAACGGATGAGTACTGTCAACACATGAACCTTTATTTTATATTGATAAAGATGCAAATTTTATTATTAAAATATTTCGTTCAACACATGACTAATCTCAACGGATGAGTACTGTTAACACATGAACCTTTATTTTATATTATTCTTTATTTTTCAAATTGGAATGAGGCCCAATCAATTACCATATAAAGTTAATTATATGGATTCCATACAACACATGTATATAATATCATTGAAAAATAATCAACCATCAACCAAAGTGCACTACACTGTATAAGCATCAAATATAGATATCTAACACTTATAACAGCCTGTCAATCAATCGATCGACATATTTAATCAATCAGGATGAGTGAACTTCAAATTTCATCCCAACACCCGTGTGGGGTTTCAAACAATCAAACACAGATTTAGTTGTGCAGTTGGGCGATGTGTAAAATTTATCGACCCAATCAATGTCCTTCAAATAGGTGTACATAAACAAACCGTTGGGTTTGTAAATGAATATTTTATTTTATTCACTTTCACTATAAAAATTATATTTTTAACGATCAAATATTTTATTTTAACACATGAATTTTTTATTCGGTTCATTTATTAAATAAATTGTTATCTTTATTTTTCTAACTTATTTTTAGAAAATTTCGGCGGCATAACGGCACGATACTAGAAACGGGACAAGGCCTAGCCTTATCCCCGGTCTAGTGAAGGCCCACGCCATTCACACATCAATCAAATCAATTTCATTTCACCAAACAATTCAATTCAATTAAATCATCTAACTAATTTATGCAACCAAACAAACAAGTCCATGGTTTGTGGACGATTGTGTCGGGTGCTACTAAACACCGTCTGCATCCTAGTATATATATATAACTAGAAAATGAAATTGAAGAGTGAGAAGTTCTCACATATAGCTATCCAATCATCTTGACTCTTCTTTGATAGAAATCTTCATCGTTATCGCATCTTTGTCATCTTCGTTGCCCGTAGCCACTACATATATAAAAATCGAATTTTTACTTTGTTATTCAATATATAAAAATCGAATTTTTACTTTGTTATTCAATATATAAAAATCGAATTTTTACTTTGTTATTCAATTTATAAAAATCGAATTTTTACTTCGCTATTCAATATATAAAAATCGAATTTTTACTTCGATGTTCAATATATAAAAAAATCATATTTTTACTTCGATGTTCAATATATAAAAATCACATTTTTACTATGCTATTTCATGTTAAAATAACTATGCTATTACATGTTAAAATAACTATGCTATTACATGTTCAAAAAAAAATCAGTTTTACATTTAAAAATATCATTTTTAAAATTCAGTTTTCATTTAAAAATCTCTAAAGAAAAATATAATAAAAACTATACTGTTTATAACTAAATAAAAATAAATAAAACTAACATCAACACTCACAGCGCTTTCAAGGAAAAGGGGGGGTTTTCTTATGCGTCGAGGTGAGGAGAGGGAGGTCGGAGTGAGGATGGTCGGGTCGGAGACTTCGGTAGTCGACGGCGGAGGCCAGGGCGGGTCCAGGTGGTGGTTGGTGGAGTTGCTCGCGGGTTTTGAAGGGGGTTTGCGTCGAACAGAGGGAAGAGGAAGAGGAGAGGGCTGCGGTGAGGTCGGTGGTCTTCGTTGGCGATGAAGGGGGGAGCAGGTTGCTCGGACGAGGCTGGAGGAGGGGTTTCGGCTAGGTAGGGGGCGGAGCAGGATGTCTGGTGGTGGATCTAGGGCTTCCGGCGACGGGCGGGTCTTTGGGGTTGCTTGGCGTCGCGATTGGAGCGACAGAGAGGAGAGGGAGGAGAAGAGAGGCGGAGGGCGACGGAAGGGGGGGAGGCCAGTGGTGCCAGCGGCGGCGGTGACTTCGAGGAGGAACGTGGATCGTGGGCTGAAAGAGGGATAACGGGTTTTTTTTAATTTTTCTTCGTTTTGACTGAGTGAGGAGAGAAGTAAAGGGTTGACCCTTTATATTAATATATATATTTAATTCATTTTAAATTCTAAAAGCAACCTTTTATTTTCAACTCGAAATTGAACCCACCGACTGCCGTCCCTAGCTAATTACCCCCATTCCGAACACAATGGGATATGTATCGCAGGCTAGTTCGATCATTTCGATCAGTTTCCGTTAAAATCAACATATAACTCTATATATTGAATTTGAACGCACATTTCAATTTACCGGGGTCACATACGAACTCTATAAATTGCAGAAAAATATTTTCTGGCTTCATATTGACGATACGGTCCTAACAAAACTAGTTTCGTCGAATTCTGAGACCGTTGGAAAAATGGCCATTTTCCAGTCGATTAAAATCAACTAAAACTGGTCAAACGCGTTTTCTTTTGCCACGCTCACATATTGATTTGAAAAATTATGAAATTTGAAACCTAGCAATAACTTTACTTCACGGACTCAACAAAAGTGGTTCCGTCGAATTCCGAGGTCGTTTGCAAAATTCCAATTTTTAAGGGCCTGAATTCCATAGCGACTATTCAGAATTTTCAACTGGACATATCTTTTGATTCCCGCTATGAAATCTTGATTTTTCGGATTCGTTGGAAAGATATTCACAAAGAGGTCCTATTATTTTTGGTTTCACTAAAATCCGGATTGTTTTGCACCCGGTACATTCAATTGAAGTTTGAAATCGAATTATCGAACTACCGCGCCATTTTCAATTCTATTTATAATTATATATAATTATTTATATTCTAGCGACGACGTATGTAATATATACGTTCAATTTCTATATTCAAAATAAATTTTCGTCGATATTATTTAAAATGATTCATTTTAAATAATCAAAATTCGCTAAAATTGCCAAAATAAAAATTTTAAACTGGCCCAGATTTTCGGGTTGTTACTGCCATAGATGGCCTATGGCAGCCACAGAGAAGTGACGCAGTAGGTGCCAAAAAGTGTTGCTATAGGCAAAAAATGACCTATGGCGACACTTTTTTGGGGTTGCCTTTTGCCGCGTTGCCTTAGAGTCAAAGGCAACACCTTTGCGACCCTATGGTAACATCAGTACATGTGTTGCCATAGGTACCACTAGAACAAAAAATACCCTTTCACAACTGCAAAAAACGGTTGTAATATGTCTAGTACAGCTGGCAATTGTAATAAAGTCAACCTTTTTTACAACTGTTTCTAGCAGTTGTTAAAATTTGTTTTATGACTGCTAAAAGTAATTATCCTCAACTACTATTAATTGAAGATTTCACAATATTACAATAAATATTATTATAACATGGTATTTTATTCAAATAAATATTTTAATTCAATATTTCAAATGGTACAAATTTTTGCACTCCACTATTGTACATTCACTCGTATATTACACAATCATTCATATTTACATACATTCCTCACTACATTGTCACTCAATTTTCGCGATTCACTCATATTTACATACATTCCTCATTACATTCCTCACACATACAACCATAAGCAAAAAAAATACAGGAATATGATTATATAACAATAATCATAATAATATGTTCAAATCTTAGTGCTATGGATCCTGTAACAAATATTGGCATCCAAAATTTGCTGGTTATTCAAAAAAAATGTTAACCTTCATTTTAGAATGCTTGACTTAAAGCGGCCTCGCTTTTCATTTTCTTTTCTTCATCTTCTCTGATAAAGATAAAACAAAAAAAAAACTGAGAATCATGTAAACATAGATTTCCAAATCTATCTTCTACTTTGTTCCAACTAATATGTTTCTATAGTAACTCGAGCTAGCGCACCAATACAGTGTTGTAAAGTGAATCAACAACAATATTAGACTAAGCTTAATAACTTTTGCTATAAAAATAATCAAAGTGATACCTGAAATGAAACCAAGGTAAATATTAAGCACTCGAAGGCAATCAATGAATCAAAAGAGCTGTATCTTGAAATTAACGACCACTGCCTTGAACCAACCACCTACAAATCAAATTGAAGTACACATTTGTATAAGCATGAAAACTAAAGCTAAAGTAAAATTTAGCTTAAGCCATCTCTTAAAACTCTTTGTAATTTACCAGCAACATCATTGATTCAAAATTGTCAACAAAAGAGTAAATTACCAACAACATATGAACTTACTTGCACTTGGTGATCTAACATGGTGTTTTGGTGTATCTCCGCAGCCTCCATCTAATAATTGCACAATTCCTTAAACTAGTACATTTCCCATACCATCACATTTCAAGCAACTTGCATCTAGATTAATCAACTTTATCATCCATCTTTCAGATGGGTAACTGCATCACATATATATTCAGTTAGTTATTGACAACAATCCCACCATTAACCCATAATTTCCATAACTCTTCATATGCCACAATTTTAGCATAGTTAAACAAGAAGGCAACTTGCTTCAAGTTTTGATCCACGTTCTTTAGTGTCCATTTCAGAGAAGCAACAGCGCAAAATCATATAGCAATATGCATGATAACACCTAAATAAAGACCATCAACCTTCGTTTAGTGTACGATAATTCAAAAAAAAATATTAAAAAAATCCCCTTTCAGAAAGACTTACCTTGTAAATTACCTCTTACACTAAATGAAAAAGGAACCTATACTTAGACAGCGACATGAAAACTAGCTTGGTTGCCACCAAGGTCTAAAATCAAGGTTCTCGTTAATCTTCGACAGAAATTTGCAAACGAATACTGGCTAGGTTGCCACCAAGGTCTAAAAACAATACGTGACATTTTATTAATATGAAATCTTATGCCTCTTTCAAAGCTTCTAGCACAAACGAAAACACTCAGGATTGATTTAGTACAGTCTCAAACAAAGAAACTCAGCTATTAATCATCCTAGACTTATCTACCTTTAATACCACAGAAAGGAGGGAAGCAATAACACAAGCTACCATCTTTTAGTCATTCATTATAATGGAATTCGTTGCTTTTCATGTTGAATCTCAAATATACAGCCAAAAACAAAAACAGTACCCAGAAAAATCAACACAGAAAAACTTTGGTCATTTGTAGTAAAATTGTAACATATACTGAGGTATCAGTGAAATATCGTATTAAACACACAAATTGTCTCACTTTGATTAGTCCAAAACAGATTACTCAATCCTTTGAAGCATGACAAGCCTTAATAATTAGTTGCTAAAACTCAATGGTTATACAACCAATTCAACTCATAAATCATATGATATAAATCTAATTGCAAGAATCTTACCATCATAGAATCGAACATGAGCAACGACTTTAGCAGGTTCGATTTGTTTTGTCGGATCAGTTCTGAGAACAAGGAAGTATCCACTCAAAACCCTAATTTTGCCGACCCTGCCAAACCGTGTCTCTACCTCGAGGCTTTCAATTAGTTCCATCTAGAAGGAAAAATCACAAGCCATAGTTGTTTGGAAATCATCTCAACGCTTTTTATTTTCTTCCTTTGAATACAACGGATAATGATGGTGGGTGAGAGCGAAAATGAAATGGAATTTTGGGGATGATTTGAATGAAATTTAGGGATCGAAATTTGAAAATTTGGGGATTTCAACGAAAAGAAATTTTTGACTGATTTTGGAAATTTGGGGAAAATGAAAATAAGCGGGTAAAGGAAAATAACAGCGGGAATTAGAAATGGGTGAGGTGCGGATAAGGGTGTTGACTGAATGGTTGGGATTTCATTTCAACTAAATTGGTGGATCGCTGAGGTGTCATTATTTTTTGACTTTTTTAATCTAAATATATCTATAGTTACTGCAACACAATTTGATATCTATGCTAACACATTGAAGTGTGCATTGCAATAGACAAAAAACAGCATAGCAATAGCAACATTGTAGCTAGCAACACCATGGTTTTTCGTTGCGATAGGTCATCTATGGCGTAGTGTAGGATACAAAACAAAAATATCGATCCCTCCTCGAGGAATCGGTACCGAACCCTATATAGGTATTGTCGGATATGAAATTTTCCGGACGCAGTCAACTTTCAGATCCAGTTTTTGATCCTATATATTTGGACAAGCCTATATCTACTATAGCTATAAACATGCCATTATTTGGCCATTCATGAGGATCTCTTCTTGGCTTTGGAACTCCATCACGCAAGGACATTGCTCGAGGCAGATTACAACTACTTTTCTCTACATTCTTACGAACAAATTGCACTAAACTTGTGATCAAAGGTATAATTAATTAATCAAAACAACTGGATACAGGCACGATTTGCCGAACCATTTTAAAACTTTGTCTCCTTTTAATTTTATGTACTTTTGATTGCTCTATGATGGTTTAGCGACTGATTACTGTTAATATTTATTAATTCATATATGAATTGGGTATTGATGTATGATTGATCAAAATCAGTCGTCAATAGTGAATGATAATCTATCTATCTAACTCGATTATATATCTAGCGAGATCATGTCACATAGCGAAACGGGTTTCCCTTTGCTAGTAACTTCCATAAACTAACCATCCTTGTAACCATACATAACCAATGGTTAGAACATGTGTAGTTAATGCCCCACTATTCCCTTACTATATCCCATAGCGGATTAGTACCGCTATGCTTTTCCCAAATAGCCCTTCCACTATAAGCCCCGCGATATTCCATTATTCCTGATATATCCCTTTATTTCCACTATACTATGTTATTCCCGCTATATATTTGATAAAAGAAATGAACCAAAAAAGGAAATTTATACATCATAAAAATGATAAAATTAGCGTTTTCAACTGAATTTTTATCATATAATTATAGAGGAAAAAATACAATAATATTCTATTCAATTTAATTAAGTTAAATAGTAGTTTACGTTTATTTAAAGATACTTGCACATGTTTTATTTAAAAATAAGAATGCACTAATTATAGTTAAATTAAGTGCTAATTTTCACTTAATTATCATTTATATATTCGTAAAAACATTAAGAATGAATTATATATTATTTTAGGTTATCTACTGTATCCTTATTACCTTGCATTGTCCCCACTCTGACTTTCTGGATCTCTACCGCATTGAATCCGCTAAGCGCTTTAACTGCACATGTTAAAGTAACATAAAAGGTGTGCAATAGTGTGACAAAGTATGGACGATCCAAACTACCTTATAGTTTTACCCATCGGATGACTATGAACCCCTATCTTTAAATGTTGGAAAATGCCATACATATGCACCATTCAATATAGTTATACCTTTCGAAAATCAACACATGCTAGAAAACACCATACACGGGCCATAGTTTTATCCATAGAATGGACTAGAACCTTTCAACACATGTATGCAAAAACCATGTACATGCCATGGTTTTATCCCTAGGGTAACTAAGAACATTCCAATATAAGTGGTCAACACTGTGAAGATGTTCAACTTTGTTTACCAACATATGTTAGGGAACGCCATACATATGCCATAGTTTTATCTATTGAATGACAAAGAACCCATAAATCTACCCGACTTACCCTTCCCATTAGCACCTTTAAAGTGTTAAAATAAGTATGAATGCATAACGTGGTTCGCTGCCATTTTAAATCAGAACTCCATCTTTCGACAGTTAAGTGATTACATTTAAACTGATGAAATGGTTCGCAACCAAAATCATCATGCATGCATAATGAGTTGGAAACCCCTTCGGCCCAAAATCCCCTTTAGATTCCTTCCCTAAATGTCAAAAGAAACATGGTATAACCCTATAAAAAGAAAGTGCTAGCAGAAACAAATGCACGAAAACAAGCCTAAGTAAACATTCAACAGTCAGTTGTGTAACTAGTTAATGCTTACAATCAAAACATCCCTTTCGATTCAACTAGAAGGTGTAAAGGCGATACCTTATTGCCTTAAAAATCATTGTTCGGAATGTAACCCCTTGATTCTACCGTTGGGAAGCAAGATGATAACCTCCCTTACTTTATAAAGTTAAAGTTCAAGTAAAAAAGCCCCTTTCTTTAAAAATTAAGGTTCCAAAATGAAACCCCTTTAACATAGTCGAGAGGTGAGGAGGTAGAGATGTGTTAAGTTAAAATAAGGGTTTGAAATAGGTTCCTTTTGACATATCCATGAGGTCCAAAGGTGATAGCCTCTATGCTTTTTTCATAAAACAAAGCTAAAGGAAAACATTCCTTTTTAACTTAGGTAAAGCGTAATGAGTTGAAGCCTCAATGACTTTAAAACAATAGGCAACAACCCTGATTTCATATTTTTAAATATAATCCTATTGTCCAAACACAATAAACAAAGCTCATGTGTGAAGGTGATATGCCTAGTTGGAGATGATAATTTAAAAACATAAAGCTAGTGACCAATTAACCCAAATGAAAGGTGGAGGCCAAAGCCTCAGATACGAAGGCAGAAGCTCAAATACTTCCTATGCTAACAAGTGACAGTACAAGTATCCCGTGGTTATCAGAGGAAGAGGAATGTGTTTCTGACAATTATGAAAGGTGTAAAAGATAAATTAGAGTGATGGCACTGACAGTAAATATTGAGAACCAATCAAAGCGTGTAGTGCGAATTTCCAACAATTGGGAGCATAGGAAAATATTCTAGTTATTAGTATAGACTAGAGCATTAATTCATTAGAATCATAAATTTTGATTTAGGAAATTACTGGATTTTTGAGTTACACCTCATTCAAAGACTGAAGGACAAACTGATGGCGACCAGAGCTTTGGATATAAGAAGAAGAGTTGCATCTTGGATCTCTTAGGTAACAGGAATAATATTTATCATTTTAGGAGTAGCATGATGAACTTTTTCTTTGGTAATTAGTAGGCATTGTTAAAGAATTACAAGAAGGCCATATAAAATACCAAGGTGTATAGGATTTAAATTAACCTTAGAGGAAGGTGAATATTGTTTATTGCATTTTTCATCGAGTAATAAATAATAGCAACACAGAAAATAATCAGATTAAATGCGGAAAAAGAGACAACACTGAATTTACCTAGCTTTGGCAAAACCCTACTGGATTCACCAAGGTTTCTACTAGATAGTAAAACAATCTCTATGCTTACAATCTCCTATAAACTAGCAACTCCCGCTCCCAACTGTTCTAACCCTAAGCTCAATACCCTGCACTGATCTTGTAACACCCCACATCCATTAGTGTCACTCACAAAGGGAATGCACTAAGTTCTGTGGAGCATTTAGGGTAAAGGATGCAGATAAATTACAAGACAGACAGAAATTAAACAGCGGAAAATAAAACTTTGCTTTATTGATAGAATAGTTTGTACAATCGTTTCTTTACAATATCAGAGTATCATCTGTCTTATAAAATAAAGAAGCATAAAAACAACATTTATATTCCCCGATTTTAGCAAGAGCCGGCCATAGCATCTGAAAAGAGAATCCATGAAAACTTCGACAAATCTTCAAGCTGGGAAAGAGTGGCAGTCCAACTTAACCTGAGCTAAACTATTCCCTCCTTTACTACCTGGGGGGGGGGGAACGGAAGAAAAGAAGACGAAAGAAAAACAGAGTCAGACATAAAGCCTGAGTAAGTTCAGTAACTTCTAGCATGTGAACATGGAAAAACAAAACGACATGAATTAACTGAATACAAGATTACACCATGACGATAGGGTCAACAAGATTAGACAAGGTAGTCACAAGATATGCTAGGATAAGATAAACTGGATACGCTCTAATACTTTCGCCGCTTCGCTATTTCCTTGTTATACTGGTTTCTATATCTCTGCACCGCCTATCTAGTGTCCCAACTAGTAACGATAACGTGATCCCAATCCCTGTATTTTCCATTGCCTTCCGGCATACATTCATTATTTATTACCTAGATCAAATCTAGGGTTTTCTATCAAGTGCTTTCTATATTTAACTAGAGTTTATGCCATCTGATGAACGCTTCTCGGATTCAGGATTTATGCCACCTAGTTCAACTAGGAATTATGCTACCTTTCGAACGATGCCCCCAAGTCTAGGACACACTACCTAGAGTGGTATATGTTCCTATACTTCCTCACGCATGTATCGCGAATCGTTATCGCTTGTCTAGATGCACATGTCCTGTAATGTGCGGTCCGAGTCCTGTGACAGGGCAAATCAAGGAATACAGAACTCGATCGGGAGCATTCAGATATCTGCCGATGCAGATGCTAAGGTCTGTTTTTATTCCAGTGGCTATGGTCCCACTTGACCCCTCCATCAACTAATGAAAGGCACACCTTGTAAAATGAGAACTATACGCCGGCCCCCGGTGCCCCTCTATCCTATGGCCATCCTCACCCATAACTAGATAGCAAGTATATGGTCTTTTGGAGTTCTCCGCCTTTCCGCTTCAAGTATCTCGATTGACTCAAGATGGATGGTAGACGACGTGTCGTTATCACAGGGCTACCGTTTGCTCGCCGAATCACGCCGGTCCATCCTAGTCTTTAGGTTGCCATGTATTGCAACCAAGGCATACCCCTGGTTCTTCTACGCAGACCTTAACCTCTGTGGGCCCAGGCAGATCATCTGCAGCCTCACAAAGGGATACCAAGAGTACCCTCACGTCCCCTCGAAGCCTCGGGCTTCGTAACCCAATTCGTTGGAGCCTTCTTTCTGCTCAGACGGACATTCGCTCCTTCTCGTGTTATACTAAGAATAACTACTTAGTTTTACTAACTAAGATTTACCACTTAGTTTCCAGAATCGTTGTTTTCTTAACTAAGGTTTACTACTTAGTTCCCTTTCCCGTCAATTTGGATTGGTTAAGTGTCATTAGTCAATTCAAGCCAACTTAACCCTCTTCATTCATCCTGTTATACTGGTTAAGTGTTATCAGTAATTCATGTTGACTTAACCCCACCACAAACCAAGTTATATTGGCTAAGTATTTCTTATTACTTAACCCTACCCCTTCATCCTGTATTGGTTAAGTGTTCCTTTTTAACTTAACCTTGCCCGTCTGTCTTAACTAACATGTTATTATTGGTTAAGTATTATCCCTTCATGTTTTAGACTTAACCTCATTCCTTTATCACAACCTGATGGTTAAGTGTTCAGGTTTTCTTAACCCTACAGTCTAGCCCAGCTAACATATCAAAATTGGCTAAGTGTATTAGATTTTACTTAACCCCAACCTCTAGTCTAGTTAACATATTTATTTGGCTAAGTGTATTAACTTTACTTAACCCCTACAAGTCTCGTTTTGCTACCTTGAGTTTGGTTAAGTGTCTCTATGGACTTAGCCCTCCCATTCTAGCTTAACTGTGTTAAGTGTCAGTCTGAACCTAACCCCGCCCATCAGTCTAGTTGTCATGTTGAACTGGTTAAGTGTCTTAGTTAACTTAACCCTACCATTCTTGTTCTAGCTTTAACTAAATAAATTAAAGCCGCTACCACTCACATTAGGCAGATATTGTTGCGAATACTGGATGTGCCGGTTGGTTCCGGGCAGGTTTACATCGCAACTCAGTCTAACCTCGGGTTAGGCATATTCGTGTTTTCTAAGTTCAAAGGGGTTTTGATTAGTTTTCAAATCAGGTTTTGAAAGTAACCATCCCGTCCGTCGGATCAGTTAGGGATAGCCAGGGAGAGCAGGAAACTTGTATTTTCCAAACCCAAGCGTAGACACTATCCTCTCTGTCACCCTAGAACTTTCTGGCTTATTATTAAAAGAGATGTCGTTAATAAACCTTTAATTTGTCTAAATTCACATTTCCTCATTTAGGCCAGATTCTATAGGTAAATTATTCCTAATTTACTTATTTCCCAATTACTCTTTTAATGTAAATTGTCTACATTTATTTCTATGGCCCATTTCCCTCCCTAAAACATATTTATGCTTTTTGGTATGTAAACTATACCAAATTA
This sequence comes from Allium sativum, assembly GCA_030737875.1. Taxonomy (NCBI): domain Eukaryota; kingdom Viridiplantae; phylum Streptophyta; class Magnoliopsida; order Asparagales; family Amaryllidaceae; genus Allium; species Allium sativum. Next base: position 388,690,117 of record CM060924.1, read on the forward strand.
AGTGTCACTAACCATGATTTTTCTAAACCTGACAGTTACTCTCAATTATGGCCAATTTCACATTTATGTCAATATACTTACCGTGCCAAATTAGCTAATCCAATTCCGATTCAACATTCTAATTCACGTCAAACTAGACTTGTTACTCTAGTTCACTATTCACGTAAATGCCAGATTTACATGTCAATACTAGATTCAAATTACACATCTTATAATTCATGTCAAATTTATCCAATTTGCATTTCTATGAACATGCCATAATACATGTTCCCAATTTATGCCAATTTCCAAGTTAAACTACGTTTTTAGTAAATTTCATATTTTGCCCAAACCGCATTCCCACCGTTCGTATAATCGTGATTCATTATAGATAAAGCTAGATTCGTCGATAAAAGGGAATGAACCAAAATACCATGAGAGAACGGTCATAACAACTGGCATAAGATGGTAGTTCGCAGGCATATAGATGGTTCGAGAGCGTGGGTAGACCTAACTTAATAGGTAAATTCCCAAGATCTAAAACCAAGAATAGACAGAGTAGGTTCAGAACATGGGTAGGCCTAACTTAATAGGTAAATTCCCAAGGTCTAAAACCAAAGAAAACCAAGAACAGACATAATAGATAATCGGGTTTAGACCCAATTTTATAGTCACAAAACTTAAGCAACACTTTTTTTTTCATAGATGTCCTTGTTATGTCATAGGCAATGGTTTATATTTCCTAATCAAAGGCATAGACTTAGTCAAGGAAATAATCCTCATAGTCACAATCACGGTCATAGGCAATGTTCATAGTCATAGGCGATGTCCGTAGTCATAGGCAATGTTCATAGTCATAGGCAAATGTTCATAGTTATCGGCAAATGTCCATAGTCATAGGCATATGGTTTTAAGGTCCATAGTCACGGTCTTATTTGTCCTCGAATCATAACAGTTATTAATTAGGTTCAAGAGTATAGGCACTGATTCGAATAGAGAGAGAGATTTGGCATATTCTTTTATTCCTGTAATTTCATGTCATGAACAGAGAAAAACGTTCAAATCTAGAAATAACTGACTTACAGAGATTAGATTAGAATAGAAAGATGGCGTTGCTATGATTCGTAGAAAAACAGTCGTTGCAGTCGTTCGAATCTTCACTTGAATTCTAGCTTGAATCTCTTCTTTGAAAGTCTTTGAGCAGCACCTCCTCGTCTTGATTTATTTTGTATATTATTTTATTTATTATTTGATTAAGAGGAGGAGAGGAAGCCATGTTCACTAAGAATATTTGCAGCATAAGGGTAGAAGAATTGTGAATAGAGAAGGAGTCTAGGGCTGTTTATATAGTGTAGAAGTCAACGAATTTGGTCAGGATGGCGTCCGAATACAGAAGAACGGACCAGGTGCAGAAAACAGGAAAAAGCAGGGGGGGTCGACCACCAGGTCGACTACCCAGTCGACCTGGGTGACCCAGGTCGACTACCCAGTCGACCTGGGTGCCTTGGGCGGGAAAATCCCCGCCCTGCCCAATCTGGGTCTGTTTTTGAATTTCGAACTCGACCAGTTTTGAAATCTGAACTTCGCTGAATCTTCCGGAGGCCATATCTTCCTCATACGGACTCCGATTTACGCAAACTCGGACTCGTTTTCATGCAGAATTCCGAGACGAACGCAATGGCACAACCCGTTTCCCTTGATTTTGATTTTAACTTTTAATTCTGCCCTGATTTGTAAATCTTAGTGTTACAGAACTACGGGGGTGTTACATTCTTCCCCCCTTAAAAGGATTTCGTCCCCGAAATCTTCAAGTTAGGAGGAATGTGTCCTACCATCCAGTCACCCATCTACTCAACCATTCACCCACAGGCATCCATTGTTCTTAAAAGATTTCTAATGCTTTCATGTTCATATGCATAGTGCGTGTATATGTCTTTATCTAATGCAAAATCTGGCGGTCTACTGATTCAGTTGACCTCCTAAATGCGAATCATGTCAGTGCCATGCGTCCAATCATGTATGCAAGCATCCCTATTATGTAAATACTACATGCGTGCACAACCATTCATCCATATGAAACATCCATATGATAACATATCAGGCTCAACTTACAAACAAATACATATCTGTAAATGCAATATGAAAGCGTCCAAACTGATCTAGCGCCTAATACGTATGCATATGCATCCACGAGCAACCATTAACAATCACTTGCAACCACCAACCATAACACGTTTCAAACACATGTTTACATCCATTGGCTTCTACCTAAGGATCGAAGATACGACCTAGGTGATATACTTCGGAAAGAGAGAAACAATTATGCGTAAAGCTCCTACACAAAGAAATCAAGGATGCACCCTTAAGAAAAAGGGTATGACGCTAGTATCTAGCCCTCTTGAGCTTTACTCCACTGTATCTTAACTAATTGAACTTCACGATTGTGAAGTTTCTGACCTCCCTTTTCCAAAATAAACAGATGTCAATCACGGTACCAAGTATATGTACTAAGATGATTAGAGGTTTCCCTCTTATCCGCCATGCCATAACTATAAGAGTCGAAAGGTCACTACGTGCTCTTTGGAGTACCTGCCACAACTATTCATCTCTCACGCAAACCATCCACACCGAACTCGACATTTCTCAAGTACAAGCCCCAAAGGCCTAAACCAATATCAGACAAGCACCCAAGGAATATCTCCTCCGAATTTAGACGATCTACGTGAGATGATATAAGCAAACTCGATAGCTATTTTCAAATCCCTACTAACCAAAAATAAACTGGTCGGACCACCAATTAGATTTGAGACTCTAGTGGGATCTTTCTACTATACAAGTACTATGGTGCAGAGACTCAACTATGGAAGTGGATATGAACAAATGAGAAGCGCTGGAACCTAAGGAAATAGTACGAACAAAAAACTAGACTCATCGAACTGGACTACCTTTCTCCTAGGTACTTGGTGGCGAAAGCATGTACTTGTCCTTCTGAAAATCTCGTCCTCGTTCTTGCCCTTGTCCTTAAGTATATGCCCTATCATACCCTAGTAAAGATACTTCCTCTTATCTTAGGTTTTATAATTCCTTTCTCCTTCGTGAGCTAAATCTACATCCATGAATTCCTCATCCTAGGGTTGTGCTCCTTAGCCAAACTCCTCATCCCCTTCCGTGTGTGGTCATGTTGACAAATCTCTCGAAAACTGCCTCCATCGTCCGGAAAACCCTATAAGCTTCGAAAGAAAACTGCCCGTAGATGAAACAACTACGGCTATGGATGGAAGCCGGGCTCAACTTTGCCCTTCGATGAGGTTATCTCCCAGAAAGCCAGGAGCCCAAGAGACTCAAGAAAGAAGGAGACAAGAATTCAAATAGAGGAAGAGAAGATTGTGCTTATGGCTTTGGGGAATATGCCTTTAAAACAGATCTTTTCTTTTGAAAATGCTTCTTTTAAAACCGTTTTGAAAATAATTTTTCAAATCCTTTATCTGATCTGGTAACCTTCAGCTCTGATACCACATGTAACACCCCACATCCGTTAGTGTCACTCACAAAGGGAATGCACTAAGTTCTGTGGAGCATTTAGGGTAAAAGATGCAGATAAATTACAAGACAGACAGAAATTAAACAGCGGAAAATAAAACTTTGCTTTATTGATAGAATAGTTTGTACAATGGTTTCTTTACAATATCAGAGTATCATCTGTCTTATAAAATAAAGAAGCATAAAAACAACATTTATATTCCCCGATTTTAGCAAGAGCCAACCATAGCATCTGAAAAGAGAATCCAAGAAAACTTCGACAAATCTTCAAGCTGGGAAAGAGTGGCAGTCCAACTTAACCTGAGCTAAACTATTCCATCCTTTACTACCTGGGGGGAGGGAACGGAAGAAAAGAAGACGAAAGAAAAACAGAGTCAGACATAAAGCCTGAGTAAGTTCAGTAACTTCTAGCATGTGAATATGGAAAAACAAAACGACATGAATTAACTGAATACAAGATTACACCATGACGATAGGGTCAACAAGATTAGACAAGGTAGTCACAAGATATGCTAGGATAAGATAAACTGGATACGCTCTAATACTTTCGCCGCTTCGCTATTTCCTTGTTATACTGGTTTCTATATCTCTGCACCGCATATCTAGTGTCCCAACTAGTAACGATAACGTGATCCCAATCCCTTTATTTTCCATTGCCTTCCGGCATACATTCATTATTTATTACCTAGATCAAATCTAGGGTTTTCTATCAAGTGCTTTCTATATTTAACTAGAGTGTACGCCATCTTATGAACGCTTCTCGGATTCAGGATTTATGCCACCTAGTTCAACTAGGAATTATGCTACCTTTCGAACGATGCCCCCAAGTCTAGGACACACTACCTAGAGTGGTATATGTTCCTATACTTTCCCACGCATGTATCGCGAATCGTTATTGCTTGTCTAGATGCACATGTCCTGTAATGTGCGGTCCGAATCCTGTGACAGGGCAAACAAGGAATACAGAACTCGATCGGGAGCTTTCAGATATCTGCCGATGCATATGCTAAGGTCTGTTTTTATTCCAGTGGCTATGGTCCCACTTGACCCCTCCCTCAACTAATGAAAGGCACACCTTGTAAAATGAGAACTATACGCCGACCCCGGTGCCCCTCTATCCTATGGCCATCCTCACCCATAACTAGATAGCAAGTATATGGTCTTTTGGAGTTCTCCGCCTTTCCGCTTCACGTATCTCGATTGACTCAAGATGGATGGTAGACGACGAGTCGCTATCACAGGGCTACCGTTTGCTCGCCGAATCACGCCGGTCCATCCTAGTCTTTAGGTTGCCATGTATTGCAACCAAGGCATACCCCTGGTTCTTCTACACAGACCTTAACCTCTGTGGGCCCAGGCGGATCATCTGCAGCCTCACAGAGGGATACCAAGAGTACCCTCACGTCCCCTCGAATCCTCGGGCTTCGTAACCCAATTCGTTGGAGCCTTCTTTCTGCTCAGACGGACATTCGCTCCTTCCCGTGTTATACTAAGAATTACTACTTAGTTTTACTAACTAAGATTTACCACTTAGTTTCCAGAATCGTTGTTTTCTTAACTAAGGTTTACTACTTAGTTCCCTTTCCCGTCAATTTGGATTGGTTAAGTGTCATTAGTCAATTCAAGCCAACTTAACCCTCTTCATTCATCCTGTTATACTGGTTAAGTGTTATCAGTAATTCATGTTGACTTAACCCCACCACAAACCAAGTTATATTGGCTAAGTATTTCTTATTACTTAACCCTACCCCTTCATCCTGTATTGGTTAAGTGTTCCTTTTTAACTTAACCTTGCCCGTCTGTCTTAACTAACATGTTATTAATAGTTAAGTATTATCCCTTCATGTTTTAGACTTAACCTCATTCCTTTATCACAACCTGATGGTTAAGTGTTCAGGTTTTCTTAACCCTACAGTCTAGCCCAGCTAACATATCAAAATTGGCTAAGTGTATTAGATTTTACTTAACCCCAACCTCTAGTCTAGTTAATATATTAATTTGGCTAAGTGTATTAACTTTACTTAACCCCTACAAGTCTCGTTTTGCTACCTTGAGTTTGGTTAAGTGTCTCTATGGACTTAGCCCTCCCATTCTAGCTTAACTGTGTTAAGTGTCAGTCTGAACCTAACCCCGCCCATCAGTCTAGTTGTCATGTTGAACTGGTTAAGTGTCTTAGTTAACTTAACCCTACCATTCTTGTTCTAGCTTTAACTAAATAAATTAAAGCCGCTACCACTCACATTAGGCAGATATTGTTGCGAATACTGGATGTGCCGGTTGGTTCCGAGCAGGTTTACATCGCAACTCAGTCTAACCTCGGGTTAGGCGTATTCGTGTTTTCTAAGTTCAAAGGGGTTTTGATTAGTTTTCAAATCAGATTTTGAAAGTAACCATCCCGTCCGTCGGATCAGTTAGGGATAGCCAGGGAGAGCAGGAAACTTGTATTTTCCAAACCCAAGCCTAGACACTATCCTCTCTGTCACCCTAGAACTTTCTGACTTATTATTAAAAGAGATGTCGTTAATAAACCTTTAATTTGTCTAAATTCACATTTCCTCATTTAGGCCAGATTCTATAGGTAAATTATTCCTAATTTACTTATTTCCCAATTACTCTTTTAATGTAAATTGTCTACATTTATTTCTATGGCCCATTTCCCTCCCTAAATCATATTTATGCTTTTTGGTATGTAAACTATACCAAATTAAGTGTCACTAACCATGATTTTTCTAAACCTGACAGTTACTCTCAATTATGGCCAATTTCACATTTATGCCAATATACTTACCGTGCCAAATTAGCTAATCCAATTCCGATTCAACATTCTAATTCGCGTCAAACTAGACTTATTACTCTAGTTCACTATTCATGTAAATGCCAGATTTACATGTCAATACTAGATTCAAATTACACATCTTATAATTCATGTCAAATTTATCCAATTTGCATTTCTATGAACATGCCATAATACATGTTCCCAATTTATGCCAATTTCCAAGTTAAACTACATTATTATTAAATTTCATATTTTGCCTAAACCGCATTCCCACCGTTCATATAATCGTGATTCATTATAGATAAAGCTAGATTCGTCGATAAAAGGGAATGAACCAAAATACCATGAGAGAACGGTCATAACAACTGGCATAAGATGGTAGTTCACAGGCATATAGATTACGACGTAGGTTCGAGAGCGTGGGTAGACCTAACTTAATAGGTAAATTCCCAAGATCTAAAACCAAGAATAGACAGAGTAGGTTCAGAACATGGGTAGACCTAACTTAATAGGTAAATTACCAAGGTCTAAAACCAAAGAAAACCAAGAACAGACATAATAGATAATCGGCTTTAGACCCAATTTTATAGTCACAAAACTTAAGCAACACTTTTTTTTTTCATAGATGTCCTTGTTATGTCATAGGCAATGGTTTATATTTCCTAATCAAAGGCATAGACTTAGTCAAGGAAATAATTCTCATAGTCACAGTCACGGTCATAGGCAATGTTCATAGTCATAGGCGATGTCCATAGTCATAGGAAATGTTCATAGTCATAGGCAAATGTTCATAGTTATCGGCAAATGTTCATAGTCATAGGCATATGGTTTTAAGGTCCATAGTCACGGTCTTATTTGTCCTCGAATCATAACAGTTCTTAATTAGGTTCAAGAGTATAGGCACTGATTCGAATAGAGAGAGAGAGATTTGGCATATTCTTTTATTCCTTTAATTTCATGTCACGAACAGAGAAAAACATTCAAATCTAGAAATAACTGACTTACAGAGATTAGATTAGAATAGAAAAATGGCGTTGCTATGATTCGTAGAAAAACAGTCGTTGCAGTCGTTCGAATCTTCACTTGAATTCTAGCTTGAATCTCCTCTTTGAAAGTCTTTGAGCAGCCCCTCCTCGTCTTGATTTATTTTATATATTATTTTATTTATTATTTGATTAAGAGGAGGAGAGGAAGCAATGTTCACTAAGAATCTTTGCAGCATAAGGGTAGAGAAGAATTGTGAATAGAGAAGGAGTCTAGGGCTGTTTATATAGTGTAGAAGTCAACGAATTTGGTCAGGATGGCGTCCGAATACAGAAGAACGAACCAGGTGCAGAAAACAGGAAAAAGCAGGGGGGGTCGACCGCCAGGTCGACTACCCGGTCAACCTGGGTGCCCCAGGTCGACTACCCAGTCGACCTGGGCGGGAAAATTCCCGCCCTGCCCAATCTGGGTCTGTTTTTGAATTTCGAACTCGACCAGTTTTGAAATCTGAACTTCACTGAATCTTCCGGAGGCCATATCTTCCTCATACGGACTCCGATTTACGCAAACTCGGATTCGTTTTCATGCAGAATTCCGAGACAAATGCAATGGCGCAGCCCGTTTCCCTTGATTTTGATTTTAACTTTTAATTCTGCCCTGATTTGTAAATCTTAGTGTTACAGAACTACGGGGTGTTACAGATCTCGAACCCCGAGATCATATTTTCCCTAACTACAAAACCTTATAGCTAGAAACCCTAGTTTAGAAAACTAGAAAACTGTAGATTGATTACAAAATAAAACACTTAAAACAAAAAATAACAAAACTCTTAAACAATAAACTAGGATAAAATAAAAGGAAGGTTATCCCCTTTTTTCATTTGCAATTAAACCCGACTTCCTCTTTTACTTTCTCCAATGGCCACCGAATGTTGAAATTAGGGTTTTGCTCCCCTTTACCAAATCTAGATTTCAATATTAATTCAAATTGGTTCTCTGATAGCTCGGATTACTTAATGCTCCCTTATTGATGATTTGACACTTCAGATGATCGAAACTTGATTTGTAAGTTCTCTAATTTTTATTCTTATACATTTGCATTGATTTGCTAGGTTTCGGTGCCTTTTGACAGTGACGAAATGATGTTTATATAGGGTTTTCCAAACCCTATACTCTCCGATTTCAAAGAATGTTGACGTGAATGTGAATTTGATTTCTGGAATATTTGATTGATTTTCTTGCTCGAAATTACTCCTTGATATTTCCTCGAAAGTTTTGAATTCGTTATCTGGTGGAATTATCATTCCTTGCCAAAAAAATAAAAAAATTCATACTCTTTAGAATGCTAAATTATGGCTTTAAATTAAATATTTTTTCATTTCAAAGAATACCCGAAATAACAAAGTTGACATATATTTCTGATTTGAAATTTTCAAGCATTTAATATTAAGGAAGTAACTTTCTTCCTTTATCCATACTAATATTAATGCAGCACCGATTCATTCTCATGATGTTGCACATGCATATTTTGAATATTTCCTGAAATATAAACTTGACATGCTTTTCTGATTTGACATTTTCAAGCATTTAATATTAAGGAAGAAACTTTCTTCCCTTATCCACGCGATTAACGCAGCACTAATTCTTTCTTAATACTGCATATGAACATTCGAAAAATTTCCTGAAATAAAAACTTGACATGTTTTTCTGATTTGAGATTTTCAAGCATTTAATATTAAGGAAAAAACTTTCTTACCTTGACCATTCGAATTTTAATGTTGCACTTGATTATTTTTCACTATTTCTCACTTGTTGTCCATTGATGCTTGGATTAACTTGAGACTTATGATAAGACAAGAAACTTCATTCGATCTTGCTTGTTGCTCTGATGTTGACCATATACACACACATTCATTCATCTACATACACTATATTTAAATGTGTGTTTGTGTATGCGTGTTGGCCTTTAATGCTCATGTTGTACCTGTTCATGTTGATCTGCTCTAGCCACTTGTGTTGCACAATGTCTTCTTGCCAAATATGCCAGATTGTGTATTTAAACATATTCTTGCCAAATATTCTCTTTCACAATATTCTTGAATTTGATTTCTTGAAATATCTTGCCAAATTTAATCACTTGCTGAAAATAAATTTTACCAACAATAATGCTTGTAATTCTGGACATTTCGAACTTGTCCAGTTTTATAAATTTCACCATGAAAAACTAGGAATGTTGGAAAGATTTTTAATTTGATTTGGCCTGATCCAATTTACCATTTGTAAAAATTTCCCAAAAATAAATTTCAAATCTTTCCACATTCTTGATCCCCTTGTTTCAAATTTAGGCAAGAAAAAATATTCTTGATATCTGTTGTGCTGCCATAACAATTTGCACCTTGTCTTGACTAACACCTTCAATGTGGCACTCATGTTCAGCACACTATTCTGACCTAAGTTGTTGCTTGGTATGTTTCTCTATTTCTATGTTGTGGTGACGATTTCCATTCTTGATGTTGCATTGCTGGACCACTTATATATTTATCCATGTATGCTTTTAGGTCTTTGATCCCTATGCACCGTTCATGTCTGTCCTTTTGCTTTAAAAAAAATGTTTGTGCCTACTACTATATGTATTTTCCCTTGTTCTTTAGCTTTGTACATGTGCTTTGTTTGCCATTGCTACCTAGTTTGTGTTATTCACTTGCTTCATGAATTTTGCACTTTTCTTGTTTACTTGCTTGTTTCAACCTTGGTTATTAAAAACTTTGTCCACTTCCTTCCTCCTTCTCCACTTTTATATATTGTGCTTAGTTTGTTGGCATATGCTTGCATTTTTGGTTGTTTTGGTGTACATTTTGGCATCCTAGCTGCTTGTAGTATGTGCATTTTGTACATTACCGTGATCACTTGGTGAAGAACCATTGACCGTGTGCATGCTCCCTGCTTTTGTACCTTTTTACCTGATCAAGTCTTGAAAGATGATGAGAAACCACTAAAAATTTGAGGCAAATAAAATTTAAAAATAAAATTGTATTTTTCTACAGTTAATTCTATTTTATTCCAGTTTATTGTGTGTGTTTCTATGGTAGATATTCAGGTAATTGGATTGGATCTTGAAGCAACTGAAGACTCAGTGTGTGACAGTGTGTGTGTGTGTGTATGAAATCGTATGTACGATTGAGTGAAATGAGTGAACTGTAGTGAGGAAACAATGTATATGAATGTGATTAGTGAAATGTATAGAGAGAGTTGTGAAAGTTGCACTACTCTGAATATTTGTAATAAGATATTTTATTGAATAATAAATATAGTTTGAGTATCTAAATTCCGTGCAATAGTACTATTATTAAATATTAATATTTGTTTCTGTATGAGAAGAAATATAGAATTGTACAATTACAAACACATTTATAGAATAATGTATGTTTGTTATCATCAAACAAAAAATCATAATTCAACAATCTCCTCCTTTTGATGATGAAAAATATACACATAAGTATTGACGTCAAAAGTTGGTCTAATGATGATCAACCCCCAATATTGTGTAGATAACACATGAGAAACAATCACTGAGTATAGAAAAGTAAATAAAGACAGGGAACACGCATTGTCTTTATAGTGGTTTGGCAAAGTCGGTGCCTACGTCCACTTTATATTTACTGATTTTGATGGATTACAGAGTACAATTAGTTTTTTAGTGGAGAAAAGAAGAAATTATAAGATTCTTGTATTGTTTGAGGCGCACGGTTGGATGCTTCCAATATGCCAAGTGTAGGTTAGAGTGGAGAATTCAACATATCTTTCCATTTTCAACAATGGTGTACTTATAGGTGAGAAGAGTGGGCTGAGCTAGGTGCCACATTACTTGCTTCTTTTGTAGAGCTTGGACACGTGGAGCTCGATCCGGTGGAATAGTTGCGGTGGAGGGACCCGGTCTATTGTTGCTGAATACTTCTCTCAAGAATTGTGGCTTGTGTGGCATTTGAACTATGGTGTATCAAAAGTAGAGTTTTGGCTGGAAGTGTTTGACCACTTTAATTGCCTTAAGAATTAGGCTTTGTTGGAAGTTAATGACCCATCTAGATATCTCCAGTTAAATCTGATCGATCCGAACTTTGATGAGATGTTGACTCGGACGATAGGAAGAGCGATTATGATGGGAAGAGATATACTGCCATTTGAGGGAAATTGGTTCAGGTCGAGCCTTACTCGGATCTTCTGGAATAAAAGGGTTGTCCGTCGGATCGGTCGGTACTTAATGGTGAGCTTCGATCCATTGAACTGTGATAGCTACTGCCAAAAGGTTGGTCAACATTTTGCCCCCATAATACATCTTTCTTGGTAAAGGGAGGTGTGTTCTAGATATTATATTGGAGCTCAACGCACGAACAATTATGGTTGTGTCAAACCATACTAAGGCCGAAAAACCGATGATCTGATGGTTGTATTAATGCCAGAAGACCAATGATAGGTGCAGATTGTACTAAGGCCAGGAAACCAACAACCATCAGGGACCATATTAAGGCCTAGGATGTTGTAAAATTAGTCGATGATAGACTTTGTCGTGATATTCGACGCCTGGTGAGATGGTGTAGTCGGTTGTTCTAGGGTTTCTGAGGTTGAATTTTGATTATGTTCAGTGAGTGGTCAGAAGGTTTGAGTGCAAACCGTGTTCTTGAACTGATTGTAACACCCCGCAAATCCATACTACCTGAGTTGACTAAAATAACACTCGTCCAACCTAAATAATACAGAAATACGAGTCGTTAGGGTGAAAGAAATAGAAACAGACAGAAGAAGAATAGAAATAACAAAACATAATCTCACAGCGGAATGAATAAAATATATTATATAATATAATCTTTTGAATACAAAATTTTGTATCATATATACATACCAATTCAAAATACAACATTTGATACAGCGGAAATAACTCTAAATAACTAACGGTGAAGCCTCCTGCTTCGAGCTCCTCCAAGTGTATCAGTAAGAGCCTAAAACAATTAACTGCCCGTACAAATTTGAGCACCCAAGAGTTTAGGGAGAAAAACAAACAAAATAAACTCTAGGTTAGTCGTGGAACTGGTGTGAGTAAACTCCAACCATATTGGTTAACTTTGAAAATCCTTTGAAAGAAAGGGTAATTATAAGACCGACCCACACATAAACATGGACGGTTTTTACCTTAATATAATCAAAACATTTTGGATATCAAAATCCAATGATATTATAATAATGTATAATCAAATAAATAACCAAATAGTAGAATGCTTGCATCTCACACTCTATATATAGTATAAAATCAAAAACTGTAGGGCGCTTATTGGAGATTTGATTCCAACTATGACAAGGTATGGGACCACCTCTCGATCAGTGTACTCTAGAGGGGATACATTGGGGTTCAACATGAACGTCTTGCAACCCGGCCACACATGACTACCCACTCATTTAGCTTGAGTGTAGCGAATATATTGTCACCTATGGTTGTTGGCCATCCAACCGTAATCCGTAAGATACAGAATCAAAAGAAGAACAAATAATTGAATTTTCTCTAGATCGGTGACAAATATAACCTGATGGGAATGACCCACCTAGCCATGTTGCCTGCCCAAATTTTGTCATTTCTCGTTTGTGAGGCTTAAGGCTACGTTAACTTTTTAGAACATCTGGTCACCATTCAGTTTGAATGCCACATCATCAAACCTGTCAAATCACTAGTTGATCTTCCCAAAATATTACAGGTATAAAAAGCTAAGAGAAACGAATTTCTTCACCACCAAACGTAATACCTCGGAAATATCGTCTTATGTGATCTGTTAGGAATACTCTGTTAGACTTTAATCCATACGAGTAGTCCTGGGTCTGGACAAACAGATCAGCCCTTGCATTTCACTCCGTCATCAATTTCTTCAGCGTCATCTAATTCGCAATGTCTAATCCCAATACGGAGTGGTTTTCGGATATTAAATCCAACCGGTCTCTCCATATTGACAACGATGGTCCAAAAACCTTTGATAGCCGGTGATTTAACTATCAAAGAAAAATTAAACATCCATCAAACAATCACTGGCCCTTTTAATTAATATTCTGCTTTCCAAATTTCTTATCGAACTCTATATATCGATATATTGATTTCTATTATCAAAATATCTTTAAAATATCCTAACTCCTTAAATTTCCAGAAAATTTTGCCAGCACCTCCTTTGTACCGGTCAATAGCTTAAACCTCAACTCGCCTCTTTAGGCCCTTTTCATTCAAAAAGAAAATCAAAAAGACAAGCGGCTTGCCCAATAGGCTCATAAAATCTCATATGGAAATTTAAACATGTACTTTTTTATCGGGCACTTAAATTGTAAATCTTCACTTTCTTCATATTCTTCATCCCATACTTGTTTGTCATATACTCATCTGATTCCAATTCATTTCAACTCTAAGATTTCATTTACATTCACTTTATTCCCAATTTAATTTTTTTACTTAATCCACTTTCAGTTTGAACTTCTCACGTTCAAATAAATTTTTATTCATATATATATAAGTCGAATTCAATCTCCATGTCAAATTCCAAAATTTAATTCAAGTTCCATACTTTGGTTCCTAAATTTAATTAACACCTTTAAATTACTTTAATAAAGTTAAGTTCGATCAAAACCTTATTAACTAATTTTAAAGAAATTAGTTAACTGCATTCGATAAATAAAACTCTGATTTTTATTCTAAAAATCGATCCATTTACTCGACTTGAGTTCATATTTAATAAATAACTCAAATCCGGATTTTACTAATGAAAATTCATATTTTTATTCACTAAAATCCCTTTTTATTTAATTAAATAAATCATTACGGGTTTAAAACAATTATGGCTTTTTTTCTAAATTTGATTTTGACATAACCAAAAATCTATACGACAAAATTTAGTTTTTCTCTTCAATTAGAAAACTATCATTTAATAGGTCCAAACGTGTCTTGTTTCATTGTATTCCGACTTATATTGAGTTTCATATACTTAATTGAAGTTCGGAATGCCAAATTACGAACTATCGCGCCGCGACGAGTTCATTTCAGTTATAATTTAAATATAAACGTTAACTTCGTTTATAAAATAAGTTCCAACTCCATTTTCAATAGTTTTATAATAAACCCATTATCCAAATATAATTTTAACAATCCCTATTTTCCAAATTCGTCGATTATTTTATTCCGTATACATACTCAGTTATAAATTAATTCAAACTCCAGGTTTATATATTCAGTTTCAATCCACATGGAATTAGGTTATTAAAATTCGATATAATCGAATTTCAATTATAAATTTTCTTTAGGGAATAATCAATTAACTTAACATTCTTTACCATTACAAATTAATATCATCCCTTGATAATTGTGAAGTTGTTCAAGTTGAGATATTTTACTTACCTCTCAGACCTTGACCGACAACGTTCATATCTCGAGACGGATAAGAGTTTGTAATTCCAAAACTCGATTACTTATCAAAAAAATCCCTTCTTCTATCCCATTTAAAAATATGATTTTAAAATGCCAATTCTTATTTTGGAAAAATCCATTTTCAGTTTATCCAGTGAAAATTACTTCAATATATTTATAAACATTGTTTATAAATCAATTTTCTTATTTAATATTTAACAAGCCTCCATTTAAATTTCCATTTAAATCTCGATTCCTCATTAGATAAATTTCCATTTAAATCTCGATTCCTCATTAAATTTCAATTTAAAATTCTAAATTTCTATTTAAATAAGTTCCAATATCTTTTGGAAATAATATTTTATTTTCTATAAACTCGACTCCATTGAATTCAAATCATAAATCTATATAGATTTATTTCAATCCAATCTATTCCGAATATCAAAATAAATTTCATCGTTTTCTTCTCAATTGATTCCAAATCCACTTATTAAATCCATACTTGAATTAAAATTTCAAGTTATACAATGATAGTTGATTTACTTTATTTGTAAACATTATTTATAAATTCCATTTCATGTTTTAAATATTAAAACAAGGTTCGTTTCAAATTTCATTTGAAAATCCAATTTCCACTTCAGAAGATAAATTTTCCTTTTTAAATCCAAAAATCCCTTTTTAATATCTAGATCCAGTGATATTCTAATATCCAACACACAAATCATCCATTTAATTCACACATCACACAAATATAAAAATAGGTAAACAACAGTAAATAATTTTGAGGAATCCAGTTGGATTCCTCCAACCTGTTTTTTCCTACATTCACAAATATTAAGCAACATAAATAATACAAATCATGCTTCAAGGCAGGATATCGCGGTATAGAAGGTCATCCACTCATATATCGTTGGGCGATAGGGTCATCCGCTAATGATACTACGGACATCCGCTAATGGTACTGCGGGAAATATCCAATATATATGTAATAACCAAACCACCAAACCTAAATAACTAATATATATATATATATATATAATAACCACAATGATTCAATAAACCATGTATGCATCCAAACCGCCGACAATTTATTTTTAACGATAAAAAATAATTTTTAAGTGAGATTTACTCACCTTGATTTTCTATTGCTGAATATCCCATTCAATTCTTTGTTATTTCTTTCTATGAATCCATTCGAGCTGAATCTACTTGCACCTATAATTCATTTAAATCCTTATTCATCGATTTGCGCTATTTATTTAAACTACTTAAATAAGTTATCTTATACGAATTAACAAATTATCAATATTAAATTAAACATTTCCATTTAATTTAATTAACTTAACATTTAAATAAATAAATTCTGCTAAGTATCATAAATTACATAAATATGTTTACCTTCTTGGCCTGCAAACTACTTGACAAATCCCGAAGCCAATTCCCAAAACTCCCCAAACTGCATCAGCCTAAATTACTGCACCATCTCACTTTGGCATTATATCGAACACGTTGCAGACAATTACCATCTGCTTTCACCATCCACTCGAAGACCAAACCAATACTGCAGCTAATGCCCTTACAGTCAACACGAGCCACAACAAATCGAACCACCCAGTAACAACTTCACCTGCATCTTCATCTAACATACACAAACCGATCTCCCACCTTTGCCAACTACCAAACTCCAAAATCACTTACTACCGAACCAAGCAACCCAGTTCACCCATTCTAGTAACAGCAATAAACTATCGAACCTTTCCCAATTTGTCATGTTCATTGTCAAATTCAATTTTATCTCATCGCACTCCCATGTACTTCTCATACTTCTCTGCCTACTCCTAACAACCAACACACTCCATGAAAATCACCACCGTAAACTCCTTCAATCCCTACGTCCAGCTCCAAGCAAAAAGAACCGCCGTACCCGTCTTGAATTTGTTTCACAATTTCCTGAAGTAAAACATTGACTCCATGTTGAAACTCCACACCAGAAATTTGAATTTGAATTCCAGTTTTCCTCCATCGCACCTTAATAGAAAAATCGCAAGCGCCTTTAAGCAATACCCCGTTCAAACTTCTGTATCATGTACAACCCCAATTTAACCTCGTTCAACCCTTAGCCGAGCCTCGAATCACCGTCGAACTCAAGCCCTAGTTTTTATTCACACAGTCGAAGCCAAAGTTGAATATCGCACCTAATTCTGAGGGTACGAACTAGAAGTTTGAGCACGGATTTTTGAGGGAGAACTATACTTTCAGGTTGCGAGATAATCGCAATTTCCAATTCTATCCTAATTTGGTTTTGAATGTATCAGCTCCCCCTAGCATATTGCGATAACCCTAACTCCATTGTGATGTTGAGCGCTCATGCGTGCTCTCGAACCTCGTCCCCTCTTTGAATTCGAAGTCGAATTTGGTTTCCCTTTTTCTTTCTTTTTTATAATCAGTGGAAATTTTGGTTTTGCCATTTACAAAAAAAAGAGGAAGAATAAATGGAGAGGGCTTGATAGGTTAGGATGGAGAACAAATGAATACGATGGCTTGATTTTATAAGGGAGAACGGAGAAATAGGAAGTACCGACCATTAATTTCATGTTTCCTTGATTTTTAAGGAAGGAGACAGTACGGTAATAACCATTTAAGGAGAAGACATCATAGTTATAGGTAGGCTACGATGTAAATAATTAGGTCGGCTCTTTATTATTAAATTAACTTTATTTTATTTTGATTTAAAATTAAACTATATGATTTTATTAGTTAATTGTATAATAACATATTTCGGGTCCTGAACTATTTGACTGGTCGGAGAAGATACAATTTAAATTGACGATATAAATTAAATCCAAAATGATCTAACTTGTCGATAATAATTTATTATTATCGTTTATAATCACATAGAGTTTATATCGATCATTAGAATCGTTCTGATTCAGTTTTAACTTCGATTTCAGTTATTTCCGTTTCGTATTACGATAATTCAATCTCTTCAAAATTAATCGTATATCGATTATTAATTCGATAAAATTAATAACAAAATTCATTTACAATTAAAATTGAATATTAAAAACTAATTTAAATATTCATTATATAACAGTTAAAAATTTGGGACGTTACACTGATAGTTTTTACTTGCGAAATCCAGAGAAGGTATTGTGAAGTTTTGCGAGCGACAATTACAGTCGGCTTAAGAAAGTGGCGAGTATCAACCATACTCGGCTTATGGAGTTGACGAGTATTAACCATACTCGGCTTTGGCTGTTATTAACCATACTCTGCTTATGAAGTTGGCAAGTATTAACCATACTCAACTTACAGAGTTAAAAAGTATTAACCGTACTCGGCTTATAGAGTTGGCAAGTATTAACCACACCCGGCTTATGGAGTTGGCAAGTATTACCATACTCGACTTATAGAGTTGGCGAGTATTATCTATACTCGGCTTATGTAGTGTTAACAATACTCGGCTTATGGAGTTGGCGAGTATTAAGCATACTCGGCTTATGGAGTTGGCGAGTATTAACCATACTCGGCTTATGTAGTGTTAATCATACTCGGCTTATGGAGTCGATTTAGTATAGTGGCAGGCATCGACTGTAGCTTAGAAACGGTGACTATCACTGACAATATTTGGATTAGCTAGTGTCAGTCATGCTCGGCTTGAATCGTTTCAAACATAATCGATGTCCGAAAAAGAAAGTTTATTGCTGCTAAAGAGCTGTTACAGAAAAATGAAAAAAAAAATTCTAAGTGGGAGATAACTGAATCTAGGGCACGCCTACGAGCTAGATCTTAACCCCATACGCGTGTACTTCAACATACCTATATTATTGAAAGAAATAATAAGAGTACATTTCTAATATCTTAAGAAATGGGAAAAATATAAATCTTATTTAATTAATATTGATGCCGTAATTATTGGGTTCAGGGTCCTTTCCGTTTGAAGGAGCTCGAGGACCGGCCTAAGGAGCTTGGGCAGAAGATTGTGGCAACATGTCCTGTGTTGGTTTCTCCATATACTCGGGTAGTTCTCCATGCCTAACCCTATCCTCGATGAGATCGCACAAGTGCCTGCATTCACTGGTGCTATGACATGCCATGTTATGGTACATGCAGTACTTTTTAGAGTCGAGTTCCATTTGGGTCGGCTCCCTTCGAGGAGGTTTAGGAAAGGATAGAGATCCTCATACGTCAAGATAGATGTCGAGAAGAGAGGAGTTGAGATCGGTGTACTGATCATATTTGTTCTCTCTCCGAAGTGGTACGTTGCGATCGTCCTTTTCTGAGACTTTTCCTTTGCCTTTGTTCTGGCCATTTGTGTCGGATGGACCCCCGTCTTTGGTACCAAGCACTTCGAGGCTCTCCATTTCAATGTTAGCATTCTCTTGCCAGAGGAATCAGTCTACTTCGGCATAGAAGTTGTCAATGTCCTTGTAACAACCCGAAAATCTGGGCTAGTTTAAAATTTTTATTTTGGCAATTTTAGCGAATTTTGATTATTTAAAATGAATTATTTTAAATAAAATCAACGAGAAATTTATTTTGAATATAATTCGAACGTATATATTATATACGCTGTCGTTAGATTATAAATAATTATATATAATTATAATAGGAATTGAAAATGGCGCGGTAGTTCGATAATTCGATTTCAAACTTCAATTGAATGTACCGGGTGCAAAACAATCCGGATTTTAGTGAAACCAAAAACATTAGGATCGAATTGGTAATATCTTTCCAACGAATCCGAATAATCGAAATTTCATAGCGGGAATCAAAAGATATGTCCAGATGAAAATTCTGAATAGTCGCTATGGAATTCAGGCCCTTAAAAATGGACATTTTGCAAATGACCTCGGATTTCGACGAAACCAGTTTTGTTGGGTCCGTGATGTCAAATTATTGCTAGATTCCAAATTTCATAATTTTTCGAATCAGTATGTGAGCGTGGTAAAGGAAAACGCGTTTGACCAGTTTCAGTTGATTTTAATCGTCTGGAAAATGGCCATTTTTCTAACGGTCTCAGAATTCGACGAAACTAGTTTTGTTAGGATCGTATCGTCAATACGAAGCTAGAAAATATTTTTCTGCAATGTATAGAGTTAGTATGTGACCTCGGTAATTTGAAATGTACGTTTAAAATTCAATATAATGATTTAAATGTAAATTCAGCGAAAACTGATTGTAACAGCCGAATCAGCCTACGATACGTAACCCATTATGTTCGGAATGGGGGTAATTAGCTATGGACGATAGGCGGTGGGCCCCGTTTTGAGGTCGAAAATAAAAGTTGCTTTTTGGGTGGAAAATTAAATTAAATAAAAAAAAAAGAGCCCCTTTCTCTCTTTATACTTCTGCCCCCCCCCCCCTTCGAAATCAAAACAGACAGAAGAAAAAAATAATAATTCGCGTGAGCCCCAGACCCCGCCGCCTCCCATCGAAGCCGCCACCCACATCGGCCATCGCCTCTCCGTCAACCGCTCCACCTCGCGCCGCCCAGACGCCTCGCCTCCGTCCGATCCTCCTCCTATGCCCCCTCTTCCCTGCTCCGATCCTCCTCCCGCGAGAACCTCGAGCCAGCGTGGATCCAAACCGCACCCCCCCCCCAAGACGATAACCACCACCCCTCCACCTGCTGATCGATCCCCAACCATCTCCGGTTCTAGCCGGCAGTAAACCCTCCCCTGCGATGAAAACAAGGTAAACAACTTATTTTCAGTTTACTATGAATTCAAATAGAGTTAAAAATGATATTATTTGCTTGTTTAAAAACTGATTTTTACATTGTTAAAAAGAAAAAAAAACTGAAATTGTCATTGATTCAAAAATACATGCAATCTTGATTTGAAAATATAAAGACTTCGCCTTTGAAAATAAAAAGACATCACTTTTGAAAATATAATGGAGAATATAAAAATATGATTTTTAATATTGAATAGCATAGTAAAAATTCGATTTTTATATATTGAATAGCATAGTAAAAATGTGATTTTTTATATATTGAACATCGAAGTAAAAATGTGATTTTTATATATTGAACATCGAAGTAAAAATGTGATTTTTATATATTGAACATCGAAGTAAAAATTCGATTTTTACATATGTAGTGGCTACAGCAACGAAGATGACAAAGATGCGATAACGATGAAGATTTCTATCAAGGAAGAGTCTAGATGATTGGATAGCTATCGGTGAGAATTTCTCACCTTTCAATTTCATTTTCTAGTTATATATATATATACTAGGATGCAGACGGTGCTTAGTAGCACCCGACACAATCGTCCACAGACCATGGACTTGTTTGTTTGATTGCATAAATTAGTTAGATGCTTTGGTTTGAATTGAATTGTTTGGTGAAATGAAATTGATTTGATTGATGTGTGAATGGCGTGGGCCTTCACTAGATCGGGGATAAGGCTAGGCCTCGTCCCGTTTCTAGTATCGTGCCGTTATGCCGCCGAAATTTTCTAAAATATGTTAGAGAAATAAAAATATCATTTTATTTAAAGAATGAACTGAATAGAAATTCATATGTTAAAATAAAATGTTTTATCGTTAAAAATATAATTTCTAACGTGAAGTGAATAAAATAAAATATTCATTTACAAACCGGACGGTTTGTGTATGTACACCTATTTGAATGACATTGATTGGGACGATAAATTTTACACATCGCCCAACTGCACAAATAAAATCTGTGTTTGATTGTTTGAAACCCCACACGGGTGTTGGGATGAAATTTGAAGTTCACTCATCCTGATTGATTGAATATGTCGATCGATTGATTGACAGGCTGTTATAAGCGTTAGGTATCTATATTTGATGCTTATACAGTGTAGTGCACTTTGGTTGATGGTTGATTATTTTTCAATGCTATTATATACGTGTGATGTATGAAAATCCATATAATTAACATTATATGGTGATTGATTGGGCCTCATTCCAATTTAGAAAATAAAGAATATTATAAAATAAAGGTTCATGTGTTGACAGTACTCATCCATGGAGATTGGTCATGTGTTGAACGAAATATTTTAGTAATAAAATTTACATCTTTATCAATATAAAATAAAGGTTCATGTGTTGACAGTACTCATCCATTGAGATTGGTCATGTGTTGAACGAAATATTTTGATAATAACAACTATTTTGAAAAAGAAATATTTGAAATAGAATATTTGAAAATAGAAATTTATGAAGCCGTGTTTATTAGATTGACGCCATTTTGACGTGAACGATATTTATATCGATTTTATTCATTTTGAAATGAATTGAATAAAAAACGATTTCGAAATGAATTGAATTGAAAACGATTTCGAAATGAATTGAATTGAAAACGAATTCAAATTGAATTGAAAGCGAATTGAAATGAATTCAAATTGAATTGAAATTTGAATTGAATAGAAATGAATTTTAAAACGAATTTATAAACAAGAACTCAATTTTGATTTGAATGGAAAAGGAAGTTGAAATTGCTTTTGAAACGAATTTAAAACTATTTATATAATTCGTTTTAAATAGAAATCGACGAAATATATATTATATATATTATATATATATATAATATAATGGCCTGAATAGAACGCGCCGCGCCGCGGTAATTCGCGAATTTCGACCATTGATTTCAAACGGACATTACGGGAGATCCGACCGTCGGATTCTCCTAAAACCGGAACCGTTGGGTTCGTATCGAAAAGAGCTTTCTAACGAATGTGATAAATTAGAAATCTAACGGTTGGATTTGGAATTATGTCCAAATCAAATTTGAAAAAGGTCGCTATACGTGCAGTTCGATGGCCATTGGTGGAAATCGACTGTACGGGCCTTGATAAAATTATTAAAAATAGTAATAATTTGTGTAAAATCATAAGAAATGATTTAGAAAGAATTGGGATGAAAAACTCCATATTTTAAAAGATAAAAATAGATTTTTATCGAAATGAACTAGTTTTGAACTAGAATTATAATTCTATTTATTTTTAAATAAATAAATTGAATTTGAAATGGTTTTGAAAATAACCAAAATTTCCAATGATTGCATTGGAATGGATTTGAATCGAAATTGTCTTCGGAATATTTCGATGTTGGATTTCGTGATTATACAAATGTTGTTATGGAAATTTGAAAGATATAGATATATATATCGTTATTTCCAATACGATATTTGTTAATCGTAGAATTTGATATTGAATATAAGCCGGTATATTTTCTATTCAGAGCCTTGTGTTTAATATCAAATGTGATTTGGGTTTGTCGTGAATGGTGTCTTCACTAACACTGTTCTTGAACCCAGTTGAGAAAAGATTAAATCTTTTTATTTAGATTTAATGAAGTGTACCAATTAAATAATATTTAATTGGAATTGAATGGATATTGATTTTTGGGTTTATCGTGGACAGTGTTTTAAATAACACTTGTTCTTTAACCCGATAATTAATGGAAGGTGACTATGGGTTTATCGTGAACCGTGTTTTAAATGACACTGATTCTTTAACCCAGTTAACGATTAAAACTAAGTGGTGTTTTAATGAATCTTTAATTAGATTGAAAAGGTCGAGAATGGAGTATCACCAGTTTTACTCCAGGCGATAGTTAAATCTTTAATTAGATTTGAACGTGAAATGGAAATTGAATTTACCGATAACACCGTGGTGTTAGATATGAAGTATAACCAGTTTTACTTCATGGGATGAATAGGTTGGGATTGGGAAATTAAAACCAATGATTACTTCGGTAAGGTTCGTTAATCTCGACTAGTTTGAATTGATATTCAAAAATAGATTAAAGAATAAATTCAAGAAATTCATCTTGGATAAAATTAATGGGAACCTTTCCCTATGAATGTGAAATTTAGAAACTAACTGTCGGTTAGCTAAGCAGAATGGTTTTCTGGATATTGATCTGATGTTGGTTTCGGCCTTCGGGGTTAATATTTGGGGAATTATTCTCTTGATTTATTTACGGTTAGTGACTGATGAATTGGAATGAGGCGTATGTTGTGTTTGTGTAACACTTATTTAAAATATACGCGAGTTATTCGGAAAGACCGGGTTTATCCCATTCTGAATAACTGATACGACGATAAGTCGAAGATGAAGACGATGGTCGAAGACCGGAGGTCTTCACGTCGTTTGGGTGATTGCTGATGATCTTGATTGGGCTGTACACCCAAGAAGATGGAAATAGTTGGTGATCGTCCAGACGTGCTTGGAGATCGATGGATATGCGGGGTACTAGGTGCATCCGGTTTCGTTCAGACCCAGAACGGACTTGTAAATGGACTGTGTGTCTGACATTGGATTTTAGTCCGTGTGATTGATCTCTATTAAATATATATCTGTTTGGCGGCGGAGAATTTATTCTCTTGCTTAACGCCCTTCTCTGAGACGTACGAGCTCAGGGGTTATATATTAATGGATATCAAACGCATGGAGTGAATTGCCTGTGTGGCATGCCTAAGTGGCAATTGATCGAGGCTTCTGTTGAAAAGCAAAGTCTTGTGGTGATGATCAAAGCACGGCCTTTATGGCGTAGCTTTGTGTAACGTTTACTACGCGAGTTTCACACCCGGTATGAACCAAAAACGGGAGACAGACCTCAGGGAGGGCATGCGTTTCTTTCTAGTTAGAAGTGGCGTCAGTGGTTTTACACGCCCTGACGAGTTTGACTTATGTGGTTGTTGCTGTTGCGAGGCGCCTCGGATTGATCGGTCGTTCTCGAACCGATGGAGTCATTTGGTTGGCTCATTTACGCCCCAAAGGGCGGGGAAACGTAGTGTTCAGGTATTTTAATCCACATCGGTGGACCGGCCCTGTCGCTCCAAGGGTCGATGCGCTCTGACCCTGTGGCTCGGGCTAGAGAGTCACGAATCGGTTGAGGACTATCTTTTGCCTCGGTTCATAGATGGAAATCCAATTTCCAAATACGTAACTTTGCGGTTTTATTTGTAAACCTATATATGGCGACATAGTGGCATGGGACACTCATGTCGCCTATGATTGATACTTATGATTTGAAGTTGTTTTATACACTATGCACTTATAATAGTATCTAATGATTTGTTTTAAACGTATCAAGCATTCTTTGGCTGTTATAAGGGAAAACCCTATCCCCCGGCTTGCGGTGCATTGTGTGATAGGACCTGGGTCTTATAACAGCTTCATTTTTCTCTATTTAGCATTGCGCTGTTCGTTTTATGCACTGGTATTCTTGGGAGGAAACCCGTTCCGTGTTATACGGCGTGGTCCCTTGATTTACCTAACTTTAAAAATAAAGATTAACTGTTTAGTTCTCACACCAGTCACATGACTGACTTGGAGTTTATTGTTTTAACCTAAACTCTGGGTGCCCCTATTTTGACACGGGCAGCTAGTAGTTTTGGTTTTGCAGATTTATATTCACAGGATCCTGGTTTACAGCTGGAACGATATCCGGAAAGCTTTGTATCCGTATATCTCCTTCTACTTGTGTATTGTATTATTTTCCGCTGCAATGTAATTTATTGTAATCTCTGATATTTCTGTGTAATATATGTTTGTTTATACTCTGTATATTCTTGTAATCTGGTGCATTGTTGTAATATACAATGAAATGTTCTTTTATATGCGTTCTGTTGTGGCTTGTTCTCGAACTATCCGCCGCTTTCCTTTACGGGGAAGTTACGGGTTTTTACAGTTGGTATCAGAGCTTTGGTTTACAAAGCTCAGAGAATAAGACACATTAGAACCATACGAAAGAATTCATCAAATATTGGATTAGTAATATCCAACGGGAATGACTCGTTAGAGATGGGATCAGTAGTATCCTAGGACGAGTGTGAAGAGTATATTTTTAAAATGAAAACAATTTTTGTTTTGAAAATTTAAATCAACTATTCGTATTTGATTATTTATTTCATATTGATTAGGACAGTCCAGCATATAAAGATTTTGCATATACGCCTTGCAAACGTGTATTTGAAGTTTTAATATACTGGATAGATATAGAATCACACTCTAGTCGCCCGGAGATGATTCTGATGATAGTTCGAACATCATCAGAATTGGTATTCGTGTTTCGAAGGTGTGATATCTATATATTTCCTATTGACTGGTGTGAGAACCAAAATTAGATAGGGCCTATTGTTGTGATTTGGCATCAAAAATCTGATTTTTGACTATGTATCAAAGTTATGAATTTGAAAACTCTAATCCACTAATTGATTGATGATTGTGTTGTTTGTTTATTTGGTTGATAATTTTGAACCATTTAGCCTAATTGAACCAAATATTGAATTATATTGAAAATTGGTCGCATTTGCTTGCATATACATATGCTTACATTGAACAGGTCATAGCAAGGAGGCTAGAGAAGAGAATAAAATTTGTTTGCCCGACAAATAGGTACATGTTTACTACATAATTTACTGTTTTGTTTGGGTGATGATGATTTTATGAGCCTATTGGCTTTTTCTTTTTTCTTTTTGAGATTAGAAGGACCGGGGAAGCTATTTGAAATTCCCCGATGCTCCCGGTGCAGGGGAGGTTATGGCGAAATTTTTCAAAAATTTAGGGTGTTAGCCAAATTTTTGAAATTTTGAAAATTCTCAGAAACTGAAAAGTTGGAGAATGGAAGCCAGATCGAGCGAAGAGTTGATTAATCAAACCACTTTCGACTTTGTTCCTTTTCGGGGACGAAAAGTTTTAAGTGGGGGAGATTGTAACAACCCGAAAATCTGGCCCAGTTTAAAATTTTTATTTTGGCAATTTTAGCGAATTTTGATTATTTAAAATGAATTATTTTAAATAAAATCAACGAGAAATTTATTTTGAATATAATTCGAACGTATATATTATATACGCCGTCGTTAGAATATAAATAATTATATATAATTATAAAAGGAATTGAAAATGGCGTGGTAGTTCGATAATTCGATTTCAAACTTCAATTGAATGTACCGGGTGCAAAACAATCCGGATTTTAGTGAAACCAAAAACATTAGGATCTAATTGGTAATATCTTTCCAACGAATCCGAATAATCGAAATTTCATAGTGGGAATCAAAAGATATGTCCAGTTGAAAATTCTGAATAGTCGCTATGGAATTCTGGCCCTTAAAAATGGACATTTTGCAAATGACCTCGGATTTCGACGAAACCAGTTTTGTTGGGTCCGTGATGTCAAATTATTGCTAGATTCCAAATTTCATAATTGTTCGAATCAGTATGTGAGCGTGGTAAAGGAAAACGCGTTTGACCAGTTTTAGTTGATTTTAATCGACTGGAAAATGGCCATTTTTCTAACGGTCTCAGAATTCGAAGAAACTAGTTTTGTTAGGACCGTATCGTCAATACGAAGCTAGAAAATATTTTTCTGCAATGTATAGAGTTAGTATGTGACCTCGGTAATTTGAAATGTACGTTTAAAATTCAATATAATGATTTAAATGTAAATTCAGCGAAAACTGATTGTAACAGCCGAATCAGCCTACGATACGTATCCCATTGTGTTCGGAATGGGGGTAATTAGCTATGGACGACAGACGGTGGGCCCCGTTTTGAGGTCGAAAATAAAAGTTGCTTTTTGGGTGGAAAATTAAATTAATTAAATAAATAAATAAAAAAAGAGCCCCTTTCTCTCTTTATACTTCTGCCCCCCCCCCCCTTCGAAATCAAAACAGACAGAAGAAAAAAAAATCGCGTGAGCCCCAAACACCGCCGCCTCCCATCGAAGCCGCCACCCACATCGGCCATCGCCTCTCCGTCAACCGCTCCACCTCGCGCCGCCCAGACGCCTCGCCTCCGTCCGATCCTCCTCCTACGCCCCCTCTTCCCTGCTCCGATCCTCCTCCCGCGAGAACCTCGAGCCAGCGTGGATCCAAACCGCACCCCCCCAAGACGACAGCCACCACCCCTCCGCCTGCTGATCGATCCCCAACCACCTCCGGTTCTAGCCGGCAGTAAACCCTCCCCTGCGATGAAAACAAGGTAAACAACTTATTTTCAGTTTACTATGAATTCAAATAGAGTTAAAAATGATATTATTTGCTTGTTTAAAAACTGATTTTTACATTGTTAAAAAGAAAAAAAACTGAAATTGTCATTGATTCAAAAATACAAGCAATCTTGATTTGAAAATATAAAGACTTCGCCTTTGAAAATAAAAAGACATCACTTTTGAAAATATAATGGAGAATATAAAAATATGATTTTTAATATTGAATAGCATAGTAAAAATTCGATTTTTATATATTGAATAGCATAGTAAAAATGTGATTTTTTATATATTGAACATCGAAGTAAAAATGTGATTTTTATATATTGAACATCGAAGTAAAAATGTGATTTTTATATATTGAACATCGAAGTAAAAATTCGATTTTTACATATGTAGTGGCTACAGCAACGAAGATGACAAAGATGCGATAACGATGAAGATTTCTATCAAGGAAGAGTCTAGATGATTGGATAGCTATCGGTGAGAATTTCTCACCTTTCAATTTCATTTTCTAGTTATATATATATATACTAGGATGCAGATGGTGCTTAGTAGCACCCGACACAATCGTCCACAGACCATGGACTTGTTTGTTTGATTGCATAAATTAGTTAGATGCTTTGGTTTGAATTGAATTGTTTGGTGAAATGAAATTGATTTGATTGATGTGTGAATGGCGTGGGCCTTCACTAGATCGGGGATAAGGCTAGGCCTCGTCCCGTTTCTAGTATCGTGCCGTTATGCCGCCGAAATTTTCTAAAATATGTTAGAAAAATAAAAATATCATTTTATTTAAAGAATGAACTGAATAGAAATTCATATGTTAAAATAAAATGTTTTATCGTTAAAAATATAATTTTTAACGTGAAGTGAATAAAATAAAATATTCATTTACAAACCGGACGGTTTGTGTATGTACACCTATTTGAATGACATTGATTGGGACGATAAATTTTACACATCGCCCAACTGCACAAATAAAATCTGTGTTTGATTGTTTGAAACCCCACACGGGTGTTGGGATGAAATTTGAAGTTCACTCATCCTGATTGATTGAATATGTCGATCGATTGATTGACAGGTTGTTATAAGCGTTAGGTATCTATATTTGATGCTTATACAGTGTAGTGCACTTTGGTTGATGGTTGATTATTTTTCAATGCTATTATATACGTGTGATGTATGAAAATCCATATAATTAACATTATATGGTGATTGATTGGGCCTCATTCCAATTTAGAAAATAAAGAATATTATAAAATAAAGGTTCATGTGTTGACAGTACTCATCCATGGAGATTGGTCATGTGTTGAACGAAATATTTTAGTAATAAAATTTACATCTTTATCAATATAAAATAAAGGTTCATGTATTGACAGTACTCATCCATTGAGATTGGTCATGTGTTGAACGAAATATTTTGATAATAACAACTATTTTGAAAAAGAAATATTTGAAAATAGAAATTTATGAAGCCGTGTTGATTAGCTTGACGCCATTTTGACGTGAACGATATTTATATCGATTTTACTCATTTTGAAATGAATTGAATAAAAAACGATTTCGAAATGAATTGAATTAAAAACGATTTCGAAATGAATTGAATTGAAAACGATTTCGAAATGAATTGAATTGAAAACGAATTCAAATTGAATTGAAAGCGAATTGAAATGAATTCAAATTGAATTGAAATTTGAATTGAATAGAAATGAATTTTAAAACGAATTTATAAAGAAGAACTCAATTTTGATTTGAATGGAAAAGGAAGTTGAAATTGCTTTTGAAACGAATTTAAAACTATTTATATAATTCGTTTTAAATAGAAATCGACGAAATATATATTATATATATTATATATATAATATAATGGCCTGAATAGAACGTGCCGCGCCGCGGCAATTCGCGAATTTCGACCATTGATTTCAAACGGACATTACGGGAGATCCGACCGTCGGATTCTCCTAAAACCGAAACCGTTGGGTTCGTATCGAAAAGAGCTTTCTAACGAATGTGATAAATTTGAAATCTAACGGTTGGATTTGGAATTATGTCCAAATCAAATTTGAAAAAGGTCGCTATACGTGCAGTTCGATGGCCATTGGTGGAAATCGACTGTACGGGCCTTGATAAAAATTTTAAAAATAGTAATAATTTGTGTAAAATCATAAGAAATGATTTAGAAAGAATTGGGATGAAAAACTCCATATTTGAAAAGATAAAAATAGATTTTTATCGAAATGAACTAGTTTTGAACTAGAATTATAATTCTATTTATTTTTAAATAAATAAATTGAATTTGAAATGGTTTTGAAAATAACCAAAATTTCCAATGATTGCATTGGAATGGATTTGAATCGAAATTGTCTTCGGAATATTTCGATGTTGGATTTCGTGATTATACAAATGTTGTTATGGAAATTTGAAAGATATAGATATATATATCGTTATTTCCAATACGATATTTGTTAGTTGTAGAATTTGATATTGAATATAAGCCGGTATATTTTCTATTCAGAGCCTTGTGTTTAATATCAAATGTGATTTGGGTTTGTCGTGAATTGTAGTGACCCGCATTTTTAGCTGTTGAACAATTTATTTATTTAATTATTTAATATCGATTTATCGATATCGAGAACGTGAATTAAATAATATTGAATATTTAATTAATAATTATAATATAATAAAATATATTATAATGTCGAAATAGTCAGAAATAGTGAAATTCACAATATCATGTAAATTGAATAGCATACGAGATTTGGTGGAGTTTCGATTCGAAATATAATAACGATTATATTGAATCGACGACAGTTTGAACGTAGAATTATAATATAATTAATAGAGCTTGAAATGGCGCTGCAGTTCGCTATTTGGCGATTCGAACTTCAACTGAATGTACAGGATTCGTTTTAAGCCGGATTTCTGTGAAATAAGAAACGTGTGGAGCTGGTGGAGTATATCTTTCTAGTGGAAGAGAAAAATCAGGATTTCGTCGTATAGATTTTGATGTACGTCCAAATCAAATTTCAGAAAAAGTCGCTATGGAATTCCTTTATAATTTGCGACGCTTTATATACGTTATAAATGGATTTTCAGTATAAACTGAATATCGAGATAATCTGGAATCTGAAATATCAAGCTGTAAATTCTGATATGATATTCTGGGGCTGTACGATATCATATGTGAAGATATACGATAATAATTAATTTTAAATAATTAATTCAATTATATTTAAATATATTTATATATTTAAATAGGCCATTTAGAGCGTTAAAAATAGCCACTTTTGCAAACGAAGTCGGAATTCGACGAAACCAGTTTTGTTGGATCCGCAATATCAAATAGTTGTTAGATTTCCAGTTTCGTGATTTTTAGAGTCAGTATGTGGTCGTACGGATTTTTAGAGTGAAAAACAGTCAGTATTTCGACGGTTAAAAATATGCTGTGTGAGCATACGGAGTCGGAATTCGACGAAACCAGTTTCGTTGGGACCGAAATGTCGGACTGCAACTGCATATCAGTTTTCATGATTTTTAGATGTCGTATGTGATCATGATGATTTTTAAAGCCTAATACAAACAGCGTTTGGATAGAATTTAATATAAAATTCGAATTAAAAATTAATATAAAAATCCCTATAAATACCCAAACTAAATTCTAAACCTAGGTTACATTTTCTGGTCAATGTTTCTTGCGCCGTCGTTTTTCACAAACCAGAAGAAAATAAAAGGGTATTCGATCCCAAAGAAAATCATGAGAAATTCATACAAGATCCTGTAAAATATAATACATGTATATTCGTATCCCTGGAATCTTTCTCTTCATTCCTGTGTTGTTCTCAGTGGGTGCGACGCTGTTTGGGGCTGCTCGAATTTGAAGCAGTAAATTAGGGTTCAAGTCCATTCGAATTTGATGCAATGGGGTTTGACTTGGAGTTGATATTGGGAATGGTGGTTGGATTTGGTTGCGATGGTGAGTGCTTTGAGGAGTTCGGTCATGATTTGTTCGGTGTTTTCACCGTGGTTGCTGGAAGACCTGCTGTCGACGGAGGACACCGGAGTGGGTGTCGTGGTGGTGAGAAGGTGCAGAATGGGGTGGCGAAGTCAGTGGGGGCGTCGGCGCCGGGGATTGATGGCCGAAGCGATGGCGGTAGTCGGTCAATTGGGGTCAACGTGGAGCTTTGTTTACTGGAGATCGAAGTTTAGTTGGGAAGATGAGCTCGTGGGAATTCGGGTGTGGCAATTAAAAGGGGTATGGGCTTTTAGTGTGGTAATGGGCCGGTTATTCATGAAAGGGAATGGGCCAAATAAAGGGTGAGGGATTTGATAAGGGTTTATGTTTATTTAATTTTATTTAAAACCAATGTCTAAACTTAAAATCTCGTATCTAGTTCGTACGGAATCGAAATCGTGAACGGTCAGATGCGTTGAATTCATATGGACGAGCACTTCATAATGGAAATGGTTTGAAGTAGATTGGAGCTCGTCTGAATTTACGGCAAATTAAACTGTTTGATTCAAATCAAACAACAGTTTATCGTTCTTTAACGATGAACTGCCAATGTGAGTAAAAACTCACTAACTCTCCTCAATTTATATTTTTAATATAAATTGAATTTTTTTTTCTGTATTTGACTGCTAGTTGTGTACTGCTAATTTGGACTGTTAAGTTGTATTGTTAAATTGGACTGTTAAATAATTGATTGAAAACAGTATGGATATATATATATATATATATATCTACATATATATATATCGTTATTAAAACGGTGATTTTGTTATCAGTGTATTTCATTAGAAATGCAAGTGATGTTATATACGTTGTTTAACATCGGTGGATGCAGGGAAACAGGTTGGAGGAATCCGACTGGATTCCTCAACATTTATTTTACTGTTATTTGTATATTGTGATATATACTGTGATATATAATCTGTGGTTGATTGTATATGTTTGGATGATATTGATCATTGACAGTTGGTTGTTTAAAAACAATAGAAAACACTGAAAATGTAGAAAAGGGGATTTTCAATATTTATATTGAAAATGAATCTAGTTATAAAATCGAAGGATTTTATAAAAGGATATTTATTTAGAAATAAATCAATCAAATAAAGGAATGTTTATTTAGATTAAATAAATAGAATAAAGGATATTTAATTAAGGATTAAATAATTAGAGTTATAAAGGAAAATCTATTTAGGAAAATAAATAGATTATACAAAAGGAAATCTATTTAGGAAATAAATAGAAGTTAAAATAAATAGAAATAAAAGAAAAGTTAGTTAGTCGGATATAAATATTCAAATCAAGTTAGTAAGTGGTCAAACCAAACTAGTCAAGCTAGTCAAACCAATCGAGTCAAGATGGTCGAGTCAAACCAACCGAGTCGAAATGGTCGAGTCGAACCAATCGAGTCAAGCTGGTCAAGTTAGTCGAACCTGGTCAGTCGAGTCGAGTAAATCAAACTTAGTTAATCGAAAGGAGTTTATCGATCTAGTTAATTGATAGGAGTTAATTGATTTAATCAATCGAGATGAGTTAATCGGTTTTAATGAATCGAGAGGAGTTAGTCGAATATGGTATTCGAACCAAATGGTCAAACCAAGTAGTCAAGCCCAGTGGTCAAACCAAATGGGTCAGGTTAGCCAAACCTGGTCAGTCAAACCAAACGGGTCAGGTTAGCCAAACCTGGTCAGTCAAACCAAATGGGTCAGGTTAATCAAACCTGGTCGGTCGAACCAAGTTAGTTGAGTTAGCCGAATAGGGTTAGTCAAATAGAATTAATCGATTAGGGTTAAACCATAGAACTAATCGATCAGAGTTAAACCAATAGAGTTAGTCGAGCCTAGTTAATCGAATCGAATTGGTCGAACCAAGTAAGTCGAGTTAGTCGAGTCAAGTTAAGTTAGTCAAGTTAAAGTTATCGATGTTAGTTTCATTGAAAGGAGTTATCGATGTTAAGTTTCATCGAAAGGAGTTATCGATGTTAGTTTCATCGAAAGGAGTTATCGATGTTAGTTTCATCGAAGGGAGTTATCAATTATAGTTTAATCGAAGTGAGGTTTTTCAAAGAT
Source organism: Allium sativum (assembly GCA_030737875.1). Lineage (NCBI taxonomy): Eukaryota > Viridiplantae > Streptophyta > Magnoliopsida > Asparagales > Amaryllidaceae > Allium > Allium sativum. Next base: position 388,723,868 of record CM060924.1, read on the forward strand.
GGGATATTTGAAAAGGAAGAAGTTAATCGAATATAGGTTATTCGAAGAAGAGTTAATCAGATAGAGATTTCTCGAAGAGAGTTAATCGGCAAATTCGATTTTATCGAATTCGGGAAAGTACTTATACTTTCCAGTGTCTAAATAGAGATTTATTTATTTATAAATAAATAAGTGTTAGGTAAATTATTCACTAAAAAGAATAGAAGTTATAAATAAAGTTAGATAATTCGGAAGTAGGGATTATAACGTTATCGTTATAACCAATGTTTTAAATATAGAAGTGGACTAGTAAAATTGAATCCGAGAAAGGCGTAAAGAAGTTGTTAAAGATTTAAAAGATAAACTTTGACCATTTCGAAGTTATAACGTTGTTCAGTTAAGGTCTGAGAGGTAATTATACCCCAACTTGAGTGACTTCCTTCTTAACTAAGAAATGGTAAGGTTTGATCGTAAAGGAGTTTTGGAAATGTTTTCCAAACGAGAATCAGAAATGTTTTCTGATAAAAGAAAATAAGAATTTAGAATATAGGGAAACAGGAGATAAGTAAATAAATGAACTAAAGAGATTAATGTTAAATGATGTTTGTTCGATATAATTTCCATCTGGAAATAATATCGTTGTTTGCACACTTGTTTTTCTTTGATAGTTAACTCACAGACTATCGAAGTTTTTGACCATTTTAACGTTGTTAATATGGAGAGACCGGTTGGATTATTATCCATAGAACCACTCTGTATTGGCATAAGCGTCGCAAAATCATATATGCCAAAGATAATTGAAGACGGAGTAAAATGCAAGGACTATCCTGTCTACAGAATAGTGCCTTCGGTTTGTCCAGTCCCAGGACAACTTGTATGGACGAAGGTCTGACAGAGTATATCCAATGGATCGCGTAAGTTGATCTGTTCAAACGTATTCACGTTTGGTGGCGGAGGAATTCGTTTCTCTTAGCTATATACCCGTGTTATTTTTGGATAAGTCAATTTGTGATGTGGCGGGTATGACGATGTGACATTTCTAAGTGAATGAAGATGGATGTCTGACATAGTATTTCCAGGCAGTCACGTACCTTGATTTCTTCAACTATACCAAGAGTGGAAGCGGAGAAGGAAACTTCTTTTAGCTGACACGTAATGTATGGTTGTAGACGCAAATTAGTGATTTCGATGGATTTGACAATGTAGCATTCGAAGTGAATCTGATGTAATGATAAAGCGTAGCTTCTAGCCTCATCATCCGGTAAATGACAGAAATCGGGCAGGCAGCATGGCTAAGTCGGTCGCACCGAAGTAGGGTGTATAATCACCTATCTAGTGAATATTCATTTGTTTCTTAAATCTATCAATGCTGTCCCATATATATACGGGAACGGTTGCTGATCCCAACCGTTGGTGATGTACATTCGATACACTCAAGCGAAATGAGTGGTCGGTCATGTGTGGCTGAGTTACAAGATGTTCTTGTTGAACTCCACTGTATCGTCCCTGGAGTACACTGATCGGAAGGTGGCTCCATACCTTGTCATAGTTGGAAATCCAATCATCCAATACGTGCTTGCGATTTTGATTGTATACTATATATGTAGTAACGTGAGATGCAAGCGTTTCTGCTAGATTGATATTTATTTGTACTTAGACATTATTATAATATCAGAATGATATTGCTTTGAAAAGTTGTTTGGATTCTCAAAAGGGAAAAACCCGTTCCGTTATGCGGCGTCGTCTTGTGAGATATCCTTTATTAAATCAAGTATTTAATTGTTTTACTCATACCAGTCCCATGACTGACCCGGAGTTTATTTTGTTGTTTTCCCTAAACTCTTGGGTGCCTAAATTTGTACGGGCAGTCAAGTAGTCGGGATTTTACAGATACATTTGGAGAGCTTGGAGCAGGAGGCTTCAGGATTCTATAGCTATTATTATTCCCGCTGTTGTTGTAAGTGTTGTACTCTGATAAGTGTTATTGTATACATATACTGATGTTATTTCAAAGATATGTTATGTTATATTTTATTCGTTCCGCTGCGAGATTCGTGTTTACTCTGATGATGATGTTCTTCTTCTTCTTCTATTCTATAAGTTCTATCTTATCTATTCTCCCCTTCTAATTTCTTTCATTAATTACCGGGATTTTTCGATGTTTTGGTTATCGACGTCGTGCTTACGTCGATAACCAAAGTCGCCGAAAATCCGGGTCACTACAGTTGGTATCAGAGCCAGGTTAAGAATTACCTTGGCTCTGTGGCGTGACTCGGTAGAGATAGGGTTAGTAATACCCTAGATTGAGTTGAGTGTATATATACGAGTGAACGTATTTGTTAGTTAATATAAAATGATTTTATATTGTGGAGATTTATTGGTTGAGTAGTTTATGAATTCTGGTCGATCAGTTTGATCCACTGTATCGATAGGGGTTACTAAACACTCGAATACGATGAACCGACATGGTATGTTTTGAAAGAGGGTAAAATTTTACCCGAATATATTTTGATATAGTATATTGGTTATGTTGGTTGATATTATAATCGAATTAGATTATAAAAAGGTGAAATGATTTTAAATAACTAATCAGAATTCATATATGGAAATATATGAAATAAGATGAAGTAAATCTGAATTTAAATCAGATTTGGAATTAAAATAAGGAAATTTTAAGTTCCTGGGAGATTTTGAAAATGTTTTCAATCTGAAAATGATATAGTATTGAACTCACTTGTTCGCTGGAAAATAAACTCCGATGGTGCATCATCGGTGTTCATTTTCGAGTTTGTAAGTGACGGATTACTAGCAAAGGCTTCGTTTTTGAATTGTTTTGAGAAAACAAGTGGTTTAGAAATTCAAATGTTTTGAATTGGTGTTACGATTTCAAATTGATTTGAAATGAACTCAGGAATTTAAAATTTTGGACTTAAAATTTAACTATTGAAGTTAAATAGATTGAGATGGTATAAATGAATAAATAAATTTAAATTTAACTTGAACTAAGTTGAATAAGACAGATTTGATTGGAAAATAATCTGGAATGGAATTTCATTGATGAGTTAAGAATTTGAAATTGATATTGGAGTTTGAATGGAATTTGGTTTAATATAACCGAATGATTGGATTTGAGAATAAATCGATTTGAGTTGATTGGAATGGCATCGGTATATGTTGAAGTGATAACAGATTAAAGGGATATAATGATATGCCCGACAAAAAGGTACCAGTTTATATTATATATGGATATGAGTTTTATGAGCCGAATTGGCAAGCCGCTTGGCTGTTTGATTTTCTTTTGGGATAAAGAAGGCCCAGAGAGGCGAGTTGGAGTTTGAGATATTGACCAGTACAAAGGAGGTGCTGGCAAAAAATTTCGAAAAGTTAAGGCGTTAGAAAAATTTTCAAAATTTTTGAAAATTTAGTTAGTCGGAATAAATTAATATTCTAGTCAATATTAATTGGTTCAGTTGAAACCGGAGATAAGAGGTAAACAGATAAATTTTTACCCAGTAGATAGGGTCGTCCCCTAGCTTAGCAATTTCGAGGATGAAATTATTTTAAGTGGGGAAGAATGTAGTGACCCGCATTTTTAGCTGTTGAACAATTTATTTATTTAATTATTTAATATCGATTTATCGATATCGAGAACGTGAATTAAATAATATTGAATATTTAATTAATAATTATAATATAATAAAATATATTATAATGTCGAAATAGTCAGAAATAGTGAAATTCACAATATCATGTAAATTGAATAGCATACGAGATTTGGTGGAGTTTCGATTCGAAATATAATAACGATTATATTGAATCGACGACAGTTTGAACGTAGAATTATAATATAATTAAAATAGAGCTTGAAATGGCGCTGCAGTTCGCTATTTGGCGATTCGAACTTCAACTGAATGTACAGGATTCGTTTTAAGCCGGATTTCTGTGAAACAAGAAAACGTGTGGAGCTGGTGGAGTATATCTTTCTAGTGGAAGAGAAAAATCAGGATTTCGTCGTATAGATTTTGATGTACGTCCAAATCAAATTTCAGAAAAAGTCGCTATGGAATTCCTTTATAATTTGCGACGCTTTATATACGTTATAAATGGATTTTCAGTATAAACTGAATATCGAGATAATCTGGAATCTGAAATATCAAGCTGTAAATTCTGATATGATATTCTGGGGCTGTACGATATCATATGTGAAGATATATGATAATAATTAATTTTAAATAATTAATTCAATTATATTTAAATATATTTATATATTTAAATAGGCCATTTAGAGCGTTAAAAATAGCCACTTTTGCAAACGAAGTCGGAATTCGACGAAACCAGTTTTGTTGGATCCGCAATATCAAATAGTTGTTAGATTTCCAGTTTCGTGATTTTTAGAGTCAGTATGTGGTCGTACGGATTTTTAGAGTGAAAAACAGTCAGTATTTCGACGGTTAAAAATACGCTGTGTGAGCATACGGAGTCGGAATTCGACGAAACCAGTTTCGTTGGGACCGAAATGTCGGACTGCAACTGCATATTAGTTTTCATGATTTTTAGATGTCGTATGTGATCATGATGATTTTTAAAGCCTAATACAAACAGCGTTTGGATAGAATTTAATATAAAATTCGAATTAAAAATTAATATAAAAATCCCTATAAATACCCAAACTAAATTCTAAACCTAGGTTACATTTTCTGGTCAATGTTTCTTGCGCCGTCGTTTTTCACAAACCAGAAGAAAATAAAAGGGTATTCGATCCCAAAGAAAATCATGAGAAATTCATACAAGATCCTGTAAAATATAATACATGTATATTCGTATCCCTGGCATCTTTCTCTTCATTCCTGTGTTGTTCTCAGTGGGTGCGACGCTGTTTGGGGCTGCTCGAATTTGAAGCAGTAAATTAGGGTTCAAGTCCATTTGAATTTGATGCAATGGGGTTTGACTTGGAGTTGATATTGGGAATGGTGGTTGGATTTGGTTGCGATGGTGAGTGCTTTGAGGAGTTCGGTCATGATTTGTTCGGTGTTTTCACCGTGGTTGCTGGAAGACCTGCTGTCGACGGAGGACACCGGAGTGGGTGTCGTGGTGGTGAGAAGGTGCAGAATGGGGTGGCGAAGTCAGTGGGGGCGTCGGCGCCGGGGATTGATGGCCGAAGCGATGGCGGTAGTCGGTCAATTGGGGTCAACGTGGAGCTTTGTTTACTGGAGATCGAAGTTTAGTTGGGAAGATGAGCTCGTGGGAATTCGGGTGTGGCAATTAAAAGGTGTATGGGCTTTTAGTGTGGTAATGGGCCGGTTATTCATGAAAGGGAATGGGCCAAATAAAGGGTGAGGGATTTGATAAGGGTTTATGTTTATTTAATTTTATTTAAAACCAATGTCTAACCTTAAAATCTCGTATCTAGTTCGTACGGAATCGAAATCGTGAACGGTCAGATGCGTTGAATTCATATGGACGAGCACTTCATAATGGAAATGGTTTGAAGTAGATTGGAGCTCGTCTGAATTTACGGCAAATTAAACTGTTTGATTCAAATCAAACAACAGTTTATCGTTCTTTAACGATGAACTGCCAATGTGAGTAAAAACTCACTAACTCTCCTCAATTTATATTTTTAATATAAATTGAATTTTTTTTTCTGTATTTGACTGCTAGTTGTGTACTGCTAATTTGGACTGTTAAGTTGTATTGTTAAATTGGACTGTTAAATAATTGATTGAAAACAGTATGGATATATATATATATATATCTACATATATATATATCGTTATTAAAACGGTGATTTTGTTATCAGTGTATTTCATTAGAAATGCAAGTGATGTTATATACGTTGTTTAACATCGGTGGATGCAGGGAAACAGGTTGGAGGAATCCGACTGGATTCCTCAACATTTATTTTACTGTTATTTGTATATTGTGATATATACTGTGATATATAATCTGTGGTTGATTGTATATGTTTGGATGATATTGATCATTGACAGTTGGTTGTTTAAAAACAATAGAAAACACTGAAAATGTAGAAAAGGGGATTTTCAATATTTATATTGAAAATGAATCTAGTTATAAAATCGAAGGATTTTATAAAAGGATATTTATTTAGAAATAAATCAATCAAATAAAGGAATGTTTATTTAGATTAAATAAATAGAATAAAGGATATTTAATTAAGGATTAAATAATTAGAGTTATAAAGGAAAATCTATTTAGGAAAATAAATAGATTATACAAAAGGAAATCTATTTAGGAAATAAATAGAAGTTAAAATAAATAGAAATAAAAGAAAAGTTAGTTAGTCGGATATAAATATTCGAATCAAGTTAGTAAGTGGTCATACCAAACTAGTCAAGCTAGTCAAACCAATCGAGTCAAGATGGTCGAGTCAAACCAACCGAGTCGAAATGGTCGAGTCGAACCAATCGAGTCAAGCTGGTCAAGTTAGTCGAACCTGGTCAGTCGAGTCGAGTAAATCAAACTTAGTTAATCGAAAGGAGTTTATCGATTTAGTTAATCGATAGGAGTTAATTGATTTAATCAATCGAGATGAGTTAATCGGTTTTAATGAATCGAGAGGAGTTAGTCGAATATGGTATTCGAACCAAATGGTCAAACCAAGTAGTCAAGCCCAGTGGTCAAACCAAATGGGTCAGGTTAGCCAAACCTGGTCAGTCAAACCAAACGGGTCAGGTTAGCCAAACCTGGTCAGTCAAACCAAATGGGTCAGGTTAATCAAACCTGGTCGGTCGAACCAAGTTAGTCGAGTTAGCCGAATAGGGTTAGTCAAATAGAATTAATCGATTAGGGTTAAACCATAGAACTAATCGATCAGAGTTAAACCAATAGAGTTAGTCGAGCCTAGTTAATCGAATCGAATTGGTCGAACCAAGTAAGTCGAGTTAGTCGAGTTAAAGTTATCGATGTTAGTTTCATTGAAAGGAGTTATCGATGTTAAGTTTCATCGAAAGGAGTTATCGATGTTAGTTTCATCGAAAGGAGTTATCGATGTTAGTTTCATCGAAGGGAGTTATCAATTATAGTTTAATCGAAGTGAGGTTTTTCAAAGATGGGATATTTGAAAAGGAAGAAGTTAATCGAATATAGGTTATTCGAAGAAGAGTTAATCAGATAGAGATTTCTCGAAGAGAGTTAATCGGCAAATTCGATTTTATCGAATTCGGGAAAGTACTTATACTTTCCAGTGTCTAAATAGAGATTTATTTATTTATAAATAAATAAGTGTTAGGTAAATTATTCACTAAAAAGAATAGAAGTTATAAATAAAGTTAGATAATTCGGAAGTAGGGATTATAACGTTATCGTTATAACCAATGTTTTAAATATAGAAGTGGACTAGTAAAATTGAATCCGAGAAAGGCGTAAAGAAGTTGTTAAAGATTTAAAAGATAAACTTTGACCATTTCGAAGTTATAACGTTGTTCAGTTAAGGTCTGAGAGGTAATTATACCCCAACTTGAGTGACTTCCTTCTTAACTAAGAAATGGTAAGGTTTGATCGTAAAGGAGTTTTGGAAATGTTTTCCAAACGAGAATCAGAAATGTTTTCTGATAAAAGAAAATAAGAATTTAGAATATAGGGAAACAGGAGATAAGTAAATAAATGAACTAAAGAGATTAATGTTAAATGATGTTTGTTCGATATAATTTCCATCTGGAAATAATATCGTTGTTTGCACACTTGTTTTTCTTTGATAGTTAACTCACAGACTATCGAAGTTTTTGACCATTTTAACGTTGTTAATATGGAGAGACCGGTTGGATTATTATCCATAGAACCACTCTGTATTGGCATAAGCGTCGCAAAATCATATATGCCAAAGATAATTGAAGACGGAGTAAAATGCAAGGACTATCCTGTCTACAGAATAGTGCCTTCGGTTTGTCCAGTCCCAGGACAACTTGTATGGACGAAGGTCTGACAGAGTATATCCAATGGATCGCGTAAGTTGATCTGTTCAAACGTATTCACGTTTGGTGGCGGAGGAATTCGTTTCTCTTAGCTGTATACCCGTGTTATTTTTGGATAAGTCAATTTGTGATGTGGCGGGTATGACGATGTGACATTTCTAAGTGAATGAAGATGGATGTCTGACATAGTATTTCCAGGCAGTCAAGTACATTGATTTCTTCAACTATACCAAGAGTGGAAGCGGAGAAGGAAACTTCTTTTAGCTGACACGTAATGTATGGTTGTAGACGCAAATTAGTGATTTCGATGGATTTGACAATGTAGCATTCGAAGTGAATCTGATGTAATGATAAAGCGTAGCTGATCGGAAGGTGTCCCATATATATACGGGAACGGTTGCTGATCCCAACCGTTGGTGATGTACATTCGATACACTCAAGCGAAATGAGTGGTCGGTCATGTGTGGCTGAGTTACAAGATGTTCTTGTTGAACTCCACTGTATCGTCCCTGGAGTGCACTGATCGGAAGGTGGTTCCATACCTTGTCATAGTTGGAAATCCAATCATCCAATACGTGCTTGCGATTTTGATTGTATACTATATATGTAGTAACGTGAGATGCAAGCGTTTCTGCTAGATTGATATTTATTTGTACTTAGACATTATTATAATATCAGAAAGATATTGCTTTGAAAAGTTGTTTGGATTCTCATAAGGGAAAAACCCGTTCCGTTATGCGGCGTGGTCTTGTGAGATATCCTTTATTAAATCAAGTATTTAATTGTTTTACTCATACCAGTCCCATGACTGACCCGGAGTTTATTTTGTTGTTTTCCCTAAACTCTTGGGTGCCTAAATTTGTACGGGCAGTCAAGTAGTCGGGATTTTACAGATACATTTGGAGAGCTTGGAGCAGGAGGCTTCAGGATTCTATAGCTATTATTATTCCCGCTGTTGTTGTAAGTGTTGTACTCTGATAAGTGTTATTGTATACATATACTGATGTTATTTCAAAGATATGTTATGTTATATTTTATTCGTTCCCCTGCGAGATTCGTGTTTACTCTGATGATGATGTTCTTCTTCTTCTTCTATTCTATAAGTTCTATCTTATCTATTCTCACCTTCTAATTTCTTTCATTAATTACCGGGATTTTTCGATGTTTTGGTTATCGACGTCGTGCTTACGTCGATAACCAAAGTCGCCGAAAATCCGGGTCACTACATGAATGGTGTCTTCACTAACACTGTTCTTGAACCCAGTTGAGAAAAGATTAAATCTTTTTATTTAGATTTAATGAAGTGTACCAATTAAATAATATTTAATTGGAATTGAATGGATATTGATTTTTGGGTTTATCGTGGACAGTGTTTTAAATAACACTTGTTCTTTAACCCGATAATTAATGGAAGGTGACTATGGGTTTATCGTGAACCGTGTTTTAAATGACACTGATTCTTTAACCCAGTTAACGATTAAAACTAAGTGGTGTTTTAATGAATCTTTAATTAGATTGAAAAGGTCGAGAATGGAGTATCACCAGTTTTACTCCAGGCGATAGTTAAATCTTTAATTAGATTTGAACGTGAAATGGAAATTGAATTTACCGATAACACCGTGGTGTTAGATATGAAGTATAACCAGTTTTACTTCATGGGATGAATAGGTTGGGATTGGGAAATTAAAACCAATGATTACTTCGGTAAGGTTCGTTAATCTCGACTAGTTTGAATTGATATTCAAAAATAGATTAAAGAATAAATTCAAGAAATTCATCTTGGATAAAATTAATGGGAACCTTTCCCTATGAATGTGAAATTTAGAAACTAACTGTCGGTTAGCTAAGCAGAATGGTTTTCTGGATATTGATCTGATGTTGGTTTCGGCCTTCGGGGTTAATATTTGGGGAATTATTCTCTTGATTAATTTACGGTTAGTGACTGATGAATTGGAATGAGGCGTATGTTGTGTTTGTGTAACACTTATTTAAAATATACGCGAGTTATTCGGAAAGACCGGGTTTATCCCATTCTGAATAACTGATACGACGATAAGTCGAAGATGAAGACGATGGTCGAAGACCGGAGGTCTTCACGTCGTTTGGGTGATTGCTGGTGATCTTGATTGGGCTGTACACCCAAGAAGATGGAAACAGTTGGTGATCGTCCAGACGTGCTTGGAGATCGATGGATATGCGGGGTACTAGGTGCCTCCGGTTTCGTTCAGACCCAGAACGGACTTGTAAATGGACTGTGTGTCTGACATTGGATTTTAGTCCGTGTGATTGATCTCTATTAAATATATATCTGTTTGGCGGCGGAGAATTTATTCTCTTGCTTAACGCCCTTCTCTGAGACGTACGAGCTCAGGGGTTATATATTGATGGATATCAAACGCATGGAGTGAATTGCCTGTGTGGCATGCCTAAGTGGCAATTGATCGAGGCTTCTGTTGAAAAGCAAAGTCTTGTGGTGATGATCAAAGCACGGCCTTTGTGGCGTAGCTTTGTGTAACGTTTACTACACGAGTTTCACACCCGGTATGAACCAAAAACGGGAGACGGACCTCAGGGAGGGCATGCGTTTCTTTCTAGTTAGAAGTGGCGTCAGTGGTTTTACATGCCCTGACGAGTTTGACTTATGTGGTTGTTGCTGTTGCGAGGCGTCTCGGATTGATCGGTCGTTCTCGAACCGATGGAGTCATTTGGTTGGCTCATTTACGCCCCAAAGGGCGGGGAAACGTAGTGTTCAGGCATTTTAATCCACATCGGTGGACCGGCCCTGTCGCTCCAAGGGTCGATGCGCTCTGACCCTGTGGCTCGGGCTAGAGAGTCACGAATCGGTTGAGGACTATCTTTTGCCTCGGTTCATAGATGGAAATCCAATTTCCAAATACGTAACTTTGCGGTTTTATTTGTAAACCTATATATGGCGACATAGTGGCATGGGACTGTGACGGCCCGCCCCGCACCAACCGACACTTCCTCCAAGTGTGCGCTGTACACATGTCCAACTGGCACGGAACGGTCGTCATAAGAAAAGAAAGAAGAGAATGAACTAATCAAGGAACCTGTAGAACGTCTCACAGCGCATGGAATAAAATATAATAATAACATACTTGACATAAAACAGGTGAGACAGTGCATAAGCTGATAACTAATAATAAATGTCAACATCAGAGCAGCGGAAATCCAAATACAGCTTATTACAACTTTTCAAAATCTACTGTCTCTAAACAAAAGAAAGCTAAAGTGGAAGATGCACCACCAATGCCCAAGCAGTGATCTTCGACAACACAGGGAGAATACTATATATATATTACGTGGAAGCCTCCTGCTCGTCTCCGGATCATCTACCCGTGCATCACCAGCTAACCTGTCTCTAGTCTGCTCGTGTGAGCACCCAGAGTAATAAGAAGAGACATAAAACTCTGGGTCAGACAAAAAGTCTGGTATGAGCGATAAGCAGCTAAACAGAACAATAACAGGTATACTAAACCATACCTGAACCTGGACCTGCAACCAAAGAGTTAGCACTACATACTGTACAAAACTCTTAGGTGCCATCAACATATGGTGTAAAGAAATACGGGGGTGGGGGTGTGCATGTCATAGGGATAGCAAACAATTCAATCATGGCAACCATCCTCACATCTCTCACTCAGTGCATAAAGCATACGATGTATACCGCTTTCAACCACTAGACCCATCGAAGTAGTGACGGAGTTCGGCTTGTACAACTACTGCTACCACCAAGCTTACCCCACGGAGTCATGACTAAACCTTTACAAATGACCCCACTTCATTGGTCTATAGCTCTTTTAGTCGTACCTAGACCACTGTGGCCCTGAATCCGTTCACGTACCCCCTATACATAGTGATCCAAAGTTACAGACATCGACAGCCCCTTAGCACACGTCCCGCAGCAAAGCCCAATCATGAAGTTAACTCGTTGATTCCCATCTGAATCCTTGGTACAAACTTCCCATTTGGACTACCTTTGCATCTCGGGTTATGGTCTTCTTCGGTTCGGTTCGGGTCTCTTCCTCCTATTCGGTTCGGTTCGGGCATCCTCCTCCTATCCGGTTCGGTTCGGGTCGGATCTCCTCCTCCTATCCGGTTCGGTTCGGGTGTCTCCTCCTATCCGGTTCGGTTCGGATCTCCTCCTTCTATTCGGTTCGGATCGGATCTCCTCCTCCTATCCGGTTCGGTTCGGGTGTCTCCTCCTATCCGGTTCGGTTCGGGTGTCTCCTCCTATCTGGTTCGGTTCGGATCTCCTCCTTCTATCCGGTTCGGATCGGATCTACTCCTCCTATCCGGTTCGGATCGGATCTCCTCCTCCTATCCGGTTCGGATCGGGTGTTCTTCCTAACCGGTTCTGAAAATCTGCAACTTTTTCCAGCAAGCTATTTTCGCCGAACGACGGCGTTTTCAACCATTCTAAACTTCCTATGACATTACAAAACATTCCAAATAGCAGTAACAACATATAGAATCAATCACAAACATTAAAACATCATTTACATGAAATACTTTAGATCAAACATACCCAGAAACCCATGTTTTCCCCTTAATCCTTCTTAACCGTGATTATGCATACAATTAGCAAAACTTATCCAAACTAGCCCAAATTTTTATCAGAGCCATAAAACATCATTATAGAATTTTAGGAATTTTTCCAGAATTTATTAATGTATAAATTCGCTAATCTTCACTAATTACCCATAATTAACCGTAATTAGTGTAAAAGCAAGCTAATCACTCACCTTTGCCACCACTAAAACCCCAAAACTGAAATATTCTCTGATTTGGCGCTGTTCCCAATCTTACACAGCAGCTCTACCTCGGTTCTCGTGCTAATACTCCTTGATTTGATGTTTGCTAAGCCTAATCTTCAATTAGAAAGTGATTAAGAGGTGTTTTGAAGAGATTTAGAGGGTGGAGGCCATGGCTAGGTTAAGAGGAATGAATAGTGACGGCTGAAAAATGAGAAAAAGGTATTCTCCAAACCCTAACAGCCCTTTTAAGCTCCTAATCCCGAAATTCCCCTTTGGGCCTAGCTGTTAATCACCCGGTTAAGCCCAATTAAGCTGTTTTTCACCATCTGAAACTTGTTTCAGCCATATCTCCCAAACGGTGAGTCCGTTTGGCTAATATGACCACTCTACGGAATTGTAAACCATCATCCGGATCGAATGGAAGTGGTTTCAGGTCAAAATTCCTTTCCAGTCAAAAGTTATGGTCAAAACAAGTTCAACTAGGGGCAAAACGGTTATTTAAAAATCGTCAAAAATCATGAACATGGGAAATGACCCTACTAGTCGTTTCCCAAAAGTACACGACCATACGACTTACTAAGGAAAAGAAATAAATATTCTACGATCTTCCGATGCGTAGAATGCAGGTCGTTACATTCTCCCCCCCTTAAGAAATTTCGCCCCCGAAATTCCTTAAGAAAGAAGCAAACAATGAATCCCGCATGCCTAACAATCATTCACAGCAACCAAACATGCAAAACAAGCAAAACAAACATAACCTAGCATGCGGAAAACTAAATCGCTAATTAAATCTTACCAGGCAAAGAGTTCTGGATACTTCTTCCTTATGTCCTCCTCTGTTTCCCAAGTACAGTCTTTCTCATCCTCACCCCACTGGACTTTGACTAATTTCACCGCCTTCCTTCGAAGTTGCTTCGTATCGTTCCCAACGATACGCATAGGCCTACGGTTCCCAACCGCCTCAGGTTCAACCTCGATATCGTCCAACTGATCAGGTGAAATAGCCACATTAGGGTCGTGCACAAACTTCCTTAACTGGGAAACATGAAATACGTTGTGAACTCCCGCCATCTTGTCTGGTAAGTCAATTCTATATGCCAAATTCCCGACTAGTTCAAGAACAGGGAATGGGCCAACGAATCTTGGTGCCAACTTTCCTCTCCTGCCAAATCGTATTACGCTCTTCAACGGAGAAATCTTGAGAAACACCAAGTCGCCAACGAAGAATTTTAAGTCTCTTCTCCTCTTATCGGCATAACTCTTCTGCCTATCTTGGGCAGCCTTCATTCGTTGTTGAATGGTCTTGATTTTATCTGAAGTTTCCCTCACCACATCTGGTCCAAGCATAAACTTCTCGCCAGTCTCTATCCAACATGATGGTGAGTTGCATGGTCTTCCGTACAAAGCTTCAAACGGAGCCATACCGATACTGGATTGGTAGCTATTATTATATGCAAACTCTACTAGATGCAAATGGTCATCCCATGATCCACCAAAATCCAATATACATGCTCTCAAGAGATCTTCCAAAATACGATTCACCCTCTCCATCTGACCGTCGGTCTGAGGATGATATGCGGTACTGAGATGTAACTCTGACCCTAGAGCTTCTTGTAAGCTCTTCCAAAACCCACTAGTGAACAACGGGTCTCGGCCATTCACAATGCTTTTAGGTACTCCATGGAATCTCACTACCCACTTCACATACAATTCTGCTAACTTAGCTGCCGTTCTGGTCGATCTGACTGGTATAAATCTTGCACTTTTGGTTAATCGGTCCACAATCACCCAAATGCTATCATGTCCCGATCTTGTCCTTGGTAAACCATCAATGAAATTCATCGAGACTTGCTCCCATTTCCATTCGGGAATTTCTAATGGCTGTAACAACCCACTAGGCTTCTTTTGCTCGGCTTTAACTAGCTGGCAATTCATGCATTTGGATATAAACTCCCCAACGTCTCTTTTCATCCCTTCCCAGTAGTAAGTCTGTCTCATGTCTCGATACATCTTATTACCACCGGGGTGTATAGTCAGTTTTGAGTGATGACATTCTCTAAGTACTTCATCTCTCAATCCATTGACATTGGGTACAACGAGCTTTCCATTCTTTCTAAGCCATCCATCTTGATCAAGCCCATACTTGCTCATCTCCTCATCGATACCCATCTCTAACTTGGAGATGATTTCCAATAGGTTAGGATCGTCCCTCTGACTAGAGCCGATCCGCTCAATTAAAGTGGGTCTGATCGTCAAACTTGCTAACATTTCTGGGTCCAATTCGCACTTTGGTCTGAAATCAAACCCCGCGATATACTCCAGTTGCTTCCATTCAAGGAACATAGCCCCTAAACTGGCATGTCTTCGACTCAACGCATCGGCTACGGCATTGCCCTTTCCCGGTGTATATGCGATGTCGAAATCATATGAAGCTAAGAACTCTAACCACCTCTGCTGACGAAGATTCAAATCCTTTTGAGAGAAAAGATACTTCAGCGACTTATGATCAGTAAACAGCTCGAATCTTTCTCCCAAGAGATAATGTCTCCACATCTTCAATGCGAATACGATCGCTGCCAATTCCAAATCATGGATAGGATACCTCTTCTCATGCGGTTTCAGTTGCCTGCTTGCATAAGCTACAACCCTACCACCCTGCATCAACACAGCACCTAGTCCGGTACCACTAGCATCTGTATATACCGTCATCTCTTCACTCCCCTTGGGAATGACTAACACTGTTGCACTTGTCAACTTTTCTTTTAGACTCTTGAATGCATCCTCGCACCTTTCGTTCCAAACAAAAGCTTGATTCTTCTTTGTCAACTGAGTCAACGGTGCTGCTATCTTGGAGAAGCCTTGGATAAACTTACGATAATATCCCGCTAATCCCAAGAAACTTCTTACGTCTGTTGCATTCTTGGGCGTAGACCAATCTTTCACCGTAGCCACCTTAGCAGGATCCACGGCGATACCATTTTCTGAAACAACATGGCCCAAGAATCTCACTTCCTTCCTCCAGAAGTGACACTTAGAAAACTTTGCTTTCAATTGGTGTTTCCTCAACACCTCCATCACTGTCCTCAAATGTTCCTTGTGTTCTTCCTCGTTCCTTGAGTAAACCAAAATATCATCCACGAACACAAGAACAGACTTATTCAACTGATCTCTGAATACCCTATTCATAAGATCCACAAAATAGCCCAAATGGCATAACCAACCATTCATAAAATCCAGATTCCGTTTTAGCTATACTCTCAGCTTCCACTCTAAGCTGATGAAAACCTGTCGCGAGATCCAACTGGGAGAACACTCTCGCGCCACTCAACTGATCGAACAAATCATCTATCCGCGGGAGAGGATACTTATTCTTCCTCGTCACCTTGTTCAACTCGCGGTAGTCTACACACAAACGAAGGGAACCATCCGCCTTGGTAGCAAACACAACTGGTGCTCCCCATTCAGAGACACTCCTTCTGATAAATCCCTTCTTCAAAAGATCGCTGACTTGCACCTCGAGCTCTCGCTGCTCCCTTGGTGCCATACGACGAAGTGGCATCACTATAGGTCTGGCATCTTTTACCAAATCAATACGGAACTCAATCTCTCTGTGTGGTGGAAGTCCGGTCACTTCTTCGAAAACATCCGGATATTGGCCAACCACGGGCAAACCTGACAACTCACTATGCGGAATGTCGAGGGAGTTTAGAAAACTAGCCAATACCCCCTCACTGGGTAGACCACCAAACATTATCCTCCGCCCATCATCCGCTCTAGCTGTCACCAAAAAGCCCTCACAGTCTACCACCACCCCGTATCTTCGGAGCCAATCTACTCCCAAAATAATGCCAAACCCAGTAAAGCCCAAAACAAAGCAATCACAAACAAACATGCATCCATGACTCGATAAGACCACATTACGACAAATCATGCTAAGGCTAGTAGAACCACCAATCGGGTTCGTCACTACTAAAGGTCTATCAACAATCTCGGGCTCCAATCCCAACCTATCTACCAGGTCACTAGATATGAAAGAACTGGAAGCTCCGGTATCAAACAAAACTCTAACAGGAACATCATAAACAGAAAGCATACCTTGAATGACGACATTCTTTCCCTTCTCCGCCGCAGTTGGGGCATTCGACGAAGAAGGAATAGCATTAAGGGCGTATGCTTTCACCATTTGCTTTTCTTTAGGGGGTTGCGGACACTTGTCCTTGTGATGTCCCATTTAGCCACAGTTGAAGCACTTCCTATCCGCTGGCTTGGCCCGACAATTACTAGCATAATGGCCCTTCTTACCACAGCTGAAGCACTCAACATCTTGTTTATTCTTTTTCTTCTGGCCATCCTTAGTCTGACTCTGCTTTCTTTTATTCTGGGAACCACCCTTGCCTCCACCACTTGCTTGTGGCTTTGGCTCATCTGCGGATGCAACCTCAGTCTTCGGCTTAGGGTAGAGACTCTCTGATCTTAATGCTTTCCCCACAATCGACTCAAACGTCTCATCGATGTGGTTAATAAGCCTTTCCCCTAAGTACTGATCTAACCCAGTTATGAATTTCTCATTCTTCTTCTCGGCAGTATCAATAAGAGATAACCCATACTTTGACAAAGTGTCGAATTCAGCAATGTACTCCGAGACAGCTCTGCCATTCTGCTTGAGCTCCAAGAATTTCTTAAACAGCACTGACTTCTGAGCAGCTGGAATGAACTTCTCGCTAAAGCGAGCTTTAAACTGCTCCCAAGTAATCTGATCTTCGGGAGTAGCTGCCTTTATAGCATTCCACCAATTCATTGCCCGCCCTTGCAGCTGACGGGACGCTAGCTTTCTCTTCATCGCATCCTCGATACCCAAATCCTCGAAGATACGTTCGCAACTATCCAACCAATCCTGAACATCTGTGGCCGACTCCGTTCCGTGGAACGGCTTCCCACCAAGGCTAGTATAATCCTTATTCAGCTTGGCGAAGTCGACTCTTGGCGCCTGCACTATTGGACCACCACCATTTCCACCATTGGGAGCTGCCCTTCGTACATCTCTAAGCATCTCTCTCATGAGGTCAGTAAACATCGTCCTCATGTCAGCAGCATTCCCATTATTGGCTCCCCTACCAGCACCTCTAGTATCTCGGCTCATCGTCAATCTGAAAAAGGAAACGATTAACGATTCCATAGTGGTGCTAGTGCAGTACGACTTCATTCTTATACTACTAATAGTATATATATAGCTTTTGAAAACCAAAATAACCACAAATACGCTCTCTCGTATACGTATATTATCTCTCCCTGATAACTTCCCAAGGTTAACTACGCAACCTAGAGCTCTGATACCAAGTGTGACGGCCCGCCCCGCACCAACCGACACTTCCTCCAAGTGTGCGCTGTACACATGTCCAACTGGCACGGAACGGTCGTCATAAGAAAAGAAAGAAGAGAATGAACTAATCAAGGAACCTGTAGAACGTCTCACAGCGCATGGAATAAAATATAATAATAACATACTTGACATAAAACAGGTGAGACAGTGCATAAGCTGATAACTAATAATAAATGTCAACATCAGAGCAGCGGAAATCCAAATACAGCTTATTACAACTTTTCAAAATCTACTGTCTCTAAACAAAAGAAAGCTAAAGTGGAAGATGCACCACCAATGCCCAAGCAGTGATCTTCGACAACACAGGGAGAATACTATATATATATTACGTGGAAGCCTCCTGCTCGTCTCCGGATCATCTACCCGTGCATCACCAGCTAACCTGTCTCTAGTCTGCTCGTGTGAGCACCCAGAGTAATAAGAAGAGACATAAAACTCTGGGTCAGACAAAAAGTCTGGTATGAGCGATAAGCAGCTAAACAGAACAATAACAGGTATACTAAACCATACCTGAACCTGGACCTGCAACCAAAGAGTTAGCACTACATACTGTACAATACTCTAAGGTGCCATCAACATATGGTGTAAAGAAATACGGGGGTGGGGGTGTGCATGTCATAGGGATAGCAAACAATTCAATCATGGCAACCATCCTCACATCTCTCACTCAGTGCATAAAGCATACGATGTATACCGCTTTCAACCACTAGACCCATCGAAGTAGTGACGGAGTTCGGCTTGTACAACTACTGCTACCACCAAGCTTACCCCATGGAGTCATGACTAAACCTTTACAAATGACCCCACTTCATTGGTCTATAGCTCTTTTAGTCGTACCTAGACCACTGTGGCCCTGAATCCGTTCACGTACCCCCTATACATAGTGATCCAAAGTTACAGACATCGACAGCCCCTTAGCACACGTCCCGCAGCAAAGCCCAATCATGAAGTTAACTCGTTGATTCCCATCTGAATCCTTGGTACAAACTTCCCATTTGGACTACCTTTGCATCTCGGGTTATGGTCTTCTTCGGTTCGGTTCGGGTCTCTTCCTCCTATTCGGTTCGGTTCGGGCATCCTCCTCCTATCCGGTTCGGTTCGGGTCTCCTCCTCTATCCGGTTCGGGTCGGATCTCCTCCTCCTATCCGGTTCGGTTCGGGTGTCTCCTCCTATCCGGTTCGGTTCGGATCTCCTCCTTCTATTCGGTTCGGATCAGATCTCCTCCTCCTATCCGGTTCGGTTCGGGTGTCTCCTCCTATCCGGTTCGGTTCGGGTGTCTCCTCCTATCTGGTTCGGTTCGGATCTCCTCCTTCTATCCGGTTCGGATCGGATCTACTCCTCCTATCCGGTTCGGATCGGATCTCCTCCTCCTATCCGGTTCGGATCGGGTGTTCTTCCTAACCGGTTCTGAAAATCTGCAACTTTTTCCAGCAAGCTATTTTCGCCGAACGACGGCGTTTTCAACCATTCTAAACTTCCTATGACATTACAAAACATTCCAAACAGCAGTAACAACATATAGAATCAATCACAAACATTAAAACATCATTTACATGAAATACTTTAGATCAAACATACCCAGAAACCCATGTTTTCCCCTTAATCCTTCTTAACCGTGATTATGCATACAATTAGCAAAACTTATCCAAACTAGCCCAAATTTTTATCAGAGCCATAAAACATCATTATAGAATTTTAGGAATTTTTCCAGAATTTATTAATGTATAAATTCGCTAATCTTCACTAATTACCCATAATTAACCGTAATTAGTGTAAAAGCAAGCTAATCACTCACCTTTGCCACCACTAAAACCCCAAAACTGAAATATTCTCTGATTTGGCGCTGTTCCCAATCTTACACAGCAGCTCTACCTCGGTTCTCGTGCTAATACTCCTTGATTTGATGTTTGCTAAGCCTAATCTTCAATTAGAAAGTGATTAAGAGGTGTTTTGAAGAGATTTAGAGGGTGGAGGCCATGGCTAGGTTAAGAGGAATGAATAGTGACGGCTGAAAAATGAGAAAAAGGTATTCTCCAAACCCTAACAGCCCTTTTAAGCTCCTAATCCCGAAATTCCCCTTTGGGCCTAGCTGTTAATCACCCGGTTAAGCCCAATTAAGCTGTTTTTCACCATCTGAAACTTGTTTCAGCCATATCTCCCAAACGGTGAGTCCGTTTGGCTAATATGACCACTCTACGGAATTGTAAACCATCATCCGGATCGAATGGAAGTGGTTTCAGGTCAAAATTCCTTTCCAGTCAAAAGTTATGGTCAAAACAAGTTCAACTAGGGGCAAAACGGTTATTTAAAAATCGTCAAAAATCATGAACATGGTAAATGACCCTACTAGTCGTTTCCCAAAAGTACACGACCATACGACTTACTAAGGAAAAGAAATAAATATTCTACGATCTTCCGATGCGTAGAATGCAGGTCGTTACAGGGACGCTCATGTCGCCTATGATTG
This sequence comes from Allium sativum, assembly GCA_030737875.1. Taxonomy (NCBI): domain Eukaryota; kingdom Viridiplantae; phylum Streptophyta; class Magnoliopsida; order Asparagales; family Amaryllidaceae; genus Allium; species Allium sativum. The sequence goes on from CM060924.1 coordinate 388,744,403, forward strand.
ATACTTATGATTTGAAGTTGTTTTATACACTATGCACTTATAATAGTATCAAATGATTTGTTTTAAACGTATCAAGCATTCTTTGGCTGTTATAAGGGAAAACCCTATCCCCCGGCTTGCGTTGCATTGTGTGATAGGACCTGGGTCTTATAACAGCTTCATTTTTCTCTATTTAGCATTGCGCTGTTCGTTTTATGCACTGGTATTATTGGGAGGAAACCTGTTCCGTGTTATACGGCGTGGTCCCTTGATTTACCTAACTTTAAAAATAAAGATTAACTGTTTTAGTTCTCACACCAGTCACATGACTGACTTGGAGTTTATTGTTTTAACCTAAACTCTGGGTGCCCCTATTTTGACACGGGCAGCTAGTAGTTTTGGTTTTGCAGATTTATATTCACAGGATCCTGGTTTACAGCTGGAACGATATCCGGAAAGCTTTGTATCCGTATATCTCCTTCTAGTTGTGTATTGTATTATTTTCCGCTGCAATGTAATTTATTGTAATCTCTGATATTTCTGTGTAATATATGTTTGTTTATACTCTGTATATTCTTGTAATCTGATGCATTGTTGTAATATACAATGAAATGTTCTTTTATATGCGTTCTGTTGTGGCTTGTTCTCGAACTATCCGCCGCTTTCCTTTACGGGGAAGTTACGGGTTTTTACAGTCCTTAGGGGGATCCCTTGTTAAAGAGATCCTGAATTCTGATTGGTTCTGAACAACTGCAATGGCGGCCATAAGCACCATCGATGGCTCGGGTCGATCGATAGATGCTATGGCCGCATTGAATCTTTCTAGGAAGGATCAGAGGGTCTCGCCAGATCGATGTTTGATGGAGGTGAGGAACATGATGCTCTTTGGTTGGGATATGTGGATTCTGAATTGCTCGATGAAACGGGTGACCAACATATTCCAGCTATTGATCGACTCAGTTGGTAGCTGCCAGGACCACATGTTGGCTATGTTGGTGAGGAAGAGAGGGAAGCACTTGGCCATGACATTGATCGACCCATCGGTTGGGATTGTTTTGGAGCTAGTTGTCCAGGGTGTTACGACGTTCCCTAGACTGAAGGAAAACTAGTCGGTTGGTTCTGGCCTTGGCCAGGATCGACCTGCGGATCTGTAGTTACCAAAGCTCCATTTAGTACCAGCAGTGATGATACTAGCACTAGCCGATCGAGAAGTGAAGTTAAGCCTGGAGGAAACAAAGGTGTGGATCGATCCGGGGCTTAGATTTCTGCAGACCGAAGATCAGTTGTTGCCCCAGCCTCGCCCGGTGGAGGAAAATATACTGGAATGTGAGGTCCCTTTTCCATCCGAGAAAGGATGTTGTTCATCACTTTCTGCTGACATTTAAGAAGTTCACCCTGAGATGCCATCTGATTTCTAAACTCAGATAAGATTTTATCCATGTCGTCCTTGGTGAGATATTGGGACGTGTCTTTATGGGAGGAAGCCTCATGGCTTGCCCCCCGTGGCCATTCCTGCTGCATCGGCAGGTAAAGGATGGGAAGATGAAGTCTCCTTCTTCCGCTTGTTTGCCATCGTTTGGTTTAGAAATTGCTGAAGGCGGTCGAAGGTCGTAGGGTATGTCTGCACGTTCCCCTTCCCGGTGCGCCTAAGTGTTGACGTCAAAAGTTGTTCTAATGACGATCAACCCCGAATCGTGTGTAAATCAAACATGGGAAATAATCATAGTATCAAAAAGCAAATAAAGACAGGGAACACCCAAGGTTTTTATAGTGGTTTGGCAAAGTCAATGCCTATGTCCACTTTATATTAACCGATTTTTATGGAGTACAGAGTACAATTGGTTTTTTCAATAGAGAAAAGATGAAATTACAAGGTTCTTGCATTCTTTGAGGCACACGGTTGGATGCTTCCAATATACCGAATGTAGGTTGGAAGTGGAGAATTCAACATGTCTTTCCATTTTCAGCATTGGTGTATTTATAGGTGAAGAAAGTGGGCTAAGTTAAGTGCCATGTGGCTTGCCTCTTTTGCGGAGCTTGGACACGTGGAGCTCGATCCGTTGGAATAGTTGCGGCAGGGGGGCAGTCTACTGTTGTTGAATACTTCTCTCGAGAATTGTGGCTTTCGTAGCATTTGAACTATGGTGTATAAAAAATAGAGTTTTGGTCAGAAGTGTTTGACCACTTTAATTGCCTTGAGAATTGGGCTTTGCTGGAAGTTAAAAAATCATCTAGATATCTCTAAGTAAATCTGATCGATCCGAACTTTGTGGAGAGGTTGACTCGGTCGATAGGAAAAGCGATTATGCCGGGAAGAGATATACCACCAATTGAGGGAAATTGGTTCAGGTCGAGCCTTACTTGGATCTTCTGGAATAAAAGGGTCATCCGTCGGGATCGGTCGGTACTGAATGGTGAGCTTCAATCCGTTGAACTTTGACAGCTTTTGCCAAAAATTTGGTCAACAATAAGATTTTGAATGGACTGGTACGAAGGACACGCGTAAAGTTAGTTGTCTAGTGTCGTGGGAACAGTTGTGCAAGTCCAAAGATCAGGGAGGCTTGGGAGTTATAAATTTGAAAAACATGAACTCTACATTGCTTTGTAAATGGTTGTGTACTATGCTTAGTGATAAGAAAGTTCTCTGGAAGGAGTGGATCTTAAACACTTGCTATGGCGGAAGTTTTGATTGGAACGCGGATGTTTCTCATTGCTCGATATTTTGGCGTGGTGTTATGGCAAACGTTCACTGGATGAAGATTGGCACTGATGTTGTAGTAAAAAATGGTCGCAACGTCTCTTTCTGGTCTAACTGCTGGTTGCTCCCTATCCCTTTGCGTGTTGAATTTGCCGATCTTTTTGATATTGCATGCAACAAAAGAGCTTCAGTCAGTGCAATGTATAATGCGTATTCTGCCAATTTTAAATGGAACCTGACTTTTTGTCGTATATTGGCCGGTAATGCTTTGATTCAGCTATGTGGTCTGGTTCGTTTGTTAGAAGATGTACAACTTCATGGCGATGAGGACGATGAATTTGTATGGAAGATTGGTGGAAATAACTTTCGTGTTAGCGAACTTTATAAGATGATGAACTTTGCAGGAAGGAAATATGATGGATTCATGAGAATGTGGAGTTTTAAGGCTGTACCTACTAAGGTCAAGATTCATATGTGGACGATTATGCATAACAAGCTTAATACAGTGAGCAGATTACGTCAAAAAGGTGTTCAAGTCGCTGGGGGCTGTGTTTTTTGCGCTGACGACGATGAGAACTACCAGCATCTTTTCGTTGATTGTGATTTCACCTTTTATGTGTGGACAAAATGTTTAGTTAGCCTTAATATCTGCTTAGACTGGTCCCATTTCATCACCGATCAATTTCTTTTCTGGCACAGCACTATTACTTCACTGCCTGATACACACATGTGACATATGTTTGCCCTTTTGAACTTTGCTTATGTTTGGATCCTTTGGCATGAACGTAACTCACGAAAGTTTAAATGTAAAATGAAACAGCCCAACTCAGTTATTTTTCGCATTCTTAATTTTGTTTCTCATTGGTCAGGCAAGGAGGAGATAAATTCGTAGACACAATCGGCGCTCGTGTTATGGATAGGGCTCGTGGTAGCCGAGCTTGATGCTGCCTCGCTTCAATTATGTTGAGTTTGCTAGCTATTATGTAGTTGTTTTATGTATATAATGGGCACTATGTAATCATGCCTGCGTGCATGTATTTTTGGTTGTACATATTCATGTAAATAGTTGTAGCTAGTAGCTAGTCCTCTGTATGCTGTACTAAACACGTTGTACTTGTTTTATGTTAAATGAATGAAGGCGTGAATCTAGCGATTCACTACCTTTTTGCATCAAAAAAACAATAAGATTTTGAATATGATGAATGTATTTGAATGTGAAGTATAGGAACTCCTCCTATTTGTATGCTCCGCCTACAACCAAAAACACCCCTAGCAAATTGCACGAGATTTAAGAAATATAAAAATTTATTAAACACCAAGAAAATCTTTAAAAAAATGTTTGCATGTTTATCAAAATCTTAACTTTTCTCCCCTTTTGTTGTCATCAAAAGACTGACAGAAATAAAAAATAGCGATAATTAGGACTATATTTATAAATTCAAATCAAGAGAAAAAAAAAATCAAATATCGTAAATCTCAAAAAGCGAAATAAAAAATCATAATATTTCATAACATAGCAACATGTTTCACAATTCATAAAATGGATCGATAGGTCAGTTTTTACATAACGAGGAGAATTTTATTTATTTATATATATATATATATATATGTATACAGTTTATTTTTATTTGTTTCTACCTTTTTTTTCCTTTCTTTTCTTTTCCCTTTTTTAATCACTTACTAACCACACATAACCATTAGGATTTTTGAATAGGATTAGTAGTAGCATAAAATTATAATCATTCCCTAACAATGAATACCCGCGAGGTTTTTTAAATTAGATTAAAGTAACACTAATTATATATTGATCCCCTCATTATATAAACCATAATGAATGATAGAAACATGGTTGGCATAGAGATGATCGTGAAATACATCGCTAAGTTAATCATATTATGAAATATGTTCAAATGTACCAAGATTTTTGAAGAAAATTCAACTTTCTCTCATTCTGAAAAATAATATAGTCACATTTCCATCACTAAAATTTTAAACTATACTTTCTTTAATGATGTCTAAAAAATGGTTCGAACTGTCAGGAAATGAATTTGAAAACAAACATCCAAGAAAATTTTAAACAAAAAATGCAATGTGTTTAATCAATATCTATAATCCCCAAATCCAAGCGTGGTATAGAAAATCTATCTTCGGAAAAGGGTTTTGTAAAAACACGAATACCACTTGTACATCCTAATTGTCCATAGTGGTAGTACATGGTATCTTAGACGTTGATTTTTCAATAAATCATCCAATCACATGCCCAAGCAAACAAATCTAACAATTCAGTTTTCTTTTTCAAAGCAGCAGAAACACAGAATAAACTCCATAATAGATTTTTTTTCATAACATTTACATCTAACCTAAGATACAATCGGTGATCCAAGTCTAAAACGATTCATTTAAAAAAATTAGATAAGATTTTTAATTTCAATGTACATATTCAATAACCGAAGAGATTCAATATAACATCCATCACACATGATTTTCAAAATCAAATCCATTTAAAATAGTGCATGAGATTCAATCAAGCAGCAACCATAAATAATTTGTAAATTCAAAACCAAGTCAATTCAAAAGGTAAATGAGATTCCCATAATTTATGTAAAATGGTTTTCAAGAAGTGTGTTGTATTGAGTGCAGATTCTAAAGGGTTTCAAGATAAATTAATAAGAACTCAAAATAGCAAAGTTATGTGAAATTTTATTAGCTTTCCATATCATAAAAAAATTCAAAATTCTGACTAACGGAGTTAAAGATATGATCAGAATACTACAACACTCTTAAAAATTCATAGATCAGTCTACAAATTAAATTCAGAAGCGTAACGACCCGGATATTTGATCAATTAATTTTAAATTTTTAATATTGTTTTAATTATTGAACTGGTAATATAAATTGATTTTTATATGGAGTTTATCGATTTAATAAACGATATATAAATTAGTTTCAAGAATATTAAATTATCGTAATACGGAAAACAACTAATAATTTAATTCGCAATTAGGAACTGAATCGAAATATTTCTGTCGTTCAATGTAAATACTATTGGAATTAGAATTATGATAATTATTTATTTATTTGAACTATTTGAAACCAATTTATATTTTAAATCGATTTATTTTAATCATCGGTTTAAATTGATATCTTTTCTAGACATTCGGATCATGCTTCGAAATCTGTCCCGGTGTGTTTAAAATAGTGGTTAAACCCTAGAAATGTCATTTTTTGTGTTTCAATTGGACTTCAGAACCCCGAAATATATTATTTTAAAATTATAACGGATAAGTATGAAATCACCTCAAAAATCAAATCATATTAATTTATAGGTACTTAACCTATAATGTACCATTTGTAGACCTAGATTTCCTTAATGGCTAAGTATCCATCTTAACAAATAATGTGATATTCCCCTTTTGTTTCCTTTCGATTTCATTCGCAGAAATAAAAATCAGAGTTTCAGAATGAAATAAATGGCTAAATTCATTGCTCTTGTTCCTCTTCCAATTTCTGTTTAATAGGATAAAATTCCTAAATCAAAATCAAACTTCGTATCGCGATTCGAAGCATGATAGGGTTCTCGGTGCGCTCGCGATTGAAAAGAATGGAGTCGCGATTTAAGTCGAAGGGTCCCTGAAGTTTATGGAGGTACTCGCGAGTTGCAGGAGGAAGATAGGTGACTGTTGTGGGTTTTACTGAGAGGATTTTGACATAGTGATGGGTGCTAACAGGTCTAAAAGGGTGAGAACAGGTCTGGAAGGGTGCAAAAGAAATTGAGAGTAAATCGACGTCGTTTTCTGTTGGGTGGGTACTTCGTTGTTGGGAATAGTTGAATTTTGGGGAAAAAGATTTGACAATGATTCCTTGGTGGTGGGGTGTGATCGCAGTGTGGTGGTGATGTCGTGTGAAGTTGTGGCTATATGGTTTCAAGTGGAAGTCGAACTGGTGAGGGGAGGGAAGCATCAGTGAAGGCAGTAGTGGTGATGAACTAGAGTAAAACTTGGGTCAGCATGGTATAAGAGATTACAGGCATCACTTTTTTAGCAATGAGTGTAGTTGGTGGATGTGTTGTTGAACATTTGTGAATGTTGAAAGCAGGGACTGAATGCAGCAAAAAAAAAGACCAGGTTCTATCTCTTGGGTAGAAGGAGGAGCTGTGTAATTAGGGAAAAAGGAGTTGTGCAGTATAGTAAGGTAAAATTTATTAAATTAATTGGCAGTGTTTATATATATAAAAAAACTTGAAAATATTATATATATATATATACACAAATCTTATAAACATGTATAATTTATTCAGTGAACAAGGTACGTTGCCTTCGTATCGTCGACTGCGAAATGGAATTTGAATTGGAATCAGAAACCAATGGATATTCGACAAAATAAAATCGCGGTGAGTAAATCTCGCTTAGAATTACTATTTGAAAAATTATTTTGAATGGTTAAAAATATTTGTTGGTTGTTTGGATCTATTTTAATATTATTGTGGCTATTTAATATATATATATATATATATATTAATTACTTAGGCTTGGTGTATATGGTTATTATATATATATATATTTGTGGTTGGATATTTCCCGCAGTACCATTAGCAGATGCCCGCAATATCATTAGCGAAGACCCTATGCGCTCCGACAATATGATAGTGGATGACCTTCTATACCGCGATATCCTGCCTCGAAGCAAGATGGGTATTATTTATGTGGATAACATCCGTGGATGCAGGAAAACAGGTTGGAGTGATCTAGCTAGATTCCTCAAAAATAATATTATTTGTTTGTAACAACATGGCGCACTTTCTACGATTTACTGCCTGAATTAGCATGTGAAACTTGATGTCCATTGCGTGCTTTGAACTTGGATAGCAAGTTCTTTTACAGTTAACTTCTTTATAAAATGTTTTTGAATGATCTGGTATTTGAAACCAAGTCTGACTGAATTGTAACTGGCACTCAAGTTTGAATTTTTTTTCGGATGTATTTGGCAATCTCGTTATTTGGCATTTTATGCAGCAGCTTCATGTCTAATTTTCCATTTTTGATCTGACCGAGCATTTTTGACTCTATATTGGAATGTTGCTGAAAGTTATAGGAAGCCCACTGTGTATATGCGCGGATTTTTTTTAGTAGTTGTTCAAGATCTGAAATCTGCATTGCAATCTTATGTACTTCTGTTTTGTGCATTCAGTAATTCATTATTCGAATCTATGTTTCAGCCATATATTTCGACAAATTATGCTTTGGATTTGTATGAGTATTTCGCACTGATTTGATGACCTTGACTACTGCTGGTGATGTCTTGAATACACCTTTGAGATGTTCTATTTTATAGGTTTTGTTGCGCTAATAGACCCTTCTATTTCAAATTCAAGGATTTGTGTTGATGACGCTGCACTTGTGTGTGAATGCCTCGGTTTTAACTCGGGATCAAGTGTTTTGTAACAGTCCGCATTTACGTATCGTAGGATCGAAAAATATTTTTATATTATTCCCTGAGGGTTGGATAATTCTCATATTTTAATATGTCGCTTATGAGGATGTGAGACATGTCCATAAGTTTTACCAATTTTGTTTGTGACCATTTTGCCCTTGTCATTCTTGTATAGGGAATAACTTTTGACTCAGGTTGAATCAGGTGGTGAGACTTGCGCCATTGGAAAGGAAATGATGATTACCTTTCCTAGAGTGGATACATTAAAGATTTGGCTCGGCAGTTTGGGAGGAATAGTTGTTTTAAGGTTTAACAGATGACTATTCAGGTTTTTAAGCCATAATGGGATGATTTGAAGAGGCCTATTAATGGGCTAGTGGAAGGCTATAAATAGGGGATGGGAGGTATGGGAAATATTTTACTTTCCTCATTCTCTCATTTGGAAGAGCCAGTGGATCCTCCATTTCTCCATCTTTTCACCATTAAAGCTTAGGAAATCGAAGAACTACACCATTCAAGGCTAGATCTACATCGTTTCAAGTGCAAGTTCATCGAATCAAGGAGTTTGGATCTAATTGCTCGCCGTCCGAAATCATATTTCTATCATTTTGGGTTGTTTTGGAGAATAGTTGAGTGATATCATCTCTCATGTGGATTCAATCAAGTGTATGAATGTTTGGTCATGTTTTTCATCAAATTAAAGCATTTTCTCATAGATCTACACATTGGTAAGTCCATTTTCATATGAATCGCTATAGGATCTGATTTAACAAGTTTAAACCGGTAATTTCTATGTTATTTCATATGTTTATGCAAGTTAGATCAACAAATTTAGATCATATGTTCATTTATCATGATTTTGGGGAAAATTTTGTAATTTAGTGAAATTGTCATATTCATGTTGTTAGTGATCTCATAACATGTTTATATTCATAATTGATGAATTGGATAAATAGATTTCATCAAGATAGTCGATTGGCGAAGTTTTGGTTGAAATCGTACTTGAATTAGAGTTGTACAGGTTACCGGTCGTGCGTACAGGCCACGGGTCGAGCGTAGTACAACAGTAGTACACTGTGCAGTACAATAGGGGGTCGATCGCACGTAGGAGGGGGGGTCAGTCGAGCATTGCTCGGGTCGGTCTCTGGTTGTGCAAGATGAAACAGGGGTCAGTCGAGCATTGGTACAAGTGCTTGGTCATCTCAGAAGCAAATGGGGTCGGTCCCCAAAGTGGAGGTCGAGCAAGAACGATCGGTTGTGCTTCCTTCGTTGGGTCAGACATCTATATTGGGTCAGTCGCACCATGTTGTGGTTGAGCAGTGAGTGGCTCGAGCAGGGTATGGTTGAGTAGGGAGTGGCTCAAGCCGTGGTATGGTCGAGCATGGTATGGTCGGTCACTATGGTGTGGTCGAGCAAGAAGGGTGGTCGGTCGAGCATCCTTGGGGGGTCGGTCAGTCGTGCATAGCAGGGAGTCGGCTCGATGATGGTGTGACTTTAAAGTAAATTCAAGTAGGAAGGTTCAAAGTGTTGAAAGGTGTTCGTTGATCGGTGTAGAACATCGAATGAGGTGACAACTCAAAGGTTGTGAGTTGGTGGATAAAGGTTACTTGAGTTAAGAAAAGTCTTCGAGTTGGATGACTAGAGATATGAAGGCCGAGAGACTATCATTATCGTAAGTTCTAGCAGATTCGAAGCAGGGGTACAATAGAGACGTCTAAAAGACCGGTTGTAGATCGAGTACATTAGGTATCGTTGAAAGGTCTAGTTGACAAGGTTGAACAAACATACATATCGTTGAAAGGCGTATGGAGTTTATGCTAGAATTGGGTTTACCATTAGCCCTTAACGTATGGCAAGGTTGGCCATCATACGATTAACGATGGTTCCGAAGCAGGATTGGCGGTGATAGTCAGAGTCTGTCATGGTTGACTAGTTGCCTTGTTTGGACCGTCGCATGTAGATTGTCCAACGTCGAAGGAGATGTTCCTTGGGTGCTTGTCTGATATGTGTTTAGACCTTTAGGGCTTGTGCTTGAGGGATGTTGATTTCGATTAGGATGGTTTACATAATATATATAATTTGGATATCATGGTTGCTTTTCCATGATAGAATTGTTGTTCTAGTTTTCCATGGATGTATGGTTGAAATGTTGTTGTAAAGGATATCACTGTCCGATGTGGGGAAGATAGGATTGAGTTCTTCTCTGTTGTTGTGGGTAGATTACTATGTTTATCTGTCTATTCTCATACAGTTTATTATTGATGTTTGTTAGCTGTTTTATCTCTCACTAAGAATGTTGTTTGACTCAAGGTTTTATGTTTCCCTCTTATTACCTTAGGCTGTTCATCCGGTTGTGGATGGGCAAACTAGGTGGCAGGTGATAAGTGAGGACGATGTTGCAGTTCGGAGGCAAGCTGGAGGCTTACGTACCAGTTTTATTACTATCTACTATTTTTGTTTCCGTTGTTTGAGTTACTCTATGAGTGTTGTAGTAAGGATTTATGTATAGACTTTGATATTTCCTACGATGTTTGGATAATCTTTCAGGATGTTGTGAAAGTTTCAAAAGTTTGTTATACTATGCTTAACTATTATTACATGTTGTATATTTTTTACTATATTTTATCCTTGCGTTGTGAGTTCTACGATAAGTATCAATTGTGTTTACCTACCTATGATGATCGTCCATAGCTGCCTGACACACCATTCAGCACATTATTCCTCTTCTTTAGTGCAGGGGTTGTGGGTGATCATCACAAGCTTAAAACAAGAAAGATCCACAGTAGATTATCGTGCTCAATTCTCACTGAATTACTTGTTTTAAAGATTCGTCTAGCCACTGAATTTTTACCGAAGCAATGTAAACTTTCTAAAGTGAACTACGACATATAGAACTCCTGATTGATCTGCTACCCGTGCCTCTTTTTTTATGCTACAACTGACAAAGTTTGACCTGCTTCTATCAACGCACTCTAGGCTTTTGAATATGTCAACTCCTAAAGAAACTCAGCTTTGTTGATTGGTCTCAAGCTTCTTCTTGGAGAAGTTTTTGTCATTCGTGTCCTTGCCTAGGAGGTCTTTAGCCTTCACTGTGGGAAGTACTTTTAGCCTCTGCTATGGAAAGGACTTTTTCTACTCAATGTTCGTCTACTTCATTGATTAATTCTGACATTGGAGACTTCATTGGAAGCCCCTACCGTGGAGGGGTTGTTTTTTACCTAACTTTCGTCTTCTCCCGCCGACTGAATCAACATTGGAGACTTCATTGAGCATTGTTGATCTCTACTGTGGAGAGGCTACCTTTTCTATGGAAAGGATTTCGGTTGCTGCATCACTCCGTAGAGCGAACATCAGTCGTCATGTCGGATGAGCTTAAATTGGTAAGCAATCACAGCCAGACCGAGAGATTCTTTTACCTTAACTTGGTGAGGTGCCTTTTATTAGCATAGTTTTGCGAGGAATGGGCTGCATCGTTCCACAGAGCGAACATCAGTCATCGTGTCGGATTCGCTTAACTTGGAAAGCGATCACATCCCAACTGAGGATTCTTTTACCTCAACTTGGCAAGGTGTCCTTTATTAGCGAAACTTCGCACGGAGAAGGTTGTGTCGTTCCATAAAGAAAACATTAGTCATCGTATCATATTCGCTTAACTTGCCAAGCGATCATAGCCAGACCGAGATATTATTTTTCCTCAACTTAGTGAGGTGCCCTTTATTAGCAAAGTCTTGCGAGGTATAGGCTGCATCGTTCCATAGAGCGAACATCAGTCATCATGTCGGATTCGCTTAACTTAGAAAGCGGTCATAACCCAACTATGAAATTCTTTTACCTTAACTTGGGGAGGTGCCCTTTATTAGCGAAACTCCGCAGGGAGAGGGCTGCATCGTTCTGTAGAGAGAACATCAGTCATTGTGTCAGATTCGCTTAACTTGGCAAGCTGTTGCATCTGGACTGAGAGGTTCTTTTACATCAACTCGGCGAGGTACCCTTTATTAGCGAAACTCCGTAGGGAGAGGGTTGCATCATTCCGTAGAGCGGACATCAGTCATCGTGTCGGATTCGCTTAACTTCGCAAGCATCGCATCACGGGAGAGATTCTTTTACCTCAACTTGGCGAGGTACCCTTTATTAGCGGAACTCCGCAGGGAGAGGGTTGCATCGCTCCATAGAGCGAACATCAGTCATCATGTCGAATTTTCTTAACTTGGAAAGCGATCGCTTCCCAATTGAGAGGTTCTTTTACCTTAACTTGGCGAGGTTCCCTTTATTAGCGAAACTCCCTAGGGAGAGGGTTGCATTGCTCCGTAAAGCAAACATCAGTCATCACGTCGGATTCGCTTAACTTGGCAAGCGATCGCATCCTGACTGGGATGTTCTTTTACCTTAACGTGGAGAGGTGCCCATTGTTAGCGAAAGTTCGCAGGGAGAGGGTTTCATTATTCCAGAGTGCGAACATCAGCCATCGTGTAGGATTCTCTTAACTTGGCAAGCGATTGCATCCCGATTGAGAGGTTCTTTTACCTCAACTTGGCAAGGTGCCCTTTATTAGCAAAACTCCGCAACCTTTAGGGTTTTGGATCCATGGCTGCTTGCTACACTCTTCGCCATTTGACTCATTGGGACTTTTTCCTTTTACTCTTCAAGGTGGTGCTTTTCATCCTTATTGATGGTCATAACACTCAACGTTTTAACTAGTGTTATTAGGGTTGTCTCGCTTGGTCGGACTTTAAGGAAGCAAATGCTTGTTGGATAGGCTGCAATGAAAAAAATCATCTTTTAGCAAATTTTGTATTAACGAAAATTTTGCAATTAAGAAATTTACACAGATAGGCAAGACTTTATTCATAAAGCTATTGTTCAGTACAATGTATGTAAGACATTACAGACCCTTTTTACAAGAAATTCAAGCATAGCAAGAAGTATAGTAATGGCAACGAAAATCGCTTATTCTGAGCAGCTGATATTAGAGCACCACCATCGGTTTTCAGTTGATCACCGGCCTTGCATTAGTTTGAGCGGGAGCTTTGTTGCTTGGATTAAATTGACCATTTGATACTCCTTGCCACTGGGGAGTTATAGAGGGATTTGTAGCTTGCAGATTTTTAATATATTGTTGTAGACGGTTCTTCCTAATCAACAACTTTATATGCTTGCATTCGTTAGTGTTGGGCCTGGCTAATTAGGGAATCGAAAGAACTTCCCGGATCAGGCAATATTGTCTATTATCCTTATTGGTCAAAGTTCCGGGTAATCCTTTACATACTTCGTGGTAAGGTAGATGCTCTTAGGAGCATCAATAAGAGGAGTTATCTCCGATGAGTTGAGAAAGTGAAACTTCTTACTAGCTTTGTTGTCATTCCCATCATTGGTTCGCTTTTGCTCCTAAGAAAGCAAAACTTCTTATTAGTTTTGTTATCATTCCAATCATTGGCTCGCTTCTGCTCCTGAGCTCTGTGTGGATTAACTTGAGTAGCCACATTTTTGGAGGCCTCAACAAGGTTATTACCATCAATAATCTGAAGAGGCACAGGATTATCGTCCACTGTCATATACTCCTTTGCCTTTTTATAGAATTTCTCAAGCGTGTTTGGTTCTTTCATTTTAATCCATCTGCCAAATTCGCTCTTCTTATCAATGGCACCAATTAGAGACGTTAAGGTCATGCGGGGCTCGGGATTAATAACCTCAAACAAAGCAGCGTCGAATATCTTGAGGAAAGCTTTAACAGACTCTCCTGGATTCTGTTCCACTGATGTTAGAGAAATAACATCCTTAGCTTTCATAGCTTGCAGCCTAAACTACTCCTTACATTTCAAAGTCATCCAGCAAATCGATTAATGCATTTAGCGGCGGCTTCCTTAACCATAATGATATCACACCTTCTAGATAAAGAGGGAAGAATAGGAATTTGATCTCCTTTATCGCTTTGGCTGCATTCATATGCCATTCGTATTTGTAAAGGAAGTGATTCGGATCAGAAGTCCCATTGTATGGAGGTAGAGTATGATGAGTGAACTTTTTAGGGAACTCTGCTTTGCGAATCCTTTTAGTGTACGGATTTTTGTTGGTGGAGAAGTCCCATTCCCTCTTGCTGTCATTGCAATCTATGCCATCTTTCATGATTTGGTTTATCATATATGCGATACACTCCTCCGAGTTGTGTTGTTCCGCAGAGAGGACTTTTATCTCTTTACTGGAAGCTCGTCTTGGCGAGTGATGGTAATTAGAGGATCTAGGTCTTTTACCTCCATAATAGGGAGGTTCCCTCTTGGTGGGACTAGCAATTCTTCAGGTGTTTCGATTGGAATGACTCTTAGTCTTCAGCTTTGAGTCTTGGACATCAGCGTCACCTTTGCCACTTTCCCAACCACCAAGCCCTTCTATGTTATCATTACGATGATGATCAGAAGCTGACGAATTCGCATTCTCCTCAACTTTCTGAGGATGAGCGGGATTCATTTGCGCATTCAAAAGAGCATTCATCTTATCGATAAGAGCTTGATTAGCATCCAATAAAGTTTTAGTGGAGGTCGTCATCCGTTGATTTAAATTGGCGACAATGGCGTTTAACTCATCTCTGGTTACTCCGGTTCTGCCTGTTGAGTTTTGGCCAATCTAAAAGAGGTTGGTAAGTGGCGTAGCTTCGTCAGCTACTTTGTCGGATCCTCCAACGGTTTTACTTGCCGTTCTCTTTGACTTTACCATGATCTCGGACAAGGTTTTGAAATTTTGAGAGAATTCGTCAATTGGCCAGGATCTTAGATTCGGAGAATCTATTGTAGAAGCAGGCTTCAAATTTCACTATCTCCACAAAGCACTTAACCTTGAGAATGTGAACGTGGCCCCAGGTGGGCGCCAAAATGTTGAAATCAAAAATTAATCACAACACCCAAGGTGTGATTATTACACTTCACAAATATCTAAGAACTCAAAAATGGGAGCCATAAACACAAAAAGAGTAAAAACACAACAAATTAAAGTGGTTCGGGCTAAGATTTGACGAACGTCCACTGTAAGAGAATATTTCATTATCACTTAATCGATTACAAGGTACATATCCTTTTGAATCTTATATATCTCTACAACAATTGCTTTTCTTCTATTTAATGTCTTCGATGTCCCGAATCCACCATGAAAATACTTAGATTTTTTGAGTTGCAAAGATTATCGGAGTTGATCTTCGATGATTAAGCGCTTGGGCAATCTTTGTTGATTTCATGATGGTAGAGAAGTTTAATTGAAGCTTCGAAGAACTCTAGTTGAGTTTGGAGAAGACTTGATTGATTTTTCGTTAGAGAAAGATGGATTGAGCTTGAGAAGCCATTAATGGAGGTTGGAGAGAGCTTGATCGCTTTGTTGAGAAATGAAAATGGTGGAGTTCCGATGTCAAGAAGTTTGTTTCCTGAAATGAAGGATATGTAGGGGTATTTATAGGTGTTCTCGAAGGTTGGGGCAAAATCATACTTTCCATTTATGTAGGAACATGTGTGAATGAGTCAAGACATGCCACGTGGCGTAAAATAGACATATTGTCCTTCATAAGTCAAGTCGGTTCATAAAAATGTCAATTTGCCTAGGTTCTGGAAAAATGACTTGATTTGCCATGTAAAACCCTGCGTGATCACCATTTTTCGTGTGTCGATTACCCCTGGCGAAATGGCAAATCCCACTATATTTTTAGCTCAATTCAGAGTGAATTATTTATCCTAACCCAAGAAATGGTGGTGATCCACCGTGTTGCGTATGGGCTGATCACCCATTTTTGTGTGTTAATCACCCTTGGCAAAGTGCTAGAACCTACTCAATTTTTAGCCCAATCCAGAGTGTATTATTTAGAGCAATCCGAAGCTTGACATTGATCCACTGATACAAACACTTGCCAAACCCACTTTTTTGCAATGCAAATCACTCCTTTTTTGGTAATGGCTGTTTAGGCCGATCCGGACCATAACATTTTTTTCTTGATCCAATGCACCAAATAAATAACTCGATTCATTTACGTATTTTAACCCGATCTATATCAATGAATTATTTAATAATTTATTATTTACATGTATTTAACAAATTATATTTAAACTGTGTCATAGACAAGGATAACAATTTGTAACTTAATACTAGTTTTGATTACTTATTAAGATTTATAAACTTGTAAATTTAACTTAATATTTTATATGATTTTTATATCTTAAATATGTAATTTAAATATAAGTGGTTATAGTTTTACAGTTTACTTTATATTACCATATTTGATCAATATAATATTATTATATATCTAGATTTCTTTTAAAGTTTTAACATATAAATAGTTCTTTAGCAAATTAATATGTTTTGATTTCTAAAGTTTTACTTTAAATTTAATTTATATCAAAAGATTAATGTATATCTCATATTGCTTTGCATATGAAATATAGCTCATACTGCATTATAACAAACAAACTGCACACAGTGCATTACATGTTAACTTTTAACTCCACACATAAAATGTATACTGTATGAAAAGTTTTTGTTTAATTAGAAATATATAGGATTATTAATCGAATACATAACATTTTTATTTTGACTTGTTTGGCTTGATTGAATTGATTTCCTTGATTGACTTATTTGAATTGTTTTAATTGACTTGTCTGATTTGTTTGACATGAATAACTTGATTGACTTATTTGGCTTGGTCAAATTTCATTAGTGGTTGATAGGTATACTTATGCATTTGTGGTTAATAAGAGTTTTATAGGTTTTTAGGATAAATAGAAAGAAATGTTTGGCTTTATGTTTGAATTTATTTGAATTGATGTTTTGTGACAACAAAACTTAAGTTGGTTGGTCGTTCGGATTAAATTGCTTAAATATTGATTTGTCATTACTTAACTTATATCATAGTTTTAAGGATATCTTATCAAAATTATTTCTTATTCTAGATTAAAATCCTATAATAGTTTTAAGGAAATTAGAGTTTAGGCTAGGTTTAGTCCTATATTAGATTAAGGGGGAACTTCGTACCAAAGACAGACTTCTCCAGCGTGGCCTCGTCGTCACACTAAATGTATTTTTTTGTATGAAATCTCCGGAAACGCGTGATCATCTTTTTTTTTATTGTGTTGAGACGAAACAGTTGTTTATTCTGTGTATGGTGGGCGTGAATTTAGCTGCTATTTCTAATGCAAATCTATGGGACAATATCTATACCATAACCGAAAGCAAGGACAACCGCAAGAGATTAGCTAACCTGATTGTTAAAAAGGTAATGATCTGCATATGGCATGAGAGAAATGTCAGAGTTTTTGAGAATGAAAAAAAAAATGTATAGCTACTTTGAAGATGTGGATGACTCAGGAGTTAAAACTGGTTATTGATAATGCATAGTTTGCCATTGAGCCAGGGATTATGTCGCGTTTCACTTCTTGGTTGCTGTTGTGTTTCTTTTTTATTTTTTTATTTTTTCTTTTGATTTTATTTTTCGTGCTTCCTGTGTGTTGAAGTAAGGTTGTCTCTGTTGATGTTTCATTGTAATGGTTCTGTATTGTCTCTTAATTACTTCAATAAAAAAGGTCGGGGTCCTTCTAACCTCGTCGGCTATGCCAAAAAAAAGATTAAGGGGAAGCTTTATAGTTTCTAGGATTAGTTGTAGTTTTAAGAAGTGTTTTTAAATAGACATGTATTTTTTTCTTTGGTTGATTTAATTGTTTTGATTGATTGTTTGAATTGCTTGTTTGTTTTAATTGCTTGTTTGTTTGAATTGCTTTTTTGGATTGATTTGCTTGTTTGAATTGATTATAAATATTGATTGGTTTTCTTAGTTTATTATCCTTCTATTTAGCTTGTTAGACTAGTATAGTCATAATTTTAGGGGGAGTTATAATATTTTAAGTTTAGAATCATAGATTTAGAGGGAAATATAAGGTTATTCAATTTAGGGAGTATTATATAGTCTCTAGGATCATTTATAGCATAGATTTAGGGGAGTGTAACTTAGTTATTATAGTATAGTCTACTATATGCATAATATAGTATAGTCTAGTATAAGTACTTTTTGATAATGAGAAAGGGGGAGAAATAATAAAATAAGGATTATTTAGGCTTAGTTTAAGGGGAGTATGTAGGATTTACGTATGAACATGTATGAATATTTTATAAATCAATGTTGTCATCATCAAAAAGGGGGAGATTGTTGGAGAATGGAGTTTTTATGACAACAACCTTATTTCAATTATTAACTGATTATAAAATATACACTAACATCTCTATCTAGAATATATATATATATATATATATATATATATAAATACACATATGAGTTATGGGTTATTAAAGTTCATGAATGTTTTAAAAATAACATGGGTGTGCAACATGGTTGTTAAGAGCAAGTTGCTTTCTTCGCACCTTCAAAAGATTTTGGGAAGAAATCTCTAATAGGGGGAATGTAACATCCCATAAAATATAATTAATCTAGACATAATTTAATTTAAAAATAAATAATAATAATTGATAATATATTAAAGGCTGAAAATGGATTTTTGGGCAATTGGGAATTTGGCCACGAAAGTATTGTATTACGTTCGTGGCAAGACTCTGATCCGTTTTCATATTTTATTTGCTGAAAACAGACTCCGTATGCAAATGCTATTGATTAATTAAGTTGTACGTATATATTAACATACAAAAGTTGGAATTTTATATATACAAGCTGGGAATATATTAAATCGGATCGGATAAGCATGAGAAGAATATTCCTTTTTATTTCAAACATATGTGTAACACCCCACCTCCATTAAGGTCACTCGCAAAAGGGAATGCCTTAACTTCAGTGGAGCGTTTTAAGTGAATATAGAACAGAAAATCACAACAAGACAAATATAAAGCAGTACTTGAAAATTAAAACTTTATTTCATTGCAGCGGATAAACCCATATGTTTGATTACATCATCAAAATCATAAAACCAAAGTCAAGTACATCATATCCATCTTGATAAAACAAAGTACATAAACTGAAAGACATAATCCCCAACATTAAAATAGCCAGAAATAAAGAGAAGCTGAACTTTACTTCAGCGGTCCAAGAAATCTTCTACAAGCAGTCCAAGATCAAGCTCCACTGGTGCAAGTTCCAACCTGAGCACCTGGGGGGGGGGAGGGAAAGAGATGGAAAAAGGGAGGTCAGACATAAAGTCTGGCGAGTGCGATAAATCTAACAATATAATTAACAAAGTAACTAGGCTAAGGCATAAGTTGGAAAGTAAGGAAATGACAATGAACCATTGAGTATGACAGAGTAAACAAGGAAACAAGATGAACGACTATAACGTTAAAGGCACACCTAAACCACTACAATATAATTACTATACTGCACCACCACTAGTATAACAGGATTAGGTGTTACCCTAATGTTTAAACTGAAATTGGATCGAAACAGAATAATCTATACAGAAACAGAATGCTAGTAATGGGCCTTTACCACCCCAACATACAGAAGGTACAGAAGTAGAATACTAATAATGGGCCTTTACCACCCAACTAATGGGCCTTTACCACCTCAACAGACATAAGGTACGGAAACAGAATCTGAAACGGAATCAGAGACGGAAATAGAATAATCCCTACGGAAACAGAATGTAGAATTAGGTGTACACTAGTAATGGGCCTTTACCACCCCAACAGACGATACCACGCAGAAACAGACAGGTGTTGCCACCCAACAGAAACAGACGGTACCAACAGAAATAGACAGAACTAAGTGTACCCTAAGTCCTACCCCCAAGCGATCGGCTCCCTAACTCGTAGATACCCGTGCTGGTCCCAAAGTGGGGTGTATCACTCCCAAAAGTGGCAACCCGATATTATCAGAGATGCACGGCTTATACCTACACGATGCAACAACGTCTTACCTACCAGCCCGGGCCCACACACGCACATGAACCCGTTGGACTTGCGTTGCCACCGCTCACCCATTTTGGGCTCTTACAGTCAAGCCCAGTACGCGTGTCCCGTCCTCGACTTAGCTCGAGCCCACAGAGATACTTATGGGTTACTGGTTGAAACGGGCCCCCCATGATTTGACACAAGCTATCCACCTAAGCTTGGTCCCCTATA
Source organism: Allium sativum (assembly GCA_030737875.1). NCBI lineage: Eukaryota > Viridiplantae > Streptophyta > Magnoliopsida > Asparagales > Amaryllidaceae > Allium > Allium sativum. Next base: position 388,764,597 of record CM060924.1, read on the forward strand.
GTATTTCCCCCTTAACCCACTTCTTATTCATGTTTCAATTACATGCTTCAATTTTGGATAAGTATTTCTAATCGTATTTCAAATGCCACCCAAGGCACCCTCTAGATTCCACATGCCACCCAAGGCACCCACTTAACCCCCTCATGTCCCACTACATGTTTATACGGTTAAGTGTTTCTTAATTCATTAAGACCGTAACCTCATAAAGACCTCTCACATTAGACTGGCATTTGTGGCAGCTGGATTTGCCGGGCGGGACCAGGCAGTCTTACACCACAAAAGAACCTAACCTCGTGTCTTTACAATTGTTACGTATTTAGTTTATGCCTAAGACCTCTCACATTAGACTGACATTTGTGGCAGCTGGATTTTCCGGGCGGGTCCGGGCAGTCTTACACCACAAAAGAGCCTAACCTCGTGTCTTAGACGATTAATTACACCTAATTAATAATCCCCCAATTTGAATTACTTTCCCTATTCAAATTATCAATCAATTACAAATTTAGCGATGTCCATAATTGACTCAATTATGTCCATCCAGTTATGGTATGTAAGATCATACCAATTTCACCACAATTATATTTTATGCCTTTTAAGGCATTTATGCCAATTAAATCTTCTTAATATTATCCCCTTCGTACCCCCGTTATTCGTTCGCTTAACATGACATATTTATATTAGACTAGCAATTAGTCTAATACTTAAAAAAGGGAATAAACGTCACAAAGTCACATACACACAATAATAGATCTAATTTGCATCTAACTTGCAATTAAGAATTACAACATACTCGCATAGTCTTTGTATTAACAAGGATCCAAAAATCATAGATCTAAAAAAAGTGTGAACTTGCATGTATGAACATAGTTTTACACCCAACTAGCCTAGCTAATTATCACCAACTTACATAAACTGTGTATGTCGTCAACCTAAGCATAAAGGTGTCATCTTGCATAACTATGGATCCAATAAAGGTGTTAACTTGAGAAAACTATGGATCCACATAAAGGTGTAAACTTGCACAACTAGGCATGTCATAGATTCAACATAAAAATGTCAACTTGAATATGGATCTAAACTTTAAAGGTGTGAACTTGTATGAATCCAAATTATCACTTAAACTTGCATATGAACATAATACTTATATGAACTATCATATGTTCCACATCCATATTCGCATAAAAACTGATGTTATAAACCTAGGTGGTTGGATTATAAAAAGGGATTCATTAACACAAGTTTACATCATGAACTACTAGCATATATTTTAGATCCAAACTTACATAACATCATATGTGAAACTGGCATAACATCATATATAAAACTTGCATAACATCATATATAAGACTTGCATAAGCCAAAATTACAACTTGGATGATAGCAACATAACTTTACATCATAAATGATAGCATCACAACATAACGTCATAGAGATTTCAATCATAATCCTACAACATAATCACAACATGCAATCAATACTTCACATCACATCAATACAATCCGCATTACATCCTAATCCAATTAAATTACTAATTATCTTGTTAAAATTATCGAATTCACAACTCAAAAGCAGTCTTGAGTTCTGAATTCTGATTTCTGGAGTTTAATTAGCGCTCCTTTGATGAAGATTCGCTGTTAGGGTTGAGTAGTTCTGATTTGATTGTTGTTCTTCCTCTTTAATTTGGTGGCGACTGCTCTAGGGTTCAAGACAACAGCATGATGGCCATAGTTTTAGTTTTAATTCTGATTTAGGGTTTGAGTCTATGGGTCTTTTTATAGAGTTTTGAATTAATTTAAGCCGTCGGATGTTCTTAGGGTTAATCAAAACCATTCAGTCCAGATTAGAGCTATCCAGAAACCCTAATGACTCATTAACTAGTCAGAAATGACTCAGCACTGACTCACCGTTCGAACCAGATGGCTGTGCATGTTTTCTCTCGGCCTGGGCGCACTTGGGAAGTGCGCCAATGCAAATTTGTACTGGTGCGCTTCCCAAGTGCGCCAGTGCATTTTTTTTCAAACTTCGTTCGTCCATATCTTCTTCATACGGTATCCGTTTTACGCAAACTCGGACTCTATCTCAAGCAGAATTCCAAGACGAACGCAATGGAATGACCCGTTTCCCTTAATTCCCACATTTGAAATTAAGTATTCTTAAATTTAGTTAATCTAATTATTCGAAAATTCGGGGTGTTACATTCTCCCCTCCTTAAAGGATTTCGTCCCCGAAATCTCCAAGTTAAGGAGAATGCTTATCCTATCATCCAAACAACCATCTACTCAACCATCAAACACGGGCATCTATTATCCTTATTGAATTTCTAATGTTGTATGAACATATGCAAGAAGTGTGTGTATATGTTCCTTATCTAATGCAAAATCAGGCGGTCTACTGATTCAGTTGACCTCCTTAATGCAAACCATGATAGTGCCATGCGTCCATTATGTATGCGAAAGAACCCTATCGATACATATTATTTCTACATGTGTGCACAACCATTCACCAAAATGCAACATCCATATGATGGTACAACCATTATTCATCCATTAACTTAAATATGTACACACATTTATATGCAATATGCAATATGAAGTGACTGAGCCGATCTAGTGCCTAATGTGTGTGTATATGCATCCACAGGAAACCACTAGCAAACACTTGCAACCATCAAACATAACATGTCTCAAACACATGTTTACATCCATGGGTTTCCTATATAAAGGTCAAAGATTCGATTGATGGGATACAAACAAATGGTACAACTAAAACCAAAGCTCTGTCCCCATTTGACATCAGTTAAGAGAATAATTTCCTAAGTCTCAGCCCCGAAGACCGAAATCAACATCAGACTGCCACTCAGAAAATTTCCCCCATTAAACAATGTCAAAACTGGAAATCTACTTCATGCTTCGAGTAGAAACCCCTATCCTTCAGAAATATTCAGATACTTACAGACTACTGGTACAGATTAGATTACAGAATGATTCTCAGAAAGCTAAGCATAACAGACCCTTGCGGGTTACAAGAAACTTTAGGGGTCTTCCCACGACAAGTTAGAAACTTAATGACCCTCTACATAGAAAGCTGGTCCATTTAGAACCAACCCATAGCCCATAAACTTGAGCACACAAATGTTACATTCAAATTTTTGATGCCTAACAGATAATTTCAAACCCCCTACAAATCACTAACAATTGAGCCAAATCACAAATCGGGTTCGAAACAACTACGAGATCAGAAACAAGACGAGTATTAAAGTGCAGAGTATCAATTACAGAATCAAAATGCCAAAATCAGAAAGAGTTTTAACTTAACAATCAGATAAGGAAATTAAACCATCTTCAGAAATTTTTCTTATTTCTATCCTATCCACCAGCCTCGAGGGTATTCGCCTGTCCTCCAGAAGTAGGTCCTGCCCTATGCCCTTTCCTTGGGCAGTCCTTAATCAGATGTCCCGCTTCGCCACAGTTGAAGCAAGTGCCCTTCCTTTTCCTGCAATCCTTGTTCAGATGGGTCGAGCTTCCACAAGTAAAGCACTTCTTCTCCTTCCTATCTTCAGACTTCTCATCCTTATTTTGTGTTTCCTTTTTGGGCCCCGTTTTCTTGTTCTGTGGTCCTTCGTGCTTTTCTTCTTTTTTCTCACTTTTGGCTTCGTCTTCATGCATTAACGCCATGTCAACCAATTTCTCGAAGGTAGCCCCCATGGGAATGTGGGTCATAGCTAACCCATGAAGCGGCTCGTTTAAACCCTTAACAAATCTTAGAGCCTTCTTTTCTGGAGTATTCACTAAGTCTAAGCCAAACCTTGCCAATTGGTTGAATTTGTTGACGTACTCTTTCATCGATAAATTCCCTTGCTTCAGCGCCAAAAACCTTTCCATGTATAGATTCTCTTCAGCCCATGAGAGAAACTTTGCCTCAAAGCTTTGCCTAAAATCTGGCCATGTATCGACTGGACGTCCCCCATTAGTGACCTCCCACCAAAACGAGGCCTCATCCTTCATTAGCCAGGCAGCTAGCTGGACTTTTCTTCCATCATCCACTTCAAATATTCCAAACAATTCTTCCACCTCCTTTAACCAGTTACGAGCTTCAACAAATGTCTCTGTCCCGTGAAAAGGTTTTCCACCCATTGCTCTAAAGTCCTTACATATCTTTGCGAAATTATCGACACGAGGAGGAGGAGGATCATTTGCTGGACCTGCGGCGGCGGCCCTAGCCTCAAGATATTGACGAAACCAACCGGGCACATGAACGCCCTCTGGTATCTCAGATGCTTCAGACATGCTGAAACGAAAAAGGAAAGATTCAATACAAAAAGGACTGAAGGAAAGATATATGGCTCTTGGGGTTATGCTTTCCAAAATATACTTTTCTTTTGAAAATACTTTCCTTAAATCATACTTTTGAAATTACTTCTTTATAAAAAATTGTTTTGAAAAATAATTTTTCAAAAATTCATATCTGTTCTGGTAACCTTCAGCTCTGATACCACGTGTAACACCCCACCTCCATTAAGGTCACTCGCAAAAGGGAATGCCTTAACTTCAGTGGAGCGTTTTAAGTGAATATAGGACAAAAAATCACAACAAGACAGATATAAAGCAGTACTTGAAAACTAAAACTTTATTTCATTGCAGCAGATAAACCCATATGTTTGATTACATCATCAAAATAAAAAAACCAAAGTCAAGTACATCATATCCATCTTGATAAAACAAAGTACATAAACTGAAAGACATAATCCCCAACATTAAAATAGCCATAAATAAAGAGAAGCTGAACTTTACTTCAGCGGTCCAAGAAATCTTCTACAAGCAGTCCAGGATCAAGCTCCACTGGTGCTAGTTCCAACCTGAGCACCTGGGGGGGGGGGAAGGGAAAGAGATGGAAAAAGGGAGGTCTCACATAAAGTCTGGCGAGTGCGATAACTCTAACAATATAATTAACAAAGTAACTAGGCTAAGGCACAAGTTGGAAGTAAGGAAATGACCATCAACCATTGAGTATGACAGAGTAAACAAGGAAAGAAGATGAACGACTATAACGTTAAAGGCACACCTAAACCACTACAAGATGATTACTATACTGCACCACCACTAGTATAACAAGATTAGGTGTTACCCTAATGTTTAAACTGAAATAGGATCGAAACAGAATAATCTATACCGAAACAGAATGCTAGTAATGGGCCTTTACCACCCCAACATACAGTAGGTACAGAAGTAGAATACTAATAATGGGCCTTTACCACCCAACTAATGGGCCTTTACCACACCAACAGACAGAAGGTACGGAAACAGAATCTGAAATGGAATCAGAGACGGAAACAGAATAATCCCTACGGAAACAGAATGTAGAATTAGGTGTACACTAGTAATGGGCCTTTACCACCCCAACAGACGGTACCACGCAGAAACAGACAGGTGTTGCCACCCAACAGAAACAGACGGTACCAACAGAAACAGACAGAACTAAGTGTACCCTAAGTCCTACCCCAAGTGATCGGCTCCCTAACTCGTAGATACTCGTGCTGGTCCCAAAGTGGGGTGTATCACTCCCAAAAGTGGCAACCCGATATTATCAGAGATGCACAGCTTATACCTACACGATGCAACACCGTCTTACCTACAAGCCCGGGCCCACACACACACATGAACCCGTTGGACTTGTGTTGCCATAGCTCACCCGTTTTGGCCTCTTACAGTCAAGCCCAGTAGGCATGTCCCGTCCTTGACTTAAGTCGAGCCTACAGAGATACTTATGGGTTAATGGTTGAAATGGGCCCCCCATTATTTGACACAAGCTATCCACCTAAGCTTGGTCCCCTCTAGTATTTCCCCCTTAACCCACTTCTTATTCATGTTTCAATTACATGCTTCAATTTTGGTTAAGTATTTCTAATCGTATTTCAAATGCCACCCAAGGCACCCACTTAACCCCCTCATGTCCCACTACATGTTTATCTGGTTAAGTGTTTCTTAATTCATTAAGACCGTAACCACATAAAGACCTCTCACATTAGACTGGCATTTGTGGCAGCTGGATTTGCAGGGCGGGTCCGGGCAGTCTTACACCACAAAAGAGCCTAACCTCGTGTCTTTACAATTGTTACGTATTTAGTTTATGCCTAAGACCTCTCACATTAGACTGACATTTGTGGCAGCTCGATTTGGCGGGCGGGTCCAAGCAGTCTTACACCACAAAAGAGCCTAACCTCGTGTCTTAGACGATTAATTAAACCTAATTAATCATCCCCCAATTTGAATTACTTTCCCTATTCAAATTATCAATCAATTCCAAATTTAGCGATGTCCATAATTGACTCAATTATGTCCATCCATTTATGGTATGTAAGATCATACCAATTTCACCACAATTATATTTTATGCCTTTTAAGGAATTTATGCCAATTAAATCTTCTTAATATTATCCCCTTCGTACCCCCGTTATTCGTTCGCTTAACATGACATATTTATATTAGACTAGCAATTAGTCTAATACTTAAAAAAGGGAATAAACGTCACAAAGTCACATACACACAATAATAGATCTAATTTGCATCTAACTTGCAATTAAGAATTACAACATACTCGCATAGTCTTTGTATTACCAAGGATGCAAAAATCATAGTTCTAAAAAAAGTGTGAACTTGCATGTATGAACATAGTTTTACACCCAACTAGCCTAGGTAATTATCACCAACTTACATAAACTGTGTATGTCGTCAACCTAAGCATAAAGGTGTCATCTTGCATAACTATGGATCCAATAAAGGTGTTAACTTGAGAAAACTATGGATCCACATAAAGGTGTAAACTTGCATAACTAGGCATGTCATAGATTCAACATAAAAATGTCAACTTGAATATGGATCTAAACTTTAAAGGTGTGAACTTGTATGAATCCAAATTATCACTTAAACTTGCATATGAACATAATACTTATATGAACTAGCATATGTTCCGCATCCATATTCGCATAAAAACTGATGTTATAAACCTAGGTGGTTGGATTATAAAAAGGGATTCATTAACACAAGTTAACATCAAGAACTACTAGCATGAATTTTAGATCCAAACTTACATAACATCATATGCGAAACTGGCATAACATCATATATAAAACTTGCATAACATCATATATAAGACTTGCATAAGCCAAAATTACAACTTGGATGATAGCAACATAAGTTTACATCATAAATGATAGCATCACAACATAACGTCATAGAGATTTCAATCATAATCCTACAACATAATCACAACATGCAATCAATACTTCATATCACATCAATACAATCCGTATTATATCCTAATCCAATTAAATTACTAATTATCTTGTTAAAATTATCGAACTCACAACTCAAAAGCAGTCTTGAGTTATGAATTCTGATTTCTGGAGTTTAATTAGCGCTCCTTTGATGAAGATTCGCTGTTAGGGTTGAGTAGTTCTGATTTGATTGTTGTTCTTCCTCTTTAATTTGGTGGCGGCTGCTCTAGGGTTCAAGACAACAGCATGATGGCCATAGTTTTAGTTTTAATTCTGATTTAGGGTTTGAGTCTATGGGTCTTTTTATAGAGTTTTGAATTAATTTAAGCCGTCGGATGTTCTTAGGGTTAATCAAAACCATTCAGTCCAGATTAGAGCTATCCAGAAACCCTAATGACTCATTAACTAGTCAGAAATGACTCAGCACTGACTCACTGTTCGAACCAGATGGCTGTGCAGGTTTTCTCTCGGCCTGGGCGCAATTGGTAAGTGCGCCAATGCAAATTTGTACTGGTGCACTACCCAAGTGCGCCAGTGCATTTTTTTTTAAACTTCGTCCGTCCATATCTTCTTCATATGGTATCCGTTTTACGCAAACTCGGACTCTATCTCAAGCAGAATTCCGAGACGAACGCAATGGAACGACCCATTTCCCTTAATTCCCACATTTGAAATTAAGTATTCTTAAATTTAGTTAATCTGATTATTCGAAAATTCGGGGTGTTACATTCTCCCCTCCTTAAAGGATTTCGTCCCCGAAATCTCTAAGTTAAGGAGAATGCATATCCTATCATCCAAACAACCATCTACTCAACCAACAAACACGGGCATCTATTGTCCTTATAGAATTTCTAATGTTGTATGAACATATGCAAGAAGTGTGTGTATATGTTCCTTATCTAATGCAAAATCAGGCGGTCTACTAATTCAGTTGACCTCCTTAATGCAAACCATGATAGTGCCATGCGTCCATTATGTATGCGAAAGAACCCTATCGATACATATTATTTCTACATGTGTGCACAACCATTCACCAAAATGCAACATCCATATGATGGTACAACCATTATTCATCCATTAACTTAAATATGTACACATATTTATATGCAATATGCAATATGAAGTGACTGAGTCGATCTAGTGCCTAATGTGTGTGTATATGCGTCCACAGGAAACCACTAGCAAACACTTACAACCATCAAACATAACATGTCTCAAACACATGTTTACATCCATGGGTTTCCTATCTAAAGGTCAAAGATTCGGTTGATGGGATACAAACAAATGGTACAACTAAAACCAAAGCTCTGTCCCCATTTGACATCGGTTAAGAGAATAATTCCCTAAGTCTCAGCCCCGAAGACCGAAATCAACATCAGACTGCCACTCAGAAAATTTCCCCCATTAAACAATGTCAAAACTGGAAATCTACTTCATGCTTCGAGTAGAAACCCCTATCCTTCAGAAATATTCAGATACTTACAGACTACTGGTACAGATCAGATTACAGAATGATTCTCAGAAAGCTAAGCATAACAGACCCTTGCGGGTTACAAGAAACTTTGGGGGTCTTCCAACGGCAAGTTAGAAACTTAACGACCCTCTACATAGAAAGCTGGTCCATTTAGAACCAACCCATAGCCCATAAACTTGAGCGCACAAATGTTACATTCAAATTTTTGATGCCTAACACAGATAATTTCAAACTCCCTACAGATCACTAACAATTGAGCCAAATCACAAATCGGGTTCGAAACAACAACGAGATCAGAAACAAGACGAGTATTAAAGTGCAGAGTATCAATTACAGAATCAAAATGCCAGAATCAGAAAGAGTTTTAACTCAACAATCAGATATGAAAATTAAACCATCTTTAGAAATTTTTTCTTATTTCTATCCTATCCACCAGCCTCGAGGGTATTCGCCTGTCCTCCAGAAGTAGGTCCTGCCCTATGCCCTTTCCTTGGGCAGTCCTTAATCAGATGTCCCGCTTCACCACAGTTGAAGCAAGTGCCCTTCCTTTTCCTGCAATCCTTGTTTAGATGGGTCGAGCTTCCACAAGTAAAGCACTTCTTCTCCTTCCTATCTTCAGACTTCTCATCCTTCTTTTGTGTTTCCTTTTTGGGCCCCGTTTTCTTGTTCTGTGGTCCTTCGTGCTTTTCTTCTTTTTTCTCACTTTTGGCTTCCTCTTCATGCATTAAGGCCATGTCAACCAATTTCTCGAAGGTAGCCCCCATGGGAATGTGGGTCATAGCTAACCCATTAAGCGGCTCGTTTAAACCCTTAACAAATCTTAGAGCCTTCTTTTCTGGAGTATTCACTAAGTCTAAGCCAAACCTTTCCAATTGGTTGAATTTGTTGACGTACTCTTTCATCGATAGATTCCCTTGCTTCAGCGCCAAAAACCTTTCCATGTATAGATTCTCTTCATCCCTTGAGAGAAACTTTGCCTCAAAGCTTTGCCTAAAATCTGGCCATGTATCGACTGGACGTCCCCCATTAGTGACCTCCCACCAAAACGAGGCCTCATCCTTCATTAGCCAGGCAGCCAGCTGGACTTTTCTTCCATCATCCACTTCAAAGATTCCAAACAATTCTTCCACCTCCTTTAACCAGTTACGAGCTTCAACAAATGTCTCCGTCCCGTGAAAAGGTTTTCCACCCATTGCTCTAAAGTCGTTACATATCTTTGCGAAATTATCGACGAGGAGGAGGATCATTTGCTAGACCTGCGGCGGCGGCCCTAGCCTCAAGATATTGACGAAATCAACCGGGCACATGAACGCCCTCTGGTATCTCAGATGCTTCAGACATGCTGAAACGAAAAAGGAAAGATTCAATACAAAAAGGACTGAAGGAAAGATATATGGCTCTTGGGGTTATGCTTTCCAAAATATACTTTTCTTTTGAAAATACTTTCCTTAAATCATACTTTTGAAAGTACTTCTTTATAAAAAATTGTTTTGAAAAATAATTTTTCAAAAATTCATATCTGTTCTGGTAACCTTCAGCTCTGATACCACGTGTAACACCCCACCTCCATTAAGGTCACTCGCAAAAGGGAATGCCTTAACTTCAATGGAGTGTTTTAAGTGAATATAGAACAGAAAATCACAACAAGACAAATACAAAGCAGTACTTGAAAATTAAAACTTTATTTCATTGCAGCGGATAAACCCATATGTTTGATTACATCATCAAAATCATAAAACCAAAGTCAAGTACATTATATCCATCTTGATAAAACAAAGTACATAAACTGAAAGACATAATCCCCAACATTAAAATAGCCATAAATAAAGAGAAGCTGAACTTTACTTCAGCGGTCCAAGAAATCTTCTACAAGCAGTCCAAGATCAAGCTCCACTGGTGCTAGTTCCAACCTGACCACCTGGGGGGGGGAGGGAAGGGAAAGAGATGGAAAAAGGGAGGTCAGACATAAAGTCTGGCGAGTGCGATAACTCTAACAATATAATTAACAAAGTAACTAGGCTAAGGCATAAGTTGGAAAGTAAGGAAATGACCATGAACCATTGAGTATGACAGAGTAAACAAGGAAACAAGATGAACGACTATAACGTTAAAGGCACACCTAAACCACTACAAGATAATTACTATACTGCACCACCACTAGTATAACAGGATTAGGTGTTACCCTAATGTTTAAACTGAAATAGGATCGAAAAAGAATAATCTATACAGAAACAGAATGCTAGTAATGGGCCTTTACCACCCCAACATACAGAAGGTACAGAAGTAGAATACTAATAATGGGCCTTTACCACCCAAATAATGGGCCTTTACCACCCCAACAGACAGAAGGTAAGGACACAGAATCTGAAACGGAATCAGAGACGGAAACAGAATAATCCCTACGGAAACAGAATGTAGAATTAGGTGTACACTAGTAATGGGCCTTTACCACCCCAACAGACGGTACCACGCAGAAACAGACAGGTGTTGCCACCCAACAGAAACAGACGGTACCAACAGAAACAGACAGAACTAAGTGTACCCTAAGTCCTACCCCCAAGTGATCGACTCCCTAACTCGTAGATACCCGTGCTGGTCCCACAGTGGGGTGTATCACTCCCCAAAGTGGCAACCCGGTATTATCAGAGATGCACGGCTTATACCTATACGATGCAACAACGTCTTACCTACCAGCCCGGGCCCACACACGCACATGAACCCGTTGGACTTGCGTTGCCACCGCTCACCCGTTTTGGCCTCTTACAGTCAAGCCCAGTACGCGTGTCATGTCTTCGACTTAGGTCGAGCCCACAAAGACACTTATGGGTTACTGGTTGAAACGGGCCCCCCCATGATTTGACACAAGCTATCCACCTAAGCTTGGTCCCCTCTAGTATTTCCCTCTTAACCCACTTCTTATTCATGTTTCAATTACATGCTTCAATTTTGGTTAAGTTTTTCTAATCGTATTTCAAATGCCACCCAAGGCACCCTCTAGATTCAACGTGCCACCCAAGGCACCCACTTAACCCCCTTATGTCCCACTACATGTTTATCTGGTTAAGTGTTTCTTAATTCATTAAGACCATAACCTCATAAAGACCTCTCACATTAGACTGGCATTTGTGGCAGCTGGATTTGCCGGGCGGGTCCGGGCAGTCTTACACCACAAAAGAGCCTAACCTCGTGTCTTTACAATTGTTACGTATTTAGTTTATGCCTAAGACCTCTAAACTTAGACTGACATTTGTAGCAGCTGGATTTGCCGGGCGGGTCCGGGCAGTCTTACACCACAAAAGAGCCTAACCTCGTGTCTTAGACGATTAATTACACCTAATTAATCATCCCCCAATTTGAATTACTTTCCCTATTCAAATTATCAATCAATTCCAAATTTAGCGATGTCCATAATTGACACAATTATGTCCATCCATTTATGGTATTTAAGATAATACCAATTTCACCACAATTATATTTTATGCCTTTTAAGGCATTTATGCTAATTAAATATTCTTAATATTATCCCCTTCGTACCCCCGTTATTCGTTCGCTTAACATGACATATTTATATTAGACAAGCAATTAGTCTAATACTTAAAAAAGGGAATAAACGTCACAAAGTCACATACACACAATAATAGATCTAATTTGCATCTAACTTGCAATTAAGAATTACAACATACTCGCATAGTCTTTGTATTAACAAGGATCCAAAAATCATAGATCTAAAAAAAGTGTGAACTTGCATGTATGAACATAGTTTTACACCCAACTAGCCTAGGTAATTATCACCAACTTACATAAACTGTGTATGTCGTCAACCTAAGCATAAAGGTGTCATCTTGCATAATTATGGATCCAATAAAGGTGTAAACTTGAGAAAACTATGGATCCACATAAAGGTGTAAACTTGCATAACTAGGCATGTCATAGATTCAACATAAAAATGTCAACTTGAATATGGATCTAAACTTTAAAGGTGTGAACTTGTATGAATCCAAATTATCACTTAAACTTGCATATGAACATAATACTTATATGAACTAGCATATGTTCCACATCCATATTCGCATAAAAACTGATGTTATAAACCTAGGTGGTTGGATTATAAAAAGGGATTCATTAACACAAGTTTACATCATGAATTACTAGCATATATTTTAGATCCAAACTTACATAACATCATATGTGAAACTGGCATAACATCATATATAAAACTTGCATAACATCATATATAAGACTTGCATAAGCCAAAATTACAACTTGGATGATAGCAACATAACTTTACATCATAAATGATAGCATCACAACATAACGTCATAGAGATTTCAATCATAATCCTACAACATAATCACAACATGCAATCAATACTTCATATCACATCAATACAATCCGCATTGTATCCTAATCCAATTAAATTACTAATTATCTTGTTAAAATTATCGAACTCACAACTCAAAAGCAGTCTTGAGTTCTGAATTCTGATTTCTGGAGTTGAATTAGCGCTCCTTTGATGAAGATTCGTTGTTAGGGTTGAGTAGTTCTGATTTGATTGTTGTTCTTCCTCTTTAATTTGGTGGTGGCTGCTCTAGGGTTCAAGACAACAACATGATGGCCATAGTTTTAGTTTTAATTCTCATTTAGGGCTTGAGTCTATAGGTCTTTTTATAGAGTTTTGAATTAATTTAAGTCGTCGGATGTTCTTAGGGTTAATCAAAACCATTCAGTCCAGATTAGAGCTATCAAGAAACCCTAATGACTCATTAACTAGTCAGAAATGACTCAGCACTGACTCACCATTCGAACCAGATGGTTGTGCAGGTTTTCTCTCGGCCTGGGCGCACTTGGGAAGTGCGCCAATGCAAATTTGTACTGGCGCACTTCCCAAGTGCGCCAGTGCATTTTTTTTTCAAACTTAGTTCGTCCATATCTTCTTCATACGGTATCCGTTTTACGCAAACTCGGACTCTATCTCAAGCAGAATTCCGAGACGAACGCAATGGAATGACCCGTTTCTCTTAATTCCCACATTTGAAATTAAGTATTCTTAAATTTAGTTAATCTAATTATTCGAAAATTCGGGGTGTTACATTATGTGTATATATTTACACACAGTAGGGGACAGAAATAAATTAATTAAGGCAGGAAATAAACTGAATTAATTCACCCGCGATCATAAAGTAACATTCCAGAGGAAATTCCTCTTGGGCTTAGCCCTAGAAGGGGGTTGATCGCCTCTCTAGGAGGGGTGTCGATTATGTTGGATCTAGATTAACCCTAGAGGGGGGGGTGAATAGGGTTTATCACAGTTTTTAAACTGAATTGAAAAATTGACAGGATATTAAATTAATAAACAGATCACAGAATGCAGCAGAAATAAAGTGCAGAAAATAAATCACACACAGATATACCCAGCTTCGGCAAAACCCTGCCTACTGCTGCATTCCTAAGGTTTCTACTAGGTGTTATAAACAGATCCCGCATACAAGACCATGCACGCTCGCAGCGCCTGCTCCTGTCCTAACCCTACGCTCAAAACCCTAGACTGGACGATATCCCCTCGACCAGATTTCCCAAATTACAAAACTCTGTAACTCGTAACCCAGATTTTACTGACTTTGAAGCTGACAGTCAATATCCTGACAGTTTCACTCTAGTTTATACAGACACTAGAAAACTGTTCAGATGATTTTTACAAAGCAAATTAAGCGATACAAATTTTAAAACCAAACTCAAGAAAAACCCTTTTTGAGTTAAAAATAAAAAAGGGTCATCCCCTTTTATATTTGTGTTGTCGGCCCCTTTGTATAATCGGTGCACTCTCTTTTGTTTTGTCCGATCCCTTTCTCTCTTTTGTTCTGGAAATTAAAAATGGCGGCTGTGAGAAACTCTAGGGTTTCCTTTATCCCCAAAATCAATCGGTTGACTCTGGAATTGATCTCTGAAGTTCGAATCGAACGATGGTTGGTTCTCTCTCTTGTCACCAATTTGAGGTTTTGGTTCTGCGATTGAAAACCGATGTGAGTTTTCTGGATTTTTCTTTGATTTCCTTGAAATTATTTTGTGGGTTTTTTTTTTCGATCTTAAATGTTGGGTTTTGTTCTTCGATTTCTAGTCAGCGCCTGTGATGATTTGGTGTATATATTAATAGGGTAAAACAAAACCCTAATAACTCTGATTTCAATATGACTTGATCTGAAATTTTAATGCTTTCCTCGATTGAAATATTTTCCTGATTTTGCGACTTCCTCTTCTGGTTGCCTTGATTAAGTTTCAGCTTTAATTCCTTGTGTGATTGAAACATTTCTGGAAATGAATTTGTCCTTGTGAGATTTCGGCCATGTCATGAATAATTTATCTGGTCCCAAATATGATTTCTGGAATGCCTTAAAATAAACTTGCCAAAGACGAATGCTCGAAATCTGGAAATAATTTTCTTGTACTTAAACAGTTACCAGATCTATTGTGATGATTTTGAATTGCTGCTTTGATTGAATTTGGCCGAGGATACAGGAAATAAATTCTTTGTTCCTTTTAAAAAAAAAATTTCAAAAATAATTATTGAAAAAAAAATGGAAATAATTTTCCATCTGAAAACTGATTTCTGGCCAAAACAAAATATTGCTTATGCTCATTAAAACAGTGATGACAGGATAAAAAAAATGGTTTAAATTCTTGCCAAAAATAATGTTGCAATATTTGGAATCTGTTTAAAAACTTGCCAAAACAGATTTTCTGATTTCTGGAAACTTGTTGCCTAGTATAAATTCAATCGACCTTGAAAGAAAACGACCTGAATTGATTTTGAAATGTTGCAGTGATCCCCCAAAATATTTGTTTCCATTTGTTCTGTGAGATGCTGCAAAATCTTGCCACATTTGTATGAACCATTTCTTGGAAAGCTTTAAAGCCGTGAATCCTGGCTTATTTATTTCTGAAAACAAATATATGTTTGCTTGATTTTTGCGTGCTTCTTTTGCTGAATGCCTTTGATTTCTCGTGTGAACACTTTGACCTGTTTCACTCTTTCCTGCTTTGAAAATGTTCATATATTATCATGATAGTTTGTGACATGTTCACATGCTTGTGCATTAGCCTCGACTATGTTCACTTTGCAATTTCATTTCTGCTATGAACTCGACATTTTGACTTTATGTGTGTGGAGTTGCATTCGAATACTTGAATTTGCTGCTACCTTGTGCCATGAGCATGCTTTGCTCGACCATTATAAAACCATGCATCGCTCTACTTTTCATTTGTGAACTTGTATTTATGCATTTCTGCCTTCATGCAGACCTAACCATTTTGAGGTGCACACTTTTTCTTTGCTGCTCCACTTTGTTTTTGTTCACTTGCATTATGATTTGTATATGCTGTTACCATGTATATGTTGTTGTGTAGTTGAACTGCACCACCAATGGTTTATTTGCTTATGCTCACTCACTTAGCTGCTTGGTCACTTTGTCATACTACTGCACTTCACACTGTTATTCAATTTTCCTTTATCATGCTTCATGCACCATGGCCCAAAAATTAGCTGCATCTTGTATCATATCTACACTTGACTTGAACTGGAAGCATGTTGCTTGATGCTTATGTTGCCTTAACCTCATTCTTCATGTATGCTGAAGTGAACATGTTGCTTGATCATTTGTCATGCTTATTCCACTATGTACACATGTATTTGCTGAAACAACCATTTATGTTGTTCGGCCCCATTTTGTTAAAACTTGAGTTGCTCATTACATTGTGCTCGACATTGGTTTGGCGCTGTTTTTATCACTTTGGTGTTTTTGGGTTTCATGTTGACTTTGCACTGTTCCTTACTTGTTGTGCACTGAGTCGAGCGGGTCCACGAGGCTACTCCTCAGTTGCACACTGGATTGGCGAGGCAGTGCACATGTGTATATATATACACGTGTGTATGTGCAGCCATCCAGAAGAGATTTCCTGTCCCTGCATTGATATACATATATATGTTGTCTGCCTTGTGGTATTTACAGTGTATCACTGTGAATATCACAAGCTGTCTAGACACAGTCGGTTGGATATGAAAAATAGATCGAGTCAGAAAAATGATGAGAAACACACCAGAAATCTGAGGCAAATAGAAATTTTAAAAATAAATTTTATATTCGCATATGTTCAGTTTAAATTCTATTGCAGTGTACTGTGTGTGTGTTTCATTGTGACAGGTATGAAGAAGATGACTGGACTGACAGTGAAGTGCTGTGAAGACTAAAGACTGAAGACAACAAGAAAGTGTTGAGTATGTAAACAAGTGAATGTAAAAGTGAAACTGAAAATGAGTGTCTAATTGTTTCTGCAGTGAGGAGCAAATGAAAAAATGAGAATTGTACTTTTATTTGTAATAAACAAGGTTGATTGAAATAAAATATCATTTTATTGTTGTCAAACAAGCTTGTCTATTTTATTCTATTTATATACAAGTACAAATATGTGAAGTGATTAAATAGTGGAGTTAATATAGATGTACTGTTTGATATTGAAATAAAATATTCTATTCAAATAAAATACTGTGAATATTTAAATTTCTGTACAGTTGTATTTTATTTAAATATAAATATTATATTCCAGTCTGTGATTTACAATAACAGTACAATATCAAACACATTAAAATAATATTTATTTGGTTGTTATCATCAAACAAAAATCATATAATTGTGTATACAACACCGTTATATACAACAATCTCCCCCTTTTGATGATGACAAACAAATAAAAGATTTTGTATACAATAGATGTGTTTGACAGTGAATATTGAACTCCCCCTATTTATTAGCTCCCCCTACAACAGACAACTCCCCCTATAACTGTGCATGAGTGAAATGTATGAATAATAATAAATTTTCAAAATTAAAAATATTTATAAAATATTCACTCATAAATCAAAATCTCTATCCATTCTCCCCCTTTTGTTATCATCAAAAGGATACAGAATTTAAAATATAGATGAAAAATGACTAACAAATACTATATCAGCTTAAGAGGAAGAACAGTCATCATAAATCTCAATCAGTCAAACAAAAATCATAATAAACTAAGAACTGGTGGCATATCTCACATTGTAGAGAATGACGGATTTACGATGAATTTTATATAAAATGGGGAGAGTAAAAAAAATGTATTCCAATTATTTTCCAAAAAAAATGAGGTTAAAAAAAAGAGATGGAATTTGGACTATAATTAATAATTCAATTTAAGTGACAAGATCGAATAACCTCAAATCCCAATACCCATCAATCAGCAAATCATAATACGTCATAAAATATTAACACATTTCACAGATTAGAAAATGGATTGGTAGGCTGGCTTTTATACACAAAGGAGAATTTCAAGTTTATTTCAATTTATAGCACATTATTCCTTTTTCTTTTATTTTTATTTAAGAGCACACAGACCACGCATAACCAGAGCTTGGATTTTTAAATGAGGTCAGTCGCAGCTTAAATTATAAGTTGTCTCTTAACCATGCATGACCAGAGCTTGGATTTTTAAATGAGGTTAGAGACACACTTATATATTAATTATATTTATTACTTTCAGCATTTAAAGGAAAAACTCCTCAGTATGTAAAACCAATATATGAATGATAGAAAATGGGGTAGGTACAGAGATGGACTGTGAAAATAAATTTCTAAATTAATTATATTATGAAATAAGCTCGACTGTACCAGGATTATTGAAAATTTCAATTATCACTAATTCTGAAAAATAATATAGTCCCATTTCTATCACAAATAATTTTCACTGTTTTAAAACAAGATGATTTTTCTTTTTAAAAATAAACTCTCCACATTAATATAAAATCATGATGGATGGCAGACGGGTGATAGATAAAGGAGATGATCATGAAATAATTGCCAGTTCAAAGATATTATAATTAATATTCAACCATTATGAAAATCCGAATAAAATCTCCTCTTGTTGTGAAATACACTGCAGTCACAATTCATCACAATTTCAAAAACTGATAAAAAAATTTATGACTTATAAACACAGCACAAATTGGACATTGATTTCAATTTCTAAATGAATAAAAAATAAATAATTTTAAAATTGAAAAACAATTACAAGAAGAAATTAAACAGATTAAAAAAAAATTGAACCTATACAGGGTGATAATTCAAAAACAGATGAGTGAAAAAGACTGATACCAAATGTTCTCGCTTATCGAGGAATTTAATTACACCCTGATGGGCAATCATGGACCTTCCAGGCTAAAGAAATTTAGACACAAACCCAGCCAGACAAATTTAGCACATTTATTTGTATATGGCAAAAAAAAAATGTATGGATCTATACAAGGTGAAAATTTGAATCTCAGTACAGATGGGTGAAACAAATATAAGGCGCTTCTGATACCACTTGGTGTCTCTATTTACGAGGAATTTTAACATGATACTAAACAACAATGTCATAAAAAAATTTTATTAAGTACCAAGCCCAAACAGACAGATAATAGATTATGCACATGTATCAGAGCAGCAAGCATGTGATTCCAGAACAACCATTTTTCAAAACAGTATCAGAGCAACATAAACATAGTTTCAAGACATACTTGTCAAGATGATGGCCACATATGATGATTCATGATCTAATGATTAAAATACTGTTTACTTGAAATCATTTGAGGAATATGAAAGTATCAGAATTTAATGAATCAATCACACCTGATTATAAAATTTTGATTTGAGATATGTGTGAGATTCAATAAATCAATAATTTCAAATGATTTTAAACAAACAAATAATTAGATCAAATAATCATGAAATAGGAGTGAATTTCAAGACCAGATTTTCAAAGGAATTTTTCACAAAATTTCTAAGAATGATTTCAGATCATTTACATCAAATAATTAAGGGATATTCATGATCCATAAATAAATAATTTATTTGAAATCACTTGAATCAATGTCAAGTTTGAGATATAATGAATTATTCACACAAGATTGATTATTTAAAATTCAAGAGGTGTGTGATATTCAAAATATCAGGAATTTCAGATGATTTCAAACAGACATATTCTAACCATAATGATCATGAATAAAGATGGAATTCAGGATGTATCACTGATTCAAGCCACTCCGAAAATCAATGAAATTATCACAACTGATAAATAATAGAGTGCTGTAATGAGTATAATATTTTCAGCTTTTCTAAAATGAATTAGAATAAACTCAGAACAGCAAAGGTGTTTGAAATTTCATTAAATATTCAGATCTTCAAAAAATTTAGAATTCAAATTAACAGTGTTCAAGATATGACATGAATGCTTCAGCACTGTTATGAATTCAAGAATAAAATAAACTTCTAAACAATTGCAAATAATTACAAGATTAAATTCAGAATCTGGAAATGATTATAAACAAGCGAGTTTTATTCAAATAAAATGAATTTCCAGAAATCCATGAGAACTGCAATTGGAAGTTTAAGAAGCACAGAATAAACAAAGAGATATGGCAGTGACAAATCAAATAAAAACAAATAGAAGAAAATAAAATAGAAAGGGGTAGAAGAAGCAGAAATAAACAATGAAAGAAAGAAAAAAAATTACAAGGGTGAGGTTAGAAATCATACCTGATTCACAAAAGATGTTGTGGATCTCTAACTCATCAGACTTGGCTAAGGAACAGTGGATGATTCAATGATGTGAAGCAGTTTGAATCAGTTTCTCTTTTCAGCACAGTTGTTCCTCAGCCTCCTTTGGTAGCTAACTGTTTAGAGGATTGAGTGGTCTAACAAAAGCAGTAAAACCACTCACAGTTGTATTTTTTCGTTTTGGTACCCAAACCTGTTTATATAACAAACCATTCGAATTTACCTTGGTACCCTTCGGAACCCAAAACTGTTTGAATTTAGTCGGAGTCATTTTACTTTTATTTGGGATCCAAGATTGTTTAAATGGTTTATTATCAAACGAATTTTCACTTTGATTATGATTCAAAAATCCTTTGAAATTTTCAGAGTTTAAATTTTCAAAATGATTTTTACCAAAGCAGTTTGAGGGATTTTTCAAATCATTTGAATTCGAATTTACAAAAGCATCTGATTTTCCAAAACCAAGACCATGTTTATTTCCAATAGAATTTTGGTTTTGCAACAACATATTCAACGACTTTTCACTATTAGATAATTTAGTCAAAGTTGACTCTAGTCGTTGAATTTTGAATTTAAGATCACTGTTCTCTTTTATTAAATCTAAACAGCGGTTATCAATGATCTTTCTTTCAGCATCATATTGTTTCAAAACCAAATTTTCAGATTCAAGTGATCTAATTTTGGTTTGGGATTCAGCAATTTCAAACTCAAAATGTTTTCGACTTTCAGACTCAAATTTCTTGAAATTTTCAATCTCGTTTTCAAGTCCTTTCAAAATCGAATTCGATTTCAACAAATTTTCCTTTTCAGCAATTTCAAGTTTGGAATGAATATTAGTCTTAAAAATTTCAAATTCCTTTTGCAGATGATTGTTCAAACTCGATAACTCAATCTTGTTGTTTTTTAAGATCAGAATTTCATTTTCAAACTTTTGAATAATTTTATTGAGATGAACAAGATTGGTTTCCAATTTCAAACAATTTTTGCAATCAGAATTTGAAGAATTTTTAAAATATTCAAGCTGTGATTCCAAATCATCAATTTTGCTAGTCAACTCAGAATTCCTAGATTTTAGAGATTTGTTTTCAGATTTGAGTTTATCAACAGATTTAGTTAAATCAACACACATATAAACCAATTCTTCATATGAGAAATTTTCGACTTCAGCATCCGTTGATTCTCCATCATCTGATCCTTCTGAATTTTCATTTGTAAATCCTGTTAAACAGAATTCTGAATCTGAGTTGACATTCTGGGGTTTTGAGCTGTTGTCAGATTTCCCATACTTCGTATTGAGAGTATCCCAGATTTCCTGTGCAGATAAACAATGTGAGATCAGACTGTATTGATCATTATCAAGATAAGAATATAGAATATGTGTAGCACGAGAATTAAAAACTTTATCTACCATATCATACCCATTGATAATAACATCCCAACATTTAATATTAACAGATTTTAAATAAAATTCCATTCTGGATTTCCAGTTTAAAAAATCTGTTCCAGTGAAAATAGTTGGAGATGAACTGGACTGACTCTCACTAAACTGACAACTAGGATTACCCATGTCTCTAGAGTTAAAGAAAATACCTGCTCTGATACCAAATGTTGGATCTAGATTAACCCTAGAGGGGGGGTGAATAGGGTTTATCACAGTTTTTAAACTGAATTGAAAAATTGACAGGACATTAAATTAATAAAGAGATCACAGAATGCAGCAGAAATAAAGTGCAGAAAATAAATCACACACATATATACCCAGCTTCGGCAAAACCCTGCCTACTGCTGCATTCCTAAGGTTTCTACTAGGTGTTATAAACAGATCCCGCATACAAGACCATGTACACTCGCAGCGCCTGCTCCTGTCCTAACCCTACGCTCAAAACCCTAGACTGGACGATATCCCCTCGACCAGATTTCCCAAATTACAAAACTCTGTAACTCGTAACCCAGATTTTACTGACTTTGAAGCTGACAGTCAATATCCTGACTGTTTCACTCTAGTTTATACAGACACTAGAAAACTGTTCAGATGATTTTTACAAAGCAAATTAAGCTATACAAATTTTAAAACCAAACTCAAGAAAAACCCTTTTTGAGTTAAAAATAAAAAAGGGTCATCCCCTTTTATATTTGTGTTGGTCGGCCCCTTTGTATAATCGGTGCACTCTCTTTTGTTTTGTCCGATCCCTTTCTCTCTTTTGTTCTGGAAATTAAAAATGGCGGCTGTGAGAAACTCTAGGGTTTCCTTTATCCCCAAAATCAATCGGTTGACTCTGGAATTGATCTCTGAAGTTCGAATCGAATGATGGTTGGTTCTCTCTCTCTTGTCACCAATTTGAGGTTTTGGTTCTGCGATTGAAAACCGATGTGAGTTTTCTGGATTTTTCTTTGATTTCCTTGAAATTATTTTGTGGGTTTTTTTTTCGATCTTAAATGTTGGGTTTTGTTCTTCGATTTCTAGTCAGCGCCTGTGATGATTTGGTGTATTTATTAATAGGGTAAAACAAAACCCTAATAACTCTGATTTCAATATGACTTGATCTGAATTTTTACTGCCTTCCTCGATTGAAATATTTTCCTGATTTTGCGACTTCCTCTTCTGGTTGCCTTGATTAAGTTTCAGCTTTAATTCCTTGTGTGATTGAAACATTTCTGGAAATGAATTTGTCCTTGTGAGATTTCGGCCATGTCATGAATAATTTATCTGGTCCCAAATATGATTTCTGGAATGCCTTAAAATAAACTTGCCAAAGATGAATGCTCGAAATCTGGAAATAATTTTCTTGTACTTAAACAGTTACCAGATCTGTTGTGATGATTTTGAATTGCTGCTTTGATTGAATTTGGCCGAGGATACAGGAAATAAATTCTTTGTTCCTTTTAAAACTTTTTTTTCAAAAATAATTATTGAAAAAAAAAACTGGAAATAATTTTCCATCTGAAAACTGATTTCTGGCCAAAACAAAATATTGCTTATGCTCATTAAAACATTGATGACAGGATAAAAAAAATGGTTTAAATTCTTGCCAAAAATAATGTTGCAATATTTGGAATCTGTTTAAAAACTTGCCAAAACAGATTTTCTGATTTCTGGAAACTTGTTGCCTTGTATAAATTCAATCGACCTTGAAAGAAAACGACCTGAATTGATTTTGAAATGTTGCAGTGATCCCCCAAAATATTTGTTTCCATTTGTTCAGTGAGATGCTGCAAAATCTTGCCACATTTGTATGAACCATTTCTTGGAAAGCTTTGAAGCCGTGAATCCTGGCTTATTTATTTCTAAAAACAAATATATGTTTGCTTGATTTTTGCTTGCTTCTTTTGCTGAATGCCTTTGATTTCTCGTGTGAACACTTTGACCTGTTTCACTCTTTCCTGCTTTGAAAATGTTCATATATTATCATGATAGTTTGTGACATGTTCACATGCTTGTGCATTAGCCTCGACTATGTTCACTTTGCAATTTCATTTCTGCCATGAACTCGACATTTTGACTTTATGTGTGTGGAGTTGCATTCGAATACTTGAATTTGCTGCTACCTTGTGCCATGAGCATGCTTTGCTCGACCATTATAAAACCATGCATCGCTCTACTTTTCATTTGTGAACTTGTATTTATTCATTTCTGCCTTCATGCAGACCTAACCATTTTGAGGTGCACACTTTTTCTTTGCTGCTCCACTTTGTTTTTGTTCACTTGCATTATGATTTGTATATGCTGTTACCATGTATATGTTGTTGTGTAGTTGAACTGCACCACCAATGGTTTATTTGCTTATGCTCACTCACTTAGCTGCTTGGTCACTTTGTCATACTACTGCACTTCACACTGTTATTCAATTTGCCTTTATCATGCTTCATGCGCCATGGCCCAAAAATTAGCTGCATCATGTATCATATATACACTTGACTTGAACTGGAAGCATGTTGCTTGATGCTTATGTTGCCTTAACCTCATTCTTCATGTATGCTGAAGTGAACATGTTGCTTGATCATTTGTCATGCTTATTCCACTATGTACACATGTATTTGCTGAAACAACCATTTATGTTGTTCGGCCCCATTTTGTTAAAACTTGAGTTGCTCATTACATTGTGCTCGACATTGGTTTGGCATTGTTTTTATCACTTTGGTGTTTTTGGGTTTCATGTTAACTTTGCACTATTCCTTACTTGTTGTGCACTGAGTCGAGCGGGTCCACGAGGCTACTCCCCAGTTGCACACTGGATTGGCGAGGCAGTGCACATGTGTATATATATACACGTGTGTATGTGCAGCCATCCAGAAGAGATTTCCTGTCCCTGCATTGATATACATATATATGTTGTCTGCCTTGTGGTATTTACAGTGTATCACTGTGAATATCACAAGCTGTCTAGACACAGTCGGTTGGATATGAAAAATAGATCGAGTCAGAAAAATGATGAGAAACACACCAGAAATCTGAGGCAAATAGAAATTTTAAAAATAAATTTTATATTCGCATATGTTCAGTTTAAATTCTATTGCAGTGTACTCTGTGTGTGTGTTTCATTGTGACAGGTATGAAGAAGATGACTGGACTGACAGTGAAGTGCTGTGAAGACTAAAGACTGAAGACAACAAGAAAGTGTTGAGTATGTAAACAAGTGAATGTAAAAGTGAAACTGAAAATGAGTGTCTAATTGTTTCTGCAGTGAGGAGCAAATGAAAAAAATGAGAATTGTACTTTTATTTGTAATAAACAAGGTTGATTGAAATAAAATATCATTTTATTGTTGTCAAACAAGCTTGTCTATTTTATTCTGTTTATATACAAGTACAAATATGTGAAGTGATTAAATAGTGGAGTTAATATAGATGTACTGTTTGATATTGAAATAAAATATTCTATTCAAATAAAATACTGTGAATATTTAAATTTCTGTACAGTTGTATTTTATTTAAATATAAATATTATATTCCAATCTGTGATTTACAATAACAGTACAATATCAAACACATTAAAATAATATTTATTTGGTTGTTATCATCAAACAAAAATCATATAATTGTGTATACAACACCGTTATATACAACAGATTACCCAACTATGAGGGGTGTCGACCGCCCTCCTGTATGGAAGCCAAGTGAAGGTTGTTTGATGTAGGGATTTATTTACAATTTGTATCAGTTGGACTATTTAGACTTAATCAAACTAATCTAATGATTCATACAAACGATAGCAACTATAAATAGACTCTCAAACTCTCATTCTAAACCTACAACCATTTCTCTCAGTGCCTCCATGATATCTTTCTTTCGCCTCTAATTCCAGAAAGCTTGAAGGATTTAGGTTTCTTCCACTTCTCTAAATCTATTCTATATTCTCTATCTGATTCTAATATAGATTTAAGATTAATTTGGAATTTATATTCATATGTATACATATTAGTTTCTTATGGCGATTCTTATATATATTAAGATTTGAAAGGATTGGAGCATATGTTCATTCTTAAAGGCCAAATCCAATTTCTTTTCTATTCGATCTTTTTGCTACTTTTCCTAATAGTTGTGTGAGTGGAATCCATCCAAGTTACTATTTTATGTAATTTGGTAGTTATAGATTCAGATTTTTTGCCTTGGAGGATTTGGGATATATGAAAAGAAAACATGATCAAATCTTTAGTTAATTTTATTTTATTTTTTGTTGAAATGTTCAATCTAGTTATATTTGTGGTTTTGGGTTGTTGTAATAATAAAGTAAAAACATGATTCCTGGTGTTTGGATTCCCTTATTGTTCTATTTTCATGTAAATTCATATGTTTGATTTTTGGGTAAAGAGGTTAAGATTTGGATAATTAGTAAATTTCATAGGTTTGAATCTCTATTTTTCAAAATAGAGAATTTGAACGTATTATTTACAAAAATATCTAAATATTAAGGTTTTGTATATAAACAAATATAACGAAAAGTAATCTATTAAAAATAGGAATTATGAACATATATATGTGATGTTATGTTTACCCTTTTTGTTGCCATAATCAAGTCAAAACATGATTTGTAAGTTTATATGTTGATGTGATTGTTTTTCCCATTTTATCGTCCTATGTTAATATGTACATTTATGCTATGGTTCAGGAAAATATGGTAAAGAACTTACACACCTTTAAAATTTAACAGGGATTGACATTTCAAAAACGTGGTAAGGACGCTAATCTCGTTCGGTGACTCTCTCTCTCTCTCTACATACACACACACACACACATATATATATATATATATATATATTTATTTATATATATATATATATTTATATATATATCTTAGTCAGTGTAAATTAATACATAATGAGTACGCAATAAATACGATTAAATTAGTAACAGAATTTGAATGCCCCGTAGGAATTTGTATTTTTGTATGTGTGTAAGTTAATGGCTTTTTAATAATAATGGCACATGGAAACGAGGTTAACCGTTACTGTATATAAGTCTGCCCAAAACCAACCGGCATATCCAATGTCTACAAGAAAATTATTTTAATGTGAGAGGTCTAGGTACCATGGGTCATTACAATTAGTAAGTTGTAACAACTTGAATTTCGACAAACCGATTTTTTTTTTCAAAAATCCCAATCTATCGAAGCTCGATGTGACGACCCCAAAACCCCGTACGACGGTGTTAAGGGTAATCTTTGGAATATAACACACAAATAGATAATAGAAGAACAGAATTAAATAAATACACCAAACAATGCACAAAAGAATATACTGGATAAACGTAATCATCAGAGTTACACAGTATACAGGATCATACTTAGTACAAATATAGTTCAGCTATACATAAATGTCTACAGCGGAAAACAAACATAATATGTACAATAGGAGCTGAACAACATAAAAAGAGATAAATGAGAGAATCCATCTTCAGCTCCAGCTATCCAGAACGAGCCAGCTAAAACCTGAAAACAAGGCTGCCTGTGTAGAAAAGGGGGCACCCGAGTTTACAAGTGAAACAAACTACGAGTCAGTCATGGGACTGGTATGAGAAATCTACTTAACATATTATATAATTTGGCTAATCACAGGACCACGCCACTTTCGCGGAACAGGTTTTCTCCATGGATTGCCAGTGCTTTAAAACAAATAATTCTTTTAAACATCGCAATGCTTTTTATAAAAATGAAGCCATTATAAGACTCAGTTCCCATCACACAATGCAATGCAAACCGGAGGATAGAGTTTTTACCTTATAATGGCCAAAATATGCTTGATACGAATAAAACAAGAGCATTTGATATTATTACTAGTGTTTATATGTTTCAAAAACAATTTCAAATCATAAGTATCAATCATAGACGGCATTAATGCCCATACCACTATGTTGCCATATATAGGTATACAATCCAAAACCGCACAATCACGTATTTGGAAATTGGATTTCCGTCATGAACCAAGGCAAAAGATAGTCCTTACTGACTTCGAGATGCTCTAGCCCGCCCTTCAGGACCCAGACTCATGTGGGCCCTTGGATCGTCAGGGCCGGTCCACACGGAGTGGATTAAAATGCCTGAGCAATGCGTTTCCTCGCCCTTTGGGGCGTAAATGAGCCAATGAATGACTCCATCGGTCCCGGATCAACCGATATATCTGAGGCGCCTCGCAACGGCAACAACCACATAGGTGAAAAATAGTTTAAATGTCAGCCAGTTTAAGCACCGACACCACCTCTAACTAGAAAGAAACGCATGTCCTCCCTGAGGTCCTCTCCCGTTTCTGGTTCATACCGGGGTGTGAGGCTCGCGAATTCACATTATACACAAAGCTATGCCACACAGGCGGTGCTTTGATCATCAACCACAAGACTTTGCATTTCAACAGAAACCCTGATCACTGCATCTTAGCATACCACACAGGCAATTCACACCATGCAACTGACGGCTATCAATCACACAGAATGAATCCCAGTGTTAGACACACAGTCCATTTACAAGTCCGTTCTGGGTTTGAACGAAATCGAAGGCACTATATACCTCGCATACCAATCGATCTCCACGTACGTCTGGACTGTAACACCCCGTATTTTCTGTGAACGTATAAGTAACAAATTAAAGTATAATTAATTTTTAGGAGAAGAATTAAGGGAAAGGGGTTGCGTCATTGCGTTCGTCTCGAAATTATGCTTGAGATAGAGTCCGAGTTTGCGTAAAACGGATACCGTATGAAGGAGATATGGACGAACGAAGTCAGGCAGAAAAACCGGAAACAGGCCAGAAATGCACTGGCGCACTTGTGAAGTGCGCCAGCACAAAAATACACTAGCGCACTTGGGAAGTGCGCCCATGTCGAGCCTGAAACCTGCACACGGTTCTAGAGGGTTCTAATGACGATTTTTTATGTGCTGGACGGACCTAATGGCTTCTAGGGTGATCTAATGGTTCTGTAACACTCTCTACACCTATAAATATGTGATTAACCTAACCCTAATTCATAAATTATTATCTATGACACCGTTATGCTACCAAACTCTCTCTTAAACCCTAGCCGCCACCTCTAAATCTAATCTCAAGTGTTCATTCACAATTCAAATTAAAGTTTAGAGCTGCAACAACAATCGAAGAAGATTAATCAGCGTTTCTGCATCAAATTCGATTTATAATCCTTTTCTTTATCCACGAAAGGCAAGTACAGTTATTTTCCGATATGAACGTTAATTATGATTGTGACATGGATTGTAAATCTGAATCTGAGTTTATGTCTGTTCTATTCTGTTTAGATCTATCTTATTCTGTATCCTTTTATTCTTTCTGTTCTATAGCCAGGCTACTACGAGCATGCACCGAATCTCATAAGAGATTAACGCACGAACGATAAATTTTGGGACAAATAATGAATAATGCATAATTGGACATGAAACTATTTCCTATGAGACTATTTCCTATGACTATGATTCATTGACTATGAGACTATTGCCTATGACTATGATCCATTGACTATGAGACTATTGCCTATGACTGTGATTCATGACTATGAGACTATTGCCTATGACATTGAATAAGAAACTATTGTGATTAGTCGCTCATGACTATTGTGGTTAGTTACCTATAACTATTGTAGTTAGTTTCTTATGCCTATTCCCTTAATGATGTTAGATCTCATATTTAGTATGTAACTTTGCTAGTTTATTCCCATTCACTGTTTTGTACATCGAGCCTATAGGGCCATTTCATGAGTATTTAGAGAACTTGTGGAAACATGTTATACGGGGATTGGGCGTAGCTTGATTAAGTAAATCTGACATAGCAAATATGTTGGCATAATCTGAGTTGGCTATAATAGAGAATGATTTACATGTGTATTAGTCTTGGACATAAAGGGTGAACTAGAATATTAAATCTAGTTTTGACATGAAATGTAAATGGGAATATTAAGGCAAAAATTTGGGGCATATATTGTATTATGAATTATGACCTTGATTTAGGCATATAAGTTTAGGCTAAATTTATGATTAGGCAAGATAGGTAAATAGAGTTTTAGATATATATAATCTGCTAAATCTGTTATATTGCCTAATCTGCTAGTTCGGTTATATTGCCTAAACTGCTAATCAGATTGAATTGCCTAATCTGCTAATTATGTTAAATTGCCTTATCTGCTAAATCTGCTAAATAGCCTAATCTGCAAGATCTGTTATCCGTTGAATGACGTAATCTGTTGGAACTGAAATGCTGAAATTTGAAGTATGTGAATCTGTAGGCTCGATTTAAATTTGAGCAAAACTTGTTAATAGAACTTTGGATAATCTACCGTAACTTGTAAAGAAGTTAAATCTGCCAAATGGACATAATTAGTCTGATATTTTCTATAATGGAATAAAGTGGCTATGACACGAGGTTAGACTCCGTTTGCGGTAGAAGCCTGCCCGGAACCAACCGGCTTAACCAGCGACCGCAAACTGTCAGTCTAATGTGAGAGGTCGTAGGCATAACTAAAATATGCTTGGACACGAGGTTAGGTCTGGCTTGTGGCAGAAGTCTGCCCGGAACCGCCCGGCATATCCAGCGACCACAAGCTACCGACCTAATGTGAGAGGTCTGTGAATTAATATTTAATTAATGCAAATCTGAGAAAAATATGATGTCTAAAACGTGTTGTGGGGATAGGGTTAAACCAACTGGACAGATGAATTTAACAAACCCGTTTCGTGAATCTGTAGGCCCAATACAAAGTTAGACAATCTGTAAGTCTGTTAAATCTGTACATCTGATCCGTTAGTCTGAAAACTTGTTAACTTGATTTTCTGATCTGTGAACTAGTTGACTTGAACTATGTATGTCTGAACTTGTAAACAAGTTAATCTGAAATCTGTTAGTCTGGGGACACAAGGTTAGGAGGGAAATTACTTGTGTCATCTGTTGTGTGGGACCCAAATTATCAGTAACCCTTTCTGGTATCAAAACTATGACCCAACAGTAGGTAGGGTCCGGGCACGCTTACTGAACCAATTATAAGCGGTCCATTCTGATAATGGCGAGGGGTGTTGATTGTGCGTTCCAACCGGGTCATGTGCGTGCATGGATCCCGGTCTGCCTCTGAGGATGTAAGACGCCGTGACATCTATAAATAGGTCTGTGTCATTCAAAGGTTGCCACTTTAGGGAATGATACACCCTTTTGTGGGGCTGGCACAGGGTATTTATGTATTAGGGAGCCGATCGCGTGGGGTAGGATTTAGGGTACACTTATTTCTATCTGTTCTGTGGGGTATCGTCTATTTCTGTTGGGTGGTAACACCTGTCTGTTTCTGTGTGGTACCGTCTGTTGGTGTGGTAAAGGCCCATTTACTAGTGTACACCTAATTCTAACATTCTGTTTCCGTAGGGATTATGCTATTTCCGTTTCTGTCTCTGTTCGGGTGGTAAAGGCCCATTACTAGCATTCTGTTTCTGTACTTTCTGTTCAGGTGGTAAAGTCCCATTATTAGCATTATGTTTCTGTACCTTCTGTTTGGGTGGTAAAGGCCCATTATTCTGTTTCTGTTTAGACATTAGGGTAACACCTAATCCTGTTATACTAGTATTAGTGAAGAGAAGTGAAAAGTAATATCATCATGTTTCTTATGTTTAACCTAAGTATATCTATTATTCTTGTTTCCTGTTATCTCTCATCCAGTTTTATTTGCATGCCATGACATTTTTATCTGTTCATAACTGAAATTCACTGGACTTGCCAGACTTTATGTCTGACCCTTGTTGTTTCTCCTCTTTTCTTCCGTCCCCCCCCCCCAGGTTTTCAAGGAGGGAATACTCTAGCTTGATCCGGATCTTTCATCCTGCTTGGAGTGCTTGAAGTGCTTACTGTATGGCTCTTCTTTTTCTAGCATCTTCGGTGGGGATTATGATTTTAAAGTTTTGTACTCTGATGGCTTTTGAACAAGGCTGATATATATGAACTTGAGTTTTTGGTAAAGTTGTAACCAAACTGATTTCTGTCCGCTGCAATAAAGTTATAAAGTTTTTCAAGTATTATTTTTACATCTGTCTTGTAATATTTTGTTCTGTTTACTAAAATGCTCCATCAAAGTTAAGGCATTCCCTTTGTGAGTGACCTTAACGGACGTGGGGTGTTACACTTGGTATCAGAGCTGAAGGTTACCAGAATAGATAGAAGTTTTTGAAAACTATTTTCAAAAAGGTTTTAAAAGGAAGTATTTTCAAAAGTAAAGTTTATTTTGAAAAACATAATCCCCAAAAGCCAGATATCTTTCTTCCGATTCGTTGTTTCGAATCCCTTCCTCTTTCCCTTTTTAATCTCTTCTTCCGTGTATAGATGTTTTTTCTAAGATACATAAGAACTTCCGTATGGTGGGCGGAAAATCGCTTCATGGGACTGAGATGGTTATCAAAACTAGAAGGAAGGGGAGGACTTGTTGGTACCTTTGAGGTAGGAAAATTTCTGAGAAGATTTAACTTCCTTATTGGATTAGTAAGAAGAACTCTTTCCGATTCTAGCATTTTGATTCTGTAGTTAAGTTTCTGCACTTTAATACTAGTCTTGTTTCTGATTCCGCTGTAGTCTCAAAACCCATCAGGGTTACGACTCATCTATTGGTGACAAGTTGGGGTTTGAGGGTATCTGTGTTGGGCGTTAAGTTGACTATGACGCATATATTCTGGGTTTTGTCAATGCTTAGTTTTCTAAAAATCATTTGATAATCTGATCTGTACCAGTAGTCTGTAAGTATCTTGATATTTCTGAAAAGGTTAGGGGTTTTTACTCGAAGCGTGAAGTAGATTTCCAGTTTGGCATTGTTTAATGGGAGTAATTCACTGGGTGTCAATCTGATGTTGATTTCGGTCTTCGGGGTTGATACTTAGGGAATTATTTTCTTAACTGATGTCTAATAGGAACAGGGCTCTTGTTTTAATCGTACTTGCTTCTATCACTCAGCTGTATCCTATCGATCGAGTCTTCGACCTTTAGGTAGAAACTATTGGGTGTAAACATGTGTTTGAGACATGTTATGTTTGATGGTTGCAAGTGGATGCAAGTGGTTGCTAGTGGCTGCTCGTGGATGCATATACACACACACTAGGCACTAGAT
The DNA here is from genome assembly GCA_030737875.1 of Allium sativum. NCBI lineage: Eukaryota > Viridiplantae > Streptophyta > Magnoliopsida > Asparagales > Amaryllidaceae > Allium > Allium sativum. The sequence goes on from CM060924.1 coordinate 388,797,530, forward strand.
CGGCTCAAAAACACTCTCATACTGCATATGGATGTGTGTGCATTTTTTTAAATCCTTATGAATGCAAAATGGTTGACTCAGCACATGCATGTTGCATATGAATGAATGGTTGTGCACTCATATAGAAATGATATGTATCAAATAGGAAAATTGCATACATGTTGGACTCATGGAACTGACATAATTCGCATTAAGGAGGTCAACTGAATCAGTAGACCGCCTGATCTTTGCATTAGATAAGAAACATATACACACACTTTTGCATATGTTCATACAACATTAGAATTTTCTAAGGACAATGGATGCTTGTGGACGATGGTTGAGTAGATGGGTGATCGGATGGTAGGACACATTCTTCTTAACTTGAAGAGTTCTGGGACGAAATCCTTTAAGAAGGGGAGAATGTAACACCCCGTATTTTCTGTGAACGTATAAGTAACAAATTAAAGTATACTTAATTTTTAGAAGAAGAATTAAGGGAAACGGGTTGCGCCATTGCGTTCGTCTCGAAATTCTGCTTGAGATAGAGTCCGAGTTTGTGTAAAACGGATACCGTATGAAGGAGATATGGACGAAAGAAGTTAGGCAGAAAAACTGGAAACATGCCAGAAATGCACTGGCGCACTTGTGAAGTGCGCCAACACAAAAATATACTAGCGCACTTGGGAAGTGCGTCCATGTCGAGCCAGAAACTTGCACAGGGTTCTAGAGGGTTCTAATGACGATTTTTGATGTGCTGGACGGAACTAATGGCTTCTAGGGTGATCTAATGGTTCTGAAACACTCTCTACACCTATAAATATGTGACTAACCTAACCCTAATTCATAAATTATTGTCTATGACACCATTATGCTACCAAACTCTCTCTTAAACCCTAGCCGCCGCCTCTAAATCTAATCTCAAGTGTTCATTCACAATTCAAATTAAAGTTTAGAGCTGCAACAACAATCAAAGAAGATTAATCAGCATTTCTGCATCAAATTCGATTTATAATCCTTTTCTTTAGCCACTAAAGGCAAGTACAGTTATTTTCCGATATGAACGTTAATTATGATTGTGACATGGATTGTAAATCTGAATCTGAGTTTATGTCTGTTCTGTTCTGTTTAGATCTATCTTATTCTGTATCCTTTTCTTCTTTCTATTCTATAGCCAGGCTACTACGAGCCTACGCCGAATATCATAAGAGATTAACGCACGAACGATAAATTTTGGGACAAATAATGAATAATGCATAATTGGACATGAAACTATTGCCTATGAGACTATTGCCTATGACTATGATTCATTGACTATGAGACTATTGCCTATGACTATGATCCATTGACTATGAGACTATTGCCTATGACTGTGATTCATGACTATGAGACTATTGCCTATGACATTGAATAATAAACTATTGTGATTAGTCGCCCATGACTATTGTGGTTAGTTACCTATAACTATTGTAGTTAGTTTCTTATGCCTATTCCCTTAATGATGTTAGATCTCATATTTAGTATGTAACTTTGCTAATTTATTCCCATTCACTGTTATGTACATCGAGCCTATAGGGCCATTTCATGAGTATTTAGAGAACTTGTGGAAACATGTTATACGGGGGTTGGGCGTAGCTTGATTAAGTAAATCTGGCATAGCAAATATGTTGGCATAATCTGAGTTGGCTATAATAGAGAATGATTTACATGTGTATTAGTCTTGGACATAAAGGGTGAACTAGAATATTAAATCTAGTTTTGACATGAAATGTAAATGGGAATATTAAGGCAAAAATTTGGGGCATATATTGTATTATGAATTATGACCTTGATTTAGGCATATAAGTTTAGGCTAAATTTATGATTAGGAAAGATAGGTAAATAGAGTTTTAGATATATATAATCTGCTAAATCTGTTTTCTGCTAAATCTGCTATATTGCCTAATCTGCTAGTTTTGTTATATTGCCTAAACTGCTAATTAGATTGAATTGCCTAATCTGCTAATTATGTTAAATTGCCTTATCTGCTAAATCTGCTAAATAGCCTAATCTGCAAGATCTGTTATCTGTTGAATGACGTAATCTGTTGGAACTGAAATGCTGAAATTTGAAGTATGTGAATCTGTAGGCTCGATTTAAATTTGAGCAAAACTTGTTAATAGAACTTTGGATAATCTGCCGTAACTTGTAAAGAAGTTAAATCTGCCAAATGGACATAATTAGTCTGATATTTTCTGTAATGGAATAAAGTGGCTATGACATGAGGTTAGACTCCGTTTGCGGTAGAAGCCTGCCCGGAACCAACCGGCTTAACCAGCGACCGCAAACTGTCAGTCTAATGTGAGAGGTCGTAGGCATAACTAAAATATGCTTGGACACGAGGTTAGGTCTGGCTTGTGGCAGAAGTCTGCCCGGAACCGCCCGACATATCCAGCGGCCACAAGCTACCGACCTAATGTGAGAGGTCTGTGCATTAATATTTAATTAATGCAAATCTAAGAAAAATATGATGTCTAAAACGTGTTGGGGGGATAGGGTTAAACCAACTGGACTGATGAATTTAACAAACCCGTTTCGTGAATCTGTAGGCCCAATACAAAGTTAGACAATCTGTAAGTCTGTTAAATCTGTACATCTGATCCGTTAGTCTGAAAACTTGTTAACTTGATTTTCTGATCTGTGAACTAGTTGACTTGAACTTTGTATGTCTGAACTTGTAAACAAGTTAATCTGAAATCTGTTAGTCTGGGGACACAAGGTTAGGAGGGAAATTACTTGTGTCATCTGTTGTGTGGGACTCATATTAGTCGGTAACCCTTTCTAGTATCAAAACTATGACCCAACAGTTGGTAGGGTTCGGGCACACTTACTGAACTAATTATAAGCGGTCCATTCTGATAATGGCGAGGGGTGTTGATGGTGCATTCGAACCAGGTCATGTGCATGCATGGATCCCGGTCTGCCTCTGAGGATGTAAGACGCCGTGACATCTATAAATAGGTCTGTGTCATTCAAAGGTTGCCACTTTAGGGAATGATACACCCTTTTGTGGGGTTGGCACAAGGTATTTATGTATTAGGGAGCCGATCGCGTGGGGTAGGATTTAGGGTACACTTAGTTCTGTCTGTTCTGTGGGGTACCGTCTGTTTCTGTTGGGTGGTAACACCTATCTGTTTCTGCGTGGTACCATCTGTTGGGGTGGTAAAGGGCCATTTACTAGTGTACACCTAATTCTAACATTCTGTTTCCATAGGGATTATTTTGTTTCCGTTTCTGTCTCTGTTCGGGTGGTAAAGGCCCATTACTAGCATTCTATTTCTGTACTTTCTGTTCGGGTGGTAAAGGCCCATTATTAGCATTATGTTTCTGTACCTTCTGTTAGGGTGGTAAAGGCCCATTATTCTGTTTAGACATTAGGGTAACACCTAATCCTGTTATACTAGTATTGGTGCAGAGAAGTGAAAAGTAATATCAACCTATTTCTTCTGTTTAACCTAAGTATATCTATTATTCCTGTTTCCTGTTATCTCTCTTCCAGTTTTATTTGCATGCCATGACATTAATATCTGTTCATAACTGAAAGTCACTGGACTTTCCAGACTTTATGTCTGACCCTTGTTGTTTCGCCTCTTTTCTTCCGTTCCCCTCCCCCTCAGGTTTTCAAGGAGGGAATACTCTAGCTTGATCCGGATCTTTCTTCCTGCTTGGAGTGCTTGAAGTGCTTAAAGCATGGCTTGTCTTTTTCTGGCATCTTCGGTGGGGATTATGATTTTAAAGTTTTGTACTCTGATGGCTTTTGAACAAGGCTGATATATATGAACTTGAGTTTTTGGTAAAGTTGTAACCAAACTGATTTCTGTCCGCTGCAATAAAGTTATAAAGTTTTTCAAGTATTATTTTTACATATGTCTTGTAATATTTTGTTCTGTTTACTAAAATGCTCCATCAAAGTTAAGGCATTCCCTTTGTGAGTGACCTTAACGGACGTGGGGTGTTACATGGACGATCACCATTCATTATCCATATTTCGGGATGCCTCCCAATCAGGACATCAGTTACCATCCAAACGTGGTGAAGATTTCCGGTCTTCAACCACCGTCTTCATCTTCGATTTCTTATCGTCGATTCGGTTATTCAGAATGGGATAAACCCGGTCTTTCTGAGCAACTCGCATATATAATAAACAAGTGCAACACAAACACACATACGCCTTATTCCAATTCATTAGTCACTAACCGTAAATCAGTAAGAGAATGATTTCCAAAATATTAACCCCGAAGTCTGAAACCAACATCAGACCAAAACCCAGGAAACCATTCGACTTAGCCAACCTTCAGTTAGTTTCTTAATTTCACATCCATATCGTTTATAATATTTTATAACGATTTATCGCTATTTTTATTTATTTTAAAATAGCCAATTTATTCAAACGACGCTTCAGGCCATAAAGCGGCCGTGGCGCTGTTTTTCTTCAGATTTGATTTACACATATCTGAAAATCTAACTGTTGGATCTACACAAAATTTACATCATTAGAAAGATCTTTTCAAAACGAATCCAACGGTTCCATTTTTGGGAAAATCCGACGGTCGGATCTCCCGGTACAATCGTTTGAAGTTTTGATTTCAAAATACGAACTGCAGCGTCGTTATTCGATTTAATTTAATTATATATATATATATATGTATATATATAAATATAATCGATTCTAGCGCTGTTTCTCTTCAGATTTGAATTAAACATTCCAGACAATCCAACCGTTGGATCTTTACAAAGTTGGTGTCGTTGGAAAGATATTTCCAAAGCGAACCCAACGGTTTCGGTTTCGGGAAAATCCGATGGTCGGATCTCCCGCACTAATCGTTTAAAATCACGGTTTCAAAACACGCACTACAGCTTCGTTATTCGTTTTATTTTAATTATATATATATAAATATAATCGATTCTTCAATTTCAAAACCATATTCTTTTCAAACCTTTGATAAAAATGATATTTTTATCCAACTGACTTCTATTTCAACACTTCACTATTTTTAACAATTCATGTATGTAATAAAAATGTGATTTTCATTGTAAAACTATTTATTTCAAAACATGACTATTTTATATAGTACATATAGATGATAAAAATATGATTTTTATTATAAAACAATTTCTTTCAAAACACGACTATTTTATATAGCTCATATAGATGATAAAAATATGATTTTTATTATAAAACAATTTCTTTCAAAACACGACTATTTTATATAGTTCATATAGATGATAAAAATATGATTTTTATTATAAAACAATTTCTTTCAAAACACGACTATTTTATATAGCTCATATAGATGATAAAAATATGATTTTTATTATAAAACAGTTTCTTTCAAAACACGACTATTTTATATAGTTCATATAGATGATAAAAAATATGATTTTTATTATAAAACAATTTATTTCAAACACGAATACCATTCAACACATGAATTTCTATTCAACGAATGAATTTCTATTCAACCCATGAACGGTTTCTATACTTCGTACATATATAATGAAAATGTGATTTTTATTGTTAAAACAATTTATTTAAAACACGAATACCATTCAATACATGAATTTCTATTCAACGAATGAATTTCTATTCAACACATGAACGGTTTCTATAGTTCGATTTTTTTTCTTTTCCACAAACTAATCCTAAGTGGGTTCAACCAAATAATTCTCAACCACAAACGGGTATTTTTCAACCACAATCAATCAATTTCTACCATAAACAATCAATTTCAACCATTCGCTATCAACCAATTTTCACACTAATCACAACCAATAAATATCGTCCATGGTTTGTGGACGAGGGGCGTATATATATATATATATAAGCATTTCACTTCTATTTCAACACACATATAATTTTTACAACGCATATATAACTTATATATCGAACGTACAACTTACACAATGCTTATACAAGAGGTGTACAACGCTTATATAACTCATACATCGACTATATAATTTATACATCGTCGTTTTCCATATCGTTTATAATTTAGAAATCTCACCTTGGGTTCCACTCCACCGAAAATAGCAGAAGGCTCAGAAAAATATGCGGTCTCTTCTAGAATGTAGAAGACGTCCACACGAGTCCACTGTCTCTTGTTTCACTGAATTTCATCAAGAAACAAAAAAGATATGATCTTTACAGTGAAATCAAAAACCGTAGCGCTTTAAACTGCTATAGAATAGTTTATTTTAAAATAGTCGTACCTCAGCTGATTTGTTCAAAACTAGGTTTGGATTTTTCTTCGAATCCGTGTAGCTATTCGTCGATCGGCCTTTGCAGCGTCGATGGGGGGGAGAGGCGCACCTGCGCCTGGAGGAGTTGGCCAGTTCGACGGCTGGAGGAGGGTGCGGCGGCGGTTGGAAGCTCGAAACTTTCGAGCTCGATATCTCCTTGAACGCTGAACGAAAAAATACAAACTATATATTGGTTTGAAGGTCTTCTCGAGCTCTTCAAAATCTTCAACTGGAGAAGGGGCTAATTTTGCCTGGTTTGGTTGGAAAGTGGATGGGAACGGAGGGAAGCAGTTTCGCCGTCGATCGGGGGCTTACAGGGAGAGAGAATGGATTCGTTGACCAATGAGATTTATTTATTTATTTATATATATTTAAATTCTCTAAAATACCCTCTTTCACACACGAACACCAATCCAAACCCAACAACTGTCGTCCCTAGCCAAATACCCCTATTCCGAACACAATGGGATATGTTTCGAAGGCCCATTCGACTGTTTCGGTCAGTTTTCCTTCAAATTAAAATATAAAACATTCAATATTTGATTTGAACGTACATTTCAATTTGCCGGGGCTACATACTGATTCTAAAAATTCCCGAAAAATAAATATTGCTATGTTTTGACGATACGGTCCCAACAAAACTAGTTTCGTCGAATTATGAGACCGTTTGTAAAATGGCCCATTTCTGGTCGATCCAATTTAACTATAATTGACCAAAACACGTTTTCCTTTGCCCCGTTCACATATTAACTTCAAAAATTATGAAATTTGAAACCTAGCAATAATTTGACATCCCAGATCCAACAAAAGTGGTTTCGTCGAATTCTGAGGTCGTTTGCAAAATGGCTATTTTTTGGTCGACCCAATTTAATAGAAATCGACCAAACACAATTTCCTTTGCCACGCTCACATACTAGCTTCAAAAATTATGAAATTTGAAACCTAGCAATAGTTTAACATCCTGGATCCAACAAAAGTGGTTTCGTCGAATTCCGAGGTCGTTTGCAAAATGGCCATTTTCACGGGCTATATAAACTCTATAGCGACCTTTCTGAAAATTCATTTGGCCATAACTTTTGCTTCCCGCTATGAAACTTCAATTTTTCAGATTCGTTAGAAAGATATTCACTAACAGATTTAAATATTTTTTGTTTCACTCAAATCCGTTTTGTTTTACACCCAATACAGTCAGTCAAAGTTTGAATTCAAATTTTGAAACTACTGCGCCATTTCAGGCCTTGTTTATAATTAGAAATAATTATATTCATTTTCGATGTTGATTCAAACTTACTTTTCATCGTTATTATTTAAAATATTTATTTTAAATATTTTAAATTCACCAAATTAGCCAATTTAAAAAAAATTAATTGGTTCAGATTTTCCAGGTCGTTACAATCTCCCCCACTTAAAACTTTTCGTCCCCGAAAAGGAACAAAGTTGAAAGTGGTTTGATTAATCAACTCTACGTTCAATCTGGCTTCCATTCTCCAACTTTTCAGTTTCTGAGAATTTTCAAATTCTTCAAAAATTTGGCTAACACCCGGAATTTTCGAAAAATTTCGCCATAACCTCCTTTGTACGGGGAGGGGTTTGGAAATTTATTGGGCCGTATTAGGTACCCAATAAATCCTATAAAGAATACACATATTTATAGTGATATATTCTGGTGTTTACAAGGGAGCGTGTATAGATAATAACTCCAGAGAATAAATTCTCGTCACCCTGTCAAAGCCTGAGGGAGTGTGTATTTTTAATTGCTCCAGAGAATAAATTCTCGTCACCTCGTCCCGTGTGGGAAATAAATAATCCATGTGCCATATCTAATAACTAGAGAGACGTGATTATTTTCAACTCCAGACCTGTGTGGGGTTTTTATTAATCTGGCAATTTATCGTTACATTTTATATGGTCCATATCAGTCATCAGTTCAACCTGTAAAATATAGTCATCGCCATACAAGCCTCTCGCTCGTATGGTAAATCTTCCACCTCGTCACACAAGCTCCAAATGCCTATGTGGTATATGATGAAGTATGCCTATCTTCAAGAAGTATGCCATGTAGTATAGTTCAAAATTAATTGTTACTATCCTATGTCGACATTTATTATTACACACAGAATAACCAGCACTCCGCATCCAATGGCATTCACAGGAGTTGATATAATAATATTTCGCATCCAACTCATTAAGGTTTACCTATTTGTCGGGCATGCAAATAAATTATTTACTCAACAGCTAATCCATTTACCTGTTCAAACATATATAATGCACATATATATATTTCTATCTATTTTCAAATCAGTTCAATGGGTGATTTAATCGAATAAATTCTACCAATCATTCTCTTATTAATTAAATTAACTATCTTTTTAATAAATTAATCAAATCTACTATCACACAACACAAACAACAATCAATTTTATTTTTAACTTTTCAAAAATATACTAATCGATTCATATACTCTTTTACTTTTCAAATATATATCTTTTATATATTCAAAAATCATATTTCTAAAACCAGCCTATATATATAATCACAAGTACGTTATTTATAACCATATAACTCTCAACTCGTTCTGGGTCATTTCTGACCCCATCTCTAACGAGTTATTCTGATTCTGCTATACTCATACTAGGATATTACTGATCCTATCCGTAATGAGTTACCCGTCCTAGAACAGCACTGGTTCTATCTCTGACGAGTTCGTTAATGTGTTATATATCAGAGCTAAGATTAACCAAAGCTCTGATACCACGTTGTGACGACCCCAAAACCCCGTACGACGGTGTTAAGGGTAATCTTTGGAATATCACACATAAAAAGATAATAGCAGAACAGAATTAAATAAATACACTAAACAATGCACAAAAGAATATACTGGATAAACGTAATCATCAGAGTTACACAATATACAGGATCATACTTAGTACAAATACAGTTCAACTATACATAAATGTCTACAGCGGAAAACAAACATAATATGTACAATAGGAGCTGAACAACATAAAAAGAGATAAATGATAGAATCCATCTTCAGCTCCAGCTATCCAGAAAGAGCCAGCTAAAATCTGAAAACAAGGCTGCCCGTGTAGAAAAGGGGGCACCCGAGTTTGCAAGTGAAACAAACTACGAGTCAGTCACGGGACTGGTATGAGAAATCTACTTAACATATTATATAATTTGGCTAGTCACAGGACCACACCACTTTCGCGGAACGGGTTTTCTCCATTGGATTGCTAGTGCTTTAAAACAAATAATTCTTTTAAACATCGCAGTGCTTTTTATAAAAATGAAGCCATTATAAGACTCAGTTCCCATCACACAATGCAACGCAAACCGGAGGATAGAGTTTTTACCTTATAATGGCCAAAATATGCTTGATACGAATAAGACAAGAGCATTTGATATTATTACTAGTGTTTATATGTTTCAAAAACAATTTCAAATCATAAGTATCAATCATAGACGGCATTAATGCCCCATACCACTATGTCGCCATTTATAGGTATACAATCCGAAACCGCACAATCACGTATTTGGAAATTGGATTTCCGTCATGAACCAAGGCAAAAGATAGTCCTTACCGACTTCGAGACGCTCTAGCCCGCCCCTCAGGACCCAGACTCAGGTGGGCCCTTGGATCGCCAGGGCCGGTCCACACGGAGTGGATTAAAATGCCTGAACAATGCGTTTCCCCGCCATTTGGGGTGTAAATGAGCCAACGAATGACTCCATCGGTCCCGGATCGATCGATATATCTGAGGCGCCTCGCAACAGCAACAACCACATAGGTGAAAAATAGTTTAAATGTCAGCCAGTTTAAGCACCGACACCACCTCTAACTTGAAAGAAACGCATGTCCTCCCTGAGGTCCTCTCCCGTTTCTGGTTCATACCGGGGTGTGAGGCTCGCGAATTCACGTTATACACAAAGCTATGCCACGCAGGCGGTGCTTTGATCATCAACCACAAGACTTTGTTTTTCAACAGAAGCCCTGAACACTGCATCTTAGCATGCCACACAGGCAATTCACTCCATGCAACTGGTGGCTATCAATCACACAGAATGAATCCCAGTGTCAGACACACAGTCCATTTACAAGTCCGTTCTGGGTCTGAACGAAACCAGAGGCATTATATACCTCGCATACCCATCTATCTCCACGTACGTCTGGACGATCACCACTCATTATCCATATTTCGGGATGCCTCCCAATCAGGACATCAGTTACCATCCAAACGAGGTGAAAATTTCCGGTCTTCAACCACCATCTTCATCCTCGATTTCTTATCGTCGATTCGGTTATTCAGAATGGGATAAACCCGGTCTTTCTAAGCAACTCGCGTATATAATAAACAAGTGCAACACAAACACACATACGCCTTATTCTAATTCATTAGTCACTAACCGTAAATCAGTAAGAGAACGATTTCCCAAATATTAACCCCAAAGGCCGAAACCAACATCAGATCAAAACCCAGGAAACCATTCGACTTATCCAACCTTCAGTTAGTTTCTTAATTTCACATCCATATCGTTTATAATATTTTATAACGATTTATCGCTTTTTTTATTTATTTTAAAATAGCCAATTTATTCAAATGACGCTTCGGGCCATAACGCGGCCGTGGCGCTGTTTTTCTTCAGATTTGATTTACACATATCTGAAAATCTTACCGTTGGATCTTCACAAAATTTACATCATTAGAAAGATCTTTTCAAAACAAATCCAACGGTTCCAGTTTTGGGAAAATCCAACGGTCGGATCTCCCGGTACAATCGTTTGAAGTTTCGATTTCAAAATACGAACTGCACCGTCGTTATTCGATTTAATTTAATTATATATATATATATAATCGATTCTGGCTCTGTTTTTCTTCAGATTTGAATTAAACACTCCAGACAATCCAACCGTTGGATCTTTACAAAGTTGGTGTCGTTGGAAAGATATTTCCAAAGCGAACCCAACGGTTTCGGTTTCGGGAAAATCCGATGGTCGGATCTCCCGCACTAATCGTTTGAAATCACGGTTTCAAAACACGAACTGCAGCTTCGTTATTCGTTTTATTTTAATTATATATATATATAAAATCGATTCTTCGATTTCAAAACCATATTCTTTTCATACCTTTGATAAAAATGATATTTTTATCCAACTGACTTCTATTTCAGCACTTCACTATTTTTAACAATTCATGTATATAATAGAAATGTGATTTTCATTGTAAAACTATTTATTTCAAAACATGACTATTTTATATAGTTCATATAGATGATAAAAATATGATTTTTATTATAAAACAATTTCTTTCAAAACACGACTATTTTATATAGCTCATATAGATGATAAAAATATGATTTTTATTATAAAACAATTTCTTTCAAAACACGACTATTTTATATAGTTCATATAGATGATAAAAATAAGATTTTTATTATAAAACAATTTCTTTCAAAACACGACTATTTTATATAGCTCATATAGATGATAAAAATATGATTTTTATTATAAAACAATTTCTTTCAAAACACGACTATTTTATATAGTTCATATAGATGATAAAAATATGATTTTTATTATAAAACAATTTATTTCAAACATGAATACGATTCAACACATGAATTTCTATTCAACGAATGAATTTCTATTCAACACATGAACGGTTTCTCTAGTTCGTACATATATAATGAAAATGTGATTTTTATTGTTAAAAATTTTTATTTAAAACACGAATACCATTCAACACATGAATTTCTATTCAACGAATGAATTTTTATTCAACACATGAACGGTTTCTATGGTTCGTATATATTTTTTTTCTTTTCCACAAACTAATCCTATCTGGTTTCAACCAAATAATTCTCAACCACAAACGGGTATTTTTCAACCACAATCAATCAATTTCTACCACAAACAATCAATTTCAACCATTCGCTATCAACCAATTTTCACACCAATCACAACCAATAAATATCGTCCATGGTTTGTGGACGAGCGGTGTGTATATATATATATATATATATATATATATATATATATATAAGCATTTCACTTCTATTTCAACACACATATAATATTTACAACGCATATATAACTTATATATCAAACGTACAACTTATACAACGCTTATACAAGAGGTGTACAATGCTTATATAACTCATACATCGATTATATAATTTATACATCGTCATTTTCCATATCGTTTATAATTTAGAAATCTCACCTTGGGTTCCACTCCACCGAAAATAGCAGAAGTCTCAGAAAAATATGTGGTCTCTTCTAGAATGTAGAAGACGTCCACAAGAGTCCACTGTCTCTTGTTTCACTGAATTTCGTTAAGAAACGAAAAAGATATGATTTTTACAGTGAAATCAAAAACCGTAGCGCTTTAAACTGCTATAGAATAGTTTATTTTAAAATAGCCGTATCTCAGCTGATTTGTTCAAAATAGGTTTGGAGTTTTCTTCGAATCCGTGTAGCTATTCATCAATCGGCCTTTGCAGCGTCGAAGGGGGGGAGAGGCGCACCTGCGCCTGGAGGAGCTGGCCAGTTCGACGGCCGGACGATGGTGCGGCGGCGGTTGGAGGCTTGAAAATTTCGAGCTCGATATCTCCTTGAATGCTGAACGAAAAAATACAAACTATATATGGATTTGAAGATCTTCTCGAGCTCTTTAAAATCTTCAACTGGAGGAGGGGCTAATTTTGCCTGGTTTGGTCGGAAAGTGGATGGGAACGGAGGGAAGCAGTTTCGCCGTCGATCGGGGGCTTACGGGGAGAGAGAATGGATTCGTTGACCAATGAGATTTATTTATTTATTTATATATTTTCATAATCTCTAAAATACCCTCTTTCACACACGAACACTAATCCAAACCCAACGATTGTCGTCCCTAGCCAAATACCCCTATTCCGAACACAATGGGATATGTTTCGAAGGCCCATTCGACTGTTTCAGTCAGTTTTCCTTCAAATAAAAATATAAAACATTCAATATTTGATTTGAACATACATTTCAATTTGCCGGGGCTACATACTGATTCTAAAAATTCCCGAAAAATAAATCTAGCTATGCTTTGACGATACGGTCCGAACAAAACTAGTTTCGTCGAATTCTGAGACCGTTTGAAAAATGGCCCATTTCTGGTCGATCCAATTTAACTGTAATTGACCAAAACACGTTTTCCTTTGCCACGCTCACATATTAACTTCAAAAATTATGAAATTTGAAACCTATCAAAAATTTGACATCCTAGATCTAACAAAAGTGGTTTCGTCGAATTCTGAGGTCGTTTGCAAAATGGCCATTTTCTGGTCGACCCAATTTAATAGAAATCGACCAAACACATTTTCCTTTGCCACGCTAACATACTAGCTTCGAAAATTATGAAATTTGAAACCTAGCAATAGTTTAACATCCCGGATCCAACAAAAGTGGTTTCGTCGAATTTCGAGGTCGTTTGCAAAATGGCCATTTTCACGGGCTATATAAACTCTATAGCGACCTTTCTGAAAATTCATTTGGCCATAGCTTTTGCTTCCCGCTATGAAACTTCGATTTTTCAGATTCGTTAGAAAGATATTCACTAACAGATTTAAATATTTTTGTATTCACTCAAATCCGTTTTGTTTTGCACCCGGTACAGTCAGTCAAAGTTTGAATTCAAATTTTGAAACTACCGCGCCATTTCAGGCCTTGTTTATAATTAGAAATAATTATATTCATTTTCAATGTCGATTCATACTTACTTTTCATCGTTATTATTTAAAATATTTATTTTAAATATTTTAAATTCACCAAATTAGCCAATTTAAATTTTTTAAATTGGTTCAGATTTTCCGGGTCGTTACACTCGAGTTGGCTTGTCTGGTCCTGCAGAAAAGACAAATATAATAAATATATCAGAGCTTGATAAAATCTCTCACGGTGGAATGGGTAAAATATAATAATCAAATATAACCTTAGCAAACTAATAACACTGTCTAACAAGTCTCCAAAGGCTGCCAAATCTCTACCATAAACCTAACCTGCAAGTATGTTATGAGGAGGGGATCAGAATACAAAGTTCTAGTGACTGGACAAATTAGACATTTTGAAATAACCGTACACATACCGTTCAGTTAAGTTTTCTTACTTATTAGGCCATCGGAGTTAACAGCACTCAAGGCCCTACACTCACGTTGAACCCACCTACTTCCCAGTAGATTAACCTAATATAGTATATATATGGCTATACCCAACATCTCTAGGTACTTCGCATAGTATGCTCCTTGTACGATCTCTACCATCATGCCATGAAAGCGTATGCAATTTTCATCCTACACCGAATGAGGTACGGAAATCCAAATCATTACGCCATGTAATCGCACAGAGCCATCATCGCAATTCCACGTAAGCATACAGATCGTCGTATCAAAACTCCTCGGTCGAACCAAGTCTAGATCCTCACATGAACGTATTGTCTACTGTACCACGAGTCCCGTAATTGGAATGCATCTAATGCACGGAACTCGGTCAGAAGCTTTCCATATCTGTAATTTTCTATTTCATTAAGCCTACAATACGATATCCTAAGTATGGTCTGCATTTTAATGGAGGCTATAGCCCCACCCTAGCCCCTCCCTTAACTGTTGAAAGACTACTTCAACAGCAAAGTCACGTTCCTCTATCAAATATTCCAACATCCAAATTGGCGTGTCCCGCAACCAATGTCTCGATAGTGAAAGATCGATGGTCTATATGTTTAGCTCTATTCTTTCTGCATCACGCTGACTGCCGATGACAGGTACTCGGCGATTACAATCTGTATTGGTCATGACACGCCTCTCCGAGGCAAACCGCCGAATCACCCAATGCCATTCGCCACAGCCTTCTGATTGTCAAACTACCGTTGCAGTCAAGGTATACTTACCGGGTGGTACCGCGAATACCAAGCCTATGCGAGTATAGCCTGAGCATGTAACGCATAGACGACAATCGCAGAGTACCCGATCACATCCCACTGAAGCCCTGTTCATCCCTCCAGTCCCACAGAATAATCAGATGGACGTGCTACTCTCGTGCCTCGGGACACCACGATGATCTACCTCGTTGGGTTCTTAACTTTCAGACGTACAGACTGGTACAAGCGCATCACGCAAATGTGTTATCAGATTCTATGTCTAATCTTTTAATCATGCGCTTGCTTTACCTCAACACACTGCTAATTAACTTGATTGTCTACATATTCACTTTTTATTCAAGTTACAAGGTTCATTAGCTCACAATTGGTTGTTTACTTTCTTTATTTAGCCCTATGCTACCAGGGCGGTCTTTCGCTTATTTTTTATTACATTTATTAGACTTAATACTCCCAGTTATAAGTCTATTAATAATAAACCTACTTTATCCTTTCTTATTCAACAATAACCTTGTCTTGCACTGTTATCACAACTTGTTATTATTTTTTATATTAACTTAGCTCTCTTAACTAAGGTTTGCTAATAACTTTTTTTTTCAATTATTATAACCCATGTTAAAATTCCATTTGTCCCTAGAACAAGCCTACCTATTATATTACATTCTCATTCATATAATTAATTGTAATAATTTATATTCCTCATTCATTGCATTTCTTCTTATGTTCCTTAATACGAACCAACTTTTATTGTTGTAATCTTTCTTTAATTACCATCATGTACATTCTTATTATTTCAGGAAAACATTTCACATACCTCACTAGATTGGTTAGTGGAAAGATGTAAAGATCTATTTCCATAATGTTCATCAATTAAGATCCTATAAGCTATTTATTTTGTTTTCATTGTAGACATACATGTATATTTTATTTGATTAGTGTGCAATATGATAAATGAACCCATATTTCACATTAGTCCCTTTTTCCTTTCTTTTCTTGCAACTATGTTCTTAATAATTTTATCGTTATGGAAATGTATCTATTTTACCTAAATCCAACTAACTCAGTCCACTACTAACTTTTCCATATTTTTATTCTTTTAATTAGATATTAATTTGTATTTTCATTTACCTCTTTAAATTACTGTGAATTTTCCATATTATTGTCAAACTATTATGTTTTCCAAGTTACTGTCAAATTAATATATTTTCCATATTACTATCAAACTAACATGTTTTCCAAATTAATGTCAAACTAACATGTTTTTCCAAATTACTGTCAAACTAACATGTTTTCCAGTGACATGTCTACTTAATATATATATAACTAAGTACAACATATTCTGATTCACATGTTTGCATATCCTTCCCTTATACTTTATCCAAATTTACAGTCCATAATTCACAAATTCCAATATGCCCACAAATTCCCCTTTTAACGTTCTTTCTAATTATTCCAATTTAAATAGTAATCTCAAGGTTATATGTATAACTATTATCAAGTTTACTATTTTGGTAATACAGTCATTCTTAACTCAAACGGAGAATTAATTGAACAAATTGCAACAAAAATATTCCCAACTTATTTTAAACAAAATTCAATGCAGTTACCACAAATTACAGTTATTTAACGTGTTAAGAATTACGGGAACGCGGACGGTAAATATACCATTACCCAAAAGGTATAATTCTAAATCCACTTACTCGAATGCTTTCCAAACCTTGAATCTGATTAAAATATGTGATTCTGCTATCTTTCTAACTGAATCTAGTATTAAAATAACCACAAGTTTATAAATCTGATACTAAAAGAAGAGAGAAAGAAACCTAAATAATTCAGATTCACAGGACTTACCTCATGTTGATTAGACATTTGAATACCTATGTTGTAGATTCACATTCTTTGTCAAATCTTGAATCATAACTCCTAAAAACTAATATTCCATTTTCTAAAAGAATTGGAGGAGAAAGAAAATGGCAGAGCCTTGGCATCGTCTTACAAAATATGATTTGGAGGTTAGGCCCTACTAGTGATTTTATAGGGGTACAAGAAATTCTGGTCTGTCGGATTTTATAATATAAAATCCGAACCATTCATCTAAGAAAACATGTCACTAAAATAACAGATCTGGCCCCGGTGGGTCGACCTGTCGACCCACCTTAAAGGTGTGTCAACCTGTGTAAGTATTAGTTGTCGACTTAAGAATAGTTTGGATTACTTACTCCAAATAGTGATCAAATACCTCCTCAATAAAAAACCGTTTTTAAGAATAGACGTATATTTCGTGATCAAATACTTCCTCTAAAAATAGTTTGGATGACTAGACTTATATGTTGTCGACTGATTTCTCTTGACTTTACATAGTATATTTAGTGCCAATCATGAAGAATTAGAATGCGAACTAAGCAAAGTAAGATTAAAATTCGATACCAGATAATTAGTTAATATGAGACTAATGTGGTTCGACCTTACTCTTCTATGAATATGAATTATTGAGAAAAATGGATTAAGATAATCAGCTTATTAGCAAGATTCAATACTAGACCTGCTAAGTTATAGACTTGTAGATGATTCCTAGGTATATATTCTGCTTCTCTACCTCCTACTAATTATTTAACTCGCTTCTAACATGTGACACCCCACGTCCGTTAATGTCACTCTTTAACAGAATGCGTTAAGTTCCGCGAAGCGTTGTAGGTAAACAGAAACAGAAAAATCAAAAGACATATATAAAATAACAGTAGAATTTATAACGTTGTTTTCCAAATAGAAAACGTCATGGTCCAAAATCCAGTTACAATATAAGTCTGAAGTACATAAAACCCATTACATCAAATTAAAATATCTTCCTTATACTAAAATCATCAAAGTACAGTAATGTAAAAGCATTGTCCCCAAAAAAGATCCATATCAGAGTAGATAGGTAATCAAAACGGTACATCTAAGTAGCTCCAAGCAGAAACAGAATAGAGAATCCTAATCAAGCTTGAGTATTCCCACCCTGAGGACATAGGGGGAAGAAGAGAGAGAAAAGGAAACAAAACGGGTCAAACATAAAGTCTGGCGAGTTCAGTTACTTTTAGCATATAAATAAGCAAAAGCACAATGACTGGCATACAAATGGGATGAGAGAAATAACAGTATCATAAGATAGGTATAACAGACTAAGCAGGATAAGCAGAATAAACAGAACAAAGTATATTGCGCTTCCCACGTACTTTTCTCTACACCAATACTAGTAATAATGAAAAGAATGATCCCAACAGAAAAAATTGGTAGACTTAGGTGTACTTCTAGTGATAGGTTTTACCCCCAACGATAATAATAGGCAGCCCAACAGAAATAACGGGTGCTAACCCAACGATAATAACGGCTCCTAAACAAGAAGGACTATATGTACCCTAATTACTGCCCCAATCAATCGGCTCCCTATCCTGTAGATACCTTGTGCTTTCCCCAAAATAGGATGTATCACTTCCTAAAGTGGCAACCCCGTTTTCGCGATAGGCGCAGCCATATCTACTAGTGCTATAGCGTTTTATTTTCCCTAGAAAGCGGATCCATGCACGCACATGAATCCGTTGGAATGCGTCATCAGACACCTCCACCCAGATGAACCTCTTATAATCAGATCAGTAAGCGTGCCCTGACCCCTACCTACTTTGGGGTCCCCCTTTGGATACAAGTATGGGTTACTGATTGATACAGGTCCCACACAACAGATGATACAAGCCGCCCCTAGGCTTGCATCCCCACTACTAGGATTTTGACAGGATATTATACTTAACGAATTAACAAATTCGCATAACCCCACCATATAAAATAGGTTAAGTTTGTCGGGTTAATATAACCCCCCACATATTTAACAGATTTACTTAACCACCTATTGATTCAAACAAGTTTACTTAACCCTTACACAATTTGACAGGTTCATGTAACCCCCACAGATTTAAACAGGTTAAGTATTGCAGGTTATTAAAATTTTCCATTCATGTCTGTTAACACACTAGAACTGCCACATTAATTCGACCACTTGTGGATGCTGGATATGTCTGGCGGTTCTGGGTAGACATCTACCAAAAATTGGACTTAACCTCGTATCTTAGTACCGTTACGTGTACATTTATGCACTAGACCCCTCACATTAGATTAACCACTTATGGATGTTGGATTTGTCAGGCGGTTCCGGGCAGACTTCTACCACAAGTGTAATCTAACCTCATGTCTAAGTGTGGTTACAGTTTCTATTTACTACAAATTTAGGAATATTCATTTTTAATCAATTAATCGTGTTCATCATAGGTTATGCCCCAAATCCCAGTCAGATTCATGATACAAGTTATCCTGCTAATTAAAATCTTGGATCACGGTATAGGTTATGCCTAAATTCCAGTCATGTTATGCAATATAAGTTATGCCCCCATTTATCATTCCCAGCCGTCCCCAATTTCGTTCGTTCGCATATTTCAGCGATAGGCCTAGGCTCGAAGGTAGCCTAGCTATAAAAATAAAAAGGGAAGAGGGAGAGAAGATAACAGAAATAGGCATAATAACAAAATAGGCATATGATGACAGAAATAGGCATACTTAACAAAATAGGCATATGGTGACAGAAGTAGGCATAGAAGCAGAATGGGCTTATGAGGACAGAATTAGGCATATGATAACTAAACAGTAGATCAGGTGTACAAGTAATGGAAGATCTGTTTAGTTATGATTCAAGTTAATAACATGCATAGGTTTAGATCTAAACTTATAAACATGTCAGGATTACTTATTAAATGTTTATATCTAAAGTTAACATAAACGCACATGGATTGGATCTAAAGAACAGAGAAATGGTTGTTAATGTTGTAGCACAGATGCTTGTATACGTACAACTTGTTGTTGATGAAGAATAGGCTAATTCAATTTGAGTTGGGGCATCACCTCGTTATCTCCATTGTTTTTTACGAATAAAACAATAGAAATGAGGTCCTATTTATAGCCTACCATCAATGAATCTGGTCAAGAAACAAGTCCCGTTCAAAGAATGGATCTGCCCCAGATCTGTGTGGGGTCGACCCTAGGGTCGACACTCCTATGTGTGGGTCGACCTTAGGGTCGACACCCCTATGTGTGGGACGACCCTATGGTCGACCTCTGCATGGGATCGACCCTATGGTCGACCTCTGCATGGGGTCGACCGCTAACAGGTCGATTTCCCGCATCTTCTGGCCTTCTCATTTTGATTTTCTGGACTAGTTTGTATATATATATAATTCTCTTATACGTATACAAACTTCAAACCTTAATATCTTCTTCATACGATGTTCGTTTTACGCAAACTCGAAGTCTATCTTAAGTAGAATTCTTAGAGGAACGCAATGGCGCAGTCCGTTTTACTTATTTCCCAATATTTAATTAAGTATTCTTTAGTTTATTATTATAATGTTCTTTAAAATTACAAGGTGTTACATTGTCCCCTACTTAAAGGATTTCGTCTCTGAAATCTCCTAGTTAAGAAGAATGTATATCCTAACGTCCACCATCCATCCACTCATCCATCAATCACAAGTTGCATCTTTGGGGTTTTCTCCCCATTGAACATACCCTTGAAAAGAAAAGGGTGCCAAGCGCGAATCTTGTCTTCAGTCTCCTAAGTTGCATCTTCGGGGATTTCTACCAATTGAACTTTCATCAACTTGACCTCTCGGTGGCATAGCTTCTTAACCTCTGATCCAAGAATACGGGTAGGAACTCATCTAACTGTCGCCTCCCATTCCACCTCTACTTTCTCAGGCATACTCGACTAAACTACCTCTGCTGTATCGTGCAGACATTTCCGCAAATGATAAACGTGGAAAACATCATTAATACCTGCCAACCTCTCTGGTAGCTTCACCCTATAAGCCATTTGGCCAATCCTCTACGTTATGGGAAATGTCCCTACAAACCTTAGCACAAATTTCCTACAAATCCAAAGAGAACCGCATTCCTCAAAGGTGATACTTTGATGAAAACCATGTTTCATACCTCAAACATAATATCAGTCATTCTCTTATCTGCATAGGACTTCTTCCTGCCCTGAGCTGTCTTAATGCGTCTGCGGATAAGATCAATCTTCCCTGAAGTTTCTCTAATCATCTCAGGTCCAAGTAGAAGCCTATCTGTAGAGTCCCACCAACAAGGTGTTGCCAATAATAGCTTGATAACTGTTGTTGTAGGTGAACTCTACTAAAGGAAGATGCTCCTCCCGTGTCTCTCCAAAGTCTAGGATACACAGTCTTAAAAGATCCTCAAGAACTATATTCACCCTTTCCGTCTACCCATCG
Organism: Allium sativum; assembly: GCA_030737875.1. Taxonomy (NCBI): domain Eukaryota; kingdom Viridiplantae; phylum Streptophyta; class Magnoliopsida; order Asparagales; family Amaryllidaceae; genus Allium; species Allium sativum. The sequence continues at coordinate 388,818,999 of CM060924.1, forward strand.
GTCTGAGGTGATAAGCGAAGCTCAAACACAACTATGTACCTAATGCCTCTTGCAAGCTCCTCCAAAACTCATTGGTGAATATGGGGTCACGATCACTGACTATACTGGATAGTACTCCATGTAGACGGACTATCTCACGAAGACTGTTGCCAACCATGTTGTCATTCTCTTACTCTTAACAGGAATGAAATTAGCGCTCTTAGTAAGCATGTTAACGATAACCCAAATACTGGTGTTGCCTTTCCTCAATCTGGGTAAACCATCAATGAAATCCATAAAGATGCTCTTCCACTTCCATTGTGGGACCTCCAAAGGTTGAAGTAAATTACCGGGCTTCCTTTGCTTAGCTTTGACTTGCTGGGAAATTAAACATCGAGAAACAAACTCTGCTACATCTTTCTTCATCCCAGCCCAAAAGTAAACCCTTTCCATATCTTTATACATCTTATCACCGCCTGGATGGATAGTCATCCTAGAATGATGGGCATCCTCAAGGACTGTCTTTAACAGACTCCCAACTCGGGGAACACAAAGCCTTCCATCTCATCGCAACTACCCTCTATCATCTGTGGAATATAAACTGAGGTGACTAGAAGTCTCCCCTCTACTGAGCCTACCCAAGATATCTGCTATCTGTGGGTTGTATTGTCCCGTATTTTTCACGGTATAATAATTAATTTATTTAATTATTTATATAGTGATTTAGAGAATTAAATGACCATTTAATTAAATTATATTGAATATAATTAATATAATAATTAAATAATATATTTAATTTATGAAATAATCAGAAATAGTGAATTGACAATATAATGTGAACTGGACAATTCAAAGTATTTAATTCAGCTTAGAATTGAATTAGAATGACGAATATATTATTTGAACGACAGTTTGAACGTATAATTATATTATAATTAAAATCGAGCTCCAAATGGCGCGGCATTTCGCTATTTGGCAATTCGAACTTCAACTGAAAATACAGAATTCGTTTTAAATCGGATTTCTGTGAAACAAGAAACGTTCGGAGCTGGTGAAGTATATTTTTCTACTGGAAGAAAAAAATCGGGATTTCATTGTGTAGATTTTGATTTATGTCCAAATCAAATTTTAGAAAAGTCGCTATGGAATTCCTTCATAATTTATAATGATTTATTTATATTTTTGAAAGGGTTTTTCAATATAAATTAAATATCGATTCAACCGGGATTTGAATATCGAGTTGTAAATCCCAGTGGAGCTGTATGATATTCTATTGTGAATATATACGATAATATTTATTTTTAAATGTTTAATTTAATTATTTTTAAATATATTTATATATTTGAATGGGTTATTTAGAGCTTTAAAAATAGCTAGTTTGCAAACGACTTTCGTTTTCGACGAAACTAATTTTGTTGGATCTGCAATATTAAATTATTGCTAGATTTCAATTTCCGTGATTTTTGAAGTCAGTGTGTGGCCGTACGGATTTTTAATGTGAAAAACAGTCAGTATTTTGACGGTTCAAAATACGCTATGTGAGCAAACGGAGTCGGAATTCGATGAAACCAGTTTCGTTGGGTCTGTGATGTCGAACTGAAGAGGTATGTCCATTTTCGTGATTTTTAGATATTGTATGTGATCATAGAAATTTTTAAACAGCAAATACATATAACGGTGGCTTAAAAACAAATATAATATAAATATAAAAATATTTTTATTTACCTATAAATACTCCTTAAGTTTTTTTAACCTAGAAAATTCCATTCTCGGGTCAACGAAAATCCGCCGTCTTCATATTCTTCATCCCGGTAAAAATGTCCTCTTTCTAAAATCGATTTAAAATCATATAGATTTCTATAAAATGCAAAACAAATATAGATGAAATCGCCAAGTCATACTCTTCAATCAAGTATGTGTTTTGTTGGTTTCGAATCAAAATCTATCGCACCAAAATATACAGCATTTGTTTACTGGAGTAGGGTTCCAGAACGCAAGGGTCTGGGAGCATTGATGTTCGAATTCGAGTTCATATTCGAACTTGCGATAGAGAGTAGCATCTTTTGTGAAATTGTGGCGAAGTGCGGTATTGATTTGAGATGTACGATTCACTATAGGTGCTCGACGACAGAAATCTGCTGGTGAGGGCGAGTTGGACTCTACGGGTACAGGGTGGAAGAGGAGATCACGAGATGAATTATGGTATTTTTATTTTGATTTTTTAAGTTAAGATGGAGGATCGGTGAGGTGATGTAATGCATGGAAATGGTTTTCGAGGTTCACTGGTTGGATGCGTGAACGAGGAAGAAGCAACAAGGAAGGGGCCTGGGTTCAAAGAAATGGGTATGGGCCTTGGTCATTTATTAAAGCCCAATATTGAATATAAAGTTAAGTATAATTTAATTTAAATAGTATAAGCGCTTGTTAATTGAATAACTTTATCATATATCATCAGAATTTCGAACGGTTGGATCCATTAGGATCGTATAGACGAGCACTACGCAATGGAACCGACTGTGAGTGGATTGGAGCTCGTTTGAATTTATGGCGAAATAAATTGTTTGATTCTAATGAAACAACAGTTTATCGTTCTTTAACGATGAACTGCCAAAGTGAGTAAAACTCACTATCTCTGATTAGTTTATATTTTTATAAACAGTACTTTATTTTTGATAAATAATGATTGATTGCTGTGTATTGATTGTTTGGACTGTTAAATAGATTTGATTGAAAACGTAGATATAGTTATATATATAAAAATCGACAATCAAATATTGATCATGTTTAACAGTATATTTCATGATGAAATGAAATTGATGTGAATTATATTGTGTAACATCTGTGAATGCAGGGAAACAGGTTAGAGGGATCCAACTGGATTTCTCAACATTTATTTATTTTACTGTTATTCATATGTTGTGATATATGATGTGATATATAATATGTTGTAGATTATGTGTGTTTGGATAATATTAATCATTGTTATATGGTATGTTAAATACCATAAGAAATACCAAAATGATAAAAAGGGAATTTTCAGAAACGTATATTGAAAATGAAATGTTTATAAAATCAAAGGATTTTGTAAAGAGAATATATATAACATCAAAGGATGTTATAAAAGGATGTATTTAGAAATAAATAGAATAGAAAAAGAATTATTTGTAAAACAAGTAGAAAAAAGAAATAGTTGGAAAATAAAAAGGGGTTTCTTATGAAATCAATGGATTTTATATATAAAAAGAAAAGGATTTTTTAAAAGAAAATAATTATAAAATCGAAGGATAAGTTATAAAAGGAAAATATTGTGAAACAAATAGGAAAAGAAATATTTATTTAGAAAATAAATATATGGAATTGAAAAGGGAGTATTTGTAAACCATTTACAAATAGATTTAAAAAGGAGATATTTGTAAAACATTTACAAATAGAATTAAAAAGGAAATATTTATTTAGAAAAATAAATAGAGTTATAAAAAGGAAATATTTATTTAGGAAATAAATAGAGTTATAAAATGGATTTATTGGTAAATGAAAAGAATGTAATATAAGGAAATATTTGGAAAATGAATAGAATTTTACATCAGGGAAGTTTAGACCCGTGCTTTGCACACGGGTATAACATGATATGAATTTAAAGCAAAGATTTTAAATAGAATCTGTTGTAACCAATAGATTGAGAAGACTAATTTATAAATAATATTTTATAAATAAAATAAAATATTTATCATCGGATAAATATAATATATAAGTTAGGGCTTATATAGAGAAGTAAGAATCGATTTTAACATCGATATTTAAAACTGAGTATGGACATAGGGTTAATCAAAGGAGTTAATCAAAACGAGTTAGAGGAGTTAATCGATTAGAGTTAGAGTTAACCAGTTAGAGTCAATCAGTTAGAGTTAATCGAATAGAGTTAAATCGAAATAGAGTTATTCGAACAGAGTTAATCGAACAAGAGTTAGTCGAATATTTGTTATTCGAATAGAGTTAATTGAATTAGAGTTAGTCGGATTAGAGTTATTCGAATATAGTTTATTCGAAGAAAGAGTTATCGAATAAGGTTATTCAAATAAGAGAATTAATCGAATATAGTTTATTCGAATAGAGAAAGAAATTGTCGAATATTAGTTATTCGAAAGAAATTATCGAATATTAGTTATTCGAAAGGAGTTATGGAATATTAGTTATTCGAAAGGAGTTATCGAATATTAGTTATTCGAAAGGAGTTATCGAATATTAGTTACTCGAAAGGAGTTATCGAATATTAGTTATTCGAAAGGAGTTAATCGAATATTAGTTATTCGAAAGGAGTTAATCGAATATAGTTTATTTGAAAGGAGTTAATTGATAAGAGTAAATTAGTTAGAGTTAATTGAATAGAGTTAATCCAGTAGGGTAAATCAAATAGAGTTAATCCAATAGAGTTAATCAAATAGAGTTAATAGAACTGAGTTAATCAAATAGAGCTAACTGGTAAGAGTAAATCGATTAGAGTTAAATCGAACTAGAGTTATTGAATAGAGATTTATTCGAAAGAGAGTTACGTAAGGAAGTTTGTTAAAGATTTAAAAGATAAACTTTGACTATTTCGAAGTTAAAACGTTGTTCAGTTAAGGTCTGAGAGGTAATTATACCCCAACTTGATTGACTTCCTTCTTAACTAAGGAATGGTAAGGTTTGATAGTAAATGATGGTTAAGTGAATTTAGTTAATGAGTGAAATAGTTTGAGTTGGCATGGCGATGTTTGATTTAAACATCAGTTTAAATCCAGTGAAGGAATTTTGGAAATGTTTTCCAAATAAGAATCAGAATTTTTTTCTGATAATAGAAAATAAGAAATTAGAATATATGGAAACAGGAGATAAGTAAATTAATGAACTAAAGAGATAAATGCTAAATAATGATTGATCGATAAAATTTCCATCTGGAAATAATATCGTTGTTTGCACATGTGTTTTTCTTTGATAGTTAAATCACAGACTATCAAAGTTTTGACCATTTTTCCGTCATCAATACGGAGAGACCGGTTGGATTTTTATCCAAAGAACCACTCTTTATGGGCATTAGCGTTTCGAATCAAATAGATCAAAGACAAATTGAAGACGGAGCAAAATGCAAGGGCTGTTGTATAAGTCCTAGGTAGAGATTTCCTAGGATGGGTGTACGGAATAGTGCCTTCGGTTTGTCCAGTCCCAAGACAACTTGAATGGATGAATGTTTGACAGAGTATATCTGGTAGATCACGTAAGTTGATCATTTCAAACGTATTTACGTTGGTGGCGGAGGAATTCATTTCTCTTAGCTTATATCTGTGGTATTTTTGGGGAAATCAATTTGTGATTTGATGGGTATGATGATGTGGCATTCGAAGTAAATGGAGGAGTGATCTGTTAAAAGATACGTTTTGACCTCGAGCCTCATCAACTGGGAAATGACAGAAATCAGGCAGGTAGCATGGCTAAGTGGTTCGCAACCAAGTAGGGTATATTGTCACCATCTGGAGAATATTCATATTTGTTACTTCTTTCAATTCTGTATCTCCCAGGAATGGTTATGTTGGTTTACCGACTGTAAGGTGACAATATATTCGATACACTCAAGCGAAATGAGTGGTCGGTCATGTGTGGTCGAGTTGCAAGATGTTCTTGTTGAACTCCAGTGTATCGCTTCTAGAGTACACATAGCGGAAGGTGGATCCATACCTTGTCATAATTGGAATTCATTCCCCAAATAAGAGCCCGCGGTTTTGATTGTATATTATATATGTAGAACGTTAGATGCAATTGTTCTACTAGATTAATATTACTTGTGTTAGACATTATTATAATATCAGAAAAATATTGTTTACAAATGATTTGGGTTGTCGTAAGGTAAAAACAATCCGTGTTTATGTGTGGATCGGTCTTACGATTATTCTTTCTTTTAAAGGATCTTTAAAGTTAAACAAATGATTTGAGTTTACTCACACCAGTCACATGACTGACCCGAAGTTTAATTTGTTTTGTTTTCCCTGAACTCTTGGGTGCCCAATTTTGTACGAGCAGTCAAGTAGTCGGGAGTTACAGATATATTTGGAGAGCTGGAGCAGGAGGCTTCAGAATTATATAGCTATGGTTATTTCCGCTGTGTTGTAAGTGCTGTACTTTGGAAATGATATGTATATTCAAGTACAAACTTATATTTCAAAGTCATGTTATATATTATATGTTATTCGTTCCACTTTGAGGTTTTTGTTACTCTGATGTTGTGTTGTTCTTCTTCTTCTATTCTAAGTTTCTATCTTATCTATTCTCACCCTCTGTTTTCTTTCTATTAGTTTTCTGATTTTCCAGTGTAATATGGGTTGGACTTGTGTTATTTGGCCAACTCAAATTGGACTGGAATTTCTATCTTATCTGTTTGGTCCTCTCGCTGTGAAGTTCCAATCTAATCCATAAGAGCATGCCGCACCTCTTAGGATGCCAACAAACCATGTATAATATCCATAGATGTCCTAAAATCAATGGTCGATATATACTCCAAGCTCTGCCTCTCTACGAATAGTGGACTCAAAGTCATCCTCTGCCTAATCAGCGCATCCGTCACCACATTACCACTGCCAGGGGTATTAGCAATCTCAAAGTCATAGGACGTTAGGAACTCGATCTGTCTCTGTTGCCTCAAATTGAGATCCTTCTGCGAGAAAAAATACTTGAGAGATTTATGATCGGTACACAACTCGAACTTCTCTCCAAGTAAATAATGACGCCAAGTCTTAAATGCGAATACTATGGCAGCCAACCTAAGTCATGGGTAGGGTAGTTCTTCTGATGAACTCTTAACAGTCTACCACCGTAACATACTACCCTTCCCTCTTGCATCAAAACAGCACTAAGCCTTATACCACATGCATCACTATATACTGTGAACACTTTGTTCTCATCAGGCAAAGTCAAGAATGGGGCTGTTTTCAGAGCCCTCTTTAATTGCTTAAAAGCATCCTCACAGTCAATGTCCCAAGAAAATTCATATTCTTCTTCGTTAGTCTAATGAGAGGGGCTAATATCTTTGTGAAGTCCTTAATGAACTTCCTATAATAGCCAGCTCAACCAAGAAAAATCCTCACCTCCATTGCATTCTTTGGAATTTTCCAATCTTGAACTGCAACTACTTTCGCGGGATCCACTACTATCCCATCCTTAGGGAACACATGCCCTAGAAATCTTACTTCCTTTCTCCAAAAATGACATTTGGAGAATTTTGCCCTAAGTTGATGCGTTCGGAGAGACTTCAAAATGTCCCTTAAATGTAAGGCATGCTCCTCTTCACTCTTCGAGAAAATAAAGTTGTCATCAACAAAGACCACAACGAACTTATTTAGAAACTCCCGAAACACCGTACCCATTAGATCCATAAAATAAGCAGATGCATTCATCAACCCAAAAGCCACGACGAGCCACTTGAAGAAACCATCTGGAGTTCTAAAGGTGGTCTTGTCTATACTGTCCTCGACCACCCTCAACTGATGAAACCCCATGGTCAAGTCTAACTGGGAGAAAATAGATGTACCAACAAGTTGGTCAAACAGAACATCTATCGTCGAAGTGGGTGCCTATTCTTCTTAGTGAGCTTATTCAACTCCCTGTAATCCACACATAAGTGAAGCAAGCCATTTTTCTTAGTCGCGAAAAGGACTGGATCACCCCATTCTGATATGCTTCGCCTAATAAACCCCTTCTCAAGTAGCTCCCCTACTTGTTTATTGAGCTCCCTCCTTTCTCTTGGACCCATGTGGCACACATGCAGTGCAACTGGCTTTGCATTGTCCACCAAGTATATCCGGAAATCAATCTCATACCTCAAGCGAATCTAGGAAATTAAGCATGATAGACCCCTTAAGGTCATAGGAAATCTCGAGAGTCCTCCCATGGAAAGTCAAAAGCCTAACGACCCTCCTCTTTCAATCCGGAATGGCACCATGCATAGCTAGCCAATCCATCCATAGAATCAAAGCATAGCCCATGAAACAAAGCATATATGCGTCGCACCCAAACTCGACGCCCAACACAGATATCCTCAAACCCCAAATAATCATAGACAGATGAGTTGTGCCCCCAATGGGGTTTGAGACAACAATGGGATCAGAAACCATACTAGTACTAAGGTGCAGAAACTCAACCACAGAATCAGATACAAAATAATGCAAAGCGCCAGAATCAAAAAGAGTTCTAACATGATGATCGGAAAGAGAAATAAAACCTTCAACGAAAACTTTCCTACTTCTATCCGGTACACCTACCACGAGAGCATGCACCTGCCCTCCAGAAGATCTTGCCCTGTCCTTGCTTCTTCGGGCATTCGTTAATATGGTGGCCGACCTCTCTACATTGGAAACAAGCATTCTTCCATTTTCTGCAATCTTTGCTCAAATGACCCTCTCATCCATAGCTATGACATTTCCTCTTGCCTTCGTCTTTGTCATTCTTTCTGCCCTTCTTTTGTTGTGTTGTTCTTTCTCAGGCCAAACTTTCTTATTTTGTGTCTCATCAGTCTTAGCCTCTTTCTTTCCGCCTTGTAACACCCTGAATTTTCTGTGTCTATTAAAGAATGAATTAAAGAATACTTAATTTTTATAGTGAGAATTAAGGGAAAAGGGTTACGCCATTGCGTTCGTCTCGAAATTCTACTTGGAATAGAGTCCAAATTTTCATAAATCGAACTTCGTATGAGGAAGTTATGGCCCTTAGAAGTTTCATAAATTTATATAAATTAAAAACAGTTCAGAGTTAAAATTCAAAATTCAAACGAGAAGCAAAGAAGCGGTCTGGGCGGGATTTCTCCCGCCCCAGGCCAGGTCAACTAGGGGGTTGACCTCCCATACACAGGTCGATCAGGGGGTCGACCTGGTGGTCGACCTACCCCCCTCGCCCTGATCCAAAGCAGTGACGATTCTGACCTGTTGCTGAGTCCTTTCTGACCTGTTGCTGAGTCACTAGGGCATAGGTGACAATTTTGGATAAATCTATCTACTCTGGATGGTTGTGATTGCTCCTAGAATGATCTAACGGTTCACATAAGATTAAACTTCTATAAAAGCAACCCTAGTCCTCAAACCCTAAATCACACAAATTCATTCCAAGGAGCCACCATGCTGTCCATGACTGTTCAAGCCTAGCCACCATTTCTTCTTCAATTAGAAAAAAAGTCAAAAGCTATGAATCAAAACTAACTTAGAGAATTTTATAGTCTTCTTGAACTTTTCAAATTCAGAAAATAGATCCCAGATTACAAGACTTTCTTTTGTTTGTAAGTCCTGTTATTATATAGATGTGAACGATTAAATATTTATGATTTGTAATAAAGTGAATGATTTGTAATAAAGTGAAAACTATCGTTATTCCTAGTTGTAAGATAATGATGATGCTGATTCATGCCTATTCTTGTAACGATTCTATCGTATATGCTTATTAGATTATTGTGGTTATTATGTTGGTGTTAAATCAATCATGTATTATGTAAAGTTTGGCGACTTATTCACGTTATGTTACATGCAAGTTGTTAGGCTATTGTGGTTATTATTTTGATGTTAAACTAATCATTTATTACGTAAAGTTTGGTGACTTATTCATGTTATGTTATATTGCAAGTTGTTAGGCTATTGTGGTTATTATGTTGATGTAAACCAATCATATAAAATTGGTGACGTATTCATGTTATGTTAGATGCAAGTTGTTAGGCCATGACATGTATTATTTTTAGATCTACATTTAGATCTATGAAAATTAGATCCAAAATAAAAGTTCATATTTACATGCGTAGTTGAACTTGTGTAATTCCATATGTTTAGGATCCATGTTTATCAGATCCAAATTAAAAGTTCACATTCACATGTCTAGTTGAACTTGTGTAATTCTATATGCTTAAGGTTTATGTTTATTGGACCCAAAATAAAAGTTTACATTTACATGCCTAGTTGGATTTGGGTAATTTCATATGCTTAAAGACTGATGTTAATTGGATCCAAAAATGCAAGTTCATTATTTTATGCCACGTTTACATGACACATGTTAAGTTAGATCCTTACTATTTTATGTTGTGTGAATGGTACATGCTCCCATCTTTCCCCTTTTGTATATAAGTTAGGCTAAGTTACGAGCCTAACATCCTATGTGAATTTTGCGAACGTATGATGGGGGTAACGTTGGGAAAACCTTAAAATCATTATTATTGGCATAATTCGTCCCATAAATAAATGAATGGTTAGTGGCATAAAAATGGTATAATATATATACCAAAAATTGAAAATATGATTTAGAGGGTAAATGGGGTATGACTTGAATGGCAATAAATATGGATAATTTACATATAAATTTGAAAGATAAATATGTAAGTTAAGAAAAAGACGAATATGCCTAACCCAAGGTTAGATTGAGTTACGGTGTAAGACTGCCCAGAACCACCCGGCACATCCAACAACCATAACAATATATATCTAATGTGAGAGGTTAGTGCATCAAGCCCAAAAGAACCCGAGGTTAGATTGAGTTGCGGTGTAAGACTGCCCGGAACCGATCGGCACATCCAGCAACCGCAACAATACATATCTAATGTGAGTGGTTGGTTCTTTAATGAATGAATTAAAGCTAAGACAGGAATGGTAGGGTTAAGTTAATTAAGGCAACACTTAACCACTACAACATGTTAACTAAACTATTGGGTGGGATTGGGTTAATTTGAGAACACTTAACCATTTTTACATGTTTATTAAGAAACCTAGTAACGGGGACCCATTTTAGCCGTAACACACATAGATGTATCATGGTACCCTGGACTAGGCAGGGTAGGGCACAATTACTAGGCTAATTACAAGCGGTCAAAACAACGGCGGGTGTTGTGTCGTTGTAGGTTCCTACGGAGTGCGGTCGTGCATGTACTCCAGAGTGGAAAAAGCAGGCACTGGGCATCAGTAGTTATACTCTGTGCATCTTGAATTGTGTCGGTTTGCCACCTTAGGATTTGATACACCCCATGGTAGGACCAGCACAGGTATCTACAATCATGCGGGGTCGAATGACACAAGTGGTAAACTTATGCGAGTAGGAGCCGATCGATAAAAAGGGGATCATTTATCTTGAACACATGATGCTAGTTGAAACACTTGTAACAGGGTGCAGAGAAGTAGAAATAGTGCGATAGCATGTTCAGTCTTATTATCTTATTCCTAGGATGTTGTCCTAGATTCGGTTTATTCAAGTTATAATCCTTTTTCTTGTTTACATGCTAAATAATCATTGGACATACAAGACTCATATCTGACCCATTTTCTTTCGTCTTCTTTTCATCCATTCCCCCCTCCAGGTCTGCAAGGAGGGAATACTTCAGCTTAGATCGGAATATTTCCAGCTTGAAGAGAGTAGATGTATTGCTTGGAATCTTTTTCCTTGGGTTATGGCTTTGGATACTCTCTTATTAGGGATTTATGCTGACTTACTGTTGTTTTAATGCTTCTTTATGTTTTAATTCAAGACAAAGATTTTGTTTTAAAAATTTGGAAGATGGTTTAAGACATTTGTTGTAATGTTTTAACTAAACCACGTACTTATGAAATAAATTTAGTTTTTTCCGCTGTTTATATGTCTGTCTTGTTAATTATCTGTATCTTTTACCTATAATGCTCAATCGGAGTTAAGGCATTCCCTTTGTGCGTGACCTTAACGAAGACAGGGTGTTTCACTTGGTATCAGAGCTGATGGTTGCCAGATCAGATAAAAATTTTGGAAACTAATTTTCAAAAAGAAGTTTAAAGAAGCGTTTTCAAGAAAAAGTGTTGTTTTGAAAGTCGTAATTCCCCACAAAGCCATATGCACTTTCTTCCTATCCTTTGTCTTGAATCTTTTCTTTTTCGTTTCAGCATGTCTGGGGATCTTAACCTTCCAGAGGGTGTACCGGTACCTGACTGGTTCAGAAGGTATATAGAGGCTAGGGCTAATGATGCAGGTTACTCCCCCAGTTACAGTTGTTCCTCCTCCGCCTCATGCAAATGCTTTCTCCAAGATATGTAGGGATTTTCGAGCCATGGGTGGAAAGAACTTTAATGGAACTGAGTCATTTGTAGTAGCAAGAAACTGGCTCAAAGAAACCGAGGATCTGTTTGTTATCTTCGAAGTGGACGATAGGCGGAAGATACAGTTGGATGTGTGGTTGCTTAAAGACGAAGCCTCTTATTGGTGGGAAATCACTAATGCTGAGAGACCAGTTGAAACTTGGGAGGATTTCAGAATGAGGTTTGAAATAAAATTCCTCTCACAAGCTGAACATAGCCTACAGATGGAAAAATTCTTAGCTCTCAAACAGGGAAGTATGTCGGTCAAAGAATACATCAACCAATTCAACCAGCTGGCTAGATTCGGACTGGAGTTAGTGAACACTCCCCATAAGAAGGCTCTCCGTTTGTTAAAGGGTTGAATGATCCACTGCACAGCCTAGCTATGTCCCATATTCCTATGGGTGCAACTTATGAGAGACTAGTGGACATGGCACTGCTACAGGAGGAAGAAAAGGATGGCAAGAAAGAGGCAAAGGTGGAAGTACCTCAAAATAAGAAAGTGGAGGGATCCCAGAATAAGAAGGAAGACTCAAAGAAGGGCGGGAAGAACAACAAACCCTATGACAAGAGGAAGTGTAATTTTTGTGGCATTCCTGGTCATCTGCTTAAGGACTGCAGAAAGAAAAGGAGGAAGATGGGTGGTTGTTTTCACTGCAGCGAGATAGGACACATGGCTAAGGACTGCCCAAGAAAGCAAGGGCAAGGGTAGAGGACTGGATCTACTTCTGTAGGGCAGGTTCACGCTCTCACGGCACCTCTGCAAGAACGAGGTAGAAATATTTCCGTTGAGAGTTTAGTTTATCTTTTTGATCATCTTGTTCGTATACTCTTTGATTTTGGCGCATCGCACTTTTTTACATCCACTGCTTTAGTTGAATCTCTGCACCTAGACACCAGTATAGTAGAGAATCCCTTAGTTGTTTCAAATCCAATTGGGGGCTCGACCTATTTGTTAATGATTTATTTGGATTTGGAAATTTCTATACTAAGCGTTGGGTTTAGATGTAATGCCTATGTTTTGGGCTTCACGGGCTATGGGTCGATTCTAGGCATGGATTGGTTGTCCAGTAATGGTGCCATCCTCGATTGTGAAAAGAGAGTGGTTAGACTTATGACTTGCCTCGGTAACACTCTCGAAATCTCTTGTAATCCCATACACTCTGTTATTCTTAGCTGCCAAGAATCTCTTGATGCGTTTGTTGAGAACTTGCAGTCTGTTAGAGTAGTCCTTGAATACTCAGATATATTCGAAGAGGTGAAGGTCTTACCTCCAAAGCGGGAGGTAGACTTCTGCATATACCTTGTTGATAATGCAAAACCCGTAGCTCTACCTGTTAGACACATGGCTCCCAGGGAGAGAAAAGAGCACAACAAGCAAGTCAAAGAGCTGCTCGAAAAAGCGTTTATAAGGCGGAGTATTTCTAAATGGGGTGCTCCAGTAGTATTCGCAACCAAAGCGGATGGTTCACTTCGCATATGCGTTGATTACAGGGAGCTAAACAAGCTGACCAAGAAGAATAGACACCCACTTCCAAGAGTAGACGACTTGTTTGATCAACTTGTAGGTGCGTCGGTTTTCTCCTAATTAGATCTGGCTACCGGGTTTCATCAGCTAAGAGTGGATGAAGATAGCATTGATAAGACTGCGTTCAGAAACCCGGATGGTTTCTTCGAATGGCTTGTCATGCCTTTCGGCTTGACAAACGCACCCGCTTATTTTGTTGACTTGATGAGTAGCGTGTTCAGGGAGTTCCTTAATAATTTTGTGGTGGTCTTCATAGACGACATTTTGATTTTCTCAAAGAATGAAGAAGGGCATGCTTTGCATTTAAGGAAAGTCATGGATACCCTTCGTGCACACCAGCTGAAAGCCAAATTCTCCAAATGCCATTTCTGGAGAGAAGAAGTGAGGTTTCTTGGACATGTGGTGTCCAAAGAGGGGACAGCTGTGAACCCCGCAAAAGTAGTTGCGGTGCAAGATTGGAAGGTTCCAGGAATGCAACCGAAGTCCGAAGCTTTCTCAGGCTAGCGGGCATTTACCAAAAGTTCTTTAAAGACTTTGCAAAAATCTCAACCACACTCACAAGATTGACAAAGAAGAACCTAACTTTCGCATGGGATTGGATTGCGATATTGCTTTCCAACGTTTGAAAAGGGCTCTAACAACAGCCCCAGTTTGCCTGATGGGAGCAGAATGTTTACCGTATACACAGACGCATGCGGTACAGGATTAGGCGCTGTCTTGATGCACGAAGGCAAGGTAGTTTGTTATGGGGGAAGGTAATTGAAGGTACATGAGAAGAACTACCCAACTCATGATTTGGAGCTACTTTCCATTATTTTCGCTCTTAAGTCATGGCGTCATTATCTACTAGGAGAAAGGTTTGAATTGTTTACTGACCATAAATCGTTAAAGTACCTTTTCTCATAGAAAGATCTTAACTTAAGACAACAAAGGTGGACGGAATTTCTGGCCTTGTATGATTTTGAGATTTCTTATACTCCTGGCAAGGGCAATGTAGTAGCAGACGCCTTGAGTAGAAAGAAGCTGACCTTAAGCCCTCTCGTTGTAGAACGACAAAGCTTGGAGTACATAACAAACTTTAACTTTAGACTCTCCTCTGAAATTGTACCTGGTCTGTTAGCATCGCTAGAGGTGCGACCTACTCTTTTGGACTCAATAGGAACCGCGCAACGGGAAGACCCTCAGCTTGTGGATACGATGGATAAGATAATTAGGGGTGAGACTTCTAGTCACCTCGATAGATACTTCATCGATGATAAAAGTTGGTTGAGACGGGATGGAAGACTATGTGTCCCACAAGCATGGGATTTGGTGAAGATGGTTCTCAAAGAAGCACACCATTCTAAGCTGACCATACAGCCAGGAGGAGACAAGATGTATAAAGATATAAAATGGGTTTTCTTTTGGAATGGCATGAAGAGGGATGTAGTTGAGTTAATCGCTAAGTGCTTTATATGCCATCAAGTCAAAGTTGAGCAGAAGAAGCCTGGTAGTTTGCTTCATCCTCTAGAGGTCCCACAGTGGAAGTGGGATAGCATTTCAATGGACTTTGTTGACAGGTTGCCTAGGTCAAGAAGGGGCAATACCAGTATTTGGGTAATAGTGGACAGGCTCACAAAAGGTGCCCACTTTATACCTGTTAAGTGTAGAAGGACTTCCTCGTCCCTAGCATCCATTTATCTTAAAGAGATAGTTCGACTCCATGCGATACCCTCCTGCATAGTGAGTGATCGAGATCCTATCTTTACGAGCGAGTTTTGGAAGAGTTTGCAGGAGGCTGTAGGCACAGAATTATGCTTAAGCACGATCTATCACCCCCAAACCGATGGTCAGACGGAAAGGGTGAACAGAGTATTGGAAGACCTCTTGAGATTGTGCATTCTCAACTTTAGAGGAACATGGGAGGATCATCTTCCTTTGGTTGAATTCGCTTACAACAATAGCTACCAAGCCACCATAGGCATGGCACCCTTCGAAGCTTTATATGGAAGACCATGCCGATCACCAACTTGTTGGTGGGTGTCTACAGACAAGCTCGTACTTGGGCCAGACATGATTAGAGAAACCTCAGAAAAGGTTGACTTGATAAGAAGACGGATGAAGGCTGCACAAGATAGACAGAAGTCCTATGCAGACAAAAGATGGACCGACCTTGAGTTTGAGGTTGGAGATAAGGTGTTCCTTAAAGTATCTCCTTTGAGGAATGTCATTCGCTTTCGTTCCGTAGGAAAGCTAGCACCAAGATTTGTAGGACCATTTCCTATCATTGAAAAGATAGGGACGATGGGTTACATAGTAGAGCTACCCGAAAGACTGGCTGGAGTTCATAATGTTTTTCATGTTTCTCAACTACAAAAGTGCTTACATGAGTCTGCGGAAGTTGTGGAGCCAAGTATACTAGAGGAAGTAGAGGTGGAATGAGAAGCGACTGTGAGAAGAGTTCCAACTCGTATCTTGGGTACGTAAGTCAAAAAGCTAAGCAACTGTGAAGTTAACCTTGTTAAAGTTCAGTGGAGCGACGCGGAGGAAGACGCGACTTGGGAAACTGAGAGAAAAATACGCTCAGCCTACCCTTTTCTTTTTGAGGGTACCTCCTTGATCCCTTTTTCCATAAGTTTATTCATGCTTATATCTATCTTTTAAGTATATCTCCCCGGTCCTATTCTTTATCCTTAGGTAGAAACCAATGGATGTAAACATGTATTTGAAACATGTTATGATTGATGGTTGCAAGTGGTTGCTAGTGGTTGCTCGTGGATGCATATACACACACATTAGGTACTAGATCGGCTCAGTCACTTTCATATTGCATATGCACATACGTATTTGTATATGGATTGGAACTTGATGTGTTATCGTATGGATGTTGCATTTGTATGAATGATTGTGTACTCATGTAGAAAGTATGATTAGGAATAATTGCATACATAATGGACTCATGGCACTAACATAATTTGCATTAAGGAGGTCAACTGAATCAATAGACTGCCTGATTCTACATTAGATAAGGACATGTACACACACTATGCATATGATCATGAAAACATTAGAAGTCTTTTAAGGATAATGGACGCCTGTGTTTGATGGTTGAGTAGATGGACGATTGGATCGTAGGATATACATTCTTCTTGACTTGAAGATTTCGGGGATGAAATCCTTTAAGGAGGGGAGAATGTAACACCCTGAATTTTCTGTGTCTATTAAAAGAACGAATTAAAGAATACTTAATTTTTAAAGTGAGAATTAAGGAAAACGGGTTACGCCATTATGTTCGTCTCGAAATTCTGCTTGAAATAGAGTCCAAGTTTTCATAAATCGGACTTCGTATGAGGAAGTTATGGCCCTCAGAAGTTTCAGAAATTTATATAAATTAAAAATAGTTCAGAGATAAAATTCAAAATTCAAACGAGAAGCAAAGAAGTGGGCTGGGCGGGATTTCTCCCGCCCCAGGCCAGGTCGACCAGGGGGTCGACCATGGGGTCGACCTCCCCTACACAGGTCGACCAGGGGGTCGACCTAGGGTCGACCTACCCCCTCGCCCTGATCCAAAGCAGTGACGATTCTGACTTGTTATTGAGTCCTTTATAATCTGTTGCTGAGCCACTAGGGCATAGGTGGCAATTCTGGATAACTCTATCTAGTCTGGACGGTTGTGATTGCTCTTAGAATGATCTAACGGTTCACATAAGATTAAAATTCTATAAAAGAAACCCTAGTCCTCAAACCCTAAATCACACAAATTGATTCCAAGGAGCCACCATGCTGTCCATGACCGTTCTAGCCTATCCTCCATTTCTTCTTCAATTAGAAAACAAGTAAAAAGCTACGAATCAAAACTAACTTAGAGAATTGATAGTCTTCTTCAAGGGATTAGTTTTCGAATTCAGAAAACAGATCCCAGAAACAAGACTTTCTTTTGTTTGTAAGTCATGTTATTATTTAGATGTGAATGATTAATAAGTTATGATTTGTAATAAAGTGAAAACAAGCGTTATTCCTAATTGTAAGATAATGATGATGCTGATTCATGCCTATTCTTGTAACAATTCTATCATATATGCTTATGAGATTATTGTGGTTATTATGTTGGTGTTAAACCAATCATGTATTATGTAAAGTTTGGTGACTTATTCATGTTATGTTACATGCAAGTTGTTAGGCTATTGTGGTTATTATGTTGATGTTAAACCAATCATGTATTATGTAAAGTTTGGTGACTTATTCATGTTATGTTACATTGCAAGTTGTTCGGCTATTGTGGTTATTATGTTGATGTAAACCAATCATGTAAAATTGGTGACTTATTCATGTTATGTTACATGCAAGTTGTTAGGCCAAGACATGTATTATGTTTAGATCTACATTTAGATCTATCAAAATTAGATCCAAAATAAAAGTTCATATTTACATGCCTAGTTGAACTTGTGTAATTCCATATGTTTAGGATTCATGTTTATTAGATCCAAATTAAAAGTTCACACTCACATGTCTAGTTGAACATGTGTAATTCTATATGCTTAAGGTTTATGTTTATTGGACCCAAAATAAAAGTTTACATTTACATGCCTAGTTGGATTTGGGTAATTTCACATGCTTAAAGACTCATGTTAATTGGATCCGAAAATGCAAGTTTATTATTTTATGCCACATTTACATGACACACGTTTAGTAGATCCTTACTATTTTATGTTGTGTGAATGGTACATGCTTCCATCTTTCCCCTTTTGTATATAAGTTAGGCTAAGTTATGAGCCTAACATCCTATGTGAATTTTGCGAACGTATGATGGGGGTAACGTTGGGAAAACCTTAAAAAACATTATTATTGGCATAATTTGGCCCATAAATAAATGAATGGTTAGTGGCATAAAAATGGTTCAATTTATATACCAAATATTGAAAATATGATTTAAAGGGTAAATGGGGCATGACTTGAATGGCAATAATTATGGATAATTTACATATAAATTTGAAAGATAAATATGTAAGTTAAGAAAAAGACGAATATGCCTAACCCGAGGTTTGATTGAGTTACTGTGTAAGACAGCTCAGAACTGCCCGGCACATCCAGCAACCATAACAATATATATCTTATGTGAGAGGTTAGTGCATTAAGCCCAAAAGAACCCGAGGTTAGATTGAGTTGCGGTGTAAGACTGCCCGGAACCGACCGGCACATCCAACAACTGCAATAATACATATCTAAAGTGAGTGGTTGGTGCTTTAATGAATGAATTAAAGCTAAGACAGGAATGGTAGGGTTAAGTTAATTAAGGCAACCCTTAACCAATACAGCATGTTAACAAAACTAATGGGTGGGATTAGGTTAATTTGAGAACACTTAATCATTTTAACATGTTGATTAGGAAACCCTAGTAACGAGGACCCATTTCAGCAGTAACCCACATAGATGTATCATGGTACCCTGAACTAGGCAGGGAGGGGCACGATTACTGGGCTGATTATAAGTGGTCAAAACAATGGCGGGTGGTGCGTCAGTGTAGGTTTCGACGGAGTGCGGTCGTGCACGTACTCCGAAGTGGAAAAAGTAGGCACTAGGCATTAGTTGTTATACTCTGTGCATCTTGAATTATGTTGGGTTGCCACCATAGGATTTGATACACCCCATGGTGGGACCAGCACAGGTATCTACAATCATGCGGGGCCGAATGACACAAGTGTTAAACATATGCGAGTAGGAGCCGATCGATAAAAAGGGGATCATTTATCTTGAACACATGATGCTAATTGAAACACTTGTAAGGGGGTGCAGAGAAGTAGAAATGAGTGCGATAGCATATTCAGTCTTATTATCTTATTCCTAGGATGTTGTCTAAGATTCAGTTTATTCAAGTCATAATCTTTTTTCTTGTTTACATGCTAAATAATCACTGTACTTACCAGACTCATGTCTGACCCATTTTCTTTCGTCTTCTTTTCTTCTGTTCCCCTCACCCCCCCCCCCCCCCAAGGTCCGCAGGGAGGGAATACTTCAGCTTAGATCGGATCATTTCCAGCTTGAAGAGAGTAGATGTATTGCTTGGAATCTTTTTCCTTGGGCTATGGCTTTGGATACTCTCTTATTAGGGATTTATGCTGCCTTATTGTTGTTTTAATGCTTCTTTATGTTTTAATTCAAGACAGAGATTTTGTTGTAATAATTTGGAAAATGGTTTGAGACAGTTGTTGAAATGTTTTAACTGAACCACGTTCTTATAAAATAAATTTAGTTTTTTCAGCTGTTTATATGTCTGTCTTGTTAATTATTTGTATCTTTTACCTATAATGCTCCACCGGACTTAAGGCATTCCCTTTGTGAGTGACCTTAACGAAGGCGGGGTGTTTCATTCTTCGTGTGCATCAATGCCATATCGACGAACTTCTCGAAAGTTTTCCCCATCGGAATATGAGACATAGCCAATGCATGGAGGGGTTCATTTAACCCTCTTGCAAACCTCAAAGCCTTCTTGTGCGGGGTACTTACTTGCTCCAAACAAAACCTTGCCAATTGATTGAACTTATTGACATTCTCTTTGACAGACATGCTTCTTTGCTTAGGTGCGAGAAAGATTTTCATTTGCATACTTTATTCTTCCAAAGAAAGAAACTTCATCTGGAATCTTTATCGGAAATCATCCCAAGTCTCAACTGAATGCCCTACTTGCGTCACTTCCCACCAGAGCGAAGCCTCATCTTTCAGCTGCCAAACGGCCAACAGAATCTTCCTATGGTCTTTAACCTCAAAAATCCCAAAAAAATCCTCCTCTTTAAGCCAATTCCTTGCTTCTACAAAAGTCTCTGTTCCTTGGAATAGCTTTCCTCCCACAACATAGAAATCCTTGCATATCTTGGAGAAATTTTCCGCTCATGGAGGAGGAGGAGGAATAGAGGCTGCAGCTGGGGGAAGGGCGTATGCTTGGCCTTCGGAAGGCGTCATTGCCTCAAGATACCTATGGGACCAAGCCGGTATCGCAACACCCTCGGGAAGAATCGGTTCCCCAGACATGCTGAAAAGAAAAGGAAAAAAGGATTCAAACAGAGAGTCAAAAGATATTTGGCTTTAGGGAATATGTTTTTCAAAACAGACTTTTCTTTTGAAAATGTTTTTCTTTTAAAACCTTTTGAAAACAATTTTCAAAACCTTTTATCCAATCTTGTAACCTTAAGCTCTGATACCAAATGTGACACCCCACGTCCGCTAATACCACTCTTTAACAGAATGCATTAAGTTTCGTGAAGCGTTGTAGGTAAACAGAAATAGAAACATCACAAGAAAGATATAAAATAACATTGGAATTTAAAACTATGTTTTCCAAAAAGAAAACATCGTGGTCCAAAATCCAGTTACAACATAAGTCTGAAGTACAGTGTTTATCACTTAAGGCTCATATGTTGTAACACCCCGAATTTCGGTTAATGCTAAAATTCACTAATTACAGAATAAATAATCTCAGATGTGAGAATTGGGGGAAACGGGCTGCGTCATTGTGTTCGTCTCGGAAAAATACGCAAAATAGAGTCCGAGTTTTCGAGAATCGGAGTCCGTATGGCCCGGTTATGGCCCAATGAAGTTTGCAGAAAATTCAAAGCTAAAAACAGATTTAAAAATTTAAAGTTAAGATTTTGGAATGGAACAAGCGGGGTCAGGCGGGAAAATTCCCGCCCTACCCATGTCGACAGGCCTGTCGACAAGGGGGTCGACTTGCCTGTCGACAGGGGGGTGGCTTCCAGTGAACCTGGGTGCACCAGGTTGCACCAGGTTGGGTTTTAGGCTGGCTTGGAGGGCTGGTTCTAGAGAGTTCCGAAATCTAAGGGTCCTAATCTAATCTAGGGTTAATCTAAGGGCCTAAAAACACTACCTAATCCTATAAATAAGACCCTAACCCTACCCTAATTCATTCATAATTAAATCTAGTAACTAAACTATGGCAAAATGAAACTTGAAGGAGCCTCCATCAAAATTAGAGAAGGGATAGCATTCCAAATCAACTTCTAGCCTCTTAATCTTCTTCATTAGTTTGCTAATTTTGTTTTGGTGAGATTCTATCTCCTTAATAATCAATTGTTAAATTGATTAAGATAGGATATGATGATGTATGGATATGTTTGAGGATCAATGTGTTTATGCAAGCTTTGTGTTGGGTATGTTATGTGTTTTGCAAGTTATATACCATATGTCATGCAAGTTTAATGTTATGTGGTCATGACATCTATATGCAAGTTTGGTGCTATGTTTCATGATGATTATGATGCAAAACACTAAGTTGAACATTGATCTATTATGCAAGTTTAGTATGTGATTCTATGCATGCTAAGTATATGATATTATGCAAGTTTAGTATATTGTATGTTATGTGTTTGGCAAGTTTTATGCTACATGCAAGTTTAATGCCATGTTTTATGATGCAAAACATTATGTTGAACATTTATGCATATGTAACATGTTATGCAAACTATATGTGAGAGTATATGCAAGTTATATGTAACATGATATGTAAGTTATGCATACTTATGCAAGTATGTGAATGCTTATGCAAGTATGTCAATGCTTATGCAAGATACATGTATGTTAATATGTAAGTTCATGATGATATGCTATGCAAGTTACATGTATGTTAATATGTAAGTTCATGATGATATGCTATGCAAGTTACATGTATGTTGTTATGCAAGTTCATATGCAAGTTATGTGTATGATGTTATGTAAGTTACATGTATGTTGTTATGCAAGTTCATATGCAAGTTATGTGTATGATGTTATGTATGTTATGCGCATGTTCACACCTTTAAGACACATGCAAGTTCACCTTTGTATAACCTATGAATCCTTATGCAAGTTACCTTTATATATGACATATGTATGTTCATGCAAGTTGGGTTATTTAGCAATGCTAGTTGGGTTAATATTATGATGTAAGTGGACACCATTTAACCCATGTTAATGCTAATATATGCTAAGTGAAACCCATGTTAATTGTGAAAGAATCTTCCCTTGGAAATATGTCGCGTTAGCATAAGTACGTGGGGAAACGATGGGGTTAATAGGCATGTTAATGAAATGGTGTGAAATGGTTATGACTAAGCATACCATAAAATGAATAAGCATAAGTGGGAATTTACCTATTGAGTTAGGTCTACCCCATGGGAATTTACCTATTGAGTTAGGTCTACCCATGTTAAGAAAAACTTGATGTTAATTAGGGATAATCAATATGGGGGTGATTAATTAGGTGTAATTAATCGACTAAGACACGAGGTTGGACTCATTTGTAGTGTAAAACTGCCCGGACCCAACCGGCTTAACCAGTTGCTACAAATGTTAGCCCAACGTGAGAGGTCTTAGGCACAAACTAAATACGTGATTAACGTAAAGACACGAGGTTAGACTCGGTTATGACGTAAGGCTGCCCGGACCCAACCGGCTTAACCAGCGGTCATGAAAGATAGTCTAATGTGAGAGGTCTTTATGAGGATCACGGTCTTAATTAATTAAGAAACACTTAACCAAATTAGCATGTAGTGGGACATGAGGGTTAAGTGGGTGCCTTGGGTGACTTGTAGTAACTAGTGGGGTGCCTTGGGTGGCATGAGGAAACTAGTGGGTTGCCTTGGGTAGCAATAGAAAATACGATTAGAATACTTAACCAAAGTAGAACATGTAATTAAACATGATTAAAGGGTTAAGTAAGTGCCTCGGGTGGCATGTGGGAATTAAGTAAATGACTTGGGTGGCATGTGGAAATCTAGTGGGTGCCTTGAGTAGTAATTAAAATATGATTAAATGACTTAACCAGGATTTATAACATGAAGGTAGACCTGATTATTAAAAAGGGTTAAGTGGAATACACTAGATAAAATAACAAGCTTAGGTGGTAGCTTGTGGGGGCTCATTTCAACCAATATCCCAAACGTATCTTAGTGGGCTCGACTCTAGTCGAGTGACGGGACACGCATATTGGGCTTGACTATAAGAGGCAAAAACGGGTTAGCGGTGGCAACGCAGGATCAACGGGTTTCATATGCGTGTGTGGGCCCGGGCTGGTTGGTAAGTCGTTGTTGCATCGTGTAGATATAAGCCGTGCACCGTTAGTTTTATCAGGTTGCCACGTTGGGGAATGGTACACCCCACGGTGGGGCCAGCACGGGTATCTACGTTAGGGAGCCGATCGAATGGGGAGTAGTGTGTACACCTAGTGGATTGTAGGGCCCCGTGGCGTCTACTTAGTCACCTAGGGGTACGCGAGAACTATTAAGTTAATTTTATAAGTCCAGGGGGGGATCAACCTTTAAGTTAGGAATGACTGGTGTGGTGCAGTGTAGGAATTACCCTTGGGTGGATAGACCTGGGGTGGTGTAATCTAGTAATTATCCTTGGGTGGATAAATGCGTCTTTTCGGTTATCTTAGTATATCCTGTGTTTAGTTGGCTACGTAGTGTAGTCATTATCCCCAGAGGTACCATACCTTGTTTATATCATACCCTAATTACTTTAACGATTGTATTGTTAGGGTTATAGGACTCACTCAGACTTATGTCTGACCCCGTTGTTTTTATCTTTTTCCCCCAAACCCAGGTTATCAGAGTGGGCTTAGTGCTAGTGGGCTTTGATCAGATTGCTGTATCTATCCTTTGGAGCTTGGACCGTTGAAGTAAAGCTCAGTTCATCTTTCCTTTTATGGCTATTGTTTACATAGTGGGATTATGTACTTATTTTTATCAAGATGGATATTTTGTACTTGACTCTTGTATAGTTTTGTGATGTAACCAAACATGTTTTACTTTCCGCTGCAATGAAATGATGATTTAAATTTTCAAGTATTACTTATATCTGTCTTGTTGTAATTTTACTATTCTATACTCACTAAAATACTCCACCAAAACTAAGGCATTCCCTTAGTGAGTGACCTTAGCGGGTGTGGGGTGTTACACGTGGTATCAGAGCTTAAGGTTACCAGAACAGATAAAATTTTTAGAAAAACTATTTTCTAAGAATATTTTTGAAAGGAGTATTTTCAAAAACATGTCTTTTAAGAGAAAAGTTTTTGAAAGAAAAGCATAATCCCCAATAGCCATATCTATATCTTTCGAATTCTCCGTTTTGAATTTCTTCCTCTCTCTCATTTTGAGTTTCCCCTCCGTGTATAGATGACCTTTCTAAGATAGATAAGAATGGAAAACCACCTCAAGGGACTTAGACATTAGTCGGATTAGAAGTTGGTTCAAGAAGGAGGAGGACTGGTAGGTATCTATTGGATAGACGATGTGAGGAAGGCTCAAATAGTTGTTTGGTTAATGAAGGATGAAACCTCATTGGTGGAAGGTTACGAGTGGAGAATAGGAAGAAGAAGGCGAGTAGTTATCCTTTTCGAGGAATGGGACACTGTATTAGGATTGTCCAAAGGGGCATGGGCAAGGTATGGAATCTCCTGGAGGGTAGTTGTATTCCCTCACGGCTAGTGTACCAGATGGGGATAGGACCGTCTAGGTTGGAATTTGGATTTCTATATTATCCGATTCGAACTTTATTTGATTCTGACGCATCGAGTTCGTTTATCTCATCATTGTTAGTTAAGTCACTGCACTTAGACACCAGTTAGTAGATGATCCCTTAGTTGTTTCAAACCCAATAGGGGCTCCATGATGTGTTTGGGTTTGAAAGTTTCTATACTTAGCGTTGAGTTTAGATGTGATGCTTGTTGGGCTTCACGGGCTATGGGTTAGTTTTGGGCATGGACTGGTTATCCAGTAAGGGTGCCGTTCTTGATTTTGAAGGGAGAGTAGTTAGGCTTATGACCCGCTTGGGTAACACTCTCGAGATCTCTTGTAATCCCGTGGAATCTGTTATGCTAAGTATTTAGAATCACTTGACACGACGGTCTAGAGTTTGCGATCAGTTAGTGCGGTCCGGGAATACTCGGATGTGTGTGAGGAGGTGAAGGGCTTACCTCCGGAGCGGGAGACGGACTTCTGAATATATCTGGTAGACAAGGCCAAACCAGTATCTTTACCAGTGCGCCACATGGCTCCTCGCGAGAGGAGAGAACTCCATAAGCAAGTAGGGAAGTTGCTTGAGAAGGGGTCCATAAGACAAAGTATATCGGAGTGGGGTGCTCCAGTAGTTTTTGCTACGAAGGAGGATGGGTCCCTCAGACTTTGTGTAAGCTAAAGAGAACTAAATAAACTCACAAAGAAGAATAGACACCCATGGCCAGGATTAATGATCTCTTTGGTCAGTTAGTTGGCGCCTCAGTATTTTCGTGGTTGGACTTAGCCACGGGGTTTCGTCAGTTGAGAGTGGCTGAGGATAGTATAGAGAAGATTGCCTTTAGGACTTCAGATGGTTTTATAAGTGACTGGTGATGCTATTTGGTTAGACGAACGCCTCCACATACTTTGTTGATTTGATGAAAAGGATGTTCAGGGAGTACCTAAATAAGTTCGTGATGGTCTTTGTAAATGACATCTTGGTCTTTCCTAGGAGCGAAATAAGTTTCGGTATGTGCTCAATAGATTGAGCAAAGCCAGTTATGGGATAAACAGTGGTTTTTGAGCGAGACTGGCAAGGACATCCAGAGTTGGACAAGGGCTTAATTATTTAGCCGTTTTTACTAGTATCATCTCACGTAGGTCGTCTGAACTCGAAGGAGATATCCCTTGGGTGTTTGTCTGATATTGGTTTAGGCCTTTGGGGCTTGCATTTGGGGGATGTCGAATTCGACTAGGGTGGTCTGCGTGAGAGATGGATAGTTGTGACGATTTTGCATGGGAGAATATCCTGATTTTCCCTAGAAGTGGAGAAAAGCATGTCCTACATCTTAGGGAAGCGTTGGAGACTCTTTGAGCGCATTGTCTTAAGACAACAAAGGTGGATGGAATTCTTAGCATCCTATGAGTTTGAGATAGCGTATATCCCTGGCAAGGGTAACGTGGTGGCAGACGCCTTAAGCAGAAAAAGGCTGTCTTTGAGTCCATTGTTCGTGGAATGGCGAAGCTTGGAGTTTAATTCTATGTTAGACTTTAGACCTTCCATTGATTTTGTACCCGGTTTGCTAGCCTCCTTGGAGGTTAGGCCTACTCTTTTGGGGCGGATTGGCGAGGTACAGACGACCCACAGTTGGTTGAGTTAGTGGAGAAGCTCATAAGGGGGGGAGTCGTCCAGCCATTTGGGTAGATACACCATAGATGATAGGGGATGGTTGCATAGAGACGGTAGACTTTGTGTACCACAAGATGAGGGTTTGAAGAAGGCTATTTTGGATGATGCACATCGTTCAAGGATGACTATTCATCCCGGTGGAGACAAAATGTACCAAGACATGAAGAGAGTTTTCTTCTGGGCCG
The DNA here is from genome assembly GCA_030737875.1 of Allium sativum. Classification (NCBI taxonomy): domain Eukaryota; kingdom Viridiplantae; phylum Streptophyta; class Magnoliopsida; order Asparagales; family Amaryllidaceae; genus Allium; species Allium sativum. The sequence continues at coordinate 388,845,935 of CM060924.1, forward strand.
GTATGGAGAAAGAGGTGGCCGAGTATGTCGCTAGATGCTTAGTGTGCCAACAAGTTAAAATGGAGCAAAGGAAACCCGGTGGGTTGTTACACCCATTGGAAGTTCCGCAATGGAAGTGGGATAGTGTCTCGATGGATTTCATCGATGGGTTACCGAGATCGAGGAAGGGCAATACGGGAATTTGGGTTATGGTAGACAGACTTACCAAGAGTGCCCATTTTATACCCGTGAAGAGTAAGAGGACCGCTCCATGGCTTGCTTCAGTCTATGTTAGAAAGATTGTTAGATTGCATGGCGTACCATCCAACATTGTGAGCGATCGAGATCCTATCTTCACTAGAGAGTTTTGGAAGAGTTTGCAAGAGGCGGTAGGGACTCAATTGTGTTTGAGTACCACATATCATCCTCAGACGGACGGTCAGACCGAGAGGGTGAACCGTATCTTAGAAGATCTTTTGAGGCTTTGTATCTTGGATTTTGGAGGTACATGGGAAGAACATCTTCCTTTGGTGAAGTTCGCATATAATAACAGCTTTCAGTCTAGTATTGGCATGGCACCTTTCGAAGCTCTTTATGGAAAGCCTTGTCAATCACCTACATGTTGGTGGGAATCTACGGATGAGATCTTGCTTGGGCCGATAAGGTTAGAAAGACTTCGGGAAAAGATTGATTTGATTCAAAGAAGGATGAAAGCGGCGCAAGATAAACAAACAGAAATCTTATGCGGATAAGAGGAAAGCAGAGCTTAAGTTCGATGTTGGGGGATATGGTTTTATCAAGGTATCTCCGTTACGGAATGTGGTTCGCTTTGGATCTGTTGGAAAGTTAGCACCAAGGGTTGTTGGGCCGTTTCCTATTAAGGAAAGGATTGGACAGATGGCATATAGAGTGGGGTTGCCCGACAGGCTTAGTAGTGTACATGATATATTCTATGTGTCACATTTGAGGAAGTTCCTACATGAGACCGCTGAGGTGGTAGAGTCGAGCTTGCTTAAAGAAGTTGAGATAGAGCGTGATGAGACGATTCGACGAGCTCTTACTCGCATCCTTGGGTCAGAGACTAGGAAGTTGAGGAATCGAGAGGTTTAACTAGTCAAAGTGCAATGAGGAGAAGATGAGAGCAACGCAACTTGGAGACGGAAGCGAAGATGCGTTCATTGTACCCATTTCTTTTTGAGGATATGCCTTTTAGTTTCTCCTCTATCGTTTGTCTAGTACTTATCTTATCTGTAGTATGTCCTCTCATTAGTACCTTTGACCTTTAGATAGGGTAAACCTATGGTTGAAACATGTGTTTGAGACATGTTATGTTTGATGGATGCATGTGGATGCAAGTGGTTGCTAGTGGTTGCTCGTGGATGCATATACACACACTCTAGGCACTAGATCGGCTCAGTCACTTCATATTGCATATTGCATATAATTGTGTGTAGGTAGCTATATTTATGGATGTATAATGATTGTGTTATCATATGGATGATGCATTTTGGTGAATGATTGTGCACTCATATAGATACTGTATGTGTCGATAGGGTTATCTCGCATACATATTGGATGCATGGCACTATCATGGTTTGCATATGTTCGTACATTAGATAGGGAACATATACACACACTTTTTGCATATGCTCATACATCATTAGAAATTGTTTTAAGGACAATGGATGCCCGTGTTTGATGGATTGAGTAGATGGTTGTTTGGATGGTAGGATATGCATTCTCCTTAGCTTAGAGATTTCGGGGACGAAATCCTTTAAGGAGGGGAGAATGTAACACCCCGAATTTCGGTTAATGCTAAAATTCACTAATTACAGAATAAATAATCTCAGATGTGAGAATTGGGGGAAACGGGCTGCGTCATTGTGTTAGTCTCGGAAAAATACGCAAAATAGAGTCCGAGTTTTCGAGAATCGGAGTCCGTATGGCCCGGTTATGGCCCAATGAAGTTTGCAGAAAATTCAAAGCTAAAAACAGATTTAAAAATTTAAAGTTAAGATTTTGGAATGGAACAAGCGGGGTCAGGCGGGAAAATTCCCGCCCTACCCATGTCGACAGGGCTGTCGACAGGCCTGTCGACAGGGGGGTCGACTTGCTTGTCGACTTGCCTGTCGACAGGGGGGTGGCGTCCAGTGAACCTGGGTGCACCAGGTTGCACCAGGTTGGGTTTTAGGCTGGCTTGGAGGGCTGGTTCTAGAGAGTTCCGAAATCTAAGGGTCCTAATCTAATCTAGGGTTAATCTAAGGGCCTAAAAACACTACCTAATCCTATAAATAAGACCCTAACCCTACCCTAATTCATTCATAATTAAATCTAGTAACTAAACTATGGCAAAATGAAACTTGAAGGAGCCTCCATCAAAATTAGAGAAGGGATAGCATTCCAAATCAACTTCTAGCCTCTTAATCTTCTTCATTAGTTTGCTAATTTTGTTTTGGTGAGATTCTATCTCCTTAATAATCAATTGTTAAATTGATTAAGATAGGATATGATGATGTATGGATATGTTTGAGGATCAATGTGTTTATGCAAGCTTTGTGTTGGGTATGTTATGTGTTTTGCAAGTTATATACCATATGTCATGCAAGTTTAATGTTATGTGGTCATGACATCTATATGCAAGTTTGGTGCTATGTTTCATGATGATTATGATGCAAAACACTAAGTTGAACATTGATCTATTATGCAAGTTTAGTATGTGATTCTATGCATGCTAAGTATATGATATTATGCAAGTTTAGTATATTGTATGTTATGTGTTTGGCAAGTTTTATGCTACATGCAAGTTTAATGCCATGTTTTATGATGCAAAACATTATGTTGAACATTTATGCATATGTAACATGTTATGCAAACTATATGTGAGAGTATATGCAAGTTATATGTAACATGATATGTAAGTTATGCATACTTATGCAAGTATGTGAATGCTTATGCAAGTATGTCAATGCTTATGCAAGATACATGTATGTTAATATGTAAGTTCATGATGATATGCTATGCAAGTTACATGTATGTTAATATGTAAGTTCATGATGATATGCTATGCAAGTTACATGTATGTTGTTATGCAAGTTCATATGCAAGTTATGTGTATGATGTTATGTAAGTTACATGTATGTTGTTATGCAAGTTCATATGCAAGTTATGTGTATGATGTTATGTAAGTTATGCGCATGTTCACACCTTTAAGACACATGCAAGTTCACCTTTGTATAACCTATGAATCCTTATGCAAGTTACCTTTATATATGACATATGTATGTTCATGCAAGTTGGGTTATTTAGCAATGCTAGTTGGGTTAATATTATGATGTAAGTGGACACCATTTAACCCATGTTAATGCTAATATATGCTAAGTGAAACCCATGTTAATTGTGAAAGAATCTTCCCTTGGAAATATGTCGCGTTAGCATAAGTACGTGGGGAAACGATGGGGTTAATAGGCATGTTAATGAAATGGTGTGAAATGGTTATGACTAAGCATACCATAAAATGAATAAGCATAAGTGGGAATTTACCTATTGAGTTAGGTCTACCCCATGGGAATTTACCTATTGAGTTAGGTCTACCCATGTTAAGAAAAACTTGATGTTAATTAGGGATAATCAATATGGGGGTGATTAATTAGGTGTAATTAATCGACTAAGACACGAGGTTGGACTCATTTGTAGTGTAAAACTGCCCGGACCCAACCGGCTTAACCAGTTGCTACAAATGTTAGCCCAACGTGAGAGGTCTTAGGCACAAACTAAATACGTGATTAACGTAAAGACACGAGGTTAGACTCGGTTATGACGTAAGGCTGCCCGGACCCAACCGGCTTAACCAGCGGTCATGAAAGATAGTCTAATGTGAGAGGTCTTTATGAGGATCACGGTCTTAATTAATTAAGAAACACTTAACCAAATTAGCATGTAGTGGGACATGAGGGTTAAGTGGGTGCCTTGGGTGACTTGTAGTAACTAGTGGGGTGCCTTGGGTGGCATGAGGAAACTAGTGGGTTGCCTTGGGTAGCAATAGAAAATACGATTAGAATACTTAACCAAAGTAGAACATGTAATTAAACATGATTAAAGGGTTAAGTAAGTGCCTCGGGTGGCATGTGGGAATTAAGTAAATGACTTGGGTGGCATGTGGAAATCTAGTGGGTGCCTTGAGTAGTAATTAAAATATGATTAAATGACTTAACCAGGATTTATAACATGAAGGTAGACCTGATTATTAAAAAGGGTTAAGTGGAATACACTAGATAAAATAACAAGCTTAGGTGGTAGCTTGTGGGGGCCCATTTCAACCAATATCCCAAACGTATCTTAGTGGGCTCGACTCTAGTCGAGTGACGGGACACGCATATTGGGCTTGACTATAAGAGGCAAAAACGGGTTAGCGGTGGCAACGCAGGATCAACGGGTTTCATATGCGTGTGTGGGCCCGGGCTGGTTGGTAAGTCGTTGTTGCATCGTGTAGATATAAGCCGTGCACCGTTAGTTTTATCAGGTTGCCACGTTGGGGAATGGTACACCCCACGGTGGGGCCAGCACGGGTATCTACGTTAGGGAGCCGATCGAATGGGGAGTAGTGTGTACACCTAGTGGATTGTAGGGCCCCGTGGCGTCTACTTAGTCACCTAGGGGTACGCGAGAACTATTAAGTTAATTTTATAAGTCCAGGGGGGGATCAACCTTTAAGTTAGGAATGACTGGTGTGGTGCAGTGTAGGAATTACCCTTGGGTGGGTAGACCTGGGGTGGTGTAATCTAGTAATTATCCTTGGGTGGATAAATGCGTCTTTTCGGTTATCTTAGTATATCCTGTGTTTAGTTGGCTACGTAGTGTAGTCATTATCCCCAGAGGTACCATACCTTGTTTATATCATACCCTAATTACTTTAACGATTGTATTGTTAGGGTTATAGGACTCACTCAGACTTATGTCTGACCCCGTTGTTTTTATCTTTTTCCCCCAAACCCAGGTTATCAGAGTGGGCTTAGTGCTAGTGGGCTTTGATCAGATTGCTGTATCTATCCTTTGGAGCTTGGACCGTTGAAGTAAAGCTCAGTTCATCTTTCCTTTTATGGCTATTGTTTACATAGTGGGATTATGTACTTATTTTTATCAAGATGGATATTTTGTACTTGACTCTTGTATAGTTTTGTGATGTAACCAAACATGTTTTACTTTCCGCTGCAATGAAATGATGATTTAAATTTTCAAGTATTACTTATATCTGTCTTGTTGTAATTTTACTATTCTATACTCACTAAAATACTCCACCAAAACTAAGGCATTCCCTTAGTGAGTGACCTTAGCGGGTGTGGGGTGTTACATATGTGCATTGAAGAATTAAGTCCATATTAGGGCCATAGAACGAACATTCACAAGATTCGTGCATGCATGCCTCAACCAAGGTCGTTCGTATAAAGCAAGGTTAAACACGCGCCACAGCTCGAGCATGAGAGCAGGGGGTAATCATAAAGTGCGGCATGATTACACAGAGAGGTCGTGCAACAAAAACAGTAATGCCTAAGGACTGTTGTAACACCCCACTCCCGCTATGATCACTCGCTAAGGGAATGCCATAACATCGGTGGAGTATTTTAAGTGAATATAGAACAGAGAAATTACAGCAAGACAGATATAAGTAATACTTGAAAATTTAAAACATCATTTCATTGCAGCGGAAAGTAAAACATGTTTGGTTACATCACAAAACCATAATAAGAGTCAAGTACAAAATATCCATCCTGATAAATAAAAATACATAATCCCAATACATGCACTGATAGCCATAAAAGAAAAGGGTAAGCTGAGCTCTACATCTAGGGTCCAAGCTCCAAGAGAGTAATAAAAGCAGCCTGATCAAAGCCCACTCGTGTTGGGCCCACTCTGAGAACCTGAGGGTTGGGAAAAAGATAAAAACAACGGGGTTAGACATAAGTCTGAGCGAGTCCTATAACTTTAACAATACAATCATTAAAGTAACCAGAGAAGACATAAGTTGATATACGGTAACGACTGGGGATGAATGGCTACACTAAGCAGCCCACTAGACTTAGGATAAACTAAGATATCCGTGAAGACGCATTTACCCACCCAAGGGTAATTACTAAACTGCACCACACCAGTCATTCCTAATTAAAGGTTGATCCCACTAAGTGTACTTAGTAATCTTAACAGTAGTCCCGTGTACCCCTAGCTGACTACATAGGTGCCGTCTGCCCCTATCTCCACTAGGTGTACCCACTACTCCCATTTGATCGGCTCCCTAACATAGATATCCGTGCTGGTCCCACAGTGTGGTGTATCATTCCCCAAAGTGGCAACCTGATAACAACACTGATGCACGGTTTATACCTACACGATGCAACAACGTCTTAGCTACCAGCCCGGGCCCACACACGCATATGAAACCCGTTGGACTTGCGTTGCCACCGCTAACCCGTTTTGGCCTCTTATAGACAAACCTAGTACGCGTGTCCCGTCCTCGGCATGGGCCGAGCTCACAAAGATACGTATGGGATACCGGTTGTAATGGGCCCCCACAAGCTACCCACCTAAGCTTGTCTCTCTATCTAGTATATACCACTTAACCCATTTAGTTATCATGTCCACTTACATGTTTAAAATTTGGTTAAGTCATCTAATCGTATTTCAATTGCCACACAAGGCACCCACTAGATTTCCTCATGCCCCCCCAAGGCACCCACTTAACCCCTCATGTCCATCTACATGCTAATATGGTTAAGTGTTTCTTAATTAATTAAGACCGTGATCCTCATAAAGACCTCTCACATTAGACTATCTTTTATGACCGCTGGTTAAGCCGGTTGGGTCCGGGCAGCCTTATGTCATAACCGAGTCTAACCTCGTGTCTTTACATTAATCACGTATTTAGTTTGTGCCTAAGACCTCTCACATTGGGCTAACATTTGTAGCAACTGGTTAAGCCGGTTGGGTCCGGGCAGTTTTACGCTACAACTGAGTCCAACCTCGTGTCTTAGTCGATTAATTACACCTAATTAATCACCCTCATAATTTATATTAATTATCCCTAATTAATATTCAAGTTTTCAAGAATATGGGTAGACCTAACTCAATAGGTAAATTCCCAATTCCATAGTATGGGTAGACCTAACTCAATAGGTAAATTCCCAATTCCATAATATGGGTAGACCTAACTTAATAGGTAAATTCCCAATTATGTTAATCCACTTAATGGTATTTTTACACAATTTTATTAAGTGTATATTAACCCCATCGTTCCCCACGTACTATGCTAACATGACATATTTTATAAGGGAAGATTCATCACAAATATCATGGGTTTCACTTAGCATACTTTAGCGTTAACATGGGTTTAAGGGGTGTCAACTTGCATCATGATATTAAACCCAACTAGCATCATTAAATAACCCAACTTGCATGAATACACATATGTCATATAAAGGTAACTTGCATAAGTGTTCATAGGTTATACAAAGGGTGAACTTGCATATGTGACTTGCATCATAAATAGGGTAAACATGCATATGTATGCATAGCATACAAAGGTGTCATCTTGCATATGTATGCATCTTATTTAAAAAGGGTAAACTTGCATGTCATAATATATGCATAAAACCAAACACTTAGCATGCATAAAATCAAATACTTAGCATGCATAAAACCAAACACTTAGCATGCATAAAATCAAATACTTAGCATGCATAAAACCAAACACTTAGCATGCATAAAATCAAATACTTAGCATGCATAAAACCCAATACTTAGCATGCATAAAACCCACCACTTAACTTGCATAAACCCACATACTTAACTTGCATAAACCCATATACTTAACTTGCATAAACCCACATACTTAACTTGCATAAACATAGGGTTAACATTAAACATAGATTAGCAAACTAACATCATATCATATGACTTAAAACCCATTTATCCACAAGCAAGACCATAGATCTCATCATACCTCATCTACTTAATTTAGCAATTGGTTATTAAAGTGATAGAAACTCACCAAAACCAAGATTAGCAAACTTATGAAGTAGAACTAGTTGCTATATTTGAAGAAGATGATGATTAGAGGTTGATTAGCTTGCAACTTTCTTCATAAACTAGTGGAGGCTCCTCCTAAGTTTGATTTTGGCGGCATGATGGCATCAATTCTATTTTTAGTATGGATTAGGCTTGCATTAGGGTGTATTTATAGGATTAGGGTGTGTTTTAGACCATAGGATTAGCCCTAGGTTAGATTAGGTCCGTCAGATTTAGGAAGTTTCCAGAACACAGCCCAAACCAGCCAGAAAAACCAGACCTGGTGCACCCAGGCCAATTGGCCCGACACCCTGTGTCGACAGGCAAGTCGACAGGGCAGTCGACTTGGCCTGGCCCAAGTCGACAGGCCTGTCGACAGCCCTGTCGACATGGCTAGGGCGGGAAATTTCCCGCCTGGCCCCCGCTGGTTCCAATTTCGAAATCTGAATTTGAATTTTAAATCTGTTTTTAATATGGAATTTCCTGAAAACTTCTTTGGGCCTTAAATGGGTCATACGGACTCCGATTTACAAAATTTCGGACTCTATTCTGCGTATTTTCCGAGACGAACGCAACGGCATAGCCCGTTTCCCCCAATTCTTACATCTGAGATTATTTATTCTGCTTTTAGTGAATATTAGTATTAACTGAAATTCGGGGTGTTACATTCTCCCCTCCTTAAAGGATTTCGTCCCCGAAATCTCTAAGCTAAGGAGAATGCATATCCTACCATCCAAATAACCATCTACTCAATCCATCAAACACGGGCATCCATTTTCCTTAAAACAATTTCTAATGATGTATGAGCATATGCAAAAAGTGTGTGTATATGTTCCCTATCTAATGTATGAACATATGCAAACCATGATAGTGCCATGCATCCAATGTGTATGCGAGAGAACCCTATCGACACATACTGTATCTATATGAGTGCACAATCATTCACCAAAATGCATCATCCATATGAAAATTCAACCATTATACATCCATAAATATAGCTATCTACACACAATTATATGCAATATGCAATATGAAGTGACTGAGCCGATCTAGTGTCTAAAGTGTGTGTATATGCATCCACGAGCAACCACTAGCAAACACTTGCATCCACTTGCATCCATCAATCATAACATGTCTCAAACACATGTTTCAACCATAGGTTTACCCTATCTAAAGGTCAAAGGTACTAACGAGAGGACATACTAAAGATAAGATAAGTACTAGACAAACGATAGAGGAGAAATTAAAAGACATACCCTCAAAAAGAAATGGGTACAATGAACGCATCTTCGCTTCTGTCTCCCAAGTTGCGTTGCTCTCATCTTCTCCCCATTGCACTTTGACTAGTTGAACCTCTCTGTTTCTCAACTTCCTAGTCTCTGACCCAAGGATGCGAGTAGGAGCTCGTCGAATCGTTGCATCACGCTCTACCTCCACTTCTCTAAGCAAGCTCGGCTCTACCACCTCTGCAGTCTCATGTAGGCACTTCCTCAAATGTGACACATGGAATACATCATGTACACCACTAAGTCTCTCGGGCAATTCCACTCTATATGCCATCTGTCCAATCCTTTCCTTAACAGGAAACGGTCCTACAAACCTCGGTGCTAACTTCCCCACGGATCCAAAACGAACAACATTCCGTAACGGAGATACTTTGACAAAGACCATGTCCCCAACTTCAAACTCAAGATCCGTCCTCCTCTTGTCCGCATAAGATTTTTGCCTATCCTGCGCTGCTTTCATCCTTCTTCGAATCAAGTCAATCTTCTCAGAAGTCTCCCTAACCATATCAGGCCCAAGCAAGATCTTATCCGTAGATTCCTACCAACATGTAGGTGATCGACAAGGCCTTCCATAAAGAGCTTCGAAAGGAGCCATACCAATACTAGACTGAAAGCTGTTATTATACGCGAACTCCACCAATGGAAGATGCTCTTCCCATGTACTTCCAAAATCCAAGATATATAACCTCAAAAGGTCCTCTAGAATACGGTTCACCCTCTCGGTCTGACCGTCCGTCTGTGAATGATATGCGGTGCTCAAACATAACTGAGTCCCCACCGCTTCCTGCAAACTCTTCCAAAACTCACTAGTGAAGATAGGATCTCGATCGCTCACTATGCTGGAGGGTACTCCATGCAATCGAACTATCTCTCGAATGTAGACTGAAGCTAGCCATGGAGCAGTCCTCTTACTCTTCACGGGTATGAAATGGGCGCTCTTAGTAAGCCTATCTACCATGACCCAAATTCCCGTATTACCCTTCCTCGATCTTGGTAACCCATCGACGAAATCCATCGAGACGCTATCCCACTTCCATAACGGAACTTCCAATGGGTGAAGCAACCCACCGGGTTTCTTTTGCTCCGCTTTCACTCGTTGGCACACCAAGCATCTAGCGACATACTCGGCCACATCTTTCTTCATACCAGCCCAAAAGAAAATTCGCTTCATGTCTTGGTACATCTTGTCCCCACCGGGATGAATGGTCATCTTCGAACGATGTGCATCATCAAGAATAGCCTTCCTCAAACCCTCGTCTTGCGGTACACAGAGTCTACCGTCTCTACGCAAGCACCCCCTATCGTCTAAGGTGTACCTACTCAAATGGCTGGACGACTCCCCCCTTATGAGCTTCTCTACCAACTCAACCAACTGTGGGTCGTCCCTCTGTGCTTCTCCAATCCGCCCCAAAAGAGTAGGTCTGACCTCCAAGGATGCTAGCAAACCGGGTATATAGTCAATGGGAGGTCTGAAATCAAACATCGAGATAAATTCCAAGCTTCGTTGTTCCACGAACAATGGACTCAAGGACAACCTTTTTCTGCTCAAGGCGTCCGCCACCACGTTACCCTTGCCAGGGGTATATGCTATCTCGAAATCATAGGATGCTAAGAACTCCATCCACCTTTGCTGTCTCAAATTCAAATCCTTCTGAGAAAACAAGTACTTCAATGATTTGTGGTCAGTGAACAATTCGAATCTCTCACCAAGAAGATAATGGCGCCAAATCTTAAGCGCAAAAACAATAGCAGCCAACTCTAGATCATGGGTAGGATAATTTTTCTCATGTGCCCTCAACTGCCTTCCACCATAGGCTATTACCCTTCCCTCTTGCATTAAGACTGCGCCCAGTCCTGTCCCACAAGCATCGATATAGACAACAAATGGCTTACTCCCATCTGGCAACACTAAAACTGGAGCAGTGGTTAAAGCTCTCTTTAACCGTCGGAACGCATCATCACAATCTACGTCCCATGTGAAAACAAGATTCTTCTTCGTTAAGCGGGTTAATGGGGCTGATATCTTCGCGAAGTCTTTGATAAACTTCCTATAATAACCCGCCAACCCCAATAAACTTCTTACTTCGGTAGCATTCTTCGGAACCTTCCAATCTTGAATTGATACTACCTTCGCGGGATCCACAGCTATCCCTTCCTTGGAGACCACGTGCCCCAAGAACCGCACTTCCTTCCTCCAGAAGTGACATTTAGAGAATTTAGCCTTAAGGCTATGTGATCGAAGAGTCTCCAACACCTCCCCAAGATGTAGGGCATGCTCTTCTTCACTCTTAGAAAATACTAAGATATCATCCACAAAGACCACCACGAACTTATTAAGGAACTCCCTGAACACCCTACTCATCAAATCAACAAAGTATGCAGGGGCGTTCGTCAACCCAAATGGCATCACCAGCCACTCATAGAAACCATCCGGAGTCCTAAAGGCAGTCTTGTCTATGCTATCCTCAGCCACCCTCAACTGATGAAACCCCGTGGCTAAAGTCCAACTGAGAAAATACAGAAGCGCCAACCAACTGATCGAAAAGATCATCAATCCTCGGCAATGGGTGTCTATTCTTCTTTGTGAGCTTGTTGAGTTCTCTATAGTCTACACAAAGTCTGAGGGACCCATCCGCCTTCGTAGCAAAAACTACTGGAGCACCCCACTCCGATATACTTCGTCTTATGAACCCCTTCTCAAGCAACTCCCCTACTTGCTTATGGAGTTCCCTCCTCTCACGAGGAGCCATATGGCGCACTGGTAAAGATACAGGTTTAGCATTATCCACCAGATATATTCGGAAGTCAATCTCCCGCTTCGGAGGTAAGCCCTTCACCTCCTCAAACACATCCGAGTATTCCCGGACCACTCTAACAGATTGCAAACTCTCGACCGAAGCGTCAAGCGATTCAAGATAACTTAGCATAACAGAATCCATGGGATTACAAGAGATCTCGAGAGTGTTACCCAAGCGGGTCATGAGCCTAACAACTCTCCTTTCGCAATCAAGAACGGCACCATTACTGGATAACCAGTCCATGCCCAAAATCAACCCATAGCCCGTGAAGCCCAAAACAAAAGCATCACATCTAAACTCAATGCTAAGTATAGAAATCTTCAAACCCAAACATATCATGGACAAATAAGTGGAGCCCCCAATTGGGTTTGAAACAACCAAGGGATCATCTACCAGACTGGTGTCTAAGTGCAGTGACTCAACTAATGATGATGAGATAAAGGAATGCGATGCGCCAGAATCAAACAATGTACGGACAGGATGATCAAATAGAAAAACCAGACTTTCAACGGAAATAATTCTACCTCTTTCCTGAATCGGTGGAACCGCGAGAGCCTGTACTTGCCCCCTAGCCTGACCCGGTGCCATAAGAGCTTGCACCTGTCCTCCTGAGGTAGATCCCGTCCTTTGCCCCTTCTTAGGGAAATCCTTCACTAGATGCCCTGCTTCGCCACAGTTATAGCAGCCAGTCTTCTTCTTCTTTCGACAATCTTTGCTTATGTGGCCTGGTATCCCGCAATTGAAGCACTTCTTCTTCCCCTTGCCACCGTTGCCTTTCCCACCTTTGTTTTGCTGTTGTTGCTGAGGTCTCTTTTGATCTCCCTTCTTTTCGAGTGCCTTATTAGCATTGGGACCCTTCTCTTCTTCATGCATGAGTGCCATGTCAACTAGCTTCTCAAAGGTGGCCCCCATAGGGATATGAGTCATAGCCAACCCATGCATCGGTTCATTCAAGCCTTTCACGAACCTCAAAGCCTTCTTCTCCGGTGTATTCACCATGTCTAGGCCAAACCTTGCCAATTGATTAAACTTGTTGACATATTCCTTCACTGAGAGATTTCCTTGCTTTAGAGTCAAGAATCTTTCCATATACAAGTTTTCCTCCGCCCTTGAGAGAAACTTTGCCACAAATCTTTGCCTAAAATCCGCCCAAGAGTCAACGGGGCGTTCTCCATTAGTGACCTCCCACCAGAATGAGGCCTCTCCCTTCATTAACCAAGCAGCCAACTTGACTTTCTTTCCTTCTTCCATCTCAAAGATATCTATCAACTCTTCCACCTCCTTAAGCCAATCTCTAGCCTCCACAAAAGTTTCTGATCCTTGAAAAGGTTTCCCTCCCATAGCTTTAAATTCCTTGCAAGTCTTAGCAAAAGTATCCGTGCGAGGAGGAGGGGGAGGAGGAAGATCGGGTGCTATGGTTGGTGGAGGAACATTTGCTGGACCCGCAGTGGTGGCCCAAGCCTCCATCAATCTCCTATACCATACTAGTATCGTCACACCCTCCGGAAAGTTAAGATCCTCAGCCATGCTGAAACGAAAAAGGAAAGATTCAAAACGGAGAATTCGAAAGATAAAGATATGGCTATTGGGGATTATGCTTTTCTTTCAAAAACTTTTCTCTTTAAAGACATGTTTTTGAAAATATCTCTTCCAAAAATGTTTTTAGAAAAATAGTTTTCTAAAAATTTTATCTGTTCCGGTAACCTTTGCTCTGATACCACGTGTAACACCCCACTCCCGCTATGATCACTCGCTAAGGGAATGCCATAACATCGGTGGAGTATTTTAAGTGAATATAGAACAGAGAAATTACAGCAAGACAGATATAAGTAATACTTGAAAATTTAAAACATCATTTCATTGCAGCGGAAAGTAAAACATGTTTGGTTACATCACAAAACCATAATAAGAGTCAAGTACAAAATATCCATCCTGATAAATAAAAATACATAATCCCAATACATGCACTGATAGCCATAAAAGAAAAGGGTAAGCTGAGCTCTACATCTAGGGTCCAAGCTCCAAGAGAGTAATAAAAGCAGCCTGATCAAAGCCCACTCGTGCTGGGCCCACACTGAGAACCTGAGGGTTGGGGAAAAGATAAAAACAACGGGGTCAGACATAAGTCTGAGCGAGTCCTATAACTTTAACAATACAATCATTAAAGTAACCAGAGAAGACATAAGTTGATATACGGTAACGACTGGGGATGAATGGCTACACTAAGCAGCCCACTAGACTTAGGATAAACTATGATATCCGTGAAGACGCATCTACCCACCCAAGGGTAATTACTAAACTGCACCACACCAGTCATTCCTAATTAAAGGTTGATCCCACTAAGTGTACTTAGTAATCTTAACAGTAGTCCCGTGTACCCCTAGCTGACTACATAGGTGTCGTCTGCCCCTATCTCCACTAGGTGTACCCACTACTCCCATTTGATCGGCTCCCTAACGTAGATATCCGTGCTGGTCCCACAGTGGGGTGTACCATTCCCCAAAGTGGCAACCTGATAACAACACTGATGCACGGTTTATACCTACACGATGCAACAACGTCTTAGCTACCAGCCCGGGCCCACACACGCATATGAAACCCGTTGGACTTGCGTTGCCACCGCTAACCCGTTTTGGCCTCTTATAGACAAACCCAGTACGCGTGTCCCGTCCTCGGCATGGGCCGAGCTCACAAAGATACGTATGGGATACCGGTTGTAATGGGCCCCCACAAGCTACCCACCTAAGCTTGTCTCTCTATCTAGTGTATCCCACTTAACCCATTTAGTTATCATGTCCACTTACATGTTTAAAATTTGGTTAAGTCATCTAATCGTATTTCAATTGCCACACAAGGCACCCACTAGATTTCCTCATGCCCCCCCCAAGGCACCCACTTAACCCCTCATGTCCATCTACGTGCTAATATGGTCAAGTGTTTCTTAATTAATTAAGACCGTGATCCTCATAAAGACCTCTCACATTAGACTAACTTTTATGACCGCTGGTTAAGCCGGTTGGGTCCGGGCAGCCTTATGTCATAACCGAGTCTAACCTCGTGTCTTTACATTAATCACGTATTTAGTTTGTGCCTAAGACCTCTCACATTGGGCTAACATTTGTAGCAACTGGTTAAGCCGGTTGGGTCCGGGCAGTTTTACGCTACAACTGAGTCCAACCTCGTGTCTTAGTCGATTAATTACACCTAATTAATCACCCTCATAATTTATATTAATTATCCCTAATTAATATTCAAGTTTTCAAGAATATGGGTAGACCTAACTCAATAGGTAAATTCCCAATTCCATAGTATGGGTAGACCTAACTCAATAGGTAAATTCCCAATTCCATAATATGGGTAGACCTAACTTAATAGGTAAATTCCCAATTATGTTAATCCACTTAATGGTATTTTTACACAATTTTATAAAGTGTATATTAACCCCATCGTTCCCCACGTATTATGCTAACATGACATATTTTATAAGGGAAGATTCATCACAAATATCATGGGTTTCACTTAGCATACTTTAGCGTTAACATGGGTTTAAGGGGTGTCAACTTGCATCATGATATTAAACCCAACTAGCATCATTAAATAACCCAACTTGCATGAATACACATATGTCATATAAAGGTAACTTGCATAAGTGTTCATAGGTTATACAAAGGGTGAACTTGCATATGTGACTTGCATCATAATTAGGGTAAACATGCATATGTATGCATAGCATACAAAGGTGTCATCTTGCATATGTATGCATCTTATTTAAAAAGGGTAAACTTGCATGTCATAATGTATGCATAAAACCAAACACTTAGCATGCATAAAATCAAATACTTAGCATGCATAAAACCAAACACTTAGCATGCATAAAATCAAATACTTAGCATGCATAAAACCAAACACTTAGCATGCATAAAATCAAATACTTAGCATGCATAAACCCCAATACTTAGCATGCATAAAACCCACCACTTAACTTGCATAAACCCACATACTTAACTTGCATAAACCCATATACTTAACTTGCATAAACCCACATACTTAACTTGCATAAACATAGGGTTAACATTAAACATAGATTAACAAACTAACATCATATCATATGACTTAAAACCCATTTATCCACAAGCAAGACCATAGATCTCATCATACCTCATCTACTTAATTTAGCAATTGGTTATTAAAGTGATAGAAACTCACCAAAACCAAGATTATCAAACTTATGAAGTAGAACTAGTTGCTATATTTGAAGAAGATGATGATTAGAGGTTGATTAGCTTGCAACTTTCTTCATAAACTAGTGGAGGCTCCTCCTAAGTTTGATTTTGGTGGCATGATGGCATCAATTCTATTTTTATTATGGATTAGGCTTGCATTAGGGTGTATTTATAGGATTAGGGTGTGTTTTAGACCATAGGATTAGCCCTAGGTTAGATTAGGTCCGTCAGATTTAGGAAGTTTCCAGAACACAGCCCAAACCAGCCAGAAAAACCAGACCTGGTGCACCCAGGCCAATTGGCCCGACACCCTGTGTCGACAGGCAAGTCGACAGGGCAGTCGACTTGGCCTGGCCCAAGTCGACAGGCCTGTCAACAGCCCTGTCGACATGGCTAGGGCGGGAAATTTCCCGCCTGGCCCCCGCTGGTTCCAATTTCGAAATCTGAATTTGAATTTTAAATCTGTTTTTAATATGGAATTTCCTGAAAACTTCTTTGGGCCTTAAATGGGTCATACGGACTCCGATTTACAAAATTTCGGACTCTATTCTGCGTATTTTTCCGAGACGAACGCAACGGCATAGCCCGTTTACCCCAATTCTTACATCTGAGATTATTTAATCTGCTTTTAGTGAATATTAGTATTAACTGAAATTCGGGGTGTTACAACTGTGAGGCCCGCCCATCCTGCAGAGACCGCCCACATTAGAAAGCCGTTTGTTCTTGCATTTAGGAAATCGGTCGCACAAGCAAAGAAGAGGAACTGATTCCAATCACATGATCCGTTCTGCATTCATCTGTCCATGGAACCACGCATGGATCCCTAATCGTTCGTTCCCTGAACTACCACTAGTATTACAATCAGGGGAATCGCACGCATATCAGCTTTGCAAGTTTTATTCGGTCGCCCGTCTACCGTCAGATATAAATGCTCCAATCAAGTGGTATATGTAAGTGAAGTTACGAAAGGCTTAAACATGAAGATACATCATTCGATCTTGCACAACCACTCGCTTCTATGAAGTCGCTCGCGCAGGAATGCTGGAAATAGCTGTCGCCAGTTGGCTACAGCTAAGCAAGTGCATGTTCTTAATTTAAAAGCTAGGCGATCTATAGCCTACAAAGAGGAACTCCAATTCATTTCTTCGCGGGAGGCTGGCCTATAAATAGGCCATGAATGCCACTGAAAAGGGGGGACCTCCGCCACCATGAAGTGTTGCAAAATTTTGTCCTTAGCAATTCCTTAAACAATTCAACCATGATCATCATTATCACCCGAAGATCTTCCATCCATTTGGCCATGGCATCTGTTAAAATCCTATAAATGAAAAAGATCAAAGACATCCTCCTCCTCCATTGCTTATCCATCCTTCTTCATCATAGATCTTGCCATTCCTCCATTGAATCTCGTGAATCTAAGCGACAATTATATGTAAAAGTGAGAATATATTGAGAGAATAAGAAGATGTATAAAGAATAATAGTTGATATGTCTTGTAATCATCATTATGATAATGCAAACTCCGTTCACAGTGGATGTAGGCCTAACACAAGGTAGAACCACTCTAATACCTCATCTCCATTTTGTTTCCTTTTGCATTTTTACTTTCAATTGTTATTGAGTGCGGCTCCATTTATTTTCTAATCATATTGGTGAAGTACAATCCTTGTACCTTTGGTGTTTGAACCATTTTTGGTAAAAACATTTGGCGCCCACCGTAAGGACGTATTTGCATCCTTTCCTGTTGAAATTCAACGAGATATTCTAAGAAAACTTTGCTTGAAATCATGGGTATACAAAAGGAAACCATTTGCAAAGTCAATGACCCCGCCGACAATACTAATATTGTCACATCGCACACCACTCATTTTGAGATAGGAGAATCGTCAAGAGTCGAGGTTGCTATAACTAAAAGGGAATTGGAAGAAGCGATAGTGGGGCTGACGAGTCAGATAACCATTGCAAACAACACAATGATGAAGAAACTTGAGTTGGTGTTCATTATTCACGCCGTTACTGCAAAAGCCAAACTAAGTGCCACTTGTTTTTTACCTACTCGAACAAGTCAAGCCTACGATACAGAATCCTCTGCTTCAAGCGCGAAACAAGGAAATTCTATTTAGGAAGATACATATCATGCTAATCTGGACCACGGAAAGGCTAAAGCACCTATGTGCAATTATTCCGATGGCACAAGCTCTCAACGGTCGGATGATCCTGTGAAAGGGGCATTCCTCTCGAAGGAAACCCCATATTCCCCATATCCAGATTGTAATTACGCGCTTGGGCAAGAAGTTGGCGAGGAAGAAGGCATTTGCTACATGGTTCAAAACAAAGAGCCGGAATATATTTCAGAAATGGCATGTGAAATTGTGAAAGAGAGCTTGAAACAAGTGGACAATCGAAAGGAGTGTGGATTTTTTCCTACTAAGACCCCACACACTGAAAGAATCAAAATGGCTACATATCCGCAGGAATTTAAGCCTCCAACACTGCAATCTATGAAGGGACAAGCGACCCCAATGTATTCTTGTGCAAATATGATCAGCATATGGATGGGGAGCGTGCCACCAACGAGATCAAATGCCTATACTTTCCAACTTATCTAGAGGGGGTGGCCTACCTCTGTTTCACAAAGCTACCACCGAAGTCTGTGGACAACTTCGCTACATTAGCCACATTATTTAGTAAGCAATTCAAATTCCAAGCAGCTAGAATCCAAGATGTCATGGAGCTAAGTGAAATACAACAAAGATCAGGAGAGTCCGCTAATGATTTTCTCACCCGCTTTAATGTGGCAGCGTCTGAAGTTGAAAATTATGAGCCGCGACTAGTTCTGATGGCTTTAAAAGGGGCCATATGTAGAAAG
Source organism: Allium sativum (assembly GCA_030737875.1). Lineage (NCBI taxonomy): Eukaryota > Viridiplantae > Streptophyta > Magnoliopsida > Asparagales > Amaryllidaceae > Allium > Allium sativum. The sequence goes on from CM060924.1 coordinate 388,865,145, forward strand.
ACCAAGTTAGGAAGATGGATTAAGAAAAAGAAGCCAAGTACACTCGAACAAATACTCAATGAAGTTGTAAATTATATGAGCATTGAAGAGAACTTAGTGTGTAAACAACTGAAAAGGAAAGGTAGTGTGCAAGGTAGTTTCGATGGTTAGAAGAGGAGAAATGGAAGAAAAGATAACCGGGCTAAGAAGAAGCTACGCTTCTTTAAGAACTCTAAGCTCACTCCCCTTAATGACACCATAGGGAACATTTTCATGGCAACTAAGGGTATGGAGAAATATCCAGTCCCGAAACAAATGCAGGTTAAAGATGTTGCTCTAAGGTAAGGAAGGTTTTGTCAGTTTCATAACCAAGGCACGACACAGATAACTGTAGGCATTTAAAATCATTGATTGAGGAGCTGGTCAGGAAGATTCATTTACAACAATATGTACAAATCCATGAACATTGCTCCAACTTTCCACATGAAATGAGTAGATCGCTCAAGCCGATCCAAGGCCAACATATACTTGAGGATCAGTAGTCAACGTCCTAGTTATGGTGGTTCTGAGGAAGCAACCTCCATTATTTTACTTTTCTTTACTACTTAAGAACCAGTAGTTGTTTTACACTACTCTTTTACTCGCGATACTTTTAGCAGATGATTCACTTATGTTGTATTGAACAAAAGTTGTATAAATCAAAAATTATGTGCTTGCCTAGATGACATGATTGTAAGACCATACTAAAGGCCAATTTCTTAATTGTAGGCATAGTGGAAGTAATTTCTCATCTCCAATTAAACCATAACAGAAAGCTTCCCAGAGCACATTCCAAGCAAAGCAACTTGAAGACTGGAAACATCATGCTAAATAAGCATATCGCTTCAAGAGGGTCAGCTGCATTGGGGCAAGTAGTTAAAAGCATGGTAAACAAATAGCAAGTCAGGAAGATGCACTTTTCACAATGAAACATGCCAAACTCCTAGCAAGTATCCATTGAAGGGGTTCGCATCAAGCTTTGAGGAAAATATAAAGATAGTATCAAATTTTTCCCATGGATTTAAAAATTCTTTTTGATAATCCAAAAAGAGGCACCTTGTTAGGTGCAGGACATAAATTCTTTGGATCGAACAAAAACTCGATAAGAGGAACTAGTGTCCACCTCCCAGGATGAAGCATAAAGATTGTTTTTTTTATAAAAAAAACCTAGGTTGGAAGCACCAGTCCTAGTGCTGGAAGGACCAAAACAAACAGAAATCCTAGCCGAAAGGGGGTAACAGAAATCCTAGCCGAAAGGGGGTTCCAGAAATCCTAGCCGAAAAGGGGGTATCCAACGAGGTCTTTTTGTTTCTAGAGAAATCAGAAGAAACAAGACCGAACTTGGATCGAAAATTGAAACCGAAGACCTCCCATGGGGGCACACCCAAAAATAAACTTAATAACATTGCGTACTTAAAAATGTAATCCCCAGAGAGCTTGTACTACCAGGTTAGCGTGAAATACGATTGAGTACCAACCTAACAATTATGAGCTGACCAACCAAAAATAAAGTCGTGGCTATAACCGTGAAAATTCACGAAAAATTGGTTGGTTCACAAGTTCGCTACAACATTACAAGAATGCCCGATAGAATCATTCGACTAACAAAATCGAATCCCCGTAAGATATTGTCCTTCATAAAAACGAATGGTGAAATGATTATAATACCAAACGTCACAACATAAGTGTACGAACGCAAGATATTAGGCGAGGACCGGCACTCGCATATACAACTGGTCTAAGTACACGATAATAAGAGAGCGAATTGAAATTGAAACATAAGGGTCACAAATGCTACTTCCTAACAGAAAAAGGGGAAAATGAACCAGCTGTTTAACATCTATCTTTTGTTCTTTTGTCTACGCAAGGACTATCAGGAGAGGACAAGTTAATAATTCCTGGGCTATTTGCAATGAACTTCCTTATGCGTTCAGAGCAGACATAGCGTTAGTGTTCCAAGTTTCATCCTTGTCTTCCAGATCGGACATGTTAAGCAATGTTGGGTCGCTGGTAAAGGTATGGTGCGCGGGCTAATGTTAGTTGACACTAAAACAGAATCAATAGTGACAGTTTGAACAACGGTACCGACAGCAGACAAAAGAGTTGGCGAGGGCGAACCTGGTGTAAACGAATAACAATCATAAAATTCAGCAAACCCAGTTGAAGAGGTAAGATAATCCAAATTCGATGGAGGCAGATTGATATAAATTTTACCTAGGGCTACTGGATATGTAAAGTCGATCCCGTGATCATCTAAAGAAATATCATCATGACTCGCGCGTTGTTTAAGAACATCCTCTTGAATGATGCATTCCCCAATTGATCGAACTCCAGCAGCATCATGGACAGGATAATTTGTAGGGGAAGTCTGACATCTTGAAACTTCAATATTAATAAGACCAGATGGGTTACGAGTGGAGGTAACATTCAGGGTTTTCTCCCTGGAGGATCGAGCTAGCTGATCTGCCAACATCTCCCAAGCCTTCGAAAGTTCCTGTAGAATTCTATTCCTGAGTAAAAAGGGGAATAGGATTTTAAGTAAACTTTTCAGAAATTATATCACCTCTTGCACCATCTTTGTGTTCACTCACTCTTATATCACTCCATTCAATAGCTGAAAACAAGGGAGATTCTGGAGAAGATTGGTTGCTATCACCCATGACTAGGCGCTTCTTTTCGGTAAAGGATTTGCCCGGGGCACTTTGCGTATAAGCCAAGGTTTTCTTAATAAATCCTGAAGGATGGAGTAGTTGATATTTACGAAGGTTTTCTTGTGAAAGAAACACTTGTCTACTTCTTTCAGTCTTGTCAATAGCAATCAAAGAATCAAGAAGAGCCAGGTCAAGGACAAAGCCTTCTTTGGAAGGAATTGTTGCCAGATAGATAGATAGATAATTAATTAATTTATTTTTTAAAAAAGGAGGAGAGAAGAAGAATATCAAGGCATAAGGAAGTTAACTCCTTCCATCCACCGCCCATAAAAGCTCATAAGACATCGAAGATAAAAATATTGATCTGGAAACCCTTTGACATCGTCTGTTAGACCAGTAATAATTCTGCAATATTTTCCCTCCATGGAAATGAAAGCGAGACCGTCTACCTCCTTTCTTCTGAAATCTTATAAGGAACAGATATCTTGAAACGTAGGTGCTCGTTGCTTGGCTTTCATAAAAAGTATGTATAGCCCTAGTAAAATGTGATACCCGTTGGGATGCAATTGATATGGGGAAATATCCAAACATTTCAAAACAGACTCTAAGTAGGAGTTAAAAGAAGGAACAGCTCCACTAGACAACATACGATGATTGACTGATACATACCCGGGGGGAGGACGATCAGCTGAATCATCTTTCCTTGGAAATCTGGTTTCATCCTTCGTAAATCCAAAACGAGCAAACATTTGTTAGTATAAGTCGTATGGGAGCGTCGATTTACGACTAGCAGAAGGCACCATTCGAGGAGACAGGGTTGAGGATAAACTTGATCAACAGAGACAACAATTGGGGCAACCTCAGCCACCTGACTGGAACCTCCGGCCTCTTCAGACATAGTACCCTCCTTGAAGCTTTGACTAGGTTGGTTTTTAGTTTGCATTTTTACATGGATAGATATGTTTGGGAAATAAGCCACAGCCAGGTTGCTTATAATAAAGGAAAAGCAACTTTTGAGCAAATATGCTCTTCAAACCAAGCATTTCTTCAAAGATACCTCCCTAAAAATTTACTGACAATAAGAACAAGCCCAAAAGTATGTAGTGGGACTTGCCAATACGGGTTAAGCATTACAAAGAAAGTTCATCCAACAAAAGCAAACCAAATTGGACTAGTCATTCGTAACCCCTGCACGTATAAAGGTTTTGGCCTAGTCGATTATCAAATAACTACTGTTCGTACATAGCAAATAAATGCTACCAGCAACAAGCAGAACAAAAAGCAATGGCAGCAAAATCAAAGTTCTATAATACAGGGATTTCATCAAGAATCTAGCGAAGGCACGGTAAATTAAAAACGTCGTTTCAGAGACATTCTAGCAAACAACCTATAAACATTTCATTACAATCGAAGAACAAGAAAGAACTATTGTGCAAAGCAAGTCTGACAACCAATTATGTTCAAACCCCTGAACATACTAAGTCAAATTGGTTAAAAATTCAATATATGGTCAAATAGTTCGGCTTTTTACCAGTCAGGAACTTTTATGAGGTAATATGGATTAACTCAAGAGGCAAAGTTAAAGGAGGAATTTACTTACATACAAACGAGTTCGATTTGGGAGAGGAAGCACTCTGACCAATTTCGGGATTGAGGGAATTCAGTCCGGAAAGATCGGGTGAGATAGCAAGTTAAGAAAGGTAATAATCGGAGGTAATGGGGAATATCCTACAGCAGAGCCACCATTAAAACAAGCTTTTTAGAGAAATAAAATATATAATGAGCAGGAAAACGAAGAGACATCATTTAAAGAAGACCAAAAAGCCCTTTCAAGTTAAAGCGATGCGACAGCTTTGTCAGGTCCGTATAAAACGCTCACTTATTCCGGAAGATAGCGCATCAAACCCAGTCAGTAAATAGTTATGTTTGTGTGCGAATGATTGTAAAGCTATTCAATAAGCGCGGAACATTAGTAAGTGTGCTCGTCTTACAGGGAATGGACTTAATCCATCAATTGGCATTACATTTCATTATTTCGAAGCTTGTAATCTTCTCAAGCTGAGAATTACAAACTTCGAGGGGCAAATGTTTATCCCTTAAGGCTCATATGTGCATTGAAGAATTAAGTCAATATTAGCGCCATAGAACAAACATTCACAAGATTCGTGCACGCATGCCTCAACCAAGGTGGTTCGTACAAAGCAAGGTTAAGCACGGGCCGCAGCTCGAGCACGAGAGCACGGGGTAATCATAAAGTGTGGCACGATTATACAGAGAGGTCGCGCACCAAAAACGGTAATGCCTAAGGACTGTGAGGCCCACCCATCCTGCAGAGATCGCCCACATTAGAAAGCCGTGTGTTCTTGCATCAAGGAAATCGGTCATACAAGGCAAATAAGAGGAACTGATTCCAGTCACATGATCCATTCTGCAGTCATCCGTCCACGGAACCGCACATGGACCCCTTATCATTCGCTCCCTGAACTACCGCTAGTATTACAATTAGGGGATCACACGCAAATCAACTTTGCAATTTTTACTTGGTCGCCCGTCTACCATGAGATATAAATGCTCCAATCAAGCAGTATATGCAAGTGAAGTTACGAAAGGCTTAAACATGAAGATACATCATTCGATCTTGCACAACCACTCGCTCCCATGAAGTCGCTCGCGTAGGACAGCTGGACACAGCTGTCGCCAGTTGGCTACAGTTAAGCAGGGGCATGTTCATAATTAAAAAGCTAGGTGTTCCGTAGACTACAAAGAGGAAATCCAATTCATTTCTTTGGGGGAGGCTGGCCTATAAATAGGCCATGAATGCCACTGAAAAGGGGGGACCTCTGGCCACCACGATGTGCTACAAAATTCCATCCTTAGCCGTTCCTTAAACAATTCAACCATGATCATCATTATCACTCAAAGATCTTCCATCTATTTGGCCATGGCATCCATTAGAATCCTATAAGTGCAAAAGATCAAAGACATCCTCCTCCTCCGTCGCCTATCTGTCCTTCTTCATCATAGATCTTACCATTCCTCCATTGAATCTCGTGAATCTAAGTGAAATTTGTATGTAAAAGTGAGAATATATTGAGAGAACAAGAAGATGTATAAAGAACGAGAGTTGATATGTCTTGTAATCATCATTATGATAATGCAAACTCCGTTCACAGTGGATGTAGGCCTAACACAAGGCTGAACCACTCTAAAACCTCGTCTCCATTTTGTTTTGTTTGCATTTTTACTTTCAATTGTTATTGAGTGCGGCTCCATTTATTTTCTAATCATATTGGTGAACTTGTACCTTTGGTGTTTGAACCATTTTTGGTAAAAAACATACAAAAAACCCATTACATCAAATTAAAATACCTGCCTTGTACTAAAATCATCAGAGTACAGTAATATAAAAGCATAGTCCCCCAAAAAGAGCCATATCAGTGTAGATATGTAATCAAAGTGGTACATCTAAGCAACTCCAACCAGAAACAGAAGAGAGAATCTTAATCAAGCTTGAGTATTCCCACCCTAAGGACCCAAGGGGAAAGGAAAAGAGATTACAAACGGGATGAGAGAGTTAACAATATCATAAGACAGGTATAGCTGACTGAGCAGGATAAGCAGAATAAAAAAAATAGAATATATTGCGCTTCGCACATACTTTTCTCTACACCAGTACTAGTATAATAGAAACAAAATGATCCCAACAGAAACAGAATGGTAGACTTAGGTATAGTTCTAGTGATACGTTTTACCCCTAACGATAACAACAGGCAGCCCAATAGAAACAATGGGTGTTAACCAAACAATAATAATGGGCTCTAAATAAGAAGGTCTAGAGGTACCCTAATTACTACCCCAATCAATCGGATCCCTATCCTGTAGATACCCTATGCTAGCCCCACAGTGGGATGTATCACTTCTTAAAGTGGAAACCCTTTTTTCTCGATAGGCACAACCATATCTACTGGTGTTGTAGCATCTTATTTTCCCCCAACAAGCGGATCCATGCACGCACATGACTTCGTTGGAACGCGCCATCAGACACCTCCACCCATATGAACCTCTTATAACCAGCTAAGTAAGCGTGCCCTGACCCCTACCCAGTTCGGGGTCCCCCTTTGGATACCATTATGGATTACTGATTGATACGGGTCTCACACAACAGATGATACAAGCCACCCCCTAGGCTTGCATCCCCACTACAAGGATTTTGACAGGTTAGGCATAACGAACTAACAAGCTCACATAACCCCACCATATAAAACATGTTAAGTTTGTTGGTTTTATATAACCCCCCATTGATTCAAGCAAGTTTACTTAACCCTTACACAATTTGACAGGCTCATGTAACCCCCACAGATTTAAACAGGTTAACTATTACAGGTTAGTAGGTTATTAACATTTTCCATTCATGTATGTTAATGCACTAGAACTCTCACATTATGTCGACCACTTGTGGATGCTGGATATGCTGAGCAGTTTCGGGCAGAATTCCACCACAAATTGGACTCAACCTCTTGTCTTAGTACCATTACGTGTACATTTACACACTAGACTCCTCACATTATATTAACCACTTATAGATGTTGGATTTGTCGTGCGGTTCCGTGTAGAATTCTACCACAAGTGTAATCTAACCTCATGTCTAAGTGCAGTTACAGTTCTATTTACTGTAAATTTAGGCATATTCATTTTTAATCAATTATTCATGTTCATCATAGGTTATGCCCCAAATCCCAGTCTGATTCACGATACAAGCTATGCCCTAAATTAAAGTCTTAGATCACGGTATAGGTTATCCCAAATCCAAATTATCTTTTACAATACAAATTATTCCCCAATTTATCATTTCAAATTGTTCCCAATTTCGTTCGTTCGCATATTTCGGTGATAGGCCTAGGCTCGAAGGTAGCCTAACTATAAAAATAAAAAGGGAAGGAGGGAGAGAAGAGAATAGAAATAGGCCTAATAACAAGACAAAGATATGACGACAGAAATAGGCATACTTAACAAAATAGGCATATAGTGACAGAAGTAGGCATAGTAGCAGAATGGGCATATAATGACAAATTTAGGCATTTGAAAACTAAACAGTAGATCAGGTGTACAAGTAATTGCAGATCTGTTTAGTTATGATTCAGGTTAATAACAGGCATAGGTTTAGATCCAAACTTATAAACATGTCAGGATTACTTATTAAATGTTTATATCTAAAAATATCATAAACTGACAGAGACTGGATCAATAGAACAAAGAAATGATTGTTGATGTTGTAGAAGAGATTATTGTGCACGTATAACTTGTTATTGCTGAAGAATAGGCTAATTCAGTCCGAGTTGGGGAAACACTTCGTTGTCTCCATTGTTTTTGATGTATAAAACAATGGAAATGAGGTCCTATTTATAGCCCGCCGTCAACGAATCCGGTGAAGAAACATGTCCCGGTTCAAAGAATAGATCTGCCCCAGATCTGGGTGGGGTTGACCCTGGGTTCGACCCCAGTGGGGCATGGGGTCGACCCTTAATGGGTTGATTTCCCGCGTCTTCCTACCTTCTGATTTTGTTTTTCTGGACTGGTTTGTGTGTGTGTGTGTATATATAATTCTCTTATACGTATACAAACTTCAAACCTTAATATCTTCTTCATACTATGTCTGTTTTACGCAAACTCGGAGTCTATCTTAGGTAGATTTCTGAGACGAACGCAATGGCACAGTCCATTTTAATTAGTTCCCAATATTTAATTAAGTATTATTTAGTTTATTATTATAATGTTCTTTAAAATTATGAGGTGTTACATAACATGAGCAGAATTGGTTATTAAGAGAACGGGTATGAGGATTCTCTATTAGTAGATTTGATTAGAAACCATCGTACTAAAGAGGGGGTAATGGGAATATAAACCAATGGCTTCTTTCTGATTTAGAACGGCAAACAGATGAGGAGGTATCCCAAGTTACTACCAAACATGCGAGGAGGATGTATAACTGATATAGGATCTTCATGAATGATGTGTTGAAACTACTATGCTTAACACAAGAAACTCGAAGGCCAGTATATTAATTGGGGAACGATTTAGTAGTATGGTTTATTAGAGAAGTCACTTTTCAATCAAACCTAGTGACCAATTCACTAATCGATTGCAAGTCGAATTAACCGTCTCCTTTATCACATCTCCGTTTGTGTTGGTCTGATGGATAAGAGAACTGATCTTCCCAAAAAGCGCTTGGGCGCTCTACATACGATGTAGATGTTATCAGATACATAGATCTTTCTTTCTGATGGATCAAGAATAAGTGGATCTGCCCTTTCCCTCTCAATAACATAGTTATTATCGTATCGTAAGCAGCGAGCGGAAAAAGAGAAGTGCCTAGCAATAATGCTATAAGAACACCTTATCACAAGGATGTGTCTACTTCTTAGCTGCTCTTAAAGTTAGTGTTTTATGCTATTCAAGAAGGACTATAACACGAGTATTGCTCTCTTACTCTTTCGTACACTATAAAGTCAGACTATACTTCCTTAGATTGAAACCTTGAGATTTAGGACTCGCTATAAACAGAAGCACCTCCAAATAGATTGGTCAAATCCTATGGTCGACCCATGGGTCAGTCCACGTAAGCCCTATGTCGACCTAGAGTCTGGGTCCTGAACGTGTTTTCAACTGAGAATGTTACTATCCACGTTCATTTTATTTCTTTAATATAACTTATGTGGATTATTATTTTCCGCTTATGACACATATCTAATTCAAATTATGAATTTGTGCACATATATATGCGTACAGCCTTTTAAATCTTTATTCGTTAATAATATTCCCATACGGACTTCGTTTGGGGGAAAGTCATATATCAAAATGAATCAAAAAATTGCAATGAACATAGTGGTATATGTTCGGGGGATAAATTATGAAATCGTAAATTATCGATATATAAATTAGGCTCACATCCTTAGAATTAATCCTAATTAAGCTCACGTCCTCCCTATAAAAAAAGTTTAAATTACATCCTTCTTTTTAAACTAACCTCCTATTTGTGACTAATTTGCCCCTTTTCAATATTTCGGCTGAACGTAAGGATCTAAATACCGATTAGGGCTTTATTTTTTGCAGAAACAAAATTTTATATTCCATGGTGAGCTCCAGAACCAAAACGTAAATCGTGAGCCCCTATTTGCAGCAACCAGCGACAGCAGCTCCAGCACCATCGATCATCCCCCCTTCAGTCGACGCCACTCCAGCACCAGGATCCGCCGCCAAAGGAAATCGCGATCAACCCCCCTTCCAGCAACCAGCTATCCGCTCCAGCACCATTGATTGCGATTCACAAATCAACGTCAGTGATCCATGGAAAAGAAGAAGAAGGAGGAAATCGCAATCTTAGGCAGGCCGCACTTCTTCCATAAACTGTAGCTGCCATTTTTGTGGATGTAAGTTTTTAATTTTAGCCATGTTCTTAGGCTCTCTTAGCTTTGGATTTTTGCTGAATTTCTTATTTTTAATTTGAGTTATATATTTTGGTTTTTGGTTTGAAAATGGGAAGGACAACATTCATTATTTTTGTTGTAGGATGTAGGAAAATACAGACAGAAAAACATTCAAAATCGCGATCTGTAAGATGTAGGAAAATATCTTTGATTTTTGCTGAACTTCTGATAAAAAGTTACGGAAAAATATGCATATATTCTTAATATATGCATATATGTATGCAATTTTTTATCAAACAAACAGAAAACATATTATTTTACAAATATATTCATATTTCTATGCATATATCTGGAATACTTGCATATAAATATTCAGAAATATCTGAAAAACATATTATTTTACAATTATATTCATATTTCTACGCATGTATTTATATTATTCTGAAGCAGTTTTTGTAATTTAGGTTACTGCACATTAAGCTTATTAATGTTGATTTTCTTTTTTTGATAACAGTGTTCCGGGGGATATTGGATTAGTGGTATTGTTGAAGCTTGGTCCTACATCCTTTTCCAAATGATTGAAATCTGCAGTTGTTTCTACAGAGACTACTAAATGTTCTGAAATTTTTGATGTAGTACATGTAAATGTGGTCTATACTTATTTTTTGATGTAGTACATGTAAATGTTATGAAATTATTCATGTAGGTATGCACATATTTCTGTTATTTGCATATATATATGCATCTTATTATAATTATATGTATTTACTTTTTTGTCATTTCTTTTGTTTCAGCAATTATGCATTACAGTTCTGTATATGTATGCAATTATTTCACTTTTTTGCATAAATGTATGCAATTTTAATTAATATTTGTATCTAATTGTCTAGTTTTTCGTAAAAATCAAAAAATCTAAATAAAAAATTTGTAGTCCCTACATTCAAGTAATTATTTATTTCTGAATAATATTAATGTATGCACGTCTACATCATTGTTGCGCAAAACTAATAATTTATTTTCTGCATAATATTAATAAATGTATGCAATTATTCCACTTAGTTGCATGAATGTATGCAATTTTACGTAATATATGTATCTAATTGTCTATTTTTTCGTAAAAATAAAAAAAAGTAATAAAAAAATCGCTGTTGGAGTGATCGACGGTTTTCCAGAATTGTAGGATTAGGTTTATGAGCGAGATAATAGGAGCGATAGACTGAGTAAATGAGGACAAACAGTTGTTGGATAGTTTTTTAGGTGTGTAAGGGTAGATCTGGAATTTTTTTAGCGGAAATTCAAAAATAGGGATGTATTCTATATTATTTTTATCATCGGGTTTTTTTATATTTTGAAACTTAATAGGGACCTGTAAAAAACACACCCTTTATTTAATTTATATAAAATACAGGGAGTTACAGCTATGATGCGAGGTTGAGCCCAACTTGTAGTAGAAGCTTGCCCGGAACGACCTGGCTAATCCAGCATCTACAAGTGGTAGGCTTAATGTGAGATGTCCAGTGTGCATATATAAACACACACACACATATATATATATACATATATATACACACACACACACACACAGATATATATATATATATATGTATATATGTTGTGTGTGTGGAGTAGACCTACCTTAAGAACAAGATATTAAGTGGCTGACTTATCTCTCGATAAGTATTAAGTGGTTAGGACACAGTTCGTTACTAAGGTTCACTCCTTGGTTCAAAACCCAAGTCATTGGGGATGCCCTTCGAGAATCAAATGGTCATTGGTTCCGCCTTTCTCTTATAAGGTATTAAATGGTCGTGGTAGACGATAACGAATATAGGGTAATTCTCCCAGTAATGTCCGCTTCTTATCTAGGGGCTAAATATGGCTGACCTAGGGACGAATTATGTATACACGCCCTAAGGAACCACCATCTAAGGTAAGAAATAACAGACTAAAAGTTCACCTGTAGGGATGGATAAATAGTAACAAGAGGGTTCGCTGGGTGGTTCTTCTCAAAGAAGCCATGTTCTTGACCAAAATTCGGGTAGTAAGTAACCGTTACTATTTCTCTCTTTACAAAGAGAGTTATCATTTCTAACTATTAACAATAGAATGGGGTATTGAATGGCTTGAGGTCCGCTATTGGGTATTAAGCGACAGGAGGAATGTCCACCCTAAATAAATTATAATATGGTATTAAGTGACCATAGGAGTGCCCGCCCTTAAATTTAGTTTTGGGGTACTAAGTGACATCTAGCACGCCTACATCATATGTTTGCATTGTGTATTTATTACCTAGACATAACTTGAAAAGTTTACGACTGCCAAATACATGAAATATCCTTCTTCACTTACATGTATTTCATTCACCGAAACATTATGTTTTGACCTCCCTCCTATTAATATATAAACAAGACAATAGGTGGGAACACTTGGATCAGTGATACCTAGAAGACGAAGCCTGATGATGGAGGATCCCTAGCAATTTGGCATTCTTTATGGAAGTATTATTATATTGGGATAATTAATGTTGATGTACCTATCAATGCGTGAGACTCATTGTAATTGACATTTATGATGGTTTTAATTTAAGGTACATCAATTTTAAGTTATTATTCCCTTTCGTTGTATGAGACTCTAGTTTCATTTTAGTATGCCCTGTTATATATATTATGCCATTTCCTTATAGGAGAACGATTCTTTAGAATGGCTCTAGGTTTGACTGTCCTTTTTTGGTCGAAATTTAGGCCCATTCTGAGCGGGTTGTTACAGATTGTAAAGTAGACTGACTCATGTGTTTTAAGGCTTGGATCAGACCAAGTTGTTTCTGTTAGAGTTTGTGCCCTAGAGGCAATTCATTTGATGAGATTGATAACACTGTTGATGCTATTGTTTTATTTGGAATAAAATAATATTCTATTATATTATATTTACTGCGTGATATAAATATTAATATAATGGAATTCCTTAGAATAATAATATGGGATTATATAGTTCGAGTAAGACTGAACTTGAGATTATATGATATGACAAGTATTATAATTCTTAAATGTCCCTAGTCAAGTTTTATTGTTTATACAGGAAAACGATAAAGCGTTAAGACTAGTATATTGATTGACTGATGATCATGTCTCATTGATCATTAATATATGTGATATTAAAGTCAAGATATAAATACGTATTAGAGAATAACGTATTAGGCTGACCCACCGTGAGATAACTACATGGAATATAAATCAACATTATCATAAGTTGTTCTCATAGTGATAGTGATATAATGGTCCTCAGACCTGAAATCATTATAATTTTATTCGAGGAAATCTATGTTTTGATATCATCTAAAGTTATTTCGTAACAGAGTAATGATAACGGTGATTATTGGATGTATCTAGAATTGAATATAAATTATGAATGACCTAGATGGAATTTAACCCTGCGATTTATATTCGTAGTGATATCCTTGGGCCTCTTGATTGAGTGAGACTGTGAAATGCATGGCCATGCTCAAATATCGATTTGTTTTGAACAGTCTACTCGTTGATCAAGAAAACAGATTAAATTATAAAAGGATGATACGATCCATGCCTTTATTTAATCTAGTATATAACGGTTAAAAGGATTAAATTATATTGACACACTATTCACAACAGGTTGTATTGAATCATCACTATTATAGCTTCGGTAACAATGATGTGTTACTAGACGCCGCTCATTGTTTACAGTCTGAATTTGTTTAAACTGTTGCCAACGCTGTCATAGCCTATAGGGTCACACTTACATGCATTACTAAAGATAAGGATATTTGAAATGAGGTTTTTTTTTGACAAATTCCATTTTAGATAAGGGTTGATTGGGTCATAAGGTTTGGAGAGATTGTCGGTTCTATTATTATAAAGGTCGGACCTTATCATCAATGTAAAAAAACAGCCGAAACCCAAAACCCTAGATCACAACTTAATCCCAAATTCAGCTAGTACTGACCTATCTTTCTCGATTTGATTCGAGAGTAACGATTGTGGACTCCGATAGAGGTGCTCGACTTCAAGCACTAATTCAGTCTGATCTGGAACTGAATTTTGGATTCAACAGCTCAAGATCCCCTTTTGATTCAAATCGAAGAACTGAAAAGGTACGAAATTTAATTTCTATCATGGTTTCCGATTACAAATTAGGTTTAAATTTGTTGTCTTCCGCTGTGTATCGATCAATTATCACTTCAATGGTATCAGAGATCATGGTTATTTTGATTCGAGTATTGGTTAGGCCCCAAAATTGTTGCGGTAACATGTTAGTCGATGTTATGAACATCAAACTGATGAGATCTAGAATTTTGTAAACATTCAATTATGAACTATAATCGGTTTTGTAACGAACAAATTTAGTCTTGTTCGTTTGAATGACTTTGAATTGATATACGATATTAATTCAATTCTGAATGACTAAAATTCAAATTCCTATGTTAGTATAAAATGTTTAACCTGTATTTTGAATCTGGTTTTAAAAGAAAACAATTATTATTTCGTTTTGTAATTGTTACAGAAGATTTAAATATATATATACAATAGATAGACTTTGAATCACATCTACTACATGTATTTAATTTGTGCTCTGTTATGATTCCATGAATGAAATTAGAATGACACAAAGTTTTCAAGTCAGTATGTGTTTGGATCTGTATACCTTTATTTATAAAACCAGATAGATTTAGAATCATATCTATTTTATGTAACCTATGATGCCCTGTTTTACTCTATAACAATACCAGTTATTGAATTACAGATTTGAGTTGTAGACAGTCTTTATCCTTGTATTTATGGCAAGGTATTTCATACCTATTAACAGAAGAAAAATCTATTATAATCTGTGATGAACTTCAAGCTTACCTTGGTTCACTGAAAATAAAATTTGTATTTTGATACAAAGTTGGAGATAAGTCCAAGTATTAAGAATACTGAATTGGATTTCATACTATTGGTGCATAAATAGTATTCAAATCTGGTATTTTAAAATTATTATAAACATCATTTATTGATAGTTAAAATCTGATTTTAACTAAAATCTTAAATAATTGTTATTCTGTCTATCCTTCATATAACCCAGTGATAAATCAAAATCAATTTGATTGATCAAGAATAGTATGGCAATCTTATTTCATTTTGAAATACTGATTTCATAAAGTATGTTATTGCCTGATGGACAAGAAAGGGGTTGAATAAATGCTGTCACAATTGTCTTATGTATGCATATATAAAGTATATATATACATATATGTTTGAATTTGATAATTATTTGACAAGAAGTCGATATACTAAAAGTCTGTATTGATGACTTGATAAAGTTTATTTAATATTAGATATTAAGTTTACATTGATGAATTATCACTGGTTGTATATTTCTTCAAAGTAAATATGACATCCTGATTTTAATTAATGATAAGTTATGATTTAGTACTCTTTTGAATCTGGTATACCTTGATACCTCTTTTCTCTAACTATGACACTGTCATATCTGGGACAAACTGTTTTGTTTACCACAGTTCATTTTTAGACATTAATTATAATTATACACAACATATTTTAGATCTGTTTAAATGAGTTAACTGTTCTAAAATTATAATCGAAGCTGGTTTGATATATGTGTATATTAATGTCATGATTTTATCATTTCATTATAAAGGCCAGATCTGTTTTGATATCGATCTTGAAACTATAGTGTATCATCTCTCTAATCAAAACATCTACAGGATTTGATCCTTTTAACATGAATGATAAACATTGGTCACTCCTATGTATTTTACTGTCATTTAATTTAATTTAATTTGTAGATCTCTTTATAGTTTTAACTGTGATAGTTGTAATTATAATTGCATTGATATGCTTTCCCTTAGTAAACCCCTGAGTTATATACATATATATATATATATATTTACATATATGTTTATACAAAGATACATGATTTTCCCTATTGTTCCTCTAACATCATTTACATTTGCATAAGTGTGACGGCCCGCCCCGCACCAGCCTGCATTTCCTCCAAAAGTGCGTTGTACACATGCCCGACTAGCACGGGACGGTCGTCAGAAGAAAGGAAAGAAGGGAATTAACTAACGAGGAACCTGTAGAATGTCTCACAGCGCATGGAATAAAATATAATAATAACATACTTGACATAAAACAGGTGAGACAGTGCATAAGCTGATAACTAAAACCAACATCAACATCAGAGCAGCGGAAATCCAAATACAGCTTATTACAACTTTCCAAATTTACTGTCTCTAGAACAAAAGAAAACTGAAGTAGAAGATGCACTACTAATGCCCAAGCAGTGATCTTCAACAACACAGGGAGAATACTATATATATCATACGTGGAAGCCTCCTGCTCGTCTCCGGATCATCTACCCGTGCATCACCAGCTAACCTGTCTCTAGTCTGCTCGTGTGAGCACCCAGAGTAATAAGAAGAGACATAAAACTCTGGGTCAGACATAAAGCCTGGTATGAGCGATAAGCATCTAAACAGAACAATAACAGGTATACTAAACCATACCTGAACCTGGACCTGCAACCAAAGAGACAGTACCACATACCATACAATACTCTAAGGTGCCATAATAGATAGTGTAAAGAATACGGGGGTGGGGTGTGCATGTCATAATGATGGCAAACAGTCAACCATAGCAACCATCCTCACGTCTCTCACTCAGTGCGTAAAGCGTACGATGTCCACCACTGACAATCACTAGACCCATCGAAGTAGTGGCGGAGTTCAACTTGTACAACTACTGCTA
Source organism: Allium sativum (assembly GCA_030737875.1). Classification (NCBI taxonomy): domain Eukaryota; kingdom Viridiplantae; phylum Streptophyta; class Magnoliopsida; order Asparagales; family Amaryllidaceae; genus Allium; species Allium sativum. The sequence goes on from CM060924.1 coordinate 388,882,020, forward strand.
CTACCAAGCTTACCACATGGAGTCATGACCAAATTTTTACAAATGACCCCACGTCATTGGTCTATAGCCCTTTAGTCGTACCTAGGCCACTGCGGCCCTGAATCCGTTCACGTACCTCCCATACATAGTGATCCAAAGTCATAGACATCGATAGCCCCTTGGCACACGTCCCGCAGCAAAGCCCAATCATGAAGCTCACTCATTGGTTCCCAGTTGGATCCTGAGTCAAAGCTCCCCATTTGGACTTCCTTTGCATCTCGGGTTTTGATCGAATTGGAGTTGGTCTTCAGAAAAGTCATCGCGTAGTAGTAATAGTCCACGTACGGTTCGGTTCGGTGTAACCTTCCAGCTCGGTTCGGTTCGTAGTCTTTTCTTGTAGCGGTTCGGTTCGAGTGCACAGCGTTGCATCGGTTCGGGTCGGGTGTCCCCCTTCGGGTCGGGTCGGGTTGCCATCTCCAATCCAGTCCGTGCTTCCGCTCCGATCAGCTCCCTCGTTCTTCACATGCTCCGATCCGATCTCTCCTCCTTTATCCGATCTGATCCTGCTCCCTGGCCTACTCCGATCCGATCCTGCTCCATAGCTCCGATCCGATCCTCTGTCCAACTCCAACTCTAAGCAATGGCCTTCCTTCTTGCCAAACTTCTTTTGTGCCAGATTCTAGTTCGGGTCGGATTCCTTGCCCAGCTCTCCTATCCGATCCGAGCCCCCAACCCGATCCGATCCGAAACCCTACACAACTTTCTGCAACTTTTTCCAGCAACTTGTTTACGCCATTCGACGACATTTTCGACCAATCTAACTATTCTAATCAATCACAAATCATTCCAAACAGTCATAGCAACATAACAAACTAACCACAAACACCAAAACAACGAATTTACGTGTCAAAATGGATCAAATATACCCAAAACCCCATATTTTCCCTTAAGCATGTTCAAACAAAACTAATCATAGGGTTAACAAAACTTAACCAAATTAAACCAAATTTCTACCAGAGGCTTAAAATATCAATTTCGAATTTTTAGATATTTTTCCAGAATTTATTAGTGTATAAATTCGCTAATCTTCGCTAATTACTCTTAATTAACTGTAATTAGTGTCAAAACAACGCTAATCACTCACCTTGGCCACAAATAAAATCCTCAGAACTGAAACCTCGCTGTTTTGGGTGAATACTGATGTCTAACAGCAGCTCCAACCTTGCTTTTGTGTTTATTCTCCTTAATTTGATGTAGATTAAACCAAAACTTGATTAGAAAGTGATTTGGGGATGTTTCTAGATGTTGGCAGCCATTGTTAGGGTTCAAGAATGAAAGTGGCGTTTGGGAAATGAGGACAAGATCGTTCTCTAACTGATTTCAGCCTCCTTCTTACCCTAATGCCGAAATCCCCCATTGGGCCTAGCAGTTAATCACCTGGTTAAGCCCAATTAAGCAGTTTTTCACCATCTGAAACTTGTTTCAGCCATATCTCCCAAACGGTGAGTCCGTTTGGCTAATGTGACCACTCTACGGAATTGTAAACCAACTTCCGGAGTTAATGGAAGTGGTTTCGGGTCAAAATTCCTTTACAGTCAAAAGTTATGGCCAAAAAAGTACCAACTAGGGGTAAAATGGTCATTTAAAAATCGACAAAAATCATGAACATGGGAAATGACCCCAATAGTCGTCTCCCAAAGTTACATGACCATACGACTTCGTATGTGAAAGAAATAAATATTCTACGATCCTATGATGCGTAGAATACGGGTCGTTACACTCTCCCCACCTTAAGAAATTTCGTCCCCGAAATTCCTTAACCTAAAACATACAAAGGATCCCGCATGCCTAACAACCACATACAACAATCAAACATGCAAAACAAGCAAACAAACTTATCCTAGCATGCGGAAAACTAAATCGAGGTTACCAGGCAAAGAGTTCTTGATATGCCTTCCTAATGTTCTCCTCTGTCTCCCAAGTGCAATATTCTCGTCCTCGCCCCATTGAACCTTGACTAGCTTCACCGCCTTCCTTCGAAGTTGCTTCATGTCGTGCTCGACAATACGGGTCGGCTTGCGGTTCCCAACCGCCTCGGGTTCTACTTCGAAGTCCTCTAACTGATCAGGTGAAATAGTCATATCTGGGTCGTGAACGAACTTCCTTAGTTGGGAAACATGAAATACATTGTGAACTCCCGCCATCTTCTCTGGTAAGTCAACTCTATATTCCAAATTCCCGACTAGTTCAAGAACAGGGAATGGGCCAGCAAATCTTGGTGCTAACTTGCCTCTCCTGCCAAATCGTATCACGCTCTTCAACGGAGAAATCTTGACAAACACCAAGTCACCAACGGAGAATCTTAAGTCTCTTCTCCTCTTATCAGCATAACTCTTCTGCCTATCTTGAGCAGCTTTCATTCGTTGTTGAATGATCTTGATCTTATCTGAAGTTTCCCTCACCACATCTGGTCCAAGCATAAACTTATCGCCAGTCTCTATCCAACATGATGGTGAGTTGCACGGTCTTCTGTACAAAGCTTCAAACGGAGCCATCCCGATACTGGATTGGTAGCTATTATTATATGCAAATTCTACTAGATGCAAATGGTCATCCCATGATCCGCCAAAATCCAGTAGACAAGCTCTCAAGAGGCCTTCCAATATACGATTCACCCTCTCCGTCTGACCGTCGGTCTGAGGATGATACGCGGTACTGAGATGTAATTCTGACCCCAGAGCCTCTTATAAGCTCTTCCAAAAGCCACTAGTGAACAACGGGTCTCGGTCACTCATAATGCTTTTAGGTACTCCATGAAATCTCACTACCCACTTCATATACAATTCTGCTAACTTGGCTGCCGTCCTGGTCGATTTGACTGGTATGAATCTTGCACTTTTAGTCAATCGATCCACAATTACCCAAATGCTATCATATCCCGACCTAGTCCTTGGTAAACCATCGATGAAATCCATCGAGACTTGTTCCCATTTCCATTCGGGAATTTCTAATGGTTGCAACAACCCACTAGGCTTCTTTTGCTCGGCTTTAACTAGCTGGCAATTCATGCATTTGGATATAAACTTCACAACGTCTCTTTTCATCCCTTCCCAGTAGTAAGTCTGTCTCATGTCTCGATACATCTTATTACCACCGGGGTGTATAGCCAGTTTTGAGTGATGACATTCTCTAAGCACTCCATCCCTCAATCCATTGACATTAGGTACAACAAGCTTTCCATTCTTTCTAAGCCATCCATCTCGATCAAGCCCATACTTGTTCATCTCCTCATCGATACCCATCTCTAACTTGGAGATGATTTCCAATAGGTTAGGATCGTCCCTCTGACTAGAGCCGATCCGCTCAATCAAAGTGGGTCTGATCGTCAAACTTGCTAACATTTCTGGATCTAATTCGCACTTTGGTCTGAAATCATACCCAGCGATGTACTCCAGTTGCTTCCATTCTAGAAACATAGCCCCTAAGCTGGCATGTCTCCTACTCAATGCATCAGCCACCGCATTGCCCTTTCCCGGTGTATATGCGATGTCGAAATCATAGGAAGCTAAGAACTCTAACCATCTCTGCTGACGAAGATTCAGATCTTTCTGAGAGAAGAGATACTTCAACGACTTATGATCTGTAAACAGCTCAAATCTTTCTCCCAAGAGATAGTGTCTCCACATCTTTAATGCGAACACAATCGCTGCCAGTTCCAAATCATGGGTAGGATACTTCTTCTCTTGTGGTTTCAATTGCCGACTTGCATAAGCTACAACCCTACCACCTTGCATCAATACAGCATCCAGTCCGGTACTACAGGCATCCGTGTATACCATCATCTCTTCATTCCCCTTAGGAATGACTAACACTGGTGCGCATGTCAACTTGTCCTTTAGACTCTTAAATGCATTCTCGCACCTTTCATCCCAGACAAAGGCTTGATTCTTCTTGGTCAACTGGGTCAATGGTGCTGCTATCTTGGAGAAATCTTGGATAAACTTACGATAATATCCAGCTAACCCCAAGAAACTTCTTACATCTGTTGCATTCTTGGGCGTAGGCCAATCCTGTACCGTGGCCACCTTCGCAGGGTCCGCGGCAATACCATTCTCGGAAACAACATGACCCAAGAACCTCACTTCCCTCCTCCAGAAGTGACACTTAGAAAACTTTGCTTTCAATTGGTGTTTTCTCAAAACCTCCATCACTATTCTTAAATGTTCCTTGTGTTCTTCCTCTGTCCTTGAATAGACCAAAATATCATCAACGAACACAAGGAAAAACTTATTCAACTGATCTCTGAATACCCTATTCATAAGATCCACAAAATAGGCTGGGGCGTTGGTCAGCCCGAATGGCATGACCAACCACTCATAAAATCCAGACGGCGTCCGGAATGCCGTTTTAGCTATACTCTCAGCTTCCACTCTAAGCTGATGAAAACCTGTCGCGAGATCCAACTGAGAAAATACTCTCGCGCCACTCAACTGATCGAACAAATCATCTATCCGCGGTAGAGGATACTTGTTCTTCCTCGTCACTTTATTCAACTCGCGGTAGTCTACACACAAACGAAGGGAACCATCCGCCTTGGTAGCAAACACAGCTGGTGCTCCCCATTCAGAAACACTCCTTCTGATAAATCCCTTCTTCAAAAGATCGCTAACTTGCACCTCGATCTCTCGCTGCTCCCTTGGTGCCATACGACGAAGTGGCATCACTATAGGTCTGGCATCTTTCACCAAATCAATACGGAACTCAATCTCTCGATGTGGTGGAAGCCCGGTCACTTCTTCGAAAACATCCGGATACTGGCCAACCACGGGCAAACCTGACAACTCACTATGCGGAATATCGAGGAAGTTTAGAAAACTAGCCAATACCCCCTCACTGGGTAGACCACCAAACACTATCCTCCGCCCATCATCCGCTCTAGCTGTCACCGAAAAGCCCTCACAGTCTACCACCACCCCGTATATTTGGAGCCAATCTACTCCCAAAATAATGCCATACCCAGTAAAGCCCAAAACAAAGCAATCACAAACAAACATGCATCCATGACTCGATAAGACCACATTACGACAAATCGTGCTAAGGCTAGTCGAACCACCAATCGGGTTCATCACTACTAAAGGTCTATCGACAATCTCGGGCTCCAATCCCAACCTATCTACCAGGTCACTAGATATGAAAGAACTGGAAGCTCCGGTATCAAACAAAACTCTAACAGGAACATCATAAACAGAAAGCATACCTTGAATGATGACATTCTTTCCCTTCTCCGCCGCGGTTGGGGCATTCGACGAAGAAGGAATAGCATTAAGGGCATATGCTTTCACCATTTGCTTTTCTTTGGGGGGTTGCGGACACTTGTCCTTGTGATGTCCCATTTGGCCACAGTTGAAGCACTTCCTATCCGCTGGCTTGGCCCGACAATTGCTAGCATAATGGCCCTTCTTACCACATCTGAAGCACTCAACATCTTTCTTATTCTTTTTCTTCTGGCCATCCTTAGTCTGACTCTGCTTTCTCTTATTCTGGGAACCACCCTTGCCTCCACCACTTGCTTGTGGCTTTGGCTCCTCTGCAGATGCAACCTCAGTCTTCGGCTTAGGGTAGAGACTTTCTGATCTCAATGCTTTCCCCACAATCGATTCAAACGTCTCATCGATGTGGTTAATAAGCCTTTCCCCCAAGTACTGATCCAAACCAGTTATGAATTTCTCATTCTTCTTCTCGGCAGTATCAATAAGAGATAACCCATACTTAGACAAAGTGTCGAATTCAGCAATATACTCCGAGACAGCCCTGCCATTCTGCTTGAGCTCTAAGAATTTCTTAAATAGCACTGATTTTTGAGCAGCTGGAATGAACTTCTCGCTAAAGCGGACCTTAAACTGCTCCCAAGTAATCTGATCTTCAGGAGTAGCTGCCTTTATAGCATTCCACCAATTCATTGCCCGCCCTTGCAGCTGACGGGACGCTAGCTTTCTCTTCATCGCATCCTCGAAACCCAAATCCTCGAAGATACGTTCGCAACTATCCAACCAATCTTGAACATCCGTAGCCGACTCCGTTCCGTGGAACGGCTTCCCACCAAGGCTAGTATAATCCTTATTCAGCTTGGCGAAGTCGACTCTCGGCGCCTGCACTATTGGACCACCACCATTTCCACCATTGGGAGCTGCTCTCTGCACATCCCTAAGCATCTCTCTCATGAGGTCAGTAAACATCGTCCTCATGTCAGCAGCATTCCCATTATTGGCTCCCCTACCAGCACCTCTAGCATATCGGCTCATCGTCAATCTGTAATAGGAAACGATTAACGACCCCATAGTGGTGCTAGTGCAGTACGGCTTCACCCTTGTACTACTAATAGTGTATATATATATATGTATATATATATATATATATAGCTTTTGAAGACCAAAGTAATCACAAATACGCGCTCTCCTATACGTACTATCTCTCCCTATTGTCTTTCCCTAGGTTAACTACGCAACCTAGAGCTCTGATACCAAGTGTGACGGCCCGCCCCGCACCAGCCTGCATTTCCTCCGAAAGTGCGTTGTACACATGCCCGACTAGCACGGGACGGTCGTCAGAAGAAAGGAAAGAAGGGAATTAACTAACGAGGAACCTGTAGAATGTCTCACAGCGCATGGAATAAAATATAATAATAACATACTTGACATAAAACAGGTGAGACAGTGCATAAGCTGATAACTAAAACCAACATCAACATCAGAGCAGCGGAAATCCAAATACAGCTTATTACAACTTTCCAAATTTACTGTCTCTAGAACAAAAGAAAACTGAAGTAGAAGATGCACTACTAATGCCCAAGCAGTAATCTTCAACAACACAGGGAGAATACTATATATATCATACGTGGAAACCTCCTGCTCGTCTCCGGATCATCTACCCGTGCATCACCAGCTAACCTGTCTCTAGTCTGCTCGTGTGAGCACACAGAGTAATAAGAAGAGACATAAAACTCTGGGTCAGACATAAAGCCTGGTATGAGCGATAAGCATCTAAACAAAACAATAACAGGTATACTAAACCATACCTGAACCTGGACCTGCAACCAAAGAGTCAGTACCACATACCGTACAATACTAAGGTGCCATAATAGATAGTGTAAAGAATACGGGGGTGGGGTGTGCATGTCATAATGATGGCAAACAGTCAACCATAGCAACCATCCTCACATCTCTCACTCAGTGCGTAAAGCGTACGATGTCCACCACTGACAATCACTAGACCCATCGAAGTAGTGGCGGAGTTCAACTTGTACAACTACTGCTACTACCAAGCTTACCACATGGAGTCATGACCAAATCTTTACAAATGACCCCACTTCATTGGTCTATAGCCCTTTAGTCATACCTAGGCCACTGCGGCCCTGAATCCGTTCACGTACCTCCCATACATAGTGATCCAAAGTCATAGACATCGATAGCCCCTTGGCACACGTCCCGCAGCAAAGCCCAATCATGAAGCTCACTCATTGGTTCCCTGCTGGATCCTGAGTCAAAGCTCCCCATTTGGACTTCCTTTGCATCTCGGGTTTTGATCGAATTGGAGTTGGTCTTCAGAAAAGTCATCGCGTAGTAGTAATAGTCCACGTACGGTTCGGTTCGGTGTAACCTTCCAGCTCGGTTCGGTTCGTAGTCTTTTCCTGTAGCGGTTCGGTTCGGGTCCACAGCGTTGCATCGGTTCAGGTCGGTTGTCCCCCTTTGGGTCGGGTCGGGTTGCCATCTCCCATCCAGTCCGTGCTTCCGCTCCGATCAGCTCCCTCGTTCTTCACATGCTCCGATCCGATCTCTCCTCCTTTATCCGATCCGATCCTGCTCCCTAGCCTACTCCGATCCGATCCTGCTCCATAGCTCCGATCCGATCCTCTGTTCAACTCCAACTCTAAGCAATGGCCTTCCTTCTTGCCAAACTTCTTTTGTGCCAGATTCCAGTTCGGGTCGGATTCCTTGCCCAGCTCTCCTATCCGATCCGAGCCCCCAACACGATCCGATCCGAAACCCTGCACAACTTTCTGCAACTTTTTCCAGCAACTTGTTTACGCCATTCGACGACGTTTTCGACCAATCTAACTATTCTAATCAATCACAAATCATTCCAAACTATCATAGCAACATAACAAACTAACCACAAACACCAAAACAACGAATTTACGTGTCAAAATGGATCAAATATACCCAAAACCCCATATTTTCCCTTAAGCATGTTTAAACAAAACTAATCATAGGGTTAACAAAACTTAACCAAATTAAACCAAATTTCTACCAGAGGCTTAAAATACCAATTTCGAATTTTTAGATATTTTTCCAGAATTTATTAGTGTATAAATTCGCTAATCTTCACTAATTACCCTTAATTAACTGTAATTAGTGTCAAAACAACGCTAATCACTCACCTTGGCCACAAATAAGATCCTCAGAACTGAAACCTCGCTGTTTTGGGTGAATACTGATGTCTAACAGCAGCTCCAACCTTGCTTTTGTGTTTTCTCTCCTTAATTTGATGTAGATTAAGCCAAAACTTGATTAGAAAGTGATTTGAGGATGTTTCTTGATGTTGGCAGCCATTGTTAGGGTTCAAGAATGAAAGTGGCGGCTGGGAAATGAGGATAAGATCGTTCTCTAACTGATTTCAGCCTCCTTCTTACCCTAATCCCGAAATCCCCCATTGGGCCTAGCTGTTAATCACCTGGTTAAGTCCAATTAAGCTGTTTTTCACCATCTGAAACTTGTTTCATCCATATCTCCCAAACGGTGAGTCCGTTTGGCTAATGTGACCACTCTACGGAATTGTAAACCATCATCCGGAGCCAATGGAAGTGGTTTTAGGTCAAAATTCCTTTCCAGTCAAAAGTTATGGCCAAAACAGTACCAACTAGGGGTAAAATGGTCATTTAAAAATCGACAAAAATCATGAACATAGGAAATGACCCCAATAGTCGTCTCCCAATGTTACATGACCATACGACTTCGTATGTGAAAGAAATAAATATTCTACGATCCTATGATGCGTAGAATACGGGTCGTTACAATAAGTATTTAGATACTGTATTTTATCAAATTGGTTGATGATCATGATGTTAGCATATGGACATAGGTAAATAGTGTTGAAATGTTGATCCTGTTATAAGGTAAAAGGAACCAGTTTTCACCTTCTAAAACATGTAACAAAAGCTATTTAATACATGTACGGTTGACTTTATAATTTGCACCATTACATTGTATAATCTTGTAAGATTATGTATACATATATATTTTAAAATTCAAATTAGTTTGACTGATTTGGATTCATTCATTTGGGTCTTTTACATGTCATATATATATATATCAGTTGAAAATTAAACTGGGCCATATATAGAATAATATTGGTTGATTGAAACAAACAGTTTAATCATTTTGTAAGTGTGCCTATGTCACTTGATAGTTCTGTATTCACTTCAGTTATATATATTTATATATATATATGTATGTATATATATATATATATATATATTATATATATATATATGTGATTATAATTGTGTTTATTCAGAAACAAAAATCAACAACACTAATATGATCCATATTGATGCATCTATGTGTTGTGATTTTGTTTGACAATTACATTGTTTATTGTTTGCTTATACACTTGCAAAATTATTAACATCACGGATACATGCCATCCAAAGAATGATCCTATATTGATCGGTTCATAAAACAACACTGCAAATAAGATTTGCAATATTACATATACATAAGATATGTAAATCTTTGGGCTTTTACTTAACCTTAAAATCTGTTTTGTATGTATAATTGCAATCTGATGTTTGAACTGAATATATATATATATGTATATATTATATCATTTAGTAAAACTGATAATGCATATATGAGTTTTATAACAGGCTATAAAAGTATAGTTTGTATAGTAGACTTCAAGGCAATGGGTAGATGTCTAGGATATAAAATTGATGTTAAAATTGTTTAAATCAATGTTGTATATCAGGACATTGACCCTCCTAAAGTCAATACCCAAAACATGCAATTATCTACAAGCATACAGGATATGATTTATACTGTTTAAATACCACAGCAATATGTATTCATGGTAACTGAAATAATTATATCAGATTTGATCTGATCCTATCTTATTTTATATTTCGGTTACATGTAAGTATATAACACTGTGGTGCATGTAAATACATATATCAGATCTGTTTTGAAATAACACTGTTTCTATGTTACAATCATGAATATACCATTGAACCTGGTTTTAGTGTATTAGAAATGATCTGATTAACTCTGTTTTATCCAGATGCATGTATATGAGATGAACAACAGTGAAAATTATCAGATGCTGATCTGGTTTCTCCTGGTTCATCATTCCAGTTTAACATAAGATGTTGAAACTATTGTGAAATAAAAATGCAGTTGTTCATTTTGGGTCATCATCTGATGTATTCTGTTATTGTTAATGCTGTGTTATGTTTGTAATATAATTCTGAAATGAGCCATTATGATTTGATCATGTATATTATAATCAAATTCTGAAATGTACTCATATGTAATGTTGAATATCTTCAACTGTTTATACTGTATTGATCTACAGTCTAGGTATATATTATTATTTCGATTTGCCCAGAAATATTTGAACGTTAACTGTTTGTAATAATTTGCAGTTTGCTAAATTTTATGATTGTCATGAAATGAAAGAACTCTTTAGATTATCCAAGTTTTATTGTGAAAGGTTCATGTTCTGGGTTGTCCCTTTTTCTATCATGGGCCATCATTTTAATTATTGGGCCTTAAATTAGGGGCCTGAATTTACATATGTATAAATATATTAGGCTTAAGTCTATATGATTTACATGATATAGAGCGAAGCCAAAATCGTGTTGCAAAATCTATTAGCTATAATATAACCATAATTTTGAAATGTTCAAAATTAAGTTGGCTTGCAACCTAAATGTAACATTAAATTTAAATATATATATAGACATATATATATATATATATGTATATGTTATATATTTTATTTAAGTTCAGTCGACATTACTGATGTGAAGTACATATATTTTGATATGTATAAATAACTCTGATATTGTTCGTCACTACGAATTATAAATTCCCTTTAAAGAAAATAATTTTGTTATATTAAGTCATGGTGACATCTTCCAATAATATACTCATCACTGTCCAGAATCACTGGTTGTAACTAACGCCAAAGCGTTGTGCACCTTTTATTTTGGTTATATGCGATGGAGTAAAATGTGGTGCTCCAATCTATTATTGGGTCTAACTTAACTAGGCTGCATAATACGATTATGGCCTTAGAGACAACAACATGAATTATTCTATATTTTGAGCAAATGAATAATACAGAACTAAATGTTCATCATGCGATCCAAGAATTATATATGATATAATTGACATAAGATGTCTACCTAAAAGATTGTGTTTTGAGTTCAGCCAAAGCAGGGTCAAGGCATGACTAGATATGGATCTTGGAACACCATTATATATATATATATGTATGTATGTACATAAATAAAGGGATGTTAATTTGAGTGGGAGCATATTTTAGTTTAAAATTTATATATATACATTTATGCTAATATAAATTTCGATTGTCGAAATTTGTATTAAATAAATATTAAAGAATCAGTTATTATTTATTATCTACTGTAGATATTAAATAACACAATAACTACGATAATTTAAATTAATCCTTGAGAAGGATAAATTGAATTAAATCAAATTTCTTGACTGACATTGAAATTTGAGGATTATCCTCAAACAAATTAAAACGTAATTGTTCTAATAAATATAGAGGATCTAAAACAAAAGTTAAAGTATGACTTCAACTGAATAAAATATAAATGTTATAATAATCTACTTATACATTTCTAGTATTAGATACTAGATATTTATCACATAAATGTATGTTGAATTTACAGAAATTGCAAAATAAGTAGAAATCTGAAAAGACAGGTGGACATACGATTGGAAATGAAGCAAATGTTGATGGATTATCCATAGAAAGTTGATTCTTGTTGATTATACTGGCTTAATTAAATAAATAAAATAATTGTTATAATGAAATTCCATTTAAGATAAATGTTATAATATATCTTGTTAGACATGTTTGAATTTCATTTGTAATAAAAGAATAATTGTTATTCATTTTATTTAAATAAAATATCGTATGGAATTTCACAAATAGTTAATGATATTTGTAAATTCTTAACTATAATGTACTTGACATTAATAATGAATGGATTAAACTTAGTGATTTAAATCCAATATACCTTTAGTATTACCAGTTAGCACTATAAACAAGATGGAATTTTGAGATGATTTGATTTTGAATATAGATCTTGTTTATTTGGTAAAATAACTGAATCCTCTTTCACTTGACACAGTAAATGAATGATAAGTATTAGGTCTCATACATAATGATGTATAAGGAGCAATGAATACATAAACTAGAGGTAAATTTTATTACTTCATTGTATTTACTGATGATATCAGTAGATACAAATATGTGTATCTTATGAAACACATATCAGAATCCTTTGAAAAGTTCAAAGAATTCAAGGTGAAGTTAGAAACCAATTTTGATAGAAAATAAATTCTCTCTGAAAGGATCAAAGAGAATATTTAAGCCCATTAATTAATGACTGTCCATATGAGTTTGAAATCGTTTCATAACTTACTCCATCAAGAAGACCATATTGGAATGGTGTGTCTGAAAGGAGACATCGTACCTTATAAGATAAAATACGATTAATGATAAGTCATATAGATCTTCCAATAAACTAATTTTAGAACAATTGTATTAAATCCCACCAAAACGATTTGAAGATACCATATAAGATATGGACTAGGAAATGTCCTAGTGTCTCTAATATGATAATTTGAGATGTAAAGACATTTATTAAATGCCCTTCCTCTGATAAGATCAGACCTAAATCAAATAATATTTTGTGGATAAAAATTCTCTGAGAATAAAATGTTTATTGCTCGATTTGGCATCCTTTGGAAGAAGAGCCAGTCTCTAAGACACCGATGGGAATAAAACAGATTTCGAGATGACTCGGAAACCACAAAATACCATTGAATCTTGTATAAACAAGAAATTTAGTGGGAGTGACACAATAATTCTGATGTTATTTGATAACACATTAATTATGGTAAATAATGTTAGTTTAAATCAAGAAATAAATACTGATTCTAAAAAAGAAAATGTTTGGATTAAAAGTTCATAAGTTGAACTTAATTCATTGTTGATCCAATGATTTATATTGCGATAACAATATGGCTGATGCTCAGGCCTAAAACCTTAAACTCACTATTGATCCAAACATATATTTAAGAAATATAATTCTTATGTGAAATTGTTCACAGAAGAAATAAACATATCTACATGGTTACAAAAGTTGTATTGTTGCAGACCTACTGAATTAGATTCCATCGCAGCGGAAATTTAATAGTCACACTAGTTTCATAAGTATACGATACGTAAATGATTGACTCTAGTGCAAGTGGGAGATTGTTAGAGTTTGTGCCCTAGAGGCAATTCATTTGATGAGATTGATAACACTGTTGATGTTATTGTTTTATTTGGAATAAAATAATATTCTATTATACTATATTTACTACGTGATATAAATATTAATATAATGGAATTCCTTAGAATAATAGTATGGGATTATATAGTTCGAGTAAGACTGAACTTGAGATTATATGATATGACAAGTATTATAATTCTTAAATGTCCCTAGTCAAGTTTTATTGTTTATATAGGAGAACGGTAAAGCGTTAAGACTAGTATATTGATTGACTGATGATCACGTCTCATTGATCATTAATATACGTGATATTAAAGTCAAGATATAAATACGTATTAGAGAATAACGTATTGGGCTGACCCACCGTGAGATAACTACATGGAATATAAATCAACAGTATCATAAGTTGTTCTCATAGTGATAGTGATATAATGGTCCTCAGACCTGAAATCATTATAATTTTATTCGAGGAAATCTATGTTTTGATATCATCTAAAGTTATTTCGTAACAGAGTAATGATAACGGTGATTATTGGATGTATCTAGAATCGAATATAAATTATGAATGACCTAGATGGAATTTAACCCTGCGATTTATATTCGTAGTGATATCCTTGGGCCTCTTGATTGAGTGAGACTGTGAAATGCATGGCCATGCTCAAATATCGATTTGTTCTGAACAGTCTATTCATTGATCAAGAAAACAGATTAAATTATAAAAGGATGATACGATCCATGCCTTTATTTAATCTAGGATATAACGGTTAAAAGGATTAAATTATATTGACACACTATTCACAACAGGTTGTATTGAATCATCACTATTATAGCTTGGGTAACAATGATGTGTTACTAGACGCCGCTCATTGTTTACAGTCTGAATTTGTTTAAACTGTTGCCAACGCTGTCATAGCCTATAGGGTCACACTTACATGCGTTGCTAAAGATAAGTATATTTGAAATGAGATTTTTTTGACAAATTCCATTTTAGATAAGGGTTGATTGGGTCATAAGGTTTGGAGAGATTGTCGGTTCTATTATTATAAATGTCGGACCTTATCATCCATGTAAAAAAACAGCCGAAATCCAAAACCCTAGATCACAACTTAATCCCAAATTCAGCTAGTACTGACCTATCTTTCTCGATTTGATTCGAGAGTAACGATTGTGGACTCCGATAGAGGTGCTCGACTTCAAGCACTAATTCAACCTGATCTGGAACTGAATTTTGGATTCAACAGCTCAAGATCCCATTTTGATTCGAATCGAAGAACTGAAAATGTACGAAATTTAATTTCTATCATGGTTTCCGATTACAAATTAGGTTTAAATTTATTGTCTTCCGCTGTGTATCGATCAATTATCACTTCACATTCAAGTTGTACCTTACTGTTGTCTCATGGTTAGCTGATTCAGCTTAGACTTTATCCTTTGGAGCCATTTCATCGTAGTATTCGTGAATTTGAGTCGTTGTATATTCTTTCATTTCGAGATGTTGTATTTTTTGGTATGGTTCATGTATAACCATTTATATTTGTAACACATGTATATGTTGTACTCTGTGATTGTATCTATATATATATGTTCTGTGATATGTTGACTGTGATGTATCGTAGATTATGCTGGACATGATCCTTAGCCATCGTAGTTTCATATTATATGTATTAAGTACACTGATCCACTTAAAATAAGAATATTTTTACAACCAATCGACGTATTCAATACTGGTCTACTGCTAAATTACGGATGGTTACCTCTAACTGTCCATATTCTCAAACTCTAATAAACGGTATTGCTTTGTAATTCTCTTTATTAGGGTGGGTCTTAGGGTAGGGTGTTACGAAATGGTATTAGAGTGGTGGTTCAGAAAAAATACAATAAACACAGAATAGAACCGGAACGGTATATGTGTTACAACGTGGAAGGATAACAATTGTGTTTACTCTATCTCTCTCGTTGTTATTCGTTCCTCATGATTCTTATCAATCGAGTTGAGTATAAGCCCAAGCTCTCATCGTTATTCTTTCCTCATCATTAAATTGCCCATAATTTAGTTTTATTTGTGACGCACATTTATTTTCAAATTCAAACGCGCACCACCTCTGATATTAATGTATATACATATTTTATATACATGTGCATTCACATGCGTGTCGACATCCCAAAATTAATTACCTACTTCCAACTTTAACGTTATTTCATTTTTTTCCATATTAATGTCATTAATGAAGCACATTAACTTTAAAATTTAAATATGCGTTGCATTTGAAACTTATATGTTTATATATTTATATGAAATAAATATATAGTTACACACGCTTACATGCATGTTGCTATTAGTTAATTTTCCATTTTAAAACTTTAACGTTATATTATATTTATTAATTTGTGATGTGCTATTAATTAACCTCCATTCATTCTTCTGTACCATTTCCTTTTAGTTAATTCTATTTATAGCATTGCATAGTTATGTTTGCATAATGACAACATTTTATTTATTGCTCATTTTGTAACATACGTTTGTTTTCAAATTCCAAATGCACAATACTCATGTAATTATTTTGATAATTTCATTACTTATAATGTAGGGTGTTGCATTCTCCCAAGCTTTAGAAAATTTCGTCCCTAAAATTTAGTAAGGGTAAAATTGTGTAATTCCTCTTAAAATTTACTTTCAACCATCTGTGTACTTGTGCAAAGTGTTACACATCATAAAAATTCATGAATGCAATGAATGTTTAGCCATACCTCCTATATGTATGCATTCTGTTTCAAAAATCTTTTGAAAACATGATGCATATAACTTAAATATACTGGTAATTTCTACATGAATGTAATAATTTAAAAATAAAAATATCTTTTCATACAATTTTTCTCACTCTTACAAACTAAGAGCATAATTAATCCAAATTTTGCATCCAAACCCTACCAACGAACTTTAATTTTGGGAAATAAAAAAAATATTTTTTCCTAATTTGATTTCTCATGTTAGAAAAGGGTAGAAAATGGAAAATTTCATATTTTCCATCCCACTTTTACGTACCTTTTTCCCTATACTTGGAAACCTTTATCGCTAATCTTGCAAAATTCCTATTTTCTATTTCAATCACAGTTTACATAGGAAGAATTTCCTTTTCAGTTCCCCAAACTTATTTTAGAAGAATTTATTTTCTCTTATTGTTCTCATTTATTGCAGTTATTGTCTTGGTGGATTTCTGTAAATTTTGTTTGTTTTCCTTTTAGTTATTCATCTTTTGCTTTTATTTTCATTCAATATCCCATGTTATTATTCTTTTCTAGTGACCAACACAAGCACCCAGAAAATGAATGTCACACTAAATTATTATATTTTCAATAATAAAATGGACACTACATCGGAGTGAAAATCTATACTAAAAGAAAACAAGCTCTACTACAATCACTACTAGATAAAAGATACAATGACTAAATGTGGCTATCCATAAGGATTAGGAGGCCTCGGACCACGTCGCTTTGACATAAAAAGGTCCTCGTCACTGAATATCGACAACCATGGTGTCCTCCTTTCCATCTACCACTCCTTACAAACTCATGCTGCGTACCCCTAGTTCTCATTCCATTATAAACCGAGACAACATATCAAATCTTCCTATTTCATCTAGAAGTGCTGAAAAAGGATTTACATTAATTACAAACCATGTCATAATTTCATTTGTGAAAATGCCAACTTGTTGTTTCTAATTCATTTCCTCTTTAACCTTTTCACATAAACCATGCAAATTTTAATGTTACCTTTAACATCTTTCTATTAAATAGTAACTGCTTGAAATATCTTTTTAAAATTTCCTCTTTTTCTTAATCTCTTACATTACTGCATACCCTTTGAGTGTTTATCATTTATTGTTCTTATATCTTAATTTCTCCTTTAATACATTTTATGATTACCACTCAGGTTTGAGATTTACTCTCATACCAAAATAATTCCTCATACCTTTACCAATAGTTCGTGCACACTACCGAAACCATTCTTATTAGATTATCCTTAATTCAATAAAATTTTATATTCTTAAAACTTTACCCAAAAGAAAAAAGGATTATGCACTTTAACTTAATTGGAGCTCTTATTGGTTTTAATACACATTTCTTTTTCAAGAGGAATTAATAAGATCAAGTTTCTATGAATCTTTTCTAAAGATGACTCTTGAGTTATGTTTAAAGTAACAAGAAATTTCATTATTTTAACATATATATATATATCATTTCTTTACTGAAATAGGTAGCATAAAATTATAGCATTTCGCCTATATTTTGTATACATCTTTCACTGCACATTTCCTTGTCATTTTAAAAAAACATGTTAGTTACTAACTTATTGATTCATAAATACTTATCTTTGATTCTTCTTGTTTCAATAAGTTAAAGTGTGTCACAATCCCTTTTTTTATGAAAAACCTCTATATTTTCTTTCACTCAAGATCACCTATGCACCATATATGTCTAACTCGTTTATTCACACTTTTTCTTAACCACTTATATCGCTTAACCCTATAACTTGCTTACACAAATTTTTTCTTCTACTGTTTTGGAAATAAACCTATAGTTTTTAAAACACAAATTTGCAGATTTTTTCCAAACATTATTTTAATGCAACTTTTTTTAATCAAAATAAACACATGTAAACCAAAACGGATAAAAAACACTTTTCTCCAATGGCTCACAAAAACAGTGACAGTTGAAAAACACAAATACAATTGTGGTATACATAAATAGAAATACAAACGCCAACCCACTCTACATAACAAGAAAACAAGCCAAAGAACAATAAAAGTCACCCCAAGCAACGACTATTGATGAATGACAAGCACAACCACAAACACCCATCCAACACCGACCCTAGGGCAAGACACCACAAAGCAACTCGAAGCAACCCCAGCTTAAATAAGAGCTAGACAGAGCATTCGAAGACGCTCAGGATCCCAACCCAAACTTCGCTGCTAACGACGGCCCAATCCAAGACACACTAGTGCTATCGACGACAATCCCACAATCATCTCGGAGACCCAAAGAAGCGCTCTCACATCCAAATAATCCAATCTAGAAGAGTCATCTGAAACTTGCAACCGATAGCACTAGAACTCCAATCCACCTGAAAATAAACCCACTCAACCCATCCCTTCTCTATGGCGAGACCCCCGGTAACAGAGAAAGCATAGGCCATAGACAGAGAGATCAGACCTAGATTGTCCATCAAAGGCCGACATCGGTAGGAGAAGAATACATCGCCCTTAACTCTATGAATGATGGACATATAATGCAATGGAGATTCATTGAAAATGGCCTTGTTTCGATAACACCATAGATGCCAACAGGTGAGGCATGGTAACAGACGAAGAAGGGAGGACTGAAAATCCTTTCTGAATCTTCCAGTCTACCATTTAAGAAAACTGTCTGATAGGGAAGATGATCCTATTGTAATACCCACCAGATTCTCGAAGCAAGACCAGACGACAATAGCGCATTCACAGAATAAGAAAATATGGGAAATAGATTCCATGTCTCCAGTCCTACAACACCTTCGGCGGGACACCAGCTGGATACTGATCCTCATGAGGTTTCTATCTAGTGGAACTCCATCATGAAGAATTCTCCACATAAGAATGGAAACCTTTGGATGGATACGGCAGTTCCAAATGAAAGAGAAAACATGAATTCTAGACATCGGAATTCATGTAAAATTCTAGGCCGCCAGAAGGTAAAAAGGACCCTTATTCCAGCCGATTCCCTGACCATGGGAATCAGAAAAATCCTTCATCGATTGCATATGTCTCCATGTCTCACTAGCATTAGAAGGAGTACCAGAATAATCTGATTGCGACATGCGACAATACTTAGCATTAAGGAACTACGCCCACAGAGAGTCATTAGCACGGAACTAGACCCATAATTTATAAGCATATGCCGTACAAACGTCCCTAGGGTCCCGTAGCCCCAAACCACCCTTGTGTATGGGATAGCTGATGATATTCGAAGTGTCCCAATGATGTCTTCTAGTGTCATCTTTATTTCCTCAAAAGAATAACAAGGCCAAGGAGCGATAGGAACGAAAGAACGAATCAGTGGGCGTCATGGTGTTGAAGACATGAGCCCCAATCGAATCTAGGACATACTTGATAAGAATGAGCCTACCTGCCTGGGAGAGGAGGGTAGAGTGACAATGTAAAATCTTCCCCTAGCTTATCAATTTAGGGATAAAAAATGAGATTACGTTTCTGGCCTAGATAAAGTACAATTCCTAAATACGACAAAGGAAGAGAGGCTACTCGAAAATACGAAAAAGACCCTATCCAAGATATCCTCGAAGGACCCACAGACTTGGAGGGAATGAAATAGCTCTTCGAAGTGTTGATAAGTTCCCCTGAACTCCTTTCGTAGAGATGGAGGAAATCCAGCAGCCGTCGAAAGGATCGACGATTATCATTAGAGAAAATAATGACATCTCCCGCTCAAGATCCTAAAATGATGGATTTGTCCAGCAATCAATAGTGAGTGCACCCCCTAACGAATGCTTCCGCAGCAATGATGAAAAGCCTCCAGACAAAGTCTATGAGAGGCTCCGGAAAACCGAATACTCAAAGGATCCAGATAATGAAAAATAAATACATGCGGTCGTAATCCTTCATCATATTAAGTTTTATTTCCATAATGGAACCCCGAACCTTCCGATCAATCTGAGGGAAAGGTTTCCGAGGGAGAAAAACAATATCTGTAATGAAGCGACCTTTTACAAAGCTAGCTCGAGACAAAGAAATAATTTGATCAAGGATAGGAGCGAGCATGGAGGAAAAAATCTCAGAAATGACCTTGTTACAAAATTTGCAAAGATTGATTAGATGAAAGTCAAAGCATGAACTTGGGTTCTCATATTTGGAAATGAGAACAAGCTTAGTGGACGTCTACCCTCTATCTAGCAATCCACACGAAAAGAAGAATTGAATAGCTAAGCAGAAATCATCCTGAATGATCGGATAGACACTCCAGTAGAAAACCTCGTTGTATCTATCAGGATCACTCGCACTATCCTTGCTAAGTGAGAAGACACAAGATTGAATCTCTTCAAAATAAGGGGGAACAAAGCGATCGTGCATCAATTGGCAATACCAGACAAGGAACAAAGAACAAGAGAACTAGGTCGCACTGGTCGACTGATGGACACTACAGAAACGATCGAAAGTGGGATACGATAGATTCTTCGATCTCCCAAGGGAAAGTAGTGACCGACAGGTATGGGTGAACAATCTGACGAATAGTCAGGATAAGGTTCTTTTTGCGAGTGGTAGAGTGAAAGAATTTGGTGTTGGAGTTATCATCTACAAACCACTTGATTCTAGCCTCCTAACGAAGGAAATTATTCTCAATGCATAACTCCGAAGAAAAGGCTAGTCGGGCAGTGTGAAAGAAATTTACTGGTTTGTAATATTAAGAGTTGTGTTATTTTAATGCAACTCTTAATATTACAAACCAATAAATTTCTAAAATTGTAAACTTTTGAACTTCAAACTTGAAAACTTTTCTAGAATTTTTTTCTATATTTTATTTTCAAGTCTTTTTAAAGTTTAACTATGGAGCTATGTAGAAAGTGGTTTATTAACTGCTATTCCCAAATCCTTTACGCATATGTGTGTGTGTGTGTGTGTATATATATATATATATATATATATTTCCCAATCCAATTTCTCTTTCATACTCTTTCCCAATTTACAACGCTCTACAATCTAATCCACTAATCTGAAATACCAAAATTTCAGATATTAACACATGATATCTTTTTTTTTAATCACAAAACATATTGTACTTACATTCTAGCCATCCACAGCCCTATTGTCCTCAAATTTCCATAACCATTTCCTTAGTGTACAAAACTAATATCTCAACTTTCTCCATGTGTTGCTTCACTTGGTTAGTGGGTTCCTACATGGATCTTGGCATATGTATAATGTACTTATGTATAGAAATACTTATACGCTCACTCATTATCTATGTAAGGATCCTACACCTAAGCTCTACTACCAGATGTAACAATATAAATTTCAGCGACCCAATTTTTTTGCAAAATGCTAAAATCCAAGTCCACCGAAACCCGATTGGTTTGTCAGATATCCTTCAAAAAGGCAAAAATAACATATATTAGACCTCATAATAAAATATGTCACAGTCGAATGAATGAAATATAATAGTAAGTAAATATTTAACATAATAATGACACTTTCTAACAAGTGCCTCTAAGCTGTATAATCTCTGCCACCTGTCTAACTTACGGGTTTGTTATGAGGAGGGATTCAGAATAAAAGTTCTAGTGAATGGATAAATCATACTTTTTTTTTAAAAAAAAAAGAGGGCACTTAATTTCAGAAAAAAGGTTTACGCAGTGTTTTGAGTTAGCAAAAATTACAACACACTAACAGCGAATACTAAATAAAAGAAAAAGCCAACTCTAAACACACTAACAGCGAATACAACACTAAACTGAATATGACACTGAAGATCACAAAAAGAATACACTTAAAAACCAACAGAAACTCGACACAAAAACTACAAACAAAGCTTCCAAGGAAACGCAGAAGCCCACATACAAAGCAGCACCAACTAAACACAAATCAGCCCAAAATTAGGCCCACCTTACCAAGCACATGCAACCAACTTAAACAAAAAACACAAGGGCCAGAACACCTGAAGCATTCACAACATCAAAAGCACCGAGGATCAAACTGATAAAACAAAGGTATTCAAGACACCCGAACATCACTGCAAACTCTAGAACAAAACATATCAAAAAACCACTTGCATAACTCCAAGCACCACAAATCTATTGTTTAACAACAAATTTCAAAAAACCTTTACCAAACACATATAAACTGATTCTCCAAAGCATCTATGAGATGAACAGCTACCCACAAAAGCATATTGAACACAGAAAATTATTTTTTTTAGAAATTCCTCCATTTTTCACACCTTCTATAAATAACACTACATATACCGTTCTATCATTGGTTTACCTTTATTAAGTTATTTCGGTTTATTACACATTACACTTCCAATTTCGCACATAAATCGTGCTCATCTACTCTTAAGTAGATTAACCTAACAAAGCACATATATGTAGCTATATTTGCAATATATCGAGGTACCCCCTATAGTACTCTCCTAGAATGATCTCCGTCGTCGCATCGTGAAAATGTACTAGACCTCTATCGCCAAGCTACAAAAGCATACTAGACCATGCTACGAAAGCACACTATGTCTCCATCGCTATGCCACGAAAGCGTATTAGGTTAGGCCACAAAATCACACTAGGCTACGCCACGAAAGATAATGACCTTCTGAAGCCACACCACTATAGTGAACTAATTCTGAGTTCCCCTATGGAACTCAGTCGAAGGCTTTCTATAACTGTAAAGGACAACTTCGTTAGGCCTACATTACAGATATCCAATGATTAGTTTGTCTCTTTCGGTGGCTATAACCCTACTCGGCCACCCTAACTAATGAAAGACTATCAAAGAGCTAAGTGACTGTTCCCCTAACAAACAATCTAAGCATTCAATTTGGCTTTGTCCCTCATCCAATGACTCAATAGTCCCTAACTAATGAAAGACTATCAAAGAGCTAAGTGACCGTTCCCCTAACAAACAATCTAAGCATTCAATTTGGCTTTGTCCCTCATCCAATGACCCGATAGTAAAATATCATTGGCTTTTTAGTTTATCTCCAGTCTTTCTCGTATTCGCTCCAACTGATGATGACAGGTATCTGATGAATTACTGTACCTGTAGGGTCCTGACCACGAAGCCAAATCTTTCAAGACGAGGCAGCCACCAAATATTCCTAAAAATAATCCCATCCGTCTTCTGGTTACTCTTAACCAAATAGTAGCCAAGGCATACTCTATGGATGGTGCTATAAAAACCATGCCTCTATGGGTACAGCTTCGTTAGGCCTACCACAGAAGGTCATCTCAGAGTATCCTCACATCCCGTTGAAGTCTCAAACTTCCTTTCAGTCCCAGCAAATAAGTTGGGCATGATTCCACCATGTCTCCGGATGCCTATGCTGATTTACTCCGTTAGGCTCTTCATCCTCACAGACTGGACCAAATGCATATCGCTATTTTATTAGACCCTATATCTAATTTACAATTATATGTTTTACTTCCTCGACTTTCCATTGATTAACAATATTCATTAATTTATTTTATCTGAATATTATTTGTTCATTAATTTCATTGCCTAGTCACAAGGCTACCATAGAATCTTAGGCTCGTAACTTACACCTTGTAAATCAATATGTTCATATTAATGCCTAACACCTTTTAGGCTCGTAACTTAACGCTTTTAAGTCAATATGTCCATATTAAAGCCTAACCCCACAATATTAGTTTTAAGTCTGTAACTTAACCTTCTTAAGTCAATGTGTTCAAATTAAATCCTAACACTAAATTTTAGGCTCGTAACTTAACCCTTTTACGTCAATATTTACATATTAAGGCTTAACTATACTTTTAGCCATTTCTTGTCATATTCATATATTTGCAATATGTTTTTTTATTATGATTTCCCAATTTTCATATTTGTGCAAATATAAGTTGCGGTTGTAGGTTTATAATAAACCTCCCATATTCCTTTTTCCTTTTATAACATCATTCAATTATGTTAACCTTTTTTCCGTCTTTACAATTTATTCTTTAGGTAGTTAGGCCTATTTCCAATTGAGTGGTTATCAAAAATGTTTATAATTCATTTCCGTACTTTTAGGTAATCACTGCAGTAGGAACCCATAATTACAGGACATTTTCTTTTCTAAAATCTTTGGTTATCAAATTAGAGTGCAATGCGGTTAATTTCCTATTTATCACTAATCCATGCCTCTACTTGTTTTCATGTTTGCCATCATGTTTCCTATATCCCTTATTTAACAAACTATGCAAAAATATTCCTCTTTTCTTAACCAATCAATGTAGGTTATTCCCAACCTTTCATTTTATAGGTATACGTGAATTCATTTTTACCTCATTTTGTCTCCAATCGTTCAAATCAAACCTAATCCAGAAATCATGTTTAAAATTAAATAAAAATAATATGTTCTAGGCCGACCTGGGTCGACCCATGCCCATGTCAAAATCAATACATGGGTCGACCAAATCCATGTGTGAGTCGATCCGTGGGTCGACCTAGCCAATGCATGGTTCGACCCATGTGATGATGGGTCTCGTTTATTTCGTGTGTGATTTATTTTTTGCCTATTTCACTTGATTATGTATTTATTTCTGGACCGGTTTTGTAACGATCCAGAATTTTTAACTAATTTAAAATTTTAATTTTTATTACTTAATTTGAATTTAAATTTGAATTTGACATAAATATATATGGTTAATAATATTTAATAATTTTGGTAAGTCATATGATATATTTTATCTGAATTATAAATGAGAACGATTATTAAAAGTTTGGATTGTCATTCGATTGGATTTTTCAAACCATAACAAGAATTAGTAGTGTTAGAATTAAGTTTTGCCCTTAGTTTTCATAGCATTTAAGGGAAAATGCTACCAAAAGTTGACTTTTCTTTTTAAGACGTGTTAGGACACATGTCATTTTTCATGCCTCCTTTCATGCATGCCTTCCACTTTCCTCCTTAGGTGTCACACTCTCCTTACTCCATTTTTCCTATAAATACCACCCTTTCCTTTCACTTTTTCATTCATTCTTACTTCTCTTCTTTCTCTCTTCTTTTTAAAGCTTAAAGCCATGGTTTCCATGGCATAAATCTTCCTCTTTTCCACCATTTTTCCTTCAGCAACACCTTGCCAAAGTTCATCATCCTCCTCCTCCACCTCCTCTTATAATAGAGAGAGATTTGTATATATTATACTATATATATTTGTGAAAAAGACGGTGCGCGGAAATACTATCCGACGGTTCGCTCAACTAGGCTTGCCTATCGTGAAGATTGGAAAGCTGTTTGGTGAGAACTTTTTAACCACAAATTATATATTTAATTAGTAGTTAGACTAATTTAAATATAATGATAAGTTATTAGTGGTTAATGATGGTTGATGTTTGTTGTGATGGATGATGGATGCATAGTTTAGAACACACAGACTATTAAGCGTTAGTTTATAATGCTTGTCCACAGTTATGATTTATTATGTTGATGATGGTTGATATAAATGGTTATAATGGTTGTTGATGTTTCGCACGCACTATGACATAACAATTATGGTATCACATTGGTGATCGACAGATCTACTTCGTAATTAGAAGTAATATTATTATCGAAATTGAAGGTTAATAATTGGAAAAGACACATATGTATGAGTTTATATATATTGATAAAGTTTCTTTGAATAAATAAATATCGGAACGTTTTATATGACAAAGAGGATAATATCTAGGATTGAGTTCAGACAATATAATGACCTGCTCTCCCTGGCTATCACTAACTGATCCGACGGATGGGATGGTTAATTTGAAGTTATTAGAACTTAAATTGGATTTTAAATTTAATATTTTATTAAGTGAAAAATAAAAGTTGAATTTTGAACCCGAAATAATTTGGAAAGTTTATGTAAATTACTTTAAAATGATTTTAAATGGGATATATATGTATATAATGGTTTTCTAATGTATTTTTGAAGTATTGTAGAATATTTTTTATTTCGGCCAAAATAGAGCTTGTCGCATAAAGGCAATTTGCGTGATTTTAGTTGCAAAATTTAAACGCTTATAACTTTTGCAATTCAAATCGAATTTACACAGAACGAAAAATGTTTGATTTATATTAGAAAGAGCTTTCAAATGAGAGAAAGCAGATTTTAATTTTGACTTGTAATTTTCAACTTTGTTTAAAATTGTTTTGAAAAAGGTCGCTGTAAGAGTAGTTGTCGACCATAACTATAAACAAATATTTTTTATATGTTAAAAATATGGATTTTTTTTTGTAAAATCGTTCTAAATTATATATAATTGTATTGAATTGGAAAGTGTTGGTTTTGGACAATATAAAAGTTGTTTTAATCAAATTAGCCAATATAACTATTTTGTAACACTTTTGTGATGCTTTTGGAACGTTGCAACGTTTTCTTTGAAAACAATCTATTTTGAAGTTTTACCCTGCAAACTGTTTTCTGAACGATAAGTAATCATTTTAAATGATTTGCGGAATGTTTCAAAGGTTTAGAAGTATAGGAAATATTTTATATGGAATTTAAATTGATTATTTAGTATTAAAACAAGTTTTTCCAGTTTAAATAATTTGATATGGTTGGAGATAAATCTTCAGGTGTTTGATATTAATTCGGTAGATGATGACTCGTACTATTTGAGAAATTTAAAAGGTAGTTCACCATTATTCCGCTTATAGTGTGAGTGGAAACGGAGATTAATATTGAGGATAAGTTGATGATATTTCTATCTCGATCTAATGTTAAAGAGTTGGATAAATCTTTTAATTAAGATATGGGTTTCCCCTTTTGATTGAGATAAGTTGAATAGAAATAATTTTCAAATATTTGAAATTATGTGGTGTAAACATATAATATTTGAGGAATTTGGAAGATATTATTATATCGTTATTCCGCTTATAGTATTCGTTCATTATGAGAATTGATATCGAATATAAGTAGATAAAATTTCTGTGTAACTTAAGTTCAATATCGATTGATTTCGGTTTTGTCATAAATCATATCTTCAATAATATAACTCTTGAAATCCATTAAGATTGAGTTGTGGAAATTCATATTGTAATTTGGGATTTAATCAATTCTTTTATCTAAATAATTTAAAAATAAGAAATTGGGAAGGAAGTATAATCTTTTAGTTAAGATTAAAGAATTGAATGTTGGGAAATCGATTTAATTGGAAAGTATGGTTGAAATGTGGATTAACGATTTTCAAAGGAAGCTGGATTTCGATAATGAATTATCAAACGGAAAATTTATTGAGGTTTTGAGGCTAAATGATCTTTGATTTAAGGGGTGTGTTTTAAAAGAGGAAGGTTGAATATGGATTTTGTTATAATTTGAGAATGGATTTAAAGAAGTTTAGTTTAACAAATCTAAGATGGAAGGAGATTTGGTTAAAAGCCTAAGTGTTCCATAATTGTGTTTTTAATTTCACTTATTATTTGGAAAAATGGGATTGAGATTATGTCAAAAGACCATTCCAAGTAATAATACGATGTTGTGCAGCAGTTGAAGACATTGAAGATGGTATTAAAGATCGGGACCCTTCATATCGTAAGGACGACTTGTTGAAAGTTTCGAATGGGTCGCTCCCATTTGCAGATGGATTTTTTATAAGTTAAGTGGCAAGAAGCCCAAACATATGTGAAGATGTAACGACCCAGATTTTCTAGCCGATTTATTTTGAATATTTAATAATATTTTAAATATTGAGCTGATAATATAAATCGATTTTTATATTGAATTATCAATATAACTATCATAATACGAGGATCTTAAGTAATTCAATTTGAAATGGAGTCAAATTGATTTATATGAATTTTTATTTGAATTTAAACGAAAAATAATAATAATTTATTATCTAAGAATTTGTGGTTTTGAATTTAAATTAAATTACATTAATTTAATATGGTTATTTTATATTATGTTCGAATTAGATTTTATAATCGTTTCTGTTAAGTTCAAAATAGCATTATAATATTGGAATGACGGTCGGTACGCTAAAATAGCAGTTCATGATTTTTAATTGTGAACCCCAAAATATTTATAATGGATAGGATCAAAATCAAATCGATATCTGTTTAAAAGAAATAAAAATCTCTTTAAATCAAATCGTATTAATGTAAAATCAAATCGGTATTTAATTTGCATGTACTTCAGTAGACAGCCATATGTCTCCTTCCTTCTCTTATAAAACCACGACGTTCCTTTATGACCTCTAATTCTCTTCTCTAAAACAATATAAATGGCCGTGACCTCGTTTCCATTTCAATACAGATCGAAACTACCCTTCCATTTTTCCAAATCAATTCAAAATCCGAAAGCCCTCTTCAGCAAATCAAATTGAAAACCGTAACCCCTCTTTCTCCATTTCGAAACAAAAGTCGATTTAGCAAAATTCAAAGGAAAGGTGTGACGCGAGTTCAAGGGAAGGGGATCGCGATTCTCGAACTTGAACGGGTGAGATTTAGTGACGATGGATCGACAAGGTGATTTCTGGGCGATCGCGAGTGGTTTTGAGGGTTCATCATAGGATTTGGGGGTGTCATCGACCATCGTGGAGTGCGAATACAAGTCGCGATTCTGGTATGGTTTGAAGTAGGTATGTTCGACTGTTCGAGCTGCGTTCAGGGTTTCGGGTCACAACCAAAGTAGGGATTTTGCGATGAGGAGTGTTGAACTGGGTAAGTAGGGTTCGAAATCAACGATGGGTGGAAGTGCAGTCTTACGGTGAGGTTCGGATGTTGATTTAAGGGCTGGCGTGGTGATAAGAGAGGATGGAGTTTGCTGTTGGTCGATGAATTTGGGGGCTGCGAGTATATGTAGGTGACAGTGGATGAAAAGGAAAAAGGAAGAGCATTTGGTTTCAACTGTGCAATCATTTGCAGATAGGGAAGCTCTTGTTCAAGGAGATGAATGGAAAATAGATTAAGGTACAAAATTAATCTATTCAACAAGATAGAAAGGCGAGACGATGGAGAATGTTAAATAAATATTCGGCAAAGGAAAATCACGGTGAGTAAATCTCACTCACTTTTTTTTCTTTAGAATTATTTTTATTTTTTAAAAATAATTGTTGTTGCTTGTTTGAATTCTCCCTGGTTGTTTTAAAAATATTAGTTATTTAGGGTTGACTATTATATATGTATATATTGGTTTGGTGGTTGGATTCCCGCAATACTATTAGCGGATGCCCGCAGTATCATTAGCGGATGACCCTGCGTCCACGTATATAAGTGGATCCCCTTTTATACCGCGATATCCTGCCTCGAAGCAGGATGGGTATTATTTATGTTGACTAACGTCTGTGGATGCAGGAAAACAGGTTGGAGGAATCCAACTGGATTCCTCAAAAATATATATTATCTGTTTGTTTATTTGTTTGCATATATACTGTCATATATGACGTGTTAGAAAAATAAATAATTGGTTGTTGATAGTTAAATATCACTGGGCCCAAATATTGATATTTAAAAATATCATGAAATGGAATTTCGCAGATTTAAAAGGAAATTCTATTTTTTTTTCTAAAATAAAATTTGAAATTTCAAATGAGGAATTCAAATAGAATTTGAATATGAGAAATTCAAATAAAATTTGAATATGAGAAATTCAAATAGGATTTTGAATATGAGAAATTCAATGGAATTTGGATATAGGAAATGCAAAGAGAATTTCCAAAATAAAATTTTTGTTTTAAATGGATTTCGAAATAGGCTTGTTTAAATAAAACAGGGAAATTTATAAAATAGTGTTTATAAATATAATGAATAAATTATCAAGAGCTAAATTGAATATTTGAATTCAAAGGAATTTAAATATGCGTTTTGAATTCAAAGGCATTGAAATAGAATTTGAATTTAAAGAAATTCAAATAGAATTTGAATTCAAATGACTTCAAATGGATTTGAATAAAGAAAGTTCAAATGAAATTTAAAATATAGAATTTGAAAACAGAAGAGAAATGGAGTTAAATATAGGAATTTAAGTAGAATTTGAATAAAGGAAATTCAAATAGAAAGTAAATATAGAATTTGAATGGAGTTTGAATATAGAAATTCAAACAGGATTTGAATAGAGAATTCAAAAATAGAATTTGAATATAGGAATGTAAATATAATTTGAAAAAGGGAATTTGAAATAGAATTTGAATAAGAGGATTTATAGAATTTGAATAATAGAATAAAAAGGGGGTTTGAATATTTGAAATTTCAAATAGAATTAAATCGGAGTTTGAATATTTGAAATCCAAATAGAATAAATATGGAATTTGAATTCAAAGAGAATCAAATAGGGAATTTGAATGTAGAACTCACAAATAATTCAAATGGAATTTAAACTAAAGAATTTGAATATAGCATTCAAATGGAATTTTAAACTATGGGATTTAAATATATAATTCAAATGGAAATTTAAATATGGAATTTGAATATAGGATTCAAATAGAAGTGAAATTGGAATTTGAATATAGAATTCAAATAAAAGTGAAAATGGAATTTGAATCAAGAAAATTCAAATAGAGTTAAAATGGAGTTGAATTTATTATAAACGAAGTTTAAACGTTAATATTTATAAATATATTTAAAACGAACTCGCTGCAGCGCTGCAGTTCGTAAATTGTCGTTTCAAAATTCAATCGAGTATATAGAACTCAATTGAAGTCGGAATTCTTTGAAACAAGAAACGTCGGGACCGATTAGATAATAGTTTTCTAATGGAAGAGAAAAATTTGGATTTCGTCATATAGATTTTGAGTTATGTCAAAATCAATTTTTCAGAGAAGCAGCGCCATAATCGTTTTAAAAACGATAACGGTTTATTTAAATAAATAAAAGGATTTTAAAGAAAATAAAATCCGAATTGACATTAGAAAAATCCGGACTGGAGATACAAAATAAATATGAACTCCAGTGAAGTAAGTGAAATGATTTTTTAGACAAAAATCATATTTTTAACTATCAAATAGTGTTAACTAAATTGGAAAATAATTAGTTAAAGGAAATTTGAATCGAAATTGGGTTTTTGGATAAGTGGAGGAGATTGAGAATTTATATTCGAAATCGAATATATAACTCGAGTTGGAAATAGAATTCAATTTGATTATAAGCAAGTTAGTTATTTTGTTTGAACATGTTATGTTCAAACAAAGAAGTGAAATAGGCAAAATAGCTAATTAAAGAATAAATGAGCGAAACTGAATTCAAACGATTGGATTGAGTTGAATTGAAACAGGTGAACATGTGTTAGACAGGTATGGGATGGAGTATATGAAGATTTTAATTTATGTGCCCGACAAAAAGGTACATGTTTAAATTCATACATGACATTTTATGCGCCGTATCGGCAAGCCGCTTGGCTTTTCCCTTTTCTTTTGGATTGGTGAGGGCCATGGGAGGCTATTTGAAATATCCCGATGCTCCCGGTACAAAGGAGGTTATGGCGAAATTTTCCGGGAATTTAAGGAGTTAGAATATTTTTAAGAAATTTTGATAGTTAGAAATCAATATATCAAATTATATTGAATTCTATAAGGAAACGAAATTAAAAATAGAATATTGTAAACAAAAAGGGAAATCTATAAAATAGAAATAGATAGCGAACCATATACATGTTTTCTAAAATGAATAATTGGTTTTAATGGTGTGTTTTATTCAAGGTAGGTGGTTTTGCCGTTTTGAAGTTGAGGATGTTTTCAGTCAAGGTCTGAGAGGTAATTTTACCCCAACTTGATTGATTTCATTTTTAATTGATAAATAGCAAGATCCAGTCTTGAAGAGAAGTGTTTGAATAATAGTTAGTTGAATAAAATATTTTGGGTTGTTGTAACGATGTGTTACACAACATTCGTTTTAACCGAAGTGATGGGACTTTGGGAATATAAAAATAAATATTTCCTGAGTATAATTAAAGTAGTCGTGAAAGAGATAAGTGATTGAAATTGTTTCAATTTCAAATAGAATATATTTTCTAAGTGTAGAAAATAAAAGAAGGCGAGATATAGAAATGTTTTCCAAAGAATGTAAGAGACCGAGATGATAATTGAAAATATTTGTTTAACAAATATTGATAAGGAAATGGAATAATGATTTAATTAAAGAAATATCAATTAAATGACCCAGTGATTTGTTTGATGTTTTTGAATGGATGTTTGTTTTTCTTCGATAGTTTAATAACCGACTATCGAAGTGTTTGTCAATATCGTTGTCAATATGGAGAGACCGGTTGGATTATTATCCGTGAACCACTCTGTATTGGCAGTAGCATTGCGAATCAGATTATATGAAGATAATCGAAGACGGAGTAAAGTGCAAGGGCTTTTTCTATTAATAGAATTAGTGCCTTCGGTTTCGTTCAATCCCAGAATGAACGTACATGGACGAGTGTCTGACAAAGTATTTCCAATGATCACATGAGTTGGTCTGTATAAATATATATGGTTGCAACGGATTTATTCCCTTAGCATAACATCTAGAATATTTGTGCAAATCAATTAGTGATTAACGAATCTGACAATGTGACATTCAAAGTGATTGTGCTATCAATGAATGGAAAGTAATCGTAGCCTCAGGCCTCAACAACCGGGAAATGACAAAAATCGGGCAGGCAGCATGGCTATGTGGGTCGCTCCTATTAGGGTGTATTATCACCTATCTAGAAATTCATTTAATTCCTTATTCTATTCGATGTTGTCCCATTCGGGAAACGGTTGCTGATCCCAACCGTTGGTGATATACATTCGATACACTCAAGCGAAATGAGTGGTCGGTCATGTGTGGGCCAGGTTGTAAGATGTTCTTGTTGAACCCAGTGTATTCCTCTCTAGAGATATACTAGCGGAAGGTGGTTCCATACCTTGTCATGTTGGAAATCCAATCTCCAATAAGCGCCTTGCGGTTTTTGATTTTATACTATGTATATGGAGCGTGAGATGCAAACGTTCCGCTAGATTGTTATTTATTTGATGTAGACACTATTATAATATCATTGGATTTTTGTATCAAAGTGTTTTTGGGTTAGAGTAAGGTAAAAAAACCGTCCATGTTTATATGTGGGTTGATCTTACTATTATCTTTTCTTTTGAAAGGATTTTTAAAGTTAAACAAATCGTTGGAGTTTACTCACACCAGTCCCATGACTGACCCAGATTTTATTTTGTTTTGTTTTCCCTAAACTCTTGGGTGCCCAAATTTGTATGGGAAGTCAAGTAGTCGGGATTTTTCAGATTCACTTGGAAGAGTTGGAAGCAGGAGGCTTCACCAATTAGCTATAGACCATCATATTTCCGCTGTGTACTATGTTGTATCTGGAAACAGGTGTTTATAACTGTTCCAGGAATAACTGTTGTGCTATGATGATGGTATGTATATAAAGTTACTGATTCGTATTTCAAAAGTTATGTTATATAATATATTTTATTCGTTCTGCTGTGGGATTTGTCTTCTTTGTTTCCTTCTATTCTAATATTTCTTTCTTCTTTTTCTCATCCTCTGACTTCTTTCTAATAATGATTCGTATTTCTGTGCAATTTGGGTTGGACGTATGGTGTTATTAGTCAACTCAGATAGTACGAATTTGTGGGTTGTTACCGTTGGTATCAGAGCTTAGGTTGAGCGAATACCTAGGCTTTGGTGGGATGTGCTCATTAGAGATAGGGTCAGTAGTACCCTGGAATGAGTTGAGTATATATATATATGAGATAGCGTATTTGTTAAATTGATATAAAAGTTGTTTTATATTGTGTTGGTTAGTCTGTTGAGTGGTTTATGAATTCTGATCGAATAGTGGGACGCCACAAAGTCGATAGGAATTTCTAAACACTTGAACAGAAGGTTGAACACGATATTGTTTTAAAGTGGGTAAATGAAATAATTTTACCTAAAATTCTATTTTGATAGAAAAAGAATAATTTTCTGAAATTATTATAATATATGGATGTATTGGTAGTTATTATTACAATTAAATGAGATTATAAAAATTGGAATGGTTATATATAACCAAAACAGAATTTGTGTATGAATAATATATACAAATGAGATGAATTGAAATTAAATTCAAACCATAAATTGGAATTTAAATCCTGGGAAATTTGAAATATTTTTGGAAGTATATTAAAATAATATAGCTTTGTTTGAAAGGGATTTTTGAATAAAAATCATTTTCGAATGGATTCTGAAAGGGTTAAAGCACTGAACTCACTTCGGTGGCTGGGAAATAATTCTGATGATGGTTGCGACTTCATCAGTGTTCATTTTCAAGTTTCTAAGTGATGGATTACTGCCTTAGAAAAGTTTTGGTGGAAATTTATTTGAAAGAAAACAAGTTTAGTTGAAAAATTCAAATATTTTGAATTTGAAAAGATTATAAATATATGTACATGTTTAAGTGATTTCAAAAGGATTTGAAATGAAAACCTGGGATTTGGATTCTGGAAGTGGAATTTAACTTAAGCTAGTTAAATGGTTTGAAGTAAATTAATTGATAAAAATCAATTTGAAAGGAATATGAATTGGGTGTGAACGTATTGAATGTAAATCATTCGAATAAAATGAATCTGAGTATATATGGTGTAATAGGAGAGAAAACCAAAAGTTTGGTGGAATTAAAATTTGTTGAAATATGGAGAGTTGAATTTCAACATAAGTGAGATTTTGAAAAGTAATGGATTTGTACCATTTTTCCTACCTTAGCAATTTCGAGGACGAAATTATTTTAAGGGGGGAAGAATGTAACGACCCAGATTTTCTTGCCGATTTATTTTGAATATTTAATATTATTTTAAATATTGAGCTGATAATATAAATCGATTTTTATATTGAATTATCAATACAACTATCGTAATACGAGGATCTTAAGTAATTCAATTTGAAATGGAGTCAAATTGATTTATATGAATTTTTATTTGAATTTAAACGAAAAATAATAATAACTTATTATCTAAGAATTTGTGGTTTTGAATTTAAATTAAATTATATTAATTTAATATGGTTATTTTATATTACGTTTGAATTAGATTTTATAATCGTTTCTGTTCAGTTCAAACTAGCGTTATAATATTGGAATGACGGTCGGTACGTTAAAATAGCGGTTCACGATTTTTAACTGTGAACCCCGAAATATTTATAATGGATAGGATCTAAATCAAATCGATACTTGTTTAAAAGAAATAAAAATTTCTTTTAAATCAAATCGTATTAATGTAAAATCGAATCGGTATTTAATTTTCCTGTACTTCAGTAGACAGCCATATGTCTCCCTCCTCCTCTTATAAAACCACGACGTTCCTTTATGACCTCTAATTCTCTTCTGTAAAACAATATAAATGGCCGTGACCTCGTTTCCATTTCAATACAGATCGAAACCGCCCTTCCATTTTTCCAAATCAATTCAAAATCCGAAACACCTCTTCAGTAAATCAAATTGAAAACCGTAACCCCTCTTCCTCCCTTACGAAACAAAAGTCGATTTAGCAAAATTCAAAGCAAAGGTGCGACGCGAGTTCAAGGGAAGGGGATCGCGATTCTCGAACTTGAACGGGTGAGATTCAGTGACGATGGATCGACGAGGTGATTTCTAGGCGATCGCAAGTGCTTTTGAGGGTTCGTCACAAGATTTAGGGGTGTCATCGACCATCGTGGAGCGCGAATACAAGTCGCGATTCTGGTATGGTTCGAAGTAGGTATGTTCGACTGTTCGAGCTGCGTTCAGGGTTTCTGGTCACAACCAAAGTAGGGATTTTGCGATGAGGAGTGTTGAACTGGGTAAGTAGGGTTAAAAATCAACGATGGGTGGATGTGCAGTCTTACGGTGAGGTTCGGATGTTGATTTGAGGGCTGGCAGGGTGATAAGAGAGGATGGAGTTTGCAGTTGGTCGATGAATTTAGGGGCTGCGAGTATATGTAGGTGACAGTGGATGAAAAGGAAAGAGGATGAGCATTTGGTTTCAACTGTGCAATCATTTGAAGATAGGGAAGCTCCTTATTCAAGGAGATGAATGGAAAATAGATTAAGGTACAAAATTAATCTATTCAACAAGATGGAAAGGCGAGACGATGGAGAATGTTAAATAAATATTCGGCAAAGGATAATCACGGTGAGTAAATCTCACTCACTTTTTTTTTCTTTAGAATTATTTTTATTCGTTAAAAATAATTGTTATTGCTTGTTTGAATGCTCCCTGGTTGTTTTAAAAATATTAATTATTTAGGGTTGACTATTATATATGTATATATTGGTTTGGTGGTTGGATTCCCGCAATACTATTAGCGGATGCCCGCAGTATCATTAGCGGATGACCCTGTGCCCACGTATATAAGTGGATCCCCTTTTATACCACGATATCATGCCTCGAAGCAGGACGGGTATTATTTATGTTGACTAACGTCTGTGGATACAGGAAAACAGGTTGGAGGAATCCAACTGGATTCCTCAAAAATATATATTATCTGTTTGTTTATTTGTTTGCATATATATTGTCATATATGACGTGTTAGAAAAATAAATAATTGGTTGTTGATGTTTAAATATCACTGGGCCCAAATATTGATATTTAAAAATATCATGAAAAGGAATTTCGCAGATTTAAAAGGAAATTCTATTTTTTTTTCTAAAATAAAATTTGAAATTTCAAATGAGGAATTCAAATAGAATTTGAATATGAGAAATTCAAATAGAAATTGAATATGAGAAATTCAAATAGGATTTTGAATATGAGAAATTCAATGGAATTTGAATATAGAAAATGCAAAGAGAATTTCCAAAATAAGGTTTTTGTTTTAAATGGATTTCGAAATAGGCTTGTTTAAATAAAACAGGGAAATTTATAAAATAGTGTTTATAAATATAATGAATAAATTATCAAGAGATAAATTGAATATTTGAATTCAAAGGAATTTAAATATGGGATTTGAATTCAAAAGCATTGAAATAGAATTTGAATTTAAAGAAATTCAAATAGAATTTGAATTCAAAGGAATTCAAATGGATTTGAATAAAGAAAGTTCAAATGAAATTTAAAATATAGAATTTGAAAACAGAAGAGAAATGGAGTTAAATATAGGAATTTAAGTAGAATTTGAATAAAGGAAATTCAAATAGAAAGTAAATATAGAATTTGAATGGAGTTTGAATATAGAAATTCAAACGGGATTTGAATAGAGAACTCAAATATAGAATTTGAATATAGGAATGTAAATATAATTTGAATAAGGGAATTTGAAATAGAATTTGAATAAGAGGATTTAAATAGAATTTGAATAATAGAATAAAAGGGGGGTTTGAATATTTGAAATTTCAAATAGAATTAAATCAGAGTTTGAATATTTGAAATCCAAATAGAATAAATATGGAATTTGAATTCAAAGAGAATCAAATAGGGAATTTGAATGTAGAATTCAAAAAGAATTCAAATGGAATTTAAACTAAAGAATTTGAATATAGCATTCAAATGGAATTTTAAACTATGGGATTTAAATATATAATTCAAATGGAAATTTAAATATGGAATTTGAATATAGGATTCAAATAGAAGTGAAATTGGAATTTGAATATAGAATTCAAATAAAAGTAAAAATGGAATTTGAATCAAAAAAATTCAAATAGAGTTAAAATGGAGTTGAATTTATTATAAACGAAGTTTAAACGTTTATATTTATAAATATAATTAAAACGAACTCGCCGCAGCGCTGCAGTTCGTAAATTGTCGTTTCGAATTTCAATCGAGTACACAGAACTCAATTGAAGTCGGAATTCTTTGAAACAAGAAACGTCGGGACCGATTAGATAATAGTTTTCTAATGGAAGAGAAAAATCTGGATTACGTCGTATAGATTTTGAGTTATGTCAAAATCAATTTTTCAGAAAAGCAGCACCATAATAGTTTTAAAAACGATAACGGTTTATTTAAATAAATAAAAGGATTTTAAAGAAAATAAAATCCGAATTGACATTAGAAAAATCCAGACTGGAGATACAAAATAAATATAAACTCCGGTGAAGTAAGTGATATGATTTTTGAGACAAAAATCATATTTTTAACTATCAAATAGAATTAACTAAATTGGAAAATAATTAGTTAAAGGAAATTTGAATCGAAATTGGGTTTTTGGATAAGTGAAGGAGATTGAGAATTTATATTCGAAATCGAATATATAACTCGAGTTTGAAATAGAATTCAATTTGATTATAAGCAAGTTAGATATTTTGTTTGAACATGTTATGTTCAAACAAAGAAGTGAAATAGGCAAAATAGCTAATTAAAGAATAAATGAGCGAAACAGAATTCAAACGATTGGATTGAGTTGAATTGAATTGAAACAGGTGAACTTGTGTTAGACAGGTATGGGATGGAGTATATGAAGATTTTAATTTATGTGCCCGACAAATAGGTACATGTTTAAATTCATATATGAGATTTTATGCGCCGTATCGGCAAGCCGCTTGGCTTTTCCTTTTTCTTTTGGATTTGTGAGGGCTATAGGAGGCTATTTGAAATATCCCGATGCTCCCGGTACAAAGGAGGTTATGGCGAAATTTTCCGGGAATTTAAGGAGTTAGAATATTTTTAAGAATTTTTGATAGTTAGAAATAAATATATCAAATTATATTGAATTCTATAAGGAAACGAAATTAAAAATAGAATATTGTAAACAAAAAGGGAAATCTATAAAATAGAAATAGATAGCGAACCATATACATGTTTTCTAAAATGAATAATTGGTTTTTATGGTGTGTTTTATTCGAGGTAAGTGGTTTTGCCGTTTTGAAGTTCAGGATGTTTTCAGTCAAGGTCTGAGAGGTAATTTTACCCCAACTTGATTGATTTCTTTTTTAATTGATAAATAGCAAGATCCAGTCTCAAAGAGAAGTGTTTGAATAATAGTTAGTTGAATAAAATATTTTGGGTTGTTGTAACGATGTGTTACACAACATTCGTTTTAACCGAAGTGATGGGACTTTGGGAATATAAAAATAAATATTTCCTGAGTATAATTAAAGTAGTCGTGAAAGAGATAAGTGATTGAAATTGTTTCAATTTCAAATAGAATATATTTTCTAAGTGTAGAAAATAAAAGAAGGCGAGATATAGAAATGTTTTCCAAAGAATGTAAGAGACCGAGATGATAATTGAAAAAATTTGTTTAACAAATATTGATAAGGAAATGGAATAATGATTTAATTAAAGAAATATCAATTAAATGACCCAGTGATTTGTTTGATGTTTTTGAATGGATGTTTGTTTTTCTTCGATAGTTAAATAACCGACAATCGAAGTGTTTGTCAATATCGTTGTCAATATGGAGAGACCGGTTGGATTATTATCCGTGAACCACTCTGTATTGGAAGTAGCGTTGCGAATTAGATTATATGAAGATAATCGAAGACGGAGTAAAGTGCAAGGGCTTTTTCTATTAATAGAAATTGTGCCTTCGGTTTCGTTCAATCCCAGAACGAACGTATATGGACGAGTGTCTGACAAAGTATTTCCAATGATCACATGAGTTGGTCTATATAAATATATATGGTTGCAACGGATTTATTCCCTTAGCATAACATCCAGAATATTTGTGCAAATCAATTAGTGATTAACGGATCTGACAATGTGACATTCAAAGTGATTGTGCTATCAATGAATGGAAAGTAATCGTAGCCTCAGGTCTCAACAACCGGGAAATGACAAAAATCGGGCAGGCATCATGGCTATGTGGGTCGCTCCCATTAGGGTGTATTATCACCTATCTAGAGATTCATTTAATTCCTTATTCTATGCGATGCTGTCCCATTCGGGAAACGGTTGCTGATCCCAACCGTTGGTGATATACATTCGATACACTCAAGCGAAATGAGTGGTCGGTCATGTGTGGGCCGGGTTGCAAGATGTTCTTGTTGAACCCAGTGTATTCCTCTCTAGAGATATACTAGCGGAAGGTAGTTCCATACCTTGTCATGTTGGAAATCCAATCTCTAATAAGCGCCTTGCGGTTTTTGATTTTATACTATGTATATGGAGCGTGAGATGCAAGCGTTCCGCTAGATTGTTATTTATTTGATGTAGACACTATTATAATATCATTGGATTTTTGTATCAAAGTGTTTTTGGGTTATAGTAAGGTAAAAACCGTCCATGTTTATGTGTGGGTTGGTCTTACTATTATCTTTTCTTTTGAAAGGATTTTTAAAGTTAAATAAATGGTTTGGAGTTTACTCACACCAGTCCCATGACTGACCTAGAGTTTATTTTGTTTTGTTTTTCCTAAACTCTTGGGTGCCCAAATTTGTACGGGCAGTCAAGTTGTCGGGATTTTTCAGATTCACTTGGAAGAGATGGAAGCAGGAGGCTTCACCAATTAGCTATAGACTATCATATTTCCGATGTGTACTATGTTGTATCTGGAAACAGGTGTTTATAACTGTTCCAAGAATAACTGTTGTGCTCTGATGATGGTATTTATATAAAGTTACTGATTTGTATTTCAATAGTTATGTTATATAATATATTTTATTCGTTCCGCTGTGAGATTTGTCTTCTTTGTTTCCTTCTATTCTAATATTTCTTTCTTTCTTTTTCTCATCCTCTGACTTCTTTCTAATAATGATTCGTATTTCTGTGCAATTTGGGTTGGACGTATGGTGTTATTAGTCAACTCAGATAGTACGAATTTGCGGGTCGTTATAGAAGAAATTCTGGATTGTTGTTTCGTTCAGACCCAGAACAAACATGTATGGATAGTGTGTCTGACATTGTAATTGGCCGCGTAGCACTGATTTCTGTTAAGTATATATCTGCTTGGTGATGGAGAATTTATTCTCTCGCCTAACATTCTTCTCTAACACGTATGAGCTTAGAGTTTATATATTGATGGAAATCAGTGATGCATAGTGAATGGACAATGCGGCATACTTAAGTTATGTGATGATCTGTGGATGATCAAAGCATGGGTTATTTAAGCGTAGCTTTGTGTATATTGTGAACTCGAGGAAACTCACAACCCGGATTGATGGTAAACTAGTGTTTTATGTTCATTTCGTATGTTCGGTGCACCAGGATGTGATGATGAAAGGGCACTATGAAGTCCCTAGTTTGGGACGCTATTTGTTAGGCACTCTGATTCATGTATGGTGGGCTAGTACAACAGAGTCCGAGTCTGGATGTTATCCGCAAGTACTGGAATGTTGCGCGCAAGAAAGTTTGTGAGCCCACGTATGATCTTTCGTATCAAGAACATCATGTTAGAAATCCAATCTTCACTACGAGCCCATACGGTTTTGCTTGTATAGCCTGTTGGTTACTGGCAAGATTACGTCGGTATAATGGGATTGGGCATTATGCTAGCTAGGATTAATACATTTATTTGCAAAAAAGTTTTTCACACTATATGTAGTATTAAAAGAGGATTTTCACGTATGATGGTATTTTTTGTTATCATAAGGCAAAACTCTCCAATTTGGAGTGCGCTTGCATTGTGTGATGTGGGACGAGCTTATGATAGCTTCGTCTTTCAAAAAGTCATTATGGATTTCTATGCACTGGTTTTCACATGGAGTAAACTCGTTCCGCATTAGCGACGTGGTCTGGTGAATTACCTAACTTTAAAATAAACCTTAAAAACAACTGTTTTGAGTTCTCACACCAGTCTCATGACTCACCTAGAGTTTATTGTCCCCACACCTAAACTTTGGGTGCCCATAATTTTTACACGAGCACTACACCATACAGGCTATTTTGCAACCCCTAAGTGCGGACAATTTGCAACGGCTTATGACCGTTGCTA
The DNA here is from genome assembly GCA_030737875.1 of Allium sativum. NCBI lineage: Eukaryota > Viridiplantae > Streptophyta > Magnoliopsida > Asparagales > Amaryllidaceae > Allium > Allium sativum. The sequence goes on from CM060924.1 coordinate 388,924,072, forward strand.
AATAGCAACGGCTATAGTCCGTTGCAAAAGAAATTACCACGGTCTAGGTCCGTCCTGGATTATACAACGGTCCTAACCCGTTCTTCAATCACCAACTCCCAAACGTACACCCCATGGTCACGATACCCTTTCATTTATTTCTCCCCGTATGCGTTTCTTCTATCAAATAAATTTTCGCACTTCAAAACCTAGATCCATATCTTTTTTCAGATCTGTTTCTTTCCAGTTCGACAATAATCAAGGAAAATTCTAAGTTGAATCTTGATCGAATCAGGTGCTCTGTTCCAGAACGAAAACCTCCCAAAATCTATTCGAAGCCGATCCACTCGCGGTATGGAAAAAATATTTTTTGTTGATTTAATGTCATAGAAATAGAAATCATTGATTAGACTGTCATAATGAATGATTGTTGGGTGGTTTCATATAAACTTTATGACAACGGTCAATGCCAAATCGATTGACATCTACCTCACTGCATATGAAGTAGAATGTGAGTTTGTTCTTGGCAAACACAATAAACTATTAAGCATTTTATTCCTTTCTTCTACTTTATGAATTCATGCTCTTACTAGAATATTTAACCACTATCATCATGTATGTAATTGTTGATTTTCGTTCGCTAAAAGCAACCAGTGTGGTTAATGTGTTTCAGTTTTATGCATAAAATTGGTCTGGTGCACGGCATTAGATAAAAAAATATTAGTCTAATGGATTGCTATAATGCATGAATTATGAGTATGCTAATCTATGCTGCATCCGCAGCTTTTATGGATATTCTTATTAAAATAGATATGGCTCGTATATGCTATTTTTCATTAATTATAGGGTAATTTATGACAATAAAACTAAAATGTTGACTCTAAAACAGTGACAGTTCCGTTTCAAACATTTGGTTATAAATATGGAAAATCATTAAAAAAATACATTCCTTTAATTTAGCAACATGCGTGTAGCACGATTTCATATTAGTTAGTATGAAAACACAATTTTGCTCAAATTATTCCAAAAAAAGTCGTAGAAATAGAAAAAAAATGCTTGAGCTTTGATATTGAGGGGGAAGCTGTTATTTGGTGAGGATAAATAGAAGAGGTGGAGGAAATATATAAAAGGGGAAGGGGCGTTTGCTTGCTGTCCTTCAAACTTAAAAATTGAAGTGTATATGGTCTTTCATTTAGTGTTTGAGTTTTTCAAACTTAGACCAAAAGAATTTAGAAATAACTGTTTAACAGTTGTAGTGAGTGTGTTGGGAGGCTCGTAATAGGTAGGAGCATGTGCAGTTCGAAGGAAGCGTATTTGTTCAAGGTAGTAACGGTGGTTTGTAGTAGTTGGTTGAATGCAGTTTTTGTTTCCAAGAGGGAGGAGGGTTGTAATGATTTCTACAGTTGAAGGATGATTGGAAGTTGTTTTAAGGAAGAAGGGTGGCGAGCTTAATGCGAATGTTAGAAGTGTAGGAGGCTTGGCTGTTGTAATAGTTTAAGAGATGAAGTGGTGAGTGTTGAATTAGTACGCTTGAATTGTGAGGCAGTTAAAAAAAGTTCGCTAAAAGTCAAGCAAAGGAAAGATTGTAGAATGCAACTGCAAATGAAAATGTTGTAAAAATGCAACTGCAAATGAAAATTCATAGAGTAATGCATAAACTTCCCCCATTTTGGTGAACAGAATTGAACAATAGGTACAAAAACAAATGAGTAGACATGTACTGCCAAATTGGTGAACAACAAAATGACATGCTAAGAGAAAACAATGAAATGACGTAAGAAAAATTAAGGCACAGAAAATAAAATGAATTTTAGATGGCTCAAAATTGTGACCACAAGAACATAGTGAAATCGTAATCAATTATAAAATAAGTTTTTAAGTCTTAAAATAACCTTCAGTGCTAATTAAACTATTTAAACTAACGACTATAGCTTATTTTATTAAGCTTACAACATAATATGTAATTATATATTCATCTTTAAAGAGAAATAGATTTAATATGATATTGAAAATTATATTTATATTTTCTATAAGATTATGATGACGTACTTTGACAAATGAGATACACGTACGTGTAAAAATGTATTTGAAAAATATTTTTTTGATCAAAATGAACAAAATTTTTGCATATCATAATGTTAATTTCCAATTTAATAAAAATGTTAGAAAAATATGTAGTTAAACTAATTTTAATACATTGAGATCTTAATCAATATGTAATGCTATAATTATTTTTATATGTACAATAATGATTTATTGATGTTGGGAATATTAAAAAATACAAAAAATGAAAAACAGGAATTTTTTATTTTTTTTTACAACGATGCACAATATTGTCATTACCAGGATTTGAACCTATGATTTTAATATTATTCCAGACTTTCCATTCAAAGTAGACATTATTTTTTCCCTTGGGTGATGTTCGAACTTATTATATCATGTGTATATTACAAGGGCAGATATAAAAATTTGTGGTTAGATAAAGAAATTGCAACTTTATTACAGTTAGCATTAAAGATTACACAAGTGTAAAAGGACTATTTCCATCTTATATATACATTTCTTCTCAAATAGGCCAACAGTTCCATCTTGCGTGAAGAAAAATTTCCTATGCATGGAGACCGGAGACTGTGAGTATAACTGAACTCAATGTCTGCTCTTGTTTTAAAATTTGGGTATATTATCATGTAACTGCATAAACTTATCAATTTATTATTTTCTAAACGGATAGATCTTATTTGCACGTTAATTGTGGGGGTGAATCTACAAATTTAAATAGGACAAAATACAGGCAAGATCATGAACAAGTTCTTGCGTCTTCACTGTGCTTATCAACCTCGGGATGGGCATTTAGCAGTACACGAAATTTCATGGATGATGATATTAAAGCTGACAGCTATATTGCTTTGAATTCCTTTTGTGAAAAAGGTAAAAAATGTATGGTTATGTATATAAAGGTATTTTATCATTAGGTATACTAAGTTTGTCACCTTGATCTAAAAACTGGATCTTTCACTTTATGGCAAGTTAAGGCAGCAACCAGAATCTTCGGTGCAACAAACAAGATTGGAGAAGGAGGTTTTCGTTTAGTTTTGGTAAAGCGTTATGGCTGTTGCACAGAAGGAAATCAATGTTGATAATTTATGAATACATGGAAATAATTTTCTTGCTCGTGCACTATTTGGTAAGTTGGTACTTCATACTAACAACTCGCTGTTAATAATTTATTTTCTACTGTACAATATGAACTTATTAGTAGAATATATAAAGTTACATACGACAAAGCATACAAGAGGACAATGAAAGTTAATGTCTTCACACCAACAGGTAAAACTCCTGAATTCAAATTGAAACTGGATTGGCCAACAAGGCGAAATATATGTATTGCCGTATAGGCATAGCAAGAGGTTTAGCCTTCTCTACGTGAAGAGCAAGAGATATAAAGGCCAGTAACGTACTGGTCGATAAAGAACTCAATGCTAAAATTTCTGACTTTGGACCGGCTAAGCTTAATGAGGATGACCACACTCATATTAGCACTCGAATTGCTGGAACCATGTAAGTCTGAACAGTAGCATACTTTTAAGTATATATTCCTTTTTTTTAACAACTGGTGGCAATAATTGTTTTATTTCAGAGGTTATATGGCTCAAGAATATGCATAAGGGTTTTTTTAACAACTTGTGGCGTTTATTGTTAGACATATTTTTAAGTTATAAATAAAACTAAACATGCATAAGGATTACCGCCTTTGTTATCGCCACATTAAAGAAATTCAAGAACCTTTTCAATGACTTCTGGGGTCCTTAAACCAATGTAGATTATAAAATAATGTCATTTGGTTGCACTGTATGCAGCTTGAGCTACTTCAAAAATTTCCTAGCCAACTTGAGCTGTAGCTCAAGCATTATATGCATTGTATCTAGATTATAACACATATGGAAATATTAAGAGTGGACTAAGTTCTAATGCTCAGAAAGGTGAACTAAACTGCAGCAAAGGGGATTCAAATAGCGGTGAATGTGAATGCCTCTGAATACAGATTCTGATTCTGTATCGATTCTGATTGGAAATTCAGTCTCTGTGAATGCATTAGCTAACCTGCAAATTTTGCTAAACTGCAGTAGCTATTCTGAAATGATAGGAAATAAGTTATTTTCATTAAATACTATTGTAAATCTAACAACTAAAGACATCTGCAACCCGCATTGGAAAAAATAAAATAAGAAACGAGTTTTAAATAAAATCAAGTGAAGTATTAAATTTAAGAGAGTCAAATATCACTTTTAATGAAATAGATAATTCAGTCCATCTAGGAATAAGAAATTAAATTGATTTTCTTTTTTTGCTTTGAACTTATAAAGCAGTTTAGATGCTTGGACTAGACCAAATAGGATCGCTGAAGAAACCTAAAAATACCTTGCCAATACGAACTTCATATTTAGTGTATCAATAACAAAATTAGTTGAAAATTAAAATTGTCATATTCTTATTAATTCAAAACTAGTTCATTATTTTTTCATACTAGATCATCTTATTGAGGACTAAACTTATTATAAAAAATACAAACCTTCTAAACTCTAACAGGCTCCTTGTTGGTTCCAAGACCAGCATCCGGCATTCACATTCACATTCTGTTTAGCTACATAACCAGCTCTTCTTGAATACAGATTATGATTGCATGGTTTAAAGCAATGTCGCTTTATTTACTTTAGTGACTGTTTTCATTTTATAATGAAATGTTTTTGGTAGATACCGAAGTTCTTACTATTTTTCATTTTTGGCTGAGATGCTTTCCAGATCAGTTCATTTTTTTGTTTTACCAATCAATGAAATAAGAGTCCCTTGCATTCTCAATTTCTGCACATATTTTAGCAGTATACAGATAATATTGATATAGGTATGGTTCGGGTCAGTGCCATAAGCTGCCTTGTGTCGGAAAAAGACAACCTGACCCAAAGATCGTATTCTTATGTTGAATTAGTATGAATTATTGGTTAATACTCTATATTTTCCTTTTTTCCTAATATTGATCACATATTTTATGTCGAACTACTATTCACAATGATCGGCCTTTCATTAGATGTAGTTTTGAATGACTTTTAATGTTGATCATAAGATAAAGTACTCAACATACTAAACTGCAAATTTAGTTTAAGTAGTAAACTGCAGACCACATCTCAAAATATGTATATGTAGCTAAACTGGCCCCGTGAATTTGTACTTTTCCTTACAAGTGCTCAAAGGAATGCTCATTGGAAAAATTCTTTTTCTTATTGGCTACAGTTAACAATATGATTACTCACTAAGCGTGAATTTATATTCAGGGTCTGAGCTATTAGCTCTCGAGTGGATGCTCTTCGGTTCAAAGCTTGGAGAAAAAAAAATTATTTCTAAATAGAGTGCGGCATTCCAGCAATTGTTTTATTATATTGGCGAGGTTGAAATGTACTGTAATATTATTTTGACTACCGCTATTGAACTTTGTTATGCATGGCAATATTATATTTACTATTGTAAATTGTTAAAACTTAAAAGTTTGTAATGATATATTGTTGAGTTGTAAAAGTTTGTTGTGAAGTTTAGTTTTTATGTTGAATCTACTGAAAATATTCAGTTTATTGATCTTTCTTTTGTGGTATTATGTCAGATTTGCAAAACTACAGAGTATGACAGGTAAAAGGAGGACTAGAAACAAATAATATTGTTTATGAAATTTTACAAATTAGCAACGGCTCAAAGCCGTGGCTAAATATATATTCTGCAATGGTCATAAGCCGTTGCAAATTTATATTTTGCAACGGATAATGGCCGTTACAAATTGATATTTAGCAACGGCTTAGAATCGTTGCTAAATATTTGCAACTCCCATATTTGCAATGGCTTAAGGCCGTTGCTAATTCTATTTGCAACGACTCTAAGCCGTTGCGAAATAGCATTTATAGTGTAGTGGAGCAGCCTAGTAGTTTGGTTTGTAGCTTTGGATTTGGTTGGAGTTGGATGCTAGTTTTAGCCGGAGCTATTATGTCTTGGAGCATTTGCATTCTTCTGCTGAGTTTAATATCTCTTCCGTTGTGTAATCAATATACTCTGATGCATCTCTTGTAACTTTGATGTAATATTATTGTAATGATAATGGAAAAGTTCGGTAACGACCCAGCGGGTTCGACGCCCGAACTTCGACAATAATACATAAAACCCGTATTACTTGCCAAAATCCAAGTATCGAAAACACCAGATAGTTATTAGAAAGAATATAGAAGGTGAGGTAAGAAAGAAAGAAAGAAATATTAGAATAGAAGAGGAAGAAGAAGGACAAGCACACCATAATCAGAGTCTCACATCGCAGCGGAATAAAATATAATATAGAAATAATCTTTATTGAGATCTTGAAAATACTTACAACATCAGAGTACAACTTACAGCCAACACATCTGGACAGTTATAATAATCTGTCCTCATATACAATACACAGCGGAATAATTGTAGTATTATATGACTGAATCCATCCAGCTCGCCTCTGGACTTCGCAACATTCGATAACCTGAACCTATACACCTCGGGCTAACCCGAGCATTACAAACACTGGGTCAGTCTGGTGAACCAAAGTGAGAATAACTCGCACAGTTTAAGGGAATCATCCAACTTGATTTAAAGTTCAAAATCCTTTGAAATAAAAGGATAATCGTAAGACCAAATCCACACATAAACACGAACGGTTTTTACCTTACGATAACCCAAAACATTTTGAAATCACATGTATATTATGATATTATAATAGTGTCTAAATACAAAAAAACAGTAATCTAGTGGAACGCTTGCAACTCACGCTCTACATATATAGTATACAATCAAAACCACGGGCGCTTATTGGAGATTGGATTCCGACTATGACAAGGTATGGAACCACCTACCGATAGTGTATCTCTAGAGACGAATACACTGGGTCCAACAAGAACGTCTTGCAACCCGGCCCACACATGACCGATCACTCATATCGCTTGAGTGTATCGAATGTATATCACCAACGGTTGGTATCAGCAACCGTTTCCCGAAAAGGGACAGCATCGATAGATTAAAGAAGCAAAAAGAATTTCTCTAGATAGGTGATTATACACCCTAATGGGAGCGACCCACATAGCCATGCTGTCTGCCCGATTTTTGTCATTTCCCGGTTGTGAGGCTTGAGGTCTTAACGTATCTTTTGGGACATCTGTCCACCATTTACTTTGAATGCCACATCGTCTGATCCGCCAAAAATCACTAATTGATTTTCACAAAAATAATCGGGTTAATAAGTTAAGAGAAGGTGTCTTCTCCGCCTCCACAGAAATACGTTTGAGGAATTCAATGTACGTAATCCTTTTGGAAATACTTTGTCAGACATCCGTCCATACAAGTTGTCCTGGGTCTGGACAAACCGAAGGTACTCTCCTGCCGCATCCTTGGATTACCCTATGGATCAGTAGTGAGTAGTCCTTGCAATCTGTAAAATCTCAACCATGACTGAATCACATCAGAATATCTCTGGTTGTACGGCCAGAGAATATTGACAGCAATCCTTCCACTTATGATGATCCACGGTCTTCACTTGCTCCATCTCGCTCAGTATCTGATATCTTCAATGTTAATGTATTCATTGGTCGGAATGGTTTTCGAACATATATTCGATCCCGGTCTTTCCGTACCAACAATCGCATTGGTCAGATTTGATAGTCGGTTATTTAACTATCAAATAAACAGCCACTCAATCATGAAAATGAAATGAACTCATTGATTTAGTACTCAGCAACATTTGGCCCTTTTTATTTATAAATAATTATCAATTGATTAATTCATCTTCTGAAACTTTTGATAATTTAAAATACGGTATTTACTTCTTATTAATATTCTCAAACCCTTCTAATCTGCTTCTCCTATCCTTAATTCAAACACATATTTTAAGATATCACTTCGGCTTAAAATCCTTTTTCAACTTAGTTATAAAATTCGGTTTTAGTATAAAACCGTCCATCGACTCTTTTCAAAAATCCCATTATATTTCAATATCCACATTGATTACTTACCTTAATGAATCTCACTACTAATTGATCGCTTAAATTATTAAAATGATAATTTATATTATCTTTACTATTGTAGAAATAATCGCCTCTTATTTAACTAAACAAACAGTAAACTTTTTATTTGAAATCGTATTAAAGTAAAAACAAATATTCGTTAATCTATTCCATTAGATTAATTAACACCAAACTTAAATTAATCAATTCTAAAACTTGATCATCTCGTTAACTCATTCAAATTTTTCATTCTTTTAAATTAATTAATTTAAATAATATCTACTTAATTGTTTCTTGACACAATTAATTTAACTACTAACTGTTGCATTAGTTTCTGCTCGTCTCCTTATAAATCTTATTAATGTAAGACGTTGATTTGTAAATTGTTTAATAATACTTAAAATTTATAAAATAATAAACCTTAATTTTATTTATTGAACTTTTATTTAAATATGTAGATTAAAAATCTGTCTTTGGTTATAAAATAAATTTCATAACTTTATTACTATCGATTCAATCGATAGTAAATCAATATTGTAACACCATTTATTTTTAGGCCAACTGCTGCTAATTACTCAACCAATACTATTTATTGGTTAAAACAAAACAACCGTTGAATTTAGATTCAACCGACAATGATCAATCAACCATCTAATTGTATTAGTTGAACTGTTCATATAAATGCAATACGAAGATAAATAAGTAAATTTGAGGAATCCAGTTGGATCCCTCCAACCTATTTTTTTTCCTGCATCCAAATACGTTATATCCACAGTATCATTTATTTCAATAAACAAATATATGATTCAAGCATCAAATAGCCATTTAAACATCCATCAACTAGTTATCAATCAAGGCATACAAATATTTAAACCCAACTTATATAAGCGGGATAAAACTGAGTGAGTTGAATTCACCTTTATCTCCACTTGTCATCAAAATTGTTCATTTTATAAGCTTTCGACTGCGTTCAATCCCGTCCAAGCTAGCCAGCTTCAAATGTTACGTTCGTTGGCACGATCCCAACGTCATTCGGTTTGTTCCATTCTGTTACAGTATGACAACGTTGTACGTTTAATACAATATTCGCGTATTTTGATAATATTATTAATTCCTAAAAAAAAAATTATCTTAATTTTCTATTACGTTGGCTAATTTAAGTTAGGCACGGTTGAATCTGATTTAGCCATATCTACAGGATAACTACGCACGATATTATAACATACCCCGTGCAGCACTATTCATATTTATTTCTGGACAGGTGCTAATACTAACTAAGGTTATAAACGAAATTCAGAGGCCACGCTGTAAATATTTTTCAAATGGGTTAGGTACCAATATGTCTCGCCAGGCTGCTACATGAAAAGGTAATATGGTTGGGATTATATATATATATATATATATATGGCTAGTAAAAAATTAGGCGAACTTTCTTCCAAATAAAATCCCACCTGCTACGGTGTTCAACTGGCCAAGTTAAATTTATAGGCATACGTTAAAAATAAGGCATATCCAGTTAAAATTTGGCACATTAACTTACCATGGTTGGGGCACGTTTAGACCTAGGCTACATCATTTATAGTATACACTTACTTTATATATATACTGAGGCATAAACGAATTATATTAGACACATAACTGTTTAATATTATAAATTTCATTAGGCAAAGCTAATAGGGTTCGGCATACTTAACGTTACTTGTATAATATACATTATTTAAACTATACTAACTAACCGTTAATTAGTTTTGCCACCCAAACTAAGATTAGGCACGGTCAAAATTAATAGTCACGTTAATTATACATATCGAAGCAGTATTGTTTACGTATAGTATTATTGATACAAAAATCGGCCATTTGAACTACTGGAGTATGCATGCAAATGGTTAGGCAATTAGGCATACCTAAATACTAATTATTTTATACTAATCCAAATTAGGTGGTTACCATGTTATGCGCCACGTCACCTTTTGATCCTTCTTCCCTCTTTTCTGTTTACTTTTGGCTCCAGAAACAAATGTGTCTCCTTCCCCGTTTTGTCAATTCCTTCCACCACCGCACTTCACTGCTGAAACCATCCGCCCATTGCTGCTCTTAAGTTTCGAACCCACTGCTTTACACTCTAACATGGTACGTCCAAGTAACAGAACGTCCAAGTACCACCCCATGCTTCCCTCGTTGGAAAAACTACTGTTGTCATGCATGCTCTCTTCTTGCTTTTCAGTCACGCACTCCCTTTATATGATTTCTTCCCCACAACTTTCGAACATCCCACTACTCTGTTTTGAAACTGTACTCACCGGCTCCTCTGCTTGGCCATTTCAAACAGTATTTCATCACCTTCAGCATACACAAGATCCTCACATCATTAGCCAAAACTTGTGTCCCCCCCCCCCGTTCTACAAACAGTCCATGCTGCCGCCGCCCATTTCCTTGCACCGTCAGTTCCCTCTCTTGCCATCTTCAGACTTCACGCAAGCTACTACAGCCTCTCCTCCTCTTTTAAACTTTTAAACTATTATTTTTGAAGCTTCCCTTCTACCCCAAAACTGCCGCATGTACTTCATCCAGTCCCTCTTCGTTTCATGTTTCTTTTTCAAATGAACTGACCCCTCCCCCTTTCTTTTCCACGCAACATTTTTGCTCTCTTATTTTTATTTTATTTTACTTTATAATTTTTTTTTGCAAATTTTTTTTTGAAAAAAGGGAAGGCATGGCATGCTATATATATGGTTAGAACCGTGAGGTGCACGGTAATGTAGTACACAATAGGGACTGTTTGTGTTTTCATCTCAAGCCTTAGGCCGTGCAGGGTAATATGGCGATTGTTCGTGTTTTCATTTCAGCTTGTCTACGTGATGAAGAAAATACATACAGTGAAGATGACATGCCCATTTGTTTAGTTGAAAGGGATATGGCACATACCGAAATTAATGCGATGGCCAGGGTTGCGTGCTGACCAATAGGATAGGGTAGATGGTCTGCAGTTCTTCTTTCAAGCATGTGCAACTGAAAAATGATTTGAACATATAGGAGAAGGAGTGGCATAACAGGGTGTATATACGGCAGAGAGCATAAATCTCCATCTATTTATGTCCACTGATATGAGAACACAGGAAAGAAGATAGGTAGTTGCAGATTAAAAAAAATTGATTTGAAACAAAGGCTGCCAACATTTCAATTTTCATTTGAAAGGATATAACTTCCTGTACCTTCTTGGGCTAAGGGTTGGTTTGCATGTGTTTAGGCTTAGGGGTTGAAAATTGTCTTGAACATGGACTGTGGGATTTAATTTGATGTAGACAAAACAAGGTAGTAGGTACGCTGCCAACAGAATGGACTGAGGAAGTGAAAGCATATGTCATGCGGTGTCTGATAAGAAAATACAAGGCAGAAAATATTTTTAGTGGATTTTTCATATCTATAGATGTGATCAGACTTGAGAGCGAGGCGTGGTTTCGTTCAGTTCATAGGATAGGTTATGGGTTTGCAGATCATTTATTAAGGATATCCATTTCATAAAATTTCGTCTGTTTACGGACCGCTATTGACAAAAATAAAAATACTGTCATGTCCAGCGAGCTGCCATGGTCCCAAAAATGTAATAATATCAGTAGTTTAACTCATATTGTGAAACCCTAAAATATTGATATAGGGTGCCAAATACCCCAAATAAAAAGTTGCGTATTTAATTAATTAAAATTTACAGTAAAATTCTAAAAATTAAATTATCACTACGTCTCAAAAGAATCTTGTCTAAATTCGAAACCAATATCTAGTTATATCAAATAAACTATTATGGTCGATAAATGATTCTATAACGACTTTCTGAATATTTGATTTGGGCATATGTAACACCCCACCTCTGCTAGGGTCACTCACAAAGGGAATGCACAATCTTTGGTGGAGTATTATCTAGGTAAACATACACAGAAATATTACAAGACAGAACATAAATAAAACAGCCGAAGGAAAACCCAAATTTCATTGCTTTAAAATCTAGTAAGGTCTAAAGCCTTTTATATCAAAATGCTATTAAGTCAATTACATCGAAATATGTCTTGCAATAGTAAAGAAGCATAAAACCATAGTTATAAATCATTCCCCAATAAAGCAAAGCAAGCCATAGCCAAGAGAAATCCAAGCCGTACATGAAAGAGCTTTGGAGCTTGGTAAGATCCGAACTAAGCTGTATTCCCACCCTGCGAACCTGAGGGGGGGGAACGGAAGAAAAAGAGGTGAAACAAAACGGGTCAGTCATAAAGACTGAGTAAGTCCTAGTGACTTTCAGCATAAAAACAGGTAAAGATAACATGGCATGAATGAACTGAAAGTAAACATAAGCATGATGACAAGATAAGCTACAAGAAAGATAACTAAGAATAACCTCATATGGTTTTTGTCAAGTATAACATCGCCAGGTTTCCATTCAAGATAAACTAAGTATAATTTCGCAAGATTTCTATCAAGCATCGCAAGATTTCTCTGCTTTACCATTAAAATATTTCTATGATATCTATTTGCTCTGCACCAACCGTACTAGTATCCCAACCCGTGTCATGTGTTGACTATAAAATGATCCCTTGCCCAATGTCATGAAATGATCCATTACTTGGTCTCACGAAACGATCTATTAATCGATCGGCTCCCTACAAGTCCTAGCTCGTTCATGTGTCTGTGTCATACGGCCCAATCACGAAATTTAGTCACCTGTGCTAGGTCGACCCTAGGGTGTATCAAGCCCTAGGGTGCCAACCACCGACACGAATCAAGCACGCACAGTGTAAATCTACCGGTGCCCAATGCCTGCTTTTTCAACTCCGGACTACGTGCACGACCATAGTCCGCCTGAACCTACAATGGCGCACCAACTCAGCCGTCGTTCTGGTCGCTTATAATCAGCCCGGTAATCGTGCCCCAACCTGCCTAGTTCCAGGGTACCATGATACATCTGGTGGGTTACTGCTGAAAAGGACCGTGTAACTAGGGTTTCCGTCCAGCAGGTTAAGTGTTGTCATTTAAATTCGAGACTTAACCCCATCAGTCTAGCATGTTAAGTTGGTTAAGTGTGGTCATTCAAGTTCGTGACTTATCCCGTCTACGTGTCATGTCAAATTGGCTAAGTGTTGTCGTTCAAGTTCATGACTTAGCCCTACGGTTCATGTGTCAAGTTGGTTAAGTATGTTCAAGCGGTTCATGACTTAACCCTACCAAATGATCGTGTCAAATTGGTTAAGTATGTTCAAGCGGTTCATGACTTAACCCTATCAGGTCATCGTGTCAAATTGGTTAAGTATATTCAAGCGGTTCATGACTTAACCCTATCAAATCATCGTGTCAAATTGGTTAAGTATATTCAAGCGGTTCATGACTTAACCCTATCAAATCATCGTGTCAAATTGGTTAAGTATATTCAAGCGGTTCATGACTTAACCCTATCAAGTCATCGTGTCAAATTGGTTAAGTATACTCAAGCGGTTCATGACTTAACCCTATCTAGTCATCGTGTCAAATTGGTTAAGTATATTCAAGTGGTTCATGACTTAACCCTATCATGTGGCATTAATTCATTAATGCACTTCAACCTCTCACATTAGACTAACTGTTGTGGTTACTGGATTTGCCGGGCGGTTCCGGACAGATTTACACCACAACATAGTCTAACCGCGGGTTTTACGTGCGATATGACCAACTACCTACATTGGATCCTATTGTTTGCAACCACTGGATTTGTCGGGCGGTTCCGGGCAGATTTACACTGTAAACTCAACCCAACCTCGAGTTGGCCATTTTCAAGTTTTTCTAATTATCATGCCCACATTCAAGTTTTCATGTCAAAATTCATGTCGAGTTTTCATGTCATGTTTCATATAAAGTCGATGTCAGGTTCGTGTCAATATCCAGGTTCAAGTTATAACAGCGTTCATGTTTCAAGTTTTGCCTATTATCGAGTTCACAATTCATGTTCATAACCAATTCATGTTTTTGCCTATTCTACCCAAATCGTATTCCCATCGCACGTGAACGTGAATCGTTCTATACTACAAACAAACCCACATCTCGAAATAGAGGGAATAGCATCAAAACTATGATAGGCAAAAGAGATGACCATAAAGCGATAAAAAGGGGGTTACAAGACTAGCATGACATAAGTTGAGATAATTGGTTACCACATTACTGGCATATAGGATTCCAAATCTAGCAAGATAAGGCGATGGTCATGATAAACACCGACATAAAAGAATAGGCGTGCAAAAGCAAGCCAAATACAAGAATAATGGATCTAGTGGTTTTGGTGTACATAATTGCGAATAAACTAAGCAAGTCACACCCTAGGTATATGATTCAACAAAATGTCAATTCGGTGCACAACATGGTTTTCAACTATGGTGTCATGGGCATGAACAATCAACTATAATAGTCTTAGGCAATTAGCCCCAACAGTCATTGGTACAAATCTCATAGCTATGAATCATAAGCGACTCATCACAATGATCATGGATAATTATCTAAAATAGTTCTAGGCAAATAGTCATGGACAATTAACAGTAATAGTTTCAAAGTCATGGTCATAGATAATGGTCTCATGTTCATAATCATAGGTAATAATCCTCATAGTCAAGAGTCATAGGTGATTAACCACAATTGTCCTTGTCATAGTCATAGGCAACAGTCTTACGTTCACCGTCATAAGCATAGGCATTGTCTTATTAGTCATAGGCAGTCTTATGTTCACCGTCATAGTCACAGGCATAGTCATATTAGTCATAGGCAGTCTTATGTTCTCAGTCATAGTCGTTGTCCATTAACAATACATTCAACGTCATAGGCATGTTAAGGTTATAGACACGAAAGAATTTGATTTACAACATGAATAGGTCCAAAAGTCAAGATCCAAGATGAACAAGAATAGATAAGAATCAATCACCATACATAGATCCAATTCCAATTTACAACATGGATATTAAGTTTACAGCTTTTATCTAAAAGTAACTTGAACATACATTGATTGGCTAAGAGAGGACAAATCGATTCGTTGTCGCGTTGAAACGTCTTACTTGATTAATCTTCTGATTTGATTCAATATGGTCTAGGCGTCGTTGCAGAAGCTTCAATCTCTATTTTGAATTAAGTTGCTTAGGTTGATGTTGATTAGCTTCTAGTTTTGATTCCAGCAGAGTAGCGATGCCATTTTTATTTTTATTTTTATTTAGAACAGAGGCAGAGTAGAAGCAGAATAGAATTGTGTGTAGAGAAGGCTAGGTTTGGGGCTGTTTAAATAGGTTTAGGCAGATGAATCTGGACAGAAATCGGACTAGATACATCAGAACGAACACTGGCCCAAAAATGGGCTCGGGGACCAGGTCGACACCCAAGTCGACTGCGCAGTCGACCTGGTCCTGGGGGTGTCGACTGCCCAGTTGACTCCCCAGTCGACCTGCGTCTGGGCGGGAAATTTCCCGCCCAGTCTGTTCTGCGTTTGAAATTCGAATTCGAGCTGTTTTGAACTCTGAATATTCCTGAAACTTCGGAGGGTCATATCTCCCTCATACGGACTCCGATTCTCGCAAACTCGGACTCGTTTCCAAGCAGAATTTCGAGACGGACGCAATGGAGCAACTCGTTTCCCTTGATTCTATTCTTAAAATTTAATTCTGCCTTGATTTATGATTTTAACATGTTGTCAAAATTCGGTTTGGTACATTCTCCCCTCCTTAAAGGATTTCGTCCCCATAATCTTCAAGTTAAGGAGAATGTGTCCTACCATCCAATCATCCATCTACTAAATCATCAATCACAGGCATCCATCGTCCTTAATAGATTTCTAATGCTGTATGAACATATGCAGAAAGTGTGTGTATATGTTCCTTGTCTAATGCAAATGATCAGGCCTGATTGATCTTCTTAATGCAAAATACGTCTAGTGCCATGAGTCCAACATGTATGCAAATAGTCCTGGTCACAATAACACTACATGTGTGCACAAACATCCATCCATATGCAACATCCACATGATAACACATTCAAATTCATCCATAAACAAGTATAAACACTCATGCATATGCAGTATGAAAGGTGACTGATCCGATCTAGTGCCTAATGTGTAAATGCATCCACGAGCAACCACTAGCAACCACTTTCAGCCACTTGCAACCATCAATCATAACATGTCTCAAACACATGTTTACACCCAATTGTTCCTACCTAAAGGTATAGCCGAATGATAGAAGCAAGTAAAAAACCTTGTGCCCATTAGGCCATGTCAAAACTGGAAATATATGTCACATATATACTGATCAGGAGAAGAACTCCCTAAGAACCAGCCCCGGAGACCGAAATCAGGCTGACACCCAAAGAATTACTCAATCAAACCAATATACGTTTCGAGGAAACTAAGCATGATGGACTCCTTTTAGGTCACAAGGGAATCCCTTCCTAAAACCAACCCGTATCCTATAAAACCCAAAGAGTTTAGTCAACCCAACGGACACCCTCAAGCCCCAAAATGTATTACTAACAGATGAGCCATACTCCCTATGGGGTTTGCAACAGAAATTTGATTGAGAATAGGACCGAGAGGAAAAGGATAACATGCAAGTAAGCTCTACAGGAAAAGAGGGACCAAGGATATACTCTTAAAAAGAGATAAGATGCACGTATCTAGTCTTCAATCTTCTAAGTCGCGTTTCCTTGAGCTTATCTCCATTGTGCTTTGACCGTCTTTAACTTCACAGATTCTTAATTCTTGTTTCCAAAATATGAATTGAAACTCATTTCACTGTTGCCTCTCGTTCCACTTTCACTTATCCTCCTTCTAGTATACTCGGCTCAAACTTAACTACGTACTCATGGTTTCATGCAAGCTCTCCAAAATTCACTAGTGAATCTTGGATCTCGTTCACTTACTAGGAGGTATTTCACACTGGTGAATTGTCTCTTGAAAATAACAAATATCAACCATGTTGCCAAAGGTACTTACTAAGGCGATTTTCTATAACTCATGCATAAGCGAAATGAACCATCCGCCTTAGTGGCGAACACTACTCGAGCGGATCAATAAATTACCAATAAATGTGTTAAGAGATTCTAGGTAACTAATCCTGATAGAACCCTAAAGGGTATACGCGACTTCAAGGGTATTACCGAGGCGAGTCAAGAGTCTAACAACCCTCCTTTCAAAACCGAGAATGGCACCCTTACCGGATAACCACTCCATCCCTAGAATCAACCCATAGCCCAAAACATCACTCCTAAACCCAACACTTAGCATAGACATTCTCAAATCCAAACAAATCATGAATACATGAGCCGATTTCCCAACAGGATTTGAGACAAAAATTGGGACCCTCTAATACGCTAGTACTAAGGTGTAGAGACTCAACTATCGAAGCAGAATAAAAAGGATGCGATGTACAAAAACAAAGTTCTAACAGGATGATAGAAAAGAAAAGCTAATCCTTTAACAGAAACGTTACCACCTTTCTTAGGTATGCTAGTAGTAAGAGCATACAATTGCCCTCTCGACGATCTTGTTCTTTGCCCTTGTCCTTGTCCTATGATACTTAACTACATGTCCCTTTTTACCATACCAACGATGTTCTTTGTTGTCATGGGTTTTATTATTATTTTACTTTGACCTCTTTCCTCCTTCGTGGATTAAGCCATATCAACAAGTTTCTCATCCTTAGGCTTGTGTTCTTTATGTTCTTACTATCCTTGTATAACTTGTTGACAAGTCTCTCAAAAGCTACCTCCATCGAACGACAACCCTACAAAGCTTGAAATAAGATTAGACGTAGATGGAACTACTGCGGCTACACATGGAAGTTGGCACTTCTTTGCCTTCCGACATATGTTGATGCCTACGAAACTATGGTGAAAAGAGAGAGAAGAGATTTCAAGAGAGAATCAAAAGATAGTTCATATGGCTTTGGGGAATATTCCTTTTAATCAAAACAAAATTTTCTTGAAAATTTGCTTCTTTGTAAATGTTTTGAAAACTAGTTCAGAAGGTTTTTGAAAACTTTTGCCCAGTCTGGTAACCTTCTGCTCTGATACCAAATGTAACACCCCACCTCTGCTAGGGTCACTCACAAAGGGAATGCACTAGCTTTGGTGGAGTATTATCTAGGTAAACATACACAGAAATATTACAAGACAAAACATAAATAAAACAGCGGAAGGAAAACCCAAATTTCATTGCTTTAAAATCTAGTAAGGTCTAAAGCCTTTTACATCAAAATGCTATTAAGTCAATTACATCGAAATCTGTCTTGCAATAGTAAAGAAGCATAAAACCATAGTTATAAATCATTCCCCAATAAAGCAAAGCAAGCCATAGCCAAGAGAAATCCAAGCCGTACATGAAAGAGCTTTGGAGCTTGGTAAGATCCGAACTAAGCTGTATTCCCACCCTACGATCCTGGGGGGAGAAACAGAAGAAAAAGAGGCGAAACAAAACGGGTCAGTCATAAAGACTGAGTAAGTCCTAGTGACTTTCAGCATAAAAACAGGTAAAGATAACATGGCATGAATGAACTGAAAGTAAACATAAGCATGATGACAAGATAAGCTACATGAAAGATAACTAAGAATAACCTCATATGGTTTTTGTCAAGTATAACATCGCCAGGTTTCCATTCAAGATAAACTAAGTATAATTTCGCAAGATTTCTATCAAGCATCGCAAGATTTCTCTGCTTTACCATTAAAATATTTCTATGATATCTATTTGCTCTGCACCAACCGTACTAGTATCCCAACCCGTGTCATGTGTTGACTATAAAATTATCCCTTGCCCAATGTCATGAAATGATCCATTACTTGGTCTCACGAAACGATCTATTAATCGATCGGCTCCCTACAAGTCCTAGCTCGTTCATGTGTCTGTGTCATACGGCCCAATCACGAAATGTAGTCACGTGTGCTAGGTCGACCCTAGGGTGTATCAAGCCCTAGGGTGCCAACCACCGACACGAATCAAGCACGCACAGTGTAAATCTACCGGTGCCCAATGCCTGCTTTTTCAACTCCGGACTACGTGCACGACCATAGTCCGCCTGAACCTACAATGGCGCACCAACTCAGCCGTCGTTCTGGTCGCTTACAATCAGCCAAGTAATCGTGCCCCACCCTGCCTAGTTCCAGGGTACCATGATACATCTAGTGGGTTACTGCTAAAAAGGACCGCGTAACTAGGGTTTCCGTCCAGCAGGTTAAGTGTTGTCATTTAAATTCGAGACTTAACCCCATCAGTCTAGCATGCCAAGTTGGTTAAGTGTGGTCATTCAAATTCGTGACTTAACCCGTCTACGTGTCATGTCAAATTGGCTAAGTGTTGTCGTTCAAGTTCATGACTTAGCCCTACGGTTCATGTGTCAAGTTGGTTAAGTATGTTCAAGCGGTTCATGACTTAACCCTACCAAATCATCGTGTCAAATTGGTTAAGTATGTTCAAGCGGTTCATGACTTAACCCTATCAGGTCATCGTGTCAAATTGGTTAAGTATATTCAAGCGGTTCATGACTTAACCCTATCAAATCATCGTGTCAAATTGGTTAAGTCTATTTAAGCGGTTCATGACTTAACCCTATCAAATCATCATGTCAAATTGGTTAAGTATATTCAAGCGGTTCATGACTTAACCCTATC
Source organism: Allium sativum (assembly GCA_030737875.1). Taxonomy (NCBI): domain Eukaryota; kingdom Viridiplantae; phylum Streptophyta; class Magnoliopsida; order Asparagales; family Amaryllidaceae; genus Allium; species Allium sativum. The sequence continues at coordinate 388,943,760 of CM060924.1, forward strand.
AAGTCATCATGTCAAATTGGTTAAGTATATTCAAGCGGTTCATGACTTAACCCTATCTAGTCATCGTGTCAAATTGGTTAAGTATATTCAAGTGGTTCATGACTTAACCCTATCATGTGGCATTAATTCATTAATGCACTTCAACCTCTCACATTAGACTAACTGTTGTGGTTACTGGATTTGTCGGGCGGTTCCGGGCAGATTTACACCACAACATAGTCTAACCTCGGGTTTTACGTGCGATATGACCAACTACCTACATTGGATCCTATTGTTTGCAACCACTGGATTTGTCGGGCGGTTCCGGGCAGATTTACACTGTAAACTCAACCCAACCTCGAGTTGGCCATTTTCAAGTTTTTCTAATTATCATGCCCACATTCAAGTTTTCATGTCAAAATTCATGTCGAGTTTTCATGTCATGTTTCATATAAAGTCGATGTCAGGTTCGTGTCAATATCCAGGTTCAAGTTATAACAGCGTTCATGTTTCAAGTTTTGCCTATTATCGAGTTCACAATTCATGTTCATAACCAATTCATGTTTTTGCCTATTCTACCCAAATCGTATTCCCATCCCACGTGAACGTGAATCGTTCTATACTACAAACAAATCCACATCTCGAAATAGAGGGAATAGCATCAAAACTATGATAGGCAAAAGAGATGACCATAAAGTGATAAAAAGGGGGTTACAAGACCAGCATGACATAACTTGAGATAATTGGTTACCACATTACTGGCATATAGGATTCCAAATCTAGCAAGATAAGGCGATGGTCATGATAAACACCGACATAAAAGAATAGGCGTGCAAAAGCAAGCCAAATACAAAAATAATGGATCTAGTGGTTTTGGTGTACATAATTGCGAATAAACTAAGCAAGTCACACCCTAGGTATATAATTCAACAAAATGTCAATTCGGTGCACAACATGGTTTTCAACTATGGTGTCATGGGCATGAACAATCAACTATAATAGTCTTGGGCAATTAGCCCCAACAGTCATTGGTACAAATCTCATAGCTATGAATCATAAGCGACTCATCACAATGATCATGGATAATTCTCAAAAATAGTTCTAGGCAAATAGTCATGGACAATTAACAGTAATAGTTTCAAAGTCATGGTCATAGATAATGGTCTCATGTTCATAATCATAGGTAATAATCCTCATAGTCAAGAGTCATAGGTGATTAACCACAATTGTCCTTGTCCTTGTCATAGGCAACAGTATTACGTTCACCGTCATAGGCATAGGCATAGTCTTATTAGTCATAGGCGGTCTTATGTTCACCGTCATAGTCACAGGCATAGTCATATTAGTCATAGGCAGTCTTATGTTCTCAGTCATAGTCCTTGTCCATTAACAATACATTCAACGTCAAAGGCATGTTAAGGTTATAGACACGAAAGAATTTGATTTACAACATGAATAGGTCCGAAAGTCAAGATCCAAGATGAACAAGAACAGATAAGAATCAATCACCATACATAGATCCAATTCCAATTTACAACATGGATATTAAGTTTACAGCTTTTATCTAAAAGTAACTTGAACTTACATTGATTGGCTAAGAGAGGACAAATCGATTCGTTGTCGCGTTGAAACGTCTAACTTGATTAATCTTCTGATTTGATTCAATATGGTCTATGCGTCGTTGCAGAAGCTTCAATCTCTAGTTTGAATTGAGTTGCTTAGGTTGATGTTGATTAGCTTCTAGTTTTGATTCCAGCAGAGTAGCGACGCCATTTTTATTTTTATTTAGAACAGAGGCAGAGTAGAAGCAGAATGGAATTGTGTGTAGAGAAGGCTAGGTTTGGGGCTGTTTAAATAGGTTTAGGAAGATGAATCTGGACAGAAATCGGATTAGATACATCAGAACGAACACTGGCCCAAAAATGGGCTCGGGGACCAGGTCGACACCCAAGTCGACTGCGCAGTCGACCTGGTCCTGGGGGTGTCGACTGGCCAGTCGACTCCCCAGTCGACCTGGGTCTGGGCGGGAAATTTCCCGCCCAGTCTGTTCTGCGTTTGAAATTCGAATTCGAGCTGTTTTGAACTCTGAATATTCCTGAAACTTCGGAGGGTCATATCTCCCTCATACGGACTCCGATTCTCGCAAACTCAGACTCGTTTCCAAGCAGAATTTCGAGACGGACGCAATGGCGCAACCGATTTCCCTTGATTCTGATCTTAAAATTTAATTCTGCCTTGATTTATGATTTTAACATGTTGTTAAAATTCGGGTTGTTACAGCATATCTTGAAATCTATAAGACGAAATCTTGATTTTTTTTACTTCTGTTAGAAAGATGTAGCTTAACGAATCTCAACATTTCTTGTTTCGAAGATATCCGACTAATAATGGATCTTGTACACTCAGTTGAAGTTCAAAACGTTAAATTACGAACTACCGCGATATTACGAAAATCAATTATATTTAATATATATTTTTATACATTCAAGTTCGTTTTAAATTAATATATAAATTCACTTATATTATGAATTCAATATTTAAACTGATTTAAGTATTCAAAATACAACCCGATAAAAATGCGGGACGTTACATTCCTTCCCCCTTAAAAGAATTTCGTCCCCGAAATTACTACGATAGAAGAAATGATGAAATCAATTTACAATAAATCGAAAACAAATTTATTCAACTCTTATTAAACCATCAAGGATTTTAATCAATCAAACTAACAACAATCAACAAACAGTACCCGTCAACATAACCCAATCAATTTAAATTATATTTAATATTAACATTTACTTCGGTAAGCATACCTTAATTATCAACCGATCGATTTCCATTCAATTATTATTTACTAAATTTCCAAATTTCAAGTCGATTTATTTTCAATGTCCAGTCTCGATTAAGTCTCGACTTTATATTCAGTTAATTAATTGAACTCCAAATTTCAAATCGATCCTTTTTAATTTCCAAATCTTAATTTCGATATCCATTCTTAACTTAACCAAGTTAAGTTTTTCAACTCCATATCAATTAAGTAATTAATCTTCTAATTAGTTTATTTCCATTTCAAATCCAACTCTGATTTTATCCAAAAATCAAATATTGTGCTCTTATCAAACTCGGCTCCAAGTTATATTCTGAACTATTCATTCTCATTTACTAATATGAGAAATCTTTTGATTATATTAAACCAGTCCAAATTTTAATCAAATTTGAATTCTAATTATATCAACCAAACAAATAAATAACTCTATTATTTGATCAAATTATTTTCTATACAAAAATATATTTCGGGCAATTTTGTTTGTTTTTTTTACCCCCTTTACAAAACAATATTGTATCAGTTGATAGTTCAAATGCTTCTCAACACTAGAACCGATCAAATAACACAATTCAAAACACTTTTATGTAAAACTTACAAATAGGCTCTCATAAATATACACTCAAACTCAATCTAGGGTGTTACTAACCACATCTCTATCGAGTTACACCACAGAGCCAAGGTTATTCTTAAACCAATAGCTCTGATACCACTGTAACGACCCAGCGGGTTCGATGCCCGAACTTCGACAATAATACATAAAACCCGTATTACTTGCCAAAATCCAAGTATCGAAAACACCAGATAGTTATTATAAAGAATGTAGAAGGTGAGGTAAGAAAGAAAGAAATATTATAATAGAAGAAGAAGAAGGACTAACACACCATAATCAGAGTCTCACATTGCAGCGGAACAAAATATAATATGGAAATAATCTTTATTGAGAGCTTGAAAATACTTACAACATCCGAGTACAGCTTACAGCCAACACATCTGGACAGTTATAATAATCTATCCTCATATACAATACACAGCGGGATAATTGTAGTATTATATGTCTGAATCCATCCAGCTTGCCTCTGGACTTCGCAGCATTCGATAACCTGAACCTGTACACCCCGGGCTAACCCGAGCATTACAAACACTGGGTCAGTCTGGTGAACCAGAGTGAGAACAACTCGCATAGTTTAAGGGAATCATCCAACTTGATTTAAATTTCAAAATCCTTTGAAATAAAAGGATAATCGTAAGACCAAATCCACACATAAACACAGACGGTTTTTACCTTACGATAACACAAAACATTTTGAAATCACATATATATTCTGATATTATAATAGTGTCTAAATACAAATAAATAGTAATCTAGTGGAACGCTTGCAACTCACGCTCCATATATATAGTATACAATCAAAACCGTGGGCGCTTATTGGAGATTGGATTCCGACTATGACAAGGTACGGAAACACCTGCCGATAGTGTATCTCTAGAGACGAATACACTGGGTCCAACAAGAACGTCTTGCAACCCGGCCCACACATGACCGACCACTCATTTCACTTGAGTGTATCGAATGTATATCACCAACGGTTGGGATCAGCAACCGTTTCCCGAAAAGGGACAACATCGATAGATTAACGAAGCAAAAAGAATTTCTCTAGATAGGTGATTATACACCCTAATGGGAGCGACCCACATAACCATGCTTCCTGCCCGATTTTTGTCATTTCCCGGTTGTGAGGCTTGAGGTCTTAACGTATCTTTTGGGACATCTGTCCACCATTTACTTTGAATGCCACATCGTCAGATCCGCCTGAAATCACTAATTGATTTCCACAAAAATAATCGGGTTAATAAGTTAAGAGAAGGTGTCTTCTCCGCCGCCACAGAAATACGTTTGAGGAAATCAACGTACGTAATCCTTTTGGAAAGACTCTGTCAGACATCCGTCCATACAAGTTGTCCTGGGTCTGGACAAACCAAAGGTAATCTCCTGCCGCATCCTTGGATTACCCTATGGATCAGTAGCGAGTAGTCCTTGCAATCCGAAAAATCTCAACCATGACCGAATCACATCAGAATATCTCTGGTTGTACGGCCAGAGAATATTTGACAGCAATCCTTCCACTTATGAAGATCCACGGTCTTCACTTGCTACATCTCGCTCAGTATCTGATATCTTCAATGTTAACGTATTCATTGGTCGGAATGGTTTTCGAACATATATTCGATCCCGGTCTTTCCGTACCAACAATCGCATTGGTCAGATTTGATAGTCGGTTATTTAACTATCAAATAAACAGCCACTCAATCATGAAAATGAAATGAACTCATTGATTCAGTACTCAGCAACATTTGGCCCTTTTTATTTATAAATAATTATCAATTGATTAATTCATCTTCTGAAACTTTTGATAATTTAAAATACGGCATTTACTTCTTATTAATATTCTCAAACCCTTCAAATTTGCTTCTCTTATCCTTAATTCAAACACATATTTTAATATATCACTTCGGCTTAAAATGCTTTTTCAACTTAGTTATAAAATTCGGTTTTAGTATAAAACCATCCATCGACTCTTTTCAAGAATCCCATTATATTTCAATATCCACCTTGATTACTTACCTTAATGAATCTCACTACTAATTGATCGCTTAAATTATTAAAATGATAATTTATATTATCTTTACTATTGTAGAAATAATCGCCTCTTATTTAACTAAACAAACAGTAAACTTTTTATTTTAAATCGAATTAAAGTAAAAACAAATATTCGTTAATCTATTCCATTAGATTAATTAATACCATACTTAAATTAATCAATTCTAAAACTTGATCATCTCGTTAACTCATTCAAAATTTTCATTCTTTTAAATTAATTAGTTTAAATAATTTCTACTTAATTGTTTCTTGAAACAATTAATTTAACTATTAACTGTTACATTAGTTTCTGCTCGTCTCCTTATAAATCTTATTAACGTAAGACTTTGATTTGTAAACTGTTTAATAATACTTAAAATTTATAAAATAATAAACCTTAATTTTATTTATTGAATTTTTATTTAAATATGTAGATTAAAAATCTGTCTTCGGTTATAAAATAAATTTCATAACTTCATTACTGTCGATTCAATCGACAGTAAATCAATATTGTAACACCGTTTATTTTTAGGCCAACTGCTGCTAATTACTCAACCAATACTAACAAAACAACCGTTGAATTTAGATTCAACCGACAATGATCAATCAACCATCTAATCGTATTAGTTGAACCGTTCATATAAATGTAATACGAAGATAAATAAGTAAATTTGAGGAATCCAGTTGGATCCCTCCAACCTGTTTTTTTCCCTGCATACAAATACGTTATCTCCACAGTATCATTTATTTCAATAAACAAATATATGATTCAACCATCAAACAGCCATTTAAACATCCATCAACTAGTTATCGATCAAGGCGTACAAATATTTAAACCCAACTTGTATAAGCGGGATAAAACTGAGTGAGTTGAACTTACCTTTATCTCCACTTGTCATTAAAATTGTTCGTTTTATAAGCTTTCGACTGCGTTTAATCCCGTCCATGCTCGCCAGCTTCAAATGTTACGTTCGTTGGCACGATCCCAGCGTCATTCGGTTTGTTCCATTCTGGTACAGTATGACAACGTTGTACGTTTAATACGATATTCGCGTATTTAGATAATATTATTAATTCCTAAAAAAAATATCTTAATTTTCTATTATGTTGGCTAATTTAAGTTAGGCGCGGTTGAATTTGATTAAGGCATATCTACAGGATAACTAAGCACGATATTATAACATACATCGCGCAGTCTAACTAAGGTTATAAATGAAATTCAGAGGCCACGCTATAAATATTTTTCAAATGGGTTAGGTACCAATATGTATCCCCAGGCTGCTACATGAAAAGGTAATACGGTTGAGATTATATATATATGGCTAGTAAAAAATTAGGCGAACTTTCTTCCAAATAAAATCCCACCTGCTACGTGTTCAACTAGCCAAGTTAAATTTATAGGCGTACATTAAAAATGAGGCATATCCAGTTAAAATTTGGCACATTAACTTACCATGGTTTGGGCACGTTTAGACCTAGGCTACATCATTTATAGTGTACACTTACTTTATATATATACTGAGGCATAAACGAATTATATTAGACAAATAACTGTTTAATATTATAAATTTCGTTAGGCAAAGCTAATAGGGTTCGGCATACTTAACATTACTTTTATAATATACATTATTTAAACTATACTGACTAACCATTAACTAGTTGTACCACCCTAACTAAGATTAGGCACGGTCAAAATTAACAGTCACGTTAATTATACATATCGAAGCAGTACTGTTTACGTATAGTATTATTGATACAAAAATCGGCCATTTGAACTACTGGAGTATGCATGCAAATGGTTAGGCAATTAGGCATACCTAAATACTAACTATTTTATACTAATCCAAATTAGGTGGTTACCATGTTATGCGGCATGTCACCTTTTGATCCTTCTTCCCTCTTTGCAATTTACTTTTTGCTCCAGAAATAAATGTGTCTCCTTCCCCATTTTGTCAATTCCTTCCACCACCGCACTTCACTGCTGAAACCATCCGCCCATTGCTGCTCTTATGTTTCGAACCCACTGCTTTACACTCTAACACAGTACGTCCAAGTAACAGAATGTCCATGTACTGCCCCATGCTTCCCTCATCGGAAAAACTACTGTTGTCATGCATGCTCTCTTCTTGCTTTTCTGTCACGCTCTCCCTTTATATGATTTCTTCCCCACAACTTTCGAACATCCCCTACTCTATTTTGAAACTGTACTCACCAGCTCCTCTGCTTGGCCATTTCAAACAGTATTCCGTCACCTTCAGCAGACACAAGATCCTCACATCATCAGCCAAAACTTGCGTCCCCCCTGTTCTACAAACAGTCCATGCTGTCGCCGCCCATTTCCTTGCACCGTCAGTTCCCTCTCTTGCCATCTTCAGACTTCACGCAAGCTACTACAGCCTCTCCTCCTCTTTTAAACTTTTAAACTATTATTTTTGAAGCTTCCCTTCCACACCAAAACTGTCGCATGTACTTCATCCAGTCCCTCTTCGTTTCATGTTTCTTTTTTATATGTACTGACCCCTCCCCCTTTCTTTTCCATGCAACATTTTTGCTCTCTTATTTTTATTTTATTTTACTTTATAATTTTTTTCTTTGCAATTTTTTTGTGAAAAAGGGGCAGGCATGGCATGTTATAAATATGGTTAGAACCGCGAGGAACACGGTAATGTAGTACGCAATAGGGACTGTTCGTGTTTTCAGCTCAAGCCTTAGGCCGTGCAGGGTAAGATAGGGACTGTTCGTGTTTTCATTTCAGCTTGTCTACGTGATGAAGAAAATACATACAGTGAAGATGAGATGCGCATTTGTTTAGTTGAAAGGGACATGGCACATACCGAAATTAATGTGATGGCCAGGGTTGCGTGCTGACCAATAGGATAGGGTAGATGGTCTGCAGTTCTTCTTTCAAGCGTGTGCAACTGAAAAATGATTTGAACATATAAGGGGAGAAGGAGTGGCACAACAGGGTGTATATACGGCAGAGAGCATAAATCTCCATCTATTTATGTCTACTGATATGAGAACACATGAAAGAAGATAGGTAGTTGCAGATTTAAAAAAAATTGATTTGAAACAAAGGCTGTCAGCATTTCAATTTTCATTTGAAAGGATATAACGTCCAGTACCTTCTTGGGCTATGGGTTGGTTCGCATGTGTTTAGGCTTAGGGGTTGAAATTTCTCTTGAACATGGACTGTGGGATTTAATTTGATGTAGACAAAACAAGGTAGTAGGTAGGCTGCCAACAGAATGGACTGAGGAAGTGAAAGCATATGTCATGGGGTGTCTGATAAGAAAATACTAGGAAGAAAATATTTTTAGTGGATTTTGCATATCTATAGATGTGATCAGACTTGAGAGTGAGGTGTGGTTTCGTTCAGTTCATAGGATAGGTTATGGGTTTGCAGATCATTTATTAAGGATATCCATTTCGTAAAATTTCGTCTGTTTACGGACCGCTATTGACAAAAATAAAAATACTGTCGTGTCCAGCGAGCTGCCACGGTCCCAAAAATATAATAATATCGGTAGTTTAACTCATATTGTGAAACCCCAAAATATTGATATTGGGTGCCAAATACCCCAAATAAAAAGTTGCGTATTTAATTAATTAAAATTTACAGTAAAATTCTAAAAATTAAATTATCACTACATCTCAAAAGAATCTTGTCTAAATTCGAAACCGATATCTAGTTTTATCAAATAAACTGTTATGGTCGATAAATGATTCTATAACAACTTTGTGAATATTTGATTTGGGTATATCTTGCAATCTATAAGACGAAATCTTGATTTTTTACTTCTGTTAGAAAGATATAGCTTAACGAATCTCAACGTTTCTTGTTTCGAAGATATCCGACTAATAATGGATCTTGTACACTCAGTTGAAGTTCAAAACGTTAAATTACGAACTACTGCGATATTACGGAAATCGATTATATTTAATATATATTTTTATACGTTCAAATTCGTTTTAAATTAATATATAAATTGACTTATATTACGAATTCAATATTTAAACTGATTTAAGTATTCAAAATACAACCCGATAAAAATGCGGGACGTTACAAGTTCTTTCACTTTTGTGCAAATGTGTAAGTACTCCTAACAATCCGTCTTTATGAACAGTTTAAATTGGTTCAATTACCGGCGAAAACTGGGAAAAAGGCAGGTCATTATAAGTTTTTAATGTTTCTATATTTTTAATATTTTCTTTTCCAGTTTTGTCATGCGTTCAAATTCAAACATGTAATTAATATGCATGCATACTTTAAATTTTATTTACATAAGATTTTAAACATTATATTTGTTTATAGAATTATTACTTACACAATAATTTTCTTCCGTTCTCAACCCAAGTCTAATTTTAATTTTAAGCATGTAATATTTCTAGAATTAATGCGCACACACTCATTTTAAATTAGAACGTTACTTAATATCAATAAATTCTCCATAATTTTTTCAAATTCAAACATGCGTCACCTCTATTATTTATGTCTATACATATATATATATATATATAATTAACATTAATATATATGTGTGAGTGTGTATGTGTGTGTATGTGTTCACAAGCATGTCAACATCCCGGAATTAATTATCTAAATCCAACTTTGACGTTATTTTCATTTATATTCGTAGTAATGTCATTAATGACGCACATTAACTTTAAATTCAAATGTGTGTTGCTTTTGAAACTTATACGTTATATATTTATATGAAATAAATATATATTTACACCATCTTAGATGCATGTTACTATTAGTTAATTTTTCGTTTTTAAACTTTAACGTTAAATTCTATTTATTTATTTGTAATGTGCTATTATTTAACTTCCATTCATTCTTCTTTAACATTTCCTTTTATTTAATTCTATTTATACCATTGCAACATTATAATGTCAACTGTTTTTTTATTGCTCATTTTGTAACATGTGTTTTTTTCGAATTTCAAACGCACATTACCCATGTAATTATTTTGATAATTTTATTACTTAAAATGCGGGGTGTTACATTAATTAACAAACTGTGGACTTGTGCATTCAAATGCATGTTATAGATCTTGACAAAATAATATGAGATTGAGTTTTAGACAATGTTTGGAAATAGTTATATAAATTTTTAAAAGAAATATATTATTGAATATTTGTCAAGATGGAAAATAAAATTTGGTAGGTTGTTGTTAAAAGTGCTAAAGGCATTAACAACAACATTAGTCATTTAATTGGGTAGCATTTAGAATAATAAAGTGTGAAAATTATTTGAGGATCAATATTTGGGTATGTTAAAATATTTTGTTAAAGTTTAATGTTCACCATCATGGAAATGGGAATTTAAGATGTTTGGATGATCAAGTATGTAAAAAATGTAAAATTTTGATATTACATTAAAATGTTGTTTAAATATGTTTTAAAGCACATTCAAACTTGTGTGTTTGAGTTTTGTAAAATAAGCACAACGTGTTTTGTGTATGTGTGTTTATTTTAATTGAACTTGGCTTAGCATAATTGAGTTGCTATTATGTGTTTTAATGCTTAACATGGTGCATTTGTGTCTAATTACCATTATTAACCTCACTAGGACATAGTTGGATGTTTCGCCCATTTCCTCTTTATATTTTCTTACGGAGAAAGAAAATAGAAAGTACGAAACATTCATTTTATCATTCTCCTTCCTCCTCGGCTAAAGCTTTCAGCAGAAAATCAATGGCCATCCACTCCTCCTCCTTTCACAAAAACACATGCATGCTCCAATTTGAATATTATTAGAAGCAAACTAGTTCTCCATTCACCAGTAAAACCTAATCTAAGCAAGAGATTCGAACTCCAGTGTTGGAAATCAAGGAATAAATTATTACAGTAAGATTTATTTCTACATGTCCCGGCTATACCTTTCCTTGGATTGCAGAAGCTCAAATTCATCTCCTTTAGGCTTGAAATCATTGGAATTCAATCTATAATCCACTCAAGGTGAGTCGGTAGAATCATACTTTCTATTTTACAATTTTTTTAGCTTTTATTGGTATCAACCGATGTACTGCCTGTAAAAATCTGTAGCTTTGTTCACTGTTTTTCCCTGCTATGCAAAACAGCTCAAAGGTTGCACTTTGATAATTTATAACTTGATAATCCTTTAATGAAATCACTTCATTCTTATTGCACCGCGAAGTTGGGTCTCTAATTATTATGCACCCAAAGTTATAGGTCATTCAGACCAATATTACTATTTGAAAACTATGCTCAAAGTTAAACACGAACGAGGTTGTTGACCTGTAGCTCGCCCACAGGTTGGGTGGACCTATGCCTTTGATGCGTCAACCCATGGGTCGACACACCAAAAGAGTGGGTCGACACAGGGGTCGACCTACCTAGTGTATATTTTGTAGGAATAATTTCTTGTTGCATGAAGGTGTTTTCAGCTTGTTTGATGATTTTGCTAGTGAATTCCTAAGCCTTTCTTATGAAGTTTTATTGTGGCTTCCAAGTGAAACAATGAAATTATACATTATATTTACTTTGAAACCCGGATTTGTAGTTTTGATGATTTATATGATGTGTTTTCAATGTGAATTTGTTGGTTTTGTACACACGTGCATGGTTTCAAAATTGTTTTACTAGCTATGTTTGTTTTATTGTTTTGGTTTTCACTAACAAATAGTCTTGAAGAAATAATATATATATATATATACTTTCAAATTATAAAAGGTTCTAAAGAATAAATTCTAGTGGGTTTTTCGAAACCGCATTATAATCCAGTTTTGGAAATCCAAGTATTTTCTCTATATAAACCAATGCATTTCTGCAATTTTTGAGAGGGCGTAATGAAGATTAAACTCTATCGTAAACCCCATGATAAGGGATACGGCAGTATATGGAATCGGCTAACACTAAATTCGTCTAATTGAAGATGATGTTTTGATGTTCTACTGATTGATGTTTTGTGGTGTTGAATTGACGAGCGAATAGTAAAACAATAGTAAGAATGTATGGTATGGGACACACACTTACCATCAACGGGTTACTATCCACAAGTCTGTGACATATCCTATCGTTAATGGCAGTACAAAGGGATAGTGGGTCTCTTACGTATGTAGATATACGTATGAAGTTGTCTGGTGTTTGTGTTAGAGTTTATGCCCTAGAGGCAATCCATTTGATGTGATTAATAACATTGTTGATGTTATTGATTTATTTGGAATAAAAATATTTTGTTATGTTATATTTACTGCGTAATATATATCAACATAATAGAAGTCCTTAGAATAATAATACGGAATTATATAGTTCAAGTAAGACTTGAACTTGAGATTATATAATATATTAAGTATTATAATTCTTAAATGTCCCTAGTCAAGTTTTATTGTTTACATAGGGCAACGATAATACATTGAGACCAATATGTTGATTGACTAATGATCACATCTCATTGATCATTAATATAATTGATATTTATGTCAAGATATAAATGCGTATTGGAGAATAACGTATTGGGCTGACCCACCATGAGAATACAACATGGAATATAATTAACAGTATCATAAGTTATTCTCATAGTTACAGTGATGTAATGGTCCTCAGACATAAAATCATTATAATTTTATTCGAGGATATTTGTGTTTTGATATCATCTAAAGTTACTTTTAACCAAGTAGACGATAACGGTGATTAGTGGATACATCTCGAATCGAATGAAAATTTGAATGATCTAGATGGAATTTAACCCTACAATATATTTATTGTGATATTCATGGGCCTCTTGATTGAGTGTGACTATGAAATGCATGGTCATGCTCAAATATTGATTTGTTTTAAATAATCTAGTCATCGATCAAGATAAAAGGATTAAATTATAAAGAGGGTGATACGTTCCATGCCTCGAGCTTAATCCTAGTTATATTGGTTAAAAGGATTATATTACATTAATACACTGGTCACAAAAAGGTTGTATTGAATTGTTAGTCTTATTATAACTTGGACAGAAATGACATATTACTATATGCCAATCGTTGTTTATGGTTTTAAATACGATTTAAAATCATTTCCAATGTTCTAGTAACCCATAGGGTCATACAATAGAACATTACAAAGGAGAAACAATTTTTTGGACAAACAAAATATCAATTTGTTGAAATTTATTTGAGATTGGAATGGATATTCGGATGGTTCCTATTATAAGGTTAACATATGTGTTTTAAAGGGGATTTTCTTCTTATATAAAACATGGCAAAACCTAGGTATAGTTAGATATCAGATCGAATAAAATATCAACCCGAATTCATTTCCAAAAACCCTAAAAATATCATGGTGGCTATACCGCTCTCCTCTGATTTCTTCTTCAATCTGATTTAGGAAGAAGATGTTCTAGTGGATACGTAAAGAGGCATGGCAACTGACGTGCTCTTGATTCGATGCTTCACGCTCTGATTTCGTCCTAATTTGATTCGAGCTTTGTCTTTATTTTACAAGGATTCAACAGGGAGGTAAAAACTCTAACCAATTATTTAATTTTTATTTATTGGTTTTGAAATAGATCCATGTTTAAATTGCTAAACGATTGTCGACTAGTTATCGATTTGATCATAAATTTCCAACAATGGTATCGGAGCAATAGGGTTTGCGAAATTCAGTATTTTGAATTATGATTTTGGTTAATGTCTGCTAGAATTCCTAGATAATCAAGTATTGAATGCACTGATAAAAGAATTTAAAGCAAATTCGTTTATTAATAGTGAAATTGTTTACTATGATAAAGATCTGTGTTCGATACTAAAGTAAAATTGTTTACAGAAAATAAATTTTGATATATGTTAAAAAAATTCAAAAGGGGTTCATTATTTATACTGAAATGTTATTCAGTTCTAAACCTTCTATTAAACCTTGTTGAATTAAGGAATCCAATAGATTTATCAAAAACTATTTTGATTAATCAAAATGTTTAGATATTATGGTTCTGGACTCTAGTTTTAATTAAAAGAAAAACAATGAAATTGCTATTTAGGTCAATCATCCAAAATGTTGATCCCTAGATATTTTGGATATGAAATGGTTTCAAGAGAAAAAAAATTGTTATAAAGTCTAAATAAAATAATGAACTAATATATGATATTAATTCTAATGTATTTCCAGTTTTACCTGTTATATTGAAAACCTGAACTCTGGAAATCTGGCTTAATGTATTCAGATTTAAACAATCAATTCCTGGAAGAAAAGTTATCAAAATGTTTGATAGATAAGTATTTATGACTAGACTTTATTATGCAATTTTATGGATCAAAACTGTTTTACCGATTGATAAATCAGTAAGATTGTTTTCAACTTAATTTTTATTTAATGAAATCAAAATTATGGAAATCTGTTGAGAGAGTTTATTTTGATATGATCTTTATACCTGCATATGAAATCAAAATTTGTTTGATTTAAGTGCTTGACCATATCATACCCTCCTTTTTTAATTTCAAGAAGGCATTTTTTTACTGACTGTTGAACATTAATAAATAATTTTCAATTGTATCTGATTTAATGAAACTGTTTATACCAATATTATTAAGACAATATTTTCATAAAAACCAGAACACTTGATTATATTTTGACTTCAGATCAAAAAGGGTCAATAGGATTGTACAACATGAATTAGAGACTTATACGTAAATTTTCTTGGTATTGATTTCTCATTATATTGATAATGACCAAGAATAAGTTCAGATCACAATAAATGTTTTATGATTTGATCATTCCATAAAATAAATTTGTATTCCAGAAGCAAATATATATATCAACATATATGTACTTGACATATGATAAATATATGTATGATGTAATCTGATTTTAAATATGTGTATGATGTAATCTGATTTTAATGATAAATCCTATATTTATAATGATAAATATGTGTATGATGTAATCTGATTTTAAAAACTATAGGACATATGATTTGCTGATTGTTTTATACTATATGTAATAATACTTGTGTCAAGATACAATATTGATTTTAAAGTCATTTTACAATTTACAACAGAGGATATAGTGCCAACTTTTTTTTTTACATATAACAGAAGATCTACAAAATCCTTATTTTATGTAATACCTAATTATTAAACATATTTGCTTCAATGATATTGATTGAAACAAAATGACTTAAGTCATTATAGGATTTTAATAGATAAAACTGCTATAGTCATGCCTGTGTAACATATCTAGAATTTATATTTGCTCCGCATTTATAATATTGTTTAAAGTTGTGATCACATCAACCTGGTTAGTACACACAAAATCATAGCATTATAATTTTGATACTTGATCATAATTACTTATATGATATTAGAATCTTGGCTGTATATATACTGTGCATCTTGTTTTGAAAGCTACGGCTAATAAGATATTATACTAAAATTGAACAGATATTAAAAGTTATGTTAGCATTTAAAAGTTGATGTTATAATATATATGTATATATATATATATAATGGCTGTTTATATATACGTATATTTGCATGTCACAAAAAATTAGCACTAAAATTAATGAGCCAATATTATTAAGATGTCTGTATGTTTGTATTGATAAATATATAGATATATATACTGGAAAATTATATTTACATGCTGATGTGATATTATGCAAAATATAAGTATACATTTGATGATAAATCAAATGTCTAATTTATGAAATTAGTCACTAGTATTCATAACTTGAATTTTGCTACAAAAGCATTGATAAACTTAAGCAAGTATGACCTGCTTTAGTTTCACGAAGTTTGCACCTAGATTATATAATCTGAGTATTGTATACAGTTTACAAATGCTGTTCAAATATATTATTATTTGGATTTTGTACTAGGCAATTATATGCTTATTAATGATTTTAGCATTTGTTCTCTACATACTATATATATATATATATATATATATATGATATACATTTCTGGGTGATTCATGCATATGCCTCATTAGAAAATATGATAACAGTATAGTTTCATTTTAATTTTTTCTGAACTGTCTGCATAAGAATTTTAAAACAGTATAATCTATTAGTGCTTGGTAGAGCACATAACACTCATGTGCATACTTCATAGCTGATGGACCAAATGCAGAATATAAACTAAATAAAAATACCTATTTATTTTAAGATTGTCTTGATCAATGATTGATTTTTCTTTTAGTTCAACGGATTTTGATGTAAATTGGATTTGCAGCAAAACAGCCATCATAGCATGCAGCAGAGAAATCATGGATGAAAGGGCAAGTTCCACTTGTTGAATCTGGATGATATAAAATGTATGTAATGATATACCTGCATATGTAATTCATATATATATATATATATTGTATAATGTATACAAAATATATATATATATATATATATATATATGAGCTGCTATGTAATGTATGAATTAAATTCATATAATATATATATGTATATGTATGTATAATAACTAATGATGTATTCAAATACGCATGTTAGCAGATTCAATGTAAAGGATTAGTCCTCCTAGTCTTCGAATATTATATATATTTTTCACTGGAAAGGATCTGACCCTACACACACACACACACACACACACACACATATATATATATATATGTATATGTATATGTATATTTGTGGTCATAATGTGCAGTGTATGTTGTATTAATATGAAATATTAAATCAGTTACATATATGTATGAAGCTGTGATTTGTTTATATATATTTTCAAAATTGAATTGGATTTTAACAATTATTGCCTGGGTTTGAGAAATTTTAGGTAAAGGGACTGACATATTGTGACACCCCACGTCCATTAATGTAACTCACTAAGAGAATGCATTAAGTTTCATGAAGCGTTACAGGTATACAGAAACAGAAACATTACAAGATAGATATAAAATAACAGCAGAATTAATTATTAATCATAAAGCATCGTGGTTCAAAACATCTTATGTCTGACTTACATAAAAACCAGTACATCATAAAAACATCTGTCTTGTACTTAAAACATTAGAGTACAAAATAAAAGAAGCAAAATCCCCAAATAAAACATAGCCATAGTAGCAAGGATAGGAGCTTGAGCAATACAACTAAGAAGCTCCAACAAATGATAGTAGAATCTTGGTCAAGCTTGAGGATGCCCACCCTGAGAACCTGAGGGGAAATGGAAGAAAGAAGAGAAAACAAAAAGGGTCAGACATAAAGTCTGGCGATTCCATTTACTTTTAGCAAGTAAATAAGTAAAATTATCATGACACGAATATAAAGTGGATAAGAAAGATAACATCACAATAGGCAGGTATGACAAGGTAAAGTTGATAGAGTGCATACGTTTCTCTAATGATTACTCTGATTCTCTGCACTGATACTAGTATAACCAGAATGAGATGATCCCCACAACTCTAAGATGGTAGACTTAGGCATACTTCTGTCTGAGGTTTAAAACCCATACAATCCTCAGGCAGCCCAATCCTAACAGGTTCCTAAACTTTACTAGAATCTAGATGTACCCTAACTACTACCCTAATCGATCAGCTCCCTACTTTGTAGATACCCTGTGATGACCCCACAATAGGAGGTATCACTTCCTAAAGTGGCAGGACTTCGTTGATGTGAACAACCATATCTACTGGTGTCACGGTCGTCTTATCCCCCTCTGCCCGGACATGCAGGAACATGTCCCGGTTGGTTTGCACCACCCACACCGTCCTCCACGTTTGGATCTCTTACAATCAGCCCAGTAAGCGCGTCCCAACTCCGACCTAGGGCGGAGTACTCGTCTGATACTGTTCTATAGGTTACTGACTGAAACAGGTCCCCCACACAAGATGATACAATGTAAAGACCCGTATTTTCTGCCTATTTATTTGGATAATTTTAATAATTTTATTTATTTAAAATATTGGTTTGAATTTAAATGATCGAATTTAACGATTTTATTTGGAATATATTATTTAAATAAATAATAAAACAATATTTTAATTTCCGAATATTTGGGAAAATATAGAATTTGAAATATATTGTGATCGGGCAGTTTAAATTGGTCAAATATTGGTTATCTTAAATTTACAACGACGATTTCGTTTATTTAACGACGGTCGAGCGATATGGTTTATAATTTAATTAAATAACGAGCTGCGGCGGCGTGGTAGTTCGCGATTTGGCGTTTTGAACTTCAATTGGTCGTACCGGGTTCAAAATAAGTCGGATTTCCTCGAAACAAGAAACGTCGGGACCGGTTTGACGATATCTTTCCAATGGCAGAAAAAAATCCAGTTTTCATTGCGTAGATATTATTTTATGTCCAAATCAAATTTTGAAAAAAACGCTATGGAATTTCCTTTATATATATACCGATGCGATTATATAGAATAGAGGGTTTTTAAATATTCCATATATCGATTTGGCTTGGAATTCAACCCGGGATATTTTATTGTGGTAGTATACGATATTCTGGTCGTGTATGGCCAATTTCAATATTTTAATATTATTATATTAAGGTATTTTAAAATTGGTTTATTTTATTTGAATTTGCCAGTTATAAAAGGGCCATTATTCAAACGACCTCAGTTTCCAACGAAACAAATATTGTTGGAACCGCAACAGTAAATTATTGCTAGATTTCAAGTGGCGCGTCAAACGGTGTTAATTTGTGAGCGTCGCAAAATAAAATACAGATAAAAACGACCATTTGAACGTGAAAGAGGGTCATTCGAGCAAACGGACTCGGAATTCGACGAAACAAGTTTCGTTAGGACCGTATCGTCAAATTATACTATGTCGTCCATTCGCATCTCGAACGGGGTTTGTATGTGAGCGCAGCAGCAAATAAACAACATTTGAAATTGCGATAGACACGAAATAAAAATCGTTAGTCAACATCGTTCGTCACGTCAACTTAAATATATAATAAAACCGATTATATATACCCCCCAAACCAGGAATTTCCAGCCCATCTCATTTTCAGCCATGTAATTTTGCAGAAAAGTCCTCAAACGCCAAACAATTTATATCTTCGATTCTGTCAAGAATTTGAGGGGTGTTCCCACACGAAAGTTGTAGATCGGCTCGATGCCGAGCTGCTGTAAAAAGTTGGGGGCGAACGGTGTAGTGTGGTGGTCAGAAATCGCCATAAACTGGCAAAAATCATTTTTGTTTCTAGCCAAAATTAAGGAGATTGGGTCGATTTTAGACGATGGGGCCTTGGGGGTTTTGTAGAGGAGAGTCAAGGCTTCAATTTGGCGGTGGCCTCAGGTTCTCCGGTGGCCTGTGGTGGCCGTGGTGAAGAGATGAACGTGGATGAGTGTTTTTGGGTTCGATTTTGAAGGTCATAACGGTTTTGGCCAAAGTTGGAGGCGCTGGAGGGGTTGTTGGTGTCGGGTCCGAGGGGGAAAAGGACGGGGGTGGCATGGCGGTCAAAATGGTGGTGGTCTGGTCGTCGATGGGTGTCTGTGGCGTCGGAATTCGGGTCGAGTTCAACTTCCGTTCATCTGTGTTTTTTCGGCGATCGGAAAGGGCGAGTGGCCAGGCGCTTCTGGCGAGGGTGGCTCTCGGTGGCAGGAAGGCGTGGGTATGGTCAATGGGGTCTCCGGTGGTCGAAGAGACGAATGGTGGTGGCTTGAAGTTTTGGAGCTGTGTTCGTTTTCAATTGAAGAGGAAGATGGGTTTGAGCAAACGATGAAGAAGAAAACGCGTTATTTGTTTTACTGATGATGACGTGGCGCCAAACGTTGATTAAGGTAATGATTTCTTAACCATTTAATTATTTAATTAATATAAATTAGTTAGTTTATAATGGTATAAATATATCAAACTTTAAATAAGCGTATCTCACTCACACGTTAACGAAATTCAGTGAAACTGGATCCGTTGGGATCGCAGGGACGAGACCTATCCGATGGCACTGAATAGGCACTGATCTGACGCCGTTGAAAATTCAACAAATTTTGAATGTCCGTTCCAGATTAAATGCAACAACCGCGTCAACCGTCAACCAGAGTAAACACTGGTGAGTTAATTCTCACACCTTCTGGGGTCCTGTGATGTGGTAAATCCATAGAAAAATATAATCTACAATTTAAAGTATGAATTGATTGATTGGATGCGAATTGATTGTTTATTGTTGATTGGTTGCAGTTATTTATATACCGTCATTTATTTAATTCGTATATTTTTATTAACTGATGTCTGTGATGCAGAGAAGGACAGGTTGGAGGGATCCAACCGGGTTCCTCAAATAAACTGTATTTTTGTTTGTTGTGCATATATATGAATTGTTCACCCCGACTGACACCAAAACCTATCTATATGTTGATGGTTGAATAAATATTCACCTGTGTTGTGTTTAAATCAACCGACAGTGTTGATTGGGTAATTGGCAGTGAATGGCCTAAAATGTGTTGTTTCTGACGTCAGTTGATCATTTGGTGAATTGACGCAGTTGAAATTATAAATTCTTTTATAACTGAATTAAAGTTCTTCAATTATTTCGTGTAAATATTTAGATTTTGAAATTTACAAATATATGTTCTAAATTAAGTTTATATAAGAAATTATATAAGTGGTTTATACCAGATTTAAAAGCTAAAAGGGCAAAGAAAATACCTACGGGTTGGTAAAATAGAATAGTTGTTTTTATAACAATTAAACAGTGATTTTAAATTAATTAAGTTGTTTAATTAATTTAAACGGGAAATGACAAATGGAATATCAGTTAATAGTTAACTAGTATGTACGGTTGGTGGAATCAACCGTTTTTAACTGAAATAAATAATGGAATTAATTTGAATATTCGTTAAATGAATTGAATAGTATTAATATTAGTTAATCTTCGATTTACTATAAATTGAAGTAATCATTGAATTACTCAGTGTTAATATAGTTCATCTTAACGTTAATGGTTATTTTAATAATTAAAGTGATGACTTTAATTTGATTTCAATTAAAGGGTAATAAAGGGGCGATATAGTTTGACCAAAAGAGCAATAGGAATTTTATAAAGAAATAACCCAAGTTCCAAGACGAGATTTTAAAATGGGACGTGTAGTGAATATAAAGGTTTAAGTAAGAATTTACTTAATCGCTTATTTAAGGAAAATGAATTCAACTGAATGAAACTAGAAAAGTGTTAATGGTTTTAATACGAATTATAAGCCAAGTTGCGAAAGGATGATGAGTTGATTATTATAAAGAATCCAAGCTAGGTTTTAAAAATGAGGTTAAAACCAAACGAGAACTTAAATGTTAAAGAATTTCAATAACCGAGATAAGGTAGTTGAAATAAAGATTTCAAATGCAAAGGGGAATACATGTAGTGGTTTGTGTTAAATATTGGTAATGGATTTTTGAAATAAAAATCCAAATTAACGATTTTTATTTAAAGAAGGTGTTAAGTGAATTTTAAAATCCAAGATAAAGGTTGAGTATAGGAATGCCCGTATAAATGGGAATAGATTATTCGATGAGTGATAAATCAAAGTGTTACAAGCAAAAATGATAATACAAGTTTAAGGGTGTGTTTTGTGGACATTTACTTAATCAAAGGAATTAAGTAAAGAGATTATCGAACGAAGATTTCAAATGGAAGAAACGGTTCATAAAACCAGATTTGAAATCGAGATGGTAAACAAGTTGTTATGAGAGTTTAAGTCACAAACTGGTATTTATTCGTAGATAAGAACGTCGTCGATCAAGGTCTGAGAGGTAACTAAAATACCCCAACTTGATTGATGTCACTATTATCGAGGAATGGTATTAGTTTGGAGCAAGTGAAGGTTTTTTAATTGGTTTTACCCTATTCGAGGAATATCGAACTCTAATGTAAGGTTTTGAGAAATAAATAATATTGCAATATTAGTTTCAAAAGAAATAAGAATATTGATTTCAAATTTTATTGAATATTTGTTATTCAATTAGAGTTGATCGAATATAGTATTTGAAATAGAGTTAGTCAAACATAGTTATTCAGGAAGAGTTGCCATTGCGTACGATTGCTAGCATAATTCGCAGGGCTGCAGATAGCCTACGAAGGTCGGATGTTTCCTGAGGGAATCAGGCGTAACCATTGTGATCGCTGCGATCTAGAGTCAAGCGAATGGAGTAAGTCGAATATTAGTTAGTCAATAGGAGTAATCAAGTCAAGTTAGTCCAGTTGAGTTAAATAAGTCGAGTTAGTCAAGTTAGGGTTAATCGATCAAAGTAAATCAGTCAGAGTTAATCAGAGGAAATTCGGTTTATATCATTAGTATATTAAGTAAGAAATTCAATTATCGTATTTTAGAATATTAAAAGGGTTAGAAGTCTTAATTAAGCAGAATTGAATTAGTTTGTTTTAAATTTTAAAAGGGCCAAGTAATGCTGAATATTGAACCAGTAAACTCATTGGGGTGTCATGTTAGAAACACTATATATTTTGATAGTTAAATCACCGACTACCAAATCTGTCCAATACGATTGTTGGTATGGAAAGACCGGGATCGAATTTATATTCGAAAACCATTCCGACCAACAAATACGTGAAGATATCGAAAGATGATCGTGATGGAGCATCGAAGACCGTAGATTTTCATAAATGGAGGAATCACTAATAATCTCTGATGTTGCAACCAGAGATAAAATGGGATTCTTTCGTGGTTGGAATCTACGGATTGCAAGGACTTCTCGCTACTGATCCATGGGGTGATTCCTTTATGAGATGCAGTAGGAGAGTACCTTCGGTTCATCCTGTTCTTGGATGACTTGTATGGACGGATGCCTGACAGAGTATTTCCAAAGGAATTACATGAGTTGATTTCTCCAAACGTACCATAGTTGATGGCGGAGAAATGGTTATTCTCTAACCAAATAAACTAGAGTATTTTTGTGGACGTCAATAAATGTGATCTGGCGGATCTGACGATGTGGCATTCAAAGTGAATGATGACCAGATGGTTTAAAGTTAAGTTCTGGCCTCAAGCCTCATCAATCGGGAAATGACAAAAATCGGGCAGGCAGCATGGCTATGTGGGTCGCTCCCATTAGGATGTATGATCACCTATCTAGTGAAATTCCAATTGATTATTTAATCTATATTTCGATGTTGTCCCTTTTCGGGAGGCGTTTGCTGATCCCAACCGTCGGTGATATACATTCGATACACTCAAGCGAAATGAGTGGTCGGTCATGTGAGGGCCGGGTTGCAAGACGTTCTTGTTGAACCCAGTGTATTCGCCTCTAGAGATACACGTTCGGAAGGTGGTCCCATAACTTGTCAGGTTGGAGTCCAATATCCAATAAGCGCCCGCGGTTTTTAATTGCATATTATATATGTGGAGCGTGAGATGCAAGCGTTCCTCCAGATTGATATTTATTTGTATTTAGACATTATGATAATATCAGAATAAGCTATGATTTCAAAACGTTTTGGGTTATAGTAAGGTAAAAACCGTCCGTGTTTGTGTGCGGGCTGGTCTTACTATTATCCTTTGATTTCATAAAGGATTTTCCAAAGTTAAACTAGTGTGTGTTTCTGTGAATTTATCACTGAAAGTATTCCAGATTGACCCGGTGTATTTTGCTTTGCTTCAAATGTGCTCGGGTCAGACCGAGTATGTTTCAGGTTAGGTTTCTCTTGGAGTTTCAGGAGCTAGAAGAAGGAGGCTTCACCGCTGGTTATTTACAGTTATTATTCCGCTGTGTCTAATATATGATGTACTCTGATGATTGGTATGTATATATAGTTCTTTGGTATAAAGATTTTGATATTATATTTTATTCATTTCGCTGTGAGATTCTGATGTGTTCTTCTTCTTTCTTCTATTCTAATACTTCTTTCTTTCTATTCTCACCCTCTATTTTCTTTCTCATAACAATCCAGTGTTTTCGATGCTTGAATAGTCGACATGGTGATTTTATGTCGATTTTCGGGGTCAAAAATCCGCTGGGTCGCTACATACAAGCTCTCCCCTTGTCTTGTATCCCCACTAGGATTTCCACAGGTTATGCTTACTTAATGGTGTCTTTAATTACATAAACCCATCATTTCCGCAGATTATGCCTACCTAAAAGTGTCTTTAATTACATAACCCCAATAGGTTAAGTTTGTTGGCCTATATATATAAATATTACCCACCCTACCCAGATATACTTAACCTTCCCACTGTTTCAACCAAGTTTGCTTAACCCCTATTCGAGTTCATGTTCATACAATCCCTACGGATTCAACTAGGTTAAGTATTCCAATTAATTACCATGTCCATTTATGGTTATAATGTGCTTAACCCCTCACATTAAGGCTACCACTTGTGGATGCTGGATATGCCTGTTGGTTCCGGGAAGATTTCTTCCACAAGTCGGGCTTAACCTCGTGTCTTAGCATGTCTCGTATTTGTGCACCTAGACCCCTCACATTAAATTCACCACTTGTGGTCGCTGGACATGCCGGGCGGTTCTGGGCAGACTTCCACCACAAGTGTAATCCAGCTTCATGTCTAGGCGCAGTTACAGTTTCTAACTACTATATTCCTAGGCATTTCATTATTAGCCAATTACCTATGTCGTTATCAGTTTTCATGCCCCTTTTTCCCCAATTATGTTCATAATGAATTTTATGCCCTAAATTTATATTCATAAACATTATTCAAGTTATGCCAAATTCTCTATTACAAGTTATGCCCAATTTCAATGTTTTTCCCCTTGTTCCTCATTTAACGCGTTCGCATATTTCAGCGGCATGCCTAGGCTCGAAAGTAGCCAGGCTATATAAAATTGAAAAAGGGAAAGATAAAGGGAAGATGACAGAAATGATTATACTAACAAAGTTGACATAAACATATAGTGGAATATTGATAAGATGGGCATATAAGAACAGATCTGGTGAGCATGAGATAATAGAACTGATTCTAACATAATAGGGATGTCATAATAGGCATGATAAGATCTAAACAATAATTTAGATGTATAACTAGTAACAGATCCAATTTAACCACAACATGATAGGTACAAGGTGATCTAAACAGTGAATTAGATCTATAATCGAAGGTAGATCTGACATGATAAAGGTTAAGATCCAAGTCAGTTATGCCCGAATATCATGGATTCACAAGTTATTACAGATTTATTATGATTCAAGCAGTCATAGGCATAGATCCAAATTAGTCATATCATGATTTACTTTTTAATTAATTAAATCTAAAAGTAACTTAAACTCATAGAATTTGGATATAGAAAGATAAAAGGAGAATAACAGAGGTTGAATCACAGATCTATACCTGAATAAGTTGATTTACCTGATTGTAGAAGAATGAAAAGGTTTGATTCAGTCTGGGCACCAACAGCATCTAGTCCTCCATTATTTTTCGGTGTAGAAAACAAAAGAAATGAAGCCATATTTATAGCCGCCAGCCCCCAAACCCTAACTTCCACGTCTGCCCTAAGGGGGTCGACCCCCCTTAAGGGGTCGACCTGTAACGACCCGGGGAGAAACTCGACGCTCGACTTTTCGACAATAATACATAACCTGTATTAATTACCCAAAAACCCAAGTATCGAATCCCAGATTGTTAATAGAAAGAAATTAGAGTATGAGAATAGAAAGAAAGAACATTAGAATAGAAGGAAGAAGAAGAACACATCAGAATCTCACAGCGGAACGAATAAAATATAATACCAAATCTTTTTATACAAAAGGACTGTATATACATACCAATCATCAGAGTACAATATATATCAGCCACAGCGGAAAAATATCTGTATATAACTAACAGTGAAGCCGCCTGCTTCCAGCTCCTGAAACTCCAAGCGAAACCTAACATGGAACATACTCGGTCTGACCCGAGCACATTTGAAGCAAAGAAAAATACACCGGGTCAGTCTGGAATACTTTCAGTGATAAATTCACAGAACACACAACTTGTTTAACTATGGAAAATCCTTTACGAAATCAAAGGATAATAGTAAGACCGGCCCATACATAAACACGGACGGTTTTTACCTTACTATGATGCAAAACGTTTTTGAAATCATAACTTGCTCTGATATTACCATAATGTCTAAATACAAATAATTAACAATCTAGTGGAACGCTTTCATCTCATGCTCCACATATATAGTATACAAACCAAAACTGCGGGCGCTTATTGGAGATTGGATTCCAACTATGACAAGGTATGGGTCCACCTTCCGATCGTGTATCTCTAGAGGCGAATACACTGGGTTAAACAAGAACGTCTTGCAACCCGCCCCACACATGACCGACCACTCATTTCGCTTGAGTGTATCGAATGTATATCACCGACAGTTGGGATCAGCAACCGCCTCCCGAAAAGGGACAGCATCGAATATAGATTAAAGAAGAAAATGGAATTTATCTAGATAGGTGATTATACACCCTAATGGGAGCGACCCACATAGCCATGCTGCCTGCCCGATTTTTGTCATTTCCCGGTTGATGAGGCTTGAGGCTAGGATTTTCTTTAAAACATCTGGTCATCATTCACTTTGAATGCCACATTGTCAGATCCGTCAAATCACTAATTGACGTCCACAAATACACTCTGGGTATTAAAGAAGTGCCCCCCCTTGCCACCAACTCAGTATATTTGTAAAAATCAACGTACGTGATTTTGTAGGAAATACTCTGTCAGACATTCGTCCATATAAGTCATCCAGGAACAGGATGAACTGAAGGTACCCTCCTACCGCATCCTTATAGGAATCACCCCAAGGATCAATAGCGAGCAGTCCTTGCAAATCCGTAGATTTCAACCACGACAGAATCATAAACCAAATAACTCTGGTTGCAAGCCAGAGAAATTTAACAAGTAGTCCTTCCGCTTATGAAGATCCACAATCTTCACTTGCTCCATCTTGAATCAGCGTCTTTACGTATTTGCTGGTCGGAATGGTTTTCGAATATAATTTCAATCCCGGTCTTTCCGTACCAACAATCGTATTAGTCAGATTTGATAGTCGGTGTTTTAACTATCAAATAACAATCGTGTAAATGATATGATTTCATTGATTCAATACTTGACATTACTTGGCCTATTAAAAAAAATATTTAACAAAATAGTTAATCAACTTTTAAATCTTCCAATATATTGAAAACATTATATCTATTCTTATTTATAACAAAAACTATTTTAAATACTTTAGAGCATATATATATACACACACACACACACCCAGCTTTCCATATCGATATATTTCTCCAAAACCCTTTTTCCCTTTTTCCATATTCGAGTATCTCACGATACACACACACACACACACACACACATATATATATATATATATATATATATATTATATACTTAGTGGTATTATCATGTTACCAAATTCTGATCTGGCAAGGCAAATGTCGACTTATATAATTTAACCAAATATTTTTATTTACATTGCAGCTGATATTGTATTATTCTTTACATTCCAAAATCTCGTATCAGTTTCCAATATTCTTCGTATAGGATAAATCAATTTCAATCCTTCACTCATTCCAAACTAATACCATTCCTCGATAATAATGAAGCCGTTCAAGTTGGGATATTTTAGTTACCTCTCAGACCTTGATCGACAACGTTCTTATCCCAGAATAATATTAGTTTAACCACTGACATTAAAATCTCATTTACCTTTTTGATTTCAAATTTGGTTTTGAACCGTTTCTTATATTTGAAATCCTCGCTCAAAACTTTCTTTACTTAATTCCTTTAATTAAGTAAATATTCAATAAACCATAACTGTTAACTTCACACATTATTTCACTTATAACATTTGATTTATAATATAAATCCCTCATCCAATAATTTGATTCCATTTATTTGGGTATTACTATAATAAATTCTATCTTGGATTATATAACTAAATCTGTTTACCACCTTCTTCAAGACCTTGTTAACTTGGATTATGTTTCCAAAGTCCGTTTACCCATTTCTACACAAAATCACTATTTTCCCTTGTCCTTGAAATCCTTATTTCAATTACCCCATTTCGCTTAAGTTCAATTCTTTAACCTTTAAATCCTCATTTTGGTTTAAACCCCTTTAAAACCATGTTCGGATTATTTTCCAAATCATTTAATATAATCCAGTAAGAGAATTAAACAACCTCTTATATTTTAATTTAAAACCATTACCATATTCCAGTTTATCGCTAATCTATTTATCACCTCACTTAATCCTTTCATTTAAATTGAATCCGCCCTACTTAATCTAACGATTAAGTAAAATCTTATTTAAATCCCTGCATTCCACTTACAAACCCCATTTACCAATCTTGTTTGAAGACCTGGGTTATAAACCCCTTTATAACATCCTCATTTGATTTTGGTCGAACCTATCGATACTCAATCACTTTTAATGGAAATCCCAATTAAAGGTCATTTCTTTAATTATTATCAAAGAAAAATAATTAACTTTATATTAACTATATTAGAAATGATTAACTTTGATATTAATCAAAGATTGAATTATTATCATTTTTTAAAAGCTTATTAGATGGTAATCAATGTTATTAACACTCACCAATTCAATAATTTCTTTAATTCATAGTTAATCGAAGATTAACTAATATTCAACACTATTCATTAAATTTAACGAATATTCAGAAAATTTAAATCAAATTAATTTCATTGTCAATATAAATTAAAACGGTTGATTTTGTTACTCGTACATATCAGTTGATTATTCAATGATTTTCCTTTGTCATTTCCCTTTTTAAATTTGTTAATTAACTTAATGAATTTAAAACACCATTTAGTTGTTTTAAAAATAATTATCCTATTTTAACCAATCGTAGTTAAATTTATTTGACTTTCTTCTTTTATAACTTGTATAAATCATAAGTTGAACCCCTTAAATAATTTCCTTTAAAACTCAATTAAAAACATTTATTCATAAATTTCTAATTTAATTATTTATATAAAATGACTAAAAAACTTCAATTTAGTTATAAAATAATTTATAACTTTAAAACACCCACCTGACAGTAGACTGATGTTTAAAACTTATATATTTTTGGCCATTCACTGCCAATTACCCAATCAATACCGTCGATTGATTTTAATTACAAAAACGGTGAATACATATTCAACCATCAACACTAAACCAGGTTCTATTATCAGTCGGGGTGTATAATTCATATATGAATATATACCACAAATAAAATATAGTTTATTTGAGGAATCCAGTTGGATCCCTCCAACCTGTCCTTCTCTGCATCACAGATAACAGTTGATGAAATTATTCGAATTAAATATAATGCATTTAAAAAATGAAATAACGGCAACCAAACAAACAGTAAACAACCAATTTGCATTCATCGCATCTAATCAACCAAATTATATTGTTAACTGTAAATTATATTTTTCTACGAATGTACCACATCACAGAATTCCAGAAGGTGTGAGAATTAACTCACCAGTTTGATTCAGTTGGCGGTTGATGCGTTTGTTCCTTTTAATCTTGAACGACGTTCAAAATTAACTGAAATTTCAACTATGTCATATCAGTGCCTAGTCAGTGCCATCACCTGGGCCTCGTCCCTGCGATCGCAACGGATCCAGTCTCACTGAATTTCATCAACGAATGGTCAAGATACGCTAATTTAAAGTTTACGTAAAAATACGATTATTAAAATAAAACTAAATGATTCATTAGTTATATTAATTACCTTAAGTTAAACCTTAATTAATGGGATTGCCATGTCAGATCTTTCACCTACTCTTTCACGCATTATCTCCTTTTGAATTAGCTGAAACCCGATCCTTCTTCTCGATGATCATCTTCACATTACGGATCCTACACTTGCTTCCATCCAAACACCCTTTCCCGCCTCAGACGATCGCCGGAGACCACCCCCGGACCTCCACCTGAATCGCCTCAGTGAGTAGCCCTCTCGCCTGAAACCACGACGTCCAACCGTGCACCATCGTGCTAGAAACCTGCTCCGAACCATTTCCTTCCATCTGGGAATTTCCGCCACAACCGACACTTCCAGATCACGGGACCACCACCACTCGACAGGCCTCACCACCTAGCACATGTTCTCTCCAGACCGCGACCGCCTTGATGACCACTGCCACCGAAATCCGGCCAAAACCCATCGTGACTTCGACAATAACCCATAAAATACTGTCCTCCGTTCATCTCCTCGCCACGCCTTCCACCGACCACCAGAGAACACCAGACCAGTGCCAAATCGAAGCCTGATCTCCCCTCTTTAATTCCCCTAAGGTCTGAACATCTATAAATGACCCAATCTCCTTCAATTTAGAAAAGAACGAAAGTCAATTTGCACGGTTTATCACCGATTCCGGCCACCTCCGACCGCCGTTCCACCCCAATTTTCTCAGTTGGTAGATCTCGACTCGACCTACAACTTCACTTCAGTTTCCCCTAGCCAATTCTCGACTGATTTAAAGATATAAATTGATTTGTAAAGAGGGGCTTTTCTGAAAAATGGCTGACGAAAATGAAAGTTTTGGGCTGAACATTCTGATGTGGGATATATATATAAATGGAAATAATATATTTTAAGTTGATTTGACGAACGATGTTGACTAACAATTTTTATTTCGTGTCTATCGCAATTTCGGACGTCGTTTATTCGCTTCTGTGCTCACATACAAACCCCGTTCAAGATGCGAATGGACGGCGTAGTATAATTTGACGATACGGTCCCAATGAAACTCGTTTCGTCAAATTTCGAGTCCGTTTGCTCAAATGGCCCTCGTTCACGTTCAAATGGTCGTTTTTATTTGTATTTTATTTTTCTGCGCTCACAAATTAACCCCGATTGATGCGCCACTTGAAATCTAGCAACAATTTGTCGTTACGGTCTCAATAAAATTTGTCTCATCGAAAACTGAGGTCGTTTGAATAAAGTCCCTTTTGAACTGCCCAATTTAGATTAAAATAAACCAATTTTAAAGTACCTCAATATAATAATAATAAAATAATAAAATTGGCTATACACACCAAGAATTTCATATATTATCAAGATAAAATATCACGGGTTGAATTTCAAGCCAAATCAATATTATAAATATATAAAAACCCTTTATTTAATATAAATAAACGATAAAATTTATAAAGGAATTCCACAGCGACTATTTTAAAATTTGATTTGGATACAAAATAAAATCTACAACATAAAAACTCGAATTTTCTCTTCCATTAGACAAATATTATCCAATAGATTCAGACGTTTCTTGTTTTGAGAAAATCCGACTCATATTAGGCCCTGTACAGCCGTTTAAAGTTCAAAACGCCAAATTACGAACTACCGCGCCGCTGCAGCTCGTTTTATAATTAAATTATAAATTAAACGTTCTAACGTCATTTTAATAACGAAATCGTTAATATAATTCGATATAAATCACATTTAAACCATTTCAAATTGCCCGCTAACTTTAAACTGCAAATTCAACATTTTTCCAATATTTCAGAAATTAAAATGTTATTATATTATTAATATAAATAAATATATTCAGAATCAAATGGTTAAATCGATTATATAAACTCAAATCAATATTTTAAATAAATAAAATATTTCAAATAAATGGTCAGAAAATACGGGACATTACATTCCTTCCCACTTAAAATAATTTCATCCTCGAAATTGCTAAGGTAGAAAGAATGTTACAACCCTTTATCTTTACAAAAATATTTAATTTAAAACTCGATCCTATTTTCAAAGCTAATCCAATTGGTTTTAAAACCAATTTAATTCAAACAAAAGAATTTCCCGAAATTCTTCAAAAAATTTCTAACACCTTAAATTTTGGAAATTTTTTGGCAGAGTCTCCCCTGTATGGAGGACATCTGCAATATCACAAGTTCAAGAAGTATATATACATCGACTCTCATGGTCGGAAAAATTCAAAAACCAAACTCAAAACCCAAATAAAAACCCAAAATTCTTATTTGCATAGGCATACCTTTTTGCGAGCGTTATTATGCGATAAGCAATATATTATATTTGAGCTTGCTTAATTATTATGCAGCTCTATTCAAACTGGATTCAATTAACTCCAGAATTTTCTCTTGGATGGATTTTAAAGCTGAATTGATACTTCTGCACCTGTTCTCAACTCAAATGAACTCATTAGTTCCCAAACAAATGTCAGTTACGTTCAAAATATCTATATCATCCAGATCATCCAATTTACACACTGTTCAATCCACACGAGATTATAATCATTACCAAGGCTTAGCAATCCATTCATTACTTTAATTATCCATTCGGATTTATTAAATTTGGATTGATTTATCCAACCCATTTATTTTATATTGGTTTTAAACAAATCGATTCATGTTCAGGTTTATATCCATGAGATCGAGCACACCATCCAAACATATCACACAATCAACATTAACAAATCCTTATAATTTGCCCATATTATAATAACTTGAGAAAATTATTACTTCTATTATTTTATAAAATTAGTTGGGCAAAACAAATTTTAAAATAATTTTATATCAAATTACAAATACGCGCTCTCATATATACACACGAACTCAATCTAGGGTATTGCTAACCCCATCTCTATTAAGTCACACCACAGAGCCAAGGTTATCACTAAACCAATAGCTCTGATACCACTGCAACACCCGCATAGCCATGCTGCCTACCCGATTTTTGTCATTTCCCGGTTGATGAGGCTTGAGGCTAGGATTTTCTTTAAAACATCTGGTCATCATTCACTTTGAATGCCACATTGTCAGATCCGTCAAATCACTAATTGACGTCCACAAATACACTCTGGGTATTAAAGAAGTGCCCCTCTTTGCCACCAACTCAGTATATTTGTAAAAATCAACATACGTGATTTTTAGGAAATACTCTATCAGACATTCATCCATACAAGTCATCAAGGATCAGGATGAACCGAAGGTACCCTCCTACCGCATCCTTATAGGAATCACCCCATGGATCAGTAGCGAGCAGTCCTCGCAAATCCGTAGATTTCAACCACGACAGAATCACAAACCAAATAACTCTGGTTGCAAGCCGGAGAAATTTGACAAGTAGTCCTTCCGCTTATGAAGATCCACAGTCTTCACTTGCTCTATCTTGAATCAGCGTCTTCACATATTTGCTAGTCGGAATGGTTTTCGAATATAATTTCGATCCCGGTCTTTCCGTACCAACAATCGTATTGGTCAGGTTTGATAGTCGGTGTTTTAACTATCAAATAACAATCGTGTAAATGATGTGATTTCATCGATTCAATACTTGTCATTACTTGGCCTATTAAAAAAAATATTTAACAAAATAGTTAATCAACTTTTAAATCTTCCAATATATTGAAAACATTATATCTATTCTTATTTATAACAAAAACTATTTTAAATACTTTAGAGCATATATATATATATACACACACACACCCAGCTTTCCATATCGATATATTTCTCCAAAACCCTTTTTCCCTTTTTCCATATTCGAGTATCTCACGATAAACATATATATATATATATATATATATATATATATACATTATATACTTAGTGGTATTAACACGTTACCAAATTTTGCTCTGGCAAGGCAAATGTCGACTTATATAATTTAACCAAATATTTTTATTTACATTGCAGCTGATATTGTATTATTCTTTACATTCCAAAATCTCGTATCAGTTTCCAATATTCTTCGAATAGGATAAATCAATTTCAACACATTCACTCATTCCAAACTAATACCATTCCTCGATAATAATGAAGCCGTTCAAGTTGGGATATTTTAGTTACTACTCAGACCTTAATCGACAACGCTCTTATCCCAGAATAATATTAGTTTAACCACTGACATTAAAATCTCATTTCCCTTTTTGATTTCAAATTTGGTTTTAAACCATTTCTTATATTTGAAATCATCGCTCAAAACTTTCTTTACTAATTCCTTTAATTAAGTAAATATTCACTAAACCATAACTTTTAACTTCACACATTATTTCACTTATAACATTTGATTTATAATACAAATCCCTCATCCAATAATTTGATTCCATTTATTTGGGTATTACTATAATAAATTCTATCTTGGATTGTACAACTAAATCTGTTTACCACCTTCTTCAAGACCTTGTTAACTTGGATTGTATTTCCAAAGTCTGTTTACCCATTTCTACCCAAAATCACTATTTTCCCTTGTCTTCGAAATCCAAATTTCAATTACCCCATTTCGCTTAAGTTCAATTCTTTAACCTTTAAATCTCATTTTTGTTTAAACCCCTTTAAAACCATGTTCGGATTATTTTCCAAATCATTTAATATAATCCAGTAAGCTAATAAACAACCTCTTATATTTTAATTTAAAACCATTACCATATTCCAGTTTATCGCTAATCTATTTATCACCTCACTTAATCCTTTCATTTAAATTGAATCCGCTCTACTTAATCTAACGATTAAGTAAAATCTTATTTAAATCCCTGCATTCCACTTACAAACCCTATATACCAATCTTGTTTGAAGACCTGGGTTATAAACCCCTTTATAACATCCTCATTTGATTTTGGTCGAACCTATCGATACTCAATCACTTTTAATGGAAATCCCAATTAAAGGTCATTTCTTTAGTTATTATCAAAGAAAAATAATTAACTTTATATTAACTATATTAGAAATGATTAACTTTGATATTAATCAAAGATAGAATTATTATCATTTTTTAAAAGCTTATTAGATGGTAATCAATGTTATTAACACTCACCAATTCAATAATTTCTTTAATTCATAGTTAATCGAAGATTAACTAATATTCAACACTATTCATTAAATTTAACGAATATTCAGAAAATTTAAATCAAATTAATTTCATTGTCAATATAAATTAAAACAGTTGATTTTGTTACTCGTACATATCAGTTGATTATTCACTGATTTTCCTTTGTCATTTCCCTTTTTAAATTTGTTAATTAACTTAATTAATTTAAAACACCATTAGTTGTTTTAAAAATAATTATCCTATTTTAACCACTCGTAGTTAAATTTATTTGACTTTCTGCTTTTATAACTTGTATAAATCATAAGTTGAACCCCTTAAATAATTTCCTTTAAAACTCAATTAAAAACATTTATTCATAAATTTCTAATTTAATTATTTATATAAAATGACTGAAAAACTTCAATTTAGTTATAAAATAATTTATAACTTTAAAACACGTCAATCCACCTGACAGTAGACTGATGTTAAAAACTTATATATTTTTGGCCATTCACCGCCAATTACCCAATCAATACCGCCGACTGATTTCAATTACAACAACGGTGAATACATATTCAACCATCAACACTAAACCAGGTTCTATCGTCAGTCGGGTTGTATAATTCATATATAAATAATATATACCACAAATAAAATACAGTTTATTTCAGAAATCCGGTCGGATCCCTCCAACCTGTCCTTCTCTGCATCACAGATAATAGTTGATGAAATTATTCGAATTAAATATAATGCATTTAAACAATGAAATAACGGCAACCAAACAAACAGTAAACAACCAATTTGCATCCATCGCATCCAATCAACCAATTTTTACTGTTAACTGTAAATTATATTTTTCTATGAATGTACCACATCACAGAATTCCAGAAGGTGTGAGAATTAACTCACCAGTTTGATTCGGTCGGTGGTTGACGCGTTTGTTCCTTTTATTCTTGAACGGACATTCAAAATTAACTGAAATTTCAACAGCGTTAGATCAATGCCTAGTCAGTGCCATCACCTAGGCCTTGTCCCTGCGATCCCAACGGATCCAGTTTCACCGAATTTCGTTAACGAATGGTCAAGATACACTAATTTAAAGTTTACGTAAAAATACGATTATTAAAATAAAACTAAATGATTCATTAGTTATATTAATTACGTTAAATTAAATCTTAATTAATGGGATTGCCACGTCAGATCTTTCACCTACTCTTTCACGCATTTTCTCATTTTGAATTAGCTGAAACCCGATCCTTCTTCTCGATAATCATCTTCATATTACGAATCCCACACTTGCTCCCATCCAAACACCCTTTGCCGCCTCAGACGATCGCCGAAGACCACCCCCGGACCTCCACCTGAACCGTCTCAGTGAGCAGCCTCCTCGCCTGAAACCCCGACGTCCAACCGTGCACCATCGTGCCAGAAACCTGCTCCGAACCATTTTCGTCTATCTGGGAATTTCCACCACCACCGACACTTCCAGATCACGGGACCACCACCACTCGACAGGCCTCGACACCCAGCACCAGTTCCCCCCAGACCGTGACCCCCTTAATGACCACTGCCACCGAAATCCGGCCAAAACCCATCGTGACTTCGAAAATAACCCAAAAAAAACTGTCCTCCGTTCTTCTCTTCGCCACACCTTCCACCGACCACTAGAGAACACCAGACCAGTGCCAAATCGAAGCCTGATCTCCCCTCTTTGATTCCCCCAAGGTCTGAATCTCCTTCAATTTAGAAAAGAACGAAAGTCAATTTCCTTGGTTATCACCAATTCCGGCCACCTCCAACCACTGTTCCACCCCAATTTTCTCAGTAGGTAGATCTCGACCCGATCTACAACTTCACTTCAGTTTCTCCTAGCCAATTCTCGATAGATTTAAAGATATAAATTGATTTGTAAAGAGGGGATATTCTGCAAAATGGCTGATGAAAATGAAAGTTTTGGGATGAACGTTCGTATGTGGGATGTATATATAAATGGAAATAATATATTTTAAGTTGATTTGACGAAAGATGATGACTAACGACTTTTATTTCGTGTCTATCGCAATTCCGAACGTCGTTTATTCGCTTCTGTGCTCACATAAAAACCCCGTTCGAGATGTGAATGGATGGCATAGTATAATTTGACGATACGGTCCCAATGAAACTCGTTTCATCGAATTCCGAGTCCGTTTGTTCAAATGGCCCTCCTTAACGTTCAAATGGTCGTTTTTATTTGAATTTATTTTGCTGCGCTCACAAATTAACCCCGATTGACGCGCCACTTGAAATCTAGCAATAATTTTCCATTACGGTCTCAATAAAATTTATCTCGTCGAACACTGAGGTCGTTTGAATAAAGTCCCTTTTGAACTGCCCAATTCAGATTAAAATAAACCAATTTTAAAGTGCCTCAATATAATAATAATAAAATATTAAAATTGGCCATATACGACCAGAATTTCATATATTATCAAGATAAAATATCACGGGTTGAATTTCAAGCCTAATCGATATTATAAATATTTAAAAACCCTTTATTTAATATAAATAAATGATAAAATTTATAAACGAATTCCACAGCGACTATTTTAAAATTTCATTTGGTCATAAAATAAAATCTACAATACGAAAACTCGAATTTTCTCTTCCATTAGAAAAATATTATCCAACAGATTCGGACGTTTCTTGTTTTGAGAAAATCCGACTCATATTGGGACCTGTACAGCCGTTCAAATTCAAAACGCCAAGTTACGAACTGCCGCGCCGCTGCAGCTCGTTTTATAATTAAATTATAAATTAAACGTTCTAACGTCTTTTTAATAAAGGAATCGTTAATATAATTCGATATAAATTGCATTTAAACCATTTCAAATTGCCCGCTCACTTTAAACTGCAAATTCAACATTTTTCCAATATTAAAATATTATTATATTATTAATATAAATAAATATATTCAGAATCAAATGGTTAAACCGATTATATAAACTCAAATCAATATTTTAAATAAATAAGATATTTCAAATAAATGGTCAGAAAATACGGGACATTACACGACCCATGGGTCAACACTCCCCTAGAGGAGTCGACCAATGGGTCGACACCCCCTTAAGGGGTCGATATCCCTGGGCGGAATTTTTCCCGCTCACCCAGTCTGCCTGATTTTGATTTTTCTGAACCATGTATTGAATTTCTGGACCCTATATATATATATATATTCTTTTGCGCGTATACAAACTTCAAACCTTCATAACTTCTTCATAGGTATCTGTTTTACGCAAATCAAATGTCTTTGACCAGAATTTCAAGACGGACGCAATGGCGCAGTCCGTTTCCCTTAATTCTGAATATTAGATTAATTATTCTTTAATTTGTCCTATTTATTGTTATTAAAATAACGGGGTGTTACATTCTCCCCTACCCAAAGGATTTCATCCCCGAAATCTCCAAGTTAAGAAAAATGTATATCCTACCATCCATCACCCATCTACTCATCCTCCAATCATATGCATCCATTAACCTTAAAATATTTCTAAAGCTTATATGAACATATGCAAAGGTGTGTGTATATGTCCTAATACTAATGCGAAGATCAAGCGGTCTACTGATTCAATCGACCTCCTTAATGTAATGTATGTTAGTTCCATGAATCCAACATGTATGCAAATAATCCTAATTTACCATGCAAAGGCTATATGCATGCACAATCATCCATTCAAATGCAACATACATATGATGATACATCCACTTTCATCCATTAAAAGAAGAAAAATATGCATATGCATCCATATGCAGTATGAGAGTGATTCAACCGATCTAGTACCTAATGTGTGTGTATATGCATCCACAAGCAACCACTAGCAAACACTTGCATCCACTTGCATCCATCTTACATAACATGTCTCAAACACATTTTTACATCCATGGGTTCCTACCTAAAGGTTGAAGATTCGATCGATAGGATACATACGAATGATAGAAACAAGTATAAATAAAAGCTTTGGAAAGGAAGTTAAGAACATACCCTCGAAAAGAAAAGGGTGCGAAGCATGAATATTATCTTCGGTCTCCCAAGTTGCATCCTCTGGGTTATCTCCCCACTGAACCTTCATCAACTTGACTTCTCTATTGCGTAGCTTCTTAACTTTTGATCCAAGAATACAGGTAGGAATTCGTCTGACCGTCGCCTCCCTTTCCACCTCTACCTCCTCCAATATACTCGCCTCAACTACTTCTGCGGTATCATGCAAGCACTTTCGCAAATGAGAAATGTGGAAAACATCATGAATACCGGATAATCTCTCTGGTAGCTTTACTCTATAGGACATTTGGACAATCCTTTCTGTTATGGGAAATGGCCCTACGAATCTTGGTGCCAACTTCCATAAAGATCCGAAGCAAACCACATTCCTCAAAGGTGACACCTTAATGAAGACCATGTCTCCTACTTCAAATTCATTGTCAGTGCTTCTCTTTTCTGCTTAGGATTTCTGCCTATCTTGAGAGGTCTTCATTCGTCGTCTAAAAAGTTCAATCTTCTCTGACGTTTCCCTAACCATATCAGGTCCAAGTAATAGTCTTTCTGTAGTGTCCCACCAAAAAGTTGGTGACCTACAGGGTTGTACGTACAATGCTTCGAAGGGTGTCATACCAATGCTAGCTTAATAACTGTTGTTGGAAAACTCTACTAAAGGAAGATGCTCTTCCCAAGTCCCTCCGAAGCCTAGGATACACAGTCTCAAAAGATCTTCTAGAACTTTGTTCACCCTCTCCGTCTGTCCGTCGGTCTGAGGATGATAGGCGGTGCTCAAACACAATTGTGTACCTAATGCTTCTTGCAAGCTCCTCCAAATTCACTAGCGAAAATGGGATCACAATCGCTTACGATACTGGAAGGTACTCCATGAAGACGAACTACCTCACGAATGTAAATTGCTGTTAACCTAGCTGTTGTCCTCTTACTCTTAACTGGAATATAATGAGCACTCTTAGTAAGTCTATCCACCACAACCTAAATACTGGTGTTGCCTTTCTTTGACCTAGGCAAACCATCTATGAAATCCATAGAGACGCTCTCCCACTTCCACTATGGAACCTCCAAAGGATGAAGTAAACCACCGAGCTTCGTTTGCTCAGCTTTGACTTGCTGAAAAACTAAACATTGGGAAAAAAACTCTACCACATCTTTCTTCATCCTAGCCCAAAAGAAAATCCTCTTCATATCCCTATACATTTTATCACCGCCTGGATGAATAGTCATCTTAGAATGATGGGATTCCTCTAGGACTTCCTGTAACAAACTTCCAGTTTGGAGAACACAAAGCCTTCCATCTCGTCGCAACCACCCTTTATCGTCAATGGAATATCTATTGAGGTGACTAGAAGTCTCCCCTTTACCGAGCCTCTCCAAGATGTCTGAAATCTGTGGATTGTCTCGCTATGAAGCTTCTATCTGATCCATAAGAGTAGGCCATATCTCTAACGATGCAAACAAACCAGGCAACAACTCGGTGGACGGTCTAAAATCAAAAGTCGATATGAACTACAAGCTTTTCGTTTCCACAAACAGAGGACTTAAGGCCATCCTTTGCCTACTTAGTGCGTATGCCACCACATTACCCTTGCCAGGGGCATAAGCAATCTCAAAATCATAAGAAGCTAGGAAGTCCATCCACCTTTGTTGTCTTAAATTAATCCTTCTGCGAAAACAAGTATTTAAGAGATTTATGATTGGTGTACAACTCGAACTTCTCTCCAAGAAAATATTGTTGCCACATCTTAAGCGCGAATATTATGGCAGCTAGCTCTAAATCATGGGTAGGGTAGTTCTTCTCATGAACTCTTAGCTGTCTACCCACATAACACACTACTTTCCCTCTTGCATCAGAACCGCACCAAGCCCTGTACCATATGCATCGCTGTAAACTGCAAACGCTTTGTTCCTATAGGGAAAGGTCAAGACCGAGGGTGTTGTTAGAGCCCTCTTCAATCGTTGGAAAGTAACATCACAACCTATATCCCATGGAAAACGCCAAATTCTTCTTCGTCAGCCTGGTGAGTGGGGTTGATATTTTTGTGAAGTCCTTAATGAACTTCCTATAATAACCTGCCAATCCAAGAAAGCTTCTCACCTTTATAGCATTTTTCTGAATTTGCCAATCATGAACTGCAACTACCTTTGCAGGATCTATTGCTATCCCATCTTTGGAAACCATATGCCCTAGGAATCTTACCTCTTTTCTCCAAAAATGGCATTTGGAGAACTTTGTCTTAAGTTGATGCGCACGGAGAGTTTTCAAAAATTCTCTCAAATGTTGGGCATGCTCTTCCTCGTTCATTGAGAAGATCAAGATATCATCAACAAAGACCACGACAAATTTATTTAGAAACTCCTGAAACACCTTACGCATCATATCAACAAAATAGGCGGGTGCATTCATCAACCTAAAAAGCATAACTAGCCATTCAAAGAAACCATCTGGAGTCCTAAAAGCGGTCAAGTCTATACTATCCTCCGCCACCCTCAACTGATGAAACCCTGTGGCCAAGTTTAACTGAGTGAATACCGAGGCACCAACAAGCTGGCCAAATAAGTCATCTATCCTCGGAAGTGGGTGCCTATTCTTCTTACTGAATTTATTCAACTCTCTATAGTCCACACAAAAACGAAGCGAACCATCCGCCTTAGTCGCGAATACTACTGGAGCACCCCATTCAGATATGCTTCGCCTAATAAACTGTAACAACCCGTATTTTCAATAACCTGTTATAATATAAATGAGGCAGAATTTAATTTAAAAATCTGAATCAAGGGGAACGGGCTATGCCATTGCGTTCGTCTCGGAAAAATACGCGAAATAGAGTCCGAGTTTTCGAAAATCGGAGTCCGTATGACCCAGTTAAGGCCCATGGAAGTTTTCAGAAAATTCCTAGGTAAAAACAGATTTAAATTTAATTTAAAAAAACAAGGGTTAGGGCAATCTGGAGCAGGCGGGAAAAATTCCCGCCAGGACCCGCATGTCGACAGCCCTGTCGACAGGGCTCCCAGGGTGTCGACAGCCCTGTCGACAGCCCTGTCGACAGGGGGTGCCCGGGCAGTTTAGCCTGGTGCACCATTTCTGATTTGGGTTGGGTCTTGTGGCTTGGTTCTAGAGAGTTCCGAGATCTGACGGGCCTAAACTAACCTAGGGTTAATCCTAGGGCTAAAAACACTCTAATCTTCTATAAATATACCCCTAATCCTACCCTAAAGCCTCATTAATCAATCTAGCAACTAAACTATGTCAAATTGAATCCTCAAATGGCCTCCACCTAAAAACCCTAGCCTCCACCTTCCTCAAAGTTTAATCCTATGAAAATATGATGATCATACAACCTTTTCTATGTTGTATAAATGCTTAATAACTTGCATACTTCATTAAGTTGCAAGTTTGATTTGCTAAGTTTGTGTTTTTGGGATTTTGCAAAAGGGTTTTCTTATTTGAGGCTTTGTTTTGGGTTTTCAAAGGGCTTCTTCATCTTATTTGGTGGATTTGTGACTTGTTTATATTTGTAAGCCCTCTTACCTTCACTTTACAAACTCTAAAGTTATCATGTGGTGAAAGTTGAGATTTGTACATGTTTAATGGATTATGTATGCTTATGCGAATTCACTATGCCATGTTTTACATGTTTCATAAGTTATGCATGTTTATGCAAGTTCACCTTACCATGTTATGCAAGTTTTATGGGTTATGCATGTTTATGCAAGTTCACCTTACCATGTTATGCAAGTTTTATGGGTTATGCATGTTTATGCAAGTTAACCTTACCATGTTATGCAAGTTTTATGGGTTATGCATGTTTATGCAAGTTCACCTTACCATGTTATGCAAGTTTTATGGGTTATGCATGTTTATGCAAGTTCACCTTACCATGTTATGCAAGTTTTATGGGTTATGCATGTTTATGCAAGTTCACCTTACCATGTTATGCAAGTTTTATGGGTTATGCATGTTTATGCAAGTTCACCTTACCATGTTATGCAAGTTTTATGGGTTATGCATGTTTATGCAAGTTCACCTTACCACGTTATGCAAGTTTTATGGGTTATGTATGTTTATGCGAGTTCACTATGACATGATTTGCAAGTCTAAC
Organism: Allium sativum; assembly: GCA_030737875.1. NCBI lineage: Eukaryota > Viridiplantae > Streptophyta > Magnoliopsida > Asparagales > Amaryllidaceae > Allium > Allium sativum. Next base: position 388,986,978 of record CM060924.1, read on the forward strand.
ATGTATGCATGTTTATTATGATATGTGAAGTTCATCATGTATGTTATGCCAAGTTACCTTTTATACCCTTATGCGTTATGACGAATATGTAAGCGAGATAATGACGTTGGGAGGGTTTGGGTAAACTTAAAAATACATGAAACTAAAAGATTGGGAATTTACCTATTAAGTTAGGTCTACCCCTTGGGAATTTACCTATTAAGTTAGGTCTACCCAAGTATATGTTAACTTGTAAATATGTTTTAAAGTGGACATGACATTAGATAACATGTAATGGCCAACTCGAGGTTAGACCTAGTTGTGGTGTAAATCTTCCAAGGTAACCACAACGAGGGGTCTAATGTGGGTAGTTGGTCATGTTGCACCGTAAGACCCGAGGTTAGACCTAGACGTGGTGTAAATCTTCCCAGGTAACCACGGATGTCTAATGTGAGAGGTTGGGTGCATTAATAAATTAATGCCTCATGATTAGGGTTAAGTCATGGCCCACTAATACTTAACCAATAATGGGGATGCGAGGATTAGATGGGGTTAAGTGGTTACACTTAACTAATTTAATCCATGATTAGTGAGGGGTTAAACCACACTTAACCCTCTTAGAAACCCTAGCAACGTGGTCTGTTCCAGCAGTAATCCCAGTTTGGTATCACCACAACCCTACAGCTAGGTTAGGGCGGGGCACGATTACTGGACGGATGTAAGCGACCAAAGCGACGGCTGAGTGGTACAGCGGTGCGGGTCCGGCGGGCTACGGACGTGCACGTAGTCCGATATTGGACAAACTCGAGGCACGGGTACCAGTAGATTTAGACTGTGCATTATTGCTTAGGTGTCTGGGGTTGACACCCGAGGGCTTGATACACCCAAAGGTGGACCCAGCGCAGTCTGACTACATCCATGTGGGCCGTATGGACACCAACACTGGACGTGTTAGGTTTATAGGGAGCCGATCGACTAGACCGTGGGGCTGGACCTTATACTAAGGTCACTTCATGTTATTGGGCCAAAGTTTGGGCTAAGGGATCAAGATCTGTTTTGTGGGTTTGCTAGTACACTGTGGTGCAAAGTTTAATCTCATCTATGTGATGTCACCTTTATCTATTGCCAGTATGTTCACCTCAGTTTCCATCATGCTGTTAACTTTATTAGTTTATAGATTGATCGTAGTAGGGCTTACCAGTCTTTTTGACTGACCTGTTTCCTTTCGCTTCTTTTCTTCCGTTTCCCCCCCCCCCACAGGTTCTCAGGGAGGGGCTACATCTGCTTAGTGGATCTTTGACTTGCTTGTTGGATAGCTCATGTATGGATCTGAGCTAGCTGTGGCTTATCTTTTATTTCTGGGGATTAGTACTGATGTTTTACCATGTATTTTGTTTCTACGTATCTAGACTTATGTTGTATTTTGGATCATGACATTTTGATACTATGTACTTGACTATGTTGGTTTTGCGAGATGATGATGATGGGTTTTTATCTGCTACCGCTGCTTTACTTATATTTATTTTTATATATTCTGTCTTGCGATATCTCTGTGCATGCTTACCTTCACAATAACGCCCCTCCAAAGCTAGTACATTCTAAGGAGTGATCCTAGTGGAGGTGGGGTGTTACATTTGGTATCAGAGCACAAGGTTAACAAGATTGAACAAAATTTTTGAAAAAAAAAAAAAACCTTTTTGAAAAACTATTTTCAAAAACCTACTAAGTATTTTCCAAAATAAAGTCTATATTATTTTAAGGCTAATCCCCAAAAGCCATTAGCGTTATCCTTCGTTCCCTTGACCTAATCTTATCTTATCTTTCGTTTCAGTATGGCTGAGAATCTTGTCATCCCAGATGGAGTGAACGTACCACTCTGGTATAGGAGACTTCTAGAGGCTAGGGCGGCAGCCGGCCCCGCAAACCCTACTCCCACTCCTCCTCCTATAGTTGAGAATCCTCTCCCTAATGTCCCTCCTCCGGTGGTCCCTCCAGCAGTTAATATTCCTCCTCCCGTTGCTAATGTTCCTCCCCCTCCTGTTGCTGAGGCTCCTCTTCCTCCTCCTCCCCCTCATCATCCTCAAGTTGAGTTCACAAAGGTTTGTAAAGACTTCAAGGCAATGGGAGGAAAGAATTTCCTAGGCACGGAATCTTTTGTTGAAGCTAGGAATTGGCTGAAAGACACTGAGGACTTGTTTGCCATCTTTGGGATTGATGACGAGAGGAAGATCTTATTGACAGTATGGCTTTTGAAGGATGAAGCGGCCTATTGGTGGGAGGTCACCAATGGGACGAGGCCCGTTGAGCTTGGGCCGATTTGAGGGCTAGATTTGTGACCAAGTTTCTATCTTCTGCTGAGGCGAATTTACAAATGGAGAAGTTCATTGCATTAAAGCAAGGTGATATGTCTGTCAAGGAGTATGTGAACAAGTTTAATCAGCTGGCCCATTTTGGTTTGGATATGGTGAACACTCCTGAGAAAAAGGCTCTTCGATTTGCTAGAGGGTTGAATGAGCCACTGCAGGGCTTGGCAATGTCGCATATTCCGCATGGAGCTACTTTTGAGAGTTTGGTTAATATGGCTCTGCTTCAGGGAGATGGAAAGAAAGAGGTCAAGTCGAGTGATACTCAAGCAAAGAAGACTGATTCTCAAGGCAAAGGCAATCAAGGTGGTCAAAGCAGCCAGGGGAATCAGGGCAAGAACAAGAAGGGGAACAACAACAACAAAGGCAAGGGAAAGTGCAATTACTGTGGCATAGCTGGGCACTTTGCTAAGGATTGCAGGAAGAAGAAAAGGAAGCTTAGTGGTGGATGCTTTTCTTGTGGAGAGACTGGGCACTTTAGCAAGGAATGCCCGAAGAAGAAAGGGCAGGGTCAGACTCAGCGTGCTGGACCTTCAGGAGGGCAAGTTCATGTTCTCAATGCCGCTTCAGTTCCCGAGCGAGGTAGTGTTTCTTTTGAGAACCTTGTTTATGTTTCCGATCTTCCAGTTCGTACCTTGTTTGATTCTGGTGCATCACATAGCTTTATTTCATCTGATCTTGTTGATAGCTTGCACCTTAGTACTAGCTTAGTGGATGATCCCGTTTGTGTTTCGAATCCCATTGGGGGTTCTGCTCATCTATCTATGATATGTGAGGATCTGAGGATCTCTATACTTAGTGTAGAGTTCTTGTGTAGTGCGTATGTTCTTGGTTTCAGGGGATACGGATTGATCTTGGGCATGGATTGGCTGTCTAGATATGGAGCCATTCTGGATTGTGAGCATAGGGTTGTAAGGCTTGTGACTCGCCTTGGCAACACCTTAGAGATTTCATGCAATCCGAAGAATCCCGTCATGTTGTGCTATCTCGAATCTCTCGACTCGTCAGAGGAAGCCCTTCGGTCTGTAAGGGTGGTCCGAGATTATCCAGATGTTTTTGAAGAAGTTAAGGGGTTGCCCCCTAAACGAGAGATTGATTTTCGCATCTATCTGGTGGATAATGCTAAGCCTGTTTCTTTGCCCGTTCGGCATATGGCTCCGCGTGAGAGACGGGAGCTGAGCAAGCAAGTGAAAGAATTGCTTGAGAAGAACTTCATCAGAAGAAGTATATCCGAATGGGGAGCGCCTGTGGTTTTTGCTACTAAGGCAGATGGTTCTCTTCGGCTCTGTGTGGACTATAGAGAGTTGAATAAGCTGACTAAGAAGAACAGACACCCGTTACCGAGGATTGATGATCTTTTTGACCAGCTGGTTGGTGCTTCTGTTTTCTCTCAGCTTGATCTTGCTACTGGATTTCATCAGCTCAGAGTGGCTGAAGATAGTATAGACAAGACTGCATTCAGAACTCCAGATGGATTCTTTGAATGGCTTGTTATGTCGTTCGGTTTGACGAATGCACCCGCGTATTTTGTGGACTTGATGAGTAGGGTGTTTCGGGAGTTCTTGAACAAGTTTGTCGTGGTCTTTGTGGATGATATTCTGGTTTTCTCCAAGGATGAAGAAGAGCACGCGAGGCATCTTGTAGAGGTGATGGATACGCTCAGAGCACACCAGTTAAAGGCCAAATTCTCCAAGTGCCACTTTTGGAGAAGGGAAGTCAGATTCCTTGGGCATATCGTATCCAAGCAAGGCTTAGCGGTGGATCCCGCTAAGGTGGTTGCAGTTCAGGATTGGAAGACTCCAAGGAATGCAACCGAGGTGAGGAGTTTCCTAGGTCTTGCGGGTTTTTACCGGAAGTTCATCAAGGACTTCGCGAAGATATCCGCTCCTCTTACTAAGTTGACAAAGAAAAACTTAGTTTTTGCTTGGGATATGGATTGTGAGCTTGCTTTTCAGAGACTCAAGAGAGCCCTTACCTCTGCACCCGTTCTGGCTTTACCCGATGGTGGTAAGATATTTACTGTGTACACTGATGCTTGTGGCACGGGGTTGGGCGCCGTTCTGATGCAAGAAGGCAGAGTTATATGCTTTGGTGGTAGACAACTCAAGGTGCATGAGAAGAATTATCCTGTTCACGATCTAGAGCTGGCAGCGATTGTGTATGCGCTCAAAGCATGGCGCCATTATCTTCTGGGAGAGAGATTTGAGCTGTATACTGATCATAAGTCTTTGAAGTATCTCTTTTCGCAGAAGGATCTGAACTTGAGGCAGCAGAGATGGATGGAGTTTTTGGCGTCTTATGATTTTGAGATATCCTATACCCCTGGCAAGGGGAATGTTGTAGCAGATGCGTTGAGTAGAAAAAGGTTGACACTAAGTCCTCTATTTGTTGAGATGAAGAATTTAGAGTTCTTGGCAACCTTTGATTTCTCTTGGGCAGATGAGTCGATGACCGGTTCTTTAGCATCTCTTGAGCTCAGGCCTACCCTTCTGGATCAAGTTGGGGCTTCGCAGAAGGAAGACCCTCAGATAGTTGAGATTGTGGATAAGCTGATTCGAGGAGAGACATCTAGTCACCTTTCTCGATATTCTATAGATGACAAGGGTTGGCTGAGGAAAGACGGAAGGCTTTGTGTTCCGATGGTGGAAGACTTGGTGAGGAAAGTTCTTGAGGAAGCACATCGCTCCAAGTTGACTATACATCCGGGTGGAGACAAGATGTATAAGGATATGAAGCGCATTTTCTTCTGGCCTGGGATGAAGAAAGATGTGGCAGAGTTTGTCTCGAGATGTGTTGTTTGCCAGCAAGTAAAAGCCGAGTCGAAGAAGCCCGGTGGGCTGTTGCATCCTCTAGAGGTCCCACTATGGAAGTGGGAGAGTGTTTCTATGGATTTTATCGATGGATTGCCGAGGTCTAGAAGAGGGAATACGAGCATATGGGTCATTGTGGATAGGCTCACGAAGAGTGCTCATTTCATTCCGGTGAAGAGCAAAAGGACCGCATCTGGACTAGCATCAGTATATCTTCGTGAGAAAGTACGACTACATGGAGTTCCTTCCAGCATAGTCAGTGACCGAGACCCCATCTTTACTAGTCAGTTCTGGAACAGTTTGCAGGAAGCTATGGGCACAAGGTTGAATCTGAGTACAGCTTATCACCCACAGACGGATGGCCAGACCGAAAGGGTGAATCGAGTGCTTGAGGACTTGTTGAGACTTTGCATCTTGGATTTTGGTGGTACTTGGGAAGACCACCTTCCTCTTGTAGAATTTGCTTATAATAACAGTTATCAGGCGAGCATTGGTATGGCACCGTTTGAGGCTTTATATGGGAGACCATGCAAGTCACCTACATGTTGGTGGGAAACTACAGACAAGCTTATACTTGGACCTGACATGATTCGAGATACATCCGAGAAGGTCGAGTTAATCAGAAGACGAATGAAGGCAGCCCAAGACAGATAGAAATCTTATGCTGATAAGCGGAGGTCTGATTTGGAGTTTAAGGTTGGGGATATGGTTTTCGTGAAGGTTTCCCCTTTGCGAAATGTGGTTCGGTTTGGAGCCGTGGGGAAGTTAGCACCGAGGTTTGTTGGACCGTTTCCAGTCATAGAGAGGATCGGGCAGATGGCTTATAGAGTAGAGTTGCCTGAGAAGCTTGCTGGAGTGCATAATGTCTTTCATGTTTCACATCTCCGGAAGTGCTTGCATGAGTCAGCAGAGGTGGTTGAGCCAAGTGTTCTAGAAGATGTGGAAGTAGAGAAAGAGGCTACCTTGAGGAAAGCTCCGATTCGTATCTTAAGGACAGAGATCAAGAAGCTAAGGAATCGTGAGGTCCAGTTGGTGAAGGTTCAGTGGGGTGAAGCCGAGGAAGACGCGACTTGGGAGACTGAAGAGAAGATGCGTAGGCTTTATCCGTTTCTTTTTGAGGGTACACTCTCAATCTCTTGCTTTTGCTATGCATGTCTATCTAGTTTATCTAGTTCATCGTGTCTATCTTATCATGAGAACCTTAGGTAGAACCCTTTGGATGAAACATGTGTTTGAGACATGTTATGGTTGATGGATGCAAGTGGTTGCAAGTGGTTGCAAATGGTTACTCGTGGATGCATGATGCACAGTAGGCACTAGATCGGCTCACACACTTCTCATATTGCATGTGCATGGGTGTTTATGTTTATTCATGGATGGAATTCTGTATGCTATCACATGGATGTTGCATATGGATGTATGGTTGAGCACACATGTAGATATTATACATTATGTTAGGGATTTGCATACATATGGATACATTTCACTAACATCTTTTGCATTGATTTTTGCATTAGATAAGTACATATACACACACCTCTGCATATGTTCATCCAGCATTTAGAATCTTGTAAGGACAATGATTGCTCGTGGATGATGTTTTGAGTAGATGGATGATTGGATGGTAGGATACGTTCTTCCTAACTTGAGGATTTCGGGGACGAAATCCTTTAAGGAGGGGAGAATGTAACAACCCGTATTTTCAATAACCTGTTATAATATAAATGAGGCAGAATTTAATTTATAAATCTGAATCAAGGGGAACGGGCTATGCCATTGCGTTCGTCTCGGAAAAATACGCGAAATAGAGTCCGAGTTTTCGAAAATCGGAGTCCGTATGACCCAGTTAAGGCCCATGGAAGTTTTTAGAAAATTCCTAGGTAAAAAAAGATTTAAATTTAATTTAAAAAAACAAGGGTTAGGGCAATCTGGAGCCGGCGGGAAAAATTCCCGCCAGGACCCGCATGTCGACAGCCCTGTCGACAGGGCCCCCAGGGTGTCGACAGCCCTGTCGACAGGGGGTGCCCGGGCAGTTTAGCCTGGTGCACCATTTCTGATTTGGGTTGGGTCTTGTGGCTTGGTTCTAGAGAGTTCCGAGATCTGACGGGCCTAAACTAACCTAGGGTTAATCCTAGGGCTAAAAACACTCTAATCTTCTATAAATATACCCCTAATCCTACCCTAAAGCCTCATTAATCAATCTAGCAACTAAACTATGTCAAATTGAATCCTCAAATGGCCTCCACCTAAAAACCCTAGCCTCCACCTTCCTCAAAGTTTAATCCTATGAAAATATGATGATCATACAACCTTTTCTATGTTGTATGAATGCTTAATAACTTGCATACTTCATTAAGTTGCAAGTTTGATTTGCTAAGTTTGTGTTTTTGGGATTTTGCAAAAGGGTTTTCTTATTTGAGGCTTTGTTTTGGGTTTTCAAAGGGCTTCTTCATCTTATTTGGTGGATTTGTGACTTGTTTATATTTGTAAGCCCTCTTACCTTCACTTTACAAACTCTAAAGTTATCATGTGGTGAAAGTTGAGATTTGTACATGTTTAATGGATTATGTATGCTTATGCGAATTCACTATGCCATGTTTTACATGTTTCATAAGTTATGCATGTTTATGCAAGTTCACCTTACCATGTTATGCAAGTTTTATGGGTTATGCATGTTTATGCAAGTTCACCTTACCATGTTATGCAAGTTTTATGGGTTATGCATGTTTATGCAAGTTCACCTTACCATGTTATGCAAGTTTTATGGGTTATGCATGTTTATGCAAGTTCACCTTACCATGTTATGCAAGTTTTATGGGTTATGCATGTTTATGCAAGTTCACCTTACCATGTTATGCAAGTTTTATGGGTTATGCATGTTTATGCAAGTTCACCTTACCATGTTATGCAAGTTTTATGGGTTATGCATGTTTATGCAAGTTCACCTTACCACGTTATGCAAGTTTTATGGGTTATGTATGTTTATGCGAGTTCACTATGACATGATTTGCAAGTCTAACATGTATGCATGTTTATTATGATATGTGAAGTTCATCATGTATGTTATGCCAAGTTACCTTTTATACCCTTATGCGTTATGACGAATATGTAAGCGAGATAATGACGTTGGGAGGGTTTGGGTAAACTTAAAAATACATGAAACTAAAAGATTGGGAATTTACCTATTAAGTTAGGTCTACCCCTTGGGAATTTACCTATTAAGTTAGGTCTACCCAAGTATATGTTAACTTGTAAATATGTTTTAAAGTGGACATGACATTAGATGACATGTAATGGCCAACTCGAGGTTAGACCTAGTTGTGGTGTAAATCTTCCAAGGTAACCACAACGAGGGGTCTAATGTGGGTAGTTGGTCATGTTGCACCGTAAGACCCGAGGTTAGACCTAGACGTGGTGTAAATCTTCCCAGGTAACCACGGATGTCTAATGTGAGAGGTTGGGTGCATTAATAAATTAATGCCTCATGATTAGGGTTAAGTCATGGCCCACTAATACTTAACCAATAATGGGGATGCGAGGATTAGATGGGGTTAAGTGGTTACACTTAACTAATTTAATCCATGATTAGTGAGGGGTTAAACCACACTTAACCCTCTTAGAAACCCTAGCAACGTGGTCTGTTCCAGCAGTAATCCCAGTTTGGTATCACCACAACCCTACAGCTAGGTTAGGGCGGGGCACGATTACTGGACGGATGTAAGCGACCAAAGCGACGGCTGAGTGGTACAGCGGTGCGGGTCCGGCGGGCTACGGACGTGCACGTAGTCCGATATTGGACAAACTCGAGGCACGGGTACCAGTAGATTTAGACTGTGCATTATTGCTTAGGTGTCTGGGGTTGACACCCGAGGGCTTGATACACCCAAAGGTGGACCCAGCGCAGTCTGACTACATCCATGTGGGCCGTATGGACACCAACACTGGACGTGTTAGGTTTATAGGGAGCCGATCGACTAGACCGTGGGGCTGGACCTTATACTAAGGTCACTTCATGTTATTGGGCCAAAGTTTGGGCTAAGGGATCAAGATCTGTTTTGTGGGTTTGCTAGTACACTGTGGTGCAAAGTTTAATCTCATCTATGTGATGTCACCTTTATCTATTGCCAGTATGTTCACCTCAGTTTCCATCATGCTGTTAACTTTATTAGTTTATAGATTGATCGTAGTAGGGCTTACCAGTCTTTTTGACTGACCTGTTTCCTTTCGCTTCTTTTCTTCCGTTTCCCCCCCCCCACAGGTTCTCAGGGAGGGGCTACATCTGCTTAGTGGATCTTTGGCTTGCTTGTTGGATAGCTCATGTATGGATCTGAGCTAGCTGTGGCTTATCTTTTATTTCTGGGGATTAGTACTGATGTTTTACCATGTATTTTGTTTCTACGTATCTAGACTTATGTTGTATTTTGGATCATGACATTTTGATACTATGTACTTGACTATGTTGGTTTTGCGAGATGATGATGATGGGTTTTTATCTGCTACCGCTGCTTTACTTATATTTATTTTTATATATTCTGTCTTGCGATATCTCTGTGCATGCTTACCTTCACAATAACGCCCCTCCAAAGCTAGTACATTCTAAGGAGTGATCCTAGTGGAGGTGGGGTGTTACATAAACCCTTTCTCTAGTAGATCCCTTACTTGCTTGCTAAACTACCTCCTTTCCCTTGGAGCCATATGGAACACAAGTAATGCAACTGGCTTTGTATTGTCCACCAAATATATTCGAAAATCGATTTCACACCTCGGAGGTAAGCCCCGTACCTCATCAAAAACATCATAATAATCTCGGACTACTGGAACAGATTGTAGATCACAGATAGATGCATCTAAAGACTCTAGAACACTAAGCATAACAGACCCTTGTGGGTCACAAGAAATCTCATGGGTCCTCCTATGGCAAGTCAAAAGTCTAACGACCCTCTTCTCACAATCTAGAATGGCACCATACATGGTTAGACAATCAATCCCTAGTACAAGCCATAGCCCATAAAACCGAGCACATATGCATCGCACTCAAACTCGGTGCCTAGCACAGATATTCTCAAACCCCGACAAATCATGGACAAATGAGCCGAACCACCAATGGCGTTTGAGACAACTACAGGATCCACTAACATACTAGTATTTAAGTGCAGAGATTCACAGAACTAGATATAAATGAATGTGAAGCACCAGAATCTAAAAGAGTTCTAATAGGATGATTGGAAAGAGAAATCAAACCTTCCACAGAAATTTTCAAAAACTTTAATCTAATCTGGTAACCTTCAGCTCTGATACCAAGTGTGACACCCCACGTCCGTTAATGTCACTCATTAAGAAAATGTATTAAGTTTCGTGAAGCGTTATAGGTAAACAGAAACAGAAACATCACAAGACAGATATAAAATAGTAGCAGAATTAAAAACTTTTATTGATCATAAAGCATCGTGGTTCAAAACATCATATGTCTGACTTACATAAAAACCGGTACATCATAAAAACTTCTGTCTTGTACTTAAAACATCATAGTACAAAATAAAAGAAGCAAAATCCACAAATAAAATTATAGCCATAGTAGCAAGGATAGGAGCTTGAGCAATACATCTAAGCAGCTCCAGCAAATGATAGCAGAATCATGGTCAAGCTTAAGTATTCCCACCCTAAGAACCTGGGGGGAAACAGAAGAAAGAAGAGGAAACAAAAAGGATCAGACATAAAGTATGGCGAGTCCATCTACTTTTAGCAAGTAAATAAGTAAAAGTATCATGATAGGCATAGAAAGTAGATAAGATAGATAACATAACAACAGGCAGGTATGATAAGGTAATCTTGATAGAGTGTATACACTTCTCTAATGATTACTCTGATTCTCTGCACTGATACTAGTATAACCAGAATGAGATGATCCCCTACACTATAAGATGGTAGACTTAGGCGTACTTCTAGTGAGAGGTTTTAACCCCATACAATCCATAGGCAGCCTAAACCGAACAGGCTCCTAAACTTTATCGGAGTCTTGATATACCCTAACTACTACCATAATTGATCGGCTCCCTACTCCATAGATACCCTATGCCGGCCCCATAGTAGGAGGTATCACTTCCTAAAGTGGCAACCCTTCGTTGATGTGCACAACCATATCTACTGGTGTCACGGTCGTCTTATCCCTGTAACAGCCCGCACCTCCGTTCACACAAGATATTGTCCCCAACTTAGCCACCGTATAGGTGTGGGGTATTGTTCCTCAAAAGGCCTCGGCGTTAGTAAGAGATGGGATCTACTATATAAGTGCCCACTTCACACAGGCTTCCACGATGTGGGACTTAGGGGTGTTACATTCTCCCCTCCTACAGAGCCCAACGTCCCCGTTGGCTCACAAACACCTCACCCAGGCGTTGCGGTCCACACAGGAGCCACAATTCCGGCTGGGTATTGGCTCTGATACCACTGTAAAGACCCGCAAATTCCCACCCTTTGAATCGACCATAAAACACACAGGTCTGAACCAAAAGTTGGAAATCTTCGGATACTTTAACTTTGGGAATACAACATATTAAAACAACAACCGAAGACTTTTATAACATATCATATAATGTTACATCAGAGTACAGAATATCAGAGTACATTGAATAAAAATACAGCGGAAGAATAAGTTACAATAATTGAAATATATTGCAGCGGAAGAAACACAGTGGAAGACTCTCTATCTCTGGACACAGCTTTAAGCTTCAACCCAAAATCCTGCTTAATATATCTGCAAAAATAGCTACTCGACTGCCGGTGTGGAAAATATGGGCACCCGAGTTTGCCAGTGGACAAACTACATGTCAGTCATGGGACTGGTGTGAGAATTCTACTTAACCTATGTAATATAATAAGGCTAATCACAGGACCACGCCACTTTCGCGGAACGGGTTTTCTCCTATGGATTGCCAGTGCATAAAGTAAAGTAAATCGTAGAATAACGCAATGTCTTTCTGAAAAATGAAACCATTATAAGACTCAGGTCCCATCACACAATGCAACGCACGCCGGAGGATAGAGTTTTACCTTATAATGGTCAAAAGATGCAAGATACGCATAAAACGGATATTATATAATAATAGTGTGCAGCCAATTTGAAATACATCAAAGTAAATGTATTAATCCTAGACGGCATGAGTGCCACATCCCACTATGTCGCCATATATAGGTATACAATCAAAACCGAATGATGTCGTATTGGAAATTTGGGTTTCCATCTGAGTCAAGGCTAGGGAGGAGATCCTTACCGATTCGAGACACTCTAGCAATGCCCCAGGATTGGTACTCTGTCCAACCCTTGGATCCTACAGGGCCGGTCCACACTTACTTTTGTGGATTAGTTATGCCTGAACACACGCTTCCCGGTCCCTTTGGACCTATAATACGGCCAGTGGCGACCGCATAAACCGAGGCCTCGAAAAATCCAACAACCACAATGAATAAATGCCAGCGCTGGTAGGTCCCTGGCATCACTTCTATCTAGAAAGAAACGTGTGCACTCCCTGTGTTCCCTTCTCCCGTTTTAGACTCTACCGGTGTGTGAGGCTCGCGAAGTCACGATATACACAAAGCTATGCCTAAATAGACTGTGCTTTGATCATCAACCACAAGGCCTGCTTTTCAACAAAGCCTTGATCAATTGCATCTTAGCATGCCACATTGTCAGACTCTACCATATCATTGACCATCTACCAATATATATATAAGCTCCAAGCTCATACGTCTTAGAGAAGGGTGTTAAACACCAAACCGAAATATATAATTAGTAGCGTTCAACAAATATAGTATAAAGGAATACAATGTCAGACACACAATCCATTTACAAGTCTGCTCTGGGTCTGAGCGAAACAACGTATCCGTCGATCTCCAAATGCGTTTGGACGATCATTACCAAATACCTTGCCTTGGGAGGCCAGTCCCAATTCAAGATACCAGTCATCATCATCCCAACGATGTGAAAACCTTCGGTCTTCAATCGCCGTCTTCATCTTCGACTCTTGATCATCGTGATGATTATTCAGAATGGGTTAAAACCCGGTCTTTCTGAATAACTCGCGTATTTTGTGATTAAAAATCAAATATTGGAAAATCACACATTACGCCACATTCCAACTCAGAATATTCTTTTAATAAGATATTCATATTTTAAAAGATTCTCATTAATTTTATCAAAGATAAATTAATAAATTAAATCATAAATCTTCCTTAAAAGATTTATTAAAAATTCTAAATTTGATTTAATATCAAAAATCATTATTACAAGGTCATTTATTTTAAGGAATAAATCTTGTTTTAAGCAGGTTAAAGAACTAGTGTCATTTAAAACACAGTTCACGATAAACCCACAAATCAATTTCCAAAATAAGGAATTTCACAGAAATCAAATCAATACATAATCGATATAAATTTCTGTATCGGACTAACAGTATACATGGAATAACGGCAGAGCCTCTTAAATTCCATATATAATATCGGTCTTCTATTACAGAAGCCCATCTCGATTATTACCATTCGAATTTCCACTTAATTCCAATTTAATATATTAAATTGGAAAACTTGATTTTTAGGAAATACTCTTTTTAAATCTATACAATAGATTTATAAATTTGCAAAAAAAATAATTTCAATGTAAATTGGATTAAAGGACAAATGTCGTTTAAAACACCGTCCACGATAAATCCACTTCACATCTCAATTTACTTCATATCATAAAATAAGATTGCAAATTCTAATAACCTTAATTAAAGGATTCCTCTTTAAATATTTATTATTATAAGAAAAACATATTTTAGAAATAATCATTAAAAATATTCTTTATATAAAAGATTTTTACCTTTTTCAAATATTCTTTGTTATAACATATACTTAATAATAAAAAAATATATATATATATATTTAAATAAAAAGAATTTCCAATGTAAAAATATTCTTATTTAAAAGAACATCTGAATCAAGATGCGACTCAATCATTTACCATATAATTTGGATTATATGGATTTCACACATCATATATATAACAATAACAATATAATCATCAAGTCATCCATTTACATCCAAAGTGTAAATTCTAACTGTGTAAGCGTTAAAATTAAATAACAACGCTCATCGCAGCCTGTCGATCTAACGATCAACATACAACTAAATATTGGGATTAGTGTATGTTAATTTTCATCCCAACACCCGTGTGGGGTTTCATCCATTCAGACAAATAATAAATTATTCAGGCACTTGGGCGATGTGTAAAAATTATCGACCCAATCACATAAACAAGTCAGTTAACTTGTCTATGGCAGTGTAATACACAATATATAATACAACAATAAAAATGTCTCTTTTATTTCTATTCTCTATCGCATGTAAAATGCCAATAAAAATGTAATCTTTATTTCTATTCTTTTATCGTATCTAAAATGACGATAAAAAATATAATCTTCATTTCTATTCCTTTCATTGTAAATAAATGAAAAGAAAAATATAATCTTTAATCCCATTTGTAATAGGGAATACAATTAATAACAAAAATATAACTTTTCATTTCATGCTTATTTGCAATAGAGAATGCAAATAAAGATTTCAACTTTTTAATTTGATGTTTATTTACATAAAGGAATGTAAATAAAAAAATTGTAACTTTCATTTCATAATTTATTTGCATTAATGATTGCGAATGAAGATGTATCTTTTATTCTCATGTTTTATTTGCGTTGAGTAATTCAAATAAAAATGTACTATTAATTTTCTAGTTTTATTTACATCAAGAAATGTAAATAAAAGAACAACTTCTTATTTTATGTTTATTTACATCAAGTGAAGTAAATAAATAAATAAAAAAATGTAACCTTTATTTTAAAGTTTTGTTCGCATTTAAGACATGCAACAAAAATGAAACATTTATTTTTAATAAATTTGTTTGCATCTAAATTTGCAAACAAAATGTAAATGTAATTTTATTCTCTTGTTTGTTTGCAACTAAGGTTGCAAACAACAAATGAAATTTTATCTCTTTGTTTTATTTGCATGATGGAATGCAAATAATAAAAAAAATGTAAATTAGTTTGCATCTAAATTTGCAAACCAAAAATGCAAATTTTATTTTCTTGTTTGCTTGCAACAAAAGTTGTAAACAAAAATGTAAATTTTTTCTTCTTTCATCTTTTATTTGCATGGAAGGATGCAAAAATGTATTTTTTTATTTCCTACGCTTCGTTTGCATTGTAGAATGCAAACAAAAATATAATTTTTATTTTCATGTATTGTTTACATTGTGGAATGTAAACAAAAATGTATTTTTAATGGTTTGCTCACATTGTGAATGCGAACAAAAACGTAAATCTTATTTTTAATGTTTCGTTCGCATTGTGAATGCGAACAAAATACAAATCTTATTTTTTTTAAAGGTTTTGTTCGCATTGTGAATGCAACAAAAATGTAAATCTTATTTTTATTTATTTCATATTACATTCGCATTGAAGAACATAATAAAAAGTTAACTTATTTCCTATGTTAGATTTGCATTAGTGAATGCAAAATAAAGAACAATTTTGTTTTAATGCATAATTGCATTTGTGAGTGCAATTAAAAGAGCAAATTTATTTTCAGTGCATATTTGTATTTGGGAATACAAATGAAGAAAAAATGAACTTTTGTTTCAATGTTTTATTTGTATTTGAGGATACAAATAAAATGGGGGTTTATAGGGAGAAGGAAAAACTTAGAAAGTTTTTTAGTCACAAGGAAAAGAAGTTTGGATTTTAGGCACAAAGCCACTTTTTAGTGTAGAAGTGGAATTCAGGGGGTCCACTATCATTTCCTCTTTTGCACTAAAGTTTGTCCTTCAGCCCAAATTCCAAACTTGTTGTCCTTCAGCCTAAATTTTTCTCTAACTTTTTCCTTCAGCCTATTTTCCTGAATAAAATGACATATTTCATTTTAATGCTTGATTTGTATATGTAAGTACAAATAAAAGGAACAAACTTTATTTCTATATTTACTTGTATTTGTGAATACAAATAAAAAGAACAAATTATATTTCAATGAACAAAATTTCAATAAAAATGCAATCTTATTTTATAAACTCTTCATTTCAACAAAAACAAAATAAAGATATAATCTTTTTATTTTAATCTTTACGATGAAATCTAAATCACATTAAAAATGTAATTTTTAATGAAAAATCTTTCTATTGAAAACAATGAACACATAAAAATAGAATCTTTTACGTTGCTTCTTTTTGTTGACATCACTATTACATTGAAAATGAAGTTTTAATGTTACTTCTTTTATCGAAACCAATATTACATTAAAAATGAGATTTTCCAATGTTATAACTTTTATTGAAATCATAGTGACAAATAAAATATGACTTTTTATTGATATCACTATTTTTACATAAAAATGTAATCTTTTAATTTCATCTTTTTAATGAAACAATTTCCTATCAAAAATATATGTTGTTTTTATCATTCTTTTTAATGTAAGCAAATTCACATTTAAGATATATTTTTTTGTTGACCCATATTTTGTTGTTATATAAACAAATAAAAATAAGATTTTTGTTTGTCGTTCGAATTCTAATATTATATAAACAGATAAAAATAAGATTTTTATTTGTTGTTCGATTTCTATTGTAAATACACAAATAAAAATTAGTTTTATTTGCGTTCAATTTCTTTTGTAGAATTAACAATGAAAATAAGTTTTATTTGTCGGTCAATTTCTATTGTTCAATCAACAAATAAAAATGAGTATTTATTTGTCGTTCAAATTTCTATTGTAATGTCAACAAATAAAAATGAATTTTTATTTGTTGATCTAATTCTATCATTCATTTCAGAATAATGAAAATAATATTTTGATATCATAAATTAAATTATTTCCACTAGATCTGAATAAATATGATTTAAACTAAATAAAATATGTTTTAGATCTAATTTTAGATCCAATTTTCTAACTGCAAATAAATTCAACAAAATGTATAAAATTCCAATGTAGATTTATCATAACATGAACCACAACACATACAACAAGCAAACAATCAACCATTCAAACGTCACAGAACATTTCAGATCTGAATTTATGTGATGATACAGTTATTTTTAACGCAAGAAAATAATTAATAATTAATAAGATAATTAATTAGAATTCTCACATTGAATTTTGGCCAAAATTTGACTGTCTCCGTTTCAGCTGCGGTCTGCGCCATCGCAAAGCTCTCGGAAAGACGAGTCCAACGCAACTTACGGTTTGTAAAACGGACCTCGTATGATCAAGTTATGAATTTTTAAAGATCGGACAAATTAAATATAAAATAAATAAAATAATATTTAAAAAATGTTCGGACCTTTCTTCTTTCCTCCTCACGTTGTCTTGGCCGAACCCATCTTGCTTCTCCCTCCTTCATGTCGCACCCCCCTTGGGACCTCCATTCACCGATCAACCGCCACCAGTACGAAGCCCGCACCACCACCAACTCGCTCCACCAACCCCCTGAAGCTCGGCCTCCCCAATCACCTCGAAATCCACCAAAAACGTAGCACTTCAGGCCGAAAATCCGCGAAACTCATGAACCAAAACCCGATCTTGACCGTATGGATTGAAAGGTCTTTGAATTCTCTTCGATTTGATATATTATGCGTCGATTTTCGTTGAGCGGATCAAAAGTTATAAGCATTTGAAAATCGGACAATTTCAGCCATAGAAAAATCTGGGTGGCGGCTGGCTAGGGTTTCAGCCCGAATTTTTATATAATATTTTAATATTAAATTTCGAAATTTGTGCTAAAAAGGTGGATTTTCGGATTTTCTCCGATTTGGGCCTGCTTACTGTCGTTCTTAAGGTTTTGAGGCCTTCTGAACGCAATGGGCTATGTCCCGGGCTCCAATTCTGATGCCTGTAATGTTTTATTTTCGGTTTTTATTTAAAAATACAATATTAAATAAATATTTTAATTTCTACCGTACATTTAAATATGTCGGGGCCACATACGGACTCCGAAAATTCCAAAAAAAATATTTTTAGCTTTCTTATGACGATACGGTTCTAACGAGACTAATTTCGTTGAATTCTGAGACTGTTTGAAAAATGGCCTTTTTCAAGTCGTTTAATTTTTACTAAAATTGACAAAACTGAAATCTTTTTGCCACGGCCACAAATTAATTTCAAAAATTATGAAAAATTAAACTTAACAATATTTTGACATTCCGGATCCAACAAAAGTGGTTTCGTCGAAAACGGAGGTCGTTTGAAAATTTCCTATTTTCAAGGGCTATATATTTAATATTAAAAATACATTTTTAAACATATAATTTTCGAAACTCAAAATATATAAGTGTTTACTGTTTTTCAATGCAAAAACATCATTTCGAACTCAATGGAAGTGGTTTCGAGTCCAAATTCCTTCGTATGTGAAAAGTAGCCTTTTGGGCCATATATATTAAATATAATTAAATTCTACAGCGACTTTTCTAAAAATTGAATTGGCCATAACTCTTGAATTTTAAAACGAAATTTCAATTTTCCAGATTCGTTGGAAAGATATGATTAAACAGATTTAAATATTTCTTGTTTCGCTCAATTCTGGTTTATTTTGAATCCTGTACATTCAGTCAAAGTTTAAAAATTAAAATTTCAAACTACCGCGCTATTTCAGGCTCGTTTTATAATTAAATTAAATTTATTCGTTTCAACTTCAATTAAAATAAATTTTTATCCCTTATTATTTAAATTAAATTATTTTATATTCTCCAAATTCACTAAAATTTTCTAAAATAAATTTTTTTAAATCGGTTCAGAATTTGCGGGTTGTTACAATCCCCCTCTGCCGGACATGCACACACATGTCCCGATCAGTTTGTGTCGCACACACCGTCCTCTACGTTTGGGTCTCTTACAGTCAACCCATTAAGCATGTCTGAACTCCGACCTAGGGCGGAGTACTCGTCTGATTCTATTCTATGGGTTTGACTGAAATGGGTCCCCAACACAAGATGATATAAGCTCTCCCCCTTGTCTTGCAGGCCCACTAGGATTTCCACATGTTATGCTTACCTAACGGTGTCTTTAATTACATAACCCTATCATTTCCATAGGTTATGCCTACCTAACGGTGTCTTTAAATACATAACCCCAATAGGTTAAGTTTGTAGGCCTATATATATAAATATTACCCACCTACCCAGATATACTTAAACTTCCAACTGTTTTAACCAAGTTTACTGAACCCATATTCGAGTTCATGTTCATACAATTCCTATGGATTCAACTAAGTTAAGTATTCCAATTCATTACCATGTCCATTTATGGTTATAATGTGCTTGAACCCTCACATTAAGCCTACCACTTGTGGATGCTGGATATGCCGGTCGGTTCCGGGCAGATTTCTTCCACGAGTCAGGCTTAACATCATGTCTTAGCACGTCTCGTATTTGTGCACCGAGACCTCTCACATTAGATTCACCACTTGTGGTCGTTGGATATGCCAGGCGGTTCCGGGTAGACTTCCACCATAAATGTAATCTAATCTCGTGGCTAGGCGCAGTTATAGTTTCTAATTACTGTAATTCTAGGCATTTCATTATTACCCAATTTTGCCTATCATTATAGGCTTTCATGCCCCTTTTTCCCCAATTATGTTCATAATGAATTATATGCCCTAAATTCATATTCAAAAACATTATTCAAGTTATGCCAAATTCCTAATTAAAAGTTATGCCCAATTTCAATGTTTTTCCCCTCATTCCCCATTTAGTGCGTTTGCATATTTCAATGGCATGCCTAGGGGGGTCGACACCTCTGGGCGGGATTTTCCCCGCTTACCCCAATCTGCACGATTTTGAATTTTCTGAACCAAATTTTGAATTTCTGGACCATATACATATATATATATATACACACACATATATATACATATATATCCTCTTGCACGTATAAAAACTTCAAACCTTCGTAACTTCTTCATACATGTCCGTTTTATGCAAACCAAACGTCTATCTTGACCAGAATTTCAAGACAGATGCAATGGTGTAGCCCATTTCCCTTAATTATGAATATTAAATTAATTATTCTTTAATTTGTCCTTTTTAGTTTTGTTAAATTATGGGTGTTACATATATATTATACATTTAAATGGGCCTTTAATTATACTGGGATCAATGGGGATGCATATACATATATGTATATTTATTCTTTCCTTTTGCAAAGGCTGCATTAAGTTATACTCCAATAAATAACTTCTTGGCTGTTCATGTTACACAAGAGCTTATACGTAAACTATTATGAAATGTTCAAAAATATAGAAAATAATTTTTCTTGTGATACGAAATTTTAAATATTTATTCACATATATATTAATGTAAAATACATATATTTCGATTTGTGTAAATAGACACTAATATCACTCACTACTATGAATTATAAAATCCCTTTAAAGCAAAATTTTGTTATAATAAGTCATGGTGAAGGCTTCCAATAATACACCCATCAATGTCAGTCTCATTGGATGTAACAAACGCTAAAGCGTTGTGCACCTTTTATTTTGGTTATATGTGGTACGGGTAATAGTGATACATTGAGTGTATTATTGGGTTTGACTTAACTAAGGTTGCATAGTAGTATTTATGGCCTTAGAGATAAAGAGCATGTATTATTGTATATTTGAGCAAATGAATAATTTAATGAACCAAATGTTCATCATGCTATCCAAGAATTATATACGATATAATTAACATAAGATGTCTACCTAAAAGGTTGTGTTTTGGGGTGTTAGCTAAAGCTAGGTCAAGGCATGACTAGATATGGATCCTGGACCACTATTATATATATAGATAGATATGTGTGTGTGTGAGAGTATGTGTGTGTGTCGATAATGATTTACGTACACAACCACAAAAAAAAATTACTCCCGTAAAAATGGCGGAAAATCTCACACCTAATCCTAATCGAAATCCTAATTCTACCACAAATCAGTTGTTTCAGATGTCGTCCAGCATCGATAATGATATACGTGCTTCGATTGACTTAGATTTGTCCTCTTTATAGTTCGTGAAACTAGCAGATAATCAAGTTTTCATTTCAAAAGGATTTTTTAAGGCTTCAGCAGATTCATGGATGAATACTGTTGCACTTCATCTTGTGGATTACAGGCTTACTATAATTAAATCGAAGGAGTATATTGGTAAAGTTTGGAAGCCTGAAGGTAATTTTTAATTCATATTGGTCCTGGATTTCAATATATAGTTCAATTTCAGGATGTGGCAGATTGTTTACGAGTGCTTAAAATATCAAAGTATTCATTTTTTGAAAGATTATTAATGGTGTTTATATGGTTTTCCTGGATACAATTTTGATAGTTCTACTGCTAATAAGGTTCATATCTGGGTAAAACTATGTAATATGAAAATGGACTTCTGGTCGAATAGGGCTTTTTCTTCGATTGGTAATTTTACTGGAGATCCAATCAGAGCTGATGATTATACTATTAGTATGAAAATTACTAAATATGCTAGAATTCTTGTTGGTATAGATTTGGAGTCCAAGTTAGTTGATAAAACTCCTCTATTAATGCATAATGATATCTCGAAAGTAGTTGATGTGGAGTATGTGAGACGACCCGAAATCCCGTTCAGACGGAAACAAGGGTTATCTTTGGAATATAACACAGAAACAGATAATAGCAGAACAGAATTAAATAAATACACCAGATAATGAACAATAGAATATACTGGATAAAAGTAATCATCAGAGTTACACAGTATACAGGATCTTACTTAGTACAAATACAGTTCAGCTATACATAAATGTCTACAGCGGAAATAAACAAAATATGTACAATAGGAGCTGAACAGCATAAAAAGAAATAAATGATAGAATCCATCTTCAGCTCCAGCTATCCAGAAAGAATCAGCTAAACCTGAATACAAGGCTGCCCGTGTGGAAAAAGGGGCACCCGAGTTTGAGAGTGAAACAAACTACGAGTCAGTCATGGGACTGGTATGAGAAATCTACCCAACACATATATAATATGGCTAATCACAGGACCACGCCACTTTCGTGGAACGGGTTTACTCCATTGGATTGCCAGTGCTTTACAACAAATCTTTCTTTTAAACATCGCTATGCTTTTTATAAAAATGAAACCATTATAAGACTCAGTTCCCATCACACAATGCAACGCAAACCGGAGGATAGATTTTTACCTTATAATGGTCAAAATATGCTTGATACGAACAAAACAAAGGCATTTGATATTATTGCTAGTGTTTATATGTCTTGAAAACAATTTCAAATCATAACTATCAATCATAGACGGCATGGGTACCATATATCATGTCGCCATATATATATACAGTCAAAACCGCACGATGTCGTATTTGGAAGTTGGATTTCCGTCATGAACCAAGGCAAAAGATAGTCCTTACCGAATTCGAGACTGCCTAGCCCGAGTCTCAGGCAAGCGCGCAGGCAAGCCTTGGATCGTCAGGGCCGGTCCACACGGAGTGGATTAAAATGCCTGAGCACTACGTTTCGCCGCCCTTTGGGGCGTAAGCGAGCCAACGAATGACTCCATTGGACCCGGATCGTCCGATCTAACCGAGGCGCCTCGCAACAGCAACAACCACATAAGTCAAACTCGTCAGGGCATGTAAAACCATTGACGCCACTTTTAGCTAGGAGGAAACGTAGGCCCTCCCTGAGGTCCTTTCTCCCGTTTCTGGTTCATACCGGGGTGTGAGGCTCGCGATTTCACGTTATACACAAAGCTACGCCACACATGCGGTGCTTTGATCGTCACCACAAGACTTTGCTTTTCAATAGAAGCCCTGATCGTTTGCCACTTAGGTATGCCACACTAGCAATTCATGCCATGCGACTGATGTCCATCGATATACAACCTCTGAGCTCGTGCGTCACAGAGAAGGGCGTTAAGCAAAAGAATAAATTCTCCGCCGCCAAACAGATGTATATTTAACAGAAATCAATCAACACAGAATAAACTCCAATGTCAGACACACAGTCCATTTACAAGTCCGTTCTGGGTCTGAACGAAACCGGAGGCACTAAATACCTCGCAAACCCTTCGATCACCACGTACGTCTGGACGATCACCACTCATTATCCATATTTCGGGATGCCTCCCAATCAGGACCTCGGTTACCATCCAAACGAGGTGAAGATCTCCGGTCTTCGACCGTCGTCTTCATCTTCAAATTTCAATCGTCGGTCAATCATTTGAAATGAGAATTAACTCGGCCTTTTCAAATAATCCACGTATATTTAGAATTTCAAATCAATTTATTTCAATGGTTAAATTATTCGACAAAACCAATTGTGTTCTTTAATGTAATTTTCACACCAAACACATTCAACCATCAAAAGCCACATAAATCAAGCAAATTCAGTTTATTTCCATTCCATATCGCTGATGATATTTTATAACTATTTATCGCTATTTTTATTTATTTTAAAATAGCTATTTTATTCAAAACGACGCTTCGGGCCATAAAGCGGCCGTGGCGCTGTTTTTCTTCAGATTTGATTTACACATATCTGAAAATCTAACCGTTGGATCTTCACAAAATTTACATCATTAGAAAGGTCTTTTCAAAACGAATCCAACGGTTCCAGTTTCGGGAAAATCCGACGGTCGGATCTCCCGATACAATCGTTTGAAGTTTCGATTTCAAAATACGAACTGCAGCGTCGTTATTCGATTAAATATAATTATATTTATATATATATAAATATATAATCGATTCTGGCGCTGTTTTTCTTCAGATTTGAATTAAACATTCCAGACAATCCAACCGTTGGATTTTTACAAGGTTGGTGCCGTTGGAAAGATTATTCCAAGGCGAACCCGACGGTTGAGGTTTTGGGAAAATCCAATGGTCGGATTTCCCGCATTAGTTGTTTGAAATCACGGTTTCAAAATACGAACTGCACGTCCTTGTTTCGTTTTAATTTTATTTATATTTATATATTTATATAAATATAGTTCATTCAATGATTTCCATATCGTTTTCACTTCAAATATTTTTCTAACACCTTAAAATTTTGGAAAATTTCGCCATAACCTCCCCTGTACCGGGAGCATCGGGAAATCGCAAATAGCTTTCCCGGTCCTTCTAATCTCAAAAAGAAAAAGAAAAAGCCAAGCGGCTAGCCAACAGGCTCATAAAATCATCACCCAAACAAAGCAGTAAATGTGTACCTATTTGTCGGGCACAAAATTTTATTCCTCTTCTCTAGCCCCTTTTCTATAACCTGTTCAATGAATATGCATTTACATATATATACAGTTCTTATCATTTATCAGTTTCTATTCAACTTCATATTTGATTTCTATTTGGTTTAAAAACACCATTCATTCTAATGTTACATAAATAGGTGCAAATCATTTCATTAGCTAATTAATGAATATTTCAACTCATATATGTTTATTTTGAGCAAGTGGCTATTTTTAACACTTCACATTTCAACGGTTTATGCATACAATAAAAATGTGATTTTTATGGTAAAACAATTCATTTCAAAACACTATTTTTCTATATAGATAAAAATGTGATTTTTATTATCAAACAATTTATTTCAAAATATGAATACCATTCAACACATGAATTTCTAATCAACGAATGAATATCAATTCAACACATGAATGTTTTCTATAGTTTCTATATATAGATAAAAATGTGATTTTTATTATCAAACAATTTATTTCAAAATATGAATACCATTCAACACATGAATTTCTAATCAACGAATGAATATCAATTCAACACATGAATGTTTTCTATTTAATGAATAAATATAGTTTAAGCATATGAAAATAATTCAAACACACGAATATTATTCAAAATTTCGGCAGCATAACGGCAGGGTAGTTAAAACCGGGACCGTCCCTAGTACGGCTCCTCGCTCTACCTTAAAACCTCGCGGTTTTTGACAATGGGGATCATGCATCTAGTTCGCACGCAGGCGGCATGTATATATTTATTTCATTTCCACAAACTAATCCTATGTGGTTTCAACCAAATATTTCTCAACCACAAATGGGTATTTTTCAACCACAATCAACCAATATCAACCACAAACAATCCCAAACAATCATTCGCTATCAATCAATTTTCACCACAATTTCAACCAATAAATATCGTCCATGGTTTGTGGACGAGGGGCGTAGATATATATATATGTATATTATATATAGCAATTCACTTTTATTTCAACACATATATATATAGAAAAAAAAGAAATTGAAGAGTGAGAAATTCTCACCAATTCGCTAACCAAACGCCGTGACTCTTCCTTTATAGAAATCTTCGCCTATCTCGCCTTTCGTCGCTTTCGTTGCCCGTATTCTCTACATATGTAAAAATCGAATTTTTACTATGTTATTCAATATATAAAAATCGAATTTCAATAATATAGATTCCGCCTTTTCAGAAATAAAGATTATATTTTAATATTCCTATGATGTAAAAATTATATTTTTATTGCTTTTAAAAATATAAAGATCATATCTTACTTCTTCTACTTAATAAAAATTCCGTCTTTTCTATTTTAAAAATATGATCTTTTCTATTCTAAAAATCTGATCTTTTCTATTTTAAAGTTTAAATCCTTTTCTATTCTAAAGTTTAAATCTTTTTCTTTTTAAAATCTTAAAATAAAATCAGTTTTAAAACCTTTTCAAAATCAGTTTTAAATGCTTTTAGAAAAATTCAGTTTTGAATCCTTTAAGAAAATTCAGTTTTAAATCCTTAAAAAAATCCAGTTTTAAATCCTTAAAAAAACTCAGTTTTAAATCCATTTAAAAAAATTCAGTTTTTAAATCTTTATAAAAATCAGTTTTAAATCTTTATAAAAATCAGTTTTAATCCTTATAAAAATCAGTTTTTACAGAATAAAAATAAAAATAAAATAACCTAAAATACTCACCGTAGTCTGCGAAGGGGGGGGGAGGAAGAAGACGTCGGCGGCAGGGCGGAGCTGGCTTCCAGGGGGGCGGCGGCTTCAGCGTCTCGAACTGGGGGGGGCTCTCGAATCGCTCGCGATGGCTTCGAGGGGGACGGGGTCTTCGGGGGTTGCGCCACTGGTTCGACGAACGAGGGGAGGGGGTGCGGTGATGGGCGGCGCTTCCTGGGCTGCGACGCGATTTAGATTTAGGGTTTTCTCTTTTTTTTTTCGAACTGAAGAGAGAGAAGAGGGAATAGGGGGGTTTATATAAAATATATATATTTAATTATTTAATTTTTCAAAAAGTTGACTTTTACATACGACCTCGAAACGAGGCCTACCGCCTGTCGTCCATAGCGTTTTACCCCCATTCTGAACACAATGGGATATGTATCGTAAGCTGATTCGATTGTTTCGAATAGTTTCCGTTGAATTTACATTTAAATCCTTATGTTGAATTTTAAACGTACATTTCAAATTACCGGGGTCACATATTAACTAGAAAAATTCCAGAAAAATATTTTCTAGTTTCGTATTGACGATACGGTCCTAACAAAACTAGTTTCGTCGAATTCTGAGACCGTCTGAAAAATGGCCAATTTCCAGTCGATTAAATTCAACAAAAACTGGTCAAACGCGTTTTCTTTTGCCACGCTCACATATTGATTCGAAAAATTATGAAATTTGAAACCTAGCAATAACTTGACACTGCGGATCTAACAAAATTGGTTTCATCGAAATCCGAGGTCGTTTGCAAAATGTCCATTTTTAAGGGCCTGAATTCCATAGCGACTATTCAGAATTTTCAACTGGACATATCTTTTGATTCCCGTTATCAAATTTCGATTGGTCGGATTCGTTAGAAAGATATTCACTAACATATTTAAATATTTTTGGTTTCACTAAAATCCGGATTGTTTTGCACCCGGTATATTCAATTGAAGTTTGAAATCGAATTATCGAACTACCGCGCCATTTTCAATTCTATATATAATTATAATTAATTATATTCGTTTTCAAATGTCGATTCAAACTCAGTTTTCATCGCCATTATTTAAAATATTTATTTTAAATATTTAAAATCCATTATTTTAGCCAATTTAAAAAAATTTAAATTGGTTCAGATTTTCTGGGTCGTTACAATCTCCCCCACTTAAAACTTTTCGTCCCCGAAAAGGAATAAAGCCGAAAGTGGTTTGATAAATCCATAATCATACAACACAACCAACCAATTTGTGTCTAACCTTTCTAAAATATTCTGATCAAATCCTATTTTCCTTTAAAAATCATTCAGAGTATAGAATATAAAAGTGCACATCCATGAAAAGAAAATAACAACAGAGTAGAGAATTAAATGGTAATGCAAAGTATGACAGATGTACCTTGCACCGGAGTCAATCAGAGATATCTACTCGGCATCTAGGATAAGCTTTCTGAATGCTCTCCTCAGTTTCCCAAGTACAATCTCGCGGATCTCCACTCCATTGCACTTTGACTAAGTGAACCTTCTTGTTCCTCAGCTCTTTGGTTTCTTTGCCGATGATCTTCAGCGGCTCTCGCCTCACGGCTAATTCTGGAGTAATTTCAATGTCCTGTTGAGCTGCTTCTTCCACGATCAAGTCTGGATCATGAACGTGCTTTCGAAGTTGAGATATATGAAATACATCATGCACTCCAGGCAACCAGTCAGGCAGTTTGACCCTATAAGCGAGAGTTCCAATCCGTTCCAGAATAGGAAACGGACCTATGAATTTGGGCGCTAACTTTCCAGTTTTACCGAACCGGATAACTCCTCTCATCGGCGATACTTTCAAATATACATAGTCGCCAACTTCAAAGGATATATCTCTTCTTCTTCTATCGGCATAGCTCTTTTGTCGGCTTTGAGCGGCGAGTAATCGTTTCTTAATAAAATCGACTTTGTCGGCAGCTTCTCGAATCATATCGGGACCCAACACAAGTCTATTTCCAGGCTCGACCCAACAAGCAGGAGATCGGCACGGTCTACCGTACAATGCTTCGAATGGCGACATTGTCAGACTCGCCTGGTAGCTGTTGTTATAAGAGAATTCAGCCAAATGCAGATGGTCTTCCCATGATCCACCGAAATCTATTACACAAGCCCGCAATAGATCTTCTAAAATGCGATTCACCCTCTCAGTCTGACCGTCTGTCTGAGGATGATAAGCGGTGCTCAAGTTCAACTTCGTTCCTAGCTCGACTTGAAATGCTTCCCAGAATTTGCTAGTGAATATCGTATCTCTATCACTGACTATGCTGAGCGGCACTCCATGTAGTCTAACTATTTCTCTGAAGTAAATCTGCGCCAGACTCTGTGCGGTTCTGTTTGATCTGACAGGTATGAAATGGGCGGTCTTCGTGAAGCGATCTACGATCACCCAAATACTGTCATTTCCCTTTCTAGTTCTGGGCAAACCATCAATGAAATCCATAGAAATATGCTCCCACTTCCAACCAGGAACTTCTAGTGGTTGTAAAAATCCAGCCAGTTTTTGTTGGTCGCTTTTGACTAGCTGACAAGTAGGGCATCGGCTAACGTATAAGGAAATGTCCCTTTTCATCGACTTCCACCAGAAAGTGCGTTTAATGTCATTATACATTTTTCTTACTCCCGGATGGATACTGAGTTTCGACTTGTGGCACTCATCCAGAACTTCTTTTCGAAGCTCAGGAATGTTAGGAACACATACTCGGCCTTTGAGCCTTAAAATCACATCATTGTCTACCTGAAAACTCGAGGGTTCGCCTTGTTGAATTATCCCTCTGACTGAATGAAGTGATCATCCTCCTGAAGAGCAGATATCTTATCTAGCAATGAAGTCGTGATAATAAAACTGGCGATCATTTCATTCTTTCTGCTTAACGCATCAGCCACGACATTGGCTTTTCCTGGAGTATATATAATTTCAAAGTCATATGCTGTAAGAAACTCCAGCCAACGTTGCTGCCTCAAATTCAAGTCCTTCTGAGTGAACAGATACTTTAATGACTGATGATCTGTAAATAGTTCGAATCTCTCACCGAGAAGATAGTGTCTCCAGATTTTCAAAGAGAATATGATAGCCAATAACTCAAGATCATGAGTTACATAGTTTTTCTCGTGTGGTTTCAGTTGACGGCTAGCATAAGCAATCACTTGACCCCTTTGCATTAACACTGCCCCAAGGCCTTCTCTAGAAGCATCAGTCCAGACTTTTAAATCTTGGTTGCCATCAATAATGGTTAACACTGGAGCAGTTGTCAACCTTAACTTTAGCTCCTCAAAAGCCTCCTCACTCTCTTGAGTCCATTTGAATTTAGAATGCTTCTTTGTAAGCTTAGTTAAATGACCCGATATCTTCGAAAAGTCTTTAACGAACTTCCGGTAATAGCTAGCCAATCTGAGAAAACTGCGGACTTCAGTGGGGGTACTGGGCTGTTTCCAACTCTGAATAGCTGTGATTTTGCTTGGATCCACAGCAATTCCTTCTTTTGATACAACGTGACCCAGAAATTTCACTTCATCTTGCCAGAAGCTACATTTGGAAAACTTGGCTTTTAATACATTCCATCTCAGAATTTCTAGAACGTGTTCCAGATGCTTTTCGTGTTCGGCCTTTCATTTAGAGAAGATTAGAATGTCGTCAATGAAAACCAGAACAAATTTATTCAAAACCCCTCTGAACACCCTGTTCATCAGATCGACGAAGTAAGCTGGAGCGTTACATAAACCGAACGGCATTACTAACCACTCGTAGAATAAGTCGGGACCTCTGAATTCTGTCATTGGAACACACTCTTCGGCAATTCGAAGTTGATGGAAGCCTGTAGCTAGGTCCATTCGTGAGAATACTTGTGCTCCATTTAATCGGTCCAACAAATCATCAATCCGCGGCAATGGATATTTGTTCTTGATTGTCTGTTTGTTCAGATCACGATAATCCACACATAGACGTAGAGTACCGTCAGATTTTGGGACAAATACCACTGCTGCACCCCAATCAGAGAAACTAGGCCTGATCAGACCTTTCCATACTAGCTGTCTTGTTTGATTGTCTAATTCCTCCTTCTCTTTCAAGGACATTCTTCGAATAGCGTGAACTACCGGCCTTGCATTGGGAATTAAAGCAATTTTGAAATCTATTTCTCTTTGCGGAGGTAAGCGAACGACTTCCTCAAACACATCCGCATAATCCTTGACGACAGGAATATCTTTAATGAGGTCGGGAATATTCTCAGTGATTTCAGGGATATTTTCTACTTGGGCTGGAGAAACATTCAAAGCTGCCCAGAAGTCTTTTCTATTAGCATTCTGACCTTCACAGGGAATGGTTATATAATCACCTGATTTAATCTTCGCCTTAACGACTCTGTCGGCGCATTTAACTTCAGCTTCATATTTGGTCAACCAGTCTAACCCCAAGATAAGATCAAACTCTTTAAAATTCATGACGGCTGCGATGGTAGGGAACCGATAACGAGAGAAAGAAACCGGCACTCCACAAACCCAACTGAGATCAATAGAACCCCCAACCGGATTCTGGACAGTCATGGGTTCCTTGAGCTTTTTCAAATTCAAATCCAGTTTCTTAGCTGCATCTTTGGCAATGAAACTTCGTGACGCGCCAGTGTCAAATAGTACTTTAACTGGAATGTTTTTGACAGTTAGTGTGCCTTCTAAAACATCTGGCCTTTCTTGACTAGCTGAGGGCTCAGACGTTTCTGCTACTTCATTTACTTGAACTATTTTGGTCGTTTTTAACAGCCGGCAATCTCGCTTTATATGACCGGCCTGATGACAAAGATTGCACTCTCGAGTCACAGGAAACTTGCCCTTGGATTTAGACCCACCCTCCTTTCGCTTCTTCGAGGTTTTACACTTCCTAGTCAGATGCCCCTGTTTATTGCAGTTAGAGCATGTGGCAGTCGTGGCAGGTTCTTTTTCAGATCTTTCCCTTTTTCTCTTGGCACTGGGCTCCTCATTGGCCTCAGCCCTCGTACTGGCTTCTAGAATATCAGTTTCCGACTCTGCTATGTCACTAGAACTGACTTCTTCTTTGTCGCATAACATTCCTTTCTTATGGAGATCTTCGTACTGATAAGCCATGTAAATCATTTCTGAGAAAGGAAGCTTCACATGCCCCAATACTTTATTCTGGTATTTCCTTTGAAGCCCATGAATAAATCTCAGATTTTTCCTCTTTGTATTCTGAATCAGATGGGGAGCAAAGTGAGCAAGTTCATTGAATTTCTTGTGATATTCTGGGATGGTCATATCGCCTTGAATTAGATAAGAAAATTCATCACATAATCTCTCGGTTGCTTCGGGAGGAGTAAATCTCTCTAAGAAAATCACTTTGAATCTGTCCCAGGTGATATCACCATCTGGATTATCTTTGATGATGGTTTCCCACCAAATTAAAGCTTCTTCTTTTAGCGCCCAAGATGCTACTAACCGTTTCTGATCATCTCTCAGCTGTATACGCTCAAAAATTCTTTCTGCAGAGCTCACCCAAGCTTGAGTCTGAATTATAGATTCATTGCCCGAGAACTGCGCTCCGTTCAGATTTCGATATTTCTTTAATAGAGCCTCTAGATCGGGTTCTGTATTCCTTCTGTTTCTGGCACTCATTTTTCTAGTACTTCTGCAATTAGCAGATCAAGTGTCAGGTCACAGAAAAGAAAATTTTAAAATATAGAGACAAATACTTCAAATGTAAATGTGTCTATCGAGGTGTAATTTCATTCTGCTTTACTCATACTAGGATATTGCTGATCCTATCTGTATAGAGTTACCCGTCCTAGAACACTACTGGTTCTATTTCTGACGAGTTCGTTCAAATGTTATATTCCAGAACTAAGCTTAACCAAAGCTCTGATACCACGTTGAGACGACCCGAAATCCCGTTCAGACGGAAACAAGGGTTATCTTTGGAATATAACACAGAAACAGATAATAGCAGAACAGAATTAAATAAATACACCAGATAATGAACAATAGAATATACTGGATAAAAGTAATCATCAGAGTTACACAGTATACAGGATCTTACTTAGTACAAATACAGTTCAGCTATACATAAATGTCTACAGCGGAAATAAACAAAATATGTACAATAAGAGCTGAACAGCATAAAAAGAAATAAATGATAGAATCCATCTTCAGCTCCAGCTATCCAGAAAGAATCAGCTAAACCTGAATACAAGGCTGCCCGTGTGGAAAAAGGGGCACCCGAGTTTGAGAGTGAAACAAACTACGAGTCAGTCATGGGACTGGTATGAGAAATCTACCCAACACATATATAATATGGCTAATCACAGGACCACGCCACTTTCGTGGAACGGGTTTACTCCATTGGATTGCCAGTGCTTTACAACAAATCTTTCTTTTAAACATCGCTATGCTTTTTATAAAAATGAAACCATTATAAGACTCAGTTCCCATCACACAATGCAACGCAAACCGGAGGATAGAGTTTTACCTTATAATGGTCAAAATATGCTTGATACGAACAAAACAATGGCATTTGATATTATTGCTAGTGTTTATATGTCTTGAAAACAATTTCAAATCATAACTATCAATCATAGACGGCATGGGTACCATATATCATGTCGCCATATATATATACAGTCAAAACCGCACGATGTCGTATTTGGAAGTTGGATTTCCGTCATGAACCAAGGCAAAAGATAGTCCTTACCGAATTCGAGACTGCCTAGCCCGAGTCTCAGGCAAGCGCGCAGGCAAGCCTTGGATCGTAAGGGCCGGTCCACACGGAGTGGATTAAAATGCCTGAGCACTACGTTTCGCCGCCCTTTGGGGCGTAAGCGAGCCAACGAATGACTCCATCGGACCCGGATCGTCCGATCTAACCGAGGCGCCTCGCAACAGCAACAACCACATAAGTCAAACTCGTCAGGGCGTGTAAAACCACTGACGCCACTTTTAGCTAGGAGGAAACGTAGGCCCTCCCTGAGGTCCTTTCTCCCGTTTCTGGTTCATACCGGGGTGTGAGGCTCGCGATTTCACGTTATACACAAAGCTACGCCACACAGGCGGTACTTTGATCGTCACCACAAGACTTTGCTTTTCAACAGAAGCCCTGATCGTTTGCCACTTAGGTATGCCACACTAGCAATTCGTGCCATGCGACTGATGTCCATCGATATACAACCTCTGAGCTCGTGCGTCACAGAGAAGGGCGTTAAGCAAAAGAATAAATTCTCCGCCGCCAAACAGATGTATATTTAACAGAAATCAATCAACACAGAATAAACTCCAATGTCAGACACACAGTCCATTTACAAGTCCGTTCTAGGTCTGAACGAAACCGGAGGCACTAAATACCTCGCAAACCCTTCGATCACCACGTACGTCTGGACGATCACCACTCATTATCCATATTTCGGGATGCCTCCCTATCAGGACCTCGGTTACCATCCAAACGAGGTGAAGATCTCCGGTCTTCGACCGTCGTCTTCATCTTCAAATTTCAATCGTCGGTCAATCATTTGAAATGAGAATTAACTCGGCCTTTTCAAATAATCCACGTATATTTAGAATTTCAAATCAATTTATTTCAATGGTTAAATTATTCGACAACACCAATTGTGTTCTTTAATGTAATTTTCACACCAAACACATTCAACCATCAAAAGCCACATAAATCAAGCAAATTCAGTTTATTTCAATTCCATATCGCTTATGATATTTTATAACTATTTATCGCTATTTTTATTTATTTTAAAATAGCTATTTTATTCAAAACGACGCTTCGGGCCATAAAGCGGCCGTGGCGCTGTTTTTCTTCAGATTTGATTTACACATATCTGAAAATCTAACCATTGGATCTTCACAAAATTTACATCATTAGAAAGGTCTTTTCAAAACGAATCCAACGGTTCCAGTTTCGGGAAAATCCGACGGTCGGATCTCCCGGTACAATCGTTTGAAGTTTCGATTTCAAAATACGAACTGCAGCGTCGTTATTCGATTAAATATAATTATATTTATATATATAAATATATAATCGATTCTGGCGCTGTTTTTCTTCAGATTTGAATTAAACATTCCAGGCAATCCAACCGTTGGATTTTTACAAGGTTGGTGCCGTTGGAAAGATTATTCCAAGGCGAACCCGACGGTTGAGGTTTCGGGAAAATCCAATGGTCGGATTTCCCGCATTAGTTGTTTGAAATCACGGTTTCAAAATACGAACTGCACGGCCTCGTTTCGTTTTAATTTTATTTATATTTATATATTTATATAAATATAGTTCATTCAATGATTTCCATATCGTTTTCACTTCAAATATTTTTCTAACACCTTAAAATTTTGGAAAATTTCGCCATAACCTCCCCTGTACCGGGAGCATCGGGAAATCGCAAATAGCTTTCCCGGTCCTTCTAATCTCAAAAAGAAAAAGAAAAAGCCAAGCGGCTAGCCAACAGGCTCATAAGATCATCACCCAAACAAAGCAGTAAATGTGTACCTATTTGTCGGGAACAAAATTTTATTCCTCTTCTCTAGCCCCTTTGCTATAACCTGTTCAATGAATATGCATGTACATATATATACAGTTCTTATCATTTATCAGTTTCTATTCAACTTCATATTTGATTTCTCTTTGGTTTAAAAACACCATTCATTCTAATGTTACATAAATAGGTGCAAATCATTTCATTAGCTAATTAATGAATATTTCAACTCATATATGTTTATTTTGAACAAGTGGCTATTTTTAACACTTCACATTTCAACGGTTTATGCATACAATAAAAATGTGATTTTTGTTGTAAAACAATTCATTTCAAAACACTATTTTTCTATATAGATAAAAATGTGATTTTTATTATCAAACAATTTATTTCAAAATATGAATACCATTCAACACATCAATTTCTAATCAACGAATGAATATCAATTCAACACATGAATGTTTTCTATAGTTTCTATATATAGATAAAAATGTGATTTTTATTATCAAACAATTTATTTCAAAATATGAATACCATTCAACACATGAATTTCTAATCAACGAATGAATATCAATTCAACACATGAATGTTTTCTATTCAATGAATAAATATAGTTTAAGCATATGAAAATAATTCAAACACACGAATATTATTCAAAATTTCGACAGCATAACGGCAGGGTAGTTAAAACCGGGACCGTCCCTAGTACGGCTCCTCGCTCTACCTTAAAACCTCGCGGTTTTTGACAATGGGGATCATGCATCTAGTTCGCACGCAGGCGGCATGTATATATTTATTTCATTTCCACAAACTAATCCTATGTGGTTTCAACCAAATATTTCTCAACCACAAATGGGTATTTTTCAACCACAATCAACCAATATCAACCACAAACAATCCCAAACAATCATTCGCTATCAATCAATTTTCACCACAATTTCAACCAATAAATATCGTCCATGGTTTGTGGACGAGGGGCGTAGATATATATATATATATTATATATAGCAATTCACTTTTATTTCAACACATATATATATAGAAAAAAAAGAAATTGAAGAGTGAGAAATTCTCACCAATTCGCTAACCAAACGCCGTGACTCTTCCTTTATAGAAATCTTCGCCTATCTCGCCTTTCGTCGCTTTCGTTGCCCGTATTCTCTACATATGTAAAAATCGAATTTTTACTATGTTATTCAATATATAAAAATCGAATTTCAATAATATAGATTCCGCCTTTTCAGAAATAAAGATTATATTTTAATATTCCTATGATGTAAAAATTATATTTTTATTGCTTTTAAAAATATAAAGATCATATCTTACTTCTTCTACTTAATAAAAATTCCGTCTTTTCTATTTTAAAAATATGATCTTTTCTATTCTAAAAATCTGATCTTTTCTATTTTAAAGTTTAAATCTTTTTCTATTCTAAAGTTTAAATCTTTTTCTTTTTAAAATCTTAAAATAAAATCAGTTTTAAAACCTTTTCAAAATCAGTTTTAAATGCTTTTAAAAAAAATCAGTTTTGAATCCTTTAAGAAAATTCTGTTTTAAATCCTTAAAAAAATCCAGTTTTAAATCCTTAAAAAAACTCAGTTTTAAATCCATTTAAAAAAATTCAGTTTTTAAATCTTTATAAAAATCAGTTTTAAATCTTTATAGAAATCAGTTTTAATCCTTATAAAAATCAGTTTTTACAGAATAAAAATAAAAATAAAATAACCTAAAATACTTACCGTAGTCTGCGAAGGGGGGGGGAGGAAGAAGACGTCGGCGGCAGGGCGGAGCTGGCTTCCAGGGGGCGGCGGCTTCAGCGTCTCGAACTGGGGGGGGCTCTCGAATCGCTCGCGATGGCTTCGAGGGGGACAGGGTCTTCGGGGGTTGCGCCACTGGTTCGACGAACGAGGGGAGGGGGTGCGGTGATGGGCGGCGCTTCCTGGGCTGCGACGCGATTTAGATTTAGGGTTTTCTCTTTTTTTTTTTCAAACTGAAGAGAGAGAAGAGGGAATAGGGGGGTTTATATAAAATATATATATTTAATTATTTAATTTTTCAAAAAGTTGACTTTTACATACGACCTCGAAACGAGGCCTACCGCATGTCGTCCATAGCGTTTTACCCCCATTCCGAACACAATGGGATATGTATCGTAAGCTGATTCGATTGTTTCGAATAGTTTCCGTTGAATTTACATTTAAATCCTTATGTTGAATTTTAAACGTACATTTCAAATTACCGGGGTCACATATTAACTAGAAAAATTCCAGAAAAATATTTTCTAGTTTCGTATTGACGATACGGTCCTAACAAAACTAGTTTCGTCAAATTCTGAGACCGTTTGAAAAATGGTCAGTTTCCAGTCGATTAAATTCAACAGAAACTGGTCAAACGCGTTTTCTTTTGCCACGCTCACATATTGATTCGAAAAATTATGAAATTTGAAACCTAGCAATAACTTGACACTGCGGATCTAACAAAAGTGGTTTCATCGAAATCCGAGGTCGTTTGCAAAATGTCCATTTTTAAGGGCCTGAATTCCATAGCGACTATTCAGAATTTTCAACTGGACATATCTTTTGATTACCGTTATCAAATTTCGATTGGTCGGATTCGTTAGAAAGATATTCACTAACAGATTTAAATATTTTTGGTTTCACTAAAATCCGGATTGTTTTGCACCCGGTATATTCAATTGAAGTTTGAAATCGAATTATCGAACTACCGCGCCATTTTCAATTCTATATATAATTATAATTAATTATATTCGTTTTCAAATGTCGATTCAAACTCAGTTTTCATCGCCATTATTTAAAATATTTATTTTAAATATTTAAAATCCATTATTTTAGCCAATTTAAAAAAATTTAAATTGGTTCAGATTTTCTGGGTCGTTACAGTATGAGTTTGTTCCTTTCAAATGTGAGAAACGTAAGAGATTTGGACATAGATCTAATGTTCGTGACATAGATAATGAACCTACTTGGACTTCAAATCAAGCAAACAAGGCCAGTTCTTCGAATGTAGGTAATGAGCAATCTAATGAAAATGAGAGAGAGGAAGAGGCTGTTAATG
The DNA here is from genome assembly GCA_030737875.1 of Allium sativum. Lineage (NCBI taxonomy): Eukaryota > Viridiplantae > Streptophyta > Magnoliopsida > Asparagales > Amaryllidaceae > Allium > Allium sativum. Next base: position 389,024,662 of record CM060924.1, read on the forward strand.
AGGATTTGGACTTCCTGAATGCATAGCTCCCAAAGGATATATTACTAGGAGAATTGAGTCATATTGCTAACAATCTAAAGGAGAATAATACATAAGAAGTTAGTGTTGATGTTTCTGATGGGGTTTCTGTAAATAAGGATTATCTTGCTTAGTTGAAGGGTAAAAGCAAAGTTACTACTGCTCCTCCTAATAGGCCTTTAAGGAGCAATGTGATTATTAAATGACATTCATGCCATGGAACGTCAGAGGGAAGAATTCTCCTCAAAGAATGGGTGATATTCAATCCCTTAAGAGGAAATTCAAACCAACTTTTGTTGGTTTGATAGAGAACAAGTTAAATAATGCCAGTATAAGGAGGTTTAATAGATTAATGCCTAGGACATAGGAGTTCTTGCTACAAGGTATTGAAAGTTTTTTCGGTAGAATTATGGAATTCAAAAGTCTAGTCTATTGAAGTGTTTTCTTCTTCTAACCAACATGTAACCGTTCATGCTATTAACTCTGGAGGTTTTGCTTTATATTTTACAATAGTATATGCAAGCAATTTTTTTCAGGAGAGACAAGCTTTATGGCAGCATATAATTCAGGAATCAGAATTCATTAATGAAGAATGGGTGTTAATGGGTGACTTTAATAACTCATCTTCTCATTTAGACAAGAAAGGAGGGCTTCGTGTTCCTTTTTAGCATATCAGAGCCATTAACAACTATATATGTCAATCTGGTTTATTTGAAGTAAAGGCTTTGGGATTTAACTATACATGGAGGAAGAGAGGTATAAAAAAATAACATTGATAAATTTTTTATCAATCATATATGTCTGCAGAAATTTACTGATTTAAAAGCTTTGTCAGTGTCACAATTATCGAGTGATCACAATCCATTGTTATCGGAATTAATTCCTACTTCTTCATCCAAGGGCTTAACATTCAAGTATTCTAATGATTGGCATGTTAAGTCGGGTTATGCTGATTGTTTTCAAAGACGCTTCGTATTAATGTTGGTGTAACAACCCGGATTTTCAGAACCAATTTAAAAAAATATTAATTTAGCTATTTTAATGGATTTGGAATATTTAAAATTATTTATTTTAAATAATAACAACTAAAAATTTATTTAAATCGAAGTTAGAATGAATAAATTTATTTTAATTATAAGACGAGCCTGAAATTGTGCGTTAGTTTGAAAATTCAATTTTAAACTTCAATTGAATATACAGGATTCAAAGTAAACCGGATTTCTGAAAAACCTGAAATATTAGAATCTGTTTAATTATATCATCCTAACGAATGTGAAAATTTGAGATTTTGTAATATAAATTGAAAGTTATGTCCAGTTTAAAATTTAGAATAATCGCTATGGAATTTATATATATTTTAACATAATATATACCCATAAAAATAGCCATTTTGCAAACGACCTCCGTTTTCGACGAAACCACTTTTGTTGGATCCGGAATGTCTAATTATTGCTAGATTCCAATTTTCATAATTTTTGGAATTAATATGTGAACGTGGTGAATTTAAACACATTTGGTACTTTCAATTCGAATTTAATCGACTGGAAAATGACCAATTTTCAAATAGTCTCCAAATTTGATGAAATTAGTTTTGTTACAACCGTATCGTTGAAACATAGCGAGATTTATTTTTCTGGAATTTTTGGAGTCAGTATGTGGCCCCGGTAAATTAAAATGTACGTTGAAATCAATTTTGGACGTTATATTGATTTATATTTTAATTAAAAGAAACTGATCGAAATAGTCATATTGGCTTGTAGGACATATCCCATTGTGTCCGAAATAGGGGTATTTAGCTAAGGCCGATAGTCATTGGGTTTGATTTGGAGTTCAAATGAAAAAGTAACTTTTTTTGGAAATTAAAATAATATAATTATATATTTATATATTTCCCCTTTCCTCTCTCATCTCCATCGTTCATTCACCGTGAAAAAGAAAAATAATATACGACGCTGCACCCTAGGCCATCGCCACCCTCAGTAACTCTACCGTCGCCCCCTCCCCCCCTGTGCCCCTTCCACCTCTTCTTGTTCCTCCTCATTCTCTCTCTCTCTTCAATTTCCAAATCCCTAAACCCCCAAATCAGCCCAAGCCGCCGCCATGCGCCCCTCCACTGTCGCCACCACCTTGTCGCAGCCTCCCCGACCCCAGTCAGGCCTGCCGCCGCCTCTAACCACCACCCCCTTGGCCGTGGGCCTCACAAAACCCAAAATCCCTCTTTACACCAAAATTCCCGTATGTGCAAAACAACCTAGATCTTATTTCCTAAATATCTTCCAATCCGAGCATTTCTGGCCAAAACTCCATAGTACCAAATTGAAGATCTCGTTTTTCTCTTCGATTGAGTATATGGAAGTCGTATTTTGGATTGCGAAGTTGTTTAGAAAACGTGTCCAAAGTCTGCTGTCCAAATACTGTCTTTTCGCGATTTTTGGCGAAATGGGGCATTTTCGGGAAAAAGTCCATTAGGTGAAATCTGTCCGGAATGGCGCATTTAGGCTAGTATAAAGTAGGTGTAAAGATTGGAGCTCGTTTGCAAATTCTGGAACCAGAACAGCAAATCAAAGCATTAGCTCAATTTATTTTACAGTTAAGTATATATTAGGTTGTAGACAGAGCTTACAAGCCCCTGGCTCTATTTATTGTACAAACCATGGTTATTTGTTTGAATTTTATTGTGGAAATTTTGGATTGTATTGTAAAATTGATTGTGAATGGATTGTGGAATTGTTTGAATTGATTGAGATTCATGTGTATGACGCGAGCCAGTATCCGGAGAGGGGTAGTGCTAGACATTACTCCGGTTTTAATATCGCGCCGTTATAATGCTGAAATTTTATGAAATAAATATTTATTCATTAAAAATATAATTTTTAATGTGTATATGAACTGTATAAAATGTTCATGTGTTGAGTAAAATATTTGAACAATAAAAATAGTATTTTTTATTGAATGTATGAACTATATAAAATAGTCAAGTGTTGAAATAAATATTTTATCATTAAAAATATTTTTTTTAATGTATATATGAACGACATACAATTCTCTTGAAATAAAAATAAATATTCATTTACAAATCGGATGATTTGTTTATGTACACCCATTTAACTAACATGGATTGGGACAATAAATTTTTCACATCACCCAACTGCACAAATGATTTTCAGTATTTGTTGGTTGAAACCCCACACTGGTATTGTGATGATATTTGGCGTACAATAATCCCAATTGTTTAGTTGTATGTTAATCGATTGGTTAATGTACTGTTGTAAGCGTTATTTACTTATATTTAATACTTATGCAGTAGTGTAATGCACTCTGGATGATGGTTGATTGTTTATCATTGTTGTTGTATACGTGTGGTGTATGAAATCCATATAACTAAGATTATATGGTAATTGGTTGGGTTTGATTCCAATTCAAAAATAACGAATATTTTAAAATAACGAATATTTTAAAATAATATTCTGTAAATGATTAAAATATGATTTACATGTCCGATTTGGGATGGACACGAAAATATTAAAATATATGAAGCTGTGTTGATTACATTTGCACCATTTTAACGTGAATGATATTTATATCGATTTTATTAATTTTTATAATGGATATCGAAAAGGAAATGATTTCAAAATCTGACATTTTGAAAGCATTATCATTAAATATTATAATGGTAAAGAGTATTAAATTTTGATTTAAAAATTGAAATGAAAGTGAGAATCATTTTAAAACAAATTTATAAACAATTTATAAAATATGTTCTAAATGGAAAATCGATGGAATATATATAATATATATATTTAATGGCCTGAATAGAATGCATCGCACCGCGACCGTTCGTGAATTTCGACCATTGACTTCGAATTGACATTACGGGTGATCAGACCGTCGGATTCTTCTAAAACTGAAATCAGTTGGGTTCGTATCGAAAAGAGCTTTCCAAAGAATATAAGAGATTCGAAATCTATCAGTTGTATTTTTAATTATGTCCAAATCGAATTTGGAAAAGGTCGGTGTAAATGCAGTTCGATGACCGTTTATGGAAATCGACTAAAAGGGCCTTAATAAAATTATTAAAAATATTAATAATTTGTGTAAAATCATAATAAATAATTTGGAAAGAATTGGGATGAAAAATTCCAAGTTTGAAAAGAAAAAATATATTCTCATCGAAATGAAGTAGTTATTAACTAGAAATAATAATCCCATATTTTAAATAAATAAATTGGATTGAAATGGTTTTAATATAACCAAAATTTTCCAAAATATAAATTGGAATGGATTTGAATAGAAATCATCTTAGGGAGATTTCGATATTGGATTCCATGACTATACGGATATTGTGGAGGAATTTGGAAGATAGATATATATCATTATTCCTCATACGATATGTGTAGGTTTCATAATTTGATATCGAATATAAGCCGATATAATTTCTGTAGAGCCTTATATTATTATCAAAGTGGATTTTGGGTTTGTTGTGAATGGTGTCTTAAATAACACTATTCTGAAATCCAGTTGAGAAAAAAATAAATCTTTTAATTAATATTTAGAGAAGTTTACCAATTAATTAATATTTAATTGGAATTGAATTGAAATTGGATTTTTTGGTTTATTGTGAATTGTGTTTTTAACGACATTCGTTCTTTAACCCGATTAATAGTGAAATGTGATTTGAAATATATAAATCTTTTTATTAAGATTTAATGGAAATTTTCCAAAATAAAGTTTTTCAATTTAATAAAATAAATTGGGATTGAATGGAATTCGATTTGGTAATAATCGAAGTGAGCTTCTATGGAGGAAGGCTGTTAATATATATGTAATTTAAAAGGCTTTGCCGCTATTCCATTTGTATTATTAGTCGTATACGTAAATTGATATCAATTATATATTAATCTGTTTTTCCATGAAGATTCCATAATTAATGGAATGTGATTTTGGATTCATCGTGAACTGTGTTTTAAATGACATTGGTTCTTTAACCTAGTTAAAGACAGGATTTCATGTCTAACATTGTATTTCGAACTGTATTGTTGACCTCTACTAAATATCTATCTGTTTGGTGGCGGAAAATTTATTCTCTTGCTTAACACCCTTCTCTGAGGCATACGAGCTTAGAGGTTATATATCGGCAGAAATCAGTGGTACAGCGTAGATTGTCAATGCGGCATGTTTGATTTCCCAAAGTTAAATAATCATTAACGATGATTGTTGGAAGATTAAAACTAAGTGGATTTTTAATGAATCTTTAATTAGATTAAAATGTGAATGTGATAATTTAAATTATCAAATTTGGGAAATGTTCAAGAATGGAGTACCACCAGTTTTACTCCAAGCGATAGTTAAATCTGTAATTAGATTTGAACGTGAAATGGTAAATAAATTTTACCGATAACATCCTGGTGTTAGATATGGAGTATTACCAGTTTTGCCTCATGGGATGAGTAGGATGGGATTGGGATTAGTGAATAAATGATTACTTCAGCAAGGCTTGATAATCCCGACTAGTTGATAAACCTTAATTTGGCTTAGAATTGATATCCAAAGGAAGATTAAAGAATAAATTTACAGAATTTATATTTGATAAAATTAATGGGAACCTTTCCCAAATGTTATGAATATTTGAACAAAAGAATATTCAGAATTGGAGTGAGGCGTATGCTGTGTTTTTATAGCACTTGATTATAAGATAGTGAATTATTTTGAAAGGCCGGGTTTATACCCATTCTGGATAATTGATTCAACGATAATTCGACCATGAAGACGGTGGTTGAAGACTGGAGTTCTTCACATCGTTTGGATGATTATTGATGTCTTGATTGGGCTGTACACTCAAGACAAGGTAATAAGTGGTGATCGTCTGGACGAACTTGGAAATCGACCGGATATGCAAGGACCTCTCTCCTGTATTGGACATATGGTATAAGGAATAAGGTGCCTCCGGTTTTGTTCAGACCCAAAACGGACTTGTAATTGGATGTAGGTCTGACATTGTATTTTATTCTATGTTGATTGATTTTTATTAAATATATATTTGTTTGTGGCGGAGAATTTATTCTCTTGCTTAATACCCTTCTCTGAGACGTACAGGCTTAGAGGTTATATATCGACAGACAACAGTCGCATGGCGTGAATTGTCAGTGTGGAATGCTGAGATGCAAATGATCAAGGCTTCTGTTGAAAAGCAAAGTCTTGTGGTTGATGATCAAAGCACGGCTTTAAATAGCATAGCTTTGTGTATAGCGTTAATTCGCGAGCCTCACACCTCGGTATGAGTCAAAAATTGGATAAGGGACCCAAGGAGTGCACGACGTTTCCTTCTAGCTGTGGGTGGTGTTATGGTATGGAGCCCAGACATTTATTTATTTTTACCTATGCGAATGATGGATTGCGAGGCGCCTTGGATATATCGTTTACTACAGAGCCGATGGATAGGTCCTATAGGACCGGGAAACATGTGTTCAGGAATAACCAATCCAATAACGTAACTGTGGACCAGCCTTGGAGGATCCAAGGGTTCATTGCGGGAAACCCTGAGGCATTTGCTAGAGTGTCTCGAAGCCGACGGGGAGTACATCCCTTTCCTCGACTCATTACGGAAATACAATTTCCAGTACGTGACATTTCGTTTTTAGTTGTAAAACTTAGTATGGCGACATAGTAGCATGGGATACTATGACGTCTATGATTGATACATTTATATTTGAAGTGATTTTGACTCTATATACTTATAGTAATATCAAATTGATTTTTTTTGAATGTACCAAGCATGTTTGGCTGTTATAAGGGAAAACTCTATCCTCCGGATTGCATTGCATTGTGTGATGGGACCCGAGTCTTATAATAGCTTCGTTTTTCAAAAAGCATTGCGCTGTTTGTTATATGCACTGGTATTCTTGGGTGGAAACCCATTCCATGTTATATGGCACAGTCCCTTGATTTACCCTATTTTTAAAGTAAAGTTTCAAATAACTGTTTTAGTTCTCACACCAGTCCCATGACTGACCTAGAGTTTTTTGTTTTAACCTGAACTCTGGGTGCCCCTATTTTCCACACGGGCAGCTAGTAGTTTTGGTTTTTGCAGATATTTCTTTTACAGGATCCTGGTTTTGAAGCGACCCGAACTTCCTCGGTCTCCGAAGAGATGAGAAAGAACGAATTACTGTGAGGACAAGACAAATCAGAACGCAGACGGAAGAACATTTCATTGTTATTACAACAATTCCATCAGAATACAAGAATATACAGAGTATAAATGAATAAATTACATTCGATAAATATCAGAGATTACAATAAATTACATAGCAGCGGGAAATAATACAAAGCACAACTGAAGGTGATATACGGATACAGAGCTTTCCGGATATCATTCCAGTTGTAAACCAGGATCCTGTGAATATAAATCTGCAAAACCAAAACTACTAGCTGCCCGTGCGGAAAATAGGGGCACCCAGAGTTTAGGTTAAAACAATAAACTCCAGGTCAGTCATGTGACTGGTGTGAGAACTAAAACAGTTATTTGAAACTTTACTTTAAAAGAGAGTAATTCAAGGGACCACGCCATATAACACGGAACGGGTTTCCTCCCAAGAATACCAGTGCATAGAATAAACAACGCAATGCTTTTCGAAAAATGAAGCTATTATAAGACCCAGTCCCATCACACAATGCAACGCAAGCCGGAGGATAGGGTTTTCCCTTATAATAGCCAAACATGCTTGGTACGTTTAAAACAAATCATTTGATACTATAATAAGTGTATAGTGTCAAAACAATTTCAATCATAAATATAAATCATAGACGGCATAGCATCCTATGCTACTATGTCGCCATACTAGGCTCTACAAATAAAGCCGAAACACACGTATTGGAAATTGGGTTTCCGTCATGAGTCGAGGCAAGGGGCAAGCTCCTCTCCGCTTTCGAGACACTCTAGCAAATGTCTCAGGACTACACACTCTGGGCAATTCTGGATGCTTCAGGGCCGGTCCTCACTTACGTTAGAGGATTAATTATGCCTGAACACACGTTTCCCGGTCCTTACAGACCTAAAATCGAGGCGCCTCATCCAACAACCACATAGGTGAAAAGTATATAAATGTCAGGGCTGGTAAGTCACTGACACCACCAAAGCTAGAAAGAAACGTCGTTCTCTCCCTGCAGTCCTTATCCCGTTTTTAACTCATACCGAGGTGTGAGGCTCGCGAATTCACGCTATACACAAAGCTGCCACGTAGGCCGTGCTTTGATCATCAACCACAAGACTTTGCTTTTCAATAGAAGCCTTGATCCATGCAACTCAGCATGCCACACAGGCAGTTCATGCCATGCGATTGATATCTATCGATACATAACCTCTAAGCTCGTACGTCTCAGAGAAGGGCGTTAAGCAAGAGAATAAATTCTCCCCCGCCAAACAGATATATATTTAACAGAAATCAATCAACATAGAATAAAATCCAATGTCAGACACACAATCCATTTACAAGTTTGTTCTGGGTCTGAACGAAACCGGAGGCACTTTCCTCGCATATCCATCGATCTCCAAGTACGTCTGGACGACCACCAACTGATTCCCTCATCTTGGGTGTACAGTTCAATCAAGATCATCAGTAATCACCCAAACGATGTGAAGACTTCCGGTCTTCAACCATCGTCTTCATCTTCGACTTATCGTCAAATTGGTTATTCAGAATGGGTGTAAATCCGGCCTTTCCGAACAACCCGCGTATATTAAAAACAAATGTTACACAAACACAACATACGCCTCATTCCAATTCATCAGTCACTAACCATAAATTAGCAAGAGAACAATTTCCCAAATATTAACCCCGAAGGCCGAAACCAACATCAGATCAATATCCAGGAAACCATTCTTCTTAACTAACCTACAGCTAGTTTCTAAATTCCACATTCTTAGGGAAAGGTTCCCATATATTATATCCAAGATAAATTCTTTAAAATTTATCCTTTAATCTTCCTTTGGATGTCGTTTCAAACCAAATTATGGTTTTCAAAACTAGTCGAGATTAGCGAATCACACCGAAGTAATTATTTATTTTATTTCCCAATCCCAACCTATTCATCCCATGAAGCAAAACTGGTAATACTCCATATCTAACACCACAGTGTTGTCGGTAAAATTAATTACCATTTCACGTTCAAATCTAATTAAAGATTTAACTATCGCTTTGGAGCAAAACTGGTGATACTCCATTCTCGCTTATTTTCTAAATTTGATAATTTAAATTATCAATTCCCATTTCAATTTAATTGCAGATTTATTAAAACTCCTTTTACTGGGTTAAAGGACTAGTGTCATTTAAAACACAGTTCACGATAAACCCAAATCACATTCTATTCATTATCGGATTAAAGAACTAGTGTTATTTAAAACACAGTTCACGATAAACCCATGAATCAATTCTATTTAAACCCATTTCAAATCCAATTTATTTATTTAAAAATAAACGGGTTTAATTTTAGTTCAAAACTAGTTCGTTTCGATAAAAATCTATTTTTATCTTTTCAAATATGGAGTTTTTCATCCCAATTTTTCCCAAATCATTTCTTATGATTTTACACAAATTATTGATATTTTTAATAATTTTATCAAGGCACGTACAGTCGATTTCCATCAACGGCCATCGAACTGCACTTACAACGACCTTTTCCAAATTTGATTTGGACGTATCTCCAAATCCAACCGTTATATTTTGAATTTCTAATATTCGTTAGAAAGCTCTTTTCGATACGAACCCAACGGTTCCGGTTTTAGGAGAATCCGACGGTCGGATCTCCCGTATTGTCCGTTTGAAATAAATGGTCGAAATTCACGAACTGCCGCGGCGCGGCGCGTTCTATTTAGGCTATTATATTATATATATATATATATATATATATATATAATATATTTCGTCGATTTCTATTTAAAACGAATTATATAAATAGTTTTAAATTCGTTTCAAAGACAATTTCAACTTCCATTTCAATTCAAATCAAAATTGAATTTTTCCTTATAACTTCGTTTTTAAAATTCATTTCTATTCAATTCAAATTTCAATTCAATTTGAATTCATTTCAATTCGTTTTCAATTTAATTCGAATTCGTTTTCAATTCAATTCAAATCAAATTCGTTTTCTATTCAAATCAAATTCGTTTTCTTTTCAATTCAAATTTCGTTTTAAATTCAAAACGAATATAATCGATATAACTATCGTTCACGTCAAAATAGTGCATCACTAATCAACAAGGCTTTATATTCCACAAATGGATCTATATTTCTTTCAATACACGACTCTATATCTTTGTCAACACATGACTAATCTCAACGAATGAGTACTGTCCACGTGTGACTATTTTTGTTATTTAATATATTTTATGAAAATTAAGGTATCTATCGTTTGATATTAAATCAGACTCCAACCGTAAATTAGTAAGAGAACGATTCCCTGAATATTAACCCCGAAGGCAGAAACCAACATCAGATTAATATCCAGGAGACCACTCATCTTATCTACTTTCCAGTTAGTTTCTAATTTTATATATGATAAAGATGTAAATTTTATTATTAAAATATTTCGTTCAACACATGACTAATCTCAACGGATGAGTACAGTCAACACATGAACCTTTATTTTATAAAGATAAAGATGTAAATTTTATTATTAAAATATTTCGTTCAACACATGACTAATCTCAACGGATGAGTACGGTCAACACATGAACCTTTATTTTATAATATTCTTTATTTATCAAATTGGAATGAGGCCCAATCAATTACCATATAGAGTTAACTATATGGATTCCATACCACACATGCATATAATAGCAACGATAAATAATCAACCATCATCCAAAGTGCACTACACTGTATAAGCATCAAATATAGATATCTAACGCTTATAACAGCCTGTCAATCAATCGATCGACATACAACTAATTATTGGGATTAGTGTATGCCGTATTTTATCCCAATACCCGTGTGGGGTTTCAAACAATCAAACACAGATTTTATTTGTGCAGCTGGGCGATGTGTAAAAATTATCGACCCAATCAATATCAGTCAAATCAGTGTATATAAACAAATCGGCCGGTTTGTTTATAAATATTTATTTATTCACTTTCACGTTAAAATTATATTTTTAACGATAAAATATTTTTAACTATATAAATATTTTATTTCAACACATGAATTCCTATTCCGTTCATTTACACAATAAAAATGATATCTTTATTTTTCTAACTTATTTTAGAAAATTTCGGCGGCATAACGGCACGATACTAGAAACGGGACAAGGCCTAGCCTTATCCCCGGTCTAGTGAAGGCCCACGCCATTCACACATCAATCAAATCCATTCATTTCACCAAACAATTCAATTCAAACCAAATAAACTAACCAACTACACAACCAAACAATTAAACAAACAAGCCATCCATGGTCTTTGGATGACGGGTGTCGGGTGCTACTAAACACCGTCTGCATCCTAGTATATATATATATATATAACTAGAAAAAGAAATTGAAGAGTGAGAAATTCTCACCAATAGCTATCCAATACCATGACTCTTCATTGATAGAAATCTTCATCGTTCTCGCCTTTTTATCACCTTCGTTGCCCGTATTCTCTACATATGTAAAAATCGAATTTTCACTTCGCTATTCAATATATAAAAATCGAATTTTTACTTCGCTATTCAATATATAAAAATCAAATTTTTACTTCGCTATTCAATATATCAAAATCGAATTTTTTACTTCGCTATTCAATATATAAAAATCGAATTTTTACTTCGCTATTCAATATATAAAAATTTCATTTTTACTTCGCTATTCAATATATAAAAATCGAATTTTTACTTCGCTATTCAATATATAAAAATCGAATTTTTACTTCGCTATTCAATATATAAAAATTTCATTTTTACTTCGCTATTCAATATATAAAAATCGAATTTTTACTTCGCTATTCAATATATAAAAATCGAATTTTTACTTCGCTATTCAATATATAAAAATCGAATTTTTACTTCGCTATTCAATATATAAAAATCTAATTTTTACTACGTTATTCAATATAGAAAAATCTAATTTTTTCTATTTAAAAAAAATCTAATCTTTTCTATTTTATATATTTTGGTAATAAATCACTGCTGTATATATTTTGAAAATAAATTACTGCTTAAAGGAAACTCACTGTTTTGCATCCTCTGGTTGAACCTAAAATCGCACCGTGCTCTCAAGCTTGGGCTTCAGAACTTCCACCCGCATTCGCCAAAATCAATCGCCGGAGAAGAATCGGCGGTGCTTCCTTGAATCGCGGCGGCGATGGGCGGTTTCAGTTGGAGGCGGCGGAGCTCTTGGGTTCGGGTCTGAACGGAGGTGGGGGTTCGTGCGTGGATCGAAGAGGCTAGGGGAGGAGAGGGGAAGGGGACGGAGGGGTGGGGGGTGGGGGGTTCTCGCCGGAGTGGCGGTGGCCGCCGCCTGGGGGGGAGGGGGCGCGATGGCGGGTCTGGAGGCAGTCGCGATTAGGTTTTTTTTATTTTTCTTTCTGATTCGAATTGGAAACCAGAAAAAGGGGGGGCCAGAAGTTAAAGAAAGAAGAGAGGAGGGAAGTTTAATTTATTTAATTATTTTATTTTCAAAAAGCAACTTTTTCATACGACCTCTAACCGAGGCCCACCGCCTGTCGTCCATAGCTAATTACCCCCATTCCGAACACAATGGGATATGCATCGTAGGCTGATTCGGTCGTTTCGACCAGTTTCCACCAAAATCAACATATAACTCAATATATTGAATTTGAACGCGCATTTTAATTTACCGGGATCACATACGAATTTTAAAAATTCCCAAAAAATATTTTCTAGCTTCGTATTGACGATACGGTCCTAACAAAACTAGTTTCGTCGAATTCTGAGACCGTTGGAAAAATGGCCATTTTCCAGTCGATTAAAATCAACTGAAACTGGTCAAACACGTTTTCCTTTTCCACGCTCACATATTGATTCGAAAAATTATGAAATTTGGAATCTAGCGATAATTTGACATCACGGATCCAACAAAAGTGGTTTCGTTGAAATCCGAGGTCGTTTGCAAAATTCCCATTTTTAAGGGCCTGAATTCCATAGCGACTATTCAGAATTTTCAACTAGACATATCTTTTGATTCCCGCTATGAAATTTTGATTTTTCGGATTCGTTGGAAAGATATCATCAATTAGATCCTATTATTTTTGGTTTCACTAAAATCTGGATTGTTTTGCACCCAGTACATTCAATTGAAGTTTGAAATCGAATTATCGAACTACCGCGCCATTTTCAATTCTATTTACAATTATATATAAATATTTATATTCTAACGACAACGCGTATAAATATATACGTTCTAAATTCTGTTCAAAATAAATTTCTCGTCAATATTATTTAAAATAATCTATTTTAAATCCTCAAAATTCGTCGAAGTTGCCAAAACAAAAAATTTAAACTGGCTCAGAATTTCCGGGTTATTGCAGGTTTACAGCTGTAGCTATATTCGGAAAGTTGTGTATCCATGTATCTCTTTCAGTTGTGTTATGTATTATTTTTTCGCTGCTATGTAAATTATTTTAATCTCCGATATTTTTCTAATGTATATTATTTATTCATACTCTGTTATATTCTTGTACTCTGATGTAAATTGTTGTAATAAGCAATGAAATGTTCTACTGTTTGCATTCTGATTTGTCATATTCTCAACTCAATCCGGGCTTTCCCTTACTGGGAGGTTTGGGTCGTTTCAGCGTGGTATCAAAGCTCTGGTTTACAAAGCTCGAGAACAAGACACATAAGAACCGAACGAAAGAATTCATCAGAGATTGGATTAGTAATATCCAATAAGAATGGATCGTTAGAGATAGGATCGGTAGTATCCTAGAACGAGTGTGAAGAGTATTATTTTTAAAAATCAAATTCAGTTTTAAAATTTTATATCAATTATTCGTATTTGAATATTTTATTTTAAATTGAATTTGGACAATCGAGTATATGAAGATTTTGCATATACGCATCATGAACATATATTCGAAGTCTCAAATATATTGGATAGATATAAAATCACACTCTAGTCACCTGGGAATGATTCCACAGATGACTGTACAGCATCAGTAGTTTATGCTCGAGTTTCGAAAGTGGGATATCCATATATTTCCAATTGACTGGTGTGAAAACCAAAACTTAGCTAGAATTATTTGTTTGTGAATTGGCATCAAAAATATGATTTTAAATATGTAGAAGTATATGTTTGAAAATTTAATTAACCAATTAATTGCTGATTGTGTTGTTTGATTATTAATTCAGCTAATAAAACCAATAAGAGAATGAAAGTTAATCAAGCCAAGTTGAATTACATTTTGAACTGAATTGAAAATTGATTGGAATTCCATATATGTACAAGTATATATATGAACAAGTCATAGCATGGAAGCTAAGAAGAGGAATAAAATTGTATGCCCGACAAATAGGTACATGTTTATTGTATTTCTTGGTTTTTTATGATTTTATGAGCCGATTGACTAACCGCTTGGCCTTTTCCTTTTTCTTTTGGATTGATGAGGGCCCTGTGATGCAAGTTACAGTTTTAAAGGTCTCCCCCGTACAAAGGAGGTTATGGCGAAATTTTCCGAAAATTTAGGTTGTTAGCCAAATTTTTGAGAAATTTGAAAATTCTTAGAAACTAAAAAGTTGAAGAATGAAAGTTGAGTTGGTTGGTTAAACAACTTTCATCTCCGTTCCTTTTCGAGGACGGAAAGATTTTAAGTGGGGGAGATTGTAACAACCCGGATTTTCAGAACCAATTTAAAAAAATTATTTTAGCTCTTTTAATGGATTTTGAATATTTAAAATAACTAAAAATTTATTTAAATCTAAGTTAGAATGAATAAATTTATTTTAATTATAAAACGAGCCTGAAATGACGTTGTAGTTTGAAAATTCGATTTTAAACTTCAATTGAATATACAGGATTCAAAATAAATTAGATTTCAGAAAAACCAGAAATATTAGAATTTGTTTAGTTATATCTTTCTAACGAATGTAAAAAATTGAGATTTAATAATATAAATTGAAAGTTATGTCCAGTTTAAATTCAGAATAGTCGCTACGGAATTTATATATATTTTAATATAATATATGGCCCTTAAAAATAGCCATTTTGCAAACGACCTTCATTTTCGACGAAACCACTTTTGTTGGATCCAGAATGTCAAATTATTGCTAGATTCCAATTTTCATTATTTTTGGAATTAATATGTGAGCGTGGTGAATTTGAACGCGTTTGGTACTTTCAGTTTGAATTTAATCGACTGGAAAATGACCACTTTTCAAACAGTCTCCAAATTCGACGAAATTAGTTTTGTTAGGACCGTATCGTCAAAACATAGCTATCTTTATTTTTTTGTAATTTTTGGAGTCAGTATGTGGCCCCGGTAAGTTAAAATGTACATTGAAATCAATTTTGGACGTTATATTAATTTATATTTTAATTTAAAAGAAAACTGATCGAAACAGTTGAATTGGCTTGTGGGACATATCCAGTTATGTCCAAAATGGGGGTATTTAGCTAGGGGCAACTGTTGTTGGGTTCGATTTGGAGTTCAAATGAAAAATAACTTTTTTTGGAAAATGAAATAATATAATTATATATTCCCCCTTTCCTCTCTCCTCTCCATCGTTCATTCACCGTGAATAAAAAAACACACGACGCTGCACCCCAGATCGTCGCCGCCCTCATCCCCTCCACTGTTGGCCTCCCCACCCCAGCGCCTCCTTCCTCCTCCTTCTCTCCTCCTCCTCTTCTTCTTCTTCCTCCTCTCTCTCTCTCTTCAATTTCTAAATCCCTAAACCCCCAAATCAGCGCAATCCGCCCCCACGCGCCCTTCCACCGCTGCCACCACCTTTCCGCGACCTCCTACACCCCAGTCAGGCTCTCCGCCACCTCTGACCTCCACCCCCTTGGCCATGGGTCCCACGAAACCCAAAATCCCTCTTTACACCAAAATTCCCGTATGTGCAAAACAACCCAGATCTTATTTCCTCAATATCTTCCAATCCGAGCGTTTCTGGCCAAAACTCCATAGTACTAAAGTCGAAGATCTCATTTTTTCTTCGATTTGAGTATATGGAAGTCCTATTTTGGATTGCGGAGTTGTTCAGAAAACGCGTCCAAAGTCTGATGTCCAAATATTGTCTTTTCGCGATTTCCGGTGAAATGGAGCATTTTCGGGAAAAAGTCCATTAGGTGAAAGCTGTCCGGAATGGCGCGTTTAGACTAGATTAAAGACGGCGTGAAGATTGGAGCTCGTTTGCAAATTTTGGAACCAGAACATCAAATCAAAGCGTTAGAAAACAATGGCGGAGTGGATCCCAAAGTGAGAACTCCTTCTCACTCAATTTATTTTACAGTTAAATATATACTAGGTTGCAGATGGGGCTTAGAAGTCCTTGACACTATTTATTGTACAAACCGTGGTTGTTTGTTTGAATTGTATTGTGGAAATCTTGGATTGTAGTGTAAAATTGATTGTGAATGGATTGTGGAATTGTTTGAATTGATTGAGATTCATGTGTATGGCGCGAGCCAGTATCAGGAGAGTGGTAGTGCTAGTCATTACTCCGGTTTTAATATCGCGCCGTTATAATGCCGAAATTTTCTGAAATAAATGTATATTCATTAAAAATATAATTTTAATGTGTATATGAACTACGTAAAATATTCATGCGTTGAATAAAATATTTGAACAATAAAAATATCATTTTTATTGAACGTATGAACTATATAAAATAGTCAAGAGTTGAAATGAATATTTTATCATTATAAATATAATTTTCAACTTATGTATGAACCGCATACAATTCTCCTGAAATGAAAATAAATATTCATTTATAAATCGGACGATTTGTTTATGTACACCCATTTAACTGACATGGATTGGGATGATAAATTTTACACATCGCCCAACTGCACAAATAATATTCAGTATTTGTTGGTTGAAACCCCACACAGGTACTTGGATGATATTTGGCATACACTAAAACCAATTTTTTAGTTGTATGTCAATCGATTGGTTGACGGACTGTTGTAAGCGTTAATTATTTATATTTAATGCTTATGCGGTTGGGTAATTCACTCTGGATGATGGTTGATTGTTTATCATTGTTGTTGTATACGTGTGGTGTATGAAATCCATATAACTAACATTATATGGTAATTGGTTAGGTCTGATTCCAATTCAAAAATAACAAATATTTTAAAATAATATTCTATAAAGGATTAAAATATGATTTTGATGTCTGATTTGGGATGGAAACGAAAATATTGAAATATATGAAGCCGTGTTGGTTACATTTGCGCCATTTTAACGCGAATGATATTTATATCGATTTTATTCATTTTTATAATGGATATCGAAAAGGAAATGATTTCGAAATTTGATATTTTGAAAGCATTATCATTATATATTATAATGGTAAGGAGTATTCAATTTTGATTTAAAAATTGAAATGAAATTGGGAATCATTTTAAAATGAATTTATAAACGGTTTATAAAATGCGTTTTAAATGGAAATCGATGAAATATATATAATATTATATATATACATATATATATATATATATATATATAATGGCCAGAATAGAACGCAACGTGCCGTGACCGTTCACGAATTTTGACCATTGAGTTCGAATTGATATTACGGGAGATCTGACCGTCGGATTCTCCTAAAATCGGAACAATTGGGTTCGTATCGAAAAGAGCTTTCCAAGAATATAAGAGATTTGAAATATAACAGTAGGATTTGGAATTATATCCAAATCAAATTTGGAAAAGGTCGTTGTAAATGCTGTTCGATGACCGTTTATGGAAATCGACTGAAAGGGCCTTAATAAAATTGTTAAAAATATTAATAATTTGTGTAAAATCATAATAATGGATTTGACAAGAATTGGGATGAAAATTTACAAGTTTGAAAAGATAAAAATATACTCTTATCGAAATGAACTAGTTATTAACTAGAAATAATAATCCCATATTTTAAATTAAATAAACTGGATTGAAATGGTTTTAATATAACCAAAATTTTCTAAAAAATAAATTAAGATGGATTTGAATATAAACCATCTTCGGTAGATTTCGATATTGGATTCCATGACTATATAGATATTGTGTAGGAATTTGGAAGATAGGTATATATCGTTATTCCCCATACGATATGTGTAGGTTTTAGAACTTGATATCGAATATAAGCCGATATAATTTCTATTTAGAGCCTTATATTAATATCAAAGTGGATTTTGGGTTTGTTATGAATGGTGTCTTAAATAACACTGTTCTTAAACCCAGTTGAGAAAAGAACAAATCTTTTGATTAATATTTAGAGAAGTTTACCAATTAATTAATGTGAATATTAGGCACACATCCATAAAACCAAAGTTAACTAGGCTCACATCCGATGATAAACTTATTATAAATTTAGTCCCTATTTTCAGAAAATTCAGTAAAAAAAAAATATGAAAAAATCATGTAAATTCTTGTTTATATAAAACAGGTAAACGCTAAAAAAATCAGATCCGAAAAACATCAAACAAGGCATCAAAAACCAAAAAAACATAAAAACAGCAAAATTGCAGTTTAATGCATAATAGTATGAAAGTATTGTATTTTCTTGCATATATCTGTGAACATTTTCACCTCATGCATCTGCACTTGAATTTTTTGCATACATCTATGTAAGTACTGCGTAATTTTGGCATTGTGCAGAAATTCACCTGCACAAATATCAGTTCAAATTTCTGCATGAAATACTTGCATACATGTGTGCAAGTATTCCAGTTAGTTGCACACATGTATGCATGTTTCGATCCAGAATTTCTGAAGAAAGCAGCATATGCAATACTTGTATGCTTGTATGCAATTATTGGCCAAAGTTGCATACATGTATGCAACTTTTTTTTCATTTGCGTGGACTTCCGAGAATATTTCCAGATTTTAGAAATTTTCTTTTTTATGTGGTAACGCCTAAAATTTTGGGTGAAAATCAAAAAAGGCGGAAGTGTTCATTACGGCAGGCGCGGAAGTGAGAAAAGGAAGGAGCGGCACTTAAAACAGGGATCGGGTTTATATTACAAACATGACAGGGACGTGAGATGTATTTTATACTATAACAGGGACCTATAAAAAACACACCCTTAATTAATATTTAATTGGAATTGAATTGAAACTGGATTTTTGGGTTTATTGTGAACTATGTTTTTAATGACATTTGTTCTTTAACCTGATTAACTGTGAAATATGATTTGGAATATATAAATCTTTTTATTAAGATTTAATGGAAATTTTCCAAAACAAAGTTTTCCAGTTTAATAAAATAAATTGGGATTGAATGGAATTTGATTCGGTAATAATCGAAGTGAGCTTATGTGGAGGAAGGCTATTAAATATATGGAATTTAAAAGGCTTTGTCATAATTCCATTTATATTATTAGTCGGATACGGAAATTGATATCAATTATATATTGATCTATTTTTCCGTGAAGATTCCATTAATAATGGAATGTGATTTTGGGTTTATTGTGAACTGTGTTTTAAATGACATTGGTTCTTTAACCTAGTAAAAGATAGGATTTCATGTCTAACATTGTATTTTGAACTATATTGTTGATCTCTACTAAATATATATCTAATTGGTGGTGGAGAATTTATTTTCTTACTTAACACCTTTCTCTGAGGCGTACGAGCTTAGAGGTTATATATCGGCAGAAATCAGTGGTACGATGTAGATTGTCGATGCGGCATGTTTGATTTCCCAAAGTTAAATGATCATTAATAATGATTGTTAGAAGATTAAAACTAAGTGGAATTTTAATGAATCTTTAACTAGATTAAAGTGTGAATGCTATAATTTAAATTATCAAATCTGGGAAATAATCGAGAATGGAGTACCACCAGTTTTACTCCAAGTGATAGTTAAATTTTAATTAGATTTGAATGTGAAATGATAAATAAATTTTACCGATAACACCATTGTATTAGATATGGAGTATTACCAGTTTTGCTCCATGGGATGAATCGGATGGGATTGGGATTAATGAATAAATGATTACTTTGGTAAGGCTCAATAATCCCGACTAGTTGTAAACCTTAATTTGGTTTAGAATTGATATCCAAAGGAAGATTAAAGAATAAATTTAAAGAATTTATATTTGATAAAATTAATTGGAAACTTTCCCAAATGATATGAATGTTTGAATAAAAGAATATTCATAATTTGAATGAGGCGTATGTTGTGTTTTTATAGCACTTGATTACAAGATACGTGAATTATTCGGAAAGGCTGGGTTTATACCCATTTTGAATAATTGATTTGACCATAAGTCGATGATGAAGACGGTGGTTGAAGACCGGAGTACTTCACATCGTTTGGATGATTATTGATGCCTTGATTGGGCTGTACACCCAAGACAAGGTAATAAGTGGTGATCGTCCAGACGAACCTGGAGATCGACCAGATAAGCGAGCACCTCTCTCCTCTATTGGACATATGGGATGAGGAATAAGGTGCCTCTGGTTTCATTCAGACCCAGAACGGACTTGTAAATGGATGTGTGTCTGCATTCTGTTTTGATTGATTTCTATTAAATATATATCTTTTTGGTGGCGGAGAATTTATTCTCTTGCTTAACACCCTTCTTTGAGATGTACGAGCTTAGAGGTTATATATCGACAGACATCTGTCGCATGGCGTGAATTGTCAGTGTGGCTTGCTGAGATGAAAATGATCAAGGATTTTGTTGAAAAGCAAAGTCTTGTGGTTGCTGATCAAAGCACGACTTTAAGTAGCATAGTTTTGGGTATAGCACATTCGTTAGCCTCACACCTCGGTATGAGTCAAAAACGGGATAAGGGACCCAAGGAGTGCACGACGTTTCCTTCTAGCTATGGGTGGTGCTATGGTATGGAGCCTAGACATTTATTTATTTTTACCTATGTGGATGATGGATTGCGAGGCGCCTCGAATATATCGTTACTACGGAGCCGATGAATAGGTCCTATAGGACCAGCAAATGTGTGTTCAGGAATAACAAATCCACTAACGTAAGTGTGGACCGGTCTTGGAGGATCCAGGGGTTCCATGTGAGTAACCCTGAGGCATTTGCTAGAGTGTCTCGAAGCCGGCGAGGAGTACATCCCTTTCCTTGACTCATGACGGAAATCCAATTTCCAATATGTGACATTTTGATTTTAGTTGTAAAATTTAGTATGGCGAATGATACATTTATATTTGAAGTGATTTTGACACTATATACTTGTAGTAATATCAAAATGATTTGTTTTAAACGTACCAAGTAGGTTTGGCTAATATAAGGGTAAACTCTATCCTTCGGCTTGCGTTGCATTGTATGATGGGACCTGAGTCTTATAATAGCATCATTTTTCAAAAAGCAATGCGTTGTTTGTTATATGCACTGGTATTCTTGGGAGGAAACCCATTTCGTGATATACGGCGTGGTCCGTTGATTTACTCTATTTTTAAAGTAAAGATTCAAATAACTGTTTTAGTTCTCACACCAGTCTCTTGACTGACCTAGAGTTTATTGTTTTAACCTAAACTCTGGGTGCCCTTATTTTCCACATGGGCAGCTAGTAGTTTTGGTTTTTGCAGATATTATTTTTTACAAGATCCTGGTTTACAGCTGGAGCTATATTCGGAAAGTTTTGTATCCGTGTATCTCTTTCAGTTGTGTTATGTATTATTTTTCCACTGCTATGTAAATTATTTAATCTCTGATATATTTTTTGATGTATATTATTTATTCATACTCTGTTATATTCTTGTACTCTGATGTAAATTGTTGTAATAAGCAATGAAATGTTCTATTGTTTGTGTTCTGATTTGTCGTGTTCTCAACTCAATCCGGGCTTTCTCTTGCGGGGAAGTTTGGGTCGTTTCAGTTGGGGGAATTGCTAGTTATGATTTTTTGAAGAAACTAAATTTTTGCAAGATGGAGTTTAAGAAATGGAATATATTAAGGCCACGAGACAATGCAATGCACCAAGATGTTGAAGCTGCTTTTAAAAATAGCAAAGCTATTTCTATTGCAGACTCTGAAAACTTGGAGTTGTATGAGAGTATGTTAGAAGCTAAAAGGGTTTTGTAAATGAAAAAGAAGATTTATTTTATGAATGTAAAGAAAAAAAGCAAAAATCTCTTAGCTTAAGGATGGGGATACCAATTCTAGTTTCTTTCATTCAAAGATGTCGACTAGGAAGTATACTGATTGTTTAAAGACTTTAATTAATGCTAAAGAGGAATTAATTTTTAAACCTGAAGTAGCGAATAAAGCTGTTGCATATTATACTGAGTTGTTCAGTGGAGTAGTGATAAGGGAGTTTCCATCTTTTCAATCTTTATCCACTATAAATGAACATGGTAAACTGTAATGACCCAACATTTTTGACCATTCAAATCGACAATAAACCACACATGTCGACCCAAACAAATCACCAACACAGACAGTTATTGGGAAAAGAAGAAAAAGAAGAGAAAAACAATTCTCAGAATCTCACGGCAGAAGGACAACATATAATAAACAAATAATGGTTCAAAGCATTTAAAAACATATACATTTGGCTATAACGTACAATTGATTATCAGAGCTATACATATGTAGATATACATAACTAGCAGCGGAAACACAGTGCAGCGAAAATACATACATATATAATAGATGTATACCAGATCTTCGTCTTCGATCTCCAAGGCAGAGTAATCTTTGCTAACTGCAAACTTCTGCTGACCCGAGCGTATTGCATAAAAAGAAACCACAACAAACACTCAGATCAGCACTAAATCATTCTCATATTAGTCAAATTAAAATACGAAACAACTTGAGTATCATGGGTGTAGTAACTCCAGAGATGTTACGGGATTTTTCCATCTCTCGAGGATCTGTTAAACTAATACATACATAGTATAATACGCTATTATGATAATGTCTATCCAGTAAAGTAAATGTCATAAAAATAGCATAAGCGGGATTACCATATTACCCTTACGCCGTTTACAGGCATCAACGGTCTATACAGTACCGTAAATTCACCGTACTGGTGTTATCAGAGGGCACTCCATAGAAGGCAATGCAAAATCAAAATCGTATGGGGCTCGATATGGATAAATATGACAAGGCACTTGAGGCAATGCCCAGGTTAGGATTCTACCAATTGCACTCCCGGACTGGTGGTAACGCATAGAAGCCACTACCGCCCACCTCGGAACACACTCCTAAATAAAATGGGCCCAAATCATCATCATCATCATAGTTATAGAATAGTATCGAAGAAGTGTTTCCGATCAAAGGCGCTACCTCAATTAGTCACGGTATAGCTCCTGTTTTAGTCAATTCAATTATGACCCGAAGGTCAAGGCTATATTCGTTATCGTTCATTCTTCAATCAAACAATTTGCCTCCAAGTCATCATACTTCATTCTGGATACGTCATAACGTTTAAATTTGTTAAAGTGGTATCGACACTGACAGAGAGTATGCCACTTTCCGACTCCGGCCTCTTTAACAACCAACGTTTACATTTTCCATACCGGTCGGTTCTTTTACTTTTCAAAACGATTCGCTTTCATATCAAAATATCATATTCTGTTTCGAACCAAATTTATATCCAAATAGAATATAATTTCATATCAAAATATCATAATCATACCAAACCAATTATATTTTGAATTAGAATATATTTTAATATCCTTATATTATAATCGTATAATATTTCAAAATTGACTTATATTCAAATAGAATATATTTCATCTCAAAGATTTCAAATTATTCCAAATTGATTTATGGTCGAAATCCACTCATATTCAAATAGAATATATACTTTCATAACTTATTTCAATCCCTTAGGAGATAGATTTATATTCGAGTAGCATATAATTCACACTTCCATATCAAAATAGGTTTGGAAATTGATTCACATTCAAATAGAATGAAATTTATCTCAACTCCAATTGAACAACTGTTTTAGATTCAACACTTCCATTCGGAAGAAATTTACGATCATTTAATGACTTGAAAATATATGCTTATGAAAAAAATCTTTATATAAAATATATATGTGGAATAATAACTATAATAAAATAAGAAAATTTCAAACACTATATATATATATAATTTAAAAGTTTTACAGATTTGTTTAAGTAATAAAATATAAGGAAAAGTTTAGTTATAACGAAATAGTTTAATAGGAAAAGTTTTAAATAAATAAAATTTTAAGAAGGAATAGTTATTTGAAATCAAACAGTGTAAATATATATATATATATAATCTTTAACTATAATCATTCCTTTTTTAGAACTTCAATACTTGAATCTAAACTCCAGTCTCAATGGAGTTCATTTAGTTTCCATATCTCATTTTCCACATCGTTCAAAACAATCGTTCGATTTCAAGAATTCAAATCTATATTCAAAAACTGAGTTAAAACAACTCGGAATACCCTCGATTTCCATTATTCAAAAATTAAATTCCATGAGAATTTATTACCTTTGAATTACACCATAAATTTGAATAATTCCAAATCATATTCAAATCCCAATTTAAGAATTTCCACTTTGTTTTGGGATAATTTACTTAACCCTTTTAAATAAACATTCCAAGTTCCGAATCTTTATAGAAAATGGATTTATTGAGTATCGGCACATTCTTTTAAATGAAAATTCGATCAAATAAAATGGATTTATCTTAAGTTCTTGATATTTCAGGGATGGATATATCATTTCAATCCAAATCAGGGACACAGAGATTTATCATTTATGTGTTCTTAATTTATCTTAAATTGATAACATCAAGGGTAAATGGGATTTATCATCATAGTCAACATGCATTACAATATACTGAAATATGGAGCATTAGCAGTGTCAATACGAATTCAATTATAAATTTCAACTAAACATCCATCACAACCATTCCATTCAACTGATTAACATGAAAATGTTTCAGTATTTAGCAAGGATTCTAATTTCCAACTAGAAATTTAAATTTAATTAAATAACTAATCATTGACCTAAATTTGCATGGTAACACACTTGCATGTCAAATTTAAACAACACATCAACAATCAAACACAACCATGCAACCAAACTTATTTCATGGTTCAATTTAATAAATATACGAACAATTCAGTTCATCGTGAGTGGAAAAATCACTCGCCTTTGGGTCTTTAGTGGATCAAACATCCAACTAAAGCTCAAAATTTCACAGTCCCCAAACGCAGCCAAACCAGTCTCGGATCGACCGCAATTTCGTCACGATCCCAATGCACCCAACCGCGTCCAAATCCGAGTTAAAACGAGAAAGTTATTAGCATTTTACAAATTTGAAATTTGAAATATAAAATTAATAAATAAATTCCTCACCCAATCTCTCATCGCCACGTCAGCTTAGTTTTTCCTGCTTCATCACCTTAATCTCGTCGCTATAGTACCCGTGAACGAAAGAACCCAACGCAGCTAACTTTGACCGGCCAATACTCCGTCTGTCGTCCGTGATAGAACCTCCGACCAACATCATTACGAAGCCAACATTTGGGCGCACCTCCCCTGCTGATGCCATAAAATTCCGGCGACCTCATCCCTTCCCGTTGCTACCATGGATGCAATTGGATTTTTTTTAGCCTTCGACGGCCGAATTCCGGCAGCCCACTCGAAAATCGAAACTCAAACCACCACCAATCAACTTCTATCGTCGATCTCTTCCATACCCATGTCGTCGATTTACTGATTAACTCCTAAATCAAAATCCCCTAAATTTTCACTTAGGGTTTCGATTTCCAGCAAGCTGTGACCAAGAATCCCGTCCAAATCGATCCCTGCATGCGACAACAAACTGCAGATCTAGATTCTACTCATCGATAGCTTCGATTTGGTATATAATACGTTGATTTTTGGCGAAGATTTGATTTTTAATTTAATCTTGAATTTAAACTAGGGTTTTGAAATAGATTTCTGCCATTAGAGAAAAAAAAATAGACAGATGGAAAAGTATATGTGAAAGTGAAAATGAGCTGGTGAGGAAAAATGGATTTGATTTATATATGTATATAAGGCCCAAATTTGAGAAACATCCACTTATCTAATTATCTTGATTCCTTTCACATTTTCTCCCGTACGACCAAACGGTAAGTCGGATTGTAAAGCAAATTGAAATCCTACCATAATTCACTGTTCCAGTTCCGATGAGACTAGTTTCGTCGGATTCCGAGACAGTTGCCAAAACAGTTAAATTTTACAGTTAATTAATTAATAAAATATTCAAATATTCATTTAACTATTTTAATTCAATTTGAATATTTATTAAATTCAAATTTAAACCAAATTATAACTTAGATAAATTCTATAAATTTATTTCATAAATTTTGAGTTCCCACATTTGATTATTTACCAATTTAAATTTGAATTTCAAATTTAACTTAAACAACTTAAATTCCACCGTTTAACAAATCAAATAGGAATTCCTTTTAACTTAAATAACTTAAATTTAGTTATTTATTAGAAATATTAAATTCCATTTTCAACATTTTCTAAATAACTAAATTTAAAATTTATTTATACTCAATTCAAACAATCGTCATCATTATAATCAACAAATTTTGATTTTTTATCCAATATTATACCATTTATTTATTTTAAATCAAAATTTGAATATATAGAATATATGGGTCGTTACATTCTCCCCCACTTAAAATCTTTTCGTCCTCGAAAAGAGAACGAAATAAGGTATTAAACAAATCATTCTTTCAAGTCCATACTTATAAAATAAGTTATATGATAGAAAAATCTCATAAATTTTCTAACTCCCGAAATCACGGAAAATTTCGGCAGCATCTCCTTTTTACGAAGAGATCTAGAAAATCACAAATATATATAAATACTCAAAATCTTCATCCCATCACTCGATGAGGCATCCCCAAAAATAGGGAACACAATATCCATCTAACTACAAAAACATATAACCCAAATACTAACCTTCTTTAGTGTTTATTTGCAAATTTCATTTACCTTAGCACTTTAGTATTTAGCGCAAGCGAGCTCCAAACGTAGTGCGATTTCCTTACACCTGCTACATACTCATATACGCATAAGAATTAAACATATATATAATACATAACAAAAATATGTAACCTACACAACATAGATCGAACATTCCAACTACAAAATCAACATGTTAGCGCCAGGCCAGCAAACAAATCATGAATTATCACCCCTTAAATGATGGAATTTGACCAAATTAGGAAAAATTTGTAGGATTTGTTTCAGGCTTTCCGAATTGTCCGAATTCGTCGAATTCGTTCAAAAGTTATGACCGTTTTAGTGAAGGTGAACACCTCAGCCAGTATACTAGAAAATGCAGGTCTGAGTTGTTCAACCCAGTTTTTACCTCTTTAAATCTCAAAATTTTACAAAGAACATTAAGAGAAATTTTAGTTCAGATCCTGGGCTTTCCGAATTGTACTCGCACATCGAAATCCGACGCTCCTTTAGGAAGTTATGGTCAAAACAATATAGGTATACGCTTCAGATTTTTATTTTCTGTGCGCTGAACTACAACTAACGCTTGGATTTCAACCTAATAAACAAGAAAATTAGACACGGCCCCATTAACAAAAGTTTTAGCTCAGTTTCCGAGGTTTCGAAAAAGTCCAGAATCGTTACATTCCGATCATTCAATCAGAAATTATGACCATTCTACTACAGCCTATCGAACATTTCAGATTTTCGCATGAACATCGATTTATTTTATTTGGAGTTTCAACCTTTCGGATTCCAAAACTTTGGTAAATCTTTAACACTTAAAATTCGTTATCACTTCATTATTCGAGAAATGGATTTGCATTTAATTGATTATTTCATTCAAATATACTTCCTATCCATCTTCCCGTTTCATTTCAAGTGTTAAATTCCGATTAAAACTTGAATTCATTTTAAAATTTCCACCGAACTTGATTACATTGATCTTTTAATTCATTATCCTGAATCAATTTTTCCAAAATTTTAAAATTCATTCATTCCTAAGTACTCAATTCTCAATCGATTTCTTTTTAATCTTCTAACTTCTCTTATTGGTTCAATTCAATTGACTCAACTAAATTTGGCTTCATTCCATATTCGATTAGTCGTTTATTTGAATTAATCTTGATTTTATTTATTCTAATTATTCAAGTTCCCAAATTCTTTCGATATTCTAATTTAGTAAATTAGACTTAAATTCTATGTTTCCAACACCTTATTTCATATTCCACTTCCAATTTATTTCTTTCCTCGTTCTATTTAGTTAACCTTGAAATCCAGAAACCATGGGTTAGGTAAGTTATGGTCTTTATACAACCATTCTATTTTATCTTGTTCACTTATTCCAATTTTCATCTTTAAATTAAATCTCATTCCATTAATTCAACTTATTTATCCAGTTCACCAATCATGGTTTGAATTAAGGAATGTACACACTCGAATTTTTCATACTTAGTTCTCAACCATTGTTATTTGATTTTCTAAGTCAACTTTATTTTACTCGATTTCTCTTCTCAAATGAAATCATATTCCATTCGACAAAATGGTTTACCCTCTATTCCTTCATGGCTTATACTTAGATTGATATTTGATATATTATCCAAATGGGGTCTTACCCATTTAGATCTCTTTCATTTTTAATTCATCGACCATTCAAATTCCATTAACCTCTTCATTTCTTTCAAAAATCTATTTATCGGCAATCCATATTATCAACAACATAAGTTTCTTCCCACACCTTCTCGACTAACTTAATAACTTATGAATTAGCCCAGTCGTGAGTTATCACTCTTTATTGC
Organism: Allium sativum; assembly: GCA_030737875.1. NCBI lineage: Eukaryota > Viridiplantae > Streptophyta > Magnoliopsida > Asparagales > Amaryllidaceae > Allium > Allium sativum. The sequence continues at coordinate 389,053,592 of CM060924.1, forward strand.
ACAACCTAATATTTCTATTCATTTTAGTTGACTTAGGTGTAATTTTTTTTCAAAGTGAATTTCAACTTCTCTAACACTTATATCAACCAAACTAGTAACTTATTTTACTTTATTATCGTCCATGATTGAATATAAGCGATGGTTCCTTTCTCTCAACATTTAAGTCCAAAGTTTCAATGACTCGAGTTACCTTAATCCTTAAGCCAATGTCATTTGTTAAGATGATTTTAAATTGCTTGATTCCGGGTTTCAACTAAGTTTAAAATAACATACATATATACTTATACCATAGGAATTTAAATCCAAAAACTCTTTTCAAACCAGATATGAAAATATGGAGTGGTCTTCCCCACTTAGATGCTTCAGAATAAACGTCGATAATGCATGCACTCATTACCAAAATCATTTTTGATGTCTGAAAAGGGATTACACTTATTTCTTTAAAATTCTTAAAACCATTCCTTTTCGGAAACACTTATCAAAATACCATATTTCGCAAAAATTCTGGCAAACCTAATTTCAAAGTATCGGAATCAGGTTCTCAAGTTCACTTCTATCCTATTTCCAAGATATATTTGCCTAAATGTCCTTTATACCTTTTATTTTTAAACCTTTTTCGACCATTTAATTTGTCCCGTCCATATGATTTATTATTTAATCAACCATAACAGATAATAACTTAATATTATCGCTTTCTAACGACAAGGGCATATAGACTAACACCGATAATAATGTATTTAACATATAAAATATAATCGAAAACCATATTATGTCGATCCACTCTATTCGATTATTTAGAAATTCCTATCGATTCTATGGTGTCCCATATATCGACCAGAATCCATAAATATTTAACAGAACAAGTCAATTATAAAACCATTTTATATCAAAAATAAAAGTACACACTCTCATGTATACTCTCAAACTCATTCTAGGGCATTACTAACCCTATCTCTAATGAGTTTATTCCCAAACAGAGCCAAGGTTATCGCCAACCATACGCTCTGATACCAATTGTAACAAACCGACATTTTTTACCGTTCAAATCGACAATAAACCACACATGTTGACCCAAACAAATCACCAACACAGACAGTTATTGGGAAAGAAGAAAAAGAAGAAAGAAGAGAAAAACAAGTCTCAGAATCTCACAGCGGAAGGACAACATATAATAAACAAATAATGGTTCAAAGCATTTAAAAACATATACATTTGGCTATAACGTACAATTGATTATCAGAGTTACACATATGCAGATATACATAACTAGCAGCGGAAACATAGTGCAGCGAAAATACATACATATATAATAAATGTATGCCAGATCTTCGTCTTCGATCTCCAAGGCAGAGAATCTTCGCTAACTGCAAACTTCTGCTGACCCGAGCGTATTGCATAAAAAGAAAACACAACAAACACTCGGATCAGCACTAAATCATTCTTATATTAGTCAAATTAAAATACGAAACAACTTGAGTATCATGGGTGCAGTAACTCTAGAGATGTTACGGGATTTTTCCATCTCTCGAGGATACATTAAACTAATACATACATAATATAATACGCTATTATGATAGTGTATATCCAGTAAAGTAAATATCATAAAAATAGTGTAAGTGGGATTACCATATTACCCTTACACCGTTTACAGGCATCAACAATCTATATAGTACCGTAAATTCACCGTATTAGTATTATCAGAGGGCACTCCATAGAAGGCAATGCTAAATCAAAATCGTATGACGCTCGATATGGATAAATATGACAAGGCACTCGAGGCAATGCCCAAGGTAGGATTCTACCAATTGCACTCCCGGACCGGTGGTAACACATAGCAGCCACTACTGCCCACCTCAGAACACACTACCAAATCAAATGGGCCCAAATCATCATCATCATAGTCATAGAATAGTATCGAAGAAGTGTGTCCGATCAAAGGTGCTACCTCAATTCATCACGGTATAGCTCCTGTATTAGTCATTTCAATTATGACCCGAAGGTCAAGGCTATATTCGTTATCGTTCATCATCTTCTTCAATCAAACAATTTGCTTCCAAGTCATCATATTTCATTCTGGATATGTCATAACGTTTACAGTTGTTAAAGTGGTATCAACACTGACAGAGAGTATGCCCCTTGCCGACTCCGGCCTCTTTAACAACCAACGTTTACATTTTCCACATCGGTCAGTTCTTTTACATTTCACAAAGGTTCGCTTTCATATCAAAATATCATATTCTGTTTCAAACCAAATTTTTATTCAAATAGAATATAATTTCGTATCAAAATATCTTAATCATACCAAACCGATTATATTCTAAATTAGAATATATTTTCATATCCTTATATTATAATCATATAATGTTTCAAAATCGACTTATATTCAAATGAAATATATTTCATCTCAAAGATTTCAAATTATTCCAAATCGATTTATGGTCGAAATCCATTCACACTATATACTTTCATAACTTATTTCAATCCCTTAGGAGATAGATTTATATTCGAGTGGCATATAATTCATATTTCCATATCAAAATCGGTTTAGAAATCGATTCACATTCAAATAGAATGAAATTTATGTCAACTCCATTTGAACAACGGTTTTAGATTCAACACTTCCATTCGGAAGAAATTTACTATCATTTAATCACTTGAAAATAGATTCTTATGAAAAAAATCTTTATATAAAATATATACGTGTGGAATAATAACTAGAATAAAATAAGAAAATTTTAAACACTATATATATATTTATAAAATTCAAAAATTTTACAGATTTGTTTAAGTAATAAAATATAAGGAAAATTTTAGTTGTAACGAAATAGTTTAATAGGGAAAGTTTTATATAAATAAAATTTTAAGAAGGAATAGTTATTTGAAGTCAAACAGTGTAAATATATATATAAACAATTCTTTAACTATAATCATTCCTTTCTTCCGAACTTCAATACTTGAATCTAAACTCCAGTCTCAATGGAGTTCATTTAGTTTCCATATCTCATTTTCCACATCGTTTAAAAAAATCGTTCGAATTCAAGAATTCAAATCTATATTCAAAAACTGAGTTAAAATAACTCAGAATACCCTCGATTTCCATTATTCAAAAATTAAATTCCATGAGAATTTATTACCTTCGAATCTACACCATAAATTTGAATAATTCCAAATCATATTCAAATCCCAATTTAAGAATTTCCACTTTGTTTTGGGATAATTTCCTTAACCCTTTTTAATAAACATTCCAAGTTCCGAATCTTTATAGAAAATGGATTTATTGAGTATCGGCACATTCTTTTAAATGAAAATTCGATCAAATAAAATTTCCAAATATTTAAAAAATCATTTAACCAACTGATGTCCGTATATAATTTTCTATCCTATGACCAAGTGATATTAAATTTAATTTCTCAATATTTCAGGGATGGATCTATCATTTCAATCCAAATCAGCATCACAGAGATTTATCATTTCACATTGTGTTCTTAATTCATTTTAAATCGATAAATCCCGAGTTTATTCAATGCCCGTAACATCAAGGGTAAATGGGATTTATCGTCACAGTCAACATGCAATACAATATACTGAAATATGGAGCATTAGCAGTGTCAATACCAATTCAGTAATAAATTTCAACCAAATATCCATCGTAACCATTCCATTCAACTGATCATCATGAAAATGTTTCAGGATTTAGCAAGGGCTCTAATTTCCAACTAGAAATTTAAATTTAATTAAATAACTAATCATTGACCTAAACTTGCATGGTAACACACTTGCATGTCAAATTTAAACAACACATCAACAATCAAACACAACCATGCAACCAAACTTATTTCATGGTTCAATTTAATAAATATGGGAACAATTCAGTTCATCGTGAGTGGAAAAATCACTTACCTTTGGGTCTTTAGTGGACCGAACGTCCAACTAAAGCTCAAAATTTCACAGTCCCCAAACGCAGCCAAACCAGACTCAGATTGACTGCAATTTCGTCACGATCCCAACGCACCCAACCGCGTCCAAATCCGAGTTAAAACGAGAAAGTTATTAGCATTTTACAAATTTGAAATTTGAAATATAAAACTAATAAATAAATCCTTTACCCAATCTCTCATCGCCATGTCAGCTCATTTTTTCCCGCTTCATCCCCTTAATCTCGTCGCTATAGTACCCGTGAACCAAAGAACCCAACGCAGCTAACTTTGACCGGCCAATACTTTGTCTGCCGTCCGTGATAGGACCTCTGACCAACATCATTGCGAAGCTAACATCTGGGCGCACCTCCCCTGCTGACGCCATAAATTTCGGCGGCTTCCTCCCTTCCTGGCGCTGCCATGGACGCAATGGATTTTTTTGCCTTCGACGGCCAAATTCCGGCAGCACGCTCGAAAATCGAAACTCAAACCACCACCAATCAACTTCTATCGTCGATCTCTTCCATACCCAGGTCGCCGATTTACTAATTAACTCCTAAATCAAAATCCCCCCAATTTTCACTTAGGGTTTCGATTTCCAGCAAGCTTTGACAAAGAATCCCATCCAAATCGATTGCTACATGTGACAACAAACTGCAGATCTAGATTCTACTCATCGATAGCTTCGATTTGGTATATAATACGTTGATATTTCGAGAAGATTTGATTTTTAATTTGATCTTGAATTTAAACTAGGGTTGTGAAATAGATTTCTGCCGTTAGAGAAAAAAAACATACAGATGGAAAAGTATATATGAAAGTGAAAATGAGCTGGTGAGGAAAAATGGATTTGGTTTATATATGTATATAAGGCCCAAATTTGAGAAACACCCACTTATCCAATTATCTTGATTCCTTTCACGTTTTCTCCCATACGACCAAACGGTAAGTCGGATTGTAACGCAAATTGAAATCCTACCATAATTCACCGTTCCGGTTCCGATGAGACTGGTTTCATCGGATTCCGAGATATTTGCCAAACAGTTAAATTTCACAGTTGATTAATTAATAAAATATTCAAATAATCATTTAACTGTTTTAATTCAATTTGAATATTTATTAAATTAAAATTCAAACCAAATTATAACTTAAATAAATTCTATAAATTTATTTCATAAATTTTAAGTTCCCACATTTGATTATTTACCAATTTAAATTTGAATTTCAAATTTAACTTAAACAACTTAAATTCCACCGTTTAACAAATCAAATTAGAATTCCTTTTAACTTAAATAACTTAAATTTAGTTATTTATTAGAAATATTAAATTCCATTTTCAACATTTTCTAAATAACTAAATTTAAAATTTATTTATACTCACTTAAAACAATCGTCATCATTATAATAAAAAAAATTGATTTTTTATCCAATATTATACCATTTATTTATTTTAAATCCAAATTTAAATATACAGAAAATATGGGTTGTTACATAAACAGTCTCTTCTTAAACCAATTTCTTTAGATGAAATAAAGAAAGCAGTGGATTCTATTCATGATGATACAAGTTCTGGGCCAGATGTATTTAATTCGAAGTTTTTGAAAATACACTGGGTGGAGATTAAAGATGATTTGGCTGCTACAATGCAGGATATATTTGAATCAGGCAAATTACCAAGAGGTATTAATCATACTTTTGTTACATTAATACCTAAAGTTGATAGAACTTATGCAATTGCACGTTATCGTCCAATTTCATGTTGCAACTTATATTATAAATCATTTAGTAAAATACTTTGTAATAGGATGAAATGGTTTCTATCTCATTTAATTTCTTCAAACGAATGTGCATTTATTCCATCTCGATATGCTGGTGATAATATTCTCATGGCTCATGAATTGTTGAGGGATTTCAAAACAATAGGAATTAATAAAATGTGTGTTAAAGTGGATCTACATAAGGTATATGATAAGATTTCCAGAGAATTTATTTGCCATATAATGCTAAAGATGGGTTTTCCTATACATTTCATAAATATCATATATGAATGTATTTCTACACCAACTTTTTCCATTTCAATTCAATGGGTGTCAAGGTGTTTTATTTCTTCAATCTATCTATTACTTATACTGGTAAGTAGAATCCACATCATTCTTTGCTTAACACGTGCCCATTTCTATTGCTCCTCTTGAACGTTCATTCTCGCATATTTATCTTCCAGTTGTTATTTCTCTTTAACCCCACATCTTCTGGTTTCTATACATTGGGGAAAAAACCTAATTCCTTTACAAATCCCGCATCGACACTCTCACCGAAAATGAATCTTATATGTGTAAGAACAACATCGCAATTTCCACACAAATTGCCTCATCCTATTGTCTTTGGCGACCGTGGCATCATCAGAGTCAATTTTAACGACACTGGCAGCCGCACTCGAGGTAACTGAATCAAAATTTTGTTTTATTTCTATGTATAAACAAACGAATCATATTTGTGTAAAAACAACATCGCGATTTCCACAGGAATCACCTTCATCTCAATGTCTCCCGCCACGGTGACATCATGAGACTCAATTTTTCCGACGTTGGCAGCCCCTCTTGAGATACTTTAATCAAAAAAAATTCTATTTCTATGTATAAACAAACGAATCATATATGCATAGAAACAACATCGTGATTTCCATAGGAATCGCCTGCTTCTGAGTGTCTCCCGCTACGATGACATCATAAGACTCAATTTTTCCGACGTTGACATTCGCTCTTGAGGTAATTGAATCAAAATTTTGTTTTATTTCTATGTATAAATTCTAAGTACGTAACCGACTTCATACGATTATGTACATATTACTTCGGACAAGTTAGGGAAGGAGAATATGTTTTATATGAATTAATTGAAGATGTGTTCCATTTCAAAAGACATTTTACTACAGATTACAGAAATTATGTTATAATACATAATTTACTAGCAGTAAAAAAAAAAGTTACATGTAATTACAGCCTTAATGTTGGGAGCTTCAAATGGATTTCATATTTTTATAGTTGAAATTATTAGTTTCATGGTAGTTTTGATTTTAATGGATTAATGATTCAGATTTAATAAATGAATAAAATGACTTTATGGCTCACTGTACTTCTACTTTTGAAACATTGTCTCATGTTGGTGACAGTGCTTCATTATGGCACATCTTTGTATGCTATTTATTCAGTCAAAATTTATTATTGTTAAGTATTATGTTTCTTATGCTTCATGGAAAATATATGATATAAAAATCGTGAAATGTCTTGACAAGTTTATCACATGGACTAGACAAGTTTATCACATGGAATTCGCTCAGTAACAAGTAAAAATATTATGCCTTTTGTGTTTGAATATTTTGATAATTTCGACAGCTTTAAGATATTTTACAATTTGATGTGCATAGAACAAGATTTGATAAAATGCATGTTCATATTCCAATGCTAAATTAAATCCCACACTTGAGATGTCAGTTAAATAACACATACCGAATTTTGGATATAAAATAAACAAATGAATTACGTTAGCAAACTTTTGCAACTTGCTTATTGCATATATAATATAATATTATTACTATTATAGAACTCCAAGTAATATTTATTCTCTTAGAATGTCATAGGTAATCATAATTTTTAAACCAAAAAAATGTGAAAATGCTCACGAATTCAGTCAGAGTGACAACGTATGGAAATGATGAAGATATCTCATATGCTAAGGTATATGCGCACATACATACACACATTTGCGCGTGTGGTTGTACTTCACAATGATAGGAAGCAGTATAAGAGAGAATAATAATTGCTGAAACTATTCTTTTCTTAATCATTATTTATTATTATACATGATTACTAAGAGGAATGTGTGTTTCGAATTTCAGTCTCTCTTTTTAGATGCATACATGTCATTATTCTTCTGCATGTATTAGTTATGAACACATTATCACAAGTTCATATTACATTTACAATGCCGCATTTTATTGCCTAACATTAAGTTTCTATCAACAAAATTTTAGATTGCAAATTTTAACGTTTAAACAATTGCGAAACTAATATGAACTTTTTCTATATTTTGGAAGTAATTGACGATAATCTATGTTATTTTAACACTAACATGGTATATATCACTATAGAGGTACGCTTTTATCCATATATAATATGGGTTACACAACAATTAGCAAAACATTGTTTGGAATGAACTTGCACATGCATGACTTTCTGTTTTGAAGGATCTGTTCTTACTTTCTATCGGGTAAAAAAATGATATGTACTGAAGTATGGTCGAAATACATGGTTGAAATATGACCATCTTTTGTGATCTATGAGAATGCATTTTGTTATGTCACTTGCACTCAAATTAATACCCAATAGTAATCCACTGAATCATTTGTTTTATGTAATATATAATATTTTATTTGATGAGAAGCAAGTTTTCAAAGCTAGGTAATATATGATTTAATTAAGGTGTTCCAAGATGCATAAAGTTTCATTAAAAATGGAGAAAAGGTTATAAGTAAAAAAATAAAAAAATAAAACCCATGTCAACATGGAAAAGACATTTTAATCATCATACATAATTATGTAGGTAATCATGCATGCATCATCCCATATTCATGAATTAAGATTGTCCATACTTGCAGTACAACTTTAATTCTTAGTGAAACAAATTTAAACTGAACATATCTAACTTTTACTCAATTTATCCATTATCTATCCATCCATTATCATATATTTAAATAGGAATGCAGATACCCCCACACCATTCCATGTGTAAACCCTGTATTTTAGCACACCTTTATTTACTATGCTTCACTTCTTATCATAAGTAAATGACTACCTCTCTGACATTTTCTTGATACTGGTTATTTCTTCATTTTACTATTTGTTATCTGTTAGCCTACTTTGTGAGCTAGCCTATACAAAGATATAAAGGATGACTAGAAGAACATGCATCTGATGTCCGGATCGGGTCGGGGGTCACCAGCCAAAGCAATATACAGCAGATTGGGAAACGGAGAATCAGAAGCAGCTCCGGATCGGGTGGAGGAAGTTCGATCCGCATCCTTCCTTCTCAAGCAGCTCCGGATCTGGTGGAGGAAGTCCGATCCGCATCCTTCCTTCTCCTATTCATTCGATATGAACCGCGTACCAATGGATGGCAGTTACACCCCATGATTTCCTCAAGAAACGGAGCGGTTAAGCAACCAATTAGCCCACGATCTCCCCACGTTCACCGCCAACCTGATGTACTGTCATCATCATATCCTATCCGAACCCGACTTCTATGGGATGGAGACCACGTGTACCCGAACCGGAACCACTAGTCCAAATGCATTTTCCACCTATAAATACACCTCCAATGCTCATTTCAAGGGTTCTTTTTGGCATTTTAAGAACTTAAACTCCTTTACTATTTGAATTTCATCCACTTACTCAGATTGCAATCATCTTTTGAATCATATTATGAAGGAAATTGAGTGAATCACTGTATTAGATAAGTGAGAATTGAGTGAAAATCATTGTTGTACTCGCATTCAAGACATCAATCCAAAGAGAAGAAAGTGGACGTAGGCTATTTAACGCCGAACCACTATAAATTGTGTGTTTTTGCCATTTTTGATTTCATTTCAGTAGAATTGTTATTAGTTTGGGTGTTAGAGCCAATTTTGGATCTAACATTTTGGTGCTTTCACTGAGAAATCTTTGAATTCTTCGCTTTTTGGGATTATCATTCTACTATTTGGACCTTCAAAGTTCAAAGAAGTTAATCCCCCGTTTTTGACATCTTTTAGTACCTTTTGGTGAACCATTGAAGAATTGAACACTATGGTCAAAACGAAAGGAAAAGAAGTGCAAGGCCCTAGAGAGAATCAAAAAGCCAGGGTATTGACGAGGTCGCGTGGACAAGACTCTGGAGCAGGCCGGTCCGGTCAGGAAGGTCCGATCCGAGCAGGTGACTCCGATCCGAGACGATCAGAAGACGTTGAGGTCACTCGCTCCCCCATCCGAACCGGTCCGGTCCTATTACCTTGCTCTGATCCGATCCGAACCAGAATGAAACTGGAACTTCTACTCGAGCTCCCTCCAATGCTCCGATTCTAGCCATTATGACCAATGATCAGCTTAACCCGTCTGCACCTATCACCCAAGGAGATTTATCACGCTTTCTTGACATGATCCAGAGTACTAAGGAGGCATTGGAAGCCCATAAGTGTGACAGTCTTCGCATGCAAGAGAATATGATCACTATGAGTAGGGAACTCCAGGAGCTCCGGAGGCAAAAGACACCTTCCCCAACACGTCGTCTTACTGTAGACGATTCATCTTCTTCAGATGAGGGACGTCCTCGTGAAAGAAGAAGACCGCTAGAGCGACCTCAGAATCTTGATCAGCTAACTTTTGGATCTTTAGGATCCCACGAAGACTGTGCTCGTGTTTTAGGGCCTGATGACCCAAGCTTGAAAGAGACTATGTTGTTGCCCATGCGTGGATCCCACGTTCTACCTAGGGATCCTAACATTACTAACCCTACGCAACTGCAACTTCTTCAGCCCCTCCCTCCTGAGATCGACCAGGAGCATAGGGAGCAATGTAGAGCAGCCACCGCTGGAAACAGGAGGTTATCCCCTAATTAGGAGCCTAGGGGTAATCCGAATATCAGACCTAGAGAAACGGTGCAGACACTAACAAATGCCGATGTATAGGCGATGGTGCATCAGATTATGTCCAAAAGCCGGCGGTACACTAATGAGGACTGGGGTATTGAGTGAAGTCATACACCCTTCACAGATGATATATTGGATTTCCAGTTCCCTCGGTGGTTCAACTTGCCTCAGATGGATCGGTATTCAGGAAGAATGGACCCAGGGCAGCATCTGATGAGGTATGCATGGTTCATGAATGCCGCAGCAGCTCCAGATGCTGTAAAATGCAAAGCCTTTCCAATTTATCTTGAAGAAGTGGTGTTAATGTGGTTCACCCGACTCCCTCCCTGGTCGATATCAAATTTCACAGAATTGAGTGAGTGCTTTATGAACCAGTTTCGACTTCACGCCCGAAAGTCCAAGAGCATCATAAAGTTGTCACTGATTAAACAGGCCCCAGGAGAATCTTTGAAGTCATATTTAGACCGCTTCAACCTGGCCGTCACCGAAGTTAGTGACCCTCATGAGCCCACTATTCTGATGGCCTTGATAGAAGGAGTTGACCCTGACACAGAATTTGGGGATTACTTGTCTGGGAAACCGCCTCCTACTAGAGAATTGTTCTATGAAAAAGCTAATATTTGCTTAAGGCGAGAAGAAGCTCATGCAAATAGGAAGAGAAAGTCCGAAGGGGCCTCGAGTGAAGGTGTCCAAAGTAATGTCTCTGTGAAACAATCTGGTGACAGTTCAGGGAAGGTTGAAGTAAACGTTGCCAACCAGAGCGGAGGTAATAGCAACAGGAATGGGAACGGCAATAGAAGGAACAGGAACCAAGGGAATAACTCTAGTAAAAGACCCAGATTCCAGACTTTTGAAAACTATACGCCGTTAAGTGATACGTTGGAGAATATTTACTTGCATACGTATAGAATATTGCAATAAAAAAAACCACCACCCAGAAACTCCACTGAAAAAGAGATCGCAACGGGAAAGTTTTGTTTGTTCCATGGAACCCACGGTCATTCCACCAACGAATGCCGTCATTTGAGAGATATAGTTGAAAGATTGCTGCGGGAAGGGAAGTTGGACGAGTACAAGGTTGCCCCATGGGACAAGGGGCAAGGGGGACAAGCCCCGAACCAAAACCAGCCTACTTCAAAACCCATAGCCCAGCAGAAAGGTAAGGGGATCGTTATCAATACCATTGTAGGCGGACACCACCTAGCTAGTCGTAATTTCAAAGCGATGGATCAGTACGTCAACGCCGCCAAGCATTTTGAGGTAGGAGAATGCAGTAACCTCAAAGACATCACTCCAGTAAAACAACAAAAGACGATGTCGGACGACGTCATATTCTGTAGTAGAGATGATTTCGGAGTTCAATCCCCAACTGAAGATCCACTGGTAATTACCACGACCATCGTCCCTGCTTTAGTCCGTAAAGTGTTGGTGGACAACAGGAGCTCGGTCAATATCCTCTTCAAGAAAGCTTTTGAACGAATAAGACTTGAAGCAAAAGATCTAAACCCCTGCGAAGGATGGGTACATGGCTTCAAATGGGTGTCGACGGCTCGATGGGCTACGTAGAATTACCAGTGACATTAGGGTAGGGATATCGCCAGAGAGTAAGGATCCTACTGTTTGTAGTTTTGGATGTAGAGTCACCCTACAATGCCTTCCTAGGCCGACCGGCCCTTGCCGAGTTTAGGGCATGTATTGCACCTTGGTGCTTGCTGCTTAAATTCCCGACTGACGCAGGAATTGGGGTGATGAGAGGCGACCAGGCTACGGGACGAGCTTGTTATATGATGGAGTTGAAGATGCTAATGAAGGGGTTGAATATAGAAACTAAGGACAATTCTCCCCCTCCGAAGGTGAACTCAGCATAGCAATTAAGGGGTCCAGCCCCAAGAGAGTCGCTCTTAGATGTGCTCGAGGATATAGATCCCAGAGAGGATAAAGAACCCGAGGATAGGAAGGCGATTCCCAACGAGATAACAGTAGATATACCTATTGATGAGACAGATTCAACAAAAGTACTAAAGATCGGCTCGCAACTAGATCCGGTTTAAGCGAAAGAGCTAGTTGATTTTTTAAGGGGAAATCTGGATGTGTTTGCCTGGACTCACGCTGACATGTGTGGGATTTCGCCTGCTATTATGAGCCACTCTTTATGTATTAATCCAAAGCACCCACCAGTCAAACAGAAAAGACGGATGTTAGGCCCAGAGCGGTCAGCAGCTTTGAAAGAAGAGGTAGAGAAATTAAAAGATAATGGATTCATTAAGGATTCGAAATATCCCGACTGGATATCAAATCCTGTCCTGGTCAAAAAGTCTAACGGGAAGTGGCGTACATGTATCGACTTCTCTGATTTGAACAAGGCCTGCCCAAAGGATAGCTTCCTTTTCCCAGAATTGATCAGCTAGTAGATTCGACGGCTGGGCACGAGCTTTTATCCTTTATGGATGCCTATTCCGGGTACAATCAAATTCCCATGCACATACCAGATCAGGAGCATACAAGTTTCATCACAGACTTGGGGTTATATTGTTATGTGGTAATGCCATTTGGGTTAAAAAATGCAGGGGTCACGTACCAGCGCTTGGTCAACCACATGTTCTATAATCAAATCAGGAAAACCATGGAGGTTTACGTGGATGACGTGCTTGTGAAGTCTAAACTATCTTCCGACCATACAAGGGACTTAGCTGAAATGTTTGATATTCTTCGAAGATATGGAATGATGTTAAACCCCCTAAAATGCTCGTTTGGGGTCACATCTGGAAAATTCCTTGGGTTTATCGTGAGTTCTCAAGGAATTGAGATAAATCCTAGTCAAATAGCAGCAATAAGGGATATTGAAGAACCACGAAAGATCAAAGATGTTCAAAGCTTAGCCGAAAAAATTGCTGCGTTGAGCAGGTTTATCTCCAAAGCTACAGATAGGTGTGTACCTTTCCTCGATCTAATAAAACGAGGAAAGCGAAATTTTGAGTGGACCCCTGACTGAGTGGAGGCATTCCAGAATTTATTAGACTTATTAGAAAATCCTCCAATATTATCAAAACCCATGGAACATGAGGATTTGTTTGTCTACCTAGCGGTATCATCTCACGCCATCAGTACAACATTGGTACGTGAAGAGGATAAAGTCCAGAGGCCTATATACTACTTGATCAAAAAGCTAGCTGTTGCAGAACATAATTATCCTAAGATAGAAAAACTTGCTTATAGCCTCATGATTGCTTCACGCAAACTTCGTCATTACTTTCAGGCTCATCCAATAGTTGTATACACCGATCAACCTTTAAGACAAGTGTTGCAAAAACCCGAAGCATCGGGGCGGTTACTTAAATGGAACATCGAGCTGAGTCAATTTGATTTAAATTTTCAACCACGGAAATCAATAAGAGGGCAGGCGTTGGCCGACTTTATAGCTGAATTCACAATTCCTGAAGAGGAAACAGTGGGTGACAAGGTAGTTAAGTTGGACCAAGAGTTAGAGCTTAGTCCATGGAAGCTATGTACGGACAGAACCAAAAATGATCAAAGGTCCGGTGCCGGAGTTGTTTTAATAACTCCTGAAGGATGATCTATTTACTATGCATTGCGATTAGAGTTTGCTGCTACCAATAATGATTCCGAGTATGAAGCCCTGATTGTCGGGCTGAAACTCGCCAAAAAACTGGGAGTGAAGACACTGGATATATGTTGCGATTCCAAGACAGTTGTATGCCAGGTCCAGGAGGAATTTATTACTAAAGGACCTCGACTTGTTACTTATCTCAAAAAGGTAAAGGATCACGGGAAAGTTTGGAGCATTACAGCATAACGCATATTCCAAGAACGGAAAATCAGAAAGCAGATCGGCTGGCAAAGCTAGCAAATTCTGACAATCCCAAAGAAACTGAAATGGTTCCGATAGAGGTTTTGGAATCACCGAATTTCGACTTGATGGAAGTGGAACTAGCCTTGGAAGTCAACCTAGAGAGAGAATCATGGATGACACCGATCAAGAATTTTCTCAAGAATGGAACCTTCCCGTTGAAGAAGAGCGAAAGACGAGCTATAAGACGTAAGGCTGCAAGATACGTTTTACAGGACGACGTCCTTTATCGCCAAGGGTTTTCAATGCCCCTACTACGGTGTATCGCACACGACGACATCAAACGTGTATTGCGAGAAGTACATAAAGGAGAGTGTGGGGACCACACCAGGGGCCAAACCCTAGCAAAGAAAGTATTACGATATGGATATTTTTGGCCTACTGTGAATAAAGACGAGGCTGATTATTCACGACGCTGCGACAGATGTCAAAGAATTGCCAAGATTCCCAGAGCGCCTCTAACTCAGCTCAAGTCGATGGTAAGCCCATGGCCGTTTGCCATGTGGGGGATTGATATCATTGGAGTGCTACCTATTGCCAGAGGAGGAGCTAAGTACGCGATCGTCGCCGTGGACTATTTCACGAAATGGGTGGAAGCTGAACCTTTAACAACTATCACGGCAAGAAAGGTGATCAGTTTTGTGGCCAGAAACATTATCTGTCGATTTGGGATACCGAAGATCATCATAACTGATAATGGGACACAGTTTGACAGCGTCGAATTCATAAACTTCTGCCAGAAGTACAAGATTGATAAACGGTACACTGCCGTAGCTCACCCGTAGTCAAATGGCCAGGTCGAAGCAATAAACAAGATCATTAAATCTATTCTCAAGAAGCGGTTGGAGCGGGCCAAAGCCAAATGGGTAGATGAGTTGCCTCTAGCTTTGTGGGCCTACAGGACAACCTTTAAGACGGCCACCGGCCATACTCCCTATTCACTTTCCTTTGGGTCAGAAGCAGTAATCCCGGTAGAATTGGAAGTCCCTTCTTATCGAGTCACGTACTACGAGCCGATGACAAATAGAACACTCCTCCTAGAGTCTCTTGATATGGTTGAAGAAAAAAGAGACGAAGCAGACTTGCGTGCCTCAAAACATCGACATCAAGTAGCACGTTATTATGACCGGAAAGTTCGCTTTAAAACCTTTGAGCCATGAGACTTGGTACTAAAGCGAGTCTTCCCGCCTCCAACCCAATTGGGTCCAAAATGGGAAGGGCCATACACCATCCAATGGAAGCTTGATACAGGAGCATTCAAGCTAACGACCGTGGACGGTGAAGAGATTCCCAGAGCTGGAACACTCAGCATTTACGACAATATCTGAGCTAAATATGAAATTTCTTCCTTTTTGTTTTTATAAACTATGTAAAAAGGCACGACTTGCCTTAAAAAGTTTGTTTATATGAACAAAGGTCTATGAAGTGGATGTAGGCTACGACTTAGCTGAACCACTATAAAAATGTCGTGTGTCATTTATTTTCCTGCATTATTTATGTCTTTAACCATTATTCTGTCATGACAATGAAACACAAAACGCAAAATTAAGTTTCAAAAATTGGAGATAACTCATGTGCAGGAGCAATCAAAATGAACGTTTGCATGATAAGATGCAATGTAACACCCCACCTCCGTTAAGGTCACTCACAAAGGGAATGCCTTAACTTTGGTGGAGCATTTTAGTAAACAGAACAGAAACTTACAAGACAGATAAAACAGTACTTGAAAATTTTTAACTTTATTACAGCGGAAACAGAAATCAATATGGTTACATCCTTTCAAATCTCAGAATTCAAGTACAAAATATCAGTCTTGTACAAAAGCCTTCAAAATGCATGGTTTAAAATCATAATCCCCATGGAACGGAAGCTATACAGAGCCAAGCCATACTTTAAGCACTTCAAGCAAAGAGAAATCCGGATCAAGCTAAAGTATTCCCTCCTTGGATAACCTGGGGGGAAACGGAAGAAAGGAGGCGAAACAACAAGGGTCAGACAAAAAGTCTGGCAAGTCCAGTGACTTTCAGCATATGAACAGATAATAATAATAATATGACATGAACATAAAACTGGATGAGGGATAACTGTAACAGGTGTAGCAGATATAACAGAAGAACAGAATGACATAAACTATTGCTTTACACTTCTCTGCACTAATACTAGTATAACAGAATTAGGTGTCACCCTAATGTCTAAACTGAATCAGGAACGGGTACAGAATAATTTAACAGAAACAGAATGCTAATAATGGGCCTTTACTACCCGATCAGAAACAGACAGAAGCAGAAACAGATTAATCCCTACGGAAACAGAATGTAGAATTAGGTGTACACTAGTAATGGGCCTTTACCACCCGAACAGACGGTACCACACAGAAACAGACAGGTGTTACCACCCAACAGAAACAGACGGTACCAACAAAAACAGACAGAACTAAGTATACCCTAAAACCCTACCCCAAGCGATCGGCTCCCTAATACATAAATATCCTGTGTCGGCCCCACAGTAGGGTGTATCACTCCCTAAAGTGACAACCAATTGGCACAGACCTATTTACAGATGTCACGGCGTCTTACATCCTCAGAGGCAGACCGGGATCCATGCACGCACATGACCCGGTTGGAACGCACCATCAACACCCCTCGCCATTATCAGAATGAACCGCTTATAATTAGTTCAGTAAGCGTGCCCGGACCCTACTTACTGTTGGGTCAATGTTTTGGTACCAGAAAGGGTTACTGACTAATATGGGTCCCAAACAACAGATGACACAAGTAATTCCCCTCCTAACCTTGTGTCCCCAGACTAACAGATTTCAGTTTAACTTGTCTACAAGTTTCAGACATACAAAATTTAGATTAACTAGTTCACAGATCAGACAATCAAGTTAACAGGTTTTCAGACTAACGGATCAGATGTCCGGGTTAAAGGGCTTACAGATTATCTGGTTTCAGATTAACAGACTTACAGATTAACTGGTTACAGATTATCTAACTTTGTATTGGGCCTACGGATTCACAAAACGGGTTCATCAGATTCATTGGTCCAATTGGTTTAACCTTACCCAACACGTTTTAGACATCATAATTATCTCAGATTTTCATTAATTAAATATTAATGCCCAAACCTCTCACATTAGACTGACAGTTTGCGGCTACTGGTTAGGCCGGTTGGTTCCGGGCAGGTTTCTGTCGCAAACTGAGTCTAACCTCGGGTTTCAAGCACGTTATGACTAACTTCTCACATTAGAACCTATTGTTTGCGACCACTGGAATATGCCGGGCGGTTCCGGGCAGAATTACGCCGCAAACTCATTCTAACCTCGAGTTAGCCATGTTTATCTTTGCGGCCAATTAATTAACGATTTACCATTTATACCCACGCCTAATATACATGTCAATTATTCATAACTATAGCCAATTCAGATTATGTCAATAGCGGACTAATTATACCAACTCAACAGATATAGCAGATAACATATTTCTCAGGTTAGGCGACTTAGCAGATTAAGCAAACTAGCAGATTTAGTATTTTCAACAGACTTAGCAAATGACAGATTTGGCAGATGAACAAATCTAGCAGACTAGGCAGTAGAGCAGAACTAGCAGATTAAGCAATATAACAGAACTAGCAGATTAGGCAATGTAACACAACTAGCAAATTAGGCAAATATAACAAATTTACTTATTTCTTAAAGTTTCATACCTTGCCTAATTATAAACCTTGCCTAAGTTCACGTGCATAAATAATAGTCTTGATTCACAATATTATCATATACCCTATGTTTGTATTAAATTTACATAGCACAGATTATGGTCATAAATTTACCATATATCATATGTTCCAAATTTTTATTAAACTTGCATAGTACAGAAGATCCATATAATTTATACCAAATATAGCCATAGATTACTATGCATGTCATATATCCCAAAGGTCCCTTACTTAGGTGTTTATTAAAATTAATAGATATCCTAATTTCTTATAAATCTTTATACCTAGGCCATATCCTCTTTATCCTAAATCATGTGTTCAATACAGTCTATATTTATGTTCAATTATATACCTTTTTATGTCATGTCCACAAATCATATGTTCAATACCTTTTTATGTTATAAATATAACATGTCCAATCATATGTCTCAGATTCATGTTCTAGCTACAGTCCATGTTCTTTCCTCAAATTAGTCACCTATTGGTCATGCCCAATTTATGCATCATTCATTTTACTGTCCCAAACATTTTAGCGCATGTTAATCTCTTATGAGATTGGCTCAGGCTCGTAGTAGCCTGGCTATAGAACAGAAAGAGGAAAGAGGTACAGAATAAGATAAATCAAATCAGAACAGAACAGATATAATCTCAGATTCAGATTCACAATTCATGTCAAAATCAGAATTAACGTTTATAGCGGAAAATAACTGTACTTGCCTTAATTGGATTAAAGAAAGAACTCTAGTTGTTGTAGAACCGTTGCAGAAGCTCTAATCTCTAATTGAATTTAGGTTGATGTTGATTGTCTTCTAGTTTTGATTCCAGCAGAGTAGCAACGCCATTTTTATTTTTAATTTAGAACAGAGGTAGAGTAGAAGCAGAATAGAATTGTGTGCAGAGAAGGCTGGGTTTGGGGTTGTTTAAATAGGTTTTAGGCAGAGGAATCTAGACAGAAAACGAGACCAGATACATCAGAACGCACCCAGGAAGAAAAGCAGATTCGAGAGGCAGGTCGACCCCCAGGTCGACACTAGGGTCGACTCTAGGGTCGACCCCCTGGGGGCAGGTCGACTCTAGGGTCGACCCTTGGGGGCAGGTCGACTCTAGGGTCGACTCCCCAGTCGACCTGGTCTGTGCTGTTTAATTTTTTTTTTCTGAACTTGGGAAGGCCATAACTTGGTCATATGGACTCCGATTTACGAAATTTCGGACTCTATTTCGCGTATTTTTCCGAGACGAACGCAATGGAACAGCCCGTTTACCTTGATTCTGATTTTATATTTTAATTATACTCAGATTTGTAATTCTTAAGTTCACAGAAAATACGGGGTGTTACATTCTCCCCTCCTTAAAGGATTTCGTCCCCGAAATCTTCAAGTTAAGAAGAATGTGTCCTACCATCCAATCACTCATCTAATCAGTCTTCATCCACAAGCATCCATTGTCCTTAGAAATTTCTAGTGCTGTATGAACATTTGCAAAAGTGTGTGTATATGTTCCTTATGTAATGCAAAGATCAGGCGGTCTACTGATTCAGTTGACCTCCTTAATGCGAATTATGTCAGTGCCATGAGTCCAATATGTATGCAATTTTCCTACATATCATTTCTATATGAGTGCACAACCATCCACTCATATGCAACATCCATGTGCTGATTCAACCATTTTGCATCCATAAAAATTTAAAATGCTCACACATCCATATGCAGTATGAGAGTGTTTTCGAGCCGATCTAGTGCCTAGTGTGTGTATATGCGTCCACGAGAAACCACTAGCAACCACTTGCATGCACTTGCAACCATCAAACATAACATGTCTCAAACACATGTTTACACCCATTAGGATTCCTATCTATAAGTTGAACACTCGATCGATAGGATATAGTCGAGTGATGGAAGCGAGTACAGATAAAACAAAAACTTGATTCCTATCAGACATTGGTTGAGAAAATAATTCCCCTAAGGGTCAACCCCGAAGACCGAAATCAACATCAGATTGACACCCAGAGGGTTACCCTCTTTAGACAATGTCAAAACTGGAAATCTTATCAGAAGTATTCAGATATTTACAGACTACTGGTACAGATCAGGTTCCCTAATGATTCTTCGGAAGCTAAGCATGATAAAAATCATATCCTACAAAAACTCAGAATGTATGCGTCATACTTGACGTCTAACACAAATATCCCTCAAACCCCAATCTCAAACAGATGAGCCATAACCCTTATGGGTCTGAGTCTACAGCGAAATTCAGAAATAATACTAGTATTAAAGTGCAGAGTATCGATTACAAAATCAAAATACCAGAATCAGAAAAAGTCTTAACTCCATAATCAGATAAAGAAATTAAACCTACTATAGAAATTTTCCTATTTCTATCCTAGCCACTAGCCTCGAGAGTGTTTGCCTGCCCTCCTTGCCCTCGTCTCTTCGGGCAGTCCCTAGTGAAGTGCCCCATCTCTCCACAGTTGAAGCAAGTGCCTTTCCTTTTTCTGCAATCCTTGTTCAGATGAGTCGAGCTCCCACAAGTAAAGCACTTTTTCCCCTTCTTATCTTCAGTCTTTTCATCCTTCTTTTGTGTTTCCTTTTTGGGCCCCGCTTTCTTATTCTGTGGTTCTTCCTTCTTTGTCTCTTTCGGGCCCTTGTCTTCCTCGTGCAGTAGTGCTATGTCCACCAATTTCTCGTAAGTCGCTCCCATGGGTACATGGGTCATGGCGAGGCTGTGCAGTGGCTCGTTCAATCCTTTAACAAAACGGAGAGCCTTTTTATGCTGAGTGTTGACTAAATCCAATCCGAACCTAGCTAGTTGGTTGAACTGGTTGACGTATTCATTGACCGTCATACTTCCTTGCTTAAGAGATAAGAACATCTCCAATTGTAAACTCCGTTCAGCTTGCGAGAGAAATTTTGTCTCAAACCTTGTTCTGAAATCCATCCATGTCTCAACCAGCCTCTCGGCGTTAGTGACTTCCCACCAGTAGGAAGCTTCATCTTTGAGCAGCCATACCGCCAACTGTACCTTCTGCCTATCATCCACCTCGAAGATAACGAATAGATCCTCAGTTTCTTTGAGCCAATTCCTCGCTTCTACGAATGATTCAGTTCCTTTGAAATCCTTCCCACCCATGGCCCTAAAATCTCTACAGATCTTTGAGAAAGCAATTGCACGAGGAGGGGGTGGGGGAGGGGGATCATTTGCTGGACCTGCAGCGGCGGTCCTAGCCTCAAGATATTGACGAAACCAACCGGGTACATGAACACCCTCTGGTATAGATGCTCCAGACATGCTGAAACGAAAAAGGAAAGGTTCAATACAAAAAGGACTGAAAGAAAGATATATGGCTCTTGGGGATTATGTTTTTCAAAATAAGCTTTATTTTTGAAAATACTTCCTTTCAAAACCTTTTTGAAAATAGTTTTCAAAACTTTTTATAAAATCTGGTAACCTTCAGCTCTGATACCAAGTGTAACACCCCACCTCCGTTAAGGTCACTCACAAAGGGAATGCCTTAACTTTGGTGGAGCATTTTAGTAAACAGAACAGAAACTTACAAGATAGATAAAACAGTACTTGAAAATTTTTAACTTTATTACAGTGGAAACAGAAATCAATATGGTTACATCCTTTCAAATCTCAGAATTCAAGTACAAAATATCAGTCTTGTACAAAAGCCTTCAAAATGCATGGTTTAAAATCATAATCCCCATGGAACGGAAGCTATACAGAGCCAAGCCATACTTTAAGCACTTCAAGCAAAGAGAAATCCGGATCAAGCTAAAGTATTCCCTCCTTGGATAACCTGGGGGGAACAGAAGAAAGGAGGCGAAACAACAAGGGTCAGACAAAAAGTCTGGCAAGTCCGGTGACTTTCAGCATATGAACAGATAATAATAATAATATGACATGAACATAAAACTGGATGAGGGATAACTGTAACAGGTGTAGCAGATATAACAGAAGAACAGAATGACATAAACTATTGCTTTACACTTCTCTGCACTAATACTAGTATAACAGAATTAGGTGTCACCCTAATGTCTAAACTGAAGCAGGAACGGGTACAGAATAATTTAACAGAAACAGAATGCTAATAATGGGCCTTTACTACCCGATCAGAAACAGACAGAAGTAGAAACAGATTAATCCATACGGAAACAGAATGTAGAATTAGGTGTACACTAGTAATGGGCCTTTACCACCCGAACAGACGGTACCACACAGAAACAGACAGGTGTTACCACCCAACAGAAACAGACGGTACCAACAGAAACAGACAGAACTAAGTGTACCCTAAAACCCTACCCCAAGTGATCGGCTCCCTAATACATAAATATCCCGTGTCGGCCCCACAGTAGGGTGTATCACTCCCTAAAGTGACAACCAATTGGCACAGACCTATTTACAGATGTCACGGCGTCTTACATCCTCAGAGGCAGACCGGGATCCATGCACGCACATGACCCGGTTGGAACGCACCATCAACACCCCTCGCCATTATCAGAATGAACCGCTTATAATTAGTTCAGTAAGCGTGCCCGGACCCTACTTACTGTTGGGTCAAAGTTTTGATACCAGAAAGGGTTACTGACTAATATAGGTCCCAAACAACAGATGACACAAGTAATTCACCTCCTAAACTTGTGTCCCCAGACTAACAGATTTCAGTTTAACTTGTCTACAAGTTTCAGACATACAAAATTTAGATTAACTAGTTCACAGATCAGACAATCAAGTTAACAGGTTTTCAGACTAACGGATCAGATGTCCGGGTTAACGGGCTTACAGATTATCTGGTTTCAGATTAACAGACTTACAGATTAACTGGTTACAGATTATCTAACTTTGTATTGGGCCTACGGATTCACGAAACGGGTTCATCAGATTCATTGGTCCAATTGGTTTAACCTTACCCAACACGTTTTAGACATCATAATTATCTCAGATTTTCATTAATTAAATATTAATGCCCAAACCTCTCACATTAGACTGACAGTTTGCGGCTACTGGTTAGGCCGGTTGGTTCCGGGCAGGTTTCTGTCACAAACTGAGTCTAACCTCGGGTTTCAAGCACGTTATGACTAACTTCTCACATTAGAACCTATTTTTTGCGACCACTGGAATATGCCGGGCGGTTCCGGGCAGAATTACGCCGCAAACTCATTCTAGCCTCGAGTTAGCCATGTTTATCTTTGCGGCCAATTAATTAATGATTTACCATTTATACCCACGCCTAATATACATGTCAATTATTCATAACTATAGCCAATTCAGATTATGTCAATAGCGGACTAATTATACCAACTCAACAGATATAGCAGATAACAGATTTCTCAGGTTAGGCGACTTAGCAGATTAAGCAAACTAGCAGATTTAGTATTTTCAACAGACTTAGCAAATGACAGATTTGGCAGATGAACAAATCTAGCAGACTAGGCGGTAGAGCAGAACTAGCAGATTAAGCAATATAACAGAACTAGCAGATTAGGCAATGTAACACAACTAGCAAATTAGGAAAATATAACAAATTTACTTATTTCTTAAAGTTTCATACCTTGCCTAATTATAAACCTTGCCTAAGTTCACGTGCATAAATAATAGTCTTGATTCACAATATTATCATATACCCTATGTTTGTATTAAATTTACATAGCACAGATTATGGTCATAAATTTACCATATATCATATGTTCCAAATTTTTATTAAACTTGCATAGTATAGAAGATCCATATAATTTATACCAAATATAGCCATAGATTACTATGCATGTCATATATCCCAAAGGTCCCTTACTTAGGTGTTTATTTACCTTAATAGATATCCTACTTTCATGTAAATCTTTATACCTAGGCCATATCCTCTTTATCCTAAATCATGTGTTCAATACAGTCTATATTTATGTTCAATTATATACCTTTTTATGTCATGTCCACAAATCATATGTTCAATACCTTTTTATGTTATAAATATAACATGTCCAATCATATGTCTCAGATTCATGTTCTAGCTACAGTCCATGTTCTTTCCTCAAATTAGTCACCTATTGGTCATGCCCAATTTATGCATCATTCATTTTACTTTCCCAAACATTTTAGCGCATGTTAATCTCTTATGAGATTGGCTCAGGCTCGTAGTAGCCTGGCTATAGAACAGAAAGAGGAAAGAGGTATAGAATAAGATAAATCAAATTAGAACAGAACAGATATAATCTCAGATTCAGATTCACAATTCATGTCAAAATCAAAATTAACGTTTATAGCGGAAAATAACTGTACTTGCCTTAATTGGATTAAAGAAAGAACTCTAGTTGTTGTAGAACCGTTGCAGAAGCTCTAATCTCTAATTGAATTTAGGTTGATGTTGATTGTCTTCTAGTTTTGATTCCAGTAGAGTAGCAACGCCATTTTTATTTTTAATTTAGAACAGAGGCAGAGTAGAAGCAGAATAGAATTGTGTGCAGAGAAGGCTGGGTTTGGGGTTGTTTAAATAGGTTTTAGGCAGACGAATCTAGACAGAAAACGAGACCAGATACATCAGAACGCACCTAGGCAGAAAAGCAGATTCGGGAGGCAGGTCGACCCCCAGGTCGACACTAGGGTCGACTCTAGGGTCGACCCCCTGGGGGCAGGTCGACTCAAGGGTCGACTCTAGGGTCGACCCCCTAGGGGCAGGTCGACTCTAGGGTCGACCCCTGGGGGCAGGTCGAATCTAGGGTCGACTCCCCAGTCGACCTGGTCTGTGCTGTTTAATTTTTTTTTCTGAACTTTGGAAGGCCATAACTTGGTCATATGGACTCCGATTTACGAAAATTCGGACTCTATTTCTCGTATTTTTCCGAGACGAACGCAATGGCACAGCCCGTTTCCCTTGATTCTGATTTTATATTTTAATTATACTCAGATTTGTAATTCTTAAGTTCACAGAAAATACAGGGTGTTACATGCAAAGAATGGGAAGACGACATTCCTAACTCTAATTTTCATGAAATGAGAGAGAGTATAAAGGACGGGAAGACGACGTCCCTTGAGGCGTGAAGGTGAACCCCGATAAGAGACTGCCTCAGTAACACTCTAACCTGGTTATGAGATAGGAGAGTATAAAGATGCTAAAAAGAACAGGCATCAATGACGAAAGGAATATGGCCCCGTTAGAGAATCGGGGACAGCTGAATTTTGAGTTTAATCGATCTTGAATAAGTCTTAATCAATTATCCAAGATTGATTGGGGGCATATATATGTACACATGTTCCCCTTAATAATGACTTTACTATATAACTGTGATTTGACATGTTGTTTATTTGCATTTTTACCTAAATGTTAAAATTTACAAATATTAGAAATTGCAGGGTACAAACCACTTTATTCACAAATATGTGAGTTTATACAGGAAACAAAGCAAAAGACGCGAGGGCCGCACTCACTACAATAAAAGCAAACCAGTGGAATATCAAAATAAAATAAAACAAAGCACATTATCACTTGGGCTTTGGAGCAGACTTGGATTTTTTGGTAGCCTTAAGAGCATTTCTAGCTTCTTTTTTAGCATCAAACATGAAACGCTTTGGCCTTTTCTTCTCTGTAGTTGAAGTACCAGAATCGGTAGATTTCTTCCCAGGAGTTGGAACACTGGAATCAAGAGAAGATTTTTTAGCAATCTCTTCTGTAATTGACCTAGTTGAAAGCTTACCAACTAACCTCGATCTAGGATCCACCACTGCAAGGGGCTTGAGGCTTTCGGGGTTTAAGTCCTCGACTTTCAGATGCATGCGCTTGTCTTGTTCGGCTTTCATTTCAGCCAAAGTCACGTCATCAGCACTTTTCAAATCCCCAATTATAGCAACATCAGGATCTTCTTCATGCCCCTCATTACCATCATCGTCTTTCAAGGCATCTATCATTTCATCATCATGAGAAGTGTCGGCCTTAGACGGTTCAGCTCCCCCTCCGGATTCGACGATGGTAGCCTTATCCTGTCCTCTCTGAGCCTTTTTCACGGATTCTTCCGCAACAGAGGCTCCCCGAGGCTCACCAATCTTCTCGGCTGGTCCAGCACCTATAGAATGAGAAGCAACAGTTATCAATTCAAGAGAAAATAAAGGATCCTCGATTGATTGAGTTAGCTGAATTACTTTTGGAAAAGTCATTTTGGATCGGTTCGGAAGTTAAATTGAAATAGCTACGGATCGGTTCGAAAGTATATGCTATGGTTGGATTAGATCAAGTCCCCTTATTTTTCTGTATTGATGTCGGATCGGTTCGGACGTCTTGGGCATTCTGGGATCGGTTCAAGTACCTAGACCAACAGCGGACAAGCTCGGGTACTACACTGGGACGGATCAGATTGGATGGATGCAAAAGAAGTTGGTTAGGATCGGGTCGGTTGACACTGAACCGCCCTTTTGTCTCCAAAGCCATTCTCCCTATACTCCCATCCGACCCGAACCGATGTCACTCTCCATATTTTAGTTGCTCTCCTTTGTCCCATCTTTTCTCCTCCTACTTCCAACTCCGAGCTGATCCCATTCACTCCTCCTTCTTTTTCTTCTCCAGTCACCTTCATCTTCCCCTACCTAAGACGAAGTTTTCATGGTGAATTCCTTTTTCAAAGTCGAAACAAGTTTGCTCCGACACCACCAATGACGATGGCGGACCAACAAAGGACCTTAACTCGACATGACATAGTAGAGGATGAATTCCCCTAAAAACTACTTTTGAGTATGGAATCAAATCGATTAAAGCATGAAAAGGTTAGAGATTTAAGCCCACCTATGTAATCGATTTGAGGAGTAAGGGAGAATTGTTGGAATTTTAAGAGCTAGGGTTGTGTTTTTCTCCAATGCAATTTCTAGAAAAACGATGGAAATAAAAAAGAGAAGGCGGAAGTGAAGAAATGGCGAGTTTATATGAGTACGAAGTGGCCCTTAGCATTCTTGCCCACGTGACTCCGCTCAGATCGGAGGGCTGGGCCATAGTCATATGGCCCGTTCGCTTAACAGTGTTAAAATGCAAGAAAGGCCATACGGATCAGGCCTGAACCCAAGCAGTGCCTTAGACATTGATTCAGGACATGAAGTAGATTTAAAGAGAAACATACAAAATCTTACCTGAAGGACTTGTCAGACATCAAGCAAAGTTCTCGAAATAATTTAGGACACGGGAAGCAATTTGTGCGATCTATGGTGTATATATGTATGACAAGCGTTGTGACTTCACGAAGTGACACAACCCTACAAATGAATGGAAGCGATTGTTCGATGATTTATTTCAGAGACCAATGGATAGACAATATCGAAGCATACCCCATTTCCAATAGAAGTGTCCTTCGAGGGGGAAAAATGTTATCCTACTTTGTGAGCTAGGCCATACAAAGATATGAAGGATGACTAGAAGAACATGCATCTGATGTCCGGATCGGGTCGGGGGTCACCAGCCAAAGAAATATACAGCAGATTGGGAAACGGAGAATCAGAAGAAGCTCTGGATCGGTTGGAGGAAGTCCGATCCGCATCCTTCCTTCTCAAGCAGCTCCGAATCGGGTGGAGGAAGCCTGATCTGCATCCTTCCTTCTCCTATTCATTCGATCCGAACTGCATACCAATGGATGGCAGTTACACCCCATGATTTCCTCAAGAAGCGGAGCGGTTAAGCAACCAATTAGCCCACGATCTCCCCACGTTCACCGCCAACCTGATGTGTTGTCATCATCATATCCTATCTGAACCTGACTTCTATGGGATGGAGACCATGTGTACCCGAACCGGAACCATTCCAAAGGCATTTTCCACCTATAAATACACCTCCAATACTCATTTCAAGGGATCTTTTTGGCATTTTCAGAACTTAAACTCCTTTACTGTCCGAATTTCATCGACTTACTCAGATTACAATCATCTTTTGAATCATATTGTGAAGGAAATTGAGTGAATCAATGTATTAGATAAGTGAGAACTGAGTGAAAATCATTGTTGTACTTGCATTCAAGACATCAATCCAAAGAGAAGAAAGTGGACGTAGGCTATTTAACGCCGAACCACTATAAATTGTGTGTTTTCGCCGTTTTTGATTTCATTTCAGTAGAATTGTTATTAGTTTGGGTGTTAGAGCCAATTTTGGATCTAACATTATCCTATTGCATTTCTTCTACACTTTGTTATCATGTTGCATTTCTTCTACGATACCCTCTCCCCTTCTTCCTCTCACTTACTTTATTTAAAATAACTAAAGCAATCTAATAACTATAGCGTTTGATATGCCTTACTTGCTAACTGTCCTTTGTTGTTTTGGGTGACTAACTATTGCATGGTTGGACGTTGGATTTTCACTACATACGTTGGATCAGAAGATTGAATAATCTATTCCGTTAATATTAAACTATCCTTTTTAGGTTTGAATAATAATGCTTTATTATTTAACAGCTTACTTCAAATGATTTATAACAATGGCAATTTAAAATAGGGGGGTTTTGCTGCCATATTGATAACACTGATTAAAATGTTGTTAGCCTACTTTGTGAACTAGGCTACACAAAGAGCAAACAACGAAAAAGTCACCAATCGGTTCGGATCGGAGGAAAGTAGTGCAGGAAGTGAGTAAAGATCAGAGACGCAGAAATCACATCGGATCGGATCGGTAATACGTCAGCAATATCAAAGGATAGCAAGTGGCCTCATCGGTTCGGAGTGGAGGAATGCGTCAGCAATATCAGAAAACAATAGATGGCTTCATCCGATCGGATCGGAGGCAGCCGATCTGAACCGCTTTCTCTGAGAATGTGGCCGTTGCTGCGCATATCTCCTGAAGACTCGGACTAGGCCTGACCATTTCTCCCACGATCTCCTACTAAATCAATGTGCTGTCACCATCTTGAAGCCTCTGAACCCGACTCTCAAGGGATGGGTGCCACGCAGTTCCAAACCGGAGCCACTTCGAAGAGATTTTTCACCTATAAATACATCATCTAGAGGCATTTGAAAGGATCTTTTGGCAAATTCTCAGTTCTTACTTCCTCCATAGCCGAATTCTACAATCATATTCTGATCAAAATCATCTCTTAAAGTCTATATTTGAGAGATTTGAGTGAGTTTATGCATTGTAATCGTGAAGTTGAGTGAGAATTATTGTTGTCTTTGTATTCAAATCATCAAATAAAAGAAAACAAAGTGAACGTAGGCTCCTTAACGCCGAACCACTATAAATCGTGTGTTCTTTACTGCTTTTTGACTTTATTTAATTGAAATCATAACTAATTTGGGTGTTAGAACTAATTTTTGGTCTAACATTTTGGTGCTTTCACTGAGAACCTTTCGAATTCTCAGCCTTTTCGGGATTATCATTCTACTATTTGGACCTTCAAGTTCAAAGAAGTTAATCCCTTCTCTCTGACATCTTTCAGTACTTGTTGACTAACCATTGAAGAATCAAGTGTTATGGCTAAGGCCAAAGGAAAAGAAGTGCAAGGTGCAAGGGGAAATGATTCCAGAGAAGATCAGCAAGCTATCGTGTTAACAAGGTCATGCGCTCAAAGCTCTGGAGTAGATCATTCCAATCAGGAGGATCCGAACCGGATCATGTTAACAGCGATCCGAACTGATGATCCGATCTGAACCGATGATGTCGGGGGCTCTCACTCTCTCCATCCGAACCGCCCTGACCAGGCTGTTGTGAACCGATCCGATCCGAATCAGAATGAAGCTGGAACTTCTACTCGAGCTCCCTCCAATGCTCCGATTCCAGCCATGATGACTAATGTTCAGCCTGATCCATCTGCACCCATTACTCAGGGAGATTTTTCACGTTTTCTTGACATGCTTCAGAGCACTAAAGCAGTATTGGAAGCCCAAAGGCGTGACAACCTTCGCATGCAGGAAAACATGATCACCATGGGTAAAGAATTACAAGAGCTTCGAAGGCAGATGACTCCTTCCCCACCACGCCGCATTCCTACAGATGATTCGTCTTCTTCGGAGGAGGAACGTCCTCGCGAGAGAAGGCCGCTTGAACGACCTCAGAACCTAGATCAATTGACTTTCGGATCCCGAGAAGATGCTGCTCGTGTATTGGGCCCTGATGACCCGAGTCTGCAACAGCCTATGTTACTACCTATGCGCGGATCCCACGTCTTACCCAGGGATCCTAATATTACTAACCCCACACAGCAACAACTTCTCCAACCTCTACCTCCAGAGGTCGACCGGTAGCACAGAGAGCAACATAGAGCGGCTGCCGCCAGAAACAGAAGGTTATCCCCTGATCAGGAACCCAGGGGTAATCCGAACATCAGATCTAGAGAGCTTGTGAAGACATTAACCAACGACGATGTATGGGTAATGGTGCGCCAGATTATGTCTGAAAGCCGGCGGTATACTAATGAAGATTGGGGCATTGAACGAAGTCATACCCCTTTCACAGATGACATCCTGAATTTCCAGTTCCCCCGACGATTCAACTTGCCTCAAATGGATCGATATTCAGGAAGAACAGACCCAGGGCAGCACCTCATGAGATATGCATGGTTCATGAATGCGGCAGCAGCTCCAGATGCCATAAAATGCAAAGCTTTTCCCATCTATCTTGAAGATGTAGCGTTAATGTGGTTCACTCGACTTCCTCCTCGGTCGGTGTCAAATTTCACAGAATTGAGTGAGCGTTTCATGAATCAGTTTCGACTCCATGCCCAAAAGTCCAAGACCGTCATAGAATTGTCACGGATTAAACAGGGCCCAGGAGAATCTTTGAAGTCATATTTGGATAGCTTCAATCTGGCCGTCACTGAAGTCACTGATCCCCATGAGCCCACTATCCTGATGGCCTTTATAGAAGGAGTAGATCCTGACACAGAGTTCGGGGATTACTTGGCTGGAAAACCACCCCCTACAAGAGAATTGTTCTATGAAAAGGCTAATGTCTGTAAGACGAGAAGAAGCTAAGGCAAATCGGAAGAGAAAGTCCGAAGGGGCCTCGAAGGAAGGTGTCCAGAGTAATGTCGCTGTGAAACTATCTTGTGACAGTTCAGGGAAGGTGGAAGTAAATGTTGGCAACCAGAGTGGTGGTAATAGCAACAAATTGGGAACGGCAATAGAAGGAACAGAAACCGTGGGAATAGCTCTAATAAGAGACCCAGATTCCAGAGTTTTGAAAATTGCACACCGTTAAATGATACGTTGGAGAACATTTATTTAGATACGTACAGCATATTGCTGTACAAAAAACCACCACCTAGAGATTCTACTGAGAAGAAGATTGAAACAGGAAAGTTTTGCTTGTTTCATGGTACACACGGTCATTCCACCAATGAATGCCGTCATTTGAGGGATATCGTCGAAAAATTGCTGCGAGAAGGGAAGTTGGATGAGTACAAAGCCGCCTCAAGGGACAGGGGGCAAGGGGGACAAGCCCCGAACCAAGAACAGCTACTTCAAAACCCACAGCTCAGCAAAAAGGTAAGAGGATCGTCATTAACTCCATTATAGACGGACCACACTTGGTTGGTCGTAGTTTTAAAGCAATGGACCAGTACGTCAACGCCGCCAAGCATTTTGAAATAGGAGAATGCAGTAGCCTTGAAGACGTCAGTCCAATAAAACAGCAAAAAACGATGTCTGATGATGTCGTATTCCGCAATAGAGATGAGCTTGGAGTTCAATCTCCAACCGACGATCCATTAGTGATAACCACGACAATTGGCCCCGCTTTATTCCATAAGGTGTTAGTGGACAACGGAAGCTCGGTCAATATCCTCTTCAAGAGAGCTTTCAAACAAATGAGGCTCGAAGCAAAAGACTTAAAGCCATGTCAAGGATGGATACGCGGCTTTAACGGAGTATCTACAGCTCCGATGGGTTTTGTGGAGTTACTAGTCACACTAGGGCAGGGAGATCGCCAGAGAGTAAGGATCCTGCCGTTTGTAGTTTTGGACTTGGAGTCGCCTTATAATGCCTTCCTAGGCCGACCAGCCCTTGCCAAATTTAGGGCATGTATTGCGCCTTGGTGTTTGCTGCTAAAATTCCCGACTGACTCGGGAGTTGGGACCATGAGGGGCGACCAAGCTTTGGGACGAGCTTGTTACGTGGCAGAGTTAAAGATGTTGATGAAGGGACTGAATATAGATGCTAAGGATGATTCCACCCCTCTAGGGGAGGCCTCAGCATAGCAATTAAGGGGTCCTCCCCCAAGAGAGTCGCCCTCAGACGTTCTCGAAGACATAGATCCCAGAGAGGATAGAGAACCCGGGGACAGGAAGGCAACTCCCAACGAAATAACAATCAACATACCTATTGATGAAACGGATCCAACAAAAGTACTAAAGATCGGCTCGCAACTGGATCCAGTTATAGCAAGGGAATTGGCAGATTTCTTGAAGGCAAATCTGGATGTGTTTGCCTAAACTCACACTGACATGTGTGGGATTTCGCCTACCATCATGAGCCACTCTTTGTGTATCAATCCAAAGCACCCACCAGTCAAGCAGAAGAGACGGATGTTGGGCCCAGAGCGGTCAGCAACTTTGAAAGAAGAAGTAGAAAATTTAAAAGGTAATGGATTCATTAAGGATTCAAAATATCCCGACTGGATATCGAATCCTGTCCTGGTCAAAAAGTCGAATGGGAAGTGGAGAACGTGCATCGATTTTTCTGATTTGAACAAGGCTTGCCCGTAGGATAGCTTTCCTCTCCCCAGAATTGATCAACTAGTAGATTAAACTACCAGGCATGAACTCTTATCCTTTATGGACGCCTATTTCGGGTACAATCAAATTCCCATGCACATACCAGATCAAGAGCATACAAGCTTTATCACAGACTTGGGATTGTATTGTTACGTGGTAATGCCATTTGGGTTGAAAAATGCGGGAGCCGCGTATCAGCGCCTGGTCAACCGCATGTTTTACAATCAAATCGGAAAAACCATGGAAGTTTACGTGGATGATATGCTCGTGAAGTCCAAGCAATATCCCGATCATACGAAGGACTTGGACAAAATGTTCGGCATACTACGACGGTATGGGATGAAGTTGAACCCCTTGAAGTGTTCTTTTGGCGTGGCATCAGGCAAGTTCCTCGGTTTTATCGTGAGTTCTAGAGGAATTGAAATCAATCCGGACCAAATAGCAGCAATCTGGAACATAGAGGAGCCGCGGAAGATCAAGCATGTTCAAAGCTTAGCCGACAAGGTTGCAGCACTGGGCAGGTTCATCTCCAAGGCAACAGAAAAGTGTGTACCTTTCTTCGATCTCATAAAACGGGGAAAGCGAAATTTTGAGTGGACTCCCGACTGTGTGGAGGCATTCCAGAATTTGTTAGATTTCTTAGAAAAGCCTCCAATATTATCAAAGCCTGTGCAACAGGAGGATTCTTTTCGTTTACTTAGCAGTATCAGCTCACGCCGTTAGTGCAGCATTAGTACGTGAAGAGAATAAAGTCCAGAAACATGTGTATTACGTAAGTAAAAAACTAGTTGCTGTTGAACGTAACTATCTGAAGATAGAGAAGCTTGCTTATAGCCTCCTGATTGCCTCCCACAAACTCCTCCATTACTTCCAGGCACACCCGATAATTGTATATACCAATCAACCTTTGAGACAAGTGCTGCAGAAACCCGAAGCATCGGGGCGGTTACTCAAATGGAATATCGAGCTGAGTCAGTTTGATCTGAACTTTCAGCCACAAAGATCAATAAGGGAGCAGGCCTTGGCTGACTTCATAGCTGAATTTACAATTCCTAAAGAAGAAACGGTGGGTGACAAGATACTTACTTTGGATCAAGAGTTGGAGCTTAGTCCGTGGAGACTATATACGGACGGAGCCAAGAACGATAGAAAGTCCGACGCCGGAGTTGTTGTAATAACTCCTGAAGGACGATCTATTTATTATGCATTACGGTTGGAATTTACTGCTACTAACAATGATTCTGATTATGAAGCCCTGATTACCGGGCTGAAATCGCCAAAGATTTGGGAGTGAAGACATTAGATATATATTGTGATTCCAAGATAGTTGTATGTCAAGTTCGGGAAGAATTTGCTGCTAAAGGACCTCGACTCAGTGCTTATCTCAAAAAGGTAAAGGAGTTATTGGAAGGTTTGGAGCATTATAGCATAACACACATTCCAAGAACAAGAAATAAGAAAGAAGATCGACTGGCGAAACAAGCAAGTTCTGATAACCCTAAAGAAACAGAAATGGTCCCGATCGAGGTATTGGAATCACCGAGTTTCGACTTAATGGAAGCAGAGCTAGCCTCGGAAGTCGAACCAGAAAGAGAATCCTGGATGACGTCAATTAAAAATTTTCTCAAGGATGGAACCCTCCCATTAAAAAAGAGCGAAAGACGAGTTGTAATACGCAAGGCTGCAAGATACGTGTTACAGGACGACGTCCTTTATCGTCAAGGGTTTTCGATGCCCCTATTACGGTGTATCGCACACGACAACATCAAACGTGTACTGCGAGAAGTGCATGAAGGTGAGTGCGGAGATCACACTGGGGGTCAAACCCTGGCAAAGAAAATATTATAGTATGGATATTTCTGGCCTACCGTGAATATAAACGCGGCTTATTATTCACGACGCTGCGATAGATGTCAAAGATATTCCAAAGTTCCCAGAGCGCCTCCGACTCAGCTCAAGTCGATGGTAAGTCCGCGGTCGTTTGCCATGTGGGGGATTGACATTATTGGAGTGCTACCTATTGCAAGAGGAGGATCTAAGTACGAAATCGTTGCCGTGGACTACTTCACAAAGTGGGTGGAAGCTGAACCTCTAACAACCATCACGGCAAGGAAAGTGATCAGTTTTGTGGTGAGAAACATTATTTGTCGATTTGGGATACTGAAGACCATCATAACTGATAATTGGACGCAGTTTGATAGCATCGAGTTCAGAAACTTTTGCCAGAAATACAAGATTGATAAACGATACACTACAGTAGCTCACCCGCAATCAAATGGCCAGGTCGAAGCCATAAACAAAGTCATTAAATCAATTTTGAAGAAGCGGTTGGAGCGGTCCAAAGCTAGATGGGTAGACGAGTTGCCATTAGCTCTATGGGCCTACAGGACAACCTTCAAGACGGCTACCAGCCATACTCCCTATTCACTTTCCTTTGGGTCAGAAGCAGTGATCCCGGTAGAGTTAGAAGTCCCTTCTCATAGAGTGGCGTATTACGATCCGATGACAAATAAAGCACTCCTCCTAGAATCTCTTGATATGATTGAAGAAAAAAGAGATGAAGCCGACTTGCGTGCCTCAAGACATCGACATCAAGTAGCATGTTATTATGACCAAAAAGTTTGCTTCAAAACCTTTGAACCAGGAGACCTAGTACTGAAACGAGTCTTCCCGCCATCGACCCAATTGGGTCCAAAGTGGGAAGGGCCATTCACCATCCAATGGAAGCTTGATACAGGAGCATTCAAGCTAACGACCGTGGACGGTGAAGAGATTCCCAGAGCTTGGAACGCTCAGCACTTACGACGATATCTGAGCTAAATATGAAATGTCATATCAATTTTTTTCATAAGCTATGTAAAAAGGCACGACCTGCCTTAAAAAGTCTATTTATGTGAACAAAGGATTATAAAGTGGATGTAGGCTACGACTTAGCTGAACCACTATAAAAATATCGTGTGTCATTTACTTTCCTGCATTATTTATACATTCGACAATTATTCTGTCGTGACTGTGAAACACGAAATATTAAATTAAATTTAGAAAGTAGGGGATGACCCATGTGCAGGAGTAAATAAAATGACTGTCTGTACGACAAAATATAGAAGAATGGGAAGACGACATCCTTAACTCTAACTCTCAAGAATCGAGAGAGAGTATAAAGGACGGGAAGATGACGTCCTCTGAGGCGTGAAGGTGCACCCAGATGAGAAACCGCCTCAACGAAACTTTAACCTGGTTACGAGACAGGAGAGTATAAAGATGCTAGAAAGAATAGGCATCAACGACAAAAGGAATATGGCCCCATCCTAGAATCGGGGGCAATTGGATTTTCGATTTAGCCAATCTTGAATGATTCTTTCTCAGTTACGCAAGATTGACTGGGGGCATATATGCGCATACATATTTCCTCCAACAATGACTTCATTATATGACTTTAATTTGACATACTTGTGTATTTTCATTTAAGTACTGAACTAATGAGTATCAAACATTGCAGGAAATAAACTGTTTTTATTCACAAACATGTGAGTTTGTACAAGGAAAACAAGCGAAAAAGAAGATGCGAGGGTCGCACTCACTACAACAATTGTAGGCCAATTAAATGCCAAAATAAAACAAAGCACTTCATTTCTTGGGCTTTGGAGTGGACTTGGATTTTTTAGCAGCCTTCTGAGCATCCTTCGCCTCTTTTTGAGCATCAGTCAAAATGCGCTTTGGCTTTTTCCTCCCTGCGACCGAAGTACTGGAATCGGTTGATTTTTTCCCAGGAGTCGGAACATTGGAATCAAGAGAAGACTTTTTAGCAAGCTCTTCTGTAATAGACCTAGTTGAAAGCTTAACAACTAACCTTGATCCAGCGTCCACCACTGCAAGAGGCTTAAGGCTTTCGGGGTCCAGGTCATCAACCTTTAGCTGCATACATTTGTCTTGTTCGGCTTTCAATGCAGCCAAAGTGATGTCATCAGCGCTTTTTGAATCCCCAACTATAGCCACCTCAGGGTCTTCCTCATGTCCCTCGTTGCCACCATCGTCTTTCAAGGCGTCTATCATCTCGTCATCATGAGGAGCATCAGCCTTAGACAGTTCAGCTCCCTCCCCTGAATCTATAGTGGCAGCCTTATCCTTTTCTCCTTGAGCCTTCTCCGCGGATTTTACTCCGGTGGTGGTTCCCTAAGGCCCGCCAGCCTTCTCGGTCGGTTCAACACCTACAGAATGAGAAGCAACAGTTATCAACTCATGAGAAAATAAAGGGTCCTCCATAGATTGCGCGATTATGTGATGAAAAGTGGAGACGGCCTTGACGAATTGAGGTGAAAAGGTAGAAATACCTTCCGATGATTTCTCAGCTGGAGTAACTGCCGTCTCTGACGCCGTCTCGGGTATGGGGAATAAAAGAGATGCCTGAGGGATCCCCGGGTTTTCGGGGTTATATCCCTCAACTTCAGAAGTTTCAGCGGCGGTGGAAGAAGAACCAGCCTCAGATATATTCTTTTGTTTGGCCATCCGCTTCTCCTCTTCTATAGCAGCAGCGATGAGGCGGCGTCCCTAGGCCAGGCGTGCCGGCTCATCATCTCTTAGATATTTTTCCATAAGCTTGTCTTCGTCGACGGAGTCTACCTTGAGTTCCTCTTTCTCCCATTCGATAATTTGACCCCATACATGAACCAAGGTAGTCGGATAATCTTCAATCCAAGCGATGTTTCGGCGACGAATTATATGCGCGAAGAATTCGATTAGTAATTCGCTGAAACCATGCACTTCCTCCTCGGCCTCTGACAGCTGCTTGCAGGTCTCTTCGGCGGACTTAATAACACTTTCCACATTACCCTCCGCTAGGGCAGCCCTATTCTCGATCTCCATCAACTTGGAAGCCAAGTGAGCGTTTCTCTTCTCCAATTCAGCATTCTTTTTCGCTAACTCGGCTTTTTCTCGCTCAAGAGCAGTGTAAGCAAGTTGCATTTTGGCGTTATCCGACTTAGCATCTTCTGCTTGCTTTTTCGGCTCCAAGCGCTCTTGACTATGAGACTCGAGCAAGTCATGATAACGTTTTTGTAGCTCTTCAAATTGCTGCTTGAAGTTGGTAGCATCCCATTGAGCGATGACAAGTTGGGCCTGTGTATCCTCAAGGTCTTTCCCCAAACTTTTCAAGGCTTTTGCGTCGGCTGCTGTAGTATTTTTCATCGAATCAGCGTCTGTGATTAAAGTTCGAATGATTCTGGAGAGGTTTCGCGAATACTTGAACATATCTGAATATTGTTTTTCAACTGCATCAATCTTTGCTTTGGCCTTGTCTTCCCACCTCGAGGAAATAGGCTCGAAAGCAGGTAAGAAAGTCAGATTTTCAAAGTAGTGTTCGTGGAATTGTTTCTCCAAATATGCATGCTTAACTTTAGACTCGGCATCCAGCGGTGGAGGTGGGCAGTACGTTAGCTCAGTATCCTTATGTTTAGCGGGCACGATGGCTGCATCACACATGGTCTTACCGTTTATCAGAAACCTTATGTTTGCCTCGTGAGCCAGTGTCCTTCGGCGGGCTTCTTTCCCGACTGTGTTTGTCCTGAGGAGAAGTTCGGTCTTTCGGCTGTGAAGTATCTTCTCCCCGACGGCTCTGATAGCTTTTATGTTGGTCTGGATCCGACCGGACGGGGGAGCGAGAGCGCGAGGTGCGCGACTTATAAGAATCACGAGGCCTTCTATCCTCTCTACCCCGGCTTTCATGACGATCATGCTCAACATCGAAAGGGGGCCTAGTCATGCTGCGACGTATTTTCCTGATGTCATAATGAGCACGAGACATTGTACCTGCGCAATAATGTGAGTAGAACTCGGTATCAATATTCTCATGAAAAGTAAGTGCCGTGGAGTGTGGTGCTATCGTGTTAAGTGCATCCTAAGTAGTGTTCCCCCCGACAAACCCGAGTCTGAAGCCAGAATAGTGCGAGTGGGCTCCTTGGCCTTAACGGGAGTGGTCTCTTCTGAAGAAGTGAAAACTAAAGGATTTGTACCAAAATCCTCTGAAGTGTAGATAGTTTCAGGTAGGGGAGATCTCCTAACCCCTGAAATGAAGGATCATCGGTACTAGGGGCATCTCCTTGGGAAACGTCTATTGGCAGCTCTTTAGGAGATAATGATTTCTCAGGAGAAATAGCATCCTCAGGGACGATGTACCCTCCTCGGTGCTTTTCGGCTATGTTGGTCAGCTCATCGTCTTGAGTTGAAGATGGAGAAGGTGAAGTTCGAAGTGGCATTGTGGGTGTTTTCGACCTCTCGCCCGTTCCTGGAATTACGTACACTGGGGGGATGTATACATATGGACCCGACCCGTGACCTATGCTAAGGGTAATGGACAATAATCCGTGATGATGAATATATTCATCCTTAAGGACTTCATCGATGGTTAGAAATTTTTGGTCGCCATTGAGGAGCCGATTCATCTGATCAAAGTACACTTGACCCGATATTTGTTTTGGATTATCAACTGCAAACAAGAAGAAAATGGATTAATGTGTTGGCGTGAACATTTAAAGTTGAGATCTAGAAAACCAATGCTTTACTTGATTTTGTCCATCTCCTGGCACACCCCGGCCGTTGCCTTATATAAAACCACTCTAGCTTGGAATCGCCGGCCTTGCTGCTGAATGGTGCTGAAATGATTTTCCTTTTTGGGACTGATTCGAAGTAAGAAAAGGAAGGAGTTTCTCAAGTCCGATGCTTGAAATTATAAAAAAAAGTGAACGTCGTCGAAAGTGAGCTCTGTACCTAGAATCTCTCGGTATGCTATATATAAGGTATATAAGTAAGCATAGGAGTTGGGATGTAACTGCATGGGGGCAATCCGCATTTGTCTTAGAAAGTCGACAACAAAAGGCGGAAATGGTGGAATAGCCCCAACCATGCACATCAATCGGGTAATTGCCATAAATCCTTCTGGGGGATTGTGAGGACGATCAGTTTTCGATGGCACCAGGGTGTCCCTTTTTAGTATCCCGTGCTTTAGACATATGCGAGCAAGTCTGTCATCGTAAATCGTCGATTCAACAGAGTCTATAGGTGACTCCAAGATAATGGTAGACTCAAATTCGTTAGGAGCTCGATTGTCTCCAATTCCTCCTTCCTCTTCATAGCCCAAAGAAATTTCGCTATCAGAAGGTGCTTCACTATTATGTGCTCCTACTTCATAGTTTGAGCCCTCATCGTCCCATTCAGGGTCTGAAGAAGAAGATATGTCATCGAGGGTATATTTCTCAGAAGTTTCTGTAACTTCCATCTTCTTTGCTAATCTTGAAGAACGTCTCTCGGCCATGATCGCTAGACTATCGAAGAAACAATGGCAAGAATTAGAGTAAAGTTGCCCGTGTCCCCCGTGTGTGTATGTAAACTAAAGTGTGTGCTACGTGTGATAAAGATGCAAAGCAAACACATGAAAGTGTGATATGAAGATTTAAAGAAGTAATAATATTTCAGAATAGTTCTGGATGTTTGTTTTGTTCGTAGGGCACTATCCTAACTGTTCATCAAGTTGAAGGTTATACCAAGCATTGATTAAGCTAGTTGGAAAAATTCTTGCACATTAAGTTAGGCTGTTTCGGTTCGGTTCGGATATTTGTATTGGGATCGGATCGGAGGGCAAAGTCATGTTTCGATCGGAAGCAGACGTTCTACCTAGTGAGTTAAACCGGATCGGCTCGGATGTAGGCTTTCGGAGCGGATCAGATCAGCTTGAGTAATCCTTCTTCTCTTTGTCCCTTATTCCCATCCGATCCGAACGGGTAAGTTTTTTTTTTCCCTTTATTTTTGCCTTTTTCTACTCCGACCC
Organism: Allium sativum; assembly: GCA_030737875.1. NCBI lineage: Eukaryota > Viridiplantae > Streptophyta > Magnoliopsida > Asparagales > Amaryllidaceae > Allium > Allium sativum. Next base: position 389,094,249 of record CM060924.1, read on the forward strand.
GACCCGGCCTTGTAAATACCATCTGATCCGATCAGATGCGTTCTGTTTTCTTTCTTTTGCCTTTTTCTGCTCCGACCCGATCCAGTCTGATATACACCTTTCCCTTTACCTCACTCCAACAATTCTTTACCCGAACTGATCTTAGTTCATCTCCTCTCCTTCATCTCCTTCATCTTCCACCTCGCCTAACCAGTACCGAACCCAACTCAATTTGACAAATCCCTACTAAGTCCAAGCACATACGTGCTCAAATGTACTGTAAAACCCAAATTCATCCTCTCAATGCCTCGAGGTGGTGACAAGAGCCGCCAACGACGACGGCGAAGAGGGAGAGGGCGGCGGCGTTGGAATCAAACGCGCACCATGTTCGAATCATCCAGTTTTACCACAAATCTAAATCGAAATCGATTACAGTAAAGTAATCGAAGCTTTTGACCTACCGAGTTATTGCATTTAAGGAAGAACGAAATAATTTCAGAGTTTTTTGAAGTTTTGGGGTTTCGATGCTAAGTTGCTTGGACGAGAGCAAATAAAAAAAAGAAGAGGAAGAAGGTAGGAGGCGGATTTATATAAAACTAAGGTGACCACTCGTATTCCTAGCATACTTCACTCCGTTCGGACCGAGAATCGAGCCTATGAAGGAACTCTGGCCTGTTACTCCATGGTGTAGCAGTATTGAAAAGCCCATCCGAGTGTGCTACTGAAGGAAACCCGTTCGGATCGGGATCCGAACCGAAGGGATCATGTACACAGATTTGTCACACAGGGAGAATTCAAAAAAAAAATGTAAAGAAAAAGCCTACTTGGAGGAATCACTGGACATTAGATAAAAGCTCTCAAAGTTGTTTGAAAATGAAGGAAGTAATTCATATGGATTATGGATATATATAAGCAGCAAAAGCCACGACTTCATGAATTGACACTACAAGTAGATGGAAGTGATCATTCAACGGTTCTAATTCAAAGGATGCTTTGTAAACTGCTTCGAAGCACACTTTATCTCAGATAAGAGTGTACCTCGAGGGGGCAAAATGTTAACCTACTTTGTGAACTAGGCTACAAAAAGAGCAAACAACGAAAAAGTCACCAATCGGTTCGGATCGGAGGAAAGTAGCGCAGGAAGTGAGTAGAGATCAGAGACGCAGAAATCACATCGGATCGGATCGGTAATACGTCAGCAATATCAAAGGATAGCAAGTGGCCTCATCGGTTCGGAGCGGAGGAATGCGTCAGCAACATCAGAAAACAACAGATGGCTTCATTGGATCGGATCAGAGGCAGCCGATCCGAACCGCTTTCTCTGAGAATGTGACCATTGCTGCGCATATCTCCTGAAGACTCGGACTAGGCCTGACCATTTCTCCTACGATCTCCCACTAAATCAATGCGCTGTCACCATCTTGAAGCCTCCGAACCCGACTCTCAAGGATGGGTGCCACGCAATTCCGAACCGGAGCCACTTCGAAGAGATTTTTCACCTATAAATACATCATCTAGAGGCATTTCAAAGGATCTTTTGGCAAATTCTCTGTTCTTACTTCCTCCATAGCCGAATTCTACAATCATATTCAGATCAAAATCATCTCTTAAAGTCTATATTTGAGAGATTTGAGTGAGATTATGCATTGTAATTGTGAAGTTGAGTGAGAATTATTGATGTCTTTGTATTCAAATCATCAAATAAAAGAAAACAAAGTGGACGTAGGCTCCTTAACGCCGAACCACTATAAATCGTGTGTTCTTCACTGCTTTTTGACTCTATTTAATTTAAATCATAACTAATTTGGGTGTTAGAACTAATTTTTGGTCTAACAAATGTACTTTTCAGCGATTAAATTCAAGTACAAATATGATCATTAAACTAGGGTTCTAAATATTATATGTGAAGGGCACTCTAAAATCTTGTGAGGTTTGATTGGATAATTCAGCAACATAATGAGGTTAAATGGTCTAATGCATGAGTTATTTCGCTTCTTAAGACTACTAGAGTGCAACAACCCGGAAAATCGGAACCAATTTAAAATTTTTATTTTAGCAATTTTAATGAATTTTGAATATTTAAAATAATTTATTTTAATAATAGCAATGAAAAATTTATTTTAATCGAAGTTAGAATGAATAAAATTATTTTAACTATATAACAAGCCTGAAATGGCGCGGTAGTTTGAAAATTCGACTTCGAATTTCAAATGAATGTACAGGATTCAAAATAAATCAGATTTCAGTGAAACCAAAAATATTGAATCTGTTTAAAAATATCTTTCCAATAAATATGAAAAATCCAGATTTCATAACGGGAATAAAAATTTATGTCCAGTTGAAAATTCAGAATAGTCGCTATGGAATTTAGATAATATATAGCCCTTAAAAATAGCAATTTTGCAAACGACCTCCGTTTTTGATGAGACCACTTTTGTTGGATCCGGAATGTCATATTATTGCTAGATTCCAATTTTCATAATTTTTGGAATTAATATGTGAGCACAGTGAATTTAAATGTGTTTGGTAATTTAATTTGAATTGGATCAACCATAAAATGACCATTTTTCAAACGGCCTCCAAATTCGACGAAATTAGTTTTGTTAGGACTGTATCGTCAAAACATAACTAGATTTATTTTTCTTGAATTTTTGGAGTCAGTTTGTGGCCCTGATAAATTAAAATGTACGTTTAAATTACATTGACTTATATTTTAATTTTGATAAAAACTAATCAAAACAGTCGAATTGGCTTACGAAACATATTCCATTATGACCGGAATAGGGGTATTCGGCTAGGAGCGACATTCTTTGGGTTTGATTTAGAGTGCAGAGATTAAACGAGTTATTTTTCGAATTAAAATATTAATATTATTATATATAAGGGTTTATTTCCCCAAACCCTAGTCAAACATTGAGCTTGTGGTCAACATTATAGGAAGTCGCCGCTCTCAACGAAATAACGGCCAGAATTCTCAGAAATTCTTGAGCCAAATCCTCCTAATCCAAATCGTTTCAATCAAGGATTATAAAACGAAGATTGTCATATTCTCATAGCTCTTCAAATTGAAGCCGACAAGATGAAATTTCATCTCGTATTTCACTTGAATTTCGGCATCAAAGTGGCATCCTTCGCGCTGGTTTTGCGCCGATCTGCGTCGCCGAGCCATCGATGGTGGCGGTAGAGGGGAGATACTGCGGAGGCGCGCATTGTGAAGTGATTGGATGGTGCTCCGGCGCGAGCACGGTGGGGCTAGGTGAAAACCTAGTTTTGAGTGTGGTGGCGGGTTAAGGTCCAGATGATGAAGAAGACAGTGTAAATATATTTTTTGTTTTAAATAAACTATGTAATTAGTTTAGGTAATTAAGTAAAAAAAATTTGAATTTTAAAATATATAAAATAGAATTATTTTTAAAGAAAATAAATTTGCATAATTTTTAAATATATAAAATAAATTTGTTTTTAAAGAAAATAAATTTGCATTATTTTAAAATATATAAAATAGAATTGTTTTTAAAGAAAATAAAATTTGCATTGTTTTAAAAATATAAATAGCAAGGATTTAAAAAAAATAGCTTTGATTTTAAAAATAAAAATAGCTTTGATTTTAAAAATAAAAATAGCTTTGATTTTTAGAAATAAAAATAGCATTAGTTTTAGAAATAAAAATTGAAATAAAAATATGATTTTTATATATATGATAGCGGAATAAAAATATGATTTATATATGATAGCGGAATAAAAAAAATGATTTTTTTATATATATGAAGGCGTTATTTAAAAATCTGATTTTTAATTTAAACTGCGTGAAACAGATTGCGATGGGACCGACTGGAAGCGAACAGAATCCAAACCGTCCAATAAAGAATGGCGGAGTGGAAACCAAAGGTGAGAACTCTTTCTCACTCAATTTAATTACAATTAAATATATACTAGGATGCAGACAATGCTTAGTAGCACCCGACACCATTGATTGTACAAACCATGATTGTTTGTTTGGATTGAATTGACTGTGTTGTTTTTATTGAATGAATTAAATATATAAAATATTCATGTATGGGATAAAATATTTGAATAATAAAAATATCATTTTTATTGAATGAATAAAATATATAAAATATTCATGTATGGAATAAAATATTTAAACAATAAAAATATCATTTTTATTGAATGAATAAAATATATAAAATATTCATGTACGGAATAAAATATTTGAACAATAAAAATATCATTTTTATTGAGTGATAAAATATATAAAATATTCATGTATGGAATAAAATATTTGAACAATAAAAATATCATTTTTATTGAATGAATAAAATATATAAAATATTCATGTATGGAATAAAATAGTTGAACAATAAAAATATCATTTTTATTGAATAAATAAAATATATAAAATATTCATGTATGTAATAAAATATTTGAACAATAAAAATATCATTTTTATTGAATGAATAAAATATATAAAATATTCATGTATGGAATAAAATATTTGAACAATAAAAATATAATTTTTATTGAATATATGAACCATATTAAATGGTCATGTGTTGAAAATAAATGTTCATTTACAAATCGGACGATTTGTTTATGTACATCCATTTAACTGATATTGATCGGGGCGATACATTTTACACATCGCCCAACTACACAAATAAAATCTGTGTTTGTTGATTGAAACCCCACACGGGTATTGGGATGATATTTAACGTACACTAATCCCAAATGTTTAGCTGCATGTCAATCGATGGGATGATGTTTAGCTGCATGTCAATCGATATGTAAGCGTTAATTATTTATATTTAATGCTTATGCAGTTGTGTAGTGCACTCTAGCTGATGGTTGATTGTTTATCATTGTTGATAGATACATGTGTTGTATGAAATCTATATAAATAAAATTATATGGTAATTAATTGGGTCTGATTCCAATTCATAAATAAGGAATATTTTAAAATAACTAATATTTTAAAATAATGAATATTTTAAAGTAATATTCGGAAAAGAATCAAAATGTGATATTGATGTCCGATTTTGGATGGACACGAAAATATTTAAATATATGAAGCCGTGTTGATTAGATTTGCGCCATTTTGACGCAGATGGTATTTATATCGATTTTATTTACTTTTATAATGAATCAGAAAGGGAAGTGATTTCAAAATCAAATGTTTTGAAAATATTATCATTTAATACTATAATGATAAGGAATATATTCAAATTTGACTTGAAATTTTAAATGAAGTTAGAATCATTTTAAAACGAATTTATAAACGATTTATAAAATACGTTTTAAATGGAAATCGACGAAATATATATAATATATATATCTATTACTTAAATTGTAAAGCAGGAAAATTTCATTGCTTATGTGGACAATTGTGGCTTCGCTATTTGAAAATAGAGTAATGCTAGAACGACCGAAAATATTGCGGTGAAAATCACCGCATCTGGAAATACACGGTGTAAATTGAATGCAAATCACGGATGGAGAAGAATCCATCGGCCTGTATCCCTGCGCGTTTTTTGACTAATTAATTGCCGGTTGATTAAGCATTAGTGTTCAAAATAAACCATTCTCACCACTTCGCCGCTTTTTTTTTCCCGTATTTCCCGTAAACGCAGCCCAATAAAACCACAATCTCCTTCCAAAACTAATCGTTGCTTCTTCTTCGCCAATTTCATTCCTTTTCCTCTAATTTGAAATCGGTTCTGCCCATCGATTCAACCATCGATTCCCTCTCCCGTCTCCACTTAAATTTTCTACTTCTGCATTCGCTTTAAGCACCTACCTACTCCACAACTGCCGTTGTCCAGGACACTAACTCCCAATCGCGTCGTCTGGTTCACATGTGGGTAAATCGCGTTCTTCTTCTCATACCTACCGATCTTCAATCACCAGCCTCTGCGAACTTCATCTGCCTGATATCGCCGACCTCTATGATGCTTTCCTTCTGCGAAGTCTGCAGATTATGGGTTTCAGGTTAGTGATTTTGTATATTTTTCCTAATTTTGGGGATTTTGTTTATATTTGGTAAAATAGTGAGTTCTCTTCTGATTTGAGTCCGTTTCACCGTATGTTGTTTCTACCTACTAGAACATACAAACTTTTTCCCTCTTCATCACAAATCTTCATAGTTCCAGTGGCAAAGTTTTATTTGTTTCCATAGATTAATGATTTATTCCGCTGAAAGGTTCTTTTTCTTACTAATTTGTTTCACACGTCATGAATTTCTACACTTTGATTTTACGCATATAAATTTATGTACGTTTTTAAAGACTGTTGCTTCAACCGATCAACAAGATTATACAATTCCTTAGATGTGTCAGATATATCCATTTGGCTGATTGTTGCTGGGGAATTATTTCATTTGATATCTTAAATTCCTATAGTTGGACAAATAATCAACTTTTCTGCATATGTCGCGGTATATAATTGAAATTCATTTTATTATATTTTACTAAACTTTAATAATCATTTAATTACCGTTATTTCTATGCACTAACGTTGACCCCTTGCTTCCTAAAGCTATTTAAAGCCAAGTAGGATGTATGTTCATTTCCAGTCATAAATTTTACAAACCGGTTTTCATGTTTTTGAATTTCACTCATTCGTTGGTTGGAGAACATACCCACAAGACAACGCTAAACTCAGTCACCGCGATTTTTTTTCTTACCACTACAATATTCTTGGCGATTATTAGGTCATACTGCTTTAACATCAATCACGCCCCATTTTTTATTACGTTAAACTGTCATCATAGTTGCTTTAGATTAACTGTTAGAAACAATGGTTGCCTCTTTCAAACCTAGGTTTCTCAGCCAATTAGTTAGAATAGTATGCTGGAGAAACCTAAAATATCACAACAATACACATTTTTTGTATTTAATTATTATTCCATACATCATCAAACCAATTGTGCATTATTATGCTCTTTTTTCCATCATCAATTAAGTTTCCTTTTTTGTTATGTCAAACCATTTTCATAACCACTTTGAGGGATTTGTTAGCATGCCGCTTTTTAAAGATATGGTTTCCTACCTTTTTAAGCACAATAATGTGCAACTGATAGATCCAATGACCACATTCGTACAATGCCATTTTGCTTGCTTATCACGTCCTGTAACTTCATCATCTTGAGGAACAATAATGCCATTAAACATTTATTTAAATCAAATCCCATAGTTTTGTTTGAATGAAAAATGTTGTAGGGTAGCTATATAAATAATCTAATTTACTGTATTCCCAGCTGCTAACAAGCATGCTGAGGGTGGTTGGAGAGAGGATAATGGAGACGTCATATTTTTAAGGTTAGATCCCTTTAGGGGTTGAGCGCACGCATGATTATTTGTTGGAGCAAAGATGAAAATGACAGTGGCAGATATGTTTGGCTGTGCAATAATTTTAACCAGTTTCTACACAGGTATGTCATATTCAGTACCAATATTTGTTACAATAGAAGAACATGCTATATTCTTCTGTTTATTTCTCAAAACATGGAAATAATAAAAATTTGTTTATATATCTTGTGCGTTAACTTCATTTTTTAAAACGGTTATTTTTCCATAATATGCATCACACTTTTGTATGGATGAAAACTAAAAGTAAAATTGGATAAACCGAGTCAGCTATAACAACTCTCGATATCCACTATTGGATATTAAGACGAAAGTAAATACATGCAAACAGTTATTTGTTGCTGTCAATACTCTAATTAGTTCCAGTTACGTTAACTATTCTTTTCAACAACTTCAATTTTGCTATAATATACATGTAATATCAAGTAATCGAGGATGAAATTGTACCTAAACTTTTTTGGCTGTCAATTCGTGTTAGCTATCCCTTTACCATAAATATTCATTGACCATGGTGTACCAATCAATCTATGTCTGTCGTTCTTTAAATTATATAGTTAAAACCATATTACCGAAAGTATTCAAAACCATATTACCCAACATATTCATTTAGGTGTAATCACATTAGGATTTTATCAAATGAAGTTATTCTTTTAAAACCATCCAGAAGAATCCCATTTTGCTTTTACTGTGCTTCACCTATTGAGATTGTGTTTGAGTATGTTTCTTTTCTCTTTGTATCTTTGGTTGGGATCTATAGATGTTATTGTGAGAGGATTTAATTGGAAAATTAGAACTTTATATTTTTTACACGTTACTCTACTATTCTAATAGGTTAACATTCGTACATTCCTTTGTCTCCTCTATTATCAAGTTCTGATAAATTGGTTGTCTTATTCGTCAACCAAAATTAGCTGACAATGGGATAACATTATTCTCTTCCAATGGATTTCCGTTCACTATCGTAGTTCTCCATAACTTTTCTTCTTCGCATTTATTTCTATTCACTATTGTAGTTCTCAACATCTTTTCTTTAACGCGAGTTCTCCACATTCTTTATTCATGAAATAATTTATTTTTCCTATAAATAAATGCCTTCCATCTCTAAAGGTCTCTCTGTTTCCTGAGCCATATTTCTTTTACTGCTTCTCCTTCTCTCTCTCTCTCTCTTTTTTTTTTTTTTTTTTTTTTTTTTTTTTTTTGTGGTTTCACTACTAAATACCAATCCATGCATCATGCCTTTTTTTACATGCAAATTTTGCAATCCACATCGCCGCTTTTTCACCATGATCTTTACACATTTGAACGGGCTTTTTGAGATAATAAAATTTAATTTTGGTACGATTACCGGTTTATTTGTTATTTATATTTGTTGTGTTTAATTTGTTGAAAAGGAAGCCTTCCCAAATTCAAGTAATCAAAGCTTGCTCATTGCCTTTTTAGCATCATTCAGTTTATTTGTTTCCAATATTCGTTGTGTTTAACTGGTTGAAAATAAAGCCCTTCTCAAATTCAAGTAATGAAAGCTTGCTTATTTTATTGCCTTTTTAACATTGTTTTTATTTATCAGAAATTGAATTATTCTTTTTAGTTTTGTAATAAACTTTACTTGTATTTAAGACAAATTCAATTCGAGTAACTAATTCTTACTTATCAGTAGCATGTCTCTTCAAATTTTTTGCACAATATTTTATGCTTCTTAATTGAACTTTACAATGGTGTAAACTTACAATGTATAAGAAAAAGATCGGAACAAAAGTAACGCTCTTCAGCAAAAACAAACATAGCGTTATGCTTTTTATGATATTCTGAGTACCTAAGCTTGACAATCTTTTTTAATTCAGCGTATGGTCAAGTAATTTTGTTTTACAATGCATGACACAGATTTAATTTTTGTTCACATTTAATTTTAATAAATGTTTTACTTCGTGCGTTGTTTTCGAAATTACTTTTATTATGATGATTTTAAAGTAAAACATATTTTCGTTAGATTTAAGCATTTTCCATCTTTGCATGATTTGCTGGATTTGATCTAAACGCAGTGGAGCAAAATTATTTGCTAATAATTAGTTACCAAACTGCTGAAAATGTAAGTAACTATGAAGCAACCCATTTTTATCATTTTGATGTAATATAGAGTCTATATAAACAATAGATGTGCCCATGACTGCTGTCAACATTAGAGCCAGTACCAATTGGAGCTATCTGTCATATCCAGTATCCACTTCGTGAATCCCTGATCCAACATATAAATGGTAAAGATACTTTCACTTTTCTAACGGTTCATCCTACATTATTTACAATTTGCTGCTACCACCTGTATGCTCTCTGTTATAACGCTTTTACCTAATGCTTATTTTACAATTTTTTCCTTGCCTTAACTTCTGTCTTACATGTTTCTGAGTTAGGTATTGCCTATTTACAACATGTTGACCACTTACTACTTGCATGCGCCTATGATTATAATACAAAATAACTCCTTTTCTTTCCAATGCATGGATAAATGTTTACATTATACCATACATTTTTTTTATTGGATTATGGAACCTGATGTGTAGAATGTAATAGTTGTACTACAAATTGGAAATATAGGAGAACAATCGTAAACTGGTTACGCATGCATGTTTCGTTGTTTTGTTAAAATTTTATGCCCTTTTTGTAACAAGTACTGGTTATACTGTTATACATCTCTACGCCGTATCTGCATGCAAAACAAAACAACATACGTTTTCTTTTCACTTTTTCTCCTTCTGTGGATTGTTTAACCAGCTGTTTATCTTATTTTGCACGCAGTGTTTGACGTAATAATAAAATTATGTGTGTACAATTTTTTCTAGGTTAATGGATCAGAGAAAATTGAAAATATTTTTGACATTTTCTCGGGGGTAGATGCTATGGTGGAGTTCAAACAAACCAACCACGAGATTAACAATCCAGGTACCCACTTGACTACTAGAAAAATTACAAAGAAAGCGGTTACGCCTGGAACTTCCAGTGTGCAATCGCAGGTAAACACTGCATTCCCTTTTGCTAAATTTGCATCTATTATTTTAGCCTTTTTAGTGGTTATTTACGCTGCATCTAACTCCTCCTAGCGAACAAAATTCAACTATTGATCTTCGTTCCTTTCTCGATACGTAACGATGGTTGAATACCCAATTTAATTAATTTAGTACGAAAACCGTCAAGTGGTTGTAAGCAAGAGGTCAATGTATTATTGATGTTACATATCGTAATAATTTTAATATTTGCACTTAACATCATAGTAACTTGAATGGAAATCCCTTTGTTTGGCCCCTTATTCTGCTATGGAAATTATGATGTTACATTCGTAGGCGGAACTGCTTCCTGAATTAGAAGTAACAATATTAGTAATACTTTTACACAGCTGCATTTTCTATTTTTAGCACAAAGTATACCTATGAATCCCTTTGTTTGGCCCCTTATTCTGCTATGGCAAATATGATGTCGCATTCGTAGACCGAACTACTTCCTGAATTAGAAGTAACAATATTAGTAATATTTTACACAGCTGCATTTTTCTATTTTTAACGCAAAGTTTACCTATGATGTTAAGTGCAAATATTAAAATTATTACGATATACAACATCAAAATACATCGACCTCTTGCTTACAACCACTTGACGGTTTTCGCACTAAATTAATTAAATTCGGTATTCACCCATCATTGCAGCTGGATTTAGAGTTTGGAGTTAATCTGCAGTTATGTACTGGAGACTGTTACAACTTATAGAAATGATCACATCAACATTCCTTACGTTGAAGCAATCCCTACTGTATATCTTAGCCTTTTATTGGTCAACCTTCCAGGTTTTTTTACTACTTTAACCATGCAACAGCATATATGCTCAGTGTTGTATTGTGAACCTTATTTGCATAACCTTATATCCACTGCGTTTTTCCCCTAAATTACTACTTACACTTAAGTGGCTACCAATTAGCGTTTTCCCCTAACTTCATTCCATTATTTTTTCCATGCTAATCATTTTTCATTATTTCTTCTTATCTTTTAAGCCATTGGTCTACAAATTGATATATTCGTTGTTAACTCATTGTTATGTTCCAAAATGAAATATTAGCGATTTTTTTGTCAATTTTTACACCTTTGTATACTTGACAGTGAGAATGTTCACATCTTCATGTCACAAGCGGAAACTTAACTAAGCGTGTTTATAGTAATAAGCCAATAATTGTCAATATCAGACATGATTATTATTTTATCACCTAATTCATAACTTCATTTTTTTTCAACCAGTGTAGGATTTCAATGACAATGTTGTTGTAGCAGCTTCACCGCTAAACAGAACCCAGGACAAAAGACAGAAGAAATAATTGTTGTAATATTGGAAAGTTAATTTACCAACACACCCATTTTAAATTCTTGTTTTGTTTGATCTTCATGTTGTTTGCTTTGAAAACTAATGTACTGTACCTTGACATATGTGTGTTTTATGATTTCAACTGTCCATCATCCTGAATTATTTCATTAATTACGCGCTTTTCAACTCCAACTAGACTCTTATGATTCTCCCCAACGTGTTTACTGATTTACTTTCTACTATCAGTTGTAACAATCACCTCGCTACTGCAAATTTGATTCCCTTACCCGTCTTTGTTTGTGATGATCAATAATGAAATAATTGTTACACACGTTTGCAAGCAAATAAATCATACATGTTTGGCTACAATACAGCAGCCACGGTAATACTTCTAATTTATGAAATGCTACCTATCAAACCCTTCAGCCTGTTGCATTTTTCATAGTAAGCACACATGCTGGTAACAATATGTTGCAAACTTTTTTTTTTTCTTCTCCTTACACCTCCAATTTTTTGATGTTTTCTACGGAAATATATACATAGATGATTAGAGTTGTGTATCTACTACAACTTGAATCGGCTACACATACTTAACAATCACATTAACATTTACATACATAATTTTAAATTTCCATACAGAAACTTCTTATAATAAATATATAGCAACAACATTTACTACAATCTTCCCACGTGCGAAGCACGGGCTACTCACTAGTTATATGTATATTTAATGGCCTGAATAGAACGCGCCGCGCCGTGGCAGTTCGTCAATTTCGACTATTGACTTCGAATGGACATTATGGGAGATCCGACCATCAGATTCTCCTAAATCCGGAACCATTGGATTCGTATCGAAAAGAGCTTTCCAATGAATATAAGAGATTTGAAATCTAATGGTTGGATTTGGAATTATGTCCAAATCAAGTTTGGAAAAGGTCGTTGTAAGTGCAGTTCGATGACCGTTTATGGAAATCGACTGAGAGGGCCTTGATAAAATTATTAAAAATATTGATAATTTGTGTAAAATCGTAATAAATGATTTGAAAAGAAGTGGGATGAAAATTCCACGTTTGTAAGTATAAAAATATATTTTTATCAAAATAAACTAGTTATCAACAAGAATTGAAATCCAATAATTTTTAAATAAAATAAATTGGATTTGTAGGCGGTTTTAATATAACCAAAAATTTCCAATATAACAATTGGAATGGATTTGAATGGAAATCATCTTCGGAATATTTCGATATTGGATCCCATGATTATATGGATATTGTTATGGAAATTTGGAAGACATATTTTATACCGTTATTTCCAATACGATGTTTGTTGGTTTCAGAATTTGATACTGAATATAAGCCAATATAATTTCTATTCAGAGCCTTGTATTTGATATCAAATTGGAATTTGGGTTTGTCATAAACAGTGTCTTAAATAACACTGTTCTTAAACCCTATGTGAAAAGGATAAATCTTTTAATTAAGATTGTTAGTGTTTCCAGTTAATTAACATTTAATTGGAATAAAATGTGATGTGAATTGGGTTTATTGTGAACTGTGTTTTTTACGACATTCGTTCTTTAAACCGATTTACAGTGAAGTGTGATTTGGAACTTATAAATCTTTTATTAAGATTTAATGGAAATTTTCCAAAGTAAAGTTTTCCAATTTAATATATTTAATTGGAATTGAATGGAATTCAATTTGGTAATAATCGAAGTGAGCTTCTGTGGAGGAAGATTGTTAGTATATATGGAATTTAAAAGACTTTGTCGTTATTCCATTTATATTATTAGTTGGATACGGAAATTGAAATCGATTATATATTGATCTATTTTCCGTGAAGATTCCATAATTAATGGAATGTGATTTGGGTTTATCGTGAACTGTGTGTTAAATGGCATCAGTTCTTTAATCCAATAAAAGACAGGATTACATGTCTATCATTGTATTTCGAACTGTAGGGTTGATCTCTGCTAAATATACATCTGTTTGGTGACAGAGAATTTATTCTCTTGCTTAACACCCTTCTCTAAGATGTATGAGCTTAGAGGTTATATTTAGGCAGAAATCAATAGTACGGTGTTGAGTGTCAATGCAACATGTTTGATTTTCCAAAGTTAAATAATCATTAATATTGATTTTTGGGAAGATTAAAACTAAATGAAGCTTTAATGAATCTTTAATTAGATTGAAATGTGAGTTGATAATTTAAATTATCAAATTTGGGAAATGATCGGGAATGGAGTATCATCAGTTTTGCTCCAAGCTACAGTTAAATCTTTAATTAGATTTGAACGTGAAATGGTAATTAAATTTACCGGTAACACCATGGTGATAGATATGGAGTATTACCAGTTTTACTCCATGGGATGAATAGGTTGGGATTGGGAAATACAACAAATGATTACTTCGGTAAGGTGCGCTAATCCCGACTAGTTTGGATAAACCTTAATTTGGTTTAAATTAATATCCAAAGGAAGATTAAAAAATAAATTTAAAGAATTTTTCTTTGATAAAATTAATGGGAACTTTTCCCAAAGTATAAGAATATTTGAATAAAAGAATATTCTGAATTGGAATGAGGCGTATGTTGTGTTTTTATAACACTTGTTTATTATATACGCGAGTTATTCGGAAAGGCCGGGTTTATACCCATTCTAAATAACTGATTTGATGATAAATCGACGATGAAGGCGGTGGTTGAAGACCGGACGTCTTCACATTATTTGGATGATTACTGATGTCTTGATTGGGTTGTACATCCAAGATGAGGTAGTTGTTGTGATCATCCAGACGTACTTGGAGATCGACCGGGTACGCGAGGATCTCTCTCCTGTATTGGACATATGGGACGAGGAATAAGGTGCCTCCGGTTTCGTTCAGACACAGAACGAACATGTAAATGGATGTGTGTCTGACATTGGATTTTATTCTGTGTTGATTGATCTCTATTAAATATATATCTGTTTGGTGGCAGAGAATTTTTTTCTCTTGTTTAACACCCTTTCTGAGACGTACGAGCTCAGAGGTTATATATCGATAGACATCAGTCGCATGGCGTGAATTGCCTGTGTGACATGCTGAGATGAAAAAGATCAAGACTTCTGTTGAAAACAGAGTCTTCTGGTCGATTATCAAAGCACGGCTTTAATATAACATAGCTTTGTGTAGCGTTAATTCGCGAGTTTCACACCCCGGTATGAACCAGAAACGGGATGAAGGACGGCAGGGAGGACATGCGTTTCTTTCTAGCTAGGAGTGGTGTCATGGTATAGAGCCCAGACATTTTTACTTATGTGATTGTTGGAAAGCGAGGTACCTCGGATATATCGGTCACTACGGGGCCGATGGATGATATGGTCGACATACTGACCATTACGCCCCATAGGGCGGGGAAACGTATTGTTCAAGGATTACTAATCCACTTAAAATGTGGACCGGCCCTGCATTTTCCTAGGTGCAGTCGCGGTTGTAGCCTGAGACATGGTAGGCTAGATTGTCTCGAATTCGGTAAGGATGATCCCTTGCCTTGGTTCATGATGGAATCCAACTTCCAATACGACATTTCGTTTTTAGTTGTAATCCTATATACGGCGACATAGTGGGATGAGGTGCTCATGCCGCCTATGATTGATACATTTATATTTGAAGTAGATTTCTTCACTTATAGTAATAATAAAATATGAAATTTCACGTACCAAGCATTTTTAGCTATTATAAGGTAAAACTCTATCCTCCGGCTTGCGTTGCAGTGTGTGATGGGTCCTCTTCATTTTTCTCTTTAGCACTGCGATGTTTATTTTTATGCACTGGTATTCTTGAGGGTAAACCCGTTCCGTGTTATACGGCGTGGTCCCTTGATTTACCTAACTTTAAAATCAAATTAATAACTGTTTTAGTTCTCACACCAGTCGCATGACTGACCTAGAGTTTATTGTTTTAACCTAAACTCTAGGTGCCCCTATTTTCCACATGGGCAACTAGTAGTTTTGGGTTTGCAGATATTATATTCACAGGATCCTGGATTTACAGCTGGAGTTATATTCGGAAAGCTCTGCATTCGTGTATTTCTTTCAGTTGTGTTTTGTATTGTTTTTCCGTTGCATTGTAGTTTGTAAATTTCTAATGTTTGTCAAATGTATATTATTTATTCATACTCTATTATATTCTTGTACTCTGATGTAAATTGTTGTAATAAGCAATGAAATGTTTTGTCATTTGTGTTCTGATTTGTCGTGTTCTCAACTCAATCCGGGCTTTCCTTTACGGGGAAGTTTGGGTCGTCTCATAGAGTTTCCAAGATGGTCTTTAGAACTCAGTTAACATGATAGATTGGCAATGCTTAGACCGTGATTTTACTTATTCTACCTTTTATACTTAATCTGAAAAGGAAGTTTAGTTGAAAACGTTATCATTTTGTCATTCTCTAAAATTAACACATCTTTCTTCATATTGATTGCTTTAATAAGGGATTCTAAATCGAGCGTTGTCCTCAAAAGGTTAGAGTTTCATCAATTGTTTATATACATTTTGTTTTTGACTAACTTATTGTGGATTTGTTTATGAATATGTTTGTCATTTAGATTACCCAAGAGTCAAGATTGCCACAATGTGTATTTAAAAATTAATTTACACAATGTTAGCACTTGTAATAACAAATAAACCATCATAGAAAACATTGTGCAGGATTCGTTAACTTTGTACACATTACATATCTTTCTGACTTGATTCAACTAAACTTGATAAAAAAAACTGAATAGTTAGAAGAATTACATTTATTCATACTCAATAATTGCTATGCGTATTTTTTGTTTCTAAAGTCCGTCAACATGATTGTAATGCCATTTTTACTTTCAGGTGTATTATTACATGAAATGTAAGGAGTAGAATATTTTATAAGACAATTGTGGCAATATGAATGTGTTCACAATTTCTAAAAGCTGCATAGTTATTAATTAGTTTTTCTTAAACAATAAGATTTGCCTAATATCAAGGAGTTATCATTAGGCCATAGTTTGTAATTGTGGCAATAGATAATATTAAAACGTAAGACTTAATTAACTTCTTGGTTGTCTTTTTGTGAAGAAAATCTATTTAATTATATTATACAAAATTAAATTACATATTATTATTTAAATTCATTATAGCAATTGATGTCATTTAAACTGTAAAGTAAACAGATGTATGTTCCATCAAAATAGATTTTTGTGATTATGTTTGAATAAAAATTAACAAGTACATATTATAGTTATGATATTTTCTTCAAATAATGCTTAAATTATATTATTTCATACGTATCTTTAAATGACAATCGTGATTAAAGAATTATTAATGTTATGAAGAAAAATTTATGCTAAAGGCTTTAGGAGTTTGGATCCTTTTGACTGAATTAGAATATGACCACGTTATAGTCCAAAATTGTGTTTTGCTACGCATAAAACCTCATTTAGTTCAATATACTTGATTTTTTTCTATATATATTATATTCAAATCAGCATGCAGCAACATTTTTTTTCTCTATGTTTAATTCAATGCTTAAGCTAATACGATGGATAAATAAGAATATGCTTTATATATGAGTAATAAATAAGTGTTGAGTCTATGAATATATATTTTTCTAACTGAAGGCTAGTCCTTTAATAAGGAGAACTCTCATATTTTATTTTATTTTAAAATCGAAATCACTACAGAAAGCTTGACAGAAATTTTCTACTACAAATATTTGGGAGAATCACTATGATGATCGCAAAAATGGAGAGGACTGATAAAGAAGAAAATATTTTACAATTATAACATGGACGTAATCAGGTGAATAATGAGATTATTCAAATAGTAATGTACAATTATGCTGTGTTGTTGCAATATATGAAGGAGAAGGTGTTGAAGAATTGAATAGGGGTTGTGTTGTATAAGCAGAGATGAGGATAGAGTAATGTAGACAGTAATATAGCAGCTAATACATTATAAATGCACGTTAATCAATGTTGTGCTGAATGATCTCAAAAAGAACCACAAAGATGTTGGCTTTCGAAATCCACGCATTATGTGGCTGATGATGGTTAAACAAAAAGCAATTGCACGATGTATTTGAGTCTGTTAGGTGGGATAAGATGACATATGTATCATTGGGGCATTGAACAGCTGTGTGGTGTCATGCACGTTTTCTGAACATGAAGATGAATATAGCACTTGGATGCTTAGGCCTTTAATGTGTCTCGGTAGGCTTGAGACAATGGTGCTCCAAATCTGCCCTGATTTCGGGCTGGTGGTTCTCTACGCATGCCCAACTTTGATGCATGTGTGCATGAAACAGTGCGCTCTTAACGAGGGGAGGATAGGGGTTCTGCTACTATAGTTAATGATCTTTGTACCTGTAAATTGATGTATTTTGCTATATGAATGTGTGTAGAATAATGGCATATGTATATGTAAAGCTGAAATTCCTTTTGAACATTATGCCTTTATAGTTGTTATAGAGATCAACTTTTTCAGTTTATATTATTATAGTCTGACTACTTTGGATGATTATATAACTTTCTTTGGTTTGGTCATTTTTGTTTTTATTACTCGTGTCCATGTTCTATGGTTTTTGGTATGGGTGGATCCACCAATGGCCATAAGAATATGTTATTGGTAAGACCAAACGGTGGTGTCCTGCTACATGGTATTTGTATCTTATTCAAATTTTGTTCGTTGTACTCAATATTAGGATTTTGGTTATTTTCTTGCAAATTATTCTTTAGTCAAAATTGTGCTTGGTTTTGATTTCTTTTGAAGTACAAATTGCATATTCATTACTGAATCACTGATCCGAAGCAAGTATTTTTTAAACCAGTGAGCTGGGCTAGTATTTTAAATTGTTAGCGAGAGTAAAGTACCTATTGTCTATATAACTTTTGATGTTATAGCTTAACTTCACTTAGTTAACATGTTTGGTATATTTGCAAAATAACACCTTCCTACGTTTTGCTCCTTTTGCAGTGGTGCAACAATTACTCTTACGGTTTATTTCTCAATGTGGGGGTTATAGTTCCATATAAGTCAATTTAAGCACCAATGTCATGTACAATGTGAGAATAAATTTAATTTGAAGCATACATAAGGACTGTAGTTGCATATATTTAACAAGGAATTAGTAAGATATTTAAATTTGTACAAATTTTATTCTTAGATCATAGATAACGAGTGATGTTTACAATGTTTTAGTTAAATTTACAGAGCTAAAACATAAAAGTTGTTGTCTAACATTATTCATCTCATGTGCTATTGTCTAAAAATAATTATAGTATCTGAATATGTTACCTGAATTCAACATTGAAAAGTTCAATTATCAACCAACTAAATTTAGTTTGACGTTAAAATCAAATATTTGATGTCCAGTGAAATGCTATTAGAATAGAAGTTGACAACAAAATCTTCTTGACCATTGGATTGTCTTTGATTTCAGCCACAAGTGCAAAAACAATAGAATCCAATTGTCCAGATCATTGTATGAGGGATTTTGGTTTTATTTTCTAATATCCCGGGCTACACACCCAATCACATAATCAAAATGTATTAGAGATGTGGTAATGAAAACTATGTTGGGAAAAATTATCATATTGTGTTCATCATACAACGTTTCCATTTTATTAGACTAAATCTTCTTCTATGTTTGAATTCACCAAACCTTAAATGATGATATTAAAATAATTCTATGGAACATTAATTTTCTTCTATAGATGACGTGCCACTTTTATCACATTATGTATAATTGTGTGGAAGTGAGAAGTATGAACTAAACTAAAAATGATGATTTTAAGATCAAACTATTATTTTTATAATTACTGATAGAAAACTCATATTATATTAATTCTATTTAGAAAGTGGGCATTATGTGTAGATGATATGCTCTCGACAATAGGTAGCATATCTGAGTTCTTTTACTAATAATTTTGGATCATTTACCATGTAATTCAAATATTTATTGCTATTAAAATATTACATGCTCAAGTAACTGATGACATAGTTAATGTAGTTACATAAATATATAAAGATAATCATTCTCACTTGCTTATGTTCAGTAAATTGTAAGAAGCTTACTTAATCATCCTTAATCCTATGGGTAACTAACATCTTCCATCAGAAAGCTAATGGTTAAAAATAACAAGTCTTGACGTGACAAAAGGGTGAGGTAGGGTCATATGTGGATCAAGTAAAATTTGACCCGACCCTTTAGCTGCATACAATAGCTTGACTCTTTCTGACTTTCTTGATTAAAGGGTTAACCCATTACAACCCTTATAACACTAATAGTAAATAAAAGTTTTTAAATTTGATTTAGCTAATAAAAACAAATGCTATTTTTTTTTCAAAATATTCCATAAAATTTTGAATTTTCAAAATTTGAAATTCAAGTGTCGAATTATTCGAAAATAAAATAATTATTCGAAAATAATAATTTTTAGAGTTGAAAAGGCCAAGATTACGAAAATGTCCTTCATGTTGAAAAAAGTGAAAAAAATAAAATAAAATTTAAAAAATCCAGAAAATTGTGAAATGGAAAGTAAGAAAAGAATTATTCGAAAATTACGATTTTTAAAGCTAAATATGTAAAAATAACGAAAATACCCTTCATGTTGAAAATAGTGAAAAAAACAAAATAATTTTAAAAAATCCAGAAAATTACGAAATAAAAAGTAAAAAAGAATTATTCGAAAATTACGATTTTAAAGCTAGATATGTGAAAATTATGAAAATGCCCTTCATGTTGAAATTTGAAAAAACCAAAATAAATTTTAAAAATTACGAAATGTAAATCAAGAAAAGATTTATTTAAAAATTATGATTTTTGAAGCTAAATATGTCAAAATAATGAAAATGGCCTTCATGTTGAAAAAAGTGAAAAAACCAAAATAAAATTTAAAAAATCCAGAAAATTATGAAATGAAAAGTAAAAAAAGAATTATTTGAAAATTACGATTTTTAAAAAGCTAAATATGTCAAAATTACGAAAATGCCCTTCATGTTGAAAAAAGTGAAAAAAACAAAAATAGATTTTAAAAAATCCAGAAAATTATGAAATGAAAAGTAAAAAAAGAATCATTCGAAAATTAAGATTTTTAAAGCTAAATATGTCAAAATGACGAAAATGCCCTTCATGTTGAAAAAAGTGAAAAAACAAAATAAATTTTAAAAAATCCAGAAAATTACGAAATAAAAAGTATAAAAAGAATTGTTCGAAAATTACAATTTTCAAAGCGAAATATGTCAAAAATTACGAGAATGCCCCTCATGTTGAGAAAACTAAAAAAACAAAATAAATTTTAAAAAATCTAGAAAATTATGAAAAAATAATATTTTTTTTCACTTTTTCCAAATTTAAGGGCATTTTCGTAATTTTTGTCTCTTTGGCTTTAAAAACCATTATTCTCGAGTACTTCTTTTTTAATTTTCATTTCATAATTTTCTGGATTTTCTGAATTTTTTTCACTTTTTCCAAAATAAAGGGTATTTTCGTAATTTTAGCTTTAAAATCTTTATTTTAAAATAATTCTTCTTCTACTTTTCATTTCGCAATTTTATGGATTTTTTAAAATTTAATTTGTTTTTTTAACTTTTCAACATTGTTGGCTAGCTTTTTGACCAAGCCACCCAGGTTCACTCACAAGAAGAAAGTATGAAACTACATTCCCTAAGTACATGAAGGAACAGATCGCACACCATCGACTCGCCCCTCATCGGATCGCACACCATCGACTCGCCCCTCATCGGATCGCACACCATCGGATCGGATCGCCCCCATTTCGTCAGCGAAACGACACCTCTATGCGACTCGATCCGTACATACATTACTGCCCAGTATACACCGATCCAATCCCCTGATGCACGGCGAAGCCTCTGACCCGTTCAAGCACGAGCTAGTCTTCGGCGATCCGAGACGCACGGATCCAGCGACACGTGTCCCCAACCGTCATTTTGACTGATTCTCCCCATTTGCTCGATCCGATTTTCAAGGGGATCGCGACACCTGTCCGCAACGGCTAATTTGACTATTTCTTCATCGGCTGCGATGCGATCCGATGTTCTCGGGATTCGTGCCACGTGTTACCACGATCCGCCTGACAAAATCAGCTATAAATAGCCCGGAGCTTGGCATTTTTGAGGATCCTTTTAGCAATATTGAGGACTGATTCCGCCATTATTGTCATACTACTATTCCTTATCAGTTTTATTACTAGATTACTGAGAGAAATCACAATTGTAAAAGTGAGCTAGAGAGAAATCATTGATTGTACCAGCATTCAAAGTATAATCAATAACATATAAAGTGGACGTAGGCTTGTTAACGCCGAACCACTATAAATTCTGTGTGTTATTTTCTTTTTCTTCATTCTTCAGTTAAAACTCTATAAGATTCAGAACAATTTGGGTGTTAGGTCCAAATTTTGATCTAACATTTTTGGTGCTTTCACTGAGAAAACAGTCCTAAAGCTTCACTATTCAGTTCTTTGAAGATTCCAGCGACTCGGATATCATGGCTGGAAAGAGATCTAAGGAAGTACGAGCTTCATGAACCAATGAAACCGCGAATGAAGCAGTCGAAGAAAGTGTGCACGAGCTAGGCAATGAGGGAACTTTGGATCGCGGAGCGCCGGGGGCGAACCGATCTGATGAAGACGCCACGCTCCGAGTCGACGAGAACGAGGCGATCCGAACTGCTGAAGGGGTTGTTACTCGATCCCGAGATAACGTCTCGAATCCTCCGCGCACCGTGACCACGAACCGATCCCAGGGGGGCGCTGCGAGCCACCATCTTCGATCCACAGTGATCTGAATTGATGATCAGACTACAACTAGACCTGGAAAGGAGCCTATGGCTCGCTCCAATCGTCCTGGCCCCTCCGTTCGACCTGGCTCAAGCTCTTTGCGTATAAGAGAAATTGATGATGATCAATATGACCCTTCTGCTCCCGTTACTGAGGGGGATCTCTCTCGCTTCTCTGAAATGTGGGAGAGACTGTTTGATGAATTGGCTGCTCAAAGGCAGGAAAGCTCCGTTCTGCGACAAAATTTGACCGCTATAGATAGAAGGCTTGATGATCTCGCAAGGCAAAGGACGCCACCAGTCCGTCCGCCAACCCCAGGATACTCTTCTTCGTTAGAGGAATCGCCGAGACCTCCGCGGCGACCATATGAGAGACCCGAAAACATTGAGCAGCTTCGATTTGGAACCCTGCCGTCACGGGAAGAAGAGGCGCTGGGTGCATGACCCTCAAACCGTAATGTGAATGATCACGCCGCAACTCCCAGAGCTCGAGGTGTGGACAGCCCTGTACAGGACAGACGGCCTCAGCCCCGTCGTCGTGCAAATGCTCATGGTAACAGGGGGCAACGAAGCCCAATTCGAGCCCCGGATTTTGTGACTGCTCCCGGAAGAGAGGTTAGAGAACCCCACCGAGTAAGAGGCACTGACCCCGAACCTCCGCTGACCAGTGCAAACGTTGCAGCTATGATTCATCAAATTCTGGCAGATAGCCGTGGACAACGAAATGAAGATTGGGGAATTGACCGCAGTCATACCCCTTTCACTGATGATATTTTGGATGCGACTTTCCCGAGGCGTTTTAACATGCCACAGATGAGCCGCTACGCGGGTAGATCTGATCCCGTCCAGCATCTGATGAGATATTCTTGGTCAATGACCGCTGCCGCAGCTTCTGACGCTGTCAAATGCAAAGCATTTCCCATATTCTTGGAGGATGTAGCATTGTTATGGTTTACTCGCTTACCAGCAAGATCGATTTCTAGCTTCAGGGAGTTGAGTGAAAAGTTCGTGGAACAATTCCGCATCTATGCACAAAAGACAAAGAGTGTGATTGACTTGTTCCTTGTCAAGCAGCGACCAGGCGAGAGTTTGAGGGTGTACCTAGACCGTTTCAACTTGGCCGCTACTGAAGTTAAAGATCCCCATGAGCCAACCGTTGTCGCAGCTCTGATTGATGGAGTAGATAAAGACACCGAATTTGGGAGATACCTGGCAGGCAAGCCACCCCATACCAGAGAGTTATTCTACGAAAAAGCTAACGTACATTTACGCCGGGAAGAAGTATATGCTAACCGAAAGGCAAAAACGGCCGATAAGGAGGAAATCCAGAGCAATGTCGCCATTAAGTAGACAGGAGACAGCTCGGGGAAGGTCGAAGTTAATGTCGGAAATCGGAATCAGGGTGGTCGTCAGTCAGGGAACAATGATAATAATAGTAATGGCAACAACCGGAAGAGGAACCGAGGGAACGACTCCCAGAGAAGGACTCGTCCCAGGGCCTTTGAGAGTTATACGCCAATAAATGATACTCTGGAAAATATCTTCATGGATTCGTACAACGTCCTCCAGAATAAGAGGCCACCTCCCAGAGAGTCGACGGAGAAAGAACGTGAAACGGGGAAATTTTGTCTCTTTCATCAGATTCATGGCCATTCGACAAATGAATGCCGTCACCTAAGAGATGTAGTCGAGAGGCTTCTTCGAGAAGGAAAGTTAGATGAATACAGAGTAACGCCCAGAGATAGGGGGCAAGCCGTACAGGCCCCAAATCAGAACTAGAATCAACTTGCTGCCAGGCCAACTGCCCAGCAAAAGGGAAAGGACATCGTTATCAATACCGTAATCGGAGGGCTTTATCTCGCCGGACACAGTTCCAAGGCATTGGATCAATATGTCAATGCAGCCAAGCGACACCTCGAGGTAGGGGAGTGCAGCAACCCCGAGGACAATATCCCGGTAAAGCAACAAAAGATGATGTCCGACGATGTCGTTTTCCGCGAACGAGAAAGCATTGGAGTCCATGCTCCGACTGAAGATCCATTTGTAATCACAGTACCTATTGGACCAGCCATTGTTCATAAGGTTTTAGTGGACAACGGGAGTTCCGTCAACATTCTTTTCAAAAGGACATTCGACCAGATGAACCTCGAAATAAAAGACTTAAAGCCCTGTCAGGGATGGATCCGTGGATTTAACGGAGCATCCACCGCTCCAATGGGTTATGTAGAGTTACCAGTTACGCTTGGGGAAGGAGAACGCCAGAGAGTGAGAATCTTTCCCTTCGTAGTTTTGGATGTTGAATCACCTTACAATGCCTTCTTGGGCCGACCGGCCCTCGCAAAGTTTAGAACCTGTATAGCCCCCTGGTGCTTATTATTGAAATTCCCCACGGAAGCTGGTGTTGGTATTGTCAGAGGGGATCAGGTTGCCGCACGAGCATGTTATGTTGCAGAGCTCAAGCTACTCCGCAATGGAGGGGACATAGAAACCAAGGGCGCTTCTCCCCCTACAAGGGCGGAGACCTTATAGCAACTAAAGATGATAACCGTTGGAGAGTCGCCCGAGGATATAGATCCCAGAGAGGACCAAGAACCTGGGGGCAGAATGGCGACTCCCAACGAGACAACTGTGGATGTACTGATCGATGATAGTGACCCAGAGAAGGTCCTTAAGATTGGATCCCAGTTAAATCCGAATCTCGTTAAAGAACTGACGGATTTCTTAAAAAATAACTTGGATGTATTTGCTTGGACCCACGCAGACATGTGTGGGATATCCCCATCAATCATGAGCCATTCATTAAGCATTAACCCTAAACATCCTCCGGTAAAGCAAAAAAGGCGAATGCTGGGCCCAGAGAGGTCTGCTGCCTTGAAAGAAGAGGTTGGAAAGCTAAAGAGTAATGGATTTATCAGAGACTCGATCTACCCAGACTGGATTTCAAATCCGGTCCTGGTAAAGAAGGCCAACGGGAAGTGGCGATCGTGTATCGACTTCTCGGATTTGAACAAAGCCTGCCCAATAGATAGTTTTCCGTTACCCCGGATCGACCAATTGGTGGACTCGACGGCGGGTCATGAACTTCTCTCATTTATGGATGCTTACCCAGGATATAACCAGATTCCAATGCATGTTCCAGATCAAGAACACACTAGTTTTATTACGGATCTGGGATTATATTGCTATGTAGTGATGCCCTTTGGCTTGAAGAACGCAGGCGCTACATATCAACGTTTAGTCAACAAAATGTTCTACAACCAGATCGGGAAAACAATGGAAGTATACGTCGACGACATGTTGGTTAAGTCCAAGCAATCCTCCCATCACACTACGGACTTGGCAGAGATGTTCGGCATTCTTCGAAAGTACGGAATGAAACTCAACACAACAAAATGTTCATTCGGTGTTGCATCCGGAAAATTCTTGGGGTTCATCGTCAGTTCCCGTGGGATTGAGATTAATCCAGACCAGATCGCGGCAATCAGAGATATTCAGGAACCTAGGCAAATTAAGGATGTGCAATGCCTTGCAAGAAAAGTAGCCGCACTAAGCAGATTTACCTCCAGGGCTACAGACAAATGCATCCCATTCTTTGAACTAATAAAGCGGGGAAAACGCCACTTCAAATGGACGCCTGACTGCATAGAAGCATTTCAGAACTTACTGAGGCACCTGGAGAAACCTCCGATATTATCTAAGCCAATGGATCACGAGGACTTATTCGTGTACTTGGCAGTGTCATCCCACGCGATCAGCTCAGCGTTGGTAAGAGAAGAAGATAAGGTCCAAAGACCTGTATATTACGTGAGCAAAAAATTGACGGCAGCAGAGCGTAATTATCCAAGGATAGAAAAGTTGGCATATAGTTTACTGATCGCCTCTAGAAAGCTTCGACATTATTTACAGGCGCATCCCATTACCGTATACACCGACCATCCACTCAAGCAAGTTCTACAGAGACCAGAGGCGTCTGGAAGATTACTCAAATGGAACATTGAGTTAAGTCAATTTGATCTGAACTTTCAACCCAGACGGTCAATTCGGGGGCAAGTGATAGCCGACTTCATAGCAGAGTTTACCGTCCCAGAGGAGGATATAGCAAACGAAGAAGTTGATCCCTCAAAGTTACTTCTCGATCCCAATGCCTGGAGATTGTATACTGATGGCGCTAGGAATGACGAAAGATCCGGCACTGGAATAGTGCTTGAAACTCCCGAGAAACGATTGATATCCTATGCTATCCGGATGGAGTTTCACGCCACTAACAACGACTCCGAATATGAAGCCCTGATAGCCGAATTAAGGATCGCAAAGGAGTTAGAGGTCACAAAGCTGAACATCTTTTGCGACTCCAAGTTAGTTGTGAACCAGGTTACTGGAAAATTCCAAGCTAAAAGTGCAAGGTTGATTTTATACTTGAAGAAAGTGAAGGAGTTGCTGAACGATTTTGATCACTACAGCATATCTCACATTCCGCGATCAGAGAATCAGCAGGTGGATAAGTTGGCAAAGATGGCTAGTTCCGACGATCCTGAAGAGACCGGGCTAGCCCCCGTTGAAGTACTTCGGTCCCCTAGTATAGATCAAATGGAAATCGATCTAACACTTGAGATGGAACCAGAAAGGGAGTCGTGGATGACCCCTCTAAAGAATTTCCTGATGAATGGAGCGCTTCCGACCAAGAAAAGCGAGAGGCGTAAAGTAATTTGTAAAGCTGCCCGATACGTTCTGCAAGGCGGAGTTCTTTACAGACAAGGATTTTCGATGCCCCTCCTCCGGTGTATAGCCCACGATGACATCAAGCGAGTGCTGCAGGAGGTACACGAAGGCGAATGCGGCGATCACACTGGAGGACAAACATTGGCAAAAAAGGTGTTGCGGTATGGTTATTTCTGGCCTACCATAAACAAGGATGCGGCCAAATACGCACGACGGTGTGATGCGTGCCAGAGATTTTCAAAAATACCTAGAGCACCTCCTAATCAGTTAAAAACAATGACGAGCCCATGGCCTTTCGCTATGTGGGGAATTGATATCATTGGAAGTCTCCCCATAGCTAGGGGCGGAGCAAAGTTTGCTATTGTGGCCGTGGATTATTTCACTAAGTGGGTCGAGGCTGAACCACTGACTACAATCACAACCAAACGAGTGATCAATTTTATCGTTAGAAACATCATCTGTCGATTTGGGATTCCAAAGATTGTGATAACGGATAACGGAACTCAGTTCGATAGCACTGAATTCAGAAACTTCTGCCAGAAATACCATATTGAGAAACGGTACACCTCTGTGGCGCACCCGCAATCGAACGGACAAGTCGAAGCGGCGAATAAAGTGATTAAGTCCATTCTGAAAAGAAGACTGAAGCGGGCCAGAGCCATGTGGGCTGATGAATTGCCCTTGGCACTATGGGCCTACAGGACAACATATAAATCGGCAACAGGACATACCCCCTTCTCCCTCGCTTTTGGAACGGAAGCGGTCATCCCGGTTGAGATAAAGGTACCTTCTCACCGAGTGACTTATTATGATCCGATGACCAATAATGAATTGCTCCTTGAGTCCTTGGATATGATCGAAGAAAAGAGGGATGAAGCAGACCTGCGTGCCTTGAGATGCAAACAACAGGTCGCTCGATACTACAACAAAAAGGTTCGAGCCCGAACCTGGGAACCCGGAGACTTGGTTCTGAAACGTGTCTTTCCACCCCGAACTCATATGGGAGCGAAGTGGGAAGGACTGTACTCCATTCTGAGCAAGCTTGATAATGGAACCTTCAAGCTGGCAACCGTAGATGGAAAGGAAATCCCCAGAGTGTGGAATGCCCAACATTTACGGCCATACTTAACATAAAAGTTTCAAATCTGTTCTTTTGCTTTGTTGAAAACCATGTACCAGGCACGACTTGCCTAGAATAGTCTGATTTCTTAAAGCAAAAAAAAAATTATAAAGTCGACGTAGGTCATGATTCGACCGAACCACTATAAAAATATTGTGTGTCGTTTACTTTTATTGCATTATTTATCTGTCTTTCTATTTTTATGAAAATTAATGCGAATCACGCAACGATCACAGAAGCATATAATTATAGATACCTTCCATCAGAATGGAATGCAATCGCTAGTCAAAATTCTGAAGATGAAATAAAGTAAATTATATCGTTGATAGCGCTCTAACTCTCCAGAGCCGAGAGAGAGCATAACAGACATGAAGCCGACGTCCGTAAGTCATGGCGGTGTACCATGATCGGAACCGCCTTGACGGAACTCTAACCTCGGCGACCGCCAGGAGAGTATAAAAGCGTCTCCGATTGAGCGCTGAGAAAGAGCTCCTTCCCCACTGAATGATCGGGGAGCAAATGAATTGCTGATCTCGAACTCTAACTCTCCAGAGAGAGAGAGTATAAAAGCGTCTCCGATTGAGCGCTGAGAAAGAGCTCCTTCCCCGCTGAAGGATCGGGGAGCAAATGAATTGCTGAGCTCGAACTCTAACTCTCTAGAGAGAGAGAGAGTATAAAAGCGTCTCCGATTGAGCGCTGAGAAAGAGCTCCTTCCCCGCTGAAGGATCGGGGAGCGATTGAATTGCTGAGCTCGAACTCTAACTCTCCAGAGAGAGGGAGAGTATAAAAGCGTCTCCGATTGAGCGCTGAGAAAGAGCTCCTTCCCCGCTGAAGGATCGGGGAGCGAATGAATTGTTGAGCTCGAACTCTAACTCTCCAGAGAGAGAGAGAGGGTATAAATGCGTCTCCGATTGAGTGCTGAGAAAGAACTTCTTCCCTGCTGAAGGAACAGGGACCAACTGAACTATTGAATTTGAACTCTAACCTCGGCGACCGCCAGGAGAGTATAAAGGGGTCTATGATTAAGCACTGAGAAAGGTGCCCGAAATTCAGTACCACAAGAACAGTTATCTTATGAAATTTTCTAAGTCCCCTATATTCAGAAATAGGGGGCAGCGTGCGAATAATGCCAATCAATCTTTAATTTTTCTTTCTGTTGTTTGACTGATTTGTAGTTATAATTAGATGGTCTATGACTAAACATGGAAAGTTTATTTGAATACAGGTACACAATGATGCAAAAAGAGATAAACTTTCCTTTATATACGGCAAGCCTACAAAGTGAAAAAATAACCCAGAAAACAAAAGTGAGGGCCAGTCTCACAATTACACTTCCTGGCCAGTGGAAAACCTAAAGACAAAATATAAACCAGCAACAATATCCTATTTACGCTTTGACCTCTTCTCCTGCTTCTGTTTCTCCAGCTTCGCCTTGTCAGCGTCAGATTGATCTCCTTTCTTCCTCTTCCTTTTATCTATGAGAGGAACATCCGAATCTTCAGAAGATTCCTCTTCCGCCTCCTTTCTCTTCCTTTTATCAGAAAGGGAAGCCGGGAAATCATCAGGATTCGCAAAATGAAGTTGTCTGCTGATGGATTTGGGTTGGATTTTCAAAATCATCCCAGTTTTGGGATCGAATTCTGCGATAGGGACTATGTCCAAAGGCTCTTCTCCCACCTTCTTCGAAGCCATCTCTTTTTCCTGCCTAGCTTTTCTGCTGGCCAAAGTTTCGTCGTCATCGTCTTCGGTCTCTTTGGCGCCAATGATATCTTCCTCATCCTCTACATGGCGCCCATCCATGTCTTCCAAGGCCTCGATGGTTTCAGCATCCTTGGGAACGTCAGCACTAGGTGCCAGGACGCTTTTTTCTGCTGTTGCATCCTCAGTCTGCATCGATATATCAACACCGGCACCCGGCGAGACAGCCTCCTTCTCCGCCTCTTTTCCTTTTTCAACACCCTTGTCGATGGGCTTATCACCTGTATTATGGGGAACACACGTTACTAATTCAATTGGTTGTTCTACCCAACGACGACAATTCACAATTGCTTTGACAAATTGTGGGGAAAAAAGGGAGATACCTTCAGCAGATCCTCCTTCTTGGGTAGCTACAGGAGCTCCAACAACCACAGGAGTTAGGCCCAAAGGGATTAGTGGATCATCAGGATGGTATTCCTCAACTTCGGAGGTCTTAGGCTCCACGGCTGAACTCGAACCTTCGTCCGCTTTGCCTTTACCCTTAGCCAGGGCCCTCTCCTTTTCCATTTCCGCTTGAATCAGACGACGACCTTCTGCCAGGTCCTCGGGCTCGTTATCCCTCAAGATGCTCTTCATCAACTCATCTTCATCTATTTCTTCGACTCCCAATCTCTGCTTCTCACCCTCAACGATGGCATCCCATAAATTGGCTAAAGTAACGTGGTAATCCGGGATCCACGAGATGTTGCGGGTTTTGAGGACTTGGCCCAGGAAGTCAAAAATCATCTCTTCAAACCCCTCGATATCCTTCTCTCTCTCGAGGAGCTTGTTGTTAGAAGCAGTGGCCATTTCGATGGCACTTTCAACATTCTTTTCGGCGAGAGCCGCCCGTCTCTCCGCATCCGCGACTTGATCATTCAAAATCACCTTTTCCGCTTCAGCTAAAGCTAAACTTTCTTTCAAACTTGCTTTTTCTGCCTCCCAAGCAGCTCTCTCCGCTTCAAAATGACCTTGTGCTGTTTTCAACTCAATGTTGGCCATTTTGAGATCTTCTACTTCTTTCTTTAAAGCCATCTTCTCTTGGCTATTGGAGTCAAGTTCCGAATGAAAGCGCTTCTGAGCATTCTCCAATTCAATCTTATAATTTTCAGCATCTCTCCGCGCTAAGGCGAGTTGGGATTGAGCATCTTCCAAGTCCTTCTCCATCTTTGTTCGGGCCCTTTCGTTGTTATCAATTTTCACTTTAGATCTATAGGCTTCCATTTCAAGCGTTCGAATGACTTCGGAAAGATTAACCGCATGTTTCTTCATCATCTCATACTGTCTGGCTACATGGCGGATGTGCCCGACAACTTCATTATCCCAATTCTTAGGGACCGGTTCCAAGGCTGGAACAAACGTCATCCTTTCGAAGAAAATGTTTGGGAATTGTTCCCGCAACTTTTCCAGCCTACCTTGAATCTCGGGACCATGGATGTAATCCCGTGACCCGGGGGGAGCCAACTCTGGCTGGCTGGAAGGGACGATGTCACTCCTCTCCTTTTCAGACTCTTTGATTGGATCCTTGCCTTTATCCTTAGACTCGTGATGCCTTTTTGACGACCTGCTATGAGAGGGTGCACTTTTCGGAGGAGTTAACTCTTTAGGAAGTTTCTTTCCCCCTGCAGGAACTACCGGATAACTAGGAAGCTTGGCAGATGTCGATTTCGGTGGAGACCGGGGTTGTAAGGAAGTCGGCTTGTAAGAAGGGCCGCTAGAGCGCTCAGTACCCGGATGAAGACTGGGTGTGCCCTCACGAAGAGAACGATAAGAATAAGATCGTCTGCGGGACATCTTTCCTGCAAAAAAGAAAAGAGCATATTAAAACTTTGAATACTGACGATGTAAGAGTGCGGGGTCAGACAATGTGTGTGATTTGTGCATCCCATATAATTCCCCCTAACAAACCCGGGCCTGAAGACAGGCTCATCTGAGTAGTTTCTTGTTCTCTAGTTGGAGCGATAGTCTCTTCAGAAGCAGGGAAGAATGGCTCCCCTTCAAAGTCCCTTTCTGTGTATACATCATCGGGCAGAGGAATTTTGCTCAGCTCGTTGAATAACTGCTCTTCTGTCAAATCATCAGGAGCAGCGGGTTCGATCGGAGGAGAAACTGGGATTTTCTTGGACTTGTCACCACGGGCCTCATCCCCTCTGTATATGTTCTGGTCCTCATCGTCTTGGATGACTATCGGGGAAGGACTCTTGCGAAATTTAGTTGTTTCTACTGCTTGCGATGTTCCCTCTCCCTCCGTTGGGGGCACGTATCTATAGGGTTTGCCGCCAGCACCAAGTCCAAATCTTATATCCAGAAGATGATGCTTATGAAGATTCTCATCAGTGATGCATTTTTTGATCCTTAGAAAGTCGGATCTGCTTTGTAGAAGAATAGACAATCGATTGTTGTATAACGGACCCTCCGTTTTCGGGAAGACGTGATATGTTTAAAACAAAGAAAAAGGGGGGAGAATGTTAATGCTTCGGCTTCTTGAACAAGATATTCAGTCAAAAGCTTAAAGTTTACTTGATTTGAGCCATCTTCTTGAGCATCCAGCCTGTTTCTTTATATAGAACCAATCAGACTTAGGATCCCCTATATTGCTGTATCCGTCGTACAAAACCTTCCTATTCGCCACCGATTCAAAGAAAGAGAAATTTGGAGTTTCCGAGGAATGATGCTTGAAAAGAAAGAAGAATGTCAAATCTCTAAATGTGAGTTCGGTATGTAGGATCTCCGCGTATGCAATATATAGGGTTGTAATAACCCGAAAATTCTGAACCAGTTTAAATTTTTTATTTTGGCAATTTTAGCGAATTTTGAACATTTAAAATGAATTATTTTAAATAATATCGATGGAAAATTTATTTTGAATATAATTCGAACGTGTATATTATATACGTCGTCGTTAGAATATAAATATTTATTTATATTTATAAAAGGAATTGAAAATGGCGCGGTAGTTCGATAATTCGATTTCAAACTTCAAATGAATGCACCGGGTGCAAAATAGACCGGATTTTAGTGAAACCAAAAATAATGGAATCTAATTGAGAATATCTTTCCAACGAATCCGGAAAATCGAAATTTCATAGCGGAAATCAAAAGATATGTCCAGTTGAAAATTCTGAATAGTCGCTATGGAATTCAGGCCCTTAAAAATGGAGATTTTGCAAATGACCTCGGATTTCGACGAAACCACTTTTGTTGGGTCCGTGATGTAAAGTTATTGTTAGATTCCAAATTTCATAATTTTTCGAATCAATACGTGAGCATGGCAAAGGAAAACGCGTTTGACCAGTTTCAGTTGATTTTAATCGACTGGAAAATGGCCATTTTTCCAACGGCCTCAGAATTCGACGAAACTAGTTTTGTTAGGACCGTATCGTCAATACGAAGCTAGAAAATATTTTTCGGGAATTTTTAGAGTTAGTATGTGACCCCAGTAAATTGAAATGCGCGTTCAAACTCAATATATAGAGTTATATGTTGATTTTGACAAAAACTGATCGTAACGATCGAATCAGCCTACGATACATATCCCAATGTGTTCGAAATGGGGGTAAAACGCTAGGGACGACAGTCGGTGGGTCTCGTTTGGAGCTCGAATGAAAAGTCAACTATATGGAATTTAAAATAAAATAAACTATAAATTATTATAAACCCCCCCTATACTTGCCCTCCTCTCTCCCTCTTCTGGTCATTCCAAATCGAGATTAAAAAAGAAAAAAAAAGAGGGGGAGCTCGACAATGAACCACTGCCGCACCCCCGTCCTCCGCGCTGCCGTCAGAGGATCGTCCTGCCGCCGCTCCGATCCTGGCAGCCCCCTCCTTCCGCGCTTCTCTCTTTCCCTCCCTCTGATCGAACGTGCACCCAAAAATCCCCCGCCCCATCGACGTCCACCGCACCACGAAACTCCGTCGCATCCTTCCCTGACGAAGCCGCCCTCCACCTGCCACCTCCATCAGAACGGCCTGCCACCTCCCTTCGACTCCAGCGCCCCTTCCCTCCACCTCGTCAGCCCCTTTAACCCCTTTGTCTAGCGATTCGAGGTGAGTTTTTATTTATATTTATCTATGTAATTAAAAATAGGATTTTTTTTAAATAAGCAACATCGTTTTAAAATTAGTTTGTTATGAATATATTTTAAAATCAGTTTTTACCTATGATGTTGGTGAAGAAAAGATTTTATTCAGTTAAAAATATGATTTTTATATTTTTAAAGAATTAAAAATATGATTTTTATATTTTTAAAGTATTAAAAATATAATCTTTACTATATAGAAGATGTAAAAATATGATTTTTGTTTATGTAGAGAATTAAAAATATAATTTTTACATGATAGGAATATTAAAAATAGCATCTTTATATGTGTAGCAAAATAAAGATGTGATTTTTATAATGATATATTTGAAAAAGCGAAATCTTTATAATAGAAAAATTCGATTTTTATATATTGAATAGCATAGAAAAATTCGATTTTTATATATTGAATAACATGGTAAAAATTCGATTTTTATATATTGAATAGCATAGTAAAAATTTGATTTTTACATATGTAGTGGCTACGGGCAACGAAAGTGACGAAAGGCGAGAACGGCGATGATTTTTATAAATGAAGTGTCGTGAAGTTGGGATAGCTATCGGTGAGAACTTCTCACTCTAAACTTCTTTTTCTAGTTATATATATACTAGGATGCAGACGGTGCTTAGCAGCATCCGACACCCGTCATCCACAGACCATGGATGGCTTGTTTGTTTAATTGTTTGGTTGTGTAGTTGGTTAGATTATTTGGTTTGAATTGAATTGTTTGGTGAAATGAAATTGATTTGATTGGTGTGTGAATGGCGTGGGCCTTCACTAGACCGGGGATAAGGCTAGGCCTCGTCCCGTTTCTAGTATCGTGCCGTTATGCCGCCGAAATTTTCTAAAATATGTTAGAAAAATAAAAATATAATTTTATTTAATAAATGAACCGAATAGAAAATTCATAGGTTGAATAAAATAGTTTGATCGTTAAAAATATAATTTTAAACGTGAGTATGAATAAATAAATATTCATTTACAAACCGGACGGTTTGTTTATGTACACCTATTTGAAGGACATTGATTGGGACGATAAATTTTACACATCGCCCAACTGCACAAATAAAAATCTATGTTTGATAGCTTGAAACCCCACACGGGTATTGGGATGATATTTGACATACCCTAATCCCGATTGTTTAGTTGTATGTCGATCGATTGATTGACAGGCTGTTATAAGCGTTGAATATTTATATTTGATGCTTATACAGTGTAGAATGCACTTTGGATGATGGTTGATTATTCATCGTTGTTGATATATACATGTGTTGTAGAAAATCCATATAATTAACATTATATGGTAATTGATTGGGTCTCATTCCAGTTTTAAAATAGAAATATTTGAAAAAGAAATATTTGAAATAGAAATATTTGAAAAAGAAATATTTGAAATAGAATATTTGAAAATAGGAATATACGAAGCCGTATTGATTAGATTGACGCCATTTCGACGTGAACGATATTTATATCGATTTTATTCATTTTATAATGAATATCGAAAGTGATTTCAAAATCTGATCTTTTGAAAAGAATTGAATATAAATAAATTCGAATTGAAATTGAATAAATTCGAATTGAAATTGAATATAAATAAATTCGAATTGAAATTGAATATAAATAAATTCGAATTGAAATCGAATATAAATGAATTCGAATTGAAATTGAACAGAAATGAATTCGAATTGAAATTGAATTGAATTGAAATCGAACTGAAATTGAATTAGGAATCAATTTGAATTGAAATCAATTTGAAATGAATTTAAAATGAATTTAAATTGGAATATTCAATTTTGATTTGAAATTGAATATGAAGTTGAAACCGTTTTGAAAAATGAATTTAAAAATGATTTATAAAGCACGTTTTGAATTGAAATCGATGAAGTATATATTATATATATTATATATATAATATATTGGCCTGAATAGAACACGCCGCGCCGCGGCAGTTTGCGAATTTCGACCATTGACCTCGAACGGATATTACGGGAGATCCGACCGTCGGATTCTCCTCAAACCGGAACCGTTGGGTTCGTATCGAAAAGAGCTTTCTAACGAATATTAGAAATTAGAAATCTAACGGTTGGATTTGGAATTATGTCCAAATCATATTTGAAAAAGGTCGCTGTAAGTGCAGTTCGATGGCCGTTGATGAAAATCGACTGTACGGGCCTTGATAAAATTATTAAAAATAGTAATAATTTGTGTAAAATCATAAGAAATGATTGGTGAAGAATTGGGATGAAAAACTCCATATTTGAAAAGATAAAAATAGATTTTTATCGAAATGATCTAGTTTTGAACTAGAATTATAATTCTATTTATTTTTAAATAAATAAATTGAATTTGAAATGGTTTTAAAAATAACCAGAATTTCCAATGATTGCATTGGAATGGATTTGAACCGAAATTGTCTTCGGAATATTCGATGTTGGATTTCGTGATTATACAAATGTTGTTATGGAAATTTGAAAGATATAGATATGTATATCGTTATTTCCAATACGATATCTGTTGGTCGTAGAATTTGATATTGAATATAAGCCGATATATTTTCTATTCAGAGCCTTGTATTTAATATCAAATGCGATTTGGGTTTGTCGTGAATGGTGTCTTGACTAACACTGTTCTTGAACCCAATTGAGAAAAGATTAAATCTTTTTATTTAGATTTAATGAAGTGTACCAATTAAATAATATTTAATAGGAATTGAATTGATATTGATTTTTGGGTTTATCGTGAACAGTGTTTTAAATAACACTCGTTCTTTAACCCGATAATTAATGGAATGTGATTTTGGGTTTATCGTGAACCGTGTTTTAAATGACACTGTTTCTTTAACCCAGTCACGGATTAAAACTAAGTGGAGTTTTAATGAATCTTTAATTAGATTGAAATGATCGAGGATGGAGTATCACCAGTTTTGCTCCAGGCGATAGTTAGATCTTTAATTAGATTTGAACGTGAAATGGTAATTGAATTTACCGATAACACTGTGGTGTTAGATATGAAGTATTACCAGTTTTACTTCATGGGATGAATAGGTTGGGATTGGGAAATTAAAACAAATAATTACTTCGGTAAAGTTCGTTAATCCCGACTAGTCGAATCGAAATTAAAAAATAGATTAAAGAATAAATTCAAGGAATTTATCTTTGATAAAATTAATGGGAACCTCTCCCTATGAATGTGAAATTTAGAAACTAACTGTCGGTTAGCCAAGCAGAATGGTTTTCGGGATATTGATCTGATGTTGGTTTCGGCCTTCGGGGTTAATATTTGGGGAATTATTCTCTTGATTAATTTACGGTTAGTCACTGATGAATTGGAATGAGGCGTATGTTGTGTTTGTGTAACACTTATTTAAAATATACGCGAGTTATTCGGGAAGACCGGGTTTATCCCATTCTGAATAACTGATACAACGATAAGTCGAAGATGAAGACGATGGTCGAAGACCGGAGGTCTTCACGTCGTTTGGGTAATTACTGATGATCTTGATTGGGCTGTACACCCAAGAAGATGGAAACAGTTGGTGATCGTCCAAACGTACTTGGAGATCGATGGATATGCGGGGTACTAGGTACCTCCGGTTTCGTTCAGACCCAGAACGAACTTGTAAATGGACTGTGTGTCTGACATTGGATTTTAGTCCGTGTGATTGATCTCTATTAAATATATATCTGTTCGGCGGCGGAGAATTTATTCTCTTGCTTAACGCCCTTCTCTGAGACGTACGAGCTCAGAGGTTATATATTGATGGATATCAAACGCATGGAGTGAATTGCCTGTGTGGCATGCCTAAGTGGCAATTGATCGAGGCTTCTGTTGAAAAGCAAAGTCTTGTGGTGATGATCAAAGCACAGCCTGTGTGGCACAGCTTTGTGTAACGTGAATTCGCGAGCCTCGCACCCCGGTTGTGAACCAGAAACGGGAGGAAGGACCTCTGGGAGGACATGCGTTTCTTTCTAGCTAGGGTGGTGTCAATGACCTACCAGCCCTGACATTTATATACTTTTCACCTGTGTGGTTGTTGCTGTTGCGAGGCGCCTCGGTTAGATCGGACGATCCGGGTCCGATGGAGTCATTCGTTGGCTCGTTTGCGCCCCAAAGGGCGGGGAAACGTATTGTTCAGGAATTTTAATCCACATCGGTGGACCGGCCCTGTCGCTCCTAGGGTCACTCGAGCTCTGATCCTGAGACATGGTAGGCTAGATTGTCTCGAATCGGTTGAGGACTATCTTTTGCCTCGGTTCACAGACGGAAATCCAACTTCCAAATACGTGACATTTGCGGTTTTATTTGTAAAGCCTAGTATGGCGACATAGTGGGATGGGGCGCTTATGCCGCCTATGATTGATACTTATGATCTGAAGTTGTTTTATACACTATGCACTTAGAATAGTATCAAATAATGTGTTTTAAACGTATCAAGCATGCTTTGGCTATTATAAGGTAAAAACCCTATCCTCCGGCTTGCGTTGCATTGTGTGATGGGACCTGGGTCTTATAACAGCTTCATTTTTCTTTACTTAGCATTGCGCTGTTTGTTCTATGCACTGGTATTCTTGGGAGGAAACCCGTTCCGTGTTATACGGCGTGGTCCCTTGATTTACCAAACTTTAAAAATAAAGATTAATAACCGTTTTAGTTCTCACACCAGTCACATGACTGACCTGGAGTTTATTTTTTTAACCTAAACTCTGGGTGCCCCTATTTTCCGCACGGGCAGCTAGTAGTTTTGGTTTTGCAGATTTATATCCACAGGGTCCTGATTTACAGCTGGAACGATGCTCGGAAAGCTTTGTATCCGTGTATCACTTTCAGTTGTGTTTTGTATATCTTTCCGCTGCTATGTAATTTATTGTAATCTCTGATATTTATTGAATGTAATTTATTCATTTATACTCTGTATATTCTTGTATCTGATGGAATTGTTGTAATAACAATGAAATGTTCTCCTGTATGCGTTCTATTTGGTCTTGTCCTCAATTCTATCCGTGCTTTCCTTCACGGGGAAGTTCGGGTCGTCTCAGTTTGGTATCAGAGCTTTGGTTTACAGAGCTCAAGAACAAGACACATTAGAACCATACGAAAGATATCATCGGATATTGGATTAGTAATATCCAATTAGAATGACTCGTTAGAGATAGGATCAGTAGTATCCTAGAACGAGTGTGAAGAGTATATTTTTCAAATGAAAACAATTTTTGGTTTGAAAATTTAAATTGCTTTATACGTATTTGAATATTTATTTATATTGATATGGGCAATCCAGTATATAAAAGTTTTGTATATACGCGTCATGAACGTATATTCGAAGTTTTAATATACTGGGTAGATATAGAATCACATTCCAGATATCCGGGGATGATTCTGATGATGGTGCATCATCATCAGTATTCATTATCGAATTTCGAAGGTGTGATTTCTATATATTTCCATTAGACTGGTGTGAGAACCAAAACTAATATAGCTAGAACACATTGTTGTGAATTGGCATCAAAAACATGATTTTTGTATATGTATCAAAATTATGAATTTGAAACTCTAATTCACTAATTGATTGATGTTTGTGTTGTTTGTTTATTTGTTTGATAATTTTGAACCACTATGCCTAATAGAATCAAATATTGAATTGTATTGAAAATTGGTCGCATTTGCTTGCATATACTTGTACTTACGTTGAACAGGTCATAGCAAGGAGGCTAGAGCAGAAGAATAAAATTTGTTTGCCCGACAATTAGGTACATGTTTACCATAATTTACTGTTTTGTTTGGGTGATGATGATTTTATGAGCCTATTGGCTAGCCGCTTGGCTTTTTCTTTTTCTTTTTGAGATCAGAAGGCCTATAAGGCAATTTCGGGATTTTCCCGTGGCTCCCGGTGCAGGGGAGGTTATGGCGAAATTTTTCGAAAATTTAGGGTGTTAGCCAAATTTTTTGAAGAATTTGAAAATTCTCATAAACTGAAAAGTTGGAGAATGGAAGCCAGATCGAACGTAGAGTTGATTAATCAAACCACTTTCGACTTTGTTCCTTTTCGGGGACGAAAAGTTTTAAGTGGGGGAGATTGTAATAACCCGGAAATTCTGAACCAGTTTAAAATTTTTATTTTGGCAATTTTAGCGAATTTTGAACATTTAAAATGAATTATTTTAAATAATATCGATGGAAAATTTATTTTGAATATAATTCGAACATGTATATTATATACGTCGTCGTTAGAATATAAATATTTATTTTTATTTATAAAAGGAATTGAAAATGGCGCGGTAGTTCGATAATTCGATTTCAAACTTCAAATGAATGTACCGGGTGCAAAATAGATCGGATTTTAGTGAAACCAAAAATAATGGAATCTAATTGAGAATATCTTTCCAACGAATCCGGAAAATCGAAATTTCATAGCGGAAATCAAAAGATATGTCCAGTTGAAAATTCTGAATAGTCGCTATGGAATTCAGGCCCTTAAAAATGGAGATTTTGCAAATGACCTCGGATTTCGACGAAACCACTTTTGTTGGGTCCGTGATGTAAAGTTATTGTTAGATTCCAAATTTCATAATTTTTCGAATCGATATGTGAGCGTGGCAAAGGAAAACGCGTTTGACCAGTTTTAGTTGATTTTAATCGACTGGAAAATGGCCATTTTTCCAACGGCCTCAGAATTCGACGAAACTAGT
The DNA here is from genome assembly GCA_030737875.1 of Allium sativum. Lineage (NCBI taxonomy): Eukaryota > Viridiplantae > Streptophyta > Magnoliopsida > Asparagales > Amaryllidaceae > Allium > Allium sativum. The sequence goes on from CM060924.1 coordinate 389,135,074, forward strand.
TTTGTTAGGACCGTATCGTCAATACGAAGCTAGAAAATATTTTTCGGGAATTTTTAGAGTTAGTATGTGACCCCAGTAAATTGAAATGCGCGTTCAAACTCAATATATAGAGTTATATGTTGATTTTAACGAAAACTGATCGTAACGATCGAATCAGCCTACGATACATATCCCAATGTGTTCGGAATGGGGGTAAAACGCTAGGGACGACAGTCGGTGGGTCTCGTTTGGAGCTCGAACGAAAAGTCAACTATATGGAATTTAAAATAAAATAAAATATAAATTATTATAAACCCCCCCTATACTTGCCCTCCTCTCTCCCTCTTCTGGTCATTCCAAATCGAGATTAAAAAAGAAAAAAAAAGAGGGGGAGCTCGACGATGAATCACCGCCGCACCCCCGTCCTCCGCGCTGCCGTCGGAGGATCGTCCTGCCGCCGCTCCGATCCTGGCAGCCCCCTCCTTCCGCGCTTCTCTCTTTCCCTCCCTCTGATCGAACGTGCAACGAAAAATCCCCCGCCCCATCGACGTCCACCGCACCATGAAACTCCGTCGCATCCTCCCCTGACGAAGCCGCCCTCCACCTGCCACCTCCATCAGAACGGCCTGCCGCCTCCCTTCGACTCTAGCGCCCCTTCCCTCCACCTCGTCAGCCCCTTTAACCCCTTTGTCTAGCGATTCGAAGTGAGTTTTTATTTATATTTATCTATGTAATTTAAAATAGGATTTTTTTTTAAATAAGCAACATCGTTTTAAAATTAGTTTGTTATGAATATATTTTAAAATCAGTTTTTACCTATGATGTTGGTGAAGAAAAGATTTTATTCAGTTAAAAATATGATTTTTATATTTTTAAAGAATTAAAAATATGATTTTTATATTTTTAAAGTATTAAAAATATAATCTTTACTATATAGAAGATGTAAAAATATGATTTTTGTTTATGTAGAGAATTAAAAATATAATTTTTACATGATAGGAATATTAAAAATAGCATCTTTATATGTGTAGCAAAATAAAGATGTGATTTTTATAATGATATATTTGAAAAAGCGAAATCTTTATAATAGAAAAATTCGATTTTTATATATTGAATAGCATAGTAAAAATTCGATTTTTATATATTGAATAGCGAAGAAAAAATTCGATTTTTATATATTGAATAGCATAGAAAAATTCGATTTTTATATATTGAATAACATGGTAAAAATTCGATTTTTATATATTGAATAGCATAGTAAAAATTTGATTTTTACATATGTAGTGTCTATGGGCAACGAAAGTGACGAAAGGCGAGAACGGCGATGATTTTTATAAATGAAGTGTCGTGAAGTTGGGATAGCTATCGGTGAGAACTTCTCACTCTAAACTTCTTTTTCTAGTTATATATATATACTAGGATGCAGACGGTGCTTAGCAGCATCCGACACCCGTCATCCACAGACCATGGATGGCTTGTTTGTTTAATTGTTTGGTTGTGTAGTTGGTTAGATTATTTGGTTTGAATTGAATTGTTTGGTGAAATGAAATTGATTTGATTGGTGTGTGAATGGCGTGGGCCTTCACTAGACCGGGGATAAGGCTAGGCCTCGTCCCGTTTCTAGTATCGTGCCGTTATGCCGCCGAAATTTTCTAAAATATGTTAGAAAAATAAAAATATCATTTTATTTAATAAATGAACCGAATAGAAAATTCATAGGTTGAATAAAATAGTTTGATCGTTAAAAATATAATTTTTAACGTGAGTATGAATAAATAAATATTCATTTACAAACCGGACGGTTTGTTTATGTACACCTATTTGAAGGACATTGATTGGGACGATAAATTTTACACATCGCCCAACTGCACAAATAAAAATCTGTGTTTGATTGCTTGAAACCCCACACGGGTATTGGGATGATATTTGACGTACCCTAATCCCGATTGTTTAGTTGTATGTCGATCGATTGATTGACAGCCTGTTATAAGCGTTGAATATTTATATTTGATGCTTATACAGTGTAGAATGCACTTTGGATGATGGTTGATTATTCATCGTTGTTGATATATACATGTGTTGTAGAAAATCCATATAATTAACATTATATGGTAATTGATTGGGTCTCATTCCAGTTTTAAAATAGAAATATTTTAAAAAGAAATATTTGAAATAGAAATATTTGAAAAAGAAATATTTGAAATAGAATATTTGAAAATAGGAATATACGAAGCCGTATTGATTAGATTGACGCCATTTCGACGTGAACGATATTTATATCGATTTTATTCATTTTATAATGAATATCGAAAGTGATTTCAAAATCTGATCTTTTGAAAAGAATTGAATATAAATAAATTCGAATTGAAATTGAATAAATTCGAATTGAAATTGAATATAAATAAATTCGAAATGAAATTGAATATAAATAAATTCGAATTGAAATCGAATATAAATGAATTCGAATTGAAATTGAACAGAAATGAATTCGAATTGAAATTGAATTGAATTGAAATCGAACTGAAATTGAATTAGGAATCAATTTGAATTGAAATCAATTTGAAATGAATTTAAAATGAATTTAAATTGGAATATTCAATTTTGATTTGAAATTGAATATGAAGTTGAAACCGTTTTGAAAAATGAATTTAAAAATGATTTATAAAGCACGTTTTGAATTGAAATCGACGAAGTATATATTATATATATAATATAATGGCCTGAATAGAACGCGCCGCGCCGCGGCAGTTCGCGAATTTCGACCATTGACCTCGAACGGATATTACGGGAGATCCGACCGTCGGATTCTCCTAAAACCGGAACCGTTGGGTTCGTATCGAAAAGAGCTTTCTAACGAATATTAGAAATTAGAAATCTAACGGTTGGATTTGGAATTATGTCCAAATCAAATTTGAAAAAGGTCGCTGTAAGTGCAGTTCGATGGCCGTGATGAAAATCGACTGTACGGGCCTTGATAAAATTATTAAAAATAGTAATAATTTGTGTAAAATCATAAGAAATGATTGGTGAAGAATTGGGATGAAAAACTCCATATTTGAAAAGATAAAAATAGATTTTTATCGAAATGAACTAGTTTTGAACTAGAATTATAATTCTATTTATTTTTAAATAAATAAATTGAATTTGAAATGGTTTTAAAAATAACCAGAATTTCCAATGATTGCATTAGAATGGATTTGAATCGAAATTGTCTTCGGAATATTTCGATGTTGGATTTCGTGATTATACAAATGTTGTTATGGAAATTTGAAAGATATAGATATGTATATCGTTATTTCCAATACGATATCTGTTGGTCGTAGAATTTGATATTGAATATAAGCCGATATATTTTCTATTCAGAGCCTTGTATTTAATATCAAATGCGATTTGGGTTTGTCGTGAATGGTGTCTTGACTAACACTGTTCTTGAACCCAATTGAGAAAAGATTAAATCTTTTTATTTAGATTTAATGAAGTGTACCAATTATATAATATTTAATAGGAATTGAATTGATATTGATTTTTGGGTTTATCGTGAACAGTGTTTTAAATAACACTCGTTCTTTAACCCGATAATTAATGGAATGTGATTTTGGGTTTATCGTGAACCGTGTTTTAAATGACACTGTTTCTTTAACCCAGTCACGGATTAAAACTAAGTGGAGTTTTAATGAATCTTTAATTAGATTGAAATGATCGAGGATGGAGTATCACCAGTTTTGCTCCAGGCGATAGTTAGATCTTTAATTAGATTTGAACGTGAAATGGTAATTGAATTTACCGATAACACTGTGGTGTTAGATATGAAGTATTACCAGTTTTACTTCATGGGATGAATAGGTTGGGATTGGGAAATTAAAACAAATAATTACTTCGGTAAAGTTCGTTAATCCCGACTAGTCGAATCGAAATTAAAAAATAGATTAAAGAATAAATTCAAGGAATTTATCTTTGATAAAATTAATGGGAACCTCTCCCTATGAATGTGAAATTTAGAAACTAACTGTCGGTTAGCCAAGCAGAATGGTTTTCGGGATATTGATCTGATGTTGGTTTCGGCCTTCGGGGTTAATATTTGGGGAATTATTCTCTTGATTAATTTACGGTTAGTGACTGATGAATTGGAATGAGGCGTATGTTGTGTTTGTGTAACACTTATTTAAAATATACGCGAGTTATTCGGGAAGACCGGGTTTATCCCATTCTGGATAACTGATACGACGATAAGTCGAAGATGAAGACGATGGTCGAAGACCGGAGGTCTTCACGTCGTTTGGGTAATTACTGATGATCTTGATTGGGCTGTACACCCAAGAAGATGGAAACAGTTGGTGATCGTCCAAACGTACTTGGAGATCGATGGATATGCGGGGTACTAGGTGCCTCCGGTTTCGTTCAGACCCAGAACGAACTTGTAAATGGACTGTGTGTCTGACATTGGATTTTAGTCCGTGTGATTGATCTCTATTAAATATATATCTGTTCGGCGGCAGAGAATTTATTCTCTTGCTTAACGCCCTTCTCTGAGACGTAAGAGCTCAGAGGTTATATATTGATGGATATCAAACGCATGGAGTGAATTGCCTATGTGGCTTGCCTAAGTGGCAATTGATCGAGGCTTCTGTTGAAAAGCAAAGTCTTGTGGTGATGATCAAAGCGCAGCCTGTGTGGCACAGCTTTGTGTAACGTGAATTTGCAAGCCTCGCACCCCGGTTGTGAACCAGAAATGGGAGGAAGGACCTCAGGGAGGACATGCGTTTCTTTCTAGCTAGGGTGGTGTCAGTGACCTACCAGCCCTGACATTTATATACTTTTCACCTGTGTGGTTGTTGCTGTTGCGAGGCGCCTCGGTTAGATCGGACGATCCAGGTCCGATGGAGTCATTCGTTGACTCGTTTGCGCCCCAAAGGGCGGGGAAACATATTGTTCAGGAATTTTAATCCACATCGGTGGACCGGCCCTGTCGCTCCTAGGGTCACTCGAGCTCTGATCCTGAGACATGGTAGGCTAGATTGTCTCGAATCGGTTGAGGACTATCTTTTGCCTCGGTTCACAGACGGAAATCCAACTTCCAAATACGTGACATTTGCGGTTTTATTTGTAAAGCCTAGTATGGAGACATAGTGGGATGGGGCGCTTATGCCGCCTATGATTGATACTTATGATTTGAAGTTGTTTTATACACTATGCACTTATAATAGTATCAAATAATGTGTTTTAAACGTATCAAGCATGCTTTAGCTGTTATAAGGTAAAAACCCTATCCTCCGGCTTGCGTTGCATTGTGTGATGGGACCTGGGTCTTATAACAGCTTCATTTTTCTTTACTTAGCATTGCGCTGTTTGTTCTATGCACTGGTATTCTTGGGAGGAAACCCGTTCCGTGTTATACGGCGTGGTCCCTTGATTTACCAAACTTTAAAAATAAAGATTAATAACCGTTTTAGTTCTCACACCAGTCACATGACTGACCTGGAGTTTATTGTTTTAACCTAAACTCTGGGTGCCCCTATTTTCCGCACGGGCAGCTAGTAGTTTTGGTTTTGCAGATTTATATCCACAGGGTCCTGATTTACAGCTGGAACGATGCTCGGAAAGCTCTGTATCCGTGTATCACTTTCAGTTGTGTTTTGTATATCTTTCCGCTGCTATGTAATTTATTGTAATCTCTGATATTCATTGAATGTAATTTATTCATTTATACTCTGTATATTCTTGTATCTGATGGAATTGTTGTAATAACAATGAAATGTTCTCCTTTATGCGTTCTATTTTGTCTTGTCCTCAATTCTATCCGTGCTTTCCTTCACGGGGAAGTTCGGGTCGTCTCAAGGGTGTATAGAGATGCGTAGGCGTTAGGATGAAGCTGCATCGGAGCGATACCCAGTCGTTTTAAAGTCTCGATGACGATTGGAGGAAACGGAGGAATCGCTCCTACCAAGCACATGGTTCGACTGACTGCCATATACCCTTCCGGAGCTAAGTGGGGTCTATCTTCGCTATCGGGTGTCATCACATCATCCCAAGGGATCCCATGTCTCAGGCAGATTCTTTTAAGCTTTATATCATCGAGTTTAGATGCTAAAGAATCGGAAAATTTCTCTATCCCGAGCGCGCCAGGAATCTCGTCAGGAGCTCGCCTGTCTATCTCAGATTCTTCACTAGATGAAGTACTTTCAGACGGATTTGATTCCGTTGCCTCGTATTCAGAGCCAGAATCTTCACCTCCTGGGTTAATTGGAGGGACCTCGGGGTTGTATTGCTCATGAACCTCGGACTCCGTTTCTGTAACGGATCTTGGAGAAGATTGATTATCCGACATTACTGTTAGGCGAGAAAACATGAAAAATGAGATTAAAACTACCCGTCCCCCGTGTGTGCAAGTGCCGGTGTGTGTGATAGTGCATGCATTCAAGATAAAGCATAAAAGTTATCAAGATCATCAAAATATTAGTCGTCATATGCAGTCAAATTATATGGTCATTTAGTCCAGAATGTCCGACATCAAGGCCCTAACCTAACTGTTCAGAATTTTATGGTGACAAGGCATCGTCTAAAGTTCAAAATTTGTTTGGATCGTGAACTACGAGTCGGATCGCGGTGTGTATGACAGTTCGCCCTCCTTCGGATCGCAGGGTAGAGGGATCGCCCTCCTTCGGATCGCAGGGCAGAGGGATCGCCCTCCTCTCGGATCGTGAGACAGTAGGGGTCGACCCCCTCGCGGATCGCGAAATTGCGTGGTCGGGGTCTTTGCCGGATCGTTGCAGCCCCCCACGATACACGCCTCTGCCGTCACCACGACCCTCCGTCTCGCCACTGGCCTTCTCTCTTCTCCTTCCTCCTCCGTTTCTCTCCTCTCCTTCTCATTTCCGAACTCCAACCCCTGAACCCATCAGCCATGGCGCCTTGCTGGTCCCCCCAAAAATCACAAAATTCCATCGTTTCTTCCCTCAAACCAGTCGAAAAAACTCATAAAAACGAGAGCGATATCGAATAAGGATGCTTTCGGTAGAATTACCTTTCTAAAAGTTGGGAAAACAATCGGATTTTCGGAGGTTTGAAAAACTAGGGTTCTTCCTTAATGAAGCTGGCGGCGCGATGCAGAAGCTAGAAGAAGGGGGAAAGTGAAGAGGAAGTGCGGTTTATATAGGTCACGAGGCGACCGTTAATATTCCAATTTCTGTTTTACTCGAACCGCGAAAATAGACGGGCCGCGAACCAAAAGCCCACCACGTCCCGAAGAGAAGCCCATCTCGTTCCGTTCCGTGAAGAGGCCCAAGTGTTCACCAAAGAACGAGGCGAATGGCTTGCTAATGGATCGCGACTCGAGCACGCGATCCGAATCGATAAATGATCGACAGAGCGACTCGATCACGCGATCCGAATCGATAAATGATCGACAGATCCAGAGATGAAGACTTTGAAAGATCCCAAAAAAGGAATTGTTCACTGATTTGCGTCTCGTTGTGAAAAGACGATTCTATAGCTTCGAAGCATGTTCCATCATCGATAAAACATACTTCGAGGGGGCAAAATGTTGGCTAGCTTTTTGACCAAGCCACCCAGGTTCACTCACAAGAAGAAAGTATGAAACTACATTCCCTAAGTACATGAAGGAACAGATCGCACACCATCGACTCGCCCCTCATTGGATCGCACACCATCGACTCGCCCCTCATCGGATCGCACACCATCGGATCAGATCGCCCCCATTTCGTCAGCGAAACGACACCTCTATGCGACTCGATCCTTACATACATTACTGCCTAGTATACACCGATCCGATCCCCTGATGCACGGCGAAGCCTCTGACCCGTTGAAGCACGAGCTAGTCTTCGGCGATCCGAGACCCACGGATCCAGCGACACGTGTCCCCAACCGTCATTTTGATTGATTCTCCCCATTTGCTCGATCCGATTTTCAAGGGGATCGCGACACCTGTCCGCAACGGCTAATTTGACTATTTCTTCATCGGCTGCGATCCGATCCGATGTTCTCGGGATTCGTGCCACGTGTTACCACGATCCGCCTGACAAAATCAGCTATAAATAGCACGGAGCTTGGCATTTTTGAGGATCCTTTTGGCAATATTGAGGACTGATTCCGCCATTATTGTCATACTACTATTCCTTATCAGTTTTATTACTAGATTACTGAGAGAAATCACAATTGTAAAAGTGAGCTAGAGAGAAATCATTGATTGTACCAGCATTCAAAGTATAATCAATAACATATAAAGTGGACGTAGGCTTGTTAACGCCGAACCACTATAAATTCTGTGTGTTATTTTCTTTTTCTTCATTCTTCAGTTAAAACTCTATAAGATTCAGAACAATTTGGGTGTTAGGTCCAAATTTTGATCTAACAAACATGAAGGGCATTTTCGTAATTTTGGTCTTTTTAACTTTAAAAATTATTATTTTTCAAAAAATTCTTTTATTACTTTTCATGACATAATTTTCTGAATTTTTTCCACTTTTTCCAATATGAAGGGTATTTCGTTATTTTTATATTTTTAACTTTAGAAATCGTAATTTTTGAATAATTTTTTTACTATTCATTTCGTAATTTTCTGGATTTTTTGAAATTTATTTATTTATTTCACTTTTTTCAAAATGTAGGGTATTTTCGTAATTTTAGCATTTTTAGCTTTAAAAATCATTATTTTAAAATAATTCGTTTTTTACTTTCGATTTTGCTATTTTCTAAATTTTCTGAAAATTTTTCATTGTTTTCACTCTTTCCAATATGAAGGGCATATTCATAATTTTGGTCCTTTTAGCTTTAAAAATCATTATTTTCCAATACTTCATTTTTTATTTTCGTAATTTTGACATTTTTAACTTTAAAAATCGTTATTTTAAATTATTACTTTTTACTATTTGGGTAAGTGGGTTACCCATTTGTAACCCTTTCGGAAATGAGTCCACCCTTTTATGACGCATTTAATAAAAAATTATAAATGGTTGACCCAACAGGGTTGTAATTAGGGTAAAATGGGTTAGGTAAATGGGTAGGGTCATATTTTGACACGTTACTATGATTTTAATTCATACACACAGTCGAAGGAAAAATAATAATCTGCCAACATTGTACAATATATTACCTACATATATGGACCTGACATCTACCCGTATGCATAGCACGGGTCACTCACTTGTAGGGGTATAAGACAAGGAGATCCTTTATCCCTTTATATATTCTCTTTGGCAATGGAATATTTTACTTTTTGTATGAATGAGGTGACTTTGCAAAGCATTTTTTTTCCTGTTCATAGAAATGAGCCTATGGTGACACATCTCATGTATGCAGACGACCTTATGGTATTTGGGAAGAATTATACTGCATGTGCTAATGCTTTAAGGGAGAATTTTGAGAAGTTAAAGCAGTATAGTGTTCTTACAGTAAGTGAGATGAAAACTAAAGTGTATTTCAGTTCTTTTGCTAAAAATACTGGTGGTATTTTAGATATACTTGGTTTTCAATCTGATCAGTTACCGGTCAAATATCTTGGTGTGCCAGTTTCTTCAAATTATATACACTGTAATGATTGCCAAAGCCTGTTACATAGAATTTAGAGTAAATTACAGTCATGGGATGTCAAATTCTTGAGTTTTGCTAGAAGAGTTGAACTCATACAATCTGTGATTACCCCTACTATTCTGTATTGGTTGTTTGTATATCAGTTGCCTGAACTCATACAATGTATGCTGAATTTTTTTGGGGGGTTCTGCACATAAAGTCATTTGGAGGAATTTGTGTACGCCAAAGGAGGAAGGAGGTACAGGAATGAAGTTGTTATTAGAGATGAAAAAGGCAGCTTGTATAAAACTTATGTGGAGATTTTTGACTTCATCATCATTTTGGAGTAAATGGACATGGTTGAAGTATTGTGATGGGAAGCAGTTTTGGCGTATTGATATTGATAATAATACTTCCAGTACTTGGAAGGCAATTTTGAGGCTAAGGTCATTTGGAAAGCAGCTTTTTAATAAAGTGATAGTTACAGGGGATTCTACTTCATTATGGTTTGATCCTTGGATCAATTGTAAGTGTTTGATTGACATGCTTGGATTTTCTAGGTTCAGTTCAGTGGGTAATGTGGGAGATCTTGTTTCATCCGTTGTAGTGGATGGTGGTTTGAATAGTGGGTTACATCCTGCAACTAGAGAGGTCTAGTAATATACCAGTGAAGTTCAAATGAATGTTTCAGCACTGGAAGATTATTTTGAATTGTGTGAAGGTGGAAATTTTACTTATCATAAGGCATGGACAAGGTTAGAAGAAGGAATACTGGTGTCACATTTCACAGAGCTATCTGGCATGCTAAGAATGCAAAGAAAATGTCTTTTATCACATACTTGGCTGCAAGTAACAGGTTATATACAAAGGATCGTTTGAGAAGCTTTAGGATGATTGAAGAAAATTGTTGTTGTTTACGTGGGGAGTCAGAAGAATTAGTACACCATCTATTTTTCAAATGTATGTACTCCGGATTCATATGGAAGTCTATTTCAAGTAAGCTTGTCATTGTAGCAGGGAATTAAAGTGTGTTAGAAGATGAAGCAGTTAAAATCATGAATGGATTCAAAGAGAAGGACCAAACTTTGGATTTGGCTTATACTGCGTTCACTGTGTCTGTATACCAGATCTGGATGGAAAGAAATGCACGGATTTTTAATAATCAGCGTATTTCTAAAGAGATTAGATTGAGTATGATAGAGAGAGAAGTTTGTTTTTTGGTGAATAACAATGGTTCTAAAACGAAGAAGAATCAATGGAAGGCCGAGCTATTAAGAAGATGGGGTGTGGAGCTTATGGATAAAGGTTGGATAGTTTTGATTTTCTTAAATTTTACTGTGATGACTAGTATAGCTGTTTTATTTTACGTGATTGAACGAAGAGATGTATGTTAATATATGGTGTTTATATGTGCTCTTTTCCCTTATATCGCACCCAATTAGGTTAGGGGGGATATAAGTTTTTGATGAGGCATATAAACATAGTATATGATTGGTATTTGCAATAAAGATTACCAATTTTCAAAAAGAATATATATATATGTATGTATGTATGTATGTATGTATATACTTATATATATAAACAAAGGGATTTTAATTTGAGTGAGAGCGTATTTTAGTTTAAATTATACATTTATGTTAACATAAATTTTGATTATCAAAATTTGTATTTATACCTAATAAATATTACAGAATCAGTTATTATCTATTATCCACTGTAGATATTAAATAACAAACAACTCCGATAATTTAAACTAATCCTTGAGAAGGATAGATTGAATTAAATCAAATTTATTGACTAACATTGGAATTTGAGGATTGTCCTCAAACATATTAAAATGTAATTCTTTTACAAATATATAAGATCTAAAATGAAAGTTGAAGTATGACTTCAAATCGAATAAGATATAAATGTTAAAACAATATACTTGTACATCTCTAGTATTATATATTGGATATGAACCACATAGACGTATATTTACTAAAATTGCAAAACTAGTAGAAATCTGACAAAATGACAAGTGGACTTACGATTGAAAATGAAACAAATGTTGCTGAATTATCCATAGGAAGTTGCTTCTTGTTCAATGTACCGGCTAAATTGAATAATTAAAATATTATTATTATGAAATTCAATTTAAAATAAATGTTGTGATGCATCTTGCTTAGACAAGTATGAATTTAATTTGTAATAAAAGAACAGTTGTTATTCATTTTACTTAAATGAAATATCTTATGGAATTTCACAAATAGTTAATGATCTTTATAAATCTTTAACTATGATGTGCTTGACATAAATACTGAGCAGATTAAATTTAATGATTTAAATCCATCACACCTTTAGCATTATCAGTTAGCCCATATAAACAAGAAAAACGTATCAAAACTCCATAATGATGAAATTTTGCAATCATATGATTTCGAATCATATGAAGAATGCAATTCTTGTTTATTAAGCAAAATAACTGAATCACCTTTCACTTGATACAGTGAATGGGATAGTAAGTACTGGGTCTCATGCATAATAATGTGTATAGAGCAACGAATACATAAGCTATAGGTATATTTTATTACTTCATTACATTTACTGATGATATCAGTAGATGTAGATATGTGTATCTTATGAAACACAAATCAGAATCCTTTGTAACGTTCAAAAAAATAAAAAAAGAAGTTCAAAACCAATTTTGATAGAAAATAAATATTCTTCGAGAGAATATTTGATCCAATAATTTAATGACTATCCAAATGAATTTGAAATTGTATCACAACTCACTCCACCTAGAACACCATATTGGAATGGTGTATCTGAAAGGAGAAGTCGCACCTTATAAGATATGGTACGATCAATGATGAGTCATACAAATCTTCCAGTAATATTTGGGATTATCCCTTTAATAAAATTTATATTTAATTGTAATCCTACTAAAACTATTCTGAAGACACCATATAACATATGGACTAGGAAACATCCTAGTGTGTCTAATATGAAGATTCGGGATGTAAGGCGTTTGTTTAAGACCTTACCTTTGATAAGATCAGACCCAAATCTGATAATCATTTTTTGGAATATCCAAAAGAAGCAAAAAGGTATTGTTTCTATAAATCCTTTGAGAATAAAATGTTTATTACTCGAATTGGTATCCTTTAAAGGAGAGCCAGACTCTGAGATACTGATGGGAATAAAATAGAACCCGAAATATCTCGGGAACCACAAAATACAATTGAACCTTGTATAGACAAGAAATTGAGTGGGAGTGACACAATAATTCTAATGTTTTATATTGATATCACATTAATTATTGTGAATAATGTTAGTTTTAAAACAATAAATAGATACTGATCCTAAGTAAGAAAATGTTTGGGTTAAGAAGTTCATAATCGAACTTTATTCATTGTAAATCCAATGATTTACATTGTGATAACAATGGGGCTATTGCTCAAGCCTAAAACCTCGTACTCAAAATCGATCCAAACATATATTTAAGAAATATAATTTCCTATGTGAAGTTGTTCACAGAAGAAATAAACATATCTGCAAAGTAGCAAAAGGTTGTAATGTTGCAGACCTATTGACTTAAATTCTGTCATAGCAGAAGTTTAATAGTCACACTAGTTTCATGGGCATGCGATACATGAATGATTGACTCTAGTGCAAGTGGGAGATTTTCAGAGTTTATTCCCTAGAGGCAATCCATTTGATGTGGTTAATAACATTGTTGATTTTATTGTTTTATTTGGAATAAAAATATTCGGTTATGTTATTTACTGCGTAATATAAATATTAACATAATAGAAGTCCTTAGAATAGTAATACGGAATTATATAGTTCAAGTAAGACTTGAACTTGAGATTATATAATATATTAAGTATTATAATTCTTAAATGTCCCTAGTCAAGTTTTATTGTTTACATAGGACAACAATAATACATTGAGACTAGTATGTTGATTGATTGATGATCACATCTCATTGATCGTTACGTATTGGAGAATAGCGTGTTGGGCTGATCCACCATGAGAAAACTACATGGAATATAATTAACAGTATCATGAGTTATTCTCATAATGACAGTGATGTAATGGTCCTTACTGAAATCATTATAATTTTATTCGAGGATATTTGTGTTTTGATATCATCTAAAGTTACATTTAACCGAGTAGCGATAATAGTGATTATTGGAAACATCTCGAATTGAATGAAAGTTATGAATGATCTAGATGGAATTTAACCCTACAATATATTTGTAGTGATATCCATGGGCCTCTTGATTGAGTGAGACTATGAAATGCATGGTCATGATCAAATATTGATTTGTTTTAAATAGTCTACTCATCGATCAATATAAAAGGATTAAATTATAAAGAGGGTGATATGTTCCATGCCTCTATTTTAATCCAGGATATACTGGTTAAAAGGATTATATTACACTGATACACTGGTGAGAAAAAGGTTGTGTCGAATCGCTGATCTTACTATAACTTGGGTAGCAGTGAAGTATTATTAGATGCCAATCGCTATTTATGGTTGTAAATATGATTTAAAATCATTATCAATGTTGTAGTAACTTATAAGGTCATACAATAGAACGTTACAAAGGAGAAACTTTTTTTTGGACAAATAAAATATCAATTTGTTGATATTTTATTTGAGGTTGGAATGGGTATTTGGATGGTTCCTATTATAAGGTTAACATATGTGTTTTAAAGGGGATTTTTCTTCTTATATAAAACATGGCATAACCTAGGTATAATTAGATATCAGATCGAATAAAATATCAACCCGAATTCATTTCGAAAAACCCTAAAAATATCATGGCGGCTAGTACCACTCTCCTCTGATTTCTTCTTCAATTTGACTTAGGAGGACGACGTTCTCGTGGATACGTATTGAGGCACGACAATTGAAGTGCTCTCGATTCAATGCTTCACCCCTTCTCTCCAATTTTGTCCTAATTCGATTCGAGCTTTGTCTGGATTTTTCAAGGATTCAATATGGGAGGTAAAAACTCTAACCAATTATTTAATTTTGATTTACTAGTTTTGCAATAGATCCATGTTTGAATTGTTAAACTATTGTCAACTGGTTATCGATTTGATCATAAATTTCCAACCGTTTGTTGTTGGCTGGTGGGCCAGAATAAGGAGTGAGGGGTCACTTATTCAATTATCTAACTGGTGGGTTCGATAATGAGACATGGGATCCCTTAATTTTATAATATTTTCGAGGCTGATGAGTCTCAATGTATAGTACTTGGCAATGCTCGGGGGAGCTTCTGTGCATATACAAATATTATGATGTTTTAGATCTGAATTATTATTTTTTATTATTGATGAATTCTAGATGAATTAAGATATTGATGTTTTTATGATTCTGATTTTATATTCATATTTTTCTTTGCTTTGGATCCAAATTGACAATTTGTTGATATTGATGCCTAGTAGTTTGGACCCTTATATGTTTTTTCATAGGATTGTTGTCATTTGATGTTTTAGGTCCTATTTATATTGGCTTGTTGAAGCTAAAACCAATTTAGTCTTAGAGCTAATTGGTATTCATTGAAATATATTGATCATTTTTGGATTGAATATACTCTTAAGCGAGTTTGTATATTATTTTATTGGTGTTTTTATGTCATTTATGAATTTTATGCTTATGTGCTTAGCTTGAAGCTTAGCACCTCTCTAATGAAGTTAAAACCATGCCCGATGATTTCTTATGTTGTTATCATAGGCTGTCAAACCTTGAGAGTCTTATGAATCAGTTGTTGTGTTGGGTTTATACAATTCCTTTTGTGTAAAAAGGATTTTTTATCTATAATTTCATATTTCACATAATGTATTTTAATTGATTGTAAACTAGACTGACCCATGTGTGTTAATACTCTGGTTAGACCGAGTTGTTTAAGGTTGTAGCTTACCCTTATCTCGAGTTTAGCTGATTCATCTTGGAATTTATTCTTTGGAGCCATTTCATAGTTGTGTTCGTGAATTTGAGTTGTTTTATATTCTTTCAATTGGAGATGTAGTATTTTTTGTATAGTTCATGTATAACCATTCGGATTTGTAGCACATTTATATGTTGTACTCTGTGATCGTGTCTATATGTATATGTTCAGTGATCAGTTGATTGTGATGTATCATAAATTGTTCTAAACACGATCCTTAGCCATCGTAGTTTCATATTAAATGTATTAAGTATGTTGATCGATTTGAAATAAAATAGAAAAATTTATACAACCAATCAACGTATTCAATACTGGCCTAATGTGAAATTACGAATGGTCGCCCCTAACCTGCTTTATTCTCCGCTCTAATAGACAATATTACTTAGTAATGCTCTTTATTATGGAGGGTCTCGGGCAAGGGTGTTACAATTTATTATAGATTATCGAAAATATTTATTTATAATTCAACTAAAGCTCGTAAACTTAATGTTATTTAAAAGGGTAAGATTGTTGTCGAGTTAAGGCCTGAGAGGTAATGTAACACCCCAAATTTTTAACAGCTTTAAAGAGGATAAATTAAACAATAATTAATTTAATATTCAGAATTAGAGGAAATGGACTGCACCATTACGTTTGTCTCAAAATTTTGGTCAGGATAGACATTTGGTTTACGTAAAACGGACACCATATGAAGAAGTTATAAGGGTTTTAAGTTTGTATACACGCAAAAATATTATATATATACGCATGAGTCAAAGATGAGTTATAATTTCATCCAGAATAGTTTGAATTTGAAAAATTCATCAAGGCGGCAAAAATCCCGCTCTAGGGGTTTGACCCCTCTAGAGGGGTGTCGACCTATGGGTCGACCCACCCACAGGGGTGTCGACACCCCTAGGGCTGACGTGGCACTCGGTTTCAGGGGGTCTGGCAGCTATATATATGTGTCCTATTCTCCTATTTTCTTCATTGGAAATCATGGAGGCCATATCCTACCGGGATACGAACTGAGATGGAACCGTTTTCTTCAACAACGTACTTTGCAAATCAAGTTCAGAAAGTCAAGATCCGTTCTTTCTCAATTTTCTAAACCTAATGTAGTGAGTTTCTAGTTGCTTTTAGGTTTAGATAAATAAAAGTAAATTGTGAAAGACTATGAATTGGATATGTTGTAAACTGTGGATCTATGCTATTGTTAACTCTCATACTATGTTATAATAGATCTACACTTTTGGATCTAATGCAACTGTAATTATTCCAATATGTTACCTATGTGGATCTTGACTTGTAACTATAGTGTGGTGAATGTAAATTTGTTAATTTGGACAGTTGTAACATTGGTTAGATCCAATTCTTTATATAAATCACCTTTCACCTGTCATATTGCGATCAACTTAGATAAGTTGTAAATTGGACATGAGAATCCATATTTAGATCTAAACATGTTATTATGTCATTTTAATGGTGTTAGATCTAATTTAACCTCTAGACCTGAATAATGTGATCTAATTTATCACCTTGTGTAATCATGTTAGAACTAATCTAATTGGACATCTAAATTGCTAATTTAGATCTTACTATGCTTATTATGACATCATAGTTATGTTAGAATCAATTGACTGCCACCAGTTCATTAGTTTAATGTGTACCTTGTTATGATGTTAATTACATGTCCATTCACCTTATTATCATGCTAGTTTATGTTTATGCCAAAATTATCACTTTAATTATATTCCCATTATTTTCCTTATTATCGTTTGTGACTAGGCTATTGTCTAGCCTAGGCATGCCGCTAGTTTATGAGTACGCTAATTTGGGAAGGGGGGAGAAGGGTTAATATTGGCATAATTTGAATATTAACATTATTGGACGAAAAATTCAAATGGGAATAAAAAGAGAAATAATCACCTACAATGACAAAGTTAGATTTAGATAAAAATGTAATGTCTAGTAATTACAATTAGGAATTGTAATTGCACTTATGACACGAGGTTAGGTTGCATTAGTGGTGGAAGTCTGCCCAAACCGGACCGACATATCCAGCAGCCACTAATGTTGAACCTAATGTGAGGGGTCTAAGTGTGCAAATATGAATCGGGCTAAGATGCGAGGTTAGACCCAACAGTGGAATAAGACTTCCCGGACCCGATCGGCATATCCAGCATCCGCACGTTGTAGGCATAATGTGGGAGGTCTAGCCCATTATAACCAAAATTGAACATGGTAATGAATTGGACTGTTTAATCTAATTTAATCCATAAGGATTGTATGGTTATGAACTTAAGTTAGGGTTGGATGGGTAGTGGGTGGGTTAAGTAAGTTAGAGGGGGTGGGTAATATTTACATATAGGCCCACGAACTTAACCCAATAAGGTTATGTAATTAAAGACACCCTTTAGGGTAAGCATAACTGAAATAGGGCTATGTAACTAAAGAAACCTATGGGTATACATAGTCAGTGAAAAAGCTAGTAGGGATACAAGACAAAGGGGAGAGTTTGTATCAGATTATGTGGGACCCATTTCATCAGTAACCCAGAGAAGGTATCAAATAAAGTACTCCGTGCTAGGAGGAGAAAGGGCACGCTTACTGATTGATTATAAGAGATCCAAATGAGACGGACGGTGTGGGCGGCGCCAACCGACCGGGGTATGTGCGTGCATGAGCCGGGCAGAGGGGGATAAGACGACCGTGACACCAGTAGATATGGTTGTGCACATCTTGGGAAATGAAGGGTTGCCACTTTAGGAAGTGATACCTCCTATTATGAGGCCAACACAGGATATCTAAAGAGTAGGGAGCCGACTGATTAGGGCAGTGTTTAGGGTACACTAGGACGTATGCCCTAAGTCTACCAACTTATAGTGGAAGGGATCATTTTATTTTAGTTATTCTTGTAATAGTGCAGAGTAATCATTAGACAAGTGTATACACCTTACCCTGTCTACCTTGTCACACCTGCCATTTATGTAGTGATCTCTCTTATCCACTTTATATGCCTATCATGTTACTTTTATTTATTTACTGGCTAAAAGTAACTAGACTAGCCAGACTTTATGTCTGAACCTTTTGTTTCCCCTTCTTTCTTCCGTTCCCCCTCCCCCCAAGGTTCTTAGGGAGGAAACACTCAGGCTTAGTCAGGACTCAGATATTATCTTGCTAGGAGCTTGTGACGATCCCAAAACCCCGTATGACGGTGTTAAGGATAATCATTGGAATATAACACATTAATCATCATTAGCAGAGTACAGATAATAGCATAAGCAGGAAAAAGAATAATTTACACAAATATGACAGCGGAATCATACATATCACAACATCAGAGAGCACAGTGTAGGATACAACTTAGTGCATAAAAGTACATGATCAGTCTACATCGCCATAAGCGGTACAAATACATAGAGAGTACATAAAAGAAACATCAGTCTACATCGCTAGAGGCGGAATCATCTACATAGATAATAATGGCGGAAAAATCAATAGTCAACACTGTGTAGTCAAGCCTCGCCATGAGCCAAAAGAAGCACTCCTCCTGCAGTGCAAAGCCAAAATAGGTCCAGCTACCTGATATTAGGCTTCCCGTGTGAAAATAAGGGCACCCGAGTTTGCAAGGTGAAACAAACTACGAGTCAGTCATGGGACTGGTATGAAAAATCTACTTAACTAATTAACAACAATAATAAGGCAAATCAAAGCACCACGCCACTTTCGCGGAACGGGTTTACTCCAATGATTGCTAGTGCATGAAATAAGGAATATTATTAAATCATCGCAATGCTTTTTATAAAAATGAAGCCTTTATAAGACTCAGGTCCCATCACACAATGCAACGCAAGCTAGAGGATAGAGTTTTACCTTATAATGGCCAAGAAATGCTTGATACGTATAAAACAAAAGTGTTTGATATTATTACTAGTGCATATATGTTTCAAAAGCAAATTCAATTATAAATATTAATCCTAGACGGCATAGCTACCATCTACTATATCGCCAGACTAGTAATACAATCAAATCCGCAATTTTGAATTGGAAATTGGATTCCATCATGAGTCGAGGCAAAGGGCAAGCTCCTCTCCATTCGAGACACTCTAGCAAATGTCTCAGGACCACACACAGCGATCCCTGGAACCTCCAAGGCCGGTCCTCTCTTACTTTTGAGGATTAGTATTCCTGAACACACGTTTCCTGGTCCTATAAGACCTATATCCGAGGCGCCTCGCATTCCAACAACCACATAGGTAAAAGTATAAATAAATATCAGGTCTGGTAGGTCATTGACATCACCCATAGCTAGAAAGAAACGTCGTGCACTCCTTGGGTCCTTATCCCGTTTTTGACTCATACCGAGGTGTGAGGCTCGCGAATCAACGTTATACACAAAGCTACGCCACGTAGGCCAGGCTTTGATCATCAATCACAAGACTTTGCTTTTAAATAGAAGCCTCGATCATCTGCCACTTAGGCGTGCCACACAGGCAATTCACTCCATGCGACTGATTTCTATCGATATATAACCTCTGAGCTCGTACGTCTCAGAGAAGGGCTATAAGCAAGAGAATAAATTCTCCCCGCCAAACAGATATACATTTAATAGAGATAAATCAGCACAAAACAAAATCCAATATCAGACCCACCGTCCATTTACAAGTTCATCCTGGGTTTGAACGAAGCCGGAGGCACCATATTCCTCGCATATCCGTACAATCAACAAATACGTCCGGACGGCTACCACTTCAGCTCCTTCAAGGTAGTTACTCCAATCATGAGCATCAGTAGCGCCCATCCATCCAATGTGAAGATCGTCGGTCTTGAACCGTCTTCAACTCTTCGACTTCTAACCCTCGATCAATTATTTGAAATGAGAATTAACTCGGCCTTTTCCAATAATTCACGTATATTTAGATTTTCAAATCACTTCTCTTCATGGTTAAATTATTCGACATTCACATTTCAGTTCATTAGTATAATTTTCATGTCAAACACATTCAACCATCAAATATCAAGCAAACCAAGCAGAATCGGTTTATTTCCATTCTCTATCGTCTATAATATTTTATAACGATATATCGCCATTTTTATTTATTTAAAAATAGCCCTATTTAATTAAACGACGTTTCAGGTCGTGCCAAGGCACTGGCGCCGTTTTTCCCTAAATTTGTTTTACACATATATGAAAATCTAACCGTTGAATCTCAACAAAGTTTATACCGTTGGGAAGCATTCCCAAAGCGAACCCAACGGTTCCAATTTCGTGAAAATCCGATGGTCGGATCTTTCGGTATAATCGTTTGAAGTTACGAATTCAAAACGCGAACTGCATGGTCTCGATTCGTTTTAATCCAATTCATATATATATATATATATATATAATTCATTCGGCGATTTCTATATCGTTTTCACTTCAAATATTTCACTAACGCCTTTAAATTTTGGAAAATTTCGCCATAACCTCCTTTGTACGGGAAGGGTCGAGAAAATCCCCAAACGGCCACACGGGCGTCTTATCCCAAAAAGTAAAAGAAAAAGCCAAGCGGCTAGCCAATCGGCTCATAAAATCATCACCTAAGCAAAACAGTAAATATGTACCTATTTGTCGGGCACACAATTTTATTCCTCTTCTCTAGCCTCTTTGCTACAACCTGTTCAATAAATATGCATGTACATGTGTGCAATTCTAATCACTTATCAATTTTCAATTCCGTTTCATATTTGATTCGATTTGGTTTAACGTTACCATTCATTCCAATGTTGCATACATAAGCTGAAAATCACATTATTAGCTAACTAATGAATATTTCCAACTCATGAATATTTATTTGAACAAGTGGTTATTTTAACACTTCATACTTCATTTAAAAATGATATTTTTAGCAAACTAAAATATATTTCAACACATGACTATTGTATTTAGTTCCTATACATGTTAAAAAAAATATTCATAGCAAACAAATATTTATTTCAACATTTGTGTATTTTTAGCAAATCATATACATGATAAAGATGGTATTTTTATCATCACAAATATTTATTCAACACATGAATGTTTTTAACACTTCATTTTCTCAATAAAAATGTAATTTTTATTGTTCGATCTTTTTATTCAACACATGAACCTTTTTCAACACATGAACAACTCAACACATGAATATTTCCACACATGGATATTTTATATAGTTCGTACATATAAGAAAGATGTAATTTTTATTGTTAAGACAATTTATTTAAAACACGAATATTTTACATATTTCATATATATACTAAAAATGTGATTTTTATTGTTAAAACAATTTATTTATTCAACACATGAATTTATTTTTCAACACATGAACTTCTTAACACATGAGCATTATTTACTTCATACTTATGTTAAAGGTGTTATTTTTATCGTTTAAAGAATTTATTCTATACATGAATATATTTTTCAACACATGAATATGGTTTCAACACATAACTTTAGTTTCAACACATGAAAATAATTTCAACATATGAAAATAATTCTAACACATGAATATTATTGAAAATTTCGGCAGCATAACGGCAGGGTAGTTAAAACCGGCACAGTCCCAAGTACGGCTCCTCGCTCTACCTTAAAACCTCGCTATTTTTGACAATAAGGATTTCATACATCTAATTCGCACGCAGGCGAGTATGATTTTCTTTTCCACAATTTATTCTAATTTTGTTTCAATCACAAATGGGTATTTTTTCAACCACAATCGTATTTTCCAACCGCAATCCAAACAATATCAATCACAAACAATTCTATCAACCATTCGTATTATTCACCAAATATTTCACGCCAATTCACAATCAATCAATATCGTCCATGGTTTGTGGACGAGGGGAGTGTGTGTGTGTGTGTATATATATATATATATTCTTATATAAATATATTTTATTTCCATTCCAACACACATATCATTTCAACGAATGTATGTTTCATACAATGCTTGTATAATTCATACTTCGCTCATATAACTTATACAACGCATGTACATGAGGTAGACAACACGTATATAATTTATATTCCACTTATATAACTTATACAACACATGTCCATTCACATTTCAGTTTAGAAATCTCATATTGGTTTGTTGCTTTGCTAAAAATCGCAGCGAGCTCAGAAAAATCCACGGACACTTCTAGAATGTAGAGAGCGTCGACACGGTCTCGATGTTTCCTGTTTCATCAAATTTTGTTAACACACGATAAAGATACGATTTTTCAAAGTTTGCAACACTTAAAAGTATTATTTTCAATTTAAATATAATAAAGGCCGCACCTTTCTTTGAACCTTCGAAACTAGGTTTCGATTTTTACTCAAATCCGTTGCACGATACTGAAATCGAACGGCACCCCGACGTAGAGCTTGGAGAGGCACTCAGGTGGAGGGTGGTCACGGCTAGATCGATGGTCGGAATCAAGCGGGGCGGCGAACGGAAACGGCGAACTTCAGGTGGGTGGTTCGCGAAGTAGAGGCGACGATAGGGGGAGTGGTAGGTATGGGTTTGAAGAGGAGGAGGAGGGCAACAAAAAGTTCCAAAGGGCGGGGGTGTAATTCTTCCTGGTTTGGTCGGAAAATGGTCGGGAACCGGGGTGAACTGTGCATCGTCGGTGAGAGAGAGAGGCGGGTTTTTGAGGGATTTTTATATTTTTAATTTTATGAAGGAAAATGCTGATTGGCCGGAATATATATATTTCAAAAATTAGGGTTTTCACAAATGAACTCCTTTTCAAACCCAACGACTGTCGCCCTTAGCTAAATACCCCCATACCGAACATAATGGGATATGTTTCGTAGACACATTCGACTGTTACAGTCAGTTATTCTTCAAACTAAAATGTAAAACATTCAATATTCGATTTGAACGTACATTTCAATTTGCCAGGGCCACAAACTGATTCGAAAAATTCCAGAAAAATAAATCTAGCTATGTTTTGACGCTACAGTCCCAACAAAACTAGTTTCATCGAATTCTGAGACAGTTTGAAAAATGGCCATTTTCTAGCCGATCCAATTTAACAGAAATCAACCAAACACGTTTTCTTTTGCCATGCCCACATATTAGCTTCAAAAATTATGAAATTTGAAACCTAGCAATAATTTAACATCTCGGATCCAAAAAAGTGGTTTCGTCGAATTCCGAGGTCGTTTGCAAAATGTCTATTTTCAAGGGCTATATATTCTCTACAGCGACCTTTCTGAAAATTCATTTGGCTATAACTTTTGATTCCCGATATGAAACTTCGATTTTTCAGATTCGTTAGAAAGATATTCATAAACAGATTTAAATATTTTTTGGTTTCACCAAAATCCGTTTTATTTTGCACCCGGTACAGTCAGTCAAAGTTTGAATTCAAATTTTCAAACTGTCGCCCCATTTCTAGCTCATTATTTTATTGAAATATTCTATTTCAATTGCTCAAATCTCTTTAAAATAACCAGTTTAAAAATTTTAAATTGGCTCATATTTTCTGGGTTGTTACAATCTCCCCCACTTAAAACTTTTCGTCCCCAAAAAGGAAACAGCAGTATAGTAGGAAACAAAAATGGGAATGCAAAGTATTGTAAAGGTACCTTGCACCGGAGTTAGTCAGAGATGTCCACTCTGCACTTGGGGTAAGCTTGCTGAATGCTTTCCTCAGTCTCCCAAGTACAGTATCTAGGATCACTACTCCACTGCACTTTAACTAAATGAACCTTCTTGCTCCTTAGCTCTTTAGTTTCTTTGCCAACAATTTTTAATGGCTCTCTTCTGACTGCTAATTCTGGAGTAATTTCCAAGTCCTGTTGCACTGCTTCTTCTACAACAAGATCTGGATCATGCACATGTCTTCTAAGTTGAGATTCGTGAAACACATTATGCACTCCAGGCAACCAATCAGGTAATTGAACCTTATAAGCAAGAGTTCCATTTCGTTCAAGTATAGGAAAAGGACCATTAAATCTGGGTGCCAACTTCCCAGTTTTACCGAATCGGATTACTCCTCTCATCGGAGAAACATTCAAATAAACATAATCACCAACAGCGAATGCCAAATCTCTTTTTCTAGAATCCGAATAACTTTTCTGTCGGCTTTGCGCGGTTTTCAATCGTTTCTTGATGAAATCGACTTTGTCAGATGCTTCTCTAATCATGTCGGGTCCGAACACAAGTTTGTTGCCAGGTTCTACCCAACATGCAGGGGATCTGCATGGTCTACCGTATAATACTTCAAATGGCGACATTTTCAAATTCGCTTGATAACTTTTGTTATATGAGAATTCTGCCAAATGCAAGTGATCTTCCCATAACCCGCCACAATCAATAATACAAGCCCATAGTAAATCTTCTAGATTTCTATTCACCCGCTTAGTTTGGCCATCTGTCTGAGGGTGATAAGCGGTGCTCAAATTCAGTTTTGTTCCCAATTTTGTCTGGAATGCCTCCCAGAATTTGCTAACAAATATTGGGTCTTTATCACAGACTATGCTGATGGGAACTCCATGCAGCTTAACAATTTCTTTGAAATAAATCCATGCTAGACTTTGGGCGGTTCTATTGGATCTGACAGGTATGAAATGGGCGGTCTTCGTGAAGCGATCTACGATCACCCAAATATTGTCATTACCTTTATTGGTTCGGGGCAAACCATCTATGAAATCCATGGAAATCTGTTCCCACTTCCAACAGTTGCAACAATCCGACCAACTTTTGTTGGTCACTTTTGACTCGTTGGTAAGTAGGGCACCTGCTAACATATAAAGAAATGTCCCTCTTCATTGCCCTCCACCAGAATGTGCGCTTGATATCATTATACATTTTGCTCACACCGGGATGGATACTAAGTTTGGACTTATGGCATTCATCCATAACTTCTCTTCGAAGCTCTGGAATATTCGGGATGCAAATTCTGCCTTTTAATCTAAGAACTCCCTTGTCATCAATCCGGAAACTTATGGTTTCACCTTCCCTTATCCTCTGACTGATTCTCTGAATAAATTCATCGTCATTCTGAAGGACTGAAATCTTGTCAATCAATGAAGATGTAACAATTAGGCTGGCGATGATTTCATTCTTTCTGCTGAGCGCATCAGCTACTACATTAGCCTTTCCTGGCGTATACAGGATATCTAGATCATACGCTTCAAGAAATTCTAGCCAATGCTGTTGTCTCAAGTTCAGATCTTTCTGGATGAACAAATACTTTAATGATTGATGATCTGTAAACAGTTCGAATTTCTCACCCAATAAATAATGCCTCCAGATTTTCAAAGCAAAAACGATGGTTAGCAACTCAAGATTATGAGTTGCATAATTCTTCTCATGCGGTTTCAGCTGGCGGCTTGCATAAGCGACTACTTGGCCTCTTTGCATTAATACTGCACCAAGACCTCTAATAGAAGCATCCGTCCATACCATCAAATCCTGATTGCCATCGTTAATGGTTAATACTGGAGTGGTTGTCGATTTTGATTTCAATTCCTGGGAAGCTTCCTCACAGTCGGAAGTACACTTAAATTTCTCGTGCTTCTGTGTAAGCTTCGTTAATGGACCGGATATCTTCGAAAAATCCTTAATGAATTTTCGATAATAACTAGCCAACCCCATGAAACTTCGGACCTCTATGGGTGTAGTAGGTTGTTTCCAGTCTTGAATTGTTGTAATTTTGCTCAGATCTACAGAAATTCCTTCCTTTGACACGACATGGCCAAGGAACGTCACCTCTTCCTGCTAGAAGATACATTTAGAGAATTTGGCTTTGAAGACGTTCTTTCTCAGAATCCCCAATACTTGTTCTAAATGTTTTTCATGCTCGGGTTTTGATTTCGAGTAGATTAGAATATCATCGATGAATACCAGGACAAATTTATTCAGAACTTCTCTGAACACTCTATTCATTAGATCGACGAAATATGCTGGAGCGTTGCATAAGCCGAACGGCATTACTAACCATTCATAAAATATGTCTGGACCTCTGAAAGCTATCAAAGGAACACACTCTTCGGCAATTCTCAGTTGATGGAAACCTGTAGCTAGGTCCATTCTGGAAAATACTCTCGCCCCATTTAATTGGTCTAACAGATCATCGATGCGGAGTAATGGGTATTTGTTTTTGAGCATCTATTTGTTGAGGTCTCGGTAATCCACACACAATCGAAGAGTAATGTCTGACTTAGGGACAAACACTACAGCTGCACCCCAACTAGAAAAGCTAGGTCTGATCAGACCCTTCCATAACAGTTGACGAGTTTGATCGCCTAATTCTTCTTTTTCTTTTGGAGCTATTCTTCGAATTGGATGTACCACTGGTGTAATAACCCGAAAATCTGGGCCAGTTTAAAATTTTTATTTTGGCAATTTTAGCGAATTTTGAATATTTAAAATAGATTATTTTAAATAATATAGACGTGAAATTTATTTTGAATAGAATTCGACGTATATATTATATACGTCGTCGTTAGAATATAAATATTTATATATAATTATAAATAGAATTGAAAATGGCGCGGTAGTTCGATAATTCGATTTCAAACTTCAATTGAATGTACCGGGTGCAAAACAATCCGGATTTTAGTGAAACCAAAAATAATGGAATCTAATAGTGAATATCTTTCCAACGAATCCGAAAAATCAAAAGTTCGTAGCGGGAATCAAAAGATATGTCCAGTTGAAAATTCTGAATAGTCGCTATGGAATTCAGGTCCTTAAAAATGGGAATTTTGCAAACGACCTCGGATTTCGACGAAACCACTTTTGTTGGGTCCGTGATGTTAAATTATTGCTAGATTCCAAATTTCATAATTTTTCGAATCGATATGTGAGCGTGGCAAAGGAAAACGCGTTTGACCAGTTTCAGTTGATTTTAATCGACTGGAAATTGGCCATTTTTCCAACGGTCTCGGAATTCGACGAAACTAGTTTTGTTAGGACCGTATCGTCAATACGAAGCTAGAAAATATTTTTCTGTAATTTTTCGAGCTAGTATGTGACCCCGGTAATTTGAAATGTACGTTTAAAATTCAATATAGTGATTTAAATGTAAATTTAAAGGAAACTGATCGAAACGATCAAATCAACCTACGATACATATCCCATTGTGTTCGGAATGGGGGTAAAACGCTATGGACGACAGGCGGTGGACCTCGTTTAGAGGTCGTTTGTGAAAGTCAACTTTTTGCAATTAAAATAAATAAAAAAAAATTTAATTAATTAAATTATATAACCCCCTGGTCTCCTCCCCCATTCAGTATTCAAATCGAAAAAGGAAAAAAAAAACGCCGAGCCCTAAAACGCGCCGCCCTCTGCCTCGAGATCCACGCGCGCCGCCTCCTCCAGAACGCGCTCCGCCCTAGTCCCTCTCCCCTCCACTTCTCCTCCTCCTCCCACGACCATCGAACAACCACCGCGACCCCCCCTTGCATCGAAGATCGCGAGCCACAGAACCCCCGCGCCCCTCTCCTCGTCGAACCACCGAGCACCGCCGAACCCCATCCATCGCGCGCCACCAACAAGCCCCGACAGACCCCCCCTGTAAGTCCTTTTTTTTCTTTTTATTTATTTTATTTTTGATTTATATAAACTGAAAAAAAAGGATTAAATACTGTGTTTATTTTAAAGTTTAAAACTAATTTCGATTTTAAGTTTAAAAACTGTTTTTTTTTTGTTTAAAAACTGATTTTAAAAAGTAATTTAGAACTGATTTTAAAAAGTAATTTAGAACTGATTTTAAAAAGTAATTTAAAACTGATTTTAAAAAGAATTTAAAATAGAAAAGGTTTGAATTTTAAATGGAAAAAGATTAGAACTTTAAAAGGTGAAAAGATAGGATTTTTATTTGGTAAAAGGTATGATCTTTATATTTTTAAAGTGATAAAAATATGATTTTTATATTTTTAAAGTATTAAAAATATAATCTTTACTGTATAGAAATATTAAAAATATGATTTTTATATTTTTAAAGTATTAAAAATATAATCTTTATAGGATAGAGAATATAAAAATATCATCTTTGTATATGTAGCGAAATAAAAATCTGATTTTTATTTTATATGTGTTGAAGTAAAGTGATGATTTTTATAATGATGAAATCTATATTTTGAAAAGGCGAAATCTATATTTTTGAAATGGGATTTTTATATATTGAATAGCATAGTAAAAATTCGATTTTTAAATATATGAAGTGATTATAAAAATATGACTTTTAAATTGAAAGTGAATAAATAAAAATGTGATTTTTATTTTAAAAACATCGAAATATAAAAATGTGTGATTTTTATATATATAGTGACTACGGGCAACGAAGATGACGAAGATGGGATAACGAAGAAGATTTCTATAAATGAAGAGTCAAGATGATTGGATAGCTTTCGGTGAGAACTTCTCACTCAAAATTCTTTTTCTAGTTATATATATATACTAGGATGTAGACGGTGTTTAGTAGCACCCGACACCCGTCATCCACAGACCATGGATGGCTTGTTTGTTAAATTGTTTGGTTGTGTAGTTGGTTAGTCTATTTGGTTTAAATTGAATTGTTTGGTGAATTGAGGTTGATTTGATTGATGTGTGAATGGCGTGGGCCTTCACTAGACCGGGGATAAGGCTAGGACTTGTCCCGTTTCTAGTATCGTGCCGTTATGCCGCCGAAATTTTCTAAAATATGTTAGAAAAATAAAAATATCATTTTTATTGTGTAAATGAAATGAATAGAAATTCATGTGTTGAAATAGAATATTTTATCGTTAAAAATATAATTTTTAACGTGAAAGTGAATAAATAAAATATTCATTTACAAACCGGACGGTTTGTTTATGTACACTGATTTGAAGGACATTGATTGGGATGATAAATTTTACACATCACCCAACTGCACAAATAAAATCTGTGTTTGATTGTTTGAAACCCCACACGGGTGTTGGGATGAAATTTGAAGTTCACTCATCCTGATTGATTAAATATGTCGATCGGTCGATTGACAGGCTGTTATAAGCGTCAGATATCTATATTTGATGCTTATACAGTGTAGTGCACTTTGGTTGATGGTTGATTATTTTTCAATGCTATTATATACATGTGTTGTATGGAATCCATATAATTAACGTTATATGGTGATTGATTGGGCCTCATTCCAATCGGGAAATAATGAATATTATAAAAGAAAATTCATGTGTTGAATATAAAAATAGTCATGTGTTGACGATGTTCATGTGTTGAGTGAAATATTTTATATAATAAAATTTACATCTTTATCATATTTAAAATTAGAACTACTTCCCAGTAGAAGTCTAATTGAAAATCAAACGATAGATACCTTAGTTTTATAAAATATTTTACATAACAAAAATAGTGATGTGTTGGCAGTACTCATGTGTTGAGATTAGTCGTGTGTTGAAAGAAATATAGATTCATGTGTTGAATAGAACAAATATTCATTTGTTGAATAGAATAACGAATTATTGAAATATAAATCCGTGTTGATTAGAGATGCGTTATTTTGACGCGAACGATATTTATATCGATTTTATTCGTTTTATAATGAATATTGAAAAGTGATTTCAAAATTAAATATTTTGAAATGAAATTCAAATTGAATTAGATTAAAAATTGAAATTGAAATTCTATTGAATCAATTTGAAATGAATTCGAATCGAATAGAAAATGAATTCGATTCGAATTGAATAGAAAGTGAATTTGAATTCGAGTAAAATAGAAATGAATTCAAATTGAATTAGATTGAAATTGAAATTTAAAACGAACTGAAAGTGAATTGAAATCAATTTGAAACGAATTCGAATTAGATCAAATAGAAAGTAAATTCGAATTGAATTGAATTGAATTGAAACGAATTTGAATTTGAATTTGAATTGAATTGAAACGAGTTAGAATTTGAATTGAATTGAAATGAACTCGAATTGAATTGAAATCAAATTGATTTGAAATTGAATGTAGTGTTGAAAGGGTTTTGAAAACGAATTTAAAACGATTTATAAAATTCGTTTTAAAAGGAAATCGACGAAATATATAATATATATATATATAATATATATATTTAATGGCCTGAATAGAACGCGCCGCGGCAGTTCGCGAATTTCGACCATTTATTTCAAACGGACATTGCGGGAGATCCGACCGTCGGATTCTCCTAAAACCGGAACCGTTGGGTTCGTATCGAAAAGAGCTTTCCAATGAATATTAGAAATTTGAAATCTAACGGTTGGATTTGGAATTATGTCCAAATCAAATTCGAAAAAGGTCGCTGTAAGTGCAGTTCGATGGCCGTTGATGGAAATCGACTGTACGGGCCTTGATAAAATTATCAAAAATATCTATAATTTGTGTAAAATCATTATATGTGAATGGGAAAGAATTGAGCTGGAAAACTCCATATTTGAAAGGATAAAAATAGATTTTTATCGAAATGAACTAGTTTTGAACTAGAATTAAAATCAATTTATTTTTGAAATGAATAAATTGAATTTGAAAGTGATTTTAAAAATAATCAATATTCCCAATACGTGGATTGGACTGGAGTTGAATCGAAATTATCTTCGGGATATTTCGATGTTGGATTTCGTGACTATACAGATATTGTTATGGGAATTTGAAAGATATATTTTATATCGTTATTTCCAATACGATATATGTTGGTATCAGAATTTGATATTGAATATAAGCCGATATATTTTCTATTCAGAGCCTTGTATTTAATATCAAATGTGATTTGGTTTGTCGTGAATCGTGTTTTTGATGACATTGGTTCTTTAACCCAGTTAAAGGCAGGATATTGATTTTTGAAAAGATTAAAACTAAGTGGAGTTTTAATGAATCTTTAATTAGATTGAAAAGTGAATGGATAATTTAAATTATCAAATCTGGAAAAGTGATCGGGAATGGAGTACCCCCAGTTTTGCTCCAAAGCGATAGTTAAATCTTTAATTAGATTTGAACGTGAAATGGTAATTAATTTTACCGATAACACCGTGGTGTTAGATGTGGAGTATTACCAGTTTCCTCCATGGGATATATAGGTTGGGATTGGGAAATAAAATAAATAATTACTTCGGTGTGGTTCGTTAATCCCGACTAGTTTGAAATGATATCCAAAGGAAGATTATAGAATAAATTTAGAAGAATTTATCTTGGATAAAATTAATGGGAACATTTCCCTAAGAATGTGATTTTGGTGAATAAAAGAATATTCTGAATTGGAATGAGGCGTTCATTGTGTTTGTGTAACATTTGTTTATCATATACGTGGGTTATTCAGAAAGGCCGGGTTTATACCCATTCTGAATAACCGATTCGACGAGATGTCGAAGATGAAGACGATGGTTGAAGACTGGAAGTCTTCACATCGTTTGGATGATTACTGATGATCTTGATTGGGTTGTACACCCAGGATGAGGGAATCAGTTGGTGATCGTCCAGATGTACTTGGAGATGGATGGATATGCGAGGAAAGTGCCTCCGGTTTCGTTCAGACCCAGAACGAACTTGTAAATGGATTGTGTGTCTGACATTGGATTTTATTCTGTGTTGATTGATCTCTATTAAATATACATCTGTTTGGCGGCGGAGAATTTATTCTCTTGCTTAACGCCCTTCTCTGAGACGTATGAGCTCAGAGGTTGTATATCGATGGACATCAGTCGCATGGAGTGAATTGCCAGTGTGGCATACGTAAGTGGAAATTGATCAAGGATTCTGTTGAAAAGCAAAGTTTTGTGGTTGATGATCAAAGCACGGCCTGTGTGGCGTAGCTTTGTGTATAACGTGAATTCGCGAGCCTCACACCTCGGTATGAGTCAAAAACGGGATACGGACCCAAGGAGTGCACGACGTTTCTTTCTAGCTAGGGTGGTGTCAGTGACCTACCAGCCCTGACATTTATATACTTTTCACCTGTGTGGTTGTTGGATACGAGGCGCCTCGGATATAGGTCTGTAAGGACCGGGAAACGTGTGTTCAGGAATAATTAAT
Organism: Allium sativum; assembly: GCA_030737875.1. Taxonomy (NCBI): domain Eukaryota; kingdom Viridiplantae; phylum Streptophyta; class Magnoliopsida; order Asparagales; family Amaryllidaceae; genus Allium; species Allium sativum. The sequence goes on from CM060924.1 coordinate 389,167,487, forward strand.
CCTCAAAAGTAAGAGAGGACCGGCCTTGGAGGTTCCAAAGGATCATAGTGGGGTCCTGAGGCATTTGCTAGAGTGTCTCGAACGCGGAGAGGAGCTTGCCCCCTGCCTCGACTCATGATGGAATCCAATTTCCAATACGTGTATTTCGGTTTTATTTGTAGAGCCTAGTATGGCGACATAGTAGATGGTAGCTATGCCGCCTATGATTGATACTTATGATTGAAATTGTTTTGACACTATACACTTATAATAGTATCAAATAATGTGTTTTAAACGTATCAAGCATGCTTTGGCTGTTATAAGGTAAAAACCCTATCCTCCGGCTTGCGTTGCATTGTGTGATGGGACCTGGGTCTTATAACAGCTTCATTTTTCTTTATTTAGCATTGCGCTGTTTGTTCTATGCACTGGTATTCTTGGGAGGAAACCCGTTCCGTGTTATACGGCGTGGTCCCTTGATTTACCTAACTTTAAAACCAATATTAATAACTGTTTTAGTTCTCACACCAGTCACATGACTGACCTGGAGTTTATTGTTTTAACCTAAACTCTGAGTGCCCCTATTTTCCGCACGGGCAGCTAGTAGTTTTGGTTTTGCAGATTTATATTCACAGGGTCCTGATTTACAGCTGGAACGATGCTCGGAAAGCTCTGTATCCGCGTATCACTTCTAGTTGTGATTTTGTATTATTTTCCGCTGCTATGTAATTTATTGTAATCTCTGATATTTGTTGAATGTAATTTAATCATTTATACTCTGTATATTCTTGTATCTGATGGAATTGTTGTAATAACAATGAAATGTTCTTCCGTCTGCGTTCTATTTTGTCTTGTCCTCAATTCTATCCGTGCTTTCCTTACCGGGGAAGTTCGGGTCGTCTCAGTTTGGTATCAGAGCTTTGGTTTACAGAGCTCGAGAACAAGACACATTAGAACCATACGAAAGGATTCATCAGATATTGGATTAGTAGTATCCAATTAGAATGACTCGTTAGAGATAGGATCAGTAGTATCCTAGAACGAGTGTGAAGAGTATATTTTTCAAATGAAAACAATTTTGTTTTAAAATTTAAATCGCTTTATACGTATTTGAATATTTATTTATTTTGAATATGGACAATCGAGTATATATAGATTTCGCGTATACGCGTCATGAACGTATATTCGAAGTTTTAATATACTGGGTAGATATAGAATCACATTCTAGATATCCGGGGATGATTCTGATGATGGTGCATCATCATCAGTATTCATATTCGAATTTCGAACGTGTGATTTCTATATATTTCCATTAGACTGGTGTGAGAACCAAAACTTATATAGCTAGAACACATTGTTGTGAATTGGCATCAAAAACATGATTTTTTGTATACATATCAAAATTATGAATTTGAAACTCTAATTCACTAATTGATTGATGTCTGTGTTGTTTGCCTATTTGTTTGCTAATTTTTAACCATTTATCCTAATTAAACCAAATATTGAATTATATTGAAAATTGGTCGCATTTGCTTGCATATACATATGCTTACATGGAACAGGTCATAGCAAGGAGGCTAGAGCCGAAGAATAAAATTTGTTTGCCCGACAAATAGGTACATGTTTACTACATAATTTCCTGTTTTGTTTGGGTGATGATGATTTTATGAGCCTATTGGCTAGCCGCTTGGCTTTTTCTTTTTCTTTTTGAGATCTGAAGGACCGGGGAAGCTATTTGAAATTCCCCGATGCTCCCGGTGCAGGGGAGGTTATGGCGAAAGTTTTCGAAAATTTAGGGTGTTAGCCAAATTTTTGAAATTTTGAAAATTCTCAGAAACTGAAAAGTTGGAGAATGCAAGCCAGATCGAACGTAGAGTTAATTGATCAAACCACTTTCGACTTTGTTCCTTTTCGGGGACGAAAAGTTTTAAGTGGGAGAGATTGTAATAACCCGAAAATCTGGGCCAGTTTAAATTTTTTATTTTGGCAATTTTAGCGAATTTTGAATATTTAAAATAGATTATTTTAAATAATATAGACGTGAAATTTATTTTGAATAGAATTCGACGTATATATTATATACGTCGTCGTTAGAATATAAATATTTATATATAATTATAAATAGAATTGAAAATGGCGCGGTAGTTCGATAATTCGATTTCAAACTTCAATTGAATGTACCGGGTGCAAAACAATCCGGATTTTAGTGAAACCAAAAATAATGGGATCTAATAGTGAATATCTTTCCAACGAATCCGAAAAATCAAAAGTTCGTAGCGGGAATCAAAAGATATGTCCAGTTGAAAATTCTGAATAGTCGCTATGGAATTCAGGCCCTTAAAAATGGGAATTTTGCAAACGACCTCGGATTTCGACGAAACCACTTTTGTTGGGTCCGTGATGTTAAATTATTGCTAGATTCCAAATTTCATAATTTTTCGAATCGATATGTGAGCGTGGCAAAGGAAAACGCGTTTGACCAGTTTCAGTTGATTTTAATCGACTGGAAATTGGCCATTTTTCCAACGGTCTCGGAATTCGACGAAACTAGTTTTGTTAGGACCGTATCGTCAATACGAAGCTAGAAAATATTTTTCTGTAATTTTTCGAGCTAGTATGTGACCCCGGTAATTTGAAATGTACGTTTAAAATTCAATATAGTGATTTAAATGTAAATTTAAAGGAAACTGATCGAAACGATCAAATCAACCTACGATACATATCCCATTGTGTTCGGAATGGGGGTAAAACGCTATGGACGACAGGCGGTGGACCTCGTTTAGAGGTCGTTTGTGAAAGTCAACTTTTTGCAATTAAAATAAAAAAAAAAAAAATTAATTAATTAAATTATATAACCCCCTGGTCTCCTCTCCCATTCAGTATTCAAATCGAAAAAGGAAAAAAAAAACGCCGAGCCCTAAAACGCGCCGCCCTCTGCCTCGAGATCCACGCGCGCCGCCTCCTCCAGAACGCGCTCCGCCCTAGTCCCTCTCCCCTCCCCTTCTCCTCCTCCCACGACCATCGAACAACCACCGCGACCCCCCCCCCCCCCATGCATCGAAGATCGCGAGCCACAGAACCCCCGCGCCCCTCTCCTCGTCGAACCACCGAGCACCGCCGAACCCCATCCATCGCGCGCCACCAACAAGCCCCGACAGACCCCCCCCCCCTGTAAGTCCTTTTTTTTCTTTTTATTTATTTTATTTTTGATTTATATAAACTGAAAAAAAAGGATTAAATACTGTGTTTATTTTAAAGTTTAAAACTAATTTCGATTTTAAGTTTAAAAACTGTTTTTTTTTTGTTTAAAAACTGATTTTAAAAAGTAATTTAGAACTGATTTTAAAAAGTAATTTAAAACTGATTTTAAAAAGAATTTAAAATAGAAAAGGTTTGAATTTTAAATGGAAAAAGATTAGAACTTTAAAAGGTGAAAAGATAGGATTTTTATTTGGTAAAAGGTATGATCTTTATATTTTTAAAGTGATAAAAATATGATTTTTATATTTTTAAAGTATTAAAAATATAATCTTTACTATATAGAAATATTAAAAATATGATTTTTATATTTTTAAAGTATTAAAAATATAATCTTTATAGGATAGAGAATATAAAAATATCATCTTTGTATATGTAGCGAAATAAAAATCTGATTTTTATTTTATATGTGTTGAAGTAAAGTGATGATTTTTATAATGATGAAATCTATATTTTGAAAAGGCGAAATCTATATTTTTGAAATGGGATTTTTATATATTTAATAGCATAGTAAAAATTCGATTTTTAAATATATGAAGTGATTATAAAAATATGACTTTTAAATTGAAAGTGAATAAATAAAAATGTGATTTTTATTTTAAAAACATCGAAATATAAAAATGTGTGATTTTTATATATATAGTGACTACGGGCAACGAAGATGACGAAGATGGGATAACGAAGAAGATTTCTATAAATGAAGAGTCAAGATGATTGGATAGCTTTCGGTGAGAACTTCTCACTCAAAATTCTTTTTCTAGTTATATATATATACTAGGATGTAGACGGTGTTTAGTAGCACCCGACACCCGTCATCCACAGACCATGGATGGCTTGTTTGTTAAATTGTTTGGTTGTGTAGTTGGTTAGTCTATTTGGTTTAAATTGAATTGTTTGGTGAATTGAGGTTGATTTGATTGATGTGTGAATGGCGTGGGCCTTCACTAGACCGGGGATAAGGCTAGGCCTTGTCCCGTTTCTAGTATCGTGCCGTTATGCCGCCGAAATTTTCTAAAATATGTTAGAAAAATAAAAATATCATTTTTATTGTGTAAATGAAATGAATAGAAATTCATGTGTTGAAATAGAATATTTTATCGTTAAAAATATAATTTTTAACGTGAAAGTGAATAAATAAAATATTCATTTACAAACCGGACGGTTTGTTTATGTACACTGATTTGAAGGACATTGATTGGGATGATAAATTTTACACATCACCCAACTGCACAAATAAAATCTGTGTTTGATTGTTTGAAACCCCACACGGGTGTTGGGATGAAATTTGAAGTTCACTCATCCTGATTGATTAAATATGTCGATCAGTCGATTGACAGGCTGTTATAAGCGTCAGATATCTATATTTGATGCTTATACAGTGTAGTGCACTTTGGTTGATGGTTGATTATTTTTCAATGCTATTATATACATGTGTTGTATGGAATCCATATAATTAACGTTATATGGTGATTGATTGGGCCTCATTCCAATCGGGAAATAATAAATATTATAAAAGAAAATTCATGTGTTGAATATAAAAATAGTCATGTGTTGACGATGTTCATGTGTTGAGTGAAATATTTTATATAATAAAATTTACATCTTTATCATATTTAAAATTAGAACTACTTCCCAGTAGAAGTCTAATTGAAAATCAAACGATAGATACCTTAGTTTTATAAAATATTTTACATAACAAAAATAGTGATGTGTTGGCAGTACTCATGTGTTGAGATTAGTCGTGTGTTGAAAGAAATATAGATTCATGTGTTGAATAGAACAAATATTCATTTGTTGAATAGAATAACGAATTATTGAAATATAAATCCGTGTTGATTAGAGATGCGTTATTTTGACGCGAACGATATTTATATCGATTTTATTCGTTTTATAATGAATATTGAAAAGTGATTTCAAAATTAAATATTTTGAAATGAAATTCAAATTGAATTAGATTAAAAATTGAAATTGAAATTCTATTGAATCAATTTGAAATGAATTCGAATCGAATAGAAAATGAATTCGATTCGAATTGAATAGAAAGTGAATTTGAATTCGAGTAAAATAGAAATGAATTCAAATTGAATTAGATTGAAATTGAAATTTAAAACGAACTGAAAGTGAATTGAAATCAATTTGAAACGAATTCGAATTAGATCAAATAGAAAGTAAATTCGAATTGAATTGAAACGAATTTGAATTTGAATTTGAATTGAATTGAAACGAGTTAGAATTTGAATTGAATTGAAATGAACTCGAATTGAATTGAAATCAAATCGATTTGAAATTGAATGTAGTGTTGAAAGGGTTTTGAAAACGAATTTAAAACGATTTATAAAATTCGTTTTAAAAGGAAATCGACGAAATATATAATATATATATATAATATATATATTTAATGGCCTGAATAGAACGCGCCGCGGCAGTTCGCGAATTTCGACCATTTATTTCAAACGGACATTGCGGGAGATCCGACCGTCGGATTCTCCTAAAACCGGAACCGTTGGGTTCGTATCGAAAAGAGCTTTCCAATGAATATTAGAAATTTGAAATCTAACGGTTGGATTTGGAATTATGTCCAAATCAAATTCGAAAAAGGTCGCTGTAAGTGCAGTTCGATGGCCGTTGATGGAAATCGACTGTACGGGCCTTGATAAAATTATCAAAAATATCTATAATTTGTGTAAAATCATTATATGTGAATTGGAAAGAATTGAGCTGGAAAACTCCATATTTGAAAGGATAAAAATAGATTTTTATCGAAATGAACTAGTTTTGAACTAGAATTAAAATCAATTTATTTTTGAAATGAATAAATTGAATTTGAAAGTGATTTTAAAAATAATCAATATTCCCAATACGTGGATTGGACTGGAGTTGAATCGAAATTATCTTCGGGATATTTCGATGTTGGATTTCGTGACTATACAGATATTGTTATGGGAATTTGAAAGATATATTTTATATCGTTATTTCCAATACGATATATGTTGGTATCAGAATTTGATATTGAATATAAGCCGATATATTTTCTATTCAGAGCCTTGTATTTAATATCAAATGTGATTTGGTTTGTCGTGAATCGTGTTTTTGATGACATTGGTTCTTTAACCCAGTTAAAGGCAGGATATTGATTTTTGAAAAGATTAAAACTAAGTGGAGTTTTAATGAATCTTTAATTAGATTGAAAAGTGAATGGATAATTTAAATTATCAAATCTGGAAAAGTGATCGGGAATGGAGTACCCCCAGTTTTGCTCCAAAGCGATAGTTAAATCTTTAATTAGATTTGAACGTGAAATGGTAATTAATTTTACCGATAACACCGTGGTGTTAGATGTGGAGTATTACCAGTTTCCTCCATGGGATATATAGGTTGGGATTGGGAAATAAAATAAATAATTACTTCGGTGTGGTTCGTTAATCCCGACTAGTTTGAAATGATATCCAAAGGAAGATTATAGAATAAATTTAGAAGAATTTATCTTGGATAAAATTAATGGGAACATTTCCCTAAGAATGTGATTTTGGTGAATAAAAGAATATTCTGAATTGGAATGAGGCGTTCATTGTGTTTGTGTAACATTTGTTTATCATATACGTGGGTTATTCAGAAAGGTCGGGTTTATACCCATTCTGAATAACCGATTCGACGAGATGTCGAAGATGAAGACGATGGTTGAAGACCGGAAGTCTTCACATCGTTTGGGTGATTACTGATGATCTTGATTGGGCTGTACACCCAGGATGAGGGAATCAGTTGGTGATCGTCCAGACGTACTTGGAGATGGATGGATATGCGAGGAAAGTGCCTCCGGTTTCGTTCAGACCCAGAACGAACTTGTAAATGGATTGTGTGTCTGACATTGGATTTTATTCTGTGTTGATTGATCTCTATTAAATATACATCTGTTTGGCGGCGGAGAATTTATTCTCTTGCTTAACGCCCTTCTCTGAGACGTACGAGCTCAGAGGTTGTATATCGATGGACATCAGTCGCATGGAGTGAATTGCCAGTGTGGCATGCGTAAGTGGAAATTGATCAAGGCTTCTGTTGAAAAGCAAAGTCTTGTGGTTGATGATCAAAGCACGGCCTGTGTGGCGTAGCTTTGTGTATAACGTGAATTCGCGAGCCTCACACCTCGGTATGAGTCAAAAACGGGATACGGACCCAAGGAGTGCACGACGTTTCTTTCTAGCTAGGGTGGTGTCAGTGACCTACCAGCCCTGACATTTATATACTTTTCACCTGTGTGGTTGTTGGATACGAGGCGCCTCGGATATAGGTCTGTAAGGACCGGGAAACGTGTGTTCAGGAATAATTAATCCTCAAAAGTAAGAGAGGACCGGCCTTGGAGGTTCCAAAGGATCATAGTGGGGTCCTGAGGCATTTGCTAGAGTGTCTCGAACGCGGAGAGGAGCTTGCCCCTTGCCTCGACTCATGATGGAATCCAATTTCCAATACGTGTATTTCGGTTTTATTTGTAGAGCCTAGTATGGCGACATAGTAGATGGTAGCTATGCCGCCTATGATTGATACTTATGATTGAAATTGTTTTGACACTATACACTTATAATAGTATCAAATAATGTGTTTTAAACGTATCAAGCATGCTTTGGCTGTTATAAGGTAAAAACCCTATCCTCCGGCTTGCGTTGCATTGTGTGATGGGACCTGGGTCTTATAACAGCTTCATTTTTCTTTATTTAGCATTGCGCTGTTTGTTCTATGCACAGGTATTCTTGGGAGGAAACCCGTTCCGTGTTATACGGCGTGGTCCCTTGATTTACCTAACTTTAAAACCAATATTAATAACTGTTTTAGTTCTCACACCAGTCACATGACTGACCTGGAGTTTATTGTTTTAACCTAAACTCTGGGTGCCCCTATTTTCCGCACGGGCAGCTAGTAGTTTTGGTTTTGCAGATTTATATTCACAGGGTCCTGATTTACAGCTGGAACGATGCTCGGAAAGCTCTGTATCCGCGTATCACTTCTAGTTGTGATTTTGTATTATTTTCCGCTGCTATGTAATTTATTGTAATCTCTGATATTTGTTGAATGTAATTTAATCATTTATACTATGTATATTCTTGTATCTGATGGAATTGTTGTAATAACAATGAAATGTTCTTCCGTCTGCGTTCTATTTTGTCTTGTCCTCAATTCTATCCGTGCTTTCCTTACCGGGGAAGTTCGGGTCGTCTCAACTGGTCTGGCATTTGGAATTAGATCGATTCTGAATTCAATTTCTCTTTGCGGAGGTAAGTTTTCGACTTCTTCAAACACATCCTCATAGTTTTTAACAACAGAAATCTTTTCTAAGGAAGTGGGGATAACTTCTAGCGCAGACCAAAATTCTCTTCTATCCGGATCTGAACCATGACATGGTATAACAATACGTCCAAGTTTTGTTTTAAATTTAACTTCTCTTTCGGCACATTTCACTTCGGCCTCGTATTTTGTTAACCAGTCAAGCCCATGAATAACGTCGAATTCAGAAAAATCCATAATGATCAACTTAAAAGGAAACTGGTAAAAAGAATAAGAGACTGGCACATTACAATATGAACTGAGAACAAGAGAGCCTCCTATCGAATTTTGAACTCTAATCAATTCGTTAAGCTTTCTTGAATTTATCTTTAACTTGTTAACTGTGTTACTAGCAATAAAACTACGTGATGCACCCGTGTCAAATAGTACAGAAACAGGAATATTTTTAATTGTAAGGGTACCTCCCAAAACATCAGGTTTACCTGCTCCATCTGAAGCAGCCAGCGGGTTCGCCCCATCATACACATGAGCAACCTCTGCCTTCTTAAGCAAGGGACAATCTTTGACAAGATGTCCTGTTCTACAGCAGTTGAAGCATGAACGAGAATTCTGAGAGTTCTGGCTTGAGCCTTGAGAGTTTGTCTTCTGCCGTTTTGGGGCTGTGCACACATTAGAGTAGTGCCCCATCTTGCCACAATTAAAGCAGTTTCCCTTTGGCGGCTTGCTAGTTTGCTGATTTGTGGATGCCGCGTTGCTTGACTCAGCCTGGTTCGTAGAGGGCTTGTGTTTATTCCCCGCTTGACTCTTGGCGCGGTCCAGATCAAGGTTCCTTTTGTCCGAATCCTCATAATTACAAGACATTTCCACTAAGTCTGAAAATGCTGGCTTGATGTGGCTCATGGCCCTGTCTTGATACTTATGCTTTAGCCCGTGTATGAACTTTTTGTCCTTGGACTTGGCAGTCGCAATAAGCTCTGGGGCGTAGAGAGATAACTGCGTAAACTTATTGAGGTAGTCTTGCACGGAGAGGTCTCCTTGTTGGAGGTTTGCAAATTCATCATGCATGCGCTCAATTGCTTGTTCTGGGATGAACTTCTTCTTGAACATATCCTTGAACTCATCCCATGTTCTCCCTGCATTTCGGTTCTCCGCGGTGATGGCTTCCCACCATAATTCTGCTTCATCCTGCAAAAGCCAGGCGCCCATAAATGCCTTGTCCTGATCTCCGAGCCTCAGGCCTCCCAAGATCTTTTCGCATGTTTTCAACAATGCTAAGGCCTTAATCACTGTGTGTAAAGACCCGGGATTCGCCCGTCCTTAATCGACCGAAAGATCGACCAAGACCGTTCAAATCCCGAATACTTTAACTTTGGGAATACAACAACATCAGAACTATAAACAGCAAACTTTTATAAACAATTTAAAATGTTTACATCAGAGTACAGAATATCAGAGTACGTCAAAATATATTACAGCGGAAGATTAAATTTACATTAAATTATAATACATTGCAGCGGAAATAAATCTAAACTCTGGACACAGCTTTAAGCTTCAACCCAGAATCCTGCTTGAAAAGAGAACCTGTAGATAAATACTCGGCTGCCCGTGTGGAAGAGAGGGCACCCAAGTTTGCAAAAAGGTGGAAACAAACATGGGTCAGTCGTGGGACTGGTGTGAGAATTCTTAAATAACTTAACTCATACTAATAAGGCAAATCCAAAGACCCCGCCGCTAACGCGGAACGGGTTGTACCAATGGATTGCCGTGCATAACTACAATGTCAGTACAGATAAATAAAACGTAACACAACGCAATGTCTTTTTGAAAAATGAAACCACCATAAGACTCAGGTCCCATCACACAATGCACCGCACACCAAGAGGATAGAGTTTTACCTTATGGTGGTTAAACATGCTAAATACGCCAAATACGAAACTAATACTATTATTAGTGTATATGAAAGCATTTCAAAATAAATGTATTAATCCTAGGAAGCATAGGTACCATATATTATGCCTCCGTACTAGTAATACAATCAAATTCGTCGGTTCGTATTGGAAATTTGGATTTCCATCATGAGTCCAGGCTAGGGAGGACTCCTTACCGATTCGAGACACTCTAGTTAATGTCCCAGGATTACCCGCAGTTAACCCTTGGATCCTGCAGGGCCGGTCCTCACATACAGCTTAGAGGATTGGCAATTCCTAAGCACACGTTCCCCGGTCCTATAGGACCTAACCGAGGCGCCTCGTTTCATCATCCACATACGTAAAATGACTACTAACTAGAAAGAAACGTGTCACTTTCCCTGCGTTCCCTTCCCCCGTTTTAGACTCTACCGGTTTGTGAGGCTCGCGAAGTATCGTCATAACCACAAGGCCTGCTTTTCAACAAAGCCTTGATCATCTTCATCTTAGCGTGCCACATCGTCAATCCATACCGTACCATTGATCATCCATCAATATATAAACTGGGTGTTAAGTAAAGAATGAATTCTTCACCACCAACATTTATATATTGACAGAAAATCAATAACATGATATTAAGCGGAGTACGACATCAGACACACAATCCATTTAAAACTTATGCTCTGGGTCTGAGCGAAAGTCAAATCCGTACAAATCAACACTACGTCCGGACGGCCACCACTGTAGCCCCTTCAAGGTAGCTACTCCAATCATGGGCATCAGCAGTCGTCGTCCATTCGATGTGAAGACCGTCGGTCTTCTATCGTCGTCTTCCAATCTTGGATTTTAAACGCCGCTTAAATTATTTGGAATGAGATAGACTCGGTCTTTCCAAATAATTCTCGTATATATATATATATATATATATTGAAAATCATTCTTATTTGTTAATAATATTTAACAACTCACTCCTATTTTAATTATATAAAATACATGTGAACTTTCATTCTTGCCACCTACTTATCATATTTACATTAAATAAAAATGTAAATTTCACCTACAGTGTACATTCATATATATGTTACATAAATAAAATGTAAGCTTTTTCCTACGGTGTATATTGCCTCTTTATTTAACATTAAAAATAATGTTAACTTACCTTCGGTGTAGATTCTTTTTATAATTACATTATAAAATAATGCAAATTAACATACAGTGAAATTCCATTATACTACATTATAAAATAATGTAATTTTAACTTACCGCGTAATTCTCTTAATATTAACATTTAAGATAATGTTAATTTAATCCTACGGTGAAATCCCTTTTATTTTAACATTGAAAATAATGTTAAATTATCCCATGGTGAACTTCTTTTATTTTAACATTAACATAAATGTAAATTATCATACGATACATTTTCTTTTTATTACATAAAAAAAATATATATATATATAATGTAAATTTACATACGGTTGAATTTCTTTTTTTCCTAATTACATCATAAATGTGACTTTCCTTCTTTAAATCTAAATTACATAAAATGTAATATTTTACTTCATTCTTATTTCATAAAATGAATGGTTTATTTCATTCTTTGTGTTTATCCTTCTTTTTACATTTGATAAAAACGATATATTTTTATCATCCTTTTTCATTTGATAAAAAAAAGTAATTTTATCACTCTTCCATATTTGACAAAATAAATACTTTTGTTTACATAAAATGTAATTCTAATTCTCAGTGCAAATGTAAATTTTTGTTCGCATAACAAATTTCAACTCATAGCTACATTGGTAAATGTGAATTTTGTTCGCTTGCCAAATTTCATATCATAGTTTCTAATAAAAAATGAAATTTTTATTTGCGATGCAAGTCCTCATTCTAAGTCATAAATAAAAAGTAATATTTATTATCAATGCACATTCCTTTTTGTTTGCATATAAGAATGTAAATTCTACTTACAATGCAAGTTCATATTTTTGTTTTACATAATAAAAATGTAAATTCTAACTTTATCTCTTTTACTATGAAAATCCAATTCCTTAACATGTAAATTCTCTTGTTTCTTTATTTACATTTAAACAAAAATGTAACTTTCTTTACTTCAACTACATTTAACAAAAATGTGACTTTTCTTACTTTAATTACATTTAACAAAAATGTAACTTTTTCTCTTTTAGACTTACATTAAACCAAAATGTAAATTGGGTTCTTTTCTTCTCTTTGAAACAAAAATATGAATTTTTGTTCTTTTATTTTGACATCTAAAATACTTTACTTTATATGCAAAAAGGTATGGCCTTATCTATGCATTTCATATCATATGCCATATATGACAACAACAGATAAATGAACTTTATTTCATATGCAGCATATGACCTAAACAAATAAATGAATATATGTTTCATATGCAATAACTGGCATTAACAAATGAATACACTTTCATATGCAATGTATGATACTAACAAGTGTATATTTCCATATGCAATATAATGACATAAACAAGTGAATATAATTTTCATTACATTTGACAAAATAAATATTTTGTCACTCTTTTATTTTTGTCGACTTGAATCTTTCTTTTATACAAAAATAGTTCCTCTTTTCTTAATGACATATAAAAGGTGAGTTTATATGTTAACAAATTTATTTCATTTCTCATGACATATAAAATATGTATTTTAATACATTAACAAAAATGTGAGTTTTATCTTTATAACTTCATTAACAAAAATGTGAGTTTTGTTGAACATAAAATCTAATTAACACAAAATGTTAATTCTTTACTTTATAATCAAATTAACAAAAGTGAATTTGTTGTTCTCAATTATATTAACAAAAGTAAATTTGTTCATACTCAATAATATTAACAAAAGTGAATTTGTTCATACTCAATAATATTAACAAAAGTAAATTTGTTCATACTCAATAATATTAACAAAAGTGAATTTGTTCATACTCAATAATATTAACAAAAGTGAATTTGTTCATACTCAATAATATTAACAAAAGTAAATAAGTTCATACTCAATAATATTAACAAAAGTAAATTTGTTCATACTCAATAATATTAACAAAAGTGAATTTGTTCATACTCAATAATATTAACAAAAGTAAATAAGTTCATACTCAATAATATTAACAAAAGTGAATTTGTTCATACTCAATAATATTAACAAAAGTGAATTTGTTCATACTCAATAATATTAACAAAAGTGAATTTGTTCATACTCAATAATATTAACAAAAGTGAATTTGTTCATACTCAATAATATTAACAAAAGTAAATAAGTTCATACTCAATAATATTAACAAAAGTAAATTTGTTCATACTCAATAATATTAACAAAAGTGAATTTGTTCATACTCAATAATATTAACAAAAGTAAATTTGTTCATACTCAATAATATTAACAAAAGTAAATTTGTTCATACTCAATAATATTAACAAAAGTGAATTTGTTCATACTCAATAATATTAACAAAAGTGAATTTGTTCATACTCAATAATATTAACAAAAGTAAATAAGTTCATACTCAATAATATTAACAAAAGTAAATAAGTTCATACTCAATAATATTAACAAAAGTAAATTTGTCCATACTCAATAATATTAACAAAAGTAAATAAGTTCATACTCAATAATATTAACAAAAGTGAATTTGTTCATACTCAATAATATTAACAAAAGTGAATTTGTTCATACTCAATAATATTAACAAAAGTAAATTTGTTCATACTCAATAATATTAACAAAAGTAAATTTGTTCATACTCAATAATATTAACAAAAGTAAATTTGTCGCTCTTTTAACATTAAACAAAAGATGTGCTTTTGTCCTCATTTACATTTTTAATGTAAATTTCCTTTTCATTGCCTATTTACCCCAAAAGGTAAGTTTTCCTTTTTCATTGTTTATTTACATAAAGATGTAAATCCTTCTTTTGCATTATTACATGGAAAATGTATTTTTCACTTAACTAATGAATTCAATGTTATTTTCAAATTTAACATATAACAGTGCAATAATTTCATGTTTCTATATATTCAAATATCAAATAAAAGAACATTTTATTTGTTAACATTTTCCTATGGTTTCTAATATTATACAAAAGCATATTTTCCTATTTAACAAAATAAGTACTTTGCTTTACATATTTTGTTTTAACATAAAAAGAGTACTTTTAAATTACATCAATTCTAACACAACAAAATGCATAAGGTGACACATAATACATAAGGTGATTTTTTTTTTTTCATCAATTCTAACATAACAAAGTACATAAGGTGATATTTTTATTTTTATCATCAATTCTAACATAACAAAGGATCACAATCAATACAAATAGCAAACACAATTTCTAACTCAATCATCACGGCACAACATCAAATTAAATAACATACAAACAGTTATTCAACAGCGAGGAAATAATTAATTTAATTAATTAATTAATTAAATAGAAATTCTCACATTGGTATTTTGATTCTGAATAGATCAGATTTGAATTTTCCTGAAATCCCAATTTGCCCCATTTCAGTTCTAGTCCTTTCCATAGCGTAGAATTCTCTGTTGTGATTCCAACGCAACTGAAAGTGTCCAATTCTGTTTTGATTCGAACGAGTTATGATTTTACGAAGTTGATAACATTTTTAATAGAATAAATTATTTAAATATTAAAATCCTTCATCTTCTACCTCTGTTAAACTTGGCCGATGCATTCAACTACGGGTTCCATTCTAGGTTTGAACTTTGCACGCGGATCGAGGCACCGGGGGAGGATCGGACCAGACCACGCCGACGAGCTTCGCGCGGCGCGCCACCCACCTGAACGGCGGCGAGTTCGGTGGTGAACTGGAGGCAGGGCGGCGGTTGTTTGGGCGAGGGTTTGGGTGCGGTGTTCGTGCAAACGGTGGCTCCAGGTGAGATCCAGCCGTATGAAAATGAAGAGGGGAAGATGCTCTTCGATGTGGTGTATGAATTGGGATTTAATTTGGAGTGGAGGAGGAGCAATTTGATGAAGAAGTTTCGGCCATGGATTGGAGAGGGCGGCGGCAGGAAGAGGAATGATGAATAGTGATTTAGATTTAGGTTTTGACCGTATATACTAGGGGTATATATATTAATAAAACTATTTAATTCTTATATTTCAAAAAGGCCCGTTAATACAATTGTTACAAAGGAATTTAATTGGATGGATAGGAATAAAGAGAATACAAATATACACGTGGTTCTCTTTTACAAATTATATTTATAACCTGCCCATTATGATTTATATTAATAACTTAATTCTTTTTTAAGATAAATTTAAGTTTTCTATAAACAACGCATTGATTTTAATTAACACATAATTATTCTTAGATAGAAATGTTTCATTCAAGTTAATACAATTTATGGCAATATCACATTTAATGTCAATATTAAATTTAAAATAGACATAATTTATTTCATACATACATTTAATAGGTTCAATGTTAAATCAAATTAATATATATATAAATATAATGTGTATATATAAACTATCCAGTCTAGTGTTACACTTAATTAGGAAAGATAAAAGTGGAAAGGTTTGAATGAACATTTAAGAGAAATAATACTACTTTTTCCATATTTTTTTTTTCATATCAATATGGAATGCCAATTTTAGCTATAATTTAGCTACTATATGAATGATATACATAGTAACTAATGAAATTAAAACAACTGAATTTATTATGCATTACTGCAATGTTGAGAAACATTGAAATTAAGGAATATATATTCTAACATGTTGGCATACATACAAGGTAGTTATTTGATGGTGCAATTCATGTAAATTTTTAGTTCTCCCTTCCACAAGCTAAACATAAATTTCAAATATTTCATTTATTAGAGATAAATGAAATTTATTAATAATACAATTAGATAAATCAAGGTATCGTCTTGGGCATGTAGCTAAGGGATTGTAGGAATGCAGGAATTATATCATTCGTATTAACCGTAGGATTAAGGAAATAATTTTTTTTTCTTTTTTTCTTTTTTTTTTCTTTTTTTTTTGTCGTTATTATTTAAAATAAATTATTTTAAATATCAAAACTCATTAAAATAACTTAAAGTAAATTTTTAAATTTACCCCAAAATTCAGGGTTGTTACAGTCTCCCCCACTTAAAAACTTTTCGTCCTCGAAAAGGAACGAAGCTAAAAGTGTTTAATTATCCTACTCAATTTTTTCTCTTTAATTGGTTTCGTTTATTTTATTAGTTGATTAACTTTTAAAATATAACTTTTATATATATAAAAATCATATTTTCTAAAATTAGATTGTATATATTATCAAAAATACGTTAATTATAAATTTGTAACTCTTAACTCATTCTAGGGCATTACTAACCCCATCTCTAATGAGTATTCTTATTGGATATTACTAATCCAATCTCTGATGAGTCTTTTGTTCCGTTCTAATGAGTTGTACCCCAAAGATTTGAGCTAACCAGAGCTCTGATACCAACTGTAAAGACCCAGGATTCGCCCGTCCTTAATCGACCGAAAGATCGACCAAGACCGTTCAAATCCCGAATACTTTAACTTTGGGAATACAACAACATCAGAACTATAAACAGCAAACTTTTATAAACAATTTAAAATGTTTACATCAGAGTACAGAATATCAGAGTACGTCAAAATATATTACAGCGGAAGATTAAATTTACATTAAATTATAATACATTGCAGCGGAAATAAATCTAAACTCTGGACACAGCTTTAAGCTTCAACCCAGAATCCTGCTTGAAAAGAGAACCTGTAGATAAATACTCGGCTGCCCGTGTGGAAGAGAGGGCACCCAAGTTTGCAAAAAGGTGGAAACAAACATGGGTCAGTCGTGGGACTGGTGTGAGAATTCTTAAATAACTTAACTCATACTAATAAGGCAAATCCAAAGACCCCGCCGCTAACGCGGAACGGGTTGTACCAATGGATTGCCGTGCATAACTACAATGTCAGTACAGATAAATAAAACGTAACACAACGCAATGTCTTTTTGAAAAATGAAACCACCATAAGACTCAGGTCCCATCACACAATGCACCGCACACCAAGAGGATAGAGTTTTACCTTATGGTGGTTAAACATGCTAAATACGCCAAATACGAAACTAATACTATTATTAGTGTATATGAAAGCATTTCAAAATAAATGTATTAATCCTAGGAAGCATAGGTACCATATATTATGCCTCCGTACTAGTAATACAATCAAATTCGTCGGTTCGTATTGGAAATTTGGATTTCCATCATGAGTCCAGGCTAGGGAGGACTCCTTACCGATTCGAGACACTCTAGTTAATGTCCCAGGATTACCCGCAGTTAACCCTTGGATCCTGCAGGGCCGGTCCTCACATACAGCTTAGAGGATTGGCAATTCCTAAGCACACGTTCCCCGGTCCTATAGGACCTAACCGAGGCGCCTCGTTTCATCATCCACATACGTAAAATGACTACTAACTAGAAAGAAACGTGTCACTTTCCCTGCGTTCCCTTCCCCCGTTTTAGACTCTACCGGTTTGTGAGGCTCGCGAAGTATCGTCATAACCACAAGGCCTGCTTTTCAACAAAGCCTTGATCATCTTCATCTTAGCGTGCCACATCGTCAATCCATACCGTACCATTGATCATCCATCAATATATAAACTGGGTGTTAAGTAAAGAATGAATTCTTCACCACCAACATTTATATATTGACAGAAAATCAATAACATGATATTAAGCGGAGTACGACATCAGACACACAATCCATTTAAAACTTATGCTCTGGGTCTGAGCGAAAGTCAAATCCGTACAAATCAACACTACGTCCGGACGGCCACCACTGTAGCCCCTTCAAGGTAGCTACTCCAATCATGGGCATCAGCAGTCGTCGTCCATTCGATGTGAAGACCGTCGGTCTTCTATCGTCGTCTTCCAATCTTGGATTTTAAACGCCGCTTAAATTATTTGGAATGAGATAGACTCGGTCTTTCCAAATAATTCTCGTATATATATATATATATATATATATTGAAAATCATTCTTATTTGTTAATAATATTTAACAACTCACTCCTATTTTAATTATATAAAATACATGTGAACTTTCATTCTTGCCACCTACTTATCATATTTACATTAAATAAAAATGTAAATTTCACCTACAGTGTACATTCATATATATGTTACATAAATAAAATGTAAGCTTTTTCCTACGGTGTATATTGCCTCTTTATTTAACATTAAAAATAATGTTAACTTACCTTCGGTGTAGATTCTTTTTATAATTACATTATAAAATAATGCAAATTAACATACAGTGAAATTCCATTATACTACATTATAAAATAATGTAATTTTAACTTACCGCGTAATTCTCTTAATATTAACATTTAAGATAATGTTAATTTAATCCTACGGTGAAATCCCTTTTATTTTAACATTGAAAATAATGTTAAATTATCCCATGGTGAACTTCTTTTATTTTAACATTAACATAAATGTAAATTATCATACGATACATTTTCTTTTTATTACATAAAAAATATATATATATATAATGTAAATTTACATACGGTTGAATTTCTTTTTTTCCTAATTACATCATAAATGTGACTTTCCTTCTTTAAATCTAAATTACATAAAATGTAATATTTTACTTCATTCTTATTTCATAAAATGAATGGTTTATTTCATTCTTTGTGTTTATCCTTCTTTTTACATTTGATAAAAACGATATATTTTTATCATCCTTTTTCATTTGATAAAAAAAAGTAATTTTATCACTCTTCCATATTTGACAAAATAAATACTTTTGTTTACATAAAATGTAATTCTAATTCTCAGTGCAAATGTAAATTTTTGTTCGCATAACAAATTTCAACTCATAGCTACATTGGTAAATGTGAATTTTGTTCGCTTGCCAAATTTCATATCATAGTTTCTAATAAAAAATGAAATTTTTATTTGCGATGCAAGTCCTCATTCTAAGTCATAAATAAAAAGTAATATTTATTATCAATGCACATTCCTTTTTGTTTGCATATAAGAATGTAAATTCTACTTACAATGCAAGTTCATATTTTTGTTTTACATAATAAAAATGTAAATTCTAACTTTATCTCTTTTACTATGAAAATCCAATTCCTTAACATGTAAATTCTCTTGTTTCTTTATTTACATTTAAACAAAAATGTAACTTTCTTTACTTCAACTACATTTAACAAAAATGTGACTTTTCTTACTTTAATTACATTTAACAAAAATGTAACTTTTTCTCTTTTAGACTTACATTAAACCAAAATGTAAATTGGGTTCTTTTCTTCTCTTTGAAACAAAAATATGAATTTTTGTTCTTTTATTTTGACATCTAAAATACTTTACTTTATATGCAAAAAGGTATGGCCTTATCTATGCATTTCATATCATATGCCATATATGACAACAACAGATAAATGAACTTTATTTCATATGCAGCATATGACCTAAACAAATAAATGAATATATGTTTCATATGCAATAACTGGCATTAACAAATGAATACACTTTCATATGCAATGTATGATACTAACAAGTGTATATTTCCATATGCAATATAATGACATAAACAAGTGAATATAATTTTCATTACATTTGACAAAATAAATATTTTGTCACTCTTTTATTTTTGTCGACTTGAATCTTTCTTTTATACAAAAATAGTTCCTCTTTTCTTAATGACATATAAAAGGTGAGTTTATATGTTAACAAATTTATTTCATTTCTCATGACATATAAAATATGTATTTTAATACATTAACAAAAATGTGAGTTTTATCTTTATAACTTCATTAACAAAAATGTGAGTTTTGTTGAACATAAAATCTAATTAACACAAAATGTTAATTCTTTACTTTATAATCAAATTAACAAAAGTGAATTTGTTGTTCTCAATTATATTAACAAAAGTAAATTTGTTCATACTCAATAATATTAACAAAAGTGAATTTGTTCATACTCAATAATATTAACAAAAGTAAATTTGTTCATACTCAATAATATTAACAAAAGTGAATTTGTTCATACTCAATAATATTAACAAAAGTGAATTTGTTCATACTCAATAATATTAACAAAAGTAAATAAGTTCATACTCAATAATATTAACAAAAGTAAATTTGTTCATACTCAATAATATTAACAAAAGTGAATTTGTTCATACTCAATAATATTAACAAAAGTAAATAAGTTCATACTCAATAATATTAACAAAAGTGAATTTGTTCATACTCAATAATATTAACAAAAGTGAATTTGTTCATACTCAATAATATTAACAAAAGTGAATTTGTTCATACTCAATAATATTAACAAAAGTGAATTTGTTCATACTCAATAATATTAACAAAAGTAAATAAGTTCATACTCAATAATATTAACAAAAGTAAATTTGTTCATACTCAATAATATTAACAAAAGTGAATTTGTTCATACTCAATAATATTAACAAAAGTAAATTTGTTCATACTCAATAATATTAACAAAAGTAAATTTGTTCATACTCAATAATATTAACAAAAGTGAATTTGTTCATACTCAATAATATTAACAAAAGTGAATTTGTTCATACTCAATAATATTAACAAAAGTAAATAAGTTCATACTCAATAATATTAACAAAAGTAAATAAGTTCATACTCAATAATATTAACAAAAGTAAATTTGTCCATACTCAATAATATTAACAAAAGTAAATAAGTTCATACTCAATAATATTAACAAAAGTGAATTTGTTCATACTCAATAATATTAACAAAAGTGAATTTGTTCATACTCAATAATATTAACAAAAGTAAATTTGTTCATACTCAATAATATTAACAAAAGTAAATTTGTTCATACTCAATAATATTAACAAAAGTAAATTTGTCGCTCTTTTAACATTAAACAAAAGATGTGCTTTTGTCCTCATTTACATTTTTAATGTAAATTTCCTTTTCATTGCCTATTTACCCCAAAAGGTAAGTTTTCCTTTTTCATTGTTTATTTACATAAAGATGTAAATCCTTCTTTTGCATTATTACATGGAAAATGTATTTTTCACTTAACTAATGAATTCAATGTTATTTTCAAATTTAACATATAACAGTGCAATAATTTCATGTTTCTATATATTCAAATATCAAATAAAAGAACATTTTATTTGTTAACATTTTCCTATGGTTTCTAATATTATACAAAAGCATATTTTCCTATTTAACAAAATAAGTACTTTGCTTTACATATTTTGTTTTAACATAAAAAGAGTACTTTTAAATTACATCAATTCTAACACAACAAAATGCATAAGGTGACACATAATACATAAGGTGATTTTTTTTTTTTCATCAATTCTAACATAACAAAGTACATAAGGTGATATTTTTATTTTTATCATCAATTCTAACATAACAAAGGATCACAATCAATACAAATAGCAAACACAATTTCTAACTCAATCATCACGGCACAACATCAAATTAAATAACATACAAACAGTTATTCAACAGCGAGGAAATAATTAATTTAATTAATTAATTAATTAAATAGAAATTCTCACATTGGTATTTTGATTCTGAATAGATCAGATTTGAATTTTCCTGAAATCCCAATTTGCCCCATTTCAGTTCTAGTCCTTTCCATAGCGTAGAATTCTCTGTTGTGATTCCAACGCAACTGAAAGTGTCCAATTCTGTTTTGATTCGAACGAGTTATGATTTTACGAAGTTGATAACATTTTTAATAGAATAAATTATTTAAATATTAAAATCCTTCATCTTCTACCTCTGTTAAACTTGGCCGATGCATTCAACTACGGGTTCCATTCTAGGTTTGAACTTTGCACGCGGATCGAGGCACCGGGGGAGGATCGGACCAGACCACGCCGACGAGCTTCGCGCGGCGCGCCACCCACCTGAACGGCGGCGAGTTCGGTGGTGAACTGGAGGCAGGGCGGCGGTTGTTTGGGCGAGGGTTTGGGTGCGGTGTTCGTGCAAACGGTGGCTCCAGGTGAGATCCAGCCGTATGAAAATGAAGAGGGGAAGATGCTCTTCGATGTGGTGTATGAATTGGGATTTAATTTGGAGTGGAGGAGGAGCAATTTGATGAAGAAGTTTCGGCCATGGATTGGAGAGGGCGGCGGCAGGAAGAGGAATGATGAATAGTGATTTAGATTTAGGTTTTGACCGTATATACTAGGGGTATATATATTAATAAAACTATTTAATTCTTATATTTCAAAAAGGCCCGTTAATACAATTGTTACAAAGGAATTTAATTGGATGGATAGGAATAAAGAGAATACAAATATACACGTGGTTCTCTTTTACAAATTATATTTATAACCTGCCCATTATGATTTATATTAATAACTTAATTCTTTTTTAAGATAAATTTAAGTTTTCTATAAACAACGCATTGATTTTAATTAACACATAATTATTCTTAGATAGAAATGTTTCATTCAAGTTAATACAATTTATGGCAATATCACATTTAATGTCAATATTAAATTTAAAATAGACATAATTTATTTCATACATACATTTAATAGGTTCAATGTTAAATCAAATTAATATATATATAAATATAATGTGTATATATAAACTATCCAGTCTAGTGTTACACTTAATTAGGAAAGATAAAAGTGGAAAGGTTTGAATGAACATTTAAGAGAAATAATACTACTTTTTCCATATTTTTTTTTTCATATCAATATGGAATGCCAATTTTAGCTATAATTTAGCTACTATATGAATGATATACATAGTAACTAATGAAATTAAAACAACTGAATTTATTATGCATTACTGCAATGTTGAGAAACATTGAAATTAAGGAATATATATTCTAACATGTTGGCATACATACAAGGTAGTTATTTGATGGTGCAATTCATGTAAATTTTTAGTTCTCCCTTCCACAAGCTAAACATAAATTTCAAATATTTCATTTATTAGAGATAAATGAAATTTATTAATAATACAATTAGATAAATCAAGGTATCGTCTTGGGCATGTAGCTAAGGGATTGTAGGAATGCAGGAATTATATCATTCGTATTAACCGTAGGATTAAGGAAATAATTTTTTTTTCTTTTTTTCTTTTTTTTTTCTTTTTTTTTTGTCGTTATTATTTAAAATAAATTATTTTAAATATCAAAACTCATTAAAATAACTTAAAGTAAATTTTTAAATTTACCCCAAAATTCAGGGTTGTTACACTGTGCCTGTTCCTGAGAAGGTTTTGCCCCCCAGATTCTTATATCTCTTGGCCACTCGGTCGAGCTCGAATGGCTGAGCGGCTGGTGGTTGTATTAATGGTCCTTCTGCAGCGGGGACATCTCCTCGTCCTCTGCCTCGGCCTCCTCTAGCTGCTGCTGCTATGGTGGCCATTTATCAAGTTCTATATAAGCAAGAAAAGAGTCAGCCCTCAGAAACGATAATTTTATTGTATGATACAGCAGAAGAACTTAAGGAAAGACAACGATGTACTGATCAGATTATTTTTGCTATTCTGCTTAGCTCGTTCTAGGACATTACTAGTCCTATCTCTAATGAGCTACTAGCCTTAGAATACTACTGATTCTATTCTGACGAAGTGTTTAATGTGTTATATTCCAGAACTAAGGTTAACCAAAGCTCTGATACCACCTGTGACGATCCCAAAACCCCGTAAGACGGTGTTAAGGATAATCATTGGAATATAACACATTAATCATCATTAGCAGAGTACAGATAATAGCATAAGCAGGAAAAAGAATAATTTACACAAATATGACAACGGAATCATACATATCACAACATCAGAGAGCACAGTGTAGGATACAACTTAGTGCATAAAAGTACATGATCCGTCTACATCGCCATAAGCGGTACATATACATAGAGAGTACATAAAAGAAACATCAGTCTACATCGCCAGAGGCGGAATCATCTACATAGATAATAATGCCGGAAAAATCAATAGTCAACACTGTGTAGTCAAGCCTCGCCATGAGCCAAAAGATGCACTCCTCCTGCAGTGCAAAGCCAAAATAGGTCCAGCTACCTGATACTAGGCTGCCTGTGTGAAAATAAGGGAACCCGAGTTTGCAAGGTGAAACAAACTACAAGTCAATCATGGGACTGGTATGAGAAATCTACTTAACTAATTAAAAACAATAATAAGGAAAATCAAAGGACCACGCCACTTTCGCGGAACGGGTTTACTCCAATAATTGCTAGTGCATGAAATAAGGTAAATTATTAAATCATCGCAATGCTTTTTATAAAAATGAAGCCTTTATAAGACTCAGGTCCCATCACACAATGCAACGCAAGCCGGAGGATAGAGTTTTACCTTATAATGGCCAAGAAATGCTTGATACGTATAAAACAAAAGTGTTTGATATTATTACTAGTGCATATATGTTTCAATAGAAAAATCAATCATAAATATCAATCCTAGACGGCATAGCTACCATCTACTATGTCGCCACATTAGTAATACAATCAAATCCGCAATTTCGTATTGGAAATTGGATTCCATCATGAGTCGAGGCAAGGGGCAAACTCCTCTCTGTTCAAGACACTCTAGCAAATGTCTCAGGACCACACACAACGATCCCCGGAACCTCCAAGGCCGGTCCTCTCTTACTTTTGAGGATTAGTATTCCTAAACACACGTTTCCCGGTCCTATAGGACCTATATCCGAGGCGCCTCGCATTCCAACAACCACACAGGTAAAAAGTATATATAAATGTCAGGGCTGGTAGGTCACTGACATCACCCATAGCTAGAAAGAAACGTCGTGCACTCCTTGGGTCCTTATCCCGTTTTTGACTCATACCGAGGTGTGAGGCTCGCGAATCAACGCTATACACAAAGCTACGCCACGTAGGTCAGGCTTTGATCATCAACCACAAGACTTTGCTTTTCAACAGAAGCCTCAATCATCTGCCACTTAGGCATGCCACACTGGCAATTCACTCCATGCGACTGATTTCTATCGATATATAACCTCTGAACTCGTACGTCTCAGAGAAGGGCGTTAAGCAAGAGAATAAATTCTCCGCCGCCAAACAGATATACATTTAATAGAGATCAATCAGCACAAAACAAAATCCAATGTCAGACCCACCGTCCATTTACAAGTTCGTTCTGGGTTTGAACGAAGCCGGAGGCACCATATTCCTCGCATATCCGTACAATCAACAAATACGTCCGAACGGCTACCACTTCAGCTCCTTTAAGGTAGCTACTCCAATCATGAGCATCATTAGCGCCCATCCATCCAATGTGAAGATTGTCGGTCTTGAACCGTCTTCAACTCTTCGACTTCTAACCGTCGATCAATTATTTGAAATGAGAATTAACTCGGCCTTTTCAAATAATTCACGTATATTTAGATTTTCAAATCACTTCTTTCCATGGTTAAATTATTCGACATTCACATTTCAGTTCATTAGTATAATTTTCATGTCAAACACATTCAACCATCAAATATCAAGCAAAACAAGCAGAATCGGTTTATTTCCATTCTATATCGTCTATAATATTTTATAACGATATATCGCCATTTTTATTTATTTAAAAATGGCCCTATTTAATTAAACGACGTTTCAGGTCGTGCCGAGGCACTGGCGCCGTTTTTCCCTAAATTTGTTTTACACATATCTGAAAATCTAACCGTTGAATCTCAACAAAGTTTATACCGTTGGGAAGATATTCCCAAAGCAAACCCAACGGTTCCAGTTTCGTGAAAATCCGATGGTCGGATCTTTTGGTATAATCGTTTGAAGTTACTATTTCAAAACGTTAACTGCACGGCCTTGATTCGTTTTAATTTAATATATATATATATATATATATATATATATATATATATATATATATATATATAATTCATTCGGTGATTTCTATATCGTTTTCACTTCAAATATTTCACTAACGCCTTTAAATTTTGGAAAATTTCGCCATAACCTCCTTTGTACGGGAAGGGTCGGGAAAATCCAAAAACGGCCACACGGGCGTCTTATCTCAAAAAGAAAAAGAAAAAGCCAAGCGGCTAGCCAATCGGCTCATAAAATCATCACCCAAGCAAAACAGTAAATATGTACCTATTTGTCGGGCACACATTTTATTCCTCTTCTCTAGCCTCTTTGCTATAACCTGTTTAATAAATATGCATGTACATGTGTGCAATTCTAATCACTTATCAATTTTTAGTTCCGTTTCATATTTGATTCGATTTGGTTTAACGTTACCATTCATTCCAATGTTGCATACATAAGCTGAAAATCACATTATTAGCTAACTAATGAATATCTCCAACTCATGAATATATATTTAAACAAGTGGTTATTTTAACACTTCATATTTCATTTAAAAATGATACTTTTAGCGAACTAAAATATATTTCAACACATGACTATTGTATTTAGTTCCTATACATGTTAAAAATAATATTCATAGCAAACAAATATTTATTTCAACACTTGTGTATTTTTAGCAAATCATATACATGATAAAGATGGTATTTTTATCATCACAAATATTTATTCAACACATGAATGTTTTTAACACTTCATTTTCTCAATAAAAATGTAATTTTTATTGTTCGATCTTTTTATTCAACACATGAACCTTTTTCAACACATGAACAACTCAACACATGAATATTTCCACACATGGATATTTTATATAGTTCGTACATATAAGAAAGATGTAATTTTTATTGTTAAGACAATTTATTTAAAACACGAATATTTTACATACTTCATATATATACTAAAAATGTGATTTTTATTGTTAAAACAATTTATTTATTCAACATATGAATTTATTTTTCAACACATGAACTTCTCAACACATGAGCATTATTTACTTCATACTTATGTTAAAGGTGTTATTTTTATCATTTAAAGAATTTATTCTATACATGAATATATTTTTCAACACATGAATATGGTTTCAACAAATGACTTTAGTTTCAACACATGAAAATAATTTCAACATATGAAAATAATTCTAACACATGAATATTATTGAAAATTTCGGCAACATAACGGCAGGGTAGTTAAAACCGGCACCGTCCCGAGTACGGCTCCTCGCTCTACCTTAAAACCTCGCAGTTTTTGACAATGGGGATTTCATACATCTAATTCGCACGCAGGCGAGTATGATTTTCTTTTCCACAATTTATTCTAATTTTGTTTCAATCACAAATGGGTATTTTTCAACCACAATGGTATTTTCCAACCATAATCCAAACAATATCAATCACAAACAATTCTATCAACCATTCGTATTATTCACCAAATATTTCATGCCAATTCACAATCAATCAATATCATCCATGGTTTGTGCACGAGGGGAGTGTATATATATATATATATATATATATATATTCGTATATAAATATATTTTATTTGCATTCCAACACACATATCATTTCAACGCATATATGTTTCAAACCATGCTTGTATAATTCATACTTCGCTCATATAACTTATACAACACATGTACATGAGGTATACAACACGTATATAATTTATATTTCGCTTATATAACTTATACAACACATGTCCATTCACATTTCAGTTTATAAATCTCACATTGGTTTGTTACTTTGCTAAAAATCGTAGCGAGCTCAGAAAAATCCACGAACACTTCTAGAATGTAGAGAGCGTCGACACGGTCTCGATGTTTCCTGTTTCATCAAATTTCGTTAACACACGATAAAGATACGATTTTTCAAAGTTTGCAACACTTAAAAGTATTATTTTCAATTTAATTATAATAAAGGCCGCTCCATTCTTTGAACCTTCGAAACTAGGTTTCGATTTTTACTCAAATCCGTTGCACGATACTGAAATCGAACGGCACCCCGACGTAGATCTTGGAGAGGCGCTCAGGCGAAGGGTGGCCACGGCCGGATCGATGGTCGGAATCAGGCGGAGCGGCGAACGGAAACGGCAAACTGCAGGAGGGTGGTTCGCGAAGTAGAGGTGACGATAGGGGGAGTGGTAGGTATGGATTTGAAGAGGAGGAGGAGGGCTACAAAAAGTTCCAAAGGGCGGGGGTGTAATTCTTCCTGGTTTGGTCAGAAAATGGTCGGGAACGGGGGTGAACTGTGCGTCGTCGGTGAGAGAGAGAGAGGCGGGTTTTTGAGGGATTTTTATATTTTTAATTTTATGAAGGAAAATTCTGATTAGCCGGAATATATATATTTCAAAAATTAGGGTTTTCACAAATGAACTCCTTTTCAAACCCAACGACTGTCACCCCTAGCTAAATACCCCCATCCCGAACACAGTGGGATATGTTTCATAGACCCATTCGACTGTTACAGTCAGTTATTCTTCAAATTAAAATGTAAAACATTCAATATTCAATTTAAACGTACATTTCAATTTGCCAGGGCCACAAACTGATTCAAAAAGTTCCTGAAAAATAAATCTATCTATGTTTTGATGCTGCGGTCGCAACAAAACTGGTTTCGTCGAATTTTGAGACAATTTGAAAAATGGCCATTTTCTGGCCGATCCAATTTAACAAAAATCAACCAAACACGTTTTCTTTTGCCACACCCACATATTAGCTTCAAAAATTATGAAATTTGAAACCTAGCAATAATTTAACATCCCGGATCCAACAAAAGTGGTTTCGTCGAATTCCGAGGTAGTTTGCAAAATGTTTATTTTCAAGGGCTATATATTCTCTATAGCGACTTTTCTGAAAATTCATTTGGCCATAACTTTTGATTCCCGCTATGAAACTTCGATTTTTTAGATTCGTTAGAAAGATATTCATAAACAGATTTAAATATTTTTGGTTTCAACAAAATCCGTTTTATTTTGCACCCAGTACAATCAGTCAAAGTTTGAATTCAAATTTTCAAACTGCCGCCCCATTTCTAGCTCATTATTTCATTGAAATATTCTTTTTCAATTGCTCAAATCTCTTTAAAATAACCAGTTTAAAAATTTTAAATTGGCTCGTATTTTCTGGGTTGTTACAGAGCTACTTCTGAAGTATGGCTCAAGTTCTTGTCTCTACTATGGCTTGACTCTTTTAATTGGATAATTATGTTTTTCATATTCTTATGTACTCTGATGATGCAAGACAGAAGTTATTTTATTGTAATGGTTTTGGTGACTTATGGTACTATGAACCACGACATTATGATTTATGTTTGAAATAAAAATTTAAAATTTCCGTTGCTATCTTATTTATAACTGTCTTGTAATTATTCTATGTCTGTTTACCTATAATGCTTCATGAAACTTAATGCATTCCCTTACTGAGTGACATTACCGGACGTGGGGTGTCACATTTGGTACCAGAGCTGAAGGTTACCAGATTAGATGAAAATTTTTGAATTTTTTTTTCAAAAAGGTTTTAAAAGAAAGTATTTACAAAATGAAAAGTCTATTTTGAAAATATTCCCCAAGAAGCCTTATGTAATATCTTTTGGTCCTTTATCTAAATTTCTACCCTTTTCCTTTTTCAGCATGTCTGGGGAGCAAAAGATTCCTAATATCCCAAAGGGCGTCACAATACTCGGATGGTTTCATAGGTATTTGGAGGCCACGGTGCCTGCCGAAGGCCAAAGATACGCTCCTCCCCTAGCTGCACCGGTCATTCCTCCTCCTCTCCCTCCTCCTCAAGAGCAGATAACTTCGCCAAAATCTGCAAGGACTTCAGTGCTATGGGAGGTAAGCCATTCTATGGGAAAGAGACAGTCGTAGAAGCTACGAACTGGCTTAAGGAGACTGAGGACTTATTCGTAATCTTTGAAGTAGAGGATCGAAAAAAATTTGAGTTAGCTGCTTGGCGACTAAAGGACGAAGCCACATTTTGGTTGGAAGTCACCCAAGCTGGACAGCCGGTGGAAACTTGGGAAGATTTTAGACAGAGGTTCGAAATGAAATTTATTTCCCAAGCTGAGAGAAGCATAATGATGGAGAGGTTCTTAGCACTCAAACAAGGAAACTTGACGGTGAAGGAGTATGTGAACAAGTTCAACCAGCTGGCAAGGTTCGTGTTAGAGTTGGTTGATACACCACACAAAAGGGCTTTGCTGTTTGCTAAAGGGCTAAATGAGCCTCTACATGGGTTAGCCATGTCCCAAATTCCAATGGGGGCCACTTTTGAAAAGCTTGTTGATATGGCCCTAATGCATGAGGAGGACAAGGGAGAAAAGAAGGAAGCAAAGGCCGAGGGGACATCATAGAATATGAAGGTGTGGCCCAAGAAGGGGCAGCAACAGAAGCAACAACAACAGAAGAAAGGAGGAAAAGATGATAAATGCAAGGATAAGAGAAAATGTAAAAATTGTGGAAAGGAGGGTCACTTGATTGAAGACTGCAAGAGAAGGAAGAGCAATTACTTCAATTGCGGAGAGGTCGGCCACTTCTTTAAATAGTGCCCAAAGAAACAGGGATCAGATGGAAAAGGTCAAAGAGCAGGAACTTCTAGAGGGCACGTGCATGCTCTCGCAATCAGTGCTTCTGAAAGAGGTAGAAAATTTTCTGTAGAAAGTTTGTTTCTCTTTCAAACCATCCAGTGAGAACACTTTTTGATTCTGGCACTTCACACTCGTTTATATCTAGATCTGTGGTTGAATCTCTACACTTAATTACTAGTATGGTAGTAGATCCTGTAGTTGTTTCAAACCCCATTGGTGGTTCGGCTCATTTATCGATGCTTTTTCGAGGTTTAAAAATATCTGTGTTAGGCGTTGAGTTTGAGTGCGACGCGTATGTTCTCGGGTTTATGGGCTATGGGTTGATTCTAGGAATGAATTGGCTTACCACTATAGGGCCATTCTGGATTGTAAGAGGAGGGTTGTTAGACTCCGGACTTGTCATGGGAAGACCCTCGAAGCTTTGTAGAGTCTCCGGATGCATCCATAGATGATTTGCAATCTTTTCCAGTGATTCGAGATTATTCCAATGTTTTTGATGAGGTACGGGGTTTACCTCCAAGGCGCGAGATCGACTTCCGCATATATTTGGTAGACAATGCAAAGCCAGTTGCATTACCAGTGCGCGACATGGCTCCAAGGGAAAGGAGGGAGCTGAGTAAGCAAGTAGGGGAGCTACTTGAGAAAGGGTTTATCAGACGAAGCATATCTGAATGGGGTGCTCCAGTAGTATTCGCAACTAAGGCGGATGGTTCGCTTTATTTGTGTGTTGACTATAGAGAGTTGAATAAGCTCACCAAGAAGAATAGGCACCCGCTTCTGAGGATTGATGATTTATTTGATCAACTTGTTGGTGCCTCGGTATTTTCTCAGTTGGACTTGGCTACGGGGTTCCATCAGTTGAGGGTGGCCGAGGACAGCATAGATAAGACTGCTTTTAGAACTCCGGACGATTTCTTTGAATGGCTAGTGATGACTTTTGGGCTGACGAATGCACCCGCCTATTTTGTCGATCTAATGAGTAGGGTGTTTCGGAAGTTCCTAAACAAATTTGTTGTAGTCTTTGTTGATGGTATTTTGATCTTCTCCAAAAGCGACGAAGAGCATGCCCATCATTTGAGAGATGTGTTGAAAACTCTCTGTGACCATCAGCTTAAGGCGAAGTTCTCTAAATGCCATTTTTGGAGAAAAGAGGTGAGATTCTTAGGGCATGTGGTCTCCAAAGAAGGGATAGCTGTAGATCCCGCGAAGGTGGTTGTAGTGCAAGATTGGCAGGTTCCTAAAAATGCAACCAAGGTGAGAAGCGTTCCTGGGTTGGCATGTTACTATAGGAAGTTCATTAAGGACTTTGTGAAGATATCAGCCTCTCTCACCAGGCTGACAAAGAAGAATTTGGCATTTTCATGGGACATAGATTATGATGTTGCTTTCCAGTGAATGAAGAGGGCTCTGACAATAGCCCCATTTTTGACCTTGCCTGACGGGAATAAGGTGTTTATTGTTTACACTGATGCATGTGGTACAGGGCTTGGTGCGGTTCTAACGCAAGAAGGGAAATTAATAAGTTATGGGGTTAAACAGTTGAGAGTTCATGAGAAGAACTACCCCCACCCATGATCTAGAGTTAGTTGTCATAGTGTTTGCGTTAAAGACGTGGCGTTATTATTTACATCGAGAGAAGTTCGAGTAATACACAGATCATAAATCTCTCGATTATCTGTTCTCACAGAAGGATCTCAACTTAAGGCAACAACGGTGGATGGAGTTCTTAGCTTCTTATGATTTTGAAATCGCTTATACCCCTGGCAAGGGTAATGTGGCGGCAGATGAACTAAGTAGGCATAGGATGGCCCTGAGTCCTCTGTTTGTGGAAAGAAAGAACTTGGAGTTCATATCAGCTTTTGATTTTAGACCCTCCATCGAGGTTTTGCCTAATTTGTTTGCATCCTTGGAGATACGACCAAATCTTGTAGACCAAATAGGAGCTTCGCAACAAGGTGACCCAAAAATTTTAGACATCATGAAAAAGCTCAGAAGAGGGGAGACTTCTGGTCACCTCAGTAGATATGTCATAGATGAAAATGGGTGGTTGCGACAAGTTGGAAGGCTTTGTTTTCGTCAAACTGGAAGCGTGATAAAGGCAGTCCCAGAAGAAGCCCACAATTCTAAGATGACTATTCATCCAAGTGGTGACAAGATATATAGAGACATGAAGAGGGTTTTCTTTTGGGCTAGGATGAAGAAAGATGTAGCCGAATTTGTTTCTCAGTGTTTAGTTTGCCAGCATGTCAAAGCTGAGCAAAAGAAGCCCAGTGGATTATTTCATCCGATGGAGGTTCCGCAGTGGTATTGGGAGAGCGTCTCTATGGATTTCATAGATGGTTTGCTTAGGTCAAAGAAAGGAAATACCGGTATTTGGGTGGTGGTAGATAGACTCACTAAGAGCGCTCACTTTATTCCGGTTAAGAGTAAGAGGATGACATCATGGTTGGCAACAATTTATGTTCGTGAGATAGTTCGTCTTCATGGAGTACCAGCCAACATCGTAAGTGATCATGACCCCATCTTTACTAGCGAATTTTGGAGAAGTTTGCAAGAAGCATTAGGTACACAGTTGTGTTTGAGCACCGCTTATCATCCTCAGACCGATGGGAAAACAGAGAGGGTGAATAGAATTCTTGAAGATCTTTTAAGACTGTGTATCCTAGACTTCGGAGGAACTTGGGAAGAGCATCTTCCTTTAGTAGAGTTTGCCTATAATAACAGTTATCAAGCTAGCATCGGCATGGCACCCTTCGAAGCAATGTACGGACGACCCTGTAGATCACCAACTTGTTGGTGGGAATCTATAGAAAGACTATTACTTGGACCAGATATGGTTAGGGAAACGTCGAAAAGATTGACCTTATTCGACGGCGGATGAAGACAGCTCAAGATAGGCAGAAGTCCTATGCAGACAAGAGAAGAATTGACATCGAATTCGAAGTAGGAGACTAAGTTATTATCAAAGTATCACCTCTGATGAAGATGGTTCGCTTCGGAGCAGTAGGTAAGTTAGCACCTAGGTTTGTGGGACCATTTCCCATAACCGAGAGAATTGGCCAAATGGCCTATAGAGTGAAACTTCTAGAAAATTTATATGGTGTTTGTGACGACCCCAAATCCCGTACTGACGGTGACAGAATATAACATAGAAACAGATAATAGCAGAACAGAATTAAATAAATACACCAGGTAATGAACAAATAATACACTGGATAAACGCAATCATCAGAGTTACACAGTATACATGATCATACTTAGTACAAATACAGTTCAACTATACATAAATGTCTACAGCGGAAACAAACATAATATGTACAATAGGAGTTGAACAGCATAAAAAGAGATAAATGATAGAATCCATCTTCAGCTCCAGCTATCCAGAAAGAGCCAGCTAATAACCTGAATACAAGGCTGCCTGTGTAGAAAAAGGGGCACCCAAGTTTGAAAGTGGAACAAACTACGAGTCAGTCATGGGACTGGTATGAGAAATCTACCTAACACTTTTAAAAGATGGCTAATCACAGGACCACGCCACTTTCGCGGAACGGGTTTACTCCATTGGATTGCCAGTGCTTTAAAACAGTTAAATCTTTTAAACATCGCAATGCTTTTTAACAAAAATGAAGCCATTATAAGACTCAGTTCCCATCACACAATGCAACGCAAATCGGAGGATAGAGTTTTACCTTATAATGGCCAAAATATGCTTGGTACGAATAAAACAAAAGCATTTGATAATCAGACTCCAACTGTAAAATAGTAAGAGAACGATTCCATAGGTATTAACCCCGAAGGCCGAAACCAACATCAGGCCAATACCCAGGAATCCACCCATCTGAGCTCGTTTCCAGTTAGTTTCTAATTTTATAAAACAATCATAAATATCAATCATAGACGACATTAATGCCATATACCACTATGTCGCCATATATAGGTATACAATCAAAACCGCACAGTCACGTATTTGGAAATTGGATTTCCGTCATGAATCAAGGCAAAAGATAGTCCTTACCGACTTCGCGACTCTCTAGCCCGAGCCACAGGGTCAGAGCGCATCGACCCTTGGAGCGACAGGGCCGGTCCACCGATGTGGATTAAAATTCCTGAACACTGCGTTTCCCCGCCCTTTGGGGCGTAAATGAGCCAACGAATGACTCCATCGGTCCCGAATCGACCGATATAACCGAGGCGCCTCGCAACAGCAACAACCACATAGGTGAAAATAATGTAAATGTCAGCCAGTTCAAGCACTGACACCACCTCTAACTAGAAAGAAACGCATGTCCTCCCTGAGGTCCTCTCCCGTTTCTGGTTCATACCGGGGTGTGAGGCCCGCGAATTCACGTTATACACAAAGCTACGCCACACAGGCGATGCTTTGATCATCAACCACAAGACTTTGCTTTTCAACAGAAGCCCTGATCACTGCATCTTAGCATGCCACACAGGCAATTCACACCATGCAACTGATGGCTATCAATCACACAGAATGAATTCCAATGTCAGACACACAGTCTATTTGCAAGTCCGTTCTGGGTCTGAGCGAAACCGGAGGCACTATATACCTCGCAAACCCATCGATCTCCACGTACGTCTGGACGATCACCACTCATTATCCATATTTCGGGATGCCTCCCAATCAGGAGATCAGTTACCATCCAAACGAGGTGAAGATTTCCGGTCTTCAACCACCATCTTCATCTTCCATTTCTTATCGTCGATTTAGTTATTCAGAATGGGATAAACCCAGTCTTTCTGAGCAACTCGCATATATAATAAACAAGTGCTACACAAACACAACATACGCATCATTTCAATTCATTAGTTACTAACCGTAAATCAGTAAGAGAACGATTTCCCAAATATTAACCTCGAAGGCCGAAACCAACATCAGATCAAAACCCAGGAAACCATTCGACTTAGCCAACCTTCAGTTAGTTTCTAAATTTCACATTCCATATCGTTTATAATATTTTATAATGATTTATCGCTATTTTTATTTATTTTAAAATAGCCAATTTATTCAAACGACGCTTCGGGCCATAACGCGGCCGTGGCGCTGTTTTTCTTCAGATTTGATTTACACATATCTGAAAATCTAACCGTTGGATCTTCACAAAATTTATATCATTAGAAAGATCTTTTCAAAACGAATCCAACGGTTCCAGTTTTTGGAAAATCCGACGGTCGGATCTCCCGGTACAATCGTTTGAAGTTTCGATTTCAAAATACGAACTGCAGCGTCGTTATTCGATTTAATTTAATTATATTTATATATATATATATATATATAATCGATTCTGGCGCTATTTTTCTTTAGATTTGAATTAAACATTCCAGACAATCCAACCGTTGGATATTTGCAAAGTTGGTGTCGTTGGAAAGATATTTCCAAAGCGAACCCAACAGTTTCGGTTTTGGGAAAATCCGATGGTCGGATCTCCCGCACTAATCGTTTGAAATCACGGTTTCAAAACACGAACTGCAGCTTCGTTATTCGATATATTTTAATTATATTTATATATATATATATATAAATATAATCGATTCTTCGATTTCAAAACCATATTCTTTTCATATCTATGATAAAAATGATATTTTTATCTAACAAACATTCACTTCGACACTTCACTATTTTTAACAACTCATGTATATAATAAAAATGTGATTTTTATTGTAAAACGATTTATTTCAAAACACGACTATTTTATATAGTTCATATAGATGATAAAAATATGATTATTATTAGAAAACAATTTATTTTAAAACACGACTATTTTATATAGTTCATATAGATGATAAAAATATGATTTTTATTAGAAAACAATTTATTTCAACACATGAATTTCTATTCAACGAATATTTCTATTCAACACATGAACGGTTTCAACATATGGAAATAATTTCAACAAATGAAAATAATTCTAACACATGAATATTTCAGAAAATTTCGGCAGCATAACGGCAGGGTAGTTAAAACCGGGGCCGTCCCTAGTACGGCTCCTCGCGCTACCTTAAAACCTCGCAGCTTTTGACAATGGGGATTTCATGCATCTAGTTCGCACGCAGGTGGCATGTATATATTTTTCATTTCCACAAACTAATCCTATGTGGTTTCAACCAAATAATTCTCAACCACAAACGGGTATTTTTCAACCACAAACAATTCTAATCAACCATTCGTTATCAACCAATTTTTACATCAATCATAACCAATAAATATCGTCCATGGTTTGTGGACGAGGGGCGTGTGTATATATATATATATATATATATATATATATATTATATAAACATTTCACTTCTATTTCAACACATATATAATTTTTACAACGCATATATAACTTATATATCGAACATACAACTTATACAACGCTTATACATGAGGTGTACAACGCTTATATAACTCATACATCGACTATATAATTTATACATCGTCGTTTTCCATATCGTTTATAATTTAGAAATCTCACATTGGGTTCCACTCCACCAAAAATAGCAGAAGGCTCAGAAAAATATGCTGTCTCTTCTAGAATGTAGAAGACGTCCACACGAGTCCACTGTCTCTTGTTTCACTAAATTTCGTCAAAACACGAAAAAGATATGATTTTTACAGTGAAATCAAAAACCGTAGCGCTTTAAACTGCTATAATATATTTTATATAATTTAACAGTCGTATACCATCAGTTTTTTTCAAAACTAGGTTTTGAAATAACTTCCAATCCGAAGAACGTTGCGTCGATCAGACTACACAGCATCGAAGGGGGTGGAGAAGGCTTCTCGCGCGTGGTGGTGGCGTCGGGATCGAACCACCGTGGAGGGAGAATTTGCGGTCGACGTCGGCGAACTTTGCAGGCCTAGAACTCGATGATGGAGCGATGGCAGGAGGCGAGGTTAGGTCGGATTTGGAGAGGAAGGAGAGGGCTTTCGAATGTGGGTGGTGGCAGGCGGTGGTTCGACGTGGCGCAACCGGAAAAGAGGAGAGAAGGAAAGAAGGGGGGCTCCGTTCACTTTATCGGGGAGAGAGAATATCGGGGGGGGGGGGGGGGGTTTCTGATCTGGACCAATCCCTTTTTTTTATTTATAAAGTTTTAAAAAGCCAAAAATACCCCTTGCCTCCTGTGAACTCCAATCCAAACCCAACGACTGTCGTCCCTAGCTAAATACCCCCATTCCGAACAATGCGATATGTTTCGTAGGCCCATTCGACAGTTTCAGTCAGTTTTTTCATTCAAATTAAAATATAAAACATTCAATATTTGATTTGAACGTACATTTCAATTTGCCAGGGCCACAAACTGATTTGAAAAATTCTAGAAAAATAAATCTAGCTATGTTTTGACGATACGGTCCCAACAAAACTAGTTTCGTCGAATTTTGAGACCGTTTGAAAAATGGCCCATTTCTGGTCGATCCAATTTAACTATAATTGGCCAAAACACATTTTTCTTTGCTACGCTCACATACTAGCTTCAAAAATTATGAAATTTGAAACCTAGCAATAATTTAACATCCCGGATCCAACAAAAGTGGTTTCGTCGAATTCCGAGGTCGTTTGCTAAATGGCCATTTTCACGGGCTATATAAATTCTATGGCGACCTTTCTGAAAATTCATTTGGCCATAACTTTTGCTTCCCACTACGAAACTTCGATTTTTTAGATTCATTAGAAAGATATTCTCTAACAGATTTAAATATTTTTGGTTTCACTCAAATCCGTTTTGTTTTGCACCCGGTACGATCAGTTAAAGTTTGAATTCAAATTTGGAAACTACCGCGCCATTTCAGGCCTTGTTTATATTTCAAAGTAATTATATTTATTTTCAAACATATATTTAAACTTACTTTTCATCATTATTATTTTAAATATTTATTTTAAATATTTAAAATCCACTAAAATAGCAGATTTTCCGGGTCGTTACGGTGTTCATGACGTTTTCCACGTCTCTCATCTGCGGAAGTGCCTGCATGACACCGTAGAAGTTGCTGAACCGAGTATGTTGGAAGAAGTAGAAGAGGAACGGGAAGCGACAGTCAGACGAATCCCTACTCGTATTCTTGAATCAGAAGTTAAGAAGCTGCGCAATAAGGAGATCAAGTTGCTAAAGGTTCAATGGGGAGATAGCCCAGAGGATGCGACTTGGGAGACCGTAGGCAAGATTCGTGCTTTGTACCCTTTTCTTTTCGAGGGTATGTTCTTAACTGCTTTTTCAAGGTTTTATCAGTACTTGTTTCTGTTGATTTAGTATATCTTATCCATAGCATTTTTCGGCCATTAGATAGGAATCCTATGGATGTAAACATGTGTTTGAAACATGTTAGTTTGATGGATGCAAATGGATGCAAGTGTTTGCTAGTGGTTGCCTGTGGACGCATATACACACACATTAGGCACTAAGATCAACTTAATCACTTCCATACTGCATATGGATGTGTGTGCATTTTCTTTTCTTTTATGGATGGAAATGGATGTATTAGCATATGGATGTTGCATTTGGATGAATGAGTGTGCACACATATAGATCTTATATGTTATAAGAGGATAATTTGCATACATATTGGATTCATGGCACTAACATACATTGCATCAAGGAGGTCAACTGAATCAGTAGACCGTCTGACTTTCGCATTAGTGTTGGGACATATACACACACCTTTTCATATATTCATATAAGCATTAGAAATTTTTAAGGACAATGGATGCCATTGATTGGTGGATGAATAGATGGATGATGGATGGTAGGATATGCATTCTTCTAAAACTTAGAAATTTCGGGACGAAATCCTTTGAGTAGGGGAGAATGTAACACCCCGAATTGTTACCAACATTAAAGAGGATAAATAAAGTAATAATTAATTTAATATTCAAAATTAAAGGAAATGGACTGCACCATTGCGTTCGTCTCGAAATTATGGTTAGGATAAACATTTGGTTTGCGTAAAACGGACATCGTACGAAGAAGTTATAAGGGTTTTAAGTTAGTATACGTGCAGAAAGATTATATATATACGCATGAGTCAGAATTTTATCCAGAACAGTTCAAATTTGAAAAATTCGTCAAGGCGGAAAAAATCCCTTTCTAGGGGGTCGACCCCCCTTAAGAGGTGTCGACCTATGGGTCGACCCACCCATAGGGGTGTTGACCCACGCACAAGGGTGTCGACACCCCTAGGGTTGACGTGGCACTCGGTTTCAGGGGGTCTGGCAGCTATATATATGTGACCTATTCTCCTATTTTCTTCATTGGAAATCATGGAGGCCATATGCTGCCGGGATACGAACTGAGACGGAACCATTTTCTTCAACAACGTACTTTGCAAATCAAATTCAGAAATTCAAGATCCATTCTTTCTCAATTCTCTAAACCTAACGCAGTGAGTTTCTAGTTGCTTTTAGGTTTTGACAAATAAAAGTAAATTGTGAAAGACTGCGAATTGGATATGTTGTAAACTATGGATCTATGCTATTGCTAACTTCTATACTATGTTATAATAGATCTACACTTTTGGATCTAATGCAACTGTGATTATTCCATTATGTTACCTATGTGGATCTTGACTTGTAACTATTTTATGGTGAATGTAAATCTGTTAATTTGGACAGTTGTAACATTGGTTAGATCCAATTCTTTATGTAAATCACCTTTCACCTGTCATATTGCGATCAACTTAGATAAGTTGTAAATTTGACATAAGGACCCATATTTAGATCTAAACATGCTATTATGTCATTCTAATGGTGTTAGATCTACTTTAACCTCTAAACCTGAATTATGTGATCTAAATTATCACCTTGTGTTATCATGTTAGATTTAATCCAATTGGACATCTAAATTGCTAATTTAGATCTTACTATGCTTATTATGACATCATAGTTATGTTAGAATCAATTGATTGTCACCAGTTCATCAGTTTTATATCCACCTTGTTATGATGTTAATTACTTGTCCATTCACCTTATTATCATGCTAGTTTATGTTTATGCCAAGATGATCACTTTAGTTATATTACCATTATTTTCCCTATTATCGTTTGTGACTAGGCTATTGTCTAGTATAGGCATGCTGCCAGTGTATGAGTACGCTAGTTTGGGAACAGGGGAGAAGTGTTAATATTGGAATAATTAGAATATTAACATTATTGGACATAAAATTCAAATGGGAATAAAAAGAGAAATAATCACCTATAATGACATAGGTAGATTTAGATAAAAATGGAATGTCTAGTAATTACAATTAGGAATTGTAATTGCACTTATGACACGAGGTTAGGTTGCATTAGTGGTGGAAGTTTGCCCGGACCCGACTGGCATATCCAGCAGCCACCAATGTTGAACCTAATGTGAGAGGTCTAAGTGTGCAAATATGAATCGGGCTAAGACACGAGGTTGGACCCAGCTGTGCAATTAGACTGCTCGGATCCGAATGGCATATCTGGCATCCGCATGTTGTAGGCTTAATGTGGGAGGTCTAGCCTATTATAACCAAAATTGGACATGGTAATGAATTGGACTGCTTAACCTAATTTAATCCATAAGGATCGTATGATTATGAACTTAAGTTAGGGTTAAGTAAATTAGAGGGGGTAGAAAGACTTCCCACAAATGTAGGCTAGACCACAAAATAAATACTAGACTACAACATGCGCTAAGTTAAATGCATAAGTTAGCATGAATATCTGATCCAGGTGTGTGAGCTAAAATGCATCCAGCTGGCTGATCACCCAGTAATTTCTTAACTAGAAAGTTAAAACCTTCATCCTAGTGAATTGATTAGTTTAGGTGCAAAGTGGTTGATCGTTGAGTTGAAAAGCATAGAGTGGTTGCCGAAGTTGCTAAAATACCAAGTTTACCTTCTTTATTGTAATGTAATTATGAAACATTATATATGAAACAGTATGTATTTTCTTTATTGTAATGCAATGAAACAACATGTATCTTCTTTATTGTAATGTAATGAAATAACATGTACCATTATATATGTTGTTGGATTGGTATGAAATATTTCGTAATATTGTTTCGCTTACTGCTACAATTTGTCAAATAGAGTTTGCATGATATTACTAGCTTTTTGTATATATTCGTATTTATAGATAATTTAGATACGGTTTGTCGTATCTAGTAATAATTTAAATACAACTTAAAGCTGTATGTTATTTGCATTGAGATACGGTTTACAACCATATCTATTTATACTTTAGAAACGTCTTAGAGTCGTATCAAATTTTGATTTTGATACGGCTAACGATCATTTCTAATATTTAGACACGCCATTATTTGATACGGCTTAGAGCCGTGCTTAATTGCATTAGATACGGCCCAAAACACAACTTAATTCGCATATATGGTGTAGTGACTTCTCAGCATGACGTGGCCAATGTCCATCACAGTCCTTTCATGCGGGAAGTCAGGAACTCTCGCAACCCACCTGACTTCAAACTTCTACCTTTAGAGCATTACAACGGCAGGACGGATCCTATCATACATCTTATGCGCTACATGCATCACATGAAAGTACAATCGACATCGGTTAATATCCTGACTAAGTGCTTCTCTGTTTATTTGACAGATATCGCTGCGATGTGGTTTCGGCAGCTAACATCTGTGTCGATTAACAGCTGGAACATGTTGGTCACTCGCTCCATCGAACAATTCAAGGTCTACATATCTCGGCCCAAGAGCTTCATGTTTCTCACGTCTATTAAGCAGCGGTCCGGCGAGTCCCTACGCTCTTTCCTGGAAATATTCAATGCGGCTGTAGCATCAGTAGATCGACCGGAGCTATCTATGTTGCTCATGGCTGCCATGGCTGGCATTTTGGATAAATAGGACTTTAAAATCTCCCTTGTGATTTCTACTCTAAGGCAGATAGGTTCCTCCGGCAAAAAGATGCTAATATTGAGATGGATAGTATCAATGTACTTTCTGTGAAGGATGGAGGCTCATCCACTGATGTTCAGAACAAAGGGAAAGACCCTGGAGAAAAGTGATAGGAATGTGTGGTTTCGAAGATAGCCGAAATACGACAGATATACTGAGCTCGGTTCCTTACTGATAGATATATACCTTGATGTGCGAGGAATTCTTCCTTTTCCTAAGCCTCTCAAGAGGGAGCCAACTCAAAAAGAGCGTGAATCAGGAAAGCATTGCATATTTCATGATATGGTAGATCATGGCACCAATGACTGTAAACACATACATGTCTCATCGAAGAATGGTTTAGACA
Organism: Allium sativum; assembly: GCA_030737875.1. Lineage (NCBI taxonomy): Eukaryota > Viridiplantae > Streptophyta > Magnoliopsida > Asparagales > Amaryllidaceae > Allium > Allium sativum. Next base: position 389,210,606 of record CM060924.1, read on the forward strand.
TGGAGAGCTACCCGAGTATGTTAAGAAATCTGCGGCATCTGCACTACCACTGCTACTCCCACATGCTCCTAGGAATGGTCCTCATGCTCCTCAGAATGGGAAGGATCCCGAGCCGAGCAACCGCGACATTATCATCAACTGATTTGGATTGGATCATCTTGAATTTACTGCACTTCTTAGGATATAAGGGATGTATTTCTATTGTTTCAAGATTTTAAATGGCTACGTCGACTCACACATGTACGGGGTTTAGGCTTTATCACTCGTACATACCACATTCTCGACAATACAGCTATCCTACAAATAAATGGCTATGTTGAAGTATACACGTGCGAGATTAGGATTTAATCCCCAAACGTGCTCTGGATTCAATCATAAACCAATCAGTATTTGTTTTGGCTCAGTAATAATTTTTGGAATTAATAAAACCTATTTCTCAAGCATGGATTATTTTGACGAATGTAAGTATCTTGCCAGGATTTGGTAAGGTTCTCAATCTAAACTAGAGTATGACTTATGCTCATTTTTATACCCTAGGTATGGTTGATGCCTAAACATACACTCCACTCGTTAGGATGTGACGAACATAATTCTATTTCAAAACGGGTATGGACTATACTCGAATCAGATTCCTTAGTGTGGATTACGCTTGAACAGATCATACTTCCTTGTCAGGATTTGGCAAGGCAACCCAGTCACTGCTCAAGTATGACTTGTGCTTGAAAATGTTAAACGTTGTTGTCAGGATTTGGCACATTTGTTTGCCTACTCTCTTTGCAGGTATGGGTTACACTCACCATCAAGTTGGCCCGACAAGGTCCTGGTCTTCTCGGATGTCTTTCTGCCTTAATAAGATCCTTAATGATTGTCGGTTTTTTGGACTTTTGTAATATAGTTCAGCGTGACCATGGATTTCTGGCTCTCTATTATTACTTAATACGATCCGGCGCGGTCGTGACATTCTGGACTTCTACTCACACTGGAAATCTATGGATTATGGATATCTCGGATTATCCAGAATACATCTCTCTTTATCAAGATAGATATGTTCTGGATGGCAAAGTGTTAACTAGCTTTTTGGCAAAGCCGTCACAACTCAGATTTTTAAGACAAACACTCATAATTGAAACTCTGTCTCCCGATTCAACTTTTACTCGAGTCGACCAAACTTGGTTCGACCCGAACCAGATGTGCCTCAGGAAGAACTACCCTCCTTCAAACATTGATCAAGTTTCATACTTCAGGTCGGTCGATTGAACAAGTCGACCCCAGTTATCCGACCCGGTCCATGCACTGCACAACAAAGCCCGATTCTCGAGGCAACTTTATTGGTTAACTCTGACTTAATCTATCTCTCTCGCTCCAAGTTTCGAGATACACGCGTGCCTCAAATATTTAGAAGAACTATTCCACTGCAAGAGACCAGGTCCCGTCGCCTGTAAATGATTTTCTGGATCCAGCGACACATGGCCGAACCAACGTCGGACAGTCGCCACGTGGCACATCGATCGACCTGATTTAGAAAGGGATCTTTTTTTTGGATCTTGGGATTCTTTTTATCCAAAATCAGAGAGATCTTCTCTGAAAACAGATGGTTCGGTTTTTCTAACTATATAGGTCGATCAAACCATATTGAAACACAAACATTTTGTGTATAAATCATTTCTCCCTCTACATTCTTTCACTTCAAGTAACCGTAATCTGTAATCAACAGTATAAACAAAGATTATAAAGTAGATGTATGCTTGGATTAAGCCGAACCACCGTAAAAAGTTGTCGTGTGCTCTCTGTATTTGTTTATTTTCTTGTATTCTGTGATTGAGATTGTGATAATATTTTGTAAATTTTGTGTGGATTTCGGACTTTGGGGGTTGATTTTCATTTCATCGACTTTTTACCTCAACAATAACTCTGGTAGCATCCAGAGAAGTACAATACAAACGTTGATATGATTAGCAACCGGTTTTTTTTTTTTTTTTTTTTTTTTTTTTTTCCTTCCGTTCCTTCAATTTCTCGTTTCCTTTGAAACTAGGAGTCCATAGCATTCTTCTGTTTTAACTCCAAACATATTTATCTCGCAAAATTAAATCTAAACTGATCAACCATGTATGTAGATTACAAAGAGCAAAGCAACCCAATACCAGGGTGGAGGGTTTCATCATCACAGTTCAAAAATACTACCTTCAGTTATGCCCAGGTTGTTTAGGAAATGCCACTTATGTTACCGAATTTTCTTCAATGATCAATATGTGCTAAAGCCAGACAAAATTCTTGTTTGAAAACCGTAATCAAAATCTCATATGCATCAGTCACAAAATAAAGTAAGGGAAAAAGGAGGGAATTTTTTTTAATGGTAGATGATCGTTTTACAATTGAGCCTGCTTTCTCATGTCAAAGTTCATTTTCCTGCCTGTTTCCGTCCCTTTTTTAATATACTTTACATCGCAGGACATGTTAGTACTACACATTTTAGATAAGATACAATGTACTACATGTCAATATTACAATATATATTTTAAGAACCATATGTTCACTTACCCTTTTTCTAATAGAATATCACAAGGCTAAATCATAAATAGAATTAAAATTACAAAGACAACACTTCCTACATAATTTTCCCAAGAACTATATCAACCATTGAAGTACAAAAAGTTCTAAATTTGTTACCCAAAATAAGTTAACCATTTCACCTAAAACCGTAGTAAATAACAACGACCAACACATAACAACATAACCCAACAAATGTTCTTGTTCTTGTTAATAACTGAAGCGTGAGACAAAAAGACACATTCCTCAGAAGTTTAACCATTATACCAGTTGACTAATCACCCAAGTCCTACATTTTAATGTAAGTAAAAACATACTATCACTTTTTCTTCTTCCCCTTTGAACTTCCATTGATAAATGTACCTCCTTTCTCCTTCTTCGGCTCTTTCTTCTCGTGCTTCTTTGTCTTTGCCTTCTGCTTCTTCTTCTCCTTCCCGTTATTTGAAGTGCCAGCATACGATATAGCAGGGCCACTAGATGCATCAGATGCCATGGAATCATCATCGTCGTATTCTTTTTTCTTCATTTCATTGTAAACTCTTATTTGTTCATTGTTGTAAACTTCATGATCTTGGTCTCGATCTTGACCGCGATCTTCTTCTATTGGAGATGAAAGATACATGGTCCATCCTGACTCGCTACTGCTGCATTCTTCTGAATCTCTAACCGCAATATTTGTATAATCCATGAATTCAGAATCAGAAATATGAGCTGAGTTATATATGTATATATAAGGGAGCAAAGTGAAAAGAAATAATGTTTCCACGAGAAGATAGGATAGTTTTCCAGCCTTTTTATGAACTTTTATAGCCTTTATTAATGAAGATAGCTATAGCATACCCAATCCAAATTGTACTAAATGTTTTAACAGATATGCACACTAAAAACCAAAACATGTGTAACATAAAAGTCAGAAAATTTTAAATGGAATTAGGTGAAACAGGTTAGATCAAGTGGTCTAGACTGTCTAGTTCATGCAAGTGAGCTTTTGACATGTGAGTTTTAATTTTAGCATGGAACAGAAGAGTTTCACATTATATGTCATAACTTTTCTACAGCAATATAATAATGTGAATTTGGGCAGTATAATGAATGTATTGAAATTAAAAATAATTAAGGAGACGTAGACGTTGTAACAGGAGTAGGGAAAGCAAACTGGAAGCAGAAGATATCTTAAATGAATATGAATTTAGACAGCTGATACCAGCCAATGCACATGAACTGAAAGCTCAAAAAGAAACAGAAAAGTAAATGTAAAATAATCGAATATTAAATGAGGGATGATAACAGGAAGAGCATCAACCACCTGGAAGCTCTGAATCGATATTAAATTGTGTGACAGATGTTTATAAATAAGTAGAGGAAGATTCATGAGAATATAATGGAACATCCCATCTTCTTTAATTCCTTTTGCTTCTGTGTAATCGATCTTCTTTAAATAGAAAAGACAACCCATGCTTACAAGTTCTTCACTTGCATACACTTTGCCTTTCACTCTGTCTTTGTCATGTTTCATTTTTTTTCTCTCTGCCCCTCTCAAGTTTTCATATTTATTATATAACTTCCAAAATCAAATTGTATATAAAATTGGCAGTTCCAACTGACAACTTTTTGGTTATATATTATTGTGCATGTTAGGTTTATCTCCATCATAGTAAAAACTAAGATATATATCTTCAAATGGAGTAAAGGATGGCAGTATGGTAGATAAGGTTGTCATGACTTGTCATTAAATCACTTTGAAGGTTAGTCAGATTAATTACAGCATGTTAGTTTTCACATGCAAAGTTCAATAAGGAAAGCAGAACAATTAAATTTATAGCATATATAGAATCTCATTTAAGGTGGCACATAGCTGATAGCACCAGTATTGAATATGGGGTGTCTCTTCCAATATAAATACTCATTAATTCGATCCTCCTCAGAGCCGCGGTCTTGTTAGAAAATTATCTTGGACTTAATGTAAGTATAAATGTTTTCAACCAGAATGTGGGAATGTTCAGTTTAATTATACGCATGTCTTGTCTGTTTATAAATAGACATCTATAATATATGTACATTAGTATCACGGTGAAAGAAACTTTTGTATAGTTCTTTGTTCGCTGAACAAAATTCAGTTTGTTTTGATTATTCACTGATGAAATCATCATCTCAACCAAGATCAAATGTTTATGAAGTTAAAAAAATCAGACTCGCCATGCTCCAATAACGTAGCTTTCCCTCAAAAACAACACCGATAGGTCTGTTGATGATGATGGTTTAATCCTTGTTACAAATCAGAAGAAAACTGCAAACTTCAGCCAAAATAAACCAGTTACGTACATTTTTTTCAAAAAATGTGCTATGCAGAACTATCAAGAAAATCTTAAGAAAGCTCAACATTGCAACAACATGAATATATCTTGAACGAATTCTGCTACAAATCATAAAACTGTGAATTCAATGGTATCCCAAATAAATGCTGATGCAAATTCAATGGTATCTCAAATAAATGCTGCTGCAAATTCTGGTTTTAATGTTGATATTTTTCTGGAATTTTGCGGCTTTTGCGAAAGCATTTATGACAGGAAGTTAGTCATCCAAGTTACAAAGAGATAATTTTTGATAGTAAAACAAAACGGATATGCAATCAAAACACAAACATAAGATATTTCACTCAACCATCATTTTTATTAGTTCACCAAAAACGAATTTTGTTTACACTAATTGAAACAAGCCAAGAATAAACAAATTATAACTGAATAAATAGCCGAATTGAGAAAGAAAAAATATATATCTAGATGGCTGATATTGTTGGAGAAGAATCATGAAGAACCCTTAATCACATCTAACTTCGATCACAAGCCTCAATCTCATGCTTTGATCCAATTTTGAAAGCTACTTATATAGAAGAGTAAAAAACTTATGCAAATATCCAAATTGATCCTCAGAAATATCACAAATATATTTTGAAAAAACTCGATCAAAAATAAATATATGTCAGCTTAGATGTCTGACCAAGCACTCAAGTTGCAAAACCCTTTTAACTCAGACATCTGAAATAGGGCACCGGACGCTTGAGCTGGTGCTTTGTTTTATCGTTGACCCACCTTTCTTCCACCTTCGAGCTCCAAATCACTCATCATCTTCAACTTATTTGTGATCTAGTATCATCAATCACAACACTCCGCTTTGATATGAAATCATATAAGCAAACAAGTCATTCGACTTCAATGGGCATACGATTTAATATCATAAATCACAACACTGCTTTGATACGAAATCACATCAGCATTCTAACAATCACCAAATAAGTCATCACTTGCTCTTGCACACATCATCAAATCTTAACTAAAACTACATAACAAACGACTCAACCATCGTCTGCCTTGCGACTGGTGCATCTCTCTCATGAGGTGCACCACACAAAAAAAGGTCTCAAAAACGTTTGTAACACTACAAAGATTTTTGTCTTGTTTTTGTGGATTTTCCAAATGATATTCGTCTATCACTTGGTCTGAGCTCACCTGATCTCTATCGATTCTTTGAGCATCATCAACATGAAGACTCATATCAGAAATATAAACCGAATCATCAAGGTATTGGCGAATCAAAGCAACCGCCTTCTTATACATTTTCTTTCATTTTTCCTCATCCATATTAAGGTCCTTTTCTCATCTTCATCAATAAAATCATGAAAATCATTAAGGTATGAACCATGCACCATCTTAGTCTTCCAAATTCCCCAATTTCTCCCATAAAATATAGTCATCTTTGAAAATGAAATCAAATCCAACATAAAAAAACAACATTTACCTAAAATTACTATAAAGTTTTGCGATGATTTAGCTCCGATATCAACTGTTGTGGAAATTTGCAGTATTTGTGGAAGCATATGTACCAAGAACTTAGTCATTCAAATCACAAATAGATACTTTGATCGAAATACAAAACGGATACACAATCAAAAAACAACACAAGATATTCCACCCAACTACCCTCTTTATTAATTTACAAATAGCGAATTTTGATTACACTTATTCGAACGAGCCAAAAATAAATAAATTACAACTGAATCAATAACCTAGTTGAAAAAGAGAAAGAATATCCATATTACTAACATTGTTGGAGGAAAAAGAACCATGAAGAAACTTCGATCACGTCTAATTCTGGACACAAGCCTCAATCTCATGCTTTGATCCAATTTTGAAAGTTGCTTGTTTAGGAGAATAGAAAGCTTAAGCTAATATCCAAATTTCGCCTCAGAAATATCAGAATTGTATTCAGGAAAAATTCGATCAAAACTAGATATCCGCCGGCTTAGACGTCTGATCGGGGTGGTCAAACGTTTGACCAAGCACTAATGTTGCAAAACCCCTTCAGCTCAGGCGTCTGACATGTTGCAACAGACGCTTGAGCTGGTGCACTGTTTTATCTTTGACCCTCGATCACCTTTCTTCCTCTTTCGAGCTCTAAATCTCTCGATGTCTTCAACATATATGTGATTTAATATCACCAATCACAAGACTCCATCTTGATATGAAATCACATCAGCAAACAAGTCATATGTACTTTAATGGCATGTGACTTAATATCACAAATCACAACAGATATTGGGTTCAAAACATCACCAATATAGGCTCGATTCGCGGAGGCAATTTTCTGATTATGATTTAGAGTTTACAGCTCCGTTATCAACCAATAGTGAAAAAAAATTACCGTGATGAAAGAGGCTATTAGCATGAGGGTAGAAAGAAAATGGAGTTAATTGATTTTTTCATATATGTATTTGGGAATAGACTAGCTTATCATCAGTTCAAGACATTTATATTCAAAACAAACTTAATTCATAAGGTACTTTTGAAATGTTAGCATGAAAAAGTGGTTTCTTTATTTTAAGATTCTCTAATACTGAAGATTGCAACAAAGTATTGAATGCCATACATTACAAATGGTAAGCTGACCTTTTTGGAAAAAAGGACAAATAATGTGAAAATGGATAAGGATTTATTGTCCACAATTTCAATTTAGATAAAAATATTGGAATTTTTTGTGATATAATATTACCAAAATTAATTAGATTTTGGAGATATTCTCGGTAATTTGGTTACCCATTTTGTGCAAGAAAGAAATGGAAAGGAATATTAGGGAGATATGGATACTGAAGGTATTCGCCATTTATTTTTTTGTTATATTTCATGAAAGAAGAAATAGAAAGAAATTAAATTGGGAAAAGAATTGATTGATGTAGAAAAGAGAAAGATATCAATCAATTATATGACAATAAAATTAATGGGAATATTAGTCTTCCATGAATTAATTTATTTACATAAATCAATTACTTCATCCCTAAGTAATTTTTTCCTCTATATAAAGAGAGGCATATAGAAAATTATTATCATCAGATCATTTGTATTTCTTCATTTCTTTGCTCTATTGTAAAACTCTGTAATCTCTTGAATGTTACTAAAATATCTTCCTCATTGAAGTGGACGTACACTATCTCGCGATAGCGAAACCACTATAAATATTGTGTGCTCTCTGTTGCCTTTTTTTTTTTTGTGATATGTGATTGATAATCATTTCAACCTGTTTGTTCTATTACATTGTTGCAAGATCCTATTGAGGTTTTTCCGCTGAATGGGATTGATCACTCCTTACAACTGGTATCACAACTAAATTCGCAAAGAAGGTGTTTGGTAGAATGGCAGGAGAAGATGAAAATATTACAAATAATACGTTAGTGCCAGTAGTTGCTTCATATGTCAGAAGCTCTTATGTGGCATCAGGATCACATTTGACGATAGAGAAGTGGAATGGTGAAGGAGATTTTGAAAAGTGGCAGTGGATGATGAAAAAAGTTTTGAGAAGAAATCGCATTCATCAAGTAGTATTTGATACAGAGGCATTGCCTACTGATATCTCATCAGTGGAGTTAGAAGAAATGGAAGAATTGGCATTTACTACTCTTCAACTTGCTATGGGAAAGAATGTAATTTCTGAAATTAGTCAGGAAACAACAACTAAAGGCATTTGAAAGAAGTTGGAGGACATCTACATGAAGAAATCCCTAAATAACCGTCTGATCCTATTGAAGACCGTCTTCACTTATAAGATGAAGGAAGGTTCTTCAATTAAAACATACCTAAGTGTGTTCGATGACCTGTTGATGAAGATGAAGTCTGTTGAGTTGAAAATTGATGAAGAACAAAAAGCAATGGTTCTGTTGTGTTCGCTCCCAGAGCAAAAAACTGGTTTTGCTAACAGCCTTATCTATGGTAGAGATACATTGAACTTAGATGATGTGAAGATAGGTTTTCTCGGTGAAGAGGTGAGAGATCAGATGAAAGAGTTTGGTGTTGGTGATGTTAGTGGAGGAAGTTGTAGTTCAGGTTTATTGGTTGAGAGAGGAAGATCAGAGAAGAAAGTGAAAAATAATAGGGGACGTTCCAATTCTAGAAAGCCTCATTTGCGCAGTAATTCTAAAGATGGAAAGTGCTATAATTGTAAGAAATCAGGCCATTGGAGAAGAGACTATCCAGATTTGGAGAAGAATACTAATGGTTCTTCATTTATTGATATGGAAAAAGACGGTAGCGATTTATTGACAGCGATTGTATCAGATGTTGCAGACTACTGGATATTAGATATGGAGCATCAATTCATATGACTCCTAATAAGGATTATTTTTCTTCCTTCGATGCAAAAGAAGGAAGTTTCATCCTTATGGGGAACAATGTTACATGTAAGTCTATGAGAGTTGGTTCAGTTCGCATTTGCAAGTATGATGATATTGTTCGCACACTTTCAGATGTTCGTTATGTCCCAGGTCTTCGGAAGTCATTGATATCATTAAGCCAATTGACATCATTGGGATGCAAGATAACTACTGTCAGAAATGGTTTGAGAGTTTCTAGAGAGGCATTTGTATTGATGGAGGGTGTTATGATGTGAAACCTATATTTGCTAATGGTACCACTGTCCATTGAGAATTATGTGTTGGAGTGAATAGTTCTAAAAGTTTGGATGCTACCAAGCTTTGATATACGCGACTAGGTCATACTTCGGAGAAAAACTTAGAGTTGCTTTGTAAGAAGAAAAAGATCATGGGAGAAATCTTTAATAAGTTGGACTTTTGCAAAGAGTGTGTATTGGCGAAGCAAACAAGAGTTTCTTTTGGTGATGACATGCATACTTCTAAGAGGGTACTTGATTACGTGCATTCAGATGTTTAAGGGCCATACTCTACAGCTTCTATTGGTGGAGCTTATTATTTTGTTTCATTCAATGAAAACTACTCGCGCAAGGTTTGGGTGTATGTAATGAAAGCTAAGTCGGAAGTATTTGAGAAGTTTAAGGTTTGGTTAGCTTTTGTTGAAACCCAAACAGGAAAGAAACTTAAGATTCTTAGATCTGACAATGGTGGCGAATATGTCTCCAAAGAGTTCCTCGACTACTGTAGACAACATGGTATTAGAAGACATTTTACTACACCTAGTGATCCGCAATCCAATGGGGTTTCTAAGAGGATGAATAGGACTCTACTTGAAAAGGTCCGTTGCTTGATATTGACTGTGGGTATGTCTAAAGGTTTTTGGGGTGAAGCTATTTCAACTGCAGCACATGTTATTAACCGGATTTCGTGCTCAACCATTGACGGGAAGATTCCAGCGGAGTAACGAAGAGGTAAAAACACTTTATTAAGTTATTTTTATATATTTGAATGTCCGGCTTATGTTCACAATACAGGACATGATAAGTTGGAGGCTAGGGCCACCTAATGTGTTTTTCTTAGTTACATAGATGGTACAAAAGGATATAGAATTTGGAATCCAATTACGAAGAAAGTTATACATTCCAGTCATTTGACTTTTAATGAGTTAGAAATGTTTAAACCTTTGGACGGTTTATCAGAGGGTTTAGATTTAGTTGACGAGAAGCTTGAAAAGGTCGAGATTCCCAGTTTTCAAACCCAAAGTAGAGTTATTACTATTTATAATTGTGACAGAGTAGTTGATGATACATCACATGATAGTCTGCAGATTTCCTCTAGTAGTAATGGTGATGGTCATGAAGCTAGAGAGGATTCAACTCAAGGTGGAGCTCAAGGAGAGTCGGGAGATATAGCCATTCGGGCTAGTCAGAGAGATCAAAGAGAGCTCCAATTAGATACAGAGATTGGCAGCATGCAAATTTGAGCCTGCATGATAAGTTTGAGTATGCTTTACATGTAATTAATGATGAAACATTGAGCCTTGGAAAATCCATGAAGTCGAGTGATAACTCGAAGTGGAATTGCGTCATGGAAGAGGAGATATAGTCTTTGTAGAAGAACAAGACTTGGGATTTGGTACCGCTACCTCAAGGTAGCTGAGCATAGGTTGGAAGTGGGTGTTAAAGGTGAAAGATGATGGTAGATACAATGCAACATTAGTAGCCAAGGGATTTTCACAAAGAAAAGGGTTAGAGTATGATGAAATATTTGCCCCAGTTGTTAGACAAACTTCAATTCGAATCCTACTTGCAATATTTGCTGCTCACGATTTGGAGTTAGAACAACTTGATGTGAAGACTGCTTTCTTGCATGGTGATTTGGAGGAAACCATTTGCATGTAGCAGCCAGAAGGATTTATTCTAGATGGAAAGTCGGATTGGGTATGCACCTTGAAGAAATCGCTTTATGGTCTAAAATAGTCGCCTAGACAATGGTACAAAAGGTTTGATCTTTTATTCTTTCACATGGTTTTAATCATAGTACTAAAGATGCATGTGTTTATTTCAAGCGTTTAAAGAATAATAATTGGGTGTATTTGCTTTTGTATGTGGATGATATGTTGATTGCTTCTAAGGATAAAGATGAAATTGATGAGTTGAAGTTGAAATTAAAAGCGGAATTCGACATGAAAAATCTTGGAGAAGCAAAGAAAATTTTGGAGATGAAAATCGAAAGAGATAGAAAGCTTGGACTTTTGAGACTTACTCAAAAGGATTATATTCAAAAGGTGCTTTTCGATTTAGAATGGATGGAGAAAAGGCTATCAGTACACCCATGCCTTTGCATATACAGCTTTCTAACCAGGGCGCTCCGACCTCAGAAAAGGAAAAGGCCTATATGAAAAAGGTGCCATATGCGAGTGCAGTAGGTAGCTTGATGTATGCTATGGTGTGCACTAGACCTGATATTGCTCAAGCTGTTGGATTAGTTAGTAGATATATGACAAATTAGGGAAAATCGTATTTGGGAGGTAGTGAACTATTTTTTTAGATATCTTAGAGAAACATCAGATTATGGGCTTGCTTTTTTGCGGTAGAAATAAAGATTTTAACTTGGTCGGATTTTGTGATTCAGGCTATGCTAGAGATAAAGATAGAAGGAAGTTAACCTCACGTTATGTGTTCACTCTTGGAGGAACAACTATTAGTTGGAGAGCGAGGTTGCAGACTATAGTTGCTTTGTCTACTACAGATGCAAAGTTGATAGCTGCAGTTGAGGCAACCAAGGAGGCACTTTATTTAAAGAAGTAATTGTGTGATTTGGGCTTCACACAAGATGCTTGTTTGCTAAATTGTGGTAGTCAGAGTGCAATTCATTTAGTTGAAAATCTGGCTTTCAGCTCTAGAACAAAGCATATAAAGGTAAGAGAGTCTTTCCTTATCTCTATGAATGAGGAGAAGTTAGTTCGCCTCCAGAAGATTCACACAAATGACAATGCGGCAGACATGTTTACGAAGGCATTACCCACTACTAAGTTCGAGCATTGCTCGAACTTGATTCACTTGATGAAGTGCTAGGTGTCATATGGTGGCACTATGGGGAAGAGAGTGACTTGTTTAAAGTCAAGAGAAGATGTGATATTCTTCTTGTATGATGAAGAGATAGGAGTTGGTTGCACGATGTCTACCTTATTTTTTCAATGCTTTCAACACTTCGTTGGTGGGCGGTGGCCTTGCCAGAGTTCACCAACAAAGTGCAATGAGGGGTGGCTTTTGCAGGAACTCATAGGGAAAACATTCACATTGGAATTTCTTGGTTGCAAGAGAAATTGCATCAAGGTGGAGATTGTTGGAATTTTTGGTGATACAATATTTCCAAAATTAATTAGATTTTGGAGATACTCTTAGTAATATGGTTACCAGTTTTGTGCAAGAAAGAAATGGAAAGGAATATTAGGGATATATGGATATTGGAGATATTCGCCATTTATTTTGTTGTCATATTTCATGAAAGAAGAAACGGAAAGAAATTAAATTGGGAAAGGAATTGATTGATGGAGAAAAGAGAAATATGTCAATCAATTATATGATAATAAAATTAATGGGAATATTAGTCTTCCATGAATTGATTTTTTTACATAAATCAATTACTCCATCCCCAAGTAATTTTTCCTCTATATAAAGAGAGTCATAGAGAATGTTATTATCATCAGATCATATGTATTTCTTCATTTCTTTGCTCTACTGTAAAACTCTGTAATCTCTTGAATATTAATAATATCTCTTCCCCATTGAAATGGACGTACACTATCTCGTGATAGTGGAACCATTATAAATATTGTGTGTTCTCTGTTGCCTTTATATTTTTTCCGTGATCTGTGATTGAAAATCATTTCAACCTATTTGTTCTATCACATCATTGCAAGATCCTATTGAGGTTTTTCCGCTGAAAGGGATTGATCACCCCTTACAAAAAAACTTCCAGAGCTCATTTGAAAATGTGTGATAAAAAAGCATTTAGTGTTATTGTAGGTCTGATTGGCATGCCTTAGAAATTAAATTATAACTATTTCAATGTAGGTGTTTAAACCATAACTCAAAGAATTGAATATAAATGGATTCCCGAAGGTGCAAAACATGCAAATGTTTTAACCATAATATTGAAAACAGCTCTATTAAAAATTCTATGCTGAAACAAAATCAAGAATTTGAAAACAAAAATGTTGAAGGTTTCAAGAAATCAAACAATTCCAGAGGAAAAAAAAATGGTTCCTCAAATAGTTTTTAGATGGTAAAATCTGTCTCTAGTAATACTATCAAAGAGAAAGCTCAAAAATCAAAAATATAAAATGAAGTAGTAGAAACGGAGATGACTTCTCAAGTTATGCTTTGCTTTGATCAAAATGACAATATTAAGAAACCCAATGTTCAAATACATGTTAATAAAGATGCTATGAAATAAGCAATTGAAAAGTCAATATCATTTGAAGAAATAGAACCAACTAACAAAGGCAATATGGATTTGGAAGACAATAATAGTATGAAATTAATATTTTTATTTTTTCAAGAAACTATAAAACAAACAATACAAAAATTTATTGATGAAGAGATAATGCCGATTGAATCTGCCAAAATCCTCTCAAGTTCCATATCTTCAGCAAAGTCAAGGAAAAAGAAAAGAAAAAGAAAAGTAGAAAAAAAAATATGAATGAAATAGAAGAACTTAAATCATCCGTCAAATTAGCTTTTGATCAGATACATAATCTAGAGAATGTAGAAGATATAACATTCAGGATAAAATACATCATCAAATATACAAAATAGGATGAACAACTTAAAGCAAAATGCAACACAACTTGCAACAGAAAAGACAAAAGCTGGTGCAAAAGGGTGAAAATGATAAGCATAGTGCTTCACTGTAGCTTTGCATCTATCCCTTAGTACATCTTTTATATTTTATCATTTTATATAATGACTATCATTCCATGAAATGTTAGAGGTTTAAATTCCCCTGAGAGAAAATTAGATTTGTCTAATCTATTAAACGCACATAACCTAAAATCATAAGTTTATTAGAACATAAATTAGAGAATTCTTAAATCATTGATTATCATGTTTGGATTTTTTTTTCTTTTTGAATTTGTTTAGGATGGAAACCGATCAGAGTTGTAAAACCCTCCCTAGTGCACCTGGCCTGGTCCGCGAGCACCATATAAGTGGTTGATCTTAGCTTATGCACATTGTAAACTCTTAGCATGTAATTCTGAACACCACATTATCATGTTTGGAAACTTTCTGATGGAGGATGATTAATAATAACTATAAGGGAGACAATTGAAAAATTATGATATTATTGGATCCTAATATATGGGATTTTACGCATTCTTATATGTTATCATAATATATTCACTACAATTACATGAATAAAGGAGGCTTCAAAAGTGAAATCACCTTTATTTATGCTTTTAATAGCGAAATTGAAAGACATGTATTATGTAGTCTTACAGTTCTATTATGCAACACATCTAGAAATCCCTAGATTTTATTAGGAGATTTTTATACTATCTTTCTTGCATAGGAAAAAAGGTGAGGAATTCCTCTTCCTTTTAAAAATTAGAAAAATTAACAATTTCATTTTGAAAATTGGCTAGGTCAAACCAAATATTCTTTGCAACAACTGTACTTGGAAGTCGGAGGAATATATAAACATTCAATGCAAACTAGCTAAAATTTTATTGAGAGGTTTATTAATCCATAAATTTATATTAACTTTCTGTATTTTCAAATGTTGTACCCTCCCACAAGCTACAATTGATCATACCCTTATTTAAGTTATTCTTTTCTGAAAATATCATTTTTCATAAACATAACCTTATTAGATTTGTCAACGAATGGTTATATATGAAAACAACAAAAAATGTCAATAATAACCGTCTAAACACAAAAAATTTTGGCACTACTCAACTTAAATTCGATAAATAAACCTAAATAATAAAGGAAAAATTTTAAATTTAAAAGAAAAATATGAACAAAAACGACATTAGGCAAATTAGAAATGAGTGTGAAGCACTGCAAAATGAAATAGATGATGATTGCTCAAATCTTGTCAATATCGATAATTTCTATATTACTCAAACTAAACTTATGAATTCCCTTCACACACAGCATGTCAATTTGAACCAAAAGGCTAAATTGGTATGGCTTTCTTTTGGAGATAAGGTATTAAATTTTTTATACTAAAATGTTAAATGGGAAACATAAGAACATAATTGCAAAGCTATTAGATACAAATGGTCATGTTATCAATGAAGCCTCCCTCATTGAAAATGGAGTTATAAGTTACTTTTATCATCTTTATAATCCTTATTTAATTACTTATAACTTTCCAATTATTGATCCTAAATTTCTAATTAATAAGAATAATCAAGATATTTTACTTGCTCCTGTTAGTCTTAAAGAAATTAAAACTATCAATTTTAATGTCAATATTGATAAAAGCTTAGGGCCTGATGGTTCTGGGGCTACATTTTACCAGACTCATTGGCCTAAATTAAAAAAATAATATATTTAAAATTGTTTCTGAATTTTTTTAAAACTGGAGAGCTTTAAAAATCTAATCATCTTATTTAACACATTTCACAATGGGCTTGTATATTGAGACTAATAGCTTGTTCAAATTTCATATACAAAATCATTTCAAATATTTTATGTAATAATTTTTTTAAAATATCTAAAAATCAGAGCGCTTCTACTCTTGGTAAGATTATCTCTGAAAATACTCGTCTTGGTCTTGAAATGATTAGAAACTTCAATATTAATAACAAAAATATTATATGTGTAAAGAATGATTCAAACAATACTTTTGATAAATTTAATAGACGATTTTTAGTTCATAGGTTGAAAACTATGGGTTTCAATGATAAATTATGTGCACTCATTTGTGAATGAATTGACAATGTCATCTGCTTAGCTTTAATCAATGGATCCCCAAAGGGCTTCATACAAAACAATAGACAAATAAGACGAAGTGATCCTATCACCTGACTTATTCACTATTGTTATGGTATACTTTTAAATTCAAACAAAATTTGAGAAATACAAAGGAAATATTAAAACTATTAATAGATTTGCTCCTTCCATTTCTCATTTGTTATATACTAATAATTTCTTGCTAATTTTAAAAGCCAGCATTTAAGGTGCAATAACCATAATTTTTTTGATAATCTTGAAAATTTTGCAGGTTTAATAGTGTATAAATGCAAGAGTAAAATACATTTCGATATAGGTTGCATAAGAAAGGAAGAAAATGTCAAGAATTTTAAAATTAAAAAAGGAAATCTGCCACTAAATTATTTAGGCCTCCCACTTAGCACCAGTCAGATTAATAATAGGGACTGTTCAAGTTCATATGAAATTGTTCAGAATAGACTTGAAAACTTGTCTAGCAAACTTTTATCTTTGATTCGTAGATATGAACCAAACAAAATCATAAAACAACCATCATCTATTGGATACAGTCACACAACATTTCTACAAAAGTAATTCAAAAAATAGAAAGACTATGTGCTAATTTCATCTAAAATAGAAAACACAATAAAATATTATAAGATAAATTATGCAAGGACAAAAATTAGGATGGACCTGGGTTAAGAAATTGTTGACGCGCAAAATTGTCGCCACACCTCTTGATTATACAAGAATAAGGTTTCGCATATGGAAAAGTAAGTGCATTAAGCAAAGAATATAGAAATTTATAGTGGTTCGGTTTATACTGAACCTACGTCCACTATAAAGCGTCTGCGGATTTTTATTCACAATCGAACGTTACAAGTGTCGGACATCATCATTACAGTTTTCTATTTAGTTAAGTATTCGTGAGTCGTATTTTTCATATAGAAAGTCTTGGGAAAAATTAGTTGTTCTTCTTCCTTAAAGCTTAGGATGTCGCTAATAATGTCCAAGGTCCTTCTAGAGTCGTCAAATCACGCAAATGTCAATCCTTTTGAAGTATGAGGTAGGGGGTATTTATAGGTGGGTGTAGGGGAAATTTGGGGACCATAGTAGGAATTTTGCACCCAAAGAGGCGGCTTGGAGAAAATCGTATCCCCTATAGCTTAGTGGAAAATTCTGCATCCCCTTAAGAGACAGGAATTTCACATCCCATGGGAGTGAAATTCGTATCCCTAGGGGACATAGAGTCACATCACTGGAGGGATGCACATATTCGCATCTAGGGGATGCAAAGTCACATCCCAAGGGGATGCTAACTTTGGCATCCGAAGGAATGCGAAATCGCATCATGCAAGGATGCAAGATCGCATCCTTGAGTGATGCAAATTCTTACATCCGGGGGTTGCGAAATCGCATCCCGTAAGGATGCAAGATCACATCCTTGAAGGATGCAAATTTTTACATTCGGGGGATGCGAAATCGCATCCTTGGGAAGATGCGAATTGCATTGAGGAGGCACAAGATGCGAAGGACTTAGGTGGAGGGGGATGAAATGAGGGATATGAAATCATGTGTGGTGCAAAATATGTGGGATGCGAATTTATGTTTTTGAGAGTTTGTGAGGCCTATGCTCGCACGAAACCATCTGGGCCTGGATCTTGAGTGTTTTGGCGACACATTATGCCTTGGTGTCATGCGATGGACCGAGTCGAGTGAGCCTTGTATGCATTTGGAAACCGAACCAAAGGTTGGTTAACATTTGCCCCCCAAAGTACGTCTTGTCTTGACATGATGTGCTTTGAGTTGAAATAGTCATCTCTCACTACACCAAAAACTGCTTTTAACAACATTTTAAAAACGTTGTTACATGTTATTATAACGTTTTAATAAAAGCTGCATAACGACATGTTGTCGTAGGCCCCTTTTTCCAACAGTGGAAAACAAATGCTGTTAAAAATTGAGTTTCACAGCGTTTATTTCTAGCTGTTAATACTTTATACACAACATTTTTTTTGAGCTGTTAATACTTTATGCACAACGTTTATAACGAGCTGTTAGTGGTTTCCAAGTGTGTGCTACGTCCATTTTCAACAGCGGATTATAAACACTAACTAATATTTCACAGTGTTTTTCTTTTGCTGTTATAGTGAATATACTTTGTCTTTTCAAAGAACTAACAACATTATATAAACGTTGTCGTTAGTTTCTGATATTTCTACTCCACCATTGTCACGTTCCATTGCAATATTTATATCAATAATCTACACTCATTTCATCATATTTCTACTAAACAATATACATAACATTGTATCAAACTAGAAACTACGATATGAAAATATAATTATTAATCATCATTTTCATAAAGTAATATGAATACAATATCCGTATACCAAACGTAACAACCCGGATTTTCAGAACCAATTTAAAATTTTTATTTTAGAAATTTTAATGGATTTTGAATATTTAAAATGATTTATTTTAAATAATAATGACTAAAAATTTATTTAAATCGAAGTTAGAACAAATAAATTTATTTTAGTTATAAAACGAGCCTGAAATGGCGCGGTAGTTTGAAAATTCGATTTTAATTTCAATTGAGTATACATAATTCATTTTAAATCAGAATTGGGTGAAACAAGAAACGTTAGGATCTGTTTAACTATATCTTTCTAACGAATGTATGAAACTGAGATTTCATAATGTAAATTGAAGTTTATGTCCAATTTAAAATTCAAAATAGTCGCTATGGAATTTATATATTTTTTATATAATATATAGTCCTTAAAAATAGCCATTTTGCAAACGACCTTCGTTTTGGATGAAACCACTTTTGATGGATCCGGAATGTCAAATTATTATTATATTCCAATTTTCATAATTTTTGAAATTGATATGTGAGCATGGTGAATTTAAACGCATTTGGTAATTTTAGTTTGAATTTAATCGACTAAAAAATGGCCAATTTTCAAACGGTCTCCTAATTCGATGAAATTAGTTTTGTTAGGACCATATCGTCAAAAAATAGCTAGATTTATTTTTCTGGAATTTTTGGAGTCAGCATGTTGCCCCAGTAAATTAAAATGTACGTTGAAATCAATTTTGAATGTAATATAAATTTATATTTTAATTTTGATGAAAACTGATCAAAATAGTCGAATTGGGTTATGGGACATATCCCATTGTGTTCGGAATGGGGATAATTGGCTGGGGATGAAAGTCATTGGGTTCGATTTGGAGTTCGAATGAAAAACTAAATTTTTGGAATTAAAATAAATAAATATATATTTATTTATACTTGGTCAACTCTCCCTCACTCTCTCCACTCTCGTTCAAAAGTAGGAAAAAAAACTGCTCCCTTTCAACCCTTCGCCTCCCCACTGCAGGCCCGCCGCCGCTCCACCGCAGCCTCCCCTTTCGCCGCCGCACCCTCCCTCTCCTCCTCCTCCTCTCTCCCTATTCATTTCCAAAACCCTAACACACAAATCAACCCAAACCGTCGCCGTGGACCCCTCCACCGCCACCACCACCTGGCCTCACCCCACTCAGCCACCTGCGCTGCCACCCCGACCCCCCCTCAGGCCGTCAGTCCGACCGTAGGCCCCCATCTCTCCAAAATCACATTTTTACAAAAAATCCCGTTTTTGCAAATAACCCCCTGTCACTATTTCGCCAATAACTCTCAAACCGTGCGCTTTTAGCCAAAACTCCACAATTCCAAATCGAGGATCACGATTTTCTCTTCGATTTGAGTATATGGAAGTCATACTTTAGATTGCGGGGTTGTTCAGAAGACGCGTACAAAGTTTGTTGTCCAAATACTGTCTTTTTGCGAATTCTGGCAAAATGGAGCATTTTCGGAAGAAATGCCACTAGGCGAAAGTTGTCCGAAATGGCATGTTTAAACTAGAAAAAAAGACAGCGTAAAGGTTGGAGCACGTTTGCAAATTCTGGAACCAGAACAACAAATCAGAACGTCGAAAAATAACGGCGGAGTGGATCCCAATGTGAGAACTCCTTCTCACTCAATTTAATTTACAGTTAAATATATTTTAGGTTGCAAACGGGGCTTAGTAGCCTCCGACACTATTTATTTGTACAAACCATGATTGATTGTTTGTTTGGATTGAGTTTTAGGAAAATTGACTGTATTGAGATGAAATGATTGTGTTGTGGTTTATTGATTGTGATTGATGGTTATGTATGGCGTGAGCCTGTATCAAGAGAGGGGTAATGCTAGACATTACTCCAGTTTTAATATCGGGCTGTTATAATGCCGAAACTTTCTGAAATAAATATTTATTCATTAAAAAATTCATTTTTAATGTGTGTATGAACTGTATAAAATATTCATGTGTTGAATAAAGTGTTTGAATAATAAAAATGTCATTTTTATTGAAAGTATGAACTATATAAAATATTCATTTGTTGAAATAAATATTTTATCATTAAAAATATAATTTTTAACGTATATGTGAATGGCATAAAATTCTCCTGAAATGAAATTAAATATTCATTTACAAATCGGACGATTTATTTATGTACACACATTTAACTGATATTGATTGGGATGATAAACTTTACACATCGCCCAAATGCACAAATAATATTCAGTATTTGTTGGTTGAAACCCCACACGGATATTGGGATTATATTTGACGTATACTAATCCCAATTGTTTAGTCGTATGTCAATCGATTGGTTGACAGACTGTTGTAAGCGTTAATTATTTATGTTTAATACTTATGCAGTTGTGTAATGCACTCTGGATGATTGGTTACCATTATTGTTGTATATATGTGCTGTATGAAATCCATATAAATAAATTATATGGTAATTGATTGGGTCTGATTCCAATTCAAAAGGAACGAATATTTTAAAATAATGAATATTTTAAAATAGCGATTATTTTAAAATAATATTCAGTAAAGGATTAAAATGTGAATTTGATGTCCAATTTTGGATGGACACATAAATATTGAAATATGTGAAGCCGTGTTGATTAGATTTGCGCCATTTTAACGCGAATGATATTTATATTGATTTTATTCGTTTTTTATAATGAATATCGTAAAGGAAATGAGTTATCATTTAAATATTATAATGATAAGGAGTATTCAATTTTGATTTAAAATTGAAAGGAAAGTGGGGATCGTTTTAAAACGAATTTATAAAAATACATTTTAAATGGAAGTCGATGAAATATATATATTATATATTTAATGTCCTGAATAGAACGCACCACGCCGCGACCATTCTCGAATTTCGACCATTGACTTCGAATTGACCATTGACTTCCAATTTTGTAAAGATAAAAATATATTTTTATCAAAATGAATTAGTTATTAACTAGAAAAATAATCTAACCTTTTAAAATAAATAAATTGGATTTGAGAATGGTTTTAATCTAACCAGAATTTTCCAATATATGAATTGGAATGGATTTGAATAGAAATCATCTTCGGGATATTTCGATATTGGATTCCGTAATTATCCGGATATTGTAGAGGAATTTGGAAGACAGATATATATATATATATATCGTTCTTTCTCATACGATATGTGTTGGTTTCAGAATTTGATATTGAATATAAGCCGATATAATTTCTGTTTAGAGCCTTATATTTAATATCAAAGTGGATTTTGGTTTTGTCATGAATAGTGTCTTCAGTAACACTGTTCGTAAACCCCACGTGAAAAGAATAATTCTTTTAATTAAGATTATTAGAATTCCAGTTATATTTAGTAATTGGAATAAAATGGAATGTGAATTGGGTTTATTGTGTACTGTGTTTTTGACGACATTCGTTCTTTAACCCGATTAACAGTGAAATGTGATTTAGAATTCGTAAATCTTTTTATTAAGATTTAAGAAATTTTCCAAAGTAAAGTTTTCCAATTAAATATATTAAATAGGAACTAAATGAAATTCGATTTGGTAATAATCGAAGTGAGTTTTTGTGGAGGAAGACTGTCAATATATATGGAATTTAAAAGGCTTGGTCATTATTCCATTTATATTATAAGTCGGATATGAAAATTGATATCGATTATATATTGATCTGTTCTCCGTGAAGATCCCATAGTTAATGTAATATGATTTTGGGTTTATCGTGAACTGTGTTTTAAATGACATTGGTTCTTTAACCAAGTTAAAGACAGGATTACATGTCTAACATTGTATTTCGAACTGTATTGTTGATCTCTATTAAATATATATCTGTTTGGTGGTGAAGAATTTATTCTCTTGCTTAACACCCTTCTCTGAGGTGTACGAGCTTGGAGGTTGTATATTTGCAGAAATCAATGGTACGATGTAGATTGCCGATGTGGCATGTTTGTGTTTCCAAAGTTAAATAATCATTAAATAATGATTGTTGGAAGATTAAAACTAAGTGAAGTTTTAATGAATCTTTAATTAGATTGAAGTGAGAATGTGATAATTTGAATTATCAAATTGGGGAAATGATCGAGAATGGCGTACCACCAGTTTACTCCAAACGATAGTTAAATCTCTAATTAGATTTGAACGTAAAATGGTACTTAATTTTACCAATAACACCATGGTGTTAGATATGGAGTATTACAAGTTTTGCCCCATAGGATGAATAGGTTGGGATTGAGAAATAAAACAAATGATTACTTCGATAAGGTTCGCTAATCCCGACTAGTTTCGAAAAACTTAATTGGTTTAAATTCTGAAAAGAATATTTGAATAAAAGAATATTCTGGACTGGAATGAGGCGTATATTATGTTTTTTATAGCACTTGTTTATGAGATACGCGAGTTATTCGGAAAGGCCGGTTTCTACCCATTCTGAATAACTGATTCGACGATAAGTCGACAACGAAGACGGTGATTGAAGACCGGAGATCTTCACATCGTTTGGATGATTATTGATGTCTTGATTGGGCTGTACATCCAGGACAAGGTAATAAGTGGTGATCGTCCATACGTACTTGGAGATCGACGTGACAGCGAGGACCTCTCTCCTATATTGGACATATGGGACGAGGAATAAGGTGCCTCTGGTTTCGTTTAGACCCAGATCGAACTAGCAAATGGATGTGTGTCTGACATTGGATTTTATTCTGTGATGATTGATTTCTATTAAATATATATCTGTTTGGTGGCAGAGAATTTATTCTCTTGCTTAACACCCTTCTCCAAGACGTACAAGTTAGAGTTTATATATCGATAGACATTAGTCGCATGGCGTGAATTGTCAGTGTGGCATCCTGAGATGCAAATGATCAAGACTTTTGTTGAAAAGCAAAGTCTTCTGGATAATGATCAAAGCACGGCTTTAAATAGCAAAGTTTTGTGTATAGCGTTAATTCGCGAGCCTCACACCCCGATATGAGTCAGAAACGAGATCAGGGACGCAAGGAGTGAATGACGTTTCTTTCTAGCTGTGGATGGTGTCATGGTATGGAGCCCAGACATTTATATTTTTTACCTATGCGGATGATGGATAGCGAGGCGCCTCGGTTACATCATTCACTGCAAGGCCGATGGATAGGTCCGATAAGACCTGTAAACGTGTGTTTAGGAATAATTAATCCTCAAAAGTAAAGGGGAATCAGCCCTGCATGAACCAAGGGTTGCCCCGCGGTGTGTAATCCTGAGGCATTTGCTAGAGTGTCTCGAATCGGGGAGGATCCATCCCTGGCCTCGACTCATAGATGGAAATCCAATTTTCAATACGCGACTTTTCGGTTTTAGTTGTAAAACCTAGTACGGCGACGTAGTATATGGCAGCTATGTTGTCTATGGTTGATACATTTATATTTGAAGTTGTTTGATACACTATGCACTTATAATAATATCAAAATGAGATTTGTTTTAAACGTATCAAGCATGTTTGTCTATTATAAGGGAAAACTCTATCCTCTGGCTTATGTTGCATTGTGTGATGGGACTTGAGTCTTATAATAGATTCATTTTTTCGAAAAGCATTGCGCTGTTTTTAAACTATTTTATGAAATGGTATTCTTGGGAGAAAACCCGTTCCGTGTTATACGGCGTGGTCCCTTGATTTACTCTATTTTAAAGTAAAGTTTTAAATAACTGTTTTTAGTTCTCACACCAGTCCCATGACTGGCCTGGAGTTTATTGTTTTAACCTAAACTCTGGGTGCCCCTATTTTCCACACGGGCAGCTAGTAGTTTTGGTTTTGCAGATTTCTATTTTACAGGATCCTGGTTTATAGCTGGAGCTATATTCGAAAAGCTTTGTATCCGTGTATCTCTTTCAGTTGTGTTATGTATTATTTTTCCGCTTCTACATAATGTATTTTAATCTCTGATATTTTTCTGATCTATATTATTTATTCATACTCTGTTATATTCTTGTGCTCTAATGTAAATTGTTGTAATAGCAATGAAGTGTTCTATCATTTGCGTTCGAATTTGTCGTGTTCTCAACTCAACCCGGGCTTTCTCTTAAGGGAAAGTTTGGGTCATTTCACTAAATTTACATAAATTCATAAACAAACATCATATACTATTAGACAAACTTATCAAAACAAGCCTATTTAAGATGCAAGTTGAAAACATACATATTTATCCCTCTAACCTTTGGTTCTGGCACATACCGCTTAAGCATGTCGTTTATTGCTTCCTTTTAGTCCACACAACAGATTGCTCCATTGTTCGTCTCTTTAATGCTTCAAGTCCACTTGAGCTTTAACACTATAGGATTGGGCAGTCTCAATATAACAAAAGAAACATGGACAGAAGCAAGCTGGTATAGTATAAGCTTAATCAATTCTCATTATTAATTATCTATTAGAGAAACAACGATGATTTCTTTTATCTGTCATTGTCATCGTCGGACGTTATGCAGTGGTACTAATGGTGCACTGCACCAAAGTAATGGTGCACAGGTGCACCACTCTTGTGGTGCAAATGCACCATAATGGTGAACTGCATCATACATTAATGCATATGCACCACTGTATTATAAGGTTTTACTATGTGTCCAGATATACAAATGTGGATTTTACAGTGAAAATGATGCAGTGTAACTCTTCTTATCATCATATCATTTGGCAACTATGAGTTTGGATGGTTTTTGGTTTATAATGAAGTGGGGATCAACAAACAAGGAGATGCAGTTTATAAATGGAGAAGTAGGCTACTGTTAAAAGTGAAGGAGGTTTCGGCTGTTTGTGAAATGGAGCTGCCGCAGAATATGCAACGGATAGTTTCAAGTGAGGGTCTGCTATCTGGCTTGGGTGATATCCGGAGTTGCTGAGGTTGTGTATTGAAGTTGTTATAAGCAAAGGTTACAGATTCGATAGTGGACGGGTGGGGATGAATGGGGTTGCAAGTGAAGCATAGGAACGGGTGGTTAAGGTGTTTAATTTGTAGACAAAAGAATAAATGAAGCATCTATATGTAAGGAAGCTCATAATAGTTTATGCACTCTTAACCAAAAATTAACATTGCCAAGACAAACTTTTATAGAGGTACAGGTTACTTTAATCAAGAAGGCGTGGGACTATTTTCTAGTAGACTGTAATTTGTCAGTATTTTGATCTACTTAAAATGGGGCTAGGCGAGTACTATATATGTTGTTTGATAGTTTAGATTCCTGAATTTAAGAAAATGTAGCTTTAGTGTAAAATTAACTCTTGTTTCAACAATAAGCATTGGTTATAAATCAAAAACTGGCTTACATGCTAGTGATTACAATGTTGTTTAATAGCTTTAGTTTCTGAATTTAAGCATATTTAATTTTACACTTGATGCGCTTGACACTTTTTTTATGTTTTTTAAAAGAAGAACGAATTTATTAAAAGCATTAACAGATAGGCGTAAAAATAAAATAAAATAGTGTACCTTGTCAACAACGAACCATCTGTCTGCACTAATTCTGAAGTAACATAGTTAGAAGCTCAACCTCTGTAAGTATGAAAACATTAAGAGATATGAACAAGTAACATTAAGGGATAAGCAAATGTAAATGTTAAGAGATATAAACAAGTATATAAACCTCTGTAAGTATGCGCGATAATGGAAGCAACAAATCCAACACAGTAACCAAAGTCCATAATCTTATGATTACCTATGATATTGATAAGGCAAGAGTTGAATAGCATAAATTTAGGAATCTTCCCAATTTTTATGCTATTCAACTCTTGCCTCATCAATATCATTTAGACCTTATACCAAAGTGACAACATCTATGATTGATGTAAACGGGTTATCAACAAATTCAGCTTAAATAATGAAATATTCACCAAGAAATATATTATCGGAGTGGAGTAAACGTATCAAAAACAGAATTGCCAGATTCATGGAAAATTGATTCTTGGCAGCATCTCCGATCAATCGCTCAGTATCAGTAAACTTACAGCATATTTTTCACAACATCCATAAGTGTTTTGAAAGTAACAATAAACCATATTTTAAGAAAATGCATAAAATATGAAGAAAAAAGAAATAAACACTTTCTTACCACACTAAAACTTTAACATCTTGCTCAAACCTTAAACTAGGTTATGCTGGTTTGGAAATGAATGACACAACAATATCAACTAACAAAGGTTTTCTTTCTTTCTTTTTCTTTTTTCCCTCTTCTTTTTCAACATGAACTGCGGTAGTGAAAACAATCAATGTCATGTTAAGCATCTAGGGTTAATTTTTTGAATTACCCAAATTTAGCGTAAAATGGTTTCAAGTCACCATTAATAATGTGTGCTGTTGCAATACTCAAGTTTGGGCATCAATGTAAGAATCGGAGGAGCTGTGATACTAAAAATAAAAGAATTGAAACCTCACTTCGGTATATTCATGGAATTGGATGCACAAAAGCAAAGAAGATTCTTTGTTGTTTGGGCATGAGTAACATATCCATGTTTTTGTGAACAATGGATCGATGTTTTTCTCCAGCATCATCAGTTACTGGTATATGCAACTAATAATAATAACGTCATTAAACTTTGTAAATAATGCACACACTTAACTTCAGTGTCAACACAATGAAACTAACAATAAAACGAGTCCTTCAAAATTATTAACCTAAAAGCATTTAAAAACCTATAGCACACTACATCCTATGTATAAAATACACGTTAATAGGAGATAGGAAAAAGTTAATACCCAATACAACCATAAGTAACAGCTAGCTTCACTGTTCCAAATCTTAAGCAAATTTGCAGCTGGCCTAAATTCCTTTGTTTTACTTTATAATAACAGCTAGCTTATTATATGAAGAAAATCCAACTTCAAATTCAAAGTTCAATAACACATGACAATTTTAATTTCAAACTCAAGTTTACAGTTTCGTGCTTACCGATTGCAGCAACGAAGAGTATAGGATGGCCAATATGATGCAGTTAACTTCCAAGTGATGTTATTAGTTGACTTATGATATCTCTTGACGCTTGTATAGACAAGTGGCCATGGTGAGCTTCTTTGTGACTTGTGGTTGTGATAGAGAAGAGGCGTTTTAAACGATTTGTTGAGAAGAGGTAGAGATTTAGAAAAGAATCATTTAAGAACATTTACAGAGCAGACGTAAATTCCTACCTGATTTAGGGTTTCATGTTTTAGGTAGAAGAGGGAAACTAATTTCACGCGGGTTTCATGTTTTAGGTGGAAGAGGGAAACTAATTTCACATGACAATGAAAATTTTAGAGGGAATGATGCCTGTATATTTACCAAATGAATGTATCATCATTGTGTACGCTATCTTTGGCTTTTATTTGAGTTTTCCACTTTATAAAAAGTTCAACAACCGCAATTACCATGTAAACATTGTTCTAATTTGCTGTTGAAAGCAATTTTTCTTGTAGTTTCTAGAAGTTGGAAAGATCTCCAAGCTGTATCGAGCATTTAGTCATGACCATTTCGCTGAGCATGTTGAGAATTCTGGTTATCTAGTAGCTTTATTAAATATCTAATTCCTATCGACCAAAGAAATTGAACGTTAGGTGCCAACTCCCACTCACATTAGAACTTAAATGAGTCATTGTCAATGAAGTACCACTTATACGCTCACACGTTCTCACGCGATTTCGCGCAGTGCGATTGGAGTTTGAAATAGAAAGTAAATAGAAAATATGTCTTTGGCTTATGATTGCATGAGTTGCTTTTTGAAAATGATATCTAATCGTGAACTTGATCACTTGGCATACGCTCTTGTGTTGCTCAAACTTATGAGCATACGATTGGTTAGCGAATCGAATTAGTCTTAACAATTATGACTTTGAAAATGCGTACGTGTAGTCGTAACTGGAGTTGGAGTCAAGAATTTCCTAGAGTCGGAAATTCAAATGCCAATTTTTTTTGAAGAGATGGGATATTTTGCATCACAGGGAGGTTAAGGATTTTTGTATCCCTGGTAGGATGACAATTTTCGTATTCCCAAGGAGGATATGCTTTTTGCATAGTAAATTAGGCTTCTCTCCCTCCCCCATATAAAATTCATAATGTGATTTTCTCTCCTTCCTAGCTTGACATACTTTGAACCCTATGGACTTATGAAAAATACTCGAAAAACATCGCTTCCCTTGGGACTTTGAAACGCATAAACAAGTGGGCTCAAATCTTATGCGATTCGATTTACATAAATTTTTGCCCGATTCGGTTTCTGTACTTGGATACATGGTTTCGAAGCTTGAAACCGTGGTCTATAGCTTTACTATGATGACCAGTGGAAGAAGACGAAGTGTCTTCGTAGGAGAAGACCGGGTTGGAAGTAGAAGAAAAGGGAAAGGAAGCGAGGGGAAAGGAGAGAGAGGAGATGGGTGCCAAACAAAGGATGCTTCGCATCCTAAGGCTGCGGAGGGGATACTTAAGTTTTGACATTGTATCTCGGGGCAGCTGGGGGATGCGAAGTTCCCTCTTCGTGTTCTCAGGAGGGGATCATGGCACCTGAACTTCTCATCCTTACAGAGGATGTAAAATAAGGATTTCGCATTTGCCATGGGTGTCTAAGTTTACTGTTGACGCCAAAAAGTGGTCATCAACAACCAAAAATCAGATTTGAGCATGATATATAAAGAAATATTAGAAAAAGCGAGAAAAAGCAAGGCAACAACGTTTTTATAGTGGTTCGACGTTAACGAGCCTACGTCCACTTTATAATCTTATAATAATATCATAAAGGCAGAATACAGTGAATGAGATCGTCAGAATCTCTATTACATAATCGTTTTTGAGGAATATAACAAGTATTTCGTGATGAAAGTGGTTGGCATCCATGATTGAGTCATGCATGAGCCAAAGAGTTAGGCTCTAATCTAAGCCAAAGAAGATCCCCTCTTTGTTGTATTGCTTGGTGTATTTATAGGTAGCAGGCTTCAATAATTGGAGGTGCCATGTGTCAGTTGATCCATGTGAATAGCAGATAATGGAGCTGAGTCTTGATTACGTGGAGAAGTTCCATCTAATATGTGGCAGCATAAACGTAGCTAGATCCGAGTTTATAGGCTTTAGAATAGGTAGTTGGACCAAGTAAGTAGGCTATTAAATAGATCTCATGACCAAGTCATTGCTGTAGTGTAAGCTTATCTCAAGACCATCTAGCCTAGGTATTTTGAGCTGAAATATTTCGATCTAAGAGCCCTTGAGCCATGGAGCTTCGAGCCATGAATGTCCGGGCTTGTCCAAGCCCATGCTCGAGCCCTGAGCGATCCTGTGGTGGGTCCATGGGTTGACGGCCTTTCCAAAAGGCGGGTCAACATTTACTAAGCCCCAGGATGCGAATTTCACATTCTTAGGACTTAGGAATTTTTAGACACGTAGGGGGATGCAAAGTATGATGGATGGCCAGAACTCAAGATCCCACAAAATAGTGCAAGATGCGAATTTGTGCATCTTGGAGGTGTGTGATTTTTTGCATTCTGGAGGGATGCAAATTTTTGCATCACGGGAGGATGCGAGATTGGTCAGTCTTAGAGATGCGAATTTTGCATCCTAGGGACTTAGAAGATTTTGATTTCTCCTGCCAGTGCATATCACACTTTCTAATGGAACTTCGAGTCCTAGGGGAATTTTCATCGAACTCATATTGTTTTCGCGACGTTGCATGATTGCATCAGACTTGGGATCAAACGTATTGACTAATACGCTCAAATAAGAGTTGATAATTTGGACTTGCACATAGGATGAGAGCAAGAACTTGAACCATGGACATATAATGGAACTACCGATCTTTGGACTCGATTTTTGACCTCAACCACGAAGTAGTCGCGAATCGACACCAACCCAACGATGTTGGTTGATGACGACGTTGGTTACAATTCTAGGGACTAGTGGTCGTCACGGCGTCCCAAGTTTTTTTGTTATAATCATATCGGCATCTCATGACGCTACACATTCATGTTAGTTTAGACTACCTTGAGGGGTATAGAATTTTTAGTGTGATATATAATGAGACTATGTTAAAAGTTTAATTTGCAGTGACATCACGAACTTTTCGAAGACTTCAGGGCTTGGAAGATGAAGTCTCAGAACACTCATTATCCCTGACTGGGTCGTGTAGAAACTCCAGTTCAAGGGGCAGCAAGCTTGAGATTTCAGAAGCGTCCATTCATTCCTAGCTTGTAAGCTTGTCTAAAGAAACCGACCAGGGTGTGCAGTCTATAAAACCACAACAATCGGCCAAGCGTCTAGCCGATCCAGTGATACTAAAAAGGGTTGGAGCCGTAGAGGAAAATCCTGAAGATGAAGAAGTGGATGTAGATATAATGGGGGAAGAAATTCCCGAGGTGCCGGATTTGATGGCGGATGTCGCCATAGTTGATGATCCCTCAGAATCGGTGCCTTCGCAGATGGATGAACCCGCGTTGAGGCGTGTGTGCAAGAAGTATAGCATGCCCTAGGACAACGTTCATGTTCCCGAAGAGGGGGATAGGGTGCATGCATCTCCATAAGGGTACACTGCCTGGAATAGGCATATGTGCGCTTCTGCGTGCGTACCCCCGTCCTGTGGGTTCGTTCGACATTTGTTGCGCTAATTCTGCTTGGCGCCGACGTAGTCTAGTTC
The DNA here is from genome assembly GCA_030737875.1 of Allium sativum. Taxonomy (NCBI): domain Eukaryota; kingdom Viridiplantae; phylum Streptophyta; class Magnoliopsida; order Asparagales; family Amaryllidaceae; genus Allium; species Allium sativum. Next base: position 389,241,796 of record CM060924.1, read on the forward strand.
AAACACGTATGCCTTCCTTCTCCATACCTGTATTCTGTTTAGGAAATACCTGCATACAATACCTCCTGGGGAGGATATCCAGTTTTGGATGAAGAGGGGAACTGCTATTGCGCCTTCCTTAGTCTACCTGAAGGCACAAGCCAACAGCCGATTTATCCTGGGGACATGGAGCATACTCGGTGTCTTTAAATATGATAGGTTTTATGTCCATTGTCCCCCAGGATTCGCGAGGCGATGGTTGGCCTGAAGTAAGTGTCTTTCTTGCCTTGGGTTCATAGTTAGTCGAGTCGTAAGATCGAGACTAAATTTTTGTATATGTAATAGGCATTCCTCCCGTACCCAAAGGCAAGGAGTACAAGAGCATCTTGAAGTGCTTAGAGTTATTCCAACCGAGGCTCGCACCATTAAGAATCTCCTGACTAAGCAATTTCTTCATCAAACGGGCTTACTCCCCGCAAATCATTCAATGACCCGTCTAGTTGGTGTTGGATAGGAAGAAAGTACATTAACTATGGGAAAAACGTCTTTCGGGTCCGCAAAGGAAAGTGCCCCTGTTGCATCCAAGCGACACAAGGTCATAAAGATTCAGAAAGGACCAAGTGAGTGTGGTGTCGATGATGAGGAGATAGTTACTAGTGGATAGGGTTCTTCGCCCACTCCTATCCTATCTACGATAGTTGAGATGAGGTCAAAAGCGTTGCTCATGCCAATTTCTCCAATTACTACCTCTAGGACCACCGCATCGCTAGAAATAGAGGGTCAATTTAAGGACTTGGATGTTGTCCCACTTAATCTTACTTTCTCTTGGTCTAGTGGTACAAGTACCGGAAGCTTAATATTGAACGTTGGAAAGGTCACCCCTTCAAGCAAGCTTAAATCTGGCCCGTAAAGAGAACACTTAGGACACACGCTCATAAACATTGCATAACAAAACATTTGTTTGTATGCGTAGAATGTTTGATTCTAACTTTGAATCTGTCCCGTGTAGGTGAAATGGATCGAGATGCCAACAGATTGAGGTCAAAGATTTGTGGGCTACCGGCCTAAGAGGAGTCGACTTGTAATTTGTTTTAAAAGAGGCACAAAGTTGTTTATAAATCCTTCCTGCCTCAAGACCGCGGCTATGAACGTCTCCATAGAGGTCAACCTCGACATTCAGAATTTCCACCGCCTACTATTCGATCGCCGGGAATGAATTCGAGGCTAGAGACAGTGAGCACACAACATCAGCCATCTATGCTCCCTCCTTATGATTTACCCTTGGCGGCCATGACCACATCTTGAAGTATGCAGCTGGAGCCTGGGGATCAAAGACTAGGGAAGATAGGAGTGTTTATGAAAGGCATATAGTTGTCCGACATGTCAGAAGTTTTCCAGTTCACTCCCGAACAGAATAAAGCAATGCTGATGGAGGCATTTCCTGGCTTATACTTTGATGAGATCAAGTGGTTGCTGAACATCTTCTAGATCCTTTTGGATGTGGACAACGACTTTATGACAAAGTGTATGATGCCTACCTCCAATACGGAGAAATGCACATATAAGCAAGGCAACCCTCAGACCCGATCTTTAAAAAGAATGTCGAAATCTAGAACCATGAGCTAGATGTTAAAGCTGAGAGGGAGTGCATCAAGAGTAGGGATATCAAAATGAGTAAGACAACTCTTGAAATTATATCTATTTCTGCGTCTATGAGTAACATGTTTATGTTCTAACTCTCTATTGTCAAAATAGCACAACTGAAGTGGGAGTACAAGAAGGTTGAAGTCGAGGTAAAGCAGGGTCTGGAGTCGTACAAAGATATAGTCACCACAGTCTTGCCAGAGAATACGGCTCTCAAGCAAGATAAAAGAACTTTGACGGTGAGGAATATCCTTTTCGAGAGTGAGAATAAAGAGTTACACCAGCTCCACAAAGATAAGAGATGCTTGTTGCGGAAAATAAGAAGATGAAGGAGGAGAATGAACTGGCACAACGACTCATCAAAGAGAATGATGAGCATTGAAAGGTACTTGATCTGAGGAATGCTGAGCTTGCTCAGGCTATAAAGGAGAAATCAAACGCTGAGGCCACGAGCAAGGAGGCACTGACCCAAGTTAATGGCACAACAGCCAAGCACTAGGCTGCGTTGAAAAGCTCAAAGCTGACATTAAGGATGTAGAGGCTAGGGTGGGGGAGTCTCTGGAGCCATCCATCTGGGGCATGTACGTCAAAACACTTTGATTCCGTAGAATCTCATTGGTCGAAGATTATCCAAGGACTATGGCTCAGACTTGGGATAGGCTATTGCTGTTTGAGGCTCAGTTGTGGTAGGTAGACTCGATCGATAAGCTTGACTTAATGTTTGTACATTTGACCAGGTAGAAGCGCTCGGTGCTAGAAGAAGGTTATTAAGAGAGGACGCTAAGAAGGTGAGGATAGTGGAGCTTACAGTTGCGAAGGGGAAGATAGTGACTACTGAGAACATGGTAGTCGCTCACGTGGATGTAGTTCTTAATGATAATAAGATGTGTCATCCGCCTCTGGAAGCGGTTCATTGGTCCCAGCCCCCATCACTACCGAGTATGATCCCGACTATCCGGAGTTGGAATAAGGAAGCTCTCTCCAACCAGCAACCGGGAGCACTCTGCCTGTTGAAACTGCACCACAAATGTTGGAAAGTAAAGTCTCATCATCATGAGTGCTTAAAAGGATGTAAGCACAAACTCGAAGTAGACTAATTAATCTTATTTTTCATTTTGCAGGTTCCTCCGAGGAAGAAGTAACAATGGTTTTCGCGCCAACTTTTCCTGCATTGCCTGGGTTTGATGTGGGGATGAAAGGTGAGCATCTTGGAGAGGCAGTCACTTGGATACATTTTATAATTTGGACCTTGAAGGCTTTAAAGACTTGCTCGCAAAAGGGGAAGGAAAGGATGAAGAGGAGGTTCAAGTGACTGGGCCGATAGAGGCGGAAGTGCAGACAATGCATGATCTGGTGGAAGCATAGAAAGCCTATCTACTCACTAAATCTGAGGAGAAGGAAGAGAAGAGGAAGGCAAATGAGGCAACCCTGCAAATAGCTTAAGGAAGGCCAAGAAGAAAGCTGAGGATGAGGCTAAGGCTAAATTGCAGGAGGCAGTGAAGAAGAAAGTTGATGATGAAGCCACCAATATAAGGGTTGATGATGAGGCCACTAAGAAAAGGGCCGACGATGAGGGATCCAAGAAAAGAGCCAATGCAGAGTTTAATAAACTGCAGGAGGAAGAGGCCAAGAAGCTCAAGGCCGGGCTAATGGCCGAAGAGAAAGTGGCTAGAGAAGAACAAGAAAAAGGCGGAGATGGAGGAAAAGATGGCTAAGGAGACCGAGAAGGAGGGGGACACCTCGGCGATACTTGCGCTCATTAGCGAAGCTGCACCCAAGCCTTTCCAAGTGATCCCTCCCACTGAGGAGCAGGTCACTGAGATCTCAAATGGCAATGAGGATGAGTACAAGTTCAAGGTGGTGCCCTAAGGGTTAGCTTCTCTGACTAAGGCAAAGAAGGTAAGAGGAGGGAGTAGCTCCCAATAGAGGAGGAAGAAGGTTCATGATTATCCATCCAGTGTTGAGTCTAACAAGAAGAAAAAGAAGGGTGGCTCATCCAAGTGAAGATTATGGAAATTTTTTGGTTATGTAGGCGGATAGGATACGCGAGTACGACCCTTATTTTTGGAGGCGTGATGTGGTTTTCATGTACGTCACGTCACTAGAAAGGAAATAGACAGTTGTAGTTTTCTTTTGTAGATGAAAGTTTTTGTTGACTTTGCTTATATCATATGTTTTGTTGAGTGTTTGAACTTTCATCAACGCTTTCCAATGTTTGTACTGGCGTTAGTGTACTCACTGTCGCACTTGGGAAAATAGTGCATGTGGCTTCGCTCCTGAGATTCTCAAGTTGTGTGAAGCTTGCATGTGGTAACTCCGCTCTCGGGACTTCCTAATAGTTTGGAGCCTCTAGTCGTGCATAGCGTAAGTATATGAAGTTTGCTCCCAAGACCTCCTTTCGGTCGTTGATCTTGAGTCCTGTGGAGTTAGAGCTTGGTGTCTCCCCTCTCGGGATCTCCTTGCGATCGTTGATCCCGGGTCGTGAGGAGGAAAGACGGACGTCGTTGATTCGTCCCTTAGACTCTCCCATCGTTTCGTTTGGGTTAGAGTTCGATGGCATTGTTGGTTCGCCGATTTGGTACCCAGATCCAGAACTTGCGGGTCAAATGGAGCAGAGCGAGCATTCGATGTCACGATCACCCGGCTGGTGGGTTGCCCCCCAAGTCCGGAGACCTAGGAATAGGGTTGAATACTCAAGTTAATGAGCGTCTCGAGTTATTTACACTTGGCCTCGTTGTTGGTTCGAGACTCGAGTCGGCTTATTTATACTCGGCCTCGTTGTTGAGACTCAAATTTGCTTGTGAAGGGCATACCACATCACAAGGTTTGAGTCTTTGTAAAGACTTGAGTAGGGAGTTCGATTCCAAACTTCGGGGTGTTGATCCAGTGATGCACGCTCGTGTATGCAAGTCGATTGTAATAATTTCTCAAACATACTATGTAGAAAGTAAACACACTAAGTACACAAATGTCTGAAATTTTCTTTACTGTTAACTTTGGAAGTAATGGCCTTTTCTTTACAATGCCTTAAACTATGAAAACAAAATATTGGTGGAAAGAAGTAAATCTGTACAATAGACTAAGTGAACTAGTAGCGCAAGTGTTCATTGTTCCACGCTCTTGGTAGTTTGGCACCATAAACGGTCGTTGGCTTGAAGGTTCAATCTCCAACCCCAGTTGAATGTCATACGGACCTTCCTAGCAAGGACTGAAACCAGTTGGTGTGGGAAAGATCCGCTTCGGGACGAGCTCACCGATGTCAAAGTGCTTTGGGAGGATATTGGAGTTGAAATACTGGGCGACTTGTTTGTTGGATCTAAGTTAACTCTAGAGGGGGGTGAATAGGGTTTATTGCAGTTTAGTAAAATATAAAAATTATCATAGATTATATCACATCAAAGTAAGTAAATGCAGAAAATAAACAACACAGAATTCAACTAGCTTCGACAAACTCCTGCCTACTACTGCGTTCTCCAAGGTTACTACTAAGTATTAAAATAATATCCCACATACAACACCTGTACACTTGCGACCCCTCTCTATTGTTCTAATCCTACGTTAAAACCCTGTACAGATCTTAAACCCTAAAATAAAAAATTTCCCTAATTATAAATCATGTAGCTAGACATCCTAGTTTATAGAAAACTAGAAAATGAATAAAATGATTTACAAAAAGTTAAAACAACTTGAAACGATAATAAAATGAATAAAACCTACGAACTAAGTCAAAGATAAGGTCGGCTCCCTTTTGTCAAATGCTTTGCCACTTAAAAAATGTTGGCTTCCTCTTTGTCTCTTTGATGGTCGGACTAGGGGTTTTCCTTCTTTCCAAAATCGTGACTCTTCATGTTGCTATGGAAATTAATCTCTGATGCTCTGATTGCTTGATGTTTCTTGTTGTTCGATTTGGGCTTGCGATTGGAACTTCGAAACGATAGTGAGTAATCTTATTTCTTTGATAATTGCTTGACTGGTTGTTTTGTTTTGATACTACAATATATGTGATGAATGGTGAATATATAGGGTTTCGAACCCATTGATTGTCTCTGATTTCGCCCTTAGATTTGGTCTTGATTTAATTCGTCCTTGCGTGAATGGTTGCCGTAAATACCCAATTTATTTCTGGACACTTGATTGATTTTCATGCCCAGAAATATGCTCTCGTGAATTTCTGGAATGTCTTGTGCATTGCTTGTTTGTTATTAACCTATATCGCCAGTCTATGGCCTTGTGACTGCACTTGAATCTGGCCTGCTTTGTCATTGTACTTGTGCTTTGATGTGCACTATGGTCATGCTGCTTTCAGAATTATCTTTGGCTGGTGCTATTTGTGTCTTCGTCTTTTGTACTTGAACCTCGTACACTGGCCTGAGTATACATGTACTTGTTAACCCTGATTTGATTCCCTGATCACCTAAAGTGCCACCATGCACATATCACTTTGTCTATTACCCTGCCCAGTTTTATTGACTTGAAATACTTACGCACTACTTTATTTGTGCATACATGTGCATCATGCTTCTGGTCCTTGTGTAATACAGCATTGTGTGCATTTGAACTGCTTTGTGCCATTTGTGCATTTGAATCTGGTCAATGTTGAACTTCTATGCTTCATGTTCATCCATGCTTGCCTGAAATGTAGTTGAGTTGTTGGCAATTGACTCTTTATGTGCATATCACCATGTCATTATTGTACATAATTGTGCTTGCTTGGTTAATTAGAATTTCAGACCAGTTTGACTTCTTTCACTTTGCCATGCACATGTGTGTGTGTGTGTGTATATATATATGTGTGTGTGTGTGTGTGCACACACATTGTTGTGTGTGTGTACATATATGTGTTTATATTATGTGGTACTTGTCTTTGTGCATCTCATTACTAGCCTGATATTTGGTATATTGTTCGACCTTGTTCCGATGCATACCCATGCACTTGAACCTAATAACTTGCTTATGATCACTATTTCTTATGTATGTTGCCACTACATATATTTGTGTCCATGGCATTTGCTGCTACTATGCATGGTCCTGATATCCCTGACTTGTATTATTTCTTGCATGGCTTGACCCATATTATTGGCTTGGCATTTTTGTGTGGGGGCCTTTGATGCTGCTGCACCCTCTTGTGTTGAGTATGCCATAGTGATGCATCTTAACATGGTCTTGTGAAAATGCAATTCCTTACCCTTGAGCTGGTTTGTTGTGTCTTGCTCCTACATAATCTTGTACATTTGAACCTCTTGTTTGCTGCACCTATTGCATTGAGAGGTTCTTGCAACCTTTCTGCCATCCTGGTGCCTTGTTCTTGCACTTTCCTAGTGTCTTGTTCTTTTGTTTGTGCATGTCTCATGCTTGTACAGTTTTGCTCATATATCTTCATTTGTATGTGTATACATGTATTATGTATGTGCAAGTATTTTTTTTTTACATCAGCAGACCACTATAGGATGAGTTGTGGCTAGTCATAATCAGCAAACCACAAATGTGAGCTGAGACCGGTCTTGATCAGCAGATCACTAGAGCTGTGTTGAGGATGATCTCCATGCACTAGTTGTATAGTGTGCCTTGCGGTATTTATTGTGAATCACTATGAATATCACAAGCATGCAAGACTCAAATAAATGTATATACATATCAGACCAAGTCTAGAAATATGATGAGAAACACACCAAAATTCTAATGCAAATAAAATTTAAAATAAATTTATATTTGTCTATAGTAAAAAAATTCTCCAGTTTACTCTGTGTGTTTCTTTGATAGGTATGCAGGTGAATGGACTGGATATAGAAGTAGTCGAAGACTCAGTATGTGTCAATGTAAGTGCTAGAGTGGACTAAGTGAAATGTAGTGAGGAAAACTATGTACATGAAACTGTATGTGACACTGAATATGTAACTGAATTAATGAGTGTTGTAGTGAGGAATGAATGTAATAAATGAATCTGAATGTAATATATCACGGTGAGATATACAATAGTGGAGTCCGAAAATATGTATCATATCAAATGTTGAAATAAATTGTTTATTTGAATAAAAAATGTTTGAATTGTGTACAATAACATTTTATTCAAAATAAATAATTATTTCAGTATGTGATGAGATATAGAATAATACAATTACAAACACATTTATAGAATAATATATGTTTATTATCATCAAACAAAAGTCATACTGTTATATTCAATAACCTCCCCCTTTTGATGATGACAAATATACAAATAAGATTTTGAATGTGATAAATGTGTTTGACAGTGAAGTGTAGTACTCCCCTATTTATATGCTTCCTCTACAACTGAACTCCCTCTGTACATGTGCATACGAGTGAATTTGAAAAACAGTTGAATTTTCAATATCAAAATATTCTTGAATTATTCACTCGTCAATTAAAATCTTAATCATTCTCCTCCTTTTGTTATCATCAAAAGGATATAGAAATCGAAATAGTGATGAAATATAGACTAGAAATATAAACTCAAATCAATAGAGAGAAAGTATACCGTAAACCTTAATTAATCAAACAAAAATCATAATATTCTTCAAACTAGAAGCAAATTTCACATTTCAGAATGATGTGTTTATGATGAATTTTATAAAATGGAGAGAGCTATAAAACTTTAGATATGAATATGGGTTCAAAAAAATTAAATTAAGCATAAAATAGCGACGGATTTGGACTATCAGTATAAATTCAAGTCAAGAGACAAAATAAAATATCGCAAATCCCAAAAACTATCAACCAAAAAATTATAATATATCATAAAATAGTAACACATTTCATAATTTAGAAAATGGGTTGCGGATTTTACATGACGAGGAGGATTTCCTATATATATACAAATTTGTTGTTTCCTTTCTTTTTATTTTCAATTTTTTAATTATTAAAAGAGCACACTAACCACGCATAACCATAAGGAATTTTAAATGAGGCCACTTGCAACTTAAACTATAAGCATTCTCTAACCATGCATGACCATATCTAGGTTTTTTAAATGTGGTTAGAGTCACACTTTTATATAAAAATCCCCTCAGTATATAAAACCATAATGAATGATAGAAATATGATAGGAATAGAGATGGTTGTGAAATAAATTTCTAAATTAATCATATTATGAAATATGTTCAACCGTACCAGGATTTTTGAAAATTTTCTGCTCTCTCTCATATTGAAAATTAGTATAGTCATATTTCCATCACAAATTTTGAAACTGTACTTTCTTTAATGATGTCCAAAAAAAATCAAACTCTCACATTATATAAAGCCATGATGAATGGTAGAAAGGTGGTGGAAGAAGATGATCATGAAATAAGCACAAATTCAAAGATATTATAAAATCTATCCAATCATTATGAGAATTTAAATAATATCTCCTCTTATTATGAAATGTAATATAGTCAGAACTCATCACTATTTCATAAATCTAATAATAATTTTGATGAGTTCCAAATATAGTTCAATTTGGTCAATAATTTCAATTTTTTGAAGAAGTAACCAATAAATGATTTTAAATGTGAAAGTATCAATTTCAAGAGGGAAAAAACTATGCAAGTTGAAAACTAGCTTAAAAAAGAATCAATTGAATGTGAAATTATCAAAACTCCTAAGACTAATACAACTTGTATGTCCTAATGCTCATAATTACAATGTATCCAAGCCCAAGCAGATAAATCTAACATTCAATTTCCTCTATAAGAGCAGCAAAAAAATCAGTTCAAAGTAAGATTCATAAGAGAATTTTCACAATATTTAGAACAAGCCTAAGAAACAATCCATGATCCAAATAAAAAATAAGTTATTTGAAACCACTTGATGAAATTTATTTTCAGAAATCAGATCCAAATATTGGACCCATGAAGTTCAATATACAATTAATCACAAATGATTTCGAAATCAAAATATCCAAGTCAAATGATCATGATTAAGAGTGAGTTTCAAGATGCAACACAACAATTCATGTCAAATGATTTTCAAAAAAAAATAGTCAAGCTCAACTGAAAAACAAATGAAATTATTAACACTTATCGAAAACAGTTTTCAAGTATTGTGCTATGTTGAGTGCAAATTTTCAAGACTTTCCAAGATGAATTAGAAGAAACTCAAAACAGTAAAGATGTGTGAAATTTCATTAGCTTGTCAAGTCATTAAAAAATTTAGAATTCTGAATAATAGTGTTCAAGATATGATAGGAATACTACAACACTGTTAGAAATTCGGTGAACTGTCAAAAAATTAAACTTCAAAAGAGGTGCAGTTATTTACAAATTTAAGTTCAAAATCTGGAAATCATCAAAACATGAAAGTTTTAGATAAATGAATTTAATTTCCAGAAAATCATAAAATTTGCAATTTAAAGTTAAGAAGACCAAGATATGACAAAAAATTACTATGGTAGTGTTAATACAAATCGATATAAACAGAAAGGAAGAATAAAGGGAAGAATAGAAGGAAGAACAAAAAGAATAAAAACAGAAAAAGAAAACGAGTTTAGAGATTATACCCGATTTACCATTTACGATGTGGATTCTCTAACTCAAAAACCATGTCTAAGGAACTCTGAATGATCCAATGATATGGAACAACATGAATTCAATCCCTCTTGAAGTTGCTCCTTATCCATCCTCGATATCTAGTTGTTTATAGGATTGAGTGGTCTAATAAAAATTGTGAAATCACTCCTTGCTTCAGTAACACATTTTGGTACACGAACTAGTTTGCACAATAATCTAATTGAATTTACCATTGTGCCCTTAGGAACCCAAATTTGTTTAATTTTAACCAAAATCGTTTTATTTCCTTTTGGGACCTACATTTGTTTAATTGGATTGTTTTTATTACAAAACAAGCATTTATCTCGTTTATGCTCAATCCTACCACAAAGTTCATAATTTGAATTTCTAGATTTCTTTTTGTTTCTAAATCGATTTGACTTACCAAAGCCAAGCCCATTCTTAGTTTCAACAAAAAATTGATTTTTCAACAACATATTCAATGATTTTTCTCCGTTAGAAAATTTAGCCAATGTTGATTCAAATCGTTAAATTTTGGATTTAATACCACTGTTTTCTTTCATTAAATTTGAATAATTATTAATAGTGATCTTGCTCTTATCAGTATCATTTTTTTTTTCAAAACTAAATTTTCGTTTTAAAGCAAATTAGTTTTGACCTTGGACTCATAAATCTTGGATTCAAATTGATTTTGATTTTCAATCTCAAGTTTTTCAAAAATCTTGAATTTTTCAATTTCATTTTCAAGTTCTTTCAAAATCAATTTAAATTTTTTTTTAAAAAAAAACTTTCTCAATAATTTAATGTTTGGAATTTTTAGCCGTCTTAAAATTTTCCAACTCTTTTTGCAAAACACTGCTTTTATGAATTAGCTCATCCTCGTGATTTTTCAAAATCAAATTTTCCGTTTCAAGCTGTTTAAAATTTTCATTAATATGAGCAAGATCCTTTTCTAAATTCGAACATTTTTTGCAATCAGAGTTTTTGAATTCCTTGATGTTTTCAAGTTTTAGGTCCAAATCATTATTTTTGCAAATCAACTCAAGATTCTTAGATTTCAAATTTTTATTCTTAAATTTTAGATTATCAACATTGTAAGTTAACTTATCACAAAGAAGAACTAATTCTTCAAAAGAAAATCACATCGCACATCATTTGTTGAGTCTCTATTATCTGTATATCCTGTCAAGCATAAATCTGAATACGCGTTGACATTTGAGCGCATATTGTCTTTTCTTCCATACTTCACATCGAGAGTTTCCCAGATTTCATATGCAGTTAAATAATGAGAGATACGTTTAAACCGATCAATTCTAAGAAAATAATAAATAATATGCATATCACGAGCATTGATAACATTATTCATTTTTTTTAACATATCTCCCACGTTTTCAATAATATTCCAATATTCAGAATTAACTGATTTTATATTGAATTCAATTTTTGATTTCCAATTTAAAATATATGTTCCACTGAAAATAGTTGTAATACTGCTAGACTGACAACTAGGAAAATCAATGTTAGGGACATTCATGGCTCGAGAGTTAAAAATACATGCTCTTGTACCACTTGTAGGATCTAAAATAACCCTAGAAGGGGATGAATAAGGTTTATTACAGTTTTGAAGAATGTAAAAATTATCACACCTCAGATCACATCATAATAGTAAACGTAGAAAATAAATAGCTTAGAATTTACTTAGCTAGGCAAACCTTTGCCTACTACTGCATTCTTTAAGTTTTCTACTAAGGATTAAAATAAAATCCCGCAACCTATACACACACGACCCCTCGCTATTGTTCAATTCCTATTCTCAAAAACTTGTATGGATCTTAAACACTAAGATCAGATTTTCCCTAAATATAAATCCTATAGCTAGACACCCTAGTTTACAAAATACTAGAAAAACGAATAGAACAGTTTACAAAAAGTTAAAACAACTTGAAATAATAAAATAAAATGAATAAAACACTAGTATATGAACTAAGTCAAAAATAAGATCGGCCCCTTTGTCAAATGCTTTGACACTTAAAAAACGCATGCTTCCTCTTTTCCTCTTTTATGGTCGAACAAGGGTTTTTCCTTTTTTCGTAAATCGCGACTCTTCTTGTTGCTCTGGAAATTAGCCTCTGATGCACTGATTGCTTGATGATTCTTGTCCTTCAATTTAGGCTGGCGACCGAAACTTCGAAACGATTGCGAATATTCTTATTTCTTTGATAATTGCTTGATTGGTTGTTTTGTTTCAATACTACAATGCCTATACTGAATGGTGAATATATACAGGGTTACGAACCCATTGATTGTCTCTGATTTCGCCCTTATATTTGGTATTGATTTTGTTCATCCTTGCCTGAATGCTTGCTGTGAATACCCAATTTATTTTTGGAAGCTTGATCGATTTTCATGCCTAGAAATGTGCTCTTGTGAATTATCGGAATGTCTTTAACACGTGAATTTAATATTTTCTAAAGATCGAACATTCAATTTCTTTGATAAAATCTTATGTGATTTTCTTTGATGTATCTTTCCAGGTTTTAGCACACTGTCTATTTAGTAAAATAATTTGCAATTCTAACTTTCCAAATTTACTTATGCCATCAATGAAGATTGATTTCTTTCCAGTTTTTAACCAGAGAATTAAAAAAATCCTTTTCTCCTGAAATCATTCGAGCAGTTCTTTACTTGCGTTTGCATTGGCACTAAAAATTCTACTTTTGCCTTTAGCATACTTCATGACTACATATACTTTAATACATATGTGTATACACACAATTGTGTGTGTATGTATGTTATTGTTGAACATGGATACTTGTGCATACTCCACTGCCCTTGTGACAATTTGAACTGCAGTGTGTTCCTTGCATTGTGGATATATATATATATATATGTGTGTGTGTGTGTGTGTGTGTGCGTGCGTGTGTGTGTATGTGCGCGCACGCATGCTCTGGTGAGCTTGATGCACCTGAACCATTGTGCATGCCATTTTACATTGTTCAGTTGCACACCTTGCTATGACGGCCCATTTTCACTTGTTATTGCCTCTTCTTGCTTGCATATATATATATATATATATATATATATACATATGTATACTTGTGTATGTTGTCTTATGCATTACTTGCTTGACATTAATCCATATTGCCAGTCCGTGGTCTTGTGACTACACTTGAATCTGGCATGCTTGGTTATTGTAGTTGTGCTTTGATGTGCATTATGCTTATGCTACTTTCAGATTTTTCTTTTTTGGTGCTATGTGCGTCTTCACCTTTTGTACTTGAGTCTTGTACACTGGCCTGAGTATACATGTACTTGTTAACCTGACTTTATTCCTTGTTTACCTGAAGTGCCACCATGGACATATCACTTTGCCTACTTCCTTGCTCTGTTTCATTGACCTTAAGTACTTGTGCATTGCTTGATTTGTGCACACATGTGCAACATGCTGCTGGTCCTTATGTGACACTGCATTGTGTACATGTGAACTGCTTTGTGCCATTTGTGCATTTTAACCTAGTTCAGTGTTAAACTTCTATGCTTTATGTTCTTCCATGCTTGCCTGAAATGTAGTTGAGTTGTTGGCACTTGGCTATTCGCGTGCATATCACCATGTGCTTGTTGTACATAATTGTGCTGTTTGGTTGATTAGAATTTCAAGCCAGTTTGATTTCTTTCACTTTGCCATGCACATGTAAATATATATACATGTATATATATACATTGTTGTGTGTGTGTGTATATATATATATGTATGTTTATGTTATGTGATACTTGTCTTTGTGCATCTCATTACTAGCTTTATATTTATTACTTGTTCGACCTTGTATCTGTGCATACCCATGCACTTGAGCCTAGTTACTTGCATGTGTTCACTATTTCTTAATTATCTATGTTTCCAATGCATATATTTGTGTCTATGGCATTTGCTGCTGCTCCTGTGCATGTATTTGATATCCTTGACTTGTCTCATAACTTGTATGGCTTGACCTATATTCTTGGCTTATCGTTTGTGCATGTGTTCCTTTGATTATGTTTCCCCCTGTTGTGTTGAGTATGCCAAGTGATGCATCTTAACCTAGTCTTGTACAAATGCATTTACCCTTAAGCTGGTTTGTTGTATCTTACACCTAACTTGATAATGTACACTTGGAACCTCTTGTTTTGCTGCATCTATTGCATTGAGAGCTTCTTGCAACTTTTTTACCATCTTGGTACCTTGTCCTTACTCTTGCCTAGTGCCTTATGCCTTTGCTTGTCCCATGCTTGTATAATGTTGCTCTTATGTGTTCATTTGTTTGTGTATACATGTATTGTGTATGTGCAAGTTTATTTTTCTATTTACATAAGCATACAACTATACGATGAGCTAAGGATGATGAAGATTAACAGATCACAAATGTGATTTGAGGCCAGTCTTGATCAACAGACCACTATAGTTGTGTTGAGGCTGATCTGCAGACATTAGTTATATAGTCTACCTTGTGGTATTTACAGTGAATCACTGTGAATATCACAAACATTCTAGACTCAAGTAAATGTATAAACATATTATAACAAGTCTAGAAATATGATGAGAAACACACCAAAATTCTAAGGCAAATAAAATTTAAAATAAATTTATATTTTTCTATAGTAAAATTTATTTTTGTTTCAGTTTACTCTACATGTTTCTGTGACAAGTATGCAGGTGACTGGACTTGATATAGAAGTAGTTGAAAACTCAGTGTGTCAGTGCGAGTGTCAGAGTGGACTAAGTGAAATATAGTGAGGAAACTATGTATATGAAACAGTATATGACATTGAATATGTAACTGAGTGAATGAGTGTTGTAGTGAGGAATGAATGTAATAAATGAAATCCAACGTATCATATCACGGTGAGATATACAATAGTGGAATCAGAAAATATGTAACGACCCGCATTCTACGCATCATAGGATTGTAGGAAATTTATTTCTTTCACATACGAAGTCGTATGGTCATGTAACTTTGGGAGACGACTATTGGGGTCATTTCCCATGTTCATACTTTTTCCCGATTTTTAAATGACCGTTTTACCCCTAGCTGATCTTGTTTTGGTCATAACTTTTGATTGGAAAAGAGTTTTGACCTGAAACCACTACCTTTGGCTCCGGATGATGGTTTACAATTCCGGTGAGTGGTCACATTAGCCAAACAGACTCACCGTTTGGGAGATATGGCTGAAACAAGTTTCAGATGGTGAAAAACAGCTTAAATAGGCTTAATCGGGTGATTAATAGCTAGGCCCAATGGGGGATTTCGGGATTAGATGTATTTAAGAGCTGCTAGGGTTAGGATTTTGGTTTTTCACTCATTTTCTAGCTGCCACAAACCATCTCTTCAACCTAACAATGGCCTCCAACATATAAATACACCTCTAATCACCTCTTAATCAAGTTTTGACTTAAACTACATCAAATTAAGGAGAGAAAGCACCAAAGCAAGGTTAGAGCTGCTGTTTTACATTGGATACAACGCCACATAGAGAATCATTTCAGATTTAGTATTTTATTTGTGGCCAAGGTGAGTGATTTGCATAGTTTTGCACTAATTACGGTTAATTAAGGGTAATTAGTGAAGATTAACGAAATTAGACATAATAAAATTTTGGAAAAATATTTATAAATTCTGAAATATTGTTTTATACCTCTGTTAGAAATTTGGGTTGATTTGGTTAAGTTTTGTTAATCCTATGATTAGTTTTGCTTAAACATGTTTAAGGGAAAATATGAGGTTTTGGCTATGTTTGATCCGTTTAAACCTATCAAATTATTGTTTTGGTGTTTATGATTGATTGTACATGTTGCTATGACTGTATGGTATGCTTTGTGATTGCTTAGAAAAGTTAGTCGAAAACACCGTCGAATGGCATAAAACAGTCGCTGGAAAGAAGTGCAGGAAATTACCCGAATCAGATCGGATCAGGGGAGGAAGCACGATCCGAACCGCTCACACCTGAAGTTCCACGATCTGACCTGAGCACGGTGGCACGACCTGGAGAGAGCATTCGATCCGAATCGATCGCTTGGAGAGCCATCCGACCCGATCTGAATCGATCGCTTGGAGAGCCATCCGACCCGATCCGAAGCTCCATCACGAACCGCTTGCCTTAAGACACGATCTGATGCTTTGGAGATGGCCACGAACTGATCCGAAGTAGAAGTTACGATCAGACCCGTATGGGTATTCCGATCCGAACCGAGGAGCTGATGATCACGACCTGCAGCAAAGTGAAGTGAAGAAATGAAGACCGATCCGGAGAAGAAGGTGACGACCAAAACTCGAGATGCAAAGGTAGTCCAAGGGGGAAGATTGTACTCGTGATCCAGTTGGGAACCAACGAGTTGACTTCATGGGTTGGGCTTTGCTGCGGGACGTGTGCAAAGGGGTTGTCGATGTCTGTAACTTTGGATCACTATGTATAGGGAGTACGTGAACGGATTCAGGGCCACAGTGGCCTAGGTACGTAAAGAGCTATAGACCAATGAAGTTTGTTCATTTGTAAAGATTTGGTCATGACTCCATGGGGTGAGCTTGGTAGTAGCAATAGTTGTACAAGTCAAACTCCGTGACTACTTCGATGGGTCTAGTGATTGACAGCGGTGGACATCGTCTGCTTTACGCACTAAGTGAGAGATGTGAGTATGGTTGCAATGTTTGATTTGTTTGCCATCATTATGTCATGCACACCCCCACCCCCATAGTCTTTACACCATATATTAGTGGCACCTTAGAGTATCGTACGGTATGTAGTGCTAACTCTTTGGTTGCAGGTCCAGGTTCAGGTATGGTTTAGTATACCTGTTAATGTTCTGTTTTGCTGCTTATCGCTCATACCAGACTTTTTGTTTGACCCAGAGTTTTATGTCTCTTCTTATTACTCTGGTTGCTCTCACGAGCAGACTAGAGACAGGTTAGGTGGTATGCACGAGTAGCTGTATCGGAGACGAGCAGGAGGCTTCCACGTATGATATATATATATACATTCTCCCTGTGTTGCTGCGATCACTACTTTGGGCATTAGTGGTGTACCTTTCTTTCTTTTGTTTAGAGACAGTAATTTGGAAAGTTGTAATAAGCTGTATTTGGATTTCCGCTACTCTGATGATGATGTTGATGTTGGTTTTAGTTATCAGCTTATGCACTGTCTCGCCTATTTTATGTCAAGTATATTATTATATTTTGTTCCATGTGCTATGAGATATTCTACAGGTTTTCGATTAGTTCATTCTCTTCTTTCCTTTCTTTGGCGATCGTTCTGTGCTAGTTAGGCATGTGTACAACGCACTTTCGGAGGAAATGCCGACTGGTGGGGCGAGCTGTCACACTTGGTATCAGAGCTCTAGGTTGCGTAGTTAACCTAGGAAAAGACACCAGGGAGAGATAATACGTATATGAGAGCACGTATTTGTGATTATTTTGGTTTTAAAAGCTATATATATATATTATTAGTATAGCTAAGGATTAAGTCGCACTGCACTAACACCACAAAGAGGATGGTTAATCGTTTTCTCTGTGCAGATTAAACGATGAGCCGATACGCAAGGGGTGCTGGTAGAGGAGCCAATAATGGGAATGCTGCTGACATGAGGACGATGTTCACTGACCTCATGAGAGAAATGCTTAGGGATGTGCAGAGAGCAGCTCCCAATGATGGTAATGGTGGTGGTCCAATAGTGCAGAAGCCTAGGGCCGATTTCGCCAAGCTGAATAAGGATTATACTAGTCTTGGTGGGAAGTTGTTCCACGGAATGGGGTCGGCTGCGGATGTTCAAGATTGGTTAGACAGCTGTGAGCGTATCTTCGAGGACTTGGGTATCGAGGATGCGATGAAAAGAAAGCTAGCGTCCCGTCAGCTGCGAGGACGGGCAATGAATTGGTGGAATGCTATAAAGGCAGCTACTCCCGAAGATCAGATTACTTGGGATTAGTTTAAGGTTCGCTTTAGCGATAAGTTCATTCCAGCTGCTCAGAAGTCAGTATTGTTTAAGAAATTTTTGGAGCTCAAGCAGAATGGCAGAGCTGTCTCGGAGTACATTGCAGAATTCGATACTTTATCAAATTGTGGATTATCCCTCATTGACACTCCCGAGAAGAAGAATGAGAAGTTTATAACAGGGGATCAGTACTTGGGGGAAAGCCTTATTAACCACATCGACGAGACGTTTGAATCGATTGTGGGGAAAGCATTGAGGTCAGAGAGTCTCTACCCTAAGTCGAAGGCAGAGGTTGCATCTGCAGAGGAGCCAAAGCCGCAAGCAAGCGATGGAGGCAAGAATGGTTCTCACAACAAGAGGAAGCAGAACCAGAATAAGGATGGCCAGAAGAAGAAGAAAGATGTTGAGTGCTTTAGCTGTGGCAAGAAGGGCCATTATGCCAGTAATTTTCGAGGCAAGCCAACAGATAGGAAATGCTTCAACTATGGCCAAGTGGGGGCATCACAAGGACAAGTGTCTGCAACCCCCTGAAGAAAAGCAGATGGTGAAAGCATATGCCCTTAATGCTATTCCTTCTTCGTCGAATGCCCCAACTGCGGCGGAGAAGGGAAAGAATGTCGTTATTCAAGGTATGCTTTCTGTTTATGATGTTCCTATTCGAGTATTGTTTGATCCCGGAGCTTCCAGTTCTTTCATATCTAGTGATCTGGTAGATAGGTTGGGATTGGAGGCCGAGATTGTCGATAGATCTTTAGTAGTGACGAACCCGATTGGTGGTTCGACTAACCTTAGCATGATTTGTCGTAATGTGTTCTTATCGAGTCATGGATGTATGTTTGTTTGTGATTGCTTTGTTTTGGGCTTTACTAGGGTTGGCATTATTTTGGGAGTCGATTGGCTCCAAAGATACGGGGTGGTGGTAGACTGTGAGGGCTTTCTGGTGACGGCTAGAGCGGATAATGGGCAGAGGGTAGTGTTTGGTGGTCTACCTAGTGATGGGGTAATGCCTAATTTTCTAAATTCCCTCGACATCCCGCAAGGTGAGTTGTCAGGTTTTCCCGTGGTTGGCCAGTATCCGGACGTCTTCGAGGAATTGACCGAGCTTCCACCACACCGAGAGATTGAGTTCCGTATTGATTTAGTGAAGGATGCCAGACCTATAGTGATGCCACTTCGTCGTATGGCACCAAGGGAGCAGCGAGAGCTCAGGGTGCAAGTTAGCGATCTTTTGAAGAAGGGATTTATCAGAAGGAGTGTTTCTGAGTGGGGAGCACCAGTTGTGTTTGCTACCAAGGCCGATGGTTCCTTTCGTTTGTGTGTAGACTACCGCGAGTTGAATAAGGTGACGAGGAAGAACAAGTATCATCTACCGTGGATAGATGATTTGTTTGATCAGTTGAGTGGCGCGAGAGTATTTTCTCAGTTGGATCTCGCGATAGGTTTTCATCATCTTAGAGTGGAAGATGAGAATACAGCTAAAACGGCATTTCGAATGCCATATGGATTTTATGAGTGGTTGGTCATGCCATTCGGGCTGACCAATGCCCCAGCATATTTTGTGGATCTTATGAATAGGGTATTCAGAGATCAGTTGAATAAGTTCGTTCTTGTGTTCGTAGACGATATCCTTGTTTATTCGAGGATGGAGGAAGAACACGAGGAACACTTGAGGATAGTGATGGAGGTTTTAAGAAAACACCAATTGAAAGCAAAGTTTTCTAAGTGTAACTTCTGGAGGAGGGAAGTGAGATTCTTGGGCAAAATTGTTTCAGAGAATGGTATTGCCGTGGATCCTGCGAAGGAGGCTACGGTACAAGATTGGTCTACGCCCAAGAATGCAACAGGCATAAGAAGTTTCTTGGGATTAACTGGATATTATCGTAAGTTTATCCAAGACTTCTCCAAGATAGCAGCACCGTTGACTCAATTGACCAAGAAGAATCAAGCTTCCGTCTGGGACGAAGAGTGTGAAAATGCATTCAAGAGTCTAAAGGAAAAGTTGACATGTGCACCAGTGTTAGTCATTCCTAAGGGGAATGAAGAGATGAATGTATATACGGATGCATGTGGTACCGGACTAGGTGCTTTGTTGATGCAAGGAGGTAGGGTTGTAGCTTATGCAAGTCGGCAATTGAAACCACACGAAAAAAGATACCCTACCCATGATTTGGAACTAGCAGCGATCTTATTCGCATTGAATATATGGAGACATTATCTCTTGGGAGAAAGATTCGAGTTGTTTACCGATCATAAGTCGTTAAAGTATCTCTTCTCTTAGAAGGATCTAAATCTCCGACAGCAAAGATGGTTAGAATTCTTGGCTTCCTATGATTTCGACATCGCATATACACCAGGAAAGAGCAATGCGGTGGCTGATGCATTGAGTAGAAGACATGCCAGTTTAGGGGCTCTGTTTCTAGAATGGAAGCAACTGGAGTACATCGCTAGGTATGATTTCAGACCAAAGTGCGAATTGGATCCAGAAATGTTAGCAAGTTTGACGATCAGACCAACTTTGATTGGGCGGATTGGTTCCAGTCAGAGGGACGATCCTGACCTATTGGAAATCATCTCACAGTTAGAGATGGGAATCGACGGAGAGATGAACAAGTATGGGCTTAATCGAGATGGATGGCTTAGAAAGAATGGAAGACTTGTTGTACCCAATGTCAATGGATTGAGAGTTGAAGTGCTTAGAGAATGTCACAACTCAAAACTGACTATAGATCCCGGTGGTAACAAGATGTACCGAGACATGAAGCAGACCTACTACTGGGAAGGGATGAAAAGAGACGTTGGGAAGTTTATATCCAAATGCATGAATTGCCAGCTAGTTAAAGCTGAGCAAAAGATGCCTAGTGATTTGTTGCAACCATTAGAACTTCCAGAGTGGAAATGAGAACAAGTCTCAATGGATTTCATTGATGGGTTACCAAGGACTAGATCGGGCCATGATAGCATTTGGGTGATTGTGGACCGATTGACCAAAAGTGCAAGATTTATACCCGTCAAGTCGAATAGGACGGCAACTAAGTTAGCTGAACTATATGTAAAGTGGGTAGTGAGATTTCATGGAATACCCAAAGGCATTGTGAGTGACCGAGATCCGTTGTTCACTAGTAGATTTTGGAAGAGCTTACAAGAGGCGTTAGGATCAGAATTACATCTCAGTACCGCGTATCATCCTCAAACCGACGGTCAAACAGAGAGGGTGAATCGAGTATTAGAAGACCTCTTGAGAGATGTGTATTGGATTTTGGTGGATCATGGAATGACCATTTGCATCTAGTAGAGTTTGCATATAATAATAGTTATCAATCCAATATTGGTATGGCTCCATTTGAAGCTTTGTACGGAAGACCGTGCAACTCACCGTCATGTTGGTTAGAAACTGGTGAGAAGTTTGTGCTTGGACCAGATGTCATAAGAGAAACTTCAGCTAAGATTAAGATTATCCAACAGCGAATGAAGGCTTCCCAAGATAGGCAGAAGAGTTATGCTGATAAGAGGAGAAGAGATTTAAAGTTCTCCATTGGCGACTAGGTGTTTGTCCAGATTTCTCCGTTAAAGAGCGTGATACGATTTGGTAGGAGAGGCAAGTTAGCACCAAGATTTGTTCGTCCATTCCCAGTTCTTGAACAAATTGGGAATTTGGCACATAGAGTTGAATTACCAGAGAAGATGGCAGGAGTTCACAATGTATTTCATGTTTCCTAGTTAAGGAAGTTCGTGCACGACCCCGATGTGACTATTTCACTTGATCAGTTGGTTGATATCGAAGTTGAACCCGAGGCGGTTGGGAACCGCAGGCCTATGCGTATTGTTGGGAACGATACG
Organism: Allium sativum; assembly: GCA_030737875.1. NCBI lineage: Eukaryota > Viridiplantae > Streptophyta > Magnoliopsida > Asparagales > Amaryllidaceae > Allium > Allium sativum. Next base: position 389,263,717 of record CM060924.1, read on the forward strand.
AAGCAGCTTCGAAGGAAAGCGGTGAAATTAGTCAAAGTTCAGTGGGGCGAGAATGAAAATGAATGTACTTGGGAGACAGAGGAGAGCATTAGTAAGACGTATCCATAACTCTTCGCCTGGTAAGATTTCAGTTTCGATTTAGTCTTTCCGCATGCTAGGACAGGTTTTTTTTATACATGTTTGATTGTTGTTGTGGCTGGTAGGCATGCGGGATCCTTTGTATGTTTTGGGTTAAGGAATTTCGGGGACGAAATTTCTTAGAGGGGGGGGGGGGGAGCGGGGAGAGTGTAACGACTCACATTCTACGCATCATAGGATCGTAAGATATTTATTTCTTTCACATAAGAAGTCGTATGGTCATGTAACTTTGGGAGACGACTATTAGGGTCATTCCCCATGTTCTTAATTTTCCCCGATTTTTAAATGACCGTTTTGCCCCTAGCTAATCTTGTTTTGCCATAACTTTTGATAGAAAAGGAGTTTTGACCTAAAACCACTTCCATTGGCTCCGGATGATGGTTTACAATTCCGTAGAGTGGTCATATTAGCCAAATGGACTCACCGTTTGGGAGATATGGCTGAAACAAGTTTCATATGGTGAAAAACAGTTTAATTGGGCTTAACCGGGTGATTAACAGCTAGGCCCAATGGGGGATTTCGGGATTAGAGGTATTTAAGGGCTGCTAGGGTTAGGATTTCGGTTTTTCACTCATTTTCCAGCTGCCACAAACCCTCTCGTCAACCTAACAATGGCCTCCAACATCTAAATACACCACTAATCACCTCTTAATCAAGTTTTGGCTTAAACTACATCAAATTAAGGAGAGAAAGCACCAAAGCAAGGTTAGAGATGTTGTGTTACATTGGAAACAACGCCAAACAGAGAATCATTTCGGATTTAGTATTTTATTTGTGGCCAAGGTGAGTGCTTTGCATAGTTTTGCACCAACTACGGTAAATTAAGGGTAATTAGTGAAGATTAACGAAATTAGACATGATAAAATTTTGGAAAAATATTTATAAATTCTGAAATATTGTTTTATACCTCTGTTAGAAATTTGGGTTGATTTGGTTTAGTTTTGTTAATCCTACGATTAGTTTTGCTTAAACATGTTTAAGGGAAAATATGGGGTTTTGGCTATGTTTGATCCGTTTAAACCTATCAAATTATTATTTTGGTGTTTATGATTGATTGTACATGTTGCTATGACTGAATGGTATGCTTTGTGATTGCTTAGAAAAGTTAAATTGGTCGAAAACGCCGTCGAATGGCGTAAAATAGTCGCTGGAAAGAAGTGCAGAAAATTACCCGAACAGGATCGGATCAGGGGAGGAAGCACGATCCGAACCGCTCACACCTGAAGTTCCACGATCTGACCTGAGCATGGTGGCACGACCTGGAGAGAGAATCCGATCCGAACCGATCGCTTAGAGAGCCATCCGACCCGATCCGAAGCTCCATCACGAACCGCTTGCCTTAAGACATGATCTGATGCTTTGGAGATGGCCATGAACTGATCCAAAGTAGGAGTTACGATCCGACCCGTATGGGTATTCCGATCCGAACCGAGGAGCTGATGACCACGACCTGAAGCAAAGTGAAGTGAAGAAATGAAGACCGATCCGGAGAAGAAGGTGACGACCAAAACCCGAGATGCAAAGGTAGTCCAAGGGGGAAGTTTGTACTCAGAATCCAGTTGGGAACCAACGAGTTGACTTCATGAGTTGGGCTTTGCTACGGGACGTGTGCAAAGGGGTTGTCGATGTCTGTAACTTTTGATCACTATGTGTAGGGAGTACGTGAACGGATTCAGGGCCACAGTGACCTAGGTACGACTAAAGAGCTATAGACCAATGAAGTGGGGTCATTTGTAAAGATTTGGTCATGACTCCATGGGGCAAGCTTGGTAGTAGCAGTAGTTGTACAACTCAAACTCCGTCACTACTTCGATGGGTCTAGTGATTGACAGTGGTGGACATCGTCTGCTTTACGCACTGAGTGAGAGATGTGAGGATGGATTGTAACAACCCGAAAATCTGGGCCAGTTTAAAAATTTTATTTTGGCAATTTTAGCGAATTTTGAATATTTAAAATAGATTATTTTAAATAATATTGTCGAGGAATTTATTTTGAATAGAATTCGAACGTATATATTATACGCGTCGTCGTTAGAATATAAATATTTATATATAATTATAAATAGAATTGAAAATGGCGCGGTAGTTCGATAATTCGATTTCAAACTTCAATTGAATGTACCGGGTGCAAAACAATCCTGATTTTAGTGAAACCAAAAACATTAGGATCTAATTGGTAATATCTTTCCAACGAATCCGAAAAATCAAGATTTCATAGCGGGAATCAAAAGATATGTCCAGTTGAAAATTCTGAATAGTCGCTATGGAATTCAGGCCCTTAAAAATAGACATTTTGCAAACGACCTCGGATTTCGACGAAACCAGTTTTGTTGGGTCCGTGATGTCAAGTTATTGCTAGATTTCAAATTTCATAATTTTTCGAATCAATAGGTGAGCGTGGCAAAGGAAAACGCGTTTGACCGGTTTCAGTCGATTTTAATCGACTGGAAATTGGCTATTTTTCAAACGGTCTCAGAATTCGACGAAATTAGTTTTGTTAGGACCGTATCGTCAATACGAAGCTAGAAAATATTTTTCTGGGATTTATAGAGTTAGTATGTGACCCCGGTAAATTGAAATGTATGTTTAAAATAGAATATATAGATTTAAATGTAAATTCAACGGAAACTGATTGTAGCGATCGAATCAGCTTGCGATGCATAGCCCATTGTATTCGGGATGGGGGTAAAACGCTATGGACGGCAGGCGGTGGACCTCGTTTCGAGGTCATATGTAAAAGTCGACTTTTTGAAAATTAATTAATTAATTAATTAAAATATATATATACTATATTAACTCCCTCCCCCATTTTCTTTCTGTATAAACCTAAATCGAAATAAAAAAATAAATAAAAAAAAGGGGGAACGACGAGTTGCTCCAGCCCCTCCATCGTTCAACGCCGACCACCGCCCTGCCTACCGCCTCGTCGGAGCAGCCGCCACCCTCCAATCCTCCCCCTCTCCCCATCGCACCCTCCGTCTCGAGCAGGAACCCGATGCCGCCACCCCACAGGCCACCGCACCACCTTCGTACCCTCTCCGCTCCCTCCATCTCGAGGCCGCCACCAACATCTCACGCCCCCACAGCGAACCCCCACCGCCCCCTTAGGCTCCTCCCTCCTCGATTTCAGACCCCAAACCCCTGTAAGTTTTTAATGTTTTATTTTTATTTGTTTTCTTTATTTATTTATTATGTAATAGCTTTTATAAATTTAGAAAAATCCTTTTTTTTCTCATGATTAAAATTAGTCTTGTTTTCTATGTATATGAGATAAAAAGGGTTTGGACTTTAAAAATAGAAAAGGAGAGAACTTAAATTAGAAAAGGCGAGAACTTTATATATAGAAGTAAAAATGTGATTTTTATATATTGAACATCAAAGTAAAAATGTGATTTTTATATATTGAACATCAAAGTAAAAATGTGATTTTTATATATTGAACATCAAAGTAAAAATGTGATTTTTATATATTGAACATCAAAGTAAAAATGTGATTTTTATATATTGAACATCAAAGTAAAAATATGATTTTTATATATTGAACATCAAAGTAAAATTATGATTTTTATATATTGAACATCAAAGTAAAAATATGATTTTTATATATTGAACATCGAAGTAAAAATTAGATTTTTACATATGTAGTGGCTACGGGCGACGAAGCTGACGAAGATACGAATACGATGAAGATTTCTATCAAAGAAGAGTCAAGATGATTGGATAGCTATCGGTGAGAACTTCTCACTCTTCAATTTCTTTTTCTAGTTATATATATACTAGGATGCAGACGGTGTTTAGTAGCACCCGACACAATCGTCCACAGACCATGGACTTGTTTGTTTGGCTGTGTTGTTAGTTAGATTGTTTGGGTTGATTTGAATTGTTTGGTGAAATGAAATTGATTTGATTGATGTGTGAATGGCGTGGGCCTTCACTAGACCGGGGATAAGGCTAGGCCTTGTCCCGTTTCTAGTATCGTGCCGTTATGCCGCCGAAATTTTCTAAAATAAGTTAGAAAAATAAAAATATCATTTTATCGAATAAATGAATTGAATAGAAATTCATATGTTGAAATAAAATGTTTTATCGTTAAAAATATAATTTTTAACGTGAATGTGAATAAATAAATATTCATTTACAAACCAGACGGTTTGTTTATGTACACCTATTTGAAGGACATTGATTGGGTCGATAAATTTTACACATCGCCCAACTGCACAAATAAAATCTGTGTTTGATTGTTTGAAACCCCACACGGGTGTTGGGATGAAATTCGAAGTTCACTCATCCTGATTGATTAAATATGTCGGTCGATTGATTGACAGGCTGTTATAAGCGTTGAATATCTATATTTGATGCTTATACAGTGTAGTGCACTTTGGTTGATGGTTGATTATTTTTCAATGCTATGATATACATGTGTTGTATGAAAATCCATATAATTAACTTTATATGGTAATTGATTGGGCCTCATTCCAATTTAGAAAATAAAGAATATTATAAAATAAAGGTTCATGTGTTGACAGTACTCATCCATTGAGATTGGTCATGTGTTGAACGAAATATTTTAATAATAAAATTTACATCTTTATCAATATAAAACAAAGGTTCATGTGTTGACAGTACTCATCCATTGAGATTGGTCATGTGTTGAACGAAATATTTTGATAATAACAACTATTTTGAAAAAGAAATATTTGAAATAGAATATTTGAAAATAGAAATTTATGAAGCCGTGTTGATTAGATTGATGCCATTTTGACGTAAACGATATTTATATCGATTTTATTGATTTCGAAATGAATTGAATAAAAAAAACGATTTCGAATTGAAATGAATTAAAAACGATTTCGAAATGAAATGAATTGAAAACGATTTCGAAATGAAATGAATTGAAAACGATTTCGAAATGAAATGAATTAAAAACGATTTCGAAATGAAATGAATTAAAAACGATTTCGAAATGGAATGAATTGAAAACGATTTCGAAATGAAATGAATTGAAAACGATTTTGAAATGGATTGAAAACGATTTCGAAATGAAATGAATTGAAAACGATTTCGAAATGAAATGAATTGAAAACGATTTCGAAATGAAATGAATTGAAAACGATTTCGAAATGAAATGAATTGAAAACGAATTCAAATAGAAAACGAATTTGAATTGAATCGAATAGAAAACGAATTTGAATTGAATCGAAATGAAAACGAATCGAATTGAAAGCGAATCGAAATGAATTCAAATTGAATTGAAATTTGAATTGAATAAAAATGAATTTTAAAACGAATTTATAAAGAAGAATTCAATTTTGATTTGAATTGAAATGGGAGTTGGAATTGCTTTTGAAACGAATTTTAAAACCATTTATATAACTCGTTTTAAATAGAAATCGACGAAATATATATTATATATATTATATATATAATATAATGGCCTGAATAGAAGGCGCCGCGCCGCGGCAGTTCGTGAATTTTGACCATTTATTTCAAACGGACATTACGGGAGATCCGACCGTCGGATTCTCCTAAAACCGAAACCGTTGGGTTCGTATCGAAAAGAGCTTTCTAAAGAATATTAGAAATTAGAAATCTAACGGTTGGATTTGGAGATACGTCCAAATCAAATTCGAAAAAGGTCGCTGTAAGTGCAGTTCGATGACCGTTGATGGAAATCGACTGTACGGGCCTTGATAAAATTATTAAAAATAGTAATAATTTGTGTAAAATCATAAGAAATGATTTAGAAAGGATTGGGATGAAAAACTCCATATTTGAAAAGATAAAAATAGATTTTTATCTAAATGAACTAGTTTTGAACTAGAATTATAATTCTATTTATTTTTAAATAAATAAATTGAATATGAAAAGGGTTTTAAAAATAACCAGCATTTCCAATGATTGCATTGGAGTGGATTTGAATCGAAATTGTCTTCGGAATATTTCGATGTTGGAATTCGTGATTATACAGATGTTGTTATGGAAATTTGAAAGATATATTTATATCGTTATTTCCAATATGACATTTGTTAATCGTAGAATTTGATATTGAATATAAGCCGATATATTTTCTATTCAGAGCCTTATATTGAATATCAAATGTGATTTGGGTTTGTCGTGAATGGTGTCTTCACTAACACTGTTCTTGAACCCAGTCGAGAAAAGATTAAATCTTTTTATTTAGATTTAATGAAGTGTACCAATTAAATAATATTTAATTGAAATTGATATTGATTTTGGGGTTTATCGTGAACAGTGTTTTAAATAACACTTGTTCTTTAACCCGATAATTAATGGAATGTGATTTTGGGTTTATCGTGAACCGTGTTTTAAATGACAATGATTCTTTAACCCAGTCGAAGATTAAAACTAAGTGGATTTTTAATGAATCTTTAATTAGATTGAAATGATCGAAAATGGAGTATCACCAGTTTTGCTCCAGGCGATAGTTAAATCTTTAATCAGATTTGAACGTGAAATGGTAATTGAATTTACCGATAACACTGTGGTGTTAGATATGAAGTATTACCAGTTTTACTTCATGGGATGAATAGGTTGGGATGGGGAAATTAAAATAAATGATTACTTCGGTAAGGTTCGCTAATCCCGACTAGTTTGAATTGAGATTCAAAAATAGAATAAAGAATAAATTCAAGGAATTTATCTTGGATAAAATTAATGGGGACCTTTCCCTTTGAATGTGAAATTTAGAAACTAACTGTCGGTTAGCCAAGCAGAATGGTTTTCTGGATATTGATCTGATGTTGGTTTCGGCCTTCGGGGTTAATATTTGGGAAATTATTCTCTTGATTAATTTACGGTTAGTGACTGATGAATTGGAATGAGGCGTATGTTGTGTTTGTGTAACACTTATTCAAAATATACGCGAGTTATTCGGAAAGACCGGGTTTATCCCATTCTGAATAACTGATACGACGATAAGTCGAAGATGAAGACGATGGTCGAAGACCGGAGGTCTTCACGTCGTTTGGGTAATTACTGATGATCTTGATTGGGCTGTACACCCAAGAAGATGGAAACAGTTAGTGATCGTCCAGACGTGCTTGGAGATCGATGGATATGCGGGGTACTAGGTGCCTCCGGTTTCGTTCAGCCCCAGAACGGACTTGTAAATGGACTGTGTGTCTGACATTGGATTTTAGTCCGTGTGATTGATCTCTATTAAATATATATCTGTTTGGCGGCGGAGAATTTATTCTCTTGCTTAACGCCCTTCTCTGAGACGTACGAGCTCAGGGGTTATATATTGATGGATATCAATCGCATGGAGTGAATTGCCTGTGTGGCATGCTAAGATGCAAATGATCAAGGCTTCTGTTGAGAAGCAAAGTCTTGTGGTTGATGATCGAAGCACGGCCTTTGTGGCGTAGCTTTGTGTAACGTTGATTCGCGAGTATCACACCCGGTATGAATCAAAAACGGGAGACGGACATCAGGGAGGACATGCGTTTCTTTCTAGTTAGGAGTGGCATCAGTGCTTGAACCGGCTGATGAGTTTGACTCATGTGGATGTTGCTTATTATTACTTGCTGAAAAGCGAGGCGCCTCGTGATATCGGTTTCGGCCGATGCTTCTGGTCGGCTGACGGGCCAGGCTTACGCCCCAAAGGGCGGAGGAACGTAGTGTTCAGGCATAATAATCCACATCGGTGGACCGGCCCTGACGATCCAAGGCCCACCCGAGTCTGGGTCCTGAGACATGGACTAGATTGTCTCGAATCGGTAGAGGATCTTGCCCCTAGCCTCGGTTCATACCATAAATGATAACCCAACTTCCAATACGACATTTGCGGTTTTGATTGTAAACTTATATATGGCGACATAGTGTTATGGGCCATTCATGCCGCCTATGATTGATACTTATGATTTGAAGTTGTTTTATACACTATGCACTTATAATAGTATCAAATGATTTGTTTTAACCGTATCAAGCATTCTTTGGCTGTTATAAGGGAAAACCCTATCCTCGGCTGCGTTGCATTGTGTGATGGGACCTGGGTCTTATAACAGCTTCATTTTTCTTTATTTAGCATTGCGCTGTTGTTTTATGCACTGGTATTCTTGGGAGGAAACCCGTTCCGTGTTATACGGCGTGGTCCCTTGATTTACCTAACTTTAAAAATAAAGATTAACTGTTTTAGTTCTCACACCAGTCACATGACTGACCTGGAGTTTATTGTTTTAACCTAAACTCTGGGTGCCCCTATTTTTGACACGGGCAGCTAGTAGTTTTGGTTTTGCAGATTTATATCCACAGGATCCTGGTTTACAACTGGAATGATATCCGGAAAGCTTTGTATCCGTATATCTCTTCTAGTTGTGTATTGTATTATTTTCCGCTACTATGTATTTAAATGTAATTTAAATCTCTGATATTTCTGTGTAATATTCATTTATACTCTGTATATTCTTGTAATCTGATGCATTGTTGTAATATGCAATGAAATGTTCTTTGGTATGCGTTCTGTTTTGTCGTGTTCTCAAACGATATGGCGTTTCGAACGGTCTGGGTCGGTTTAGCGACGGGTTCGGACCGAGCGAAATTCCTTGTCGTCACAGTTGGTATCAGAGCTTTGGTTTACAAAGCTTAGAGAACAAGGCACATTAGAACCATATGAAAGAATTCATCAGATATTGGATTAGTAATATCCAACGGGAATGACTCGTTAGAGATGGGATCAGTAGCATCCTAGAACGAGTGTGAAGAGTATATTTTTAAAATGAAAACAAATTTTTGTTTTGAAAAGTTAAATCAATTATTCGTATTTGCTTATTTATTTATATTGATTTGGACAGTCCAGTATATAAAGATTTTGCATATATGCCTTGCAAACGTGTATTTGAAGTTTTAATATACTGGATAGATATAGAATTACACTCTAGTCGCCCGGGGGTGATTCTGATGATTGATCGATCATCATCCGAATTTATGTTCGAGTGACGAAAGTGGACTTTCTATATATTTCCTATTGATTGGTGTGAGAACCAAAATTAGATAGGGCTTATTGTTGTGATTTGGCATCAAAAATCTGATTTTTGACTATATATCAAAGTTATGAATTTGAAACTCTAATTCAATAATTGATTGATGTTTGTGTTGTTTGTTTAGTTGTTTGATAATTTTGAACCATTATGCCTAATTTGATCGAATAATGAATTGTATTGAAATTGGTCGCATTCGCTTGCATATACTTGTACTTACATTGAACAGGTCATAGCAAGGAGGCTAGAGCAGAGAATAAAATTTGTTTGCCCGACAAATAGGTACATGTTTACTACATAATTTACTGTTTTGTTTGGGTGATGATGATTTTATGAGCCTATTGGCTAGCCGCTTGGCTTTTTCTTTTTCTTTTTGAGATCTGAAGGACCGGGGAAGCTATTTGAAATTCCCCGATGCTCCCGGTGCAGGGGAGGTTATGGCGAAATTTTTCAAAAATTTAGGGTGTTAGCCAAATTTTTGAAGAATTTGAAAATTCTCAGAAACTGAAAAGTTGGAGAATGGAAGCCAGATCGAATGTAGAGTTGAATAATCAAACCACTTTCGACTTTGTTCCTTTTCGGGGACGAAAAGTTTTAAGTGGGGGAGATTGTAACAACCCGAAAATCTGGGCCAGTTTAAAATTTTTATTTTGGCAATTTTAGCGAATTTTGAATATTTAAAATAGATTATTTTAAATAATATTATCGAGGAATTTATTTTGAATAGAATTCGAACGTATATATTATACGCGTCGTCGTTAGAATATAAATATTTATATATAATTATAAATAGAATTGAAAATGGCGCGGTAGTTCGATAATTCGATTTCAAACTTCAATTGAATGTACCGGGTGCAAAACAATCCGGATTTTAGTGAAACCAAAAACATTAGGATCTAATTGGTAATATCTTTCCAACGAATCCGAAAAATCAAGATTTCATAGCGGGAATCAAAAGATATGTCCAGTTGAAAATTCTGAATAGTCGCTATGGAATTCAGGCCCTTAAAAATAGACATTTTGCAAACGACCTCGGATTTCGACGAAACCAGTTTTGTTGGGTCCGTGATGTCAAGTTATTGCTAGATTTCAAATTTCATAATTTTTCGAATCAATAGGTGAGCGTGGCAAAGGAAAACGCGTTTGACCGGTTTTAGTCGATTTTAATCGACTGGAAATTGGCCATTTTTCAAACGGTCTCAGAATTCGACGAAATTAGTTTTGTTAGGACCGTATCGTCAATACGAAGCTAGAAAATATTTTTCTGGGATTTATAGAGTTAGTATGTGACCCCGGTAAATTGAAATGTATGTTTAAAATAGAATATATAGATTTAAATGTAAATTCAACGGAAACTGATTGTAGCGATCGAATCAGCTTGCGATGCATAGCCCATTGTATTCGGGATGGGGGTAAAACGCTATGGACGGCAGGCGGTGGACCTCGTTTCGAGGTCGTATGTAAAAGTCGACTTTTTGAAAATTATTAATTAATTAATTAAAATATATATATACTATATTAACTCCCTCCCCCTTTTTCTTTCTGTATAAACCTAAATCGAAATAAAAAAAAAAAGGGGGGGGGGAACGACGAGTTGCTCCAGCCCCTCCATCGTTCAACGCCGACCACCGCCCTGCCTACCGCCTCGTCGGAGCAGCCGCCACCCTCCAATCCTCCCCCTCTCCCCATCGCACCCTCCGTCTCGAGCAGGAACCCGATGCCGCCACCCCACAGGCCACCGCACCACCTTCGTACCCTCTCCGCTCCCTCCATCTCGAGGCCGCCACCAACATCTCACGCCCCCACAGCGAACCCCCACCGCCCCCTTAGGCTCCTCCCTCCTCGATTTCAGACCCCAAACCCCTGTAAGTTTTTAATGTTTTATTTTTATTTGTTTTCTTTATTTATTTATTATGTAATAGCTTTTATAAATTTAGAAAAATCGTTTTTTTTCTCATGATTAAAATTAGTCTTGTTTGCTATGTATATGAGATAAAAAGGGTTTGGACTTTAAAAATAGAAAAGGAGAGAACTTAAATTAGAAAAGGCGAGAACTTTATATATAGAAGTAAAAATGTGATTTTTATATATTGAACATCAAAGTAAAAATGTGATTTTTATATATTGAACATCAAAGTAAAAATGTGATTTTTATATATTGAACATCAAAGTAAAAATGTGATTTTTATATATTGAACATCAAAGTAAAAATGTGATTTTTATATATTGAACATCAAAGTAAAAATATGATTTTTATATATTGAACATCAAAGTAAAAATATGATTTTTATATATTGAACATCAAAGTAAAAATATGATTTTTATATATTGAACATCGAAGTAAAAATTAGATTTTTACATATGTAGTGGCTACGGGCGACGAAGCTGACGAAGATACGAATACGATGAAGATTTCTATCAAAGAAGAGTCAAGATGATTGGATAGCTATCGGTGAGAACTTCTCACTCTTCAATTTCTTTTTCTAGTTATATATATACTAGGATGCAGACGGTGTTTAGTAGCACCCGACACAATCGTCCACAGACCATGGACTTGTTTGTTTGGCTGTGTTGTTAGTTAGATTGTTTGGGTTGATTTGAATTGTTTGGTGAAATGAAATTGATTTGATTGATGTGTGAATGGCGTGGGCCTTCACTAGACCGGGGATAAGGCTAGGCCTTGTCCCGTTTCTAGTATCGTGCCGTTATGCCGCCGAAATTTTCTAAAATAAGTTAGAAAAATAAAAATATCATTTTATCGAATAAATGAATTGAATAGAAATTCATATGTTGAAATAAAATGTTTTATCGTTAAAAATATAATTTTTAACGTGAACGTGAATAAATAAATATTCATTTACAAACCAGACGGTTTGTTTATGTACACCTATTTGAAGGACAATGATTGGGTCGATAAATTTTACACATCGCTCAACTGCACAAATAAAATCTGTGTTTGATTGTTTGAAACCCCACACGGGTGTTGGGATGAAATTTGAAGTTCACTCATCCTGATTGATTAAATATGTCGATCGATTGATTGACAGGCTGTTATAAGCGTTGAATATCTATATTTGATGCTTATACAGTGTAGTGCACTTTGGTTGATGGTTGATTATTTTTCAATGCTATGATATACATGTGTTGTATGAAAATCCATATAATTAACTTTATATGGTAATTGATTGGGCCTCATTCCAATTTAGAAAATAAAGAATATTATAAAATAAAGGTTCATGTGTTGACAGTACTCATCCATTGAGATTGGTCATGTGTTGAACGAAATATTTTAATAATAAAATTTACATCTTTATCAATATAAAACAAAGGTTCATGTGTTGACAGTACTCATCCAATGAGATTGGTCATGTGTTGAACGAAATATTTTGATAATAACAACTATTTTGAAAAAGAAATATTTGAAATAGAATATTTGAAAATAGAAATTTATGAAGCCGTGTTGATTAGATTGACGCCATTTTGACGTAAACGATATTTATATCGATTTTATTGATTTCGAAATGAATTGAATAAAAAAAACGATTTCGAAATGAAATGAATTAAAAACGATTTCGAAATGAAATGAATTGAAAACGATTTCGAAATGAAATGAATTAAAAACGATTTCGAAATGAAATGAATTAAAAACGATTTCGAAATGGAATGAATTGAAAACGATTTCGAAATGAAATGAATTGAAAACGATTTTGAAATGAATTGAAAACGATTTCGAAATGAAATGAATTGAAAACGATTTCGAAATGAAATGAATTGAAAACGATTTCGAAATGAAATGAATTGAAAACGAATTCAAATAGAAAACGAATTTGAATTGAATCGAATAGAAAACGAATTTGAATTGAATCGAAATGAAAACGAATTCGAATCGAATTGAAAGCGAATCGAAATGAATTCAAATTGAATTGAAATTTGAATTGAATAAAAATGAATTTTAAAACGAATTTATAAAGAAGAATTCAATTTTGATTTGAATTGAAATGGGAGTTGGAATTGCTTTTGAAACGAATTTTAAAACCATTTATATAACTCGTTTTAAATAGAAATCGATGAAATATATATTATATATATAATATAATGGCCTGAATAGAACGCGCCGCGCCGCGGCAGTTTGTGAATTTTGACCATTTATTTCAAACGGACATTACGGGAGATCCGACCGTCGGATTCTCCTAAAACCGGAACCGTTGGGTTCGTATCGAAAAGAGCTTTCTAAAGAATATTAGAAATTAGAAATCTAACGGTTGGATTTGGAGATACGTCAAAATCAAATTCGAAAAAGGTCGCTGTAAGTGCAGTTCGATGACCGTTGATGGAAATCGACTGTACGGGCCTTGATAAAATTATTAAAAATAGTAATAATTTGTGTAAAATCATAAGAAATGATTTAGAAAGGATTGGGATGAAAAACTCCATATTTGAAAAGATAAAAATAGATTTTTATCTAAATGAACTAGTTTTGAACTAGAATTATAATTCTATTTATTTTTAAATAAATAAATTGAATATGAAAAGGGTTTTAAAAATAACCAGCATTTCCAATGATTGCATTGGAGTGGATTTGAATCGAAATTGTCTTCGGAATATTGCGATGTTGGAATTCGTGATTATACAGATGTTGTTATGGAAATTTGAAAGATATATTTATATCGTTATTTCCAATATGACATTTGTTAATCGTAGAATTTGATATTGAATATAAGCCGATATATTTTCTATTCAGAGCCTTATATTGAATATCAAATGTGATTTGGGTTTGTCGTGAATGGTGTCTTCACTAACACTGTTCTTGAACCCAGTCGAGAAAAGATTAAATCTTTTTATTTAGATTTAATGAAGTGTACCAATTAAATAATATTTAATTGAAATTGATATTGATTTTTGGGTTTATCGTGAACAGTGTTTTAAATAACACTTGTTCTTTAACCCGATAATTAATGGAATGTGATTTTGGGTTTATCGTGAACCGTGTTTTAAATGACACTGATTCTTTAACCCAGTCGAAGATTAAAACTAAGTGGAGTATTAATGAATCTTTAATTAGATTGAAATGATCGAAAATGGAGTATCACCAGTTTTGCTCCAGGCGATAGTTAAATCTTTAATCAGATTTGAACGTGAAATGGTAATTGAATTTACCGATAACACTGTGGTGTTAGATATGAAGTATTACCAGTTTTACTTCATGGGATGAATAGGTTGGGATGGGGAAATTAAAATAAATGATTACTTCGGTAAGGTTCGCTAATCCCGACTAGTTTGAATTGAGATTCAAAAATAGAATAAAGAATAAATTCAAGGAATTTATCTTGGATAAAATTAATGGGGACCTTTCCCTTTGAATGTGAAATTTAGAAACTAACTGTCGGTTAGCCAAGCAGAATGGTTTTCTCGATATTGATCTGATGTTGGTTTCGGCCTTCGAGGTTAATATTTGGGAAATTATTCTCTTGATTAATTTACGGTTAGTGACTGATGAATTGGAATGAGGCGTATGTTGTGTTTGTGTAACACTTATTCAAAATATACGCGAGTTATTCGGAAAGATCGGGTTTATCCCATTCTGAATAACTGATACGACGATAAGTCGAAGATGAAGACGATGGTCGAAGACCGGAGGTCTTCACGTCGTTTGGGTAATTACTGATGATCTTGATTGGGCTGTACACCCAAGAAGATGGAAACAGTTAGTGATCGTCCAGACGTGCTTGGAGATCGATGGATATGCGGGGTACTAGGTGCCTCCGGTTTCGTTCAGCCCCAGAACGGACTTGTAAATGGACTGTGTGTCTGACATTGGATTTTAGTCCGTGTGATTGATCTCTATTAAATATATATCTGTTTGGCGGCGGAGAATTTATTCTCTTGCTTAACGCCCTTCTCTGAGACGTACGAGCTCAGGGGTTATATATTGATGGATATCAATCGCATGGAGTGAATTGCCTGTGTGGCATGCTAAGATGCAAATGATCAAGGCTTCTGTTGAGAAGCAAAGTCTTGTGGTTGATGATCGAAGCACGGCCTTTGTGGCGTAGCTTTGTGTAACGTTGATTCGCGAGTATCACACCCGGTATGAATCAAAAACGGGAGACGGACATCAGGGAGGACATGCGTTTCTTTCTAGTTAGGAGTGGCGTCAGTGCTTGAACCGGCTGACGAGTTTGACTCATGTGGATGTTGCTTATTATTACTTGCTGAAAAGCGAGGCGCCTCGTGATATCGGTTTCGGCCGATGCTTCTGGTCGGCTGACGGGCCAGGCTTACGCCCCAAAGGGCGGAGGAACGTAGTGTTCAGGCATAATAATCCACATCGGTGGACCGGCCCTGACGATCCAAGGCCCACCTGAGTCTGGGTCCTGAGACATGGACTAGATTGTCTCGAATCGGTAGAGGATCTTGCCCCTAGCCTCGGTTCATACCATAAATGATAACCCAACTTCCAATACGACATTTGCGGTTTTGATTGTAAACTTATATATGGCGACATAGTGTTATGGGCCATTCATGCCGCCTATGATTGATACTTATGATTTGAAGTTGTTTTATACACTATGCACTTATAATAGTATCAAATGATTTGTTTTAACCGTATCAAGCATTCTTTGGCTGTTATAAGGGAAAACCCTATCCTCGGCTGTGTTGCATTGTGTGATGGGACCTGGGTCTTATAACAGCTTCATTTTTCTTTATTTAGCATTGCGCTGTTGTTTTATGCACTGGTATTCTTGGGAGGAAACCCGTTCCGTGTTATACGGCGTGGTCCCTTGATTTACCTAACTTTAAAAATAAAGAGTAACTGTTTTAGTTCTCACACCAGTCACATGACTGACCTGGAGTTTATTGTTTTAACCTAAACTCTGGGTGCCCCTATTTTTGACACGGGCAGCTAGTAGTTTTGGTTTTGCAGATTTATATCCACAGGATCCTGGTTTACAGCTGGAATGATATCCGGAAAGCTTTGTATCCGTATATCTCTTCTAGTTGTGTATTGTATTATTTTCCGCTGCTATGTATTTAAATGTAATTTAAATCTCTGATATTTCTATGTAATATTCATTTATACTCTGTATATTCTTGTAATCTGATGCATTGTTGTAATATGCAATGAAATGTTCTTTGGTATGCGTTCTGTTTTGTCGTGTTCTCAAACGATAGGGCGTTTCGAACGGTCTGGGTCGGTTTAGCGACGGGTTTGGACCGAGCGAAATTCCTTGTCGTCACATGGTTGCTATGTTTGATTTGTTTGCCATCATTATGTCATGCAAAGCCCCACCCCCGTACTCTTTACACCATATATTTGTGGCACCATAGAGTATCATACGGTATGTAGTGCTAACTCTTTGGTTACAGGTCCAGGTTCAGGCATGGTTTAGTATACCTGTTATTGTTCTGTTTTGCTACTTATCGCTCATACCAGACTTTTTGTCTGACCTAGAGTTTTATGTCTCTTCTTATTACTCTGGGTGCTCTCACGAGCAGACTAGAGACAGGTTAGGTGGTATGCACGAGTAGCTGTACCGGAGACGAGTAGGAGGCTTCCACGTATGATATATATAGATATTCTCCCTGTGTTGCTGCGGTCACTACTTTGGGCATTAGTGGTGTAATTTTCTTTCTTTTGTTTAGAGACAGTAATTTGGAAAGTTGTAATAAGCTGTATTTGGATTTCCGCTACTGTGATGATGACGTTGATGTTGGTTTTAGCTATCAGCTTATGCACTGTCTCGCCTGTTTTATGTCAAGTATATTATTATTATATTTTGTTCCATGTGATGTGAGACATTCTACAGGTTTTCGATTAGTTCATTCTCTTCTTTCCTTTCTTTGGTGATCGTTCTGTGCTAGTTGGGCATGTGTACAACGCATTTTCGGAGGAAATGCCGACTGGTGCGGGGCGGGCCGTCACAACATATATACCATTTGAAATGTTGAAATAAATTATTTATTTGAATAAAAATACCGTTTGAATTTTGAATTGTGTACAGTAGAATTTTATTCAAAACAAATATTTATTTCAGCATGTGATGAGATATAGAATTGTACAATTACAAACATATTTATAGAATAATATATGTTTGTTATCATAAATAAAAATCATACTGTTATATTCAACATCATTGTCGTTGAGCGGTGACCCTAAGTTTAGCTTCGTCTCTTTTCTCTTCGTGTAAGTCAAGCGATTCCAAGAGAAGGCCTTGGCTGGTCTTCGAATCATAGTAAGTGACTTGACAAGATTGGAGCTTGAGCTCAATGGGAATGACAACTTCGGATCCATATGAGAGGGGAATGGTGTGTGACAGGTCATTGACTTATGAGTAGTTCGGTAGCCTAATAAACTAAAGGGAGTTCGTCTTCCCATAAACCTTCGACCTTTTCCAGACGCTTCTTAATGATGGATTTAATCACTATGTCAACAACCTTGACTTGCCCATTGGCTTAAGGATGAGATATAGCTGAGAATTTCTTCTTAATATTTGTGTCATTGGTAGAAGGTCACGAACACAACACTTTCGAATTGGGTCCCATTATCGGAAATGATAGCCTTGGGAACTCCAAAATGTCAGACGATGTTGTGGACGATGAAATTGATCACCTTATTGATAGTATTTGTAGGCTTTGGCCCGTTTGGTGAAGTAATCAACTACGAAGATCGCATATCATGCACCGCCTCTAGCAGAAGAGTTCCAATGATATCGATTTCCCCACATAAGAAACGACTATGGACTGACCATCTGTGTCAGATCGGTAGGCGGGGCTGTTGGAATTTTAGAAAACCTCTGGCATTTTTCACACTTGTGGGCGTAGTTTGTTGCATCCCATTAAAATGTTGGCAAAAAACAGTTGTATTAGAGAATCTTCTTCGCTAGAGTTTTCCCTCCATTGTGGTCACCGCACTCGCCTTCGTGCACATCCAGCTGTACACAGTCGACATCGTTGTAGGCTAAACACTGGAGTAATGGAACAGAGAATCCTCTTCGGTAGAGCACTACATCTTGAATGATGTATCGCGATGATTTTCATACGAGTGCACGTTTTTCCTTGGGGTGATCAGGGAGGATTCCATGAAGCAGGTTGTTCCTAATCAGTGTCATCTAAGAATTGGGTTTGGGCTCAATCTCCGTCATTAATATCGAATCAATCTGCATCTGATCGATATTCGGAGAATCGAATACTTTGACTAGGGCAAATCCCAAGAGTTAGGCATCCCCCGAGCTTTCCAACTTGGCCAATGAATCATCTTTCTCGTTTTGTTTTCGAGGTATGTGTGTGATGATGTAGTGGTCGAAGTTGGTAAGCAGTTCGCAGATCCAAGCAAGGTAGGTAGCAAGTCGTGCCTCCTTGTGTTGATATTCGCTCTACATCTGGCATGTGATGAGCTATGAGTTGGAATAAATTTGGAAAGACTTGATATTGAGTTCAATCGAAATTCCAAGTCCAATGATTAAGGTTTCATAATCTGCATTGTTGTTGGTGGCATGAAAGTCGAACTTTAGAGTGTAACAAATTGAGCGTTCCTCGGGAGTAATGAATACGACTCCGATGCCAGTACATTGACTATTAGATGATCCATCAACGAGTAGTTTCTATTGGATGTTGGGAGGCTCACTGTCATTCGGAGGAGGCTCTTTGGGAATAGTGAAGTTCGCTATGAAGTTTGCAAAGGCTTGTCCAAGGATGGCTTGATGAGGAGTGAAAGTAATCTCAAACTGGCTCTATATTCCACTTCAAAACTCGTCCAGACGCCTCAGGTCGTTGCAGGTTCTGTCATACGGCTAGTCATTGTAGACTTTGATTGGATGAGACCGAAAGTATGGTCGTAGCTTCTAGGAATACATCAACAGGCAGTAAGAAAGATTCTTAAGTTTCAGATAATTTTTTCTGCACCTAGCAATCTCTTGTTGATGTAGTAAAACGGCCTGTTAGACACGATACTCTTCACGCACTAGCGCCAAGCTAATTGTAGCATGAAACAACCAAATAGATGTATAAATGTTTGTAATCCATGGGTTTTGATAAGATAGGTGGTTGTTCTACGTGATTCAAGAGGTAATAGAATGCAATAATGCACTCTGGTTTCCATGTGAAATTGCGCTTCCCTCACCTAAGCAAGTCGAAAAAAGGGAATGAACTTATCAGTAATTTTCGAGATGAATCGACTTAGAGCAGCCACTTTCCCATTTGGGCTTTGAACATCTTTAATGCTCTGAGTGGCCTGAATATCCCAGATAGCTTGGATTTTCTTTGGATTTCCTCCATGTCCCGTGAATTGTAATAATGCCAAGTAATTTTGTTAATGCAATGTCAAAAGAGCATTTCAAGGGATTGAGTTTCATGCCATATTTACGAAGGACAATTATCATTGACATGGTCGTTGGGCATCCTCATTTTCACGAGCATGTTGTCTATGTAGACCTCCATGGATCTCTCAATTTAATCTTTGAACATGCGTTTAACCATTCGCTGATAGGTGGCTACAGAATTCTTGAGACTGAAAGGCACGACAGCATCTATACTATATTATAATTACTGAGTTACAAACCAAGCACGCACAGGCCTCCAAAAAAAATTGCTCTTAATTAAAGCTGAAACGTCACAGGGTGTTTTCGTCGTGTTCATATTTTCCTACCCAAATACGTTCTTTTGCCCATTTTCAGCCCCATGCCCTTCTCTCCCCAAAGGACTCCTGCTCAACTTTCCTTCTCCCCGTCTGTGCATTATGCAACTTTGCAGGTTTACCTGCCGTCGTACGAGATTATGATCTAGCCAATTCAACTTCCGTCGATTAGCAGCTGTCTCTGGATTCAATTCAAATTTAGGAATTTGCTTACATCTATAGCAACGGCGAAGAACCTTTCATCTTTCTGATTCTCTAGCCGCCAAACATCAGTCTTCTACAGATTAAGTTAAGGTAACCACCTATTTATTATCTTTCCTATTTTATTTTCCACTGTTGATTTGATTCGGCTGCAATTTACCGATGTCGGTGAACACATAACAATTATGACCGTTTACGTTTCATGATACCAATTATCAGCTTTGGTTAACCTGTTTTACTAGCCTTTATTCTTCTTTAATTCAATTTTTATGCTACTATTCAGCTGAAGCTCGAGCTATCAATTTACAGAAATAAAATGGGTTAAATGCATTTTGATTTCACAACAATACGTTGTAACCGTGGTAAATGTTGCACTTATTTGTTTCTTGCTCGAATACATTTGCTGTTTATTTACAAATTAAAGTTATATTGCTCACAACTTACACCGAATCTGAAATTGTATCAATCAAGTGTGAAAACCCGTAACTTCCCCGTTAAGGAAAGCGTCGGATAGTTCGAGAACAAACCACAACAAAACGCATATAGAAGAACATTTCACTGTATATTACAACAATGCATCAGATTACAAGAATATACAGAGTATAAACGAATAAATATTACACAGAAATATCAGAGATTTAAAATTACATTTAAAACATAGCAGCGGAAAATAATACAATACACAACTACAAGAAGATATACGGATACAAAGCTTTCCGGATATCGTTCCAGCTGTAAACCAGGATCCTGTGAATATAAATCTGCAAAACCAAAACTACTAGCTGCCCGTGTCAAAATAAGGGCACCCAGAGTTTAGGTTAAAACAATAAACTCCAGGTCAGTCATGTGACTGGTGTGAGAACTAAAACAGTTAATCTTTATTTTTAAAGCTAGGTAAATCAAGGGACCACGCCGTATAACACGGAACGGGTTTCCTCCCAAGAATACCAGTGCATAAAACAAACAGCGCAATGCTAAATAAAGAAAAATGAAGCTGTTATAAGACCCAGGTCCTATCACACAATGCAAACGTAAGCCGGGGGATAGGGTTTTCCCTTATAACAGCCAAAGAATGCTTGATACGCTTAAAACAAATCATTTGACACTACTATAAGTGCATAGTGTATAAAACAACTTCAAATCATAAGTATAAATCATAGGCGGCATGAATGGCCCATAACACTATGTCGCCATATATAAGTTTACAATCAAAACCGCAAATGTCGTATTGGAAGTTGGGTTATCATTTATGGTATGAACCGAGGCTAGGGGCAAGATCCTCAACCGATTCGAGACTGTCTAGTCCGAGCCTCAGGAACAGCCGCAACTGCCCCATGGATCGTCAGGGCCGGTCCACCGATGTGGATTATTATGCCTGAACACTGCGTTTCCCCGCCCTTTGGGGCGTAAGCCTGGCCCGTCAGCCGACCAGAAGCATCGGCCGAAACCGATATCACGAGGCGCCTCGCTTTTCAGCAAGTAATAATAAGTAACATCCACATGAGTCAAACTCGTCAGCCAGTTCAAGCACTGACGCCACTCATAACTAGAAAGAAACGCATGCCCTCCCTGAGGTCCGTCTCCCGTTTTTGATTCGTACCGGGTGTGAAACATGCGAGGTAAACGTTACACAAAGCTACGCCACAAAGGCCGTGCTTCGATCATCAACCACAAGACTTTGCTTTTCAACAGAAGCCTTGATCATTTGCCACTTAGGCATGCCACACAGGCAATTCACTCCATGCGATTGATATCCATCAATATATAACCCCTGAGCTCGTACGTCTCAGAGAAGGGCGTTAAGCAAGAGAATAAATTCTCCGCCGCCAAACAGATATATATTTAATAGAGATCAATCACACGGACTAAAATCCAATGTCAGACACACAGTCCATTTACAAGTCCGTTCTGGGGCTGAACGAAACCGGGGGCACCTAGTACCCCGCATATCCATCGATCTCCAAGTACGTCTGGACGATCACTAACTGTTTCCATCTTCTTGGGTGTACAGCCCAATCAAGATCATCAGTTATCACCCAAACGACGTGAAGACCTCCGGTCTTCGACCATCGTCTTCATCTTCGACTTATCGTCGCATCAGTTATTCAGAATGGGATAAACCCGGTCTTTCCGAATAACTTGCGTATATTTTAAATAAGTGTTACACAAACACAACATACGCCTCATTCCAATCCATTAGTCACTAACCGTAAATTAATCAAGAGAATAATTTCCCAAATATTAACCCCGAAGGCCGAAACCAACATCAGATCAATATCCAGAAAACCATTCTGCTTGGCTAACCGACAGTTAGTTTCTAAATTTCACATTCATAGGGAAAGGTTCCCATTAATTTTATCCAAGATAAATTTCTTGAATTTATTCTTTAATCTATTTTTGAATATCAATTCAAAACTAGTCGGGATTAGCGAACCTTACCGAAGTAATCATTTGTTTTAATTTCCCAATCCCAACCTATTCATCCCATGAAGTAAAACTGGTAATACTTCATATCTAACACCACGGTGTTATCGGTAAATTCAATTACCATTTCACGTTCAAATCTAATTAAAGATTTAACTATCGCCTGGAGCAAAACTGGTGATACTCCACTTTCGATCATTTCAATCTAATTAAAGATTCATTAAAACTCCACTCAGTTTTAATCTTCGACTGGGTTAAAGAATCAGTGTCATTTAAAACACGGTTCACGATACACCCAAAATCACATTCCATTAATTATCGGGTTAAAGAACGAGTGTTATTTAAAACACTGTTCACGATAAACCCAAAAATCAATATCAATTCAATTCCAATTAAATATTATTTAATTGGTACACTTCATTAAATCTAAATAAAAAGATTTAATCTTTTCTCAACTGGGTTCAAGAACAGTGTTAGTGAAGACACCATTCACGACAAACCCAAATCACATTCGATATTCAATACAAGGCTCCGAATAGAAAATATATCGGCTTATATTCAATATCGAATTCTACGACTAACAAATGTCGTATTGGAAATAACGATATAAATATATATATCTTTCAAATTTCCATAACAACACCTGTATAATCACGAATTCCAACATCGAAATATTCCGAAGACAATTTCGATTCAAATCCACTCCAATGCAATCATTGGAAATTTTGGTTATTTTTAAAACCCTTTTTAAATTCAATTTATTTATTTAAAAATAAATAGAATTATATTTCTAGTTCAAAACTAGTTCATTTCGATAAAAATCCATTTTTATCTTTTCAAATATGGAGTTTTTCATCCCAGTTCTTTCTAAATCATTTCTTATGATTTTACACAAATTATTGCTATTTTTAATAATTTTATCAAGGCCCGTACAGTCGATTTCCATCAATGGCCATCGAACTGCACTTACAGCGACCTTTTTCGAATTTGATTTGGACATAATTCCAAATCCAACCGTTAGATTTCAAATTTCTAATATTCGTTAGAAAGCTCTTTTCGATACGAACCCAACGGTTCCGGTTTTAGGAGAATCCGACGGTCGGATCTCCCGTAATGTCCGTTTGAAATCAATGGTCGAAATTCACGAACTACCGCGGCGCGGCGCGTTCTATTCAGGCCATTATATTATATATATAATATATATAATATATATTTCGTCGATTTCTATTCAAAACGAATTATATAAATAGTTTTAAAATCGTTTCAAAACCTATTTCAACTTCCATTTCAATTCAAAGCAAAATTGAATTCTTCTTTATAAATTCGTTTCAAAATTCATTTCTATTCAATTCAAATTTCAATTCAATTTGAATTCATTTCAATTCGCTTTCAATTCAATTCGAATTCGTTTTCAATTCAATTCGTTTCGAAATCGTTTTCAATTCAATTCATTTCGAAATCGTTTTCAATTCAATTCATTTCGAAATCGTTTTCAATTCAATTCATTTCGAAATCGTTTTCAATTCAATTCATTTCGAAATCGTTTTCAATTCAATTCATTTCGAAATCGTTTTCAATTCAATTCATTTCGAAATCGTTTTCAATTCAATTCATTTCGAAATCGTTTTCAATTCAATTCATTTCGAAATCGTTTTCAATTCAATTCATTTCGAAATCGTTTTCAATTCAAATTGATATAAATATCGTTCACGTCAAAATAGCGTTAATCTAATCAACACGGCTTCATAAATTTCTATTTTCAAACATTCTATTTCAAATATTTCTTTTTCAAAATAGTTGTTATTATCAAAATATTTCGTTCAACACATGACCAATCTCAATGAATGAGTACTGTCAACACATGAACTTTTATTTTATATCGATAAAGATGTAAATTTTAATATTAAAATATTTCGTTCAACACATGACCAATCTCAATGAATGAGTACTGTCAACACATGAACTTTTATTTTATATCGATAAAGATGTAAATTTTAATATTAAAATATTTCGTTCAACACATGACCAATCTCAATGAATGAGTACTGTCAACACATGAACTTTTATTTTATAATATTCTTTATTTTTCAAATTGGAATGAGACCCAATCAATTACCATATAAGTTTAATTATATGGATTTTCATACAACACATGTATATCATAGCATTGAAAAATAATCAACCATCAACCAAAGTGCACTACACTGTATAAGCATCAAATATAGATATTCAACGCTTATAACAGCCTGTCAATCAATCGATCGACATATTTAATCAATCAGAATGAGTGAACTTCAAATTTCATCCCAACACCCGTGTGGGGTTTCAAACAATCAAACACCTATTTTATTTGTGCTGTTGGGCGATGTGTAAAATTTATCGTCCCAATCAATGTCATTCAAATAGGTGTACATAAACAAACCGTCCGGTTTATAAATGAATATTTTATTTATTCACATCACGTTAAAAATTATATTTTTAACGATAAAACATTTTATTCCAACCTATGAACTTCTATACAATTCATTTATTCAATAAAATGATATTTTTATTTTTCTAACTTATTTTTGGAAATTTCGGCGGCATAACGGCACGATACTAGAAACGGGACGAGGCCTAGCCTTATCCCCGGTCTAGTGAAGGCCCACGCCATTCACACATCAATCAAATCAATTCGTTATGCAAACCACAAAATTTGGAGTAAGAGTCTAACCTAGCCTTACTCCTTCGCCTTATAACGGCGCACGTCTAATCCTAACCAATTTATCGATTCGATTTTTCACACCACAAACCACATTCAAACCAATATCGCAATCAATCACCAAACAGTCAAACAAACAAGTCCATGGTCTGTGGACGATTGTGTCGGGTGCTACTAAGCACCGTCTGCATCCTAGTATATATATATAAATAGAAATGAAATGGAAAGGTGAAAAATTCTCACTTATAGCTATCCTAGCTCCACGGCTCTCCATTGATAGAAATCTTCATTGCTATCGCATCTTCGTCATCTTCGTTGTCCGCTTTCACTACATATGTAAAAATCGAATTTTTACTTCGCTATTCAATATATAAAAATCGAATTTTTATTTCAAAGTTCAATATATAAAAATCGAATTTTTATTTCAAAGTTCAATATATAAAAATCGAATTTTTATTTCAAAGTTCAATATATAAAAATCGAATTTTTATTTCAAAGTTCAATATATAAAAATCGAATTTTTATTTCAAAGTTCAATATATAAAAATCGAATTTTTATTTCAAAGTTCAATATATAAAAATCGAATTTTTATTTCAAAGTTCAATATATAAAAATCGAATTTTTATTTCAAAGTTCAATATATAAAAATCGAATTTTTATTTCAAAGTTCAATATATAAAAATCGAATTTTTATTTCAAAGTTCAATATATAAAAATCGAATTTTTATTTCAAAGTTCAATATATAAAAATCGAATTTTTCAAAGTTCAATATATAAAAATTCTATTTTTCTTTCTAACATATAACGAAATCAGTTTATATTTTAACATATAACAAAATCAGTTAATATTTTAACATATAACAAAATCAGTTTTTGCATCATTATCAAACCAGTTTTTATATTCTTTAAAAATCCAGTTTTTAAATCTTTAAAAATTCAGTTTTTATATCTTTAAAAATACAGTTTTTATATGTTTAAAAATACAGTTTTTATATGTTTAAAAATACAGTTTTTATATGTTTTAAATAAGATAAAAATAAAATAAAAAAAACCTAAATAGGGAGCTCACCGGTTTGGGGCAGTAGAGGAGGCTTCAGGTGGCTCGAGGTGGGAGGCTGCGGCATCACGTCGGTGGGGCGGAGTGCCTGGATTCGGCGGCGTCAGTGAGCGGGGTGGCGTGGCGGTTTGGGGAACCTCGCACTGGTCATTCGGGGGATATCGCGATGGGGAAGAAGAAGGTGGAGGGCGGCGTAGTCGACGAGGAGGGGGCCAGGCGAGGGTCGACGGTGGCTTCCAGGGTAAGGCGGCGGCGATTTAGATTAGGTTTTTTTTTTTTTTTTTCCTTTCTGGTATATGAATGAGGAATCGGGGGGGGGGGGGGGGAGCAACGAAGAAGAATAGGAGGGAAATTTTTTTTTATTTTTTTTTATTTTATTATTTAATTATTTATTTTTGCCAAAGGGTTGACTTTTACATACGACCTCGAAACGAGGTCCACCGCCTGTCGTCCATAGCGTTTCACCCCCATTCCAAACACAATGGGATATTTATTGTAGGTTGATTTGATCGTCTCGATCAGTTTCCGTTGAATTTACATTTAAATCTCTATATTGAATTTTAAACGTACCTTTCAAATTACCGGGGTCACATACTAACTCTATAAATTGCAGAAAAATGTTTTCTAGCTTCGTATTGACGATACGGTCCTAACAAAACTAGTTTCGTCGAATTCTGAGACCGTTTGAAAAATGGCCAATTTTCAGTCGATTAAAATCAACTGAAACTGGTCAAACGCGTTTTCCTTTGTCACGCTCACATATTGAATCGGAAAATTATGAAATTTGAAACCTAGCAATAATTTTACATCACGGACCCAACAAAACTGGTTTCGTCGAAATCCGAGGTCATTTGCAAAATGTCCATTTTTAAGGGCCTGAATTCCATAGCGACTATTCAGAATTTTCAACTGGACATATCTTATCATTTATAAAGTGAAATCTCAGTTTGTTAACTTCGTTGGAAAGATATCGTCAATTAGATCCTAATGTTTTTGGTTTCACTAAAATCCGGATTGTTTTGCTCCCGGTACATTCAATTGAAGTTTGAAATCGAATTATCGAACTACCGCGCCATTTTCAATTCCTTTTATAATTATATATAATTATTTATATTCTAACGACGACGTATATAAATATATACGTCGAATTATATTCAAAATAAATTTCTCGTCGATATTATTTAAAATAATTCATTTTAAATATTCAAAATTCGCTAAAATTGCCAAAATAAAAATTTCAAACTGGCTCGCATTTTACGGGTTGTTACAATCTCCCCCACTTAAAACTTTTCGTCCCCGAAAAGGAACAAAGTCGAAAGTGGTTTGATTAATTAACTCTACGTTCGATCTGGCTTCCATTCTCCAACTTTTCAGTTTCTGAGAATTTTCTAAATTTCAAAAATTTGGCTAACACCCTAAATTTTCGAAAAATTTCGCCATAACCTCCCCTGCACCGGGAGCATCGGGGAATTTCAAATAGCTTCCCCGGTCCTTCAGATCTCAAAAAGAAAAAGAAAAAGCCAAGCGGCTAGCCAATAGGCTCACAAAATCATCATCACCCAAACAAAACAGGAAATTATGTAGTAAACATGTACCTATTTGTCGGGCAAACAAATTTTATTCTTCGGCTCTAGCCTCCTTGCTATGACCTGTTCAATGATATATATGTATATGCAAGCAAACGCAACCAAATTTCGATATAATTCAATATTTGATACAATTAGGCTAAATAGTTAAAATTTAGCAAACCAATAAACAAACAACACAAACATCAATCAATTAGTTGATTAGAGTTTTAAATGCATAACTTTGATATATAGTCAAAAATCAGATTTTTGATTCCAAATCACAACAATAGGCCCTATCTAATTTTGGTTCTCACACCAGTCAATAGGAAACATATATAAATCACACCTTCGAAACACGAAAATAAATACTGGTGATGGCGCGCCATCATCAGAATCATGTCCGGGCGACTAGAGTGTGACTCTATACCTATCCAGTATATTAAAATTTCGAATACACGCGGATCAGACGTATACGCAAAATCTATATATACTGGATTGTCCACGTCAATCTAAATAGATAATCAACTACGAATAATTGATTTAAATCTTCAAAACAAAATTTGTTTTCACTTTAAAAATATACTCTTCACACTCGTTCTAGGATACTACTGATCCCATCTCTAACGAGTCATTCTCATTGGATATAGCTAACCCAATATCTGATGAATTCTTTCGTACGGTTCTAATGTGTCTTGTTCTCTGAGCTTTGTAAACCAAAGCTCTGATACCAACTGTGAAAACCCGTAACTTCCCCGTTAAGGAAAGCGTCGGATAGTTCGAGAACAAACCACAACAAAACGCATATAGAAGAACATTTCACTGTATATTACAACAATGCATCAGATTACAAGAATATACAGAGTATAAACGAATAAATATTACACAGAAATATCAGAGATTTAAAATTACATTTAAAACATAGCAGCGGAAAATAATACAATACACAACTAGAAGAAGATATACGGATACAAAGCTTTCCGGATATCGTTCCAGCTGTAAACCAGGATCCTGTGAATATAAATCTGCAAAACCAAAACTACTAGCTGCCCGTGTCAAAATAAGGGCACCCAGAGTTTAGGTTAAAACAATAAACTCCAGGTCAGTCATGTGACTGGTGTGAGAACTAAAACAGTTAATCTTTATTTTTAAAGCTAGGTAAATCAAGGGACCACGCCGTATAACACGGAACGGGTTTCCTCCCAAGAATACCAGTGCATAAAACAAACAGCGCAATGCTAAATAAAGAAAAATGAAGCTGTTATAAGACCCAGGTCCTATCACACAATGCAAACGCAAGCCGGGGGATAGGGTTTTCCCTTATAACAGCCAAAGAATGCTTGATACGCTTAAAACAAATCATTTGATACTACTATAAGTGCATAGTGTATAAAACAACTTCAAATCATAAGTATAAATCATAGGCGGCATGAATGGCCCATAACACTATGTCGCCATATATAAGTTTACAATCAAAACCGCAAATGTCGTATTGGAAGTTGGGTTATCATTTATGGTATGAACCGAGGCTAGGGGCAAGATCCTCAACCGATTCGAGACTGTCTAGTCCGAGCCTCAGGAACAGCCGCAACTGCCCCATGGATCGTCAGGGCCGGTCCACCGATGTGGATTATTATGCATGAACACTGCGTTTCCCCGCCCTTTGGGGCGTAAGCCTGGCCCGTCAGCCGACCAGAAGCATCGGCCGAAACCGATATCACGAGGCGCCTCGCTTTTCAGCAAGTAATAATAAGTAACATCCACATGAGTCAAACTCGTCAGCCAGTTCAAGCACTGACGCCACTCATAACTAGAAAGAAACGCATGCCCTCCCTGAGGTCCGTCTCCCGTTTTTGATTCATACCGGGTGTGAAACACGCGAGGTAAACGTTACACAAAGCTACGCCACAAAGGCCGTGCTTCGATCATCAACCACAAGACTTTGCTTTTCAACAGAAGCCTTGATCATTTGCCACTTAGGCATGCCACACAGGCAATTCACTCCATGCGATTGATATCCATCAATATATAACCCCTGAGCTCGTACGTCTCAGAGAAGGGCGTTAAGCAAGAGAATAAATTCTCCGCCGCCAAACAGATATATATTTAATAGAGATCAATCACACGGACTAAAATCCAATGTCAGACACACAGTCCATTTACAAGTCCGTTCTGGGGCTGAACGAAACCGGGGGCACCTAGTACCCCGCATATCCATCGATCTCCAAGTACGTCTGGACGATCACTAACTGTTTCCATCTTCTTGGGTGTACAACCCAATCAAGATCATCAGTTATCACCCAAACGACGTGAAGACCTCCGGTCTTCGACCATCGTCTTCATCTTCGACTTATCGTCGCATCAGTTATTCAGAATGGGATAAACCCGGTCTTTCCGAATAACTTGCGTATATTTTAAATAAGTGTTACACAAACACAACATACGCCTCATTCCAATCCATTAGTCACTAACCGTAAATTAATCAAGAGAATAATTTCCCAAATATTAACCCCGAAGGCCGAAACCAACATCAGATCAATATCCAGAAAACCATTCTGCTTGGCTAACCGACAGTTAGTTTCTAAATTTCACATTCATAGGGAAAGGTTCCCATTAATTTTATCCAAGATAAATTTCTTGAATTTATTCTTTAATCTATTTTTGAATATCAATTCAAAACTAGTCGGGATTAGCGAACCTTACCGAAGTAATCATTTGTTTTAATTTCCCAATCCCAACCTATTCATCCCATGAAGTAAAACTGGTAATACTTCATATCTAACACCACGGTGTTATCGGTAAATTCAATTACCATTTCACGTTCAAATCTAATTAAAGATTTAACTATCGCCTGGAGCAAAACTGGTGATACTCCACTTTCGATCATTTCAATCTAATTAAAGATTCATTAAAACTCCACTTAGTTTTAATCTTCGACTGGGTTAAAGAATCAGTGTCATTTAAAACACGGTTCACGATACACCCAAAATCACATTCCATTAATTATCGGGTTAAAGAACGAGTGTTATTTAAAACACTGTTCACGATAAACCCAAAAATCAATATCAATTCAATTCCAATTAAATATTATTTAATTGGTACACTTCATTAAATCTAAATAAAAAGATTTAATCTTTTCTCAACTGGGTTCAAGAACAGTGTTAGTGAAGACACCATTCACGACAAACCCAAATCACATTCGATATTCAATACAAGGCTCCGAATAGAAAATATATCGGCTTATATTCAATATCGAATTCTACGACTAACAAATGTCGTATTGGAAATAACGATATAAATATATATATCTTTCAAATTTCCATAACAACACCTGTATAATCACGAATTCCAACATCGAAATATTCCGAAGACAATTTCGATTCAAATCCACTCCAATGCAATCAATGGAAATTTTGGTTATTTTTAAAACCCTTTTTAAATTCAATTTATTTATTTAAAAATAAATAGAATTATATTTCTAGTTCAAAACTAGTTCATTTCGATAAAAATCCATTTTTATCTTTTCAAATATGGAGTTTTTCATCCCAGTTCTTTCTAAATCATTTCTTATGATTTTACACAAATTATTGCTATTTTTAATAATTTTATCAAGGCCCGTACAGTCGATTTCCATCAATGGCCATCGAACTGCACTTACAGCGACCTTTTTCGAATTTGATTTGGACATAATTCCAAATCCAACCGTTAGATTTCAAATTTCTAATATTCGTTAGAAAGATCTTTTCGATACGAACCCAACGGTTCCGGTTTTAGGAGAATCCAACGGTCGGATCTCCCGTAATGTCCGTTTGAAATCAATGGTCGAAATTCACGAACTACCGCGGCGCGGTGCGTTCTATTCAGGCCATTATATTATATATATAATATATATAATATATATTTCGTCGATTTCTATTCAAAACGAATTATATAAATAGTTTTAAAATCGTTTCAAAACCTATTTCAACTTCCATTTCAATTCAAAGCAAAATTGAATTCTTCTTTATAAATTCGTTTCAAAATTCATTTCTATTCAATTCAAATTTCAATTCAATTTGAATTCATTTCAATTCGCTTTCAATTCAATTTGAATTCGTTTTCAATTCAATTCGTTTCGAAATCGTTTTCAATTCAATTCATTTCGAAATCGTTTTCAATTCAATTCATTTCGAAATCGTTTTCAATTCAATTCATTTCGAAATCGTTTTCAATTCAATTCATTTCGAAATCGTTTTCAATTCAATTCATTTCGAAATCGTTTTCAATTCAATTCATTTCGAAATCGTTTTCAATTCAATTCATTTCGAAATCGTTTTCAATTCAATTCATTTCGAAATCGTTTTCAATTCAAATTGATATAAATATCGTTCACGTCAAAATAGCGTTAATCTAATCAACACGGCTTCATAAATTTCTATTTTCAAACATTCTATTTCAAATATTTCTTTTTCAAAATAGTTGTTATTATCAAAGTATTTCGTTCAACACATGACCAATCTCAATGAATGAGTACTGTCAACACATGAACTTTTATTTTATATCGATAAAGATGTAAATTTTAATATTAAAATATTTCGTTCAACACATGACCAATCTCAATGAATGAGTACTGTCAACACATGAACTTTTATTTTATATCGATAAAGATGTAAATTTTAATATTAAAATATTTCGTTCAACACATGACCAATCTCAATGAATGAGTACTGTCAACACATGAACTTTTATTTTATAATATTCTTTATTTTTCAAATTGGAATGAGACCCAATCAATTACCATATAAGGTTAATTATATGGATTTTCATACAACACATGTATATCATAGCATTGAAAAATAATCAACCATCAACCAAAGTGCACTACACTGTATAAGCATCAAATATAGATATTCAACGCTTATAACAGCCTGTCAATCAATCGATCGACATATTTAATCAATCAGGATGAGTGAACTTCAAATTTCATCCCAACACCCGTGTGGGGTTTCAAACAATCAAACACCTATTTTATTTGTGCTGTTGGGCGATGTGTAAAATTTATCGTCCCAATCAATGTCATTCAAATAGGTGTACATAAACAAACCGTCCGGTTTATAAATGAATATTTTATTTATTCACATCACGTTAAAAATTATATTTTTAACGATAAAACATTTTATTCCAACCTATGAACTTCTATACAATTCATTTATTCAATAAAATGATATTTTTATTTTTCTAACTTATTTTAGGAAATTTCGGCGGCATAACGGCACGATACTAGAAACGGGACGAGGCCTAGCCTTATCCCCGGTCTAGTGAAGGCCCACGCCATTCACACATCAATCAAATCAATTCGTTATGCAAACCACAAAATTTGGAGTAAGAGTCTAACCTAGCCTTACTCCTTCGCCTTATAACGGCGCACGTCTAATCCTAACCAATTTATCGATTCGATTTTTCACACCACAAACCACATTCAAACCAATATCGCAATCAATCACCAAACAGTCAAACAAACAAGTCCATGGTCTGTGGACGATTGTGTCGGGTGCTACTAAGCACCGTCTGCATCCTAGTATATATATATATAAATAGAAATGAAATGGAAAGGTGAGAAATTCTCACTTATAGCTATCCTAGCTCCACGGCTCTCCATTGATAGAAATCTTCATTGCTATCGCATCTTCGTCATCTTCGTTGTCCGCTTTCACTACATATGTAAAAATCGAATTTTTACTTCGCTATTCAATATATAAAAATCGAATTTTTATTTCAAAGTTCAATATATAAAAATCGAATTTTTATTTCAAAGTTCAATATATAAAAATCGAATTTTTATTTCAAAGTTCAATATATAAAAATCGAATTTTTATTTCAAAGTTCAATATATAAAAATCGAATTTTTATTTCAAAGTTCAATATATAAAAATCGAATTTTTATTTCAAAGTTCAATATATAAAAATCGAATTTTTATTTCAAAGTTCAATATATAAAAATCGAATTTTTATTTCAAAGTTCAATATATAAAAATCGAATTTTTATTTCAAAGTTCAATATATAAAAATCGAATTTTTATTTCAAAGTTCAATATATAAAAATCGAATTTTTATTTCAAAGTTCAATATATAAAAATCGAATTTTTATTTCAAAGTTCAATATATAAAAATCGAATTTTTATTTCAAAGTTCAATATATAAAAATCGAATTTTTATTTCAAAGTTCAATATATAAAAATCGAATTTTTATTTCAAAGTTCAATATATAAAAATCGAATTTTTATTTCAAAGTTCAATATATAAAAATTCTATTTTTCTTTCTAACATATAACGAAATCAGTTTATATTTTAACATATAACAAAATCAGTTAATATTTTAACATATAACAAAATCAGTTTTTGCATCATTATCAAACCAGTTTTTATATTCTTTAAAAATCCAGTTTTTAAATCTTTAAAAATTCAGTTTTTATATCTTTAAAAATACAGTTTTTATATGTTTAAAAATACAGTTTTTATATGTTTAAAAATACAGTTTTTATATGTTTTAAATAAGATAAAAATAAAATAAAAAAACCTAAATAGGGAGCTCACCGGTTTGGGGCAGTAGAGGAGGCTTCAGGTGGCTCGAGGTGGGAGGCTGCGGCATCACGTCGGTGGGGCGGAGTGCCTGGATTCGGCGGCGTCAGTGAGCGGGGTGGCGTGGCGGTTTGGGGAACCTCGCACTGGTCATTCGGGGGATATCGCGATGGGGAAGAAGAAGGTGGAGGGCGGCGTAGTCGACGAGGAGGGGGCCAGGCGAGGGTCGACGGTGGCTTCCAGGGTAAGGCGGCGGCGATTTAGATTAGGTTTTTTTTTTCCTTTCTGGTATATGAATGAGGAATCGGGGGGGGGCAACGAAGAAGAATAGGAGGGAAATTTTTTTTTTATTTTTTTTTATTTTATTATTTAATTATTTATTTTTGCCAAAGGGTTGACTTTTACATACGACCTCGAAACGAGGTCCACCGCCTGTCGTCCATAGCGTTTCACCCCCATTCCGAACACAATGGGATATTTATTGTAGGTTGATTTGATCGTCTCGATCAGTTTCCGTTGAATTTACATTTAAATCTCTATATTGAATTTTAAACGTACCTTTCAAATTACCGGGGTCACATACTAACTCTATAAATTGCAGAAAAATGTTTTCTAGCTTCGTATTGACGATACGGTCCTAACAAAACTAGTTTCGTCGAATTCTGAGACCGTTTGAAAAATGGCCAATTTTCAGTCGATTAAAATCAACTGAAACTGGTCAAACGCGTTTTCCTTTGTCACGCTCACATATTGAATCGGAAAATTATGAAATTTGAAACCTAGCAATAATTTTACATCACGGACCCAACAAAACTGGTTTCGTCGAAATCCGAGGTCGTTTGCAAAATGTCCATTTTTAAGGGCCTGAATTCCATAGCGACTATTCAGAATTTTCAACTGGACATATCTTATCATTTATAAAGTGAAATCTCAGTTTGTTAACTTCGTTGGAAAGATATCGTCAATTAGATCCTAATGTTTTTGGTTTCACTAAAATCCGGATTGTTTTGCTCCCGGTACATTCAATTGAAGTTTGAAATCGAATTATCGAACTACCGCGCCATTTTCAATTCCTTTTATAATTATATATAATTATTTATATTCTAACGACGACGTATATAAATATATACGTCGAATTATATTCAAAATAAATTTCTCGTCGATATTATTTAAAATAATTCATTTTAAATATTCAAAATTCGCTAAAATTGCCAAAATAAAAATTTCAAACTGGCTCGCATTTTACGGGTTGTTACATCAAGTTGCTGTTATGTTTACTTACATGTGTAATTTTGTTATATAAAGTCTATACCCTATTGTTTCCAATCTTAATCTGGTTTAAAATTCAATATTCAAAACCGTCAAGAATATTCGTTGACTCATTACTGTATATTTTGTTATCCAATGGTTTAGTCTAATGAATTAAAGCATTATTATCAAAGCTAAATTTATCCATCAGATCTATTAGTAAAGGTCTTGCAGTTTGTATTCATTATTTACCATGTATGAGCACAGACTACAAAATAATATATGATTTATTATACATGCAATCAACCGTTGTACGTTATGCCATTTGACAGCAAGGTAGTTTTTGATATGCTTCTGTAACTTACTTGATAGATAGAAGATGCTAAAGAAGACCTTTTACCTGCAAAAAGGCTATGATATTGAAATTATCGTGTAATGTAAATATTTTCGCTTCTCCATAAACGGTTATTATTGATTTTTATTAGGTCCACGTGTCTTCATGTAACCCCTTCCTTAAAGGAGTTTAATAACCAATCATGTTGTCACATATTTACCATGTAATGTAAATATTTTCCTTGATTTGGGGGATGTGAAAATAATTTTAGCCTATTCTAATTTTGGGTTGTTTCCCGTATTCACTATCTAACCCTACTAACAAATCTCATCCATGTTTATCAATGCAACAAGTTAGAGTTGACAGCCAACTTCATGAATTATTTGTATTAGGAACATGAGGCTATAGTGTAATATGTTGCTTGGCGCGTGAAGAACGGTCATGTTTGGCTTATTTGGTGTTAATATATATATATATGTAAATATGTAATTAAAGGAAAATAATAGTCTACATTTCCTTCCTCTATTTTTGATTGCTCCTAAACTTGGGATGCATATAATTAATCATTCGTACTTCACATTGCCTGTTATGTTTTATCAACGCTAAAACAATTATGCTTTTAACAGGTCAAGCTTTATAACAATTACTACTAAGGATGAACTTGAAATCCATAACCTAAAGAGTTCTTTACACACTTTAGCTAATCATGAGTATACATCACCAAAGTGCTCCATTTATTTCAAATCTATGTGCACCACCACGATTATATTGTTTACTAGAAATTTGCATCATTTTCTTCACTGACTTTCATAACATATAGGTACTGCCAAAATACAATAAAATATCTAAAAATAGTTGAACTTAGATAGTAAATTATGCGTTACTATATTCATTTCTCTTTATAAGATGTGCTTTATGTATTGTGCCTTTTGAACAAAATTCCTGTCTTTAAGTTTATTAAAATAGCCGATGCTTGGATAGATAATTTTAGGCTAGCACTTTCATTTGGAGAAATAATTTAGACTCACTTAAATTATCTTGCAAATAGTTCTATACAATCTTTTATGTGTTCTAAAATATACCATTGAACATTTAATGAAATTTCATGCCATTTCTTTATTTTTGTAATGTACGGCAATTAGTCTTTGACATTGCTCTTGGCATCTTCATGCTTCTCATATTTGGTTTTTCATTTTTGCTTCATGTTATTATGTTAGCCAATGAAGATAAACGATTATCTTACAATTTTTATAATTAGTACAAATGATCACTTATGAAGTTATTGTGCTTTCCAGATTTTGTAGTCTCCTGTTGCAATTTATTGTTACCTCCATGAAACTATGTTATTTGCTAATGCAATTTATTTACCAATTTTATGTAATGAATTTTCTTATTTTCATCCTTCATTCGATAAAAGAAAACCCATTCAAGGGCTCATGTCGCTTATTCAAATGTTCAATTACATGTCACCCTTTAATGGTAACTGGCTTACAATACAATTTGATAATATAAAATGATTACAAATTCATTGTCCGTGCTCTTAGTTGTAGCAGTGAATTAAGCTGGATGAAAATTTATAAGCTATTTATGATGAAGGAACAAAAATATGGTCAAATCATTGGAAATCTCTTCCTGGGATGTATTCTGAAAAAAAACAAATCATTTCTATTTAGAGCTATTTGAACAATGTTTCCTTGCCTTTTTGGTTCCTAATGTAATTGAACATTTATCAAGCGTTAAAATTTGGAAACATTAATTTTGGTCATAATCCTTTTAAACATTATATTTCTTCGGCCATAATTACTGTTGTTATTTTGAACTTTTATTTAGTATTTAATGATCTTCATACTATTTTATTTATCTTTAAAGGGATTAAAATTCGAAAATCTTCCATAGTTTCGTGATCTGGCTCCATTATAGCTCATATCTATCTACAAAATTTATTTCTACTTAGTTTTTTGACCTTAAATTTTCACCTCTTCCTATCTTAATCAACTTTGCCTCAGGACCGAATATAAACAGTCCATTGGTTAATACTTTGTTTCTGGTATTGATGTACACTTTTTTTTCATACTTGATTTAAGCGAGTGGAAAGGCTCTATCTATCTTTCCTTAATCTAGAGTTTGGCTTTGAGGTTGTTGGCTTTGTGATCTTCTTGGTCTCGAGCTCTCCGTCTAAAGGGTAAAAAATATACACATCTTCCAGTTTGCCTTGAACATCTTATTTTGATTGTAATTATATTCGCATTATACCATTTTTTTTAAATATTGTCACAATGACCTTAGAATGGAAGATCCTTTGAATGATCATGTCTGATTTTATGCTTTATCTCATTTTCATATATGGTTTTGATCTTGGTCATATAAGATTTTATGCTCTATCTATCTTTCCTTAATCCAGAGTTTGGCTTCGAGGTCGTTGGCTTTGTGATCTTCTTGGTCTCGAGCTCTCTGTCTAAAGGGTAAAAAATATACACATCTTCCAGTTTGCCTTGAACATCTTATTTTGATTATAATTATATTCGCATTATACCATTTTTTTAAAATATTGTCACAATGACCTTAGAATGGAAGATCCTTCGAAAGATCATGTCTGATTTTATGCTTTATCTCATTTTCATGTATGGTTTTGATCTTGATCATATAAGATTTTATGCTTTACCTCATTTTCTTATATGTACCCATTGATATATAGTTTCACGGATTAAATTTTTTACCTTTATCTTTGTGAATGACATTATTATAGTCATATGCTTGACTGGAGAAAATGTATGTGCATTCGTGATACATAATTTTCATTCACTTGCGATGATTTCTGCTTTTCTATCATTGCAGTGCATAAGATTGGCTCACTACCATTAATTGATTTGAGGACTACTGACGATACTAAATTTATAAGCACTCAACAATATGCACTAATATTTCAGTAGTTCATTTGGGTCTTCCTCCGCATATTGTAACAGGGTGTTCTACTATGTACTTTGGCTCCACTCCTTAAAAAAGTTCCGAAGGAGTTTGTGAGAGTAGCTATCTGCAAAGGATCTTTGGTTTTAAGCGAAATGCATTATGAAGTAACAAAGTGTCCAAAGTTTGACTGATACAAGGTATGCATACCAGTTTATTAGCTATAGTATTAATGGTAAGAGTAATAATAATCATTCACCAATACTTAATGTGTAATTTTGACATGCAATTGTTTGTAGTTTTTAATTGACCATTTTTACCATTTATTTTTCACAATGTTTGTTAATAAACTTTCGTATTCAATCATTAGTGAATGGGTATATGCTGAAGTGGGAGCAATAAATTAACGTGACATTTGAACCAACAAAAGAGAATTTTTTTTCCAATCAAAAGACTATCAATTTCACGATCAGCTGCCTCCCATAGTTCTTCTCAGGTGTTTAGATTCTTCACATATATGCTTGATTTTAATATTCCCAAGTTTAATCTATTTGATAAGTTTATTCTTGGCGTTAGTCTTCAATGGCTAATTAAATTAAGTTATTTGAATGTTGGTCTGTTTTGAGTTATGGTTGGAAGTTCATGCTTTATGTAATAGTTCTTTTATAGTTTGATGACCTCTTCTATCATATTTTGAAGCTTCTAATATTATGATACATAATCAAATGCTTTCTACTAGCAATTTCTACTCAATCGTGTTTTCCTGTAATTATATTCTTATCTAATTAGTCTAGACTACTAGCCTGATTTTTACACATTGCAAGTGATGTCTGATGCCATATGAATTCACAGAGCTCACAAATAGTTGATCTTACTCATAATAACTCATGGTTTTAATAAAAATTGGCACCTTTTCTTCTTAACATATCAAGTAGAATAGTCATAAAACTCAACATATGAATACAATGACTATATATTTCAACTTCAATTTAAACTTCATTCGGTGCATGTTCAAAAATGCATAAGTATTAAACATAACTGTAATACTGGAGTAATGATGATGGTTCTAATGCTTTCCCAGTGATATGCAAAGCTACTCAGATTCACTAAGTTAAAATTAATTTGACCTTCACTCTAAGAACTCCTGATACAATGAACATTTACACCTTTTGCTTTTGACAACTCTATAATTTCTAATGGAATGCTTTAAAGCTGGGAGTTGTTAGCTAGCCTTTAAGACATAGATCGTTGGTCGAGGCATACACACATCAGTGCATGTATACATATTCATATATAAACACACACATAATCACACACATATATGTATGTATGTACACACACACATGTATATATCATTTAATTTTAAAATGGGTGAAATAATACATAAAATTAGAACAATAAGTTATGTAAGCTTGCTTGGTTATATTTTCATGTAAATATTATCGCTTTGTAATTTGCGCAACTCATATATTAACATGTGATAATAGGCGAATATTTGAGAATTGTTCTTTACAATTTGTCACTGGAAATTATGCTTATTAGCTTAACCTTACTGCTTCGTAGGCTGTATTTATGACATATTTCGATATCTGAGGTTTAAGCTCAATTCAGGTAAAGTTTATAAAACGTGACACACTATAAAATGGCCGCACGGGCATATTCTTCATAGCATACATCTGTCATGTTATGATTGTGTCTGATTGGTTCATGTGGTTTATTATTTAGTTGATATAACTAGAGACAGTGGAGATCATGCATTTACAGCTTCTATTTTTGTAATCAAGCTCATAATTTGCAATCAGTTCTTTTATGTTAGTGGTATTTCTCCAATGAATTAATTTATTGAACTACATTTCGCTATACTATTAGATTACAGGAAGAAACTTCCCCTGTAATGAGAAAGAGAAAGAATGCTAATTGTTACTATCATAGAAGTCTTTGTCCGGGACAGCTGCAAGGAAGGAATACTTTCACCTTTACAGGTATCTTCATTTTGCATTTGTAGGCCTCGAATCATGTATTTTGTTCGATTCACTGTAGAAATCAATAATAGATAGTTTCACAATTGAGTAAATAGTATTGTTTGTTTTTATGTTTTGTTTATCCTCAGTAAATTATTAGAGACATAAATAAAAGAATGCCTAAATAAATAAAAAATTACTACTGCATTTTTTTTGGTCGTTAATCACTTAGATTATGATTTAAATTATCAGTATTTTTATTATACTATAGTATGGTATCATATAGCATGCAAAACTTGCAAAATAGTTTCTTTTTGCGTACTTGAATTTCTAACAAGACGATTCTATTGAAGAAAAGCCGCTTTTCGTTGAATTTTGTATTTTTCTTAGCAAATAATATATACCATTTCTTATTTAAATGTAACCAAAAAGATCTAATTCAAAACTTAACAAAAATATACCCTTTTTTGGAGCGGTCCATTAGCAAATCTATCATATTTTGAACAGCAGTACTTCTAATGCTATAAAACGTTGTTGGTACATTCATATAACGGTTAAGATCAGCTGGGAAATTTTTCGATCCATTTACACATACAAACATGACAATTTTGATGTTTCAAAATAACGGTAAACATAAATGTTTTGATTTGGGACATTGAGTCATAGTTGTGGAACATGCTTGAAATTGTTTTTTTAGGCTACTGCGAATAATGTTTATAATGAAGGGACTATATATTACCCATCATTTCTTTAAATCATATTTAATATGTGCATTATGCGCATCGTGATACTTTTAGATGTACATGGTTAAGTCATGAACATCTCCGTTCATTTAACGTGAGTGAAAATGCGTCACTTTTTCTAGCGATAAATATATCTTCTCTCATCTAGGATGACAATTCAATTTTGGATTATATGTTATTTAGGTTTCATTGCTTGGAAATTACTATATACAGGTTTGTCATTTTAACAATCTACTCAAAGTGGCATTCACATCATTGGGTCCGTAGTAAATACCATGTGGGGACTATAACAATAAGACTATACTGATGATTTTCGATCCACTTTTTGAGATGAAAGGAGCGATGTGTGTAAGTTTTATCTAGAAAGTTATTAGCCATTTACCTTAGACTAGTTTTGAAATGAAAGATGTTTGGTTACTTAATTCTCTTTTTCAAAATTATAACTTGATAATACCTATAAATTTGTATCCAACGATGCATTTTTGTGATTTACACTATCTGATGTTGTTCAAAGAGCACGGATCAGCATATGAAGCATCTGGTAAGTTTTACACTATTTCATATTTTTCTTTGTTTAAAGAGGTAATGATATTTTATGTTCAATGAATTGTTTAGGAGAATAATAGTATATATATACCTTTTCTTTTCTGAAAATATTCTACACTTAACTTCTGCTAGGTTTTCAATCTTTTATATTCACTTAAATATGTATGACTGCTGTGTTTGTAGTGATATGCTTTTCCCTGCTACATATATTTGTATGTATGTGTATGCATTTATGTATGTGAAAGTCTATTTAGACGTAAAAATGTTACATAAATTAGATACAAGAAATCTCAAACATTTGATCTCTTTTTGAATCCACATTCCACGTAATGTTAAACAAATCCAGTGGTTCACAATTTGTGTCTCTAATTTTGTTTCCCAATAGCCACTCTCTAAGATAAATGTGTGCTTATATGTGTGTATGTTTAATTACAAGAATTGTTTTAACTATAATTATCATTGATGGTATAACTATACCTGATTTTTTACATTGGTGTATTTTAGATGTTTTATTAGGCATGAAGGTATTATATTATATTGATGGTCTTACTCCACTGCTATGCATAAATTAGCTGGTGAGTTATCTATATGTAAACTTGAAACATATGTATTACCTTATGACTGAAGCACACTAGAACCTAGCTCCATTACCCCATGTGTTATTTGTATTTCCATGTACGTTGTTATCGTTTTTTAAGACAAAACTCTTAACATAAAAGTAGAGGTAATTATTATATCTGAAATAGTTTAAATCCATTAATTCAGTATAATTTTTCTCCACAACTTTGCTTTTTACAAGAGTTATTATTAGAATTGTTAGAGAGGACAAAATTTTGAACTTTGAACCATGAAATTTGAAAATAATGTTAGTGGCATTGAAAATAATACCCACTTTAAGCTTTATATTAGCCATCTATTTCTGTTTAGTTGTCCTGCTTTATGGATTCAATATGTATCTCTATAATTTACTTCATTATATGGTGGAATGTTTGAATTGGTGATCCATGCATTTTCTCTAATGGTTTTCTTCGGTGTCATTTATTTTAACTGTTGACAACCTATATGTTGCATACAGATGCTCTCTTTGATGTGCATGGAGGATATAAACTATCATTGCGAAACACTTGACAATATGAAACGGCATTAAAGAGCATCAAAAGGTGTTATATTGTAACCATAACGACTTTCGTCCTACAGATAAGCTAAATATTTCATATTTACTGTTTTTAATACACATTATGAAACAATAATTATTTATATTAAACTCCTATGGGTTATTTCAAAATGTAGATCCATCTAATTTATTGTTGGGCTATGTGAGTCACATTTTTCTGTCAAAGTTTTCATTGGTCCGACTGAATGTTGTGTTTATATGCCAAATTACTATAGGTAAGTCGTATGTTTCAGATTCATTCCTTGCCAAAATATGTAATAATATTTTCGATTGCTGTCTAACTTTTAGAATACCAAAACTATTTTCACATTATTTTTTTGTCCCAACCAAAATTAGTATTATAAATTATTCTTCTTTTTATGACAAAAAGTTGGCATTGTTTGTGCTATACTCACTACAGAAGTTAAGAATTCAATATGGGGGACTGCTTGACACTTTGGCTCATGTAAAGGTCACACATCCTACACTGCTTGCCTATTCTTGATTTTTTTAAAATCATAATGTTCGTGTAAAGTCGCTAATAAAAAATAACTGACCTATTATTTTACAACCTTCAAAGCACGAAAGCTCGCAATGCTCCGTTACTGGATTAATGTTTAATGTTAAAGCCATCAAGTTCAAATTTCAGCCTTTACATATCTTGCATATACGACTATGATTGGATCTTCCTTAGGTTAAGCTCTAGGTTCTATTGATTTTTTGCAGTGCTCCTCTTTTTTATGGTAGTTATAAATGTTATCTAGCTAAATTATGTGTTATTTTCACTTTGCCTTGATCATATATTGTATAATGATTGCTTTGCAATGCTGCACATATTTTGTTTATGCTACGTTCCATATCTTACCATGGTCTTGCCCTTTTTTAGTACTTTTTTATGTTTTTTGAATTTCGTTGTTGGATGCAATCTTACTTTTATCCCATACAAAATTATGCAGATAATAATCTACTTCGTATTGGCAAGATAATTAGATATGTAGCCAGTCATATAGTCATTACCTGTTATGCATCCAATTTCACAGTTGGTTGTTATAATATAATGCTTAATTACCAATCAAATAAACAATTCACATTTGTTGCTCCAGTTTCGATGTACAGCCGTGACTTCTTCCTTTTAGTTGTTACACAACTTAGCAGTGCCCTTAACTAAAAAATGTATTACCCGCGCTGAATAACTTCTAGAAATTAATGCTTATATATGTACACATTATTTCTGTTTCACTTACAACTATTATCGTAAGCCCGTGTGCGAAGCACGGGTTCACACTTGTAGATATAGAACCCAAGGTCGGTAATAAATGATGTGTGCTCCCGAACTAGAAGGTATATTGGAATCTAATTGTATCTTGAGTATGCATCCATGAAGGAGAGAAGCTGGTAGCCGGTAGTCGAATTAGCTAGTTAGTCGATCTTTGGAAGCGGTTAGCTATCCTTTGGGAAGGCTTTGTTCATATCTAAGTAGACACACATTCGCCACTTTCCATTGGATTTCTTGACCAAGACCAGATCGAAGATCCATTCAGGGTAGAGGATGTCGCAAATTAAGTTATTGTCAGGCAGCCTATCCATCTCCTCTTTGCATGCTGTTGATCTCTCCATTTCCAATATTTGATGCTTTCTTTTGAGTGGAATATGCTTTGGGTTGATGCTGAGCATGTGACATGCGACTCGTAGATCGATGCTACACATACCTGAGTGGGTCCAAATGAATACATCATGGTTAGCCCTATATCTTTTATTGATGGGTGGAGTTGTGATCTGATCTTCAAGACCCTAATAT
This sequence comes from Allium sativum, assembly GCA_030737875.1. Lineage (NCBI taxonomy): Eukaryota > Viridiplantae > Streptophyta > Magnoliopsida > Asparagales > Amaryllidaceae > Allium > Allium sativum. The sequence continues at coordinate 389,308,681 of CM060924.1, forward strand.
GATTGGCAGATTGATTTGATGGAATGTCGACAACCTATATCTCTGGGGTAGCCTTTTTGAAATTAGGGTTCCCGTCTTCCCTTGGATCAAGATAGTCAGAAAGACGACAATGACATCTGAGCCTGGATCCAAACTCCAATGGCAGTTATGCACTGGCAGTTTTGGCACGGAGGATTGGTTCTACGCTCTTACCTTTCTCCTTACTGATGACATCCTTCCATTTGGCGAGGTGGCAGGTTCCATTGTACTTTGATCTTCCTTGACGGTTCTGATCCCATTTTCGGTTGGAAAATTCATGAGAAGGGACCAAGGTGCCTTGCAAACCCAGAAATCTGCAAGGAAAGGACGTCCTAAAAAGACACTGTAAGGAGAGATGATGTCAATCACTAAAACAATAAGGATTTAGACTTTGTTTTGGTCCCCATCTCTGATATCGACTGGTAGATCTACCATTCCCACTGGCTGTTTGGAGGAGTCGTTGAAGCCATGACAGTGATGTGGCAAGACTTCTAGTCTTCAGCCTCAAGTTTCATTTGGTCGTAGGCTGACTTGAAGATTATGTTGACGAAGCTCCCAGAATCAATGAGGATTCTTCGGAATAGGCCGGGCCTATGTGTGCAGAAATAACGGGATGGCTTGAGGTTGGGATTTCAATTCCCGTAGACTCTTTCTCATGGAAAACAATATCATCCCGAATTATCTTTCGAAGCCTGGCAGGGACAGATTTGTTACATGTGGAGCATGCCTCCAAGCTGGCATGCTTAATGTAATTGGCATATTCCTCTATTTGCAGGAAGCTCTCTTTTGCAGGATGAGGCCCACTATAGATGGTATTGATCACGATACCACATGATCTTTTATTGGACAGCCCTGGGGCCACGTTAGCTGGAGGAAGTGTGGGCGTTGTAGGACCCGCGACTGCTTCTTGGGGAGCAGGGGCTCGAACATACTTCTCCAAGCATTTCCCTTGGATGAGCTTCTTTATCGCATCCTTAAGGTGGCAGAAGTCGTTTGTGTTATAACAAAACATGTCGTGGAATTTGCCATATTTTGTAGAGTTCTTCTCTCGGTCAGTAGATTCTCTCGTGTTCGGTTTCTTATAATGGATAGTATTATAGTTATCAAGGTAGATTGCCTCCAACTCTCGATTGGGTGGAGTGTATCCACTATAATTTGGGTAGCAGTCGCGCTTCTTGTGATCTATAGGTGATTGATTGTTGCGGCCGCCTGGTTTACCGCTGTTTGGCTTGGACTTGAATGGTACCACCCTTTTAGCCTTGTCAGGTTATTCTATGACTTGTTTCCCCTTGACATTGTCCATTATAGTGCTCGAATGTGGGTTGTGAGGATGGCTACTCTAGGCTGCCTTGTTTTTTCGTGCTTCCTCTTGGCATAGAAACTGATTGGCCTTCTTGTTGAAAGCTTCAAAGGTCTTGGATTACTTTCTGTCAATCTATGCTCTGAATTCGAAGTTAGGTAGGATTCCCTTAGCAAGATGGACCAAAACTGCGCATGGCTCTGGATCGTCAACCTCAGTGAAAGTGGTGTTTAAGCATTCAGGTAACTTTTGAGAGATTCCCCCGTGCCTTGGCAGAGGTTTGAAAAGGTAAGAGTATCATTCGGCCTTTCGACATGCATTTTGAAATGCTTCAACATTTTGGAAGCAAGTTCGTCGGAGGTAAAGATGGACCGAGCCGGTAGAAGAGTAAACAAGAGAAGAGTAGTTTCTTCTAGGAAAACAGGGAATCACTTGCATTTGGCGGCATCAGTGGCCCGACTTGAGTATATATGCCATTCATAACGACTTAGAAAGTTGCAGGGATCACTCTTCCCCGTGTCAGCCATAAGTTTGGGCATATTGAAACGTCAAGTCCATTCTTCTTCGTGGACACCCCGAGTGAAGGGAATATGCCACATATTGCTTTCCCAAATGTTGGTGGTATTTCCCCTGCGTTTCTCTCATGAACCTTCAGACCATGTCGATAAGATATGCAGGCTGAACCTTCGTTGGATTCTAGCGGTCGGGGTTCAGCTCGGGAGTTCGAAGCCACAGATGTCTTCTAGGATGAACATCAACATCATCTTCGTCCTTGTCGCCATCCTCGATTGCTTGATTCTGTGAAGGTTGATTAGGTTGACCTTAGGCCTATTGAGCTGCTAGACGCATAGGCACCAAGTTCAGACTTGCGACAAATGGATTCTACCATGGAGGGGACAGGTACTAGGTCCTAGTTCGTCGTTAATAACCAATCGAGAATGGTTCATTGACGCATTCCCTCACTAAAGGTCACGGTAGTCCTATTACCGTTTCCATTGCTATTGCCGTTGATATTGGTATTGGCGATGGCAATAGCGTTAGCATTAGCACTGGTCCTCCTCCTTTGGTTTTTGTTCCCATGGTGATTGTCGGAAGAAGAATTTTCCAAGGCGTTAGGTAAGGGACGGGTGTTCCGATTGAGTTCAAGGTGAGCAATGTTGCACTGACTTTCTTGAAGTCACTGCATTAGTTTGATGTTTGTCCTCAACTAGTTTTTAAGTTCTCGAGTCCTATCTTCCAATTTCCTTTTGAGCTTGAAGAGAAGAGCTTAGGTAGCCTAAGCATCAGGTCACAGGAGATAGCGACATTCATGTCGGTTAGAAGTTCTGAAGGTTAAGGCTGAGGAGAGGTAGCAGTGTCAGCCGCTGTGGAAGTTCCGAGCATTTGGATCTTTCCTTTCTTAGCCATCGTAAAAAAAACTAAGAAGTTAGGTTGAGAAAATCTAAGTAGTGCTTCGAAGTTGAGATGGAAGTCGATCGGAAAGAAGCGAGTAATCCCTCAATGAAAGCACTAAAGTGTTGACCAGCAAAATTGTCATTACACTCAAAGATTCTCGATTATACGAGAAAACAATTTCACATACAAAAAAGTAAGTGCAGTAAGCAAAGAACACAGAAATTTATACTAGTTCGATTCATATTAAATCTAAGTCCACTGTGGATCGTCTGCAGATTTTTATTCATAATCAAAGGTTACAAGTGTCAGACATAATCACTACAATTGTCTACAAAATTTGGTTAGGTATTTGAAAGTCGTATTTTGCATATACGAAGTCTTGGGGAAAATTGGTTGTTCTTCTTCTTTGTCAAGGCTTAGGCTGCCATTAATGATGTCCAAGTGTGATGAGAAGGAATTTCGCTCGGTCCGAACCAGTCGCTAAACCGACCCAGACAGTTCGAAACGCCCTATCGTTTGAGAACATGACAAAATAGAACACATACAAAAGAACATTTCATTGTATATTACAACAATGCATCAGATTACAAGAATATACAGAGTATAAATGAATATTACACAGAAATATCAGAGATTTAAATTACATTTAAATAGATAGCAGCGGAAAATAATGCAATACACAACTAGAAGAGATATACGAATACAAAGCTTTCCGGATATCATTCCAGCTGTAAACCAGGATCCTGTGAATATAAATCTGCAAAACCAAAACTACTAGCTGCCCGTGTCAAAATAAGGGCACCCAGAGTTTAGGTTAAAACAATAAACTCCAGTTCAGTCATGTGACTGGTGTGAGAACTAAAACAGTTAATCTTTATTTTAAAGTTAGGTAAATCAAGGGACCACGCCGTATAACACGGAACGGGTTTCCTCCTAAGAATACCAGTGCATAAAACAAACAGCGCAATGCTAAATAAAGAAAAATGAAGCTGTTATAAGACCCAGGTCCTATCACACAATGCAAAGCAAGCCGGGGGATAGGGTTTTCCCTTATAACAGCCAAAGAATGCTTAATACGTTTTAAAACAAATCATTTGATACTATTGTCAGTGCATAGTGTATAAAACAACTTCAAATCATAAGTATCAATCATAGGCGGCATGAGCGTCCCATGCCACTATGTCGCCATATATAGGTTTACAAATAAAACCGCAAAGTTACGTATTTGGAAATTGGATTTCCGTCTATGAACCGAGGCAAAATATAGCCCTCAACCGATTTCGTGACTCTCTAGCCCGAGCCACAGGCAAGCGCGCAGGCAAGCCTTGGAGCGACAAGGCCGGTCCACCGATGTGGATTATTATGCCTGAACACTACGTTTCCCCACCCTATGGGGTGTAAGTGAGCCAACTAAATGACTCCATCGGTTCGAGAACGACCGATCAATCCGAGGCGCCTCGCAACAGCAACAACCACATAAGTCAAACTCGTCAGGGCGTGTAAAACCACTGACGCCACTTTTTAGCTAGAAGGAAACGCATGCCCTCCCTGAGGTCCGTCTCCCGTTTTTGGTTCATACCGGGTGTGAAACTCGCGAAGTGAACGTTACACAAAGCTACGCCACAAAGGCCATGCTTCGATCATCAACCACAAGACTTTGCTTTTCAACAGAAGCCTCGATCAATTGCCACTTAGGTATGCCACACAGGCCATTCACTCCTTGCGTTTGATATCCATCAATATATAACCCCTGAGCCCGTACGTCTCAGAGAAGGGCGTTAAGCAAGAGAATAAATTCTCCGCCGCCAAACAGATATATATTTAATAGAGATCAATCACACGGACTAAAATCCAATGTCAGACCAGTCCATTTACAAGTCCGTTCTGGGTCTGAACGAAACCGGAGGCACCTAGTACCCCGCATGTCCATCGATCTCCAAGTACGTCTGGACGATCACCAACTGTTTCCATCTTCTTGGGTGTACATCCCAATCAAGATCATCAGTAATCACCCAAACAATGTGAAGACTTCTGGTCTTCGACCACCGTCTTCATCTTCGACTTATCGTCGTATCAGTTATCCAGAATGGGATAAACCCGGTCTTTCCGAATAACTCGCGTATATTTTAAATAAGTGTTACACAAACACAACATACGCCTCATTCCAATTCATCAGTCACTAACCGTAAATTAATCAAGAGGATAATTTCCCAAATATTAACCCCGAAGGCCGAAACGAACATCAGATCAATATCCAGAAAACCATTCTGCTTGGCTAACCGACAGTTAGTTTCTAAATTCACATTTATAGGGAAAGGTTCCCATTAATTTTATCCAAGATAAATTCCTTGAATTTATTCTTTAATCTTCTTTTGAATTTCGATTCAACTAGTCGGGATTAACGAACCTTACCGAAGTAATCATTTGTTTTAATTTCCCAATCCCAACCTATTCATCCCATGAAGTAAAACTGGTTTTACTTCATATCTAACACCACGGTGTTATCGGTAAATTCAATTACCATTTCACGTTCAAATCTAATTAAAGATTTAACTATCGCCTGGAGAAAAACTGGTGATACTCCATTTTCGATCATTTCAATCTAATTAAAGATTCATTAAAACTCCACTTAGTTTTAATCGTTAACTGGGTTAAAGAATCCGTGTCATTTAAAACACGGTTCACGATAAACCCAAAGTCACATTCCATTAATTATCGGGTTAAAGAACGAGTGTTATTTAAAACACCATTCACGATAAACCCAAGAATCAATATCAATTCAATTCCAATTAAATATTATTTAATTGGTACAATTCATTAAATCTAAATAAAAAGATTTAATCTTTTCTCAACTGGGTTCAAGAACAGTGTTAGTGAAGACACCATTCACGACAAACCCAAATCACATTTGATATTCAATACAAGGCTCTGAATAGAAAATATATCGGCTTATATTCAATATCAAATTCTACGATTAACAAATGTCGTATTGGAAATAACGATATAAATATATATCTTTCAAATTTCCATAACAACATCCGTATAATCACGAATTCCAACATCGAAATATTCCGAAGACAATTTCGATTCAAATCCACTCCAATGCAATCATTGGAAACTCTGGTTATTTTTAAAACCCTTTTCAAATTCAATTTATTTATTTTAAAAATAAATAGAATTATAATTCTAGTTCAAAACTAGTTCATTTCGATAAAAATCTATTTTTATCTTTTCAAATATGGAGTTTTTCATCCCAAATCTTCACAAATCATTTCTTATGATTTTACACAAATTATTACTATTTTTAATAATTTTATCAAGGCCCGTACTGTCGATTTCCATCAATGGCCATCGAACTGCACTTACAGCGACCTTTTTCAAATTTTATTTGGACATAATTCCAAATCCAACCGTTAGATTTTGAATTTCTAATATTCGTTAGAAAGCTCTTTTCGATACGAACCCAACGGTTCCGGTTTTAGGAGAATCCGACGGTCGGATCTCCCGTAATGTCCGTTTGAAATAAATGGTCGAAATTCACGAACTGCCGCGGCGCGGCGTGTTCTATTCAGGCCATTATATTATATATAATATATATAATATATATTTCGTCGATTTCTATTTAAAACGAATTATATAAATAGTTTTAAAATTCGTTTCAAAAGCAATTTCAACTTCCATTTCAATTCAAATCAAAATTGAATTCTTCTTTATAAATTCGTTTTAAAATTCATTTCTATTCAATTCAAATTTCAATTCAATTTGAATTCATTTCAATTCGCTTTCAATTCAATTCGAAATCGTTTTCAATTCAATTCATTTCGAAATCGTTTTATATTCAATTCATTTCGAAATCGTTTTCAATTCAATTCATTTCGAAATCGTTTTATATTCAATTCATTTCGAAATCGTTTTCAATTCAATTCATTTCGAAATCGTTTTCAATTCAATTCATTTCGAAATTGTTTTCAATTCAATTCATTTCGAAATCGTTTTATATTCAATTCATTTCGAAATCGTTTTCAATTCAATTCATTTCGAAATCGTTTTCAATTCAATTCATTTCGAAATCGTTTTCAATTCAATTCATTTCGAAATCGTTTTCAATTCAATTCATTTCGAAATCGTTTTATATTCAATTCATTTCGAAATCGTTTTATATTCAATTCATTTCAAAATGAATAAAATCGATATAAATCGTTTACGTCAAAATGGCGTCAATCTAATCAACACGGCTTCATAAATTTCTATTTTCAAATATTCTATTTCAAATATTTCTTTTTCAAAATAGTTGTTATTATCAAAATATTTCGTTCAACACATGACCAATCTCAACGAATGAGTACTGTCAACACATGAACCTTTATTTTATATTGATAGAGATGTAAATTTTATTTCTAAAATATTTCGTTCAACACATGACTAATCTCAACGAATGAGTACTGTCAACACATGAACCTTTATTTTATATTGATAGAGATGTAAATTTTATTTCTAAAATATTTCGTTCAACACATGACTAATCTCAACGAATGAGTACTGTCAACACATGAACCTTTATTTTATATTGATAGAGATGTAAATTTTATTTCTAAAATATTTCGTTCAACACATGACTAATCTCAACGAATGAGTACTGTCAACACATGAACCTTTATTTTATAATCTTCTTTATTTTTCAAATTGGAATGAGGCCCAATCAATTACCATATAATGTTAATTATATGGATTTTCATACATTACACACATATAATAGCATTGAAAAATAATCAACCATCAACCAAAGTGCACTACACTGTATAAGCATCAAATATAGATATCTAGCGCTTATAACAGCTTGTCAATCAATCGATCGACATGTTTAATCAATCAGGATGAGTGAACTTCAAATTTCATCCCAACACCCGTGTGGGGTTTCAAACAATCAAACACAGATTTTATTTGTGCAGTTGGGCGATGTGTAAAATTTATCGTCCCAATCAATGTCCTTCAAATAGGTGTACATAAACAAACCGTCCGGTTTGTAAATGAATATTTTATTTTATTCACTTTCACTATATTCATATTCACGTTAAAAATTATATTTTTAACGATACTACATTTTATTTTAACATATGAATTTCTATTCATTTCATTCTTTAAATAAAATGATATTTTTATTTTTCTAACTTATTTTAGAAAATTTCGGCGGCATAACGGCACGATACCAGAAACGGGACGAGGCCTAGCCTTATCCCCGGTCTAGTGAAGGCCCACGCCATTCACACATCAATCAAATCAATTTATTTCACCAAACAATTCAATTTCAAATCAAATCATCTAACTAATCTATGCAACCAAACAAACAAGTCCATGGTCTGTGGACGATTGTGTCGGGTGCTACTAAGCACCGTCTGCATCCTAGTATATATATATATATAACTAGAAAAAGAAATTGAAAGGTGAGAAATTCTCACCGATAGCTATCCTAACTCCACGGCTCTTCTTTTATAGAGATCTTCGTTGTTCTCGCCTTTTTGTCACCTTCGTTGTTGTAGCCACTACATATGTAAAAATCACATTTTTATATCTTCATTCTAATAAATAAAAATCATATTTTTATTTCACTTCATATATAAAGATTTCACCCTTTCAAATATAATAAAAATCATATTTTTATTTCGCTACATATATAAAAATCATATTTTTATATTTCTAACCTCATGATAAAAATCTTATTTTTTATCGCTATTCAAACAAATAAAAATCATATTTTTATTTCGATGTTTATATTATAAAGATCATATTTTTTCTACTTCATGATAAAAATAAAGTTCATATTTCTATTTCACTTCATATACCGTAAAGATTATATTTTTATTACTCTACATGAATAAAGATCATATTTTTAATAGGCCACTAATATAAAAATTATATTTTTAACCCTTCTATATTATATGTAAACATCCCATCTTTATTCGCTACTTAGATTTTTAAAAATCGCTTCTTTTCTCTAGATACTTTCTATGCTTTTATAACTAGGTAAAATCAGTTTTTATCACTAAAAATAATATTTTTATTTATCATTATCTAAATTAACAACTGAAAATGAAAATCGAATTGGGATTTACTTACATCGATTTGAAGAAACGGGGTTTTCGGGCTTTGAATGAAGAAAAAGAGGAGATAGAAGCGGCATCAGGGCTAGAGGCAGTCGGGTCTTCACGTTGAAGAGAAAAAGGGGGGGTTTGGTGGTGGTCGGCGCCACCAGGGCACGGCAGGGGGTTGCGGGGTTGGTCAGGGAGGCGAAGGGGTGCGTGCAGGTGGAGGGAGGTGGCAAGTGGTCGGCGCTGGGCCCACAGCGGCTGTGGGGGCGAGTTCCGGCTAGGGTTAAAAAAAGGGGGTCGCGGTTTTCAAGAGGGGGAGGAGGAGCGAGGGTATCGAGGGACTGGGGAGGGGATCGTCGGCTCTGGCGGGGTCCGGCGGAGGCGATGGCAAGGGGCGTCGATCGCGGTTTTCAATTTTTTTTTTATTTCCTTATTGATTTGAAGTCAACGGGTAGGGTGGGTTAAGAGGGAAAATGGATTTTTATATTTTTATATTTATTTATTTTATATTATATTAACCTAAAAGCAACTTTTTATTTTGAACTCGAAATTAAGCCCACCGTCTGTCGTCCATAGCGTTTCACCCCCATTCCGAACACAATGGGATATGCATCATAAGCTGATTCGGCTGTTACAATCGGTTTCCGTTAAATTTACATTTAAATCTCTATATTGAATTTTAAACGTACATTTCAAATTACCGGGGTCACATACTAACTCTATAAATTCTCGAAAAATATTTTCTAGCTTCGTATTGACGATACGGTCCTAACAAAACTAGTTTCATCGAATTCTGAGACCGTTTGAAAAATGGCCAATTTCCAGTCGATTAAATTCAACTGAAACTGGTCGAACGCGTTTTCCTTTGCCACGCTCACATATTGATTCGAAAAATTATGAAATTTGGAATCTAGCAATAACTTAACATCACGGACCCAACAAAACTGGTTTCGTCGAAATCCGAGGTTGTTTGCAAAATGTCCATTTTTAAGGGCCTGAATTCCATAGCGACTATTCAGAATTTTCAATTGGACATATCTTTTGATTCCCGCTATAAAATTTAGATTTTTCGGATTCGTTGGAAAGATATCATCAATTAGATCCTAATGTTTTTGGTTTCACTAAAATCTGGATTGTTTTGCACCCGGTACATTCAAATGAAGTTTGAAATCGAATTATCGAACTACCGCGCCATTTTCAATTCTATTTATAATTATATATAAATATTTATATTCTAACGACGGCGTATATAATATATACGTTCGAATTATATTCAAAATAAATTTCTCGTCGATATTATTTAAAATAATTCATTTTAAATAATCAAAATTCGCTAAAATTGCCAAAATAAAAATTTTAAACTGGCCCGGATTTTCGGGTTGTTACAATCTCCCCCACTTAAAACTTTTCGTCCCCGAAAAGGAACAAAGTCGAAAGTGGTTTGATTAATCAACTCTACGTTCGATCTGGCTTCCATTCTCCAACTTTTCAGTTTCTGAGAATTTTCAAAATTTCAAAAATTTGGCTAACACCCTAAATTTTCGAAAAATTTCGCCATAACCTCCCCTGCACCGGGAGCATCGGGGAATTTCAAATAGCTTCCCCGGTCCTTCAGATCTCAAAAAGAAAAAGAGAAAGCCAAGCGGCTAGCCAATAGGCTCATAAAATCATCATCACCCAAACAAAACAGTAAATTATGTAGTAAACATGTACCTATTTGTCGGGCAAACAAATTTTATTCTCTGCTCTAGCCTCCTTGCTATGACCTGTTCAATGTAAGTGCAAGTATATGCAAGCAAATGCGACCAAATTTCAATACAATTCATTATTTGATTCAATTAGGCATAATGGTTCAAAATTATCAATCAAATAAACAAACAACACAAACATCAATCAATTAGTGAATTAGAGTTTCAAATTCATAATTTTGATACATATACAAAAATCATGTTTTTGATGCCAATTCACAACAATGTGTTCTAACTATATAAGTTTTGGTTCTCACACCAGTATAATGGAAATATATAGAAAATCACACCTTCGAAACTCGAACATAAATGTTGATGATGCGATCGCTATCATCAATATCATCTTCGGGCGACTAGAGTGCGATGCTATATCTATCCAATATATTAAAACTTTGAATATACGTTTGCAAGGCGTATATGCAAATTCTTTATATACTGAATTGTCCAAATAAATACAAATAAATAATCAAATACGAATAATTGATTTAAATTTTCAAAGCAAAATTGGTTTTATTTTAAAAATTTACTCTTCACACTCGTTCTAGGATACTACTGATCCCATCTCTAACGAGTCACCCTCATTGGATATTGCTAATCCAATATCTGATGAATTCTTTCGTATGGTTCTAATGTGCCTTGTTCTCTGAGCTTTGTTAACCAAAGCTCTGATACCAACTGTGACGAGAAGAAATTTCGCTCGGTCCGAACCAGTCGCTAAACCGACCCAGACCGTTCGAAACGCCCTATCGTTTGAGAACATGAAAAAATAGAACACATACAAAAGAACATTTCATTGTATATTACAACAATGCATCAGATTACAAGAATATACAGAGTATAAATGAATATTACACAGAAATATCAGAGATTTAAATTACATTTAAATAGATAGCAGCGGAAAATAATGCAATACACAACTAGAAGAGATATACGGATACAAAGCTTTCCGGATATCATTCCAGCTGTAAACCAGGATCCTGTGAATATAAATATGCAAAACCAAAACTATTAGCTGCCCGTGTCAAAATAAGGGCACCCAGAGTTTAGGTTAAAACAATAAACTCCAGGTCAGTCATGTGACTGGTGTGAGAACTAAAACAGTTAATCTTTATTTTAAAGTTAGGTAAATCAAGGGACCACGCCGTACAACACGGAACGGGTTTCCTCCCAAGAATACCAGTGCATAAAACAAACAGCGCAATGCTAAATAAAGAAAAATGAAGCTGTTATAAGACCCAGGTCCTATCACACAATGCAACGCAAGCAGGGGGATAGGGTTTTCCCTTATAACAGCCAAAGAATGCTTGATACGTTTTAAAACAAATCATTTGATACTATTGTCAGTGCATAGTGTATAAAACAACTTCAAATCATAAGTATCAATCATAGGCGGCATGAGCGTCCCATGCCACTATGTCGCCATATATAGGTTTACAAATAAAACCGCAAAGTTACGTATTTGGAAATTGGATTTCCGTGTATGAACCGAGGCAAAAGATAGTCCTCAACCGATTTCGTGACTCTCTAGCCCGAGCCATAGGCAAGCGCGCAGGTAAGCCTTGGAGCGACAGGGCCGGTCCACCGATGTGGATTATTATGCCTGAACACTACGTTTCCCCACCCTATGGGGTGTAAGTGAGCCAACTAAATGACTCCATCGGTTCGAGAACGACCGATCAATCTGAGGCGCCTCGCAACAGCAACAACCACATAAGTCAAACTCGTCAGGGCGTGTAAAACCACTAACACCACTTTTTAGCTAGAAGGAAACGCATGCCCTCCCTGAGGTCCGTCTCCCGTTTTTGGTTCATACCGGGTGTGAAACTCGCGAAGTGAACGTTACACAAAGCTACGCCACAAAGGCCGTGCTTCGATCATCAACCACAAGACTTTTCTTTTCAACAGAAGCCTCGATCAATTGCCACTTAGGTATGCCACACAGGCCATTCACTCCATGCGTTTGATATCCATCAATATATAACCCCTGAGCCCGTACGTCTCAGAGAAGGGCGTTAAGCAAGAGAATAAATTCTCCGCCGCCAAACAGATATATATTTAATAGAGATCAATCACACGGACTAAAATCCAATGTCAGACACACAGTCCATTTACAAGTCCGTTCTGGGTCTGAACGAAACCGGAGGCACCTAGTACCCCGCATATCTATCGATCTCCAAGTACGTCTGGACGATCACCAACTGTTTCCATCTTCTTGGGTGTACAGCCCAATCAAGATCATCAGTAATCACCCAAACAACGTGAAGACTTCTGGTCTTCGACCACCGTCTTCATCTTCGACTTATCGTCGTATCAGTTATTCAGAATGGGATAAACCCGGTCTTTCCGAATAACTCGCGTATATTTTAAATAAGTGTTACACAAACACAACATACGCCTCATTCCAATTCATCAGTCACTAACCGTAAATTAATCAAGAGGATAATTTCCCAAATATCAACCCCGAAGGCCGAAACCAACATCAGATCAATATCCAGAAAACCATTCTGCTTGGCTAACCGACAATTAGTTTCTAAATTCACATTTATAGGGAAAGGTTCCCAATAATTTTATCCAAGATAAATTCCTTGAATTTATTCTTTAATCTTCTTTTGAATTTCGATTCAACTAGTCGGGATTAACGAACCTTACCGAAGTAATCATTTGTTTTAATTTCCCAATCCCAACCTATTCATCCCATGAAGTAAAACTGGTTATACTTCATATCTAACACCACGGTGTTATCGGTAAATTCAATTACCATTTCACGTTCAAATCTAATTAAAGATTTAACTATCGCCTGGAGAAAAACTGGTGATACTCCATTTTCGATCATTTCAATCTAATTAAAGATTCATTAAAACTCCACTTAGTTTTAATCGTTAACTGGGTTAAAGAATTCGTGTCATTTAAAACACGGTTCACGATAAACCCAAAGTCACATTCCATTAATTATCGGGTTAAAGAACGAGTGTTATTTAAAACACCATTCACGATAAACCCAAGAATCAATATCAATTCAATTCCAATTAAATATTATTTAATTGGTACACTTCATTAAATCTAAGTAAAAAGATTTAATCTTTTCTCAACTGGGTTCAAGAACAGTGTTAGTGAAGACACCATTCACGACAAACCCAAATCTCATTTGATATTCAATACAAGGCTCTGAATAGAAAATATATTGGCTTATATTCAATATCAAATTCTACGATTAACAAATGTCGTATTGGAAATAACGATATAAATATATATCTTTCAAATTTCCATAACAACATCCGTATAATCACGAATTCCAACATCGAAATATTCCGAAGACAATTTCGATTCAAATCCACTCCAATGCAATCATTGGAAACTCTGGTTATTTTTAAAACCCTTTTCAAATTCAATTTATTTATTTTAAAAATAAATAGAATTATAATTCTAGTTCAAAACTAGTTCATTTCGATAAAAATCTATTTTTATCTTTTCAAATATGGAGTTTTTCATCCCAAATCTTCACAAATCATTTCTTATGATTTTACACAAATTATTACTATTTTTAATAATTTTATCAAGGCCCGTACAGTCGATTTCCATCAATGGCCATCGAACTGCACTTACAGCGACCTTTTTCAAATTTGATTTGGACATAATTCCAAATCCAACCGTTAGATTTTGAATTTCTAATATTCGTTAGAAAGCTCTTTTCGATACGAACCCAACGGTTCCGGTTTTAGGAGAATCCGACGGTCGGATCTCCCGTAATGTCCGTTTGAAATAAATGGTCGAAATTCACGAACTGCCGCGGCGCGGCGCGTTCTATTCAGGCCATTATATTATATATAATATATATTTCGTCGATTTCTATTTAAAACGAATTATATAAATAGTTTTAAAATTCGTTTCAAAAGCAATTTCAACTTCCATTTCAATTCAAATCAAAATTGAATTCTTCTTTATAAATTCGTTTTAAAATTCATTTCTATTCAATTCAAATTTCAATTCAATTTGAATTCATTTCAATTGAAAATAATATTTTTATTTATCATTATCTAAATTAACAACTGAAAATGAAAATCGAATTGGGATTTACTTACATCGATTTGAAGAAATGGGGTTTTCGGGCTTTGAATGAAGAAAAAGAGGAGATAGAAGCGGCATCAGGGCTAGAGGCAGTCGGGTCTTCACGTTGAAGAGAAAAAGGGGGGGTTTGGTGGTGGTCGGCGCCACCAGGGCACGGCAGGGGGTTGCGGGGTTGGTCAGGGAGGCGAAGGGGTGCGTGCAGGTGGAGGGAGGTGGCAAGTGGTCGGCGCTGGGCCCACGGCGGCTGTGGGGGCGAGTTCCGGCTAGGGTTAAAAAAAAGGGGGTCGCGGTTTTCAAGAGGGGGAGGAGGAGCGAGGGTATCGAGGGATTGGGGGAGGGGATCGTCGGCTCTGGCAGGGTCCGGCGGAGGCGATGGCAGGGGGCGTCGATCGCGGTTTTCATATTTATTTTTTTTTATTTCCTTATTGATTTGAAGTCAACGGGTAGGGGGGTGTTAAGAGGGAAAATGGATTTTTATATTTTATTATTTATTTATTTTATATTATATTAACCTAAAAGCAACTTTTTATTTTGAACTCGAAATTAAGCCCACCGTCTGTCGTCCATAGCGTTTCACCCCCATTCCGAACACAATGGGATATGCATCATAAGCTGATTCGGCTGTTACAATCGGTTTCCGTTAAATTTACATTTAAATCTCTATATTGAATTTTAAACGTACATTTCAAATTACCGGGGTCACATACTAACTCTATAAATTCTCGAAAAATATTTTCTAGCTTCGTATTGACGATACGGTCCTAACAAAACTAGTTTCATCGAATTTTGAGACCGTTTGAAAAATGGCCAATTTCCAGTCGATTAAATTCAACTGAAACTGGTAGAACGCGTTTTCCTTTGCCACGCTCACATATTGATTCGAAAAATTATGAAATTTGGAATCTAGCAATAACTTAACATCACGGACCCAACAAAACTGGTTTCGTCGAAATCCGAGGTCGTTTGCAAAATGTCCATTTTTAAGGGCCTGAATTCCATAACGACTATTCAGAATTTTCAACTGGACATATCTTTTGATTCCCGCTATGAAATTTAGATTTTTCGGATTCGTTGGAAAGATATCATCAATTAGATCCTAATGTTTTTGGTTTCACTAAAATCCGGATTGTTTTGCACCCGGTACATTCAAATGAAGTTTGAAATCGAATTATCGAACTACCGCGCCATTTTCAATTCTATTTATAATTATATATAAATATTTATATTCTAACAACGGCGTATATAATATATACATTCGAATTATATTCAAAATAAATTTCTCGTCGATATTATTTAAAATAATTCATTTTAAATAATCAAAATTCGCTAAAATTGCCAAAATAAAAATTTTAAACTGGCCCGGATTTTCGGGTTGTTACACCAAGATCCTTCTAGAGCTATCAAATCATGAAAATGCCAACCCTTTTGTAGTATGAGGCAGGGGGTATTTATAGGTAGTGGATTAGGTGGGAATACGTGGGATTTGGGGATAACAACAGGAATTTTGCATTCCGAAGAGGCAGCCTGGAGAAAATCGCATCCTCTTGTAGCTTAGTGGAAAATTTCACAACCTACATAGAGGATACAAATTTCACATCCCATGGGATTGAAATGCATGTCCCAAGGGGTAACAGAGTCGCATCCCTAGAGGGATACGCATATTCCATTCCAATAGATGCAAAGTCGCATCCCGAGGGGATGCAAATTTTAGCATCCGGGGGAATGCGAAATTGCATCCCCGAAGGATGCAAGATCGCATCCCCAGAGGGAAGCGAATTCTTGCATCCAGGGGATGAAAAATCGCATCCCTGGGAGGATGTGAATTGCATTGAGGAGGCACAAGATGCAAAGGACTCTGGGGTTACGAATTAGAGGGAGGCAGAATGAGGGACACAAAATTATGTATGGTGCAAAATATGTGGGATGCGAATCTATGTTTTTAAGGGGATGTGAAGCCTACACTCACAAGACTCCTTCTGGGCATGGATTTTGAATGTTTTGGCGACACTTCAGGCCTTGGTGCCACACGATGGGCCAAGTTCAGTAGGCTTGGTATGCTTTTGGGAACTGTACCAAAGGCTGGTAAATTGGAATATTAGAGATATTGGTGTAGTTTGTAAAATAATATTATTTTGGAGAATTGTTGGACTAAAATCACTTTAGCCTAGACGGATGAAAGGAAGGTATCTCAATAAAATAAACTTCTGGGCTACTAGAACTGAAAACCAACATTCTTTCACATGGAAAAATATATCAACTATACAGAAGTTGGTACAAAATTATTGGAATCTTTTTTAAAGATGCTTAGTTTACCAGATTATGGTTTGTCCATTCGATTTTCGGAAATTTTTAGATAAAATTATTGGGTTGGAATAATATGTATTTTGTGGGAGGAACTAATGTAAAAGTTTAAAGTATCATTCAAAATCATACTTGGTATTCTAGAAATCAGCATACTGCTTCAATTTTTCAAAAACTCGGTTGAAAAGATTTCTATTGATCAAGATTTACATAAAGACTCATTGAGTTGGAAGTTGAAATCAAAGGAAAATTTTCTTTTAAAAAAAGTTTGGAATACTTCAAACGTGAAGAGAAAGAAGTGGGCTGACCAAATGTTATTTGGTGTAAAGCAAACTTCGCAAAACTGTCTCATTATGCACATTTTGCACTTTTAAACAAATTGCTAATTAAGGACATATGTTCCAAATGGAAACCAAATGTTGAAAATAAAATCTTACTTTGCAAAAATGATTCAGAAAATTCCGCTCATTTTTTTATATTATTTATACTCTAAATGTTAGTACCATGGAAGGTAATATTGATGATAACAAACTCAGATAGTGAAATTTTTATATTTACACATGTACTAATTATTATTCACACACATATATATTTATGTATATTGTATAGTGAAGGATAGTACTCGGAATATTGATAATCAAGACCGTGTAATTTCAATATTGAAAATCCAGATTGATATTTCAAGAGTAAGAGAATGAAGATTTATGAGTTTTGAAGATTTCAAGATATTATCAAGTCTTAGTTTTATGTTAAAACTCAAATTGCATTTATGTGATATCCATCCGTTTTACAAAATGATTTTTCAAATTATTCTGATTATGAAAACCTATTTTCAAAAGTATCGAAATCCATTTTGAATATCCTAATTTTAACTATTTAAATGATTTTTTTTTAAGTTTTTAAATAATTTACTTTCAGATATTTTTACATATTAGCTTAAGTTTATACTTTTACTTATACTTTGATTACAAATATTTTGACATTATATTTTCAAAATACTTATTTGGGTTTTGTATTTAGATTATACTTACGCTTTGGTTTATATATATTTTAATTATACTTTGACTTTTATATTTATATTTGATATTATCCTTTTTGATTTTGATTTTACTTAATATTTTGATATTACTTCTACATTATATTTTGATTTTAAACTTAATAGTTTTGACTTAATACTATTATAGCCTTGATATTTACATTTTTAATTTAATATATTTGATTATATATAGTTTTAAATATAAATATCATAGTTTTTCTTAAATTCTTTAAAATATTTTTAACAAATTTTGTTTATATTTACTATGCTTAAAATACACATTTACTATGTCAAAATGGTTTTACAAAGTTTAAAATCATTATATATAAGTTCATGTTTCCAAATAATTTCAAAACCAACTAGTTTTCATTTTGAACTACATATATCAACATGACCTGCTATGTATGTCGACATGGACTGGCATTTTTCAAATTTGAGAAGAAGTGTCTAATTATATAACCTTTTTTAAACAACCATTTTTGTTTATCCCTATGTAGTTAAAGCCCTGTAAAATCTTTGTTATAGCCAATAGCACTCTTCGACCGCTATGTTTATCAATTTAGCATTAATGAACAGTAGATCTGGTTTTAGCCCCTTTGTTTTTCGCTTCACCCACTAAATCAATGATTTTTAGCATCTGTTTTAGCAATATTAATATGTAGATGTTGATTTAACTAGTCCTCTTTTGAAACAAATCAAAATAGTTAGTGTAAATAGTTAACTTTTAGGCATAGGTTTCCAGTATAAGTAGAAATCTATTGCAATCATCAAATCCGGTGTACATAAACATTATATTCTTTGATTTTTTATACAAGATTTCTTGCTATTAGTTTCTTATACATAAATAATTTGGGAATGGTACTTATTCAATTCTATATATTTAGTTTTACATTTAATGAAACTTTTTCCAAATCTGCAATATCTCTACAATTTCCCTGCTTTATTCCCGCTACAACTTTTAACACCTTCACAACTGTAGACACATTAAGTGCTTTAACTGCGCAGAGTTTACCCCCATATGTAACGAACCAAAAATTCCTACCTTTGTAATTGACCGTAAACCACACAGATCTGATCCACAAAGAAGAGATCCTCGAACTGTCATGGGATACAACACATCGGAACAAAACACAAAAGGACATTTCATTGTTATTACAACAATATACATTAGAGTACAAGAATATATCAAAGAATAATACAATACAATACAAACATGAAACATAATTACATTCAGTAGAAGACTATCAAATGCTCTGGACACAACTCTAGCTTCAATCTAGGATCCTTCTCTATAAATATCAGCAAAAGCAAAAATACTAGTTGTCCATGTGAAAAGTATGGGCACCTAGAGTTTAGGTGGGAAACAATAAACTCCAGGTCAGTCATGGGACTAGTGTGAGAACCAAATAGTTATTTACTTTGTTTTGAAGTTGGGTGAATCACATGACCATGCCATATAACATGAGGTTTTCTCTACTTGAATACCAGTCATAAATAAATTGCAATGCATTTTGAAAAATGAAACAATTATAAGACTCATGTCCCATCACACAATGCAATGCAAACCGGAGGGTAGAGTTTTACCTTGTAATAGCCAAACATGCTTAAGACGCGAAATTTCTCTTTTATTGTCACTAGTGCATAGTATGGAAATCATTTTCACAAATAAATATATCAATCTTTAACAACATAATACCCCATCCTATTATGTCGCCATATAGGTTTACAACTGAAAACGCAAAGCTCGTATTGGAAGTTGGATTTCTATCGATGACCAAGGAAAAGGATCTTCCTTGACCGTTCGGAACATCCTAGCAAATGTTCTAGGAATCCGTCGGAGCAACTGAGCTGGACAACGTTGTACACGACCGATTAAACTCTTTCCTGAACATAACGTTCCCTGGTCATATCTAACCATCATTCGAGGTGCCACGACCCATCATCCACATAAGTAAATTGCCTGAGATCCATACCATGACATCACTTTTCAGCTAGATGGGAATGCATTTCCTTATCTCAGTTGTCCATCATCCCGTTTTCGGCCATTCACGGGCTGTGAGGCTTGTCGAAGTCACGTTTCAACACAAAGCTACACTATATCGGTCATGCTTTGATCATCACCCACAAGGCTTTGCTTTTCAACAAAAGCTTTGATCTATCATTAACTCAGCATGCCACATTGTCAATTCACAACATATAATCGGTGTCTATTAATAGTAACCCTTTGAGTTCACAATTCTGAGAGGAGTGTTAAGCTAAGAGAATAAATTCTCCGCCACCAACTGGTATAACATCAATAGGCATCAATTTATTATGTTGTAACTTACAATGCCACCTTATTCCTCATTCCCTAAGGGAGAGAAGCCCTTGCATATCATGTCAATCTCCAAGTACGTCTGGACGACCTCCACTTATAACCTCGTCTTAGGTGTACATCCCAATTGAGACATCAACAATAATCCAAACAATGTGAAGATCTTCGGTTTTCAACCTCCGTCTTCAATATCTTCAACAATCATCGTATAGTTATTCAGAATGGGTTGAAACTTGGTCTTTTCGAATAACTATCGCATCTTTAAAATCAGGTGATGTATAAACATATCATAAGTCTCATTCCCATTTGGAAGATTCTTTTACTCAAATTATTCTTTACATTGGGAATCACTCCCTTGAATCTTATCAAAGGTTTACATCATTTAAACTCTGGTTTAAATCTTCCTTTGGAAATCATTTCCCATCCTAATCATTCAATGGAGCAAAATCATTGGTACTTCATATCTAATACCCCTCGTATTTGGTAAGTTTAATTACCTTTTTTCATTTCAAATGTCTGTTGAAAGATATATTAAAACTCTAACATAGTTTTAATATCCATTTCATTCGATCATATCTTTGTTGAAAGAATTATTAAAACTCTAATATAGTTTTATTCTCTATTTCATTTTATCAAATCTTTATTGAAAGATTTATTAAAACTCTAACATACTTTTAGTCTCCATTCCATTCTATCGAATGTTTATTGAAAGATTTATTAAAACTCTAACATAGCTTTAATCTCCATTCAATCAAATTTTTATTTAAAGATATATTAAAACTCTAACATAATATTAATCTTGAAAATCATCACTCAATGACTACTTAACTTTGGAAGCCAATCCTGTATTTAACTAGGTTAAAGAATAGATGTATTCAAGACATCATTCACGAATAGCAATTATATCGGCTTATATTCAACATCAAATTCTGAAATCAATAGATACTTTGTAGGGAATAACGGTATCAATATCTTCCAAATTCCTCAAATAGTATCTATATAACTACAGAATCCAATGTTGAAATATCCAAAGATTATGTTCATTCAGATCCAATGAACTTAAGTTTGAAAACTTTTATTCTATCTTCATGCTAAATTTCAAATTTTTAAATGTTTTTATAAAGTCATTTTAATAGTTTTTATAAAGAATTCAAATCATAGTTCAAAACTTCACAATCCTAAATTAAAACATATTAAAATCGTTAATTATGATTTATCACGATTTTTCCATATTTTTAATAGTTTTTATAAAGTCCTTTTAGTCGGCTTCCAATTCCGGTCTCCGAACTTCATCTATAGCGACCTTTTCAAAAATAGATTTGAACCTGTTTTAAAATCTAATTTTTGGATTTTAAAACTTTCTATTCTATATGAAAACTCTTTATTTTGAAATCAATGTTTTTCGTTTCGGTAGAATCCGACGGTTGGATCTCCCCGTATGTCAATTCAAAGTTAATGGTGGAAGTTTGCGAACTATCGCTGCGCGACAAGTCCTATAAAGACCAAATTCGATTTATAATTAAAATTAAATCGAAACCCTTCCAAAAATATTTATTAATTATATAAAATATATATAATTATTTTTGGAAACTATATTTCATTGATTTTACTTTAAAATCCAATATTCCATTATTTAATCATTTTAATCATTAAAATAATATTATTTTTCAAAACTTATTATTTGAAGTCTAAATTTTCTTGATGTTTGTTATAAAAATAATTATGTCAACTTTGTAAAGAAAATATTTTTAAAACTTTTCCTAGATACCTTAACTGAACTTCACTTTTACCTTTTAATATTCATTTCAAATTTAAATTTGAAAGCCTGCTTTTATTATTTCAAAACTAGTTCAAACCAAATTCTTTATTTTATGAAAACTATTCATAATGACTTAATCTACCTTTCCAAATTATTTTGGATTTAAAATTCGAACTTTCATTTTTCACTTAATATTTTATTAATAAAATACTCAAATTAATTCCAAATTGGAATAAGATTCAACCAATTAGCATATAATTAAATTTGTATGGATTTCACACATCATTAACATCCAATAATAGTTATTACTAACTATTAACATCCAATTACCACATACCGTGGTATATACCGTATAAGCCTTAAACCATTAATACTTATATGGGTTTGTCAATCAACTGATTAACCGCAATATCCATCAATGAGGTATATTTCAACCACCAGTGTCAACCAATCATCAATCAATTATCCAAATAGGGTTCACATCAATATTTATTAACCAGCACTTAGTTAATTACTTTCTAATGACCATTAAAGATTCAATCAATTTCCAGGTCAACACTATTAGTTCTAGGTGTCACATACACAAGCAACTACATGTATATTACTTAAAAATCACATTTTTATCATGCTAAACATCATTAAAACCTATCAAAAAACAAAATCATCCTTATCATAACAACTTATAAACATCATAAACATCAAATGATTGACTAATCTTCTAAAACATAGTAAAACTAGCTATATTAACTAAACCAGTTAACAAAAAACTAAGTAAGGTGTTCCCACCAAGGGATCCACTCCTCCAATCATTAATTTAGGAATATCTAGTCTCAGGCATAACCAAGATATCAACTTTTCTACTCTAAATCACCAAATACTTATAATATATAATTTTATTTTTATAATTGAAATCGAAAGAGGAAAAATGAGATTTTTATGGGCTTTAAGGGCCTTGGAAGCTAATTGGGGCCAACATCTTGGGGAGGTGGGGTTTACCTAAGGTGCCCAGGTCTGATGGTGGTGGGTTGTGGGGTGTGTGAGGTAGTGGGGCCCAGGGGAGGGGCTTGTGGTTGTGGAGTTTGGTTTTAAGGAGAAAAAGGTGATTTTTAGGTGTTTTTAGGGAACAGGAAGGACTTTGGAGCCAAGGGGACCCACAGGGTGGAGGCTTGTTGTGTGGGGGAGGTGAAAAGGTGGGTAGAGCCGTTGGTGGTGGGTGGAAGAGGTGGCGTAAGGGCTAGGGTGGAGGAAAAGGAAGACATGGAAATGGTAGGAAAAATGGAAAAAGGAAATGGAAAATAAACTAAAAGTGAATTTCTCTCTCTTCTTTTGAAAAGAACTTTAAGGGGATTGGTTCTATAGAAGAAAATGACAACTCAAGGGGTAGCCATGTGCAAGATTTCTGTGTTGTCTCATTTTTGAAGGTGGTGCGAAATGTGTTAAAAAGAAGTGACTTATTTCATATTAATACTTGAAGGTTTTAAGTAAGGAAGCTGTAATCTCATTGCAAATTAATTTGAACTCTATACATCCATTAATACATGTTAACAAGTCATTAAGGTTGTCATTTACTATTTTATCAATATTTTTCTATTATTCCGTATTAGCCAAACCTGCTTAATTTCAAGTCGAAATTCAATATGACGATTTCTATATGGTTTCCACTCGTATGATCAAACCATAAGTCCAATCAATACGAAATTTGAAACCCTATTATATTTCATTAATACGGATCCAATAAAATTGGTCTCGTTGAATTCGGAGACCATTTGAAAAATAGCCTTATTTCTTGCTTTTATTGAATTTTAATTGATTTTTCAATATACAATTACATTACATGTGTTTAAACACTAACTACGATTGAATTTAAATTTGAAACCTTACATATTTTGACGTTGCGGATCCTATAAAATTGGTTTTATCGGACTCTGAGGTTGTCCCAAAAATATTCTACTTTCAGATCATTAAAATAATATCAAATTATTGAATTTCAAAAAATTCATTTTAAATTGATTTTATAAGTTATATAACCTTAATCTAATCTTAACGAGATACAAAATAAAATTAGAATTTATTTTCAATAGTTTTCCAGGTCTAGATTCAATATTTACTGAAATTTGAAATCCAATCAGACTTATTCATTTAAAAATCCTTCTTAAATCTATTTAAATCCTATTTTAATTAACTAAAAATTTAGGTCTTTACACCATATTTATATATATATATATCCTTTTTCCAAAGATGAATTTTCAACTTCCCATACGTATTTCTTCACTCCTTTCTCTTCTGTCCTAAAAATTATGAAATCTATACTTGTACTCTGCCGATTTTCTAATTGAATCAAGCAATTACTTTTTAATTTGATTCCACATCAAAGTCTCTATGTTTATACCAAGATCAAAGTGTAATTAAAAGTTAAGGAAGAAATTGTAATAAAGATCAAAAAATCCAAGTCTGCATATATTTTACAAACAACTCAAAAATCTTTATGAGTGTGATTAGATTTCTCGGAATCTTGATGGATTAGATTATAACCGGTAAAAAGCAATTGAGAACAACATGTTTGGACAAAAATCAAGTTAGCTATGGAAATGTGGTCCTCAAATTAGATTGGCTTGCCTAGAGGTCCGAGCTTTGCAGGGTTTCTTCTTATGGCCTTAAAATCAAGGAGTGATATTGATTAAAGACAATATGTAGTGTGGAACTCGATGTAGCTTAACTCCGAACAAATATTAAATTTTTGGTGTGTTCTTTCTTTACTACATTTACTTTATTTTCTTTTATTTATTTATTTCCGTAATCATTATACATACACACATTGTCACATTGCAAAAGATTTATAAAAGGTTCATAAATTCAAGAAACTGGTATTCACCACATCTAGTGTTAATCTATCATTAAGATACTTAATCCACTTCTTTTTTATTTAGAACTAGAGTATTAGTTTTCAAAAGTTCCGTAATTTTATTTTGAAAAGTTTAAAATGGATACCAACACTATCACTAGTTAATATATATATGATTAGTCTACTATCAGCGCACTACTTTTTTATCATAGTAATTACACTTATTGGTTATATAGGATGAAACTTTATTTACAGTCAATAGGATTAAATATTTGGGTGCGCAAATTAAGTGCACAGATGTAACACCTCGTAATTTTAACAACACTAAAGAGGAAAAATTAAAGAATGATTAATTTAATATTCAGAATTAAGGAAACAAACTGCGCCATTGCGTTCGTCTCAGAATTCTGGTCAAAATAGATACTTGGTTTGCGTAAAACAGACACATTATGAAGAAGTTATAAAGGTTTGAAGTTTATATATGTGCAAGAGAATTATATATATATATATAATTAAATTCAGATATTAAAAAAAACAGTTCAAAAATAAAATTTCCTTGGGCGGCAGATTTCCCGCTCAGGGGTGTTGACCCCTGGGTCGACCCCTCAAGGGGGGTGTCAACCGATGGGACGACCCCATAAGGGGGTCGACCCCCCTGCGGCAAAGGAGTTAGATTAGGCTTTCGGGGTCACTTATAAATGTGGCCTCTTTTCTCATGTTTTTGCACACCAAAAATAATGAAGAACTAGATGATGCCTCTGCACAGATCAAATCAAGCCTTTTTCTTCTGCTGCAGTCAATTTATTCAAGCTTGGAGATCCGTGATTCGATTCTTCTGTTTTTCTAGATCCAAACACTGTGAATTCATGTTAATTTTAGATCTAAATAATTAAAAAGTAAAACTTGACATGACTGTAATTTAGATCTATGCCTATGACCATGTGAATCATATCAAATCTGTTATAACCTGTTTAACTATATTATTCTGACATGATTATGACTTAGATCTTAACTATTATCATGTCAGATCTGCTTTTAATTGTAGATCTAATTCACTAGATCACCTTATACCTGTTCTATTATGTTTACGGCAAAATCAGATTTGTTATACATCTAATTCAGTATTTAGATTACATCATGTCTATCCTTATTATGTTTGAATCAATTCTATTGTCACATGTTCATTAGATATGTTCCTATATGCCTATTTGTCACCATGCCATTATATGTTTATGTCGTTACATGTCAACCTTGTTAGTATGATCATATCTGATTTATTCCCTCTATCTTTTCCCTTTTATTTTTATATAGCCAGGCTACCTTCAAGCCTAGGCATGCTGCTGAAATATGCGAATGCGTTAGATTGAGAACGAGGGGAAAACGTTGAATTGGGGCATAATTTGTAATTGGGAATTTGGGCATAACCTGAATAAAGTGTAATAATATTAAATTAGGGCATATAGTTTATTATGAACATAACTTGAAAAAAGGGGAAAGAAAACCTATAATGACATAGGAAAATTTGGTTAGTAATGGAAATGCCTAGGATTACAGTAATTAGAAACTGTAACCGTGCCTAGACACGAGGTTGGATTACACTTGTGGTGGAAGTCTGCCTGGAACCGCCCGGCATATCCAGTGACCACAAGTGGTGAATCTAATGTGAGGGGTCAAGGTGCACAAACATGAGACGTACTAAGACACGAGGTTAAGCCCGATTTAAGGAATAAGACCGCCCGGAACCACCCGGCATATCCAGATCCACAAGCGGTAGGATTAATGTTGGAGGTCTAGCACATTATAACCATAAATGGACATGGTAATAAAGTTGAATACTTAACCCAGTTGAATCCATAGGGATTGTATGAACATGTTGAACTTGAATAGGGGTTAAGTAAACTTGGTTGAAATAGTGGGAGGGTTAAGTATATCTAGGTTGGGTGGGTAATATTTGTATATATAGGCCCATAAACTTAACCGGTTGGGGTTAAGTAGTTAAAGACATCGTTAGGTAAGTATAACCTGTGGAAATCCTAGTGGGGTTGTAAGACAAAGGAAGAGCTTGCATCATATTGTGTATGGGATCCGTTTCAGTTAGTAACCCATATAAAGGTATCAAACGAGTACTCCGCCCTAGCTAGGAGTCGGGGGACACTTACTAGGCTGATTGTAAGAGATCCAAATGTGGGGGACGGTGTGGCCGGCGCGTACCGACTGGGTAATGTGCGTGCATGGTCCGTACGGAGGAAAATAAGACGCCATGATACCTGTAGATATGGTTGTGCATCCTGAAAACTAAGGGTTGCCACTTGGAGTGATACACTCTACTGTGGCGCCAGCACAGGGTATCTACGGGGTAGGGAGACAGTCGATTAGGGTAGTAGTTAAGGTACATCCGGATGTATGCCTAAGTCTACCAATTTGTAGTGTTGGGGTCCATCTTGTTATAAGACACTAGTATTGGTGTACAGAGTAAAGAGAAATCATTAGAGAAGAATAGTACACTATATCATGTTATCTTGTTTACCTTGTCATACCTGCCTATTTTGATGTTATCTTTCTTATCCACTTTACATGTCTGTCATGATACTTTTACTTACTTTTATGCTAAAAGTAACTGGACTCGCCACCCCCCCAAAGGTTCTCAAGGTGGGAATACTCAAGCTTGATCAGGATTCTGCTTAGCTTTGCTTGGAGCTGCTTTAATGTATTGCTCGAGCTCTTATCTTTTACACTATGGCTATGTTTTGTTTGCAGATTATTCTTCTTTACTATTGTACTCTGATGTGTTAAGTACAAGACAGAAAATTTTATGATGTACCGCGTTTATGTATTTTCAGACATATGATGTTTTGAACCACAACGCTTTATAATTAATAAATTTCTTAATTCTGCTGCTATTTTATATCTATCCTGTAATGTTTCTGTTTCTGTTTACCTATAACACTTCACGAAACTTAATGCATTCTCTCAATGAGTGACATTAACGGACGTGGGGTGTCACAACAGAACTCGAGACTAATTACGTATAATGGACTGTTGATTAAAAGGAAGTTGCACGAAGTAATTCTAAATCCATGAGTATATTATTCTGTTTACTATATAGAAATAAGTTTAATAGAATATTAGTCTGTAAGTCTACATATATAATTTGGAGAACTTTGCAAGTTGCTCATAAAAGCACTAATAAGGTTAAACAAACTAAGATTTTAATATTAACTAATCAGTTTCAATTATTTAAAATGAATCCAAACGAATCAAAATATGATATGTATAGTAAATTTCAAGATATAGTACATTCATCCATTGCATTATACAAAAAAAATCTAAGGACGATCGAGTTAGAATTTATTTTTTATTCATTTACTCTTGATTAGGATCATAAGACTTTAGCAATTGAAAAAGGTAATGATATTAGTACTATAAAAATTTAAGAGTTAACAAGCAATTTAGGTAACTTAATGTCTTTTGAAGCTCAGATGCAGAAAAGAAGAGAAAGAAAAGAAGTCGATAACTTTCAATGCAATTAGTAACAGATCCGACTGTGAGAATGATGACGAAGACAAATCATCGATGACAAGAAAAGTTAGAAAATTCCTAAAATATAGAAAGATAATTAACTCAAAAAGAAACTACAATAGAAATTAAGGAAATTGAAATAATATTCAAAATGAAATTCGGATGCTACAATTGTGATAATCCAGGATATGTGCAATGATTTCATCCATATCCAAAAAAAGCAGAAGTCTACAACAAATACTGATTTGTCCAGAAAAAGAAAAAGAAAACGAGCTGATATTGCAACATTAGATGATATAGGTTCAGACGCATCATTAAGCGATAGCAGTTCTAGCACAAAAATCGCTAAAATGTGCTTCACAGCAACATACAGTTCAGACAGAATGAAAAGTGGAGTTATAATAGTTATTCTTTTACATTAATTTTAAAATTTCTTGGTTGCCTGATTGTTAGGTTGCTTTGTTTTTTTTGAGTGTTGTTTTTGTTACTTTGATTTTTTTAAATAATTTCAGTTAATTTAATTTAATTATAAAATTTAATATAAGTATTTCTATAAAATAGTAATATAAAAATAATTTTTTAAATCTTGAGAAATATTAAAATTAATATATATATATATATATAAACATATATCTAGTCACACAAGAAAACAAAAGTTTAAAAAGAATCAAATAGTGTAAAAGTACACAGGTATGTCGACATAACCCTGGTATGATGTCGACATATGTGTCAAAATGGCGTTTTCTTTACATTTCGAGGCAGGCCTTTCAAGGGAGTAATTGGCTCTCCCTTTAGGAGATTGGCTGGTACCTTTGGTATTACCTCGGTACCGACTCCTCTTAGGACGGGAAGTGGTTGATACCTTTAGTTTTGTTGCTGGGCTCATCCCGGTGGTCTTCATCTTCAACACTCTACCCCCTTTTTTGATCTTATGTTTTTTGCTATACTGCAAGGCCTAGACTTACAGGTTGTTGGGTATCACCTCTCTTTGGATTTACATGTTGCTGGAGGTTCTGCTTTACAGCTAAGACTTTTGGAGCTTATGGATCTGGAGCGCTCGAAGCTTTCAGAGCTTTATGGTTGGAGATTCTTGCCTGTGCCAGTGGCCCTCGGCGTCAGGCCTTTCCTATCTCATGTCCGTCGTATATGGAGCAATGGAGACTATTGCTTCACCCATGACTTTGGCGACTGACTCTTGAGGCCTCATCTATCTGGCCTGTGTGGTTTTTCTTACATTTGTAGTCCATCTCTTGTATTTGAGCTGTTTTTTTGTTCAAAAAAAATTCTATTGAATACAAAGATAAAATCAGAGTTATGCCTCTATTTTTTTTGGAGAGAATAGGAAATATGGAAACAAAGAATGGTAAAGAGGATTTCACAACTAAATCAGCATGCGAGGCCACAAGACATTAAAAAAAAAAGAATCGGTGTTCAGTTGCATGGGATAAGTCTGTTTTTTTTCCTAAAATAGCACATACACTGTACAAAGCAAAACTAAATTGTTTGCCAATTAGAGACCGATTAATCAAATGGTGTATTACAATTGCGTAAAAAAAAGACATATGTGTCAAAATTTTGGAATTTAATTTCAAGTTTAAAATTTGAATTTTTCTACCACTCTTTCAACATTTCCTATGTCATTGAGAGATACATTTTTGTCTAGAGAATGTGCATATTCAATCTATTTATATCATATATATCCATTGATATCATTACATTTCCAATTCAAACTTTCATTTTCAAAACTCTTAATCTCTACAAAACTACAATGGCTTCATCATCAACACTCATACAACCATGAGAATCTCAAAAATTGTCAATATACATCATTTCATTAATCATGTGGTTTTCTAATCCTATATCAAGTACATGAACTATGGAAAAGTCCATCCCGATAAATTTTCCATTTTTAGTGATTTTCCTTCTTATGATTACGATTCTCTTTTCAATGATAATTCTGTTATTTCTCTTGTTGACGCAAGTTAAAATGATTTTATTTGTTATTCTCGGCTTGCTATAATGTTTTATGCCCTTTCAAATGGAAAGTTTATTAAGGAAATCAAAGCCCAATTTTAAGTAGCATTAAAGGAATGTAAATTTCTTTAGATTGTGAACATTTGGGCCATTTCTTGGTTGTAAATTTATCAAAAGATCTTTCAATATTTTGAATCAATGAAACCGATAGAGAGACATTCCATCACATTTTGGAAGGTAATGATTTCAAATTTAGAAATCATAATTTTCACTTAAAATTAAAAAAATGTTGATATTCTTTTGCAACAATCTATGACTCCAAGATTGTGAAATTACAATAAACTAAATCTTAAAATTTGCAAAGCTCTTTTTTCTCTTTTTGGCCACTACAACATAAATTGGACACAAGTCATAATTGATGAATTTTATTTAAAAAAATTCTAGCGATGAATACCTCTCTTTCATTATATATATCTTACTCATATATTTATCCACTTCGGTGTTGATTTACAAGGAGAAGAATTTTCTCCTCAAGAAAAATTTACTCTAGCCAATATCCATCATATGCATTTTCTCATGAATTTTTAGCCTTATGTGCCACTTATCAAAAGGGATCAAGGGTCACTTATGAAAAATAAATGGAAGAAGAGGAGAAGGAAAGAGAAGAAATTGAAAATTGAAGAAGAAGAGAGGGATGAAACTTCTCTTGAAAGTGTCGATTTCTCGTCCCATCCAACTACTAATGATCTTCTTAAGAATCGAAAGAAGACCGTAGAGATCCAAAAGACTCTTAATCGATTCATAAGCAAGAAATTGAACAAAATTTCAAGCAAAATGACATGTTATTTAGAAAATTTGTAGGTAGTTTGGATATCATTATCGTTTTCTTCTTTTTCTTCATCCGCTACTCTCTAAGCTTATATATCTTTATGTTTGTTGTATTATACTTGTATCTTAGTTTATTATGTAGTGTATTACTTTAAATCTTAATAGTAATTGCAATCGATGATTTGTGTTAATTAAAAATCATCTATGTCAAACATTTATATAGCCTTTGGAAATTGATAAACCAATGATACATAGCTTAAAATTTAAAAATTAAGACAAATATCAAAATTTTCCTTAAGTTTGTTGACATGCCCGCACCCTATGTTGGTATATAACGACTAGAATTTAATTTTTTTGTTAAATTTGAATTTTGAATAACTAACTTATGCTTATTCATTTCAGATGACTTATTCTATACTTGAAAAATGAGTTAACACTTCAATATTTTCTTCTCTTTTTATTTCTTAGCTTTAAAACTAAATAATGGATAATATTATCCATTATCTTTTTGACAATTTTGAGAAAACACTAGAATTGATCAAAATATACTCTTACTCATACTTTGAAATTAGAGGAATCTAGAATTGAATCAAATGTAGATGATTAAGGGAAAAGGGAGACACTTCAATGCGATTTGTTGGATGATCTCGTCACTATCCAAAGACGAGCCATGTGTCAATTGTGATTGCACTACAACTAAAGATGGCTATGATTGGAATGTCACAGGGGATATCACATCTTTAGCAAAGATGGTGGATTAAAGTACCATATAATACCAAAAATTATTTATTTAGTAACAGATTAGTTTGGATTTACCAAATATATATTGATTGGTTTGTATTAAACAACTTAAACATGTGATTTGGTTAGATTAATTTGACTTGATAAATGTATGATTGGATTCACTGAAATGCTTCTTAAGATATATCTTTTCCATATGTTTTCATATGATGTTTTGATATGCCGACCATTAATTTCTACATGATTTATTTTGTTTGAGTCAATTAATAATATAATAAGTACATGTTATAGTTAATATTTAAGTTGTAAATTTAGTCAGTAGTCGGGTTAGTTTAGTTTTGAGATATAATAGTTTTTGTTGATGACAAAAAGAGAGAAAATATAAAATATGCACAAAATGAAGGAAAGTACAAGATTAAGGGGAGAGATGGAACTTAGAGGAAATTAAGAGATATTTTATAGTAAGGGTTGTCATCATCAAAAGAGGAAATTGTTAGTACCATGAATGGCTGCTTTAGTGGTAACAACAAGGTAATGAATATTTTATGTTTATATATGTACTAGTTATAATACAGATATGTATATATAATGTAAGGTATTGATAATCAAGATTGTACATTATTAAGATTGAAGATCTAGATTGATGATTCAAGAGTCATAGAATGAAGATTCATAAGGTTCGAAAAGTTCAAGACTTCAGGATACTAACGAGTACTAGATTTTATGTTAAAACTTAGGTTGCACTTATTTGATTTCTATTCATTTCACAAAATATTTTTTCAAAATACTCCCATTTTCACAATCTATTTTCACAAATATTCAAATCCTATTTAAATATTCAAAGTTTACAAAATATCCATTTAAAGAATTTTCAAAATTTAAAATTTGAAATAATTTAATTTTAATATTTTTATATAACAGAAATTTTTAATGTTTATACTTATACTTATACATTGATTTCAAGTACTTTGATATTATATTTTCAAAGTACCTACTTTCATTTTATATTTTGGTTATACATATATTAGGTTTTTATATATTTTGATTATTCTTTGGTTCTTATATTTTTGTTTATATTTTGATATTATACTTTAAGTTTTGATTTTACTTCAAATTTTAATTTTAGTTATACCTTAGATTTTGATTTTAAGCTTAATAATTTTGAATTAATAATATAGTTTTGATATTACATTTAAATTCAATATATTTGATTATATATGGTATTAAATATAAATATTAAATTTTTGCTTAAATTCTTTAATATATTTTTGAATAAATTTTCTTAAGCATTTCTACGTTTAAAATATGCATTTACTATGTTAAAATCATTTTACAAAGTTTCAGATCATTACATTTAAGTTTTGTATTTTAAAACAATTTCAAAAAAACTAGTTTTCATTTTGAACTAGCATATGTCAACATGGCCTCCTATGTATGTTTGCATAGACTAGTATTTTTTAAATTTCAAATTTGAAAGGAAGTATCTATTCACCATAAACATTCTCTAACTGTCTTTTTTTGTGGCAAAGCCAGCGGGGTTGAATGACCCCAACCATTATATATATATATATATATATATATATATCAATAAGATGTCTTACAATATAAATATACAAACAATATAGAAGCAGAAAGAAATAAGTAAAGAAAAGAAAGGGTCTGAGAGTTAGCACCATCTATCTAACACAGATAACTGAAAGAATAGGTGGATAAAAAAATTGATCTCTTAATGCTGCTGTAAATATCATTGTATAATTGCAATCTCATTCTTGATTTCTGTTAACCCTCTTTTTGGTAAAAGACGCAGCAGGCCAAATCGAAGCCCAAACACACAGCCATTCGAGTTAGATAGATCGCATTCCAAGAAGCCCCGTAGAAGCTCAGCACGAAGTAGCCGCATATCGGGCAAACCAAGTCGATATCTCACCCCAGAAGACTCGCTCTCCCAGCCAACCGAGAGAACCGCTCTCGTACAGGGCCCATCGACCAAGTATTTCAGATCTACATGAAGTATCCAGCTGATCTATTTAAATACTTGGCCCGACTCTCAAGGAAGAAAAAGCGGTCAACCATATCCGGACAAAGCTCTACTTTTGATATACCTCACCGTGGATGCCACGTCGGCCACAACTTCCAAGGATACTATATATGAGTAGTGGAATCAGTCTTCAGCCGCTATTCTAACCAAGTGATGGACATCACGTGTCCGAGCTTTTCCGGAAAGGCCGGGCCACGTCACAACAGCCCAAGCTGCTATCCCCGCCTATAAATACCTCAAAGCATAAAGAGGAAAAGAGGACTTGGAGAGGCTTCTCTGACCTTTCTTTTTTCGGCTCATACTTCTTCTTCTTCCCAGAAAAACATTATCTGGAAGAGAAAATTGTCGCCTTCTCTCTTTTCTCCAAATAGAAAAAGCATTGTACTTGTAATCAAAAGCTAAAGTAATATATATAAAGTGGACGTAGGCACCGTCTTTGCCGAACCACTATAAAAATTCTTTGCGTTTTCCCCATTTCCTTTACTTTTTCTGCATTTTATAATCAGTATTCGTGTGTTCTACACACTATTGGGGGTTTATCATCACTAGTGACCAGCTTTTGACGTCAACAATTTGGTGCGCCAGGAAGGGGAGATTTGCTTTAATCCATGGCGAACAAACGAAAGATACAACATCCTCTCATCCTGTAAACAACGATGCAGCCGATACTAATGCTATAGAAGCCAGTCACGAAGTTTCCTCTCATGAAGATATGTCTCGATTTCTTACCTGGGACGACATGGATAAAATCATGGTCGAGTTTAGAGACCATATGACATCTTAGGATAAACTACTCAAACGACAGCAGTAGTTGATGGATCACCTTCTCGGTCGACTAGAGACGGGATTGAACGCTTCAACATCTATTCCTCCCCCGGCCGAGACTGGGGCAACAAGTGATCTTCGGTCTGCACAGAATCAGGCCACTGACTAGGCTACACATTTATTTCATCCTGGTTTGGTCCCACCAACCGATCGATCCTTGCCGGGAGTATCTCTTACAGCGACCAGCGCAGCTGTAGCAGCAGAACCTCAGGAGGCTCGCGATCAAGATCTAGATCGATCGCACACTTTGCCTCCACTCTTAGGAACAGCTCGACCTATCGAACCAGTCGAGAAGCCGCCGAATCGCTCAGAATCAACGCCATTCCCATTACAACCCGGAATCTTACCACATAGTCTAACCACTCTTCATCTTCAAAGAAGAGCTGGTGCAGCCTTCCCTTCGAACCAAGGAAGCCACCCCACTATTTCGGTCCTCACAACGGCAGAAGAAAACGCTACAGTAGACCCTACTAACCTCGCTCCCACCAAGGGTACCTCTGAGCTCCAAACATCACATTCTACGCTGGATCAGCCTAGGCCCTCTGTTACGGGTATGGCTCGACCCACTACTCATCAGGTTCCAGAGGGGACATTCTCTCCAGAACCACCTACTGTGGCCCACTTTCCCTCATACCTTCACTCAACTCTCGGAAGACGGGCCCAGCCAACGGACGCCCTTCCGAGCATGCTTTTGCTAGATCCTCGCACCGAAATTCTACCAGATGCTGAGCTAAATTCATGGCAACGACTCCTCGGAGATGGAAGCCAGCTTGCAAGTATTATCCGACGCTTCACTCGGGGCACTTCCTCGCAGCAAGACATAGATATTGTCAATCGCAGTCCTTTCACTAGGGGAATCAGAAACTCCCGAAACCCTCTAGACTTCTAGTTCCCAGCTATCAAGCCATACAACGGTCGCACTGATCCAACCATCCACCTCATGCGATACATGCGACATATGGAAGTACTCGGCGCATCGACCAACGTTATGGCTAAGTGCTTCCCGCTCTTTCTCACTAATATAGCTGGAACGTGGTTTCGACAGCTGACAACGGAGTCGATCAGCAGCTGGAACACTCTGGTCACCCGCTTCATCGAGCAATTCAGAGTACATATCTCTTGACCGAAGATCGTTATGTTCTTATCCACCATCAAGCAACGATCAGGAGAAATGCTTATTTCCTTCCTCGAAAGGTTCAACGCGGCAATAGCGTCAGTCGACCGCACGAGCCATCGATGGTACTCATGGCCGCCATTGCAGGAGTTCATAACCGATCAGAATTCTCAATCTCCTTAACCAGAGATCCCCCCAAGGATATAGATGACTTCTATTCCGAGGCCGAGCAATTCCTCCGACAAGAAGGTTCCAGCATTGAGATGGAAAACCTTGAGGTCTTAGCTACCAAACAGCAAGGCCCACTCAACAACAATGGCCAGAATAAAGGAAGAGGAAAGGCCCTAGAAAATAGTGAGCGTCATGTGCGACTCGGATCGAAAGTAAGTATGACCAGTACACCGAGCTCAATTCCTCTCTGCTCGATATCTACCTTGACATACGAGGGTCCTTGCCCACTCCAAGACCACCTCTACGAGGACCAACCCAGATGGAGCTCGATTCTAGCAAACATTGCGTATTCCACAAAGTAGCTGGACATAGCACCGATGAATGCCGCCATCTGCGCGATCTCATTGAGGATCGAGTCAAAAAAGGGGAGCTTCCCAAATATTTCAACGTCGTGCCTCGGCCTTGCCGCCACGGCCTTCTGCCCAAGCTCCTCAAGTCAATCCACGAGTTCCTTGAAACGGAAGGGACCCTGAGACTAGCACTCGCGGCGTTGTCATTAATTAGATTTTCCTAATGTATTTGTTTCAATAAAAAGGACACGTTGATGTACACATATATGGGGTTAGGATTTAGCTCCTAGGCATGCACTGTAATCAATCAATGTCCTCTTAGAATTTCTTTTTTCTCTAATAATTCTTTTGTTGCTATGAATGCTCATTTACAAATATGGATAATGTTTGGGAAACTCTAAAGCCGAGCATGGATAATGATCGCCCCCCCTTTTAATGTGAACAGCGTGAAAGCCTACCGCTATATCTTAATACCTACTCCCCTAGCCGAGTAAGGTATACTTCTTTAAGACGAGTATGGATGATACTCACCCTTTTTTTCTCTACACCATGAGCTTCTGCCGCTCGCTGGATACACTAATCTAACATGAGTTGAGCACGAAAAACACTTGCCCTAAGCCGAGTATGGTTAATACTCGCTCCCTCTAAGCCGAGTATGGTTAATACTCGCCCCCTCTAAGCCGAGTATGGTTAATACTCGCCCTCTCTAAGTCGAATATGGTTAATACTCGCCACTAAGCTAAGCATGGTTAATAATCTCCACCTCTCGAAGCCAAGTGAAATAAAATGCTCGACCCATTAGCCTTCTCCAAGCCGAGAATGGTTTATTTTTGTATTTGCATGAACTAATTATCATGATGGCGATGATCATCTCGGACTTAATATGGTTTCCGATAGTTGTCGGTTTTCCGGCCTTAATACGACCCAGTTCGGTTATCGGTTTTCTGGCCTTAATACAACATCAGAACCATCGGATTTATGGCCTTAATATGGTCCACACGACCATAGCTGCTCGAGCAATTGTGCTTCGATTCATATTTCAGAAAACACCTCCCTCTATTGAAGAAGATGCATTCTGAGGGGCAAAGTATTAACACTTTTTTTGGTAAAAGACGCAACGGGAAAAATCGAAGCCAAACACGTAGCCAACTGAGTTATACATATCGCATTGCAGGAAGCCCGGCATAAGCACGACCCAAAGTAGTCGCATATCGGGCCAATCAAGTCGATATCTCACCCCGGAAGTCTCGCTTTCCCAATCAACTGAGCGAACCGCTCTCGCACAGGGTGTATCGACTGAGTATTTCCGATCTACATGAAGTATCCAGCTGAGCTGTTAAAATACTTGGCCCTACCCTTAAGGAAGAAAAAATGGTCAACCATATCCAGACAAAGCTCTACTTTTGATATACCTCACCGTGGATGCCACGTCGGCCACAACTTCCGAGGATACTATTTATGAATAGTGGAATCAGTCTTCAGCCGCTATTCTCACCAAGTGATGGACTTCACGTGTCCGAGCTTTTCCGGAAAGGCCGAACCATGTCACAACAGCCCAAGCTGCTATCCCCGCCTATAAATACCTCAAAGCTTAAAGATGAAAAGAGGACTTAGAGGGACTTCTCTGACCTTTCTTTTTTTGGCACATACTTCTTCTTCTTCCTAGAAAAACATTATCTGGAAGAGAAAATAGTCGCGTTCTCTCTTTTTTTCAAATAGAAAAAGCATTGTACTTGTAATCAAAAGCTAAAGTGATATATATAAAGTGGATGTAGGCACCGTCTTTGCCAAACCACTATAAAAATTCTTTGTGTTTTCCCCATTTCCTTTACTTTTTCCGCATTTTATAATCAATATTCGCGTGTTCTACACACGATTGGGGGTTATCATCACTAGTGACCAACTTTTGACGTCAACAATTTCCTATTGAATATCCATTGATTTCTTTCCATCCACACTTCCGTTACCATGCATTTCAACATTATCAGCATAATGTAGGTAGCTTCCTCCTTCCACTTTGTTGCCTTGTAAATGGCATACCATTCTTCTGTACTTCCATGCCGCTTCTCATTAAAACCACCAATATTTTTTATTTACTCCATATGTATCCAGCGTATGAACAGTTGAAATATAAGTGCTCTACATCTTCATTTGATGATTTACTGAAAGCACATCTGTTGTAAACATTTATGCCCTTTGCTGCTGGATTAGTTAGAGTATGTATTGCATTTTGTCTTACTTTCCATAGGAAGAAATTCAGCCTCTCATTTGTTTTATTATTCCAAATTCTTCTAAACCAAGTAATTTTTTCCATCTCCTTTTCACCCATTAGTGTAGAGTACACCATACTATTGTTGTATTTCACCTTGTCTTCAGTCCATTAACAAGTATCCGGACTTTTTAGTTCGTAGGACAAATTATTGTAGATGTGCCACGATCTATTCAAATTGCTGCTACCATCTGTCGGTAGAGATAATCTTCCATTTCTCATATATGTACTAGCTTTTGCATTAATTGGGATCCCACTTAGTGTTATTTCATCATACAACACTGTGTTCATTAGAATTAAACTAGGCTTTAGTCAAGGTGTGTAGTCCAAAATCTTGCAGTACTACCCAGTGCCAATTGAAACATAGAGTATGGCAGAATTTTGCCTCACGCCTTTATCATTGTTTTCCAGACCCGAGTGCTAGCGGCTTTTGGCTTGGTTGACCATATATCATCACCTTTTAGATTGTAGTTTATGCTTCATTTGACCTATAATGTGTTTGATCTAATCATAAGTTTTTGATAATGTATCAAAAGCGCTGCATAGTTCACTACCTTGATGTTTTTAATGCCCAGGCCTCCCTTCCTTTTTGGTTTTTCTTTTTTGGAGAAGCTAATGGAGGCAGTTTATTTGTGTGTATTGACCCAGTCCATAGCAAATTTCTCATTGCATTTCTTATCATAGATATCAGTTTGGAAGGTAATAGAAAGGTTCTACACCAGTAAACTATCATTGAGAAAATTACTGCATTGATAATAACCAGTCTTCCAAGGTAGGAGAGGAATCTATTTTCCCATCTATCCAACACTAAAGTTATTTTTCACACTGGGATACATTGAGCTATAGATAAGTGTTTTGTAGCCAATGATATGCCAAGGTATAAACTGTTGTTATCCATCAGACTCATTTTGGTGATACTTTGACATTCAGATACTTTATCAGGAGGCAGACCAACAAGTAAAATTTGAGAATTTGCAAGGTTCAACTGAAGGCCAGAGCAGGCATGGAATTTGGATAGGTTATTAATTATGGATGTAAGGTATTTGTGGCATGGTTTTGTGAATATGATCAAGTCATCAACCAAGGCAAGGTAAGTAATCTTGGGAATAGAACATTTTGGGTGAAGGATGAATTTTTTTTAGTGTAACTTGCCTTTCAATTTCGAGTGTAAGTGCTTCCATTACCAGAATGAGAAGTAAGAAGCGATCAGATCGCCTTGCCTAAGACATTGCAACTATTAAAGTAACCAACTGTGTGAGCATTAAACACAGGAGTATATCTAACAGTTGAAATGTAACGACACGCCATTTTGATCGTGCCGAATTGACAAAACATGTCAACTCAAACCATCCAAAATGACAGATTGTTATAAGCTTCTGGGGTAAATAGAACAAATCACAGAATCACATATCACAGGCACAGAAACAGGGCAATATAATATCTCGCAGCGAAAAATACAAAAATACAATAGTAGTTCATGAAGTTACTAAATAAAATTTTACATCAGAGTTTACATAAATAATACAGTGGAAGTCTAATATAATAAATGTCAAATACATGATAGCAGAATGAAACAGAGACGACAAAAATAACTGAAACTGGATTAACTGAATAGGTAGACACAGGTGAGAAAAACCCGATATAAGCTCTAACTCCAAGGGTAAATCTCGAAAGCTGTGATAATCGATCCGAACCGAGTAATAATGCAAAACAAAACAACTTGGATCAGGACTAACATTCTCATAGAAGTAAATCAACTCAAATGAAATGTTTGATGAAATGCAATCAGTAACTTAAAGGATGTTTGGGACCACCATCCTCTAAGAATCCTTCAGACTAATACTATATAGTACAATACGCTACATACAATAGTGTATATCAGTAAAGTAAAGTTATTAAAATAGCGTAAGCGGGATTACCATATTACTCTTACACTGTTTATATATTCCTATAGTATATATAGTATCGTAATTCCTCCGTAAATTGGAGGTTGATCAGAGGGCACTAAATATAATATAGTACAAAACAAAATCGTAGTGGGCTCGTATAAGGCATGTGACAAAGCACATAAGGAATGCCAGGGTGGATTCACCGTTTGTAGATCCGGATTGGTGGTAACTCATAGCAGTAACTACCGTCCACCTCGAGACACACTCCCATGTAAAATCGGAGGGTGGCCACCAAACTCATCACAAAGGTAATAGAATGGTATCAAAGAAGTGGGCTCGATAGGATGTATGACCTCACTTGGTTTCGGCGTAGCTCCTGTTTTAGTCACATCAAGCTGACTCAATGTAGTCATAGTCTCGTAATTAATATGAAATATAAAATAGAGTTGATCGCCAAACCATTCTACTTCATTCTTGACCTGCACCACGTACACAGTTGTTAAAGAGGTTTTCGATATTCGTAGAGAATATGACAGTAGCCGATCCCGGTCTCTTTAACAACCAAACGTTTACACTTTTCACACCGTGGTCATTATTTTACAAATCACTTTAAAAAATCGATTATACAAAATCTCAAATTAAGATTTGAAATCAAAATTAAATGTCTAACTTCGTTTATATCAAATTTTGAAAACAACTAACTTAAATAGCTTAAACCAAATTGATTTAGAAATCATATCGAAAAAATCTCAAAATACGGCATAAATATATTCTATACTGTTTAACTTCGATTCTATATAAATTTTTCGAAAATATTCGCATAACAAATTCAAATCCTAAATCGACTTATATTTAAGTTATACCTTAAAAGGTCTCAACATCCTTTTAAATCGATTCCAAACATTTAACTTTGATAATATTTTGGTTTGGTTTATATTCGCAAAAATTCAAGTTCAAATCAACTGAAATAATTCAATTTTTACCTTTATAAGAAATCATTTCAAGTCGATTCATAAAATCCAACAATCTGGTTCAAGTTCAATATAGACAATTCAAATCAAAACTTTACATTTCAAGTTAAACAACTCATACAATCTAGTTTCGCCTTTTATGAGAATTCATTCGAGTTGATTAAAAATCCCAATCACTTAAGTTCAAATTTGGTTTATACAATTCAAATCATAACCTTCTATTTTGATTTATATAAATCAAAACAAATCATATATTTCAATTTCAACGATTATATCATATAATATAACCCAAGTCGTACAATTCAAGTTCATTACTTAAAAATTTGAATCAAAACCATATCTTCTAATTCATATAATTTACAACCATTCTTATAAACTCGATTTAACAAATTTATTAATTTAAACCAAACGATTTATAAAATCAATTCCATATATAAAACATATATATTCAAATTCACATTCGGACACTTGTAATCGAATTCAATTCATATTAAGAATTAATCATCAATTTACGCAATTCAAGTTCGTATCTTAAATATTTAAACCAATTCAAATTTTCATTCAATTGATTTATAATAAAATTCATTTCACATCCATTATAGGTGTAATAACCTGGAAATCTGAGCCAATTCAAAATTTTTATTTTGGCAATTTCGATGAATTTTGAATATTTAAAATGAATTATTTTAAATAATAACGACGAGAAATTTATTTTGAATAGAATTTTAACGTATATATTTATATAGATCGTCATTAGAATATAAATATTTTATTTTAATTGTAAAAGGAATTGAAAATGGCGCGGTAGTTTGAAAATTCGATTTCAAATTTCAAATGAATGTACAGGATTCAAAATAAACCGGATTTTGGCAACACAAAAAATATTTGAATCTATTTAAGAATATCTTTCCAATGAATCTGAAAAATTGAAATTTCATAGCGGGGATAAAAAGTTATGTCCAATTGAAAATTCAGAATAGTCACTATAGAATTCTGGCCCTTAAAAATGGAAATTTTGCAAACGACCTCGGTTTTCGACGAAACCACTTTTGTTGGATCCGAGATGTCAAATTATTGCTAGGTTTCAAAATTTATAATTTTCTGTATCAATATGTGAGCGTGGCGAAGTTAAACGTGTTTTGACCAGTTTTAGTGGAATTTAATCGACCAGAAAATGGCCATTTTTCAAACGGTCTCAGAATTTGACGAAGTTAGTTTTGTTAGGCCGTATCATCAATACGAAGCTAGAATTAATTTTTCTGGAATTTTCTGAGTCAGTATGTGGCCCCTGTAATGAAAAATGTACGTTTAAATTGAAAATATAATGATTTATATTTTAATTTAAAGAAAAACTGATTGAAACGGTCGATTGGCTTATGAAACATATCCCATTGCGTTCGGAATGAGGGTAATTAGCTAGGGGCGACACTCGTTGGATTCGATTTGGAGTTCGGAGTACGAAATTTCATTGGAAATTATTAATTGAATAAAATAATAATTTAAATTATATAAATATCCCAAATTGCCCTAACCCTAAGCTCAGAAGTGCGCCGGCCCAAATTAAATTAAACGGCCTATTTGCTCCATCTGTCTCCCTCAAAATTAGATCGATCAACGTAATGGTTTCAGAAATTTCAAGCAAGAGTGTGACAACTGGGCATTTCGCTCGATCTGAATCGATTGCTAAACCGACCAAGACCGTTTGAAACCCCTGATTGTTTTGAGAAGACGACAAATCAGAACGCAAACAGAAGAACGTTTCATTGCTTATTACAACAATTCATCAGAATACAAGAATATACAGAGTACAAATAAATATTACACAACAGAAAATATCAGAGATTTAAATTACATTTAAATACATCGCAGCGGAAAATAATACAAAACACAACTAGAAGTAATACACGGATACAGAGCTTTCCAAGTATCGTTCCAGCTGTAAATTAGGATCCTGTGAATATAAATCTACAAACCCAAAACTACTAGCTGCCCGTGTCAAAATAAGGGCACCCAGATTTTATGTCAAAACAATAAACTCCAGGTCAGTCATGTGACTGGTGTGAGAACTAAAACAGTTATTAATCTTTATTTTAAAGTTAGGTAAATCAAAGGACCATGCCGTATAACACTGAACGGGTTTCCTCCCTAGAGTACCAGTGCATGAAATAACAGCGCAATGCTAAATAAAGAACAATGAAGCTATTATAAGACCCAGGTCCCATCACATAATGCAACGAAAGTGGAAGGATAGGGTTTTACCTTATATTTCCAAAGAATGCTTGATATGCTGAATTTCCTCTTTTATTATTACTATAAGTGTATAGTGTCAAAAACAATTTCAATCATAAGTATCAATCATAGACGGCATAAGTTCTCCATACCACTATGTCGCCATATATAGGTATACAATCAAAACCGCAAAGTCACGTATTGGAAGTTGGGTTTCCATCTGTGAACCGAGGCAAAAGATAGTCCTCACCGATTCGAGACTGTCTAGCCCGAGCCTCAGGATCAGAGCTCGAGGGACACTTGGATCGTCAGGGCCGGTCCACCGATGTGGATTAAAATGCCTAAACACTGCGTTTCCCCGCCCTTTGGGGCGTAAATGAGCCAAATGACTCCATCGGCTCCACACAGTCACCGATATATCTGAGGCGCCTCGCAACAGTAACAACCACATAGGTGAAAATAATATAAATGTCAGGGCTGGTAGGTCACTGACACCACCCTAGCTAGAAGGAAATGCATGCCCTCCCTGATGTCCTCTCCCGTTTCTGGTTCACA
Source organism: Allium sativum (assembly GCA_030737875.1). NCBI lineage: Eukaryota > Viridiplantae > Streptophyta > Magnoliopsida > Asparagales > Amaryllidaceae > Allium > Allium sativum. The sequence goes on from CM060924.1 coordinate 389,353,018, forward strand.
ACCGGGGTGTGAGGCTCGCGAATCAACGCTACACAAAGCTATGCCACACAGGCCGTGCTTTGATCATCAACCACAAGACTCTGCTTTTCAACAGAAGCCTTGATCATTTGCCACTTAGGCATGCCACATAGGCAATTCACTCCATACGATTGATATCCATCAATATATAACCCCTGAGCTCGTACGTCTCAGAGAAGGGCGTTAAGCAAGAGAATAAATTCTCCGCCGCCAAACAGATATATATTTAATAGAAATCAATCACACAGAATAAAATCCAATGTCAGACACACAGTCCATTTACAAGTTCGTTCTGGGTCTGAACGAAACCGGAGGCACCTTGTACCTCGCATATCCATCGATCTCCAAGTACGTCTGGACGATCACCAACTTATTCCCTCCTCTTGGGTGTACAGCCCAATCAAGATCATCAGTAATCACCCAAATGATGTGAAGACCTCCGGTCTTCGACCACCGCCTTCATCCTCGACACCACGTCGAATCAGTTATTTAGAATGGGATAAACCTGATCTTTCTGAATAACTCGCGTATATAATAAACAAGTGTTACACAAACACAACATATGCCTCATTCCAATTCAAAATATTCTTTTATTCAAATATTCTTATAGTTTGGGAAAGGTTCCCATAATTTTATCAAAGATAAATTCTTTAAGTTTATTCTTTAATCTTCTTTGAATATCCATTCAAACTAGTCGGGATTAGCGAACCACACCGAAGTAATCATTTATTTTATTTCCCAATCCCAACCTATTCATCCCATGAAGTAAAACTGGTCATACTTCATATCTAACACCATGGTGTTATCGGCAAATTCAATTACCATTTCACGTTCAAATCTAATTAAGGATTTAACTATCGCCTGGAGCAAAACTGGGGATACTCCATTCTCGATGACTTCAATCTAATTAAAGATTCATTATAACTCCACCTAGTTTTAATCTTCCCAAAAATCAATATCAATGATTGTTTAACTTGGGAAATCATATCCGGTCTTTAACCGGGTTAAAGAACCAATGTCATTTAAAACGCAATTCACTATAAACCTAAAATCACATTCCTCTACTTATCGGGTTAAAGAACAAGTGTTATTTAAATGCCCGTTCACGATAAACCCCAAAATAAATTCAAATTCAATTCCAGTTAAATACCATTTAATTGGTATACTTCAATAAATCTAAATAAAAAGATTTAATCTTTTTTTCAACTGGGTTTAAGAACAGTGTTAATGAAGGAACCATCCACGACAAACCCAAATCCCATTTGATATTAAATACAAGGCTCTGAATAGAAAATATATCGGCTTATATTCAATATCAAATTCTACGACCAACAAATATCGTATTGGAAGTAACGATATAAATATATCTTTCAAATTTCCATAACAATATCTGTATAATCACGAAATCCAACATCGAAATATTCAAACGACAATTTCGATTCAAATCCATTCCTATTCAATTATTGGAAATTCTGGTTACTTTTAAAACCCCTTTCAAATTCAATTTATTTATTTCAAAAATAAATTGATTTTAATTCAAGTTCAAAACTAGTTCATTTCGATAAAATTCTATTTTTATCTTTTCAAATATGGAGTTTTTCATCCCAATTCTTGCCAAATCATTTCTTATGATTTTACACAAATTATTGCTATTTTTAATAATTTTATCAACGCCCGTACAGTCGATTTCCATCAACGGCCATCGAACTGCACTTACAGCGACCTTTTCCAAATTTGATTTGGACATAATTCCAAATTCAACCGTTAGATTTCTAATTTCTAATATTCGTTAGAAAGCTCTTTTTGATACGAACCCAATGGTTCCGGTTTGAGGAGAATCCAACGGTCGGATCTCCCGTAACGTCCATTCGAAATCAATGGTCGAAATTCGAGAACTACCGCAGCGCGGCGCGTTCTATTCAGGCCATTCTATATATATAATATGCATATTATATATTTCGTCGATTTCCTTTTAAAATGTACTTTATATATCGTTTTAAATTCGATTTCAAAATGATTTCAACTTCACATTCAATTTTAAATCAAAATTGAATATTTCATATCATTAATCTATAAATGATAATATTTTCAAAACGTTATATTTTGAAATCACTTCATTTTCGATATTCATTATAAAAATGAATAAAATCGATATAAATATCGTTCACGTCAAAATGGCGCATATCTAATTAGCATGGCTTTATATATTTCAATAACTTCGTTAATCTATTCAACAAACGAATATTTTCTTCAACACATGAATTTTCTTTTATTCAACACATGAATATATATTCTATACAACACACGAATTTTTATTCTATTCAACACATGATTTTTTTTATTTTATTCAACACATGAATTTTTATTCTATACAACACATGAATTTTCTTTTATAATATTCCTTATTTTCTAAATTGGAATGAGGCCCAATCAATTACCATATAACGTTAATTATATGGATTCCCTACAACACATGTATATAATAGCAACGGTAAATCATCAACCATCATCCAGATTGCACCACACAACTGCATAAGCATTAAATATAAATAATTAACGCTTACACAGTCTGTCAACCCATCGATTGACATACAACTAAACGATCGGGATTAGCGTACGTCAAATATCATCCCAATACCCGTGTGGGGTTTCAAATCAACAAACACAGATTTTTATTTGTGAAGTTGGGCGATGTGTAAAATTTATCGTCCCAATCAGTATCAGTCAAATCAGTGTATATAAACAAATCGTTCGATTTGTTTATAAATATTTATTTTATATACACGTTAAGAATTATATTTTTAACTATAAAATATTTTCCACTATAAAATATTTTATTTCATTCCACATCACACAATTAATTTCCACAACGGATCAATCAAACATACAAGCCATCCATGGTCTGTGGACGACGGGTGTCGGGTGCTACTAAGCACTGTCTGCATCCTAGTATATATTTCAACTAGAAATAAAAATAAAAGTGTGGAGTTCTCACCGAGAGCTAAACCAAATGCCACGACTCTTCATATGCAGAAAATCTTCGCCATGCTCGCCTTTTGTCACTTTCGTTGTCTGTATCCACTACATATATAAAAATCACATTTTTATATTGTTGCTATGTATATAAAAATCACATTTTTATACTGCTACTATATAAACAAAAATCGTATTTTTATTTCACTAAAAATCATATTTTTATTTCGTTACATATATAAAGATAATATTTTTATATTCTCTATTATATAAAAAATTTATTTTTAATCCGCTATCCATATAAAAAAAATCGAATCTTTATTCTCGCTATTTCATGATAAAAATAAAATTCATATTTTTATTTCTCTTCATATAAAAACCATATTTTTCGTTTCTACTTCATATATTTTTACAACGCTCATTTCTATATAAAAATTATATTTTTATATATCTACTTCTTATATAAAGATCGAATTTTTATTATCTATACATTATAAAAATCGTTTTTTTATAATTTCTATAACATAAAAATCATATTTTTAATTCACTATAAGCATAAAAATCACATTTTTATTACTCCGCTATATTTATAAAGATCAAATCTTTTCACTACAGCATATATAAAATTCGTATTTCTATATTCTCTATGTTATAAAAATAATATTTTTATAATCTCTACTAGATAAAAATCATATTTTTATCCTCTATAAATATAAATGAAATCGTTTCTTTATCTCTCTAATCATATATATACACATCTATTCTTTTCATATATGAAAAGTCTAATCCTTTCTAATAAGAAAATCGTAACTTTTTAAATATAAAAAAAGAAAATCAATTTTTATCAACTCAAGAAATCAATTTTTATAACCTAACGAATTCAGTTTTAATGAAATAAAGAAATCAATTTTTATTTAACTACAAAATTAACTAAACAAAATGTTTAAAAACTCACCAGCGGGATGGATGGGAATTGCGAATAGTGGAGGGGGCTCGGAGGTGGGCGGCTACGGCGTGGAGGCGGCGGTGGTCATCAGGGTGGCGGCGCTTGCGGATTTGGGGATGTTGGGCGTTGGGGTTCGCTTCAAGGAGGAGCAGATGGGGAGAGAGGAAGAAGTATAAGGTGGCGAACGAGGCGGAGGAGGCGAAGGGCACGACGACGATGGCGGTGGTCTTGACGGGGGAGGGGGGCGACGGGTTTATTTAGGGTTGCTTCTTTTTTATTATTTGCTTTTGAAATAACTGTCGGGCAAGGGGTGGAGAGAGATAAAGAGGGGTGAGGGTTGATTTTTATTTTTATTTTTATATTATATTTAATTCCAAAAGTTGACTTTTTATTCGATCCCCAAACGAGACCCAACGACTGTCGCCCCTAGCTAATTACCCCCATTCCGAACACAATGGGATATGTTTCATCAGCTGATTCAATCGTTTTGATCAGTTTTCATCAAAATCAAAATATAAATCTATATATTAAATTTGAACGCGTATTTCAATTTACCGGGGCCACATACTAAGTCTAAAAATTCCCGAAAAATTATTTCTAACTTCGTATTGATGATACTGTTCTAACTAAAATAATTTCGTAAAATTCCGAGACCGTTTGAAAATTGGTCAATTTGTGGTCGATCGAAATTGAGTAAAACTGTTAAAACGCGTTTTCCTCTGCCACGCTCACATATTGCTTCAGAAAATTACGAATTTTGGATCTTGCAATAACTTGACATCCCGGATCCAACAAAAGTGGTTTCGTCGAAAACCGAGGTCGTTTGCTAAATTCCCATTTTTAAGGGTCAGAATTCCATAGCGACTATTCTGAGTATTCAACTGGGCATATCTTTTGATTCCAGCTATGAAATTTCAATTTTTCGGATTGTTGGAAAGATATTCCCAAATAGATTCTAATATTTTTGCTTTCACCAAAATCCGGTTTATTTTGAATCTTGTACATTCATTTGAAATTAGAAATCCAATTTTCAAACTACCGCGCCATTTTCAATTCCTTTTATAATTAAAAATAAAATATTTATATTCTAACGTCAATTCAAATAAATATATACATTCTAATTCTATTCAAAATAAACTTCTCGTCATTATTATTTAAAATAATTCATTTTAAATATTCAAACTTCACTAAAATTGCCAAAATAAAATTTTAAATTGGCTCAGATTTCCGGGTTATTACAATCTCACCCACCTAAAACTTTTCGTCCCTAAAAAGGAACGAAGCTGAAAGTTGTTTAAATAATCAACTCAACTTTCATTATTTTCATTACGGCTTAAGTTGTTCAACTTTTCAGTTTCTAAGAACTTTTCTAATTTTCCAAAAATTAGACTAACACCCTAAATTTTCGAAAAATTTCGCCATAACCTCCCCTGCACCGGAAGCGGATATTTCAAATAGCCTCCCATGGCCCTCACAATCGAAAAAGAAAAAGAAACAGCCAAGCGGCAAGCCAAGCGGCAAGCCAATCGGCTCATAAAATCATCAAAATCTCAAGAAATACAATAAACATGTACCTATTTGTTGGGCAAACAATTTTATTCCTCTTCTCTAGCCTCCTTGCTATGACCTGTTCAAGGTAAGTACATGTATATGCATGCAAATGCGACTAATTTTCAATACAATTCACTATTTGATACAATTTGTCCAAATGGTTCAAATTTTAATTAATCAACCAATAATCAAACAACACAATCAGCAATCAATTTGTTGATTAGCTTTTCAAATTCATAACTTTGATACATAGTCCAAAAATCAGATTTTTGATGTTAAGTCACAATAATATATTCTAACTATATTTTGGTTCTCACACCAGTCTAATGGAAATATAAAAATATCACACCTTCGAAACTCGAACCCAAACGACTGATGCTGTACATACATCAATAGTTTCATCTCCAGGCGACTAGAGTGTGATTCTATATCTACCCAATATATTAAAACTTCGAATACCCGTGGATCAAACGTATATGCAAAATCTTTATATATTGGATTGCCCAAATTCAATAAAAATAAATATTCAAATACGTTGAATAATTGAATTAAATTTTCAAACCAAAAATTGTTTTCATTTTTATTTTTCAAAATAACACTCTTTACACTCGTTCTAGGGTACTACTGATCCCATCTCTAACGAGTCATTCTCATTGGATATTACTAATCCTATCTCTGATGAATTATTTCGTTTGGTTCTAACGTGTCTTGTTCTCCGAGCTCTGTAAACCAAAGCTCTGATACCAAATGTGACAATTGGGCATTTCGCTCGATCTGAATCGATCGCTAAACCAACCAAGACCATTCGAAACCCCGGATTGTTTTGAGAACACGACAAATTAGAACGCAAACAGAAGAACGTTTCATTGCTTATTACAACAATTCATCAAAATATAAGAATATACAAAGTACGAATAAATATTACACAATAGAAAATATCAGAGATTTAAATTACATTTAAATACATCACAGCGGAAAATAATACAAAACACAACTAGAACTAATACACGAATACAGAGCTTTTCGAATATCGTTCCAGCTGTAAATCAGGATCTTGTGAATATAAATCTGCAAACCAAAAACTACTAGCTGCCCATGTCAAAATAAGGACACCCAGAGTTTAGGTTAAAACAATAAACTCCAGGTCGGTCATGTGATTGGTGTGAGAACTAAAACAGTTATTAATCTTTATTTTAAAGTTAGGTAAATCAAGGGACCACGCCGTATAACATGGAACGGATTTCCTCCCAAGAGTACCAGTGCATGAAATAACAGCGCAATGCTAAATAAAGAAAAATGAAGCTATTATAAGACCCAGGTCCCATCACACAATGCAACGCAAGCCGGAGGATAGGGTTTTACCTTATAATAGCCAAAAAATGCTTGATACGCTAAATTTCCTCTTTTATTATTACTATAAGTGTATAGTGTCAAAAACAATTTCAATCATAAGTATCAATCATAGACGGCATAAGTGCCCCATACCACTATGTCGCCATATATAGTTATACAATCAAAACTGCAAAGTCACGTATTGGAAGTTGGGTTTCCATCTATGAACTGAGGTAAAAGATAGTCCTCACCGATTCGAGACTGTCTAGCCTGAGCCTCAGGATTAGAGCTCGAGTGACCCTTGGAACGTCAGGGTCGATCCACCGATGTAGATTAAAATGCCTGAACACTACGTTTCCCCGCCCTTTGGGGGTGTAAATGAGCCAAATGACTCTATCGGCTCCACACAGTCACCGATATATCCGAGGCGCCTCGCAACAGCAACAACCACACAGGTGAAAATAATATAAATGTCAGGGCTGGTAGGTCACTGACACCACCCTAGCTAGAAGGAAACGCATGCCCTCCCTGATGTCCTCTCCCGTTTCTGGTTCACAACCGGGGTGTGAGGCTCGCAAATCAACGCTACACAAAGCTATGCCACACAGGCCGTGCTTTGATCATCAACCACAAGACTCTGCTTTTCAACAGAAGCCTTAATCATTTGCCACTTAGGCATGCCACATAGGCAATTCACTCCATGCGATTGATATCCATCAATATATAACCCCTGAGCTCGTACGTCTCAGAGAAGGGCGTTAAGCAAGAGAATAAATTCTCCGCCGCCAAACAGATATATATTTAATAGAAATCAATCACATAGAATAAAATCCAATGTCAGACACACAGTCCATTTACAAGTTCGTTCTGGGTCTGAACGAAACCGGAGGCACCTTGTACCTTGCTTATCCATCGATCTCCAAGTACGTCTGGATGATCACCAACTGATTCCCTCCTCTTGGGTGTACAGCCCAATCAAGATCATCAGTAATCACCCAAACGATGTGAAGACCTCTGGTCCTCGACCACCATCTTCATCCTCGACACCACGTCGAATCAGTTATTCAGAATGGGATAAGCCTGGTCTTTCTAAATAACTCGCGTATATAATAAACAAGTGTTACACAAACACAACATACGCCTCATTCCAATTCAGAATATTCTTTTATTCAAATATTCTTATACTTTGGGAAAGGTTCCCATTAATTTTATCAAAGATAAATTCTTTAAATTTATTCTTTAATCTTCTTTGAATATCCATTAAACTAGTCGGGATTAGCGAACCACGCCGAAGTAATAATTTATTTTATTTCCTAATCCCAACCTATTCATCCCATGAAGTAAAACTGGTCATACTTCATATCTAACACCACGGTGTTATCGGTAAATTCAATTACAATTTCACGTTCAAATCTAATTAAAGATTTAACAATCACCTGGAGCAAAACTGGTGATACTCCATTCTCGACCACTTCAATCTAATTAAAGATTCATTAAAACTCCACTTAGTTTTAATCTTCCCAAAAATCAATATCAATGATTGTTTAACTTGGTAAATCATATCTGGTCTTTAACTGGGTTAAAGAACCAATGTCATTTAAAACACAGTTCACTATAAACCCAAAATCACATTCCTCTACTTATCGGGTTAAAGAACAAGTGTTATTTAAAAGCCCGTTCACGATAAACCCAAAAAACAATTCAAATTCAATTCCAATTAAATACCATTTAATTGGTATACTTCTTTAAATCTAAATAAAAAGATTTAGTCTTTTTCTCAACTGGGTTTAAGAACAGTGTTAATGAAAACACCATCCACGACAAACCCAAATCCCATTTGATATTAAATACAAGGCTCTGAATAGAAAATATATCGGCTTATATTCAATATCAAATTCTACGACCAACAAATATCGTATTGGAAACAACGATATAAGTATATCTTTCAAATTTCTATAACAATATCTGTATAATCATGAAATCCAAGATCGAAATATTCCAAAGACAATTTCGATTCAAATTCATTCCAATTCAATTATTGGAAATTCTGGTTACTTTTAAACCCCTATCAAATTCAATTTATTTATTTCAAAAATAAATTGATTTTAATTCTAGTTCAAAACTAGTTCATTTCGATAAAAATCTATTTTTATCTTTTCAAATATGGAGTTTTTCATCCCAATTCTTCCCAAATCATTTCTTATGATTTTACACAAATTATTACTATTTTTACTAATTTTATCAAGGCCCATACAGTCGATTTCCAACAACGGCCATCGAACTGCACTTACAGCGACCTTTTCCAAATTTGATTTGGACATTATTCCAAATCCAACCATTAGATTTCTAATTTCTAATATTCGTTAGAAAGCTCTTTTCGATACGAACCAACGGTTCCGGTTTGAGGAGAATCCGATGGCCGGATCTCCCATAACGTCCATTCGAAGTCAATGGTCGAAATTCGAGAATTACCGCAGCGCGGCGCGTTATATTCAGGCCATTCTATATATATAATATATATATTATATATATTTCGTCGATTTCCTTTTAAAACTTATTTAATAAATCGTTTTAAATTTGTTTTCAAAACGATTTCAACTTCACATTCAATTTTAAATCAAAATTGAATATTCGATATCATTAATTTATACATGATAATATTTTCAAAACGTTATATTTTGAAATCACTTCATTTTCGATATTCATTATAAAAATGAATAAAATCGATATAAATATCGTTCACGTCAAAATGGCACATATCTAATCAACCCGGCTTTATATATTTCAATAACTTCGTTATTCTATTCAACAAATGAATATTTTCTTCAACACATGAATTTTCTTTTATTCAACAGATGAATATATATTCTATTCAACACATGAATTTTTGATCTATTCAACAAATGAATATTTTTATTTTATTCAACACATGAATTTTCTTTTATAATATTCCTTATTTTCCAAATTGGAATGAGGCCCAATAAATTAGCATATAACGTTAATTATATGGATTCCCTACAACACATGTATATAATAGCAACGTAAATCATCAACCATCATCCAGAGTGCACCACACAACTGCATAAGCATTAAATATAAATAATTAATGCTTACACGGTCTGTCAACCCATCGATTGATATACAACTAAACGATCGGGATTAGTGTACGTCAAATATCATCCCAATACCCTTGTGGGGTTTCAAATCAACAAACACAGATTTTTATTTATGCAGTCGGGCGATGTGTAAAATTTATCATCCCAATCAATATCAGTCAAATCAGTGTATATAAACAAATCGTCCGATTTGTTTATAAATATTTATTTTATATACACATTAAAAATTATATTTTTAACTATAAAATATTTCCCACTATAAAATATTTTATTTCATTCCACATCACATAATTAATTTCCACAACGGATCAATCAAGCATACAAGCCATCCATGGTCCGTGGACGACGGGTGTCGGGTGCTACTAAGCACCGTCTGCATCCTAGTATATATTTCAACTAGAAATTAAAAAAAAAAGTGAGCAGTTCTCACCGAGAGCTAAACCAAATGCCACGACTCTTCATATGTAGAAAATCATCGTCGTGCTTGCCTTTTGTCACTTTCGTTGTCCTTATCCACTACATATATAAAAATCACATTTTTATTTTGTTGCTATGTATATAAAAATCACATTTTTATACTGCTACCATATAAATAAAAATCGTATTTTTATTTCACTAATAATCATATTTTTATTTCATTACATGTATAAAGATAATATTTTTATATTCTCTATTATATAAAAATTCTAATTTTTAATCCGCTACTCATACAAAAAAATCGAATCTTTATTCTCGTTATTTCATGATAAAAATAAAGTTCATATTTTTATTACTCTTCATATAAAAACCATATTTTTCATTTCTACTTCATATATTTTTACAACGCTCCTTTCTATATAAAAATTATATTTTTATATATCTACTTCTTATATAAATATCGAATTTTTATTATCTATATATTATAAAAATCATATTTTTATAATTTCTATAACATAAAAATCATATTTTTAATTCGCTATAAGCATAAAAATTACATTTTTATTACTCCGCTATATTTATAAAGATCAAATCTTTTCGCTACAACATATATAAAAATCATATTTCTATATTCTCTATCTTATAAAAATCATATTTTTATAATCTCTACTAGATAAAAATCATATTTTTATAATCTCTACTAGATAAAGATCATATTTTTATCCTCTATAAATATAAATAAAATCGTTTCTTTATCTCTCTAATCATATATATACACACATCTATTCTTTTCATATATGAAAAATCTAATCCTTTCTAATATGAAAATCATTACTTTTTAAATATAAAAAAAGAAAATCTATTTTTATCAACTCAATAAATCAATTTTTATAACCTAAAGAAATCTGTTTTTATGAACTAAAGAAATTAATTTTTATTTAACTACAAAATTAATTAAACAGAATATTTAAAAACTCATCAGCGGGAGGGAGGGGAATTGTGAACAGTGGAGAGGCTCGGAGGTAGGCGGCTACGGCCAGGAGGCGGCGGTGATCATCAGGGTGGCGGCGCTTGCGGATTTGGGGATGTTGGGCGTTGGGGTTCGATTCAAGGAGGAGCGGATGGGGAGAGTGGAAGGAGAAGCATAAGGTGGCGAACGAGGCAGAGGAGGCGGAGGGCACGACGACGACGGCGGTGGTCCTGACAGGGGGGCGCGACGGGTTTATGTAGGGTTACTTCTTTTTTTATTTGCTTTTTAAATAACTGTCGGGTATGGGGTGGAAAGAGATAAAGAGGGTGAGGGTTGATTTTTATTTTTATATTATATTTAATTCCAAAAGCTGACTTTTTATTCGATCCCCAAACAAGACCCAACGTCTGTTGCCCCTAGCTAATTACCCCCATTCCGAACACAATGGGATATGTTTCATCAGCTGATTCGATCATTTCGATCAGTTTTCGTCAAAATCAAAATATAAATCTATATATTGAATTTGAACGCGTATTTCAATTTACCGGGGCCACATACTAACTCTAAAAATTCCCGAAAATTATTTCTTGCTTCGTATTGATGATACGGTTCTAACAAAACTAATTTCATCAAATTCCAAGACCGTTTGAAAAATGATCAATTTCTGGTCAATCGAAATTGACTGAAACTGTTAAAACGCGTTTTCCTCTGCCACGCTCACATATTGCTTCAGAAAATTACAAATTTTGGAATCTAGCAATAACTTGACATCCCGGATCCAACAAAAGTGGTTTCGTCGAAAACCCAGGTCGTTTGCAAAATTCCCATTTTTAAGGGCCAGAATTCCATAGCGACTAATCTGAATTTTCAACTGGGCATATCTTTTGATTCCCGCCATGAAATTTCAATTTTTCGGATTCGTTGGAAAGATATTCCCAAATAGATTCTAATATTTTTGGTTTCACCAAAATCCGGTTTATTTCGAATCCTGTACATTCATTTGAAATTAGAAATCAAATTTTCAAACTACCACGCCATTTTCAATTCCTTTTATAATTAAAAATAAAATATTTATATTCTAACGTCGATTCAAATAAACATATACGTTCTAATTCTATTCAAAAAAAAAAATTCTCGTCATTATTATTTAAAATAATTCATTTTAAATATTCAGACTTCACTAAAATTGCCAAAATAAAAAATTTAAATTGGCTCAGATTTCTGGGTTACTACAAAGAGAATGGTAGAGAATCGAATAAGCTCCATATCCAGACGGGTTTGATCGCCCATCGTCGAGTGTTCAGCTCGAAACATCGCTCCAAGCAGTCACCGTCCCTAGGCGATTTCCGACGTTGATGGGTGATCGAGCTGGAGGTGCTTGGTGGCCGGAAGGAGCTCGCGCGATGCCGCACCTCCTGGCAGCGCCTGATTGTCGTCCAAAGCCTCGAACTGCGTGCAAATGGGAAACCTAGCATCGAATGGATGGGTTCGAACTGCTCTGGATGAAGATGACCTGAAAACGTAAGTAAATGAAGGGGAGGTAATGGCCTAATTTATTTGATTAAGGAATGTTAATTACAGGTTAATTATATTAAATTTATTTATTTAGTTATGTTATTAATTTAGTTATGTTATTAATTTAGTATATTAGACAGTTATACATGTTTAAAAAAGATGTGATTTTTTTTGTTTATATGAAAACCATATAAAGATGTGATTTTTTTTGTTTATATGAAAACGAATAGAAGGGATTTTTGAAAACAAAAATAAGTGATTTTTAATGAAGTAAAAATATAATTTTTTTATATGAAGTAGAGATTATAAAAATATGATTTTTATATTATAAAAAGAATAAAAATATGATTTTTATATTATAGAAAGAATAAAAATATGATTTTTATAATATAGAAAGAATAAAAATATGATTTTTATATTATAGAAAGAATAAAAATATGATTTTTATATTGGTAGAGTATTAAAAATATGATTTTTAATGTATAGAACATCATATTAAAAATGTGATTTTAATATGAACAACGTGGAGAAGACTGCGTTGGAAGTAGGGCCAGATCCAAATGTTCTGAATTTCAGAAATGAAATGGTGGAGTGGAACCCCAAGGTGAGAACTCCTCACTATAATTTTCTGTGTTCAGTTATTTATTTTATAACTGCATATATGAACTGTTTCCCCGTCGTCCACAGACCATGGACGACTTGTTTATTTGATTGCGTTTGGATTGATTTGTTTGTGTGAAAATTGATTGTGAAGTGGAATGGAAAGTAAAAATTCATGTGTTGAATAGAATAAAATTCATGTGTTGAATAGAATAAAATTCATGTGTTGAATAGAATAAAAATTCATGTGTTGAATAGAATAAAATTCATGTGTTGAATAGAATAAAATTCATGTGTTGAAATAAAAATATATATTCATGTGTTGAAATAAAATATATATTCATGTGTTGAAGTAAAATAAATATTCATTTACAAATCGAATGATTTGTTTATGTACACCGATTTGACTGATATTGATTGGGACGATAAATTTTGCACATCGCCCAACTGCACAAATAAAATATGTGTTTGATTGATTGAAACCCCACACGGGTGATGGGATGATATCGACGTACACTAATCCCAATTGTTTAGTTGTATGTCGACCGATCGATTGACAGGCTGTTATAAGCGTTAAATATTTATATTTAATGCTTATGTAGTTGTGTGGTGCACTCTGTATGATGGTTGATGATTTATCGTAGCTATTATATACATGTGTTGTAGAAAATCCATATAATTAACATTATATGGTAATTGATTAGCCTCATTCCAATTTGGAAAATAAGGAATATTATAAATAAAAATTCGTGTGTTGAATAGAAGAGAAAATTCATGTGTTGAATAGGATAAATTTATGTGTTGAATAAAATAAATTCATGTGTTGAATAAAATAAATATTCATGTGTTGAATAAAAATATATATTCATATGTTGAATAAAATATATATTCATGTGTTGAAGAAATTATTCATTTGTTGAATAGAATAACAAAGTTATTGAAATATATAAAGCCGTGTTGATTAGATATGCGCCATTTTGACGTGAACGATATTTATATCGATTTTATTCATTTTTATAATGAATATAGAAAATGAAGTGATTTCAAAATATAACGTTTTGAAAATATTATCGTGTGACGAGAAGGAATTTCGCTCGGTCCGAACCAGTCGTTAAACCGATCCAGGCCGTTCGAAACGCCCTATCGTTTGAGAACACGACAAATCAGAACGCATACAGAAGAACGTTTCATTGTATATTACAGCAATGCATCAGATTACAAGGATATACAGAGTATAAATGAATAAATATTACACAGAAATAACAGAGATTTAAATTACATTTAAATACATAGCAGCGGAAAATAATACAATACACAACTAGAAGTAGATATACGGATACAAAGCTTTCCGGATATCGTTCCAGCTGTAAACCAGGATCCTGTGAATATAAATCTGCAAAACCAAAACTACTAGCTGCCCGTGTCGAAAATAAGGGCACCCAGAGTTTAGGTTAAAACAATAAACTCCAGGTCAGTCATGGGACTGGTGTGAGAACTAAAACAGTTATATATCTTTATTTTCAAAGGTAAATCAAGGGACCACGCCGTATAACACGGAACGGGTTTCCTCCCAAGAATACCAGTGCATAAAACAAACAGCGCAATGCTAAATAAAGAAAAATGAAGCTGTTATAAGACCCAGGTCCCATCACACAATGCAACGCAGTCGAGGATAGGGTTTTCCCTTATAACAGCCAAAGAATGCTTGATACGTTTAAACCAAATCATTTGATACTATTATAAGTGCATAGTGTATAAAACAACTTCAAATCATAAGTATCAATCATAGGCGGCATGAATGGCCCATAACACTATGTCGCCATATATAAGTTTACAATCAAAACCGCCAATGTCGTATTGGAAGTTGGGTAATCATTTATGGTATGAACCGAGGCTAGGGGCAAGATCCTCAATGATTCGAGACGCTCTAGTCCGCCCCTCAGGATCAGAGCTCGAGTGACCCTTGGATCGTCAGGGCCGGTCCACCGATGTGGATTAAAATGCCTGAACATGCGTTTCCCCACCCTATGGGGTGTAAATCTGGCCCGTCAGCCGACCAGAAGCATCGGCCGAAACCGATATCACGAGGCGCCTCGCTTTTCAGCAAGTAATAATAAGTAACATCCACATGAGTCAAACTCGTCAGCCAGTTCAAGCACTGACGCCACTCCTAACTAGAAAGAAACGCATGTCCTCCCTGATGTCCGTCTCCCGTTTTTGATTCATACCGGGTGTGATACTCGCGAATCAACGTTACACAAAGCTACGCCACAAAGGCCGTGCTTCGATCATCACCACAAGACTTTGCTTTTCAACAGAAGCCTTGATCATTTGCATCTTAGCATGCCACACAGGCAATTCACTCCATGTGATTGATATCCATCAATATATAACCCCTGAGCTCGTACGTCTCAGAGAAGGGCGTTAAGCAAGAGAATAAATTCTCCGCCGCCAAACAGATATATATTTAATAGAGATCAATCACACGGACTAAAATCCAATGTCAGACACACAGTCCATTTACAAGTCCGTTCTGGGTCTGAACGAAACCGGAGGCACCTAGTACCCCGCGTATCCATCGATCTCCAAGTACGTCTGGACGATCACTAACTGTTTCCATCTTCTTGGGTGTACAGCCCAATCAAGATCATCAGTAATTATCCAAACGACGTGAAGACCTCCGGTCTTCGACCATCGTCTTCATCTTCGACTTATCGTCGTATCAGTTATTCAGAATGGGATAAACCCGGTCTTTCCGAATAACTCGCGTATATTTTATAAAAGTGTTACACAAACACAACATACGCCTCATTCCAATTCATTAGTCACTAACCATAAATTAATCAAGAGAATAATTCCCCAAACATTAACCCCGAAGGCCGAAACCAACATCAGATCAATATCCAGAAAACCATTCTGCTTGGCTAACCGACAGTTAGTTTCTAAATTTCACGTTCAAATCTAATTAAAGATTTAACTATCGCCTGGAGCAAAACTGGTGATACTCCATTCTCGATCTTTTCAATCTAATTAAAGATTCATTAAAACTCCACTTAGTTTTAATCTGTGACTGGGTTAAAGAATCAGTGTCATTTAAAACACGGTTCACGATAAACCCAAAGTCACATCCCATTAATTATCGGGTTAAAGAACAAGTGTTATTTAAAACACTGTTCACGATAAACCCAAAAATCAATATCCATTCAATTCCAATTAAATATTATTTAATTGGTACACTTCATTAAATCTAAATAAAAAGATTTAATCTTTTCTCAACTGGGTTCAAGAACAGTGTTAGTGAAGACACCATTCACGACAAACCCAAATCACATTCATTAATTATCGGGTTAAAGGACAAGTGTTATTTAAAACACTGTTCACGATAAACCCAAAAATCAATATCAATTCAATTCCAATTAAATATTATTTAATTGGTACGCTTCATTAAATCTAAATAAAAAGATTTAATCATTTCTCAACTGGGTTCAAGAACAGTGTTAGTGAAGACACCATTCACGACAAACCCAAATCACATTCGATATTCAATACAAGGCTCTGAATAGAAAATATATCGGCTTATATTCAATATCAAATTCTACGACTAATAAATGTCGTATTGGAAATAACGATATAAATATATATCTTTCAAATTTCCATAACCACATCTGTATAATCACGAATTCCAACATCGAAATATTCCGAAGACAATTTCGATTCAAATCCACTCCAATGCAATAAATTTTGGTTATTTTTAAAACCCTTTTCAAATTCAATTTATTTATTTAAAAATAAATAGAATTATAATTCTAGTTCAAAACTAGTTCATTTCGATAAAAATCTATTTTTATCTTTTCAAATATGGAGTTTTTCATCCCAATTCTTCACAAATCATTTCTTATGATTTTACACAAATTATGACTATTTTTAATAATTTTATCAAGGCCCGTACAGTCGATTTCCATTAACGGCCATCGAACTGCACTTACAGCGACCTTTTTCGAATTTGATTTGGACGTATCTCCAAATCCAACCGTTAGATTTCAAATTTCTAACATTCATTAGAAAGCTCTTTTCGATACGAACCCAACGGTTCCGGTTTTAGGAGAATCCGACGGTCGGATCTCCCGTAATGTCCGTTTGAAATAAATGGTCGAAATTCGCGAACTACCGCGGCGCGTTCTATTCAGGCCATTATATTATATATATAATATATATAATATATACTTCGTCGATTTCTATTTAAAACGAATTATATAAATAGTTTTAAAATTCGTTTCAAAACCTATTTCAACTTCCATCTCAATTCAAAGCAAAATTGAATTCTTCCCCATAAATTCGTTTTAAAATTCATTTCTATTCAATTCAAATTTAGATTCAATTTGAATTCATTTCAATTTGCTTTCAATTCAATTTGAATTCGTTTTCAATTCGATTCATTTCGAAATCGTTTTCAATTCAATTCATTTCAAAATCGTTTTCAATTCATTTTGAATTCGTTTTCAATTCAATTCATTTCGAAATCGTTTTCAATTCAATTCATTTCGAAATCGTTTTCAATTCATTTTGAATTCGTTTTCAATTCAATTCATTTCGAAATCGTTTTCAATTCATTTTGAATTCGTTTTCAATTCAATTCATTTCGAAATCGTTTTCAATTCATTTTGAATTCGTTTTCAATTCAATTCATTTCGAAATCGTTTTCAATTCATTTCATTTCGAAATCGTTTTCAATTCATTTTGAATTCCTTTTCAATTCAATTCATTTCGAAATCGTTTTCAATTCATTTTGAATTCGTTTTCAATTCAATTCATTTCGAAATCGTTTTCAATTCATTTTGAATTCGTTTTCAATTCAATTCATTTCGAAATCGTTTTCAATTCAATTCATTTCGAAATCGTTTTCAAATCGATATAAATATCGTTCACGTCAAAATGGCGTCCATACACGGCTTCATGAATTTCTATTTTCAAATATTCTATTTCAAATATTTCTTTTTCAAAATAGTTGTTATTATCAAAATATTTCGTTCAACACATGACCAATCTCAATGAATGAGTACTGTCAACACATGAACTTTTATTTTATAATATTCTTTATTTTTTAAAATTGGAATGAGGCCCAATCAATTACCATATGAAGTTAATTATATGGATTTTCATACAACACATGTATATCATAGCATTGAAAAATAATCAACCATCAACCAAAGTGCACTACACTGTATAAGCATCAAATATAGACATTTAACGCTTATAGCAGCTTGTCAATCAATCGATCGACATATTTAATCAATCAGGATGAGTGAACTTCAAGTTTCATCCCAACACCCGTGTGGGGTTTCAAACAATCAAACACAGATTTTATTTGTGCAGTTGGGCGATGTGTGAAATTTATCGACCCAATCAATATCATTCAAATAAGTGTACATAAACAAACCATCTGGTTTGTAAATGAATATTTATTTATTCACTTCACTATTTTCATATTCACGTTAAAAATTATATTTTTAACGATAAAACATTTTATTTCAACCTATGAATTTCTATTCAATTCATTTATTCAATAAAATGATATTTTTATTTTTCTAACATGTTTTAGAAAATTTCGGCGGCATAACGGCACGATACTAGAAACGGGACGAGGCCTAGCCTTATCCCCGGTCTAGTGAAGGCCCACGCCATTCAAATATCAATCAAATCCATTCATCTCACCAAACAATTTAATTTCAATCAAATAATCTAACCAACTACACAACCAATCAAACAAGTCCATGGTCTGTGGACGGGTGTCGGGTGCTTCTAATAAGCACCGTCTGCATCCTAGTATATATATATATAACTAGAAATAAAATTGAAAGGTGAGAAATTCTCACTTATAGCTGTCCTAGCTCCACGGCTCTTCTTTTGCAGAAGTCTTCGTCGTCTTCGTTGCCCATAGCCACTACATATGTAAAAATCGAATTTTTACTTCGTTATTCAATTTATAAAAATCGAATTTTTTTAGTTCGCTATTCAATATATAAAAATCGAATTTTTAGTTCGAAGTTCCATATATAAAAACCGAATTTTTATATCGCTATTCAATATATAAAAATCGAATTTTTAGTTCGCTATTCAATATATAAAAAAAAATCGAATTTTTAGTTCGAAGTTCCATATATAAAAACCGAATTTTTATATCGCTATTCAATATATAAAAAATCGAATTTTTAGTTCGAAGTTCCATATATAAAAACCGAATTTTTATATCGCTATTCAATATATAAAAATCGAATTTTTAGTTCGAAGTTCCATATATAAAAACCGAATTTTTATATCGCTATTCAATATATAAAAATCGAATTTTTAGTTCGAAGTTCCATATATAAAAAACCGAATTTTTATATCGCTATTCAATATATAAAAATCGAATTTTTATTTCAAAGTTCAATATATAAAAATCCTATTTTTATTTCAAAGTTTAAACAAAGTCTATATATTTTCAAAACAACTATATTTGATATTTTTATTACTTTAAACATATAATTTCCATATCTTACTTCTTTTATAAAAACCAATTCTTTTAAGCGATAAAAATCAAGTCTTTTTTTTTGATAAAAATCAAGTCTTTATTTCACTACACACACACACAAAAAAACTGATTCAAACATTGCAAATATATATAAAAAAACTGCTTTTAAACATATGAGTATATATATAAGAACTGATTTAAACTATGTTATTTAATTTAAATTAGTTAAACTAACTTAAATAAAATAAAAATTAACCTTAATGTAAAGAGATTAGGCCGTTCCTTCTTCACGTTTGCTGAAGCCGTGAAAACCCATTCCTTCACCGTTGCAATCTCGCTGCCGCTCCTCGATATCAGCGTCTGTTTTGGATAGGGAGGGGGCGCGTCAGGTGCTGCAGTCTCCGGAGGCGGTCGGGTGGAGCAGAGGGAGGGGCTAGTGGTCGCGAAGTGGTGATAGGTGGCGGGTTACTGGCGTTGCGATTTTAGGGTGGTTGGGTTCGTGGATTTGCGAAGAAGAAGAAGGAGAGGGGAGAGAGAAGGGGGCGACGGGGAGGCCAGTGGCGGCTCTGCCTAATGCGGCAGCGAGGCGTGGACGAGAGCGACGGGATTTGGGAGGGTTCGATCTCTCTTTTTTTTTTTTTTTTAGAAGTGAGCGTTGACTGAAGGAGATAAGGGAAGGGTAGGGGCTTTTATATAAAATATATATATTTAATTATTTATTGATTTCAAAAAGCAACTTTATATTTCGAACTCGAAATCGAACCCACCGACTGTCGTCCATAGCTAACTACCCCCATTCCGAACACAATGGGATATGTATCGTAAGATGATTCGCTTGTTACGATCGGTTTCCATTAAATCTACATTTAAATCATTATATTGAATTTTAAACGTACATTTCAAATTACCGGGGCCACATACTAACTAGAAAAATTCCCGAAAAATATTTTCTAGCTTCGTATTGACGATACGGTCCTAACAAAACTAGTTTCGTCGAATTCTGAGATCGTTTGAAAAATGGCCATTTTCCAGTCGATTAAAATCAACTGAAACTGGTCAAATGCGTTTTCCTTGGCCACGCTCACTTATTGACTCGAAAAATTATGAAATTTGGAATCTAGCAATAGCTTAACATCACGGACCCAACAAAACTGGTTTCATCGAAATCCGAGGTCGTTTGCAAAATTGCTATTTTTAAGGGCCTGAATTCCATAGCGACTATTCAGAATTTTCAACTGGACATATCTTATCATTCCTAAGATGAAATCCTAATTTTTCGGATTCGATAGAAAGATATCCACTATTAGATTCCATTATTTTTGGTTTCACTAAAATCCGGATTGTTTTGCACCCGGTACATTCAATTGAAGTTTGAAATCGAATTATCGAACTACCGCGCCATTTTCAATTCTATTTATAATTATATATAAATATTTATATTCTAACGACGACGTATATAAATATATACGTCGAATTATATTCAAAATAAATTTCTCGTCGATATTATTTAAAATAATTCATTTTAAATAATCAAAATTAGCTAAAATTGCCAAAATAAAAAAATTTAAACTGGCCCAGATTTTCCGGGTTGTTACAATCTCCCCTACTTAAAACTTTTCGTCCCCGAAAAGGAACAAAGTCGAAAGTGGTTTGATAATTCAACTCTACGCTCGATCTGGCTTCCATTTTCCAACTTTTCAGTTTCTGAGAATTTCTCAAATTTCAAAAATTTGGCTAACACCCTAAATTTTTGAAAAATTTCGCCATAACCTCCCCTGCACCGGGAGCATCGGGGAATTTCAAATAGCTTCCCCGGTCCTTCAGATCTCAAAAAGAAAAAGAAAAAGCCAAGCGGCTAGCCAATAGGCTCACAAAATCATCATCACCCAAACAAAACAGGAAATTATGTAGTAAACATGTACCTATTTGTCGGGCAAACAAATTTTATTCCCTGGCTCTAGCCTCCTTGCTATGACCTGTTCAAAGATATATATGCATATGCAAGCAAATGCAACCAATTTTCAATATAGTTCAATATTTGGTTCAATTAGGCTAAATGTTTCAAAATTAGCAAACAAATAAACAAACAACACAAACATCAATCCATTAGTGAATTAGAGTTTCAAATTCATAATTTTGATACATATACAAAAAATCATGTTTTGATGCCAAATCACAACAATGTATTCTAACTATATTAGTTTTGGTTCTCACACCAGCCAATAGGAAATATATAGAAATCTCACTTTCGTCGCTCGAATATAAACACTGATGATGATGCCTCATCATCTGAATCATCTCCGGGCGACTAGAGTGTGATTCTATATCTATCCAGTATATTAAAATTTCGAATACACGCGGATCAGACGTATACGCAAAATCTATATATACTGGATTGTCCACATCAATATAAATAGATAATCAAATACGAATAATTGATTTAAATCTTCAAAACAAAATTTGTTTTCACTTTCAAAATTATACACTTCACACTCGTTCTAGGATACTACTGATCCTATCTCTAACGAGTCATTCTCATTGGGTTTTACTAACCCAATATCTGATGAATTCTTTCGTATGGTCCTAATGTGCCTTGTTCTCTGCTTTGTAAACCAAAGCTCTGATACCAGCTGTGACGAGAAGGAATTTCGCTCGGTCCGAACCAGTCGTTAAACCGATCCAGGCCGTTCGAAACGCCCTATCGTTTGAGAACACGACAAATCAGAACGCATACAGAAGAACGTTTCATTGTATATTACAGCAATGCATCAGATTACAAGGATATACAGAGTATAAATGAATAAATATTACACAGAAATAACAGAGATTTAAATTACATTTAAATACATAGCAGCGGAAAATAATACAATACACAACTAGAAGTAGATATACGGATACAAAGCTTTCCGGATATCGTTCCAGCTGTAAACCAGGATCCTGTGAATATAAATCTGCAAAACCAAAACTACTAGCTGCCCGTGTCGAAAATAAGGGCACCCAGAGTTTAGGTTAAAACAATAAACTCCAGGTCAGTCATGGGACTGGTGTGAGAACTAAAACAGTTATATGTCTTTATTTTCAAAGTAAATCAAGGGACCACGCCGTATAACACGGAACGGGTTTCCTCCCAAGAATACCAGTGCATAAAACAAACAGCGCAATGCTAAATAAAGAAAAATGAAGCTGTTATAAGACCCAGGTCCCATCACACAATGCAACGCAGTCGAGGATAGGGTTTTCCCTTATAACAGCCAAAGAATGCTTGATACGTTTAAACCAAATCATTTGATACTATTATAAGTGCATAGTGTATAAAACAACTTCAAATCATAAGTATCAATCATAGGCGGCATGAATGGCCCATAACACTATGTCGCCATATATAAGTTTACAATCAAAACCGCCAATGTCGTATTGGAAGTTGGGTTATCATTTATGGTATGAACCGAGGCTAGGGGCAAGATCCTCAATGATTCGAGACGCTCTAGTCCGCCCCTCAGGATCAGAGCTCGAGTGACCCTTGGATCGTCAGGGCCGGTCCACCGATGTGGATTAAAATGCCTGAACATGCGTTTCCCCACCCTATGGGGTGTAAATCTGGCCCGTCAGCCGACCAGAAGCATCGGCCGAAACCGATATCACGAGGCGCCTCGCTTTTCAGCAAGTAATAATAAGTAACATCCACATGAGTCAAACTCGTCAGCCAGTTCAAGCACTGACGCCACTCCTAACTAGAAAGAAACGCATGTCCTCCCTGATGTCCGTCTCCCGTTTTTGATTCATACCGGGTGTGATACTCGCGAATCAACGTTACACAAAGCTACGCCACAAAGGCCGTGCTTCGATCATCACCACAAGACTTTGCTTTTCAACAGAAGCCTTGATCATTTGCATCTTAGCATGCCACACAGGCAATTCACTCCATGTGATTGATATCCATCAATATATAACCCCTGAGCTCGTACGTCTCAGAGAAGGGCGTTAAGCAAGAGAATAAATTCTCCGCCGCCAAACAGATATATATTTAATAGAGATCAATCACACGGACTAAAATCCAATGTCAGACACACAGTCCATTTACAAGTCCGTTCTGGGTCTGAACGAAACCGGAGGCACCTAGTACCCCGCGTATCCATCGATCTCCAAGTACGTCTGGACGATCACTAACTGTTTCCATCTTCTTGGGTGTACAGCCCAATCAAGATCATCAGTAATTATCCAAACGACGTGAAGACCTCCGGTCTTCGACCATCGTCTTCATCTTCGACTTATCGTCGTATCAGTTATTCAGAATGGGATAAACCCGGTCTTTCCGAATAACTCGCGTATATTTTATAAAAGTGTTACACAAACACAACATACGCCTCATTCCAATTCATTAGTCACTAACCATAAATTAATCAAGAGAATAATTCCCCAAACATTAACCCCGAAGGCCGAAACCAACATCAGATCAATATCCAGAAAACCATTCTGCTTGGCTAACCGACAGTTAGTTTCTAAATTTCACGTTCAAATCTAATTAAAGATTTAACTATCGCCTGGAGCAAAACTGGTGATACTCCATTCTCGATCTTTTCAATCTAATTAAAGATTCATTAAAACTCCACTTAGTTTTAATCTGTGACTGGGTTAAAGAATCAGTGTCATTTAAAACACGGTTCACGATAAACCCAAAGTCACATCCCATTAATTATCGGGTTAAAGAACAAGTGTTATTTAAAACACTGTTCACGATAAACCCAAAAATCAATATCCATTCAATTCCAATTAAATATTATTTAATTGGTACACTTCATTAAATCTAAATAAAAAGATTTAATCTTTTCTCAACTGGGTTCAAGAACAGTGTTAGTGAAGACACCATTCACGACAAACCCAAATCACATTCATTAATTATCGGGTTAAAGGACAAGTGTTATTTAAAACACTGTTCACGATAAACCCAAAAATCAATATCAATTCAATTCCAATTAAATATTATTTAATTGGTACGCTTCATTAAATCTAAATAAAAAGATTTAATCATTTCTCAACTGGGTTCAAGAACAGTGTTAGTGAAGACACCATTCACGACAAACCCAAATCACATTCGATATTCAATACAAGGCTCTGAATAGAAAATATATCGGCTTATATTCAATATCAAATTCTACGACTAATAAATGTCGTATTGGAAATAACGATATAAATATATATCTTTCAAATTTCCATAACCACATCTGTATAATCACGAATTCCAACATCGAAATATTCCGAAGACAATTTCGATTCAAATCCACTCCAATGCAATAAATTTTGGTTATTTTTAAAACCCTTTTCAAATTCAATTTATTTATTTAAAAATAAATAGAATTATAATTCTAGTTCAAAACTAGTTCATTTCGATAAAAATCTATTTTTATCTTTTCAAATATGGAGTTTTTCATCCCAATTCTTCACAAATCATTTCTTATGATTTTACACAAATTATGACTATTTTTAATAATTTTATCAAGGCCCGTACAGTCGATTTCCATTAACGGCCATCGAACTGCACTTACAGCGACCTTTTTCGAATTTGATTTGGACGTATCTCCAAATCCAACCGTTAGATTTCAAATTTCTAACATTCATTAGAAAGCTCTTTTCGATACGAACCCAACGGTTCCGGTTTTAGGAGAATCCGACGGTCGGATCTCCCGTAATGTCCGTTTGAAATAAATGGTCGAAATTCGCGAACTACCGCGGCGCGTTCTATTCAGGCCATTATATTATATATATAATATATATAATATATACTTCGTCGATTTCTATTTAAAACGAATTATATAAATAGTTTTAAAATTCGTTTCAAAACCTATTTCAACTTCCATCTCAATTCAAAGCAAAATTGAATTCTTCCCCATAAATTCGTTTTAAAATTCATTTCTATTCAATTCAAATTTCAATTCAATTTGAATTCATTTCAATTTGCTTTCAATTCAATTTGAATTCGTTTTCAATTCGATTCATTTCGAAATCGTTTTCAATTCAATTCATTTCAAAATCGTTTTCAATTCATTTTGAATTCGTTTTCAATTCAATTCATTTCGAAATCGTTTTCAATTCAATTCATTTCGAAATCGTTTTCAATTCATTTTGAATTCGTTTTCAATTCAATTCATTTCGAAATCGTTTTCAATTCATTTTGAATTCGTTTTCAATTCAATTCATTTCGAAATCGTTTTCAATTCATTTCATTTCGAAATCGTTTTCAATTCATTTTGAATTCCTTTTCAATTCAATTCATTTCGAAATCGTTTTCAATTCATTTTGAATTCGTTTTCAATTCAATTCATTTCGAAATCGTTTTCAATTCATTTTGAATTCGTTTTCAATTCAATTCATTTCGAAATCGTTTTCAATTCAATTCATTTCGAAATCGTTTTCAAATCGATATAAATATCGTTCACGTCAAAATGGCGTCCATACACGGCTTCATGAATTTCTATTTTCAAATATTCTATTTCAAATATTTCTTTTTCAAAATAGTTGTTATTATCAAAATATTTCGTTCAACACATGACCAATCTCAATGAATGAGTACTGTCAACACATGAACTTTTATTTTATAATATTCTTTATTTTTTAAAATTGGAATGAGGCCCAATCAATTACCATATGAAGTTAATTATATGGATTTTCATACAACACATGTATATCATAGCATTGAAAAATAATCAACCATCAACCAAAGTGCACTACACTGTATAAGCATCAAATATAGACATTTAACGCTTATAGCAGCTTGTCAATCAATCGATCGACATATTTAATCAATCAGGATGAGTGAACTTCAAGTTTCATCCCAACACCCGTGTGGGGTTTCAAACAATCAAACACAGATTTTATTTGTGCAGTTGGGCGATGTGTGAAATTTATCGACCCAATCAATATCATTCAAATAAGTGTACATAAACAAACCATCTGGTTTGTAAATGAATATTTATTTATTCACTTCACTATTTTCATATTCACGTTAAAAATTATATTTTTAACGATAAAACATTTTATTTCAACCTATGAATTTCTATTCAATTCATTTATTCAATAAAATGATATTTTTATTTTTCTAACATGTTTTAGAAAATTTCGGCGGCATAACGGCACGATACTAGAAACGGGACGAGGCCTAGCCTTATCCCCGGTCTAGTGAAGGCCCACGCCATTCACATATCAATCAAATCCATTCATCTCACCAAACAATTTAATTTCAATCAAATAATCTAACCAACTACACAACCAATCAAACAAGTCCATGGTCTGTGGACGGGTGTCGGGTGCTTCTAATAAGCACCGTCTGCATCCTAGTATATATATATATATAACTAGAAATAAAATTGAAAGGTGAGAAATTCTCACTTATAGCTGTCCTAGCTCCACGGCTCTTCTTTTGCAGAAGTCTTCGTCGTCTTCGTTGCCCATAGCCACTACATATGTAAAAATCGAATTTTTACTTCGTTATTCAATTTATAAAAATCGAATTTTTTTAGTTCGCTATTCAATATATAAAAATCGAATTTTTAGTTCGAAGTTCCATATATAAAAACCGAATTTTTATATCGCTATTCAATATATAAAAATCGAATTTTTAGTTCGCTATTCAATATATAAAAAAAAATCGAATTTTTAGTTCGAAGTTCCATATATAAAAACCGAATTTTTATATCGCTATTCAATATATAAAAAATCGAATTTTTAGTTCGAAGTTCCATATATAAAAACCGAATTTTTATATCGCTATTCAATATATAAAAATCGAATTTTTAGTTCGAAGTTCCATATATAAAAACCGAATTTTTATATCGCTATTCAATATATAAAAATCGAATTTTTAGTTCGAAGTTCCATATATAAAAAACCGAATTTTTATATCGCTATTCAATATATAAAAATCGAATTTTTATTTCAAAGTTCAATATATAAAAATCCTATTTTTATTTCAAAGTTTAAACAAAGTCTATATATTTTCAAAACAACTATATTTGATATTTTTATTACTTTAAACATATAATTTCCATATCTTACTTCTTTTATAAAAACCAATTCTTTTAAGCGATAAAAATCAAGTCTTTTTTTTTGATAAAAATCAAGTCTTTATTTCACTACACACACACACAAAAAAACTGATTCAAACATTGCAAATATATATAAAAAAACTGCTTTTAAACATATGAGTATATATATAAGAACTGATTTAAACTATGTTATTTAATTTAAATTAGTTAAACTAACTTAAATAAAATAAAAATTAACCTTAATGTAAAGAGATTAGGCCGTTCCTTCTTCACGTTTGCTGAAGCCGTGAAAACCCATTCCTTCACCGTTGCAATCTCGCTGCCGCTCCTCGATATCAGCGTCTGTTTTGGATAGGGAGGGGGCGCGTCAGGTGCTGCAGTCTCCGGAGGCGGTCGGGTGGAGCAGAGGGAGGGGCTAGTGGTCGCGAAGTGGTGATAGGTGGCGGGTTACTGGCGTTGCGATTTTAGGGTGGTTGGGTTCGTGGATTTGCGAAGAAGAAGAAGGAGAGGGGAGAGAGAAGGGGGCGACGGGGAGGCCAGTGGCGGCTCTGCCTAATGCGGCAGCGAGGCGTGGACGAGAGCGACGGGATTTGGGAGGGTTCGATCTCTCTTTTTTTTTTTTTTTTTAGAAGTGAGCGTTGACTGAAGGAGATAAGGGAAGGGTAGGGGCTTTTATATAAAATATATATATTTAATTATTTATTGATTTCAAAAAGCAACTTTATATTTCGAACTCGAAATCGAACCCACCGACTGTCGTCCATAGCTAACTACCCCCATTCCGAACACAATGGGATATGTATCGTAAGATGATTCGCTTGTTACGATCAGTTTCCATTAAATCTACATTTAAATCATTATATTGAATTTTAAACGTACATTTCAAATTACCGGGGCCACATACTAACTAGAAAAATTCCCGAAAAATATTTTCTAGCTTCGTATTGACGATACGGTCCTAACAAAACTAGTTTCGTCGAATTCTGAGATCGTTTGAAAAATGGCCATTTTCCAGTCGATTAAAATCAACTGAAACTGGTCAAATGCGTTTTCCTTGGCCACGCTCACTTATTGACTCGAAAAATTATGAAATTTGGAATCTAGCAATAGCTTAACATCACGGACCCAACAAAACTGGTTTCATCGAAATCCGAGGTCGTTTGCAAAATTGCTATTTTTAAGGGCCTGAATTCCATAGCGACTATTCAGAATTTTCAACTGGACATATCTTATCATTCCTAAGATGAAATCCTAATTTTTCGGATTCGATAGAAAGATATCCACTATTAGATTCCATTATTTTTGGTTTCACTAAAATCCGGATTGTTTTGCACCCGGTACATTCAATTGAAGTTTGAAATCGAATTATCGAACTACCGCGCCATTTTCAATTCTATTTATAATTATATATAAATATTTATATTCTAACGACGACGTATATAAATATATACGTCGAATTATATTCAAAATAAATTTCTCGTCGATATTATTTAAAATAATTCATTTTAAATAATCAAAATTAGCTAAAATTGCCAAAATAAAAAATTTTAAACTGGCCCAGATTTTCCGGGTTGTTACATATCGTTTATAGGTTAATGATATCGAATATTCAATTTTGATTTAAAATTGAATGTGAAGTTGAAATCATTTTGAAAACAAATTTAAAACGATTTATAAAATACGTTTTAAAATGAAATCGACGAAATATATATAATATATATATTGTACATATAGAATGGCCTGAATAGAACGCGCCGCGCTGCGGTAGTTCGCGAATTTCGACCATTGACTTCGAATGGACGTTACGGGAGATCCGGCGATCGGATTCTCCTCAAACCAAAACCGTTGGGTTCGTATCGAAAAGAGCTTTCTAACGAATATTAAAGATTTGAAATCTAATGGTTGGATTTGGAATTATGTCCAAATCAAATTTGGAAAAGGTCGTTGTAAGTGCAGTTCGATGGCCGTTGATGGAAATCGACTGTACGGGCCTTGATAAAATTATTAAAAATAGTAATAATTTGTGTAAAATCATAAGAAATGATTTGGAAAGAATTGGGATGAAAAATTCCATATTTGAAAAGATAAAAATAGATTTTTATCGAAATGAACTAGTTTTGAACTAGAATTATAATCCATTTATTTTTGGAATAAATAAATTGGATTTGAAATGGTTTTGAAAATAACCAGAATTTCCAATATATAAAGTGGAAATGGACTTGAATCGAAATTGTCTTTGGAATATTTCGATGTTGGATTTCGTGATTATACAGAAAGTGTTATGGAAATTTGAAAGATATAGTTATATTGTTATTTCCAATACGATATTTGTTGGTCGTAGAATTTGATATTGAATATAAGCCAATATATTTTCTATTCAGAGCCTTGTATTTAATATCAAATGTGATTTGGGCTTGTCGTGAATGGTGTCTTCATTAACACTGTTCTTAAACCCAGTTGAGAAAAAGACTAAATCTTTTTATTTAGATTTAATGAAGTATAACAATTAAATGATATTTAATTGGAATTGTATTGGAATTGATTTTTTGGTTTATCGTGAACGGTGTTTTAAATAACACTTGTTCTTTAACTCGATAATTAATGGAATGTGATTTTGGGTTTATCATGAACCGTGTTTTAGATGGCATTGGTTCTTTAACCCAGTTAAAGACAGGATACTGATTTTTGGGAAGGTTAAAACTAAGTGGAGTTTTAATGAATCTTTAATTAGATTGAAGTGATCGAGAATGGAGTATCACCAGTTTTGCTCCAGGCGATAGTTAAATCTTTAATTAGATTTGAACGTGAAATGGTAATTAAATTTACCGATAACATCGTGGTGTTAGATATGAAGTATGACCAGTTTTACTTCATGGGATGAATAGGTTGGGACTGGGAAATAAAATAAATGATTACTTCGGTGTGGTTCGCTAATCCCGACTAATTTGAATTGATATTCAAAAGAAGATCAAACAATAAATTTAAAGAATTTATCTTCGCTAAAATTAATGGGAACCTTTCCCAAAGTATGAGAATATTGGAATAAAGGAATATTCTGAATTGGAATGAGTTGTATCTTGTGTTTGTGTAACACTTGTTTATTATGTACGCGAGTTATTCAGAAAGACCAGGTTTATCCCATTCCGAATAACTGATTTGACGATGTGTCAAGGATGAAGATGGTGGTCGAAGACCGGAGGTCTTCACGTCATTTGGATAATTACTGATGATCTTGATTGGGTCGTACACCCAAGAGGAGGGAATCAGTTGGTGATCGTCCAGACGTACTTGGAGATCGATGGATATGCGAGGTACAAGGTGCCTCCGGTTTCGTTCAGACCCAGAATGAACTTGTAAATGGACTGTGTGTCTGACATTGGATTCTATTCAGTGTGATTGATTTCTATTAAATATATATCTGTTTGGCGGTGGAGAATTTATTCTCTTGCTTAACGCCCTTCTCTGAGACGTACGAGCTCAGGGGTTATATATTGATGGATATCAATTGCATTGAGTGAATTGCCTGTGTGGCATGCCTAAGTGGAAAATGATCAAGAATTTTGTTGAAAAGCTGAGTCTTGTGGTTGATGATCAAAGCACCGCCTGTGTGGCACAGCTTTGTGTAGCGTTAATTCGTGAGCCTCACACCCCGGTTATGAACCAGAAACGGGAGAGGACATCAGGGAGGACATGCGTTTCTTTCTAGCTAGAAGTGGCGTCAGTGGTTTTACACGCCCTGACGAGTTTGACTTATGTGGTAGTTGGATTGCGAGGCGCCTCGGATATATCGGTGACTGTGTGGAGCCGATGGAGTCATTGGACTCATTTACGCCCCAAAGGGCGGGGAAACGCAGTGTTCAGGCATTTTAATCCACATCGGTGGACCGGCCCTGACGATCCAAAGGCTTGACTGAGTACTTGCCTGAGGGGCGGGCTAGAGGCTCTCGAATTTTGTAGAGGACTATCTTTTGACTCGGTTCACAGATGGAAATCCAACTTCCAATATGTGACATTTGCGGTTTTGATTGTAGAGCCTAGTATTGGCGACACGATATATGGTACCCATGCCGTCTAGGATTGATATTTATGATTGAAATTGTTTTGACACTATGCACTTATTATAGTATCAAATTGATTTGTTTTAACGTACCAAGCATGTTTGGCTATTATAAGGGAAAACCCTATCCCCCGGCTTGCGTTGCATTGTGTGATAGGACCTGGGTCTTATAATAGCTTCATTTTTCCAAAAAGCATTGCGCTGTTTTGTTATATGCACTGGTATTCTTGGGAGGAAACATGTTTCGTGTTATACGGCGTAGTCCCTTGATATATCTAACTTTAAAATAAAGATTAATAACTGTTTTAGTTCTCACACCAGTCACATGACTGACTTGGAGTTTATTGTTTTAACCTAAACTCTGGGTGCCCTTATTTTCCGCCTCGGCAGCTAGTAGTTTTGGTTTTGCAGATTTATAATCACAGGATCCTGATTTACATCTGGAACGATACTCGGAAAGCTCTGTATCCGTGTATTACTTTCAGTTGTGTTTTGTATTATTTTTCCGCTGCTATGTAATGTATTATAATCTCTGATATTTATCAAATGTATATTATTTGTTTATACTCTGTATATTCTTGTATTCTGATGAATTTTTGTAATAAGCAATGAAATGTTCTTTTGTTTGCGTTCCGATGTGGCTTGTTCTCAACTCAATCCGTGCTTTCCTTCGTGGGGAAGTTCGGATTGTCTCAATAGGTTCAAATTCATTCCTTAAAATTGAAAATTAAAATTTCAAAAACAATTTCACAATTCTGGTTCATCTCTTATAAGTTCAAATCAATTGGAATTCAACTCATAACTTATATCTGTTCATTCATTAAATCAGGTACCATTATATAACTTAAAATCTTTAGATCTCAAATTCAAATTGTGGAGACCTTAACTTGTCTACCTTTAGTTTATTATTAAAGTATACAAAATATATATAAAAGAAATTTTGCTTGAAAATAAATAAATAAATAAATAAATTTATAAAATTCTAAAATTTATTACAAAATAAATTATAAACATATATAAGTTTAAAATAATATAGAAATAGGTTTAAAAGAAATATTTATAATATAGAAGTTTAAAATACTTATATGATTAAATTATATGGTTTAAAAATAAATAAAATTATAAGTAAAATCTTAAATAAGTATTTAAATCTATATTTACTCATAAAAATCATTTTTAAAACATATAATTTAAGATTTACAAAATATAAGTTAAAAAATTTAAAATAAAAATATAAAATCTTAAATTATCATTTTAAATTTTAAATTTTCCAAATCACTTTATTTCGAAAATAAGACCAACAGCATCCGTATATAGTTTTCTACCCTATGCTCAAATGCTATGGATATTTATCATTTCGGCCCGCAATTTATAAAATTTCTACGGGTCCATCATTTCAACTCGCAATCCCAAATTCAATAAAAAATTGTCCAGGTTTATCATTTCAACCCGTAACGATTTTCCCTAATCTAATGTCCGTTCGAGTATATATCATTTCAACCCTTAGTGGTTTTCCTAAACTAGGGAACATGCAAACATATATCAATAATCACATAGCATCAATCATATCATGGATCATATATCATCGGTGCACCTACGTGTCATATGAATATATCGTGTCACATATGAAAGGTGTATACATATTAAACAAACAATTTCTACTAGCAATCCTATACATTTCACAACAATTTATTTGTTCTGATCTAGCATCCATGAAACAGTGTAGGTCAAGTGTGAGATAAACTCACCTTTTGTGGCGCAGATTGAAGACAACAGACGGATTGATGCAGAATGAGAGGACGACATTCAGACTTGGAATGGATTTGATCACGGTAACCACTCAATATATATTTATTTTTTTATAAGAGGAGGTTAGGGAATTCCAATGGATCAATACAGTTATTAGGTTTTTGGGATGGTTTCCGAACTCAACACCGACTCGCCTCTAAATAAACACAACAATATTTCTTTTTTAGAATAATATATATATATATATATGCATTTAAAATTTCAACGAACACAGAAATCAGTTGTATAAATTATATATAAACACCCAGTGCACACACATACATTAAAATCATATAAACATATATATAATTTATATTTAAAACACACGCAAAATACTTCAAACCATTTATATACATAAAAAAAACTAACACACACACACCAAAATCACGCAAACAACAATATCCAAACCCACATGAACTCAACACAGCAACCACTCATGCACCAACACTCACACAAAACACACAACTTATACATAAAATACACACCATATAAACAGATTATAAGATGAAAATCCATGCACATAACCCTTACACAAAACTCACAAACCCCAACAGACACGCACACCATAAAAACACCACACGTGCAAAACTCCCAATGTCACGCAAAGGAAAAAAATGGTGCGACGCTCGGGGTTTGGCGAAGTACTGGTCAGCGACGGCTTCGGATGGTCTCGGGCAAGGGATTGGATATGGAAGTGGAGAGCTGAACAAGGGTTCGGCTTCAAGTCATTGGCAAGCGACATGGCTCAAGTGGGGAGCGGGTGACCCGGTTTTAGGTAGGCAGCTTCAGGTCAGGCGAGGGGTGGCAATAGGTTTCGGGTTCGTTTGGGTTCGACTGGTGAATGGATTTGGATGAAGGGGTTTTGGAGACGATCTTAGCAGGAGGGGCAAAGTCGGTGTTGTTTTTGGTGGCCGGAGCGGGGCAGGAAGCGGTTGAACTCGGAGGAGATTAGGTTCGCGAGGGGTACTGCTGCCATGGCGGTGAGAAACATATGGGAATGGAAAGAGAGAGAGACACGGTGTGGGGAAAAATGCAAAAGAACCTGTTTCCTTTTCATACACACACACACTCTATCACGAAGCGATGGGAAGAAGACCCGATAAGCACTTCATATATTTATTTTCACGAAGAGGCACTGGGAAGGAAGCTAATTATAAGGCAAGCGTGAAAAAATAAGTGGCTTCGGAAATATATGTCTCTTTTTTTTTCCTTTTTTTAACCCACGTTTTAGAAAGAGACAAAGAGAAGTGGAAGGAAAAATGTATGGCACGCATGCATTGGAATGGAAGAGACGTAAAGGGTGGAATGTTACATATTTTGATGTAAGGGAAGGATGGGAATTTACAAAGATGCATGCATAGATTTGGAAATAAAATGAACATGTCTGGTTTGGAAGTAAAATGACGCATGCATTGCAAATTTGAAAAGTTGCATTCGCATGTTTTGTAGTTTGAAATTCATACACTAAAAGTGCCACTTCCTAAGCTTTAGAAATAAAAAAATAAAAAAAATGAGTGGTTTAATAAAATAAAAGGACGGGTTTTGCAGACCAAAAATGTCTAGAAAACTTGGCAGGCCTGAATATGGACACATCGAATTCAAATGACTTTGTTTCAAAAATGAACTGCGCAAGGCTTTTCACAATTCCAGTGCAAACCAAGCACTGAAGACGACAAATAATTATATTGCGGAAATTAGCATGATGAGATAAACACAATGGTATATAATTTGCATTGTCATGATGCTCCATTCAAAAATACATTACTAATCCCTTTAAACGTAAAATTCGGATAGGAAAACAATTAAACGGAAGTCAAAACATCCGATTTTATAGAAACAAATTTCGTCGTTGGATTCGTGACAACAAATATAATAATTTTCATGTTTGTCCGAACTGGTTTCAGAGAGATTTTACAATCGCTTAAATTTGAATTGTTATGCGCAACTTTGCTTTGAAAATTGTGCGACCGACAAACAGTCAAATTTTCCGATGAAAATTATATAGCTGCTACATCTCACTGAACGTATTTCAAATTTTTGTTATAAAAGACCATAGAATATTTTCAGAAATAAAAATTCAATCTAAATAAAAAATTTAAACATCAAAAATAGCAGGTTGTTACACTCTCCTCCACTCAAAACCTTTCGTCCCCAAAAAGGAACGAGGCAAGGAAATAGTAATTAAATAATTAATATATTTAACCCAATGGTTCATATCTATTCTCATACCCATATATATGTGTGTGTATATATATATTGAAATATACATATAAATCAAAAGTTAAAATATTTTCAAACATTTAAAAAAATTGGTTTTATGTATTCACTCCACATTTCGATTGACATTATATATTTATCCCACTTTCAAAACCTGAAAGTAGATATCAATAATGCCGCGGTCATCACCAGAATCATTTTCAAGCGACTAGAGTGTGACTCTTTATCTATCTAATACATATAGAATTTAATATATATATATATATATATGTTGATCAGACGTATGCTCAAATCGATAAATATTCGATAGGCCAGCTTTAACATTAAGTCAATACTCAAAACATCTTTTATATTTAAATGGAATATATACCAAATTTGTAAATCATATATTATAAATAATACATTTTAAATCATTAAAAATTTAAGTTGGGAAAATTATATCTCTCCCCCTCATTTATTTATTAAAATTCAACTTCAATTCTTAATAAATAATTAAATCAAATACATAACAATATTATTCTATACTATACGTAAATATTTTCAAATCCATATTTTCTATTTTTTTTAAACTTATAAAACTTGTTTAATTCCATAAGTTCAACATATATATATATACATACACAACACAAATTAAAACTTTATAAACCCATTTAAATTTATAGATTTATACATACATTTGTAAACTATATCATTATAAATTTCAACCAAGAAAAATCATTTTCTTACAAAATCTGCATATTTAAATCTTATACAAAACATATGGTTTATAAAAATATAAACATCAAATCTTTTCAAAATATTGGTATTACCAAACATAATGTTATTTACAAATATACATCTTCTAAAATATATATCAAGATTTCAATATTATATCAAGAGAATTGTAATACCCATTCAAAGCAATATTTAGACAGGAATGAACTCGCAGGAAGACTTATACTCCTCTTCTACTTCTTACCTTATTATGGATAAGGATAAGTTATAGAATTCGAGTTAAAAGCTGAATGAACGAAACAACCTAATCAAAGTGGATCAATGAAGGAACATGGATTCAAATGGAAAGGAAATTTTAGAAAAGAATTAAATATTAAACTAAATTTTATATATGAAAATATTTGTTTTATAAACATTTTTAAACCATTTATACTTTCAAATACGCTCTCTCTCAAGAAGGATTCTACGACTAATTCCACTTATTCTAGGGTATCACTACCCTATCTCTAATGAGCTTTTACACCATAGGCTAAAGATTTGATAAACCAAAGCTCTAATACCAACTGTAACGACCCGCCATTTTGACCATGCCGAATCGACAAAACATGTCAACTCGAACTGTCCAAAATGACAGATTGTTATTAGCTTCTGGGGTAAATAGAATAAATCATAGAATCACAGATCATAGATACAGATACAGAGCAATATAATATCACACAGCGAAAAATACAAAATACAAAATACAATAATAGTTCATGAAGCTACTAAATAAAATTTTACATGAGAGTTTATATAAATAATATAGCGCAAGTTTAATACAATGAATGTCAGATATATAAAATAGCAGAACAAAATAGAGACATCAAGAATAACTGAAACTGGATCAACTGAATAGGTAGACACAGGTGTGAAAAAACCGATATAAGCTCTAACTCCAAGAGTGAATCTCGAAAGTTCTGATAATCGATCTGACCCGAGCAATAATGCAAAACAAAACAACTCGTATTAGAACTAACATTCTCATGGAAGTAAATCAACTCAAATGAAATATTCGATGAAATGCAATCAGTAACTTAAAGGATGTTTGGGATCACCATCCTCTAAGGATCCATCAAACTAATACTGTATAGTATAATACGCTACATACAATGATGTCTATCAGTAAAGTAAAAATATCAAAATAGCATAAGCGAGATTACCATATTACTCTTACACCATTTATATATTCCCATATTATATACAGTACCGTAATCCCTCTGTAAACTGGAGGTTGATTAGAGGGCACTCCGTATAAAACAGTACAAAACAAAATCGTAGTGGGCTCGTATAAGGCATGTGATAAGGCACACAAGGAATGCCATGGGTGATTCACCGTTTGCAGATCCGGACTGGTGGTAACGCATAGTAGCAACTACCGCCTATCTCGAGGCAAACCCCCATATCAAATAGGAGGGTGGCCACCAAACTCATCACAAAGGTAATAGAATGGTATCGAAGAAGTGCGTTCGATAAGAGGTATGACCTTATATGGACTCGGCGTAGCCCCTATATAGTCACATCAAGCTGACTCAAGGTAGTCAGGGTCTCGTAGTTAATATGAAATAGAAAATAGAGTCAATCGCCAAACCATCCTACTTCATTCTGGATCTTCACTTCATACACAGTTGTTAAAGTAGTTTTCGGTATTGGCGGAGAGTATGACAATAGTCGATCCCGGTCTCTTTAACAACCAAACGTTTACATTTTTCACACTGTAGTCATTATTTTATAAATCACTTTATAAAATCAATTATACGAAATCTCAAATTCAAATTTGAAATCAAAATTAAATATCTAACTTCGATTTTATCAAGTTTTGAAAACAACTAACTTAAATCGCTTAAACCAAATTGATTTAGAAATCATATCGAAAAAAATAAAAATATAGTTTAAACCAATTCTGTACTATTTAACTTTGATTTTATATAATTTTCAAAAAATATTCGCATAACAAATTCAAATCCAAAATCAACTTATATTTAAGTTATATCTTAAAAGGTCTCAACTTCAATTTAGATCGATTCCAAACATTTAACTTTGATAATATTTTGGTTTGGTTTATATTCGCAAAAATTCAAGTTCAAACCAATTGAAATAATTTAATTTTTACCTTCATAAGAAATCATTTCAAGTCGATTCATAAAATTCAATAATTTGGTTCGAGTTCAATATAGACAATCAAAATCCAAATTTTACATTTCAAGTTAAACAACTCATACAATCTAGTTTCGGCTTTTATAAGAATTCATTCGAGTCAATTCAAAATCCCAATCACTTAAGTTCAAATTCGGTTTATAAAGTTCAAATCATAACCTTCTATTTTGACTTATATAAATCAAAACAAATCATATATTTCAATTTCAACGATTATATCATATTTTATAATCCAAGTCGTACAATTCAAGTTCATTACTTATAAATTCGAATCAAAACAATTCATACAATTTACAACCATTCTTATAAATTCGATTTAACAAATTTCTTAATTCAAACCAAACGATTTATAAAATCAACTCCATATATAAAACTTATATATTCAAATTCACATTCGGTCACTTAAAATTGAGTTCAATTCATATTAAGAATTAATCAACAATTTACGCAACTCTAGTTCGTTTCTTAAATATTTAAACCAATTCAAATTTCCATTCAATTGATTTATAATCAAATTCATATCACATCCATTATAGTTCAAATTCATTCCTTAAATTTGGAAATTCAAATTTCAAAAACAATTTCACAATTCAGGTTCACTCTTATAAGTTCAAATCAATTGGAATTCAACTCATATCTTATATCAGTTCATTCATATCGTTATATAACTTGAAATCTTTGAATCTCAAACTCAAATCGTGGAAACCTTAACACACATGCACACCATATAAATACCACACACACGCAAAACTTCCAATGTCATGCAATGGAAAAAAGAAACGGTGCGACGCTCGGGGTTTGGCGAAGCACTGGTCCGCGACGGCTTTAGATGGGATCAAGAAAGGAATTGGATACGGAAGTGGAGAGCTGAGCAAGGGTTCGGCTTCAAGTCATTGGCAGGCGACGGGGCTCAGGTGGGGAGTGGGTGACGCGATTTCAGGTGAGTAGCTTCGGGTCAGGAGAGGGGTGGTAGTGGCTTTAAGGTTTGGTTGGGTTCGACGGGTGAATGGATTCAGGTGAAGGAGTTTCAGAGAAGGTCTTAGCAGGAGGGGCGAAGTCGGTTCTGTTGTTGGTAGCCAGAGCGGGGCGGGAACGGTTGAACTCGAAGGAGAATGGGTTTGCGAAAAGTACTGCTTCCATGGAGGTGAAAAAAAATAAGGGAATGGAAAGAGAGAGACACGACGTGGGGAAAAAGTAAAAAGCAACTGTTTCCTTTTCAAATATATATATACACACACACATACATACACATACTATCACGAAGCGATGGGAAGAAGACCCGATAAGCACCTTCATATATTTATTTTCACAGAGAGACATTGGGAAGGAAGCTAATTATAAGGCAAGCGTGGAAAAATAAGTGTCTTTGGAAATATATATATCATCTTTTTTTTTTCTTTTTTTTCACCCACGTTTTAGAAAGAAACAAAGAGAAGTGAAAGGAAAAATGTATGGCAAGCATGCATTGGAATGGAGGTGACGTGATGGGTGGAATGTTACATGTTTTGATGCAAGGGAAGGATGGGAATTTACAAAGGTGCATGCATAGATTTGAAAATAAAATGAACATGTCTAGTTTGGAAGTAAAATGACGCATGCGTTGTAAATTTGAAAAGTTGCTTGCGCATGTTTTGTAGTTTGAAATTCATACACTAAAAGTGCCACTTCCTAAGCTTTAGAAATAAATAAAAAAATAAATGAGTAGTTTAGTAAAATAAAAGGATGGGTTTTGCAGACCCAAAATGTCTAGAAAACTTGTAGGACCTGAATATGGACACATTGAACTCAAATTGTTTTGTTTCAAAAATGAACCGCGCAAGCCTTTTCGCAATTCTGGTGTGAACCGAGCACCGAAACCAACAAATAATTATACTACGGAAATTAACATAATGAGACTTACACAACAGTATATAATTTGCAGTGTCATGATGCTCCGTTCAAAAAGGCTTTACGGACCCCTTTAAACGTAAAAGTCGGATAGGAAACAATTAAACGGAAGTCAAAATGTCCGATTTTCGCGAAACGAATTTTGCCATTGGATCGTGACAATGAATAGAATATTTTTCATGTTTGTCCAAACTCGTTTCGGATATATTTTACAATCACTAAAATTTGAAATGTTATGCTCAGCTTTGCACTGAAAATTGCGCGACCGACAAACAGTCAAATTTTCCGATGAAATTTCTACAACTTCTACATCTCACTGAACGTATTTCAAATTTCAAATTTTCATTATGAAAGACCATAGAATATTTTCAAAAATAAAAATTCAATTTAAACTGAAATTTAAAACATTAAAAATAGTGGTTTGTTACATGAAATGCATAGATGTATCTATTTAATAAACCTTTGTGGTAATTTCATATTTTCCATTATGCATATTAGAGATGTCAAATTTACTGTGTCAAAAGCCTTTCTTATATCAACCTTCATCATATCCCTGGGAGATATGTTCTTTCTACTGTAACCATTCAGAATTTCATGAATTAGCAGAACATTATTTAGTATATTGTGTTGAGGTAAGAAAGCTAATTGGT
Source organism: Allium sativum (assembly GCA_030737875.1). NCBI lineage: Eukaryota > Viridiplantae > Streptophyta > Magnoliopsida > Asparagales > Amaryllidaceae > Allium > Allium sativum. Next base: position 389,394,512 of record CM060924.1, read on the forward strand.
TAGGAGAAATGAGGTTGCTGAGAGTATTTTTGAGTCTTGTAGCTAGAATCTTTGATATGACTTTGTAAATAACATTACAACAGGCTATTAGACAGAATTGAGACACAACAGAGGTTGGTTAGTTTTTGGAATTAAGGCTAAATTTGTGGAGTTAATAGAGCTAAAAAAAATTCTTTTTTCAAAGAAACAGTGAACTGATTCTAAAACATTTGGTAAGATTATGGGCCAACAGTGAGTGTAAAAGCTAGCAGTAAAGCCATCAGAGCCAGGTGATGTGACAACAAGGAATTCCGGTCGATCCGAATCAGTCGCTAAACCGATCAAGACCATTCGAAACGCCTGATTGTTTTGAGAACACGACAAAATAGAACGCAGAAAGAAGAACATTTCATTGTATATTACAACAATTCCATCAGAATACAAGAATATACAGAGTATAAATGAATATTACATTCGATAAATATCAGAGATTACAATACATTACATAGTAGCGGAAAATAATACAATACACAACTAGAAGTAATACGCGGATACAAAGCTTTCCGAGTATCGTTCCAGCTGTAAACCAGGATCCTGTGAATATAAATCTGCAAAACCAAAACTACTAACTGCCCGTGTCAAAATAAGGGCACCCAGAGTTTTGGTTAAAACAATAAACTCCAAGTCAGTTATGTGACTGGTGTGAGAACTAAAACAGTTATTTAAAACTTTACTTTAAATCAGATATATCAAGGGACCACGCCGTATAACACGGAACGAGTTTCCTTCCAAGAATACCAGTGCATATAACCAAACAGCGCAATGCTTTTTGGAAAAATGAAGCTATTATAAGACCCAGGTCCTATCACACAATGCAACGCAAGCCGAGGGATAGGGTTTTCCCTTATAATAGCCAAACATGCTTAGTACGTTTTAAACAAATCATTTGATACTATTATAAGTGCATAGTGTATAAAACAACTTCAAATCATAAGTATCAATCATAGACGGCATGGGTACCATATATCATGTCGCCATACTAGTTCTACAATCAAAACCGCAAAGTCACGTATTTGGAAATTGGGTTTCCGTCTGCGAACCGAGGCAAAAGATAGTCCTCTACCGATTTGAGACTGTCTAGCCCGAGTCTCGGGAACAGAACGCATCGTCCCTTAGATCGTCAGGGCCGGTCCACCGATGTGGATTAAAATGCCTGAATACTGCATTTCCCCGCCCTTTGGGGCGTAAATGAGCCAACAAATGACTCCATCGGACCCGGATCGTCCGATCAAACCGAGGCGACTCGCAACAGCAACAACCACATAAGTCAAACTCGTCAGGGCGTGTAAAACCACTGATGCCACTTTTTAGCTAGAAGGAAACGCATGCCCTCCCTGAGGTCCTCTCCCGTTTCTGGTTCACAACCGGGGTGTGAGGCTCGCGAAGTAAACGTTACACAAAGCTACGCCACAAAGGTCGTGCTTCGATCATCAACCACAAGACTTTGCTTTTCAACAGAAGCCTTGATCATTCGCCACTTAGGCATGCCACACAGGTAATTCACTCTATGCGTTTGATATCCATCAGTATATAACCCTTGAGCTCGTACGTCTCAGAGAAGGGCGTTAAGCATGAGAATAAATTCTCCACCGCCAAACAGATATATATTTAATAGAAATCAATCACACAGACTGAAATCCAATGTCAGACACACAGTCCATTTACAAGTTCGTTCTGGGTCTGAACGAAACCGGAGGCACCTGGTACCCCGCATATCCATCGATCTCCAAGTACGTCTGGACGATCACCAACTCTTTCCATCTTCTTGGGTGTACATCCCAATCAAGATCATCAGTAATCACCCAAACGACGTGAAGACCTCCGGTCTTCAACCACCGTCTTCATCTTAGACTTATCGTCGTATCAGTTATTCAGAATGGGATAAACCCGGTCTTTCCGAATAACTCGCGTATATAATAAACAAGTGTTACACAAACACAACATACGCCTCATTCCAATTCATCAGTCACAAACCATAAATTAACAAGAGAATAATTCCCCAAATATTAACCCCGAAGGCCGAAACCAACATCAGATCAATACCCAGAAAACCATTCTACTTAGCTAACTGACAGTTAGTTTCTAAATTTCACATTCTTAGGGAATGGTTCCCATTAATTTTATCAAAGATAAATCCTTTAAATTTATTCTTTAATCTTCTTTTGAATATCAATTCAAACTAGTCGGGATTAGCGAACCTTAACGAAGTAATCATTTGTTTTAATTTCCCAATCCCAACCTATTCATCCCATGAAGTAAAACTGATAATACTTCATATCTAACACCATGGTGTTATCGGTAAATTCAATTACCATTTCACGTTCAAATCTAATTTAAAGATTTAACTATCGCCTGGAGTAAAACTGGTGATACTCCATTCTCGATCTTTTCAATCTAATAAAAGATTCATTAAAACTCCACTTAGTTTTAATCTGTGACTGGGTTAAAGAATCAGTGTCATTTAAAACACGGTTCACGATAAACCCCAAAATCACATCACATTTCAATCAGTCCCTAATCGTAAATTATCAAGTGAGCAATTCCCTAAGTATTAACCCCGAAGGCCTAAACCAACATCAGATCAATACCCCAGAAACCATTCAACTAAACTAATCTCCAGTTAGTTTCTGATTTTCTTAACTCCTTTGGGTCTAAGAACAGTATTATTGAAGATACCGTTCACGACAACCCAAAATCACATTTCATTGATTGTCGGGTTAAAGAACAAGTGTTATATAAAACACTGTTCACGATAAACCCAAAAATCAATACCAATTCCATTCCAATCAAATATTATTTAATTGGTACACTTCATTAAATCTAAATAAAAAGATTAAATCTTTTCTCAACTGGGTTCAAGAACAGTGTTAATAAAGACACCATTCACGACAAACCCAAATCACATTTGATATTAATTACAAGGCTCTGAATAGAAAATATATCGGCTTATATTCAATATCACATTCTACGACCAACAAATATCGTATTGGAAATAACGATATATATATATATATCTTTCAAATTTCCATAACGCTATCTGTATAATCACGAAATCCAACATCGAAATAATCCGAAGACAATTTTGATTCAAATCCATTCCAATATAATTATTGGAAATTCTGGTTATTTTCAAAACCATTTCAAATCCAATTTATTTATTTAAAAATAAATAGAATTATAATTCTAGTTCAAAACTAGTTCATTTCGATAAAAATCTATTTTTATCTTTTCAAATACGGAGTTTTTCATCCCAATTCTTCCCAAATCATTTCTTATGATTTTACATAAATTATTACTATTTTTAATAATTTTATCAAGGCCCGTACAGTCGATTTCCATCAACGGCCATCGAACTGCACTTACAGCGACCTTTTCCAAATTTGATTTGGACATAATTCCAAATCCAACCGTTAGATTTCTAATTTCTAATATTCGTTAGAAAGCCCTTTTCGATACGAACCCAACGGTTCCGGTTTTAGGAGAATCCGACGGTCGGATCTCCCGTAATATCCGTTCGAAGTCAATGGTCGAAATTCGCGAACTACCACGGCGCGGCGCGTTCTATTCAGGCCATTACATAATATATATAATATATATAATATATACTTCGTCGATTTCCTTTTAAAACGTATTTTATAAATCGTTTTAAATTCGTTTTCGAAACGATTTCTACTTCATTTCAAATTCAAATCAAAATTGAATTTTCCAATATAAATTTGTTTTAAATTCATTTCGAATCGATTTCAATTCAAATTGATTTCTAATTCAATTTCAGTTCTAATTCAATTCAATCCAATTCAATTTCAATTCGAATTTATTTTACATTCAATTCGAATTCGTTTTATATTCAATTCAATTCGAATTCGTTTTATATTCAGTTCAATTCAATCTAATTCGAATTTCAATTCTTTTCAATATAATTCGAATTTCAATTCTTTTCAATATTCATTGAAAAATGAATAAAATCGATATAAATCTCGTTCGCGTCAAAATGGCGTCAATCTAATCAACACGGCTTCATATATTTCTATTTTCAAATATTCTATTTCAAATATTTATATTCAAATATTTCTATTTCAAATATTCTATTTCAAATATTCTATTTCACATGTTTCTTTTTCAAAACTGGAATGAGGCCCAATCAATTACCATAGATTTTATTTCTATGGATTTCCATACAACGCATGTATATATCAACCATGACAAATAATCAGTCATCATCCAAAGTGAATTCTACATTGTACAAATATAAATAATCAAAGCTTATAACAGTCTGTCAATCAATCAATCGACATACAACTAAACAATCGGGATTAGTCTACGTCAAATATCATCCCAATACCCGTGTGGGGTTTCAAACAATCAAACACGGATTTTATTTGTGCAGTTGGGCGATGTGTAAAATTTATCGTCCCAATCAATATCAGTCAAATGTGTGTATATAAACAAATCGTCCGATTTGTTTATAAATATTTATTTCATATACACGTTAAAAATTCTATTTTCAACTATAAAATATTATTAACTATATAAATATTTTATTTCATTTCACACCACATCACACAATCAACTGCACATCAAAATCAAACAAACAAGCATACAAGCCGTCCATGGTCTGTGGACGACGGGTGTCGGGTGCTACTAAACACCGTCTGCATCCTAGTATATATTTCAACTAGAAAAATAAATAAAAGGTGAGGAGTTCTCACAGAGGGTTCCACTCCGCCGTGCTTTGCTTTTGAACTGTTGATCCTTTTCGATCCACTTGCAATTCCAAGGCAGTTCTTTTCACGCTGTTTATAATAAAAACTATATTTTTATCACTTCATTCAATAAATAAAAATCATATTTTTATTTTTACTTCATATGTATTTTTACAATGCTTCTTTCTATATAAAAATTATATTTTATATTTCTACTTCATATAAAAAGATAGAATTTTTATATCATCGCTATAAAAATCACATTTTCACTTCACTATATATATAATAAAAATCAGATTTTTATTTCGCTACATATATAAAGATAATATTTTTATATTCTCTATTATATAGAAATCATATTTTTATTACTTCTACTTTATAAAAATCATATTTTTATTATTTCTCTATATTATATATAAAAATTATATTTTTATAACACTTTCTCCTATATAAAAAATATTGTCTTTTTACTATATAAAAATATCGTCTTTTTATTTTTCAAAATCATATCTTTTTAACTTAAAAATCCTAGCTTTTCCTCATTAAAAATACGATCTTTATCACGTTTAAAAATACGATCTTTATCACATTAAAAATATAAACTTTATCACATTAAAAATATAAACTTTGCCTACTTAAAAATATAAACTTTGCCTAATTAAAAATATAAACTTTGCCTAATTAAAAATATAAACTTTTTATAAATAAAAATTAAAACTTTATATGAATAAAATGATAACTCAAAGAAATACAAAGAAAAAGAAAGGAAAAAGAAAATGCACCTTTCTCCTACAGCAAATCGAAGGAGGGGGAGGGGAGTTCACTGCCGAGGGTTAAAGGTGGCATTGGAAAAGGGTGGAAGCGGCCAAGGCGAGGTCGGCGGTGGTCGAGGCAGGGTGGCGGATCTGATTGGTAGAGGAGGGAGCTCACGTCGTTGGGCTCTCGCGTATGGGGGGTCTGAACGGAGGGACGCGCTAGGGCAGGGGGTTCGCGGCGGAGCTCCGCCTGGGGGTAGCGGCGGTGGGGCGGCGGTCGTGAGGAGGAAGAGGGCATTGGGTTTTTTCAAGAGAAAAGGGGCTCGATTTTTTTATGAGGGGATTTAGGGTTAGGGGGAGGGTATTTATATTTTATTATTTTATTCACCTAAAAGTTGACTTTCCATTTGAACTCGAAATCAAGCCCACCGACTGTCGTCCATAGCTAATTACCCCATTCGGAACACAATGGGATATGTATCGTAAGTTGATTCGATCGTTTCGATCAGTTATCGCCAAAATCAACTATTACTCTATATATTCAATTTTTAACGTACATTTCAAATTACCGAGATCACATACTAACTCGAAAAATTCCAGAAAAATGTTTTCTAGCTTCGTATTGACGATACTGTCCTAACAAAACTAATTTCGTCGAATTCTGAGACCGTTCAAAAAATGGCCATTTTCCAGTCGATTAAAATCAACTGAAACTGGTCAAACGCATTTTCCTTCGCCACGCTCACATATTGATTCGAAAAATTATGAAAATTGGAATCTAGCAATAACTTGACATCCCGGATCCAACAAAAGTGGTTTCGTTACAATCCGAGGTCGGTTGCAAAATTGATATTTTCAAGGGCCGAAATTCCATAGCGACTATTCTGAAATTTCAGCGGGACATATCTTTCGATTCCCGCTATGAAATTCCAATCTTTCGGATTCGTTAGAGAGATATTCACAAATAGATTCTAATATTTTTGGTTTCACTAAAATCCGGTTTATTTTGAACCCGGTACATTCATTTGAATTTTGAAATCGAATTATCGAACTACCGCGCCATTTTCAATTCCTTTTATAATTATAAATAATTATTTATATTCTAACGTCGAGCTATATAAATATATACATTCGAATTCTATTCAAAATAAATTTCTCGTCGATATTATTTAAAATAATTCATTTTAAATAATCAAAATTCACTAAATTTGCCAAAATAAAATTTTTAAACTGGCTTAGAATTTCGGGTTGTTACAAGTGAAGCCGGTTTTCGCATGCTAAATATGGTGTTTTTGATGTCATCGTCAGAGATATGGTCAATTAAGGCATTTTGCATTTGTGGAGAAAGGGAGGGAAGTTGTATGTTTACTAAGAACGTTAAATCAGGGTCATTTCGAATCCATCCAAGAAGATTTGTGAAATAGGCAAGAAAACCATTGTGTATTTGATTTGGAGTTGAGTGGGTGTTACCTTTCATGTCATCAATCCAATGTTTGTATGCTCTAGCTTGTTTGATTTTCAAAGAGGAATGGAAAAGTTTTGAATTTCTATCACCTTGTGTTGAACACTGCTGCTTCATCTTCTTTTTCACCATGTTTGCTTCTGCTTCGGGGGTTTTATCCAATTGTATGAGCAATTCTTTCTCCAATATGTAATTTCTCTATTCTTGATCATGTTGAAAATGTTGTTGCTGCACTAATTCCGCTTTCTTTGCAATTTCAGTTGACTGTTTGTTACCTCTCCCATAAACTTCTTTAGACCATTTTTTAAGAGCTTATTCTATGTTCTTCAAATTTTCTATAGTTTATGCATTGGATTTCCAAATATGTAGATTTCCCATGCATCCTTGACCACCTGCATAAATTTTTCATTTTTTACCCATTCATCAAATTTTTTTTTAAAGTTCACCTATTTATGAATGGCAGCTGATCCAAAGTTCAGAATTAATGGGAAGTGGTCAGAAAGAGATGACATGGGGATACATATATGTATGGTTGGCAAAGACATGAGGGATTTAATATTCATCAAACCATGATCAATTTTAGTTAAGGTACGAGGGTTATATGAACTTTTATTATACTAAGTATAACTTGATCCAGTAGATGGAATATGAACCAAGGAAGCATTCTGCATTGCATTGTTCAAAGGTGAAAATCAGATATTGGCAAGTGGTTTCCACCATATTTGTGTGAAGACAAATATGAATAGTTAAACTCACCAATAACTATCCAAGGATGGGTGGTTTGAGAGAAATGTGGGAGGTAGTCGGGAAGTTTCTATCTATCAGAGCTTCTACTACTGGCATATACAAAGGTAGAGTAAAAGGAAGTGGAAGTTATGATATGGTATAGCTTTGCATGAATGAATTGATAGTACATCAGAATTGGTGAAATTTGGTAGATAGAGGGATTATACAGAATTAGGAGCCTCCAATATTTATCATGAGAAAGGTTAGTGATGTAATGCTAGCTAGGGTTAATATATGAGGAGGTTGTAGAAGAGAGAGGAAAGTTTAGTTTGATTTCAGAAATTGATACAAGAGAAATGCCATAGTCATGGATAAGAGATTTAATTAGTTCATATAACTTTGCTTATGTATATTTCTTTTAATTTGATCTTTTTTTATCAATTTTTCATACTGTCTTCTGCATAGATCAGCAAGGGATGGTGATTTAGAGGGGGTTATATAAGAAGCATTTGTTGAGGAAGTTACTGGAGTATGGGTAGAAATAGAGGCATCAGTGGCTATGGACGTGCAACAGATATAGAGGGATCAGAAGTTGAAGTGGATGAACTGGCATGAGCAAGCATGTCATCAGGTTTAATGAATGGATTAGGAGGTTTGGGTGAAATAATGGAAGAGGTTAATATAAATTGTGTACGATAAGGAATAATGGATGTGAGGAGAAAATGGGAGCAGGAATGGTAGTGTCAAGGTTCATAAACTTAGCAATTTCTGAGGGATTAGGTAAAATGGGTGGAAGGAATGATTTGGGTAAGGATCTAGTAGAGATGATTTTCTTTTGTATGAGAGGGTTATATATGGAGGAGTGGTCCTTTTGTAGTGATGGTATTGATGGTTGATTTGTAGAGGTTGAAATGCTTTTATGTGATGCATTAATGTTTGCATGCATTGAAGTGAAAACAAAACTTCCATTCTTGTCACCTTTTCCAATTACAATTGTTTCATTTGCTTTCTTTCCTATTTCTTTATTTGCATTGCTTTCTTGTAACACTTCCACTTCAAAGCTATTAACTTCATTCTAAGTTAACGCTAAGAATCTGTTGTGCATCACTGAACTTTCATATGCACCATTATTTTGTGTTGTTACTTTATCTTTGTCACCATTTGTTTTATTTCTTTCTTTTTCTACTTTCTCTTTGTCTTTATTGCTTATAGTACGTCCTTTTTCTCTGCTAACATTTCCTAGTGCATTATTTTATTTTCTTTTGTTTGAAATTACCCCTATTCCATGTTGTATTTTTTTCTTTTGATGTTTTCTGCTTATTCAAGTGCACTTCTTTCCTTGTCTCTGTATAGTCTATCTTCCCTTCCTTCTCTTTATCCCCTTCTTTGTCATGTTGAGAAATTTATTCCAAGAAGAGAGCTACAGAATAAAACTTAAGACCATTCAAAATGAATGAGATACGGTGTATTTATAGCTTCCTTGAACTAGACTAAGTGGCCAAATACATGATGTAGGACAAAAGGTTTTGCCCAAATAACAACTAGATTAATGTGAACGCAAGTGAATGGGCATGCAAATGTCATGGAAACTTGCGAGCATCAAACGACATCTACTTCAATTGATAATAACTCCATAACATCTAAGACAAGCGATCCTTATGAAAAGGCATTGAATCTTGACTTCAAAATATGCGGCAAAAGGTGGTTGAACGACAACACTTCTTCAGGTCTTCATGCTTTAATCCAGCTCTAAAAATCAACACTCTTCTTGCACCAATTCTTCAAGCTTTTCAACAATTAAGTGCATCAATCCATCCATCTTGAATAATATGAAAACACAACTATAAATACACGTATCAATTATTTCAAAGAGAAAATAAGTTAAATAAGCGGATAAAATATACACATTTACATGTATATCAAATACTCGCACACTTATCTCTTTATTCGTCCTAAAATAAACTAAACTAATATACATCACACTTTCTTAGGAAACACGATTGCATTTAGCATATGCAACAAGCCGTTAAACCTCTAAGTGTCCCTAGTAGGACGAGTGTCGTCTCGTGAGGGTTTTCAATGGATACTACCCACAAAATCCAAAGCGTCTTATGTACGCGGATTAATCGAATAATATTTAAGGTCTTTCAAATTCCAAGGACTTTACCTAACTTCAATAATAGTGGTTTAGTCCTAAATTGTCCATCCCATTATTGGTGCAAAAATGAATAAAAAATTTCAAGTGGAATCGTAATTCCTTGATAACATTGTAATTTCCTTGAAGATTAAGAGCGTAGTGTCAACCAAAGTCTACACATCGACAATGTGCACCCGATCATTTATTTATTCTCTCTATTTTTTTGAATTATTTTGCACCAGTGTAACTGTAATGTATTGGATGTGAGTTATGCATAGATAAAGGAGAATTTTGTAAGTTCTAAACATATTATAGATAAGAGGGCAAGTGTGTTAGTTTAACTTCAAGCTACAAAAGATAAAGTAATACTAAGGCACATATGGATGTTTTGTTTCCTTTCATCTCCTCTAGTACAATCCTCACTTCTAAGAGCAGTATGGTGGATGTGGATGGAATGGAAATGAATGCTTTATAGTCAATAATGATGAATGACTATTTTATTTTAGAGATTTTCTCTTTTCTTTTTCCCTTTTTTCCCTTTTTTTTGGGGAGATGCATGATGAATGATGAGTGGAGATGACATGGAATGATACAGTATATTATTTTGATTCCTCCTCTACTAAGCGAATCATAACCAACACTTCATGAAAGGATAGTTTGGAAAAGAAGGGGTCCTCTTGCTGACTAAGTAATTGACAATGTCAGAGAACCAAGGATCAATGCATAAAGAAAAGAGTTGTTCATCTGGAAAATTCTCATTGATCGGAAGAGAAGAAGACGGGGCATTTGGAAAACAAGACAAGTGGTCCGCAATAACGTTGTCAAATTCTTTTTTATCCTTAACGGTAATGTCAATGTAATGACCCGGTTTTTAGGCGATCTTGGTTATCCGATATACAACACATATCGAACCGCCAAGACTCGAAAATCACCGAATGGTTAATGAAAGAAGTTAGAGGGTGAGGATAGATAAGATAGAACTAGTAGAATAGAAGAAGAAGAAGAACATCATCATCAGAGTAACACGAATCTCGCAGCGGAACGAATAAAATATAACATAACTTTTGAAATACAAACAGTATATGTATACAATAACATTTCAGAGTACAACACTTACAACAACAGCGGAAATAATAATGGCTATAGAATCTTGAAGCCTCCTGCTCCAAGCTCTCCAAGTGTATCTGTAAAATCCCGACTACATGACTGCCCGTACAAATTAGGCACCCAAGAGTTTAGGGAAAACAAAACAAATAAACTCCGGGTCAGTCATGGACTGGTGTGAGTAAAATAGTTTTAAACAGTTCGAATAAGTCAACGATATCTCATAAGACCACGCCGTATAACGGAACGGGTTTTTCCCTTATGAGAATCCAAAATATCTTTATATCAAAACCTTTTGATATTATACTAATGTCTATCAACTACACTATAATAATCATCTAGCAGAAACGCTTTCATCTCACGTTCTACAAATATAGTATACGATCAAAACCGCAAGCACGTATTGGGTAATGGATTTCCAACTATGACAAGGTATGGAACCACCTTCCGATCAGTGTACTCTAGGAACGATACACTGGAGTTCAACAAGAACATCTTGCAACTCAGCCACACATGACCGACCACTCATTTCGCTTGAGTGTATCGAATGTACATCACCAACAGTTGGGATCAGCAACCGTTCCCGTACATATATATGGGACAGCATTGATAGATTAAAGAAGCAAATGAATATTCTCTAGATAGGTGATTATACACCCTACTTCGGTGCGACCGACTTAGCCATGCTGCCTGCCCGATTTTTGTCATTTACCGGATGTGAGGCTAGAAACTACGCTTATCTATCTTTCATTGATAGCACGATCACTTTGAATGCCACATTATCAGATCCATTAATCATTAGTTGGATCTGCACAAATAGATTCTGGATATTATGTGAAGGGAATAAATCCGTTGGCCACCATATATATTTGTACAGTCCAACTCATTCGATCATTGGAAATATTCTGTCAGACATTCGTCCATATACGTTCGTTCTAGGATTGAACGAAACCGAAGGCACTATTCTGTAAATAGGACAGCCCTTGCATAACACCGTCTTCAATTATCTTCATCGTATTTGATCACAACGCTTATGTCAATACGGAGTGGTTCTTTGGATAATAATCCAACCGGTCTCTCCATATTAACAACGTAAAATGGTCAAAACTTGATAGTCTGTGATTTAACTATCAAATGAAAACATGTCGGTGTACAAACAACGATCTTAATTCCAAATGGAATTATCGATCCAATCATCAATCATATATATATATATATATATTCATACTTCCTTATCTTCTAAAATTAGAAAATATACGTTTTCAACATTGGAAAACATCTCCAATCCTCATTTACGCATCACTACCATTTCACAACTATTATTCCCTAACTGTAAACTAGTAAGAGAACAATTCTCTAAGTATAAACCCCGAAGGCCGAAACCAACATCAGATCGATACTCAGAAAACTATTCAACCTACTAATCTCTAGTCAGTTTCTAATTTTTGTTTAACTTCACTTCTTAATTTCTATATTCGATTAACCCCTTTTGATAAACTACGTTTGACTAACTTCTTTTGGTAAACTACGTTTTCCGTTACAACTATTTCCTTTTTATAACGTTTACTTACCGTTACAAATATTTCCTATTTATAACTTCTATTTATCGTTACAAATATTTCCTATTTTTAACTTCTATTTACCGTTACAAATATTTCCTTTATTCTATTTATTTTCTAAATAAATATTTCTTTTATTCTATTTATTTTCTAAATAAATATTTCCTTATTTTCTATTTATTATATAAATACTTTCCTTTTATTAAACCTTGTTCGTTTTATAAATAATTTCCTTTTATAAAATCCTGTGATTTTATAAAATTCCTTTATTTCAATATACATTGAAATATTCCATTTCACAACTCAGGGTTTCTTATGATATTTAAAATATCGAATAACAATGATTAATATCATTCTAACACACATAATCCAGAACAAATTATATAACACATCATATAACACAATATATGAAAACAGTAAAATAATTGTTGAGGAATCCAGCCGGATTCCTCCAACCTGTCTCCCTGCATCCACAGATGTTACACAGTATAATATACATCAATTTCATCCCAACATGAAATATACTGATAATCAGAATCCATATTTGATTTACGGTTTTCTATATATAACTATATCTACGTTTTCAATCAAATCTATTTAACAGTCCAATCAATCAATACACAACAGTCAATAATTTAAGTACAATTTATATAGAAATATAAATTGAGAAGAGTTAGTGAGTTTTACTCAAATTGGATGATCATCGTTAATAACGATAACCATCGCTGATCCAGTTCGGGGAACTTTATTTCGTCTTAATTTCGATCGACTCCGAATCATCCCCAACTGGTTCTATGTAGTAGTATCCATCAATACGATCCTGTCGGGTCTTATTTTACCAAACGGATCCAACCCAATAGGAAAAGAAACCCAGAAACCTGCTTTCATAGATTCCCTCTTCTTCTCGGTATCGATCTTCCGACATTCCCCTTGTACAAACTCCAGCCACTGGCGTATTTCATCCCATCACCACCATCGACACAGCCGACTATCCCTTCAACTGTTCTTCCTTAAACAACAAACCTTTCCAACTCCAATGTTGACAATATACTCTTCTATTCCACTCAGATCTTCTATGTTCATCTTTTCTAGCTTTTCATATTTGCTATACTTGACACAGGAGTAACCAAAAAGGTCATCCTGAATGGTATACACCCCCATGTGTGTTACCAGTCCATTTCTGCAATGTCCACATTTACCATTATTAACATCCCTAAAGTAGTCACCAGGATAGTCCACGCATTTGTAAGTTTATAAATATTTTAAGGTCATTTGCTTAATTAAATACCCAATCACCGATCACACAACCTCAGGAAGGTAGTCCTTCCTCTCACGCCCTGTCCCCTTTCGACATCTCATCCAGTCTTCGATCTCCACCACAAATCAGTTAATCACCCAAATCCTTCTCCACTTCTGTATGGACGCCTGCACATGTAAACCGGTTCTGCAATTTCCATCATAACCCAGCTTTAAACCCACACGTTCTCTACCATTTTCCTTCACTCAATCTACCTTCAGGTGTCCGGATCCTCAGAACTTCACGCATGCCAAAAACTGAACACCATCGACACTTTCCACCCCATCGAACTCGCACCATCTCAGTTTGTATATTTGCAAAATTTCATTCGATTGCAGACCTTCGTCTGAGCCACCCAGGGCCACTATATCGCACTGCCTGACCAACGAAGGACGCCCAACCATCCTCCTTCCAACGCCATCAGTCAGGTCTTTTATTTCGCCCTCAACCCCTTAAATCACCAGGACCGAAGTCCACGCCCAAACAAGCATCCGAACTCAAACCAGAAACCACCATTGACGAACTCTACCTTCGTTCACGCACATAGGAGACATCGAACTCGGAAAAACTTATTTCAAAATGAAGAGCAGCCTCTCAGGAATCCAAAGACATAAGCTTTGAGATTTATTGGATTTTCTTTGATTTAGTTTGATTAATTGAAGTCACCGATTTTTGGTTGGGAGATAAAGGAAGTGGCGGCTAGAAATTTTGAGGCGTGGACTTTTGTTTGATAAGAGAAATAGGATTAGGTTTTAAGGTGTAGCTTATTTATAGGATTTCATTCATCGACGTGGTCTCTGGTCTTCCACGTGATTTCTGTGGTTGAAGAGAAAATGAACGGTGGGAAGATTTGAACCGTGAAAAATGAAGAAAATATTAGTGTTTAAGTTATAAACTTAATGTACCCCGCTACATACAATTATATTCATGTACGAGTGTTACAGACTGAGATAAATATACCGTTGTAATCAGCTCGGTGCCACGACCCCAAAAATATAATAATACCGGTAGATTAACTCATATTTTGAAACCACAAAATGTTGATTACAGGGTGCAAAATACTTCAAAATGAAAAGTTCTTATTTAATTAATTAAAAATTACAGTAAAAAAAAATATTGCTATATCCCAAAAGAACCTTGTCTAAATTCAAACCCAATCTCTAGTTATTTTGAATAAACCGTTACGGTCGATAAACGATTCTATAGCGACTATTTTAAAATTTGATTTGGACATATCTAAAAATCTACACGAAGAAATCCTGATTTTTCTCTTCCACTAGAAAGATATACTCCACCAGCTCCGTACGTTTCTTGTTTCACAGAAATCCAATTTAAAACGAATCATGTACACTCAGTTGAAGTTCGAATCGCCAAATTACGAACTACAGCGCCATTTCGAGCTCGATTATAATTATATTATAATTCCACATTCTAACGTCGACGATTAAATAATATATTCGTTATTTAAATAATTAAATAAGTTAATTATTACAGCGTCAAATATCCGGGTCATTACATTCTTCCCCACTTAAAATAATTTCGTCCTCGAAATTGCTAAGGTAGTGGACGACCCTATCTACTGGGTAAATATTTATCGGTTTACCCTTTAACTTCAGCTTCAACTGAACCAATTAATATCGACTAAAATATTAATTCATTCTGACTAACTAAAATTTTCAAAAATTCTGAAAATTTTCTAACATTTTAAATTTTCGGAAAATTTCGCCATAACCTCCTTTGTACATCCCTATCGGTAAAACCACAACTCGCCTCTCTAGGCTATCTCCAACCCAAAAGAAAAATCAAACAGCCAAGCGGCTTGCCAATTCAGCTCATAAATTCCAAACTCATATCAATTATAAACTTGTACCTTTTTGTCGGGTATATCATTATATCCCTATCATCTGTTGCCAATTCTGCATATACCATGCCATACCAATCAACTCCAAACAGTTTATATCCTCAAATCACATCTCATTTTTAACTCAAGTTCCATTCTCGATTTTCAAAATTTTAACTCCCCAATTCCAATACCATTCCAGATTATTCACTAATCAAATCCAGTTTTATTTAACTTAGTTCACGTCAAATTTTTATTTATTTTTACTTATATCATCTCAATCCATTTAACTTTTTAAGTTAAATTTAAATTCCAGAACTTTAAATCCCTGGGTTCATTTCAAATCAAATTTTGAAATAATAACACCAATTCAAAACCTTTGAATTTCAAAACACTTGTTTTATCAAAACAATTCAAAACAAAATCTTTGGTAGTAATCCGTCACTTTGAAACTCGAAAATCACACTGATGATGAGTACATCATCATCCGAATTATTTCCCAGCGATGAAAGTGAGTTCAATACTATATTTCTCTTTCAAATTTGAAAACAAATTTCAAACTCTCCCAGGAACTTAAAATTTCCTTATTATAATTCCAAACCTGATTTAAATTCAGATTTACTTCATCTTATTTGACATACTTTACATATATGAATTCTGATTTGTTATTTATAACTACTTCACCTTTTTATTGTTCCATTCGATTATACTAACAACCAATACAACCAATTATACTATGTTAATTTCAAAACATATCATGTTGGTTCATCGTATTCGAGCGTTTAGAAACCCCTATCGATATTGTGGTGCCCCACTATCGACCAGAATTCATAAGCCACTCAACCAATAAAGCTCCACAATATAAAACAAATTTATATAGCAAATAACAAATAGTTCACTCGTATATATACACTCAACTCAATCTAGGGTATTAGTCACCCCATCTCCATTGAGTTACGCCACAGAGCCAAGGCAATTCACTTAACCTTAAGCTCTGATACCAACTGTAACGATCCGGATTTTGAGTAGGCTTTGCAACCGTCCCCATCCTCCAAAGCAGCAGGTAAAACCCACTGTGGCTTACACTGGTACCCCAATACCATATTTTACAGCCAGCCTTTCGACTTCACAACCAACCCTACCAAAGGGACATGTAGGAGTAAGAGTCTCCCGTTCGCCACCTAACGAAAAGCGAGAACCCCCTATCATGCGACACATGCCTAAGCACGCAACATGGACTGGTGTGAGTAAAACAGTTTTAAACAGTTCGAAGAAGTCAACGATATCTCATAAGACCGCGCCGTATAACGGAACGGGTTTTTCCCTTATGAGAATCCAAAATATCTTTATATCAAAACCTTTTGATATTATAATAATGTCTATCAACTACACTATAATAATCATCTAGCAGAAACGCTTTCATCTCACGTTCTAAAAATATAGTATACAATCAAAACCGCAAGCACGTATTGGGTAATGGATTTCCAACTATGACAAGGTATGGAACCACCTTCCGATCAGTGTACTCTAGGAACGATATACTGGAGTTCAACAAGAACATCTTGCAACTCAGCCACACATGACCGACCACTCATTTCGCTTGAGTGTATCGAATGTACATCACCAACGGTTGGGATCAGCAACCGTTCCCGTACATATATATGGGACAGCATTGATAGATTAAAGAAGCAAATGAATATTCTCTAGATAGGTGATTATACACCCTACTTCGGTGCGACCGACTTAGCCATGTTGCCTGCCCGATTTTTGTCATTTACCGGATGTGAGGTTAGAAACTACACTTATTTATCTTTCATTGATAGCACGATTACTTTGAATGCCACATTATCAGATCCGTTAATCATTAGTTGGATCTGCACAAATAGATTCTGGATATTATGCGAAGGGAATAAATCCGTTGGCCACCATATATATTTGTACAGTCCAACTCATTCAATCATTGGAAATATTCTGTCAGACATTCGTCTATATACGTTCGTTCTAGGATTGAACGAAACCGAAGGCACTATTCTGTAAACAGGACAGCCCTTGCATAACACCGTCTTCAATTATCTTCATCGTATTTGATCACAACGCTTATGTCAATACGGAGTGGTTCTTTGGATAATAATCCAACCGGTCTCTCCATATTAACAACGTAAAATGGTCAAAACTTGATAGTCTGTGATTTAACTATCAAATGAAAACATGTCGGTGTACAAACAACGATCTTAATTCCAAATGGAATTATCGATCCAATCATCAATCATATATATATATATATATTCATATTTCCTTATTTTCTAAAATTAGAAAATATACGTTTTCAACATTGGAAAACATCTCCAATCCTCATTTACGCATCACTACCATTTCACAACTATTAGTCCCAAACTGTAAACTAGTAAGAGAACAATTCTCTAAGTATAAACCCCGAAGGCCGAAACCAACATCAGATCGATACTCAGAAAACTATTCAACCTACTAATCTCTAGTCAGTTTCTAATTTTTGTTTAACTTCACTTCTTAATTTCTATATTCGATTAACCCCTTTTGATAAACTACGTTTGACTAACTTCTTTTGATAAACTACGTTTTCCGTTACAACTATTTCCTTTTTATAACGTTTACTTACCGTTACAAATATTTCCTATTTATCGTTACAAATATTTCATATTTTTAACTTCTATTTACCGTTACAAATATTTCCTTTATTCTATTTATTTTCTAAATAAATATTTCCTTTATTCTATTTATTTTCTAAATAAATATTTCCTTATTTTCTATTTATTATATAAATACTTTCCTTTTATAAAACCATGTTCGTTTTATAAATAATTTCCTTTTATAAAATCCTGTGATTTTATAAAATTCCTTTATTTCAATATACATTGAAATATTCCATTTCACAACTCAGGGTTTCTTATGATATTTAAAATATCGAATAGCAATGATTAATATCATTCTAACACACATAATCCAGAACAGATTATATAACACATCATATAACACAATATATGAAAACAGTAAAATAATTGTTGAGGAATCCGGCCGGATTCCTCCAACCTGTCTCCCTGCATCCACAGATGTTACACAGTATAATATACATCAATTTCATCCTAACATGAAATATACTGATAATCAGAATCCATATTTGATTTACGGTTTTCTATATATAACTAT
The DNA here is from genome assembly GCA_030737875.1 of Allium sativum. Taxonomy (NCBI): domain Eukaryota; kingdom Viridiplantae; phylum Streptophyta; class Magnoliopsida; order Asparagales; family Amaryllidaceae; genus Allium; species Allium sativum. Next base: position 389,413,317 of record CM060924.1, read on the forward strand.
ATCTACGTTTTCAATCAAATCTATTTAACAGTCCAGTCAATCAATACACAACAGTCAATAATTTAAGTACAATTTATATAGAAATATAAATTGAGAAGAGTTAGTGAGTTTTACTCACATTGGACGATCATCGTTAATAACGATAACCATCGCTGATCCAGTTCGGGGAACTTTATTTCGTCTTAATTTCGATCGACTCTGAATCATCCCCAACTGGTTCTATGTAGTAGTATCCATCAATATGATCCTGTCGGGTCTTATTTTACCAAACGGATCCAACCTAATAGGAAAAGAAACCCAGAAACCTGCTTTCAAAGATTCCCTCTTCTTCTCGGTATCGATCTTCCGACATTCCCCTTGTACAAACTCCAGCCACTGGCGTATTTCATCCCATCACCACCATCGACACAGCCGACTATCCCTTCAACTGTTCTTCCTTAAAAAACAAACCTTTCCAACTCCAATGTTGACAATATACTCTTCTATTCCACTCAGATCTTCTATGTTCATCTTTTCTAGCTTTTCATATTTGCTATACTTGACACAGGAGTAACCAAAAAGGTCATCCTGAATGGTATACACCCCCATGTGTGTTACCAGTCCATTTCTGCAATGTCCAAATTTACCATTATTAACATCCCTAAAGTAGTCACCAGGATAGTCCACGCATTTGTAAGTTTATAAATATTTTAAGGTCATTTGCTTAATTAAATACCCAATCACCGATCACACAACCTCAAGAAGGTAGTCCTTCCTCTCACGCCCTGTCCCCTTTCAACATCTCATCCAGTCTTCGATCTCCACCACAAATCAGTTAATCACTCAAATCCTTCTCCACTTCTGTACGGACGCCTGCACATGTAAACCGGTTCTGCAATTTCCGTCATAACCCAGCTTTAAACCCACACGTTCTTTACCATTTTCCTTCACTCAACCTACCTTCAGGTGTCCGGATCCTCAGAACTTCACGCATGCCAAAAACTGAACACCATCGACACTTTCCACCCCATCGAACTCGCACCATCTCAGTTTGTATATTTGCAAAATTTCATTCGATTGCAGACCTTCGTCTGAGCCACCCAGGGCCACTGTACCGCACTGCCTGACCAACGAAGGACGCCCAACCATCCTCCTTCCAACGCCATCAGTCAGGTCTTTTATTTTGCCCTCAACCCCTTAAATCACCAGGACCGAAGTCCACGCCAAAACAAGCATCCGAACTCAAACCAGAAACCACCATTGACGAACTCTACCTTCGTTCACGCATATAGGAGACATCGAACTCAGCAAAACTCATTTCAAAATGAAGAGCAGCCTCTCAGGAATCCAAAGACATAAGCTTTGAGATTTATTGGATTTTCTTTGATTTAGTTTGATTAATTGAAGTCACCGATTTTTGGTTGGGAGATAAAGGAAGTGGCGGCTAGAAAATTTGAGGCGTGGACTTTTGTTTGATAAGAGAAATAGGATTAGGTTTTAAGGTGTAGCTTATTTATAGGATTTCATTCATCGACGTGGTCTCTGGTCTTCCACGTGATTTCTGTGGTTGAAGAGAAAATGAACGGTGGGAAGATTTGAACCGTGAAAAATGAAGAAAATATTAGTGTTTAAGTTATAAACTTAATGTACCCTGCTACATATAATTATATTCATGTACGAGTGTTACAGACTGAGATAAATATACCGTTGTAATCAGCTCGGTGCCACGACCTCAAAAATATAATAATACCGGTAGATTAACTCATATTTTGAAACCTCAAAATGTTGATTACAGGGTGCAAAATACTTCAAAATGAAAAGTGCTTATTTAATTAATTAAAAATTACAGTAAAATAAAAAAAAATTGCTATGTCCCAAAAGAACCTTGTCTAAATTCAAACCCGATCTCTAGTTATTTTGAATAAACCGTTACGGTCGATAAACGATTCTATAGCGACTATTTTAAAATTTGATTTGGACATATCTAAAAATCTACACAACAAAATCCTTATTTTTCTCTTCCACTAGAAAGATATACTCCACCAGCTCCGTACTTTTCTTATTTCACAGAAATCCAATTTAAAACGAATCATGTACACTCAGTTGAAGTTCGAATCGCCAAATTACGAACTGCAGCGCCATTTCGAGCTCGATTATAATTATATTATAATTCCACATTCTAACATCGACGATTAAATAATATATTCGTTATTTGAATAATTAAATAAGTTAATTATTACACCGTCAAATATCCGGGTCATTACAGTCAAATTCTTAAAGTAGAAGGATCCAACGAATGAGATGAGCCTTAGCATCCTTTTTAGAGAAAAGGTACCTAAGTGTGGAGTGATCGGTATGAACAGTGTTGTGTGAGCCAACTAGATAATGTCTGAATTTTTCTAGAGCGAAGACGACTGCCAAAAGTTCTTTTTGAGTGGTCGTATAATTGAACTGGGCATCGTTCAAAGGCTTACTCGCGTTGTAAATGACATGAAGAATTTTATCGAAACGTTGTCCGAAGAGAGTGCCTACAGCGAAATTCAAGGCATTACACATGGTTTCAAAAGGCAGCTTCCAGTTAGGAGAGCAGATGATCGGGGCAGAGACAAATTCATTTTTGAGATGCTCAAAAGATGAAATACAGTCAGAGTTGAAGTTGAAAGGAACGTCCTTACGAAGAAGATTAGTCAAAGGTCGTGTGATTTTGCTAAAATACTTTATAAAGCGACGATAAAAGCCAGCATGACCTCAAAAGGATCGGATGTCCTTTATGGACTTGGTAATGGGAAGATTAGAGATAACTTAGATTTTAGCTTTGCCTACTTCAATTCCTTTATTAGAGATGACATTCCTAAAACGATGCCATGTTTGACCCATGAAGTGACATTTTTCCCAATTAAGAGTTATGTAACGACCCGCATTCTACATATCGGAGGATCGTATAATATTTATTTTATTTTCATACAAAGTCATATAGTCGTGTAACTTTGGAAAACGACTATGGAGGTCATTTCCCACATTCGCGATTTTTGCCGAATTTTAAATGACCGCTTTGCCCCTAGCGAATCTTGTTTTGCCTATGACTTTTGATTTGTAAGGAGTTTTGACCTGAAACCACTTCCATTGAATTCAAATGATGGTTTACCTTTCCGTAGAGTGGTCACATTAATCAAATGGACTTAGCATTTGGGAGATATGGCCGAAATAAGGTTTGGATGATGGAAAACAACTTAATCGGACTTAATAAGGTGATTAGTAGCTAGACCCATAACCCATTTCAAGATTAGGGTTATGGGAGGGCTGAAAGGGTTTGAAGAAATATTCCCTTTCATTTTTCTAACCGCCACAAACATTCCCTAAACCCTAGTAATGACCTCCATCTTCTAAATATATCCCTAACCACCTTTTTTTTATGCATAAAGGTAGTGAATCGCTAGATTCACGCCTTCATTCATTAAACATAAACCAAGTACAATGTGGTGTTTAGTACATCATACAAAAGACGTGCTACTAATATATACAAGAATATGTACAACCAAAAAAGAAGCACATGCACGAAAGCATGGTAATACGGTACCCATAATATACATAAAACATCAACATAGACATAGTAGCTAAGAACCCCAACTAACTGAAGCGGAAGCTGCCTCAAGCTCGACTGCCACGAGCTCTATCCATTACTTTAGTGCCACGAACTTGACCTCTTCATTTCTTGACCATTGAGAAACAAATTTGAGGATACAATAAATAACCGAGTTGGGCTGTTTCATTTTACATTTAAACTTTCGTGAGTTTCTTTCATGTCAAAGAATCCAAACATAAGCAAAGTTCAAGGAAGCAAACAGTTGTCGCATAGGTGTATCAGGTAATGAATTAAAAGTGTTGTGCCAAAAAAGAAATTGATCGGTAATGAAGCTAGACCAATGTAAGCAAAATTAAGGCTAACTAAACACTTCGTCCACACATAGAACGCGAAATCACAGTCAACGAATAAGTGCAGGTAATTTTCATCGTCTTCAGTGCAAAAAACACAGCCCCCAGCAACATGAACTCCTTTTTGACGTAATCTACTCACTGTATTAAGCTTGTTATGCATGATCGTCCACATATGAATCTTGACCTTAGTAGGTACTGCCTTAAAACTCCATATACGTTCGAAGCCATCGAATTTCCTTCCTGCAAAGTTCATCAGCTTATAAATTTCTTTAACCTAAAAAGAACTGTTATTCCCCCCAGTCTTCCAGACAAATTCATCATCCTCTTCATCATGAAGCTGTACATCCTCTAAAATATGAATCAGACCATATAGCTGAAGCAAAGCATCACCAGCTAAGAGACGACAAAAAGTTAGTTTGCATTTGAAGTTGGCAGTATTCACATTGTACATTTCACTGACTGAAGAGTTTTTATTGCATGCAATCTCAAAAAGGTCAGCAATTTCAACTCGCAAAGGGATTGGGAGCAGCCAGCAGTCAAACCAGAAAGAAGCATTGCATCCATTTTTTACTACAACACCAGCACCAATCTTCATCCAGTGAATATTAGACATAACACCATGCCAGAAAACTGAACAATGAGAAACATCCGCGTTCCAATCAAATCTTCCACCATAACAAGTGTTTAAAATCCACTCTTTCCAAAGAACTTTCTTATCACTTAGCATAGTCCGCAGCCATTTGCAAAGCAAGGCTGAGTTCATGTTTCTCAAATTTAAAACTCCCAAGCCTCCTTGTTCTTTGGATTTGCAAACCTGTCATGACACAAGGCAACTAAATTTACGTGTATCCTTTGTGCCACTCCAGAAAAAATTCCGACGAAAAGCATCAATCTTCTAAATCACCCATCCAGGACATGAATAGAAAGATAGCCAATACAAAGGGATAGCAGATAGAACAGAATTCACCAACACCAGCCTTCCATCCTTTGATAAACAATTCCCCTTCCATCTCACCAGACGCCTATCAACTTTGTCAATAACTAAGTACCAATCTCTCTTCATCAATCTTTTTGGACGGATGCAAGCCCCAAGATAATTAAGAGGAAATGGGTCTGCCTTACAATTAAGCATTTCAGCATATTTCCTGTTCACATCAACACAACAACCCAGAGTGTAAACACTACTCTTATGAAAATTAATTTTTAAGCCAGATAAGCTTTCAAAAGCATAAAGAAAAAATTTCAAAGAGGCAATGTACTTGCAATCTGGGTTGCTAAAGATAATAGTATCGTCAGCATATTGCAATGAATTAACACCCCCAATGATGTGATCCCTCCCAAAGCTCTGGGATATCATTAGCGCTTGCCACCTGAAGGATCTGACAAAAGACATTGGCCGCCAAATCAAAAAGAAGTGGGGAAAGGGGGTCTCCCTGACGCAGCCCACGCCTGGAAACAATAGTCTTGCCTGCCACGCCATTTACACAAATGTTTGATCTGCTTGATGTTAAAATGCAATGAATCCAGTTTAGCCATCTATCCGGAAAACCTCTCGCTTGAAGCAAATCCATGATGAACCTGCAACCAATAGTATCAAAGGCCTTAGCGAAATCCAATTTCAATATTGTGCAGGGCACATTATGTCTATTGCTATGGGAGATAATTTCCTGAACAAGTGCTGCTCCATCAAGAATATACCTTCCTTTAATAAACGTCATCTGCGAAACGTCGATAAGATCATCCATTTTCACTTTCAACCTATTTGCAAGAACTTTAGTGATCAGCTTGAAGCTACTATTCAGGAGGTTGATTGGTTGAAAGTCCACAGCAGAGACATTTCCTTCTTTCTTAGGTATTAAGACTACGTTTGCATATCCCAACACATCTAATCTCAAAGAACCGGCATGAAATTCTTTGAAAATGTTAACGACATCATGTTTAATCAAGTCCCGGTATTTCTTATAAAAATAGTTTGGAAAACCGTCAGGGCCAGGGGCTTTATCACCGGGCATCTCGTTTAAAGCCGCAATAATTTCTTCCTCTGAGGACTCAGAATCAATGCCACTTAGATCAAAAGTTGAAGGATACAGCATACTCCAAACTACGTTCACCCGGTTCTCATTTCTTTCTCGAAAAATACCCTTATAAAATTCAGTAAAAACTTCTCCTATCTTTTGTTGATCACAGATTTCTTCCCCGTCCTTCCAAATACTACAAATCGTATTCGTTCTTCGTCTACCTTTCTCAACTTTATGAAAGTAACTCATGTTACTGTCACCAAGCTTCAGCCACTGAGTTCTCATTCTCTACTTCCAAAAAATCTCCTCCTTGTTAATTACCGTAAGAAGCTCCTTTTCATTAGTCTTTAACAGGGCTCGCTCAGCTTCATCTAAATTACGTGATTCTTCAAGCACGTTCAGCTCCATAATCTCAGACTCAAGTCTCTGTTTCTTAACTCTAATATTGCCAAAAACTTCTCTATTCCATTTGGCTAAAAACTTCGCAAAAGTCTCATTTTTCTATAAAAATTGCTAACTGCATCACCAAAACTGCAGAATTCTATCCATTTCTGTCGTAGCATCTCGTCAAAATTTGGCTCAATGTACCACATATTTTCAAACTTAAAAAAGTTTTCTTTATAAAATCAGCGTTAGTGTAAAGGACTTTTGGGCAGTGATCAGAAATAAGGGACGAGAGACCTTTTTGAAGGGTCAGGCGGTGTAAATCTTCAAAAGTGGAGTTAATAAACGGTCAAGGCGAACTAAAGTAGGAGGGTTCTACCATCAGTCCACGTAAATTTTCTATTAGTCATGGGTAAGTCAATTAAACCACAATTTCCAACAAAGTCACTGAAATCATTCATATCTCCCCAACCAGAGGTTTTCTCAACGTTATGTTCAAAAATAAATCTAGTTACATTAAAATCACCGCCAATAACCCAAGGACCATACATGAGATTATGAAATTTCAAACCCTCTGCCCACAAAGTCATTTTTTCTCGTCTCATGCTAGACCCATAAACATTAGAAAAGAAATATAGAACATTGGTGACTTGCATTCAAGAGCCATATGAAGACAGTAAGTTTGTTTAATTTCTTGCTTAACAGTCCATGAATTGCTACTCCAACCAGTAAAAATGCCATTATAGGTTCCCACAGCAGGAACAAAAGCCCATTCATCAATAACACCCCACCCCAAACATTTAAAAATAAATGGTTCAAGGTTTTCGATTTTAGTCTCTTGTAGCATGATGATATCAGGTTTTACAGATTTGAGATAATTCTTAACACTAAGACAGTTATCAAAAGTTCCTAGGCCTCTAACATTCCATGTGACAATTATCATGGTGAAACATTAGCCCTCTCATTTTCTTTGTTTTAATATCACGTATCACATCATCATTCAACAAAAACTAGAATTACTAGCAATAGCATGAAGTTGATCACCATTCAAAGTATTAAGAATAGCAGGAACTACCTGGCATTGGGTGGCCCATTCCCCTTGCACTGCGTCGCAGCATGACAACTCCTTGTTCCATGGCACGTTTACCCTTGTCCCTTGTTGCAGAGCATTCTCCAGAACTGTTTGGAGCATTAGCCAAACCTCCAGCCAAAGTCAGGTCTTGTGATTCGTTGTCCATGACATGTTCATCAAATGAATCCCTATCCCCATGAACATTGTCACCATCCGCAAAATCATGCAAGCCAACACCGTCATTCTCATTGACAGGAATGATGTCTCTAATATTTGCACCAACACCCACTATATTGCCATCAACATCAACCTCCACCGCCACACCATCATCAAAATGAATGACATAGTTATCATTATTGCGCTTCGCTTCAACAGCACCTCCTTCCTCATTAACCGATGAATCAACCACCGGGACACTAACATCTCCAACATGCATTTTAGCACCCCCATCATTGCTACACATAACTTTAAGCTTCCCATCGCTACCAGTTGCAAACACCCTTTTCTTGAATAGAGGAACATTGATTTTGGGCAGTGTATCCTCCTCGCATCGTTGAATATATACCACATGAGAAAAACCCTCAATTGGAATTGCCACCGACTCTGGCAACGGCGTGCCAACTTCCATTGTCAATTTAGCACGTAAGCAAGTATAATCAGCATCATGAATTGCTCCATATTGGACCCTCTCCACTTCATCAAGATCAGCCAAAGCATCTTTGAGAATATCCAACTTACTGCAGACCATCGGAGCATTTTTCATGAGGATCCAGAAAGTTTCCTTCTCCCTCGAGACACTTCCAAACCTCGGGCTCCACCTCTTCAAATTGATTTTCCCCATGGTCAAATTGAAAGTATATTGGAAGTTTACTTTCAGCAAATGCGTTGGGAATCGAACAACAAATACATCACCCATTCACTTAACGTTCCAGTCCCAATATGCGGCACGACTGCCATACCTGGCCTTCAATAACTCCTCGATCTGACGTATAGAAAAAGATCCGCTCACAATAGAGTTGATAACCATCGATCTAGCCCATTCGTACGATTCTTTATAGCGATTTGCAGTGATTTGTTTGCGGGCTCTATTTTCTTCCATTTTTTCTGATGGAGAACGATGAGATTTGCAATTGAAACCCTTATGCCTTGTTTTATGACATTTAAAACAAATAACTGGATTTCGACATGATCGTGCCCAGTGATATGTCGATCCACATCTGAAGCAGCCAATTTTTTATTTGATATTAATGAGATATTCATTATAACTGTTATGGATACGAGGAGACGGCTTTGACAGTGGCTTTTTATAATTAAAAATAATCGGATCTAAATTTCGCTTTACAGCTGGCCTAAGTAATATATCCTTAAAAAAGGGATTAGCAGAAACATTCTTAGCATTTTCAGCATGGTCAACGTGTAAAGAAGAGATTTTTGAGGAGAAAGACGATTTCAGAGAAGAAAAAGCATGTTTTGAATTTTCAAAAAAGGATCGCCAAGAGGACGCCATTTTTATATTTAAGGCTTTTAGTACTGTTTTATCCCTAATCACCTTTTTAATTGCTAAATAAGCAAATCTACATCAAATCAAGTCGGACTAGCACCAAATTTGAGGTAGAGCTGCTGCACTACATAGGAATCCGAGCCAAATCAGTAAAAGTTTCAGATCTATAATCTATTTGTGGCTAAGGTGAGTGATTAGCATGTTTGTTCACTAATTATTGCTAATTAGGGGTGATTAGTGATAATTAACGAATTAACGACTTAGAGAAATATGGGAAAATATGTAAAAATTCTAATATTATTTTTTGTCATTGGTATAAATTTGGGTTAATTTGGATTAAGTTTGCTAATCCTATTATTAGATATGGTTAAACATGATTTAGGGGAAAATCATGGATTTTGGGTATGTTTGATCTAAAATAACCTATATGCTTGATGTATTGGTCTTTTTAATTGAACCTACACGTTGTTACTATTGTTTGGAATGTTTTATGATTGCATAGGAAAGTTAGAATGGCTGAAAACGCTGTTGTTTAGCGAAAATAGCTTGCTGGAAAAAATTGTAGAGTTTCAGGTCCGGTTAGGAGGAAGACCCGATCCGAACCAGTTAGGAGGAAGACCCGATCTGAACCGGTTAGGAGGGAGACCCGAACCGGATAGGAGGGAGACCGAAATCGAACCGAGTAGGAGGAAGACCAAAACTGAACCGGATAGGAGGAAGACCCTAACCGAACCGGATAGGAGGAAGACCCGAACCGAACCAGATAGGAGGAGGAGACTCGAACCGAACCGGATAGAAGGAGGTGACCCGAACCAGATAAGAGGAGGAGACCGAAACCAAACCAGATAGAAGGAGGAGACCCGAACTGAATCGAGTAGGAGGAGACCCAAACCGGACTGGATAGAGGAAGAGACCCGAACCGAACCAAACACCAATTCGACCAAAACCCGAGATGCAAAGGGAGTCCAAATGGGAAGTATAACTTAGGATCCAGTTGGGCACCAACGAATTAACTTCTAGGGATAGGCTTGCTGCGGGACGTGTGCAAAGGGGTTATTGATATCTATAACTTTGGTTCACCATTGAAAGAGGGGGCATGTAGACGAACCAGAGCGAGGGCTGTATGGACTGGTTAACTCGTTAGGGTTATTGACTATGGACTAGTGCAGTGGTGTCAGAAGTTGTATGGAGTGGGACTCCATCAGGTCCCCAAAGGGAAAAGTGGTTGTAGGAATAGTTGAACGGAGTGGGACTCCGTCATGGCCCAAATGGATCTGGTAATCAAAGTGGTGGACATCGTACGCTTTACGCACAGAGTGAGAGATGTGAGGATGATTGATATGTTTGATGTTTGCTATCACCATGACACGCACACCCCCATTTCTGCACTATATGTTGGTGTTACCTTAGAGTATTATACATCTTATTGTGCTAACTCTTTATTTGCAGGTCTAGGTTCAGGTATGATTATTTATAACTGTTATTAATTTATTCAGTTATATAGAGTTGCTATCGCTCACACCAGACTTTCGTATGACCCAGAGTTTTATGTCTCTTCTTATTACTCTGGGTGCTCCTAAACGAGCAGAATAGAGACAGGTTAGGTGGGTATGCACAAGTTGATGTTTAGAGACGAGCGGGAGGCTTCAACGTACTATTTACATATATTCTCCCTGTGTTTGTTGTTGGTCACTGCTTTGGGCATTAGTAGTGTACCTCTTTCATTTCCTTTTAGAGACAGTATTTTGAAGTTGTAATAATGGTTTGGAACATAAGCTATATTTTGGATTCCGTTACTCTAATGAATATGGTTTAGTTTTCAGCTTACGCACTATCTTGCTTGTTTTATACCAAGTTATGTTATTATTATAGTTTATTCCATGCACTGTGAGATACTACAGGTTCTTGATGATTCATAGTTTCAAACCCCTTTCTCTTGACGATCATCTCATGCCAGTCGGGCATTGGCGCAGCGCATTTCAAGGGAAATGTCTGATGCTGCGGGGCGGCCGTCACACTTGGTACGAGAGCCTAAGTTGCATAGTTTAACAGAAGGGTGACATCAGGGAGAGATAGTGTGTATATATATATATCTGTGTGTGTGTGTGAGCACGTATTTGTGATATTTTGGCTTTCAAAAGCTATATATATACTATTAATATATCTATGGATGAAGTCGCACTGCACTGGCACCACTAAAGAGATGGTTAATTGTTTTCTCTTTACAGATTCAACGATGAGCCGAAATACGATGAGAAACCCCGCATGGGGAGTTGAAGAGGGAACGGGTTTAGGGGACAACAATGGGAATGTCCCTGATATAAGGACGATGTTTACTTCCTTCATGCGAGAGATGCTTAGGGATGCTCAGGGAGCAGTTCCTAATGCGGCTAACGGTGGGGGTGCAGTAATGCAGGTGCCTAAAGCCGATTTTGCCAAGCTTAACAAGGATTATACTAGTCTTGGTGGAAAGCCGTTCTATGGAAAAGAATCAGCTATAGAGGTTTCAGATTGGCTTGATAGTTGTGAGCGTATCTTCGAAGGTTTGGGGATTGATGATGCAATGAAGAGAAAGCTAGCATCGCGTCAGCTTCAAGGACGGGCAATGAATTGGTTGAATGTTATTAAAGAACATACTCCAGAGGATCAAATTAATCGGAATCAGTTTAAGGCTCGCTTCAGTGATAAGTTTATCCCAACTGCCCAGACATCAGAATTGTTTAGGAAATTTTTGGAACTTAAGCTGAATGGTAGGGCATTCTCGGAAGATATTGCTGAATTCGACACCTTATTGAAATATGGATTATCTCTTATCGATACTGCCGAGAAGAAGAACGAGAAGTTCATAACTGGCCTAGATAAGTACTTGGGGGAAAGGTTGATAAATCATATAGATGAGACTTTCAAATACGTTGTGGGAAGAGAATTGAGATCAGAGAGCCTTTACCCTAAGCCAAAGACTGACTTCGTTGTTACATCTGCAGAGGAGCCGAAACTGTGGTCAAGCAGTGAAGGCAATAAGAATTATCAGAATAAGAGAAAACAGAACCAAACCAAGGATGGTTAGAAAAATAAGAATAAGAAAGATATCAAGTGTTTTAGCTGTGGCCAGAAGGTCCACTATGCCAGAGATTGTCGAACAAAGCCAGCGGATAGGAAGTGCTTCAATTGCGGCCAAATGGGACATCACAAGGATAAATGTCCACAACCTCCTAAGGAGAAACAGATCATGAAAGCATATGCTATCAACGTTATTCCTTCTTCATCGAATCCCCCAACGGCGGTGGAGAAGGTAAAGGGTGTCGTTATCTAAGGTATGCTTTCTATTTATGATGTTCCTGTTCGAGTACTGTTTGATACCTGGGATTCCCATTCCTTTATATCTATTGACCTGGTAGATAGGTTGGGATTGGAACCCGAGATTGCCGATATACCTTTAGTTGTGATGAACTCGATTAGTGGTTCGACTAGCCTTTGTATGATTTGTCATAATTTGGTCTTATCGAGTCATGGATGCATGGTTGTCTGTGATTGCTTCGTTTTGGGCTTTACTGGGTTTGGCATTATTTTGGGACTCGACTGACTCCAAAGGTATGGGGTGGTGGTAGACTGCGAGGGGTCTTCGGTGACCATTAGAGCGGATGATAGGCGGAGGGTGGTATTGAGTTTCCTGCCTAGCGATAGGGTGATGGCTAGTTTTCTAAATTCCCTCGACATCCCGCATAATGAGTTATCAGATGTTCCTATTGCTGGCGAGTATCCGAGCATCTTCGGGGAGGTGACCGGACTTCCAACACACCGAGAGATCGAGTTTCGGATTGATTTAGTGAAAGATGCCAGACCTATAGTAATGCCACTTTGTCGTATGGTTCCAAGGGAGAAGCGAGAGCTCGAAGTGTAAGTAGGCGATCTTTTGAAGAAGGGATGTATTCGAAGAAGTGTCTCCGAGTAGGGAGCACCAGTTGTATTTGCTACCAAGGCATATGGTTCCCTTCATTTATGTGTGGACTACCGCTAGTTGAACAAGGTGACTAGGAAGAATAAGTATCCTCTTCCACGGATAGATGATGTGTTTGATCAATTAAATGGAGCAAGAGTGTTTTCCCAGTTAGATCTCGCGACAGGATTTCATCAGCTCCGAGTAGCAGCTGAGAGTATACCTAAAATGACATTTCGGATGTCGTCTGGATTCTATGAGTGATTGGTCATGCCATTCGGATTGACCAATGCACCCGCATAATTTGCGGATCTTATGAATAAGGTTTTCAGAGGTCAATTAAATAAGTTTGTTCTTGTGTTCATGGACAGAGGAAGAACACAAAGGACAGTTGAGGAGAGTGATGGAGGTGTTGAGGAAACACCAATTGAAAGCGAAATTTTTTAAGTGTCACTTCAGGAGGAGGGAAGTGGGGTTCTTAGGCCGTATTATTTCAAAGAATGGTATTGTCGTGGATCCTGCGAAGGTGGCTATGGTGTAAGATTGGTCTACGCCCAAGAATGCAATGGACGTGAGAATTTTCTTGGGACTAGCGGGATATTATTGTAAGTTTATCCAAGACTTCTCCAAAATAGCAGCACCGTTAACTCATTTGACCAAAAAGAATCAAGATTTTGTTTAGGACAAAAGGTGTGAGAATGCATTTAAAACCCTAAAAGATAAGTTAATGTGTGCACTAGTGTTAGTTATTCCTAATGGGAACGAAGAGATGACGGTATACACGGATGCTTGTGGTACCGGACTAAGTGTTGTACTGATGCAAGGAGATAGGCTTTTAGCTTATGCTAGTCGGCAACTGAAACCGTATGAGAAAAGATATCCTAACCATGATTTGGAATTGGCAGCGATCGTGTTTGCTTTGAAGATGTGGAGACACTATCTCCTGGGAGAAAGATTCGAGTTGTTTACCGATCATAAGTCTTTAAAGTATATTTTCTCCTAAAAGGATTTAAATCTTCGTTAGTAGAGATTGATAGTGTTCTTGGCTTCATATGATTTCAAAATCGCATACACACTCAGGAAGGGCAAAGCGGTAGCTGATGCATTGAGTAGGAAACATGCTAGTTTGGGGGCTATGTTTCTTGAATGGAAGCAACTGGAGTATATCGCGGGATATGATTTCAGGCCTAAGTGCGAATTAGAACCATAGATGTTAGAAAGTTTGACTATCAGACCGACTTTGATTGAGCGGATCGTCTCCAGTCAGAGGGATGATCCTAACCTATTGGAAATTATCTCCAAGGTAGAGATGAGTATCGATGGTGAGGAGATGAAAAGTATGGGCTTGATATGGAGGGATGGCTTCGAAAGAACGGGTGACTAGTTGTACCCAACGTTAAAGGATTGAGAGATGAAGTGCTTAGAGAATGTCATCGCTCGAAACTAACTATACATCCCGGTGGCAACAAGAAGTATCGAGACATAAAGCAGACCTACTACTAGGAATAGATGAAGAGAGATGTTGGGAAGTTTATATTCAATTGCATGAATTGCCAGTTAGTTAAAGCCAAGCAAAAGAAGCCTAGTGGTTTGTTACAACCGCTAGAAATTCCCGATTGGAAATGTGAACAAATCTCAATGGATTTCATTGACGGTTTGCCAAGGACTAGATCGGGTCATGATAGTATTTGGGTGATTGTGGATCTACTGACCAAAAGTGCAAGGTTTATACCAGTCAAGTCGAATAGAACGGCGGCTAAGTTAGCAGAACTGTATATGAAGTGGGTAGTGAGATTTTATGGAGTACCTAAAGGTATTGTGAGTGACCGAGATCCATTATTTACTAGTGGGTTTTGGAAGAGCTTACAAGAAACTTTGGGGTCAGAATTATATCTCAGTACTGCATGCCATCCTCAAACCGACGTCAAACACAAAGGGTGAATCGTGTATTATAGGATCACTTGAGATCTTGAATATTGGATTTATGGGATGACCATTTGCATCTGTTGAGTTCGCATATAATAATAGTTATTAGTCCAGTATTGGTATGGCTCCATTTGAAGCTTTGTACGGAAGACCATGCAACTCACCATCACGTTAATTGGAAACTGGTGAGAAATTTTTGCTTGGGCCAGATGTAATAAGAGAAACTTCAGATAAGATCAAGGTTACTCAACAGCGAATGAAGGTTGCCCAAGATAGGTAGAAGAGTTATGATGATAAAAGACGAAGAGATTTGAAATTCTCCGTTGGAGACTTGGTATTCATTAAGATTTCTCCATTGAAGAGCGTGATTCGGTTTGGTAGGAGAGGTAAATTTGCACCAAGGTTTGTTGGTCCATTTCCAGTTCCCGAGCAAGTGAGGAATTTAGCGTATAAAGTCGGATTGCCTGATAAGATGGCGGGAGTGCACAACGTAGTTCATGTTTCCCAATTAATGAAGTTCGTACATGATTCTGATATGAATATTTCACCAGATCAATTGGATGATATCGAGGTAAAACCCGAGGCAGTTGGAAACCGCAGAATTCGTGTTGTCGGACTCGATACGAAGCAACTTCAAAGTAAGACGGTGAAACTGGTTGAGGTCTAGTGGGATGATAATGAGAACGACTGCACTTGGGAAACAGAGGAGAACACCAGAAAGCCGTATTCATAGTTTTTTATTTGGTAAGATTTTAATCACGATATAGTTACTCCCTTGTTAGTAAACCACATGTTAGGATTCTTGTTGTGTTATTATGTATGTTTGATTATTTGTAGATGGCTGATAGCCATGCAGGGGCACCGTTGTATGTTTTCTTGGTTAAGGAATTTCGGGGGCGAAATTTCTTAAGGAGGGATAGTGTAATGACCTGCATTCTACATATCAAAGGATCGTAGAATATTTATTTTATTTTCATACAAAGTCATATGGTCGTGTAACTTTGGGAAACGACTATTGGGGTCATTTCCCACATTCACGATTTTTTTGCCAAATTTTAAATGACCGTTTTGCCCCTAGCGAAACTTTTTTTGCATATAACTTTTGATGGGTAAGGAGTTTTGACCTTAAACTATTTCTGTTGGATTCAGATGATGGTTTACCTTTCCGTAGAGTGGTCACATTAATCAAACGGACTTAACGTTTGGGAGATATGGCTGAAATAAGTTTTGGAAGATGGAAAACTGCTTAATCGGGCTTAATAGGGTGATTAGCAGCTAGGCCCATAACCCATTTCGGGATTAGGGTTATGGGAGGGCTGAAAGGGTTTGGAGAAACATTCCCTTTCATTTTTCTAGACACCACAAACATTCCTTGAACCCTAGTAATGGCCTCCATCTTCTAAATCTATCCCTAATCACCTTTTTAATCATCGGTTAAGAAAATCTACATCAAATCAAGTCGAATTAGCACCAAATTCGAGGTAGAGCTGCTGCACTACATAGGAATCCGAGCCAAATCAGTAAAAGTTTCAAATCTATAATTTATTTATGGCTAAAGTGAGTGATTAGCATGTTTATTCACTAATTATGGCAACTTAGGTGTGATTAGTTATAATTAACGAATTAATGACCCAGAAAAATATGTAAAAATTCTAAAATATTATTTTATGTCACAGGTATAAATTTGGGTTAATTTCGATTAAGTTTGCTAATCCTATTGTTAGATATGGTTAAACATGGTTATGGGGAAAATCAGGAATTTTGGGTATGTTTAATCTAAAATAACCTATATGCTTGATGTTTTGATCTTTTTGATTGAACCTATATGTTGAAAATGTTGTTTGGGATGTTTTATGATTTCATAGGAAAGTTAGAATGATTGAAAAGGCCGTCGTTTAACGAAAATAGCTTGCTGGAAAAAAATTGCAGAGTTTCAGGTCCGGTTAGGAGGAAGACCCAATCCGAACTGGTTAGGAGGAAGACCCGATCCGAACCGGTTAGGAGGGAGACCCGAACCAAACCGGATAGGAGGAAGACCCAAATCGAACCGGATAGGAGGAAGACCCGAACCAAACCAGATAAGAGGAAGAGACCCAAACCGAATTGGATAGGAGGAAGAGACCCGAACCGAACGGGACAGGAGGAGGAGACCCGAACCGAACCTGTTAGGAGGAAGACCTGAACCGGATAGGAGGAGGAGACCCGAACCAAACTAGACAGGAGGAGAATACCCAAACCGAACAGGATAGGAAGAGGAGACCCGAACCGGACCAGATAGGAGGAAGAGACCCGAATTGAACCAAACACCAATTTGACCAAAACGTGAGATGCAAACAGATTCCAAATGGGAAGTATTACTCAAGATCCATATGGGAACTACCGAATTAACCTCTAGAGTTGGGCTCTACTGCGGGACATGTGCAAAGGAGCTACTGATATCTATAACTTTGGTTCACCATTGAAAGAGGGGGCACGTAGACGAACCAGAGCCAGGGCAGTGCTGAATGGTTAACTCGTTAGGGTTACTGATTATGGACCAGTGCAGTGGGGTCAGAGGTTGTATGGAGTGGGACTCCATCAGGGCCTCAAAGGGAAAAGTGTTCGTAGCAATAGTTGTACAGAGTGGAACTCCGTCACGGCCCCAATGGATATGGTGATCTAAGTGGTGGACATCGTACGCTTTACGCACTGAGTGAGAGATGTGAGGATGATTGCTATGTTTGATGTCTGCTATCACCATGACAGGCACACCCCTATTTTTACACTATATGTTGGTGTTACCTTAGAGTATTATACATCTTGTTGTGCTAACTCTTTGATTACAAGTCCAGGTTCAAGTATGATTATTTATACCTGTTATTGCTTTATTCAGTTATATAGAGTTGTTATCGCTCACACTAGACTTTCGTATGACCCAGAGTTTTATGTCTCTTCTTATTACTCTTGGTGCTCCTAAACGAGCAGGCTAAAGACAGGTTAGGTGGTTATGCACGAGTAGCTGTCCAGAGACGAGCATGAGGCTTCCACGTACTATTTACATATATTCTCCTTATGCTGTTGTTGGTCACTTCTTTGGGAATTAGTAGTTTATCTCTTTCATTTCGTTTTAGAGACAGTATTTTGAAGTTGTAATAATGGTTTGGATCATAAGCTGTATTTTGGATTCCGCTACTCTAATGAATATGGTTTGGTTTTCAGGTTATGCACTGTCTCGCCTGTTTTATATCAAGTTATGTTATTATTATATTTTATTCCATGCGCTATGAGATACATTACCGGTTCTTGATGGTTCATAGTTTCAAACCCCTTTCTCTTGACGATCGTCTCGTTCCAGTCGGGCATTGACATAGCGCATTTCAAGAGAAATATCTGATGGTGCGGGGCGGCCGTCACAAGTTAAGTGTTTATCTTTGCAACGGTTAAGAACAAGATCGAGGTGATGTTAACAATCACTGTAAGAGTCACCAAAGATGGAAAAATCAACCATGAAAACTTCCAAAAATTTCTCGATTATATCAGAGAAAATGCTAATCATACACCTTTGGAAGGTTACAGGTGCATAACAGAGACCAAAAAGCATGCGATGGTATGCAAATGTACTGAAAGGACAAGTGAAAGTGGTCTTCTCTTGGTCCTCAAAAGCAATAGGGATTTGATTATAGCCTGAGTACCCATCAAGGAAACAGCAGAACTCGTGACCGGCTAGACATTCAAACATTTGATCGATAAATGGCAAAGGGAAGTGATCCTTATGTGCTGCAGCGTTAAGTTTCCTATAATCAATACAAACACGCCAACCTGTTTGGGTGCGGGTTGGGATAAGCTCGTTAGCTTCATTTTGGATCAAGGTTATCCCTGACTTCTTAGGTACGATATGAACCGGACTAACCCATTGAATATCAGAAATTGGGTAGATGTTTCCATTGTCAAGACATTCAAGGATTTCATCATGAACTTCTTCTTTCATTACGGGGTTTAGTCGACGCTGGGGATCACGAGTGGGATTGGCATCGTCTATAAGGTGGATGCGTTGTTGGATTATCGAAGGACTAGTCCCCTTAATATCAGCCATAGACCAACCAATTGCTTCTTTATTTTTCTTAAGGATTGGAAGGAGCAATTGTTCCTGCTCTTTAGTAAGGACAGAAATGATAATGACAGGAAGAGTCTCATTGTCTCCTAAATAACCATACTTAAGATGACTGGGAAGCATTTTGAGTTCAGATTTGGGAGACGACTCAACCAAAGAAATTGGTTGAGGGATAGACTAAGTTGTGATGGCTCGAAAGGAGATGAATTAGAGACATTTTCGGGGATATCCTGAAACAGAGTTTCGTAATTCGATTCAATTTCGTTGTTCAGATGGTCGAGCTCAGGTTCATTATCGTGGACATCATGGATTTTAGAAATTTGGTCCACATAAGAGTTAGGAGAGTTTTCGGTTCTAAAGATGTTTAGTTCGATGGTTATATTACGGAAAGAAAGTTTCATAGACCCATTTCTATTGTTGATAAGCGCATTAGGGGTTGCTAAGAAGGGTCGTCCTAAAAACAAAGGAATTTGGTTCGTAGGATTGCTTACTTGTTGATTTTTTAGGACAATGAAGTCAACTGGAAAGATGAATTCACCAACTTTTATCAATACATCCTCAATTTCGCCCATAGGTCTCTTAATTGAACGGTCAGCAAGCTGAAGGGTAACCTTGGTGGGTTTCAGTTCTCCTTGTCCTAATTGGTGGTAGACGGTATATAGAAGCAAGTTAATACTAGCACCTAAGTCTAGCAGACATCTATCGATTTTCTTGTCCCCAATAGTACATGATATTGTAGGGCAGCCAGGATCTTTGTATTTCACTGGAATTGATTGGGACTAGACTTCGCTTAAAGTTGCCTCTAGAAACACGTTCTTAGGTATATGTGTATGCCTTTTGGAGTGCACAAATCTTTTAGAAACTTCGCATATGGTGGAATTTGTTATATAATATCTAAAAGAGGAAAGTTCACTTTAACTTGCTTAAATATTTCTAGGATCTTTTCTAGCTGATCCTTCTTTTTCCTAGGCCAAAGTCTATGAGGAAATGGAGCAGGCAACTTAGTAGGTTGGGCTACTTGAGTTTGAGGATGGTCCTGATCAGAAATTGGCTCAATATTTTGATCCGAGTTGGTCGAATTTTCGGTAGGGTCTGGAAGTCACCCGGTAAATTATTTGGGTTGACCACATGGTTGTCAATCTTTTTGCCAGATATAAGAGTCGTGACCGCATTCAAGTGACTCATGTTTGAGTCTTGAATGATGTGAATTTGGTTGGAGTTTGATTTTTCCCTCTAGGGTTTTGGATGGGTTGACTTGGAAACATACCCATTTCCCTTTCACTTAATCTAGCATTAAGTTGAGATATTTGTTTTTGAAGTTCACCCATTTGTTGATTCGTGTTTTGCATGTGTGATTGTAACAAGTTGTTTAACTTGTTTTAATTTTCAACACTTTGCTTAGTCATTTGCGCTAATAGTTAAGTCACCTCAAATAAATGCCCCTTAATCGTAGAAAGGCGTTTTTCATATTGGGGTGTAACTGATTGTTGCACTTGATTTTAAGAAGATGGCGCAAGATTTTGGAATTGATTTTTTTGAAAGGGAGGATTCAAAGGATTATTCGAAATATGTTGAAAAGGGGGTCGAACCAAATTCGAATTTGCATTGTTTTGGATCCAACAGAAGTTAGGATGGTTTCTCCAACCTAGATTGTACACTGGGGAGAATGGGTCGTTTCTAGCTTTGTTAAATGCGTTGAGTTGTTCTAACGAATGTGGCCATTGATCGACAATGTGGTTAGGATCGTTACATTTGTAACATGAAGGCTGAGACGCTTGAGCTTTATTTATTTGAGATGATGAAAGGACATTATCAATTTTGGTTAACATCGCGTCAATGTTTGCTTCTAAATCCAATGAGGATCCTACCGAATGAGTGTTTGATCGAGAATAAATCGATTTCTCGTTAGATCTTACCCATTGAGCTGATTTTCGGCCAAATTTTCGAGAAATTGCCAAGCAGCATCATGATTTTGGGCTAGAAAGTTTTCTTGGCACATCGATTCAAGCATGATTCGAGAATTATTTTCGAGTCCATCGTATAAAATTTGACAAAGAGTGCATTTTTTGAAATTGTGATGTGGACATTTGACTAGAAGTTTTTTGAACCATTCGAAATATTTTGCAAAGGACTCAACCTCGAATAGATGAAAATTAATGATTTTGTTTCGAATTTTGGATGTTTTTTCCAAGGGGTAAAATTTCTTTAGAAAAACTTTCATAAGTTCATCCCAAGTTCCAATCGTATTTGAAGGCAAGCTATACAACCAATTTTCGGCATAATCGGTAAGTGCAAATGGAATTAACCTAAGTTTGATTCCATCGTCACTAAGTTGTTGAAATTTCATGGTTGCACAAACTTGTTCAAATTTGGTTTAAAAAATGTAAGGATCATCATGTTCAAGATTTCCAAATTTTGGAAGAGTATTTATGTGATTCAAATGAATTTCAAAGTGGTTACCCATTGGGGCGGGCGATATGATGCAAGAAGGAATAGAAACTCGATCGAGGAAGTATCTATCCATAAGAGTTCGAGAAGGATTTTCTTCGGCCATGTTGGAAGGAATGTTTGTTTGCACTAAACGATTAGTTGAAGGATCATGAGTCCAACTATGCATGCATTAGTGAGAAGAATAAGGAAAGATGATAAAAACAAGTTAGTGAAGAGAATAGAATTGAATTTTTTTACAAAACGAGAATTGTTTTGAAAATCTTTTTTTCAAGAGAAAACGAGATATTCACAAAGTAAATTTGCTTTTTTTTATTTTGGATTTTTTTATATATAAATGAACTTAATGCAAATATATAAATACAAATTACTTATTTACAATTTTTGTAGAATTATATAATGACTGTTAGATTAATTTCAACAAAAGATTTCTCAGCCACTTAACGGACAGGAGTTATCGGTGCAACAGGAATCACCCTAGCAATGTAGCCGAAGGTTTAAGTACCTTCTGAGGAACAACCGATATAATATTTACGAATCATCGTAATATTTATAAATAGTTATTACTTTGCCGTAGTCTATACACTAAGAAATAATTCGTTAGAAATAAACTAATTTGTCAAAATATAATGAAGTCCTTGGAAAATAAAAACAAAACTAAGGTGAATGTAATTTTTTTTGAGATATTTTGATCAATCACAGGACAGTCACAAAATAATAAGTTGCATAAATAAAAATTTTACAAGCAAGCCACGACACCTGCATGAAATCTTTATAAGCAATTTTTTTATATTTTTCAAGCAGCAGTCCCTGTAGAGTTTAGAAAATTCTCACCTAGATCGGCATTCCGTCCAGTGCAACTGAGTAGCGCTGGCGCGTTCACACCCCACTTGGTGTGCAACCGCTTCAATAATTCAAATTCGGCTAATTGCAAATTGCTTGACTGTTGAAATCCTTGTTTGTTGATTGAATTCTGCCTCTTCCGATCTTGAGTGAATTTGAGTTTTTTTTTTAAAGAAATAAAATAAAACTAAAAACAAAATGAAAGTAAAAATAAAACCAAATGAAAACAAGATGAGTGAAAATCAAAAATAAAAATAACAACAAAAGGAAATGAAATTAACTTTTTTTTTGTTTTTTAGGATAAAAGTCGGCAAACAGAAGCAAAAACTTGGTTCAATTCGCACAGCAATTAACAAGTTGAACTCCCACACAATAAACTCAATGATCAACAAACCCACGTCCAAAATTAAAGACTCACGCAAAAATTTCAAACAAAGCTACAACGGAAAAGCCCCCAAGCCCAGTTTCAATACCCAATTATTCAATTAAAATTCCTTATGACGGTTAAAAACTTGGTCGGATCGGCTCCAAATTGAATAATATTAAAAAAAATTGGCGGCTTCTAGATAAATCTCAGTTAAAAGCAAAGCCGACTCCTCTCGAAAAAAATTCGATCTTGAAATATCAAGTGTTCGATTGTGAATTTAGATCTTAATATCTTCACACAACAATTTGTCGATCATTGAGTGTTGCGAGTTTAGTTTAGGGTTTTAAGAAGGGTTTGAATCGTGAATCGGAGAAGGGTGATTCAAGTGCGGATTTGTTTCGAAATATGGGTTATGAATTGTTCAAATGCGATTGATTTTGTGCGAAGATTGGAAGTGCTAAGAGATAAAGTTGTGATTCGCTGGTTGGAGTTTGGCAATTGGTGAATTATCTGAGCGATTTTGGAATTCGGTTTGATGGAAGGTGAAGTATTGTGAGAGGTATGGAAGTTTTGAGTAAGGAGGAGACTGAACTCGGTGATGAAGTGGTTTGGTGAATGCAGTGGGTATTTTATGAAGTGACCGTGAGGAAGGAGTATGCGGTGAAGATAATTGTGGTGGACTGTGGTTTGAGTCTGGAGAGTGGATGGTGGTTGTTTTTGGCAGTTGTAATTTGGTTTAACTGTTTGGGTGAGGAATGAATTGATAATATATGGTGGTGTAAGGGTGAGATGGTTGGGACTTAAGCAAACTGTCGGTTTGTGGAGTTGATGTTAAGGCTGATGAACAAGAAGTGTGGCTTTTAGGTCGGTGAGGGAAAGGGATTGGAACTAGGGAGGAGGAGTTCGGGTGAACAGGAGTTGGTGAAATTTGGGTAATTTCTAGGCTATCGTTTGTATGAATGTATGCAGGTTAGTGGCTTGGTGAACGGACAGTTGTTTGAGGAGACTATCAGGAACTGGCGGTTTGGGAGCAGGTGGTATGAGTTTTGTAATGAGAGGGTCGACTCGAAATTTGGTTGTCAGGAGGTTTAAGAATTTTGGTTTGATCTTAAGTGGATTTGGTTTGATTAAGGGGTGGAGTTCTCGATGTGGGTTTGAAAATTTTAGGCGTAGAAAGATGGCAGTGGTGAATGATTTTGTAGAAAAATCGGATTTGTTATCTGGTTAGAACGTGGTTGGAAAGTTATGACAATGGACGTGATCGAAGGTGAACACAGAAAACAAAATTAGAAAGAAACCAAAACAAATTTGTGCATATATATATATAAATATATATATTATTTCAGAAACTTGTAAAAGAAGAAAAGGGAAAGAAATATATTGAAAAATGGAAAGGCAATAAAGAAAGGAATTGAAACAAAGGCAAGATTTTTTCTCTTAATTAGAAGATTTTAGTGTAAATAATTTAATACCAAATCAACTAAGCAAGAATTTTTTCTATATATGAAAGAAAACAAATGGAATAAAATAAAAAATATTTTTGTGCTTTGTTTATGGAAAAATAAGAAAATAAAAATAAAACCTGAAGGATTTACCAATAAAAACTATTTTGATCCCTTGCAACGGCGCAAAAACTATTTTTGCAAACAAATTAAACAATTGAAAACAACTATTTAATTCGTTTGACTTTCCTAAACAACAAGGGTTGTTGTAAAGGGTGTCGAACTCTGGGACCAAAAATATTTTAGTTAATAAATCCAATTAAGTTATTCTGAAATTTTGATTGTTTGAAAATGACAGAAAATAATTAAAAAGAGAGTTTTTGTAATAAATGAAAGCAATCAGGGATAATAACAATGACATAGATTGGATTAATACTCATCGATAGCCAATAGATAAATATAGATCTAACTCATGTTCCTGTCACAAACATGAATTAACGGTAATTAGGTTTTTAGAAACACATATGTGAATAACGACAAGCATAGCCTATGCAGGAGCTAAGCTCTTAAACAACCATAAGCTATTAGGATAGATTCACTAATTTATTTCTAAAACCCTAAAAATTAGATCTAAATCTGATAAGTGTTAGATCGAACTCGAATATACCTTGTGAAGAAGCATTGCTCTTGAACGACACAGAGTATGAAGGTTTAGATCTAACTCTTGGTTCAGATCCAGATCTATACGTATAAAGTCCTCATCTTTTGGCTATGTGATTCATATTGAATCCAATCTATAAGCATCGTCATCCCTAATTAAAGGGGATTAACTAGACATAGCTAAATGATGGGAAAAAGCGAGAAATAAAAGAACAAACATAAATAAAATAAAACTAAAACTAAAGAGAACAGGGGAAGAATAGTTTTATTCAAAGAAGAGAGATACAAAATAAAACTTAAGACCATTCTAAATGAATTAGATACAATGTATTTATAGCTTCCTTGAACAAGATAAAGTGGCCAAATACATTTTGTAGGATAAAAGGTTTTGCCCAAATAACAACTAGACCAATGTGAACGCAGGTGAGTGGGCATGCAAATGTCATGGAAACTTGCGAGCATCAAACGACATAAACTTCAATCGATAATAACTCCGTAACATCTGAGACAAGCAATCCTTATGAAAAAGCATTGAATCTTGACTTTAAAATATGCGGCAGAAGATGGTTGAACAACAACATTCCGTCAGGTCTTCACGCTTTAATCCAGCTCTAAAAATCAACACTCTTCTTGCACCAATTCTTCAAGCTTTTCAACAATTAAGTGCTTCAATCCATTCATCTTAAATAATCTGAAAACACAACTATAAGTACACAGTATCAATTATTTTAAAGAGAAAATAAGATAAATAAGCAGATAAAATATATACATTTACGTGCACTTCTTTCCTTGTCTCTGTTAAGTCTATCTTCCCTTCCTTCTTTTTATCTCCTTCTTTGTCATGTTGAGCATTCTTTTCTTTGCATGCAATTGTCTTATGCCCAAAAACCCGACAATGCACACAAATATCTGGTTTCCACAAGTAAGACACTTGAATATGTTGTGTAGAACCATTATTGTTTTCTACAGCAAAGGATTCAAGCAATTCCTTGTCTGGTTCAATCTCTATCAAGCATTTGGCAATTTGTATTATGGATAGAGATTCAATTGCACTATCAAGGCAAACGAACCTACTTAATCTATTTGATAGCCAATTCAAGCCTACCCGAGACCACAAATATATTGGTATATTGGTCATATTTACCTATATCGGTGCTTTGATGGATCCACAAACATTACTTACATTGGGATACCACTGCTTTGTGATAAAAATCTTGTTTTTCATTATAATTGGTTCTCCATGTATCAATTTCTCTTTATCATATTCATCAGAGAATAAGAATAAGAATATGATTCCAACTGACTTAACTTTCACTTGTCGACTTAGCTTCCATCTAGCTTTTAGGGTTTCAACCATTATCATATATGAAAGTGGTTGATCAAGGAAGAAGCCTACAACATAGTTCTTTCAGATTGCTTTACCTGCTGTCAGTACCAGTTGATTTGGTATCATTTTGTACCTTTTAGAGGTATCTCCATTTGAACAGGTTTGTACTTCCTCGCATTACGAGGAAGATGCTGAAACAAGGAAGTCCAAACTTGTTCAATAGTTGGGGATTGCATTAAGTTTGCATTAGTTGTGGGTTTGGGATTTGATGGATTTGAATTTTGTTCAGATGGGAGAGCCGATGAGCCAGAGGCAGAGCTAGGGTTTGGATTTTGGTTCAAAGCGGAAGGGTAAGGAGGACGAAGAGGAGGAGGAGGTTGGTTTGTTGGATTTGGCATAGGTACGGTGTTGGATAGTGTTGTGATTGGGTTAGCGGTAAGGTGATGGGACAAGGCGGGAACGACTGCCAATAAAATTGAAAATGAGGAAAAGAAAAAGTCTCAAAATCGATATATCCTTATGTGTGTGTGTCCTTCTTCCAAAAACAAAATTTCAACTTTCCATTCATATTTCTTAATTCCTTTCTCTTCTCTCTTAAAAGATACAAAATCGATACTTATACTCTGCCGATTTTCAGTTCGAATCAAATCGTTTCTACTCTGATTTGATTATACATCAATCTCTCCATTCTACCAAAAACAAAGTGCAATTCAAAGCTATATGAGCAATTGTAATCAGAATCGAAAAATCCAAGTCTGCATTCTTTGTACAAACAACTCAAATATCATTATGGATGTGACTAATTAACACTAAATCTAGTTGGGTTTAATTATGCCTGGTAAAAAACAATCGGATGTAATTTATTTTCTCGGAAAACAAGTTGAGTTTGGATATATGGCCAGTAAATCAGATTGACTTGCCCAGAAGTCTGAGTTTCGAAAGATATCTCCTTATGCCTTTGAAATAATGGAGTGTAATTATTGATACTGATTAAAGACCATACACGTTATATGATTGAATGTCGGGATAACTCTCTACCAATATAGAATGTATTATTTCCTTTACTGAATTCCCTTTAACTATTATTTATTTATTTATTTGATTATGTAATCATTATACATATATTCATAATCACACCTCAAAAGATTTCTAAATTATTCATAAATTTAAGAAAATGTTATTTTACCCCTTGTAATGTTAAGTAAGCCTTAAGATCTTTAATCCATTCCACTTTCAATATACACATATGGATTGCAACCAAAAGATATCTAAATTTCAATTAATTCATCTCTATTCACAACATAAGAGAAGCTATTAAATATATCCAGGGAAAACTCAGAGTCAAATCACCAAAAGTCAAAAGAGCGTCGATATATTTAACTGCTACAATTTACCATATTTGGAAGGCAAGAAATCAAATACTTTACTGCAAAAATATACTAACAACATTCAACTATAGGAAATCATCAATTCAAAATGTCAAATAATAATCAATAAATCAATCAAGCATCAAGACACTTCAAATTCAAACCAATCAAAAAGTAGGATAGATAATTTCAAAGATAGATAGAAACTTTCCTACGTAGTAGGAAAGATTATTCTGCTATTTCTAGTTTTTAATCTCTACATTTTACGGAGTGAAAGATACTGCTATGAGATACATAATCTCTCAATCCAATAACCTACTAGGAGGTGGCCATTCCTCTATTGCTAATGGATAAAATTGTATGAGAGTAGTAAAAAGGCTCTCATTACTAAAATGTCAAAGAATACTAGAAAAGCCAAAGCTGAAAATTCTACTTGCTTACATATTACAAGTATCGAGAACTACTGCTCACCCAACATTATTCCAGAGGAGGGTGTTTCTTCATAGAGATATTACATGCCTATTAGCAGTCAACTAATAACTAAAGACAATTATAGACTCCTTTAGGACCAGATTTAACCTATATGTATGGAAAGAGTGAGAGTAGCAAGAAGCAAAGACACATAGTAACTCAGTGATTTTCTTCAATCTACTCGATAAATTTAAGCTTAGAAAGCTAGATCTCAACCAGATTATCAATTTTCTGGATTAGCTTTCCTCGCAAGGGACTTTCTTATCAGATCTGGTATGTTTTGGCTGTTTTTCTATCAGTTGTTCGTCTTTGGAGCTTTGTCTTGCTGCTACTTGTGTTATGAATGGTCTTATTCTTGTTCCCTTCCCGCTTTGCCTCTTCTTCAGAACGAGCTGCAGATTCATCTCCAATCTTTTCGTGGTGGCCTCTTCAGCGAAGTCTTCCTCCATAACTTGTCTCGCGACTAGTCTTTCCTCTCTGGTCTGCTGAGTTTCTTCCATTGAGTTTAGCATTCTTCGCCGAGCTCGGTGGTACTTATTCTACTGGGTAGGCTTCCTTTGCTGTCGTAGTTTTCATTACATCTTGAGGTTGTTCTTCGTTTTTGAAGTTTGTAGTGCTAAGCTGGGTTATAGGTGCTCTTTTTCTTGGATCCAGCTTTTCTGTCTTTGTTGTGAGGATTCATGTTTGTGGCCTAGTTCAGTTGGTTGTGGGACGGTTAGCTCCTCCCGTAGCGCAGGCTATTTTCGTGTTCTGGGGTGTTTCAGACTTTGGTGCTGGTGAGGTGCTTGTGTTTGGTGATGGTCACTGTTCTGTTAGTGTCGTGTTTTGGTTGTTTCAATTTTCTAGGTTGTTTGTTTATGCTTAAAATAAACACTATCAATTTTCAAAAAACTTTGGAGCTTCAAGAGAATGAAATCAACAACGTTTCTTCCCCAGAGGAAATACAAGTCAACATAGAGTGCACAAATCCTACTTGGAAGAGAATACTTATAAAAATTGACAAAACTAACTCTAGGAAGTTAGATCTGAATGATAATGCAATCCTTAGAACCCAGAGATTTCACAAAACAAAATTTAAAAAGGTTCATTCTCGAATGCTTTTCAACTCAATATTAAGAACGTAAACTATGCTGAGAATAGGTTAAAGATACGGAAGCCTACTTAAAGACATTATTTTTGGCTAGAAAAGAGGAGAATGTGATTTTCTCCATTAACAAGGGTCTCACGATGTTTAGAATAGAATGAATTGTAAAGCGGCTAAGGTTTGCTTTGTGTATTTTGTTTTTTTATTGGTTGGGTGACTCATACTACTCATACCATAATATGCAGGGATTATTTCGATATTGACCTTGGGCCATTCTATGCACGCTTCCAAGAATCATAGGGTGCGTTCGCAGCCAAAATTTGGCACGCTCATTTTTTTTGGCGTCCGACGCGTCGGACGCGAGCACATTTTACCCCTTCCAGATTCCACGATTCTCGAACGTTGGAAAAGTAACCGTTGGCGTCCGACGCGTCGAACGCCAACGGTTAATTTTCCAACGTACCAATTCGCTGCCTATAAAAACGAAACCACCCCCTATTCCTCCTCATTCCAACCGAAACCTCTCCCCTTTTACCCCTTTTTTTGAATTTTTTGAGCAATTTCGAGCTGCAAAAATGGTTATTTTTTTTATGGTTGAGTTTATTTTTCAATTCTCTACCATATATAATTTTTTTGATTTTTTTTTTGTTTACGCAGATGGCTTCCACTTCCACCACTGCTACCTCGCAGCCTTTTGCCAACTGGACGGACGACCGGGAGTCCGCTTTCATAGATATCTGCGTTGAGTTCATAGCGGAGCGCAATACAAGCGTCAGTGGGTTCTACGCAACAGTCGCAACAACAATGAACAACCGTTTTAATCTGGAGTTCACAGAAAACCAGATTAAAAACAAATGGGACATTCCGAAAATTTAGGAAGCACTCGCCGATGAAGTTTCGAGATCAGGACATTATGTTCGAGGGTTGTTTGCGGAAAGATACTTGTGCGTATCCGATTCCTCAGGTTGCGCCTCCTACTGCACCAGCACCTCCACCAGCGCCTGCAGCAGCTGGTTCTTTCTCCCACGGGGACGCGAGTTTCTATACTGGTTGGATGGCTTCGGGCGATCCACCGTCTGGTTAGCCCTCTAGGCGCAGACAGGCAGAGCGTGCCAGCTCGTGGGTGACCGACCATACGAGACAGCTTGCTGCTCGTTGTTTGGAGCTTGTTCGGAGATCGGGGACGTCTGTGGATCTTTGGGAGATTCTGACGATATTTCGCAACGATGAGCGGAATGTTGATATTGCTCAGGAGCTTAGCGATGAGGGCTTATGTGCTTTTTTTTCATCGGAGTTGAACTTATTACCTCATCGTCGTTTATTGTAGATTTTCATGTATTTGTTTTAATTCCAGTACCGTTGTGTTTTTTATGTTTTATGAAAAAAGTGGTTGTGTTATGAAATATGTTGTCGTTATAGTTTGATGCAATTAGAATTTAATTAAATCAAAACCATTAATTTAACAATTAAATACCACGCTCAAATACCACGTTCGTCGCTAAAAACACAGTTCCCCTTCGCTACAGTACCACGCTCACGTTCGTTAAGAACGCACCCATAGAGTGTATGCATATTTTCATTTAGGCTATAGAGTTCTTTTCTGTAGGTTTCTTCCTTCTTAAGACCCATCTGCAAAACTATTATGCACATTCTGTTGCAAATAACTATGCACATTCAATTGCAATTGAAAATTAGACGGCCGCAGGCAGATGTAAAAATGCAAAAGTAGTCCATCATCCAAATTCCTTTTTTTAATTCTACATCACAAAGAAAAGTTCATGAGTATAGTTGTCGACTCTACATCTTTGGATAATGGATATTCAACTGTAGCAGTACAGTAACCTTGAAATGGTTCATATTCAAAACTGGAATGTGAACAACTATACCCAAACTATTATGCTGTTGGAACCTCTAATCGGTTCTCGCGTCTTCTAGTGAGTGAAGGAGAGTTCCGAGAGTCGGGTATGAATATCAAGAGTATTGGAGGTAAGGCTGTTGTAAGAGCAAGCAAAGAAAACATAACGAGCAGCTTACAAGAGATGAGAAGTCCAGATGGTAGCTTACAGAGGAACATCAACGTGGAAGCTAATAATGAGAAAGAAAATCAAACAAGTGGGATTGCTCAAGTTGAAGATATCCTATCTAAGGCTTTTGGTTCCCCTACAGGTAACGCTACTGAACTCCAAAAGCAAGCAAACATTACTGGAAGCTAATGCAAAACAATGAGGGATGAAATAAGTCACGTTATGAACAGAGAAGCAAACGTAGAAGGAGGAGATATGCATGAAATGTTGAGCTGCAAGGTTACCGCTGCACGGACTACGAAGACTAAAGATGATAGCTTGCAGCTCAATACAACTGTATTGAGTGCAATTGAAACTGCCAGATCAGCGCATATACGAACGATCAATACTGATATCGTCCAAATCAACAAGGCCCTTCACTCTGAGTTAGCAGGCAGATTGATTGACTCTCCGGAGTATCATGATACTGAGAAGAAATTAGAGAACTTCAACGCTTATTGTTCTGGACTAGTTTTTGATCAAATGCACACAACGCAGTTGGACAATGTGTCGGCGGTTCTTCAAAGCATATTAGCAAGTGCTGAAAAGAAAGTGAGAAAATATCCTACTGTCACAGTTAATCCAGGCAACCCGTATGCCCACATAGCCCTACCTGCAGCATACAAGGCGAGACCTCCTGATATCATTTCTGTTCAAGCGACTTCAAGCTCTAACGAAAAGGCAGGTCCTAAAACCCCTGTCACACGGAGTACGAAGAAAGAGATGTTGAGAAATCTCCAAGATAATGGATAGCAGTCTTTGGAATAGAACCTAGTTTAGGAGGAAAAAATCATATGTAACTTGAAACGAAATTTTATTTTGAAATACTGTAGTGTGCAAATGGTCCCTGTCTACCTTGTGTGGATGCATGGAGCTGATATGCCTTCTGTATATCACCTGTCGTCCTTTTTATTTTTCTATTTATTTAATAAAATAGTGTTAGGGATCACTATAAAAGCCGGTCAGCCTTGCAAAAAAAAAAGCCCAATTTTAAAAGGAAAACACATACAAAACTGCTGAAGTAACCTTTAAATTCCTCCATACATTGATTTAAATGCTTTCACTAAAAAATATTTCAGTTATACCTTGTAAATATAGATCATATGGGACCATTATTCTTTTGGCATTAGACATTATTTTGTAATGAACAATATTTTTTCAAAGCTTCTACTATAACCGAAATGAGTAAACAAAAAAGTGCAAGTAGAAAAAATTCGTAGGCATTTTCTTTTACATTTGAATATATAACAAAAAAAATTCAGCTAAAGTAGCATGACATAAATAGAAACTCAAATACTTCTTATTAGATAACAAACTAAGTCCCAAACACCTATTAAATATGGGTTGTTTCCATTTACATTGGCATTTACATTCACCAACGCCACATGAATAGTTGATAAAATGACAAATTTTTGATACATATTTGTACAAAGAACTATTGCAGTGATAGGCTTCTATAAGAACTTATTGTAAAAATAAGTCTAGTTTTTATAAATTGCACACTCATGTAATATATAAACTGTATTTGATAAAAATGATCTTACCTAATTTCGAAATGCGGTAATACATTTTTGGAGATGAAATAACCGAAGAACCATTTTCATCATCATTCTCCCCTATTCCTTCTCTATTTCACCAATCAAGGATTCATTCCCTTTATTAACCATTTTATCTTGCCAGTTTCAATTTTAATTCAAATTACTCTATGAATTAACTCCAAAAAAGTTGTTTAATCTCACAATAAAATGCTCTTCTTTATGATCTTCCCAATTTAGAGGGATTATTTACAACGGAATTTATTTATTCTTCAATCATATTTGACTTATTTCTGCTATCATTGTTAATTGATTTCACATCGAAACCTCGGCAAACAACTTATCGAAAATAATTTTGTTAGTGCAAAAAGTGACTGAGTTATGTGCAAAATATCATGTTTGACATGACACTTTCCCATTATAGAATCTTTTAGTGTGCAGAAGTACAAATAACAAAAATATATAAGTATAATATGCCAAAGTTGTTTTAACTAATCTAGTTAACAAAAACAACGCTAGACCGGTCTTCTAGTCTACTCATCAAAGATTACATTACCCAGCCAATCAGCACCCCTTGCATTCCACCTTTTTACAATTAAACTCTCTTTTATTTTTGGACTTAATTGCAGAAAAATAAAAATTAGGGATTCGTATTGATTTGGTATAGGGGAACAGAGAACTTTGAGAACAGAGGATTAGCTCTCCTAATAAGAATCAAAGACATGAAACATTATGTTAGACAATAGTTTGATGCGAGAAATAAATGACAATAGAACTAAACTGAATAATATTGTACTAAATAGAGGCATATAAGTCATACTTGATACCTTTTTCAGCCAAGGTCAGTTGTGTTTATTACTGATACTACTACAGTCGTTGTATATTAATTGTTTTATTTGCAATGGATCCATGGTTTCCTTATCCGACAACAACACTGTTGATAAATAATATTAAGTTCATATATCATTTTGGTAAATATTTCTATAATTAGTACAATATTAAGTATAACTATTAACTGGTGGCTAATCACTACAGATATTGATACTCATGGAAAATAGGCTATAATCATAAACAATAAGTAATCACAAAATGCTAATGAGGTAATTAAGCTAAGTAAAAATAACATTATCACTGCTAATGAGAGAACAAAACTTGCATGATTGAACTTTTACTCACTCAGATTTCTTATTTTAGACTTACAAAAGCTATAATAAATCTTTTCTTATTTTATTCATTCAATTTTTTGACATAAATATATGCACATGAACTTTGCAAACATGGATAATACAAACTAGGCAATGTATTAAACATGAGTAATATTTGAAAAATAACAGACCATAAATTATTGTTTATTACAGAACCCTCTACAATATCGGCTTATGCTTTTACTTGATTAAAGCTTGCAATTCATCTACGTTTTATTTGTATTTTCCCAATTTGGATGACTTTAAGAGCCAATCTTGAACACACACACACACACACACACACACACACACACACACACACACACACACACACATATATATATATATAGATATAGATATAAACATTTATTCCAGCAAGGGTAGCGAGGATGCAATCAATTAATTCGCACTTGCTGCTTTCAGATTTTCGCCGGTTTTATAAATGAATATTGATTAATTGATTATGTTATTGCTCTAAATTCATACTAAATTAACTAACAGAATTACTTGATGAAAATTTCCACTACTTTTACTTTCAGTCATTTCCATGGTTATGGTTTGAATGACAATTGCAATGTTTTGACTTAATTAGTTCCCAATGTGGAAAATTTTAATTCCATTTATAACTTGAATTGATTCATATTACATCCACTTATGGATATTTTTAGAGAGCTACTATTCACATCCTGTTTTACACTTCCGGCTACCAAAACTAAAAGCACCTCAAATATTTCAAATATCCTCTTCTGGCCACCGTGTAAATTAATAACTTAAAACTGGAGAGGCCACCAGCACCTAACTCTACACAAACGCTTCCTCCCTCACTTAGAGCTCTTCCACTATGAATAAAATACTCAAAGTAAAATAGTTCAAGAAAGAATACCATAATATATTTTCATAACCACATCAAAAATTTTAATTTCTATAAACGAGTGCTTACTTTGTCGGTTGTGAAATGATTCATCACAAATCAACATTTATGTTTTTGAGTCATTTGATTGAACATATTACATAATATTATCACGACCATCATGTTTATCGTCCAGTTTATCACCATTCAAATACTACATCTATCAAACGACGAAAAAAGTATTAATTCATAAAAGAAGATACGTAAGTTATACAGATAAAACCCTACAAATCAAAACTTACTCTATTACAACGTCGTTAAATTTAATTTCCCAACATAGTGGAAAAATATATCCAAAAACACAATGGAAAACCCTAACCATTAAAAAAAAACCTAACAACATGTCCTATATCATAATAGAAAACAAGAAAAATCAAACAATTCTAACCTTTTTTTTATCATTGTCTTTCATCTCTAATAGGTACAGAAGAATATTTCTTCTGTTATGGATTAAGGCTTGAAATTGTAGAGAAGTACATATTTTTTAGTAGAAGAACGGCGGTGAATGACTGAGTGAAGGAATAAGTGGTTGCCAGAAGAATATAAAAAATAATCATTTGTATTAAATTTATAAAGGTGGCCGGAAGTGGAAACCGGGGTGTGAATAGTAACACCCTATTTTTATTTGGATAACTATTAGGTTTACCTTTATTCATTTACACACAGTTCGGAATCAATTCATTAAAAGTTATAGTTATTATACATACATATTGTTATTAGAGTATAAATTTGTTTTGTTTTGCGTAATCCTCAAACAAAATTATTGTATTCAATTTGTCTTGGACACTGCCATGATTATTTTTCAAAATCTGGATATTCAAATGAGAGGCTCATATTACATTCACTAACTATTATTTTTCCGGATATTCAAATGGGAACTCTAAGATATCATTCTTTCTAAAAGTGAGTACTAAGTTGATCTGTATAAATAAGCTGAACATTAAGTTATGTTTTTTTGGAAATATATTATTTTTATAAATTTATCTGCATAATGATGTGCTTCCACAATGTCTTATTGTTGTTTATTTTAATAATACTTCAATTATTGTTCTACTCTACTTGATTGAATTCTATATTGAATTTGATTGAAAACTATTTAAATAAAAATATATTTAATTGGCAATGCAAAAATATGGTTCTGTATATTACTTTGTATTTTCAGGTTTCGGTCGAAATCTAATTCGAACATATATCATTTACTAGATTTGTTTATTATAATTTTCTTAGAATAATTTTGAAAAT
Organism: Allium sativum; assembly: GCA_030737875.1. Classification (NCBI taxonomy): domain Eukaryota; kingdom Viridiplantae; phylum Streptophyta; class Magnoliopsida; order Asparagales; family Amaryllidaceae; genus Allium; species Allium sativum. The sequence goes on from CM060924.1 coordinate 389,449,103, forward strand.
CTACATGTTTAATTATGCTTCCCTTAATTTGCCTCATAATCTGAGATTCCTTCATTAAGGCTAACTACTGATAATTTTGATTATCATCTGCAATTTAGAAAAGTGATTTTTTTTATATATGAGACAACAAATTATTGCCTTATGCACCTGAACTTTGCAAGCATAGATAATACAAATTAGGCAATGTATTAAACATGAGTAATATTTGAAAAATAACAGATCATAAATTACTGTTTATTACAGAACACTCTACAGTTTCGGCTTATGCTTTTACTTGATTAAAGCTTGCAATTCATCTATGTTTTATTTGTATTTTCCTAATTTGGATGACTTTAAGAGCAAATTTTGAACACGCGCGCGCGCGCACATACACACACACACACACACACACACACACACACACACACACACACATATATATATATATATATATATATATATATATATAAACATTTATTCTAGCAATGGTAGCGAGGATGGCAATCAATTAATTCTACACTTGCTGCTTTCAGGATTTTTGTCGTTTTATAAATGAATATTGATTAATTGATTATGTTATCACTCTAAATTAACTAACGGAAATTACTTGATGAAAATTTCCACTACTTTTATTTCCATAGTTATGGTTTAAACGACAATTGCAATGTTTTGACTTAATTAGTTCCCAATGTGGAAAATTTTAATTCCATTTATAACTGGAATTGGTTCATATTATATCCACTTATGGATATTTTTATTTGGATAACTATTAGGTTTACCTTTATTCATTTACACACAGTTCAAAATCAATTCATTAAAAGTTATATTTATTATACTTACACATTGCTATTAGAGTATAATAATTTTTTTTTTTTTTTTTGCATAATCCTCAAACAAAATTATTGTATTCAGTTTGGCTTGGACACTGCCATGATTATTTTTCAAAATCTGCATATTCAAATGAGAGGCTCATATAAATGCTGCATTCACTAACTATTGTTTTTCCAGATATTTTAATGGGAACTCTAAGATATCTTTCTTTCTAAAAGTGAGTACTAAGTTTATCTGTATAAATAAGCTGAATATTAAGTTATGTTCTTTTGGAAACATATTGTTCTTATAAATTTAATTATCTGCATAATGATATGCTTCCACATTGTCTTATTGTTGTTTATTTTAATAATACTCAAATCGTTGTTCTACTCTACTTGATTGAATTTTATACTGAATTTGATTGAAAACTATTTGAATAAAAAATATTTAATTGGCAATGCAACAATATGGTTCCGTATATTACTTTGTACTTTCAGGTTTTGGTTTTGGACGAAATCTAATTCGAACTTATATATCATTTACTAGATTTGTTTATTATAATTTTCCTAAAATAACTTTGAAAATCTACATGTTTAATTATGCTTCCCTTGATTTGCCTCATAATCTGAGATTCCTTCATTAAGGCTAACTACTGATAATTTTGATTGTCGTCTACAATTTAGAAAAGTGATTGTTTTTTCTATTTATGAGGCAACAAATTAATTCCTAATTCACCTGAAGTTTGCAAGCATGGATAATACAAATTAGGCAATGTATTAAACACGAGTAATATTTGAAAAATAACATATCATAAATTATTGTTTATTAAAAAACGCTCTACAGTATCGGCTTATGCTTCTAATCTTGCTTGCTTTTCTTAGCCTTATCACTTATGGACTATCTTAGTTTCCATTCTGCATGGAAAATGTAATTATACGGTTTCTGCTTTCAAAGTTGAGCATTTTTATATCATGCTGGACATAAAACTGTTTGTGATTTGGATAATGGATTTGCACAAATTATACATAAGATAAATCATTTCTTTTTGCCTAAAATATGCTCACCTCTTACTACAACCATAAATTTAAAACTTAATTTAGTGCTAATTAGCAGTTTGATATTTTGTCACTTAAAAGCACAAGTTGCTCAATTTGTTTGTGTTGAAGGTATTGATAATCTTGCCTTTCGATGATGTTAAAACCTGTAGTTTGACATCCAAATTTATTCTTTTTTCTTTCAGTGAAGTTGCTTTTCATTTATGGAATTGCACAGTGAAGGTTTCAATGGACTTTCAATCTATATGGTTTATATTTTGTTTTCGCAGCTCAATCTTCTGTATTGGTGACAGCTCTTTGTTCCATTGATCGGTAGTCCTATGCACAGCATGCAGTCAGTGGAGGATCATTTTATGCACATTGATCTTTAAAATTATTCTTTATAATTTGATAAAGAAATGATAAATTTTAACTAATATTTATTTCTACAGTTTTGTTTACAAATTTTCACTAATTTTGCCAAATACTCTTCCACCCTGAACTTTGATTTGATTGTTCACTATATAAAAATCTCTGCGTTCATTTTGATATAATTTATTTTGTGGATAAGATAGTTTATTCCATGCCACCATATGCAATATTGTTTTCATTCACTCTACATAAATTGGAAGTTTTTACTCCAATTGTTTATTCTCGATTGCTTAAATACAATTTAAGTTGATTACTTAATAGATAAACATCTTCTGATTAGTTCTAAACACAAGAATAATGTGGTTGTGTAAGGTCTATCACCATTCAAAATATAATTGTCGCATAATAGGTGAACCAATTGTTCGCTATCCTATATTACGTTTAGTACTGTTGTTTCAGAGTTGATAAACCAATTTCCTACTTTAGTTTACAATCATTTCCCTTCAGATTAAAAAAAAAAAAAAAAAAAAAAAAAAACAAAGCCCTAGGTTTGATCTCAGATCTATGGTACTGTCACCAACAGCCATCTATTTTTGTCGTGAACTGCCATCGATTGCTATTTCAGATTCCTCCACTTAAGTACAAGAAAAGATACCTACATTCGATTAATAACGGGTATATTTTTTTGTTATTATTACATTTAACTTTTCAATAGGTTTTGAATTTTGATTGGATTTTGGTTTCGATTCCGTTTGGTAAGGTCTTATCTTAACATGCCAAGATTTTAGGAGGGGCTTTTAGTGAATAATTGTATGCAATAATAGTGTATCTTGAGCTTTTTATTTGCATAGTAGGCATAGACTGAAAGTCAAGATATATAATAAAAAGAAGACACTTTGAATATGTTATTACATTCGTGTGGTAACTGCCGGCCAATAAACTTCACCTGCAATTTTTCTAGGTTCCAATGAAAGGTAGTTTTTCCTTTTTGGTTTTAAAACTGTGTATTTTTCTTACAATAATTATTAGCCATCCATTAACATTTTCATAAATTCTTTATCAATTTTTTCCATTGAATTTATTTAATCTCTGCTCATCGTAATCTTACTCTGCTGTTATTGTTGATCACATCATACGACAATTATCTGTAAATCTTTTCGTGGCTAATACGCTTCTCCTCTACCAACCGTTCTATTGTGAGGGCTAAAATATAGAGAACTTATAGTGCGTACTACCGTCAGTTCATGCCGGCTTTCGGTAATGCTAAAATTTCTGCACATAACTAAAAAGACATGGATTACTTTCTCTCCATTTTCTCAGTGTTAGATTTATATTTTTAATCTCAAAAAGATTTCCTTACAAAATTACTGCAATCACTGACTGTGTTTTTTCCCACATGCAGTTCTACACAAGTCCCTGCACCATTTTTTACTTGCCGACTTTGGTTCAACTATTTAACTTACGTGCAATGATATTGTATGCCTACTTAAGTTATTTTTTCGAAATTTTCTCCATTTCTAAGTCACGCATATCTTATTCATTTTTCCTACTTCAGTTTGGTAGTGCACACCATCCAGTTATTAGTTTGTTCTTAATCCATTTGTTACCTGACCAAGTAATACATCTAAATATAGCATTGAATAAGAGATGTTGTTTAGACTTAAGCACGCATGTTTTTGTTGTAAAATTAAAACTAGGCAACCCAATTGCAGTTTGGTTGTCCCAAATTCAAATTTGTAGTATTTACTGATGTATTAAATTGAGAAACAAAATGAAACCAGAGCTGAAATTAAAAAAAAACTGTCTGAAATATTCGAAATAGAACTGAAATTTAACAATTTTTATTTTATTGAAACGAAGTCAGAAGACTGAAATTTCAAATCTTGGATAAAACGACTGAAAATCATTTGTCATAACAACTTAAAGCACAGGCTGAGTACCATTAAAAACGCAAGAATCTATATGACTGATTATCAACCTTGAGTCTACGGAACTGAGTGCAAAGCTTGAAGAAAACCCCGGGCATAAATCTTCCAGTTCCAGAACAAATTTATTTCATGAAAGCTAAGCCTCCATGCTAGGTTGAAATTAAATGAAATGTTTGTTCCATCTAATGATGTTTCACTTATTTTATTCCTAGTGCGGCTTTGTACAAGTAGTAGTTCTCCATATGTTGCCCATGGTAAAAAAATTGACATTCAGAGAATTGGTACTAGCTGATTCATATTGAATTGGTATTAGCTCTATCAATTATTTGTTTCCCGCCGTGGTAAAACTCCAATTATTAGGGAAACTAAAAGAAGTAACAAAGCGCAAGAGTTAAAAAAGGCCAATACTAGCCTAAGCTAACGGTCTTTGCTCTATTTCATTGTTCATATTATTTGACAAGGTACTGCACAATCACTTAGTGGTGATTTGGATTGACGATGACCAATAGTGATGGAACTATAGTCGGTGACCTAAACTCTTTGCTAACAACCGAGAACCAAAACCAGTGGCAACATCCATTTGTAGGTAGACATCATAATAAGTTACTGGACTGTGATTATCTGATGTTGACTGCTGTTGGAAATGTTTACAAACATTATGTGAATTATTAAAAATGATTGAATAAGTGTATGAATGGCTCCTATGTTTGAGTAGTCCCACATCATGGGATTATAGGGAAGAGGCAAGGATTTATACTTGTCTCTAAGAAGTCATGTTGGGGCCTTGGGCTCCCAATACATGCATTGTTGTGAGGAGGGAGACCATGCATCATGACCACCACACGCGCGCGCGACCGACCGACTCGACTCGACCCGGCCCGGTTCGGGCTTGGGCTTGGGCTTGGGCTTTGTGGTGTAGGCACTTATATTTTTGGACCATAAAACTTAGTTGTTTTCGAACCATTTTTTTTATGGAAAAATTATTTTGCGCACCGATATTTATTCTGCAACGGAAAAGTTTTGCAACGGTAAAATAATTAATCCCCCCGAAATTTTAGCAGATCCGATATTTTCTCCCAAAACCTAATTCTCGTTCTATATATACTATTTTATCTGAGACGAGAAAAACACCGAATTTTATATTCTCTTCTTCTCAGCCGCCATTAAAACTTCTAAGAAATTTCGAGCAGTATTTTTCCCGAAAGTGCAAATCTGCACTGATTTGTTTGTGCAAGCAAATCAGTTACTATTTTAGAGGCTGTTTTATCCTAGAGGCGGCGGCGAAGGAACGAATTGGTTTGCACCTCTGACCAAATCGCCGAATCGTCTTCAAGAAAGCGACCTAGTCCGCGACTCAGCCATTGTTTTCCAACAATTTGAAGACGAACTGAAACAATGGCCTCCAACTCAACCATGGACGATTCTGCTCCTCCCTCTGCTTTTCACGGCCCTCTGGTGACTGCTGCTCCTTTCAAGTTCGAAGGTCTGCATTTCAAGCGCTGGCGTCAGAAGATGGAGTTCTTCCTCACGATCAGGAAGGTGGTGGCTGCTCTGACTGCTGAAAAACCGCAGCTTCCAGACAAGCCTGACGAGACTGATGCAGCAAAGATGGCATCATGGACTGAACAGTCAAAGCAACTGCAGACCTGGACTGAACAGGATTACTTATGTAAGAATTTCATACTGAATGGACTGAGCGATGATCTGTATGATTATTATAACTCAGATGAAAAGACGGCAAATGAGATCTGGGAAGCACTAAAGAAGAAATATGACACAGAGGAGGCAGGGGCAAAGAAATACGCTGTAAGTCGCTACCTAAAGTACCAGATGACTGATGATAGATCGGTAGAGATGCAGTCTCATGAGCTTCAGAAAATAGCTCATGAGATCATCTCCGAAGGTATGGTCTTGGACGAACAATTTCAAATTGCTGTTATCATTGACAAATTACCCCCTAGCTGGAAAGATTTTAAGAACACTTTGCGACATAAGACTAAGGAATTTTCCTTAGAGAGTTTGATTACACGCCTCCGTATTGAGGAGGAAGCACGCAAGCAAGACCAGAAAGAAGAGGTGCTGATTGTGAATAACAGCAGTACTAAGAAGACCACTCCCGCTGTTCTGAAACCAAATCAGAAATCTTTTAAGAATCAGAACAGGCGCAACAAACAGAATGGGAATCCGCAAGGAAACCCAAAAGGACAGCAGAAACCAGCCCAAAAGAATGACTCTGGACAGTTGTTTCTTTGTTACAACTGTGGAAAACCAGGGCATATGGCACGAAAGTGCCGGAACAGGCCAAGCTCTGCACCGCAGGCTAACCTGACTGAGGAGCCTCTTACGGCTATGATTACTGAGATTCACCTTGTTGGTGGATCAGAGGGTTGGTGGGTAGACACTGGTGCTTCTCGCCATGTCTGCTATGATCGTGGCATGTTCTCTACATACACGGCTGCTGAAAATCAGAAAGTGCTGTTGGGAGACTCTCACACCACTACAGTTGCGGGGATTGGAAACGTGGAACTCAAGTTCACCTCTGGAAAAACTGTAATTCTGAAAGATGTTATGCACACTCCAGAGATAAGAAAGAATCTGGTCTCTGGCTTCCTCCTTAATAAGGCTGGTTTCACTCAAGTTATTGGGGCTGATTTGTACACTCTTACTTATAAGGGAACTTTTGTGGGAAAGGGTTATGCTTGTGAGGGTATGTTTAAACTGAATGTTGAATCTAATAAAGTGACTTCTTCTGCTTATATGCTTTGTGATTTTAATATTTGGCATTCTAGATTGTGTCATGTTAATAAACGAATAATTCAAAACATGAGCACCCTAGATATGATACCTAAAATGACAGAATCTGAATCTGATAAATGTGAATTCTGTACACAAGCTAAAATCACAAAGAAACCTCACAAATCTATTGATAGAGTTTCTGAACCCTTAGACTTGATTCATTCTGACATATGTGAACTTGATGGCACTTTAACTAGACAGGGACATCGTTATTTTATCACTTTTATTGATGACTGCTCTGATTTCACATATGTATATCTTATGAAAAATAAAAGTGATGCTTTTGACATGTTTAAAACATTCAAAACTGAGATTGAGAATCAAGCAAATAGAAAAATTAAGAGATTTCGTAGTGATAGAGGAACAGAATATGAATCTAATTCTATTCTGGATTTCTATAAACAACATGGTATAGTACATGAGAGAACTGCACCCTACTCACCTGAAATGAACGGTAAAGCAGAAAGGAAAAATAGGACCTTTACCGAGCTAGTAGTTGCCATATTATTAAATTCTGGTGCAGCAAAACATTGGTGGGGGGATATTTTATTGACTGTATGCTACGTTCTGAATAGAATCCCTAAATCTAAGAATAAAATTTCACCTTATGAAATTTTAAAGAATCATAAACCCAATGTCTCATACTTTAGAACTTGGGGTTGTTTAGCATATGTTCGCATTCCAGACCCTAAGAGAATAAAATTGGCAAGTAGAGCATATGAATGTGCATTTATAGGCTATGCTATTAATAGCAAAGCATATAGATTTTATGACCTTAATGCACGTAATATAATTGAATCAAATGATGCCGACTTTTATGAAACTAAATTTCCTTTCAAATTAAGGAATAGTGGGGGCACTTCAAATATGCCTATTAGAACAGAACTTAATGAAAATTCTGAAGCTGAACCTAGAAGAAGTAAAAGAGCAAGAACCATAAAAGACTTTGGTTCAGATTTTTGTGCTTTTACTATTGAGGAGGATCCTATAAACCTCCAAGAAGCCTTATCTTCTTTAGATGCCGATTTCTGGCAAGAGGCTATAAACGATGAGATGGATTCTTTAGAATCCAATAAGACTTGGCACTTGGTAGATTTACCCCCTGGTTGTAAGTCTATAGGCTGTAAATGGGTACTTAAAAAGAAATTAAAACCTGATGGCACTATAGATAAATATAAAGCACGACTAGTAGCTAAAGGTTTTAAACAAAAGGAAAATATAGACTTCTTTGACACTTTTTCACCTGTAACTAGAATAACATCCATTCGGGTATTAATCTCACTTGCTTCCATTCATAATTTACTTATACACCAAATGGATGTTAAAACTGCTTTTTTGAACGGTGAATTAGACGAAGAAATTTATATGGACCAGCCTGAAGGATTTGTAGTACATGGTCAAGAACATAAAGTATGTAAATTGGATAAATCATTATATGGTTTAAAACAAGCACCTAAACAATGGCATGAAAAATTTGATAACTTAATCATTTCAAATGGTTTTAAAGTTAATGAAAGTGACAAATGCATTTATTACAAATCTGAGAATGACATTTGCACTATTATATGCCTTTATGTAGATGACCTACTCATTTTTGGGTCAAATATTCATGCCATAAACTCAGTCAAATCCTTATTAAGTGTCAATTTTGATATGAAAGATCTAGGTGAAGCGAGTGTAATCCTTGGTATTAAGATTACTAGGTCAGAAAAGGGAATTTCTTTGGACCAATCTCATTACATTGAGAAGATACTAAAGAAATATAATTACTTTGACTGTAAACCTGCAAGTACGCCATATGATCACAGTGTAAAGTTATTTAAGAACACTGGTGAAGGTGTAAGACAGTCTGATTATGCGAGCATCATTGGCAGCCTTCGGTATGCCACTGATTGTACTAGACCCGACATTGCCTATGTCGTGGGATTATTGTGCAGGTTTACCAGTAGACCTAGTATAGAGCACTGGCAAGCTATTGAAAGGGTAATGAGATACCTTAAACGAACCATGAACCTTGGATTACATTATGAAAGGTTTCCAGCTGTACTTGAAGGGTATTCTGATGCAGACTGGAATACCTTATCTGATGATTCTAAAGCGACCAGTGGCTACATATTTAGCATCGCTGGAGGAGCTGTTTCTTGGAAATCCAAGAAACAGACTATTTTGGCTCAGTCTACTATGGAGTCTGAGATGATAGCACTAGCTACAGCTAGTGAAGAGGCAGAATATTTGAGAAATCTGCTAGCTGAGATTCCCTTATGGGAAAAACCGATACCAGCAGTGTTGATACATTGCGATAGTACCGCGGCTATTGCAAAAGTTCAGAACCGTTACTATAACGGTAAGAGACGACAAATACGTCGTAAGCACAGCACTGTTAGAGAACTACTTTCCACAGGTACCGTTAGAGTGGATTACGTACGTAGTGAGGAAAATTTGGCAGATCCTTTGACGAAAGGACTGTCCAGAGAGAAAGTCCATAACTCTTCTAAAAGAATGGGACTATTGCCCTTAGATTGTTGAGTCACGCACAATGGTAACCCGACCTAAATGACTGGAGATCCCAAGAACTAGGTTCAATGGGTAATAACAAGTTGTGTAGTGATATGAGTTGAACATGCTATTTAATAAACCAAGAAGCATGTATTCCTGAAGTGATTAGAGGATGAGTTAATAGAAACTCTTAATGAGATCTATACTCTATTTGGAGTGGAGTACCTACCTTCAGGAGTGCTCTTGATAGACTCACCTTTGTGAATGTGGAAATGTGGCCGTTTCCTATGGAGTTTGGGCAAAACTTCTAGAGCATTCACTAAACTGGGATAGACGTGTAGGGCCATAAATGCACGGGCTTATCTGATTGCACTATAGAAAAGGTTGTGTGTGGTTTGATGTCAGGAATAGAGTTCAAGACTACGTGTCACTCTAGTAAAAACTGAATCTTACTCACTATGCAAAGGTTCAAGTCCTTGGACACCTTTGTTTATGCACAATCTTATGTTTTTTAAGAAACTGCTCGAAAATATTTTTAAAAAATTCAAGTGGGGGATTGTTGGAAATGTTTACAAACATTATGTGAATTATTAAAAATGATTGAATAAGTGTATGAATGGCTCCTATGTTTGAGTAGTCCCACATCATGGGATTATAGGGAAGAGGCAAGGATTTATACTTGTCTCTAAGAAGTCATGTTGGGGCCTTGGGCTCCCAATACATGCATTGTTGTGAGGAGGGAGACCATGCATCATGACCACCACACACGCGCGCGCGACCGACCGACTCGACTCGACCCGACCCGGCCCGGCCCGGTTCGGTTCGGTTCGGGCTTGGGCTTGGGCTTTGTGGTGTAGGCACTTATATTTTTGGACCATAAAACTTAGTTGTTTTCGAACCATTTTTTTTATGGAAAAATTATTTTGCGCACCGATATTTATTCTGCAACGGAAAAGTTTTGCAACGGTAAAATAATTAATCCCCCCGAAATTTTAGCAGATCCGATATTTTCTCCCAAAACCTAATTCTCGTTCTATATATACTATTTTATCTGAGACGAGAAAAACACCGAATTTTATATTCTCTTCTTCTCAGCCGCCATTAAAACTTCTAAGAAATTTCGAGCAGTATTTTTCCCGAAAGTGCAAATCTGCACTGATTTGTTTGTGCAAGCAAATCAGTTACTATTTTAGAGGCTGTTTTATCCTAGAGGCGGCGGCGAAGGAACGAATTGGTTTGCACCTCTGACCAAATCGCCGAATCGTCTTCAAGAAAGCGACCTAGTCCGCGACTCAGCCATTGTTTTCCAACAATTTGAAGACGAACTGAAACAATGGCCTCCAACTCAACCATGGACGATTCTGCTCCTCCCTCTGCTTTTCACGGCCCTCTGGTGACTGCTGCTCCTTTCAAGTTCGAAGGTCTGCATTTCAAGCGCTGGCGTCAGAAGATGGAGTTCTTCCTCACGATCAGGAAGGTGGTGGCTGCTCTGACTGCTGAAAAACCGCAGCTTCCAGACAAGCCTGACGAGACTGATGCAGCAAAGATGGCATCATGGACTGAACAGTCAAAGCAACTGCAGACCTGGACTGAACAGGATTACTTATGTAAGAATTTCATACTGAATGGACTGAGCGATGATCTGTATGATTATTATAACTCAGATGAAAAGACGGCAAATGAGATCTGGGAAGCACTAAAGAAGAAATATGACACAGAGGAGGCAGGGGCAAAGAAATACGCTGTAAGTCGCTACCTAAAGTACCAGATGACTGATGATAGATCGGTAGAGATGCAGTCTCATGAGCTTCAGAAAATAGCTCATGAGATCATCTCCGAAGGTATGGTCTTGGACGAACAATTTCAAATTGCTGTTATCATTGACAAATTACCCCCTAGCTGGAAAGATTTTAAGAACACTTTGCGACATAAGACTAAGGAATTTTCCTTAGAGAGTTTGATTACACGCCTCCGTATTGAGGAGGAAGCACGCAAGCAAGACCAGAAAGAAGAGGTGCTGATTGTGAATAACAGCAGTACTAAGAAGACCACTCCCGCTGTTCTGAAACCAAATCAGAAATCTTTTAAGAATCAGAACAGGCGCAACAAACAGAATGGGAATCCGCAAGGAAACCCAAAAGGACAGCAGAAACCAGCCCAAAAGAATGACTCTGGACAGTTGTTTCTTTGTTACAACTGTGGAAAACCAGGGCATATGGCACGAAAGTGCCGGAACAGGCCAAGCTCTGCACCGCAGGCTAACCTGACTGAGGAGCCTCTTACGGCTATGATTACTGAGATTCACCTTGTTGGTGGATCAGAGGGTTGGTGGGTAGACACTGGTGCTTCTCGCCATGTCTGCTATGATCGTGGCATGTTCTCTACATACACGGCTGCTGAAAATCAGAAAGTGCTGTTGGGAGACTCTCACACCACTACAGTTGCGGGGATTGGAAACGTGGAACTCAAGTTCACCTCTGGAAAAACTGTAATTCTGAAAGATGTTATGCACACTCCAGAGATAAGAAAGAATCTGGTCTCTGGCTTCCTCCTTAATAAGGCTGGTTTCACTCAAGTTATTGGGGCTGATTTGTACACTCTTACTTATAAGGGAACTTTTGTGGGAAAGGGTTATGCTTGTGAGGGTATGTTTAAACTGAATGTTGAATCTAATAAAGTGACTTCTTCTGCTTATATGCTTTGTGATTTTAATATTTGGCATTCTAGATTGTGTCATGTTAATAAACGAATAATTCAAAACATGAGCACCCTAGATATGATACCTAAAATGACAGAATCTGAATCTGATAAATGTGAATTCTGTACACAAGCTAAAATCACAAAGAAACCTCACAAATCTATTGATAGAGTTTCTGAACCCTTAGACTTGATTCATTCTGACATATGTGAACTTGATGGCACTTTAACTAGACAGGGACATCGTTATTTTATCACTTTTATTGATGACTGCTCTGATTTCACATATGTATATCTTATGAAAAATAAAAGTGATGCTTTTGACATGTTTAAAACATTCAAAACTGAGATTGAGAATCAAGCAAATAGAAAAATTAAGAGATTTCGTAGTGATAGAGGAACAGAATATGAATCTAATTCTATTCTGGATTTCTATAAACAACATGGTATAGTACATGAGAGAACTGCACCCTACTCACCTGAAATGAACGGTAAAGCAGAAAGGAAAAATAGGACCTTTACCGAGCTAGTAGTTGCCATATTATTAAATTCTGGTGCAGCAAAACATTGGTGGGGGGATATTTTATTGACTGTATGCTACGTTCTGAATAGAATCCCTAAATCTAAGAATAAAATTTCACCTTATGAAATTTTAAAGAATCATAAACCCAATGTCTCATACTTTAGAACTTGGGGTTGTTTAGCATATGTTCGCATTCCAGACCCTAAGAGAATAAAATTGGCAAGTAGAGCATATGAATGTGCATTTATAGGCTATGCTATTAATAGCAAAGCATATAGATTTTATGACCTTAATGCACGTAATATAATTGAATCAAATGATGCCGACTTTTATGAAACTAAATTTCCTTTCAAATTAAGGAATAGTGGGGGCACTTCAAATATGCCTATTAGAACAGAACTTAATGAAAATTCTGAAGCTGAACCTAGAAGAAGTAAAAGAGCAAGAACCATAAAAGACTTTGGTTCAGATTTTTGTGCTTTTACTATTGAGGAGGATCCTATAAACCTCCAAGAAGCCTTATCTTCTTTAGATGCCGATTTCTGGCAAGAGGCTATAAACGATGAGATGGATTCTTTAGAATCCAATAAGACTTGGCACTTGGTAGATTTACCCCCTGGTTGTAAGTCTATAGGCTGTAAATGGGTACTTAAAAAGAAATTAAAACCTGATGGCACTATAGATAAATATAAAGCACGACTAGTAGCTAAAGGTTTTAAACAAAAGGAAAATATAGACTTCTTTGACACTTTTTCACCTGTAACTAGAATAACATCCATTCGGGTATTAATCTCACTTGCTTCCATTCATAATTTACTTATACACCAAATGGATGTTAAAACTGCTTTTTTGAACGGTGAATTAGACGAAGAAATTTATATGGACCAGCCTGAAGGATTTGTAGTACATGGTCAAGAACATAAAGTATGTAAATTGGATAAATCATTATATGGTTTAAAACAAGCACCTAAACAATGGCATGAAAAATTTGATAACTTAATCATTTCAAATGGTTTTAAAGTTAATGAAAGTGACAAATGCATTTATTACAAATCTGAGAATGACATTTGCACTATTATATGCCTTTATGTAGATGACCTACTCATTTTTGGGTCAAATATTCATGCCATAAACTCAGTCAAATCCTTATTAAGTGTCAATTTTGATATGAAAGATCTAGGTGAAGCGAGTGTAATCCTTGGTATTAAGATTACTAGGTCAGAAAAGGGAATTTCTTTGGACCAATCTCATTACATTGAGAAGATACTAAAGAAATATAATTACTTTGACTGTAAACCTGCAAGTACGCCATATGATCACAGTGTAAAGTTATTTAAGAACACTGGTGAAGGTGTAAGACAGTCTGATTATGCGAGCATCATTGGCAGCCTTCGGTATGCCACTGATTGTACTAGACCCGACATTGCCTATGTCGTGGGATTATTGTGCAGGTTTACCAGTAGACCTAGTATAGAGCACTGGCAAGCTATTGAAAGGGTAATGAGATACCTTAAACGAACCATGAACCTTGGATTACATTATGAAAGGTTTCCAGCTGTACTTGAAGGGTATTCTGATGCAGACTGGAATACCTTATCTGATGATTCTAAAGCGACCAGTGGCTACATATTTAGCATCGCTGGAGGAGCTGTTTCTTGGAAATCCAAGAAACAGACTATTTTGGCTCAGTCTACTATGGAGTCTGAGATGATAGCACTAGCTACAGCTAGTGAAGAGGCAGAATATTTGAGAAATCTGCTAGCTGAGATTCCCTTATGGGAAAAACCGATACCAGCAGTGTTGATACATTGCGATAGTACCGCGGCTATTGCAAAAGTTCAGAACCGTTACTATAACGGTAAGAGACGACAAATACGTCGTAAGCACAGCACTGTTAGAGAACTACTTTCCACAGGTACCGTTAGAGTGGATTACGTACGTAGTGAGGAAAATTTGGCAGATCCTTTGACGAAAGGACTGTCCAGAGAGAAAGTCCATAACTCTTCTAAAAGAATGGGACTATTGCCCTTAGATTGTTGAGTCACGCACAATGGTAACCCGACCTAAATGACTGGAGATCCCAAGAACTAGGTTCAATGGGTAATAACAAGTTGTGTAGTGATATGAGTTGAACATGCTATTTAATAAACCAAGAAGCATGTATTCCTGAAGTGATTAGAGGATGAGTTAATAGAAACTCTTAATGAGATCTATACTCTATTTGGAGTGGAGTACCTACCTTCAGGAGTGCTCTTGATAGACTCACCTTTGTGAATGTGGAAATGTGGCCGTTTCCTATGGAGTTTGGGCAAAACTTCTAGAGCATTCACTAAACTGGGATAGACGTGTAGGGCCATAAATGCACGGGCTTATCTGATTGCACTATAGAAAAGGTTGTGTGTGGTTTGATGTCAGGAATAGAGTTCAAGACTACGTGTCACTCTAGTAAAAACTGAATCTTACTCACTATGCAAAGGTTCAAGTCCTTGGACACCTTTGTTTATGCACAATCTTATGTTTTTTAAGAAACTGCTCGAAAATATTTTTAAAAAATTCAAGTGGGGGATTGTTGGAAATGTTTACAAACATTATGTGAATTATTAAAAATGATTGAATAAGTGTATGAATGGCTCCTATGTTTGAGTAGTCCCACATCATGGGATTATAGGGAAGAGGCAAGGATTTATACTTGTCTCTAAGAAGTCATGTTGGGGCCTTGGGCTCCCAATACATGCATTGTTGTGAGGAGGGAGACCATGCATCATGACCACCACACACGCGCGCGCGACCGACCGACTCGACTCGACCCGACCCGGCCCGGCCCGGTTCGGTTCGGTTCGGGCTTGGGCTTGGGCTTTGTGGTGTAGGCACTTATATTTTTGGACCATAAAACTTAGTTGTTTTCGAACCATTTTTTTTATGGAAAAATTATTTTGCGCACCGATATTTATTCTGCAACGGAAAAGTTTTGCAACGGTAAAATAATTAATCCCCCCGAAATTTTAGCAGATCCGATATTTTCTCCCAAAACCTAATTCTCGTTCTATATATACTATTTTATCTGAGACGAGAAAAACACCGAATTTTATATTCTCTTCTTCTCAGCCGCCATTAAAACTTCTAAGAAATTTCGAGCAGTATTTTTCCCGAAAGTGCAAATCTGCACTGATTTGTTTGTGCAAGCAAATCAGTTACTATTTTAGAGGCTGTTTTATCCTAGAGGCGGCGGCGAAGGAACGAATTGGTTTGCACCTCTGACCAAATCGCCGAATCGTCTTCAAGAAAGCGACCTAGTCCGCGACTCAGCCATTGTTTTCCAACAATTTGAAGACGAACTGAAACAATGGCCTCCAACTCAACCATGGACGATTCTGCTCCTCCCTCTGCTTTTCACGGCCCTCTGGTGACTGCTGCTCCTTTCAAGTTCGAAGGTCTGCATTTCAAGCGCTGGCGTCAGAAGATGGAGTTCTTCCTCACGATCAGGAAGGTGGTGGCTGCTCTGACTGCTGAAAAACCGCAGCTTCCAGACAAGCCTGACGAGACTGATGCAGCAAAGATGGCATCATGGACTGAACAGTCAAAGCAACTGCAGACCTGGACTGAACAGGATTACTTATGTAAGAATTTCATACTGAATGGACTGAGCGATGATCTGTATGATTATTATAACTCAGATGAAAAGACGGCAAATGAGATCTGGGAAGCACTAAAGAAGAAATATGACACAGAGGAGGCAGGGGCAAAGAAATACGCTGTAAGTCGCTACCTAAAGTACCAGATGACTGATGATAGATCGGTAGAGATGCAGTCTCATGAGCTTCAGAAAATAGCTCATGAGATCATCTCCGAAGGTATGGTCTTGGACGAACAATTTCAAATTGCTGTTATCATTGACAAATTACCCCCTAGCTGGAAAGATTTTAAGAACACTTTGCGACATAAGACTAAGGAATTTTCCTTAGAGAGTTTGATTACACGCCTCCGTATTGAGGAGGAAGCACGCAAGCAAGACCAGAAAGAAGAGGTGCTGATTGTGAATAACAGCAGTACTAAGAAGACCACTCCCGCTGTTCTGAAACCAAATCAGAAATCTTTTAAGAATCAGAACAGGCGCAACAAACAGAATGGGAATCCGCAAGGAAACCCAAAAGGACAGCAGAAACCAGCCCAAAAGAATGACTCTGGACAGTTGTTTCTTTGTTACAACTGTGGAAAACCAGGGCATATGGCACGAAAGTGCCGGAACAGGCCAAGCTCTGCACCGCAGGCTAACCTGACTGAGGAGCCTCTTACGGCTATGATTACTGAGATTCACCTTGTTGGTGGATCAGAGGGTTGGTGGGTAGACACTGGTGCTTCTCGCCATGTCTGCTATGATCGTGGCATGTTCTCTACATACACGGCTGCTGAAAATCAGAAAGTGCTGTTGGGAGACTCTCACACCACTACAGTTGCGGGGATTGGAAACGTGGAACTCAAGTTCACCTCTGGAAAAACTGTAATTCTGAAAGATGTTATGCACACTCCAGAGATAAGAAAGAATCTGGTCTCTGGCTTCCTCCTTAATAAGGCTGGTTTCACTCAAGTTATTGGGGCTGATTTGTACACTCTTACTTATAAGGGAACTTTTGTGGGAAAGGGTTATGCTTGTGAGGGTATGTTTAAACTGAATGTTGAATCTAATAAAGTGACTTCTTCTGCTTATATGCTTTGTGATTTTAATATTTGGCATTCTAGATTGTGTCATGTTAATAAACGAATAATTCAAAACATGAGCACCCTAGATATGATACCTAAAATGACAGAATCTGAATCTGATAAATGTGAATTCTGTACACAAGCTAAAATCACAAAGAAACCTCACAAATCTATTGATAGAGTTTCTGAACCCTTAGACTTGATTCATTCTGACATATGTGAACTTGATGGCACTTTAACTAGACAGGGACATCGTTATTTTATCACTTTTATTGATGACTGCTCTGATTTCACATATGTATATCTTATGAAAAATAAAAGTGATGCTTTTGACATGTTTAAAACATTCAAAACTGAGATTGAGAATCAAGCAAATAGAAAAATTAAGAGATTTCGTAGTGATAGAGGAACAGAATATGAATCTAATTCTATTCTGGATTTCTATAAACAACATGGTATAGTACATGAGAGAACTGCACCCTACTCACCTGAAATGAACGGTAAAGCAGAAAGGAAAAATAGGACCTTTACCGAGCTAGTAGTTGCCATATTATTAAATTCTGGTGCAGCAAAACATTGGTGGGGGGATATTTTATTGACTGTATGCTACGTTCTGAATAGAATCCCTAAATCTAAGAATAAAATTTCACCTTATGAAATTTTAAAGAATCATAAACCCAATGTCTCATACTTTAGAACTTGGGGTTGTTTAGCATATGTTCGCATTCCAGACCCTAAGAGAATAAAATTGGCAAGTAGAGCATATGAATGTGCATTTATAGGCTATGCTATTAATAGCAAAGCATATAGATTTTATGACCTTAATGCACGTAATATAATTGAATCAAATGATGCCGACTTTTATGAAACTAAATTTCCTTTCAAATTAAGGAATAGTGGGGGCACTTCAAATATGCCTATTAGAACAGAACTTAATGAAAATTCTGAAGCTGAACCTAGAAGAAGTAAAAGAGCAAGAACCATAAAAGACTTTGGTTCAGATTTTTGTGCTTTTACTATTGAGGAGGATCCTATAAACCTCCAAGAAGCCTTATCTTCTTTAGATGCCGATTTCTGGCAAGAGGCTATAAACGATGAGATGGATTCTTTAGAATCCAATAAGACTTGGCACTTGGTAGATTTACCCCCTGGTTGTAAGTCTATAGGCTGTAAATGGGTACTTAAAAAGAAATTAAAACCTGATGGCACTATAGATAAATATAAAGCACGACTAGTAGCTAAAGGTTTTAAACAAAAGGAAAATATAGACTTCTTTGACACTTTTTCACCTGTAACTAGAATAACATCCATTCGGGTATTAATATCACTTGCTTCCATTCATAATTTACTTATACACCAAATGGATGTTAAAACTGCTTTTTTGAACGGTGAATTAGACGAAGAAATTTATATGGACCAGCCTGAAGGATTTGTAGTACATGGTCAAGAACATAAAGTATGTAAATTGGATAAATCATTATATGGTTTAAAACAAGCACCTAAACAATGGCATGAAAAATTTGATAACTTAATCATTTCAAATGGTTTTAAAGTTAATGAAAGTGACAAATGCATTTATTACAAATCTGAGAATGACATTTGCACTATTATATGCCTTTATGTAGATGACCTACTCATTTTTGGGTCAAATATTCATGCCATAAACTCAGTCAAATCCTTATTAAGTGTCAATTTTGATATGAAAGATCTAGGTGAAGCGAGTGTAATCCTTGGTATTAAGATTACTAGGTCAGAAAAGGGAATTTCTTTGGACCAATCTCATTACATTGAGAAGATACTAAAGAAATATAATTACTTTGACTGTAAACCTGCAAGTACGCCATATGATCACAGTGTAAAGTTATTTAAGAACACTGGTGAAGGTGTAAGACAGTCTGATTATGCGAGCATCATTGGCAGCCTTCGGTATGCCACTGATTGTACTAGACCCGACATTGCCTATGTCGTGGGATTATTGTGCAGGTTTACCAGTAGACCTAGTATAGAGCACTGGCAAGCTATTGAAAGGGTAATGAGATACCTTAAACGAACCATGAACCTTGGATTACATTATGAAAGGTTTCCAGCTGTACTTGAAGGGTATTCTGATGCAGACTGGAATACCTTATCTGATGATTCTAAAGCGACCAGTGGCTACATATTTAGCATCGCTGGAGGAGCTGTTTCTTGGAAATCCAAGAAACAGACTATTTTGGCTCAGTCTACTATGGAGTCTGAGATGATAGCACTAGCTACAGCTAGTGAAGAGGCAGAATATTTGAGAAATCTGCTAGCTGAGATTCCCTTATGGGAAAAACCGATACCAGCAGTGTTGATACATTGCGATAGTACCGCGGCTATTGCAAAAGTTCAGAACCGTTACTATAACGGTAAGAGACGACAAATACGTCGTAAGCACAGCACTGTTAGAGAACTACTTTCCACAGGTACCGTTAGAGTGGATTACGTACGTAGTGAGGAAAATTTGGCAGATCCTTTGACGAAAGGACTGTCCAGAGAGAAAGTCCATAACTCTTCTAAAAGAATGGGACTATTGCCCTTAGATTGTTGAGTCACGCACAATGGTAACCCGACCTAAATGACTGGAGATCCCAAGAACTAGGTTCAATGGGTAATAACAAGTTGTGTAGTGATATGAGTTGAACATGCTATTTAATAAACCAAGAAGCATGTATTCCTGAAGTGATTAGAGGATGAGTTAATAGAAACTCTTAATGAGATCTATACTCTATTTGGAGTGGAGTACCTACCTTCAGGAGTGCTCTTGATAGACTCACCTTTGTGAATGTGGAAATGTGGCCGTTTCCTATGGAGTTTGGGCAAAACTTCTAGAGCATTCACTAAACTGGGATAGACGTGTAGGGCCATAAATGCACGGGCTTATCTGATTGCACTATAGAAAAGGTTGTGTGTGGTTTGATGTCAGGAATAGAGTTCAAGACTACGTGTCACTCTAGTAAAAACTGAATCTTACTCACTATGCAAAGGTTCAAGTCCTTGGACACCTTTGTTTATGCACAATCTTATGTTTTTTAAGAAACTGCTCGAAAATATTTTTAAAAAATTCAAGTGGGGGATTGTTGGAAATGTTTACAAACATTATGTGAATTATTAAAAATGATTGAATAAGTGTATGAATGGCTCCTATGTTTGAGTAGTCCCACATCATGGGATTATAGGGAAGAGGCAAGGATTTATACTTGTCTCTAAGAAGTCATGTTGGGGCCTTGGGCTCCCAATACATGCATTGTTGTGAGGAGGGAGACCATGCATCATGACCACCACACACGCGCGCGCGACCGACCGACTCGACTCGACCCGACCCGGCCCGGCCCGGTTCGGTTCGGTTCGGGCTTGGGCTTGGGCTTTGTGGTGTAGGCACTTATATTTTTGGACCATAAAACTTAGTTGTTTTCGAACCATTTTTTTTATGGAAAAATTATTTTGCGCACCGATATTTATTCTGCAACGGAAAAGTTTTGCAACGGTAAAATAATTAATCCCCCCGAAATTTTAGCAGATCCGATATTTTCTCCCAAAACCTAATTCTCGTTCTATATATACTATTTTATCTGAGACGAGAAAAACACCGAATTTTATATTCTCTTCTTCTCAGCCGCCATTAAAACTTCTAAGAAATTTCGAGCAGTATTTTTCCCGAAAGTGCAAATCTGCACTGATTTGTTTGTGCAAGCAAATCAGTTACTATTTTAGAGGCTGTTTTATCCTAGAGGCGGCGGCGAAGGAACGAATTGGTTTGCACCTCTGACCAAATCGCCGAATCGTCTTCAAGAAAGCGACCTAGTCCGCGACTCAGCCATTGTTTTCCAACAATTTGAAGACGAACTGAAACAATGGCCTCCAACTCAACCATGGACGATTCTGCTCCTCCCTCTGCTTTTCACGGCCCTCTGGTGACTGCTGCTCCTTTCAAGTTCGAAGGTCTGCATTTCAAGCGCTGGCGTCAGAAGATGGAGTTCTTCCTCACGATCAGGAAGGTGGTGGCTGCTCTGACTGCTGAAAAACCGCAGCTTCCAGACAAGCCTGACGAGACTGATGCAGCAAAGATGGCATCATGGACTGAACAGTCAAAGCAACTGCAGACCTGGACTGAACAGGATTACTTATGTAAGAATTTCATACTGAATGGACTGAGCGATGATCTGTATGATTATTATAACTCAGATGAAAAGACGGCAAATGAGATCTGGGAAGCACTAAAGAAGAAATATGACACAGAGGAGGCAGGGGCAAAGAAATACGCTGTAAGTCGCTACCTAAAGTACCAGATGACTGATGATAGATCGGTAGAGATGCAGTCTCATGAGCTTCAGAAAATAGCTCATGAGATCATCTCCGAAGGTATGGTCTTGGACGAACAATTTCAAATTGCTGTTATCATTGACAAATTACCCCCTAGCTGGAAAGATTTTAAGAACACTTTGCGACATAAGACTAAGGAATTTTCCTTAGAGAGTTTGATTACACGCCTCCGTATTGAGGAGGAAGCACGCAAGCAAGACCAGAAAGAAGAGGTGCTGATTGTGAATAACAGCAGTACTAAGAAGACCACTCCCGCTGTTCTGAAACCAAATCAGAAATCTTTTAAGAATCAGAACAGGCGCAACAAACAGAATGGGAATCCGCAAGGAAACCCAAAAGGACAGCAGAAACCAGCCCAAAAGAATGACTCTGGACAGTTGTTTCTTTGTTACAACTGTGGAAAACCAGGGCATATGGCACGAAAGTGCCGGAACAGGCCAAGCTCTGCACCGCAGGCTAACCTGACTGAGGAGCCTCTTACGGCTATGATTACTGAGATTCACCTTGTTGGTGGATCAGAGGGTTGGTGGGTAGACACTGGTGCTTCTCGCCATGTCTGCTATGATCGTGGCATGTTCTCTACATACACGGCTGCTGAAAATCAGAAAGTGCTGTTGGGAGACTCTCACACCACTACAGTTGCGGGGATTGGAAACGTGGAACTCAAGTTCACCTCTGGAAAAACTGTAATTCTGAAAGATGTTATGCACACTCCAGAGATAAGAAAGAATCTGGTCTCTGGCTTCCTCCTTAATAAGGCTGGTTTCACTCAAGTTATTGGGGCTGATTTGTACACTCTTACTTATAAGGGAACTTTTGTGGGAAAGGGTTATGCTTGTGAGGGTATGTTTAAACTGAATGTTGAATCTAATAAAGTGACTTCTTCTGCTTATATGCTTTGTGATTTTAATATTTGGCATTCTAGATTGTGTCATGTTAATAAACGAATAATTCAAAACATGAGCACCCTAGATATGATACCTAAAATGACAGAATCTGAATCTGATAAATGTGAATTCTGTACACAAGCTAAAATCACAAAGAAACCTCACAAATCTATTGATAGAGTTTCTGAACCCTTAGACTTGATTCATTCTGACATATGTGAACTTGATGGCACTTTAACTAGACAGGGACATCGTTATTTTATCACTTTTATTGATGACTGCTCTGATTTCACATATGTATATCTTATGAAAAATAAAAGTGATGCTTTTGACATGTTTAAAACATTCAAAACTGAGATTGAGAATCAAGCAAATAGAAAAATTAAGAGATTTCGTAGTGATAGAGGAACAGAATATGAATCTAATTCTATTCTGGATTTCTATAAACAACATGGTATAGTACATGAGAGAACTGCACCCTACTCACCTGAAATGAACGGTAAAGCAGAAAGGAAAAATAGGACCTTTACCGAGCTAGTAGTTGCCATATTATTAAATTCTGGTGCAGCAAAACATTGGTGGGGGGATATTTTATTGACTGTATGCTACGTTCTGAATAGAATCCCTAAATCTAAGAATAAAATTTCACCTTATGAAATTTTAAAGAATCATAAACCCAATGTCTCATACTTTAGAACTTGGGGTTGTTTAGCATATGTTCGCATTCCAGACCCTAAGAGAATAAAATTGGCAAGTAGAGCATATGAATGTGCATTTATAGGCTATGCTATTAATAGCAAAGCATATAGATTTTATGACCTTAATGCACGTAATATAATTGAATCAAATGATGCCGACTTTTATGAAACTAAATTTCCTTTCAAATTAAGGAATAGTGGGGGCACTTCAAATATGCCTATTAGAACAGAACTTAATGAAAATTCTGAAGCTGAACCTAGAAGAAGTAAAAGAGCAAGAACCATAAAAGACTTTGGTTCAGATTTTTGTGCTTTTACTATTGAGGAGGATCCTATAAACCTCCAAGAAGCCTTATCTTCTTTAGATGCCGATTTCTGGCAAGAGGCTATAAACGATGAGATGGATTCTTTAGAATCCAATAAGACTTGGCACTTGGTAGATTTACCCCCTGGTTGTAAGTCTATAGGCTGTAAATGGGTACTTAAAAAGAAATTAAAACCTGATGGCACTATAGATAAATATAAAGCACGACTAGTAGCTAAAGGTTTTAAACAAAAGGAAAATATAGACTTCTTTGACACTTTTTCACCTGTAACTAGAATAACATCCATTCGGGTATTAATCTCACTTGCTTCCATTCATAATTTACTTATACACCAAATGGATGTTAAAACTGCTTTTTTGAACGGTGAATTAGACGAAGAAATTTATATGGACCAGCCTGAAGGATTTGTAGTACATGGTCAAGAACATAAAGTATGTAAATTGGATAAATCATTATATGGTTTAAAACAAGCACCTAAACAATGGCATGAAAAATTTGATAACTTAATCATTTCAAATGGTTTTAAAGTTAATGAAAGTGACAAATGCATTTATTACAAATCTGAGAATGACATTTGCACTATTATATGCCTTTATGTAGATGACCTACTCATTTTTGGGTCAAATATTCATGCCATAAACTCAGTCAAATCCTTATTAAGTGTCAATTTTGATATGAAAGATCTAGGTGAAGCGAGTGTAATCCTTGGTATTAAGATTACTAGGTCAGAAAAGGGAATTTCTTTGGACCAATCTCATTACATTGAGAAGATACTAAAGAAATATAATTACTTTGACTGTAAACCTGCAAGTACGCCATATGATCACAGTGTAAAGTTATTTAAGAACACTGGTGAAGGTGTAAGACAGTCTGATTATGCGAGCATCATTGGCAGCCTTCGGTATGCCACTGATTGTACTAGACCCGACATTGCCTATGTCGTGGGATTATTGTGCAGGTTTACCAGTAGACCTAGTATAGAGCACTGGCAAGCTATTGAAAGGGTAATGAGATACCTTAAACGAACCATGAACCTTGGATTACATTATGAAAGGTTTCCAGCTGTACTTGAAGGGTATTCTGATGCAGACTGGAATACCTTATCTGATGATTCTAAAGCGACCAGTGGCTACATATTTAGCATCGCTGGAGGAGCTGTTTCTTGGAAATCCAAGAAACAGACTATTTTGGCTCAGTCTACTATGGAGTCTGAGATGATAGCACTAGCTACAGCTAGTGAAGAGGCAGAATATTTGAGAAATCTGCTAGCTGAGATTCCCTTATGGGAAAAACCGATACCAGCAGTGTTGATACATTGCGATAGTACCGCGGCTATTGCAAAAGTTCAGAACCGTTACTATAACGGTAAGAGACGACAAATACGTCGTAAGCACAGCACTGTTAGAGAACTACTTTCCACAGGTACCGTTAGAGTGGATTACGTACGTAGTGAGGAAAATTTGGCAGATCCTTTGACGAAAGGACTGTCCAGAGAGAAAGTCCATAACTCTTCTAAAAGAATGGGACTATTGCCCTTAGATTGTTGAGTCACGCACAATGGTAACCCGACCTAAATGACTGGAGATCCCAAGAACTAGGTTCAATGGGTAATAACAAGTTGTGTAGTGATATGAGTTGAACATGCTATTTAATAAACCAAGAAGCATGTATTCCTGAAGTGATTAGAGGATGAGTTAATAGAAACTCTTAATGAGATCTATACTCTATTTGGAGTGGAGTACCTACCTTCAGGAGTGCTCTTGATAGACTCACCTTTGTGAATGTGGAAATGTGGCCGTTTCCTATGGAGTTTGGGCAAAACTTCTAGAGCATTCACTAAACTGGGATAGACGTGTAGGGCCATAAATGCACGGGCTTATCTGATTGCACTATAGAAAAGGTTGTGTGTGGTTTGATGTCAGGAATAGAGTTCAAGACTACGTGTCACTCTAGTAAAAACTGAATCTTACTCACTATGCAAAGGTTCAAGTCCTTGGACACCTTTGTTTATGCACAATCTTATGTTTTTTAAGAAACTGCTCGAAAATATTTTTAAAAAATTCAAGTGGGGGATTGTTGGAAATGTTTACAAACATTATGTGAATTATTAAAAATGATTGAATAAGTGTATGAATGGCTCCTATGTTTGAGTAGTCCCACATCATGGGATTATAGGGAAGAGGCAAGGATTTATACTTGTCTCTAAGAAGTCATGTTGGGGCCTTGGGCTCCCAATACATGCATTGTTGTGAGGAGGGAGACCATGCATCATGACCACCACACACGCGCGCGCGACCGACCGACTCGACTCGACCCGACCCGGCCCGGCCCGGTTCGGTTCGGTTCGGGCTTGGGCTTGGGCTTTGTGGTGTAGGCACTTATATTTTTGGACCATAAAACTTAGTTGTTTTCGAACCATTTTTTTTATGGAAAAATTATTTTGCGCACCGATATTTATTCTGCAACGGAAAAGTTTTGCAACGGTAAAATAATTAATCCCCCCGAAATTTTAGCAGATCCGATATTTTCTCCCAAAACCTAATTCTCGTTCTATATATACTATTTTATCTGAGACGAGAAAAACACCGAATTTTATATTCTCTTCTTCTCAGCCGCCATTAAAACTTCTAAGAAATTTCGAGCAGTATTTTTCCCGAAAGTGCAAATCTGCACTGATTTGTTTGTGCAAGCAAATCAGTTACTATTTTAGAGGCTGTTTTATCCTAGAGGCGGCGGCGAAGGAACGAATTGGTTTGCACCTCTGACCAAATCGCCGAATCGTCTTCAAGAAAGCGACCTAGTCCGCGACTCAGCCATTGTTTTCCAACAACTGCCGACTCCATACAGCTTTGGTTGTAATCAATATTGCCATATTGTTTCTTTGATCTTTCACTAATTCAATCATCTGTGAATCAATTTCCTCGCATCGTGCATTTTTTTACCTCCAACACTGAGTTTTGACGGAGTTATTGTTACAAAATAGAGTTACATGTTAAATAAATATAGGTTGAATTTTGGACAAGCTTTATGCGCACAAAAAAGTGAAAGAGTATGAGTTTAATCTTCTAACTTGAAAAGTGTATATTGAAAATTGAGAACTATTTTATATATCACTGATATACTTACTTTTTTACAGTGCACCTTAACTTTGCATGTTTCGAATAGGATGCAAGTTAGAGGCATATATGTGGCCATAGCTGCATACATGGGAAGATACCATCGCTATAATGTGGATAAGTGCTATTTTTGCTTGAAAAAAGTTTTTACTGCACTAAGCAAGTATATTGTAAGTTGCAATGGTGTAAAAAAAATCCCAATGTTGCTGATGATGAGAAGCTATTATCACTGCCCTAGGATGAGTACCTTACTAGATGGACTAAATCATGGTGAAAATTGAGGAATAGTAGCAAAAACTTGAGGTAATGTTTGGATTCGTTTTTTTACCTTAACTATTACATTCCCTTTTGTAGACATTTTCTTTTGCAATTTATGTTATGTTAACATCAATTGGCGGAGAACTAATTTAATTCCAATCATCAAATAAGAAAAATGAGATAAATGTACTAGAAAGATTCATCTGGTTAAAAGGTGATGTTTTTGTCCTTTTTTAATTTATCTTTTTTGATTTTGTATTTAACATATGAAGCATGGGTCAAATATAATAGAAAGATTAGGGAAGGACCAGCAGCACAATACATCAGTGGATTCACAGCTTTGGATGTTCCTTCCCTCCCCCTCCCCCTTTTCTTTGCCCTCTGTGGATTTTGGGTGACGTTTTCATGGGTGTATACTGTAACACCCCACCTCCGCTAGGGTCACTCTTTCGGGGGCACTAGCTTCTGGGGGGCGTTAGAACTGGGTAAGCATGCATAATGATATATCAAGGCAGAACAGGAACATAAATATATATGTAAATCAGAGTAAGTGAGAATAAAACAGCGGAATATCTCAAACCATCTCAAAACAAGTTTTAGTACATCATAAAGTCAACTGCCAAAATAAACATGTCTAGTACATCATAAACAGAAATACTGAAATACATAGTGCTATCCCCAAAATAAAGATGATAAACCATAGCGAGCTCAATGTCCAGTCATACATGAGCTATCCAGCAAACAAGCAAGCGATCCAAGCTAAGCACCACTATTCCCTCCCTGAGAACCTGGGGGGGGGGGGGAAACGGAAGAAAAGAAGCGAAAGAAAACAGGTCAGTCAAAAAGACTGGTAAGCCCTACTACGATCAGTCTATAAACTAATAAAGCTAACATCATGATGGGAACTGAGATGAACATACTGGCAATAGATAAAGGTGTCATCACATAAAGAAGATTAAGCTTTGCACCATAGTGTACTAGCAAACTAACATAACAGGTATTGATCCCTTAGCCCAAAACTTTGGCCCAATAACACGAAGTGACCTTAATACAAGGTCCAGCCCAACGGTCTAGTCGATCGGCTCCCTATAAACCTAACCGTTAAGTGTTGGTGCCCATACGGCCCACATATGGTTGTAGTCAGACTGTGCCGGGTCCACCTTCGGGTGTATCAAGCCCTCGGGTGCCAACCCCAGACACTTAAGCAATAATGCACAGTCTAAACCTACTGGTACCCGTGCCTCGAGTTTGTCCAACACCGGACTACGTGCACGTCCGTAGCCCGCCTGGACCCGCACCGCTGTACCACTCATCCGTCGCTTTGGTCGCTTACATCCGTCCAGTAATCGTGCCCCCGCCCTAGCCTAGTCCTCTAGGGTTGTGAATGATACCCAACTGGGATTACTGCTGGAACAGACCACGTTGCTAGGGTTTTCTAAGAGGGTTAAGTGTGGTTTAACCCCTCACTAATCATGGATTAAATTAGTTAAGTGTAACCAACAGTTCACCACTTAACCCCATTTAATCCCTTGTATTTCCCCAAAATTGGTTAAGTATTAGTGGGCCATGACTTAACCTTAATCATGAGGCATTAATTAATTCAATGCACCCAACCTCTCACATTAGACCTTGTTGTGGTTACTAGTTAGGCCGGGCGGGTCCGGGTAGGTTTACACCACAACTTAGTCTAACCTCGGGTCTCACGTGCAACATGACCAACTACCCACATTGGGTCCTATTGCTTGTAGCCACTAGTTAAGCCGGTCGGTTCCGGGTAGATTTATGCTACAAACTCAACCCAACCTCGAGTTGGCCACACTTATGTTTTCTAAGTGTCATGTCCACTTTCAAAACATCATTACAAGTTTAACAAATACTTGGGTAGACCTAACTTAATAGGTAAATTCCCAAGGGGTAGACCTAACTTAATAGGTAAATTCCCAATCTTATATTTTCATGTATTTAAGTTTTTACCCAAACCCCCCAACGTCATTCCATCGCTTACATATTCGTTATAACGCATAAAGGATAGAAAGAGGGAACTTGGCACAACAAACATGAGGAATCTTACATATCATAATAAACATGCATAACATGTTGGACTTGCATAACTTAGCATAGTGAACTTGCATAAACATGCATAACTTGTTAAACTTGCAAATCATGGCATAGTGAACTTGCATAAACATGCATAACTTATTAAACATGCACAACATAGCATAGTGAATTCGCATAAGCATGCATAACTTATTAAACATGCACAACATAGCATAGTGAACTCGCATAAGCATGCATAACTTATTAAACATGCACAACATAGCATAGTGAACTCGCATAAGCATGCATAACTTATTAAACATGCACAACATAGCATAGTGAACTCGCATAAGCATGCATAACTTATTAAACATGCATAAATCCCAACTTTCATCACATATTAACTTTAGAGTTTCTAAAATGAAGGTAAGAGGGCTTACAAATATTATGAAGACACAAATCTACTAATAAAGATTGAGAAGCCCTTTATGCAAGCATATAAAAGCCCAAAACAAAGCTCCAAATAACAAAAATCCCAAAAACTCTAGCTTAGCAAATAAAGCTTGCAACTTGATGATGTATGCAAGCTAATGATCATTCATACAACTTAGAAATGCTTGTATGAACATCAAAACCTTCATAGGAATGATTTATGAAGAGGTTGGAGGCTAGGGTTTTTAGGTGGAGGCCATTTGAGAATTCAATTTGACATAGTTTGGTTGCTAGTATGAATAATGAGTGATTTAGGGTAGGTTAGGGTCTTATTTATAGAAGATTAGAGTGTTTTTAGCCCTAGGATTAACCCTAGGTTGAATTAGGTCCATCAGATC
This sequence comes from Allium sativum, assembly GCA_030737875.1. Taxonomy (NCBI): domain Eukaryota; kingdom Viridiplantae; phylum Streptophyta; class Magnoliopsida; order Asparagales; family Amaryllidaceae; genus Allium; species Allium sativum. The sequence continues at coordinate 389,478,935 of CM060924.1, forward strand.
TTGGAACTCTCTAGAACCAAGCCACACAACCAAGCCCAAATCAGAAATGGTGCACCAGGCCAAACAGCCCGGGCACCCCCTGTCGACAGGGCTGTCGACAGGGCTGTCGACACCCTAGGGACCCTGTCGACAGGCCTGTCGACATGCGGGTCCTGGCGGGAATTTTCCCGCCTGCGCCAGTTTGCCCTAACCCTTGTTTTTAAATTAAATTTAAATCTTTTTTTACTTAGGAATTTTCTGAAAACTTCAATGGGCCTTAACTGGGTCATACGGACTCCGATTTTCGAAAACTCGGACTCTATTTCGCGTATTTTTCCGAGACGAACGCAATGGCATAGCCCGTTTCCCTTGATTCAGAATTTAGAATTAAATTCTGCCTCGATTTATGTTATAACAGGTTATTGAAAATACGGGTTGTTACATTCTCCCCTCCTTAAAGGATTTCGTCCCCGAAATCTTCAAGTTAGGAAGGACGTATCCTACCATCCAATCATTCATCTACTCAAAACATCATCCACGAGCAATCATTGTCTTTACAAGATTCTAAATGTTGTATGAACATATGCAAAGGTGTGTGTATATGTACTTATCTAATGCAAAGATCAATGCAAAATATGTTAGTGAAATGTATCCATATGTATGCAAATCCCTAACATAATGTATAATATCTATATGTGTGCACATAACATACACCCATATGCAACATCCATGTGATAACACACAATTTTCATCCATGAATAAGCATAAACACTCATGCATATGCAATATGAGGAGTGTGCGAGCCGATCTAGTGCCTAATCGTGTATAATGCATCCACGAGCAACCACTTGCAAACACTTGCAACCACTTGCAACCATCAAGCATAACATGTTTCAAACACATGTTTCATCCAAAGGGTTTCTACCTAAGGTTCTCATGACAAGATTAGCACGATAACTAGATAAACATGGATAGCAAAGAGAAAGATATGCTAATAAAGGAAAGAGATTGAGAGTGTACCCTCAAAAAGGAATGGATAAAGCCCACGCATCTTCTCCTCGGTTTCCCAAGTTGCGTCTTCTTCGGCTTCACCCCATTGAACCTTCACCAATTTGACCTCTCGATTCCTTAGCTTCTTGGTCTCCGTCCCCAAGATACGAATCGGAGCTCTCCTCAAGGTAGCTTCTTTCTCCACTTCCACATCTTCCAAAACACTTGGCTCCACAATCTCCGCTGATTTATGCGGACACTTCCGGAGATGCGAGACATGAAAAACATTGTGGACTCCGGCAAGCTTCTCGGGCAACTTCACTCTATAAGCCATCTGCCCGATCCTCTCAACAATGGGGAATGGTCCAACAAATCTCGGGGCTAACTTCCCAACGGCTCCAAATCGGACCACATTCCGCAAAGGAGAAACCTTCACGAAAACCATATCCCCTACATCAAACTCCAAATCAGATCTTCGCTTATCAGCATAAGACTTCTGTCTGTCTTGGGCCGCCTTCATCCGTCTTCTAATCAACTCGACCTTCTCGGATGTATCTCTAATCATATCAGGCCCAAGTATAAGCTTATCGGTAGTCTCCCACCAACATGTAGGCGACTTGCACGGCCTCCCATATAAAGCCTCAAATGGTGCCATCCCAATGCTCGCCTGATAACTGTTGTTATAAGCAAATTCCACAAGAGGAAGATGGTCTTCCCAAGTACCACCAAAATCCAGAATGCAAAGCCTCAACAAGTCCTCAAGTACTCTATTCACCCTTTCTGTCTGACCGTCCGTTTGTGGGTGATAAGCCGTACTCAGATTCAACCTCGTGCCCATAGCCTCTTGCAAGCTATTCCAGAACTGACTTGTAAAGATTGGGTCACGGTCACTGACAATACTAGAAGGGACTCCATGAAGTCTCACAATCTCACGAAGATATACGGACGCTAGCCAAGATGCGGTCCTCTTGCTTTTCACCGGAATGAAATGAGCACTCTTCGTAAGTCTATCTACAATGACCCAAATGCTCGTATTCCCTTTCCTTGACCTTGGAAGTCCATCAATAAAGTCCATGGAGATACTCTCCCACTTCCAAAGTGGGACGTCCAGAGGATGCAATAGCCCACCGGGCTTCTTTGACTCGGCCTTAACTTGCTGGCAAATAATACATCTAGAGACAAACTCTGCCACATCCTTCTTCATCCCAGGCCAGAAGAAAACGCGCTTCATATCCTTATACATCTTATCTCCACCCGGATGTATAGTCAACCTGGAGCGATGTGCTTCCTCAAGAACTTCCCTCACCAAGTCTTCCACCATCGGAACACAAAGCCTTCCGTCTCTCCTCAGCCAACCCTTATCATCTATAGAATACCGAGCAAGGTGACTAGATGTCTCTCCTCGGATCAGCTTATCCATAATCTCGACTATCTGAGGGTCTTCCTTCTGCGAAGTCCCAACTTGATCCAGAAGGGTAGGCCTGAGCTCAAGAGATGCTAAAGAACCGGTCATCGACTCAACTGCCAAAGAGAAATCAAAGGTTGCCAAGAACTCTAAATTCTTCATCTCAACAAATAGAGGACTTAGTGTCAACCTTTTTCTACTCAACGCATCCGCTACAACATTCCCTTTACCAGGGGTATAGGCTATATCAAAATCGTAGGACGCCAAGAATTCCATCCACCTTTGCTGCCTCAAGTTCAGATCCTTCTGCGAAAAGAGATACTTCAAAGACTTATGATCAGTATATAGCTCAAATCTCTCTCCCAGAAGATAATGACGCCAAGCCTTGAGTGCATATACTATCGCTGCCAGCTCTAGATCATGAGTGGGATAATTCTTCTCATGCACCTTAAGTTGCCTACCACCAAAACATATAGCTCTGCCTTCTTGCATCAGAACGGCGCCCAATCCCGTGCCACAAGCATCAGTGTACACGGTAAACATCTTACCACCATCGGGTAAAGCTAGAACTGGTGCTGAGGTAAGGGCTCTCTTGAGTCTCTGAAAAGAAAGCTCACAATCCATATCCCAAGCAAAAACTAAGTTCTTCTTCGTCAACTTAGTAAGAGGAGCGGATATCTTCGCGAAGTCCTTGATGAACTTCCGGTAAAAGCCCGCAAGACCTAGAAAACTTCTCACCTCGGTTGCATTCCTTGGAGTCTTCCAATCCTGAACTGCAACCACCTTAGCGGGATCCACCGCTAAGCCCTGCTTAGACACTATATGCCCAAGGAATCTAACTTCCTTTCTCCAAAAGTGACACTTGGAGAACTTGGCCTTTAACTGATGCGCTCTAAGCGTATCCATCACCTCTACAAGATGCCTCGCGTGCTCTTCTTCATCCTTGGAGAAGATCAGAATATCATCTACGAAGACCACGACAAACTTATTCAAGAACTCCCGAAACACCCTACTCATCAAGTCTACGAAATACGCGGGTGCATTCGTCAAACCGAACGGCATAACAAGCCATTCAAAGAATCCATCTGGAGTTCTGAATGCAGTCTTGTCTATACTATCTTCAGCCACTCTGAGCTGATGAAATCCAGTAGCAAGATCAAGCTGAGAGAAAACAGAAGCACCGACAAGCTGGTCAAAGAGATCGTCGATCCTTGGTAACGGGTGTCTGTTCTTCTTAGTCAGCTTATTCAACTCTCGATAGTCCACACAAAGTCGAAGAGAACCATCTGCCTTAGTAGCAAACACCACAGGCGCTCCCCATTCGGATATACTTCGTCTGATGAAGTTCTTCTCAAGCAACTCCTTTACTTGCTTGCTGAGCTCCCGTCTCTCACGCGGAGCCATGTGCCAAACGGGCAAAGAAACAGGCTTAGCATTATCCACCAGATAAATGCGAAAATCAATCTCTCGTTTAGGGGGCAACCCCTTAACTTCTTCAAAAACATCTGGATAATCTCGGGCCACCCTTACAGACTGAAGGGTTTCCTCTGACGAGTCGAGAGATTCAAGATAGCACAACATGACGGGATCCTTCGGATTGCATGAAATCTCTAAGGTGTTGCCAAGGCGAGTCACAAGCCTTACAACCCTATGCTCACAATCAAGGATGGCCCCATATCTGGACAGCCAATCCATGCCCAATATCAATCCGTATCCCCTGAAACCAAGAACATACGCACTACACAAGAACTCTACACTGAGTATAGAGATCCTCAGATCCTCACATATCATAGATAGATGAGCAGAACCCCCAATGGGATTCGAAACACAAACGGGATCATCCACTAAGCTAGTACTAAGGTGCAAACTATCAACAAGATCAGATGAAATAAAGCTATGTGATGCACCAGAATCAAACAAGGTACGAACTGGAAGATCAGAAACATAAACAAGGTTCTCAACAGAAACACTACCTCGATCGGGAACTGGAGCGATATTGAGAGCATGAACTTGCCCTCCTGAAGGTCCGGCCTGCCCTTTCTTCTTCGGACATTCCTTGCTGAAGTGTCCAGTCTCACCACAGGAAAAACATCCACCACTAAGCTTCCTTTTCTTCTTCCTATAATCCTTAGCAAAGTGTCCAGGCGCACCACAGTAATTGCACTTTCCCTTGCCTTTGTTGTTGTTCCCCTTCTTGTTCTTGCTCTGATTCCCCTGACTGCTTTGACCACCTTGATTGCCTTTACCTTGAGAATCGGTCTTCTTTGGTTGAGTATCACTCGACTTGACCTCTTTCTTTCCATCACCCTGAAGTAGAGCCATATCGACCAAACTCTCAAAAGTAGCCCCATGCGGAATATGTGACATCGCCAAACCCTGCAGCGGCTCATTCAACCCTCTAGCAAATCGAAGAGCCTTCTTCTCAGGAGTGTTTACTAAATCCAAACCAAAACGGGCCAGCTGATTAAACTTGTTCACATACTCCTTGACCGACATATCACCTTGCTTTAATGCAATAAACTTCTCCATCTGTAAATTCGCCTCAGCAGAAGATAGAAACTTGGCCACAAATCTAGCCCTCAAATCGGCCCAAGTCTCGACGGGCCTCGTCCCATTGGTGACCTCCCACCAATAGGCTGCTTCGTCCTTCAAAAGCCACAATGTCAATAAGATCTTCCTCCCATCATCAATCCCAAAGATAGCAAACAAGTCCTCAGTGTCTTTTAGCCAATTCCTAGCTTCAACAAAAGATTCCGTGCCTAGGAAATTCTTGCCTCCCATCGCCTTGAAGTCTTTACAAACCTTCATGAACTCGACCTGAGGATGCTGAGGGGGAGGAGGAGGAAGAGGAGCCTCAGCAACTGGAGGAGGAGGAACATTAGCAACGGGAGGAGGAATATTGACATTAGGGGGAGGATTCTCAACTACAGGAGGAGGAGTGGGAGTAGGGTTGGCGGGGCCAGCTACCGCCCTAGCTTCAAGAAGTCTCCTATACCAGAGAGGTACATTTACTCCATCCGGGATGGCAAGATTCTCAGCCATACTGAAACGAAAGATAAGATAAGATTAGGTCAAGGGAACGAAGGATAACGCTAATGGCTTTTTGGGGAATAGCCTTTTAAAATACTAGACTTTTCTTTGGAAAATACTTTATACTTGTTTTGAAAATAGTTTTTCAAAAGTTCTTTTAAAAACTTTTTGTTCTTTCTTGTAAACCATATGCTCTGATACCAAATTTGTAACACCCCACCTCCGCTAGGGTCACTCTTTCGGGGGCACTAGCTTCTGGGGGGCGTTAGAACTGGGTAAGCATGCATAATGATATATCAAGGCAGAACAGGAACATAAATATATATGTAAATCAGAGTAAGTGAGAATAAAACAGCGGAATATCTCAAACCATCTCAAAACAAGTTTTAGTACATCATAAAGTCAACTGCCAAAATAAACATGTCTAGTACATCATAAACAGAAATACTGAAATACATAGTGCTATCCCCAAAATAAAGATGATAAACCATAGCGAGCTCAATGTCCAGTCATACATGAGCTATCCAGCAAACAAGCAAGCGATCCAAGCTAAGCACCACTATTCCCTCCCTGAGAACCTGGGGGGGGGGGGGGGGGAAACGGAAGAAAAGAAGCGAAAGAAAACAGGTCAGTCAAAAAGACTGGTAAGCCCTACTACGATCAGTCTATAAACTAATAAAGCTAACATCATGATGGGAACTGAGATGAACATACTGGCAATAGATAAAGGTGTCATCACATAAAGAAGATTAAGCTTTGCACCATAGTGTACTAGCAAACTAACATAACAGGTATTGATCCCTTAGCCCAAAACTTTGGCCCAATAACACGAAGTGACCTTAATACAAGGTCCAGCCCAACGGTCTAGTCGATCGGCTCCCTATAAACCTAACACGTTAAGTGTTGGTGCCCATACGGCCCACATATGGTTGTAGTCAGACTGTGCCGGGTCCACCTTCGGGTGTATCAAGCCCTCGGGTGCCAACCCCAGACACTTAAGCAATAATGCACAGTCTAAACCTACTGGTACCCGTGCCTCGAGTTTGTCCAACACCGGACTACGTGCACGTCCGTAGCCCGCCTGGACCCGCACCGCTGTACCACTCATCCGTCGCTTTGGTCGCTTACATCCGTCCAGTAATCGTGCCCCCGCCCTAGCCTAGTCCTCTAGGGTTGTGAATGATACCCAACTGGGATTACTGCTGGAACAGACCACGTTGCTAGGGTTTTCTAGGAGGGTTAAGTGTGGTTTAACCCCTCACTAATCATGGATTAAATTAGTTAAGTGTAACCAACAGTTCACCACTTAACCCCATTTAATCCCTTGTATTTCCCCAAAATTGGTTAAGTATTAGTGGGCCATGACTTAACCTTAATCATGAGGCATTAATTAATTCAATGCACCCAACCTCTCACATTAGACCTTGTTGTGGTTACTAGTTAGGCCGGGCGGGTCCGGGTAGGTTTACACCACAACTTAGTCTAACCTCGGGTCTCACGTGCAACATGACCAACTACCCACATTGGGTCCTATTGCTTGTAGCCACTAGTTAAGCCGGTCGGTTCCGGGTAGATTTATGCTACAAACTCAACCCAACCTCGAGTTGGCCACACTTATGTTTTCTAAGTGTCATGTCCACTTTCAAAACATCATTACAAGTTTAACAAATACTTGGGTAGACCTAACTTAATAGGTAAATTCCCAAGGGGTAGACCTAACTTAATAGGTAAATTCCCAATCTTATATTTTCATGTATTTAAGTTTTTACCCAAACCCCCCAACGTCATTCCATCGCTTACATATTCGTTATAACGCATAAAGGATAGAAAGAGGGAACTTGGCACAACATACATGAGGAATCTTACATATCATAATAAACATGCATAACATGTTGGACTTGCATAACTTAGCATAGTGAACTTGCATAAACATGCATAACTTGTTAAACTTGCAAATCATGGCATAGTGAACTTGCATAAACATGCATAACTTATTAAACATGCACAACATAGCATAGTGAACTCGCATAAGCATGCATAACTTATTAAACATGAACAACATAGCATAGTGAACTCGCATAAGCATGCATAACTTATTAAACATGCACAACATAGCATAGTGAACTCGCATAAGCATGCATAACTTATTAAACATGCACAACATAGCATAGTGAACTCGCATAAGCATGCATAACTTATTAAACATGCATAAATCCCAACTTTCATCACATATTAACTTTAGAGTTTCTAAAATGAAGGTAAGAGGGCTTACAAATATTATGAAGACACAAATCTACTAATAAAGATTGAGAAGCCCTTTATGCAAGCATATAAAAGCCCAAAACAAAGCTCCAAATAACAAAAATCCCAAAAACTCTAGCTTAGCAAATAAAGCTTGCAACTTGATGATGTATGCAAGCTAATGATCATTCATACAACTTAGAAATGCTTGTATGAACATCAAAACCTTCATAGGAATGATTTATGAAGAGGTTGGAGGCTAGGGTTTTTAGGTGGAGGCCATTTGAGAATTCAATTTGACATAGTTTGGTTGCTAGTATGAATAATGAGTGATTTAGGGTAGGTTAGGGTCTTATTTATAGAAGATTAGAGTGTTTTTAGCCCTAGGATTAACCCTAGGTTGAATTAGGTCCATCAGATCTCGGAACTCTCTAGAACCAAGCCACACAACCAAGCCCAAATCAGAAATGGTGCACCAGGCCAAACAGCCCGGGCACCCCCTGTCGACAGGGCTGTCGACACCCTAGGGACCCTGTCGACAGGCCTGTCGACATGCGGGTCCTGGCGGGAATTTTCCCGCCTGCGCCAGTTTGCCCTAACCCTTGTTTTTAAATTAAATTTAAATCTGTTTTTACTTAGGAATTTTCTGAAAACTTCAATGGGCCTTAACTGGGTCATACGGACTCCGATTTTCGAAAACTCGGACTCTATTTCGCGTATTTTTCCGAGACGAACGCAATGGCATAGCCCGTTTCCCTTGATTCAGATTTTAGAATTAAATTCTGCCTCGATTTATGTTATAACAGGTTATTGAAAATACGGGTTGTTACATATACCATATTGTGTTCGATTATGGAAATCTGAGGGTTGATTTTGCATATCAGCTTAATGCAGTCATGGGTCGTTTTACCCTCAATAGAAAGGCTTAATATGCACCTTAAAGTTGGTTACTGTGTACCATATATATCCAATCATGTAGCCATTATATGTACATATTCTAAATCATATTGTATTTTGGGCTACTGAAATTGTAAGATGTATCTTGGTCATTATGTCTGATTGATCTTGCATGCGAAGTCATTCATAATTTGTAGCATGTTATATTCTGGTGTTTACTTTTAAGTAAAAAAAGAAAAGGAAAAAAAAAGACATGATACCTGGATAAATTTTTGAATTTTTAATTAATTTTTGAATTACTTCTGTGATTTACTTACCTTGACCCCTGGTGGATATAATACATTCATTCACTTTCTGAGGTATAATTTGTTTACAAAAGGAGTTTTAATATAATTCCTTTTTTTTCGAAAAGGCCTATACAACAAGAACTTCTTGCATTAAATAATATACTGCACTTAATATTTAGTATGATATTTTGATTTCATTACAAATACAGTAGGATAAGATGTCATACTACTTAAGTGAATATAGATTGCTTATGTGACAATATTTTTTTCTTACATCACCGTTGCTGAGTCCTTTTGTTTCCTTCTAGCTATGCACCATGCATTTTCTTCACCCACAGATACCTCCCATATTCATATAATTTGTATTTTAACCTCCATTAGCAATACATAGTGTTTGCTTTACTACAAAATTCTCTTAATTTGGATGAGAGGAACATAACATAACCATTAACCAAGTCAAAGTGCACGATGTGCCCTCACCGGTTACAAAGGGAGGAAAAAAAGGAATGAATTATCAATGTATGCATCTTTTCCCCGCAGTATACAACTGATAATGTAATTATAAAATTTGCACAGCTTGAAAAAAAAAAATTTGGTGCCCAACTGTAACTACTATACTCACATTAAATATTATATCGGCACTAGAGGCACCAAATGAAAGTAGAAAATATTGAATGTCATGCCTAAAGGCAAAGTGTTAATAGTTCCAAATAAATGTTAACTTTGAGATGACGGTTAATTTACATAATCTTGCTGAATTTTGAGAAAACTGCAATATGCTCCGACTCGACCGCTGCCAAGCAAGGCCGATTAAAAGTGGTAACAAACTCAGGGAACATCAAAACTCCATATCTAAATTTGTATTGTCTCAATAATCCATAATTTTCTTTTTGTACGCACATTTTTTTTTTGTTTTTTCAAACATTACATAATAAACTCTTAAATCGGTTTACTACTGTACTACATATCTATCATTAACAACTGTCTATCTTTTATCTTCTCAAGCTACATGCCAATCTCCTCAATTATTCAATATTAGCCTATACAAAACACAAATACTTAAAAACGCTTGCATACCACATAATTATTAACTGTTTCCATCTTCAAATAAACTACCAACATTAATACGTAATTACCCGTGTGCGAAGCACGGGTTCCAACCTAGTACATAATAATCTGTATAATAAAATTCTCCCTTGGACAAACAACAAGACAAAGAGTGGTTCAGATTTAATCCCGCAAAAACAAATCCACCGTCCTAATTTAAACACATCCCCTGATATTTTGATTGCCACCTCATCTGCATTTGCCTTATATTGATTGATGTAATTCTTGCTGCTAACCATATTTGCTATGCCAGTGGTCAAATTTAAAAAGCATTTCTTCATTTATTAACACATTAATATTAAAGATATATTGTATTAAGAATATTTGCCCACTTTTGAAATGCATAATAACAAACGAACTATATAAATATGGCATATTTAAATATGTATTATTAGCAAAGGCACATGAATAAAGGAGCATTAAGCATATAAGGATGAACTAATTTTTTTTCCTACTGCTTATTTAATATGACGAAGATGTTGGAATTGCATTTCTCTTCATTGTCTTTCTACTTCTCCTAACCTAAAATATATTTCATCTTTTATTTAATATAAACTGTGTGAAGTTATTACTGTAAATTAAATAATTGCAGACTAATTGTCAAATAGGAAAAACATGCACACTTATATGAAAGGTAACTCATTTACTGTGTCATAGCTTGATTTAATTATTCTATTCAATGCTTGTTTCAAATTAAAAAATTACTCCAAACCACCGGTTGATTGTTTTATCGATTTTTTCGTATACTCACCTTTAAATTGACATATAATCAAACAGAATGATTATGTATACATGTTATGTAAATTTGTTTCGTGTAACACACCTTTTAAATTTTCAACACGCTAATTACTACAGCGAGAGGAAATGGATTTAGAGTTGCTTCATCTTTATGCCTCTCTACGTACTTAATCTTCGTTCTTCTCATAATTTAAGCACATCCCCTGATATTTTGATTGCCACCTCATCCGCATTTGCTTTATATTGATTGATGTAATTCTTGCTGCTAACCATATTTGCTATGCCAGTAGTCAAATTTACAAAGCATTTCTTCATTTATTAACACATTAATATTAAATTTATATTGTATTAAGAATATTTGCCCACTTTTGTAATGCATAATAACAAACGAACTATATAAATATGGCATATTTAAATATGTATTATTGGCAGAGGCACATGAATAAAGGAGCATTAAGCATATAAAGAATGATGAACTAAATTTTTTCCTACTGCGTATTTAATATGACGAAGATGCTGGAATTGCATTTCACTCCATTGTCTTTCTACTTCTCCTAACCTAAAATGTATTTCATCTTTTATTTAATATAAACTGTGTGAAGTTATTACTGTAAATTAAATAATTGTAGGCTAATTGTCAAATAGGAAAAACATGCACACTTATATGAAAGGTAACTCATTTACTGTGTCATAGCTTGATTTAATTATTCTATTCACTGCTTGCTTCAAATTAAAAAATTACTCCAAACCACCGGTTAATTGTTTTATCAATTTGTCGTATACTCACCTTTAAATTGACATATAATCAAACAGAATGATTATGTGTACATGTTATGTAAATTTGTTTCGTGTAACACACCTTTTAAATTTTCAACACGCTAATTACTACAGCGAGAGGAAATGGATTTAGAGTTGCTTCATCTTTATGCCTCTCTATGTACTTTATCTTCCTTCTTCTCATAAGTTAAATAATTAGCTCTTCAAATATTATATCGCTTAATGGAAAGGTTAATTTCTCCATATAGAAATCAAATTTTGTTTATTAGTTTTTACATATTTTCCGTTTAATAATAATTAATTATATTAAAGCTTTAGATGTCATATAATGCTAATTACAACATATGTAATTATACTAGCCTCGATTATGAAAATTAAATTAAATAATTTCCTTCAATAACTTTGCACTTTGGTTGAATTTATGCGCTCATTTTGGCAACTTCTAAAACTGCTAACAAAATGTTTTTGGGTAAATTAACGTAATAAATATCAAATTAGTCCTTTAATTGATTCTCATTTATGTTGTTCTCCATTTTTTCAACAAGTGTTTCAGATTCAATAAATAATTTTATTTCCATTTATTTCAGTTACTATTCATTGACAAAAATTTCAACTATTATCTGTTGATAACAAAAAACAAATTTGTTTTCACATTGACTTTTGGGGTTTACCAAATTAAAATCCATTTCCATTTTGCACTTCAGGCAACATTGATTAGTAAAATTCTCTACAAATCAAAATGCAGTAAAATCAATTATCATGTCCACTGCAGATTGTACCTGATTTTAGGACTGAATACTTTTGAATTTTACTGAATAGAACTTAATATGATGTTAACAAGACAAACTAGAATTTTGACGCCAGTAGATTCATGTCTATAATAAATTTTATGATCCTTATGCAGGAAAAATCTATGCAATTATAATTCATTTATTAGTAACCTATTGTTGTTTGTTAGCCGTAATATTCATAAACTATGCTCAATTGTAGCTGTCATTCCTATATTACGTAATATATGTCAGTTTAAATGACTCTATTGATTAATAGTCATCGAAAACTCATACAATTTGGATTACTATTTGAAATATCCTACAAATTTAAGCTGTTATATTTTTTTTTTTGCACCAAAGATTTATTTACTACTAAAACTATAAGTTTATCCGAAAATTATTATGGCTTTTTTTTGTATTTTGCTGAAGTTTACTCTTTTTCTATATCATGTAATTATTAATTTAATCAAAGAACTAAAAGCTAATTATCAACGATTTTTTTTCCTTTAATAACTTTGCACTTTGGTTGAATTTAAGCGCTCATTTTGGCAACTTCTAAAACTGCTAACAAGATGTTTATGGATAAATAAACGTAATAAATCTCAAATCGCCTTTAATTGATTCTCATTTGTGTTCACTTCTCCATTTTTTCAACAAGTATTTCAATTTCAATCAATAATTTTATTCCCATTTATTTTAATTACTATCTATTGACAATTTTTTTTTACTATTATCTATTGCTAACAAAAAACAAATATGTTTTCACATTGACTTTTGGGGTTTACCATGTTAAAATCCATTTTCATTTTGCACTTCAGGCAACACTGATTAGCAGAATTCTCCTCATATCAAAATGTAGTAAAATCAATTATCATGTCTACTGCAGATTGTACCTGTTTTTGGACTGGTCACTTTTGAATTTAATTGAATAGAACTTAATATGATGTTAACAAGACAAACTAGAATTTTGACGCCAGTAGATTTATGTCCATAATAAATTTTACGATCCTTATTAAGGAAAATCTATGCCAATTATAGTTGATTTATTAGTAACCAATTGTTGTTTGTTGGCCACAGTATTCATAAACTATGCTCAATTGTAGTTGTCATTCCTATATTATGTAATATATGTTAGTTTAAATGACTATATTGATTAATTGTCATCGAAAACTCTTACAAATAGGATTGTTTGGAACATCCTACAAATTTATGCTGTTATATTTTTTTGTTTTGCACCAAAGATTTATTTACTACTAAAACTATAAGTTCGTCCGAAAATTATTGTGGCCTTTTTTTTATTTTGCTGAAGTTTACTCTTTTTCTATATCATGTATTATGTTAATCAAAGAAATAAAAGCTAATTACCAATGATTTTTCTTTTGTATACTTTGTGTTGTTAAAGTGGTAGGTGCATAAATGTGAACATTGTTCTCATCAGGATGCCATTTTTTAATCTTTACGGTAATTGTCATATTTACGAAAAATGGTAAGCAAGTTATTTTCCAATATAACATTCCATTTTTTACCGTAAATACTTTCCATATTTACTTTCTTCATATATACACATAATACCAAAAACAAACAAAATAAAGAATATGTCATGCATTCAAATATGTATTTCTACAGCAAACCTTCACCCACTTGACCTCTTTCAAACGTTGATTTGCATTACCAGCACCTGCTGTGTGTGCTGGAATATATATCAGATTAATGCCAAGACACTATACTGTACATAGGTGGATACTGAAACTAAAAAATGTAAATTTAGTTCATGTTCTGTTGTGTACCTTCATCCACAGTATCATATTGACGCAGCACATGTGGGGATTAAAGTTAAAATTGTTGCTTCCATTACTGTTATGCTTGCTTTTTGCAATGGTGACCAGACTATTTTTTAACCTAAAAGCGTTAGCAGTAAAGATAATATTATATCACAAATGCAGAGTTGACAATCCTTTTGATGTTTTTTGATCTTGCACTGAATATTATTTTTGTATTTTTATATGAAGCTTAAAGTCTTTATATCCATCAAGCCTTCAACAAAAAAAATTCAGCTTTTTGTTGATCTAATTTGCCAAAGAACTTATACTTCACACCTGATTGGAGATTTTTTTCCTAATGTATTTGAAGTTGTGATTTATTGTTTGACATGTATGATATGAAAGAGATAAGTCACTTAATTCAGTGCTTATGTATAGGCCTGTAAAAGACAACACAAAATTATGGTTTAAAATTTTTTGGCAGCTTCTTTGGACCATACAAAGTGAGAGATTGCAAAGGCAAGATGGCATAGTAAGACACGAATACTTGAGCTCCCAACTGGAAGATATATGGAACAATAACCTATGTGTGTTTCTTCTTTAATGTGAAGCTAGCTATTTATCCATTACCATATATTGTTCTGTTTATGTATGCACATTCAAATATGTTTACTTCTCCTCTAATGGGAAGTTTATTTGAGAACGGCTTCAATTGACCTGTTATTTATATTTGCCAACAAATCTAATTTTGTTGAAACTGATTTTATTTTGTCAACATTATTAATTAGGCATTATGTATGATTATTGCTTGGTTTATAAGATTAACCTTTTCACTTTAGTTTTAGAATAATTGTTATGAACTGTTATTTTTTCAATCATAGTTCCAACATATCTTTCGTTGTTCAGAAAGATTTATGTAAGACATATTTAATGCACACTGATATTCATAATCTTGCTTATATAGTAACGTTGGTATTTTCTTATAAGAGAATATTTACTATTTGATTTGCAAATAGACGTATTTAATGCACACTGATATTTATACTGTTGCACCTTGCATGTTATGGTGCCACCATACACCATCTTGAACTATGCTGACTTTTTAACTACTACAGTTTTTTATCTCCATCTTAAGAATGCTATTTTTTTTACTACTTACTGCTCTTTTGTTTCAATCATTTTGGTTGGTAACTACTGTTCACTTTGTTATGGTGTGGTTAATTTCGTATGACATAACCTTTTATTTCTATGCATATGTTTTTTTCAATTTCGTACTCATATTTCTATGCTCACTGTGTTCAATCAATGCAAATTAACACATACATGGTTGTTTAATTCCTCATTTCATATATACATCTTTTCATCAATTGATAGAAATATATGAAATTTGACACAGTTTACACCATGTCCAAATTTTAGCCACTGGCTATACATGAATCATTTATTTACTGGAAAATTTAATGTCTACGGTTGAATCTTAACAAATACATGTATCATTTACATTATATTTCTCACTACCATACAACACGTTCTCATATCTTATTCATAAATGCAAACTACAACACTTGAAAGTTTATGCTTCCGTGCATCGCACGTGTTTCCACTCGTCTATATAATAAAATTCCCCCTTGGACAAACAACAAGACAAAGAGTGGTTCAGATTTAATCCTGCAAAAACAAATCCACCGTCCTAATTTAAACACATCCCCTGATATTTTGATTGCCACCTCATCCGCATTTGCCTTATATTGATTGATGTAATTCTTGCTGCTAACCATATTTGATATGCCAGTAGTCAAATTTACAAAGCAGTTCTTCATTTATTAACACATTAATATTAAATTTATATTGTATTATGAATATTTGCCCACTTTTGAAATGCATAATAACAAATGAACTATATAAATATGGCATATTTAAATATGTATTATTGGCAGAGGCACATAAATAAAGGAGCATTAAGCATATAAAGAAGGATGAACTATTTTTTTTTCCTTATTGCGTATTTAATATGACGAAGATGCTGGAATTGCATTTCTCTCCATTGTCTTTCTACTTCTCCTAACCTAAAATCTATTTCATCTTTTATTTAATATAAACTGTGTGAAGTTATTACTGTAAATTAAATAATTGCAGACTAATTGTCAAATAGGAAAAACATGCACACTTATATGAAAGGTAACTCATTTACTGTGTCATAGCTTGATTTAATTATTCTATTCACTGCTTGCTTCAAATTAAAAAATTACTCCAAACCACCGGTTAATTGTTTTATCGATTTGTCGTACACTCACCATTAAATTGACATATAATCAAATTGAATGATTATGTATACATGTTATGTAAATTTGTTTCGTGTAACGCACCTTTTAAATTTTCAGCACGCTAATTACTACAGCGAGAGGAAATGGATTTAGAGTTGCTTCATCTTTATGCCTCTCTACGTACTTCATCTTCCTTCTTCTCATAAGTTAAATAATTAGCTCTTCAAATATTATATCGCTTAATGGAAAGGTTAATTTCTCCATATAGAAATCAAATTGTGTTTATTAGTTTTTAAATAATTTTTGTTAAATAATAATTACTTATATTAAAGCTTTAGATGCTATATAATGCTAATTACAACATATGTAATTATACTAGCCTCGATTATGAAAATTAAATAATTTCCTTCAATAACTTTGCACTTTGGTTGGATTTATGCTGTCATTTTGGCAACTTCTAAAACTGCTAACAAAATGTTTTTGGGTAAATAAACGTAATAAATATCAAATTAGTCCTTTAATTGATTCTCATTTGTGTTGTTCTCCATTTTTTCAACAAGTGTTTCAGATTCAATCAATAATTTTATTCCCATTTATTTCAGTTACTATCCATTGACAAAAATTTCAACTATTATCTGATGATAACCAAAAACATGATTTTTGGGGTTTACCATCTTAAAATCCATTTTCATTTTGCACTTCAGGCAAAATTGATTAGTAAAATTCTCTTTAAATCAAAATGCAATAAAATTAATTATCATGTCCACTACAGATTGTACCTGATTTTAGGACTGATCACTTTTGAATTTTACTGAATAGAACTTAATATGATGTTAACAAGACAAATTAGAATTTTGACGCCAGTAGATTCATGTCTATAATAAATTTTACGATCCTTATGAAGGAAAATCTATGCTAATTATAGTTCATTTATTAGTAACCTATTGTTGTTTGTTAGCCGTAATATTCATAAACTATGCTCAATTGTAGCTGTCGTTCCTATATTATGTAATATATGTCAGTTTAAATGACTGTATTGATTAATAGTCATCAAAAACACATACAAATAGGATTACGATTTGGAATATCCTACAAATTTAAGTTGTTATATTTTTTGTTTTGCCCCAAAGATTTATTTACTACTAAAACTATAAGTTCATCCAAAAATTATTGTAGCTTTTTTTGGTATTTTGTTGAAGTTTACTCTTTTTCTATATCATGTAATTATTAATTTAATCAAAGAAATAAAAGCTAATTATCAATGATTTATTTCCTTTAATAACTTTGCATTTTGGTTGAATTTATGTGCTCATTTTGACAACTTCTAAAACTACTAACAAGATGTTTATGGATAAATAAACGTGATAAACCTCAAATTCCCTTTAATTGATTCTCATTTGTGTTCACTTCTCCATTTTTTCAACAAGTGTTTCAATTTCAATCAATAATTTTATCCTCATTTATTTTAATTACTATCTATCGACAATTTTTTTTTGACTATTGTCTGTTGCTAACCAAAAACAAATATGTTTTCACATTGGCTTTTGGGGTTTACCATGTTAAAATCCATTTTCATTTTGCACTTTAGACAACATTGATTAGTAGAATTCTCTTCATATCAAAATGTAGTAAAATCAATTATAATGTCTACTGTAGATTGTACATGTTATTGGACTGGTCACTTTTGAATTTAATTGAATAGAACTTAATATGATGTTAACAAGACAAATTAGAATTTTGACGCCAGTAGATTTATGTCCATAATAAATTTTATGATCCTTATTAAGGAAAATCTATTCCAATTATAGTTTATTTATTAGTAACCTATTGTTGTTTGTTGGCCATTGTATTCATAAAATATGCTCAATTGTAGTTGTCATTCCTATATTATGTAATATATGTCAGTTTAAATGACTGTATTGATTAATTGTCATCGGAAACTCATACAAATAGGATTGTTTGGAATATCCTGCAAATTTAAGCTGTTATATTTTTTGTTTTGCACCAAAGATTTATTTACTACTAAAACTATAAGTTCGTCCGAAAATTATATGGCCTTTTTTTTATTTTGCTGAAGTTTACTCTTTTTCTATATCATGTATTATGTTAATCAAAGAAATAAAAGCTAATTGCCAATGATTTTTCTTTTGTATACTTTGTGTTGTTAAAGTGGTAGGTGCATAAATGTGAACATTGTTCTCATCAGAATGCCATTTTTTAATCTTTATGGTAATTGTCATATTTACAAAAAATGGTAAGCAAGTTATTTTCCAGTATAACATTCCCTTTTTCACCGTAAATACTTTCCATATTTACTTTCTTCATATATACACATAAAACCATAAACAAACAAGATAAAGAAGATGTCATGCATTCAAATATGTATTTCTACACCCACTTGACCTCTTTCAAACATTGGTTTGCAGTTCCACCACCTGTTGTGTGTGTTGGAATACATATCAGATTAATGCCAATACACTATATTGCATATAAGTTGATATTGAAACTGAAAACTGTAAATTTAGTTCATGTTCTATTGTGTACCTTCATCCACAGTATCATATTGACGCGCACATGTGGGGACTAAAGTTAAAGTTGTTGCTTCCATTACTGTTATGCTTGCCTTTTGCAATGGTGACCAGACTATTTTTAACCTAAAAGCGTTAGCAGTAAAGATAATATTATATCACAAATGCAGGGTTGACAATCCTTTTAATGTTTTTTGAACTTGCACTGAATTTTATTTTTGTATTTTTATATGAAGCTTAAAGTCTTTATATCCATCAAGCCTTCAACAAAAAAATTCAGCTTTTTGTTGGTATAATTTGCCAAAGAACTTATACTTCACACCTGATTGGAGACTTTTTCCTAGTGTATTTGAAGGTTTGATTTATTGTTCGACATGTATGATATGAAAGAGATAAGTCACTTAATTCAGTGCTTATGTATAGGCCTGTAAAAGACAACGCAAAATTATGGTTTAAAAGTTTTTTGGCAGCTTCTCTGGACCATACAAAGTGAGAGATTGCAAAGGCAAGATGGCATAGTAAGACACGAATACTTGAGCTCCCAACTGGAAGATATATGGAACAATAATCTATGCGTGTTTCTTCTTTAATGTGAAGCTAGCTATTCATCTATTATCATATATCGTTCTGTTTATGTATGCACATTCAAATATGTTTACTTCTCCTCTAATGGGAAGTTTATATAAGAACGACTTCAATTGACTTGTTATTTATATTTGCCAACAAATCTAATTTTGTTCAAGATGATTTTATTTTGTCAACATTATTAATTAGGCATTATATATGATTATTGCATGGTTTATAAGATTAACTTTTTCACTTTAGTTCTAGAATAATTGTTATGAACTATTATTTTTTCAATCATAGTTCCAACATATCTTTCGTTGTTCAGAAAGATTCATGTAAGACATATTTAATGCACACCGATATTCATACTCTTGCTTATATAGTAACGTTGGTATTTTCTTATAAGAGGATATTTACTGTTTGATTTGTAAATAGACGTATTTAATGCACACTGATATTTATACTGTTGCACGTTGCATGTTATGGTGCCACCATACACCATCTTGAACTATGCTGACTTTTTAACTACTACAGTTTTTTACCTCCATCTTAAGAATGCTATTTTTTTTATTACTTACTGCTCTTTTATTTCAATCATTTTGGTTGGTAACTACTGTTTACTTTTTTATGGTGTGGTTAATTTCGTATGACATAACCTTTTATTTCTATGCATATGCTTTTTTCAATTCCATACTCATATTTCTATGCTCACTGTGTTCAATCAATGCAAATTAACACATACATGGTCGTTTAATTCATCATTTCGTATATACATCTTTTCATCAATTGAATAGAGATACATGAAGTTTGACACAGTTTACACCATGTCCAAACTGTAGCCACTAGTTATACATGAATCGTTTACTTACTGGAAAATTTAATGTCTACGGTTGAATCCTAAAAAATACATGTATCATTTATATTATATTTCTCACTACCATACAACACGTTCTCATACTTTATTCATAAATGCAAACTACAACTCTTGAAAGTTATGCTTCCGTGCATCGCACGGGTTTCCACTCGTACTTAAATAAACAATAGAGAATGCTATAATAGAATAGGATAAAAGAATTAAATCAGCCTCCTTCATGACCCTATCCTCGATCCATTCTCTAGTGTCCTATAGATGATAGCACACTCAAGAGAGAAATAAGAGTAGCCATAACATCCAATTAAAAAAATCTAACCATAAACTTATAAATTCTTGAATATGTGATAATACATATGACCATCCACACTTCTTCTATGGGTTTACGGAACTCCCAGTCTAGTTGTACCTTTGTATAATACTAGATCTGAAATCCAATACGTACCTCTGGAGATCCAAAATCTAGATTAGACCCTTAATCGAAATGATATAGGGTACACGATCATTGTTAGATTATGATATAGTGTCCTAATCGAAATGATATAGGGTACATGATTATGATGGGGTACTGACTCTATTTCTTAGCCTCAATTCTAGTGTGAGTGATATGGTGTACTCCTGCTATGTTCTAAAGTCCATTCTCCATATTTTGTGATATTCCCATGAACTTTGCTCCTAATATTCTCTAATCACTAATCTAATTCCTAAAACAAGCACAATATTAGCAAGCAAACCAAACATAACATCCAATTCTAGCATTGCAAAGATTTAAACAACAAATTACACATAATTTCATCCAATTACATATGTGCAATCATTTCAATTCAATGATCAATCAACTTTAAGCATAAACCTAACACAGAATTTGCACAAACATCATGTCTATACTAAACATAGCTAATTATCAATTATAAGCATAACTAAGTTGAAACTTCTAAATCTGAAGTTACTTAGATCTAATTAATTTTAGGGTTTAGTTTGATAATTCTATTATATAATCACCTAGTTCTGACATATAATCCATTATAGTCTAGTGAAAAATTGTTGCCTCTTAAAAACTCAACCAAACTTAGTAGATCAAGGTAAAATCCAATCCTGATTGCAAGAAATCAAATGTTGATGCAACCATAGCGAAGAAATCTAGCTTATATGTAGATCTTGCGTCTAATTTGAAGTTTGAGACGATTGGAGATGAAATGAGTGAGAATTGATGAATTGATCAAAGAATTAAAGTAGATCCAGGATTTAAGATGTGAAACGAGAGGGAAACATTCAAACGTTTTCTTGCACCCTGCATATATAGACAACCCGGATTAGACTAATGAGTTTGCCAATTCATCCTACTAATCCTCTTCTAATTCTTGCCAGCACTTTTCAAAACTTGAAACAACTATAACTTTCTAACCACTTGTCCCATTTTACAGTATGATTGCTCTACAAAATTGAATACCACCGTCATAAAGCAATAAAATAGGTTAGAGCATCTAACTCGGCTCCTATCAAAAGTTAGAGCCAAAATAAAGTTACAAGGTTAAAATGTTCACATAGAAATACAGTAAAGATCATGGATCTACAAACCATCTCTAGGAACTATATCCTAAAATTTTATACTTATGACCACAAATGAGTTTAATGAAATTATCTTATGATAGTCTGATACATAAAATATAGGTCTACATAGCATATGTGTACCACGGTGAAATTGAATCAAAATATGGTTTACTCACTCCACCTGAGCCATATGAGTTGTCAACGGTGTTCATAGTATAGTCAAGAGTATGCACACCATTTACTTATCATTATGTGTAGCTATATCTCTTTATTAACTGTTATCTTTATTCCTCCATTCCATTTTAGTGCTTCCTACTTTGATGTCAACGGGGACGTCTGTCCATCTCTTTGAGTTCGGTATTAATAAAAGTAATGATTCAAACGATGAAAATTCAAAGCAATTAATGATCTAATAGATATATTCTTTATTAATTTCAATACACCGTTAAAGATTTTAGACAAATTTCGTTATCATTTATCGAATTTATCTCATCACCATAACAAGGATTTATTTTGATTCTTGATCTTTCAAACTTTTTTCAATCTGTGCGTCATCTCGTAGACCTATAAGCTTCAATTTTTTTTCATATTCATTGTATATATTATAACCTTTGATGTACTAAAACATGCATGTAGCAAAATTCTGAAGCTCATCTGAGGAACCCTGCCCATCATTCTTGAAATTATCTTTAATGTGTCATTTACAATAGCAATGATGTTGTTTGATTGACAAGCTTCTTTTAGCACATATGGAATTCCCCTTATACGATCTAAGACAAATGTAATACACGAATTATGTAAGGAAATAATACATTTCCACATACAATAAACAAACCTACTCTATGTCTAACAGATAACAAAGAATAACAGAAAATACCATGATTTACATATACATCGGTAGCTACAAGTTAAAGAGAAATTCTATGGTAAGTCGCTTAAAAGAGACTGTGTGCAAACTCGCTGCCACCTGTCCTTTACTTTTTTATTTCAGCCCAAAATACATGTGCAGAATTTCCACAAAGCCACAGTATTGGACTTAATTGAAAAATGCAATAACAGGTGTCAGTGAATGTGCATGCACTCGCTTTTGAGCGACTGAGTATAGAATTTCTGACAAGTTAAATACACATATACTTTACATATAAATGAGTGCCAAAGATAAAGAATATATGATGATAGTATGTGAAACCATTGCTTGACGGTCCAAATTCCCAAATATGCCATCAGAAACACCAAGATTGTGAATAAGACAATATATGATTCCAAGGTTATTAGTTTGCATTTAATTAAGATGTTTTAGCACTTCTACCCATAATAATTCCTAGTCCTCAAAATTATCAAAATTGTGTTCTGTATTCCTTATCAGGCTCGAGATTATCTTATTTCTACATGAATTCTACTCAATATTTAGATCATAAAATAGTTGAATCTTCATGTAGGATTGCTTCACTGTTAATCCACATTTTATCAATTGAAGTTCTAGCTCCATTGCCTACGTAAGTGACATGCGTATTATCCAATTGCACCTTTTTCACCGTCTTCAATATCATTACAAGATGCACTTCATATAGCGATGACCTTGGCAACGACTTGTGATAGCTAAAAAAACCGACTATTGCAAGTCGTTGCATGGTGTGCTGATACAAACAATAGCCGTTACTTCATTTTCACCATTCCAATTTTCCCCAAATCATTTCCCAACGCCCTCTAACCCGTCGCCCCCTTATCGCTGGAGCGCTCTAAGCCTCCAAATACACCTCCAAGCATCTAATTTCGTGCCGGTATGTCTTCTAACCTTATTCTATGCTTAATTAGGGTTAATTATAGGGTTTAATTGCATGTTTATGGGTTATAAAATTTATTGTTTATGAGTTAGAAATTGGTTGTCATGTGGGATATGTACGATGATGATTATGTTGTATGTTGATTTGGGAGTAAATGCAATTTATTAGGAGGTTGAAAACGATGATTATTGCATAGTTGTTGTCATGATAATATAGTGTTAATTGATTGTTGATTCATTGTGTGATTTGAAAATTAATGTGTACTATTTATAACATGTTTATTGATAGGTCTGCACAAATATTTGTTAACAATGTTTGTTGTCGTTTAGGCAAAAATATGTGTACTATATTAAAATTACTATCGTATGCTAGTTGTATGTATTAGCATAAGTTAAAATAATTATAATTTAATTTATTAAAAGTGCTAGCTTTTGAATTTTTTGTATAAAACCGTAATTTAAAACTTGACATAGTTGGTTAAATTTTAAATTACGTTTAATGTTTCCAATTTATTAAGTAAAATGTATAAATAGTTGAATGAATTATAAAATTTTGAATGGAAGTTACAGTACGTTTAAAATTAAAACTGTAGTTAACAAATATTTGTTAAACATATTAAAAAAATATTATGTAGACGATAAAATACAAATTATAAAATGTGTTTTACGTATGTGAACTCCTTAGAGATTTTTGACCCTGACTGACAATTGTTGAAAATGACCGTTGTATGGATATTCTTATTTACATAGAACGAAAATCTATATTCAATCATTTTTATTCAATCTATAAATACGCTCTCTCGTATATATATACACTCAACCTAGGGTATTACTAACCCTATCTCTATCGAGTTACGCCACAGAGCCAAGTTAATCAGTTAACCTTCAGCTCCGATACCACTATAATGACCCAAGGATTTTCGACCCTGAAAATCAACACAACACGCTATGTTGACTATTCAAGAATCGAAAATACTAGAACGTCAATAGAAAGAATTTAGAATGTGAGAATAGATAAGATAGAAAATTAGAATAGAAGAAGAAGAAGATAACAACAGAATCAGAGTAACACGAATCTCACAGTGGAAAGAAAAAAAAATAGTATACAACATAATATTGAAATACAAATCTATCATTTGTATATACATATCATCATTAGAGTGGAACACTTACATCACAGTGGAAATAAACAATAGTTATAAAATGTTGAAGCCTCCTGCTCCAAGCTCCTTTTAGTAGATCTGTAAACTTCGACAACTTGAATGCTCATACAAAATTAGGCACCCAAGAGTTTAGGGTAAAACAAAACAAAATAAACTCTGGGTTAGTCATAGGACTGGTGTGAGTAAACTTCAACCACTTGGTTTAATTTTAAAAATCCTTCTTAAAGAAAGGATAATCATAATACCGATCCATACATAAACACAGAAGGTTTTTACCTTACGATAATCAAAATATTCTTTAAAATCCATATTCTTCTGATATTATAATAATGTATGAATCAAATAAATAGAAATCTAGTGGAACGCTTTCATCTCACGTTCCATGTATATAATATATAATCAAAGACAACAGGCGCTTATTTGGTAATGGATTCCAACTGGCAAGGTATGGGACCACCTTTCGACAGTGTATCTCTATAGAGGAATACACCGTGTTCAATAAGAACATCTTGCAACCCAGGCTAAACATGACCGGTCACTCATTTCGCTTGAGTGTACTGAATATATTATCACCAACGGTTGGGATCAGCATCCATTTCCCGAAAATGGACAACATCGAAATAGGTTAAAGAAGTAAATGGAATTTCTCTAGATCAGGTGACAATACACCCTAATTGGGAGCTACCCACTTAGCCATGCGACCTACCCGATTTATACCATTTCCCGATAGTGAGGCTTGAGGCCATAACGTACAGATCACACCTTTATTTACTTTGA
The DNA here is from genome assembly GCA_030737875.1 of Allium sativum. NCBI lineage: Eukaryota > Viridiplantae > Streptophyta > Magnoliopsida > Asparagales > Amaryllidaceae > Allium > Allium sativum. The sequence goes on from CM060924.1 coordinate 389,504,420, forward strand.
ATTCGCATCGTCATACCAGCCAAATCACAAATTGATTTCTGCAAAAATACCACGGGTATACAGCTAAGAGGAATGAATTCCTCTACCACCAAACGTAAATACATTTGAAGAGATCAACTTACATGATTTACTAAATATACTCTGTCATACATTCTTCCATACAGGTTGCCCAGGGACTGCGCAAACCGAAGGCACTACTCTGTAAACCCATCTTAGGCAATTTCTACGTAGGATTCGCTAGAACAGCCCTTGCATAAACTCCGTATTCAATTATCTTCATCATATTTGATTCGCAATGCTAATCCTCGTATGGAGTGGTTTTCAGACAATATATCTGGTCCCGGTCTCTCCGTATTGACGATGGAGAAATGGTCAGAACTTTGATAGTCGGTTATTTAACTATCAAAGGAAAACACCTATATACACAACGATCTTATTTCCAAAAATGGAAATTTTATCGATCAGTCATCAATTAACATTTTTCCTTTTTAAATAAATTTATCATTTATTCATTCGTTTCCCCATTCCCATTTCCATATATTCATAAATTCTTATTTTCTAAATTTAGAAAATATATGTCATTAACACACATCTCATTATCATTCTCCATTTCATCAGTCTCTAACTATAAACTAGCAAAAGAGTAATTCCCTAAGTATCAACCCCGAAGGCCGAAACCAACATCAGATCAATACTTAGGAAACCATTCAACTTAACTAATCTCCAGTCAGTTTCTAATTTCCTTAACTCTATTTCTTGGCTTCTTATCAAATAATTTCTTACACAACTCTCAGATTCGTTTTTACGATTCCACTTCTTTTATGAAAAACTTTGATTATAATGATAGCATTATAATCTCTACTTCCGAAATATCTAACTTCAAAATATAACTTTTATTCCTTATTTTAAATAAATAACTAAACAATTAATTTATTAATAAATAAATCTTGATTAAAAATCAGAAAGTAAATAATACATCCCTGAATTTGATATAATCAAATTTCAAAGTATAACTCTCTTTCGAATAATCCCTATTTGATAACTCCCTTTCGAATTACCTATATTCGATTAACGTTTTGAACTTTAGAATAATTTACCATTTCAGGTCAAATCACTTTCTAAATTCATTTATTGAATATAGTAATTTTGAACAATTTCCAATTTCCATTTATAACTATTTTAAATCTGCAAAACATTTGCTTTTAAATCATTATTCACTTTAAAACGTGAAATTATTCCTTTACATAAAATTGGACTAGTTTTATCAAATCAAAACTTGATTTCATAATTTAAATACTAACACAGGTTCAAATTCCAAATATCGAGTCATTTTATAACTTCTTATTCACATTTCACTTTATTTATCGAATCACGTATACATGTCAACTTCATAGTTGATTTTATTTAATAAGTTTATAATTCTCTATCTACTTTATATTCGGTTATAAAATATCGGTTTCCAGCCGAATATTAATTATCTTATCAAACCTCAATTTATTCAATATATAATTTCTTAAAATAAATTATTTTATAACATTATGCCTAGTCGAATTTTAATTACAAATCTTTATGGATTTTGTTTTTAATCCTATTCGAATATCGAAATAAATTCCATCGTTTCCTTTTTAAAACAGATTCCTAATTTCCCGTTATAATTTCACTACTGAATTTACAATCAAAATTATCCAGTGATAATTATTTTTATTTCATTTGTAAACATTGTTTATAAATCTCACTACTTGTTTTTATTATTAAACAAGTTATTTATTTTTAGCCCATTCGAAATTCCATTTCTATTTTTAAAATAGATTTTCCCTTTTCAAATTCATATTCCATCCTTTATAATTCCGTTTATAAATGTTAAGTTTACATTCCATTTTCAAATATCAGTGTTAAAACCGATTTTTACTTCTCTATATAAATTCAAACTTATATTTCATTTATCCAATGATACATATTTTTCTTAATTTATAAACATCGTTTATAAATTATTCTTCTCAATTTATCTGTTAAAAACAGTTTTTTATTAAATATTTACTTTAAATTAATTTTCCCATAAATGTTTTTCTATTAATTTTCCGAATATTTCCTTTTATAAAATCTATTAGTTTTATAAAATACCTAGATCCAATACTCACTTTAAAAATTCTGTTTACATTAATTCCAACATTACTTATTGTATTTAAAATATCAAATAAAAAGGATCCTTATCATCCAAACACACATAATCAATAACGTCACATCATATATCACAATATATGAAAATCAGTAATACAAATATTGAGGAATCCAGTTGGATTCGTCCAACATGTTTTCCTTCATCCACAGATGTTAATCACATAAATAACATGAATTTTATATCAATATGAAATATTCTGATAAAAAGAATCAATAATTAATTAACGATTTATGTATATAACTACATCCATATTTTCAGCCAATTAATTAGCAATTCATTCAAACAACCATTACACAGACATCAATCATCATTTATCAATACTAAATTTCATTTATAAAATAATAAATTGGACAGAGTTATTGAGTTTACTCACATTTGTCGTAAATCGTTAAATAACGATTAATGGTCGTTGATTCAGACCAAACATTTTATTCCACCAAAAATTCAACCCAGCTCCAAATGATTCCAAATCAGTTCCATTGTGTAGCCATCGTCCATACGATCCCAACAGATCTTGCTTTGTCAGATTCTGGTAACATATGGAAAATTATGCTTTTCACCAGTTTTATATACATAACGGTCATTAATAATTAATTGAATTTAACTAATTACCCTTATAATATTTACTTCTGTTTAAATTTTATTAGTAATTAAATTAGATTGGGTCCGTGCTTTTCATTTATTCGTCCGTACAAATACACAGATTTAATATATAAATTACTTGTCAAGGCCCGTATTAATTCGAAATAGACTTAAGTCTCGACAGTTTATTCTAATACAAGATGTTGGATATGTGGGCAATCCTGCGTTTTTTAATACGGATAAATTTTGGAATTAGGGTATCGTATAAATTAAAAGGTATCCTTTTAGTATTATGTTCAAACTACACTTGGATTGGGCTATATATTCTAATACATTTTACCAAAAAAAAAATACACGTGTGTGAATTAGACCATTATGGTTAGATTTAAAGATATGAAACAAAATGTATATTTGGATCTGGATTTAATTACCTAACCCACTCCACTGTAAAGACTTCTTCTTCCTCGACTTACGCAAGACCCAGCGCAGGCAACCATCAGTTAACACGCAAGTATCTTCCACTCCTTGTAGCCTCAATATGAAAAATGCATTGTCCTCCTTCCTGTAACCCATCCCTCTCAAATAACCATTCGTGAACTCCATCAATAGCTGAAAGTATTCTACGCTATTTCTCCTTTCACCATACACCAAAAGTTAACCATAAATATGCAAAAATCCTTTTATTCGCAACCTCTATTTTTCCCATTTCCAGTATTACATCACGCAACAGTAAAAAGAAACAGTACCCTTCTTCTGCTGTTTATATTTCAACGCAAGCTTCACTCGTGTAATAAAGCCATGAATGACCTCAACACCTCTTGCCGCATCTAGCTGACCTCATCAGAAAATTACAACCTCAACTTCATCTCCATCACCGTTTCATCAACTTTGAACCCCTCGACATCACACATCTCCACCCAAATCTTTGAACCCGACGCCCTCCCTCCAGAACGCGTCAACTACCCTTTACCATGCTGCTACCGTATACAATCAAACCCATTGTTGTTCTTAGAGCCCCCCAGAACATTGATCGAGCTGCGAAAAGTTGATATCATCTTAAAGAGGGTACCTTGAGCATTCAGAATGTATTGGTTTTAATATTTGTCATGGAGTATTTATTTTATTTTGGATTTCAAACTCTCACGTTGCTTGGGTTTTTATCAGAGAATCGATTGCTAGAAGGAATGAGGAGTGCTGCATTTATAAGTTCCAACTCCTTGACGTCCAAGGAAAACGAGGGTACTCTGCTGAATAGATGTATTGAAGACTTAGGGTAGTTCTTAGGTTTGCAGTATTTCTTTGTGATGAAGAAATAGGACGTAGGTCTGTACGCTGTTGTAGAGAGGTGACAATTCATGGAAGAAAGAAATGTTGTTTCATATATGTATATAGGTGTATGTACACCCTACAACTGTGGAAGTACTAAAAGAAGTCCGTATACTAAGAAATATGGAAATATCTTGTGTGAAGATGTGCAGTTTCATTTTCCTTAACTCATTTTATTGCAGATTGTCTTTAATTGATTATGGACGTGTAAGTTGAGTTAAAGGTTAAGTGTCTTATAGTTGAAATAGGTTGGGGTAACGTGGCAGCAAATAGGTAGCGTATGTGTTTAAAATGTTATTAGTTTCGGATACCCGGCTATGTAAAAATCTCATTCACATACGGACTGTTATAGACAAAAATAATAATACGATCATGTTGAGTGATGTGCCATGATCCCAAAAGTATAATATAATAGACTAGTTAACTTATTTTGTGAAATCCAAAAAAGCTGGTTTAGGGTCTAAAATACTCCAGATAAAAAGTTGCTAATTTTCCAAAATAAAAATTACAGAAAAATTATATAAATTGAATTAAGTATACGTCTCAAATATCTTGTCCAAATTCGAAACCAATATTTAATTATAATTAAATAATCATTATGTTTAATAAATGAATCCATAGCGACTATTTGAAAATTTGATTTGGACATAACTTACAATCTATAAGACGAAATCACCATTTTTCTCTTCTATTAGAAAAATATAGTTTAACAGATTCGAACGTTCCTTGTTTCGAAGAAATCCGACTTATAACGGATCCTGTATACTTAGTTGAAGTTCAAAACTCAATATTACGAGCTGCCGCGATGTTACGGGCTCGATTATAATTTATATTATAATTAATACGTTCCACTGTCGTTAAATAGATAATTTCATTATTATAATTCAATTCTAAATTGAATTAAATCTATTAAATTACCCACTTCTCACAATATTGCAAATTTAACTATTTCCGACTATTTCGGAAATAAATATATTACACCATTATATATAATAAGTAAATATTCAAAATATTTGAATTAAAACTATTTAAATTCCCAAACCATTATATAAAATAATTAAATAAATTAGTTATTAAATCATCAAAATTCCAAGACATTACATTCCTTTCCCCTTAAAAGAATTTCGTCCTTGAAATTACTAGGCTAGAAAAATGCTACAAATATTTAATAACCAGGTTAAAAGTAATTTGTTTTACCTCTTTACTTCATTTTTAACTGAACCAATTAATTAAAATATTAATTCATTCCCATTAATGAAAAAATAAAAATAAATCCTAAAAAATTACTAACACTTTAAATTCCTGAAAATTTCGTCAACGTCTGCTTTGCACGGCTCAATCGGTACAACTACAACTCGCCTCCCTTGGTCTTTTCCAATCCGAAAGAAAATCAAACAACCAAGTGGCTTGCCAAACAGGCTCATAAATCTCATATCCAAATTAAAATATAAACTGGTACCTTTTGTCGGGTATTCAACTCTATCTCCTCAACTTGCTACCAGTTCAGTATATACAAATAAAATTCCAATTTATCTCCAATAATCCATTTATCCTCAAATCTAATCGTCCTCTTATATTCAAACCGGAATCTATTTCAAACTCCAGTTCCAATCTCAATTCCAGATTATTACTCGATAATCCAATTCTATTCTAGATTATCTCCAATATAACCAAAATTTATTTAACTTAGTCTAAGTTAAATTTTAATTTATTTATTCACTTTTTTCCATTTCAATTTATTCAGCTTCATAATTTAAATTTATATCTCAGAATTCAAACTCCAGGATTTTATTTTAAATCAGTATGAAATTATATATATTTACATATAATAATAGCAATTCAAAACATTTGAATTTTTGAACAACTTGTTTTCTCAAAACAATTGAAAAACAAAATTTTTGGTAGTAATATATCACTTACAACTCGAAAACGAACGCGGATGATGTGGCCAGCATCATCAGAATTATTTTCCTGATACTGAAGTGAGTTCAATACTATATCATCTCAAACTCATTTTCAAACACTTCCTATTTGAAATTACTTCAAAATACATTTTACAATATTTGAAAAACATTTTCAAATCACCCAGGATCTAAAAATTCGCTTATATAATCCAAAATATTATTACAAACATCTTCCCAAGTTTCTGGAATTTTAACTCCAAATTCTGATTTAATCCCAGATTTAGTTCATCTGATTTTATATATCTTATACTTAAATGAAATCTAATTGGTTATTTATAACCTTCTTGATTATTATCTGATTCGATTATATTAACAAATCAACGCATCCAATATATATTATAATAATTCCAATATATATACTTCCTTTATATCAGAATATATTTTGGGTAAAATCATTTCATTTACCCTCTTTTAAAACATACCATGCCGATTCATCGATTCGAGCATTCAGAAACCCCTATCGACTTTGTGGTACCCCACTATCGAACCAGAATTTATAATCTACTCAACCAATAAATCTCCATGATAAAAATCATTTTTATTCAATCTATAAATATGCTCTCTCGTATATATATACACTCAACTCAATCTAGGGTATTACTAACCCTATCTCTATCGAGTTACGCCACAAAGCCAAGTTAATCACTTAACCTTCAGCTCTGATACCACTATAATGACCCAAGGATTTTCAACCCTGAAAATCAACACAACACACTATGTTGACTATTCAAGAATCGAAAATACCGGAACGTCAATAGAAAGAAATTTGAGGGTGAGAATAGATAAGATATAAAATTGGAGTAGAAGAAGAAGAACATAACAACAGAATCAGAGTAACATAATCTCACAGTGGAACAAATAAAAACGTAGTATACAACATAATGTTTAAATAAAAATCTATCATTTGTATATACATATCATCATTAGAGTGCAACATTTACGTCACAGCGGAAATAAACAATAGTTATAAAATGCTGTAGCCTCTTTCTCCAAGCTTCTTATAGTATATCAGTAAAATCCTGACTACTTGATTGCCCATACAAAATTGGGCACCCAAGAGATTTGGGTAAAACAAAACAAAATAAACTCTGGGACAGTCATGAGACTGGTGTGAGTAAACTCCAACCACTTGGTTTAACTTTAAAAATCCTTTTTAAAGAAAGGATAATCGTAAGATCCACATATAAATATGGATGGTTTTTACCTTACGATAACCAAAATATTCTTTAAAATTCATAATCTTTGGATATTATAATAATGTCTAAATCAAATAAATAGAAATCTAGTTGAACGCTTTCATCTCACATTCCATATATATAATATATAATCAAAGACCACAGGCGCTTATTTGGTAGTGGATTCCAACTGGCAAGGTATGGGACCACCGTTCATCAGTGTATCTCTAGAGAAGAATACACCGGGTTCAACAAGAACATCTTGCAACACAGGCTAAGCATGACCGGTCACTCATTCTGCTTGATTGTACCAAATGTATTATCACTAAAGGTTGGGATCAACAACCGTTTCCCGAAAAGGTACAGCATTGAAATAGGTTAAAGAAGTAAATGGAATTTCTCTAGATCATGTGACAATACACCCTAATTGGGAGCTATCCACTTAGCCATGCGACCTACCTGATTTTATACCATTTCCCAATTGTGAGGCTTGAGGCCATAACGTACAGATCACACCTTTATTTACTTTGAATGTCACATCGTCATACCAGCCAAATCACAAATTGATTTCTGCAAAAATACCACGGGTACACAACAAAGAGAAACGAATTTCTCCGCCACCAAACGTAAATACATTTGAAGAGATCAACTTACACGATTTATTAAATATACTCTGTCAGACATTCTTGCGTACAGGTTGTCCTGGGACTGGACAAAATAAAGGTCATATTCTGTAAACCCATCTTAGGCAGTTTCTACGTAGGATTCGCCAGAACAGCCCTTGCATAAACTCCGTATTCAATTATCTTCATCATATTTGATTCGCAATGCTAATCCCCGTACGGTGTGGTTTTAGATAATAAATCTGATCTCGGTCTCTCCGCATTGGCGATGGAGTAATGTCAAAACTTTGATAGTCAGTTATTTAACTATCAAAGGAAAACCCATATACACAACGATCTTATTTCCAAAAATGGAAATTTTATCAATCAATCATCAATCAACATTTTCCCCTTTTAAATAAATTTATCATTTATTCATTCATCTCCCCATTTCCCGTTTCCATATATTAATAAATTCTTATTTTTTAAATTTAAAAATATACGTTATTAACACATGCCTCATTATCCTTCTTTATTTCTTCAGTTCCTAACTGTAAACTAGCAAGAGAGTAATTCTTTTAGTATCAACCCCAAGGCCGAAACAAACATCAGATCAATACTCAGGAAACCATTCAACTTAACTAATCTCCAGTTAGTTTCTAATTTCCTTAACTCTATTTCTTTACTTCTTATCAATTATTTTCTTACACAACTCCCAAACTCGCTTTTATGATTCCACTTCTTTTATGAAAAACATTGATTATAACGACAGCGCTATAATCTCTACTTCTGAAATATCCATCTTCGAAATATAACTTTTATTCCTTATTTTAAATAAATAACTAAACAATTAATTTATTAATAAATAAATCCTGATTAAAAATCAGAAAGTAAATAATACTTTTCCGAATTCGATATAATCGAATTTCAACGTATAACTCTCTTTCGAACAATCCCAATTCGATAACTCCCTTTCGAATAACCTATATTCGATTAACGTTCTAAACTTCGGAATAATTTACTGTTTTAGGTCAAATCACTTTCTAAATTCATTTTTTGAATTTAGTACTTCCCAACAATTTCCAATTTCTTTTATAACTATTTTATATCTACAAAACATTTGCTTTTAAATCATTATTCACTTTAAAACGTGAAAGTATTCCTTTATAGAAAATTGGACTCGTTTTACCCAATCAAAACTTGATTTCATAATTTAAATACAAGTACAGGTTCAAATTCCAAATGTTGAGTCATTTTATAACTTCTTATTCACATTACATTTTATTTATCAAATCTTGTATACATGTCCACTTCGTAGTTGATTTTATTTAATAAGTTTATAATTCTCTGTCGCCTTTATATTTGATTATAAAATATCGGTTTCCAGCGGAATATTAATTATCTTGTCAAATCCCGATTTATTCAATATATAATTTCTAAAAATAAATTATTTTATAACATTTTGCCTAGTCTAATTTTAATTACAAATCTTTATGGATTTTATTTTTAATCCTATTCGCACTTCGAATATCGAAATAAATTCCATCGTTTCCTTTTTAAAACAAATTCCCAATTTCCCATTTTAAATTCACTATTGAATTTACAATCCAAGTTATCCACTGATAATTATTTTTATTTAATTTGTAAACATTGTTTATATATCTCACTACTTGTTTTTATTATTAAACAAGTTATTTATTTCTAGCCCATTCGAAATTCCATTTCTGTTTTTAAAATAGGTTTTCCCTTTTCAAATTCATATTCCATCCTTTATAATTCCCTTTATAAATGTTAAGATTACATTCCATTTTCAAATATCGGTGTTAAAATCGATTTTTATTTCTCTTTATGAATTTGGACTTGTATTTTATTTTTCCAATGATACATATTTTTCTTGATTTATAAACATCGTTTATAAATTATTCTTCTCAATTTATCTTTTAAAAACAGATTTCTATTAAATATTTACTTTAAATTAATTTTCCCATTATTATTTTACAACTCGCAAATTCCTTTTTTAAATGTTATTCTATTAATTTTTCAAATATTTCCATTTAAAAAATCTATCGGTTTTATAAAATACCTAGATGCAATACTCACTTCAAAAATTCTTTCTATATAAATTCCAACATTACTTATGGTATATAAAATACCAAAAAAAAAAAGAATCCTTATCATCCAAACACACATAATCAATAACATCACATCAATTATCACAATATATGAAAAACAGTAATATAAATATTGAGTTATCTAGTTGGAATCCTCTAACCTGTTTCCCAACATCCACAAATGTTAATTACATAAATAACACGAATTTTATATCAATATGAAATATTATGATAAACAGAATCAATATATAATTAACGATTTATATATACAACTATACATATCTTTTCAGCTAATTAATTTGGAATTCATTCAAACAACCATCACACAGAAATCAATCATCATTTATCAATACTAAATTTCATTTTTAAAATAATAAACTAGACAAAGTTAATGAGTTTACTAACATTTGTCGTAAATCGTTAAATAACCGTTAACGGTCGTTGATTCAGATCAAATGTTTTATTCCACCGTAAATTCAACCCATCTCCAAATGATTCCAAATCAGTTCCATTGTGTAGCCTTCGTTCATACGATCCCAACGGATCTTGTTTTGTCTGATTCTGGTAACAGATGGAAAAATTATGCTTTTTACCATTTTTACATATATACATAACGGTCATTAATAATTAATTAAAATTTAACTAATTACCCTTATAATATTTAATCCCATTTAATTTTAATAGTAATTAAATTAGACTGGGTCCACTACAACAAAAGCACCATTTCACAACTGTCAAAAACAGTTGTAATAGATCTATTACAACAGACATCCGCCAGTCCTTATATCCGGAGTTGTAATGGCATCGGAATTTTTTATAACTGTTTTTGACAGTTATAAAAGTTCTGTTTACAACTGCTTCTGCTCGTTGCAAAACACTTTTTTACTACTGATTTTGGCAGCTGTAAAAATAATCTTTATAATTGATTTATCTGCTATGCTAAATTCTACAGCTATTTTTGTTCACGGTTAAAAAAAATGCAAAAACAAAAGGAAATCTAAACGAAGTTTGCAAAATAGGTAAGCATAAACAATGCAGTATAAACAAATCAAGAATTACACTATAAGAAACTCTTGTAACAAACAATCCCACTTTATAAATTACTTGTCTCAGCTACAAAAAACCAATCTAAGCAACATTCCCTACTATGAAACAACTCAAAATTACAAAAGTTTTACTACGAAGACTAAGCTCTACTAAGCTCCTTTCAATCAAGTTATGGTCAATATCTCAAGATCGCTTTCTTTTTGTCCATCACCAATTAGTTAACAGCAGAAAATGCATCATCATTAACATGGTACTCACGCCAATCATCTCAATGAAGAAACCAGGAAGTTGGATGTCTTCAGGAATGACTAATTGTTCGGGGGCGGCAGGTGCGGAGATGTTTTCCTATAAGAAAACAAAATGCAAAGCATTTCAAAAGTTAGGGTAGGCGAATCTCTGATAGCTTTCAATACATAATACAATACATCTAGAAAAACAACCTGTAGTATCAGTATTTCAAATGAATATGAATATAAAAAAGCACAATAAAAGATCAAAGTGAAAAATGCACCATTTTGTATATATTTGCAGAAAAACTGCAGATATCTGCAAGTTAGCCCTTATTCTTTGCAAAACGAAAATGATATATATATTTGCAGCTTTATAAACAAAAAATAACAAGGAATAAAAATCCAATTTTTCTGGTTTGTGTTCAAAAATAGTAGCAATTTTCAAAAGATTTGAATGAGAAAAAAAAACGAAAATAATTTTAGCTATTATCACTTGAGACTGTCCATGGCACAGTTTCATACCTTTCTAAATCAGGCCAACATAATAGCCTTTCATTGAGGAGGCAGAATATGTAAATTGTAACAAGGTGAGTGTCATAATAACTGAAATTTGGTACTACTTCAATAAGAAACCTGAGTATCTCACTTCAGTAAGATAGCAGCGAGCAAAAGGCAACCTTCCATCAACTAGTTCAGTCTAATGGCAGAGCCAGTGATCTGAAATCAGCAACCAAGAAAGGTCAACTACACATTTATAACCACGACAACAAAATCCAAAGTAAAAGCCAGAACAAAGAAACCTCCATCACAACCCCAGCTACAGCTGCCTAGAGATACAACCTAAAACAACAAATAAGCATAGTAAACTCAAGATGAAACACCCTCATAAGCAAAACCCAATTAGATCAGCAAATACATACAGAAAATTACATGTAAAATTACCAAGAACAAGCCAAGGCTGATAGCAATAGCACCCCAAGACGGCAGCCTACACGAAACCCAACAACAACGTAAACCCTGAAACAACTCAAAGCTTGTTGAGCCGTGCTCATACCGAGGCTTACCAAACCTCAAAAGATAATCTCGCAATCCAGTTACAGGGAAAAGGTGGGTGAAAGCCCGCTTTTTAAGGGAGAAGTCTAGGGCAAAAGGAGATCTTGGGGCAGTGAAATGAAAGCATCAGGAGGGGGACATGGTAGAACGAGGGGAACTCAATTAGTTTGGATTCAGGCCAATAAGAGGATTGGAACCGTAAAAAAAGGTGATAGGGTTGTATTAGGAGGAGAAAAAGGGGTATATGGCATGGCGGTAGAAGATGGAGAAAAATTGTAGATCTGGGAAGAAGAAACCATGCGAAAAAACCAGGTTAGAGCCACGATTTGATTGTAGATCTGAGAAGAAGAAAGGAAAGGAAGGAATGAAACAATTTTAGATCTACGTTTTATTTGTCAATTTGGGGAGGCAGCACATTATTCTAGGTCTCAACGTAAAAAAGGCAGAAGAGAAAACGTAAGGACGGTTTGTTTTCAATCGAGTAGCTTAGGGAAATGGTAAAGAGTAACGTCGAATGGCGGAAAAACCATGTTAGAGCCAGAATTTGTAAAAAAGAAGCGGTATATTTTGAGGTTGGAGGGACATTTTGATTTGGAGCAAGATACAAAAAAATTCAGTTTGGAGGGAAAATGAAAAGTTGAAGACAAAATTTCTACTATTTAAAACAAAAGAACACATGTATATACTAAGTAAAAGTTATTACTAAAGAAAACCTCAAGATGTATATAGAAGTAATGACAAACAAATAACTTTTTTTTTTTTTAATATTTATGAGTTTTCTGAGATTTGAACAAGAAATAAGAAATTCGAATTAACAAGCAAAAATAATCACTAGTTATTACTTATTTACAATTAATTATTACATCTTAATTTTTATTTATTAATTATTCAACCTAATTATAATTTAAAATTTGTAATTGAAAGTTAATTGTTATGTATATATTACCAGTTATCAAATATTAAATATCTAATAGCAATAATTAGGAGCTAATTAATATTTATTAATTATTAACTATTAATTATTAATAATATAATAATCAATAGTAATTATTGATTTGTAAGGTTACTATTAAATATTAATAATTCTTAAACATTACTATTATTAATAATTAATTATTAAATATAAATATATAATAATATTAGTATTAGTATTACTTAAAAACCTTTTTAATTATTGATTCTTAAATATTAATAATGGATTGTCAAAAATTAAATATCAAATATTATTCTTAATTACTGGCATTCATTTCAAAAGAATTCATATTTATTAATAATAATTATTATTCAACAATTATTTTATATTTATTAGTAATAATATTAATTATTGATAATACTTTTTACCAATTATTTAATTATAATTATTTAGTATTTTCTACAACTGACATAAAGAGTTATAATAGACATATATTACAACTGACCAAAAAACTAAATGTCAAAAATAAGTATCTGTTACAACTGGCCAAGAAAACAGTTGTAACGGGCCTTTATTACAACAAGCAAAATAAAAGAGTTGTTGAAAACTAATCTAATACAACTGTCTGAAAAAAACAGTTGTAAAAAACCTCTATCACAACTGTGATTTTGTGATAGTTGTAAAATTACAGTTGTAGCAGGGTACTTTTGTTGTAGTGGGTCAGTGGTTTTCATTTATTCGTCTATACAAATAATCATGTTTAATGTAGAAATTGCTTGCCAGGACCTATAGTAATTCGAAATAGACTTAAGTGTCGATAATTTATTTAAACACAGGATGTTGGATACGTGGGCAATCCAGCGTATTTTTAATACGAATAAATTCTGGAACTAGGTATCATATAAATTAAAAGGTATCCCTTTAGTATTATGTTCAAACTACACTTGGATTGCGCTATAGGGGTGAGCGTTCGGTCGGTTCGGTTAGTTTGGACGCAAAAAACCTCAAACCGAATTAAAACCGAAAATTTTCCAAACCGAACCGAACCGATCCAAATTAATTTCGGTTAATTCGGTCGGTAACCGATTTAACCGAACTTGAAGGATGTATTATAATTCAAATGATACATTCACTCAAAGTAAACAATAAAGTCATGTTTGGAGAAAGTTTATATAGTAAATTTTAATTTTATGATAAGATTTGATCTATTTGCAACCAAAGCATTGGTATTATATAACTAAACTAATTATTTAAAGTACTACAATACCATAAAATTAGATAAAAAATTAAAAGTTCGGTTAATTCGGTTAAACCAATAACCAAAAATAAATATTTTACAAACCGAATCCAAACCGATTTAGTTTTGAAACCGAACCGAACCGACCGAAATGAACTGGTTTGGTCGGTTAATTCGGTTTGAACCGATTATTGCTCACCCCTATTGCGCTATATATTCTAATACATTTTACCAAAAAACAATACATGTGTGTGAATTAGACCATTATGGTTGGATTTAAAGATATGAAACAAAATGTATATTTGGATCTGGTTTTAATTACCTAATCCGCTCCACTGTGAGGACTTCTTCTTCCCCGACTTACGCAAGACCCAGGCATGCACTTATCAGTTAACACGCAAGTTTCTTCCTCTCCTGTTATTCATACCTCTCCAATAACCATTGGTTAACTCCATTAATAGCCTAAAGTCTTCTACACCATTTCTCCTTTCACGGTACACCAAAAGTCAAACCATTACCATACAAAAATCCTTTTATCTGCAACCTCTATTTTTCCCATTTCCAGTATCACATCACACAACAGTAAAAGGAAAAACATCCTTATTTCAACGCAAGCTCCACTCCTGTAATCGCTCCATCACTAATCTGAAGCCAAGAATGCCCTCAACACCTCTCGTTGCATCCAGCTGACCTCATCAGAAAATTCCAACCTCAACTTCATCTCCATCAACGTTTCATCAACTTCGAACCCCTTGACAACACGCATTTCGACCCAAATCTTTGAACCGCACGCCCTCCCTCCGGAACGCATCAACTACCCTTCACAATGCTGCTACCGTACACGATCGAACCCACTGTTGTTCTTCGAGCACCCCAAAACATTGATCGAGCTGTGAAAAGTTGATATTAGTTTAAAGAGGGTGCCTTGAGCATTTAGAATATATAGGTTTTAATATTTGTCATGGAGTATTGATTTTATTTTGGATTTTAAACACTCACGTTGCTTGGGTTTTTATCAGAGAATGGATTGCTGGAAGGAACGGGGAGTGCTTCATTTATAAGTTCCAACTCCTTGACGTCTAAGGAAAACGAAGGTACTCTGCTGAATAGATGTATCGACGACTTAGAGCAACTCCAACAGTGGAGGAAATTCATGTTAAGGGGTGTAATTTCGCTTATTTTTGCACCCAACAGTTGTTACGGGGTGTAATATGAAGGGAAATGTTACGGGCTCAATTCAGAGTCCTGAATGGGGCGCGCGAGCCGATTTTATCGGCTCGTGATGTCGCGAGCCGATTTTGCGACTTCAGGAGCCGATAAAATCGGCTCCTGGCTATTTTTTTTCCCCAACTATTTTTACCATATTTTACCGTATACAAAACCAAACCCATTAATTTTTTTATAAAATAAACTCCGAAACGTAATAATAATACATGATTACTAAGAGAAAAACCAATTTTTTTTTTAACGTTTTACCCTAGTTTGTCATATACAAAAACATAACCGATATTTATTTCGTACCATAAACTTAGAAACATAATAATATATGATTAATAACTCTTACGAATACAAGAGAACGAGTTGGTACAATAGAAAATGACAACATCTTTACTGCATACATGATTGATAAGTTCGGACAAACATAAAATAAAACACAAATTCAGATAATGGTTCTTCATAACTAGGTATCGCCGTAGTGGTTCCATAAATGATTCATAAGATCCTTCTGCAGCCGGTTATGAAGTTCTGCATCTCTGTAGATAACTTGACGGCTCAAATGAATGTTGAAATCCTCCTCTGTTATTGGTTGGTTTTGTCGGAATACTGGAGGTGGTTGCGAAGCACCCTCGTAATCGCAGTGGCGTTGCTCTTCATCCATATCTCTTTCATCTTCTATAATCATGTTGTGAAGAACGATGCAAGCAAACATGATTGTAGACATCTTTCTCCTAGACCACAGCTTACATGGATTACTTATCATTGCAAATCTCGATTGTAAAACACCGAAAGCACGTTCCACGTCTTTCCTTTGTCCCTCTTGCATCGCCGCGAACATGACTTGTTTAGGAGTTAATGGATTTGGACATGTTTTAACTATGGTGCTCCATTTCGGGTAAATGCCGTCACCTAGGTAATAGCCATGGTTGTAAGTATTTTGGCCTAGGGTAAATGTTAAAGGAGGTACCTGGATTTGAGCAAGATCATTGAACAGATGAGATCTTTCTACAACATTTAAGTCGTTATTAGACCCGGGCATTCCGAAGAAAGCGTGCCATATCCACAGATCGTACGATGCCACAGCTTCCAAAATGATGGTTGGTCGTCTTTCCTTGCCGTTGTACGCACCTTGTAATCCCTTAGGACAGTTCTTCCATTCCCAGTGCATACAGTCCAGACTTCCTAACATTCCCGGCCAACCCCTGCTTTCGTGCATCTCTCTGATTCGCACTACATCTGCTTCGTTCGGAGACCGTAAGTATTCTTCTCCGTAGACGTCCACAACTGCTTGACAGAAAGTTTCAAGTGTTTCTAGTGCCGTGCTCTCTGCTATGCGGTATGCATCGTCCAAAGCATCGGCTGGTGTGGCATAAGCTAACATTCTCATAGCTGCCGTCATTTTTTGTTCACCGGACAACCCCTGTGTCTTCGATGCATTTTGTTTGTACTTAAAGTAATCATTGTTACCTTGAATACCAGCCAATATCCGAAGAAATAGGTTTCTCCGCATCCTGAATCTTCGGCGAAATATATCAGGCCCGTAAGTGCAATCGTCATCGAAGTAATCTTGCATCAAAGACTTGTGGTATTTAGCATGATTTCGGTGTATAAACCTCCTTCCAGGAACCGATCCCCCCCTAGTTGTGGACGATGAACCGTACGCTTCACGGTATAGGTCCCGTATTTCTTGTATTTCTTCTTCTTCCTCTTGAAGGATTTCATCTTCCTCCGAATCGCTAGCAAAAGCCAGTAAACATTTTGTAAAACTGGAATCCATTTATTATTTTGAGTAAGTTTTGATTTGAGATATGTACTGCAATGTTGCTGTTATATATAAGGTTTGATTTGAGTGTCTCTTTATTGGAATCCTTTATTGGTCTGAGTGTCTCTTAATTGGTTTGAGTGTCTCTTTATTGGTCTGAGTGTCTCTTTATTGGAATCGTTTATTGGTCTGAGTGTCTCTTTATTGGTTTGTGTGTCTCTTTATTGGTTTGAGTGTATGTTTATCGGAATCCTTTATTGGTCTGAGTGTCTCTTTATTGGTTTGAGTGTCTCTTTATTGGAATCGTTTATTGGTCTGAGTGTCTCTTTATTGGTTTGAGTGTCTCTTTACACGTATGTAAGAAGGAGTTAAAAAGGATTTTAAAAGGAGGGTCGTCCACTTATCTGCATAATGTAAACATTTAAGCACGCGAAGGAGTTAAAAAGGAGTTAAAAACTAGGGTCGTCCACTAACCCGTGATATTTACACGTATATAAAAAGGAGTTCAAAAGGAGTTTAAAAGGAGGGTCGTCCACTTATCCTCATAATGTAAACATTTAAGCACCCGAAGGAGTTTAAAACTAGGGTCGTCAACTAACCCGTGATATTTACACGTATATAAAAAGGAGTTCAAAAGGAGTTTAAAAGGAGGGTCGTCCACTTATCCTCATAATGTAAACATTTAAGCACCCGAAGAAGTTAAAAAGGAGTTTAAAACTAGGGTCGTCCACTAACCCGTGTTATTTAAACGTATATACAAAGGAGTTAAAAAGAAATTAAAAAGGAGGAAATTAAAATTAAACTAATATAACAAACCCCACCCCCCCTCCCGAGCCATATATAGGCTCGGGACAGGCGCGAGCCGATTTTATCGGCTCGCAGACTGCGAGCCGATAAAATCGGCTCGCGCCCGTTGGGAGATATCAAAGATATCTCCCGTAATGTTACGGGCCGTAACGTTACGGCCCGTAACTCTATTGGAGATGCTCTTAGGGTAGTTCTTAGGTTTGCAGTATTTCTTGGTGATGAAGAAATAGGATGTAGGTCTGTATGCTATTGCATAGAGGTGACAACTCATGGAAGAAAGAACTGTTGTTTCATATATGAATATAGGTGTACGTACACCCTATAGCTGTGGAAGTACTAAAAAAGTCTTTATACTAAGAAATATGGAAATATCTTGTGTGAAGATGTGCAGTTTCATTTTCCTTAACTCATTTTATTGTCGATTGTCTTAAATTGATTATGGACATGTAAGTTGAGTTAAAGGTAAGTGTCTTATAGTTGAAATAGGTTGGGGTAACGTGGTAGCAAATAGGTAGCATATCTGTTTAAAATGTTATTAGTTTCGGATACCCTGCTATGTAAAAATTTTGTTCACATACGGACTGTTATAGATAGAATAATAATACCATCATGTTGAGCGATGTGCCACGATCCCAAAAATTTAATATAATAGACTAGTTAACTTATTTTGTGAAATCCAAAAGTGTTGGTTTAAGATGTAAAATACTTCAAATAAAAAGTTGCTAATTTTCCAAAATAAAATTTACAGAAAAAACTAAAAATTAAATTAAGTATACGTCTCAAATATCTTGTCCAATTTTGAAACCAATATTTAATTATAATTAAATAATCTTTATGGTTTATAAATGAATCCATATCGACTATTCAAAATTTTGATTTGGATATAACTTACAATCTGTAAGACGAAATCTCCATTTTTCTCTTCCATTAGAAAAATATAGTTCAACAGATTCGAACGTTTCTTATTTCGAAGAAATCTGACTTATAACGGATCCTGTATACTCAGTTGAAGTTCAAAACTCAATATTACGAACTACCGCGACGTTACGAGCTCGATTATAATTTAATTATAATTAATACTTTAAATTGTCAATAAATAGATAATTTCATTATTATAATTCAAGTCTAAACTGAATTAATCTATTAAATTACCCACTTCTCACAATACTGCAAATTTAACTATTTCTGATTATTTCAGAAACAAATATATTACACCATTATTTGTATTAGTTAAATATTCAAAATATTTGAATTCAAACCATTTAAATTCCCAAACCTTTGTATAAAATAATTAAATAAATTAATTATTAAATCTTTAATATTTCGGGACGTTAGATTATTAAACCTACATCTAATCCTGTAGTGGTAGAGGACGACAATACAATGACCAATCCAATAGAAAATATGGTGCAAGATGCAGCATGATCAATGTTTCCTCATATTGATCAAAGGGACGATGAGAACGAAAATGTTGAAGAACCAACGGCGGAAGCTAAAATTTTTACTGTTTATTGGATTATGCTAAAAGGTTATTGTAGGATGGATGTACAAGTGGAACCGAATTATCTTCAACTGCCGAATACATCACAATGAAATCAAAATTCAATCTTACAGAAATTGCATTTACAACAGTTGTACAAACTATAAAACGATGCTTGCTGCTTAATAATTTGATGTGCGATAATCATTATAAAGTGAAAAACTTATGTCTACTTTTGGATTGTCGTATCGGAAGATAGATACATGTGTAATAGGTTGCATGTTGTATTGAAAAGAAGATGCCTACCTTAGAAAATTAAAAATATGCAACGAATATAGATATAAACCAAGAAAAAAGAAAGGAAAAGAAGTCCCATATAAGAGAATGCAGTATCTATCCATAACTCCCAGACTTCAATGACTATATGCATCTTCTGCTACAACATGTCACATGCGATGGCACAACGTGAGAACATCAGAAGAAGAAACATTGATGCATCCGTCTGATGGTGAAGCATGGAAACATTTCGATAGGATTTATTATGAATTTGCTACAGAGCGCTGTAATGTTAGGCTTGGTTTATATACTGATGGATTTTCTCCATTTTCTCAGTTTGGCAGTAAATATTCATTATGGCCTATCATTGTTACTCCTTATAACTTACCTCCGTGGTGGTGTATGAAAAGTCCATATATGTTTTTAACGATTGTCGTCCCCGGTCCCGATGATCCGACAAAATGAATTGATGATTAATTAGAACCATTGATTGAAGAGTTGAAAACATTGTGGCATGAAGGAGTTGAATAAAACATACGACATTTCAAGAAAAAGGAATTTTCGAATGTTTGCTTCTTTGTTATGGACTATTAGTGATTTCCCCGGGTATATTATGCTTTCAAGTTGGAGCACATCTGGACTTCTAGCTTGTCCTCATTGTATGGATGAGACACAAACATTTTCATTAAAGTATGGAAAAAAATTCTTGGTTTGACTATCATCGGTGCTTTCTACATATTAATCATAAATTTAGAATGGATAAAAAGAAATTTAAAGCTAACAGGGTAGAGAGTATGCTACCGCCTAAAGTTTGGACAAGTGAAGAGATATATGATATCGTAAAAGACTATCCAAAAATACATGAAACTGAGGAACATGTTGAAATTCTAGGTAAATCGAGCATTCATAATTGGTGCAAGCAAAGTGTATTTTGGGAGTTACCTTATTGGAAAAATCTCCTACTTCGACATAATATTGACGTCATGCACAACGAGAAAAAACGTTTTCAATAACATTTTAAATACAGTTTTGAATGTAAAGGGGAAAACCAAGGACGATGTGCATTCAAGACGTGATATATTACACTTCTGTAAGCGGCCCGAACTTCACTTATACGATGATAAAAAAAAACCAAAGCATACTTTGAGCTAGACAACAAGCAAGTAAAACTCATGCTAAAGTGGTTGGAAGGATTAAGATGTCCTGATGGGCTTTCTTCTAACCTCCACAGATGTGTGGACTGTAGAAACAGTAAATTAGTGGGATGAAAATCCATGATTTCCATATCATGATGGAATATTTTTTATTTGTGATTTTCAAAGAACTATTACCCACAAAAATATGGAGTGTTATAACGTAATTAATTATGTTTTATAAACAACTTTGTTCAATGACATTAAAGGTAGATCGTCTACGTAAACTTGAAGTAGAAATCCCTATACTGCTCTGCAAACTCAAGAAAATATTTCCGCAAGGTTTTTTTAATGTAATGAAGCATTTACCTATTTATCTTCTATCTGAAGCACTCCTTCGAAATCTAGTCCAATATGGATGGATGTATCCATTTGAGAGGTAATATGGAATATCCTCAATATTCGTGGTAGTTTACAATTTAGATTTTTGTACCAACATATAAATTTAATTAATTGTATTATAGGTGCTTGAATTATTTGGAAATTTTTTAGACAAAAAGCATGAGTAGAAGGTTCGATTTCCAAATCATGCATTAAAGAAGTAGCTTCATTTTTTTCTTCCATTATTTTAGTAAAGATGTGAACTTATCTTTTGTAACTGTTCCCCGTAATGAAGAAGCTGTTGAGCATGAGTCTTTACAAATAATGTTATCTATTTTTAGACAACTCGGAAGACCTGCTGGAAAATGTGTGGAAACATGGTTAAGCGATAGAGACTACCATGTGGCACATACATATGTTCTTTTAAATTATATGGAAGTTGTACCATTTGTCAGCTAATACTAAATTCATGTACAGTTCAATTATATACATATATATATATATATATATATATATATATTAAACAAAAGGAACATAACACATATTTGTAGCATATATGAATCACAACATCCATCTGACGATCTCAGTAAAGAATTTGCTGAATGGTTTCCAATTTATGTTCATGATCCGAAAAACTGTGTTGTTGGCGAAGGATTACGACTTCTTCCTATTGGACCAAAAAGAAATGTCAAAACTAATCCAATATACTTTGTCAATGGATTTAAGTTCAACACCAATGATTACAAAGCTGAAAAATTAACATATAACAGCGGTGTATTTGTCAAAGGAAATGATGATTCAAAGGAGCATATAAAAGATTTTTACGTTGTCTTAACGTAAGTTTTAGAGTTGGCATATTATGTACGGCTTGCAGAGAAAGTTTTTTTTATTCAAATGCAATCGGTTTAGCAATGTTACTGGTTCTGGAATTAACATGCACAAAGATTATAAGCTAAATGAAATAAGGCATATGTTGCATTACTATAAGTATGATTGTGACACCGCACGTTCGTTAATTGACACTTTATCAGAATGCATTAAGTTTCGTGAAGCGTTATAGGTAACAGGAACAGAAACTTCACAAAACATATATAAAATTACAGCGGAATTTAAACTTTATTCTTTAAATAGAAAACATCGTGGTCCAAAATCCAGTTACATCATTAGTCTAAAATACATTACATCAAATTAAAATATCTGCCTTGTACTAAAATCATCAGGGTACAATAATATAAAATCATAGTCCCCAAAAAGAGCCATGTCAGAGTAGACTGGAAATCAAAGCGGTGCATCTAAGCAACTCCAAGCAGAAATAGGAGAGAGAATCCTAATCAAGCCCACCCTGCGAACCTGGGGGGAAAGGAAGAGAGAGAAAATGAAACAAAATGGGTCAGACATAAAGTTTGGTGAGTCCAGTTACTTTTAGTATATAAATAAGTAAAAGCATCATGACAGGTATATAAACAGGATGAGAGAGATAACAGTACCATATAACAGGTATAATAGAATGAGTAGGATAGGCAGAATAAACAGAAAATAATAGGTTACGCTTCTCAAATACTTTTTCTGCACTAATATCAGTATAACGGAACAGAATGATCCCAACAGAAATTGATGGTAGACTTAGGCGTACTTCTAGTGACAGACTTTCCCCCCAACAATAATAAAAGGCAACCCAACAGAAATGACAGGTGTTACCCCCAATGATAATCACGGGCTCCTAAACAAGCAGGACTAGATGTACCCTAATTGCTACCCCAATCGATCGAGTCCATATCTTGTAGATACCCTATGGTGGCCCCACAGTAGGATGTTAGTTCAGTGATTTTGACGATGACACACTATACATACACACATATATGTGCACATTATGTATACACTCATAAAGGTATCAATTCAAGGCGAAGAGCTCAAGATATCATGACTGCTCAGAAGAAAATCTTATATTTACTATGATTAGATGTTATGTAAAATCTCTTGAATAGATATAAGAAAACATTAGTATTTCTGTGTATGTACAGGTGACAAACGTCTGTCATGTACTATAACAGACGTCTGTCACTACAGCAGGAATTTTATTCCTAGCACAGCACAGACGTCTGTCATGTACATAACAGACGTCTATCGCATACCTTGGGATAATTTTCTGCATACACAGACGTCTGTCTGTTTAGAGACAGACGTCTGTCTGTGTATCTGAGTGATATCAGATTTAACAGACAGACGTCTGCCGAAAATTAACAGACGTCTGTGCTATACATACGACCATTATTTTGAAACTACCTCTTTATTCTGAAAGGGTACAACTTCTCACTCTTCTTCTTTAAAAAGATTTTCTCAAAAGAAATTTCGTTTCATAAGAGGCTTCTTTCAGAAATTACAAGTCTTTATTAAAACCTTTGATTTTCTATAAATAGATCCAGAGATCCATGCTCTCAAATCACTTACTCTTTTCTAGATCTACTTTATATTCTGAAAAGCTCTTTATTCTCTCAAGCCCTCTAGATTTCTATCAAGCATACTATACTTCTATTTTCTCTAAGCCCTTAAATTCTCATATCTATTCAAAGAGATTATAGGAGCACCTTGTACGATTCAGTCAATATCAGTGTTTTTGTAGAACATAAAATTGTCAACATTTCTACTCATCTGTAAACCTATTCCTCCGGGTAAAGAGAGGATAGTTTATGATAATTGAAAAGGCCGAAGGTGAGCTTCGGGACTGGACGTAGGACGGGAGGTCGGAACCAGTATAAAAGATTGGTGTGATTATCTTTTACTTTATCTTTACTGCTTACTGTTTGCTTCATATTAATACTTGCTATTGTTTAAGACACACATTCAATCCTATTGTAGACTTATAATTGGTATCAGAGCAAGGTTTTAACAAATAACAGTAATTTGTTTTTGTTTTCATTGTGTTTAAAATGGCAAGTAATATTGTTAGTAGCATTTTTCAAGAAGGACAATCTACTCAAAGACCACCACTATTTAATGGGTCTAATTATGCTTATTGGTCAACACGTATGAGAATTTTTATGGAAGCTAATGGTTTAGAAATACGGGCTGCTACTGAAAAGAAATATGAACAACTAACAACTGAATTAACTACTTGGACTGATGTTCAAAAAGCAGCAGCATGAAATAATTCAAAAGCCATGAATGTTTTATTTTGTGCATTTGATAAAAATGAGTTTTCACGTGTTATGATGTGCACTACCGCTTATGACATATGGAGAACTCTACAAATCACTCATGAAGGAACTACAAAAGTCAAACAAACTAAAATATCGATTTTACAAAATCAATTGTCATTATTCAAAATGAAGACAGGTGAAACTATTAGTGATATGTATACTAGATTTCAAACTATTCAACATGATTTGATGGCTCTTGGAGATAAGTTTAATGATTTTGATTTAGTAACTCGTATAATAAACTCATTAACTAATGAGTGGGAAAGAAAAGTATTAGCCATAGAAGAGGCTAATGACCTTTCTCAACTCAAGGTTGAAGAATTAATAGGAAATCTTTTGTCGTATGAAGCTAACTTGCAGGTTAGGAAAGAACAAAATGATGAAAAGAAAAATATAGCTTTTCAAGAAAATAAAGAAGAATCAGATTTAGATGAGGAAGAGATGGTGTTCATAGCAAAGAACTACAACAAATTCAAGAAATTCAGAAAAATGACAAAATTTCAGAAGAATGACAAACCAAATTCAACAAATCAAATTTTGGTAAAATGTTATAATTATGATGAATATGGACACATAAAGAAAGATTGCCTAAAGAACGATAAAAAGAAACAGAAGTTTGAGAAGTTCAAAAAAGAAGAAGAGCATTTCAAGTTACATGGGATGATTCGTAGTCATCTTCATCAGAAAGCGATAGTGACAATGACTCAGAACAAGCAAACGTATGCTTTATGGCAGAAGTTGATGAGGTATGTCCTGAACTTATCTATAATGAAATCTTAGAAATTAGCATGGAACTAGATGATAAATTTAGAGAACAAAAGAAGTTAAATAAGGAGCTTATTTCTAAGATAAATAGAAAGGAAATAGAGATTGGACTTTTAAAAGATGAGAAAACCATTCTAGAAGAAGAATTAGAAAATTCACAATCTAACAATAACAATTTATCCTTGTAAAATGTTTCTTTCTCTAATAAACTTAGAAATATTGAATTAGAAAAAGAAGATCTTTTAGAAAAATATAATAAACAAAGTAATGATTTAGAAAATTCACTTTCTGAAAATTCAAAACTCAAAAGTGAACTAGAAAAAATCACTACTAATGTTTCAAAATTCAACAAAGGAAAACAAAATTTAGAAAATTTAATAAAAATTTCTAAACCATCAGGAAATAGAAATGGTTTAGGATACAAAAAGGATGATGTAACGACCCAAATTTCGCCCGACCCCAATACGATCGCAAGATCGATCAAGACCGTTCAAAACCCGCGTACATTAACTTTGGGCATACAACACATCAGAACAACAACACAGACTTTTATAACATCAATAATAAATGTTACATCAGAGTACAGAATATATCAGAGTACATCAATAAATAATACAGCGGAAGATAAATTACAGCGGAAAATAAATTACAATAAATTAATACATTGCAGCGGAACTAATCTCAGCGGAAGGCCATCAATATTCTGGACCCAGCTTCAAACTTCAATCCAGGATCCTGCTTAACTATATCAGCAAAAAGCTACTCGACTGCCCATGTGGAAAGAGGGCACCCGAGTTTGCAAAGTGAAACAAACTACAGGTCAGTCGTGGGACTGGTGTGAGAATTCTATACTTAACTTATCTAATAAGTAGGCTAATCACAGGACCACGCCGCTAACGCGGAACGGGTTTACTCCATTGGATTGCCAGTGCATAATTAAAGTAAATCGTCAAATAACACAATGCTTTTTAGAAAAATGAAACCATTATAAGACCCAGGTCCCATCACACAATGCAACGCACACCAAAGGATAGGGTTTTACCTTATAATGGTCAAAAGATGCTTGATACGTAAAAACGATATTATTATTAGTGTGTATATATATATATATTTAAAACATTCAAATATAATATCAATCCTAGACGGCATAGGTACCATATACTATGTCGCCGTACTAGTTATACAATCAAAACCGCAAGGGCGTATTGGGAATTGGGTTTCCATCATGAGATCGAGGCTAGGGATCGTCCTCTTCCGATTCGAGACACTCTAGCAAATGCCTCAGGATCCCCCGCAGTGAACCCTTGGAACGGTAGGGCCGGTCCCCACCCAACGGTAGTGGATTAGCAATTCCTGAACATATGTTTCCCGGCCCCTTTGGACCTATAATGTGACCACTTCCGGCCTATAAAAAAGAGGTACCTCAATCCAAAATCCACATTGTAAAATGCCGGGCCGTGTTAAAACCCAAACACCACTTCTAGCTAGAAAGAAACATATGCACTCCCTACGGTCCATATCCCGTTTTTGACTCATACCGGGGTGTGAGGCTCGCGAAGTCACGTTATACACAAAGCTATGCCTAAACGGGCTATGCTTTGATCATCATCCACAAGGCTTGCTTTTTCAAGAAAGCCTTGATCATTTGCGTCTTAGCATGTCACATTGTCAGACCCTACCATATTATTGATCATCTACCAATATATATATAACCTCTAAGCTCATACGTCATAGAGAAGGGTGATAAGTAAAGAATAAATTCTTCACCACCAAACAGAAATATATAATCAGTAGCGTTCAACAAATACAGTAGAAAGGAATACAATGTCAGACACGCAATCCATTTACAAGTCCGCTCTAGGTCTGAGCGAAACAACGTGTCCGTCGATCTCCAAATGCGTTTGGATGATCATTACCAAATACCTTGCCTTGGAAGGCCAATCCCAATTCAAGATACCAGTCATCATCATCCCAACGATGTGAAAACCTTCGGTCTTCAATCACCGTCTTCATCTTCGACTCTTGATCGTCGTGATGATTATTCAGAATGGGTTAAACCCGGTCTTTCTGAATATCTCGCGTATTTTGGGATTAAAACAAATATTGGAAAATCACACATTACGCCACATTCCAACTCCGAGTGTTCTTTTTATAAGATATTCGTATTAAAGGATTCTCATTAATTTTATCAAAGATAAACTCTAAAAATAAAATCTATAAATCAATTTCCAAAATATGGAATTCCACAGAAATCAAATCAATACATAATCGATATAAATTTCTGTATCGGACTAATAATATAAATGGAATAACGGCAAAGCCTCTTAAATTCCATATATAATATCGGTCTTCTTTTACAGAAGTCCATTTCGATGATTACCAATCGAATTTCCACTTAATTCCAATTTAATATATTAAATTGAAAAACTTGATTCTTAGAAAATGCCTTTTTTAAATCTATAAAATAGATTCATAAGTTCCAAATAATAATTTCAACGTAAATTTGATTAAAGGACAAATGTCGTTTAAAACATCGTCCACGATAAATCCACTTCACATCTCAATTTATTTATAATTACGAATTCTAGAAATCTTAATAAAAGATCTCCCTTTAAATATCAATTAAAAACATAATTTAAAGTAAACATTGAAAATATTCTTTATATAAAAGACCCTATATGGGAGAATTCATTATATTACAGATTTTTATCTTTTACAAATATTCTTTGTTTTAACATATACTTGATTAACAATATATATTTTGAAAATGTATATATATATATATATATAAAGGATTTCTAATATAAAAATATTCTTATTTAAAAGAACACCTGAATCGAAATGCGACTCAAACATTTACCATCTAATTTGGGTTACATGGATTTCACACACATCATCAAATCATCCATTTACATCCAACGTGTAAATTCCACTGTGTAAGAGTTAAAATTAAATAATAACGCTCATCGCAGCCTGTCGATCTAACGATCAACAAACAATTAAATATTGGGATTAGTGTATATAAATTTTCATCCCAACACCCGTGTGGGGTTTCAACCAACAAACAAATGATAAACTAATTTGTGCACTTGGGCGATGTGTGAAAATTATCGTCCCAATCACATACACAAGTCGGGTAACTTGTGAATGGGAGTGTAATATACAATACATATAATGATGACTAGAAAATATCTCTATTGCAATGAATGAATAAGCATAACAACTTTGTCCCTATTGACAATTTCTATTTTGCTAATTTAGACTCTAAACAAAAATGGTTATTTTGTTTGGCAATTCTAATGAGACAAAATGATAAATATTTTGATTTAACTAACCTATCTTGACAAGTATATATCTTGCCAAAACATATATATATATATATATATATATCTTTATATAAATTGCTTCAACTAATTCATTTTGACCAAAAATGAATATTTCTGACAAAATGTAAAATTTGGTTTAACTAGTAAAAATGGACTATAATGAATAATTATTTTTAACTAACGTAAATTAACAAAAATGAATGATTGGTTTTAACTAATATAAATTTACAAAAATGAATAATTTGTGTTTCAAATCTAACAAACATGCCAATGCTATATTTTGTTTTATTCTTTTAATTTAGACAAAATGAGTGTTTTTGTCTATTCTACTTTAATGATAAAAATGTGAATGTTTAGTTATTAAAATGTAACTTTTAAATTCTATCCTTTATTTCAAACAATCTTTATTCATATCAAAATTATAAATCAAGAATATAATTTCCAATCTGATGATTTATTTGCATTAATGAATTGCAAACAAAGATGAACATTATTTTAAGGTTTTATTTGCAACAAGGAATGCAGATAACCAATGTGACTTTTATTTTATTTAAAAGTATATTTGTGTGCATGTAAAAATAACCTCATTTACAAAGTGTATTTACATTATTGAATGTAAATAAAAGAAACAAATTTTATTTAAATGAGCATTTACATTTGTGAAAGCAAACAAAGAATAGTTTTGTTTATAAATTTTATTTACATTAGTGAATGTAAATAAGAGAACAAAATTTATTTACAAAGTATATTTTAAATAAATTATGTTAAATGTATAAAAGTGTGTGCATTGGGGTTGGAAAATGTAGATAAAGAAAATAGACTATAGTTTCATTGAATATTTGCATTGATAAATGCAAATAAAAGAATAAACCTTAATTTTCAATGCATATATATATATTGATAAATGCAAACAAAGAAATAAACTTTATTTTCAATATATGTATGTATTGCATTGGTGAGTGCAAATGAATAATTTGTTTCAATATACATTTGCATTGGTAAATGCAAATAAAAGAACAATTTCAATTTTCTATATATATTTGCATGGCTGAATGTAAATAAAAGTACAAACTTTATTTTCAAAACATGTTTACATTTGCGAATGCAAATAAAAGAACAAAACTTTATTTCCAATATGTGTTTGCATTTGCGAATGCAAATAAAAGAATAAATTTTATTTTTAATGTTTATTTACATTAGTAAATGCAAAATAAAAGAATAAACTTGAATTTCAATGTATATTTACATTTGAAAATACAAATAAAAGAACAGTTTTTATTTCAAAGTATATTTGCATTTGAAAATGCAAATAAAAGAACAATCTCTATTTTCAAAGAATATTTGCATTGTGATATGCAAATGAAAAGTGAACTTTTAATCTCTATATTTATTTGTATTGTAGAATGCAAATAAAAAAAAGTGTACTTTCATTTCCAACATTTTATTTACATGGTGGAATGCAAATTGTTAGACCAAAAAATGGTCCTAACACCCAAATCGTCGTATTTTGAGCATAGGATATGAAGAAATAACTGAAAAATAGAGAAAAAAGCAAGACAACGAGATTTTTATAGTGGTTCGGCGTTAACGAGCCTACGTCCACTTCATATCTTCTCATTTCACTCATAGATTACAATTACAATGAATATTGTCTTTCAATCACTTGAATTCAATGAATAATTCTCTCCGAATCCATTGAATTTATTGAGGAAGATGGTGGTTATTCATGGAGAAGTGTTGGCCATGGCAGCCATGGATGAGGAGATGCCAAAAGTCCCCTGAAAATGCCATCTGAAGGTGTATTTATAGCTGTAGGAAAGCTCCTGGGAGGACTGGTTCGTGATGGGGTACGTGGCAGGCGATCCAGAAAAATAGGAGAGCCAGTAGCCTTGAGAATAGGTCAAAACAAGCTGCGTGTGAACAGGTCCGAAGTTCGGATCGCGGTCATGGGTCGGATCGCGGTCATAAGTCGGATCGCGTAGGCAAGGTCGGATCGGATCGCGGTCATGGGTCGGATCGCGGTCATAAGTCGGATCGCGTAGGCAAGGTCGGATCGGATCGCGTAGGCAAGGGCGGATCGGATCGCGTAGGCAAGGTCGGATCGGATCGCGTAGGCAAGGGCGGATCGGATCGCGTAGGCAAGGGCGGATCGGATCGCGGTCATATGCCAGCTCACACTCGTTCACGGAAATGGGCGTAACTTTCAAACCGTAAGTCCGATTGAGCCAAACCAAAGCTCAAACTGAAGCTAATTCAAAGGGCTACGAGTATATGAGGTGAATAGATCCAAATGAGGTCATTTGATAGGGGTTTCAGGCCAGTTTATACTGATGTTGTGATTTTGACCAAACTGCCTTGTGTCTTCTGACGATGCTCCCAATGCCAGAGAGCGATGTTATCCAGAGATTCCATATGTGACAGCATCTGCCGAAAAGTGTTTCAACATGATATTTGCTTTGGGTAGCCTGGTCACAAAGCAGGCTAACATTTTGCCCCCCAAAGTACATCTTATCGCAGATGAGATGTGCTTTGAATGTGTTGAGCTAAACTCTCTGGAACGTTATTTATCCTTGAAAAGGCTTTATCCAATTGTTGCATTGCTTCCTCAGGAACTAGTGGGCCAAGCTCTATGGAAGGAGTATTCGAGACGATCAAGAAATTGTTTAAACTTTGTCGAATCAAAAGGTCTAATTCATCCGTCAGAATTCATGCTAAATCGTCGGCTCCCGAGCGTGATTCTACACGTACAGGTCGCTGCCAAACGACATCATCATTCTATGCAAGCCAAGTGCATGGTAGGGTTGGACTTTCTTTTACATATGAGTCAATGTATGAAGTAGCCACCCAAATCAGGGGGCGATATAAGAATCCTTGGGCTCTGAGCTAACAACTGGACTGTTGGGACGAAGCACATCAGAATCAACATATGAATTTGCCATTTGCACTCAAGTTCGGATCTTGATATCTTGATATTGATCCAGGATCTTAAAATCGCATTGAAACGTAACAGTAAGGAACCCAAAAGCCACGATCACTCTGGATCGTAGTTGAGGGAATCCACAATTGTTACGGATCATTTCTTAATCAGGTATTCACATATAAAGTAGTCAGTAAGGGATGCTGTTAAAATCATGTGGACCAGTGCCTATAGGATCGCCACCATCGCGAGGTAGTAGACAGGTTTGTCACATCTTCTATCTGGTGTAGTTTGACACTTTAAGTTCACATTTGATCCACAAGCTAACCCGCTTGGTCGGCAAAGATGAGTAAGGTCGTACTCCGGAGGCATGACGTACATGCTTTGAATCCCATTCCATGCCAGGATTGTCTTCAAAGTTAGCTTATGATTCGCCACTTGTGCTTTCAGTGCCATTGAAGGACAAGCGAAGTTAGTATTCATGCCCCCAACATCGGTGGGATTGAGTTGAGTTAACGGGGTGCATGATTGAACCACATTTATTTTGATGTCGTCTCTTCTCTTTAGTAAAATGGTGAGGATTGCCTCATCTGGCGTCAGCGGACTTGGTCACTCTTACCGAATCAGCTGTGGAGTTAAGTAATCTTGTTGAGTGCGAGTGATAAATGTCATCATGAAGTTAGTTGGGCCCCTCAGTTTGTACTTCAGCATAGTCCGAAATGGTCGTCATAGTCTTGTTGAGTCTCTTTCTCATGCTCGGTGCAATTGAGCTTGACAAACAAGATCATGGGCTCGATAAGTGGTATAGATTCACTTTGGAACTGCACATTCTTATCATTCTTTTGCAGGGCTTTTCTTTTGTTCTTTATCGTCTTAGGAATTGGAAGGTGCTCCGTTCTTTAGTCAGAAAAGCATCTTGGTCATTCGTCTCGACGTTAACACTTTCTTGTCATGGAAGTATGTCCA
This sequence comes from Allium sativum, assembly GCA_030737875.1. NCBI lineage: Eukaryota > Viridiplantae > Streptophyta > Magnoliopsida > Asparagales > Amaryllidaceae > Allium > Allium sativum. The sequence continues at coordinate 389,537,067 of CM060924.1, forward strand.
CCTTAGAGTTGAATCCATCAAAGCCTCTGAGCGAGTCTCGTTGTGGTGAAATATTGAAATCTGTGAGAATAATAGGATGTCCTAATGTCCCGTGTGAAAGGGCTGTGATTATCCCTACCCACATCAACTAGAGGAGTACCGCACCTCGAGAGGTGCCGAATTAAACTGGCGAGAAGATCACCGTCAAAGAATTGCTGCACATTTTCAAGATCATAGCTGGTGCCCCCAGTATTGAATCTAAAATTACAAGGGGGTCTTTGTGGATTTCTTATTTCCGCATCGATGTTACTCCCAAGTCACGGGTCGAGTCATTCGACTCGACCGGGCTTGTGTTCTTCGAATTGTTGCGTTCATCTTGGAGTTGAGCGTACTCTAGCGCTTGAGTACCCATTCGAGCTGGAGCTGAAGTTGGTCGTGCATGACCTAAGTTCATTGTGATTCTTTCATTCTCATCTAGGAAGTTGTAGGTAGCCGTTCCATCGCCCTTGTTTCCATCTACGACGTTCTGAATCGAAGCTGCACGTTGTGTGACTGCTGATTGGTTCATGTTCATCTCGGGTGTTCCCACTTGCTTTCTGTATGAAGGGAGAGGTTGGAGGCGAAATAGCTGCATCTTGTCCAATTGCCGTATGGGATATATCCAGCCTTATATGAGCTTCCCATTCTAGAAGTCGGTTGGGATCAGCAGATGGACATTCTCTTTGCATTTGTTTCTTGATCCTCAAGGGGGCCTGTTAGGATCACAACACAAGTTAAACACAGGCACTTAAGTTATGCCGTTTGAAAATATTTTCAATAGCCATGGCCCCAGTTATAGGGTAAGTGCGAAAGACATGTGGTCGGATCACTTCCCTTTTGAATTCAGACATGTATACATGAGAAGAGGAAGTCACTTTCAGAATTCAAGCGATCATACTATCCAAGCGTGGAGTAGGACGTGTTTGGGACGGTACAAGAAGCCTGTAATTCATAAATGTCCAGAATTCCACGATTACGTCGAATCGTATTAAGGCCAAGGAATCAATGATCGCTCAAGATCGTACTAAGGTAGGGTAGACATCAAAAAATCTCAGGGCCTCGCCAGGTCCTTCCAGTTGCGAGTATGAAGTTATATAACATGTCGCTGAACAATTCACTATCCAGGCTTCTTTTCTGTTGTCGCCGTGAGTCGCACAGGCAGCTTAGAATTATACGCCTACGTCATCCTTCTGGACGTGGCCCTTTAGTTATTCCCTACTGGTCTGCTGTTGTTGTGCGAGTTCGGATCTCGCATTTTGTCCAGCTTTGTTTTGTGAGCCTGTATTTAGTGAATGAAATTCCATTTCTTTTTATACTGCTGTGTTCGTGTGCTGCCCCCCCCCCCCCCATTCCCGGAAACGAGTGGTTCGGGCTCCATTTTCATTCTTGGTCCAGTCATGTGACGGGATAGGATCCCTTGAGTGGCATATGTCGTCATGCATTTATACTCTCCTGATCCTTCAGTGGAGCAGAAATTATGGGGGGTGCTGAGTCTCCAGCACCTTTCTCAGCGCTTAATCATAGACGCTTTTATACTCTCCTGGCGGTCGCCAAGGTTAGAGTTCGAACTCAGCTGTTCTGTCGCTCCCCGATCCTTCAGCGGGGTAAGAGTTCTTTCTCAGCGCTCAATCGGAGACGCTTTTATACTCTCCTGGCGTTCGCCAATGTTAGAGTTCAGACTCAGCTGTTCAGTCGCTCCCCGATCCTTCAGCGGGGTGAGAGTCCTTTCGCATTATCCTGTACCTGCGAGCATCCCATAATTAGTTATGCATTTAAACATTTGGAACGCAAATAAGCAAACAAGTCGTGAAACATTATAAGTTATCAGTGCAACTTATAAGTGAAAGTGCAGTAAAGTAGTATGTATGTATAGGTATGCCCCCAATCAATCATTAACTTAGTGCCTGGCCAGGTCTTGTTGAGGATTGATTAGGACCATAACTATGTTGCCCCCATGTCCGGACATGGAGGATTTGGGATCAACTTCCATCCTGCCCCCCGATCCTTTAACGGGGGAGGAATTTTCCCGTGGCGCTAAGTCTCTAGCGCTTTTATACTCTCCCGATCCTTCAGCGGGTTAGAGTTGCTGGGGCGCTGAATCTCTAGCGCTTTTATATTCTCCCGATCCTTCAGCGGGTTAGAGTTCGAGCTCCGTTCATGATCTGCTCAACGATCCTTCAGCGGAGCAGAAGTTCTCAGCGCTAAATCATAGACGCTTTTATACTCTCTCTCGACGCTGGAGAGTTAGAGTTGGGACTCAGCTGTTCCATCGCTCCCCGATCCTTCAGCGGGGTAAGAGTCCTTTCTCAGCGCCAAATCATGGACGCTTTTATATTCTCTTGGCGGTCGCCAAGGTTAGACTTTTGCTCAGGCGGCTCCGATCATGGTACACCGCCATGCCTTGTGGACGTCATCTTTGCGTCCTTTATACTTTCTCTCAGCTCTGGAGAGTTAGAGTCACGGATCAAGCGGTCTGCAATCATGCACGCTCATCAAACTCGTCCTAGGTTTACATTTTAATCCAAGCTCCGAGGATTAAAACCAATCGGACAAGCAGTTGGAGCATTTGCCAAGGCTTTGAGTTCCTCCGAACAGTCTACGGGAGGAATGGTTGGCACCAGACTTCGGGTACCTGCATTATTCACAACGCACGAATTAGTCACGTCAGTAACTCGGAAAGCATGTGAAAGCAAATTTTATGATTGAAAAGTAAGCAAATTAAGAGGCAGTGTTGCCTCCTTTATTTGAATTCATGTAATTTGGTGGCGTCGAGCATAGGATCGAGCCATGTAGGCGGTCACACCACGTCCATCTGGAGTCGGACTATGACTTTGTAACTCAATGATTTATGTTCAATTGTCTTGTGGTCTGCCACGTGTGAGCCAAGGATTGGATGGTCATCCCGGATCCACCTTGAGCTATACAGCATTCTTTAGACGAAGAGCGTGGCTTTGTAAACGAGCAGTTCAGTCGAGCTCGTTATAGTATTGCTCTATGGCTCTATATGCGGGTGTTACAAGTTTGATCGGTAGCAAATCTTGGATACCTACACCATCCACATATTAATTCATCTGATTTAATTACATCAATAACTCATAAATCATGCAAATATAAGAGTCATGGTTGTAGAATAATCCTGCTAAAGGAATGAGTATCATTCTGAGTGAAAAATGGCGTTGCATATTCATTGCAGGTCCATTTTACTTCGCCCTATCTCTGCCAATAAAGGGCTGCCAAAGTTCTTTAGTTGATGAGGGGTATCTTTTCAGATTATCATGGGGGTGGCAGTCCCAAAAAATGAATAGACCTTGGTCGGGGTCTTGAGATGGCAAAGGCGGCTAGGTAGGTACTATAAGCGAGTGATGAGGTCGCATCTCCTTCAAATCGTCTTTTTGCCCCCGTACTGAGGGTAAGGATGGAGTGTCAGGGAGTCATTACTGGATTGCTAATGGTAGCACATCTTTGCATTGGTGTTAGGTTGTAAATTAGCATGAGAACAATGGATTCATGCTTATAGAAATTTTTGCACTTTCCATGCTAGGAAATAGGATATTACTGCTGGTGGGATAATCATATCCCATATCGGGGACAAGGGTTAGTGCGCCGACAATCAACCAGCATTCATGTGTAAGCATTCTAGATCTTCAACTTGCTAAATTTCAGGCAAGACTAAGTCAATTGGCCAGGCAAATTCTTGATGTATCAGCTCTGAATTAGATGATGTAATCTCGAGCAATTTATGCTCAAATCTGTAGTTGCCCCCAGCCTTAGGGGAGTGAGTCACTTGGCAGATAATCGATGAAAAGAGTGGAAGTATGAGTCTTCACTTTCTAACTTCAGAACGCTGTTCGCCAGAAGTTTCATTCATGTACATCTCCCATCTAATGGGTGGCTGACTGGTGATTTGGTCGAATCATTCAGGGCGGTGAATTCGGCAATTGCACTCGTTGGTGTTTGTTTTGAGACAATCTTCGAAGAGAAATAGGCAACGTCGAATTGCATGTCATATCTCGAGGCATAAAGAACGATTGCACGCCTTTCACTTCACCTTGTTAGATGCATTCTGTGCTGTAGGAAGTTTATCATGGAGTTAACCATGACTCTTTTCCGGTTTGGTCTCCAACGTTGGATCAACTTCCATTTTATCAATGGTTGTATTTCATAGTGTCTTGATGGGGATCATCTCTATCTTTTCTGGATTATCGGAACTTTCTAATTCGACCAGATGATTCGACTTTAGATCTTCTGTGTATGAAATATGAGGTATGTTGTAACGTTCCAATCCATCCAATAACTCTTCTGCCCATTCTAGGTAAGCTGCGAGTTGTGGTTTCTCCGACTGGAATTCCTTTCGAGTCGTCCTTCGGGGGTTATCTGCAAAACTTCGGCGTTGGATTGCCGATCATTTCTTGCACCGTCTGTATACAACTTCCAGGTGCTTGATTTCATCTTTCATTTCGAATGGCAACTCCATATAAAATCCCGCGATAGTGAACTTACTGCATACGTCTTATTTGCTTGACAGGAGCACACTTCAGGTTTATACTCAAGAAATGACTCATAATTTGGGATAAAATCCCGCAAATATTAGCACTGGTCCAAACGAACACATACAGGCTCGCCTACAGAAAGCATATAAGTTCTCACGTTCGGAAGAGGTCTAAAGGAGATCCGATGTGAAGACCTTAGTCAGGTCGGCGTCACCAGTCGGAACACGTGCAGTTGCGTTATTAGATGTCACCCTTCTTCATCCCGAATCACCATCCTCTCTGGAATCTATGTCTTCGGGCAGGTCGTTTGGCAATTCCTTTTGGGATGCTCCCATTATTCGCAATATTGACACCTCCTTCACACTCCATTTCATCTGGAGGGGAAGCGTCTTTGGGTTTCACGCAATCTATGTTGCGTAGCATATTCCATCCTTCCTAATCAGTCGGCTTCTCCAATAACTTGGTCACCATAGACCAGTCTCACTCCGTCTTTGGTAGGGATATTTAACGGTTAACACCAAGATGCTATGTAAGCTCTGAATTCCGCTAGACCTGGTTGGTTGAGACCACGATCAAATAAGCTTGAATGCAATAGCATGGCTTGCAAGGCTTCAAGTAATGTTCGTACATTCTGTCATAACTGTTGTATGAAATGAATAGCTAATGGTTGGTTCATATTTGTGTTGATCTCAAGTTCTCATCTCTCAACCGAGATCGTATGGTGGCTGGTGAGCAGTCAAATTGCTATCGCCCGGGCAAGGATCCATATGCCCGATCATGGCCCACGTTGGTTCAATTGGTACCTAACTCTGGGCACCAAAGTACATTGATCTACCCTTCATTCTATGGAAATCAGTCTTCCTTGATGCGGTTGACAGCAAATAGGTGAACCGTAGGACATACGTTTTTCACCACGCCATTCAAGCGAAGGGTAACTTTGTAGTGTTAGGATCCTTACTTGCCGTCGGGTATCCCATTATTGAGAATCATGGTCATTGGGATCTTCTGAGTCATCCTCAGAATAGTATTCGGATTGTTCTATGTCAATGTCATCTGGGATTTCGCCTGTAGGACAGGTTTAAGTCACGTAAACTAGGTGATCACTATTCGTTTAGGAGCATCATCAGTTGCATTTGGGAAATATGCACACCATTGGAGCTTTGGAAGAGGAGGTTGCCAAGAGATAATCATTATCTCGTATACCGTCATAGCCAGCGTGCCGAATCTTTCCAATAGCTACTCACATTGAATAACATCAGTATTAAGAGGTCATGGTTTCTGGAGGAATTCCGGTTGTCGTCATTCCGTTGTCAAATTCTTTGACAATCCGTTTATTCTTCATTGACAAGCTTTGATGAATGTTGTTGGCCAACATATATGTTGAGCTGAAGATGAGCCATGCTCCGAGCCGAAGGCGAGGCCGTGCTCCGAGCCGAAGGCGAGGCCGTCAGCGGGTCCGGGCGCAGCGCCGGCGGGGGTCCGGGGCCCCGCAGTCCCGGCGGCGATCGTTCCGACCCAAAAAATGTGGGCACCGCACGATTTTTTCGATTTTGGAAGATAGAGCCTTTTCTGAAATGATCTGAAAATTACGTTTTTTCCAAAAAATGTCACTTTTTTGGGTCGGATCGCGACCCTTGTTCGTCACCACTTTTCTGGGTCGCGGTTCGCTACTGTCGTCTGGTTCGAGGCTCAGATCGTCTATTAATCAACGTCTTCGGATCGGATCGCGGATCCTACACCAGGTCAGGTCGTGAAGGTCACTCTGGGCCCGGGTCGTGGAGGTCGTTCCGCGAACCGCGAATCGGATCGTGATGGCTCTTTGGGCTCCGTTCGTGGAGGTCGTTCCGCGAACCGCGAATCGTATCGTGATGGCTCTTTGGGCTCCGTTCGTGGAGGTCGTTCCGCGAATCGGATCGTGATATCCCCTGCGATCCGCGAACCGTGAACCAGTTCGTGATACCCCCTGCGATCCGCGAACCGGGAACCGGCCACCTGCTCTAACCTGCTCATATGCATTTTCTTTATTATCCTCATTTGGTCGTCAAGCTTGTGAACCCTTAGCTTTTTTTCGAAGGCATGAAGCTCTGATTTTCTGAAATCAACGAAAAATGGTAGAAACGCGGACTGTTTTCTTCGAACTTTCAAATCCAAATAATGAATAGCAATCCGATAGGCTGAGAATTCAGCTCTCAGTGAAAGCACCAAAATGTTAGACCAAAAAAAGGTCCTAACACCCAAATCGTCGTATTTTGAGCATAGGATATGAAGAAATAACTGAAAAAATATAGAAAAAGTGAGACAACAGGATTTTTATAGTGGTTCGGCGTTAACGAGCCTACGTCCACTTCATATCTTCTCATTTCACTCATAGATTACAATTACAATGAATATTGTCTTTCAATCACTTGAATTCAATGAATAATTCTCTCCGAATCCATTGAATTTATTGAGGAAGATGGTGGTTATTCATGGAGAAGTGTTGGCCATGGCAGCCATGGATGAGGAGATGCCAAAAGTCCCCTGAAAATGCCATCTGAAGGTGTATTTATAGCCGTAGGAAAGCTCCTGGGAGGACTGGTTCGTGATGGGGTACGTGGCAGGCGATCCAGAAAAATAGGAGAGCCAGTAGCCTTGAGAATAGGTCAAAACAAGCTGCGTGTGAACAGGTCCGAAGTTCGGATCGCGGTCATGGGTCGGATCGCGGTCATGGGTCGGATCGCGGTCATAAGTCGGATCGCGTAGGCAAGGTCGGATCGGATCGCGTAGGCAAGGGCGGATCGGATCGCGTAGGCAAGGGCGGATCGGATCACATAGGCAAGGGCGGATCGGATCGCGTAGGCAAGGGCGGATTGGATCGCGGTCATATGCCAGCTCACACTCGTTCACGGAAATGGGCGTAACTTTCAAACCGTAAGTCCGATTGAGCCAAACCAAAGCTCAAACTGAAGCTAATTCAAAGGGCTACGAATATATGAGGTGAATAGATCCAAATGAGGTCATTTGATAGGGGTTTCGGGCCAGTTTATACTGATGTTGTGATTTTGACCAAACTGCCTTGTGTCTTCTGACGATGCTCCCAATGCCAGAGAGCGATGTTATCCAGAGATTCCATATGTGATAGCATCTGCCGAAAAGTGTTTCAACATGATATTTGCTTTGGGTAGCCTGGTCACAAAGCAGGCTAACACAAATAAAAAGTAAAACTTATATTTCTATGTAATATTTGCATTGTAAATGCAAATAAAAGAATGATTTTATTTCTAAGTATATATTTGTGTTGAAACACAAATAAAAAGAATGACTTTATTTGCTATGCATATATTTGTGTTAAGAACACAATAGAAAAAAATAGCTTTATTTACTATGTAACATTTGTGTTGAAAACACAAATAAAAAGAATAACTTTATTTCAATGTTCATATTTGTGATGAAGACACAAATAAAGGTGACTCCAATTCTATGATATATTTGTGTTGAATACACAAATGAAAAGAAGCAATTTAATTTCAATGTTAATATTTGTGTCGAGGGACAAATAAAAGAATGGTTCAATTTCTATGTTAATATTTGTGTTGGAAAACACAAATAAAAGAATGGTTCTTTTATTCAAAAGTAAAATGTACAAATAAAATGTATTGTTTGATCTTGTTCTTTCATTTAACAAAAACAATGTTAAACAAAAATGCCCTTCCCAAATTCAGGTTTTTATTTACATAAAATGTAAATAAAAATATCATTTTAAATTTTACAATTTACCAAAAATGTAAATAAAATAATCTCTTTTCAATCCTATGTTAAATCCTTTCTAACATTTTATTTTAACATAAAGAATATTTTATGTTTAGCCACTTTTCTAACTTTTTATTTTAACATAAAGAATATTTTATGTTTCCCATATTTTTCCTATTAACAAATTGAATATTTTGTTTTCATACTTTTCTATTTAACAAAATGAAGATTTTGTTGTCGTCGCTTCTAACACAACAAATCATATATGTAGTATATTTGTTCGCCGTCAATTCTAACACAACAAATCATATATGTAGTATATTTGTTGATTTGATACAGATCTATTCATACAATAACAGATCCAAGCAATACAGTACAAAACAATTCATCAAATCACAAACAAAAATTCACTACAACACAGTTCTGCATATATAACACACAAACAGACGTTTAACAGCAATAAAACAATTTATTTAATTAATTAAATGTTAAAATCAGAAATTCTCACATTGATTTGGCTGAAAATTCGACTGTCTCGGAATCAGCTCTGGGCTGCGCCATCGCGAAGATCTCGGAAAGACGAGTCCAACGCAACTTACGGTTCGTCAATCGGACCTCGTATGAGAGAGATATTGATTTTTAAAGTTTGTATAAATTAATTATTTAAATAATAAAATAATAATTAAAATACCCTTAATCCTTCTTCTTCCTCTTCACGTGAAACCTAACCCATACGCTCAATCCTTCCTCCTTGAATCGACCCCAATCGCCACCACCTGAACCCAATCAGAACACGCCGCACCAAAGGGCTTCGAGCCCTCTACCCACGCCAGGCAGCACCCCCCCTGCGTTGGCCTCCTCTTCCTCGAAACCCGCGCCGAACGCGCCACCTTCTAGCTCGAAATCCCACCAATCCGTGAACTGAAACTCGATCATCACCATAGGGATTCGAAGCTCTCGATCTCCTCTTCTTTTTGGTATAGAATATGTCGATTTTTGTTGAGCGGATTGGAAGTAATTAAAAATCGAAAATCGAACGTTTTCAGCCCTTCACAGGAAAGGACGGCGGCCGCTCATGGATATTAGGGTTTAATTTCGGATTTTTTTATTATTAAATCTCGTAAAACGTGTTATAAAGGTGAATTTCTGGACTGTCTCAGAATTGGGCCTGCTTACTGTTGATCTTAAGGTTTTGAGGCCTTCTGAACGCAATGGGATAGGTCTCGGGGTCCAATTCCGAAATCTGTAGAATGTTTATTTAAAATTCCATTAAAAATTAATTAATTAAATACTGATCGTACATTTAAATATGCCGAGGCCACATACGAACTCGGAAAAATCCAGAAAAATTATTTTTGGCTTTCTTATGACGATACGAATCCAACAAAATTATTTTTGTCGAATTCTGAGACTGTTTGAAAAATGGCTATTTTTAAGGCGTTTAAATTTAACTGTAAATGGTCAAAACACATTTTCTTTCGCCACGCTCATATATTAATTCGAAAAATTCTGAAAATTAAAACCTAGCAATAATTTGACATTCCGGTTCCAACAAAAGTGGTTTCGTCGAAAACGGAGGTCGGTTGACAAATGACTATTTTTAAGGCCAATATATTTAATATTAAAAATACATTTTTACACAAATAAATTCCGAAACTCAAAATATATAAGTGTTTACTGTTCTTCAATGCAGAAACGTCATTCCGAACTCAATGGAAGTGGTTTTGAGTCGAAATTCCTTCATATGTTAAAAGTAGCCTTTCGGGCCATATATAATATATATATATTCTACATCGACCTTTCTAAAAATTGAATTGGCCATAACTTTTGATTTCCGCTATGAAATTTTAATTTTTCAGATTCGTTAGAAAGATATTTTTAAATAGATTCTAATATTTTTGGTTTCACTAAAATCCGTTAAATTTTGCATCCTGTACGGTCAGTCAAAGTTCAAGTTTGACTTTTCAAACTACTGCGTTATTTCTAATTCCATTTATATTTAAATTAAATTTATTCGTTCTAACTTCGTTTAAAATAAATTCTAGCCATTATTATTTAAAATAAATCACTTTATATTTTCAAAATTCATTAAAAATTTCTAAAATAAAAATTTAAAATTGGTTCAGAATTTGCGGGTTGTTACAAATGATAATTCTAAAAATCATTGTTTTCTATATAGAAAATTTAAGAAAAAGGATGTTCCTAAAAAGGTAAAAATACATGAAGGAAAAAAAATAAGTCTTAAAAAGACTAAGATACCAAAAGAAGTAAAAATATGGATTACTAAAATAAACCATAAACTTATTAGGGAGAAACATATTAAAAACTTCTTGCAAAATGTAATATATAATTGAAATTATGTTTTTAAAGGTCCCAAACCCACATGGGTATGGCTACCTTCTCCACCTAACATTTAGGACCCTAACGGAGGAAGTGGGTACCAATAAATTCTTTCTATCTTTCAGGTACCTAAAACAAGACAAAAGGAGAAATGGATCTTGGATGGTGGCTGCTCTAAGCATATGACAGGAAATAAAAACATGTTATCTAATATAAAATGCACGGATGGAGGCACTGTGACATTCAAAGACAATTCAAAAGGCTATGTCATTGGCATTGGTGAAGTCATAAATACTGGTATATCTGACTCTCCTATTATTTCTAATGTTTTATTAGTTAAAAATTTGAAACATAATCTTTTAAGCATAAGTCAACTCTATGATAAAAAAATTCAAATAAGTTTTGAAAAAGATAAATGTAACATTTTTGATGAGCATAAAAAATTAATTTTTGAAGGAATCAGAAATAGAAACATATACGTGTTAAACATGAAATCAAAACAAAAGACAAATTTATGTTTAACAGTTAACCATGAAGATCCATGGTTGTGGCATAAAAGATTTTGTCATATAAATTTTAAAAATCTTAATAAATTATCTAAAAAGGAATTAGTTAGAGGATTACCAAAAATCAATTTTAAAGTAAAAAAATTATGCGATGATTGTCAATTTGGTAAACTTAAAAGGAGTTCTTTCAAATTAAAAAATAAGATTTCTACGAATCAACCTTTAGAATTACTACATCTAGATCTTTTTGGTCCTACTCAAACTCGTTCGTTAAATCATAATAAATATGTTTTTGTTATTGTAGATGATTTTTCTAGATTTACATGGACTCTTTTCTTAAAACAAAAAAGCGATACCTTTGGATTATTTAAAATATTTGCCAAACGAATAATGAATTTGTTTGATTTAAAAATTAAAAAGATTCGAAGCGATCATGGAGGAGAATTTGAAAATGAATTTTTTTAAAGATTTTTGTAACAAGAAAGGAATTAGTCATAACTTTTCAATTCCACGAGCACCTCAACAAAATGGTGTTGTAGCAAGGAAAAATCGAACTTTACAAGAATGTGCTAGAACCCTTTTAAATAGTAGCAAATTACCTAAGTCTTTTTGGGTTGAAGCAGTAGCCAAAGCATGTTATGTTCTAAATAGAGTAACTCTTCGTCCATTAACAAAAAATACATGTTATGAAATACTTTATGGCAAGAAACCTAATGTTTCATATTTCAAAACCTTTGGATCAAAATGTTTTATATTAAATACAAAAGATAATCTTGAAAATTTTGATCCAAAAGCTGATGAAGGAATTTTTATTGGGTACTCTGAAAGAAGTAAAGCTTACAGAATCTTTAATAAAAGAACCATATCTATTGAGGAAAGTTTACATGTTTCTTTTGATGAAAATTTTCAAAATATTAAAAATTCTGATGAAGATGAAATTGAGTTACAAAATAATACTAATCCTACCATTAATGAACCGGAAAATAATGTTATTCTATGATCACCTCCTCGTGTATTGAAAGATCATCCTACAAATAATATTATTGGAGACATAAATTCAAGAGTAACTACTAGACATCAACTTCATTAGATGAGCCATGTGGCTTTTATCTCAACACTCGAACCAAAAAATTATAAAGAAGCAGCTAATGATGAGTCATGGATATTAGCCATGCAAGAAGAACTTAATCAATTTGAAAGAAATGAAGTTTGGGAATTAGTCCCTCGACCAATAGAACAATCTGTATTTGGAACAAAATGGATTTACAAAAATAAATCTGATGAAAATGGAAATATAATTCGTAATAAAGAACGTCTGGTTGCACAAGGATACAACCAAGAAGAAGGAATTGATTATGAAGAAACCTTCGCTCCTGTAGCTCGACTAGAAGCAATACGTATTCTATTAGCTTTTGCAGTTCATCATAATATAAAATTATTTCAAATGGATGTAAAAAGTGCTTTTTTAAATGGTTACATAAAAGAACAAGTGTATGTTGAACAACCTCCACTTTTTATACACGAACAGTATCCTAATCACGTTTACAAATTAAAAAACGCTTTGTATGGTTTTAAAACAAGCACCTCGTGCTTGGTACGAAAGATTAAAATCACACATAATAAATTCTGGTTTTGAAATCGGGAAAGTAAATGAAGCGACCCGAACTTCCCCGATCTCCGTAGAGAAGAGAAAGAACGAATTACTTTGAGGATAAGACGAATCAGAACACAAACAGAATGAACATTTCATTGCTTATTACAACAATTCCATCAGAAAACAAGAATATAAAAAGTATGAATAAATATTATACATTCGATAAATATCAGAGATTTAAATTACATTTAAATACATAGCAGCGGAAAAATAATACAACACACGACTGAAAGAAATACACAGATACAGAGCATTCCGAGTATCGTTCCAGCTGTAAACCGGGATCCTGTGAAAATAAATCTGCAAAACCCAACTACTAGCTGCCCATGCGGAAAATAAGGGCACCTAGAGTTTAGGTTAAAACAATAAACTCCAGGTCAGTCATGTGACTGGTGTGAGAACTAAAACAGTTATTAATCTTTATTTTTAAATTTAGGTAAATCAAGGGACCACGCCGTATAACACGGAATGGGTTTCCTCCCAAGAATACCAGTGCACAAAACAACAGCGCAATGCTAAATAAAGAAGAATGAAGCTATTATAAGACCCAGGTCCCATCACACAATGCAACGTAAGCCGGAGGATAGGGTTTTTACCTTATAATAGCCAAAAATGCTTGGTACGTGAAATTTCATATTTTATTATTACTATAATGAAGAAAACAACTTCAATCATAATGTATAAATCATAGACGGCATAAGTGACCCATACCACTATATCGCCGTACTAGGCTCTACAAATAAAACCGAAAGTCACGTATTGGAAATTGGATTCCATCATGAGTCGAGGCCAGGGGCAAGCTCCTCTCCTTTCGAGACACTCTAGCAAATGTCTCAGGACCACACACAGCGATCCTTGGAATCGGTTGGGCCGGTCCTCTCTTACTTTTGAGGAATTGTTATTCCTGAACACACGTTTCCCGGTCCTATAGGACCTATATATAATGGTCTGTACGTCGGCTCACATAGTACCAGTTATCGACCATATATTCGAGGCGCCTCGTATTCCAACAACCACACAGGTGAAAAGCATATAAATGTCAGCCAGTTTAAGCACTGACACCACCACTAGCTAGAAAGAAATGTCATGTTCTCCTAACGGTCCGTATCCCGTTTTTGACTCATACCGAGGTGTGAGGCTCGCGTATTCACGCTATACACAAAGCTATGCCACACAGGCCGTGCTTTGATCATCAACCACAAGACTTTGCTTTTCAATAGAAGCCTTGATCATCTGCCACTTAGGCGTGCCACACAGGCAGTTCACTCCATGCGACTGATGTACATCGATATACAACCTCTGAGCTCGTACGTCTCAGAGAAGGGCGTTAAGGAAGAGAATAAATTCTCCGCCGCCAAACATATGTATATTTGATAGAGATCAATCAACACAGAATAAAATCCAAAGTCAGACACACAGTCCATTTACAAGTTCGTTCTGGGTCTGAACGAAACCGGAGGCACTTTCCTCGCATATCCATCAATCTCCAAGTACTTCTGGACGATCACCAACTGTTTCCCTCCTCTTGGGTGTACAGCCCAATCAAGATCATCAGTAATCACCCAAACGATGTAAAGACTTCCGGTCTTCAACTACCGTCTTTATCTTCGACTTATCGTCGAATCGGTTATCCAGAATGGGTATAAACCCGGTCTTTCCGAATAACCCGCGTATATAATAAACAATGTTACACAAACCCAACATACGCCTCATTCCAATTCAGAATATTCTTTTATTCAGATATTCACATTCTTAGGGAAAGGTTCCCATTATTTTTATCAAAGATAAATTCTTCTAAATTTATTCTTTAATCTTCGTTTGGATATCATTTCAAACCGTATTATGGTTCTCCAAACCAGTCAGGATTAGCGAACCACACCGAAGTAATTATTTATTTTATTTCCCAATCCCAACCTATTTATCCCATGGAGAAAAACTGGTAATACTCCATATCTAACACCGCGGTGTTATCGGTAAATATTAATTACCATTTCACGTTCAAATCTAATTAAAGATTTAACTATCGCTTTGGAGCAAAACTGGTGATACTCCATTCTCGCTCACTTTAATCTAATTAAAGATTCATTAAAACTTCACTTAGTTTTAATCTTCTCAAAAATCAATATCCTGATCTTTAACTGGGTTAAAGAACCAATGTCACCTAAAACACGATTCACGATAAACCCAAAATCACTTTCTATTGTTAATCGGGTTAAAGAGCAGGTGTTATTCAAAACACCGCTCACGATAAACCCCAAAAACCAGTTCAAATTCAATTCCAATTAAATACTAATTAACTGGACAATTTCACTAAATCTTAGTTAAAAGATTTATTCTTTTCTAAACTGGGTTCAAGAACAGTGTTATTTAAGATACCATTCACGACGAACCCAAAATCCCATTTGATATTAAATACAAGGCTCTGAGTAGAAAATATACCGGCTTATATTCAATATCAAATTCTATTCAACACATGAATATATTTTTTTTCAACACATGAATATTTTTTTTTCTTCAACACATGAATATTCTCAACACATGACTATTTATTCTGAATTTTAAACTGGACATAACTTTTTATCCCCGCTATGAAATTTCAATTTTTCGGATTCGTTGGAAAGATAGCCTCAATTAGATTCTAATATTTTTGGTTTCGCCAAAATCCGGTTTATTTTGAATCCTGTACATTCATTTAAACTTTGAAATCGAATTTTCAAACTACCGCGCCATTTTCAATTCCTTTTATAATTAAAATAAAATATTTATATTCTAACGACGATTCAAATAAATATATACGTTCTAATTCTATTCGAAATAAATTTCTTGTCGTTATTATTTAAAATAATTCATTCAAATAATCAAAATTCATCAAAATTGCCAAAATAAAAATTTTAAATTGGCCCAGAATTTTCGGGTTATTACAGTAGACACAACTCTTTTCATAAAAAGAATTCAAAATGATATTTTAGTTATTCAAATTTATGTTGATGATTATTTTTGGATCAACAAATGAATCTTTATGTAATGAATTTTCTGACATAATGAAAAATGAGTTCGAAATGTCTCACATGGGAGAACTGAATTTCTTCCTCGGTTTACAAATTAAACAACTTAAAAATGGAATCTTTCTAAATCAAGAAAAGTATTGTAACAATTTTTAAAAAGATTTAACATGGACAACACATCCGGAAAACCAACACCAATGAGCACAACTGCTCATTTAGAAAAAGATGAAAATGGAAAAGTTTTCGATCAAAAATTATATCGTAGTATTATAGGCTCTCTATTATATCTAACTGCGAGTAGAGCTGACATAATGATGAGTGTATGTCTTTGTGCTCGTTTTCAAGCTCATCCTAAAGAATCACACTATAGAGCAGTAACAAGAATTTTACGATATTTAAATAATACAAGAGATTATGGATTATTTTATCCTATTGGTAGCTCTTTTGAACTTGTATCATATAGTGATGCAGACTTCGAGGATGCAAGTCCGATAGAAAAAGCACAAGTGGTACATGTCATTTTCTAGGACAATCACTCGTATCATGGTTTAGTAAAAAAAAAAATTCGGTTTTACTTTCAACATGCGAGGCAGAATATATTTCTGCTGCTTTAGCATGTGCTCAAGTACTTTATATGCAACAAACATTACGAGATTTTGGAAAATTTATTAACAGTTCACGTATTTTGTGTTATAATACAAGTGCAATAAATCTATTAAAAAAATCCTATTAACCACTCTTGAACTAAGCATATAGACATTCGACATCACTTCTTACGTGATCATGTTGAAAAAGGTAATATTTCTTTAGAATTTGTAAATACTAACCAACAACTGGCGGATATTTTTACCAAACCTTTAAACGAAACAACTTTTATAACATTGTGAAGACAGTTAGATATTTGCTCTATTGCTGATATATAACTTGTTTATTTTTACCTTATTTTTCTCTTCATCTTTCCTTTTTCGGTTGGTGTTTACTTTATCTTTTGCATGTTTTTAAGGATTAAAAAAATAGTAAAAACTTACCTATAAATAATCTCATGTAAAATAAATAGTTTCTCATAGCAGAAACAATGTCCAATCAGTCTTCTTCCTCTTTTAACATCACCTTCACCACCGATAGCTCAGCCGATACACCTCATAATCCAACTCCAATTTCTCGAAATGAACTGATGTACAAATGGCAAGACTATTGGACTGGCTTCAAACCAGATTCTAAAATAACAAAACGGGTTTTATTCACCTCACCAGATACAAAACAGAAGATTGACGAAATCCATCATTATCAACAGGAACAACTCAGACTTCAAAAAGAATTGTATTTCGAACAGAAGGCCTCCTCTACTGTATTGGCATATCCGTGACAAGTCGCGTTAAAGTTTTGTAGCTCTCGTCATAAAGACGTTTCCGAACCTTTACCACTGCTGGTAAATCCACTGGATCCATCCTCCTCTTTTCGAACGTCACAAGATCTGGTGAACCCTTGGACTACTCCAACCCGACCACCTTATTCACCAAACAAATAAATATGAGAACGTTTACCTACTTTTTACTTTTATTTCCCAAATAACATAATGCATTATGAAGATGCATTCACTTGACAACTTATTTCATTTGTATGAGTAATGCTTACAATAAAAATTACATTTATATGCAAATTTATTTCTATCTCAATGGATGTATTTCTTCATTTTCACCTAACAGACGTCTGTAAGAAACCATTCAGACGTCTGAAGATCCTCTCTGTATTCTTTTTCCTGCAATAACAGACGTCTGACTTATATACAATCAGACGTCTGAATAGTATATATTTTTTATCCTTCAGCTCAGACGTCTGTAACAAAATTCACAGACGTCTGAAACAACTCTCGGGTTACAATTCCTGTATAGACAGACATCTGAAAATTTACATCACAGACGTATGTTCATCTCCTCCACCATAATATTCATCTATGCTTCAGCACAGACGTCTGTTCAAATCAAAACAGACGTCTGTTCCTCCTCTCGGGATTTATTCCCTGTACAGACAGATGTCTGTTGACCCAATAACAGACATCTGATTTTGGATCTGAACCGATTTTTACCCCTCCTATATAACATCTTTTCAACTTTTACCTTATTCACTTTTTACCTATCTTCATCCTCATACTCTATACCTAACCTTAATCCCCAATTTTGAAATTTCAATGGCTCCCAAAAAGGCTTCCTCCAAACAAAAGAAAACTGGCGACGGATCTTCTTCTCAACCTCCTCCACAAACTCAAGACACACCCAATTACGCCTCAGAACAGCAAATCAACGAATGGATAACCGAGCAATATGGCTCCAAACTGTTGGAATCCTTAAAGAAAAAGTCAATTCATCCAGGACCCTTCTATCCTCTTCCTCAACTATCTCACTACGATGTCACTCCAATCCTAAATCGGGCAAAACATACTTATTTAATTGAGTATGATGATAACAACGGTATGATTGACACACTCGCTATCTACTTATTCTTTGCAAATTTGTGTTCAATCTCCGTCTGGTCTCCATCGGATCCCGAAAATTGATTGTGGTCATTAGTCTATGGCCAGGTTATAAAATTTAATGTTGAGATGCTAGGTCAAATATTGAACCCTTCTTATACCGGTACTCGTCTACAAGATCTCCTTGATATGCGTTCACAACTTCGTAATCGGGTCACTCACCAGATATGGCAGGATGATCTTACAAAGGTGACTCCTTCTCATTTTCGCTCTAGGCCTCGACTAATTAATCGAATGCTCATTAACACTGTGTTTCCTAGATTAGGAAGTCATGAGCAAGTATATGAAAATGACCATAAGGCCTTATATGCAATCTTTAGCAACACACGCATCAATTGGGCACAATACATCTTTGAACAATTTCGTGATTTCTGGAATTCGAGTAAAAGAACAATTCTGTATGGAGCATATCTAATGTGTAATTTTCAGTCACAACATATAAATCTTTATCTTTCTCCACATCCGGAAATACCTATTGAATCGAGTGGAATACGGTTTGCTGCTTTAATGAAATTACCGGATCGGCCACCATCTATTATTCCTTTCGACCAATGGCAAGCACAACAAGGACATCTTCAGCAACCCGTTCAGACTCCGCATAGACGACAACGACATCACGCCGAACAAAGTGAACATTCAGAATACTATTCCGATCCCGAGATACAAGAAACTAAGGTACAACCAGAACCTGAACAAAATATCAACGATCTGACCTTAGCTAATCAAAGGATTTTATCGCAAAATCAAAAAAAATCTTGGGAAGAAAGTTACTCGACTAGAAAAATCCTTCTCCACTCGAATGACTAAAGTCGAGAACACTTTAGAAAAGTTCGTTCGCTCGCTTGGGGAGATCATGCGCAATGTTCGTCGAAGACCATCTGTGACAATCCCAAAATCCGAGGGGCGGTATTAAGGATAATCATTGGAAATAACACATTAATCATCATAGCAGAGTACAGATAATAGCAGAAACAATAAATAAAATACTTTTACATGGATATGACAGCGGAATCACAACATGTAGGAATATCAGAATAGCATAACGTGGGATATACTTAGTGAAAAGAAAGGGAAGTGATCAGTCATCATCGCCAGAGGCGGAATACATACATGCAGTGACATAATAAGAGTATCAGTCTACATCGCCGAAGGCGGAATACATATACATATAGTGAGAAATACGGAAAGTAAATCAGTCTGCATCGCCAGTGGCGGAATCATAATATAAATACAGTAATGGCGGAAAATATCTAAGTCATCTCTACGAAGTCAGCCTCGCCATGAGCCAAAAGTGCACGCTATGCAGCTGTGCAGAACCAAAAACCACCTGTCACCTGTGTACTAGGCTGCCCGTGTGAAAATAAGGGCACCCGCGTTTGCAAAGTGAACCAAACAACGAGTCAGTCATGGGGACTGGTATGAGGAATCTACTTAACAGTTAAACAACAGTAATAGCAAATCATAGGACCACGCCACTTTCGCAGAACGGGTTTACTCCAGTGATTGCTAGTGCATTTAAAACAAGGTAAATTCTTTTAAAACAACGCAATGCTTTTAGAAAGAATGAAACCATTATAAGACTCAAGTCCCATCACACAATGCAACGCAAGCCGGATGATAGAGTTTTACCTTATAAGGGCCAAATATGCTTGATACGTATAAAGCAAAATCATCTGATATTATTACTAGTGCATATATGTTTCAAACGAATAGCATCATAAATTTCAATTATAGGCGACATGAGCGTCCCATGCCACTATGTCGTCATATATTAGTTACAATCGAAGTCGTTATCTCATATTGGAAATTGGATTTCCGTCATGAGTCGAGGCAAGGGGCAAGCTCCTCTCCGCTTCGAGACACTCTAGCAAATGCCTCGGGACTACACACTCTGGGTAACCCCTGGATGCTTCAGGGCCAGTCCTCACTTACGTTAGAGGATTGGCAATTCCTGAACACACGTTTCCCGGTCCTTACAGACCTATAATCGAGGCGCCTCGCATTCCAACAACCACAAAGGTGAAAAGTAGATATATATGTCAGGGCTGGTAAGTCACTGACACCACCATAGCTAGAAAGAAACGTCGTGCTCTCCCTACAGTCCGTATCCCGTTTTTAACTCATACCGGGGTGTGAGGTTCGCGAATCTACGAAATACACAAAGCTAGGCCACGTAGACCTTGCTTTGATCATCATCCACAAGACTTTGCTTTTCAACAGAAGCCTTGATCACAGCATCTTGGCATGCCACATAGGCAGTCCACTCCATACGATTGATTTCCATCGATATATAACCTCTAAGCTCGTACGTCTCAGAGAAGGGCGTTAAGCAAGAGAATAAATTCTCCGCCGCCAAACAGATATATATTTAACAGAGATCAATCAGTATAGAACAAAATCCAATGTCAGACACACAGTCCATTTACAAGTCCGTCCTGGGTCTGAACGAAACCGGAGGCATCAAATTCCTCGCAAATCCGTACAATCAACACATACGTTCAGACGGCTACTACTTCCGTCCCCTTCCGGTAGCTACTCCGGTTAGGAACCTCAGTAGCGCCCATCCAACCGATACGAAGATCGTCGGTCTTGAATCGTCTTTGCATTTTCCAATTCGAATCGCTCGATGAATTATTTGAAGTGAGGGTTAGCTCGGCCTTTTCAAATAATTCACGTCATTAGAATTTAAATCGATTCTTTATATGGTTATATTATTCGACATCCATCTTTCAGTTATTTAGTGTTATTTTTATGTCATACACATACAACCATCAAATATCAAACAATTCAAGCCCAATTGGTTTATTTGCAACCTATGTTGCTTATAATATTTTATAACGATTTTTCGCCATTTTTATTTATTTAAAAATGGCCATATTTAATTAAACGACGTTTCAGGTCGTTTCGTGTCACTGGCGCTGTTTTCCCCTTAATTTGTTTTACACATATCGGAAAATCTAACCGTTGGATTTCCAGAAAGTCTATATCAGTGGGAAGATATTCCCAAAGCGAACCGAACGGTTCCAGTTTCGTGAGAATCCGACGGTCGGATCTTCCACACTAGTCGTTTGAAGTTACGGTTTCAAAATTCGAACTGCAGCGTCGTTATTCGATTTAAATTAATTATATTTATATTTATATATAAATATAAACGATTCTGGCGATGTTTTTCCTCAGATTTGAATTAAACATTCCGGACAATCCAACCGTTGGATTTTAACAAGGTTGGTGCCGTTGGAAAGATATTTCCAAGGCGAACCCAGCGGTTGCGGTTTCGGGAAAATCCGATGGTCGGATTTCTCGTACTAATCGTTTCAAATTACGATTCCGAAACGCGAACTGCACGGCCTCTATTCCTTTTAATTATATTTATATTTATATATATAAATATAGCTCAATCTATAATTTCAACTATAGTTTATTTTATATTTTCAACTTCGTTTTCACTTCAAATATTTCACTAACGCCTTAATATTTCGAAAAATTTCGCCATAACCTCCTTTGTACGGGGAGGGGTTTGGAAATTTATTGGGCCGTATTAGGTACCCAATAAATCCTAAAAAGCATTCACATATTTTTAGTGATATATTTTGGTGTTTACGGGGGAGCATGTACTGATAATCACTCCAGAGAATAAATTCCCGTCACCCCGTTTCCGTGTGGAAATAAATAGTCCATGTGCCGTATCTAATAACTAGAGCGACGTGATTATTGTCAACTCTAGACCCGTGTGGGGTTTTTATTAATCTGGCAATTTATCGTTATAATTTATATAGTCCATATCAGTCATCAGTTCAACCTGTAGTACATAGTCATCGCCATACAAGACTCTTGCTTATATGGTAAATCTTCCACCTCGTCACACAAGCTCCAATTGCTTATGTGGAATATGATGAAGTATGCCTATCGTCAAGAAGTATGCCATGTAGTGTAGTTCAAAATTAATTGTTACTATCCTATGGCGTTGTTTATTATTTCACACAGAAAAACCAGCACTCCGCATCCAATGGCATTCACAGGAGTTGATATATAAATAAAATTGCGCAGCCAACTCATCAAGGTTTACCTATTTGTCGGGCACGCAAATAATTTCTTTACTCAACAGCTAATCCATTTTTCATGTTCAACACATGTATATATATGCAGAACAAAGCTAATAATAATCTTTCTAGCAAACTATTATTTATTTCAACACGTGTGTATTTTTAACTAAGCGTATACATGATAAAAGGAATATTTTTATCATCAAAAATATTTATTCGACACATGTGTATTTTTAACACTTCATATTCATGATAAAAGGAATATTTTTATCATCAAAAATATTTATTCGACACGTGTGTATTTTTAACACTTCATATTCATGATAAAAGGAATATTTTTATCATCAAAAATATTTTTCGACACGTGTGTATTTTTAACACTTCATATTTACTATAAAAATATAGTTTTCAATGTCGATTCATTTTATTTTTAAAAGATGATAACATTCAACACATGAACTTCAATTCAACGAATGAATTGCCACTCAACACATGAATATTCGATATCGTTTGTATATATATAAAAATATGGTTTTTATTGCTAAAGCCATTTGTTTAAATTCAAATAATATTCAACACATGAATTTCAACTCAACGAATGAATTGCAACTCAACACATGAATATTCTATATCGTTTGTATATATATAAAAATATGA
The DNA here is from genome assembly GCA_030737875.1 of Allium sativum. Taxonomy (NCBI): domain Eukaryota; kingdom Viridiplantae; phylum Streptophyta; class Magnoliopsida; order Asparagales; family Amaryllidaceae; genus Allium; species Allium sativum. Next base: position 389,560,039 of record CM060924.1, read on the forward strand.
TTTTTATTGCTAAAGCCATTTGTTTAAATTCAAATAATATTCAACACATGAATTTCAACTCAACGAATGAATTGCAACTCAACACATGAATATTCTATATCGTTTGTATATATATAAAAATTTGATTTTTATTGCTAAAGCCATTTGTTTAAATTCAAATAATATTCAACACATGAATTTCAACTCAACGAATGAATTGCAACTCAACACATGAATATTCGATATCGTTTGTATATATATAAAAATATGATTTTTATTGCTAAAGCCATTTGTTTAAATTCGAATAATATTCAACACATGAATTTTCAACTCAACGAATGAATTGCAACTCAACACATGAATATTCGATATCGTTTGTATATATATAAAAATATGATTTTTATTGCTAAAGCCATTTGTTTAAATTCAAATAATATTCAACACATGAATTTCAACTCAACGAATGAATTGCAACTCAACACATGAATATTCGATATAACATATGTAAATAATTTCAATGAAGGAAAATTATTCTAACACATAAATATTTCAGAAAATTTCGGCAGCATAACGGCAGGGTAGTTAAAACCGGGACCGTCCCTAGTACGGCTCCTCGCTCTACCTTAAAACCTCGCGGTTTTTGACAATGGGGATCATGCATCTAGTTCGCACGCAGGCGGCATGTTTTATTTTCAATTCCACAATCCTATTCTATTTTGTTTCAACCACAAGAGGGTATTTTTCAACCACAAAGGTATTTTTCAACCACAAAGGTATTTTTCAACCATAATATCAAACACAAACAATTATTTCCAACCATTCGTCGTACCACATAATATCACGTCAAACACAAGCAATAAATATCGTCCATGGTTTGTGGACGAGGGGAGTGTATATATATATACATATAGTATAACAATTCACTTGCATTTCATCACAATTCAAAGCATATATGTTTCAAACAACGCTTGTATAATTTATACATCGCTAATATAACTTATACAACACAAGTACATGAGGTATACCATGCGTATATAATTTACACTTCGCTTATATAATTTATACAACGCGATTAAATTCACACACATAGTTTAGATTCCTCACATTGGTTCTTGCGGTGCTAAAAATCGTAGGAAGGTCAGAAAAATCCGCGGCTTCTTCTAGAATGTAGAGAGCCTCCTTGCGGTCACGGTGTCTCCTGTTTCATCGAATTTCGTTAACACAGCAAAAAGATATGATTTTTACAAATTTGCAACGCTTTAAAGTGTAAAAATCAGTTTAGCCGTATACCCCTTTTTGATTTCGAAACTAGGGTTCGGATTCTCAGACAATCCGTGAATCTATGCTCCGATCAGAGGGTGGGACTTGAAAGAGGGAAGCGAGGCGGTCCTAACAGTGGTCGGAGGAGCAGGTGCGATCGCCTCTGGCGGTCGTGGCGTCGACGTGAAGTCGGCGACTTCCTGAGCGTCGTTCTCGACGCTGGCGAAGGGAGGAGGAGCGGGGTTGGTCGGATTTGAAGAGGGCGGTGGGCGGCGTCGATTGAGGGTGGTGGCGTTGGCTGGCGTCGCCTGTGGCGGCGGGATTTTCGTCGGAAAGTTTTGAACGACGAGCGTCGTTCGTTTCGTCTGGCGGCTTAGGGTTTTTAGGTTTTTTCATTTTTTATTTTTTTTAAAAGAAAATTTCTCATTGGTCGATATTTATAGAAAATTTTTAAATAGTGTTTTTGCAAACGGACTCCTTTTTGAACCCAACGACTGTCGCCCCTAGCTAAATACCCCCATTCCGGACACAATGGGATATGTTTCATTGGCCATTTCGACTGTTACAGTCAGTTATTTTTCAATTTAAAATATAAAACATTCGATATTTAATTTAAACGTACATTTCAATTTGCCAGGGCCACAAACTGAATCGAAAAATTCCAGAAAAATAAATCTAGCTTTGTTTTGATGATACGGTCCTAACAAAACCAGTTTCGTCGAATTCTGAGCTCGTTTGAAAAACGGCCATTTTTAGGTCGACCCATTTTAACAGAATTTGTCCAAACACGTTATCTTTTGCCCCGCTCACATACTAGCTTCAAAAGTTACGAAATTTGAAACTTAGCAATAATTTGACATCCCGGACCCAACAAAAGTGGTTTCGTCGAATTCCGAGGTCGTATGCAAAATCTCAATTTTCAAGGGTTATATATACTATATAGCGACCTTTCTGAAAATTCATTTGGCCATAACTTTTGATTTCCGTTATGAAACTTCGATTTTTCAGATTCGTTAGAAAGGTATTGATAAACAGATTTAAATATTTTCAGTTTCCTTAAAATCTGTTATATTTTCCACCCGGTACAGTCAGACTAAGTTTGTATTCAAAATTTCAAGCTGCCATATTATACACAATTCTATATTTTATGGAAATAGGCTATTTCAACTATTCAAATTTCTTGTTAATAACCAAATTTAAAAATTTTAAACTGGTTCACATTTTCCGGGTTATTACACCATCGTCTAGTTCTTCATCTCCATCACCGACTCCACCTCCTACCAGGTCCTTCGTTAGCTATGTCCCACATGTGCCTACTTCTACTCATGACTCACCTCCACATGCACCTGGAAAGGAACCCGTAGCTTCTGCAGAATGGGAACCACAAGATGACATTCAACCTACATCATACGCTTTTCCCATTCTTGAGAATGTCAACTACTATGACAATGCACAGTGGGGCGATTCCACTAATCAAGCTTCAGAATTATGGGGTTATTTCACCGACGCCTAGTTTTATTTTATCTCCTATGCTATCTTATCTTTTAAATAATTTTTTGTGGTCTGTAACTTAAAACTTCTTTCCTACGCTATTACAATTAGTACTATTAGACTATGTATGCTTTCTTCTTTGGTTGTGTGCTTTATATTCGCTTGTTCTATTATTTTTGATAATGCCAAAGGGGGAGGAAAGATTAATGGCAAATAACTCAGGGGGAGCTTTATGATAGTATAGTTGTCATCATCAAAAAGGGGGAGAATGTTAGTTCAGTAATTTTGACGATGACATACTATACATACACACATATATAGGCACATTATGTATACACTCATACATGTATCAATTCAAGGCGAAGAGCTCAAGATATCATGACTGCTCAGAAGAAAATCTTATATTTACTATGATTAGATGTTATGTAAAATCTCTTTAATAGATATAAGAAAACATTAGCATTTCTGTGTATGTACAGGTGACAAACGTCTGTCATGTACTATAACAGACGTCTGTCACTACAGCAGGAATTTTATTCCTAGCACGGCACAGACGTCTGTCATGTACATAACAGACGTCTGTCATGTACATAACAGACGTCTATCGCATACCTCGGGATAATTTTTCTACATACACAGACGTCTGTCTATTTAGAGACAGACGTCTGTCTATTTAGAGACAGACGTCTGTCTGTGTATCTGAGTAATATTAGATTTAACAGACAGACGTCTGTCGAAAATTAACAGACGTCTGTGCAGTACATACGACCATTATTTTGAAACTACCTCTTTATTCTGAAAGGGTACAACTTCTCACTCTTCTTCTTCAAAACGATTTTCTCAAAAGAAATTTCGTTTCATAAGAGGCTTCTTTTAGAAATTACAACTCTTTATTAAAACCTTTGATTTTCTGTAAATAGATCAGGTGATCCATGCTCTCAAGTCACTTACTCTTTTCTAGATCTACTCTATATTCTGAAAAGCTCTTTATTCTCTCAATCCCTCTAGATTTCTATCAAGCATACTATACTTCTATTTTCTCTAAGCCCTTAAATTCTCATATCTATTCAAAGAGATTATAGGAGCACCTTGTACGATTCAGTCAATATCAGTGTTTTTGTAGAACACAAGATTGTCAACATTTCTACTCATCTGTAAACCTATTCCTCCGGGTAAAGAGAGGATAGTTTCTGATAGTTGAAAAGGCCGAAGGGGAGCTTCGGGACTGGACGTAGGACGGGAGGTCCGAACCAGTATAAAAGATTAGTGTGATTATCTTTTACTTTATCTTTACTGCTTACTGTTTGCTTCATATTAATACTTGCTATTGTTTAAGACACACTTTCGATCCTACTATAGACTTATATAGGATGTGTCACTTCCTAAAGTGGCAACCTGAAACACCTCGCGTCTGTTAATGTCACTCACAAAGGGAATGCATTAAGTTTCGTGGAGCATTATAAGTAAACAAAATGGAATATTATAAGACAGAAAAAGTAGTACTTGAAAATTTTGTAATTTTATTGTTGCGGAAACAAAAATAAGTTTGATTATATTTCCAAATACCAAGATCAAGTACATAATATCAGTCTTGTACAAAACCTTCAGAGTACATAATTTTAAAGCCATAATCCCCAACAGAAAAATGCCATACACAGAATCAAAGCCAAGCAATACACCTTTCAACTTCAAGCTGGAAGAAAATAGATATTTGAACTAAGCTTCAGTATTTCCTCCCTAACAACCTCGGGGGGAGGGGGGGAATGGAAGAAAAGAGGCGAAACAAACTAGGTCAGACATAAGTCTGGTGAGTCCAGTGACTTTAACAATATAATCATTAAAGTAACAGGATAAGAACATAAACTGGAAAGCAAGAAATGACTGTAGAATAAACAGACATGACAAAGCAGACAAGATGAACAAGATATAACATTGATTGCGCTTCTAATCACTACAAGATGATTACTACACTGCACTAATGCAAATAACACCGTACCATTACTAGTTACACCGCACCCTTACTAGTCCCATATTAAAAGTTGATCCTTCTTACTAATCATGATAATGGTAGTTTCGTTTACTCCTAGCTGCTATTGTAGGTGCCCCTTTTTGCTCCTACCCCATGAGTTCTACCCACTACCTTCCTCATTCGATCGACTCCCTAACTCGCATGTATTTATTACTTGTGTCATTCGACCTCGCTTGTATCTATTCATTACTTGTGTCATTCGACCCTGCAAATGGCCCCATCATGTAGTTACTACTGATGCCTAGTGCCTGCTTTTTCCACTCCGGAGCACGTGCACACCCATACTCCGTCGGAACCTACACTGCTGCACCACCCATCGCTATTTTGACCGCTTATAATCAGCCCAGTACGTGCACACCCATACTCCGTGGGTACCATGATACATCTATGTGGGTTACTGCTGAAATGGGTCCCCGTTACTAGGGTTTCCTAATCAACATGTTATAATGGTTAAGTGTTCTCAATTTAACTTAATCCCACCCATTTGCTTAATTAACATGTTGTACTGGTTAACTTTTGCCTATTCATATGTTACTTAACCTTCTCACTGATTCACGCATGTTTATTTAATGGTTAAGTTTGTGGGCCTATATATACTAATATTACCCACTTACCCAAGATTTACTTAACCCTTCCCCTTATCAAGTCCATATCTATAATTGGTTAAGCTTGCCTTAAACCTATCCACTTTGTTCATGTAATATTGGTCAAGTTGTCTTCTTGTCCATGTTAACTTAACCCACCCACCTAACATGTTGTATTGATTAAATTTCACCTGTTCATATGTTACATAACCTTTCCATTCTTAGCATGTCTGTTCCTTAGCTTTAATTTATTCATTAAAGCACCAACCTCTCACATTAGAACAGTTGTTTGCGGTTGCTGGATGTGTCAGGCGGTTCCGGGAAGACTTCTACCGCAAACTCATTCTAACCTCGAGTTTTTGGGCTTAATGCGCTAACCTCTCACATTAGATCTATGTTGTTGCGGTCGCTGGATGTGCCGGGCGGTTCCCGGCAGTCTTACACCGCAACTCAATCTTACCTCAGGTTAGGCACATTCATCTTTTAGCCAATTCACATATTTACCATCCATGTCCAAGTTTATATGTAAATTATCCATAAGTGTGGTCAATTCGAGTTATGCCACATTTTCTAGTTATGCCCAAAATTAATTATATGATTACAACCCCTTTTTATGCCAATTACATAATATTCAACTTTTATCCAAACTTTTCTCCAACATTCACACGTCATTCCGTATAGTTCATGTGATACGTTAGGCTCGCAATTAGCCCAACTCATAAAAAAAGGAAAAAGGGAAGACGCACATGACATCATAACTGGCATATACAATATAGATCTAAGATGGCATAAATGTAGTAAACATATAAAAATAGATCCAATCAACATATTGAGTGCAAACTAGCATGGATCTAAACATAAACTTGCACGGATTTAAACATATGAACATATAATCTAAACATATGGACTGATATGGATCTAATCATATAAACATGTAGATCTAAACATATGAACATATAGTTTTAAACGTATGGACTGATATGGATCTAATCATATAAACATGTAGATCTAAACATATGAATATATAAAATATGATCTTACATGTATGTACCTGACTTGCATATAATCTTTCATAACTTGCATAGATCAAGCAAACTTGCATACATAACTTGCATATGTAATTAGGCATATGAATTAACATAGAACAAAACTTGCATATAATGAATCAAATCAAGCATAAATCAAAACATAGTTTGCAAAGACATAAACTTTATATGATTTACAAACATTTTCATATAGTCCAATTCATAACTCATCACAATTACGTTTAAACAATTATCTTGTCTAAGTAACTGCACTCACAGAAAACGAATCTTGAATTCTGGAATCTGATTTCTGAAGTTGCTAAGCTAATCCGTTGATGTAGGCGTTGATACGTTCGTTGTTGTTCTAGAATTCCTTTTTGCAATTCCTAGGACTTGAATCTTTATCTCTTATCTCTTTATATTTAATCTAGAATTTGATTTGTTATGGTGGCGGCTAGGTTAGCATGACGGCATCATAGTTTAGAGTTGTGAGGTTAGGGTTTAGATTTAGAGATGTATATATAGATGTTTAGGATTAATATGGGCCTTTAGACCAACTTATGATTCATCTATGCCATCCAAATCATCATGAGACAAAGACACCTCACCAGACCATTCAAATAAAGCCACATCATCCCTAATACAAGAAAAATCGTCACCCAACCAACCAGAAAAGGCCACGTTAAAAAAAACAATACTTGACCAACAAAAATGCGCCACGTGTGCCGCATGACGCGCAGCAGCAGGGTGTTGACATCTACACGTCATATTATATATATATATATTTCTTTTTAGCTATCTTCCCAATAAACCATTTTCACACTAAACCACGTTTTGAACTGCGTTCACACTAAGCCACTTTTTAGTCATTCCCCTAAAACAAAAATATGGCGCTAGCGGGGTTCGAACTCTATACCTCTTGTATGCAAGTCACATGTTCTAACCAAATGAGCTACTAAGTCTTTTGCTTACAAACCTTAGAACAATGCTAAACATTATTCTTTTCACATTCCTCTTTTTCATGTTTTGCTGCAATATTTAATTTAAAGATATCTTTTTCATCCTAAATCGGTTTTCTGCAAACCATAGGTCTAAATTGACTAGAAAATCGCCACGAACGCAATAACGGTAATTTCATGACCAAATTCCTGAAGCTCTTCAAATTTTTCTTTTTACTTCTTTTTTCTATTTAATTGTTTGCATGTGTTTCTTCGCATTTCATGTATTGCACTTAATTTTTTTCCTTCATTTCACTGCATGAACTTATTACATGAAATATTTAATGTCATTATTTAATTTTTCTCTTAAATATATCTATGTATATATATAAAATATATATACATATATATACATATTTCCACATTTTTAATTTCGTTAAAAATGCGGGTTGTTACATTCTCCCCTACTTAAAAAAATTCGTCCTTGAAATCTCTGAGTTAAGAAGAATGTATCCTACCATCCAATCATCAATCTACTCATCCATCATCCACAAGCATCCATTGTCCTTAAAAGATTTCTAATTCTTTTCATGAACATATGCATAATGTGTGTATATGTTTTCTCTCTAATGCAAAATCAGGCGGTCTACTGACCCAGTCGACGTCCTTAATGCAATTCATGATAGTGCCATGCATCCATTTTGTATGCAAAAGAATCCTAATGATACATATCATTTTTACATGCATGCGCAATCATTCATTCAAATGCAACATCCATATGATAACACATTCAATAAACATCCATCAAATTAATTATGCACACTTATTCATATGCAATATGAAAGTGATTGAGCCGATCTAGTGCCTAATATGTGTGTAAATGCATCCACGAGCAAACACTTGCGTCCACTTGCATCCACCAAACAAAACATGTCTCAAACACATGTTTACAACCATAGGATTTTCCTACCTAAAGATCGAAGATGTAATCAAGAGGACATACTGAATGATAGAACAAGTATAAACAAAGCGATAGAAAAAGGAGAAGTTAAGAACATACCCTCCAAAAGGAAAGGGTACAATGTACGCATCTTGTCTTCTGTCTCCCAAGTTGCGTCTCCTTGATCATCTCCCCATTGGACTTTAACCACTTGACCTCTCGATGGCGTAACTTCTTGACCTCCGATCCAAGGATCCATGTAGGAGCTCGTCTAATCGTGGCATCTTGCTCCACTTCCACTTCCCTAAGCATGCTCGGCTCTACTATATCCGCGGTATCATGTAAACACTTCCTCACATGCGACACATGAAACATGTCACAAACACCACTAAGCTTTTTCGGCAACTTCACTCTGTTGTCTGTCCAATTCTTTCTGTAATGGGGGATTGCCCTACGAACCTTGGTGCTAATTTCCCCACACTCCCCAACTCCTCCACGGTGACACTTTAATAAAAACCATGTTTCCAACATCAAACTCAAGGTTGGTTCGTCTCTTGCCAGCGTTTGACTTTTGTCGGCCCTGTGTTGTCTTCATTCATCTTCGAATCAAGTCTATCTCCTCAGAAGTTTCCCTAACCATAACTGGCCCAAGTAAAATCTTATCCGTAGATTCCCACCAACAAGTTAATGATCGACACGGTCGTCCATAAAAACCCTAATACTAGCTTAATAACTATTATTATAAGTGAACTCCACAAATGGAAAGTCCTCTTCTCACGTCCTCCAAAATCTAGGATGCATAACCTCAAAAGATCTTCAAGGATTCTATTCATCCTTTCTGTCCATCCATCCGTCTGTGGACGATATGCGATGCTCAAATATAATTGCGTACCTACTTCCTTTTCCATATCACCTTTTCCCCTTGCATCGAAAACTGCTCCAAGCCCTGCCTCGCAAGTACCAGTATATACTGTGAACGGTTTGCTCCCATCTAGCAAAGTCAAAACTGAAGTTGATACCTTCACAAAGCCCTTAACGAACTTCCTATAGTAGCCCGCCAACCCTAGAAAACTTCTTACTTCCGTTGCTTTTCTAGGAACCTTCCAATCTTGGATTGCCACCACCTTTGTAGGATCCACTGCTATCCCTTCCTTAGAGACCACATGTCCTAAGAACCTTACTTCTTTCCTCCAAAAATGACATTTGGAGAACTTTGCTTTGAGTTGATGCGCTCTAGGGTCTCTAAGACTTCCCTAAGATGTAGGGCATACTCTTCCTTGCTTCTAGAGAAAATCAAAATACTATCCACAAAGACTACCACAAACTTGTTTAGGAACTCCCTAAACACCCTACTCATCAAGTCTACGAAATATGTAGGTGCATTCGTCAAACCAAAAAAAAAGTATGACGAGCTCTTCGAAGAAACCGTTAGGAGTCCTAAAAGCAGTCTTATCTATGCTATCCTCAGCTACCCTCAACTGATGAAATCCTATAGCTATGTCCAACTGCGAGAAAACCGAAGCATCAGCTAATTGATAGAACAAATCATCTATCCTCGGCAATGGATGTCTATTCTTCTACGTGAGCTTGTTCGGCTCCCTATAGCCATGTACAATCTAAGCGAACCATCAGTCTTCGTAGCAAAAACAACTGGAGCACCTTATTCCGAAATGCTTCTTCTTATGAACCCTTTCTCAAGAAGCTTCCATACTTGTTTACTGAGTTCCCTCCTCTCTCTCTTGGAGCCAAGTGGAGCACTAGTAATGCAACCAGCTTTTCATTATCTACAAAGTATTTCGGAGGTCTATCTCGCGCCTCGGGGGTAGACCCCGAACCTCATCAAAGATTTCACCATACTCATGGACTACACGAACAGATTTCAAATCATCGATGAATGCGTCATGAGATTCTAGGTAGCTAAGCATCTCTGAACCCCTAGGGTCACAAGAAATATCAAGGGTCTTTCCACAACGAGTCAACAGTCTAACTACCCTCTTTTCACAGTCTTGGATGGCACCATGCTTGGCTAGCCAATCCATCCCTAGAATCAATCCATAGCCCATGAAACCAGGAAGGCGTTTCATTCAAACCCAACGCCCAAGATAGACACTCTCAAAACCCGACAAAACCACAGATAAGTAAGACGAACCACCAATAAGATTTGATACTACAATGGGATCCATAACTAGACTAGTATTTAGGTGCAGTGTTTCAACTAACGAAGCAGATACAAATGATTGTGAAGCGCAAAGTTTCAAATAGGATAACTTTAAAAGGAAAATCAAACTTTCAACAGAAATGCTTATATCCCTCTCCTGTCCTGGTGCCATGAGAGCATGAACCTGTCCTCCAGAAGTAGGTCATGTCCCATGTCCATGCCCTTGTCCTTACCTCCTTGGGTAATCTTAAATCGTATGTCCTGCCTCGCTGCAATGGTAACAACCATGCTTCTTCTTCTTCCTACAGTCCTTAATTACATGGCCCGTTAAACCAAAATAAAGACACCTTCTTTTGTTATGGGGGTTAATTATTCTTTCCACTTTCTCCTTTTTCTTCTTCGTGGATTAATGCCATATCAACAAATTCCTCATCCTTGGATTGTGTTCCTCAGCCTAAACTTCCTCATCGACCAAGCAGCTAGCTGAACTTTCCTTCCATTGTCTACCTCAAGATACCAAACGAGTCCTTCACTTCCTTGAGCCAATTTATAGCCTCGACAAACGCCTCAATCCCGTGAAAAGGTTTTCCGTCCATCGCATCGAAGTCCTTCCATATCTTTGGAAAGGCATCTAAACACGGAGAAAGAGACTCAGGAAGGAAAAGGAAAGAGATTCGGAACAAAGAATCGAAAGATAGGTATATGGCTTTTGGGATTATGTTTTTCATAGTAAATCTTTCTCTTGCAAACTCCTTCTTTGAAACATGTTTTTGAAAATAATACTTTTGAAAACGGTTTTCAAAATCTTTTATCAATTTTGGTAACCTTCAAATCTGATACCAAGTGAAACACCCCACGTCCCTTAATGTCACTCACAAAGGGAATGCATTAAGTTTCGTGGAGCATTATAAGTAAAAAAAAATGGAATATTACAAGACAAAAAAGTAGTACTTGAAAATTTTGTAATTTTATTGCACGGGAAACAGAAATAAGTTTGATTACATTTCCAAATACCAAGATCAAGTACACAATATCAGTCTTGTACAAAACCTTCAGAGTACATAATTTTAAAGTCATAAACCCCAACAGAAAAATGCCATATGCAGAATCAAAGCCAAGCAATACACCTTTCAACTTCAAGCAGGAAGAAAGAGATATCTGAACTAAGCTTGAGTATTTCCTCTCTAAGAACCTTGGGGGGGGGAACGGAAGAAAAGAGGCGAAACAAACTAGGTCAGACATAAGTCTGGTGAGTCCAGTGACTTTAACAATATAATCATTAAAGTAACAGGATAGCAACATAAAATGGAAAGCAAGAAATGACTGTAGAATAAACAAGCATGACAAATCAGACAAGATGAACAAAATATAACGTTGATTGCGCTTCTAATCACTACAGGATAATTACTAGACTGCACCAATGCTAGTAACACCGTATCATTACTAGTTACACCGCACCCTTACTATTCCCATACTAAAAGTTGATCCTTCTTACGAATCATGATAATGGTAGTTTTGTGTACTCCTAGCTGCGATCGTAGGTGCCCCTTTTTGCTCCTACCCCCAAGAGTTGTACCCACTACCTTCCTCGTTTGAATGGCTCCCTAACTCGCATGTATTTATTACTTGTGTCATTCGACCTCGATTGTATGTATTCATTACTTGTGTCATTCGGCCCCGCTTGTATGTAGATACCTGTGCTGTCCCCATCATGGGGTGTATCAATTCCCATTATGGTAACTTGACACGATTCAAGATGCAGTGTATACTACTGATGCTCAGTGCCTGCTTTTTCCACTCCGGAGCACGTGCACGCCCAAACTCCATCGGAACCTATAATGCTCCACCACCCGCTGCTATTTTGACCGCTTATAATCAGCTCAGTAATCGTGCCGCACCCTTCCTAGCTCAGGGTACCATGATACATCTATGTGGGTTTCTGCTAAAATGGGTCCCCGTTACTAGGGTTTCCTAATCAACATGTTATAATGGTTAATTAAGTGTTCTCAATTTAACTTAACCCCACCATTTGCTTAATTAACATGTTGTACTGGTTAAGTGTTGCCTATTCAGATGATACTTAACCTTCTACTGATTCACGCATGGTTATTTAATGGTTAGATTTGTGGGCCTGTATATACTAATATTACCCACTTACCTAAGATTTACTAAACCCTTCCCCTTATCAAGTCCATATGTATAATTGGTTAAGCTTGCCTTAACCCTATCCACTTTGTTCATGTAATATTGGTTAAGTTGTCTTCTTGTCCATATTAACTTAACCTACCCACCTAACATGTTGTATTGATTAAGTTTTGCCTGTTCATATGTTACTTAACCTTTCCATTCTTAGCATGCCAGGCGGTTCCGGGTAGACTTCTACCGCAAACTCATTCTAACCTCGGGTTTTTGGGCTTAATGCGCTAACCTCTCACATTAGATTTATGTTATTGCGGTCGCTGGATGTGTAGGGCGGTTCCCAGCAGTCTTACACCGCAACTCAATCTTACCTCGGGTTAGGCACGTTCATCTTTGAGCCAATTTACATATTTACCATTCATGTCCAAGTTTATATGTAAATTACCCATAAGTGTGGTCAATTCAAGTTATGCCACATTTTCTAGTTATGCCCAAAATTAATTATATGATTACAACCCCTTTTTATGCCAATTACATAATATTCAACTTTTACCCAAACTTTTCCCCAACGTTCACACGTCGTTCGTACGTATAGTTCATGTGATACGTTAGGCTCGCAATTAGCCCAACTCATAAAAAAAGGAAAAAGGGAAGAAACACATGACATTATAACTGGCATATACTATATAGATCTAAGACGGCATAAATCTAGTAAACATATAAAAATAGATCCAAATAACATATTGAGTGCGAACTAGCATGGATCTAAACATAAACTTGCACGGATTTAAACATATGAACATATAATTCTAAACATATAGACTGATATGGATCTAATCATGTAAACATGTGGATCTAAACATATGAATATACAGTTCTAAACATATGGACCGATATGGATCTAATCATATAAACATGTAGATCTAAACATATGAATATATAAAATATGATCTTACATGCCTGAACATGACCTGCATATAATCTTTCATAACTTGCATAGATCGAGCAAACTTGCATACGTAACTTGCATATGTAATTAGGCATATGAATTAACATAGAACATAACTTGCATATAATGAATCAAATCAAGCATAAATCAAAACATAGTTTGCAAAGACATAAACTTTATATGATTTAAAAACATTTTCATACAGTCCAATTCCTAACTCATCACAATTACGTTTAAACAATTATCTTGTGAAAGTAACTGCACTCACAGAAAGCAGATCTTGAATTCTGGGATCTGATTTCTGAAGTTGCTAAGCTAATCCATTGATGTAGGCATTGATTCATTCGTTGTTGTTCTAGAATTACTTTCAGCAATTCATACGCTTTGAATATTTATCTCTTATCTCTTTATCTTTAATCTAGAATTTGATTTGTTATGGTGGCGGCTAGGTTAGCATGACGGCATCAGAGTTTAGGGTTGTGAGGTTAGGGTTTAGGTTTAGAGATGTATACATAGATGTTTAGGATTAATATGGGCCTTTAGATCAACTTATGATTCATCTAAGCCATCAAAATCATCATGACACAAAGTCACCTCACCAGACCAATCAAATAAAGCCATATCAGCCCTAATACAAGAAAAATCCTCAGCCAACCAACAAGAAAAAGCGATGTTCAAAAAAAACAATCATTGACCAACAAAAATGCACCACATGTGCCACAGGATGCGCAACAGCAGGGTGTTGACACCTACACGTAATATATATATTTATATATTTCTTTTTAGCTATCTTCCCAATTAACCATTTTCACACTAAACCACTTTTTGAACTGCATTCACACTAAGCCACTTTTTGAACTGCGTTCACACTAAGCCACTTTTTAGCCATTCCCCTAAAACAAAAATATGGCGCTAGCGGGGATCGAACTCTGTACCTCTTGTATGCAAGTCACATGATCTAACCAAATGAGCTACTAAGTCTTTTGCCTACAAACCTTGGAACAATGCTAAACATTATTCTTTTCTTATTCCTCTTTTTCATGTTTTGCTGCAATATTTAATTTAAAGATATCTTTTTCATCCTAAATCGGTTTTCTGTAAACCATAGGTTTAAATTGACTAGAAAATCGCCACGAACGCAATGACGCAAATTTCGTGACCAAATTCATGAAGCTCTTCAAATTTTTCTTTTTATTTCTTTTTTTCTATTTAATTGTTCACATGCATTTCTTCGCATTTCATGTATTGCACTTAATTTTTTCCTTCATTTCACTGCATGAACTTATTACATGAAATATTTATTGCCATTATTTAATGTTTCTCTTAAATACATCTATGTATATAATATATATGCATATTTCCACATTTTTAATTTCATTAAAATTGCGGGTGTTACACAACCCCTTTTTCTCGATAGTCACAACCATATCTACTGATGTAACAAAGTCTTAATTTCCTAGGCAATCCGGATAATGCATGCACATGGCTCCATTGGAACGCGCCGTCAACACCTCCACCCATATAAACCTCTTATAATCAGCCCAGTAAGCGTTCCCCTAACCCTACCTAGTTCATTGTCTCCTTATGATACATGTATGGGTTGCTGATTGATACGGGTCCCACACCACAAATTATACAATCCACCCCCAGGCTTGTACCCCCAACTACTAGGATTTTGATAGGTTATGCTTTACAGTTTAACAAGCCCGCATAACCCCAACATATAAAACAAGTTGAGTTTGTCGGGTTCGTATAACCCCCCACATACTTAACAGATTTATTTAACCCCTGATTGATTCAAGCAAGTTTACTCAACCCTTACAAAATTTGACAGGTTCATGTAACCTACACAGATTTAAACAGGTTAAGTATTACAAGTTAACAGTTTAATATCATTTCCCGTTCGTGCAATGTTAATGCACCAAACCTCACATTAAGTCGACCACTTGTGGATGCTGGATATGCCGGGCAGTTCCGGGCAGGCTTCTACTACAAGTTTAGACTTAACCTCATGTCTTAGCAACGTTACCTGTACATTTATGCACTATACCCCTCACAATAGACTAACCACTTATGGATGCTAGATTTGTCGGGTGGTTCCCGACAGACTTCTACCACAAGTGTAATCTAACCCCGTGTCTACGTGCGCTTACAGTTTCTATTTACTGTAAATTTAGGCATATTCATTTTTAAACAATTATTCATGTTCATCATAGGTTATGCCCCAAATCCCAGTTTGATTCACGATACAAGTTATGCCCTAAATTGAAGTCTTAGATCATGGTATAGGTTATGCCCAAATCCTAGTTATGTTTTACAATACAAGTTATACCCCCAATTTATCATTCCCAACCATCACAGTATAGGCCTAGGCTCGAAGGTAACCTGGCTATGTAAATAAAAAGGGAAGGAGGGAGAGAAGAGAACAAAAATAGGCATAACAACAAAACATGCATATGATGGCAGAAATAGGCATACTAACAAGAAAGGCATATGATAACAAAAATGGGCATAGTAGAAGAATGGGAATATGAGGACAAAATTAGGCATATGAGAACTAAACAGTAGATCATGTGTACAAGTAATAGCAGATCTATTTTAGTTCTGATTCAGGTTAATAACATACATAGGTCTGGATCCAATCTTATAAACATGTCAAGATGACTTATTAAATGTTTATATCTAAAAATGACATGAACTCACAGGGACTGGATCTAAAGAACAGAGAAATGACTGTTGATGTTGTAGCAGAGATTCTTGTATACGTATAAGTTGTTGTTGTAGAAGAATAGTATAACGACCCGAACTCCCCCGGTAAGGAAAGCCCGGATGGTGTTGAGGACAACACACATCAGAACGCAGACGGAAGAACATTTCATTGTTATTACAACAATTCCATCAGATACAAGAATATACAGAGTATAAATGAATAAATTACATTCGATAAATATCAGAGATTACAATAAATTACATAGCAGCGGAAAAATATACAAAACACAACTGAAAGTGATACACGGATACAGAGCTTTCCGAGCATCGTTCCAGCTGTAAATCAGGACCCTGTGAATATAAATCTGCAAAACCAAAACTACTAGCTGCCCGTGTGGAAAATAGGGGCACCCAGAGTTTAGGTTAAAACAATAAACTCCAGGTCAGTCATGTGACTGGTGTGAGAACTAAAACAATTATTTAAAACTTTACTTTAAAAGATAGTAATTCAAGGGACCACGTCGTATAACACGGAACGGGTTTCCTCCCAAGAATACTAGTGCATATAACAAAACAACGCAATGCTCTTTGGAAAAATGAAGCTATTATAAGACCCAGGTCCCATCACACAATGCAATGCAAGCCGGAGGATAGGGTTTTCCCTTATAATAGCCAAACATGCTTGGTACGTTTAAAACAAATCACTTGATACAATAATAAGTGTATAGTGTCAAAACAATTCAAATCATAAATATTAATCATAGGCGGCATGGGTACCATCTATCATGTCGCCATACTAGTTCTACAATTAAAACCGCAATATCACGTATTGGAAATTGGATTTCCGTCATGAGCCGAGGCAAGGGGCAAGCTCCTCTCCGTTCGAGACACTCTAGCAAATGTCCCAGGACCCCACTTTGATCCTTGGAATCGGTTGGGCCGGTCCTCACCTAACTTTGGAGGATTAGTTATTCCTGAACACACGTTTCCCGGTCCTTACAGACCTATATCCGAGGTGCCTCGCATTCCAACATCCACACAGGTAAAAAGTATATAAATGTCAGGGCTGGTAGGTCACCGACATCACCCATAGCTAGAAAGAAACGTCATGTTCTCCCAACGGTCCACATCCCGTTTTTGACTCATACCGAGGTGTGAGGCTCGCGAATTCACGTTATACACAAAGCTGCGCCCCACAGGCCGTGCTTTGATCATCAACCACAAGACTTTGCTTTTCAACAGAAGCCTTGATCAATTGCCACTTACATGTGCCACACTGGCAATTCACTCCATGCGACTGATGTCCATCGATATACAACCTCTGAGCTCGTACGTCTCAGAGAAGGGCGTTAAGCAAGAGAATAAATTCTCTGCCGCCAAACAGATGTATATTTAATAGAGATCAATCAACACAGAATAAAATCCAATGTCAGACACACAATCCATTTATAAGTTCGTTCCGGGTCTGAACGAAACCGGAGGCACTTTCCTCGTATATCCATCCATCTCCAAGTACGTCTGGACGATCACCAACTGATTCCCTCATCTTGGGTGTACAACCCAATCGAGATCATCAGTAATCACCCAAACGATGTGAAGACTTCCGGTCTTCAACCACCGTCTTCATCTTCGACATCTCGTCGAATCGGTTATTCAGAATGGGTATAAATCTGGCCTTTCTGAATAACCCACGTATATGGTAAACAAATGTTACACAAACACAACAAACGCCTCATTCCAATTCAGAATATTCTTTTATTCACAAAATCACATTCTTCGGGAAAGGTTCCCATTAATTTTATCCAAGATAAATTCTTCTAAATTTATTCTTTAATCTTCCTTTGGATATCATTTCAAACTAGTCGGGATTAGCGAACCACACCGAAGTAATTATTTATTTTATTTCCCAATCCCAACCTATTCATCCCATGGAGCAAAACTGGTAATACTCCATATCTAACACCAAGGTATTATCGGTAAAATTAATTACCATTTCACGTTCAAATCTAATTAAAGATTTAACTATCGCTTTGGAGCAAAATTGGTGGTACTCCATTCTCGATCACCTTTCAGATTTGATAATTTAAATTATCAATTCACATTTCAATCTAATTAAAGATTCATTAAAACTCCACTTAGTTTTAATCTTTTCAAAAATCAACATCCTGTCTTTAACTGGGTTAAAGAACCAATGTCATCTAAAACACGATTCACGACAAACCCAAATCACATTTGATATTAAATACAAGGCTTTGAATAGAAAATATACCAGCTTATATTCAATATCAAATCCTGAAACCAACAAAAATCGTATTGGAAATAACGATATAAAATATATCTTTCAAATTCGCATAACAATATCTGTATAGTCACGAAATCCAACATCGAAATATTCCGAAGATAATTTCGATTCAACTCCAGTCCAATTCACAAATTGGGAATATTGATTATTTTTATAATCACTTTCAAATTCAATTTATTTATTTCAAAAATAAATTGATTTTAATTCTAGTTCAAAACTAGTTCATTTCGACAAAAATATATTTTTACCCTTTTAAATGTGGAATTTTTCACCCCAGTTCTTTCCAATTCACATATTATGATTTTACACAAATTATCAATATTTCTAATAATTTTATCAAGGCCCGTACAGTCGATTTCCATCAACGGCCATCGAACTGCACTTACAGCGACCTTTTCCAAATTTGATTTGGACGTAATTCCAAATCCAACCGTTAGATTTCTGTAACGGTAAGGAATTTCGCTCGATCCGAATCGATCGTTAAACCGACTAAGACCGTTCGAAACCCCTGATCGTTTTGAGAACAGGACAAAATAGAACACAGACGGAAGAACATTTCATTGTTATTACAACAATTGCATCAGAATACAAGAATATACAGAGTATAAATGAATAAATTACATTCAACAAATATCAGAGATTTAAATTACATTTAAATACATCGCAGCGGAAAATAATACAAAAGCACAACTAGAAGTGATACACGGATACAGAGCTTTCCGAGCATCGTTCCTGCTGTAAATCAGGACCCTGTGAATATAAATCTGCAAAACCAAAACTACTAGCTGCCCGTGTGGAAAATAGGGGCACCCAGAGTTTAGGTTATAACAATAAACTCCAGGTCAGTCATGTGACTGGTGTGAGAACTAAAACAGTTATTAATCTTTATTTTTAAAGTTAGGTAAATCAAGGGACCACGCCGTATAACACGGAACGGGTTTCCTCCCAAGAATACCAGTGCATAAAACAAATAGCGCAATGCTAAATAAAGAAAAATGAAGCTATTATAAGACCCAGGTCCCATCACACAATGCAACGCAAGCCGGAGGATAGGGTTTTCCCTTATAATAGCCAAACATGCTTGGTACGTTTAAAACAAATCATTTGATACTATTATAAGTGTATAATGTCAAAACATTTTTCAATCATAAATATCAATCATAGACGACATGGGTACCATATATCATGTCGCCATACTAGTTCTACAATTAAAATCGCAATATCACGTATTGGAAATTGGATTCCATCATGAGTCGAGTCAAGGGGCAAGCTCCTCTCCACGTTCGAGACACTCTAGCATTGCCTCAGGACCCCACTCTGATCCTTTGGAACCTCCAAGGCCGGTCCTCTCTTACTTTTGAGGATTAGTTATTCCTGAACACACGTTTCCCGGTCCTTACAGACCTATATCTGAGGCGCCTCGCATTCCAACAACCACACAGGTGAAAAGTATATAAATGTCAGGGCTGGTAGGTCACTGACACCACCCTAGCTAGAAAGAAACGTCGTGCACTCCTTGGGTCCGTATCCCATTTTTAACTCATACCGAGGTGTGAGGCTCGCGAATTCACGTTATACACAAAGCTACGCCACACAGGCCGTAAGCCTGGATCAATTTTCACTTACGCGTGCCACACTGGCAATTCACTCCATGCGACTGATGTCCATCGATATACAACCTCTGAGCTCGTACGTCTCAGAGAAGGGAGTTAAGCAAGAGAATAAATTCTCCGCCGCCAAACAGATGTATATTTAATAGAGATCAATCAACACAGAATAAAATCCAATGTCAGACACACAATCCATTTACTAGTTCGTTCTGGGTCTGAACGAAACCGGAGGCACTTTCCTCGCATATCCATCCATCTCCAAGTACGTCTGGACGATCACCAACTGTTTCCCTCATCTTGGGTGTACAGCCCAATCGAGATCATCAGTAATCACCCAAACGATGTGAAGACTTCCGGTCTTCAACCACCGTCTTCATCTTCGACATCTCGTCGAATCAGTTATTCAGAATGGGTATAAACCCGGCCTTTTTGAACAACCCACGTATATGATAAACAAATGTTACACAAACATAACAAACGCCTCATTCCAATTCAGAATATCCTTTTATTCACGAAATCACATTCTTAGGGAAAGGTTCCCATTAATTTTATCCACGATAAATTCTTCTAAATTTATTCTATAATCTTCCTTTGGATATCATTTCAAACTAGTCGGGATTAGCGAATCACACCGAAGTAATTATTTATTTTATTTCCCAATCCCAACCTATATATCCCATGGAGAAAAACTGGTAATACTCCATATCTAACACCACGGTGTTATCGGTAAAATTAATTACCATTTCACGTTCAAATCTAATTAAAGATTTAACTATCGCTTCGGAGCAAAACTGGTGGTACTCCACTCTCGATCACTTTTCAGATTTGATAATTTAAATTATCAATTCACATTTTAATCTAATTAAAGATTCATTAAAACTCCACTTAGTTTTAATCTTTTCAAAAATCAATATCCTGCCTTTAACTGGGTTAAAGAACCAATGTCATCTAAAACACGATTCACGATAAACCCAAATCATATTTGATATTAAATACAAGGCTCTGAATAGAAAATATATTGGCTTATATTCAATATCAAATTCTGGAACCAACAAATATCGTATTGGAAATAACGATATAAAATATCTTTCCAATTCCCATAACAATATCTGTATAGTCACGAAATCCAACATCGAAATATTCCGAAGATAATTTCGATTCAACTCCTGTCCAATTCACGTATTGGGAATATTGATTATTTTTAAAATCACTTTCAAATTCAATTTATTTATTTCAAAAATAAATTGATTTTAATTCTAGTTCAAAACTAGTTCATTTCGACAAAAATCTATTTTTATCTTTTCAAATATGGAATTTTTCAGTCCAATTTTTCCCAAATCATTTTTATGATTTTACACAAATTATTGATATTTTTAATAATTTTATCAAGGCCCGTACAGTTGATTTCCATCAACGGCCATCGAACTGCACTTACAGCGAACTTTTCCAAATTTGTTTTGGACATAATTCCAAATCCAACCGTTAGATTTCAAATTTCTAATATTCATTGGGAAGCTCTTTTCGATACGAACCCAACGGTTCCGGTTTTAGGAGAATCCGACGGTCGGATCTCCCGCAACGTCAATTCGAAGTCAATGGTCGAAATTCACGAACTGCCGCGGCGCGGCGCGTTCTATTCAGGAAATTATATATATATATATATATTATATTATATATATTTCATCGATTTCCTTTTAAAACGTATTTTACAAATCGTTTTAAATTCGTTTCAAAAACAATATCAACTTCACCTTCAATTTCAAATCGATTTGATTTCAATTCAATTCGAATTCTTTTCAATTTTATTTAATTCGAATTCAAATTCGTTTCAATTCAAATTCTAATTCATTTCAATTCAATTCTAATTCGTTTTGATTCAATTCAATTTGAATTTACCTTCTATTTAATTCAATTCGAATTCATTTCAAATTGATTTCAATTCAATTTCAGTTCATTTTAAATTTCATTCAAAACGATTTCAATTCGTTTTTAATTCAATTACAATTTAATTCAATTTGAATTCATCTCTATTCAGTTCGAATTCAAATTCACTTTCTATTCAATTCGAATCGAATTCATTTTCTATTCGATTCGAATTCATTTCAAATTGATTCAATAAAATTTCAATTTAAATTTTTATCTAATTTAATTTGAATTTCATTTCAAAATATAATTTTTGAAATCACTTTTCAATATTCATTGTAAAACGAATAAAATCGATATAAATATCGTTCACGTCAAAATAACGCAACTCTAATCAACACAGCTTTATATATTTCAATAAATTCGTTATTCTATTCAACAAATGAATATTTATCTCATTCAACACATGAATCTATTTTTCTTTCAACACACGACTAATCTCAACACATGAGTACCGTCAACACATCACTATTTTTGTTATGTAAAATGTTTTATAAAACTATGGTATCTATCGTTTAATTTTAATTAGACTCCACCGAGAGGTAGATTCTAATTGTAAATATGATAAAGATGTAATTTTTATTATTTAAAATATTTTACTCAACACACGAATATTTTCAACACATGAACATCGTCAACACATGACTATTTTTATATTCAACACATGAATTTTCTTTTATAACATTCATTATTTTCCCGATTGGAATGAGGCCCAATCAATCACCATATAATGTTAATTATATGGATTCCACACAACACATGTATATAATAGCAATGATAAACAATCAACCATCATCCAAGGTGCACCACACAACTGCACAAGCATCAAATATAAATAATCAATGCTTACACAGTCTGTCGACCCATCGATCGACATACAACTAAATAATTGGGATTAGTGTATGCCAAATATCATCCCAACACCCGTGTGGGGTTTCAAATCAACAAACACAGATTTTTATTTGTGCAGTTGGGCGATGTGTAAAATTTATCATCCCAATCAATATCAGTCAAATCAGTGTATATAAACAAATCGGCCGATTTGTTTATAGATATTTATTTATTCACTTTCACGTTAAAAATTATATTTTTAACGATAATTAATTTATTTCAACACATGAATCTCTTTATCTATTTCACATCAATTTCACAAACAAATTTTCACAACATATCAATCAAACAAACAAGCCATCCATGGTCTGTGGATGATGGGTGTCGGGTGCAACTAAGCACCGTCTGCATCCTAGTATATATATATAACTAGAAAAAGAAATTTAGAGTGAGAAGTTCTCACCAAAGCTATCCCCATTCCATGACACTTCTATTGTAGGAAATCATCGCCATTCTCGCCTTTTATCACTTTCGTTGCTCGTAGCCACTACATATATAAAATCACATTTTTACTTTGCTATTCAATATATAAAAATTGAATTTTTATATGTATAAAAATCGAATTTTTACTTCGCTATTCAATATATAAAAATCGAATTTTTATATGTATAAAAATCGAATCTCAAAACACTAAAAATCGAGCCTTTAACCCTTTTAAAAATTTCGTTTTTAACACTTTAAAAATCTCTCCTTTAACACTATAAAAATTTGATCTTTAACACTATAAAAAATCTCCTCTTTAACACTATAAAAATTATATTTTTATTCTTTATTTGCATATATAAAGATCTTAACTTTATCGTTATAAATATATATATTTTATCACCATAAAAAAATCTATACTTCTATATAATAAAAACCTATTTACTTTTTCGATTTAAAAATCAGTTCTTTACTTAATAAAAATCTGTTCTTTAACTTCAGAAAAATCAGTTAAATAGACTCTAAATAAAAAAAATCAAAATTTATAAAAAGGAAAGTTAGTAACCTTACTGTAGAAATCGAAGGGGAGCGCTTCACCGTCGGGCGCCGCAGAGGGGGCTTCATCACCGGATTCGCGGCTGTAGGGTGTGGGCTTTGGAGAGCTAGAGGCGGCGGAGGATTAGGGTTCTACGGGCTCGCAGGGTTCGATTTGGGCGCAGAGAGAGGGCTAGGGGGGTGCGCTTGGTCAGGGGGTGGCGGGAAACTCGCAGGTGGCGGCGAAATGGGGTGGTGCTGCGTCGGGTTTGGGGCTCGCAATGGGTATCAGGGGGTTCGGCGTTTGGAGGGTTAGGGCATCACGCACTGGAAAGAGGGGAGGAGAGGGATCCGCCTGAGGCGGAGGGTGGCCAACGCCGGGCGCGAGATCGGCGGCGCATAGGGGAGGGGGCGGCGCGATGTTCTAGGTTTTTTTTTAATTTATCTGCTTCGATTTGAAGTCAACGTGGACTGGAGGAGGAGATAAGGAGAGTATTGGGGGGGATTTAATTATATATTATTTTATTTATTTATATTTTATTCTCCAAAGGTTACTTTTTATTTCAAAGTCAGAATCGAACCCACTGACTGTCGTCCTTAGCGTTTTACCCCCATTCCGAACACAATGGGATATGTTTCGCAAGCTGATTCGACTGTTTCAATCAGTTTTCGTCAAAATCAACATATAACTCTGTATATTGAATTTGAACGCGCATTTCAATTTATCGGGGTCACATACTAACTCTATAAATTCTAGAAAAATATTTTCTAGCTTCGTATTGACGATACGGTCTTAACAAAACTAGTTTCGTCAAATTCTGAGACCGTTCGAAAAATGGCCATTTTCCAGTCGATTAAAATCAACTAAAACTGGTTAAACGCGTTTTCCTTTGCCACGCTCACATATTGATTCGAAAAATTATGAAATTTGAAACCTAGCAATAACTTGACATCACAGATCCAACAAAAGTGGTTTTGTCGAAATCCGAGGTCCTTTGCAAAATGGCTATTTTTAAGGGCCTGAATTCCATAGCGACTATTCAGATTTTTCAACTGGACGTATCTTTTGATTCCCGCTATGAAATCTCAATTTTTTGGATTCGTTGGAAAGATATCATCAATTAGATCCTATTATCTTTGGTTTCACTAAAATCCGGTTTGTTTTGCACCCGGTACATTCAATTGAAGTTTGAAATCGAATTATCGAACTACCGCGCCATTTTCAATTCTATTTATAATTATATATAATTATTTATATTCTAACGACGACGTATATAATATATACGTTCGATTCTATTCAAAATAAATTTCTCGTCGATATTATTTAAAATATTCTATTTTAAATGTTCAAAATTCATTAAAATTGCCAAAATAAAAATTCTAAACTGGCCCAGATTTTCGGGTTGTTACAATTTCAAATTTCTAATATTCATTGGAAAGCTATTTTCGATACGAACCCTACGGTTCCGGTTTTAGGAGAATCCGACGGTCGGATCTCCCGTAATGTCAATTCGAAGTCAATGGTCGAAATTCACGAGCTGCCGCAGCGCGGCGCATTCTATTCAGGCCATAATATATATATATATATATATATATATATATATATATATATATATATTTCGTCGATTTCCTTTTTAAAACGTATTTTATAAATCGTTTTAAATTCGTTTTCAAAACCATTTCAACACTATATTCAATTTCTAATCAAAATTGAATATTTCATATCATTACTATATAAATGATAATATTTTCAAAACGTTATATTTTGAAATCACTATCTTTTCTATATTCATTATAAAAACGAATATAATCGATATAAATATCGTTCACGTCAAAATAGCGCAACTCTAATCAAAACGGCTTTATAAATTTCAATAATTCGTTATTCTATTCAACAAATGAATATTTATTCCATTCAACACATGAATCTATATTTTTTTTCAACAAACGACTAATCTCAACACATGAGTACTGTCAACACACGACTATTTTTGTTATGTAAAATATTTGATAAAATTTTGGTATCTATCGTTTGATTTTCAATCAGACTCCACCGTGAAGTAGTTCTAATTTTAAATATGATAAAGATGTAAATTTTATTGTTAAAATATTTTAATCAACACACGAATAGTTTCAACACATGAACATCGTCAACACATGACTATTTATTCTATTCAACACATGAATATTTATATTTTATAATATTTCTTATTTTCCCGATTAGAATGAGGCCCAATCAATTACCATATAACGTTAATTATATGGATTCCATACAACACATGTATATAATAGCAACGATAAACAATAAACCATCATCCAAAGTGCACCACTCAACTGCATAAGCATCAAATATAAATAATTAACGCTTACACAGCCTGTCGACCGATCGATCGACATACAATTAAATAATTGGGATTAGTGTACGCCAAATATCATCCCAACACCCGTATGGGGTTTCAAATCAACAAACACATATTTTTATTTGTGCAGTTGGGCGATGTGTAAAATTTATCGACCCAATCAATATCAGTCAAATCAGTGTATATAAACAAATCGGCCGATTTGTTTATAAATATTTATTTATTCACTTTCACGTTAAAAATTATATTTTTAACGATAATTAATTTATTTCAACCATCTACATTTTATTATCGATTTCACATCAACAACACAAACAAATTTCACAACACATCAAACAAGCATACAAGCCGTCCATGGTCTGTGGACCACGGGTGTCGGGTGCTGCTAAGCACCGTCTGCATCCTAGTATATATTTATAACTAGAAAAGGAAATTTAGAGTGAGGAATTCTCACCAAAGCTATCCCAACTCCACGACACTTCTAATGTAGGGAATCATCACTGTTCTCACCTTTTGTCACTTTCGTTGCCCGTAGCCACTACGTATATAAAAATCACATTTTTATATTCTTGCTATGTATATAAAAATCATATTTTTATAATCACTCCATATGGATAAAAAATTCTATTTTTACATCGCTACTATATAGATAAAAATTCTATTTTTACATCGCTACTATATAGATAAAAATTCTATTTTTACATCGACGTTCCTATAATAAAGATTATATTTTTGTCACGCTATTCTCTACATAAAGGTTTCGCCTTTTCATATATAAAGATTTCGCCTTTTCAAATATAAAGATTTCGCCTTTTCAAATATAAAGATTTCTCCTTTTCAAATATAAAGATTATATTTTTATATTCTCTATATATATAAGAATTATAATTTTAACTTTCTACAAATATAAAAAAAAAAAATATCTTTAACATTTTTGCTATATAAAAATTATATCTTTTGTAAATCAAAAATCACACCTTTCTCAATTTCATATTATGTGTAAAAACTGAAATATTATCATTATTTCCTCATTACAAAACCTATTTACATTGAATAAGGAAAAATAAGTAAACAAAAGGACTTACAGTCGAAGTTGGGGGTGGAGAGAAGAGGAGGGGACAACGCAGGAGGGGGGTGGTCTTTGGGTTTGGTGGCAGCCTCGCGGTGGTCGGCGTTAGGGTTTTTAAAGGGGGGCTCGGTCTTCATCTTGGATCGAACGGGGGCGCTGTTGCGTGGAGGAGGAGGAGATGAAGGCGAGAGAGGAGGAGATGAAGAAGGGGGGTGAGGCCGGAGGGTGGCGCCATCCACGGCGGCGCTCCGATGGGAGGAGCGACGGCGCTCCTACCCCCTCTTCGTTTACCCCTTTTTTTAGCTTTGAATCGGGTTTGAATAGGAAAGGGGGGCCTGAGGAGATAATAGGGTGAGAGGGATTATTTTAATTCTAATTTATTTATTTTATTTTATTTCAAAAAGCAACTATTATTTTCGAACTCGAAATCGAACTCACCGCCTGTCGTCCATAGCTAATTACCCCCATTCCGAACACAATGGGATATGTATTGTAAGCTGATTCAATCGTTTCGATCAGTTTTCATTAAAATCCAAATATAACTCTATATATTGAATTTGAGCGTGCATTTCAATTTACTGGGGTCACATACTAACTCGAAAAATTCCAGAAAAATATTTTCTAGCTTTGTATTGACGATACGGTCCTAACAAAACTAGTTTCGTCAAATTCTGAGACCGTTTGAAAAATGGCCATTTTCCAGTCGATTAAAATCAACTGAAACTGGTCAAACGTTTTTCTTTTGCTATGCTCACATATTGATTCGAAAAATTATGAAAAATGGAATCTAGCGATAACTTGACACCACGGATCCAACAAAAGTGGTTTCGTCGAAATCCGAGGTCGTTTGCAAAATTTCCATTTTTAAGGGCCTGAAATCCACAGCGACTATTCTGAATTTTCAACTGGACATATCTTTTGATTCCCGCTATGAAATTTCGATTTTTCGGATTCGTTGGAAAGATATTCACAAATAGATTCCATAATTTTTGGTTTCGCTAAAATCCGGTTTATTTTTCACCCGGTACATTCATTTGAACTTTGAAATCGAATTATCGAACTACCGTGCCATTTTCAATTCTATTTATAATTAAAATAAAATTTTATATTCTAACGACGATCTATATAAATATATTGGTTTGAATTATATTCAAAATAAATTTCTCGTCGATATTTTTCAAAATAATCTATTTTAAATGTTCAAAATTCACTAAAATTGCCAAAATAAAAATTTTAAACTGGCTCGCATTTCCGGGTTGTTACAATCTCCCCCACTTAAAACTTTTCGTCCCCGAAAAGGAACGAAGCCGAAAGTTGTTTTA
This sequence comes from Allium sativum, assembly GCA_030737875.1. Lineage (NCBI taxonomy): Eukaryota > Viridiplantae > Streptophyta > Magnoliopsida > Asparagales > Amaryllidaceae > Allium > Allium sativum. The sequence continues at coordinate 389,588,674 of CM060924.1, forward strand.
AAAACCAACTCAACTTTCAGTATTTTGATTACGGCTTAAGTTCTTCAACTTTTCAGTTCCTAAGAACTTTTCAAATTTTTAAAAAATTTGGCTAACACCCTAAATTTTCGAAAATTTTCGCTATAACCTCCCCAGCACCGGGAGCACGGGAAAATCCCGAAATTGCCATATAGGCCCTCTGATCTCAAAAAAGAAAAAGAAAAAGCCAATCGGCTCATAAAATCATCATCACCCAAACAAAACAGTAAATTATGATAAACATGTACCTATTTGTCGGGCAAGCAATTTTATTCTTCTGCTCTAGCCTCCTTGCTTTGACCTGTTCAATGTAAGTACATGTATATGCAAGCAAATGCGACCAATTTTCAACACAATTCACTATTTGGTTCTATTAGGCTAAATGGTTCAAAATTATTAAACAAATAAACAAACGACACAACCAGCAATCAATTAGTGGATTAGAGTTTCAAATTCATAATTTTGATACATATACAGAAAATCATTTTTGATGCCAATTCACAACAATAACCCGATCTAGTTTTGGTTCTCACACCAGTCGATGGAAATATATAGATATCACACCTTCGTCACTCAAAAATAAATGCTGATGATGTTTCGAACCACCATCAGAACATCTCCGGGCTACTAGAGTGCGGTTCTATATCTATCCGGTATATTAAAACTTCGAATATACGTTCATGACGCGTATATGCAAAATCTTTATATATCGGATTGTCCAATTTCAAAATAAATAAATATTCAAATACGTATAAAACGATTTAAATTTCAAAATAAAATTTGTTTTCATTTGAAAAATACACTCTTCACACTCGTTCTAGGATACTACCGATCCTATCTCTAACGAGTCATTCTAATTGGACATTACTAATCCAATATCTGATGAATTCTTTCGTTTGGTTCTAATGTGTCTTGTTCTCGAGCTATGTAAACCAAAGCTCTGATACCACTCTATAACGACCCGAACTCCCCCGGTAAGGAAAGCCCGGATGGCGTTGAGGACAACACACATCGGAACGCAGACGGAAGAACATTTCATTGTTATTACAACAATTCCATCAGATACAAGAATATACAGAGTATAAATGAATAAATTACATTCGATAAATATCAGAGATTACAATAGATTACATAGCAGCGGAAAAATATACAAAACACAACTGAAAGTGATACACGGATACAGAGCTTTCCGAGCATCGTTCCAGCTGTAAATCAGGACCCTGTGAATATAAATCTGCAAAACCAAAACTACTAGCTGCCCGTGTGGAAAATAGGGGCACCCAGAGTTTAGGTTAAAACAATAAACTCCAGGTCAGTCATGTGACTGGTGTGAGAACTAAAACAATTATTTAAACCTTACTTTAAAAGATAGTAATTCAAGGGACCACGCCATATAACACGGAACGGGTTTCCTCCCAAGAATACTTGTGCATATAACAAAACAACGCAATGCTCTTTGGAAAAATGAAGCTATTATAAGACCCAGGTCCCATCACACAATGCAACGCAAACCGGAGGATAGGGTTTTCCCTTATAATAGCCAAACATGCTTGGTACGTTTAAAACAAATCACTTGATACAATAATAAGTGTATAGTGTCAAAACAATTAAAATCATAAATATCAATCATAGGCGGCATGGGTACCATCTATCATGTCGCCATACTAGTTCTACAATTAAAACCGCAATATCACGTATTGGAAATTGGATTTACGTCATGAGCCGAGGCAAGGGGCAAGCTCCTCTCCGTTCGAGACACTCTAGCAAATGTCCCAGGACCCCACTTTGATCCTTGGAATCGGTTGGGCCGGTCCTCACCTAACTTTGGAGGATTTTTTATTCCTGAACACACGTTTCTCGGTCCTTACAGACCTATATCCGAGGCGCCTCGCATTCCAACATCCACACAGGTAAAAAGTATATAAATGTCAGGGCTGGTAGGTCACCGACATCACCCATAGCTAGAAAGAAACGTCATGTTCTCCCAACGGTCTGTATCCCGTTTTTGACTTAGACCGAGGTGTGAGGCTCGCGAATTCACGTTATACACAAAGCTGCACCCCACAGGCCGTGCTTTGATCATCAACCACAAGACTTTGCTTTTCAACAGAAGCCTTGATCAATTGCCACTTACGCGTGCCACACTGGCAATTCACTCCATGCAACTGATGTCCATCGATATACAACCTCTGAGCTCGTACGTCTCAGAGAAGGGCGTTAAGCAAGAGAATAAATTCTCTGCCGCCAAATAGATGTATATTTAATAGAGATCAATCAACACAGAATAAAATCCAATGTCAGACACACAATCCATTTACAAGTTCGTTCCGGGTCTGAACGAAACCGGAGGCACTTTCCTCGCATATTCATCCATCTCCAAGTACGTCTGGACGATCACCAACTGATTCCCTCATCTTGGGTGTACAGCCCAATCGAGATCATCAGTAATCACCCAAACGATGTGAAGACTTCCGGTCTTCAACCACCGTCTTCATCTTCAACATTTCGTCGAATCGGTTATTCAGAATGGGTATAAACCCGGCATTTCTGAATAACCCATGTATATGGTAAACAAATGTTACACAAACACAACAAACGCCTCATTCCAATTCAGAATATTCTTTTATTCACAAAATCACATTCTTCGGGAAAGGTTCCCATTAATTTTATCCAAGATAAATTCTTCTAAATTTATTCTTTAATCTTCCTTTGGATATCATTTCAAACTAGTCGGGATTAGCAAACCACACCGAAGTAATTATTTATTTTATTTCCCAATCCCAACCTATTCATCCCATGGAGCAAAACTGGTAATACTCCATATCTAACACCAAGGTGTTGTCGGTAAAATTAATTACCATTTCACGTTCAAATCTAATTAAAGATTTAACTATCGCTTTGGAGAAAAACTGGTGGTACTCCATTCTCGATCACCTTTCAGATTTGATAATTTAAATTATCAATTCACATTTCAATCTAATTAAAGATTCATTAAAACTCCACTTAGTTTTAATCTTTTCAAAAATCAACATCCTATCTTTAACTGGGTTAAAGAACCAATGTCATCTAAAACACGATTCACGACAAACCTAAATCACATTTGATATTAAATACAAGGCTTTGAATAGAAAATATACCGGCTTATATTCAATATCAAATCCTGAAACCAACAGATATCGTATTGGAAATAATGATATAAAATATATCTTTCAAATTTCCATAACAATATCTGTATAGTCACGAAATCCAACATCGAAATATTCCGAAGATAATTTCGATTCAACTCCAGTCCAATTCACAAATTGGGAATATTGATTATTTTTAAAATCACTTTCAAATTCAATTTATTTATTTCAAAAATAAATGGATTTTAATTCTAGTTCAAAACTAGTTCATTTCGACAAAAATATATTTTTACCCTTTTAAATGTGGAATTTTTCACCCCAGTTCTTTCCAATTCACATATTATGATTTTACACAAATTATCAATATTTCTAATAATTTTATCAAGGCCCGTACAGTCGATTTCCATCAACGGCCATCGAACTGCACTTACAGCGACCTTTTCCAAATTTGATTTGGACGTAATTCCAAATCCAACCGTTAGATTTCAAATTTCTAATATTCATTGGAAAGCTATTTTCGATATGAACCCAACGGTTCCGGTTTTAGGAGAATCCGACGGTCGGATCTCCCGTAATGTCAATTCGAAGTCAATGGTCAAAATTCACGAGCTGCCGCAGCGCGGCGCGTTCTATTCAGGCCATTATATATATATATAATATATATATATATATTATATATTTCGTCGATTTCCTTTTTATAACGTATTTTATAAATCGTTTTAAATTCGTTTTCAAAACCATTTCAACACTATATTCAATTTCTAATCAAAATTGAATATTTCATATCATTACTATATAAATGATAATATTTTCAAAACGTTATATTTTGAAATCACTATCTTTTCTATATTC